>OU342736.1:40108458-42826278 GCA_910589765.1 Avena atlantica | reverse complement strand
AGTCACAGTCAATGCAAGCTCCTCTTGCACTTTCAAGTAAGAACTTTCTACTCCTTTCCAACACCAATCAACTTATTTGAAACAACACAGCGAGAAGGGAGTCCAAACTACTTTATTCAAGCAAACTAAACAACTAAGCAAAGAAAATGAAAACTAAGACGCTCCAAGACAATACAACTGTGCATGAAACAATAAAAAATGAAGTGTCTAGAAAGACCTGAGCTTTTTATTGATGAAGAAGGGGATCCTTGGGAATCCCCAAGCTTTGATGCTTGTACCTATTGGATATTTCTTGGGGTTACACCGGGTGGCATCCCCAAGCTTGGGATTTTTTCCATCTTCATCTCATTACATCATTCTCTGTCTACACCTGAAAATTTTCCTTCATACAAAACTTCACACAATCTTCATTAGCATCATTAGTGTATTCAAAAGATAAAATACACTTGGGTTTAGCTTTAGAACAGCAAAACTTTTCACTAAAAAATAATATACTGTAGGCAACTCCTTCAAAAAGCTCAATTTCCCAAAAAGACCCAAAAAGGAATCAATAAGAAGCAAATGCAAATAATGGAAGAAATCTGTCAAAACACACCAAGCAGGTAGAAACCGATTTTGCAAAGACCTTCTGTTGTTCAAATCAAAAAGTGTTGAAATAACGAAAGTTAGATAACATACATGGGGATTTATTCGTAAATTTTCAGCTTAAGCCGGCGTACAGATACTCCTCACGAATTTTTATCGTGGGGGACAGAAATCTGTTTCGTGACAGCAACTCCCCAAATCTTACTTCCTTCATTAGAGGTCATTCTTGGCACAAAAAATCAAACAAAAAGGATAAGGAGAGGTCATTACTGAAGTAATAACTTCCAAGACTCAAGAAAATTCTGGGTTATCTCCCAACAAGTTCTTTTCTTTTACGTCTTTATGTTAGGCACAAGAAGCAATAAATCAAGTATTTTCAAATGAAGAAGCATTAACATCAATACTTGCAAAGTCTTCATCTCTCTTGGTTTAGTACTTTCATAAAAAATATTTTAATGAACAATCCAATCAAAATTCTTTTCATAGGCCTCATGCATCCCAACAAGCTTAAAGGGTATGGGTATCTTAAATTCCTCTCTAGGCTTAGTTTTATCGAAGTACCCACAACATCTATACATGAGCCTACCATATTGAAATGCTTAAAGACCTTTTGGCTTCCTTAGCAACATCATGGAATTCTTTGAGTAAAATTTTAAGAATAAATCTCTCTTTTCAGCATTCTATTCTTCTTTTAATTAGGAACAAAATTTGCATCATGGGGTTAAGGATAACAAACCTAGCCTCCAACATATGAACTAAAGAAGCTGCGACAATTTCATAATTAGGAGAAAGCTCTGCTATAGATTTATCCTCAATATCTTCATGCTTGCTAACATGATTAAAGAATTCTTTAATATTATCTTTCCCAATTATGGAGCCACTACCTATTGAAAGGTCTTTCAGATCGAACTTGGGGAACAACATGGTGAGAAAGAGCAAGGTGGCAACTAGAGTAGGAGCTAATTTTTGTGTTTTTGATAATAGAAAGCAAAACAAACTAACTAAACTAATTTTTTTTTGAGTTTTTGATAAAAGAGGCAAACAAACCAAGCAAAAGAAACTAAGTAACCTAAAAACAAAGTAAAGAGAAAGGTTTGAGGAGGACTCCCCTTGTGAAGATGTCCTTAGCCTCCTCGGCAATGGCGCTAGAAATCAATGGTAAGATTGGACCGGCGTCCATAGTTCACTAGAGGTGTTCTTCTTGGATAAACAAACATAGCATGCTGGGTAAACAAATTACAGCAGGGCAATTGTCAGGACTGAGCAAGGCATAACAATGCAATACTAGAAAAAAGATCCTATGAGATTCGATTGGGCAATACAACAATATACATAGACCGCCATCCAACTGCATTGATACGTCAGAAAAGTATCTATAATTTTGATGTTCCATGCTGTTTAGTATCTACTTTGCTTTTCTTTGTCTACACTTTGAGGTGTTTTTATATCTTTTCTGGAACTGACCTATTAACAAGTTGCCACAGTGTCAGTTGCCTGTTTTCTTCTATTTTTGGTTCCAGAAAGGCAGAAAATCAATATTATCGGAATGGACGGGACAAAAGCCAAAGTCAATATTTTACTATGGGCGACACGAAGCCAGAAGACGAGACGGAGGGGCGCCACAGGGCGGCCAGCCAGACTCTCCTAGGCGCGGCTAGGCTGGTCCGCGCCTGGGCAGGATGTGGCCCCTGGCTCACCCCTTCTCCTATAAGAAGCCCCGATGCAGAAACCCTAGGCACCCGATCAAAACTCCACGAAACCGTCTATAGCCGCCGCCACCATCATCCCTAGATCGAGGGGGATCTGAAGTTCTTGCCGCCACCCTACCGGAGGGAAGATCATCCCGGAGGCCTTCTCTTCATCATGCCATCCTCCGGTTTGAAGCATGATTAGTTCCACCTTGGACTACGGGTCCATGTAGTAGCTAGATGGTTGTATCTTCTCCTTTGTTCTTTCA
This sequence comes from Avena atlantica, assembly GCA_910589765.1. NCBI lineage: Eukaryota > Viridiplantae > Streptophyta > Magnoliopsida > Poales > Poaceae > Avena > Avena atlantica. The sequence continues at coordinate 42,823,736 of OU342736.1, read as the reverse complement.
TGTATCGATTTGTGAGTTCCGTTCATGATCAATATCTAATTTATTTATAATCATGCATGTTGTGTTTGCGGGGATCTAATGGATATTGAGATTACTATGTCAGATTGATTATTGATTAATGGTTTTGTCTATTTGATTCTATCATGTTTGTGTTGTTTGTGATCTTGCATGCTCTCCGTTGTTAGTATCTTGGCCAAGTAGTTGCTAGTGACTCCATGATACGCCCAATTTGCATCACCTTTCTATATCATAATTTACCTCTATTCATTGATATACATCTTATTATGAGGTATTACTTATGGCTTTTCATCTGTTTATGCATGTTGGATGATTCTGGAGGATGTACTACCGGAGTTTGATTCTGATGGAAAAGAAGGCGTTTCGGTGCAATTTTGTGAAGATTAGAAAAATACCAAAAAAATATTATTTTTCCAGAAGAATGAGGAAGCCAGGAGGAGGATAGAAGAGGGGCCGCAGGGGCCCACACCCCCTAGGCGCAGGCCCACCCTGGGCCGCGCCAAGGGCATGTTTGGCCCACCTTCCCGGTTCCCGACTCCGCCCCTTGGCCTATATATCCCTACGGAACCCTAAGCCTCGGGAGGCGACCATAGATAGATTTCTGTCGCCTCTATGGGGTGGAAAAACAACGAGAGAGAAAGATCTCTCCGTCAGACAGATTTCTGCCGGAGGAATTCCTTCCCGGAGAGGGGAGAGCGTCGCCATCAACACCATCATCAAGCTAGACTTCATCGGGATCATCATCATCATCCACACCATCATCTCCACCAGCACCATCATGATCACTCCGTCCCTCTATAACAATTGTGTTGGATATTTCTTTAGTTCTTAGGGGAAACTTTCCTGGTGTTAATTACTATTGTAGTTGATGCTTGTGAGTCGAACCATTGGATTATTATTATGTTCAGATTGTTATCCATTACCATATCATATTTGATCTTGATCCATATGATGTCTCGTGAGTAGTTCGTTTAGTTCTTGAGGACATGGGAGAAGTCATGTTGTTAGTAGTGGATTTGTGTTGAGTTATTATTTAATGGTTTAGTATTTAAGTTGTGGTGCTATTCTTCTAGTGGTGTCATGTGAACGTCAACTACATGATGCTTCACCATTTATGGGCCTCGGGGAATGCATTGTGTATTTGGCTACTAATTGTGGGGTTGCCGGAGTGATAGAAACCTGAACCCCCGTTAGGACACCTTTGCAAGGTAGTGTAGGATCTCAGAGTTTAAGGATGTGGTTAGATTTATATCTTAATTACTTTCCTATAGTTACGGATGTTTGCAGGGGTTTTAATCACAAGTATGTATTATTCCAGTAAGGTCGGTATGTTAGCATAGGTCACCCACACAACACTTACAACACCAGAGAAGAGTAGTCAGCTATTTGAAGCGAAAGCACTTGACAGAATTTCCATGTGTCCTCGAGAACGTTTGGTCCTTATAAGTATTTCCACCGTCTTGTCCTTTTCTAAGAAAGGATTGGGCCACTTGCTCCATTTGTTTTTTTTGTCTTTATTACTTTCTCTTTGTTTTGTTGTCTTATCAGAAAACCACTACAAATCCGTTTGCTAAGTATTCACAGGGATTTCCTGCTCCATAACACTGTTCAGCACCTTCTGCTCCTCGTTGGGATCGACACTCCTATTTATCGAAAGTACTACGATACACCCCTATACTTGTGGCTCATCAAGACTATTTTCTGGCGCCGTTGTCGGGGAGTGAAGCTCTATTGAAGAGTGGAACTGGTAAAGGAAACTTCTATTATGAGTATTGCTTTGTTACTTCTTGTTACTTTGTTTCCAATACGGATAACCCACTTGGTTTTCTGTTTGGGAAAACTAGTACCACTGCTAGGGTAGTAGATGAACCACCACCTATTGAGATAGATCCTTTTAAGATACCTACAAGTATTTTAATCGTGTTATGGATAATTGTTATTTAGGGGATGTAACTGTCCATCCCGGTGATCACTTTTTTTTATCCATGAATTATGCGGGTTGTTTAAGTGTGCAGGTATCACAACTGGACAAGTGAAGAAGAAGTTACTCTCCATATACTTGAAGGGAGAGCTGAAGAATGGTATAAGCTGCTGAAGAATGGATAATCCATGGAATGGGAGGAGATGTCATCTCTCTTTACTCTAAATTTTATCCTCCAAGTGAGATTCATAAGGATAGAAATCTTATATATAACTTTTGGCCTCCTGATGGAGAGAGTACAGCTCAAGCTTGGGAGGCTGAAGTTACTAATGCTTAAATGTCCTATTCATGAACTCCCTAACAATATTATTCACAATAACTTTTTGCTAGGCTTTCTCTTCATGATAAAGATTTACTAGATGCTTCTTGTGCTGGATCATTCACACGTATGAAGGAAGAAGCTAAATGGGATCTTTAAACCATATTCAAGATAACACTGAAGCTTGGGAGAATGACAAAGGAAGAAAGTCAGGTATAAACTATGATTATGAATGCATTAAATCTTTTATGGGAACTGATGACTTCCGTGATATTAGCAATGAGTTTGGTCTTGATCCTCAAGTTCTTGAAAAATGTTTTAAGGCCTTTGCCTCTTATATGAAATTCCCAAGAAAGAGTGGGACAAGTACCATGCTCCTTATAAAGACATTGTTACCCATGTTCGTGCCAGTGTAGAAGTTTGTACTGTTGATCCTATTTTGCCTGAACCTTATGTTGAGAAAGTTCCTTTTTCCTCCAAGGTAAGGAGCATTCTATTATGGCTAATGTGGTTAGCAAAAGCACAGAAAACCTATAGGGTCCGATGAGCTTATTGATATTGAGACTGTGGTAGCTATTGTGAAAGATCTTCTCACTAGAAATATAGAGGATGAGCATATTGTCTTTTGTGAAGACGCTACTAATATTGTTTCTCATCCTAAGAAAGTTAGAAAAGCTAGTGTCCATGTGCTTTCTATTAGAATGGGTAGTCAGCTATTATGGTTTATGTGATATTGGTGCTAGTTCTAGTGCTTTATAGGGAAATTATGCATGTATTGGTCCTTGTGAGCTTGAGGACATTGATTTGGTTATTCACCTTGCTAATCGAGAGCAAGTTTGCCCCATTGGCATTGTAAGGTATGTGGAGGTCCTTTGTGGTAAGATTAAATATCCTGCTGATTTCTAGTAATTGGTAAATAAGCTAATAAAACCTATCCTATTATCTTTGGTAGACCCTTCCTTAATACTTGTGGGGCTATCATAGATTGTAGGAAGGAAAAAGATTTGACTAAGTTTGCTAGAGAGTCCTATGAGTTTATTTTTTCCAAATTTGCCAAAACTTCTCATGAAAATGAACTGCCTGATGAGGATTTCAGGGTTGAACAACTTTCTGCTATTTCTCTTGCTCCTAACAATGCCTTGCAGTAGTTTATGGAAGATCATGAAAGTGATGTATTCATGAAGGAAAGAAGTGAGATTGACGAGATTTTCCTTCGTTAGCCGGAACAGCTTAAGCATAATCTACCTGTGGAAGATTTTGGTACCACACTACCACCAAAAGGGGACACTGCTTTTGAATTAAAACCTTTACCTGATGATCTTAAATATGCTTATCTTGATGATAAGAAAGTATATCCTGTTATTATTAGTTCTAAACTTTCAGGAAAGTAAGAAGAGAGGTTATTGGAGATATTGAAGAAACATCGAGGAGCTATGGGCTATACTCTTGATGATTTAAAGGGATTTCTCCTACTATATGTCAGCATGCTATTAATAGAAAGCCTAATGCAAAACCAGTTGTTGAGCACCAACGCCATCTAAATCCTAAGATGAAGGATGTGGTAAGAAATGAGGTATTAAAACTCCTTGATGCTGGTATTATTTATCCTATTGCTGATAGTAAATGGGTTAGACCTGTTCATTGTGTTCCCAAGAAAGGGGAATAACTGTTGTTCCTAATGAGGATAATGAGCTTATACCCCAAGAGTAGTGGTTGGGTATAGAATGTGCATTGATTTTAGAAAGATTAATAAAGTTACTAAGAAAGATCACTATCCTTTGCCCTTTATTGATCAAATGCTTGAGAGGTTGTCTAAAAAGACTCACTTTTGCTTTCTTGATGGTTATTCTGGGTTTTCTCAAATTGTTGTGGATGCATGGGACCAAGAGAAAACTACTTTCACTTGCCCTTATGGTACTTATGCTTATAGGAATATGCCTTTTGGTTTATGTAATGCTCCTAGTACCTATCAGAGATGTATGTCTGCTATCTTTCATGGTTTTTGTTAAGAAATTGTGGAGGTTTTCATGGACAATTTTTCCATCTATGGAACTTATTTTTATAACTGTTTGCACAACCTTGATAAAGTTTTGCAGAGATGTGAAGAAACCAACCTTGTTCTTGATACGTTGGAAACGTATCTATAATTTTTGATGCTCCATGCTTGTTTAGTATCTACTTTGCTTTACTTGTCCACACTTTGAGGTGCTTTTTACATGTTTTCTGGTACTAACCTATTAACAAGTTGCCACAGTGCCAGATGCCTGTTTTCTGCTGTTTTTGGTTTCAGAAAAGTTAGTAAAGAAATATTCTCGGAATTGGACGGGACGAAGGACAAAGTCAATTACTTTCCATGGGGAACAAGAACTCCAGAGGTGATACCGAGGGGCCGGCCAGAGGGGCCAGACCCCCCTAGGCGCGGGTGGGCCCCACCCACGCCTGGCTAGTGTTTGGTCGCCCTAGCGGCCGCCTCGGTCTCCCCATTCGCCTATAAGAAGCCCCCGATGCAGAAACCCTGAGTACCCGATCAGATATCCCTGAAACCGTCTGTAGCCGCCGCCACCATCGTCCCTAGATCGGGGGGTTATAACGCTCTTCCTGGCACCCTGCCGGAGGGAGATCATCCCAAAGGCCTTCTCTCCGTATAATTCGTGAGTAGTTCCACCTTGGCTATGGGTCCATGTAGTAGCTAGATGGTTGTATCTCCTCTTTGCGCTTTCATGTATAGATCTTGTGAGCTGCGTTCATGATCAAGATCTAATCTATTTTTAATCATGCATGTTGTGTTTGCGGGGATCCGATGGATATTGAGATTATTATGTTTTTTTTTATTAATGATTTTGTCTTTATGATTCTATCATGTCTTTGTGTTGTTTGTGATCTTGCATGCTCTCCGTTGCTAGTGGGTATCTTGGCCAAGTAGTTGCTAGGACTCCAAGAAGGGGTATTTATGCTCGATAGTGGGTTCATGCGTCTAGATTCCAAGGGAAGTGACAATAATCTCTTCGATTGTAGATGTGCTGTTGCTACTAGGGAGAAAACAACGGTCTCTTGTTCATGGAACATGTGGACTGTTTACCTTACACACTTTGCTTAAAGCAGTTGTCTGTTGCTTGCAACTTAATACTGGAGGGGGTTCAGATGATAACCTGAAGGTGGACTTCTAGTCATAGATGTAGTTGGATGGCGGTCTATGTATATTGTTGTATTGCCCAATCAACCTCATAGGATCTTTCTGACTAGTAATTGCATTGTTATGCCTTGCTCAGTTCCTGTCAATTGCCCCGCTATAATTTGTTTACCCTTCATGCCATGTTGTTTATTTAAGGAGAGCACCTCTAGTGAACTATGGACCCCGGTCCAATCTTTACCATTGATACATCTTCCACTGTTACTTGTTTACATGCTGCAAACCATTGCCTTCCACACCATACGTTTAATCGTTTGTTACAGCAAACCGGTGATCTTGACAACCTCACTGATTCGTTGGGGAAAAGTATTGAGTTTGTGTTGTGCAGGTCTCCGCGTTGCTTGCAACATCTGTGTGACGTTTCCTTCCTCCTACTGGTTCGATAACCTCGGTCTCAACTGAGGGAAGACTTGCTGCTGTACTCTTCACACCTTGCTCTTGGGTTCCCAACAAGACTCCACATCAAGCACCATGTTCTCTGGCACCACTAAGGAGTCATCAACAAGTTTTCTGGCGCCGTGTCAGATCCCAAGATTTTCCAAATCTTGTAATGTGAAAAATAAATGAATAAAATAAACTTTGTTGATTTCAGGGTGAGAAGAAACTTTTTGAATTCAAATGGGAACCTTCAAACCTATTTTTAAGATAAATCCTAAAGGGATTTAAAAAGTTAAACATTTAATAAAGGAAATAAAAAATATTTGGAATTACTATTTTGAATCTTTTAATAAAGATTTGATTTTAAAATAAGAAGGAAGAAATTTAAATAAGGATTATTTTATAAGCCAAATTAAAACTTGGCCAAAGCCTTTGAAATAAAAATATTTCTATTGGATAAAAATGAGTAAAGGTTTATTTAAAATAAATTGAAAAGGATTTAATATCCAAGTTTATTAAAATAAAGGTTTGCTAAATTAATTAAACATTAAAAACTTATTTATTTATTTAAAATAGGTTTACCAAGTGTTTTATAATTTCAAATAAAACCTACTGAATGGTTTTGACACCATTTTAGATTTCAAATGGAATTTTAAATAAATCAAACCCTATTTTGATTTATTAAACAAGGTCTATTTATTTAATTAATAATGGACCTTAAAATAAAAATATTATTTTGATCCTTGGACTTTGGTTTATGTTTTAACAGAACCAAATTCAATTGCAAAGTTTGGTGAAAGTTTGGTTAATTTGAATGTTTGATTTGTTGTTTGAATTTCAAAACAGAAATAGGAATGGAAAAAGAAAAAAAGCATTCAGGAAGAAAAAAAAATAGAATCTGGACACGGCCCAGCCGGCCAGCCCAACAAGCCCAGTTAGCCCAGCTTCTCCCCCCCCCCCCCCCCCCGCAGAAAATGTTTCGCACCTGTCAACCGACCCGCAGAGTGAATGACCGGTGGCCCCTCTTTCCCTCTCACTTTCTCGCTGACAAGCATGCCCCACACTGCCCTGTCATCGTCTTCCTCGCGCAGACCTCTCCCTGCCGTTGCAGACAAGAAACGCCGGCGTTGATTGCGCGTTGATGAAGCTTTGATTCCTCGCAGTAACAGCGCCCATTTAACCGCCTGCAACTCCTCTCCATTTCCCCTCACGCGCCTCCCTCTCTCTGCCCCTAGGCCGACGGAATTTCGAGCCGCACTCCCACTGCTCCGACGAGCTCCCTCCTCAATTCCGTCCGAATCACGCCACCCCTTTCCTCCCTGAGCACACGACCGAGATCCCTACTCCCAGGCGCTTCTTCCTGTGCCATCCGTTCAACCGCGGGCGCCCCTGAGCGTCGACTTCGACAACCACTGACCGCGCCGCTGCGTCTGCCTCTCTCCGGCGAACTTCCCTGGTAAGAACCAACCACCCCGCGCTCTCTCCTTCTCGCACACAGCTTTGCCTTGGTCTTGCGCTTCTAACCGCATCCTCGTTTTGCCTCGGAGTGAACCACAGCGTCGCCTCCGACCATGACCAGAGCCGCCCGACACCGTTTCCCACTCCGGCGAGTGATTACTTCCACGCCTGTGCGCCCCTCGACCAACCGACCACGCCTCGAGCATCCCCACATCCTTGCGATCACGGTGAGCATCCCCACTTCGTTCTTTGTTTCCTGTAGATGCCGTAGCTCCACCGCCTGACCGTCGCCGTCGTCTGCCGCCGCGCAGCGTCGCCCGTTGTTGACCAAACAGTAGTGTCCGCAGGATCTAGATCGGACGAACGCGATAGATCACTTAAACGACGAAGGGGTACGCAACCAGAGCCGTGCAATCTGTTTAAATCCAATGCACCACAGAGCACGATCCGACCGAAGCGGTACCAGCCAATGACATCGTGACGCGTGTCCAGTATTCGATTTAAAAAACAAATTGCAATCAGATTTGTTTGCAGATTTGAAACCTTTGTACCTTTTGATCCACACGTCCAAAATTTACAAACTTTATATCAATGGAATCAGTGGAACAAGACCTAGCCAACCATGCAATGTGTTTAGTAAAAAGTATCTGTTAGATTGTTTGTTTTTGCAGAAACATTTATATGCTTGTTTAGGTTAGAAAAATTATTCCAAAATGTTTTTAGATTTGAAAACGTTGCAAATTGGTTTGTTGTGAACCTACTGACCCTAGGAACCAACCCATGGTTTTGAAAATGGATTAGGTGAAGTTTAGGATGGATTAATTGATTTAGCCAATTTCTAGCCAAATAAAAATATAGGTTTTGTTATGAAAATGTTTTTGGAGTAAAAAACTTTGGGAAAATGATTTGAATCAAACCTACTGACCCTAAACACCAAGTTTGAGAATTAGCAACTTATTTGGTGAAAGACAGAAGTTTTTGATTTGATAAAAACATTTTCCACCACATAAAATAATGAAAGGATTTAAAAATGGTTTATAGACAAAACCCTTTTGCAAATGACTTTGCCACTTTAGAAAATGACCACTTTTAACCTTACAAAGTGTAGAGCCTAGTAGAAACCATCTTTGCAAATAAAACTACCTTTTGCATGCTTGCATGCATGACTTAGTTTCTCTTATTTTATGTGTGTGTTTGATTGTTTGAATATTGGTTGGAATGCTAGTTGATATTGTGTTTGCTTGATTGATTGTAGTGAAGTCAGAAAAGTGTGAGACTAGCAAGATCAAGGAGTGAACCAACATTCCCTACCAAAAAGGCAAGTGACACTATCATCTAAAGTCCTACTATTTTTATTATTCTTAGTGGATTTGAAACATGCATGAAAAGAATTTCTATACTTATGCTATGCTAAATCCTAATAGGATACCTTATATATTCCTTAGTGAAAACAATGTAGTTGTAAAATGCTTAGCCATGCTAAATATTTTGAAAGAGATACATGTTGAGATTTTATGAAGTTGAGAAAAGGACTTGTGTTTTATATAATAAAACAAGGACTCAATGAACCACCTGGGTGGACAAGGATACTTTGAGTTTTGGAGAAGATGGCAACAAAAGGAACCATGTCTATGGAAATATCTTTGTGTTGTGCTCCAAAAGAAAACCACCCAGGAACTTAGAGATTGAACATGTTTCTCCAATTGTGGCTTTCGTGTACAACCACATGCTACTTATGGCTCTGGCTTAGTCAACTACATTGGGAAGACCCATGCATTGTCTTCAGGTTACTAAAAATGAGGGACCTGGAATCCTACATGGGTACTGAAGACAAGCTAGCAATGGTGTATGGGAGGACCCTTTGGAAAGACTTCGTCACATTCTCAGTCTGCCAGTATTCCCTTGGTGAGTACTTATCCAGCGGCCACTGGTGGCAACAAGATGAGAGTGTGATATGTGGGTAAAGTGTACAACTTCTGCAGAAGATAATAAATCTAAGTACATAGCCATGTCCCCGGTTATGGACAATACTGAGCAACTAAAGTTTGAAGCTATGGGAAATCTTGACATTCCAATTTCTAAAAGAAAACTTTTAAGTGACAACAAATACTTGATGCACTTGGGGGTACCAAGGAGCTCAAGAGATTTTGATAAAACTTGATTCACTTGGGGGTACCAAGGAGCTCAAGAGATTTTGATAAAACTTGATTCACTTGGGGGGTACCAAGGAGCTCAAGAGATTTTGATAAAACTTGATTCACTTGGGGGTACCAAGGAGCTCAAGAGATTTTGATAAAACTTGATGCACTGGGGGTACCAAGGATCTCAAGAGATTTTTGACAAGGACTTGAACACTTGGGATTTTACCAAGGAGTTCAAGGGATTTTGATAAAAGGATTTGACAAAAGATCAAGACCATTTTGAAAAGATAGGATAAACTATTGCTTTCTACAAATGAGCCTAAAACTCTACAAAGCCAAATATGCATGTAATGTCAACACCCGGATTTTTCAATCCTAGATGCCTGTTATGCCATACATCGCAATCCCAGGATTACCATTTTTGCGAGACATAACAGAATTGGATACCATAGTACTTCATCCATTACAAACACTACATAAGTTCGTACACAAATAGGATCTCATGATCCAGTTCTTAATACAACATCAAGCAGTGGAATACGTAATAATAACGGTAGCGTAGGCGAAGCTCCATCTTCGGGGTCACAGGCAATGCTGACGATGGGAGATGATCCTAGTTGTCGTAACCTTCCTGGGGTCCATCTTCCAGGTACTCCTCTTCATAGTCTGGCCATGGGATTAGCCAGGGACAAAGCCATGAGTACTCTTTAAGTACTCGCAAACTAATACTAACAAGTAAAGGGGTTTTTGGATAATAGGACACTAGGCTCTAGGGTTGTTTTGCAAAAGCCAGATTTATCTCTACTAAGTTCCAAAGCTGGTCACAATTTTATAACTCCTAAGTGGGAACTTGTAATTTAGGTCACAACTCTGTTGTGGTCAGGTCAAAGTCTCAATTCATTTCTCAAGTCATTTTGAAAAGTCTGACAGGGGAACAGTATGGCCACTCCAACTGTCCATTACCGCGGACGCGGCTATTCGAATAGTTTGACACTCTACAGAGATTGTACACTTTCACCACAACATTCGATACATCCGTCAGGAACAAATCCTGAATTCACCATACTCAGCATGCGGATAATCAATCCTAACCTTTCAATTAGACTCCCTAGTATAAGCACGTCTCCTGTGAGTTTGGCCTCCCAACCATGACCACTGTCATCTTGGGTACTGCACAGGTGGACAATCTTCACAAGGTAGCCTCAGCTCAGACCTTGGCCGTGAGGGAACTAATACTAAGGTATATAAGTTTCCAGTCAAGCCCTACCCAATATTCGGGTATTGTGGTTGTACGCTAAAATTGGAATGGTATCGCATCCAGACAACCATCAGTTTTATAAAGGGATAAGGCTCATGCCTCAACATTTTCATCACCAAAATCATCAAGTGTTTGGAAACACATGTCCAAAATATTTCAATAGAATGATCAATCATTCCAAGGTTTTCATAACCATTTTTCCATCAAGTATTCCCATCTAAAAGTTGATCAAGTTTTATGCTTAGCACTAGCATCTACAGGTGGGGGTAGTAATAATGAGGGGTGGTAACTGGTGGAGTTTCACTAAGTCCAACCTTATATCTTAGGATGATATCAAGGTTTCTAGCTTAGGCCAAATTTTATGCTCTTTATGCAACCTTCAGCACAACTGTCTGGTATCTACCAAACTCTTAGGTAAACTCTAAGTAAGCTTTGATAAAGAAAATAAAGTAAGAAGCTTGCCATAAAACTAGGATTGGTTTAACAAGTAGGTAGGATCACAAGTATGGGTTGGTGTCATCAGTAGGGTATCTTGCAAGGGTGAGCTTGCACAATATCAGTATAAGCTTGGATAGTTATAGTATCTTGAAAGTGTTAGCTTGCCTTATGCAGAGCAGTGGTTGAAGTTCTCCTCAACTTCCTCTTCGTAGTATCCTCCTTCCTCCTCGTAGTATCCTTGGTCGGTACTAGCGTCTATGAATAAATACGAGGTACACAATCACCAAACAATACTTAACTACTTGCAATCACCACACACAAGGGTCCTATGGATGATCTAGCATCATCCCTAACATTACAAGGTTAAGGCTTGATTTAATTCTTTTTATTTTTAGAAAAGTAATTTCTACTCCTTGAAAAACTACTTAAGATTTAATATTCCCAAACCACATATGGGATCATGTTGACACATGTCATCACCACATATTGTAGTCCATGGGAATGTGATTTAAAGTGGTGTCACAATTTAATAAGGTTTTACCCTTTTATTTAATTAATTAAAGTGGCTAGAAATGCTTATGTAGCATTCTTTTATTCCTTGAACAATATTTCTGCAAGTAAACCTATATATTTTTATATATTCTGAAAGGTATGGTTAAATGTATTTTTGAGAGTTGGAATAAACTCAAAAGCTTTTATGGTTTAAATTTGAAAAATGTTTGAATGCAGAAAAGCTTCTGCCTTGTTATTTTTGCTATGGGTGATCTACAGATGCAAATGACTTGAATCCAATGGTCTTCGATTAAGCATTCACAGACCTTCCAACGAAATTGGTTTCATCCAATTTCGTGCACTGAATTGATCTGGGTTGATTTTTGAAGTTGGGTGCTGAAGTGTGTTTGAATTTAAATAGAAAAGGATTTAATTTGAATTGTTGGGCTGCGCGGGAAATTCTAACGGGCCGGCCTGCTAAGCGCAGTGCTCCCGCGGGCTGCTTAAGTGGGTGTCCCCACTCGTCAGTGACACGGGCTGGGCGAAGCGGTATGGGGCGACGTGGATCGTTCGATCTAGTTCTAATCTAACGGCTGAGGGTCATCGTCGACGCGAGACAGCTCCGGCGAGAACGAAATCTAGCGCGGCCAGTGAGGGGTGCTGGGGGCTCACCGGGTACGGGCGAGGGTCGGCGAGGTGGGCGAACGACGAAGTCGACGACGACGAACCTCCTGGTACCGGTGGCTTCTCCGGGGCGGCTCCAATCGCTGGCTCCCTTCTTCTCCAGAGGCGGTGGGCTCCGGTGAAATTCCGGAAAGGTGGTGCTCGGCTTGCTCTGAGATTGGTGTGGCACGATCAGTGACGATAGGGGAGTGAGATGGTGTGAATAAATCGTGCGGGGGTGGCCTCTATTTATAGTCGAGCGAGGGGACCGTCGGGGCGCACGGTGAGCTCGTCGGGGGCGACGTTACAGGCGGCTAATGGCATGGGCAAGGGTAGGGGACGGTGTTGTCTCCTGGCGATGCTCAACGACATGGTCGCGAGGCATGGGGCGGTGTGGTTTGGTCTGGAACGGGCGGTGCTCTGCGCGGCAGAGGCGGCGTCTCGACGGCGGGCGGTGGCTGTATGGCACGGGGCGGCAAACGGGGATGTCTGGCGGTCTCCTGGGTCGGTGGTGATCGTGTGTGCACGCGGTGAGGGCGGCGCGCGGTCTGTGGGTGATGATCGAGGGTGGCGCTCTGGCGCACGCTCGGCATGGTCTGGGCGTGTCTTGTGCGCGTGGTCCAGGGCTTGGCAACGCTCGCGGCTGGGACAGGCGGTGGCGATGGACGGTGGGCTAACTCCCAGACAAGGTTGGCATGGCTAGTTCTTCATCTAGCCTGCTGTCCACAATGGGGTGGCATTGAGGTGCTCGGCTGTTCACCATTAATGGCAATGGCAAGCTCACAGGGGTGCTAGTGTTGGGCTAATCTTTTTAGATGATCTACTGAGTTGTGTGTGAGCTAACTAGGGAACAAGTTAGGCAAGAATCACTGCACACTATAGTGTTTGATGTTTTGTTTGATTTGTGTCTGCAACCTGTTTGATGAAATGGCCGCATGAAATCAAGTTTTGAATTTTGAAATGATTTTTGGTGGGTTTGCTAGATTGGTTCTGGTGAGTCTGCAGATGCTTGGGTTTTGAAAGTTGAGCTTGTTTGAGTGGGTTTGGAAAACTGGAATCTTCCCATATGAAGAAGATTCAATTTTGAATTGTCATTTAAACTATGCGTTTGAAAGTTTCTGGATGATTACAAAGTGGGACTTGATACCTTGTATGAGTACATTCAAGGGGTGCAAAGATCCAAAAAAGTTTCTGTTAGGTTTTGAAAGTTTGAGACAGCCAAAGTAGGCATGGGAGTTAAATTGGCCAAAATGACCATTCACTTCATATTTTTGTTTTGATTTACTTGTCTTTAGGAAAAGTGTGGGAAATGTTTTAGATGATGTTTATTTCATGTAAGAAACATTTTACAAGCAATGGATCACACAAACAAGGTGGTTTTTAAAGAAATTCAAAATCCATGCATACACATATACATGCATTCATGGGTTTACTTAGAAAAGTTTTTGTTAACTCTAATCTTGATGATTAGTGTTTGATGATCTAAGTTTGGTATTTTTGGGATGTTACAAACCTTCCCCCCTTAAACAAAATCTCGTCCCGAGATTTGAAAAAGGACGAAAAGATTACCTAGGATTTGAAGAGATCTGGAAACTCCGTCCTGATGTGATCTTCGTGTTCCCAGGTAGCTTCCTCTTCTGTGTGGTTGCTCCACTGAATCTTGAGAAACTTGATGCTTATGGTTCGGGTAGTTCGAAAGGCTTATTCAATACACGGATGGGTACTTCGGGATAGGTCAGGTCATCGTGATCTCTATGGTCCGGTGATCGATATTCTTGAACACTTCGGTCTTCTCGGGGACTTCGAGACATTTGCGAAGTAACGAGATATGGAACACATTGTGCACAGCTGACATCTCTTCAGGTAGTTCCAATTGATAACATACCTCTCCTCGGTGGTTCAAAATTTTGAAAGGTCCGATATATCTGGGGGCTAACTTTCCTTTGAGTTGGAAACGCTGCATTCCCTTCAATGGCGACACTTTCAGATAAACAAAATCTCCGATGTTGAAGGCGAGGTCTCGACGTCTCTTGTCGGCGTAACTCTTCTGTCGGGATTGGGCTGTCTTGAGGTGTTCACGAATCTTGTGAACCTTCTCTTCTGCTTCTCGTAGGATGTCGGGTCCAAAGATCTGACTCTCTCCTACTTCCGACCAGTTCAAAGGGGTGCGGCACTTTCTTCCGTACATGAATTCAAATGGGGCCATTTGCAAACTGGCTTGGTAAATGTTGTTGTAGGAAAATTCTGCAAACGGTAGAAAGTCTTCCCACTTGGATCCATATTCTAGCACACATGCTCTAAGCATATCTTCGAGTATTTGGTTTACTCACTCTGTTTGTTCATCGGTCTGAGGGTGATACGCGGTACTGAAATTTAGGCGGGTTCCTAAACCTTCTTGGACTTTCTTCCAGAATCTCGAGGTAAACTGAGTTCCTCGATCCGATACGATGTTCTTGGGGACTCCGTGCAAACTAACGATTCTAGCGATGTACAACTCTGCTAGCTTTGAACTCTGATAGGTGGTTTTAACGGGCAAGAAATGGGCGACTTTGGACAATCTGTCCACTATGACCAAAATAGAGTCATTTCCCCTACTAGAAGTAGGTAGTCCAGTGATAAAGTCCATTCCTACAGAATCCCATTTCCATTCCGGAATTTGCAAAGGTTGCAACAATCCAGCGGGTCTTTGATGTCCTGCCTTGACTCGCTGACATATATCACACTTGGCGATATAGCTTCCGATTTCTCTCTTCATCTTATGCCACCAAAATTGCTCTTTCAAATCTTGATACATCTTAGTTCCTCCGGGATGGATAGAATAATGAGTATTGTGAGCCTCCTTCAAGATAACTTCTTTTAACTCAGAATCTGATGGTACACAAAGGCGTCCTTTGTACCATAGAACTCCTTCTTCGTCCTCGGTGAATCCGGGTACTTTGCCTGTACCGATACGACGCTTGATTCCGTCGATATTAGTATTTCCTTTCTGCGCCTCTTTAATCTGACTGATCAAAGTGGGCTGAAGTTTTATGCTAGCCAAAAATACTTCACTTACTAATTCCATTCGAAATTCTTCCATCTCTTTGTGCAGACTTGGTTGCTCCTTCAAAATCATGGAGTTCAAGCGGCACGGCAATCTGCTAAGGGCATCGGCTACCACGTTGGCTTTAGCAGGGTGATAGTGAATGTCCAGGTCGTAATCTTTGATTAGCTCAATCCATCTTCTCTGCCTCATATTCAGCTCCTTCTGAGTGAATATATACTTTAGGCTCTTGTGATCCGAATAAATCTCACAACGGTTTCCCATCAGGTAATGTCTCCATGTTTTCAGGGCTAGAACTACGGCTGCGAGTTCGAGGTCATGGGTTGGGTAATTTTGTTCATGTTGCTTCAATTGTCGCGATAGATAAGATATAACTTTGCCTTCTTGCATTAGCACACATCCGAGACCAATCTTGGAGGCGTCACAATACACATCGAAGGGCTTCGTGATATCCAGCATGATCAAGATTGGGGCTGAAATCAATCTCCTTTTGAGTTCTTGAAAGCTCGCTTCACATTTGTCGGTCCATTCAAACTTCTTGTCCTTCTTCAGCAATTGGGTCATGGGTCTGGCGATACTAGAGAATCCTTCTACAAATTTGCGGTAATATCCCGCCAATCCGAGAAAAGCGCGAACTTGGGTTTGAGTGGTTGGGGCTTGCCAATCTTCTACATCTTTCACTTTGGCAGGGTCAACGGCAATTCCTCCAGCTGATACAATGTGACCGAGGAATCCTACTTCCTGTAACCAGAATTCACATTTGCTGAACTTGGCATACAACTGATGCTCTCTAAGGGTTCCAAGAATGGTCCTTAGGTGTATCTCATGTTCTTCTTCTGATTTGGAGTAAATCAGAATGTCGTCGATGAAAACAACGACAAACTTATCCAGGAAGTCCATAAAAATCTTATTCATGAGGTTCGTGAAATAAGCGGGGGCATTGGTTAATCCAAAAGACATGACTGTATACTCATACAATCCATATCTGGTGGTAAAGGCAGTCTTAGGAATATCCTCTGCACGAATTTTGAGTTGATGATAGCCAGTCCTAAGATCAATCTTAGAAAATACCTGGGCACCGGTCAACTGATCAAACAAATCTTCTATCTTAGGCAAGGGGTACTTGTTCTTGATGGTGACATCATTCAACTTCCTATAATCCGTACACAAACGGGTACCTCCATCCTTCTTGTCCACAAACAAGACAGGTGATCTCCATGGGGACGCACTCGGTTGAATCAACCCGATTTCCAACATTGAGTCCAGTTGCTTATTTAGTTCTTCTAGTTCTGACGGTTCATACTATAGGGTCTCTGGGATGTGGGTCCTGTTCCGGGGATTAGTTCGATGATAAAATCGATATCCCCATCTGGGGGCATACCGGGTAAAACATCTAGAAATACATCGGGGTATTCGCAGACTATCCGAACTTGGTCAATGGTAGGTTGGGCTAGACTCTTGTTACACTTGAATTGACGAGGTAAGGTTTCAGATATATGCTCGACTGATCTTCCGGTGGTACTGGTCATGGTGATGGCTTTCTTGGCACAGTCAATCAATCCTTTATGTTTGGACATCCAATCCATTCCTAGTAATACTTCCAAACCTTTAGTTCTGAGTACTATTAGATTAGCATAAAAATCTATGCCATGGATTCGGATAGGGACGGCTTTGCAAATTTGCCTAGCCTTGGTGGTTGATCCGGGAATTTGTACAATCATCACATGCTTCAATTTGGTGGGTTGAATTTTACTAGTGCAGGCAAATTCTTTGGTGACAAATGAATGCGATGCACCAGAATCAAACAACACTCTTGCAAGTACCGAATTAACAGAAAACATACCCAGCACGACGTCTGGCGCTTCCTGAGCTTCTTCAGCATGCATGAGAAAAAGACGGCCATTGCGGTTGAGTGAATTCCCTGGGGCAAACCTTCTTCCTGACTGGACACGACGCTGCTGCTGAGCTGGGACATTGGCGTTGGGGGCTGTAGCATTCTTCTTGTTGGGGCACTCGTTGGAATAGTGGCCTTTATTTCAACAGTCATAACAGGTCACTTGTGACTTGTCCTTAGCTGCGACAGGCACAGCATTGCTTCCAGTCCTCAGGGCAGTGTTGGGGTTGGCGGTAGCAATGTTGGTGTTGAACTTGGGTGGGGCACGGGTGAAATTGCTAGAGTTGCCGGGGTTGTTGTGATTTCCTACGGGTCTAGGGTTTCCACGGTTGGGATAGGTTGGACGGGTCAAAGGGGGTCTGTTGGTTCTTGGGGCAAATCCTGGAGATGGGTTGGGGCGATACTTTGGGGTCTGATGGGTTCCTGGTTGATGCATCATGCGAAGCTTGCGGTTCTCATTGGCCTGGTTGATCTTTCCTTCCATCTGGATAGCAGAGTCGACAAGGGCTTCAATATCAACAAAGGGGATATTGACTAACACCGTCTGCATCTCGTCATGCAAACCATTCAGGAATCTTTCTTTCTTCTTGGCTTCGGTGACTATCTCGTCCGGGGCATACCTAGCTAATGACAAAAATTTGTCACGGTACTCCACTACAGTCATCCTTCCTTGCTTTAGCTCTCTGAACTCGTCTCTCATTCTCTTAATCAAACCTGGGGGCACATGGGTTCTGCTAAACTTGACCTAGAATTCCTCCTAGGTCATCATCTGGCCTCCGGTCATTGCACGAACACTGTTCCACCATGCCCCGGCATCTCCGGCTAGATAATGGGTGGCGAATAGGACTTTCTCGTTGGCTTCCACTCCTGCTACTTCTAAGTTATTTTCCATGGTTTGCAGCCAATCATCCGCGTCTAGGGGTTCTTCTGACTTGGTGAAAACGGGTGGGTTGGTATTCTGGAAATTCTTGAGCTTAGATCCATGGTTGTCCTGATTTCCGTGGCCTTGGTTGTTGTGGGCTAGTTGGGCTATCTGTTGCAGAGTGGCTAGGTTGGCTTGACGTTCCGCTCTTTCAGCTTCGCGGTCAGAAGTCAACATTTGCAGGACCTGCAACATCGGGTCCGGGGCTGAACCACTTCCTCCACGTGGCATCTGAAGATTGATATAGATCATGAGAAAAGAGGGAAATTTCTAAGGTTTTGGGTTTTTGAAAAGTTTTTAGAGTTTGACTTAGGTTTTTCTAGCCACTTGCTTTTTCATTCATTCACTCATAGCACACAGTACAACACACACCACAACAAAGAAAAATAGATGGTTTTAAGAACCATTCTGGAAACTACGATACAGTGGGAGCGACTACTACTCCCAACGCTAGTGCTCGGTGCTACTACTCCTCGGAGTCTGTGGCTTCATCATCTTCAGCATCATCGATGAAGGCGAAATCATCCTCATCGGTGAAGAAGTCCATGCCCTGATCCTCCAGAAAATCATCGTCATCGCTGAGATAGGAGTAAGGGTCTCCACGAAGATCCTCTCCTGCATTCTCCCTTTCCTCTAACTGCATGTCTCTCTCGTGGATGGTCTCTTCCAGAGAGGAGATGCGATGGCGAAGACGGGCAATAATGCGCTCCTTCTTGTCGAGCTGACGGCGGCGAGACTTGCGATCCTTGGCTAGCATGGCGATGGTCTGGTCCTTCGTCTTGATGATGGCAGACTTGTGGTTGCAGTAGTCACGGCAGTTGTCCAACTTTTGCTGACGATCATACATCATGAAGCTAAGGTGGTCCAATTGAGTCTTCAGCTCGGGGTGGTATGGGGCTTCCAGTGGTTGTCCATTTGCATCACGCCTTGGGAAAAACTCAAAGCGAGTACCCTTGATCTGATTGATGCTCTGCCCACACAGACGGGAAAGAGCTTCCTGCATTTCTCTGGCAAGTCCATCGATCCAGTTGTTTTCCCTCAAGGTAAACTGAATTCCCTCCACGGTGGGAGGTTCAATATTTCCTCGGAGACTTGCAACAATTAGCCACTGCAGATCTTCTCCTCCTTGATCATTGAGCTGAGCTCCGAAGAACTCGGGGTGTGGACGCTCCAGAAGTTCCGAAAGCTGATCCAGATCCCTCTCAAAGATAAGGTCTCCCCCATTCCCAAGTTGGTAAAACTTGATGTACTTCACGTCCATCTATAAAAATAGAGGATGAGTAGATTAGTAGAGTGATCAAGTGTGTCAAAATTGTATCTATTTTGCAAGAGTTTTTGAGGAACATAAAGTTTTATGAAAGAATTAAAGAGGTAAGAATGAGAATGGGTTTTTGTAAATATTTGTTTTTCCTTGGTTTTGAAACTAAGTTTTTGGTTCAACGTCTAGTCTAACTAGGGTCTCCTATGGTCAGGATGGCTCTGATACCAACTTGTCAACACCCGGATTTTTCAATCCTAGATGCCTGTTATGCCATACATCGCAATCCCAGGATTACCATTTTTGCGAGACATAACAGAATTGGATACCATAGTACTTCATCCATTACAAAAAATACATAAGTTCTTACACAAATAGGGGTCTCATGATCCAGTTCTTAATACAACATCAAGCAGCGGAATACGTAATAATAACGGTAGAGTAGGCGAAGCTCCATCTTCGGGGTCACAGGCAATGCTGACGATGGGAGATGATCCTAGTTGTCGTAACCTTCCTGGGGTCCATCTTCCAGGTACTCCTCTTCATAGTCTGGCCATGGGAATAGCCAGGGACAAAGCCATGAGTACTCTTTAAGTACTCGCAAACTAATACTAACAAGTAAAGGGGGTTTTGGATAATAGGACACTAGGCTCTAGGGTTGTTTTGCAAAAGCCAGATTTATCTCTACTAAGTTCCAAAGCTGGTCACAATTTTATAACTCCTAAGTGGGAACTTGTAATTCAGGTCACAACTCTGTTGTGGTCAGGTCAAAGTCTCAATTCATTTCTCAAGTCATTTTGAAAAGTCTGACGACGGAACAGTATGGCCACTCCAACTGTCCATAACCGCGGACGCGGCTATTCGAATAGTTTGACACTCTGCAGAGATTGTACACTTTCACCACAACATTCGATACATCCATCAGGAACAAATCCTGAATTCACCATACTCAGTATACGGATAATCAATCCTAACCTTTCAATTACACTCCCTAGTATAAGCACATCTCCTGTGAGTTTGGCCTCCCAACCATGACCACTGTCATCTTGGGTACTGCACAGGTGGACAATCTTCACAATGTAGCCTCAGCTCAGACCTTGGCCGTGAGGGAACTAATACTAAGGTATTTAAGTTTCCAGTCAAGCCCTACCCAATATTCGGGTATTGTGGTTGTACGCTAAAATTGGAATGGTATCGCATCCAGATAACCATCAGTTTTATAAAGGGCTAAGGCTCATGCCTCAACATTTTCATCACCAAAATCATCAAGTGTTTAGAAACACATGTCCAAAACATTTCAATAGAATGATCCATTATTCCAAGGTTTTCATAACCATTTTTCCATCAAGTATTCCCATCTAAAAGTTGATCAAGTTTTATGCTTAGCACTAGCATCTACAGGTGGGGGTAGTAATAATGAGGGGTGGTAATTGGTGGAGTTTCACTAAGTCCAACCTTATATCTTACGATGATATCAAGGTTTCTAGCTTAGGCCAAATTTTATGCTCTTTATGCAACCTTCAGCACAACTGTCTGGTATCTACCAAACTCTTAGGTAAACTCTAAGTAAGCTTTGATAAAGAAAATAGAGTAAGAAGCTTGCCATAAAACTAGGATTGGTCTAACAAGTAGGTAGGATCACAAGTATGGGTTGGTGGCATCAGTAGGGTATCTTGCAAGGGTGAGCTTGCACAATATCAGTATAAGCTTGCATAGGTATAGTTTCTTGCAAGTGTTAGCTTGCCTTGTGCAGAGTAGTGGTTGAAGTTCTCCTCGGCTTCCTCTTCGTAGTATCCTCCTTCCTCCTCGTAGTATCCTTGGTCGGTACTAGCGTCTATGAATAAATACGAGGTACACAATCACCAAACAATACTTAACTACTTGCAATCACCACACACAAGGGTCCTATGGATGATCTAGCATCATCCCTAACATTACAAGGTTAAGGCTTGATTTAATTCTTTTTATTTTTAGAAAAGTAATTTCTACTCATTGAAAAACTACTTAAGATTTAATATTCCCAAACCACATATGGGATCATGTTGACACATGTCATCACCACATATTGTAGTCCATGGGAATGTGATTTAAAGTGGTGTCACAATTTAATAAGGTTTTACCCTTTTATTTTAATTAATTAAAGTGGCTAGAAATGCTTATGTACCATTCTTTTATTCCTTGAACAATATTTCTGCAAGTAAACCTATATATTTTTATATATTCTGAAATGTATGGTTAAATGTGATTTTTGAGAGTTGGAATCAACTCAAAAGCTTTTATGCTTTAAATTTGAAAAATATTTGAATGCAGAAAAGCTTCTGCCTTGTTATTTTTGCTATGGGTGATCTACAGATCCAAATGACTTGAATCCAACGGGATTGGATTAAGCATTCACAGACCTTTCCAACGAAATTGGTTTCATGCAATTTGGTGCACTGAATTGATCTGGGTTGATTTTTGAAGTTGGGTGCTGAAGTGTGTTTGAATTTAAATAGAAAAGGATTTAATTTGAATTGCTGGGCTGCGCGGGAAATTCTAACGGGCCAGCCTGCTAAGTGTAGTTCTCCCGCGGGCTGCTTAAGTGGGTGTCCCCACTCGTCAGTGACACGAGGCTGGGCGAAGCGGTATGGGGCGACGTGGATCATTCGATCTAGTTAACGAAACCTAGCGCGGCCAGTGAGGGGTGCTGGGGGCTCAACGGGGTACGGGCGAGGGTCGGCGAGGCAGGCGAACGACGAAGTTGACGACGGCGAACCTCCTGGTACCGGTGGCTTCTCCTGGGGCGCCTCCAATCGCTGGCTCCCTTCTTCTCCAGAGGCGGCGGGCGCCAGTGAAATTCCGGCGAGGTGGTGCTCGGCTTGCTCTGAGAATGGTGTGGCACGGTCAGTGAGGATAGGGGAGTGAGATGGTGTGAAGAAATCGTGCGGGGGTGGCCTCTATTTATAGTCGAGCGAGGGGACCGTCGGGGCGCACGGTGAGCTCGTCGGGGGCGACGTTACAAGCGGCTAATGGCATGGGCAAGGGTAGGGGACGGTGCTGTGTCTCCTGGCGATGCTCAACGACATGGTCGCGAGGCATGGGGCGGTGTGGTTTGGTATAGAACGGGCGATGCTCTGCGCGGCAGAGGCGGCGTCTTCGACGGCGGGCGGTGGCTGTATGGCACGGGGCGGCAAACGGGGATGTCTGGCGGTCTCCTGGGTCGGTGGTGATCGTGTGTGCACGCGGTGAGGGCGGCGCACGGTCTGTGGGTGATGGTCGAGGGTGGCGCTCTGGCGCACGCTCGGCATGGTCTGGGCGTGTCTTGTGCGCGTGGTCCAGGGCTTGGCAACGCTCGTGGCTGGGACAGGCAGTGGCGGTGGACGGTGGGCTGCCTCCCAGACAAGGTTGGCATGGCTAGTTCTTCCTCTAGCCTGCTGTCCACAATGGGGTGGCATTGAGGTGCTCGGCTGTTCACCATTAATGGCAATGGCAAGCTCACAGGGGTGCTAGTGTTGGGCTAATCTTTCTAGATGATCTACTGAGTTGTGTGTGAGCTAACTAGGGAACAAGTTAGGCAAGAATCACTGCACACTATAGTGTTTGATGTTTTGTTTGATTTGTGTCTGCAACCTGTTTGATGAAATGGCCGCATGAAATCAAGTTTTGAATTTTGAAATGATTTTTGGTGGGTTTGCTAGATTGGTTCTGGTGAGTCTGCAGATGCTTGGGTTTTGAAAGTTGAGCTTGTTTGAGTGGGTTTTGGAAAAGTGGGATCTTCCCATATGAAGAAGATTCAATTTTGAATTGTCATTTAAACTATGCATTTGAAAGTTTCTGGATGATTACAAAGTGGGCCTTGATACCTTGTTATGAGTACATTCAAGGGGTGCAAAGATACAGAAAAGTTTCTGTTAGGTTTTGAAAGTTTGAGACAGCCAAAGTAGGCATGGGAGTTAAATTGGCCAAAATGACCATTCACTTCATATATTTGTTTTGATTTACTTGTCTTTAGGAAAAGTGTGGGAAATGTTTTAGATGATGTTTATTTCACCTAAGAAACATTTTCCAAGCAATGCATCACACAAACAAGGTGGTTTTTAAAGAAATTCAAAATCCATGCATACACATATACATGCATTCATGGGTTTACTTAGAAAAGTTTTTGTTAACTCTAATCTTGATGATTAGTGTTTGATGATCTAAGTTTGGTATTTTTGGGATGTTACAAACCTTCCCCCCTTAAACAAAATCTCGTCCCGAGATTTGAAAAAGGACGAAAAGATTACCTAGGATTTGAAGAGATCTGGAAACTCCGTCCTGATGTGATCTTCGCGTTCCTAGGTAGCTTCCTCTTCTGTGTGGTTGCTCCACTGAATCTTGAGAAACTTGATGCTTCGGGTTCGGGTAGTTCGAAAGGCTTCTTCCAATATACGGATGGGTACTTCGGGATAGGTCAGGTCATCGTTGATCTCTATGGTCCGGTGATCGATATTCTTGAACACTTCGGTCTTCTTGGGGACTTCGAGACATTTGCGAAGTAACGAGATATGGAACATATTGTGCACAGCTGACATCTCTTCAGGTAGTTCCAATTGATAATATACCTCTCCTCGACGGTTCAAAATTTTGAAAGGTACGATATATCTGGGGGCTAACTTTCCTTTGAGTTGGAAACGCTGCATTCCCTTCAATGGCGACACTTTCAGATAAACAAAATCTCTGATGTTGAAGGCGAGGTCTCGACGTCTCTTGTCGGCGTAACTCTTCTGTCGGGATTGGGCTGTCTTGAGGTGTTCACGAATCTTGTGAACCTTCTCTTCTGCTTCTCGTAGGATGTCGGGTCCGAAGATCTAACTCTCTCCTACTTCCGACCAGTTCAAAGGGGTGCGGCACTTTCTTCCATACATGAATTCAAATGGGGCCATTTGCAAACTGGCTTGGTAAATGTTGTTGTAGGAAAATTCTACAAACGGCATACAGTATTCCCACTTGGATCCATATTCTAGCACACATGCTCTAAGCATATCTTCGAGTATTTAGTTTACTCGCTCTGTTTGTCCATCGGTCTGAGGGTGATACGCGGTACTGAAATCTTGATAGGAGCATATCATCAAGATTAGAGTTAACAAAAACTTTTCCAACATCAACGTTGATGACACCAACACCAACCCAGAGGACAGCATGAAAGAACTCATAGCAACCCAACACCAATTGAACCAAATGACAGCTCAATTCATAGCCAACACCAGTGGGGAAGATCCAACACTGCAAGGATTTTTGGAAACTCAAGCCCAATTGATGCTTAAGGTGACTGATTAAATGATCAACATGGAAGACAACTATTCCAAAAGAGTTTGCGACAACAAGGATGGCAAAAATGTTATTCTAGATGGAGCCCCAGCTTGCATTATTTGTGGAGACAAGCATCATACTTCCAAGGAGCATGGAGATCAATGCCCCAACTGTGAAGAGAAACATCCAGTTGGACAATGTCCCACCTCTCAAGCTACTTGCTACCTATGTGAAGGAAACAACCATGTTCCTGTCCAATGCCCCATCTATTCCATTGTTGAACAAAGGAAACAAGGTGGAGTGCAACAAATGATTACAAACTATCCAGAAGGATCCAAGTCTACCAAGAAGGTTGATGACAAAGGAAAAGGTCCACTTATACCTCCAAACAAAACAACCCAATTCAAAGGACCAAAGAAAGGGCATATGAATTATCCAAAGAGCAATAGAAGGTCCAAGAAGCATGTAGACATTCCTACCTACCAGATAACATATGAACAACATGAACTGGATGCACTCCTAGCTTTGGAGAAACCCAAAAAGCAAAAGAAGGACAAAAGCCATGTGCAATGTCATAAATGTAAAGAAATGGGACATTATTCCAGTGAATGCCCAGAGAACCAGAAGAATAAGGAGATTGGCCAAGTGTGGTGCAACAACTGCAAAGAGCTAGGCCATTATGCAGCAACTTGTCCACAAGAGACACGTAAAGAACTCAAAGATATCAACTGTTTCAATTGCAAAAACCCAGGACATTATGCAAGCAATTGTCCAGAAAAGATGAAGAACAAGTTAAACAAGCCTATGAAGGATCTCAACCTTGGCCCATGAGTCAAGAGTGGAAACAAAGGACACTAAGCAGATGTTTGCCCAGAGACGTTTCCCCAAGATCCCAAGCAAGACAATATGTAATTTAGTTTGGAAATTTTTAAGGGTGGTAGTACCCTAGATGTTTTGAGCCTACTTGTAACCCTAGCCTTCCGAAATCTTGGGACGAGATTTATTTTAAGGGTGGTAGCCTGTCACATCCCAAGATTTTCCAAATCTTGTAATGTGAAAAATAAATGAATAAAATAAAACTTTGTTGATTTTCAGGGTTAGAAGAAACTTTTTGAATTCAAATGGGAACCTTCAAACCTATTTTTAAGATAAATCCTAATGGGATTTAAAAAGTTAAACATTTAATAAAGGAAAATAAAAATATTTGGAATTACTATTTTGAATCTTTTAATAAAAGATTTGATTTTAAAATAAGAAGGAAGAAATTTAAATAAGGATTATTTTATAAGCCAAATTAAAACTTGGCCAAAGCCTTTGAAATAAAAATATTTCTATTGGATAAAAATTAGTAAAGGTTTATTTAAAATAAATTGAAAAGGATTTAATATCCAAGTTTATTAAAAATAAAGGTTTTGCTAAATTAATTAAACATTAAAAACTTATTTATTTATTTTAAAACAGGTTTACCAAGTGTTTTATAATTTCAAATAAAACCTACTGGATGGTTTTGACACCATTTTAGATTTCAAATGGAATTTTAAATAAATCAAACCCTATTTTGATTTATTAAACAAGGTCTATTTATTTAATTAATAATGGACCTTAAAATAAAAATATTATTTTGATCCTTGGACTTTTGTTTATGTTGTTAAACATAACCAAATTCAATTGCAAAGTTTGGTGAAAGTTTGATTAATTTGAATGTTTGATTTGTTGTTTGAATTTCAAAACAGAAAATTGGAAAAAGAAAAAGCATTCAGGAAGAAAAAAAATAGAATCTGGACACGACCCAGCCGGCCAGCCCAACAAGCCCAGTTAGCCCAGCTTCTCTTCACCCCCCCGTAGAAAATGTTTCACACCTGTCAACCGACCCGCAGAGTGACTGACTGGTGGCCCCTCTTTCCCTCTCACTTTCTCGCTGACAAGCATGCCCCACACTGCCCTGTCATCGTCTTCCTCGCGCAGACCTCGCCCTGCCGTTGCAGACTAGAAACGCCAACGTTGATTGCACGTTGATGAAGCTTTGATTCCTCGCAGTAACAGCGCCCATTTAACCGCTTGCGACTCCTCTCCATTTCCCCTCACGCGCCTCCCTCTCTCTGCCCCCAGGCCGACGGAATTTTGAGCCGCACTCCCACTGCTCCGACGAGCTCCCTCCTCGATTCTGGACGAATCACGCCACCCCTTTCCTCCCTGAGCACACGACCGAGATCCCTACTCCCAGGCGCTTCTTCCTGTACCATCCGTTCAACCGCGGGCGCCCCTGAGCATCGACTTCGACAACCACTGACCGCGCCGCCGCGTCTGCCTCTCTCCGGCGAACTTCCCTGGTAAGAACCGACCACCCTGCGCTCTCTCTTTCTCGCACACAGCTTCGCCTTGGTCTTGCGCTTCTAACCGCATCCTCGTTTTGCCTCGGAGTGAACCACAACGTCGCCTCCGACCACGACCAGAGCCGCCCGACGCCGTTTCCCACTCCGGCGAATGATTACTTCCACGCCAGTGCACCCCTCGACCAACCGACCACGCCTCGAGCATCCCCACGTCCTTGCGATCACGGTGAGCATCCCCACTTTTTTCTTTGTTTCCTGTAGCTGCCGTAGCTCCACCGCCTGACCGTCGCCGTCGTCTGCCGCCGCGGAGCGCCGCCCGTTGTTGACCAAACAGTAGTCTCCGTAGGATCTAGATCGGACGAACGCGATAGATCACTTAAACGCCGAAGGGGTATGCAACCAGAGCCGTGCGATCTTTTTAAATCCAACGCACCGCAGAGCACGATCCAACCGAACCGGTACCAGCCAATGACATCGCGACGCGTGGCCAGTATTCGATTTAAAAACAGATTTGCAATCAGATTTGTTTGCAGATTTGAAACCTTTGTAACTTTTGATCCACACGTCCAAAATTTACAAACTTTATATCAATGGAATCAGTGGAACAAGCCCTAGCCAACCATGCAATGTGTTTAGTAAAAAGTATCTGTTAGATTGTTTGTTTTTGCAGAAACATTTGTACGCTTGTTTAGGTTAGAAAAATTATTCCAAAATGTTTTTAGATTTCAAACCTTTGCAAATTGGTTTGTTGTGAACCTACTGACCCTAGGAACAAACCCATGGTTTTGAAAATGGATTAGGTGAAGTTTAGGATGGATTAATTGATTTAGCCCATTTCTAGCCAAATAAAAATATTGGTTTTGTTATGAAAATGTTTTTGGAGTAAAAACTTTGGGAAAATGATTTGAATCAAACCTACTGACCCTAAACACCAAGTTTTGAGAATTAGAAACTTATTTGGTGAAAGACATGAAGTGTTTGATTTGATAAAAACATTTTCCACCACATAAAATAATGAAAGGATTTAAAATGGTTTATAGACAAAACCCTTTTGCAAATGACTTTGCCACTTTAGAAAATGACCACTTTGAACCTTAGAAAGTGTAGATCCTAGTAGAAACCATCTTTGCAAATAAAACTACCTTTTGCATGCTTGCATGCATGACTTAGTTTCTCTTATTTTATGTGTGTGTTTGATTGTTTGAATATTGGTTGGAATGCTAGTTGATATTGTGTTTGCTTGATTGATTGTAGTGAAGTTAGAAAAGTGTGAGACTGGCAAGATCAAGGAGTGAACCAACATTCCCTACCAAAAAGGCAAGTGACACGATCATCTAAAGTCCTACTATTTTTATTATACTTAGTGGATTTGAAACATGCATGAAAAGAATTTCTATACTTATGCTACGATAAATCCTAATAGGATACCTTATATATTCCTTAGTGAAAACAATGTAGTTGTAAAATGCTTAGCCATGCTAAATATTTTGAAAGAGATACATGATGAGATTTTATGAAGTTGAGAAAAGGACTTGTGTTTTATATAATAAAACAAGGACTCAATGAACCACCTGGGTGGACAAGGATACTTTGAGTTTTGGAGAAGATGGCAACAAAAGGAACCATGTCTATGTCAATATCTTTGTGTTGTGCTCCAAAAGAAAACCACTCAGGAACTTAGAGATTGAACATGTTTCTCCAATTGTGTCTTTCGTGTACAACCACATGCTACTTATGGCTCTAGCTTAGTCAACTACATTGGCAAGACCCATGCATTGTCTTCAGGTTACTGAAAATGAGGGACCTGGAATCCTACATGGGTACTGAAGACAAGCTAGCAATGGTGTATGGGAGGACCCTTTGGAAAGACTTTGTCACATTCTCAGTCTGCCAGTATTCCATCTTGGTGAGTACTTATCCAGCGGCCACTGGTGGCAACAAGATGAGAGTGTGATATGTGGGTAAAGTGTACAACTTCTGCAGAAGATAATAAATATAAGTACTTAGCCGTGTCCCCGGTTATGGACAATACTGAGAAACTAAAGTTTGAAGCTATGGGAAATCTTGACATTCCAATTTCTAAAAGAAAAACTTTTAAGTGACAACAAAAGACTTATGCACTTGGGGGTACCAAGGAGCTCAAGAGATTTTGATAAAACTTGATTCACTTGGGGGTACCAAGGAGCTCAAGAGATTTTGATAAAACTTGATTCACTTGGGGGTACCAAGGAGCTCAAGAGATTTTGATAAAACTTGATTCACTTGGGGGTACCAAGGATCTCAAGAGATTTTGATAAAACTTGATGCACTTGGGGGTACCAAGGAGCTCAAGAGATTTTTGACAAGGACTTGAACACTTGGGATTTTACCAAGGAGTTCAAGGGATTTTGATAAAAGGATTTGACAAAAGATCAAGACCATTTTGAAAAGATAGGATAAACTATTGTTTTCTACAAATGAGCCTAAAACTCTACTTAGCCAAATATGCATGTAATGATAGGATCCACTTGTATTCAACATAGTAGTGAAACTTTCCAATACAATTCAAATGTATTGACCCTTGTGGCTGTAACTTGTACTGTTGCAGGTTTGATTGATATTAGTGAAGTTGATTGATTAGGATTACAAAGTCTACAACCAACATGTCTGCATGTGGCACTTGAAGATGAAGGACCCCATGCTTATAGTTATTCCGCTACAATGTAATGTAATAGCCAAATGAGCTATGTAAGATGTAATAAAATATTGTTATTCCTGGTTATAAAGTTATATTATGACATTTGTTTCTTGATATTACATCTTAACTGTGGATGCTAGATATTGATCCAGGGACTAGCATTGTAAACACAGGGGACTCTACCTTATTTAGAGGTTGGGACCCTTACACGCCGTTGCCAGGGACCATAAGGCCTTTAGTCTCTTCCTCCCCGTCAAGTTTTCTAGCGTTGTTGCCGGGGAGGCTAAGGACGTCTTCACTAGGGGAGTCCTTCAATTCCTTTCTCTTTACTTTGTTTTTAGTTTGCTTTGTTTCTTTTGCCTGGTTTTGTTTGCCTCTTTTCAAAAAACCCAAAAAAATTAGTCTATTTTGGTTTGCTTTCTTTATTCAAAAAACACAAAAAAATTAGTTCCTTCTCTAGCTGCTGCTGTTTTTGGCTTGCCCACCTTTGCCAAAATGAACACTGCTGAGAACACCAAGTTATGTGACTTCACTATCACCAACAACAATGATTTCCTTAGCACCCCTATTGCTCCACCTGCTCCTGATGCTAGATTTTATGAAATTAAGCCTTCTTTGTTGAATCTTGTGATGAGAGAGCAATTTTTTGGTGCTGATTCTGATGATCCTGCTGCCCATCTCAATAGCTTTGTTGAACTTTGTGAGATGCAGAAGTATAAGGATGTAGATGGAGATATTATTAAGATCAAGCTTTTTCCTTTCTCCTTGAGGGGAAAAGCTAAAGAATGGTTTCTTTCTTTGCCTAAAAATAGTATTGATTATTGGAATAAGTGCAAAGATGCTTTTACTGGAAAGTACTACCCTCCAGCTAAGATTATATATATGAGAAGTGATATTATGAAATTTAAACAACTTGATAGTGAACATGTTGCTCCTTCTTGGAAAAGAATGAAATCTTTGGTTAAGAATTGCCCTACTCATGGACTCAAGAATGAAATCTTTGGTTAAGAATTACTTGGGTGATTATCTAGAATTTTTATGCAGGTTTGAATTTCTCCTCAAGAAACCTGTTGGATTATACTGCTGGAGGAACCTTCATGGGCCTCACTTTGGGTGTTGCAACAAGGCTCCTTGATAATATGATGGTTAACTACTCTGAATGGCATGTTGAGAGATCTCCACATGGTAAGAAGGTAAATTCTATTGAGAAAACTTCCTATTTTAGTGAAAAGACTGATGTTATTATGGCTATGCTTGTTAATGGGAAAGCTCCTCTAGATCCTAATAGTGTTCCCTTAGCCTCTTTGGTTGCTAGGAGTGCCCCCTCTGAACAATTTTGGTAGCAACAACAATTATAGGCCTTATCCTCCTAATAATGGCAATTCCTATGAAAGCTCTTACAATAATGCTAGAAGTGCCCCCTTTGAACTTGAAGTCATGCGCAAGGACTTTATTAGTAAACAAACCACTTTCAATAAGACTATAGAGGAAAAGCTTTTAACTGTTGAGAAAAATATATCCTCTTTGTCTCAAGCTCAAACTTCCTTGGTTAATAAAATAGCTGCAAAACCTGAAACTATGGAAAACACCTTTGCTACTGCTCATGCCATACAAGTTACTATTGATGAAAATGTTAGGCTGTTAGCTCAACTTCATGCTAGGTGGGAAAGGGAGGCTGAAATTGATAGAAACCATAGTGTGTGCACTATCACCACTAAACCACAAGTAGCCCCTATTCCTCCTCCTACTATGCCTAAGCCTAGTGAGCCTACTACTAGTGATGCTAAGTTTGACTTTGATATTGATGGTTGCAATATTTTTGAAGTGATTATGTTCTTGCAAAAGCTTGCTAGAAGTCCTAATGCTAGTGATATGCATGTTGCCTTTACCAAACACATTACAGATGCTCTTGTTAATATTAAGGAAGAGAAGCTAAAACACAAAGCTTCTATTCCTAGGGAACTAGAAGATAGTTGGGAACCCATTATTAATATGCAAGTGAATGACTTTGATCTCAAAGCTTCATGTGATCTTGGTTCTAGTGTCTCTATTACGTCTAGGAAGATTTATGAAATGCTTGATTTACCACCATTAGAAGATTGTTATTTGGATGTCCCACTTAATGATAATGCTTAGAATAAACTCATGGGGAGTGTTAATGATGTTCTTATTATGGTTAATAATGCTTCTGTCCCTGTGGATTTCTATGTTTTGGATGTTGAATACAATGCTTCTTGTCCTATTACTTTGGGAAGAACTTTTCTTAGAACAGTTGGTGCCATCATTGATATGAAAGAAGGCACCATAAAATATCAATTTACATTCGAGAAAGGTATTGAACACTTCCCTATGAGGAGAGATAAGTTGCTTTTCGCTCCTCCTTTGAAATCAAGATTTGAAGTTAATGCTTCTTCATTTGAAAATACTTGATTCTTCTTGCTTCTTGTGCCTAACTTAAAGACGTTAAAGAAAAGTACTTGTTGGGAGATAATATAAGAGTTTTCTTGAGTCTTGGAAGTTATTACTACTGTAATGACCTCTCCTTATCTTTTTTGTTTTCTTTTTGTGCCAAGAATGACCTCTAATGAGAGGGAAGTAAGATTTGGGGAGTTGCTGTCCCGAAACAGATTTCTATCCTCCACCAAAACAAATCGTGAGGAGGCTCTGTAACTCGGATTAAGCTCAAAATTTACGAATAAATCCCACAGTATGTTATATAACTTTCGTTAGTGCAACACTTTTTTATTTGAGCAACATAATATGTCCTAAAAAATAGGTTTCTACCTGCTGGTCTGTTTTGACAGATTTCTGCTATTATTTGCATTGGCTTCTTATTGATTCCTTTTTGAGCTCTCTTCAGGTAAATTGAGTTTTTTGATGAAGTTACTACAGTAGCTTGTGTTCTTAGTGAAAATCCTTGCTGTTCCAAAGCTTTGCCAGTGGTCTAATATCTTTTGAATACACTAATGTTGCTAATGAAGATTGTGTGAAGTTTTGTATGAAGGAAAAAATTTCAGGTGTAGAGAGAGAATGATGCAATGAGATGAAGAATGGACAAAAGCTCAAGCTTGGGGATGCAACCATGGTGTCACCCCAAGAAATATCCAAGAGGTACAAGCGTCAAAGCTTGGGGATGCCCAAGGCATCCCCTTCTTCATCAATAAAAAGCTCAGGTCTGTCTAGATACTTCGTTTTTATTGTTTCATGCACAGTTGTGTTGTTCTTGGAGCGTCTTAGTTTTCGTTTGCTTTGCTTAGTTTGATTTAGTTTGCTTTAGTAGTTTGGACCCCCGTTCTCGCTGTATTGTTTTGCAAATAAGGTTGCTTGGTGTTTGGAAAGGAGTAGTAAGTTCTTGCTTCAAGTGCAAGAGGAGCTTGCATTGACTGTGACTTAGACTTTAGCATGACATGATAGGTGTTGTTTTGCATTATGCTTAGTGATTATTGCTGTAGAATGTCTTGTTCCAAACAGTTGGAATTGCTTACTATGCCTTGAAGAAATTATGCGTTGTTTTATTATACAAAAGCATAGTATTGTGGTTTTCTCCTTTGATGTTTTGCTTGGGTTGACTTGGCACATGCTTACCCGTGTTATGACTCTCACAAGTCACCATTAGCCTCTATGATCATTTAGTCCTTGACTTGTAGTACCACTATTTGCTTTGATTAGTTTGCTTTGTTGCATTGCATGATTTTGGCCATTATTGCTCTCTTAGTTGGTTGCTCCCAGTCTTTTGCTAGCCTCCACTTGTATGAGTAAGTTCTACTCATGCTTCAAACTCCCAAGAAACCAATTTATTCCAAAGTGTCCACTATAAACTCCTATGCATGGTGTGTTACACCATTCCAAGTATATTCTTGTTTTCAGTTATCTTCCAATTAAAAACTATTTTGTTATGTGAAAACTTAGTGATTAAAGCCCTCACAAACTTGATGGCACATTTTATTCTTTGCCCCTAATAAACTTGAACCATTGTGACAACTTTGTTGTATATGCTCACACTTATAAGTTGGAATTAACAGAACCGTGCTGTCACAGGGAACATTTTCAACATTGCACTTGTACCTTGTTGTACTCAGTAGATATCATGTTCTTTTGTCTATGGATGTCACCGGTGTGAAATAAAGAGGGGACTTGTAAGTCCATGGAGTTTGTATCCTGTGTTAGAGAAACGCCTGGGACGCTAGCCTAAGCCATGCCTAATCATGGTGGAAACTTGCAGCATCACCATAGTGACATCTATGTAGCATTCTTCTTATAAAAAAAGAGACACATTGAGAAAAGAGGAGAGAGTGAAAAAAGCACCATATTCCCATGGTACATAAGAAGAATTGCTGAGATGCTCATTGTGTGCTTGCCTTGTCATTTTGGTTATGGGAAAGCTCCTGTACCATGTGCAAGGGGTACCCTATTGGCGGTTCTCAATGATATGCAAATACTTACAATGACAAGAACTTACCTGGACCCAAAGTTGAGTATGCATGAGGTGTGGCCCTCGTATTCAAGGGCATGAGATTGCCAACTTATACTTTGTCAAGCATATACTCCAGCTTTGCCACTTTAACCTTAACCACTTCAATATGCTTATGATAGGGGCAATGAGGGCTAAAAGCTAACATGTACCATAAGTTTTGGTAGCTCTTTTTGAAACTTGTAATCCTTTCTTCCTTTACAAAAAGGCCTTTCTTCCAGCACTATTGAGTCTCCACCTTCTACCTTTAGGCACCATTAAGAGAGCATAGTTGTCATTCCATGTGCAGTGTTCCAAAGCTTATTAATTGATGCATATTGTGTTATTACTTGCTCTTGTGCTACTTGTTTCTAGTCACCCTTGTGAACTTTGCAGGTGTCCTATGCATTATATTGCTAGTCTATGAGGGACAAGCTGATTGCCACTATGCTATGTTTTGTGCATGTGAAACAAACAACCATTTTTCAATGCATATTATTCATGATCTTTGTTTGTAGCTTGTCATGTTGCATGCATAGTTACTTTTTCTTATTGTTATAACTCCATCTTTCATGCACATGTTTAGAGTTCTTTGATCCCAGCTTTCAATGTTTGCAAATGGCTAGGGTTTGGTGGCCCTGGCGGCCTCCTCGTTCTCCCCCTTCGCCTATAGAAGCCCCCGATGCAGAAACCCTGAGTACCCAATCAGAAATCCACGAAACCGTCTGTACCCACCGCCACCATCGTCCCTAGATCGAGGGGGGGATCTGAAGTTCTTCCTGGCACCCTGCCGGAGGGGAGGTCATCCCAGAGGCCTTCTCTCCGGTATGCTGCGTGAGTAGTTCCGCCTTGGACTATGGGTCCATGTAGTATCTAGATGGTTGTATCTCCTCCTTTGTGCTTTCATGTATAGATCTTGTGAGCTCCATTCATGATCACGATCTAATCTATTTGTAATCATGCATGTTGTGTTTGCGGGGATCCGATGGATATTGAGATTATTATGTTGGTTTGATTAATGGTTTTGTCTTTATGATTCTATCATGTCTGTGTTGATTGTGATCTTGCATGCTCTCCGTTGCTAGTGGCTATCTTGGCCAAGTAGTTGCTAGTGACTCCAAGAGGGGGTATTTATGCTCGATAGTGGGTTCATGCCTCTAGTTTCCAAGGGAAGTGACAATAATCTCTTCGGTTGTAGATGCGCTGTTGCTACTAGGGAGAAAACAACGGTCTCTTGTTCATGGAACATGTGGACTGTTTACCTTACACACCTTGCTTAAAGCAGTTGTCTGTTGCTTGCAACTTAATAGTGGAGGGGGTTCAGATGATAACCTGAAGGTGTACTTCAAGTCATAGATGCAGCTGGATGGCGGTCTATGTATATTGTTGTATTGCCCAATCAACCTCATAGGATCTTTCTAACTAGTAATTGCATTGTTATACCTTGCTCAGTTCCTGTCAATTGCCCTGCTGTAATTTGTTTACCCTTCATGTCATGTTGTTTATTTAAGGAGAGCACCTCAAGTGAACTATGGACCTTGGTTCAATATTTACCATTGATACATCTTCCACTGATACGGTTTACTTGCTGCAAACCACCATTAACTTCCACACCACACGTTTAATCCTTTGTTACAGCAAACCGGTGAGCTTGACAACCTCACTAATTCGTTGGGGAAAAGTCTTGAGTTTGTGTTGTGCAGGTCTCCACGTTGCTTGCAACACCTGTGTTATGTTTCCTTCCTCCTACTGGTTCGATAACCTCGGTTTCTTACTGAGGGAAACTTGTTGTTGTGTTGCTTCATACCTTGCTCTTGGGGTTTCCAGCGAAGCGTCCCACGACAAGTGCTGGGCTCCATCAAGCTTTTTCTGGCGCCGTTGCTGGGGAGGCTAAGGACATCTTCACTAGGGGAGTCCTTCACTTCCTTTCTCTTTACTTTGTTTTTAGTTTCCTTTGTTTCTTTTGTTTGGTTTTGTTTGCCTATTTTCAAAAAAAAAATAGTCTAGTTTGGTTTGCTTGCTTTATCCAAAAACAAAAAAAAATAACCCCTGCTCTAGTTTCCACCTTGCTCTAGCTCACCATGTTTCTCCCCAAGTTCACCCAGAAAGACCTTGCAATAGGTAGTGGCTCCATAATTGGGAAAAATAATATTGAAGAATTCTTTAATTATGTTAGCAAGCATGAGGATATTGAGGATAAATCTATAGTTGAGCTTGCTCCTAATTATGAGATTGCTACCGCTTGTTTAGTTCATATGTTGGACGCTAGGTTTGTTAGCCTTAACCCCTTCATACAATTTTTATTCCTAAAACTAAAAGAAGAGAAGAATGCTGAAAAAAGGGAATTCATCCTTGAAACTTTATCAAAAGAATTCCATGATATTGCTAGGGAAGACAAAAAGGCCTTTGAGCGTTTCAATATGCTAGGATCAAGTGTAGATGTTGTGGGTATTTCTGATAAAATTAAGCCTAGAGTGGAATTCAATATACCCATACCCTTTAAGCTTGTTGGAATGCATGAAGCCTTTGAAAAGAATTTTGATTGGATTGCTTCTAAAAATCGTTTGGATGAAGGTAGTAGACCAAAGAGAGATGAGAAGGGATCCTCCAAGACCCATTTGGATGAGATACCTTTCATAGTTGAAGAATTTGCAAGTATGAATGTTAATGCTTCTTCATTTGAAAATACTTGATTCTTCTTGCTTCTTGTGCCTAACTTAAAGGCGTTAAAGAAAAGTACTTTTTGGGAGATAACCCAAGAGTTTCCTTGAGTCTTGGAAGTTATTACTTCAGTAATGACCTCTCCTTATCCTTTTTGTGCCAAGAATGACCTCTAATGAGAGGGAAGTAAGATTTGGGGAGTTGCTGTCTCAAAACAGATTTCTGTCCTCCACCAAAAAAATTCGTGAGGAGGCTCTGTAACTCGGATTGAGCTCAAAATTTACGAATAAATACCCCAGTATGTTAGCTAACGTTTGTTAGTTCAACACTTTTTTATTTGAGAAACAGAAGATGTTCGAAAAAATCGGTTTCTACCTACTGGTCTGTTTGGACAGATTTCTGCCATTATTTGCACTTTCTTCTTATTGATTCCTTTTTGAGTTCTCTTCGGGTAAATTGAGCTTTTTGAAGGAGTTACTATATTATCTTGTGCTGTTAGTGAAAATCCTTGCTGTTCCAAAGCTTTTCCAGTGTTCTAATATCTTTTGAATACACTAATGTTGCTAATGAAGATTGTGTGAAGTTTTGTATGAAGGAAAAATTTCAGGTGTAGAGAGAGAATGATGCAATGAGATGAAGAATAGACAAAAGCTCGAGCTTGGGGATGCCACCATGGTGTCACCCCAAGAAATATCTAAGAGGTACAAGCGTCAAAGCTTGGGGATGCCCAAGACATCCCTTTCTTCATCAATAAAAAGCTCAGTTCTTTCTAGACACTTCGTTTATATTGTTTCATGCACAGTTGTGATATTCTTGGAGCATTTTAGTTTTCGTTTGATTTGCTTAGTTTGTTTAGTTTGCTTAAGTAGTTTGGACCCCCGTTCTCGCTGTGTTGTTTTGCAAATAAGGTTGCTTGGTGTTTGGAAAGGAGTAGTAAGTTCTTGCTCGAAGGGCAAGAGGAGCTTGCATTGACTGTGACTTACACTTTAGCATGACATGCTAGGTGTTATTTTTGTCTTATTCTTAGTATTTTTTCTATAGCATGTCTTGTTCCAAACAATTGGGATTGCTTAGTGTTCCTTGAATAAATTATGCGTTGTTTTAGCATGAAAAAGCATAGTATTGTGGTATTCTCCTTTGTTTTGCTTAGGGTTGACTTGGCACATTCTTACACCATGTTATGACTATGAATAAGTCACCATTATCCTCTATGATCATTTAGTCCTTGACTTGTAGTACCACTCTTTGCTTTGATTAGTATGCTTTGTTGCACTGCATGATTTTGGCCATTATTGCTCTCTTAGTTGGTTGCTCCCAGTCTTTTCCTAGCCTCTACTTGTATGAGTAAGTTCTACTCATGCTTCCAACTCACAAGAAACCAAGTTTTTCCCAAGTGTCCACTATAAACTCCTATGCATGGCGTGTTACACAATTCCAAGTATATTCTTCTTTTGAACTATCTTCCATTTAAAAACTCTTTTGTTATGTGAAAACTTAGTGATTAAAGCCCTCACAAACTTGAGGGCACATTTTATTCTTTTCTTAATAAACTTGAACCATTGTGACAACTTTGTTGTATATGCTTGCACTTATAAGTTGGAATTAGCAGAACCGTGCTGTCACGGGGAACGTTTTCAACATTGCACGTGTACCTCGCTGTACTTAGTTGATATCATGTTCTTTTGTCTATGGATGTCATCGGTGTGAAATAAAGAGGGGATTTGTAATTCCATGGAGTTTGTATCCTGTGTTAGAGAAACGCCAGGGCCGCTAGCCTAAGCCATGCCTAATCATGGTGGAAACTTGCAGCATCACCATAGTGATATCTATGAACCATTCTTCTTATAAAAAAAGAGGCACATTGAGAAAAGAGGAGAGAGAGAAAAAAGGATCATATTCCCATGGTACATAATAAGAATTGCTGAGATGCTCATTGTCTGCTTGCCTTGTCAGTTTGGTTATGGGAAAGCTCCTATACCATGTGCAAGGGGTACCCCATTGGTGGTGCTCAATGATATGAAAATACTTACAACGACAAGAACTTACCTGGACCCAAAGTTGAGTATGCATGAGGTGTGGCCCTCGTATTCAAGGGACTTGAGATTGCCAACTTATACTTTGTCAAGCATATACTCCAGCTTTGCCACTTTAACCTTAACCACTTCAAGATGCTTATGATAGGGGCAATGAGGGCTAAAAGCTAACAAGTACCACAATTTTTTGAAGCTCTTTTTGAAACTTGTAATCCCTTCTTCCTTTACAAAAAGGCCTTTCTTCCACCATTATTTAGTCTCTACCTTCTACCTTTAGGAACCATTAAGAGAGCATAGTTGTCATTCTGTGTGCAGTGTTCCAAAGCTCACTAATTGATGCATATTGTGTTATTACTTGCTCTTGTGCTATTTGTTTCTAGTCACCCTTGTGAACTTTGAAGGTATCCTATGCATCTAATTTCTACTCTATGAGGGACAAGATGATTGCCACTATGCCATGTTTTCTGCATGTGAAACAAACAAACGTTTTCCAATGCATATTATTCATGATCTTTGTTTTGTATCTTGTCATGTTGCATGCATAGTTACTATGTCCTATTGTTAGAACTCCATCTTTCATGCACATGTTTAGAGTTCTTTGATCCCAGCTTTCAATGCTTGCAAATTGTTGGATCTTTATTGTCAGGGTGCATGTCACCTCAAAAATTATTCTGTTTATCACTTACCTACTCGAGGACGAGTAGGAGTTATGCTTGGGGATGTTGATACGTTGGAAATGTATCTATAATTTTTTATGCTCCATGCTTGTTTAGTATCTAGTTTGCTTTACTTCTCCACACTTTGAGGTGCTTTTTACATGTTTTCTGGTACTAACCTATTAACAAGTTGCAACAGTGCCAGATGCCTGTTTTCTGCTGTTTTTGGTTTCAGAAAAGTTAGTAAAGAAATATGCTCGGAATTGTACGGGACGAAGGAGAAAGTCAATGACTTTCCGTGGGGAACAAGACGTCCAGAGGAGAGCCGGAGGGGCCGTCCAGAGGGGCCAAACCCCCCAGGCGCACCCATAGGTGGGCCCACGCTTGTCTATGGTTTGGTGGCCCTGGCCGCCTCCTCGACCTCCCCCTTCGCTTATAAGAAGCCCCCGATGCAGAAACCCTGAGTACCGGATCAGAAATCCACGAAACCATCTGTAGCCGCTGCAACCATCGTCCCTAGATCGGGGGATCTGAAGTTCTTCCCAGCACCCTGCCGGAGGGGAGATCATCCCGGAGGCCTTCTCTCCGGTATGATGCGTGAGTAGTTCCATCTTGGACTATGGGTCCATGTAGTAGCTAGATGGTTGTATCTCCTCCTTTGTGCTTTCATGTATAGATCTTGTGAGCTCCGTTCATGATCAAGATCTAATCTATTTGTAATCATGCATGTTGTGTTTGCGGGGATCCGATGGATATTGAGATTATTATGTTGGTTTGATTAATGATTTTGTCTTTATGATTCTATCATGTCTGTGTTGTTTGTGATCTTGCATGTTCTCCGTCGTTAGTAGCTATCTTGTCCAAGTAGTTGCTAGTGACTCCAAGAGGGGGTATTTATGCTCGATAGTGGGTTCATGCATCTAGTTTCCAAGGGAAGTGACAATAATTTCTTCGGTTGTAGATGTGTTATTGCTACTAGGGAGAAAATAACGGTCTCTTGTTTATGGAACATGTGGACTGTTTACCTTACACACTTTGCTTAAAGCAGTTGTCTGTTGCTTGCAACTTAATAGTGGAGGGGGTTCGGATGATAACCTGAATGTGGACTTCTAGTCATAGATGCAGCTGGATGGCGGTCTATGTATATTGTTGTATTGCCCATTCGACCTCATAGCATCTTTCTGACTAGTAATTGCATTGTTATGCCTTGCTCAGTTCCTGTCAATTACACTGCTGTAATTTGTTTACCCTTCATGCCATGTCGTTTATTTAAGGAGAGCACCTCTAGTGAACTATGGACCCCGGTCCAACCTTTACCATTGATACATCTTGCACTGTTACTGTTTACTTGCTGCAAACCACCATTACCTTCCACACCATTCGTTTAATCCTTTGTTATATCAAACTGGTGAGCTTGAAAACCTCACTAATTCGTTGGGGCAAAGTCTTGAGTTTGTGTTGTGCAGGTCTCCACGTTGCTTGTAACACCTGTGTGACGTTTCCTTCCTCCTACTAGTTCGATAACCTCGGTTTGTTACTGAGGCAAACTTGTTGCTGTGCTGCTTCATACCTTGCTCTTGGGGTTTCCAACGAAGCGTCCCACGACAAGTGTTGGGCGCCATCAACCTTCTACCTTTAGGCACCATTAATAGAGCATAATTGTCATTCTTAGTTCTATGTGCAGTGTCCCAAAACTTATTGATTGATGCATATTGTGATATTACTTGCTCTTGTGCTATTTGTATCTAGTCACTCTTATGAACTTTGAGGGTGTCCTATGCATCTATTTGCTACTCTATGAAGGACAAGCTGAATGCCACTATGCCATGTTTTCTGTATGTGAAACAAACAAACATTTTTCAATGCATGTTATTCATGATCTTTGTTTGTATCCTTTCATGTTGCATGAATAGTTAATTTGTCTTACCGTTAGAACTCCATCTTTCATGCACATGTTTAGAGTTCTTTGATCCCAGCTATCAATGCTTGCAAATGGTTTGATCTTGGTTTTGATGGTGCATGACACCTCAAAAATTATTCTTTTATCACTTACCTACTCGAGGACGAGCAGGAGTTAAGCTTGGGGGTGCTTGATACGTCAGAAACATATCTATAATTTTTGATGTTCCATGCTTGTTTAGTATCTATTTTGCTTTGTTTTTTCTACACTTTGAGGTGTTTTTATATATTTTCTGGAACTAACCTATTAACAAGTTGCCACAGTGTCATTTGCCTATTTTCTTCTGTTTTTGGTTCTAGAAAGGCAGAAAATCAATATTCTCGGAATTGTACGGGACAAAAGCCAAAGTCAATATTTTACCGTGGGTGACACGAAGCCAGAAGACGAGATGGAGGGGCGCCATAGGGCAGTCAGACCCCCCTAGGCGCGGCTAGGGCTGGCCCGCGCCTGGGCAAAGTGTGGCCCCCTGGCTCGCCCCTTGATACGTCGGAAATGTATCTATAAGTTTTGATGCTCCATGCTTGTTTAGTATCTACTTTGCTTTGCTTTGTCTATACTTTGAGGTGCTTTTTACATGTTTTATGGTACTAACCTATTAACAAGTTGCCATAGTGTCAGTTGCCTGTATTCTGCTGTTTTTGGTTTCAGAAAAGTTAGTAAATAAATATTCTCGGAATTGTACGGGACAAACGTCAAAGTTAATTACTTTCCGTGGGGAAGAAGAAAGGGGAGACGGAGAAGTGTGCCAGGGCGACCAAACCCCCCTAGGCGTGGCCAGGAGTGGGCCCATGCCTAGGTAGGGTTTGACCCCCTGCTCGCCTCCTCGGCCTGCCACTTCGCCTATAAGAAGCCCCCGCTGCAGAAACCCTAAGCACCCGATCAAATCTCCACGAAACCGTCTGTATCCGCCACCACCATCGTCCCTAGATCGGGGGGAGGGGGATCTTAAGTTCTTCCCGGCACACTGCCGGAGGGGAGATCATCCCGGAGGCCTTCTCTCTGGTATGATGCGTGAGTAGTTCCACCTTGGACTATGGGTCCATGTAGTAGCTAGATGGTTGTATCTCCTCCTTTGTGCTTTCATGTATAGATCTTGTGAGCTCCGTTCATGATCAAGATCTAATCTATTTTTAATCATGCATGTTGTGTTTGCGGGGATCCGATGGATATTGAGATTATTATGTTGGTTTGATTAATGATTTTGTCTTTATGATTCTATCATGT
This sequence comes from Avena atlantica, assembly GCA_910589765.1. NCBI lineage: Eukaryota > Viridiplantae > Streptophyta > Magnoliopsida > Poales > Poaceae > Avena > Avena atlantica. Next base: position 42,781,078 of record OU342736.1, on the reverse strand, counting down.
CTGTGTTGTTTGTGATCTTGCATGATCTCCGTTGCTAGTGGGTATCTTGGCCAAGTAGTTGCTAGTGACTCCAAGAGGGGGTATTTATGCTCGATAGTGGGTTCATGCGTCTAGATTCCAAGGGAAGTGACAATAATCTCTTCGGTTGTAGATGTGCTGTTGCTACTAGGGAGAAAACAACGGTCTCTTGTTCATGGAACATGTGGACTGTTTACCTTACACACTTTGCTTAAAGCAGTTGTCTGTTGCTTGCAACTTAATACTGGAGGGGGTTCGGATGATAACCTGAAGGTGGACTTCTAGTCATAGATGTAGTTGGATGGCGGTCTATGTATATTGTTGTATTGCCCAATCAACCTCATAGGATCTTTCTGACTAGTAATTGTATTGTTATGCCTTGCTCAGTTCCTGTCAATTGCCGCGCTATAATTTGTTTACCCTTCATGCCATGTTGTTTATTTACGGAGAGCACCTCTAGTGAACTATGGACCCCGGTCCAATCTTTACCATTGATACATCTTCCACTGTTACTTGTTTACTTGCTGCAAACCATTACCTTCCACACCATACATTTAATCCTTTGTTACAGCAAATCGGTGATCTTGACAACCTCACTGCTTCGTTGGGGCAAAGTCTTGAGTTTGTGTTGTGTAGGTCTCCGCGTTGGTAGCAACACCTGTGTGGCGTTTCCTTCCTCCTAGTGGTTCGATAACCTCGGTTTCTTACTAAGGGAAAAATTGCTGCTGTGCTGCTTCACACCTTTCTCTTGGGGTTCCCAACAAAGCGCTCCCACTTGGACTAGCGCTGCATCAAGCTTTTTCTAGCGCCGTTGCCGGGGAGGCAAAGCACGTCTTCACAAGGGGAGTCCTCCACTTCCTTTCTCTTTACTTCGTTTTTAGTTTGCTTTGTTTCTTTTTCTTGGTTTTGTTTGCCTCTTTTCAAAAAACCCAAAAAAATTAGTCTAATTTGGTTTGCTTTCTTTATTCAAAAACACAAAAAAATTAGTTCTTGCTCTAGCTGCTGCTGCTGCTGTTTTTTTGGCTTGCCCACCTTTGCCAAAATGAACTCTGCTAAGAACACCAAGTTGTGTGACTTCACTAGCACCAACAAGAATGACTTCCTAAGCACTCCTATTGCTCCACATTCTCCTGATGATACCTTTTATGAAATTAAGCCTGCTTTGTTGAATCTTGTGATGAGAGAGAAATTTTCTGCTGCTGGTTTTCATGATCCTGCTGCCCATCTCAATAGCTTTGTTGAACTTTGTGAGATGCAAAAGTTAAGCATGTAGATGGAGATATTATTAAGCTCAAGCTTTTTTCCTTTTGCCTTGAGAGGAAAAGCTAAAGAATGGTTGCTATCCTTGCCTAAAAATAGTATTGATTCTTGGACTAAGTGCAAAGATGCTTTAATTGGAAAATACTATCCTCCTTCTAAGATTATATCTATGAGAAGTGAAATTATGAAATTTAAACAACTTGATAGTGAACATGTTGCTCCAGATTGGGAGAGAATGAAGTCTTTGGTTAAGAATTGCCCCACTCATGGACTCAATGCTTGGATGATTATCCAGACTTTTTATGCAGGTTTGTAATTCTCCTCTAGAATCTGTTGGATTCAGCTACTGTAGGTACCTTCATGGGCCTCACTTTGGCTGCTGCAACAATGCTCGTTGATAATATGATGGTTACCTACTCTGAATGTCATGTTCAGAGAGCTCCGCATGGTAAGAAGGTAAATTCTATTGAGCAAACTTCCTCTTTGAGTGATAAGATTGATGTCATTATGGCTATGCTTGTTAATGGGACAGCTCCTTTAGATCCTAATAGTGTTCCCTTAGCCTCTTTGGTTGCCCAAGAAGAGCAAGTTGATGTGAACTTCATTAGAAACAATAATTTCAACAACAATGCCTATAGGAATAATTTTGGTAGCAACAACAATTATAGGCCTTATCCTCCTAGTAATGGCAATTCCTATGGAAGCTCTTACAATAATGCTAGAAGTGCCCACTCTGAACTTGAAGTTATGCTCAAGGAATTTATTAGTAAACAAACCACTTTCAATAAAACTATAGAAGAAAAGCTTTTAACTGTTGATAAAAATATATCCTCTTTGTCTGAAGCTCAGTCTTCCTTGATTAATAAAATGGCTGCTAAACCTAAAATTATGGAAAATACCTTTTCTATTGCTCATGCCATACAAGTTACTATTGATGAAAATGTTAGGCTATTAGATCAACTTAATGCTAGGTGGGAAAGGGAAGATGAAATTGATAGAAACAAAAGTGTGCGCACCATCACCACTAAACCACAAGTAGTCCCTATTGCTCCTCCTACTATGCCTAAGCCTAGTACTAGTGATGCTAAGTTTGATTTTGATATTGATGGTTGCAATATTTCTTAAGTGATTATGTTCCTACAATAACTTGCTAGAAGTCCTGATGCTAGTGATATGCATGTTTCTTTCACCAAACACATTACAGATGCTCTTGTTAAGATTAAGGAAGAGAAGCTAAAACACAAAGCTTCTATTCATAAGAAAGTATAAGATAGTTGGGAACCCATTATTAATATGCAAGTGAATGACTTTGATCTCAAAGCTTCATGTGATCTTGGTTCTAGTGTCTCTATTATGCCTAGGAAGATTTATGAAATGCTTGATTTGCCATAGTTGGAAGATTGTTATTTAAATGTCCCACTCAATGATAATGCTAAGAAGAAACTCATGGGGAGTATTAGTAATGTTCTCATTATGGTTAACAATGCTTATGTCCCTGTTGTTTTCTATGTTTTGTATGTTGAATACAATGCTTCTTGTCCTATTACTTTGGGAAGACCTTTTCTTAGAACAGTTGGTGCCATCATTGATATGAAAGAAGGCACCATTAAATATCATTTTCCATTCAAGAAAGGTATTGAACACTTCCCTATGAGGAGAGAGAAGTTGCTTTTTGCTCCTCCTTTGAAAGCAAGGTTTGATGTTAATGCTTCTTCATTTGAAAATACTTGATTCTTCTTGCTTCTTGTGCCTAACTTAAAGGCGTTAAAGAAAAGTAGTTGTTGGGAGATAACCCAAGAGTTTCCTTGAGTCTTGGAAGTTACTACTTCATTAATGACCTCTACTTATCCTTTTTTGTTTGCTTTTTTGCCAAGAATGACCTCTAATGAGAGGGAAATAAGATTTGGGGAGTTGCTGTCCCGATACAGATTTTTGTCCACCACAATAAAAATTCGTGAGGGGTCTCTATAACTATGATTGAGCTCCACATTTACGAATAATTCTCCCAGTATGTTAGATAACTTTCGTTAGTTCAAAACTTTTTGATTTGAGCAACATAAGAAGTTCGAAAAAATTGGTTTCTACCTACTGGTCTGTTTTGACAGATTTCTGCCATTATTTGCATTTGCTTCTTATTGATTCCTGTTTGAGTTCTTTTTGGGAAATTGAGATTTTTGAAGGAGTTTCTACAGTAGCTTGTGTTTTTAGTGAAAAGCCTTGTTGTGCCAAAGATTTTCCAGAGGTCTAATATCTTTTGAATACACTAATGTTGCTAATGAAGATTGTGTGAAGTTTTGTATGAAGGAAAAATTTCAGGTGTGGAGAGAGAATGATGTAATGAGATGAATAATGGACAAAAGCTTAAGCTTGGGGATGCCACCATGGTGTAACCCCAAGAACTATCCAAGAGGTACAAGCGTCAAAGCTTGGGGATGCCCATGGCATCCCCTTATTCATCAATAAAAAGCTCAGGTCTGTCTAGACACTTCGTTTTTATTGTTTCATGCACAGTTGTGTTGTTCTTGGAGCGTCTTAGTTTTCATTTGCTTTGCTTAGGTTGTTTAGTTTGCTTGAATAAAGTAGTTTGGACCCCCATTCTCGCTGTGTTGTTTTGCAAATAAGTTGCTTGGTGTTGGAAAGGAGTACTAAGTTTTTGCTACAAGTGCAAGAGGAGCTTGCATTGACTGTGACTTAGACTTTAGCATGACATGCTAGGTGTTGTTTTGACTTTATGCTTAGTGATTATTGTTGTAGCATGTCTTGTTCCAAACAATTGGGATTTATTAGTGTGCCTTGAAGAAATTATGCGTTGTTTTAGCATGCAAAAGCATAGTATTGTGGTATTCTCCTTTGATGCTTTGCTTGGGTTGACTTGGCACATGCTCAGACCATGTTATGACTATGAACAAGTCACCATTAGCCTCTATGATCATTTTGTCCTTTACTTGTAGTACCACTGTATGCTTTGATTAGTAATGCTTTGTTGCTCTACATGATTATGGCCATTATGCACTCTTAGTTGGTTGCTCCCAGTCTTTTGCTAGCCTCCACTTGTATGAGTAAGTTCTACTCATGCTTCAAACTCCCAAGAAACCAATTTATTCCAAAGTGTCCACTATAAACTCCTATGCATGGTGTGTTACACCATTCCAAGTATATTCTTGTTTTCAGTTATCTTCCAATTAAAAACTATTTTGTTATGTGAAAACTTAGTGATTAAAGCCCTCACAAACTTGATGGAACACTTTATATTCTTTGACCCTAATAAACTTGAACAATTGTGTCATCTATGTTGTATATGCTTGCACTTATACGTTGGAATTAGCAGAACCATGCTGTCACGGGGAACATTTTCAACATTGCACATGTACTTTGTACTCAGTTGATATCATGCTCTTTTGTCTATGGATGTCACCGGTGTGAAATAAAGAGGGAACTTATAAGTCCATGGAGTTTGTATCCTGTGTTAGAGAAACACCTGAGCCGCTAGCCTAAGGCATGCCTAATCATGGTGGAAACTTGCAGCATCACCATAGTGAGCTACCTATGAAGCATCCTCAATAAAAATCTATGCATATAGTAAATAAAAAGATCGCTGAGATGCTCATTGTCTTCTTGCCTTGTCATTTTGGTTATGGGAAAGCTCATGTACCATGTGCAAGGGGTACCCCGTTGGCGGTTCTCTATGATATGCAAATACTTACAATGACAAGAACTTACCTGTGACTGAAGTTGAGTAGCATGAGGTGTGGCCCTCGTATTCAAGGGACTTGAGATTGCCAACTTATACTTCGTCAAGCATATACTCCATCTTTGTTCACTTTAACCTTAATCACTTCAAGATGCTTATTATAGGGGCAATGAGGGATGAAAGCTAACAAGTACCATAATTTTTGGAAGCATTTTTTGAAACTTGAATTACCTGCTTCCTTTACAAAAAGGCCTTTCTTCCACCATTATTGAGTCTCCACCTTCTACCTTTAGGCACCATTAAGAGAGAATAGTTGTCATTCTGTGTGTAGTGTTCCAAAGCTTATTGATTGATGCATATTGTGATATTACTTGTTCTTGTGCTATTTGTTTCTAGTCACCCTTGTGAACTTTGAAGGTGTCCTATCATCTATTTGCTACTCTATGAGGGACAAGATGATTGCCACTATGGTATTTTTTCCTGTATTTGAAACAAACAAACATTTTTCAATGCATGTTATTCATGATCCTTGTTTGTAGCTTGTCATGTTGCATTCATAGTTACTATGTCCTATCGTTAGAACTCCATCTTTCATGCACCTGTTTAGAGTTCTTTTAACCCAGCTTTCAATGCTTGCAAATGGTTGGATCTTTATTGTGAGGTTTCATGTCACCTCAAAAATTATTCTTTTTATCACTTACCTACTCGAGGACGAGCAGGAGTTAAGCTTGGGGATGCTTGATACGTCGGAAACGTATCTATAATTGTTGATGAACCATGCTTGTTTAGTATCTACTTTGCTGTGCTTTGTCTATACTTTGAGGTGCTTTTTACATGTTTTTCTGGTACTAACCTATTAACAAGTTGCCACAGTGCCATTTGCCTGTTTTTGCTTTCAGAAAAGTTAGTAAAGAAATATTCTCGGAATTGGACGGGATAAACGTCAAAGTCAATTACTTTCCGTGGGGAACAAGAAGTACAGAGGGGAGACGGAGAAGCGTGCCAGGGAAGCCAAACCCCCCTAGGCGCGGACAGGGGTGGGCCCACGCCTGGTAGGGTTTGACCACGCTGGTCGCCTCCTCGGCCTCCCCCTTCGCCTATAAGAAGACCCCGATGCAGAAACCCTAAGCACCCGATCAAATCTCCACGAAACCGTCTGTAGCTTCCACCACCGTCGTCCCTAGATCGAGGGGATCGGAAGTTCTTCCCGGAACCCTGCCGGAGGGGAGATCATCCCGGAGGCCTTCTCTCCGGTATGATGCGTGAGTAGTTCCACCTTGGACTATGGGTCCATGTAGTAGCTAGATGGTTGTATCTCCTCCTTGTTCTTTCCTGTATAGATCTTCTGAGCTCCGTTCATGATCAAGATCTAATATATTTGTAATCATGCATGTTGTGTTTGCGGGGATCCGATGGATATTGAGATTATTATGTTGGTTTGATTAATGATTCTATCATGTCTTTGTTGTTTGTGATCTTGCACGATCTCTGTTGTTAGTAGCTATCTTGGCCAAGTAGTTGCTAGTGACTCCAAGAGGGGGTATTTATGCTCGATAGTGGGATCATGCCTCTAGTTTCCAAGGGCAGTGACAATAATCTCTTCAGTTGTAGATGTGATGTTGCTACTAGGGAGAAAACAACGGTCCCTTGTTCATGGAACATGTGGACTGTTTACCTTACACACTTTGCTTAAAGCAGTTGTGTGTTGCTTGCAACTTAATACTAGAGGGGGTTCGGATGGTAACCTAAAGGTGGACTTCTAGTCATAGATGCAGTTGGATGGCGGTCTATGTATATTGTTGTATTGCCTAATCAAATATCATAGGATCTTTCTGACTAGTAATTGCATTGTGATGCCCTGCTTAGTTCCTGTCAATTTCCCTGTTGTAAGTTGTTTACCCTTCAAGCCATGTTGTTTATCTAAGGAGAGCACCTCTAATGAACTATGGACCCCATTCCAATCTTTACCATTGATACATCTTAGACTGTTACTTGTTTACTTGCTGCAAACCATTACCTTCCACACCATACGTTTAATCATTTGTTTCAACAAACCGGTGAGCTTGACAGCCTCACTGATTCGTTGGGGCAAAGTATTGAGTTTGTGTCGTGGTGGTGGCACGGCAGATGCCATGGGTAGGCTTAAGTTGGGGCCGAATGGGTGCTTGTGGTCACTGGGGAGGGAGTGCACGGTCGAGCCATGCACGAAAAACAAGATGAACTCTCGACACTTAACGATTTACTTGATACCCGAGAATTACAAGTGCTCCTTGAGCTGTATGAACTAGTGTTCTGTGCACTAGTTACTTACTTGGTCCAACCCTCTCCCTACTACAACTAGGCCCCCTCTTATATAGGCGGCGCTAGCTAGCTTATACCCCTTTGGGTTCCAGGGTTTACTATTTGGATCTTGGTCCCTACAATGTGGGATGGGTCATGGGCTTGCCCTAAGCCCAATAGCCCAATCCACAAAGCTTGACAGCTAACGGTCTTCTGGTACGCTGCCTCCTGTTCCTTTTGGCGTCACGCTGTAACTTTGTACGTCAGCGTTTGCTGTGGGCGTCACCCAGCTCCTTTTGTGTCACCCGACGTCACCCTTCTCTTTTGACCATGCTTTGCCATGGTCCCTCCTGAACCTTACTTGGAAAGGTGCCACGCGTCCTATCCGACTCGGCCCTTCCTCGGTAGACTCGGCTCGTTGGTTCCTGCAAGAAAAAGAACTTTGTCTTATGCATGCCGACATAGTTCATATGTCGGCTGCACACGCTCCTCTCTCCCGGATGTTCTTACCCGGCCTGGTTCTTTCTTCACTCGGAGCTTACCCAGCTACGCTTTGTTTCACCCCTCGTGGCCCTACCGGGGGTTATTATCCCCCCGACATTAGTCCCCGAAGCTGGTGAGGTCTAGCAGTTCGAGCTGTTAGGCTTCTCCAGGTTCCTTTTATGTGAATGGAACTTAATTTTTGTCTTTACTTGTCGCAATCTTGCACATTGCCGAGTCTGTCTGACAGTTTTCGGATCCACTCTTTGACTTCTTGGCTCATTTTTGCCTCGTGCCGAGTTACTTTGTCCAATTCCATGTCATTTTCGGCGTGCTTCAGTCACTGACAGCTGGTAATCATGATTGCTTGCCTCAAATTTTGTTCCAAGCTCTGGCGGCACAGTGACGGCTGCGCAGCTATTCCCCGTCACTGTGGCAGTCCCATCGGCCTGCGCCCCTTGTCCTTCCTTCCATGACGTGGCACGGTATTTTTCGTGTATCTCTGGCCAGACGCTGATTGGACTACCCGGCCGGGTACACGGCCACACGCTGGCCGCACGGCGCAGAGAGATCCCACGATTGGGGTTTTTACTGCCCTTAAGTAGGGGTGAGGGGGTTACCTCTTCCCCCATGCCCGTTCAGTTTTCCCCTGCCTCTTCTTCTTCCTTGCGCCTGCGAAATCAAACCGGCCCCTTTGAGGTTTTTCCTTCCTTCTGTTCTTTCCTTGCAATTGCTCCTTTTCCCTTTCCATTTCACCATGGGTCCGCGTTCTTCCAAACCCCTTCCAACGGCGGAGGAGACTGAATCTGCGAGGGTCATTGTCAACACCCGGATTTTTCAATCCTAGATGCTTGTTATGCCATACATCGCAATCCCAGGATTACCATTTTTGCGAGACATAACAGAATTGGATACCATAGTACTTCATCCATTACAAACGATACATAAGTTCTTACACAAATAGGGATCTCATGATCCAGTTCTTAATAAAAAATCAAGCAGCAGAATCCGTAATAATAACGGCAGCATAGGCGAAGCTCCATCTTCGGGGTCACAGGCAATGCTGACGATGGGAGATGATCCTAGTTGTCGTAACCTTCCTGGGGTCCATCTTCGAGGTACTCCTCTTCATAGTCTGGCCATGGGAATAGCCATGGACAAAGCCATGAGTACTCTTTAAGTACTCACAAACTAATACTAACAGGTAAGGGGTTTTTGGATAACAGGACACTAGGCTCTAGGGTTGTTTTGCAAAAAAACAGGTTTATCTCTACTAAGTTCCAAAACTAGTCACAATTTTATAACTCCTAAGTGGGATCTTGTAATTCAGGTCACAACTCTATTGTGGTCCAGTCAAACTCTCAATTCATTTCACAAGTCATTTTGAAAAGTCTGACGGGGGAACAGTATGGCCACTCCAACTGTCCATAACCGCGGACGCGACTATTCGAATAGTTTGACACTCTGCAGAGATTGTACACTTTCACCACAACATTCGATACATCCGTCAGGAACAAATCCTGAATTCACCATACTCAGTATGCGGATAATAAATCCTAACCTTTCAATTACACGCCCTAGTATAAGCACCTCTCCTGTGAGTTTGGCCTCCCAACCATGACCACTGTCATCTTGGGTACTGCACAGGTGGACAATCTTCACAAGGTAGCCTCATCTCACACCTTGGCTGTGAGGGAACTAATACTAAGGTGCTGGGGGCTCACCGGGGTACGGGCAAAGGTCGGCGAGGCGGGCGAACGACGAAGTCGATGACGGCGAACCTCCTGGTACCGGTGGCTTCTCCTGGGGCGGCTCCAATCGCTGGCTCCCTTCTTCTACAGAGGCGGCAGGCTCCGATGAAATTCCGGCGAGGTGGTGCTCACCTTTCTCTAAGAATGGTGTGGCACGGTCAGTGAGGAGAGGGGAGTGAGATGGTGTGAATAAATCGTGCGGGGGTGGCCTCTATTTATAGTCGAGCGAGGGGACCGTCGGGGCGCATGGTGAGCTCGTCGGGGGTGACGTTACAGGCGGCTAATGGCATGGGCAAGGGTAGGGGACGGTGATGTGTCTCCTGGCGATGGTCAACGACATGGTCGCGGGGCATGGGGCGGTGTGGTTTGGTCTGGCATGGCCGGTGCTCTGTGCGGCAGAGGCGGCGTCTTCGACGGCGGGCGGTGGCTGTATGGCACGAGGCGGCAAACGGGGATGTCTGGCGGTCTCCTGGGTCGGTGGTGATCGTGTGTGCACGCGGTGAGGGCGGCGCGCGGTCTGTGGACGTTGGTCGCGGGTGGCGCTCTGGCGCACGCTCGGCATGGTCTGGGCGCGGCTTGTGCGCGTGGTCCAGGGCTTGGCAACGCTCGCGGCTGGGACAGGGAGTGGCGGTGGACGGTGGGCTGCCTCCCAGACAAGGTTGGCACGGCTAGTTCTTCCTCTAGCCTACTGTCGACTATGGGGTGGCATTGTGGTGCTCGGCTGTTCACCATTAATGGCAATGGCAAGCTCACAGGGGTGCTAGTGTTGGGCTAATGTTTCTAGATGATCTACTGAGTTGTGTGTGAGCTAACTAGGGAACAAGTTAGGCAAGAATCACTGCACACTATAGTGTTTGATGTTTTGTTTGATTTGTGTCTGCCACCTGTTTGATGAAATGGCCGCATGAAATCAAGTTTTGAATTTTGAAATGATTTTTGGTGGGTTTGCTAGATTGGTGCTGGTGAGTCTGCAGATGCTTGGGTTTTGAAAGTTGAGCTTGTTTGAGTGGTTTTTGAAAAAGTGGGATCTTCCCATATGAAGAAGATTCAATTTTGAATTGTCATTTAAACTATGCATTTGAAAGTTTCCGGATGATCACAAAGTGGGCCTTGATACTTTTTTATGAGTACATTCAAGGGGTGCAAAGATCCAGAAAAGTTTCTGTTAGGTTCTGAAAGTTTGAGACAGCCAAAGTAGGCATGGGAGTTAAATTGGTCAAAATGACCATTCACTTAATATATTTGTTTTGATTTACTTGTATTTAGGAAAAGTGTGGGAAATGTTTTAGATAATGTTCATTTCACCTAAGAAACATTTTTCAAGCAATGGATCACACAAACAAGGTGGTTTTTAAAGAAATTCAAAATCAATGCATACACATATACATGCATTCATGGGTTTACTTAGAAAAGTTTTTGTTAGTCCTAATCTTGATGATTAGTGTTTGATGATCTAAGTTTGGTATTTTTGGGATGTTACAAACCTTCCCCCCTTAAACAAAATCTCGTCCCGAGATTTGAAAAAGGACGAAAAGATTACCTAGGATTTGAAGAGATCTGGAAACTCCGTCCTGATGTGATCTTCGCGTTCCCAGGTAGCTTACTCTTCTGTGTGGTTGCTCCACTGAATCTTGAGAAACTTGATGCTTCGGTTTCAGGTACTTCGAAAATCTTCTTCCAAAATGCGGATGGGCACTTCGGGATAGGTTAGGTCATCGTTAATCTCTATGGTCCGGTGATCGATATTCTTGAACACTTCGGTCTTCTCGGGGACTTCGAGACACTTGCGAAGTAACGAGATATGGAACACATTGTGCACATCTGACATCTCTTCTGGTAGCTCCAGTTGATACGATACTTCTCCTCGACGGTTCAAAATTTTGAAAGGTCCGATATATCTGGGGGCTAACTTTCCTTTGAGTTGGAAACACTGCATTCCCTTCAATGGCGACACTTTCAGATAAACAAAATCTCCTATGTTGAAGGCGAGGTCTCGACGTCTCTTGTCGGCGTAACTCTTCTGTCGGGATTGGGCTGTCTTGAGGTGCTCACGAATCTTGTGAACCTTCTCTTCTGCTTCTCGTAGGATGTCGGGTCCGAAAATCTGACTCTCTCCTACTTCCGCCAGTTCAAAGGGGTGCGGCACTTTCTTCCGTACATGAATTCAAATGGGGCCATTTGCAAACTGGCTTGGTAACTGTTGTTGTATGAAAATTCTGCAAACGGCAGACAGTCTTCCCATTTGGATCCATATTCTAACACACATTCTCTAAGCATATCTTCGAGTATTTGGTTTACTCGCTCCGTTTGTCCATCGGTCTGAGGGTGATACGCGGTACTGAAATCTAGGCGGGTTCCTAAACCTTCTTGGACTTTCTTCCAGAATCTCGAGGTAAACTGAGTTCCTCGATCCGATACTATGTTCTTGGGGACTCCATGCAAACTAACGATTCTAGCGATGTACAACTCCGCTAGCTTCGAACTCTAATAGGTGGTTTTGACGGGCAAGAAATGGGCGACTTTGGACAATCTTTCCACTATGACCCAAATAGAGTCATTTCCCCTACTAGAAGTAGGTAGTCCAGTGATAAAGTCCATTCCTACAGAATCCCATTTCCATTCCGGAATTTGCAAAGGTTACAACAATCCAGCGGGTATTTGATGTCCTGCCTTGACTCGCTGACATATATCACACTTGGCGATATAGCTTCCGATTTCTCTCTTCATCTTTTGCCACCAAAATTGCTCTTTAAAATCTTGATACATCTTAGTTCCTCCGGGATGGATAGAATAAAGAGTATCATGAGCCTCCTTCAAGATAACTTCTTTTAACTCAGAATCTGATGGTACACAAAGGCGTCCTTTGTACCACAAAACTCCTTCTTCGTCCTCAGTGAATCCGGGTACTTTGCCTGTACCGATACGACGCTTGATTCCGTCGATACTGGCATTTCCTTTCTGCGCCTCATTAATCTGACTGATCAAAGTGGGCTGAAGTTCTATGCTAGCCAAAAATCCTTCACTTACTAATTCTATTCGAAAATCTTCCATCTCTTTGAGCAAACTTGGTTGCTCCTTCAAAATCATGGAGTTCAAGCGGCACGGCAATCTGCTAAGGGCATCGGCTACCACATTGGCTTTACCAGGGTGATAGTGAATGTCCAGGTCGTAATCCTTGATTAGCTCAATCCATCTTCTCTGCCTCATATTCAACTCCTTCTGAGTGAGTATATACTTTAGGCTCTTGTGATCCGAGTAAATCTCACAACGGTTTCCCATCAGGTAGTGTCTCCATGTCTTCAGGGCTAGAACTACGGCTCCGAGTTCGAGGTCATGGGTTGGGTAATTTTGTTCATGTTGCTTCAATTGTCGTGATAGATAAGATATAACTTTTCCTTCTTGCATTAGCACACATCCGAGACCAATCTTGGATGCGTCACAATACACATCGAAGGGCTTTGTGATATCCGGCATGATTAAGATTGGGGCTGAGATCAATCTCCTCTTGAGTTGTTGAAAACTCGCTTCACATTTGTCGGTCCATTCAAACTTTTTGTCCTTCTTCAGCAATTGGGTCATGGGTCGAGCGATACTCGAGAATCCTTCTATGAATTTGCGGTAATATTCCGCCAATCCGAGAAAAGCACGAACTTGGGTTTGAGTGGTTGGGACTTGCCAATCTTCTACATCTTTCACTTTGGCAGGGTCAACGGCAATTCCTCCGGCCGATACAATGTGACCGAGGAATCCTACTTCATGTAACCAGAATTCACATTTGCTAAACTTTGCATACAGCTGATGCTCTCTATGGGTTCCAAGAATGGTCCTTAGGTGTAGCTCATGTTCTTCTTCTGATTTGGAATAAACCAGAATGTCATCGATGAAAACAACGACAGACTTATCCAGGAAGTCCATAAAAATCTTATTCATGAGGTTCATGAAATAAGCGGGGGCATTGGTTAATCCAAAAGACATGACTGTATACTCGTACAATCCATATCTGGTGGTAAAGGCAATCTTTGGAATATCCTCTGCACGAATTTTGAGTTGATGATTGCCAGTTCTAAGATCAATCTTAGAAAACACCTGGGCACCGGTCAACTGATCAAACAAATCTTCTATCTTAGGCAAGGGGTACTTGTTCTTGATGGTGGCATCATTCAACTTCCGATAATTCGTACATAAACGGTTACCTCCATCTTTCTTGTCCACAAACAAGACAGGTGATCTCCATGGGGACGCACTTGGTTGAATCAATCCGATTTCCAACATGGAATCCAGTTGCTTCTTCAGTTCTTCTAGTTCTGACGGGTTCATACTATAGGGTCTCTGGGCTATGGGTCCTGTTCCGGGGATTAGTTCGATGATAAACTCGATATCCCGATCTGGGGGCATACCAGGCAAAACATCTGGAAATACATCGGGGTATTCACAGACTATCCGAACTTGGTCAATGGTACACTACTAGGAAAACAGCTATAGGTAATCAGCACATCCGTGGCTCACATGGTTGATGTGCCCCACGGCTAAAACAGGCGTGGCTCACCTGTGGGCAGTGCCGTACTAGTAACTAGAACAACCGTGGCGCACATGACTATAGTGCGCCACAGATGTGTGTGGGCCAGGGCCCTGTTGGCCACACGCCAAACATCTGTAGCGCACTACAGTCATGTGCGCCACGGTTGTTAGGGTCATCTGTGGCGCACGTGTGCCTGGTGCGCTACGCCTAAGCGCATGCCCCCCTCTGCTCTGAAACGGCCACAAACTTCTGTGGCGCACTCGGCCTAGTGCGCCACAGGGAGTAGGAGCATCTGTGGCGCACGTGGCATAGTGCGCCACAGATGTTTGTACTCCCCGTGGCGCACTAGGGCCGTGTGCGCCACGGATGTGTCGATTCTTTTAGGACAGCACTTTATGTGCACATGTGTGCCCACACATCCACCACCCCACACTTCACTTTCCCCTTCTTCTTCCTCCTTAGATCTAGTCGGGATCTTCTCCTTCCCACCTCAATTTCTCCACACATTCACCATTTTTAGCATGTAAAACTTGCTTTGGATGTTACATAAGTAATAGAGGAGGTCTCCGGTCTCTCATCTATCAGTCTCCGGTCGACGCGCGCACCTCTCCTTTCCATCTATCTCGCGATCGATCGGTCTCTCATCTCGGTAAGTTGTCCATGTAAGGATGTGTTCATGTGTATATGGAGGATGTGCTCATATGTATGTAGATGATCGATGCTCATGATGTGTGTATGTGTGGAGAGGATCGATGGTCATATGTGTGTGTATATGGAGAGTATCGATGATGCTCATGCATGTGTGTATGGAGAGAATAATGATATGTTCATGTGTGTATGGATCAGTCTCTCTCTCTCTCTCTCTCTCTCTCTCTCTCTTGTGTTTGTATGTGAACAAGTTGCCATTTGTTTTTCCAAAATGTTGATTCATTTCCATTTTGGCAAGACTTTGGCATTTCGCAAAGGTCCTAATTTTAGGATAGGTCATGCCGAAATTTTCTATCGACCATTGCATGCATGCATTCATTATGTGGTTCTAATAGACTTCAAGATTGTACCGTGTACATCGTGCAGGCAAAAATGGTCCGCATAATCAGCGAAGGCATTGTGGCTAGATTTTTGAAATGTGCGACGGCCGACATGATACGAAATAACAAGACAGATATAAGATGTCCGTGCAGAAGATGCAAACTCAACTGGGTGATCGACCCAGATTCCGGGAATCTGCAGGCGCACCTGCTCCACCATGGTTTCATGGATGGATACACTCGTTGGATAAGCGATGGCGTAGATGATGGAGACGGTGAAGAAGGTGGCCAACATGACGATGATCATCATCACGGCGAGAACGGGCGAGATGATGAAGAGTCTCCTGGAGATGGTGAAGGTGCGGAAGCAGACCGGGATGATGATGATCTAGATGCCGGAGGAGCATACGACGATGGAACAACGTCAGGCTGGGTGCGGGACCCTTATGTGCAAGAGCTGCTTCTCAAGCAGACGAGTAATGCCAGGGCTGCCGCTAGAGAGAAAGCCAAGCTTGCGCAACTTGAGAAAGACGCGGTTACTCCATTGTATGAAGGATGCAGGCCCGATGATACCCGGTTGAATGTAACGCTCAAGGCTATGGAGATGAAGGCAAAGCACAAATTGAGCGACGCAAGCTTCGACGATATGATGGCATTCTGGCACGATCGTCTCCCGGAGGGGAACACATGTCCAACTAGTATCGAGGATGCCAAGAAAATCGTCTGTCCTCTCTATCTACCGCACGTTAGATATCACGTATGCATCAACGATTGCATCATTTATCGGGGCGAGGACGCGGAGAAAACCACATGTCCGGTGTGCGGCGTGAGTCGATACAAGAAAGGGAAGAAAGCACCTCGAAAAGTGGTATGGTACTTTCCTATCACTCCTCGTCTGCAGCGCTATTTCGCGGACCCTAAGGAAGCGAAGCTCATGCGATGGCATGCGGAAAGGAAGAAGCCAGGAGATGATGATGACCCCGAAAAGGATGAGCTGCTGACGCACCCTTCAGATGCTAGCCAGTGGAAAGCATTGGACCTCGAATTCCCAGAATTCGGTGGAGATTCGAGGAACATCAGGCTTGGTGCGAGCACCGATGGACTCAATCCGTTCGGTAGCCAGAGCAGCACGCACAGCACTTGGCCCGTGTTTGTATGGATGTACAACCTCCCTCCATGGTTGTGCATGAAGAAGAAGTACATACAAATGAGTATGCTAATTCAAGGGCCGAAACAACCTGGTACCGACATCAATCTGTATCTCGGGCTGTTGAAAGAGGAGCTAGCCACGTTATGGGAATCTGGAGCCAATACTTACGACGTCGTCGCACAAGATTATTTCACTATGAGAGCCGCGTTGGTCACTACGGTGCAAGACTATCCAGGTTGCGGGTATATCTCGGGGTAGGTTATCCAAGGATTCTGCGCATGCATTAGGTGCATGGATAACACAAGCTATATCCAACTAGAGAAAGATCCAGGGTCATCGAAAACCGTGTTCATGGCGCACCGGAGGTGGCTCGGCAAGAATGATCGATGGAGAAAACGTGGAGACCTGTTCGATGGCAAATCAGAGACCCGAGGAATCCCAGAGCGTAGGAGCAGCGAGGAAGTGGAAGAGTTGCTGAAAAACTGGAAAGATTGTCCTAAGCCTGGAAAGAAGCGAAAGAGGCAGCAACAAGACAAGCCGCTGATGAAGGTATGGAAAACAAGGTCTGTTTTCTGGGAGTTGCCATACTGGAAGTTTCTCCGCACGCCTCATAGCCTTGACATCATGCATATCACGAAAAACGTGTGCGAGAGTCTGGTCGCCACCATAATCAACATGCCAGATAGGACGAAAGATGGTCCGAAAGCAACGCACGACCTGATATGCTTGGGTATCCGGAAGGAGCTCCACGGAGGACGCACTACTCCTGATGATAAGGAAGATGACGATGATCATGAGTCGGAGACGACACAAGGTCGTCAGAAGGGTAAAAAGTTCAAGAAGAACGAATATTACTGCCCTCCTTCTTGCTTCACTCTAAGCCAGGATGAGATCAAACAGTTTTTCAAGTGCCTTCTAGGAGTCAAATTTCCTTACGGCTACGCGGGCAAGATAAGCAGATACCTAGACGAGGCGAAGCAGAGGTTCATTGGCATGAAGTCTCACGACTGTGCCGTGCTAATGACGCAGGTACTTCCGGTCGCACTAAGAGGGATAATGGACGAGCAAGTCCGTGAAACGTTATTTGGCCTATGCAAGTTTTTCGACGTCATCTCTAGGAAGTCGATTGGCTTGAATCAGCTCGGAAGGCTACAGGAGGAGATCGTGGTGATACTATGTGAGCTTGAGGTCTACTTCCCACCCGCATTCTTCGACATTATGGTGCATCTGCTGGTCCATGTCGTGGAGGACATCGTACAACTCGGGCCGATGTTCCTCCGCAGCATGATGGCGTTCGAAAGGATGAACGGACACATCAAAGGATACGTTCGCAACAGGTCCCGTCCAGATGGAAGCATAGCCAAGGGCTTTCTGGCCGAAGAGTGCATCTCTTTCTGCACGAATTATCTAGACATCGAGAACCCTGTCGGTCTTCCCGTCAACAGACACCTTGGCAAGCTCGACGGATCTGGTCACCGAGAGGGTCGTCGCATACTGCATGCAGACTTCGATTTTCGACGCGCAGACTTTGATCGAGGAAACCTCGTCGCGCTACAGCATTTAGAACTGGTCGATCCTTGGGTACAGAAGCACAAAAGGTTAATCGAGAAGAAGTACAGTGACCAGGGCATACAGAGGACGCAGGGAGAAATAATCAAAGAGCACAACTCAGATTTCACGCGTTGGTTTAGGCAGACGCTCCTTGATAATCCCCCGCGCTCGCATTCTTCTGACACGGAAAAGATCATATTCACCTTGTCGCAGGGACCGATGCAAAACCTGGTGACCTATCAGGCGTATGATATCAACGGCTACACATTCTACACGGAGGAAAAGGACAACAAGTGTGATTATCAGAACTCAGGCGTAACGTCGGAATTCTACACCGATGACAACGTGAAGGAAATATTCTACGGAAGAATCGAGGAGATCTGGGAGCTCGACTACTGTGGAGAAAAGGTGCCGATGTTCCGTGTCAGATGGGCAAAGAGCGTCGAAAGAGAAGACCGGTATTTCACAACCATGGTTATACCCGAAGCAGCCAAATCCAAGGCCGCCGGTGCAAACGTGGCCGCGAAAAATGAACCGTGGGTACTGGCTAGCAAAGTGGACCAATGTTTTTTCATTACCGACCCGACAAAGCCTAGCCGTGTTGTCGTGAGGAGAGGAGAAAGAAACATCATCGGAATGGATGGAGTCGCCAACGAGCAAGACTTCGACCAGTACGGCGATCCAAAGATTGAAGATGACGACGACTACGATGCAGCAACATACATCACAAGAAGAAAAAGGACAACCCTACCCAAAAAAGGTAGCCCGTTCGAAAGAAGAAACATTAAAGTGCCGGGGCTAAATTATTCAACCGCGACAAAGAAGGGAAAAAAGATTGTAAAACGCTAGCTCAAAAAATATTGTAAACGCGTGGTCAAAAAAGATTGTAATATTCATGAACAAAGTATTATGAAATTTAGTTATACTTTAAATCATATTTTTGGGCATTTTTGGAATATTATTACTTTTGGGCATTTTTGGAATATTTAAAAGTATTTTAAAATCAAAATAAAACTTCTATGGCATATATCACCACTTTTGGGCATTTTTTGGAATATTTAAAAGTGATTTTAAAATCAAAACAAAAAATTGGGGCACCAGGATTCGAACCTGGGTGCTCTCAGGTTTAGAATAGAGTCGTGGGCAGAACCAGTGGGATAGGCTAGTATAGTTGTTAGCTAGTGGGACTGTAGTTCTTTTATCCAGTAGTTAGAAGCCGATAGGCGTAGCGCACTAGCCCATAGTGCGCTACAGATATCCGTAGCGCACTATGGCTCAGTGCGCTACTCCTAAGTGGCTTTATCCACACGTGTGGCGCCCGACCCCCTCTCTCATCCCCATCTCTCCATCTCTTAGCCCGAAGCCGAAGGACCGCCGCCGCCGCTCTCGATCCGCCGCTGCTGCGTCTTAGGAGGAGGAGGCCTGCCCGCGCCCGAGGAGGAGGAGGTCCGCCCGTACGTGTCCGAGGAGGAGGTCCGCCCGGGTCTCAGGAGGAGGCCCGTGTCCGAGGAGGAGCAGCCGCCGCGCGCGTCTCAGGAGGTGGAGGCCGCCGTCGTCCGCCCGTCGTCGTCCGCCCGTCGTCCGCCCGTCAGAGGTGAGCATATCCTCTCCCTCTCTCCCTCTCTCCCTCTGTTTTGGGGGCATCCTAGGCTTTGCAACCCTAGTAGCGGGCATCCCCGCAAGCAGGGCTCTCTGCTAGCTAGTACCAGAAGCCCTGATGCTGCTATAGCTCCTCCCATAGAACAATGCTGTCGTCGTCTCACTCGAATCGGTTGCGGAGGAGGGGGCCGCTGCAGCCCGCTGGCGGTGCCTCCAATGTTGCAGGATGCCTGCGATCTTCTTCGTGGCGTCCTAGCCTAAGTTCGTTACTGGTTCGTTACTGGTTCGCGGCGTCCTAGCCATAGATAGCCATCTCCTGAAAGCAAACTACCATCTTCTCCTTGCAGCAACAACCACAGTCCAATATTGTTCATTGCATATATCAAACAACTCAGGGAAAGTATCCTTCAAAGAATTCTGGCCACACCAAGAATTTTAACTTGCATTTTTGTGCCACAAAGATAAAGATCTTTGACCTGGAGCATTTCAGACCAAAGAGCATAGTATTTAGACCTATGTTTTGTACAAAAAAATTCTAGAATCCCCCAAATATTTTCTCCTCATAAAATCTTGCCAATGGCCATTCCCTTTTTCCACCTTCCACCACCATTTGCACATTAGAGCTAGGTTAAATTTGGTAGGCTTCTCCATCTGGACAATATTTGTTTTATGTAGTATTTTCATTGACATTTGATATACAACATCGTTAGAGAGACAAGCATCAGTCTTAGTCACTCTTCCACCAATGGACATGGTGCTCCCCATCCAACCCCCCATATTCTGCTTGATCTTCTCCCCCAGGAAGCTCATCTAAGAGACATAGGTTTTTCTGAAATGCTCCTGCTGAAATCCTAGTTATGTTGTATGGTTTTAGTACTGATCCTGGTGATGGTCTAGTAGTGCCGAGAAGGCACTACTTCAAGCAATATAAACTTTTATGCTTGCTGCTGTGTGTACTATTTGTGAAACCTGTGTGTACTGGCCATATATATTTGCTATGCTGGCCATATATTTGCTATGTTGTGTGTACTATTATATATGTTCCCTATTATATATGTTCCCTGTTATATCTGTGCTCTGTTATATACTGTTGTGTATATGTTATATACTGTATATTTTATATTCTTTATGTATCTGTGTATATGTTATATACTATAAACTATCTCAATGTATATGTTATATACTGTTGTGTATCTGTGTTAATCATTAATGATGGATGATGGAAGCGGAGGCGGCGATGATGGATGGTGCTATTTTCTTTGTGTGTGAATGATGGATGGGGTCAATGGGGTTATCACTGGGGCTGGGGCTGTTTTTTCTTTTAGGGATTTCAATTGAGTTGCCCATTTCTCCCGAAGTGTTGATTCACTTCCGTTTCGGTTGAGAAAATGGGCGCTCGTAGGTCCAAAAATTAGCAAAGGTCATGCCGGATTTTTCCGTGCATTTAACCAATTATTTGTTTTTTATTAGTGTAAAGATGTGTGACAACGACGGGGCTGGATGTTCTAAGCGCATCAGCGCTGAAGGAGAACTCAGACCTCCGAATAAACAATTGACATTCTGGGAGGCGGCCCAGCGTCTAGAAGACGATGAAGAATACCATCCTTCGGAGAGCGAGGATGATGAGATGGAAGACTTGGAGGAAGAAGCCGAAGGAACGGCGGACGATGAAACCTCTGATGGCGGCGAGGGCACAGGGAGTGGTAGCAACCCTCCTAAGAAGAAGAAGAAGAAGAAGAAGAAGCCGAAGGACCGGCGCCCGAACACGGTCGGCACGGTCAGGGAGGAAATTACCGAAGTGAGCCCATTAGGGGTTCCTTTGGTGCCCGCCCTTGTCGTCAAAGGGTACGGTGGGCAAGTGGCGGCGATCACCCGGACAACCATCTCGATCAACACCGAGAATCTCCGGCATAAAGATAATGGCCACTTGCGCACACTCCTCTTCGAGAAGCTGCACGCCAGATACAAGTTCCCCGCTAAGTA
Source organism: Avena atlantica (assembly GCA_910589765.1). Classification (NCBI taxonomy): domain Eukaryota; kingdom Viridiplantae; phylum Streptophyta; class Magnoliopsida; order Poales; family Poaceae; genus Avena; species Avena atlantica. The sequence goes on along the minus strand of OU342736.1, from coordinate 42,759,768 downwards.
TCAGAACACAAATTATCATGGGAACGAAGTAAACAAATCCGCCCTCACAAAGATGAGCACCGCCCTGGCCAGCTGGAGAACCCGGATAAAGAAGAAGATCTATAAAGAAGGCAAAAGTCTCGAGGAGATCCAGAAGATTGACCCGCAGATCACCGAAGATTAGTTCCGGGAGTTCAAGGAGAGGTGTGAATCCGAAAGAGCCCTGGCCAATAGTAATCGGGGAAAGGTGCTGCAGGCGATGAATATAGGTCATCACCATCTCGGATCTGGTGGATACAGAACCGCGGAGGCCAAATGGAATAAGGAGGACGAAGAGTATAGATCCAAGGGGATAGAAAACTCCTTTGCTAAATTCGAACCCGGGATGGTTCGAAACTTCATCAGGGCCCGTTACCATGTGGACCCAAAAACCAAACAACTCACCGCGGATCCTGCGGTGAAGGAATTCGAGGAAATTGTGGTAAGTATAATCTAATTACCGCGGATCAACACGATTGCAATCTAATCGATGATCTAAATGATTCACTGTTACTTTTTCTGCAGGAGGAGGAAATTGTTGCTAGTCATGGATCCCAGGGTTCCTCATCCCAGGGGTCGACGGCGGCCACCCGGTGGGATAACCCTTTTAACAGGGCGATGAACCGGGCCAAGAAAATAGAGCCGGTTACGAAGAAGCCGTCGTCGGCTGGCCGTCTGGCCGGCCTCGGGGGTAAGAATTGGGTGGATAATTTTGGTCCACCGCCGAGGACGCATGTGGCGCCGTCGGGAAGGAGCGAGGAGGAAAACAGAGAGGTTCAAGAACTTAAGGCACAAGTGGCGCGGATCCCGCAGATCGTCCAAGACAACCTGGCAATCACCCTTACATCCTTCCTGCCTACCTTGGTGGAGTCAATAGCGAACTGGAGTGCGGGTGGTCGAGTAGGGCCGTGCCCGATTCCAAGCATGGTCAGCAGCCACTCGAACAACGCGGCGCCGACGAATCAGGCGAACTACGTGTTCGTGACTCCGCCCGCTAGCACCGCGGCGCCGCAAGTGTTGGTGACTCCCCCTGCCATCACCGCAGCGCCGGAGTACATGTTGGTGCCCCCCTGCCATCATCGCGGCGGCACCGGAGCTCAAAGCACCCGTCGGTAGGGTGAATACACCGGCGGCCAGCACCGCGCCATCAAAGCAGCCCTTCCGTCTCTTGCACGCCCGTCGCCGTATGCGGTGCGTCGACATTAGCCGATCTCGACGCCATCACGGTAAACAAATTGCTTTAATTACCGCCTTTCATGCCATCTATATATTACTCTTGTGGCATCTCGCTCTGACGACGCCGTACATGTTTTCTGCAGACGGATGTTCCTTGCACTCTCTTATGCTACGTGAACAACGAGCTGAGGGATGTTGCCAAGGGTACCATCGTTCAACCCTTGCAGCGCACGTTCCACTCAAAGCCGATGCCAGATAGCGTGCACAGGGTTAAAATTAGTCGGGTGCTAAGGGGCTGCGACGACCTGGAACCTCCCATTCAACCCCCAGGAGCGGATGAAGAAGAGTCGTCTGTCCTCAGAAGTTGCTTCGGCTTGTTCTTGCTATGGCCAAAGACCATGATCCGTTTGGGGACGGCGGGGGCCATCATGCCACAGACAACAGCACCGCCTGTCGTGCCAGCGACAAGCGGTAGCAAGGCCCCCTTACCGCCCTCGCCGTCACCTCCACGCGGTGGGTCGGATGATCATGTTGATGATATGCACATGGCGCAGGATCCGGCCGAGGACGACGAAGACTGGAATGATCACTTCTTCAGCACTCAGTTTGGCAACGAAGAAGACCTAGCTGGTGGCCCCACAGAGAAAGCCACTATCACCAAGCATCTGTTTGGTTCTCAGGAGACGCCTCCAGCTTGCGCCTTTACAGAGCCAGCTGATACAACCAACCGGCCCTTTATTCTAAGCCCTGACACACTACATAGGGCGGCCGGTGCTCAGATTGCGGTGCCTGCCCGCTCTCCAAAAGGAAAAAAGGGCAGGAAAAGAAAATCTAGCAGCTCGAGCCAGCCGGTGGCGTCAACAACTGCGAATCCGATCAGGTTTCGGGACGGGCCACCAAGACCCGAGGGTATTATGTGGAGGATTCATGTGGCGGGTGAGCCCATGCTACCTAAGAATTTGCGGAAGCTCGCCAGTTCGGAACTGCAGAGTGTGCATGACGGCGTGCTGACGATAGAGAGACGCCTTCTATCGGAGAAAGATCCCTCACACCCGGTATTCGTGGTTAAGGTGCCACCAGGCTTGGGCTTCGTCGACACTGCCACCGCGGATCTGTTCTTCCTGCGGTTCGAGGACATCTTCAATATGTTCCACCTATACCCGCTGCACTATACCATGGTCCGTCTCTTTTCTCTCAGCCTGGCCACGCAGATCATTAGAGAGAACACACCGGGCATCGCTATAGTGGACCCCTACTACATGCGTGACGGCTGCTTGGGTTCCCCCGCCGAACGACGTATCGTGGCCTCGTACCTAAAAAGAATCCTCGTGGCGAACAAGACAAAGGAATACATTCTCGTGCCTTACTTTCCCGAGTAAGTCGTTATTCAGTCGCCACCGTCGATTGGCTTTATTAGATCATCATCATTCTTTTTTCAACACATTCCATTTGATTTTTTTGCGCAGAGATGAACACTGCACGCTCATCTCCTTATCGCCGAAGCATTCCCACGCCACGTATTTCGACTCGGGGAGTCTAGAAAAGAAGAAAAACTACGAGAAGATCAAGGAAGTTCTGGATGATGCTCTCACTGGCTTTGCCTCGACGGAAGGCACCAGCTTCGTGCGTAAGAAGGTCAAGTTCGGCAGGCACGTCTTCAACCACGTAACAGAGTTCCCCTGCGTGAAGCAGCCGGAAAACAGTAAGAAGGAAGCCTACTACGCACTCCATCACATGAGGGCGTTCCTACTTGACCAGCAGAATTCTACGCTGCCAGATCATCTCAAACAGTGGGCCGAAGCAAAGGCCAAGATCAATGATTCGGATATTAGACAAGAGATGTATCGCATCCAGCAGCAGTTTGGGGCAATCATCTTTCGTGATGTCATGACTTCGGGGGGGATCTTCTACGGAGGAAATATCCCGAATAACCGTGACATAGAAGATCGCCTAGAGATGCAGGGTGACTATAGGAAGTTCATGACGAGACAGGGCGTCCTCCCGTTCCCTAAGCCGAGCCAGAAGGCTTGATGTTGGCCTAGTTGTAGTTGCAAACTATAGATGACCTTTGTGTGTGTGTGTGGACGACAAGTGTACTTATCTTATTAGGTTTATGAATCACCGCTTACTTATTTTGCTTATTATTATTATATATCAATCAATGCTTGGTTTTTTTTTGCTTACTCTTTGGTTTTTTTGCTTACTCTTTGGTTCTCGGACGACAAGTGTGAGTTATTTTTGTCTTTTTCGAGAATATGCCGATGATTGAAATGTCGTGGCACAATATATATGTGAATGTGCTATGACGGGATTGTTAGCCTTGTGATATGCACAAGTCCAGGAATTGTGCATCCTACTTGGCTAACAGTCCCGTCATAGCATATTCCTGTGTCCAACGACCTAGCTAGTTATATATGAGGCATTCTTTTCGAGTTATTTTTGTCTTTTTCGAGAATATGCCGATGATTGAAATGTAATGGCACAATATATATGTGAATGTGCTATGACGGGATTGTTAGCCTTGTGATATGCACAAGTCCAGGAATTGTGCATCCTACTTGGCTAACAGTCCCGTCATAGCATATTCCTGTGTCCAACGACCTAGCTAGTTATATATGAGGCATTCTTTTCGAGTTATTTTTGTCTTTTTCGAGAATATGCCGATGATTGAAATGTCATGGCACAATATATATGTGAATGTGCTATGACGGGATTGTTAGCCTTATGATATGCACAAGTCCAGGAATTGTGCATCCTACTTGGCTAACAGTCCCGTCATAAGCATATTCCTGTGTCCAACAACCTAGTTATATATGAGGCATTCTTTTCGAGTTATTTTTGTCTTTTTCGAGAATATGCCGATGATTGAAATGTCGAGGCACAATATATATGTGAATGTGCTATGACGGGATTGTTAGCCTTGTGATATGCACAAGTCCAGGAATTGTGCATCCTACTTGGCTAACAGTCCCGTCATAAGCATATTCATGTGTCCAACAACCTAGTTATATATGAGGCGTGCTTTTTGAGTTATTTTTGTCTTTTTCGAGAATATGCCGATGATTGAAATGTCGTGGCACAATATATATGTGAATGTGCTATGACGGGATTGTTAGCCTTGTGATATGCACAAGTCCAGGAATTGTGCATCCTACTTGGCTAACAGTCCCGTCATAAGCATATTCCTGTGTCCAACAACCTAGTTATATATGAGGCATGCTTTTTGAATTTGCTCTTTTTGATTTAAGAGTACTTTCTATAAGTGTATCTTCATATGCGACTTTAATTATACATGTTTTTTCAATCACCGGTTAGTTATTATTGTCAACTTGTAGATGACGTGGTACGTCGTGTACAAGGGACGGGTTCCCGGAGTCTACGATGATTGGGAAGACTGCCGGAGACAGGTGCACCGTTTCAGCGGCAATAGCTACAAAGGGTACAACACTATGGCGGAGGCGGAAGCTAGATACACGCGCTATCTAGCGGTAGTTAGGACAAGGAACCGGATGAAGACCTACACCTTCGTCGCGGCGGTGATCATGCTTATCTTCTTTGGTTATTTATCCCGCGTTTGTGTCTAGCTAGCTAGTTTAGATGTCTAGGCGAGCTTCCGAGCTCTAACTTGTTCGATCGACACATGTATTCGCATGTCACCAACTACTACTTTGTAACATGATCAAAACAATGTAACTTAGACTATGTATTCATGTATGAGACTTATCTATATGTATTTGTTTCAATCTTGTTTTTCATATTGAGTATTTATATATATAATTGTATATCTTGTATCTGTGTGTGTATATCTGCTGTAATATTGTATATAATCTGTATTGCATATAATCTGGCTTGGAAATTAAAAAAAAAAACAAAAAATACATCTGTGGCGCACATGGTCTACCTTCTATGGCGCACTACACCTAAAGCGCACCATGGATGTTTAGTGGCGCACTAGGTAGTACGCCACAGAAGATCCAAGGGGTAGCGCACCATGCCAAACTTCTGTGGCGCACTAGGAGGTGCGCTACGCCTATCTCTACACAACCGTGGCGCACTAGGCAGTGCGCCACGGCTGAGAGATAGCCGTAGCGCAAGGCCCTTGGGGCACTGCAGGTGCGCCACAGATGATGGTTTCAGGTGCGCCACTAAAGGCCGTTTCAGGTTGGGCTATACTCTTGTTACACTTGAATTGGCGAGGTAAGGTTTCAGATATATGCTCGACTGATATCCCGTGGTACTGGTCATGGTGATGGCTTTCTTGGCACAGTCAATCAATACTTTATGTTTGGACATCCAATCTATGCCATGGATTCGGATAGGGACGGCCTTGCAAATTTGCCTAGCCTTGGTGGTTGATCCGGGAATTTGTACAATCATCACATGCTTCAATTTGGTTGGTTGAATTTTACTAGTGCAGGCAAATTCTTCGGTGACAAATGAATGCGAGGCACCAGAATCAAACAACACTCTTGCAAGTACGGAATTAACAGAAAACATACCCAGCACGACGTCTGGCGCTTCCTGAGCTTCTTCAGCATGCATGAGAAAAAGACGGCCATTGCGGTTGAGTGAATTTCCTGGGGCAATTCTCCTTCCTAGCTGGACACAACGCTGCTGCTGAGCTGGGACATTGGCGTTGGGGGCTGTAGCATTCTTCTTGTTGGGGCACTCGTTGGAATAGTGGCCTTTATTTCCACAGCCATAACAGGTCACTTGTGACTTGTCCTTGGCTGCGACAGGCACAGCATTGCTTCTAGTCCTCGGGGCAGTGTTGGGGTTGGCGGTAGCATTGTTGGTGTTGAACTTGGGTGGGGCACGGGTGAAATTGCTAGAGTTGCCGGGGTTGTTATGATTTCCTCCGGGTCTAGGGTTTCCACGGTTGGGATAGGTTGGACGGGTCATAGGGGGTCTGTTGGTTCTTGGGGCAAATCCTGGAGATGGGTTGGGGCGATACTTTGGGGTGTGATGGGTTCCTGGTTTATGCATCATGCGACGCTTGCGGTTCTCATTGGCCTGGTTGATCTTTCCTTCCATCTGGATAGCAGAGTCGACAAGGGCTTCAATATCAACAAAGGGGATGTTGACTAACACTGTCTGCATCTCGTCATGCAGACCATTCATGAATCTTTCTTTCTTCTTGGCTTCGGTGTCTATCTCGTCCGGGGCATACCTAGGTAATGAAAAAAATTTGTCACGGTATTCCACTCAATCATCCTTCCTTGCTTCATTTCTCTTAACTCGTCTCTGATTCTCTTGATCAAACCGGGTGGCACATGGGTTCTGCTAAACTTGACCTTGAATTCCTCCCAGGTCATCATCTGGCCTCCGGTCATTGCACGAACACTGTTCCACCATGCCCTGGCATCTCCGGCTAGATAGCGGGTGGCGAACAGGACTTTCTCGTTGGCTTCGACTCCTTCTACTTCTAACTTGTTTTCCATGGTTTGCAGCAAATCATCGGCATCTAGGGGTTCTTCTGACTTGGTGAAAACGGGTGGGTTGGTATTCTTGGTTGTTATGGGCTAGCTGGGCTATCTGTTGCAGAGTGGCTAGGTTGGCTTGACGTTCTGCTCTTTCAGCTTCGCGGTCAGAAGTCAACATTTGCAGGATCTGCAACATCGGGTCCGGGGCTGAACCACTTCCTCCACGTGGCATCTAAAGATTGATATAGATCATGAGAAAAGAGGGAAATTTCTAAGGTTTTGGGTTTTTGAAATTATTTAAATGTTTGACTCAGATTTTTCTAGCAACTTGCTTTTTCATTCATTCATAGCACACAGTACAACACACACCACAACAAGGAAAAACATATGGTTTTAAGAACCATTCTGGAAACTATGATACAGTGGGACCGACTACTACTCACTACGCTAGTGCTCAGTGCTACTACTCCTTGGAGTCTGTGGCTTCATCATCTTCAGCATCATCGATGAAGGCGAAATCATCCTCATTGGTGAAGAAGTCCATGGCCTAATCCTCCAGAAAATCATCGTCATCGCTGAGATAGGAGTAAGGGTCTCCACGAAGATCCTCTCCGGCATTCTCCCTTTCCTCTAACTGCATGTCTCTCTCGTGGATGGTCTCTTCCAGAGATGAGATGCGATGGCGAAGACGGGAAATTATGCGCTCCTTCTTGTCAAGCTGACGGCGAAGAGACTTGCGATCCTTTTCTAGCATGGCGATGGTCTGATCCTTCGTCTTGATGATGGCAGACTTGTGGTTGCAATAGTCACGGCAGTTGTCCAATCCCTGCTGACGATCATGCATCATGAAGCTAAGGTGGTCCAATTGAGTCTTCATCTCGGGGTGGTACGAGGCTTCCAATGGTTGGCCATTTGCATCACGCCTTGGGCAAAACTCAAAGCGAGTACCCTTGATCTGATTGATGCTCTGCCCACACAGACGGGAAAGAGCTTCCTGCATTGCTCTGGCAAGTCCATCGAGCCAGTTGTTTTCCCTCAAGGTAAACTGAATTCCCTCCGCAGTGGGAGGTTCAATCTTTCCTCGGAGACTTGCAACAATTAGCCACTGCAGATCTTCTCCTCCTTGATCATTGAGCTGAGGTCCGAAGAACTCGGGATGCGGACGCTCCAGAAGTTCCGAAAGCTGATCCAGATCCCTCTCAAAGATAAGGTCTCCTCCATTTCCCAACTGATAAAACTTGCTGTACTTCACGTCCATCTATAAAAATAGAGGATGAGTAGATTAGCAAAGTGATCAAGTGTGTCAAATTTTATCTATTTGGCAAGAGTTTTTGAGGAACATGAAGTTTTATTAAAGAATTAAAGAGGTAAGAATGAGAATAGGTTTTCACAAATATTTTTGTTCTTTGGTTTTGAAACTAAGTTTTTGGTTCAACGTCCAATCTAACTTGGGTCTCCTATGGTCAGGATGGCTCTGATACCAAGTTTTCAACACCCGGATTTTTCAATCCTAGATGCCTGTTATGCCATACATCGCAATCCCAGGATTACCATTTTTGCGAGACATAACAGAATTGGATACCATAGTACTTCATCCATTACAAACGATACATAAGTTCTTACACAAATAGGGATCTCATGATCCAGTTCTTAATACAACATCAAGCAGCGGAATACGTAATAATAACGGTAGCGTAGGCGAAGCTCCATCTTCGGGGTCACAGGCAATGCTCACGATGGGAAATGATCCTGGTTGTCGTAACCTTCCTGGGGTCCATCTTCGAGGTACTCCTCTTCATAGTCTGGCCATGGGAATAGCCAGGGACAAAGCCATGAGTACTCTTTAAGTACTCGAAAACTAATACTAACAGGTAAGGGGTTTTTGGATAATAGGACACTAGGCTCTAGGGTTGTTTTGCAAAAAGCCAGGTTTATCTCTACTAAGTTCCAAAAATAGTCACAATTTTATAACTCCAAAGTGGGATCTTGTAATTCAGGCCACAACTCTGTTGTGGTCAAGTCAAAGTCTCAATTCATTTCACAAGTCATTTTGAAAAGTCTGACGGGGGAACAGTATGGCCACTCCAACTGTCCATAACCGCGGATGCGGCTATTCGAATAGTTTGACACTCTACAGAGATTATACACTTTCACCACAACATTCGATACATCCGTCAGGAACAAATCCTGAATTCACCATACTCAGTATGCGGATAATTAATCCTAACCTTTCAATTACACGCCCTAGTATAAGCACCTCTCCTGTGAGTTTGGCCTCCCAACCATGACCACTATCATCTTGGGTACTGCACAAGTGGACAATCTTCACAAGGTAGCCTTAGCTCACACCTTGGCCGTGAGGGAACTAATACTAAGGTATATAAGTTTCCAGTCAAGCCCTACCCAATATTCGGGTATTGTGGTTGTACGCTAAAATTGGAATGGTATCGCATCCAGACAACCATCAGTTTATAAAGGGCTAAGGCTCATGCCTCAACATTTTTATCACCAGAATCATCAAGTGTTTGGAAACACATGTCCAAAACATTTCAATAGAATGATCCATCATTCAAAGGTTTTCATAACCATTTTTCCACCAAGTATTCCCATCTAAAGTTGATCAAGTTTTATGCTTAGCACTAGCATCTACAGGTGGGGGTAGTACTGATGAGGGGTGGTAACTAGTGGAGTTTTACTAAGTCCAACCTTATATCTTAGGCTGATATCAAGGTTTCTAGCTTAGGCCAAATTTTATGCTCTTTATGCAACCTTCAGCACAACTGTCAAACTCTTAGGTAGACTCTAAGTAAGCTTTGATAAAGAAATAAAGTAAGAAGCTTGCACATAAAACTAGGATTGGTTTATCAAGTGGGTATGATCACATATGCTTAAGGCATATAGTAGTCATATCACAAGTATGGGTTTGTGGCATCAGTAGGGTATCTGGCAAGGGTTAGCTTGCATCAATATGAGTATAAGCTTGCATAGGTATAGTATCTTGCAAGTGTTAGCTTGCATTGGTATAATATCAGCTTGCATCAGTGTCAATATAAGCTTGCCTTGTGCAGAGCAGTGGTTGAAGTTCTCCTCGGCTTCTTCTTCGTAGTATCCTCCTTCCTCCTCGTATCCTTGGTCGGTACTAGCGTCTATGAATAAATACGATGTACACAATCACCAAACAATACTTAACTACTTGCAATCATCACACACAAGGGTCCTATAGATGATCTAGCATCATCTCTAACCTTACAAGGTTAAGGCTTGGTTTAAATCTTTTTATTTTTAGAAAAGTAATTTCTACTCATTGAAAAATTACTTAAGATTTAATATTCTCCAAACTAAACATGGGATCATGTTCACACATGTCATCACCACATATTGTAGTCCATGGGAATGTGATTTAAAGTGGTGTCACAATTTAATAAGGTTTTACCCTTTTATTTTAATTAATTAAAGTGGCTAGAAATGCTTATGAAGCATTCTTTTATTCCTTGAACATTATTTCTGTAGGTAAACCTATATATTTTTATATATTCTGAAAGGTATGGTTAAATGTGATTTTTGAGAGTTGGAATCAACTCAAAAGCTTTTATGGTTTAAATTTGAAAAATGTTTGAATGCAGAAAAGCTTCTTCCTTGTTATTTTTACTATGGGTGATCTACAGATCCAAATGACTTGAATCCAACAGGCTTGGATTAAGAATTCACAGACCTTACCAACAAAATTGTTTTCATTCAAATTGGTGCACTGAATCGATCTGGGTTGATTTTTGAAGTTGGGTACAGAAGTGTGTTTGAATTTAAAAAGAAAAGGTTTAATTTGAATTGCTGGGCTGCGCGGGAAATGTTACTGGGCCGGCCTGCTAAGCGCAGTGCTCCCGCGGGATGCTTAAGTGGGTGTCCCCACTCGTCAGTGACACGGGGCTGGACGAAGCGGTATGGGGCAACGTGGATCGTTCGATCTAGTTCTAATCCAACGGCTGTGGGTCATCGTCGACGCGAGACAGCTCCGGCGAGAACGAAACCTAGCGCGGCCAGTGAGGGGTGCTGGGGGCTCACCGGGGTACGGGCGAAGGTCGGCGAGGCGGGCGACCGACGAAGTCGGCGACGGCGAACCTCCTGGTACCGGTGGGTTCTCCTGGTGCGGCTCCAATCGCTGACTCCCTTCTTCTTCAGAGGCGGCGGGCTCCGGTGAAATTCTGGCGAGGTGGTGCTCTCCTTGTTCTAAGAATGGTGTGGCACGGTCAGTGAGGAGAGGGGAGTGAGATGGTGTGAAGAAATCGTGCGGGGGTGCCCTCTATTTATAGTCGAGAGAGGGGACCTTCGGGGCGCACGGTGAGCTCGTCGGGGGCGACGTTACAGGCGGCTAATGGCATGGGAAAGGGTAGGGGACGGTGCTGTGTCTCCTGGCGATGCTCAATGACATGGTCGCGAGGCATGGGGCGGTGTGGTTTGGTCTGGCACGACCGGTGCTCTGCGCAGCAGAGGCGGCGTCTTCGACGGCGGGCGGTGGCTGTATGGCACGGGGCGGCAAACGGGGATGTCTGGCGGTCTCCTGGGTCGGTGGTGATCGTGTGTGCGCGTGGTGAGGGCGGCGCGCGGTCTGTGGACGCTGGTCGCGGGTGGCGCTCTGGCGCACGCTCGGCATGGTCTGGGCGCGGCTTGTGCGCGTGGTCCAGGGCTTGGCAACGCTCGCGGCTGGAACAGGGAGTGGCGGTGGACGGTGGGCTGCCTCCCAGACAAGGTTGGCACGGCTAGTTCTTCCTCTAGCCTGCTGTCGACTATGGGGTGGCATTGAGGTGCTCAGCTGTTCACCATTAATGGCAATGGCAAGCTCACAGGTGTGCTAGTGTTGGGATAATCTTTCTAGATGATCTATTGAGTTGTGTGTGAGCTAACTAGGGAACAAGTTAGGCAAGAATCACTACACACTATAGTGTTTGATGTTTTGTTTGATTTGTGTCTGCCACCTGTTTGATGAAATGGCCGCATGAAATCAAGTTTTGAATTTTGAAATGATTTTTGGTGGGTTTGCTATATTCGTGCTGGTGAGTCTACAGATGCTTGGGTTTTGAAAGTTGAGCTTGTTTGAGTGGTTTTTGAAAAAGTGGGATCTTCCCATATGAAGAAGATTGAATTTTGAATTGTCATTTAAACTATGCATTTGAAAGTTTCTGGATGATCACAAAGTGGGCCTTGATACTTTGTTATGAGTACATTCAAGGGGTGCAAAGATCCAGAAAAGTTTCTGTTAGGTTCTGAAAGTTTGAGACAGCCAAAGTAGGCATGGGAGTTAAATTGGTCAAAATGACCATTCACTTAATATATTTGTTTTGATTTACTTGTCTTTAGGAAAAGTGTGGGAAATGTTTTAGATGATGTTTATTTCACCTAAGAAACATTTTACAAGCAATGGATCACACAAACAAGGTGGTTTTTAAAGAAATTCAAAATTAATGCATACACATATACATGTATTCATGGGTTTACTTAGAAAAGTTTTTGTTAGTCCTAATATTGATGATTAGTGTTTGATGATCTAAGTTTGGTATTTTTGGGATGTTACAGTCATGGACGCTCGCGATGGCGCTGATGGTGCGGAGGAGCTGGAGGTCCCCGCCAGCGAGCGCGGCGGCTGGGAAGGCTCGGAGGTCTCCACCGAGGAGGTGGAATGGCTCCGCTCCACCAGGCGCATTCTGCTGCAAGTGGATTGCCGTCTTCCCGCCGGTGAGATCTCTCCCAACACTACAAGAAATGTGTCAACTTGTGACGTTCTTATTTTGACGATGGTAAAATCGTCATAAATTTTATGACGATTTGCACCTGAACGTCGCTAGCCACTCCAGGAGGGCAAAACCCCTTCAAAATTATGACGATAGGCTCAGAATCGTCGTAATTTTGTTAGTTGAAATCGTCATAATATGGCAGACCCATCCAAATATGTTATATTTACTCGATTACGACGATGTAAAATCGTCATAACAGACTATAATATTTTTGTGGCCAATCAGGAGGGAGGACTGGGCTACCCACGGATCAGCCCCAAAAAACCGATCTGAGACGTCCACGACACCGATCCAACAACCAGAAACCCACTGCACCTCGTGTGGTAGCCAGGCTTCCAGCCCTAACCCTAACCCTACCTCGACCTACATCCCCCCTCCCAGCACCCCGCCGCCAGATCGTATTCCAGATGACGATCTCTTGGCCCCTTCCTCCTCCTCCTCCTCCTCCTCCTCACCTCGCCGCCGCCACTCGTCTCGATTCCGTCGCTGCCGCCACTCGTCTCGATTCCCCATCTCTCTCTCCAGAGAAGACCACATCTAACTCCTCGCAGTCGCATCCCCGTCGTCCTCTCCTCGTTGCATTCCATCACCCACGTCGTCTTCTCGCGCCTCAGATCGCGCTGCCTAGCAAACCCTAGTGCCTCATCCGCCGGCCGCCGTCGAGGACGACGCATCCCGGCATCGCGCGGCTTCTCCCGGTCTTCTGCCTACCTTTCCGACCTGCTACCCGGCTCGGCCCGGCAGTTCCGGCTCCGGCGCTCGTCCTGGACAAGGACAGGGAAGCCGAAGTGCCATTTCCTCGCGGCCCCCGGAATCGGCGCCGCCATGGAAGGCTACTTCCAGTCAAGCTCGATGCTGCACGCCAGAGAGGGGCCGCCGGCCACCTGGACGAGCCACACTGCCTACCCCGAGACGCAGTCACCACGGCCAGGATCCACTTCCCTCCACGAGAAGCATCGTCCGGGAGCCGTCCCCGCCGCCACGCACGCCGGTGAGACCTTTTCTAATACATGTTTCGCAGCATAAGTAGCTCTTCTCCTAGATGAGAAGTGCTTTTTGCTTATTTTGACACATGTAATGCTTTGGTGTTATAGCTCACATGGTCATAATAACTACAAGCCGATTACTTGCTGAGATTCTGTTTTGATGTAATTGATGATAAAAATTTGTGGTACCTGCTACCTTGTAATGTTGGATTTTAATCATGCTTGAAAATGTTTGATCACATGTATAGCGCCATTATATAACTTGATCATGCTTGAAAAGTTTGGCGTTGCAGCCGCGGTGGTCGCCAGCTCTGGCTCCCGCGCCTCCTGTAGGGGTTCGTAGCATGGAAAACAAAAATTTTCTATCGCATACAAACAAACAAGCCAAGATCTATCTACTAGATTGTAGCAACGAGTCGATGGTATAACTTACCCTCGAAGATTCCAAAGCGTTTAACGAGAGCGGATTCTCGTGGGTGATGTAGTCGTACTCTTTCCGATCTCAAGATCGTGTAGACGATCCTTCCGGCGCCACGTTCCGGCAGCGCTCCCGCAGTCGGTTACACGTTCGGTACTCGACGAAGACCTTCCTCTCCCTTGTTCCAGCAGGTAGCGGAGGTTGTAGCACTCTCCTCGCGATTCCGGCAGCACAACGGCGTGGTACCGGAAGTAGAGGGGAAATCGCGCAGGGCTTCGCCTTAAGCCGGTGCGAGTATGGTGGAGCTTATGAGAGAGGCTATTAGTGGTATAGTAATTAGACACACCAATTAGAAGGCTCTAAACCAATTAGAAGGCTCTAAACCGCTGGCTAAAGCAATTAGAAGCTCTAAACCAAAACGGCTCTAAACCGGAGATTTAGAGGTAGAAAGTTGTGTGTCTAGGAGGGGAGCCCTGCCCCTCCTTATATAGATGGGAGGGGGTTGGCGCGCCAGGGGAGGGAGGGAGTCCCTCCCCAACTCGGCCTAGGGCTGGCCGCCGGCTTGGAGGAGAGAAACTCCTCCTCCAACTCGGTTCCAACTCCTCTTGCTTGTTTCCCACAGTTTCTTGTTTTAGCCGTTTGACTTTCAAACTGGAAATTTTGACTTTTCTATTTTAGGATTCAATTTAATCCTTTATTTGGGACAGCAAGAACACTTAGTACATGATGCAATCATTCCAATATGTAATGACACATTCATGTACCCCTCCCCCCGGAGTGCCGGACAACCCGGAACCTTCTAGAACATTCCCAATGAAATCACCGGAATCATTTCCGAACTCCGAAACGGGACTTTCCTTATATGAATCTTATTCTCCGGACCATTCCGGATCACCTCGTGATATCCCGGATCCCATCCGAGACTCCGAACAACATTCGGTCTCTTTCTCATAATACCATAACTACTCAAACAACGTCGAATCCTTAAGTGTGTCTCCCTACGGTTCGTGAATTATGCGGACATGATCGAGACACTTCTCCGAACAATAACCAATAGAGGAATCTGGAAATTCATATGGCTCCCACATATTTCTACGGTTACTTTGCGATCGAATGAACCACTTACATACGATACCAATTTCCCTTTGTCTCACGATATGTTACTTATCCGAGGTTATGATCGTCGGTATCTCTGCATACCTAGTTCAACCTCGTTACTGATAAGTACTCTTTTCTCGTTCCCGTGATATGTGATCCCTTGTGACCAAGTCACATGCTTGCAAGCTAATTGGATGACATTTCACCGAGAGGGCCCAGAGTATATCTATCCGTCATGTAGATGGACAAATCCCACTCTTGATCCATGTGTCTCAACCAATACTTTCCGAACACTCAATGCCACCTTTATAACCACCCAGTTACGGTGTGGTGTTTGATGTCATCAAAGCATCCATCCGGTAAAGGTGATATGCATGATCTCATGGTCGAAGGAATTAGGTTACTATGTATAAGAAAGCATATAGCAATTGAACTATTGAAATGACTTGATCTTTATGCTACGCTTATCTATAGGAGTATGTCCACCATATCATTCTCCTAACGATATGATCTTGTTGTTGATAACATCTCAATAATCATGATAGGGAAACCACAATCATTAATCAACCAACAAGCTAGTGAAGTATAGAGGCTATACTAGGGACTTCAAATTAAGTTTACAAATCACACAAGTATCAATGTTTCCTTGTTAATACTATTATAGCATGAATGTAAACATTTATCATAAACACAAAGATATAATAATAACTACATTTATTATTGCCTCTAGGGCATATCTCCAACAGTCTCCCACTTGCACTAGAGTCATCTAATCTAGATTACATGGTAATATACCGAACACCCATGGCAGTTTGGTGTTGGTCATGTTTTGCCCTCGGGAGAGGTTTAGTCAACGGATCTGCCACATTCAGATATGTGTGTACTTTGCAAATCTTTATATCCCCATCCTGGATATGTTCTCGAATAGCGTGAAAACGTAGCTTGATGTGCTTCAGCTTCTTGTGTGACCTTGGTTCTTGCGCATTGGCTATGGCGCCCATGTTATCACAGTAGATAGACATTGGGTCCAGCGCACTAGGAACCACACCCAGCTCTGTAATGAACTCTTTCATCCATATCGCTTCTTGCGAAGCCTCCGAAGCAGCCATGTATTCCGATTCAGTTGAAGATCTCGCCACAACGCTTTGCTTTGCACTCCTCCAGCTAACTGCTGCACCATTCAAAATAAATACGTATCCGGATTGCGATTTAGAATCATCCGGATCGGTGTTCCAACTAGCATCGGTGTAACCATTAACAACGAGTTGTTCGTCACCTCCATAAGAAAGAACCATATCCTTAGTTCTTCTCAAGTACTTAAGGATGTTTTTGACCGCTGTCCAATGATCCACTCCTGGATCACTTTGATATCTGCTAGTTAAACTAACAGCATATGCAATGTCGGGTCTAGTACATAGCATGGCATACATTAGAGATCCTATGGCTGAGGCATAGGGAGTCTTACTCATCCTTTCTCTATCTTCTGCTGATGTCGGACTTTGAGTTTTACTCAAGGTCGTATTGGGCAACATGGGCAAGAACCCTTTCTTGCTTTCTTCCATTCCAAATCTCTTTAGAACTTTGTCCAAATAAGTACTCTGTGATAATGATATTTGGCGTTTCGATCTATCTCTATAAATCTTTATGCCTAATATGTAAGCTGCTTCGCCAAGATCCTTCATTGAAAAACTATTATTCAAATATTCCTTGACACTATTAAGAAGGTCTACATCATTCCCAATCAACAATATGTCATCCACATATAGTATTAAGAATGCTACAGAGCTCCCACTCACTTTCTTGTAAATACAAGCTTCTCCATAAGTTTGTATAAAACCAAAACTTTTGATTACCTTATCAAAACGTTGATTCCAACTTCGGGATGCTTGCTTCAATCCATAGATGGACCGTTGAAGTTTGCATACCTTGTTAGCATCTTTAGGATCGACAAAACCTTTGGGTTGCATCATATACACCTCTTCATCAATGTCTCCATTGAGGAATGCTGTTTTGACATCCATCTGCCATATCTCATAATCATAATATGCAGCGATTGCTAACATAATCCTCACAGACTTTAGCTTCGCTACCGGTGAGAAAGTCTCATCGTAGTCAACTCCTTGAATTTGTCGAAACCCTCTTGCGACAAGTCGAGCTTTATAGACAGTAACATTACCATCAGCATCTGTTTTCTTCTTGAAAATCCATTTGTTCTCGACAGCCTTTCGGCCATCCGGTAAGTCCACCAAAGTCCATACTTGGTTTTCGTACATGGATCCAATCTCGGATTTCATGGCTTCTTGCCATTTATTGGAATCTGGGCTCATCATCGCTTCCTCATATGTCTCGGGGTCATCGGTGTTGTCCACCACCATGACATTCATAACGGAATCATACCAATCTGGAGTGGTACGAGTTCTCGTTGACCTCCGAGGCTCTGTAGCAACTTCAACCGAAGTTTCATGATCACCATCATTAGCTTCCTCTCTTATTGGTGCAGGCACCACAGGAACTTCTTCCGGTGCTGCGCTACTCGCAATTTCGAGAGAAGGTTCGACAACCTCGTCGAGTTCTACTGTCCTTCCAGTCAATTCTTTCGAGAGAAATTCCTTCTCTAGAAAGGATCCATTCTTGGCAACGAAGATTTTGCCTTCGGATCTATGATAGAAGGTATACCCAATAGTTTCCTTCGGGTATCCTATGAAGACGCATTTTTCCGCTTTGGGTTCAAGCTTGTCCGGCTGTAACTTCTTTACATAGGCTTCACATCCCCAAACTTGAAGGAACGACAATTTAGGTTTCTTCCCAAACCATAATTCATACGGTGTCGTTTCAACGGATTTAGATGGTGCCCTATTTAAAGTGAATGCGGCTGTTTCTAATGCATAACCCCAAAATGATAGCGGTAAATCTGTAAGTGACATCATAGAACGAACCATATCTAAGAGAGTTCGATTACGACGTTCGGACACACCATTACGCTGTGGTGTTCCCGGCGGTGTCAATTGTGAAAGTATTCCGCATTTCTTCAAATGCTCGCCAAACTCGTAACTTAGATATTCACCTCCACGATCAGAACGTAGAAATTTAATCTTCTTGTTACGTTGATTCTCTACCTCACTTTGAAACTCCTTAAACTTCTCGAAAGTCTCGGACTTATGTTTCATGAAATAGATATACCCATATCTACTCAAGTCATCCGTGAAGGTAAGAACATAACGATAACCACCGCGCGATGCTACACTCATTGGACCACACACATCGGTATGTATGATTTCCAACAAGTCCGTAGCTCGCTCCATCATACCAGAAAATGGAGTCTTAGTCATTTTACCCATCAGACATGCTTCGCATCTTTCAAGTGATTCAAAATCAAGTGATTCAAGAAGTCCATCAGAATGGAGTTTCTTCATACGTTTCACTCCGATGTGACCAAGACGACAGTGCCACATATAGGTCGAATTATCGCTTGATTTCAAACGTTTAGCCTCAATGTTGTTGATATGTGTATTTCCACTATCAAGATTCAATAAGAATAGACCATCTATCAAAGGTGCATGTGCATAAAACATATTACTCATATAAATAGAACAACCATTATTCTCAGATTTAAACAAGTAACCGTCTCGCAATAAACAAGATCCCGATATAATGTTCATGCTCAACGCAGGCACCAAATAACAATTATTTAAGTATAAAACTAATCCCGATGGTAGATGAAGGGGTAGTGTGCCGACCGCGATCACATCAACCTTTGATCCGTTTCCCACACGCATCGTCACCTCGTTCTTCGCTAGCTTCCGTTTATTCTGCAGCACCTGTTTCGAGTTACAAATATGAGCAACCGAACCAGTATCAAATACCCAGGCACTACTACGAGTACTAGTGAGATACACATCAATAACATGTATATCAGATATACCTTTCTTCTTGATGTTGCCGTTCTTCAAATCCGCCAAGTACTTTGGGCAATTCCGCTTCCAGTGACCTTCTCCCTTGCAGTAAAAGCACTCAGTATCAGGCTTGGGTCCAGCCTTGGTCTTCTTCGCCGGCGTAGTAACTTTCTTACCACCCTTCTTGAAGTGTCCCTTTTGCTTAGACTTGCCTTTCTTGAATTTGGTGGTCTTATTGACCAACAACACTTGTTGCTCTTTCTTGATCTCCACTTCTGCAGATTTCAACATGGCAAAGAGTTCTGGCAACGTCTTGTTCATGTTCTGCATGTTGTAGTTCATCACAAAGTTCTTGTAACTTGGTGGTAGTGATTGGAGGACACGGTAAATCCCCAAAGCATTCGGAATCACTATACCCAAGCTTTGAAGTTTGTTTGCGTGCCCAGACATCTTAAGCACATGCTCACTGACGGAGCTGCCCTCTTCCATCTTGCAGTTAAAGAACTTTTCAGAAGCCTCATAGCTTTCAATTGCCGCATGAGTCTCAAAAATCAATTTGAGATCTTCGAGAATATCATATGGGTCTGAATCCTCAAACCTTTTCTGAAGCTCCGATTCCAAACCATACAAGATAGCACACTGAACTATGGAGTACTGATTCTTCCGAGCGAGGTAAACATTCTTTACTTCATCGGGAGCATCAGCTGCAGGTGGGTCACCCAGCGGTGCATCCAGCACATAGGTCAAATTACCAGCTGTGAGGACAATCCTCAAATTGCGGAACCAATCCGCGAAGTTGCTTCCATTGTTTTTCAACTTTTCTTTCTCTAGGAACGCATTAAAATTGATGGTAGGGGCTGCCATTGATCTACAACATATTTGCAATAGTTTAGACTAAGTTTATGACAAATTGAGTTCAAATTAATTAATGTAATTAAACTAGGTGAACTCCCACTCAAAACAACATCCCTCACATTGTTTTAGTGATCACACGAACCAAATCCATTACATCAACACCGATCATCACGAGAGTTGATATAGTTTCAATGGCGAACAATCATCATGTTCATCATATCTACTATATGATTCATGCTTTACCTTTCGGTGATCCGTGTTCCGAGACCATGTTTGTACATGCTAGGCTCGTCAAGATCAAACCTTAGTTTCCGCATGAGCAAATCTGGCTTTCTCACGTTGTATACACTTGCGGAATCTAACACACCCGATCATCACGTGGTGCTTCGAAACAACAAGCTTTAGCAACGGTGCTGACTAAGGGTGAACACTTTATGACTTGAAATTCATGTGCATGAGGGATCATCTTATAATGCTACCGTCGTCTTTGTGATATGATATATGTGATATGATATGGCCTTTCTTCTTTGTGCTTCCGATCTCCATCTTCAAGCACGAACATGATCTCCATCATCACCGGCATTGCATCAAGGTCAATGACGCTACTCCATGGTTGTCGTCCACCGGCTTCAACTATTACAACTACTTTGAATAGACACGCGGGTCTTAACATAAATTAAAGACAACCATATGGCTCCTGCCGGTTGCCGACTTACAATAAGGAACATTGCATACATCAAATATAATCACAATCATGGCCATATCACATCACTGCACACCCCTGCAAAACAAAGTTAGACGCCTCTACTTCCTTTGCATATTTTACGTGGTTTGGGGCTTTCAATAAGTGTCGTTCTAACTTACGAACAAGAACCACAACATTGATACTAGTATTGTTAATCACCCGTTGTAAATTGGATCTTAACTATGCTAGGAGAAACAGGCACCCGCAAAGCCACTTATGCAATACAAGTTGCATGTCAAGCGTGGAGCAAGTCTCATGAACGATGTCATGTAAGGTTAGCCCGGGCCGCTTCATCCCAACATACCGCAAGATGCAAAGTACACAAGAAGCAATTGACAATAAAAGCATCAACGCCCACAATGACCATTGTGTTCTACTCGTGCAACAGATCTACATATAGACACGGCTCTGATACCACTGTAGGGGTTCGTAGCATGGAAAACAAAAATTTTCTATCGCATACAAACAAACAAGCCAAGATCTATCTACTAGATTGTAGCAACGAGTCGATGGTATAACTTACCCTCGAAGATTCCAAAGCGTTTAACGAGAGCGGATTCTCGTGGGTGATGTAGTCGTACTCTTTCCGATCTCAAGATCGTGTAGACGATCCTTCCGGCGCCACGTTCCGGCAGCGCTCCCGCAGTCGGTCACACGTTCGGTACTCGACGAAGACCTTCCTCTCCCTTGTTCCAGCAGGCAGCGGAGGTTGTAGCACTCTCCTCGCGATTCCGGCAGCACAACGGCGTGGTACCGGAAGTAGAGGGGAAATCGCGCAGGGCTTCGCCTTAAGCCGGTGCGAGTATGGTGGAGCTTATGAGAGAGGCTATTAGTGGTCTAGTAATTAGACACACCAATTAGAAGGCTCTAAACCAATTAGAAGGCTCTAAACCGCTGGCTAAAGCAATTAGAAGCTCTAAACCAAAACGGCTCTAAACCGGAGATTTAGAGATAGAAAGTTGTGTGTCTAGGAGGGGAGCCCTGCCCCTCCTTATATAGATGGGAGGGGGTTGGCGCGCCAGGGGAGGGAGGGAGTCCCTCCCCAACTCGGCCTAGGGCTGGCCGCCGGCTTGGAGGAGAGAAACTCCTCCTCCAAGTCGGTTCCAACTCCTCTTGCTTGTTTCCCACAGTTTCTTGTTTTAGCCGTTTGACTTTCAAACTGGACATTTGACTTTTCTGTTTTAGGATTCAATTTAATCCTTTATTTGGGACAGCAAGAACACTTAGTACATGATGCAATCATTCCAATATGTAATGACACATTCATGTACCCCTCCCCCCGGAGTGCCGGACAATCCGGAACCTTCTAGAACATTCCCAATGAAATCACCGGAATCATTTCCGAACTCCGAAACGGGACTTTCCTTATATGAATCTTATTCTCCGGACCATTCCGGATCACCTCGTGATATCCCGGATCCCATCCGAGACTCCGAACAACATTCGGTCTCTTTCTCATAATACCATAACTACTCAAACAACGTCGAATCCTTAAGTGTGTCTCCCTACGGTTCGTGAATTATGCGGACATGATCGAGACACTTCTCCGAACAATAACCAATAGTGGAATCTGGAAATTCATATGGCTCCCACATATTTCTACGATTACTTTGCGATCGAATGAACCACTTACATACGATACCAATTTCCCTTTGTCTCACGATATGTTACTTATCCGAGGTTATGATCGTCGGTATCTCTGCATACCTAGTTCAACCTCGTTACTGATAAGTACTCTTTTCTCGTTCCCGTGATATGTGATCCCTTGTGACCAAGTCACATGCTTGCAAGCTAATTGGATGACATTTCACCGAGAGGGCCCAGAGTATATCTATCCGTCATGTAGATGGACAAATCCCACTCTTGATCCATGTGTCTCAACCAATACTTTCCGAACACTCAATGCCACCTTTATAACCACCCAGTTATGGTGTGGTGTTTGATGTCATCAAAGCATCCATCCGGTAAAGGTGATATGCATGATCTCATGGTCGAAGGAATTAGGTTACTATGTATCAGAAAGCATATAGCAATTGAACTATTGAAATGACTTGATCTTTATGCTACACTTATCTATAGGAGTATGTCCACCATATCATTCTCCTAACGATATAATCTTGTTGTTGATAACATCTCAATGTTCATGATAGGGAAACCACAATCATTAATCAACCAACAAGCTAGTGAAGTATAGAGGCTATACTAGGGACTTCAAATTAAGTTTACAAATCACACAAGTATCAATGTTTCCTTGTTAATACTATTATAGCATGAATGTAAACATTTATCATAAACACAAAGATATAATAATAACTACATTTATTATTGCCTCTAGGGCATATCTCCAACACCTCCTACATCATCTACGACCCTGTCGTCCTCGCCTACCACCACTGCAACGACGTATGTTGGATTTTTTCTGCCTGCTTGTGTAAATATTAGGTCATTCAGTCTGAGCCTATGTTGGATTTTTTCTGCCTTCTTGTGTAATTATTAGGTATGTATGGTGTAGAGAAATATTAGGTCATTCAGTCTGAGCCTATGTTGGATTTTTTCTGCCTGCTTGTGAAATTTTTTAGTGTAGGTCATTGAAGGAGTGGTGGATTTCAGTACATTCCCATCGCTGAATTCAGAGGCTTGTGCATTGTTCTTAGATGTCTGTTGTAACAACCAGCTAGGACCAGAATATTTGTTTTGCTTGCATGTGAGTACTTGGATGTCTGTCTTCAGATCAATGAAGGAGATGGTGCTTTCTATGGTTCAAAAATTGACATTGGCGTTCTTTTTTACTGTTCTAATATGATCACTTAAGTATTTTGCTAACTAATTAAGTGTTCTTGCATGTGTAACTGTACTTTCGTGAACCTTTTGCATGGAGATCGTGCTAATTCTAGTGTCTCCTGCGGAAGTTTATCTTGGTGAGTAGTAGGGGTACTACCTGGTATATTCAGTCAGTACCAACACATGATTTTGTAATCAGACGCTGGTACCAGTACTGATATAGAACTTGTTAATTTGGCCAGGTGGGTATGACATGCAGAAGGCGGCACTGGCGTTTGATCCAGCGGCGCTCAAGTACTGGAGGGCAAACAAATGAGGCAGGGCAAAGAGGCGCTGAGCACCTGTGTCTATGCCTCCTGGCTTCACAACTCACTGTCGCTGGCGAGATCCCGTACCCTAACCGTGGTCTCCAGTTGCGGGCTTCCCGTCCCACGCATCTGGCAGCGCCGCTCCACGACACGACGAGGTCATACGAACTGTAAGCCCCCACTTCCTTCCCACGCCTGTCTCTATGTTTAATGTGGCATCTTCTTATTTTTGCTGCTGTATTTCGAACAGCCTGGACACATATCTCTGTCTAGGTCTTCAAGTCTTCAATGTCTAATCATCTTCATGATCTCCATGGTCTAGATAAGCCCTCGGTTCCTCCCTTTTCTCCTCTTCAAAAGTTCATGATCTAATCATGTTATGTTTACTTGCATTATGTGTTGTCTTCATAGAACTTGTTAAGAAAGCTACTAACATAAAACTAATGGAGTCACATGGTTGCTACTGTTACATTGTTTGTGAATAGAATGAATAAAAAATGGAGTCACAGAAAACTTGCCTTTAATTCATACCGTACTTAGTAAACATAGCACATATTATTCTTTCTTACTGTTGCTCATATGTTTATATGTTAAAAGTGGCTCAAGTATGTAAAGTTGTAAACATATCTATAAATCTGGCTACCGTAGTTTATAGTGGTTATGAATCTGAAATTTCTTAAGGTCATTCTACTAGACTATCCAAAAGCACACAATTTTGTACACCTACGTTGTTAGACATTGTTAGTTAACTTGACTATCCATAGAAGCCATACGTTCCTAGTCCCCCATGTGCACTTCGTTTTTCTTAATCACGAGTCTCCTCAATTATCCAATCACCACATCATATACTCCATTATTAGTCAAGTATGATCTGCCTGCCATTCACGTTCGCTGGGGTGGTCGGTCGGGATGATCTGCCTTGTCGTGGGCGCTGTGGTCACCTTCTACTCATAATATCATCTCCCGTGTCCTGGAGCACCAAGTGCAGCAAGGCTGTCGCCAGCTCCGCTTCAGGGACATGGCGACTGACATACTAGGTCGGTACTACCATACTAACTGAACAAATTCATCCTGCTAAATTACGCAAGTTCTAGTTTACATTAGGCTATGATTGCATGGACAACCATATGGATAACGGTCCATGTCAACCACTTCCATGGTCAACAAATTGATCAACCAACTATTCTAATGGAGCCTTGTATCATAAATATCAGCTGTAGTTAAATGTTAGGAGTATATAAATACATTGTATAGTTATTTTAGTTAAGTAATACATTGTACTTGTAAACTGGGCTTTGAGCATCTGTTGTTACCAGTATACCATCTCATAGTAGAGTTTAATTCAGTACTGATGATTGTGTTAAAGAGCCAAGACATAAACTTGTATAATTTGTGCAGATGCTTGGTGAAAGCTTGTACCCACCTGTTGATCAGCTGGATCATGATCTTGCTGCTAAGGTTTTACTGGAATGCTTGTTGAGATGGAACAGGCATGTTCTTCATCTTATTGAGTCTGCCTGATGCTTTGAAGGCCAAAGTGACAGAAGCTATGGAGCTATTCTCCGCAGTGCCTAGCAGCTGATCAACCCAAAACTGTGCTTGGTGTTTGGTTAAATATTGAGATGGAACAGACAAATTATTGAGTCGCCTGATGCTCTGAAGGCCAATGCCTCATCTGATCAGCTTGCCACTCTCTCCCTGAGAGATCGCTTTGTACCTGCTTAGTCAGAGCATGTGTTCTCTTATTTTTATATGTGCTTGGTGTTTGAAATGCATCTTAACTGTGTTGATTATCAACATATGAGACTTATGTTTGGTTAAATGTTGCGATTGTAATTTGATTTCTTTGTGGATTATTTGTTTTGTTTGTCCGCTGTACCAGTGAAATATATCGTATTTGGGCTCTAAACAAATTCTGATTCGGAACAGTGTACCATTCAGAAAAAAGAATATAAAGGCGAATAAAGGAAAATAAAATGTACTGTGAATAGGCCGAAGCCCAAAACTTAGAAGCACCGAAAATGGCCAAAGCCCAATGATTAAATGGATTACAAAAGGCCTAGGACAAAAAGACGAGCATTGAAAAGGCCAAGGTCCAGTTAATAAAAGGCTGAAATTATTTGGGCTTGGCCCATGTAGACCATCAAAATGGACTGGGCTGATTTCTTGCCATGTCGGATTGGCCACGTAGGATCTGATCTGGCGAGGCCAATTTAGCCATGACGATATTGGATCGTCATAATTTTTATGACGATCCAATATCGTCACAAATGGTTATGACGATTTTACCAAAATCGTCGTTATAGTTCATTTGCGACGCCCAACTTTCGACGATTTCATTTTCGTCATAGAATCGTCATAGATGAACTACCGTGACGATTCAGTGACGAAAATGGAGGGTCATAGAAGCCCATATTTCTTTTAGTGCAAACCCGATGCTAACGAGCAGGTGGTTTTCCTTTCTCACTTTGAGCGCGGTTTCGCTCTTCCAGTGAGCACCTTCTTCTCCTCGTTTCTCTCCACTTTCCATCTGCAAACCCATCATCTTCCTGCCAACGCGATTGGCTCTCTTTCTTACTTTATTTCTGCTTGCGAGGCTTACCTCGGGATTTGTCCTACAGTTCTTCTATGGGCCAAATATTTTAGCTTTATGGTTCAAGTTGTTCCCCATCCTGGTGCTCCTCGATCCGAGAAGAGGCTGACCCGGTGCGGTGCTGCTAGTATCACGCCCAGGAGAAACTCCATGTTTCCTCGGGTTACTGGTATTGATTCCTGCAAGAAATGGCATAGGACTTTCTTCTATGTCAAAAAAGGCAGGTCCACCGATAACATCCAGCTCCCTCCTTTCTCGAACGAGGTCTCGAACAAGAAGTTCTGGCAGCTTGACCCGCACGAGCAAGACGCTGCGGTGAACGAAGCCAACTTGATCTTTGAAAGGTTGCTATCACCGGATGAGAATTTTCATCTTGCCGAGAGGGACCTCATGTGCACCTTTGTCTCATTCCGGGTTAGCCCCATCCAAGCTAGGAGCCACAAGATGTGCTTCATGAGTGGCTCCCATGATCCCACTCGGCACTCTACTAAGGAGCTCACCCATGACTCTATTGCTCGCCGAGTAAACTCAATCTTTAAACTGAACTTGGTGGATGATTGGGCTTGGAGCTGTCCTCCGTTTAGCTGGGTCAAGCCTGTCCCCTGGGTAATTTTTGCAAGTCGCTTTTCTTGCTGAGTTGGCTTTAGCTCTTTTGCCACTCTCAGTCTAGTTTCTGTTACTCATTCTGTTTGTCTCTCGCAGAACCTTGTTCACCATGTTAATGACAGTACTGTCCCTCCCTGCAGTTATAATGGGGATCGCTCCGAATCCGACGAAGTCGAGTTCGACCTGGAGTTCTTCGTGCCCATACCGCATGCAGCCGCTGCTTCAGCTTCGGGTAAGAGTCGATCTCGCAATCCCTTACAAGATTGGTCTGACGATGATGAGGATGATGATTGTACGATTTTGGAGGTACATGCCTTGTGACTTTCGTCTGCTAACTTATCCGAGTAAGCCTGTTATTTACTTATGCAGCTGGCCAGGTACATGACACTCCTCCTCTCGCCGTGGGCGGAGTCGGCAAGATACCCGTCGCCAAGCCGAAGCGATGCGGGGCCACCTCTAGCACTCAGCCGGCAAAGAAGAGAAAGCCCACTCCCGCTGCTCCTGCTACTGCCACTCTGGCCGAGACTCTCCAAGCCGCTGGGCGCCGAGTCACACGCCGAGTAACCCGTGCCCGGTCGTTACCGGGTAAGCTTTCGTGATCTGCTTACATTCTATTTTCCTTCTCATGCATCGCAACTGTTTTCTTATGCGAGTCTTGTTATTTTTCAGTGTTGCCCCTCTATCGGCTAACCAGGCTGCTTTCAGCATCGCATCGCCGCTAAGGCCCGCGCCCTCTCCAACTAACTCTACGGTGCAGAAACCCGTTCGGGTCGAGGCTCACGTTTCTTAGTGTCAGTCAGACCCGGTGGTGCACCTGGCGAAGGAGACTCGGCCCAGCACCCCTGGCGCTGATCAGGAACAACTTCCTGATCTTGGTGCCAGTGATTCTGGCGCCGAGAAACCTTCCGCCACCAGTTCCTCTGGCATCAGCCCTCAAGCTAGTGTGAATGAACAACTTCCTGATCTTGGAGCCAGCAAAACTACTGAGCCCAGTCAGCCGGCTCCTCTTCCTTCTCCAAATCCTCCTGCTCGCTCTCCTATTCTGTCAAAGAGCCAGACTCAGCCTCAGGCTTCTGGTTTGGCTCACCCTTTATCCGGCAAGTCCACTTCCACCAAGAAGACAACATTGGTTTGCGCTCCGGGTACTACTCCTTAGTTCTGGCCCCCGACGTTGGAAACAATGCTTGCTTCAACGGGCAAAGCGGGTGAGTCCGCGGCTGCCGAGTCAGGTGATGGCTCTAAGGCTGTTGCCCTCCATACTAGTGCTGCTGCCACCCGCGCCAACGTAGGAACTACCCTAAAAATGGGTCAAGTTCTTACTCAGACGCTCAGCGGTAAACCTTGGTTCGGCTGAGCCTTATGCTTTTGCATGGAATGCAATGGGCGAGCAAGAAGTCAGCACCCGCGCTGGCAAAAAACTGAAGCTGGGCTCCAAGGCCGTCTCTGACATGACCCAGCAAGCCATCGCCTTAATGTCCCACGCCGATGAAGTGAACGAGGTAAATGATATTCTTACCCTTTTGTGTTGTTGAGTATTTCATTTATGCATACTACCGAGTCCTGAGGTTACTGCCGAGTAAGGAACTTACTCAGCCATAAGCTCTCAATAATAACTCGGTCTTTAAATTTTCACGCCAAGCTTGTATGCTAGAGCTTCAATCCCTAGCCCTCGAGGTTACTGTCGAATGAAGAACTTATTCGACCGTAATCTCTTAAGCTTTGTTATTTCTTTATGCCAAACTCATATTTTAGAGCTTCGACCCCTAGCCCTCGAGGTAACTGCCGGATAAGAAACTTATTTGGTTGTAAGCTCTTAGATAAGAGTTGTTCCTTATCTGTCTGGAAATTTGATTTCTCCATTTATTCACTATATTTTCCCTTTTCAGCTCACACACAATGAGCGCACCAAGGTGAAGCTCTTCTTTTGGAGCATCGCAAGCTCGAACTTGCATATGAGAAGCTGCAAAATGACACCCAAGGCCAAGGTAACTCTCTTACCCGCCCCATCTTTACTCGGCTTATCTTCCTTCGGTTCATTTTCTGAGTCTTTCTTTGCTCTTTTCCACAGCTTCAGCTCAGTCCACCATCGAGACGCTCCACTCACAGATCAACGAGACGGAGAGTAAGTTTCTTGCCTCATTAATCTGATAACTGAAGATATTTCTGTAGGTGCTGACGAGTAGTTCGTTCTGAATAAGCAGAGAAGCACCAAGCCGAACTCCAGAAGGAGAGAGACGAGGTGACTCGGTTGAAGAAGCTGAT
Organism: Avena atlantica; assembly: GCA_910589765.1. NCBI lineage: Eukaryota > Viridiplantae > Streptophyta > Magnoliopsida > Poales > Poaceae > Avena > Avena atlantica. Next base: position 42,730,820 of record OU342736.1, on the reverse strand, counting down.
GGCCGAGATGGAGCAGAAACACTTGGCCGAGGTGAAGGGGCTGAAAGAAGAGCTTGCCGAGAAGAATGAGCAGCATGCCGCCAGTGCCGAAAAGACCAAGAGGATGCTCGACGAGGCTGAGTCATCAGTTGAGTCAGCGAACCTGAACCTTGACGCCCTCCAAGCCAAGTCCAAGATTTGGCAGAGCAAGCTCGGTGGTATCAACTCCTTTCTTGGTAGTGAGTTCTTACTCTTTTTGCACTATACAGTTCGCTCTGTACTTCTTCCATCTACTTTTGTTATTGTGCTAACTTCCTATTTTGCTTGCAGAGAATTCTCCTGAGGCCAACATGTTTGCCATTCGGGCTATGAAGAAAGTGAGGGCCGAATCTGGCGCTCCGGCTGATGGTGAGGTGACCATGGAGGAGCATCTCGAAGCGGTGTCAGAGCGGGTCAAGACCCTCAAGTATTGTGGCATGGACCTGCTCAAGTCGGCTATTCATGTGTTTCGCATGCTCTGGCCGGATGAGGATGCACCTGAACTCATCGAGCCACTTGCTGAGAGATTGCTCCATACTGAGGACCGGCTGGATCAGTGGCATGAGTTGCCGACCGAGCTGCAGCGGACAAGGCTCTCTCCTTCATGCTCTCATGGTAAGAGGACATCAATCTTGATGTTCTTGCTCGCATAAGGGGAGATGGTAAATGGCTGAATGACCCGGAGCTTATCAAGAAACGCCAGGAGCGAGCTTACGCCATGATCGAGTACACCATGGTGGACGCTTGGTGCGATGGGCCCAGCTTCCTCGACCTTGGCGACCCGCTTGTCGAAGTTGCTGAGGAAGAGGGTGCCAACAGCGAAGCAACCGAGTCAGATGATTCTGATGACCCGGCTACTGACGCCCCTGACTCGGCAGATGCTCCAAGCGACGCTCCTAGCTCCAAGGGTGCTCCTCCGAGTCCTGCTGCCTCATAGGCTAAATAGAAAAAATACTTGAACTTTTGATTAGTTCCCAGTATGCTGGGTACATATGTAATGTACGTTGCACTTTAAGTTCGATTATGCGCCTTTTGATAAGGCTTCATATATTTTTGTTATGTTCTGAGTGTGAATCATTCAAGGGCAAGTCCCCGAGTTCCATTTTGCCGTTTCACCTTTCCTCGACTTTGGCCCCTGTCTACTTTCTTTGGCGTTCGACATTAGAGTCTCAAAGTACTAAGGATATAGTTAGCGGGTATGAAACTTGGATCACTTGGCCGAGATTATTCAACACGTAGTATATAATATGACTTGCAGTGGGTTAGGCAAAAACATAAAGTCGACTCGTGTTTCTCCTTTGAACTTATCCGGCGTTCGTGTTTACTCGTCATACATCCTTTTCTCTTGCTTGCCATGAAGCCGTGTTTTCGGACAACAGCATAGTCGAAGAGTTGATTCTTTCCAAGTAAACACTACTCGTTCCGAGATAAATTTCGGGTGTTACTTGGAACGAGTAGTGTTTACTTGGAAAGAATCAACTCTTCGATAAGTAGTGTTTTCGGACATGGTTGTTTCCTTCACATAGATAACAAGTAGCTTGAGAGGTGGGACATTGGCCTACAGGATGTTTCTCTTCACAGTTAGGGCATTGATCTTCATGCTCCTTAGTAGTGTGATCTTTATCTCCACAAATATTGCAAGCTTTTGCTCCTTTTAGAATAACATCTTTGCCATCCTTGGAAAAGTTGCTTTCCATGTTGAGCATTTGGTCTGTCACCTTATGCAACATTTGATCTTGGTTTTCCAAAAATCCTTGCAGGGTTAGATCTTCCCCACTGGTGTTGGCTATGAACTAAGCTGTCATTTGGTTCAGCTGGTTTTGGGTTGCTATGAGTTCCTCCATGTTGTCCTCTTGGTTGGTGTTGTTGGTGTTATCAACCTTGATGTTGGAGTCTCTTGGAGTAGTCTTCTGTTTGGGTTGAATAGAGATTAGGATAGGCAAGATATTTCTAAAGAAATAACTCTAATCACACACATCACAATCCACTCAAGCAGTGTGCAAGCAAACACAAACAAACACTTCACTCAAACAACCAAGTTCAAGCACATACTTAGGCAACAAAATATTTTTGTTACACCACATAAGTTGGTGTGTTTGTCTTAACTAAAATATGGTAGTCCATCTATATCGTTCACTTGCGATCTTTCCATCCTTCTTGGTTGATTCTTTTTGCATGAAATCATGGTTTCCTTAGGAAAAATCCTTGGTCACAAAAACTTCAAAGGTGAGGATGGCTCCTTCTAAGTTGTTTTTCCTTAGTCTCCAAATCTTGAGCAAGATTTCTTGTCTCACTTGTCCTTAGTGAAATCCAAGGTTGAAGTCCTTGGTGAATATGCTGAAGATGTTGAAGTCATTAGGTTTGAAGATGTTGAAGTCATTAGAGTTGAAGATGTTGAAGTCATTAGAGTTGAAGATGTTGAAGTCATTAGAGTTGAAGATGTCCTTTGCACATGGTGTAGTCTTTGGTCATGGGGTAGGTTTTATCCATCAAGTTTGAAATAGAGGAGGTGTAGAGTCAAACCAAAATGGTTGAGGAAAGAGTTTACAAGATTGTTTGTAAATAAGTTTTGGAACAAATACAACTCCTATTTTTCTAAGGGTTTTTGTCCAATCCTAGGTTCACAAATCCTACAGGCAACACAATGTTCTGATACCATCTGTAAGAGGTCCCAACCTTCAATAAGGTAGAGATCCCTGTGTTTACAATGCTAGTCCCTGGATCAATAGCTAGCATCCACAGTTAAGATGTAATATCAAGAAACAAAGGTCATAATATAACTTTATAACCAGGATTAACATAATTTTATTACATCTTACATAGCTCATTTGGCTATTACATTACATTGCAGCAGAATATCTATAAGCATGGGGTCCTTCATCTTCAAAGTGCCACAGGCAGTCATGTTGGTTGTAGACTTTGTAATCCTAATCAATAAACTTCACTAATATCAATCAAACCTACAACATTACAAGTTACAGCCACAAGGGTCAATACATTTGAATTGTATTGGCAAGTTTCACTACTATGTTGAACATAAGTGGATCCTATCAATACATGCATACTTGGCTAAGTAGGGTTTTAGGCTCATTTGCAGAAAGCAAAAATTTATCCTATCTTTTCAAAATGGTTTTGATCTTTTGTCAAATCTTTCTGAACTCCTTGGTAAATCCCCAAGTGTTTTAAGTCTTTGTCAAAAATCTCTTGAGCTCCTTGGTACACCCCAAGTACTTCAAGTTTTTATCAAAATCTCTTGAGCTCCTTGGTAAATCCCCAAGTGCTTCAAGTTTTTATCAAAATCTCTTGAGCTCCTTGGTAAATCCCCAAGTGCTTCAAGTTTTTATCCAAATCTCTTGAGCTCCTTGGTACCCCCAAGTGCTTCAAGTCTTTTGTTGTCACTTTAAAGTTTTTCTTTTAGAAATTGGAATGTCGAGATTTCCCATAGCTTCAAGCTTTAGTTGCTCAGTATTGTCCATAACCGGGGACACGGCTAAGTACTTAGATTTTATTATCTTCTGCAGAAGTTGTACACTTTACCCACATGACACACTCTCATCTTGTTGCCACCAGTGGCCGCTGGATAGGTACTCACCAAGATGGAGTACTGGCAGATTGAGAATGTGACGAAGTCTTTCCAGAGGGTCCTCCCATACACCATTGCTAGCTTGTCTTCAGGCACCCATGTAGGGTTTCGAGTTCCCTCATTTTCAGTACTTGAAGACAATGCATGGGTCTTCCCAATGTAGTTGACTAAGCCAGAGCCATATGTAGCATGTGGCTGTACACGAAAGCCACAATTGGAGAAACATGTTCAATCTCTAAGTCCCTGGGTGGTTTTCTTTTGGCGCACAACACAAAGAGATTGCCATAGACATGGTTCCTTTTGTTGCCACCTTGTCCAAAACTTGAGTAACCTTGTCCACCCAGGTGGTTCATTGAGTACTTGTTTTATTATATAAAAACACAAGTCTTTTCTCAACTTTATAAATCTCAACATGTATCTCTTCTCAAAATATATTGCATGGCTAAGCACTTTTCAACTACATTGTTTTCACTAAGGAATATATAAGGTATCCTATTAGGATTTAGCATAGCATAAGTATAGAAATTATTTTCATGCATGTTTCAAAATCCACTAAGTATAATGAAAATAGTAGGACTTTAGATGATAGTGTAACTTGCCTTTTTGGTAGGGAATGTTGGTTCACTTCTTGATCTTGCTAGTTTCACACTTTTATAACTTCACTACAATCAATCAAGCAAACACAATATCAACTAGCATTCCAACCAATAACCAATCAAACAAAACACCACACATAAAATCATAGGAACTAAGTCATGCATGCAAGCATGCAAAAGATAGTTTTATTTGCCAAGGTGGTCTCTACTAGGCTCTACACTTTTTAAGGCTCAAAGTGGTCATTTTCCCTGGTGGCAAAGTCATTTGCAAAAGGGTTTTTCCTATAGATCATTTTTAAATCAAAATCATTATTTTATGTAGTGGAAAATGTTTTTATCAAAGCAAAACTTCATGTTGTTCACCCAATAAGTTGTTAATTCTCATAACTTGTTGTTTAGGGTCAATAGGTTTGATTCAAATCATTTTCCCAAAGTTTTTACTCCAAAATCATTTTCATAACAAAATCAATATTTTTATTTGACTAGAAATGGGCTAATTCAATTAATCCATCCTAATCTTTTCAAAATACATTTTTAAATCCACAAGTTGGTTCCTAGGGTCAGTAGGTTCACAACAAACCAATTTGCAAAGATTTCAACCCTAAAAACATTTTGGAATAATTTTTCTAACTTAAACAAGCATACTAATGTTTCTGCAAAAAAACAAACAAAATGCATGGTTGGCTAGGGCTTGTTCCACTGATTCCATTGATATAAAGTTTGTAATTTTTGGACGTGTGGATCAAAAGTTACAAGGTTTTCAAATCTGCATCTAAATCAGATTTCAAATTCTGTTTTGAATCGTCTGGTGCCACGCGGCGTGATGCTACTGGTCGATACCGGTTCGCGCAACTACAGCCGTTGGATCTAAACAGATTGCGCGGCTCAGACGTGCTCATACCCTTTCGCTCAGGTTCTATTCCTAACCACATGATCAAAATCTAACGCGTACATCTAATCGACCATACTCGGGCGGCGCTGACCGCGGCTGGCGGCGGCGGCGAGTCTGCCTACGGCGGAGCCGGCGATGCAGGAAGCAAGGAGGCTAACGAGGATGCTTACCGTGTTCGCAGTAGCGTGGGGAAGCTCAACGTGTTGTTGGTTCGACGAGGGGCGCACAGGGGTGAGGTTAATGGCTCGCCGGAGTTGCTCCTGGCGTCAGGTTTGTCTGGTGGTCGTCGAGGTCGACGCTACGGATCACGAGAAGGCAAACAGAGGGCATGGTTAGACGCGTGAGGTCAAGGCGATGACGCGTGCGTGATCGAGAGGGCGCGGGGTGGTCGGTTCTTACCAGGGAAGGTCGTCGGAGATAGTAGCAGACGCGACGGTGCTCAGTCGAGGTGGTTGCCGAAGTTTTGGGGAGCCCGCGAGTAAATGGAAGTCACAGACAGATGCGCCTGGGAGTGGGGATCACGACGGTGTGCTTAGTAAGGCAAGGGGTGGCGAGGTTCGGCCGGAATCGAGGAGGGAGCTCGTCGGAGCAGTGAGGTGTTTCTGGTGAAATTAGCGTAGCCTGGTGGCGTGTAGGTTATGGCGACAGAGGGGAAATGGGGAGGAGAGGGAGACGTTTAAGGGAGCGTGGTCGCTGGGGGATTAATGGCCGTTAACAGCGCGAATTGATCGCCGGAGTAAAGACAGGAAACGGCGAGGAGGATTTAGCGCGGGTTTGAAGACGATGAATAGTGATGTGGGGCCTTGCTGTCAGTGAGGCAGTGAGAGGGAAAAGAGGGTCCACTCGTCAGTCGCTTTGCGGGTGTGTGTTTGGGTAGAAAACGCTTCGCGCGTGAGGAAAAGAAGCTGGGCTGGAGTTGGGCTTCTGGGCCAGGTTTAGTTGGGTCGAGTCTGACTCTATTTTTTTTCTTTCAAATGCTTTTTCTTTTTCTATTTCTATTTTCTGTTTTGAAATTCAAACAACAATTCAAACATTAAATTCACATTAAACTTTCACCAAACTTTGCAATTGAATTTGGTTCTGTTTAACAACATAAACCAAAGTCTCAAAAACAAAAATAATATTTTTATTTTAGGGTCCATTATTAATTAAATAAATAGACCTTGTTTATTAATCAAATAGAATTTGATTTATTTAAAATCTCCATTTTGAAATCTGAATATTAGCAAAACCAAACCAGTAGGTTTTATTTGAAAATAAAGAATACTTTGGAAAACTAGTTTAAAATAAATAAATAGGTTTTGATGTTTAATTAAAATAGGAAAACCTTTATTTTTAATAAACTTGGATATTAAATCGTTATTATTTTATTTTAAATAAACCTTTACTATTTTTATCAAGTAGAAATATTTTTATTTCAATGGCTTGGCCAAGTTTTAATTTGGCTCTATAAAATAATCCTTATTTATATTTTTATCTTTTGGTTTTGAAAACCAAATCTTTTTATTAAAAGATTCAAAATAGTACTTTCAAATATTTTTTTAACTTTATTATTTACTTATCTTTTTAAATCCCTTTAGGATTTTATTTGATCCAAAAAGTTTTGAAGGTTTCCAATTGGAATCAAAAGTTTCTTCTCACTCTGAAAATCAACAAAGTTTTATTTTATTCATTTATTTTTCACATTACAAGACTTGGAAAATCCTTGGATGTGACAGGCTACCACCCTTAAAATAAATCTCGTCCCGAGATTTGGAAAGGCTAGGGTTACAAGTCGGCTCAAAACAACTAGGGTACTACCACCCTTAAAAAATTTCCAACTAAATTACATATTGGCTTGCTTGGGATCTTGGGGAAACTTCTCTGGGCAAACATCTGCATGGTGTCACTTGACACATGTGTCAAGGCTGAGATCCTTCATAGGCTTGTTTATCTTGTTCTTCATCTTTTCTGGACAATTGCTTGCATAATGTCCTGGTTCTTTGCAATTGAAACAGTTGATGAGTTTGAGTCCTTCACGTGTCTCTTGTGGACAAGTTGCTGCATAATGGCCTAGCTCTTTGCAATTGTTGCACCATAATTGGCCAATCTCTTTATACTTCTGTTTCTCTGGACATTCACTAGAATAGTGTCCCATTTCTTTACAATGATGACATTGCACATGGCTTTTGTCCTTCTTTTTCTTTTTGGGCTTCTCCAAAGCTAGGAGTGCATCCAGTTCATGTTGTTCATATGTTATTTGGTAGGTAGGAATGTCTACATGTTTCTTGGACCTTCTATTTCTCTTTGGAAAATTCACATGCCTCTTCTTTGGTCCTTTGAATTGGGTTGTATTGCATGGAGGTATAAGTGGAGCTTTTCCTTTGTCCTCATTCTTCTTGGTAGACTTAGATCATTCTTGATAGTTTGCAATCATTTGTTGCACTCCACCTTGTTTCCTTTGTTCAACAATGGAATAGATGGGGCATTGGATAGGGACATGGTTGTTTCCTTCACATAGATAACAAGTAGCTTGAGAGGTGGGACATTGGCCTACAGGATGTTTCTCTTGACAGTTAGGGCATTGATCTTCATGCTCCTTAGTACTGTGATCTTTGTCTCCACAAATATTGCAAGCTTTTTCTCCTTTTAGAATAACATCTTTGCCATCCTTGGAAAAGTTGCTTTCCATGTTGAGCATTTGGTCTGTCACCTTATGCAACATTTGATCTTGGTTTTCCAAAAATCCTTGCAGGGTTGGATCTTCCCCACTGGTGTTGGCTATGAACTGAGCTGTCATTTGGTTCAGCTGGTTTTGGGTTGCTATGAGTTCCTCCATGTTGTCCTCTTGGTTGGTGTTGTTGGTGTTATCAACCTTGATGTTGGAGTCTCTTGGAGTAGTCTTCTGTTTGGGTTGAATAGAGATTAGGATAGGCAAGATATTTCTAAAGAAATAATTCTAATCACACACATCACAATCCACTCAAGCAGTGTGCAAGCAAACACAAACAAACACTTCACTCAAACAACCAAGTTCAAGCACATACTTAGGCAACAAAATATTTTTGTTACACCACATAAGTTGGTGTGTTTGTCTTAACTAAAATATGGTAGTCCATCTATATCGTTCACTTGCGATCTTTCCATCCTTCTTGGTTGATTCTTTTTGCATGAAATCATGGTTTCCTTAGGAAAAATCCTTGGTCACAAAAACTTCAAAGGTGAGGATGGCTCCTTCTAAGTTGTTTTTCCTTAGTCTCCAAATCTTGAGAAAGATTTCTTGTCTCACTTGTCCTTAGTGAAATCCAAGGTTGAAGTCCTTGGTGAATATGCTGAAGATGTTGAAGTCATTAGGGTTGAAGATGTTAAAGTCATTAGAGTTGAAGATGTTGAAGTCATTAGCGTTGAAGATGTTGAAGTCATTAGAGTTGAAGATGTCCTTTGCACATGGTGTAGTCTTTGGTCATGGGGTAGGTTTTATCCATCAAGTTTGAAATAGAGGAGGTGTAGAGTCAAACCAAAATGGTTGAGGAAAGAGTTTACAAGATTGTTTGTAAATAAGTTTTGGAACAAATACAACTCCTATTTTTCTAAGGGTATTTGTCCAATCCTAGGTTCACAAATCCTACAGGCAACACAATGCTCTGATACCATCTGTAAGAGGTCCCAACCTTCAATAAGGTAGAGATCCCTGTGTTTACAATGCTAGTCCCTGGATCAATAGCTAGCATCCACAGTTAAGATGTAATATCAAGAAACAAAGGTCATAATATAACTTTATAACCAGGATTAACATAATTTTATTACATCTTACATAGCTCATTTGGCTATTACATTACATTGCAGCAGAATATCTATAAGCATGGGGTCCTTCATCTTCAAAGTGCCACAGGCAGTCATGTTGGTTGTAGACTTTGTAATCCTAATCAATCAACTTCACTAATATCAATCAAACCTACAACATTACAAGTTACAGCCACAAGGGTCAATACATTTGAATTGTATTGGCAAGTTTCACTACTATGTTGAACATAAGTGGATCCTATCAATACATGCATACTTGGCTAAGTAGGGTTTTAGGCTCATTTGCAGAAAGCAATAATTTATCCTATCTTTTCAAAATGGTTTTGATCTTTTGTCAAATCTTTCTGAACTCCTTGGTAAATCCCCAAGTGTTTTAAGTCTTTGTCAAAAATCTCTTGAGCTCCTTGGTACACCCCAAGTACTTCAAGTTTTTATCAAAATCTCTTGAGCTCCTTGGTAAATCCCCAAGTGCTTCAAGTTTTTATCAAAATCTCTTGAGCTCCTTGGTAAATCCCCAAGTGCTTCAAGTTTTTATCCAAATCTCTTGAGCTCCTTGGTACCCCCAAGTGCTTCAAGTCTTTTGTTGTCACTTTAAAGTTTTTCTTTTAGAAATTGGAATGTCGAGATTTCCCATAGCTTCAAGCTTTAGTTGCTCAGTATTGTCCATAACCGGGGACACGGATAAGTACTTAGATTTTATTATCTTCTGCAGAAGTTGTACACTTTACCCACATGACACACTCTCATCTTGTTGCCACCAGTGGCCGCTGGATAGGTACTCACCAAGATGGAGTACTGGCAGATTGAGAATGTGACGAAGTCTTTCCAGAGGGTCCTCCCATACACCATTGCTAGCTTGTCTTCAGGCACCCATGTAGGGTTTCGAGTTCCCTCATTTTCAGTACTTGAAGACAATGCATGGGTCTTCCCAATGTAGTTGACTAAGCCAGAGCCATATGTAGCATGTGGCTGTACACGAAAGCCACAATTGGAGAAACATGTTCAATCTCTAAGTCCTTGGGTGGTTTTCTTTTGGTGCACAACACAAAGAGATTTCCATAGACATGGTTCCTTTTGTTGCCACCTTGTCCAAAACTTGAGTAACCTTGTCCACCCAGGTGGTTCATTGAGTACTTGTTTTATTATATAAAAACACAAGTCTTTTCTCAACTTTATAAAATCTCAACATGTATCTCTTCTCAAAATATGTTGCATGGCTAAGCACTTTTCAACTACATTGTTTTCACTAAGGAATATATAAGGTATCCTATTAGGATTTAGCATAGCATAAGTATAGAAATTCTTTTCATGCATGTTTCAAAATCCACTAAGTATAATGAAAATAGTAGGACTTTAGATGATAGTGTAACTTGCCTTTTTGGTAGGGAATGTTGGTTCACTTCTTGATCTTGCTAGTTTCACACTTTTATAACTTCACTACAATCAATCAAGCAAACACAATATCAACTAGCATTCCAACCAATAACCAATCAAACAAAACACCACACATAAAATCATAGGAACTAAGTCATGCATGCAAGCATGCAAAAGATAGTTTTATTTGCCAAGGTGGTCTCTACTAGGCTATACACTTTGTAAGTCTCAAAGTGGTCATTTTCCCTGGTGGCAAAGTCATTTGCAAAAGGGTTTTTCCTATAGATCATTTTTAAATCAAAATCATTATTTTATGTAGTGGAAAATGTTTTTATCAAAGCAAAACTTCATGTTGTTCACCCAATAAGTTGTTAATTCTCAAAACATGGTGTTTAGGGTCAGTAGGTTTGATTCAAATCATTTTCCCAAAGTTTTTACTCCAAAATCATTTTCATAACAAAATCAATATTTTTATTTGACTAGAAATGGGCTAATTCAATTAATCCATCCTAATATTTTCAAAATACATTTTTAAATCCACAAGTTGGTTCCTAGGGTCAGTAGGTTCACAACAAACCAATTTGCAAAGATTTCAACCCTAAAAACATTTTGGAATAATTTTTCTAACTTAAACAAGCATACAAATGTTTCTGCAAAAACAAACAATCTAACATAAACTTTTTACTAAACAAAATGCATGGTTGGCTAGGGCTTGTTCCACTGATTGCATTGATATAAAGTTTGTAATTTTTGGACGTGTGGATCAAAAGTTACAAGGTTTTCAAATCTGCATCTAAATCAGATTTCAAATTCTGTTTTGGACGTGATGCTACTGGTCGATACCGGTTCGCACGGATCGCGCAACTACAACCGTTGGATCTAAACAGATCGCGCGGCTCAGACGTGCTCATACCCTTTCGCTCAGGTTCTATTCCTAACCACAGGATCAAAATCTAACGGCGTACATCTAATTGACCATACTCGGGCGGCGCTGACGGCGGCTGGCGGCGGCGGCGAGTCTGCCTATGGCGGAGCCGGCGATGCAGGAAGCAAGGAGGCTAACGAGGATGCTTACCGTGTTCGCAGTAGTGCGGGGAAGCTCAACGTGTTGTTGGTTCGACGAGGGGCGCACAGGGGTGAGGTTAATGGCTCGCCGGAGTTGCTCCCGGCGTCAGGTTTGTCTGGTGGTCGTCGAGGTCGACGCTACGGATCATGAGAAGGCAAACAGAGGGCATGGTTAGACGCGTGAGGTCAAGTCGATGACGCGTGCGTGATCGAGAGGGCGCGGGGTGGTCGGTTCTTACCAGGGAAGGTCATCGGAGATAGTAGCAGACGCGGCGGCGCTCAGTCGAGGTGGTTGCCGACGTTTTGGGGCGCCCGCGAGTAAATGGAAGGCACAGACAGATGCTCCTGGGAGTGGGGATCACGACGGTGTGCTTAGGAAGGCAAGGGGTGGCGAGGTTCGGCCGGAATCGAGGAGGGAGCTCATCAGAGCAGTGAGGGGTTTCTGGTGAAATTAGCGTAGCCTGGTGGCGTGTAGGTTATGGAGACAGAGGGGAAATGGGGAGGAGAGGGAGACGTTTAAGGGAGCGTGGTCGCTGGGGGATTAATGGCCGTTAACAGCGCGAATTGATCGCCGGAGTAAAGACAGGAAACGGCGAGGAGGATTCAGCGCGGGTTTGAAGACGATGAATAGTGATGTGGGGCCTTGCTGTCAGTGAGGCAGTGAGAGGGAAAAGAGGGTCCACTCGTCAGTCGCTTTGTGGGTGTGTGTTTGGGTAGAAAACGCTTCGCGCGTGAGGAAAAGAAGCTGGGCTGGAGTTGGGCTTCTGGGCCAGGTTTAGTTGGGTCGAGTCTGACTCTATTTTTTTTCTTTCAAATGCTTTTTCTTTTTCTATTTCTATTTTCTGTTTTGAAATTTAAACAACAAATCAAACATTCAATTCACATTAAACTTTCACCAAACTTTGCAATTGAATTTGGTTCTGTTTAACAACATAAACCAAAGTCTCAAAAAAAAAAAATATTTTTATTTTAGGGTCCATTATTAATTAAATAAATAGACCTTGTTTATTAATCAAATAGAATTTGATTTATTTAAAATCTCCATTTTGAAATCTGAATATTAGCAAAACCAAATCAGTAGGTTTTATTTGAAAATAAAGAATACTTTGGAAAACTTGTTTAAAATAAATAAATAGGTTTTGATGTTTAATTAAAATAGTAAAACCTTTATTTTTAATAAACTTGGATATTAAATCCTTATTATTTTATTTTAAATAAACCTTTACTATTTTTATCAAATAGAAATATTTTTATTTCAATGGCTTGGCCAAGTTTTAATTTGGCTCTATAAAATAATCCTTATTTATATTTCTATCTTTTGCTTTTGAAAACCAAATCTTTTTTTTAAAGATTCAAAATAGTTCTTTCAAATATTTTTTTAACTTTATTATTTACTTATCTTTTTAAATCCCTTTAGGATTTTATTTGATCCAAAAAGGTTTGAAGGTTTCCAATTGGAATCAAAAGTTTCTTCTCACTCTGAAAATCAACAAAGTTTTATTTTGTTCATTTATTTTTCACATTACAAGATTTGGAAAATCTTGGGATGTGACAGAAACGAGCAAAAGACCCCTTGGCAAAGTTCGTGTCATTATCTGTGATTACACTCTGTGGGTAACCATATCTTAGGATTATGTCCCTCAGGAATGTGACAGCTGTTTTACCGGCAAATTTTTTGATGGGTTTCACTTCTATCCATTTCGTGAACTTATCAATCATTACCAAAATATGAGTCATGCCTCCCCTTGCTGGTTTGAATGGCCCTACCATATCTAGTCACCATACTGCAAATGGCCAAGTGATTGGTATAGTCTTTAGTTCAGATGCTGGTAAATGTGACATGGATAAATTGTGTTGACAACCACTGCATTTTCCGACTAATTCTTGTGCCTGTGCCAATGCGCTTGGCCAATAAAATCCATGTCGGAATGCTTTGGCCACCAGTGCTCTTGATGATGCATGGTGCCCACATTCCCCTTGATGAATATCTAACAAAATCTCCTGGCCTTTCTCTAAGATGATACAACGCTGCAGTACGGTCGTCACACTTCTCTTGTATAGTTCCTTGTTGATTATGGTGTATGCTTTTGCTCTTCTTGCTGTTTGTCTTGCAAATATCTCATCATTCGGCAAAGTTCCGTCTTTTAAGTAGTTGAATATTGACCGTGCCCATGTCGGTATTTGTGGCTCCGGGTCTGCTTCAACATCAACTTCCATTGGATATGCCGACATGACCTGACGAGTCCCCTAGTGTGATTCGGCAACCCCTGAGGTGCGCGGGTCAGTGCCCGAGTGACTCGAAACTGCCCCTGAGTCAATCTCCATTGGCACAACATCCGAATCTCGTGTTGCCGGGATGAATATTGACTCAGACTCTGGTGATGGCTTGATCGATGTTTTCCTAAGGTGCTCCATGGATACTCCTGGTGGTATTGCTTGCCGAGATGAACCTAGTTTGGATAGTACATCTGCTGCTTCATTCTCTTCCCTTTGGACATGGTGGAATTCACACCCGTCAAAGTATCCCAAAATTTGTTGCACATGGAAACGATATAACGCCATGTTTGCGTCCAACGCGTCCCAGTTTCTAGAAACTTGCTGAATCACCAAATCCGAATTGACAAAGCACATGATCCTCTTGATGCCAATTTCCTTGGCCACTTTGATTCCGTGGACAAGTGCTTCATACTCGGCAACGTTATTGGAAGCAGCAAAATGAATTTGTAGCACATACTTGAGCTGATCCTGAAGGGAATATGCCCGAGAGGCAATAATAAAGTGGTTATTATCGTATTCCTTATTTATGATAAATTTTTATTTTGCATGCTATAATTGTATTAATACGGAAACGTTAATACATGTGTGTTTAATAAACAAAAAGGAAGTTCCTAGTTATGCCTCTCTTATAAACTAGCTCGTTGATTAACAATATGATCAAAGTTTCCTGATCATGGACATTGGATGTTGTTAATAACGAGGTCACAACATTAGTGTAATGATGTGATGAACATTCATCCGAAGTATAGCATTACGATCAAAGTCATTGAGTTTATATTGCTATAAACAACTTACGAAGTAGTCCTAATCCTTAGACCATGAGATCATGCCAATCACAAACACCGGAAGAGTTTCTCGATGACATCAAACGTCACACCGTAACTGGGTGATTATAAAGATGGCTTCAGAACTATTAAAGTGTTATGTTGAGACCCATGGATCAAGAGTGGAATTTGTTCATCCCGATGACGGATAGATATGCTCTGGGCCCTCTCGGTGATATCATATTGATTAGCTTGCAAGCAAGTGATTTGATCACTAGAATGTTATATCACGGGAACGAGAAAAGAGTGCATGTCGGTAACGAGATCAAACTAGGTATGGAGATACCGATGATCGAATCTCGGACATGTAATATATCGTGAAACAAAGGGATTAAGATACTAGCGTAAAAGGTTCACACGATCAGAGAAGTCATCGTTGAATGTGTGGGAGTCAGTATGGATCTCTAGGTCCCGCTACTGATTATTGATCGGAGAAGGGTCTCGATCATGTCCGCATTATTCGCGAACCGTAGGGTGACACACTTAAGGGATGCCGACACCATTCGGAGCAAATGATATGTCAGAAAAAGAAAAGGAAACTGCAGGAATTTATTTCACTAGACACCGGAACTGTTTCTGTTGAAATTGCTGAAATTGGTTCTGCATGTGAAATTGAAATGTTGTAAGGGGTTTTATGTGAATGTTTGTTAATTAAATTTATTAACAAAATTATGAATAAATAAATAAAAGAGTTTTATTTAAATGAGAGCTTGCATTAAATTTGGTGGAAATTTAATGCATGTGAGTGGATTTTTGAGTGGAGGCTTTTTAATGGGAGTGGAGGCTTTTCATTTTGAGTGGGAGCTCCACCCACATGAATGTGGAAGAGGTGGGGGCAGCCCCATGGCTGGGCGCCATGCCCCTTGGGTGCCCCCCTCTCCCCTATAAAAGGCCCCCCTCTCTTCCTCTCAAAGCACACCTCCTCGCGAAGGATCTCTCTCCCCCTTTAGAATTTCCCCATGGTCTCGGATCAGCGAGATACATGTTCCCAGTGGCTTTTTCTGGAAGGATTTGTTGCTTCCGCTGCTTCGCTGGAGCGAGGGAGCGGAGGTTGTCGGGGTACCCGTACGTGTGTGCGATCACGGATGCACCACTGCTTTGAGGTGCTGGACTTGATCGTGCTGGACCGGCTGGACCAGATGCACTTCATCACGATCTTGAGATCGGTAAGCGTTTGTCTACATCATCCACGATTACAACCTCGTTAACGCTATTCGGTCTTCGAGGGTATGTATTCTATGGATGTATATCCACCTGTTGCTTGTATCTAGTAGATAGATCTTGGTACCTAGATGTTCCCGTCGTAGGAAAAAATTTGTTTTCTATGCTGCGAACCCTACAGTGGTATCAGAGCTAGATCTATGCGTAGATACTTTGCACGGGTAGTACACATATGAGTATGTGGGCGATGATGATCATTTTTTGCTTCTTAGTTGTACTTTGGATATTGGTGGCATAGTGGGATGAAGCGGCCCGGAAAAACTTTACATGTCCTCGCACATGAGACCTGTTCCACGCTTGACATGCAACTAGTTTTGCATAAGTGGCTAGCGGGTGTCTGTCTCTCCTACTATAGTCAATATCTAATTTGCAACGAGTTTTCAACAATTTGGTTATCCTCGTTGCGGTTCATGTTCATAGGTAAGAACGGTTCTATCTTCGAAAGCCCTAAGCCACGTAAAACTTGCAATGGACAAATTAGAGGGGTCTAGTTTAGATTGTTGATGGGCTAGTGTTATGATATGGTGTGTAACATCCCAAAAATCAAAGTTTCAAAAACTCATTCATATCACTTTGCATCATTCATTCATTTAGGGTTTTCTCAAAAATCACTTAGTGATGGAATATGAGCTATGATTTCATGTGGTCAATTTGTCCCCAAATAAACATCACCCTTTGAAATTTGAATGTTTGAATACTTGTTTGCTTGCCTCCATTGATGGAAAGTATAGGTGAAACTTTTAAACCCCAAGATTTCAAATTTAGAAGTAGTGTTCAAAATCCCTTTCAATTACTTGCAAACAGGAACAAATTCCTAATTATTTTGAAACCAAGCTGGACCAAGCCTTGCAAAGTAACCACTTAGTTTTATGACTATTATTGAATCCACAAAAACCCTGCAAAAGTCCCAAGGCAGTTTGAGTTCAAAAGGATTTGAATTCATATTAAAATTCATACCAGAAAATGAATTTAGAAAAAGAAAAGAGTACTTCAAAAGAAAAAGGCCACGCGGCCAGTATCTGGCCCAGCAACCAATCAAGCCCAGCAAGCCCACCCGGGGAACTTCTTTTCTTCTCACACGCGCGAGCACACGCGCTGAGCCGCTGACAAGCAGACCCCACCTGCACTTCGCGCACCTCACTGACAAGCGGGCCATCTCCACGCCAGCGTCGTCTCCACCCGCACGACCTGTTCGTCCCCAATCAACGCTGCCGTTTCCTGAGTGATAATCACGGCGTCAATACGAATCAATGGCCGAGTAATTCTCGCGCTTAGCCAGGCTATATAAACCCCCTCTGTCCCCTCTCTATTTTCCCCAAAACCTCAAGCGCTGAACGCCCCCAGGCTGCGCGCATTTCTCTCTGAAACCCCGCCGTCTCCGACGACTGCGCCGGCGAATTCCGGTGAGTCTCGAGTTCCCCCCAGTCTCGTGTTCACGCTATCTTTTTCAGGGAACCTCTGTGCATCTTCTGACACTCTCCGTTTGCTTTCGCATGACCCCTAGCTTCGGCAACGTCGACGACTGACCGTGGCTGACGCATTCGTGAACTCCGGCGAGTTTTTCCGGTAGGTACAGACCACTCCTCGCCTCCCCGTTCATGCACACAACTTTCCCTTGACCCTGTGAACCTAATCGTGTCGCTCTTTTGCTTTGGGGTGGTTCACAGCGGCATCCACAACGACCACCTGACGCACCCGACGCCGCCACGATCTCCGGTGAGCAATCACAGCCGTGCCCGAGCGCCCCCTGACCAACCACGAGTACGTCGAGCCTCGCCAAGATCTTCTGAGCACGGTGAGCTACTCCACGTTCTCCCTTACCCCCTGTAGCGCCGCCTCCATCAACGACTGACAGCCCCGCCGCCGGTAGCCGCCGCTCCGCCGCCAGATCCTAGTCAGTACGACAGCAGCCGTCGGATCCTTATCGTAGCGCTAGGATATAATCACTTACTCTGAAGCGGTACGCGATCTAAGCCGCCAGATTTCATTTAAATCCTACGGCTGTAGATCTCGATCCGATGCGAAGCGGTACGGGCGAATGAAAACACGACGCGTGGCAAGGTTTGGATTAAAAACAGAATTTAAAACCTGATTTAGATTCAAACTTCAAATGCTCATAACTTTCAAATGCCACGTTAGATTTTCGCAAACTTTATACCGTTGGATTCAGTGAAACAAGGCCTTTCTGAATATCCAATTTGTTTAGCATATAGTAACAGTTAAAATGGTTTTATTTGTAGAACAAGTTTAGGGTTATTTTGGATATAGAATTATCTTTATAAAAGTGTATTATGGCCAAATAAGTTTATTGGGCAAACTTGTGACATGTTATGTTTCTGTACCCATGAACACACTTTGTAGAATTTTCAAAATTTAACACTTGGTAAATTCTTGCATGCATGCATTCATATTATTTTTGGTTGTATTTAATTGTGTGTAATTGTATGCTTTGATTTCTTGTGTAGATTTTGATAGTGATTGTGATTGTGAAGAGTGCTACTCTCCACACTACCAAGGCAAGTGATATTTTCATAAATATTCCTGTCCTAAGTTTTTGTACTAGCATTAGTTATTTTGCTAAAGTATTGCATGATATTTTTGCTTAGTGCTAAGTTGGGGAATCCTAAGTAGAGTGAAATAGTAGAAATGCTAGGGAAATTTTCCTAAGTTAAGTTACCATATTTTGCCTAGCCTAGCTTATAGCAAACAAGGGTGGTGAACATCTATATACTATATGATAAAAATATTCTAAGTCAAGAGACTTATATTTTCTTAATAAAACAACTAAGACCAATGAACCTCCTGGGTGGAATGGGAAGATTGGGTTATGTTGAGTGGTTACACAAGGCCATGGACTTGGGTTGTGTATCTCACTTGTGGAATGCCACCCAGGCACAAAGGGATTTGGAGGCCAAGTGTGGAGAAATCTTACAGTGCAACCACTTGGCAAAATGGGCTCTGCCATGATCATATAGGTTGCTAGAACTTAGTCATTTGGACAGTTGGTGGTAGATGGGATGATAGGTTGGAACGCGTCCATTTGACTAAGGAAAGGCTTCTGAAGGGTCCTGTCTTGGGAAACCAAGTCTGGTGGGGAAAGTGCACAACCTCTGCAGATGGAAAACCTAAGTACTTAGCCTTGTCCAAGGCAATGGACACTTTTGAGCATCAAGACATGGAAGCCACAAGAATCTCATCACTCCAACTTCTAAGTAAAATTTTGTGGGTGAACAAGGGTGAAGGACCCCAATGTCTATTGGTGGTTTCCTTGGGAATGTTTTGACAAAGAAGAACTTAGTGATTTCAACTAATAGGAAAAACTTATTTTCAAGCAAAGCAAGCCAAGCTACACCTAGCCAAAAATGCATATAGCTTTATAGTCCACTTAAATATACTAAGGTATCACTTGCCAATACTATTCCAAAGTATTGACCCTCTGTGGCTGTAACTTGTGATGTTGCAGGTTACTCCGATGATGATTAGGAGTCATGAGTCTACACTCAACATGCTTGCCTGTGGCACATGAAGATGAAGACTTGTGTTTATTTACTTATTCCTAAAAACTCTTGTATTAGGCCTATGGCCCTGAGTTGTAAAAGACTATGTTTTTATCTCTGGAATGAATGTAATAAACGACCTTTGTATCTGTGTACTTCATCTTAAACTGTGGATGCTAGCATTGATCCAGGGACTAGCATTGCAATCACAGGGATCCTATCCTTTATAAAGGAGGGGTTTAACAGATGGTATCAGAGCACTGTGTTGCCTGTAGGATTATGACCCTAGGACTGGAAAAACCACTAAGGAAAAAGTTTTTCAACTACTTCTACACTTGTCTATTCTTCTCGTAAAACTTTTCTAATATCTTTCAACTTCCTTTGTAGATGAACTCCATCAACGAAGCCGTGAAGAAGGGACCACTCATGACCATGACCTTGGAATGTGAAACTGAGTTTCCCAATATTCTCAAGGACCTCATGGAGGCAATGGATGCACATGGTGAAGCCGTGTACAAGGGCTTTCCAGTGATGGATGAAGGAGTGGAGTATTGGTGGGTGCAACTTCACTTGTACAAAAACAAGGAAGACAACCACAAAGAAAGGGGATTCTGCATGTACACCAACACTACCATGCACACCACATTCTTTGAGTCAGCCAGGGATGCAGCTTGGAGGACTATCAAGGAACTAAGTGCTAGAGTCAAGTGCAGAATGCTCAACCTCCAAAAGGACTTAGAGAAAGAGAAGGAACTTACTCAAGAGTTGGAAGACAACAACCAAGAAATAAGGGGAGATGTTATAGACTTAGTGATAGAGTCAAGGGAGCAAGATTGGTGGATTGCCTCTAGGAACATTGTGTTTAATAATAGATCCCGTGAGATTGGATTTTAAGGACACTTCGTTAGTTGGACCACCACTTATCACCTTGTTTTCAAAAAGATATTTTAAATAAATATGGACCTTGAATGATGTAATGAACTTATGTTTGCATGACTTGTGTGACAATTACGTTTCATGGATATGTATGAAAGTAATTTTTGACTTGCCTTGAATTTGAAATGTTCTAACTTTTCAATCTTATAAAATAGATGCCTATTGCCGTCAGCACTGTTGAGGAGTTTCGGGTTACTCGTTTTGGTCCCCGTATCATTGAGCTTACCACTCTACTTGATCTCCCTCTGCCTACCATCACGGTGTATCCACTCACCAAGTTCGAGAGGAAGGACCTCTGGGGCTTCAAGGTGACCCAGCCAGGACGCCAGACTGAGCCTACCACAGAGACCATCGTCTTCAAGTTGATGCACGATGACAGGGAGGGAGGCATGGAGGTAGTCATGCAGGACCTGATAGGACGACTGTTAGGCCGTCACTCCCGACAGGTTAGAGGTACTCACTTTCACGTCTTTGGAAGACGTGATGTTGATGGAGAGTCCATCGACTTTGAGGATGACTCGAGGAGCACCGCGGAGCCGATACGTCTTTATCTTCAGGATTTAGAGACTCTTCTCAGACACGTAGATACGGACAGGACGAACGTCATGGTAGGTAATGACGAGCTTCAGGTGCAGCTTCGCGAGAAGGACAAGCTTTTTGCGCAGCAGGATGAGATGATCAAGGGAATGGAGACAAAGTTCGAGGCCCAGGACCGCAAGTTCAAGAGTCAAGAGAAACGCGTCCAGGATAGGAACAAGAGGATCCGGGACATGACCGAGGAACTGAAGTCCAAGGACTTCGAGCTTGAGCAGCAGCAGATGGTTATTGAGAGGCTTCGCTCCCAGAAGAGGGCTCTCAAGACCAAGGTTGATTCTTTGACCACTACGATAGAGGAGAACAAGACCGCGATGGAGAACGCAGGTCTTACCTTCGTCGAGGAGGAGATAGATGCTGACGAGTAGACTTGATTACTCGTTTACTTTTCATACTCATACTTGTTGTTGCGAACTTATTATTGGATCATCCGACATGTGGATGGCTTGCCACTTGTGTGTATTACTTCATGAGTTTGTTATGTGATTGTTGAACTTTTATTCTTATGTTGCTTGTTATGTGTTGCTTGTGATGTATTGTGCATGAAACATCTATGGGTATCTCATTCTTATCTATTTGGAACAAACCACAGATGCCTCCCCGTCGCGCAAACCCCAACCCCAACAACATCACCCCGGAAATGCAACAGATGATGAATGCGCAAACGCAACTTATGCAAATGATGACAACATTCATCCAGAATCAGAATAACAACAACAATAACAATCCCAATAACAACAACAACAACAACAACCCTCCTGGTTTTGATATGCTTACCAGATTTCTGCGACTAAGGCCAGCAAAATTTTCGGGGACAACAGATCCCATGGCAGCCAATGACTGGTTACGTTCTGTGAACAAGGACTTAGTGACAGTGGGCTGCACTGATGCTGAAAAAGTCAGATTCGCAGCACATCTGTTGGAAGGACCAGCCGCCACTTGGTGGGATAACTTCCAAATCACCACTCCCATTGATGAAGTGACATGGGACATATTTGAGGATGGGTTTCACACCGCTCATATCTCATCAGGGATAATGAGTCTGAAAAAGAAGGAGTTTCACAACCTGAAACAGCGCCACCGCAGTGTGGCAGAATACGTAGAAGAATTCAACAATCTGGCGCGCTATGCACCGGATGAGGTTGATACTGATGCCAAGAGAAAGGAAAAGTTCTTGGAAGGCTTGAATGATGAGCTGAACCTACAGTTATCTGTAGCATATGTTCCAACTTATCAGTCTTTGTGTGACAAGGCTGCTATTTTGGAAAGCAAAATGAAGCAAGTCGAGAGTAGGAAGAGGAAACACTCCGACAAACACAGCTCGGGATCGTCTCACAAACGATCTCACTATGATGACAGTGGCAACTCAGGATCCCATAAACATGGGAAATTCAACAAGCACCACAACCACAACCGTCATGACAACAAGCATCACCGTAGTCATGACAATGATAAGTACAAGAACCACAAGGGTGGACATAAGAGCCACCACAATGGAAATGGTAGTGGAAGTGGTAGTCAGCATGTTAAAAAGGACATCAGTCAGGTTGAGTGCTTCAAATGCAAGAAGCTGGGACATTATGCTAATGAGTGTCCTGAAAAGAAAGTGGAAGGACCTAACAAGCCAAATCCTTTCCAGAAAGGACAGGTTAACCACATCAATGTGGAGGAGGTCTATGAGGAACCTGATGCCGTTGCTGGTAAGTTCAGAATCAATTCAATTTCAGCATTTGTACTCTTTGATACTGGTGCATCTCATTCATTCATATCAAAAGCATTTGTTGAAAGAAATGAACTACCGGTAGAAACCATTGGGTGTCCTATAAGAGTAAGTTCTCCAGGGGGAGAAATGATAGTAAACTCAGGATGTCATGACTTAGTCATAGAGTTTGGAAAACATAAGTTTCCAGTGAACCTAATAATCCTGAATTCCCAAGGATTGGATGTAATTTTGGGAATGGATTGGATGGCTAAGTATGAAGGAGTATTAGATTGTGCCAATCGTACAGTTACACTCACAACCCCAGAAGGAAAAAGAATAAAATTTAAGTCAAACTTTGAGTCTAAAGGAAGTAAGCTAAATTCTCTTAAGGGGGTTAGCATGGATAGTGTGCCAATTGTGTGTGAGTATCCGGATGTATTTCCGGAGGAATTACCAGGAATGCCACCAGATAGAGATGTGGAGTTTTTGATAGATTTGGTACCAGGTTCTGGACCAATAGCTAAGAGGCCATACAAAATGTCAGTGGATGAACTGAAGGAACTCAAGAAACAACTAGGAGAACAGTTACAGAAAGGGTTTATACAACCAAGTTCTTCATCTTGGGGAGCCCCAGTATTGTTTGTGGAGAAGAAGGATAGAACACAAAGATTATGTATTGACTACCGTTCTCTCAACGAGGTTACTATCAAGAACAAATATCCTTTACCAAGAATCAACGACTTGTTTGATCAATTAGAAGGGGCATGTGTATTCTCAAAGATTGATCTTCGGTCAGGCTATTTTCAACTTAAGATAAGAGAGCAAGACATACCTAAGACAGCATTCACCATAAGGTATGGATTGTATGAGTATACTGTGATGCCTTTTGGTTTAACCAATGCTCCAGCATACTTCATGAATATGATGAACAAAGTGTTCATGGAATTCCTTGACAAGTTCGTTGTCGTTTTTATCGACGATATCCTAGTCTACTCCAAGAGCAAGGAAGAACATGAAAGACACTTGCGCTTGATACTCGAAAAGTTAAGAGAGCATAAACTTTATGCTAAATTCAGCAAGTGCGAGTTCTGGTTAGAGGAAGTTGGATTTCTTGGTCATGTTATGACAAAGGATGGTGTGGCAGTTGATCCTGCCAAAGTTTCAGCGGTGACAGATTGGGAATCACCCAAGAATGTGAAGGAAGTTTGTAGTTTCCTTGGCTTAGCAGGTTACTGCAGAAGGTTCATTGAAAATTTCTCGAAAGTTGCTAAGCCAATGACAGAATTGCTAAAGAAAGACAAGAAATTTGTTTGGACTGAGGGTTGCGAAGTCAGCTTCCAAGAGTTGAAGAAGAGACTTGTGACAGCACCAGTTCTATGTCTGCCAGATTTGGAAAAAGATTTCCAAGTGTATTGTGATGCTTCTCATCAAGGCTTGGGTGCTGTACTTATGCAAGATAGTAGAGTCGTAGCTTATGCTTCGAGACAACTCAAAACTCATGAAGTAAACTATCCTACTCATGATTTGGAGTTGGCCTCTGTCGTCCATGCACTCAAAACATGGAGACATTACCTTTTAGGTAAGCGGTGTGAAGTATTCACCGATCATAAGAGCTTGAAATATATCTTCACCCAGAAGGAGATCAACATGAGACAAAGAAGATGGCTAGAACTTATCAAGGATTATGACTTGAATTTGCAATACCACCCCGGTAAAGCAAATGTGGTAGCCGATGCTTTAAGTCGTAAGACGTTTGTAAATGGTCTTACCAAAGGGGAATTGCCAGAAGATCTGTGTAAACAATTCAAGGAACTCAGATTGGAGATTGTACCAGAAGGACATCTTATGTCATTAGATGTTCAACCCACTCTCTTGGACAAGATCCACGAAGCTCAGAAGACCGACAAGGAAATTGAAAGGATCAAGGAAAATATTAGTCTAGGGAAGGCTAAGAGCTTCCATATTGATGAACAAGGAACCTTATGGCACGGGAAACGTATATGTGTTCCACAAGACCCAGAGTTGCGGAAACTGATCTTACAAGAAGGTCACAACTCTCCATATTCTATTCACCCAGGAAACACCAAGATGTACATGGATATGAAAGAAAGATTTTGGTGGAACAATCTCAAAAGAGACATTGCCGAACATATTGCTTTGTGTGATGTGTGTAGCAGAGTCAAAGCAGAGCATCAAAAACCAGCAGGTTTGCTTCAACCACTACCTATTCCTGAATGGAAGTGGGAAAATATTGGTATGGATTTCATTACCGGATTACCAAGGACCAGGTCAGGGTATGATTCCATATGGGTAGTAGTGGATCGCCTAACCAAAGTGGCTCATTTTATACCCGTGAAGACAACTTATACCAGTGCCAAGTTAGCAAAAATATACATGAGAAGAATTGTATGCCTTCACGGAGTGCCCAAAAGTATTGTGTCAGATAGAGGAACTCAGTTCACTTCTCACTTTTGGAGACAGCTTCATGAATCCTTAGGAACGAGATTGGAATTCAGTACTGCCTTCCATCCTCAAACAGATGGACAAACAGAAAGGACCAACCAAATTCTGGAAGCCATGTTGAGAGCATGTGCTTTAGACTATGGAGCAAGTTGGGATGAAAGTTTGCCTTACGCAGAGTTCTCTTACAACAATGGTCATCAATCTAGTATTGGAATGGCACCGTTTGAGTTACTCTACGGAAGGAAGTGTACCACCCCATTGTTATGGAATGGTGTGGGAGAAAGAAGCTTATTCGGACCTGATCTTATCAAAGATGCCGAAGAAAAAGTCAAATTGGTTAAAGACAGGTTGAAGATAGCACAATCCCGACAGAAAAGCTACGCGGATTCTAAGCGTAGAGAAGTCACCTACGAAGTTGGGGATAGAGCTTATCTCAGAGTATCGCCACTTCGTGGAGTGAAAAGATTTGGAGTCAAAGGAAAGTTGGCACCAAGATATGTTGGGCCATTCAAAATTCTAAGTCGCAAAGGAGAAGTTGCATATGAAGTTGAATTGCTAGAATCTCTATCAGCAGTCCATAACGTATTTCATGTGAGTCAGCTTAAGAAATGTCACCCAGAAATGGAAGAGTCTGCTTTGAAGGATACCATACCTTTGGAAGAGGTTCAACTAGAAAGTGATCTCACTTATGAAGAAAAGCCTGTCAAGATTTTAGAGACCGCAGAGAGAGTCACCAGGACCAAGACTATCAAATTTTGTAAAGTACAATGGAACCATCACTCCGAAGAGGAAGCAACATGGGAAAGAGAAGATGATCTTCGAAAAGACCACCCTCACCTATTTGCTAGCCAATCCGAATCTCGAGGGCGAGATTCATCTTAAGGGGGTTAGATTTGTAACATCCCAAAAATCATAGTTTCAAAAACTCATTCATATCACTTTGCATCATTCATTCATTTAGGGTTTTCTCAAAAATCACTTAGTGATGGAATATGAGCTATGATTTCATGTGGTCAATTTGTCCCCAAATAAACATCACCCTTTGAAATTTGAATGTTTGAATACTTGTTTGCTTGCCTCCATTGATGGAAAGTATAGGTGAAACTTTTAAACCCCAAGATTTCAAATTTAGAAGTAGTGTTCAAAATCCCTTTCAATTACTTGCAAACAGGAACAAATTCCTAATTATTTTGAAACCAAGCTGGACCAAGCCTTGCAAAGTAACCACTTAGTTTTATGACTATTATTGAATCCACAAAAACCCTGCAAAAGTCCCAAGGCAGTTTGAGTTCAAAAGGATTTGAATTCATATTAAAATTCATACCAGAAAATGAATTTAGAAAAAGAAAAGAGTACTTCAAAAGAAAAAGGCCACGCGGCCAGTATCTGGCCCAGCAACCAATCAAGCCCAGCAAGCCCACCCGGGGAACTTCTTTTCTTCTCACACGCGCTGAGCCGCTGACAAGCAGACCCCACCTGCACTTCGCGCACCTCACTGACAAGCGGGCCATCTCCACGCCAGCGCCGTCTCCACCCGCACGACCTGTTCGTCCCCAATCAACGCTCCCGTTTCCTGAGTGATAATCACGGCGTCAATACGAATCAATGGCCGAGTAATTCTCGCGCTTAGCCAGGCTATATAAACCCCCTCTGTCCCCTCTCTATTTTCCCCAAAACCTCAAGCGCTGAACGCCCCCAGGCTGCGCGCATTTCTCTCTGAAACCCCGCCGTCTCCGACGACTGCGCCGGCGAATTCCGGTGAGTCTCGAGTTCCCCCCAGTCTCGTGTTCACGCTATCTTTTTCAGGGAACCTCTGTGCATCTTCTGACACTCTCCGTTTGCTTTCGCATGACCCCTAGCTTCGGCAACGTCGACGACTGACCGTGGCTGACGCATTCGTGAACTCCGGCGAGTTTTTCCGGTAGGTACAGACCACTCCTCGCCTCCCCGTTCATGCACACAACTTTCCCTTGACCCTGTGAACCTAATCGTGTCGCTCTTTTGCTTTGGGGTGGTTCACAGCGGCATCCACAACGACCACCTGACGCACCCGACGCCGCCACGAACTCCGGTGAGCAATCACAGCCGTGCCCGAGCGCCCCCTGACCAACCACGAGTACGTCGAGCCTCGCCAAGATCTTCTGAGCACGGTGAGCTACTCCACGTTCTCCCTTACCCCCTGTAGCGCCGCCTCCGTCAACGACTGACAGCCCCGCCGCCGGTAGCCGCCGCTCCGCCGCCAGATCCTAGTCAGTACGACAGCACCCGTCGGATCCTTATCGTAGCGCTAGGATATAATCACTTACTCTGAAGCGGTACGCGATCTAAGCCGCCAGATTTCATTTAAATCCTACGGCTGTAGATCTCGATCCGATGCGAAGCGGTACGGGCGAATGAAAACACGACGCGTGGCAAGGTTTGGATTAAAAACAGAATTTAAAACCTGATTTAGATTCAAACTTCAAATGCTCATAACTTTCAAATGCCACGTTAGATTTTCGCAAACTTTATACCGTTGGATTCAGTGAAACAAGGCCTTTCTGAATATCCAATTTGTTTAGCATATAGTAACAGTTAAAATGGTTTTATTTGTAGAACAAGTTTAGGGTTATTTTGGATATAGAATTATCTTTATAAAAGTGTATTATGGCCAAATAAGTTTATTGGGCAAACTTGTGACATGTTATGTTTCTGTACCCATGAACACACTTGGTAGAATTTTCAAAATTTAACACTTGGTAAATTCTTGCATGCATGCATTCATATTATTTTTGGTTGTATTTAATTGTGTGTAATTGTATGCTTTGATTTCTTGTGTAGATTTTGATAGTGATTGTGATTGTGAAGAGTGCTACTCTCCACACTACCAAGGCAAGTGATATTTTCATAAATATTCCTGTCCTAAGTTTTTGTACTAGCATTAGTTATTTTGCTAAAGTATTGCATGATATTTTTGCTTAGTGCTAAGTTGGGGAATCCTAAGTAGAGTGAAATAGTAGAAATGCTAGGGAAATTTTCCTAAGTTAAGTTACCATATTTTGCCTAGCCTAGCTTATAGCAAACAAGGGTGGTGAACATCTATATACTATATGATAAAAATATTCTAAGTCAAGAGACTTATATTTTCTTAATAAAACAACTAAGACCAATGAACCTCCTGGGTGGAATGGGAAGATTGGGTTATGTTGAGTGGTTACACAAGGCCATGGACTTGGGTTGTGTATCTCACTTGTGGAATGCCACCCAGGCACAAAGGGATTTGGAGGCCAAGTGTGGAGAAATCTTACAGTGCAACCACTTGGCAAAATGGGCTCTGCCATGATCATATAGGTTGCTAGAACTTAGTCATTTGGACAGTTGGTGGTAGATGGGATGATAGGTTGGAACGCGTCCATTTGACTAAGGAAAGGCTTCTGAAGGGTCCTGTCTTGGGAAACCAAGTCTGGTGGGGAAAGTGCACAACCTCTGCAGATGGAAAACCTAAGTACTTAGCCTTGTCCAAGGCAATGGACACTTTTGAGCATCAAGACATGGAAGCCACAAGAATCTCATCACTCCAACTTCTAAGTAAAATTTTGTGGGTGAACAAGGGTGAAGGACCCCAATGTCTATTGGTGGTTTCCTTGGGAATGTTTTGACAAAGAAGAACTTAGTGATTTCAACTAATAGGAAAAACTTATTTTCAAGCAAAGCAAGCCAAGCTACACCTAGCCAAAAATGCATATAGCTTTATAGTCCACTTAAATATACTAAGGTATCACTTGCCAATACTATTCCAAAGTATTGACCCTCTGTGGCTGTAACTTGTGATGTTGCAGGTTACTCCGATGATGATTAGGAGTCATGAGTCTACACTCAACATGCTTGCCTGTGGCACATGAAGATGAAGACTTGTGTTTATTTACTTATTCCTAAAAACTCTTGTATTAGGCCTATGGCCCTGAGTTGTAAAAGACTATGTTTTTATCTCTGGAATGAATGTAATAAACGACCTTTGTATCTGTGTACTTCATCTTAAACTGTGGATGCTAGCATTGATCCAGGGACTAGCATTCCAATCACAGGGATCCTATCCTTTATAAAGGAGGGGTTTAACATGGTGATGTTGTAATTAGAAGTATGAGATGATACTCTTACAACACACATAGCGTGTAAGTTCCATAGACCTTGGCCTTACACATAAAGGTATGATAGTGATCATACCACGGTGCACATGATAGAGATCATATGCGGGAACCATATCATTCCACTAATAAACATGTGATGTTTGATAGCATCTTATATTGCTTGTTTCGCATTTTATTAGCATAATAAGATAATCCCTCATTTATATATCAAGATAAAAATGTGTTCTTCCTTAAGTATGCACCGACAATGTTTCGTCGCTTGAAGGCATCACGTGATGATCGGGTGTACTTGAATCCACGAGCATATTTCGGGTGTAAGACAGTTACACACGCGAATACTAAGGTTCTTACTTGGTGAGCCTAGCATGTACAGACATGGCCTCGGAACACAGACCGAAAGGTTAAGCATGAGTCATATAGTAGATATGATGCCCATTTGATGCTCGTCTTTGAAACTACACCGACTCACGTGATGATCGGACTTGGTGTAGTGGATTTGGTTCATGTAATCACCAAAAAGACACGAGGGATGACGTTTTTTAGTGGGAGTTCATTTCTAATTTGGATTAGTAGAACTCAATTTATCATAAATTAAATCAAAGTGAATTTGCATAATTTGTTGTAGTCATTGGCATTCGTTCACCACCTTATGCATAGATGTAATTGAGATAATAGAACTATAGAATTCTGGATATATACTTTACGAACTGGTATCGTATTGTGTTGAGTGTCAATCTAAAGTTTAAAGTCCTATTGCAAACTTTCAGCAAACTCTATTTACTCCGTGAAATTTAATAATTGGTATGAAATCGAGAGTAACAATTCCAGTGTTAGTATCTTAAGTATCATGTTTGCTTCCATGATTCTTGATTGTTTTAATATCAAGTTTATCTAGGAGCTGAAAGAATTGTTTCAGAAACCATCATGTGTGGCATATATAACAATATCTAAAAACAATGTTTTGGTTGCAAAATGATAGAGTATAATATATGTTCTCATATTGGATGAGAATTTACGAAGGTTGGAGATGCTAGACATCCTAATCATCCAAAAAGGGTTTTGGAAAGTAATGTTATACTCACGATTCTCCTTATAAGCTACAATATCTTGATCATGAAAGTCGTCATGATAAGGATGAATAGAAGATGTATGTAAAGTGTTTACTACACTAAAAGATTACTAAAGAATGGATTTTGAAAGAATACCGATCATTTTGATGATGGTGATCTACTTCAAAGTGCAAGTCCAAAGGTATTATTATTTAAATATACACGCTTTGGACTATGTGTCATGTATATGGCGTCACTTTTGATGTTGATAGATTCTTTTAAAAAGGAAAAGGAAATGCTGAAAGAGAATCTATAAAATATATTTGGCAGAAAAGAAAAGATTGGAAATATCCAATTTAGGTATATGGATGATATACATGTTATGGTTGTATTCTTTGCTTGTTAAACAATGTGGTTTTTGGGTATTGGATAACGAATTGGTTCGTATGAAATTTCATACGGAATGACGCAATTTATGAACCACAATGGCCTAAGTAACTAGCAACAGAATATGTGATGATGTTCATTGAAAACAAACAAACCGTTGTTTGTATTTCTCGTTAACATCAAGGCTTGACTTCAATATTTGTTTTAATAATTGTTATTTGAATCAGGTATTATGAGAACAAAGGTTGTTCAAATAATTACCGTATTCCATATAAGATGGATGATTTACAAATCTAGTTGGAGAAATCACATCCATAAAACCTAATGCTAAAATGTCGCAAGACAAATGATTGAAAGATCACTTACGAAGTGACATCGCCGTTTAAATTATATTGGAAAGAAAACATGAAGAATCTCCATATTCATGGATTTTTGGAGTATTTGATTTGATCAAGTGACGCTTGTGAGACTTTCCTCGGGATAATTAAAACTTCGTTCAAAGGCCAAAGAAGAACGAACGACTAAAATATTGGAATTTATACATATCGATGTATGTAGTCCATTATGTGTAGTCGTAAGCGATGGGTTTCAACTTCATATGTTTTCTCCGGAAATTTGAGTGAATGTTCACTTCATGAAAAAGAAGTATGAAATATTTGAAAAATGTTTCAAAGACTTCCAAGATGAAGTGAAAATCATTGTAACAAGAAAATAAATGGTTTATGATTTTATCATAAAAGGGATTTATTTGAGTTACAAGTTTAGCAAAACACCTAGATTTACATTTCCCGAAACACCATAGGAGTATGGAATGTTTGAGATTTGTAATGAAACCTTGTTTGACATGGTTGGATCAAAGGTGTTATTTATAAAACTGCCATTATGTTTTAAAAGATTAAAGCTTTAGAGACTTCCGCTTTTACACTGAAAAGAGCTCCATCTTGATCTGTTGAAATGACACCATGGAAGTTATGGTTTGGGGTAAAACCCAAGTTGTCATTTCTTAAATTTTAGTATGCTAAACATAAGTAATATGTTTACAACCGAAGTCGGATGAGCATGTCTTTGTAGGTTATTTCGAATAACAATTGGTTATTCCTCCATAACACCGAGGACAAAAGGGTTTGTCGCTTGAAATGTGAAGTTTCTTGAAGAAGGAATTTTTCATAAAAGTTAAGTGGGAGGACAATAGAACTTTGATAAGGTTAATGAACCTTAGCTAAATGTGCTGAGTTGCGCAACGCCGGAAATCGTTCCGGAGGCTGCCATAATGCTCATAGATTATGTGCCTCAAAGGTTGTGGTCACGTAGATCTAAGTTCTTATTGAACCAAGTCGGTCGGATAAACAATCAAATACTTAGATTTGAGAGTAAATCATTATTGTTTGACAATGATGAACCGACTACATGCAAAGAAGCGATGATGGGCCCTGACTCCGTCAAATGGCTTGAAGCCATAAAATCCGTGATAAGTCCATACACGATAAATCAAGTTTTAAACTTGGAAGACCCTCCGGAAAGGTGTAAAAACCTATCAGTTGTATTTGGATCTATAAAGAAACAGACATGGATGTTTCACATCTATGAAATAGTCGACATGTTGTAAAGTATTTTATGACAATGTTCAAGGAGTTGACTATGACAAGATTTGATCTTTCATAGCGATATTTAGTCTGGACGGATTAAAGTAGCAACCACTACATATAATTTGGTATATGGTAGATGAATAAACAAAACAAAGTTCTTTTAATAGAATGGTTACCTAGGACGTGTACATGACACGATCCAAAGGGTTTTGTTAAATTCAAAGGATGCTAAAGGTCATGCAAACTTCAATTGTTGAAGTAAGCATCGCGGAGTTGAAATCTTCACCGTGATGAAAAGGAGTTTTCATCCGGAGACGATGAAGATGCTTGCATTTGCAAGAAATTAAGTGGGAGCGCTGAGACACATTTCTAATACATTATGTGGAGGACATCTTGTTGATTAGAAATGATGTATATTTTATTGACAAAGGTTAAGAATTTCATTTCGATGAAAGACTTAGGCAAAACCCGAATATTTTAGCATGAATGTCTATAGTGGATAGACTGTGACGCTAATATGTTTATGCCAAACGTACATATATGAGATATTGAAGGAGTTCAATATAGAAACGACTAGAAACGGTTCTTGTCGCATGGAAAGAAATTGAATCAAGATTCAAGTGCATCGACACTTGATAAGTGAAACAAGATTCAAGTCCTTTGACACTTGATGAGTGAAATCACGAGAATGTTTTGATCAATCATACCATGATATGTACACATCCAGATATGTCCTATGCTCTAAGTGTTATGAGCATATACCAGAATGAATCATAAAATGATCATTGGACTATAGTAAGGATATTCTTATGATCTTTTGGAAGAACCAAGAATATATTTGTGTAGAGGTGACAAACAATTACAAATAGTTCATTGTAAAGCGTTACATTGATGCTAGTTTTGTCACAATATACAAATTAAGTTTATCTCAATTTAAACTATGAGTGGCACAATGAAATGGAAAGAAAGTTTCCATGATGGATTTGGATGAAATCCATAGTTAAGACATTGTGACGAATACTACAACAAAAGGCTAAGTATAGGACTGCTATAGTAGCAGCAAAGGAGGGAATTTGTGTCAAGTAGTTTGTTATAAAACTAAGGTGTGGTTCACAACGGGCTAACACTAAAGATATATTGTATGACAATAGTATCGACGTGTTTTAAACCCCAAGGAACTAAAGGTCTCACCGAAAGACCAAATTTATACAATGCCATCTCATTGGAGAATGAGTGATGCATGACGACGCAAAGACATGCAAATACACACAGACCTGAAAGTGTCAGATCCGTAGATTATGTTAACCACTTGCAGTTGCATATATGGAACACCAGAAAGCCATATGTGTTCAATACGCAAAGTTTTCAAACTAGATTATTGTCTCTAGTGCAAGTGGGAGACTGAAGGGAATATGCCCGAGAGGTAATAATAAAGTGGTTATTATCGTATTCCTTATTTATGATAAATTTTTATTTTGCATGCTATAATTGTATTAATACGGAAACGTTAATACATGTGTGTTTAATAAACAAAAAGGAAGTTCCTAGTTATGCCTCTCTTATAAACTAGCTCGTTGATTAACAAGATGATCAAAGTTTCCTGATCATGGACATTGGATGTTGTTAATAACGAGGTCACAACATTAGTGTAATGATGTGATGAACATTCATCCGAAGTATAGCATTACGATCAAAGTCATTGAGTTTATATTGCTATAAACAACTTACGAAGTAGTCCTAATCCTTAGACCATGAGATCATGCCAATCACAAACACCGGAAGAGTTTCTCGATGACATCAAACGTCACACCGTAACTGGGTGATTATAAAGATGGCTTCAGAACTACTAAAGTGTTATGTTGAGACCCATGGATCGAGAGTGGAATTTGTTCATCCCGATGACGGATAGATATGCTCTGGGCCCTCTCGGTGATATCATATTGATTAGCTTGCAAGCAAGTGATTTGATCACTAGAATGTTATATCACGGGAACGAGAAAAGAGTGCATGTCGGTAACGAGATCAAACTAGGTATGGAGATACCGATGATCGAATCTTGTACATGTAATATATCGTGAAACAAAGGGATTAAGATACTAGCGTAAAAGGTTCACACGATCAGAGAAGTCATCGTTGAATGTGTGGGAGTCAGTATGGATCTCTAGGTCCCGCTACTGATTATTGATCGGAGAAGGGTCTCGATCATGTCCGCATTATTCGTGAACCGTAGGGTGACACACTTAAGGGATGCCGACAACATTCGGAGCAAATGATATGTTAAAAAAAGAAAAGGAAAGCGCAGGAATTTATTTCACTAGACACCGGAACTGTTTCGGTTGAAATTGCTGAAACTGGTTCTGCATGTGAAATTGAAATGTTGTAAGGGGTTTTATGTGAATGTTTGTCAATTAAAGTAATTAACAAAATTCTGAATAAATAAATAAAAGAGTTTTATTTAAATGAGAGCTTGCATTAAATTTGGTGGAAATTTAATGCATGTGAGTGGATTTTTGAGTGGAGGCTTTTCAATGGGAGTGGAGGCTTTTCATTTTGAGTGGGAGCTCCACCCACATGAATGTGGAAGAGGAGGGGGCAGCCCCATGGCTGGGCGCCATGCCCCTTGGGTGCCCCCCTCTCCCCTATAAAAGGCCCCCCTCTCTTCCTCTCAAAGCACACCTCCTCGCGAAGGATCTCTCTCTCTCCCCCCTTTAGAATTTCCCCATGGTCTCGGATCAGCGAGATACATGTTCCCGGTGACTTTTCTGGAAGGATTTGTTGCTTCCGCTGATTCGCTGGAGCGAGGGCGCGGAGGTTGTCGGGGTACCCGTACGTGTATGCGATCACGGATGCACCACTGCTTTGAGGTGCTGGACTTGATCGTGCTAGACCGGCTGGACCAGATGGACTTCATCACGATCTTGAGATCGGCAAGCGTTCGTCTACATCATCCACGAGTACAACCTCGTTAACGCTATTCGGTCTTCGAGGTTATGTATTCTATGGATGTATATCCACCTGTTGCTTGTATCTAGTAGATAGATCTTGGTACATAGATGTTCCCATCGTAGGAAAAATTTTGTTTGTATTCTGCGAACCCTACAGATCCCTCTTTGGAGATGTGAGCACTATCCCAGCACCCAGACCCATTTTCGTCTTGGATCCGTCAAAATGCATTTTCCAGTAGTTCGGGTCTGGTAGTGGTGGTTCGTACTGCATTTCCATCCAATCTACAAATAAGTCGGCAACAACTTGAGATTTAATTGCATCTCGCCTATCATACTATGGAGTATATGGTGCTAGCTCTATGGCCCATTTTGCGACTCGTCCACTAGCATCCTTGCTGCCCAATATATCCGAGATAGGTGTCTCGCATATTACCCGGATTGGGTGTTCTTGAAAGTAATGTTTCAGCTTCTTTGCTGCCATATATACCCCGTATGTCATCTTCTGATAATGCGGGTAATTCTGTTTCGAGACTGAGAGCACTTCGCTCAAGTAATAAACTGGTCTTTAGACTGATTTGCCCTCTTCTTCGCATTCAAGCGCTATTACTGCACTTACAACTCTATTGGTTGTGGCGACATAGAGCAACACCGGCTCTTCGGATAGTGGTGATGCTAATATTGGTGTTGTTGCCAACATGTTTTTAATTCATGGAAAGCACTATCAGCTTAATGTGTCCACGTGAATTTGTCTGATTTCTTCATCAGTTGATATAGTGGTAGGGCTTTTTCACCTAGCCGACTAATAAACCTGCTCAACGAGGCCAGGCATCCAGTAAACTTCTGGAAATCGTTGAGGGTTTTTGGCAATTCCATTCTTTCATTGGCCCTGATTTTCGTCGGGTTAGCTTCAATTCCTCGGCTGGATACAAGTAATCCGAGTAACTTGCCAGTCGGGACACCAAATGTGCATTTCTCTGGGTTAAGCTTCATCCTAAATCTTCTCAAGTTTGCGAATGTTTGACGCAAGTCCTTAATTAGAGTATGACTTTGCTTGGTTTTTATTACCACGTCATCAACATATACTTGAACGTTTTTGTCCTATTGATCTTGCAAACATTTTTGCATGCATCTTTGATATGTTGCACCTTCATTTCTCAACCCAAATGGCATGGTACGATAGCAGTAAGCCCCATACGGGGTGATAAAAGCTGTCTTTATTTGATCATTTGGATTCAGTGGTATCTGATGGATCTAGAATACGCATCCACAAATGACAACAACTCACACCCAGCAGTAGAATCTATGACCCGATCGATCCGTGGCAGGGGAAATGGATCTTTTGGACACGCGTTATTGAGGTTCGTGTAATCAATACACATGCGCCATACCACTGCCACGTTTGGGTCATCTTTTTTCTTCTCGACCAAGACTGGATTTGACAACCAATCCGGATGCAGTACTTCCATGATGAATCCAGCAGCTAAGAGTCTGGCAATCTCGGCAGCTATTACTTTCCTCCTATCTTCGGCGAAGCGGTGGAGGGGTTGCTTCATCGGCTTGGCATCTTTTCTTACATGAAGAGAGTGCTCAGCCAGCTCCCTCGGAACTCCTTGCAGATCCTGTGTGGACCATGCAAAGATATCCCGATTCTCACGGAAGAAGCTGGTGAGCTCGCTTTCCTATTTGTCGGTGAGGCCAGTCCCAATGGTAACTGCATGCTCTGGGAAAGCCTCATCCACCTGTACCTTCTTGGTTTCTTTGGTAGCTTTAAATGACACATTGCCATGCGGGTTGGTGAGTGCCGGCATGGAAATTTGTGCTGCTTTGGCCAATGCTGCCACTTCCAACATTTGATGCTTTTCTTGTGCTATGACGAGTGACTCGGCCAGTGAAGATCCGGCTGAGGCACAAGCAATGGATCTTTTGTAATCCTCTTCAACTTTAATTACACCACACGGGCCTGACAGCTTCATCTTCAAGTAGGCAATGTGAGGAGTAGCCATAAACTTTGCCATAGCCGGCCTGCCGAGTAAGGCATGATAGGAGCTGACCAAATCAACCACCTCGAACTCTATGGCTTCAGTGCGACAATTCTCTCTGTTGCTGAATAAGACATCGACCCACATCTTGCCAATTGGCTCGCAGGACAATCCCGGCACAATACCGTGAAAAGTGGTCTTAGTCGGCTCCAGCATGTTTATGGTAATGCCTAACTTGAGCATAGTATCCTTGTACATGATGTTGATGCTACTGCCATCATCGATCAGTACTTTTGAAAACTTGACATTGATATCTGGGCCCATAAATGTCGGATCCAACACTAGGGCATATCCTCCTGGGGTTGGCATGATCTTGGGGTGATCCTTTATGCTCCAAGCTATCTCTTCCTCAGACCAATGCATGTACTTGGGAATTGCCGGCATTGTGGCATTCACTTCCATCATCCGTCGCTGCTGACTCTTTTTGTCATTCGGCTCTGTGACGAAGACGACATAGCTCTGGTGATGTTCTCTGTACTCATTTCTAGTTCCATGGACGACATGAGCGTCGTCACTTCTTGGATTAAGCACCTGGTGCACAGTTTCTCTTCTTTCTTGATTATGATACCTCGGCTGCCTATTGTCGTATATGTTATCTATTCCCACAGCTTGAGCATTTCCTCCTGTAAGTGGTGGAGGGGGAGGCGGTGAAGCTGCTTATTCGGTGAATCCACTATGTCTCCTTTATGAAACAAAGTGCATTGCCTTGTTGTGTGGTTGGCTGGCTTACTTGGACTAGGCGTGTGAAACTTACATGGCTGGTCCATCATCATCTCATAGGTATACTTCTGTCGGTCCTGGTATTGCTTCCTTTGCTCATATGGCTTTTTTCCATCATTCTTTGGCAACCACTGTTGTTGTCCACTTGTCCTTTGGCGTTGGCTACTACCAGCATCTGGATGGTCCTGACTCACGGCCGCAACCTGAGTCGAACCATATCTGTAGTCTGGCCTTTCGTCTCTTCTCTTGCTTCTGTATTCGGATCTTTCCTGGCGCCTTTGCGACCCGGCAGCGTCATAGATCTGAGTCTCAGTCATCCCGTGTGCCGACATGAGAAGCGGCTGAGTCGGATCTCCTAACGCATATGAGTCAGCAAACCTTATTGTTTCTGCCAAACTTGTCGGCATATACCTCTGTAACCTTTGCCACAGCACACTTCCGTGTCTACAACCTTGTGCAAACCAAGCGATTGCCTGTGACTCGATTACCCCTTCGCAAGAGTTGCGCATTGTGCACCATCTTATGAGGAATTCCCTGTCTTTTTCATTCGGTCTTTGCTTGCACATTGCTAGCTGTTGTGGGTGATTCAGCCTCTTGTAAGTGCTTGTGAAATTGCTCACAAAAGCGTCCTAAAAATCGATCCAGCTGTTAATGCTTCTGGGTGGCAAATTGTTTAGCCATACCCGAGCTGGTCCTTCTAGCATTTGTGGTACATATCGTACTGCCCATCTCAAGTTCCCCCGCGCGATTTTCACAGCAGTTCCATAATCTATGACCCAGTCCTCTGGATTTGTGCTTCCATCATACGTTTTTGTTCCTCTGGCCAGCTAGAAATTTGGTACAGGTGGCTCCTTCATGATCCTTGGGCCAAAGCACGGTGGACCCTGCGGACCTTGTGATTCGATCAGTTCAGCCATCTTTATTCGGTCAAGATTCAGCCTTGCATCATCCGGCTGAAGGTTCCTTCCTCCGAGTCTAGCCCCCATCGTTTGATACGCGTGATCCGGCAGTTCATATCCGTAATTCACCATTGTTGAGTAACCGTCATTGTACTTATTAGCGTTCAGGTCAGCAGGCTGTTGAGCTTCCTTTCCCGCGCTTTGTTGTCTTCTCTCGGGTTGAGATGGTGCAGTGTTTGGCGGTGGATTTCCTCCTTCTGCCGAGTGAGCTCCACGCCTAGGTTGAGGCGCAAAATTTTTCCCTCCGTTGTCGTTTCTTTGCCCTGCTTGCCTTTCTCGGCCTACATTCTCCTGGTTTTCATTTCCTTGGGCATTATTCCTTCTCGTTCCCTGTGCATGCGTTGGGTTTCCCTGAGCCATTGTCGGGTCATAGGCAATCATCTGCTTGTTTCTTCCTAAATCCACACTTTTTTCCTTTCTCAGCCTTGGCGCCGCTCCGGGTGAGGATGCCATGTGCCCTGCCAATCTTGCCGGAACAGGAGTCGCTGAGTGAACTAGCTGTGACCTTCCTTCTATACCCGGATTCGCTCTGTAATACGCTTCATTCAGCATGCTAGCTGCTCTCACTAGTTCATTGACTCGTTCTTGTTGCCTTTTCTTTAATTCTCCCTCCAAATGGGGTAATTCTGCCATTGCTGCTTCTGCTGCTCGCAGATTAGCTGCTGCTGTATTATATGTTGGGCGCATAGCTGTTTCATTGTTGTTCTCTGGCATTATCTTTGACGTTGCGTCCGCCAGCTCTTCATTGAGGTTTCTTCCTCTTAACCTTGCCGCATCAAGATGGGTCTTCGCGCCCTTGACTCGATTTGCCGAGTTGAGCTCTCGGATCGTGATATCCCCATCTTGCTATATCTGCGCTAATTCCTTGGCTTTCTCCAGGACTTTTATCCTGTCTTCCTCCAACTCGGCTTGCACACGTGCCGGGTCTGTTGCCTGCGCTACTGGTTCTGCCAACTTATCTATCGCTTCCTGCAACTCCTTAGCCCTTTTACTCCTGGCTATGTTTTCTGGTTTTTCCAGTGGTGCCTTTGCTGTTCTTGCAGCCCTTGGTGTTTCCTCATGATTTCCTCCCTCAACACTCTCATTTACTACTGGAACTATCGGTGGAGCTGTTGGGTTAGGGCCTGTCATCATTACCTCCATGGAGACGAGTTGGTGAAGCTTTCCAGTGATATGAACTGCTGGTGGATCCGGCGCCTGGACGACGCGCTCTAGATATGCGTGATCCACGCGCACAGCGACGTAGACCTGGTGCTCACCGAACTTGATGAAGTGACCGCCCCTAGGGAACGGCTTGGTCCCGAAGAAGCCCGCATTGTCACTGACGAAGTTGAGCGCTCCAAACCTCTGGATGAGGCCAGAGTAGACGCGCTCGCTGGTCTTGGCGATCACATTGCCCGTCCGGATGAAGACTCCATCAAGCACCTGCTTCTGCCCCATTG
Organism: Avena atlantica; assembly: GCA_910589765.1. Taxonomy (NCBI): domain Eukaryota; kingdom Viridiplantae; phylum Streptophyta; class Magnoliopsida; order Poales; family Poaceae; genus Avena; species Avena atlantica. The sequence goes on along the minus strand of OU342736.1, from coordinate 42,690,741 downwards.
TGGGCGCCAACTTGCTGCTATGCTGCTTCACATCTCTTGTGGTTCCTAATGAAGCGCTCCCACTTGGACTAGCGCTGCATCACCCCTTCGCGTATAAGAAGCCCCCGATGCAGAAACCCTAGGCACCCGATCAAAAACTCCACGAAACCTTATGTAGCCGCCGCCACCATCGTCCTAGATCGAGGGGATCTGAAGTTCTTCCCGGCTCCCTGCCGGAGGGGAGATCATCCCGGAGCAAACTGAATTGTTCTTCCTCATGCCAGCCTCCTGTATGAAGCGTGAGTAGTTCCACCTTGGACTATGGGTCCATGTAGTATCTAGATGGTTGTATCTCCTCCTTTGTTCTTTCATGTATAGATCTGGTGAGCTCCATTCATGATGAAGATATAATCTATTTGTAATCATGCATGTTGTGTTTGCAGGGATCCGATGGATATTGAGATTTATGGTTTTGTCTTATTGATTCTATCATGTCTGTGTTGTTTGTGATCTTGCATGCTCTCCATTGTTAGTAGCTATCTTGGCCACATAGTTGCTAGTGACTCCAAGAGGGGGTATTTATGCTCGATAGTGGGTTCAAGCCTCTAGTTTCCAAAGGAAGTGACAGAAATCTCTTCGGTTGTAGATGTGCTGTTGCCACTAGGGAGAAAACAACGGTATCTTGTTCTTGGAACAAGTGGATTGTTTACCTTACACACTCTGCTTGACGCAGTTGTCTGTTGCTTGCAACTTAATACTGGAGGGGGTTCGGATGATAACCTGAAGGTGGACTTCTAGTCATAGATGCGGTTGGATGGCGGTCTATGTATATTGTTGTATTGCCCAATCGAATCTCATAGGATCTTTTTGTCTAGTATTGCATTGTTATGCCTTGCTCAGTTCCTGTCTATTGCCCTGCTGTAATTTGTTTACCCTTCATGCCATGTTGTTTATCTAAGGAGAGCACCTCTAGTGAACTTGGACCCAGGTCCAATCTTTACCATTGGTACATCTTCCACTATTACTTGTTTACTTGCTACAAACCATCATCACCTTCCACACCATACAGTTAATCCTTTGTTACAGCAACCGGTGAGATTGACAACCTCATTGTTGGTTGGGTCAAAGTCTTGAGTTTGTGTTGTGCAGGTTTCCACGCTGTTTGCAACACTTGTCTGACGTTTCCTTCCTCCTACTGGTTCGATAACCTCGGTTTCTTACTGAGGGAAGACTTGCTGCTGTGCTGCTTCACACCTTGCTCCTGGGGTTTCCCGATGAAGTGCACCTACATCAACTAGGCGCACCATGCATCTATGACTAGAAGTCCACCTTCAGGTTATCATCCGAACCCCCTCTAGTATTAAGTTGCAAGCAATAGACAACTGCTTCAAGAAAATTGTGTAAGGTAAACAATCCACTTGTTACATGAACAAGAGACCGTTGTTTTCTCCCTAGTGGAAACAACACATCTACAACCGAAGAGATTTCTGTCACTTCCCTTGATAAATATAGGCATGAACCCACTATCGAGCATAAATACCCCATCTTGGAGTCACTAGCAACTACTTGGACAAGATAGCTACTAACAACGGAGAGCATGCAAGATCACAAACAACACAGACTCACAAGATCTAGACATGAAAGCACAAGGAGGAGATACAACCATCTAGCTACTACATGGACATGTAGTCCAAGGTGGAACTACTCACGCTTCATACCGGAGGCTGGCATGATGAAGAAGAAGGCCTCTGGGATGATCTCCCCTCCGGCAGGATGCCAGGAAGATCTTTAGATCCCCCCGATCTAGGGACGATGGTGGCGGCGGCTATAGACAGTTTCGTGGTATATTGATCGGGTGCTTAGGGTTTCGGCATCGGGGGCTTCTTATAGGCGAAGAGGCGAGGATGGGAGGCGGCCAGGGAGCCCACACCCTGCCCTAGCGTGGGACCACCCTAGGCCGCGCCTGGGGGGTGTGGCCACCCTGTGGCGCCCATCCGTCTCTCCTATGGACTCCGTGTTCTCCTTGATGAAATAATGATTTTGGCTTTTGTCTCGTCGAATTCCGAGAATATTTCCTTACTAGCTTTTCTGGAACCAAAAACAGCAGAAAACAGGCAACTGGCATTGTGGCAACTTGTTAATAGGTTAGTACCAGAAAACATGTAAAAAGCACCTCAATGTGTGGACAAAGAAAAGAAAAGTAGATACTAAACAAGCATTGAACATCAAAAATTATAGATACGTTTCCGACGTATCACTCCCCAAGGAAACGTCCACCAAAACCTACAAAAACCCTAAATCACCGAGTAGATCCCCGATCGATCTTCAGGACTTGTTTACGTGTTTTTCTGGTTCTTTTTTTTTGCTTCAGGACTCCCTCGCATGATGTCGATTTCATCATCATCCTCGATCGCCTCGGGCTCCATAGGCACACCGCCTGCCATGAAGCTCACTCGCGAGAATTTTCTCTCGTGGAAAACCCAAGTCCTGCCTACTCTTCGTGGAGCTCGGGTCATGGGACTCCTTGAGGGGACCGATTGTGCGCCTGCTAAGAATATCGAGACCGAGGACGCCAATAACAAGAAGGTCACAATGCCCAACCCCGACTACGACGCCTGGATCACCTAGGGTCAACAAGTGGTCAGCTACCTCGTCAACTCCCTCTCCGAGGATGTGCTTCCCCACGTCTATGGCCTTCATCACGCCGTCGATGTGTGGAGAGCTCTCTTCTCCATGTACTCCACGCAGTCCAAGTTTCGGGTCTCCACTCTTCGTGGTTCCCTCACCAACACCAAGAAGAACGAGCTGACTGCCCAACAGTACATCACCAAGTTGAAAGGCTTTGCCTCGGAGCTTGCTGTGGCTGGGAAAAGTGTAGATGATGATGAGCTCAAGGACTACATCTTGAACAGCCTCGATGGCACGTTTAACTCTTTGGTGGCTGATGTCAACGATGTTCCCTCCAACACTCTCAAGGACATGTCTTCTCAATTGTTGGCATGTGAAAACCGTGATGCTATGCTCCAATCCACCGGTCAAAACTCCGGAAATTTTACTTCCTCCATCAACGCTGCTACTCAGTGCCCCTCTTATGATTCCGGGGCTGCCTACTCACCACGCCCCCCAACACCACCACCACAGCCTTACAACCCTCCCATGCCACAACCCTACATCCTTCCTCAACCTACCTATTCCCACCCACCACCTCAGCCATACATCTACAATCCCTATACACCACCACCACCATACTACATCCCACTGCAGCAGCGCATGCCCACACCACCACCACAACGCCCTCCTCCTCCTCCCACCCAAAACCGACGCCCCCAACAACCCAATCAACCACGCCGACCTAAGGGGGGCGTTTCAAAAAGGACCGTGGTCGTGTTCCTACTCCATGGCAAGAGGGGGTGATCTATCAGATAGGCAAGAAGGAAGAACATGCAGCAGGTGATTGTTGGTGGCATTTTGGTGATGATGATGAGGATGACATGCCCAATGAACCTAAAGGTGCATATGAAGTTGATAGCAACTAGGTCATGGACACTGGAGCTACCAATCATACCACTAGACAACTCAACAACCTTCAAGTTCATCAACCTTATTAGGGGCATGATCATGATCATAATGCCAGTGGACAAGGTACGGAAATTGCTAATATTGGTCATTCAGTTTTGCACACCCCACAAATTTCCTTACAACTCAAAAATATTCTTCATGTTCCTGAAGCAACCATGAATTTAATTTCTCCTCACAAACTTACCCTTGTCAACAATGCCTTTGTTGAAATTCATCCTTTCTTTTTCTTGATTAAAGACAAGGCCACACAGCAAATAATATTTAGAGGTCCGTGACATGGTGGTATCTACCCTCTTGTTCCTATTTCCACGGGGTTGTCATCCAAGCATGCTCTTGTCACCATCAAGCCTTCTTCATCAACGTGGCATCGTCGTTTAGGCCCATCCATCTTTGTTTATTGTTCAGCAAATCCTTAAGAAAAATAAGTTGTCTTATACTCCTAAATTAAATTCTTACATATGTGATCCATGTCAGCAAGCAAAGAGCCAGCAGTTACCATATCATGTTTCCACTAGTGTTTCCATGGTTCCTTTGGAACATATATTTTCTGATGTTTGGGGTCCAGCTCCTCTTTCTGTAGGCGAACATGCTTAGTATGTAAGTTTCATTGATGATTTTAGCAAATATATTTGGATCTATTTTCTCAAGAAACGTTCTGATGTTTATCAAGTTATTCTTGATTTCCAACAATATGTTGAATGCCAGTTTGGTAGAAAAATTCTTACTATGCAAACAGACTTGGGTGGTGAATATGAAAAACTGAATACATTCTTTCAGCGAGTAGGCATGGTGCATCATGTCTCATTTCCTCATGCTCATCAACAAAATGGCTCTGCTGAACGCAAACACCGACACATTGTTGAGGTTGGCTTTGCTCTTCTTGCCAATACGTCCATGCCTCTCAAATATTGGGATGATGCCTTTTTCACAGCAACTTTTCTCATAAACTTGCTTCCCTCCAAAGTTCTTAATGTTGATACGCCTATCGAAAAACTTCTTAACACCAAACCCAACTACGATTCCTTACGTGTTTTTGGTTGTGCTTGTTGGCCTAATCTTCATACATACAACAAACAAAAACTTTCTTTCCATTCCAAACGATGTGTTTTTCTTGGTTATAGCACAAAGCACAAAGGAGTAAGATGTCTTGAGGTTTCTACATGTCGTGTCTATGTTTCACGTGATGTTGTTTTTGATGAAAACATTTTTCCTTTTGCTGAACTTCATCCTAATGCTGGCAAGCGCCTACGTGAAGAAATTCTTCTTCTCTAATCCGGTGATTCACTTCCTAAGTCTAGCAATGGGGCTGCACACACTAATGATCATTATTTGCATCTTTTCATATTGTTGATCCTCCCTAGGTTCCTCCAGCAATTACAGAAGATGCTGCTGAAAATTCAGGTCAAAACGATGAACAAAACAGTGCATACGCTACATCAAATAACAACCATACACAGGTGGACTCTGTTGCACCGACCAGCGCTAATCCCGGGGGCGTATCGTCCTCGGATCGTGCGCCGTCAGGTGCTGGTGCTGCCTCTCCGTGTCTGGCCCATACCCGCCTCTCCTTCGACGCCACGTCGCGTCAGGACACGTGCAAGGACACGGACACGGCTTCTCCCGTGTGCATGTCACGAACTCCTGGGCCGCACCAGTTCTCCCCGCCACGTCTCGTGTGGACCGGATGTCTCCCGTGCAAGCCTCAAGGACACCCGGGGCACACCAACCTTCACCTTCCACGTCTCCTCCGTGCTCGCCTCGGTTGCCTCCGTCCGCGTGCGTCTCTGTCTCCCACGGCCGACAGGGCCCACCGGTATGTCCAACCCGTAGCTGTCTGCAGGAGCCAGCCCTGGCACCAATCAGGATTCGGGGAGTACGAGCTCCCCAAGTTCTCCCGCAAACAAATCCCGCTCGAAGGATTTCTCCCCTGGATCTTATGCATCTTCTACTCCTGCAGCCTCTCCTGTTGCTGTTCCTGGCGTGCAAACATGTCTGCAAAAAGGTATTTGTCAGCCCAAAATTTACACAAATGGTACTATTCAATATGCTCTGCTTACCTCTTCAGGAGAACCCTCTACTATTTCTGAGGCTCTTCAAAATGATAATTGGAGGTTTGCTATGAAAAATGAGTATGATGTCCTTATTGCTAACAACACATGGCACCTTGTTCCTCCTGGTAGAAAGAAAAATATAATTGGTTGCAAGTGGGTGTACCATATCAAGAAAAATGTTGATGGTATGATTGATAGGTATAAAGCCAGGTTATTTGCTAAAGGATTTAAACAAAGGTATGGCATTGACTATGAAGATACTTTTAGTCCTGTTGTTAAAGCTGCTACTATCAGAATTGTTCTCTCTATATCTGTTTCTCGAGGATGGAGCTTATGATAGCTAAATGTAAAGAACGTGTTTTTACATGGTGTTCTCAAAGAAGAGGTTTACATGAAATAGCCACCTGATTTTGAGTCTTCTGCTACTCCAAATTATGTTTGTAAACTTGACAAAGCTATCTATGGTTTGAAGCAGGCTCCCTGAGCTTGGTACTCTCGGCTCAGCTCCAAGTTACAGGCCCTTGGTTCTCTTCCATCTAAAGCTAACACTTCCTTGTTTCTTTACAACAAGTCAAGTATCACAATGTTTTTGTTGATCTATGTGGATGACATCATAGTCACGATTTCCTTAGATTCAGCTATTACTGCTCTTCTTCATGCATTGAATAGTGAATTTGCTCTCAAGGATCTAGGTGATCTTCATTTTTTTCTAGGTATTGAAGTTTACAAACAGTCAAATGGGTTAATATTAACTCAAAGAAAGTATGCTATAGACTTTTTGGCTCGTGTTGGCATGAATGATTGTACACCTTGTCCAACACCTCTTTCTACCACTAATACTCTTTCATTGATAGATGGTTCTCCTCTTGGAACTGAGGATATGACACGCTACAGGAGTATTGTTGGTGCCTTATAGTACTTAACACTGACACGTTCGGATATATGTTTTTTAGTTAATAAGGTGTGTCAGTATCATTATGCTCCTACAACCGCACACTAGACAACAGTTAAAAGGATTTTGAGATACATACATGGTACTAGTAGGGTTGGTCTCACTTTTCAGAGGTCGTTGTCCACCTTCCTTAGTGCTTATAGTGATGCAGATTGGGCAGGTGATCTAGATAATCGACGTTCTACAGGTGCATTGCCTTGTTGTGTGGTTGGCTGGCTTACTTGGACTAGGCGTGTGAAACTTACATGGCTGGTCCATCATCATCTCATAGGTATACTTCTGTCGGTCCTGGTATTGCTTCCTTTGCTCATATGGCTTTTTTCCATCATTCTTTGGCAACCACTGTTGTTGTCCACTTGTCCTTTGGCGTTGGCTACTACCAGCATCTGGATGGTCCTGACTCACGGCCGCAACCTGAGTCGAACCATATCTGTAGTCTGGCCTTTCGTCTCTTCTCTTGCTTCTGTATTCGGATCTTTCCTGGCGCCTTTGCGACCCGGCAGCGTCATAGATCTGAGTCTCAGTCATCCCGTGTGCCGACATGAGAAGCGGCTGAGTCGGATCTCCTAACGCATATGAGTCAGCAAACCTTATTGTTTCTGCCAAACTTGTCGGCATATACCTCTGTAACCTTTGCCACAGCACACTTCCGTGTCTACAACCTTGTGCAAACCAAGCGATTGCCTGTGACTCGATTACCCCTTCGCAAGAGTTGCGCATTGTGCACCATCTTATGAGGAATTCCCTGTCTTTTTCATTCGGTCTTTGCTTGCACATTGCTAGCTGTTGTGGGTGATTCAGCCTCTTGTAAGTGCTTGTGAAATTGCTCACAAAAGCGTCCTAAAAATCGATCCAGCTGTTAATGCTTCTGGGTGGCAAATTGTTTAGCCATACCCGAGCTGGTCCTTCTAGCATTTGTGGTACATATCGTACTGCCCATCTCAAGTTCCCCCGCGCGATTTTCACAGCAGTTCCATAATCTATGACCCAGTCCTCTGGATTTGTGCTTCCATCATACGTTTTTGTTCCTCTGGCCAGCTAGAAATTTGGTATAGGTGGCTCCTTCATGATCCTTGGGCCAAAGCATGGTGGACCCTGCGGACCTTGTGATTCGATCAGTTCAGCCATCTTTATTCGGTCAAGATTCAGCCTTGCATCATCCGGCTGAAGGTTCCTTCCTCCGAGTCTAGCCCCCATCGTTTGATACGCGTGATCCGGCAGTTCATATCCGTAATTCACCATTGTTGAGTAACCGTCATTGTACTTATTAGCGTTCAGGTCAGCAGGCTGTTGAGCTTCCTTTCCCGCGCTTTGTTGTCTTCTCTCGGGTTGAGATGGTGCAGTGTTTGGCGGTGGATTTCCTCCTTCTGCCGAGTGAGCTCCACGCCTAGGTTGAGGCGCAAAATTTTTCCCTCCGTTGTCGTTTCTTTGCCCTGCTTGCCTTTCTCGGCCTACATTCTCCTGGTTTTCATTTCCTTGGGCATTATTCCTTCTCGTTCCCTGTGCATGCGTTGGGTTTCCCTGAGCCATTGTCGGGTCATAGGCAATCATCTGCTTGTTTCTTCCTAAATCCACACTTTTTTCCTTTCTCAGCCTTGGCGCCGCTCCGGGTGAGGATGCCATGTGCCCTGCCAATCTTGCCGGAACAGGAGTCGCTGAGTGAACTAGCTGTGACCTTCCTTCTATACCCGGATTCGCTCTGTAATACGCTTCATTCAGCATGCTAGCTGCTCTCACTAGTTCATTGACTCGTTCTTGTTGCCTTTTCTTTGCTTCTCCCTCCAAATGGGGTAATTCTGCCATTGCTGCTTCTGCTGCTCGCAGATTAGCTGCTGCTGTATTATATGTTGGGCGCATAGCTGTTTCATTGTTGTTCTCTGGCATTATCTTTGACGTTGCGTCCGCCAGCTCTTCATTGAGGTTTCTTCCTCTTAACCTTGTCGCATCAAGATGGGTCTTCGCGCCCTTGACTCGATTTGCCGAGTTGAGCTCTCGGATCGTGATATCCCCATCTTGCTATATCTGCGCTAATTCCTTGGCTTTCTCCAGGACTTTTATCCTGTCTTCCTCCAACTCGGCTTGCACACGTGCCGGGTCTGTTGCCTGCGCTACTGGTTCTGCCAACTTATCTATCGCTTCCTGCAACTCCTTAGCCCTTTTACTCATGGCTATGTTTTCTGGTTTTTCCAGTGGTGCCTTTGCTGTTCTTGCAGCCCTTGGTGTTTCCTCATGATTTCCTCCCTCAACACTCTCATTTACTACTGGAACTATCGGTGGAGCTGTTGGGTTAGGGCCTGTCATCATTACCTCCATGGAGACGAGTTGGTGAAGCTTTCCAGTGATATGAACTGCTGGTGGATCCGGCGCCTGGACGACGCGCTCTAGATATGCGTGATCCACGCGCACAGCGACGTAGACCTGGTGCTCACCGAACTTGATGAAGTGACCGCCCCTAGGGAACGGCTTGGTCCCGAAGAAGCCCGCATTGTCACTGACGAAGTTGAGCGCTCCAAACCTCTGGATGAGGCCAGAGTAGACGCGCTCGCTGGTCTTGGCGATCACATTGCCCGTCCGGATGAAGACTCCATCAAGCACCTGCTTCTGCCCCATTGTGGGCGCCAACTTGCTGCTATGCTGCTTCACATCTCTTGTGGTTCCTAATGAAGCGCTCCCACTTGGACTAGCGCTGCATCACCCCTTCGCGTATAAGAAGCCCCCGATGCAGAAACCCTAGGCACCCGATCAAAAACTCCACGAAACCTTATGTAGCCGCCGCCACCATCGTCCTAGATCGAGGGGATCTGAAGTTCTTCCCGGCTCCCTGCCGGAGGGGAGATCATCCCGGAGCAAACTGAATTGTTCTTCCTCATGCCAGCCTCCTGTATGAAGCGTGAGTAGTTCCACCTTGGACTATGGGTCCATGTAGTATCTAGATGGTTGTATCTCCTCCTTTGTTCTTTCATGTATAGATCTGGTGAGCTCCATTCATGATGAAGATATAATCTATTTGTAATCATGCATGTTGTGTTTGCAGGGATCCGATGGATATTGAGATTTATGGTTTTGTCTTATTGATTCTATCATGTCTGTGTTGTTTGTGATCTTGCATGCTCTCCATTGTTAGTAGCTATCTTGGCCACATAGTTGCTAGTGACTCCAAGAGGGGGTATTTATGCTCGATAGTGGGTTCAAGCCTCTAGTTTCCAAAGGAAGTGACAGAAATCTCTTCGGTTGTAGATGTGCTGTTGCCACTAGGGAGAAAACAACGGTATCTTGTTCTTGGAACAAGTGGATTGTTTACCTTACACACTCTGCTTGACGCAGTTGTCTGTTGCTTGCAACTTAATACTGGAGGGGGTTCGGATGATAACCTGAAGGTGGACTTCTAGTCATAGATGCGGTTGGATGGCGGTCTATGTATATTGTTGTATTGCCCAATCGAATCTCATAGGATCTTTTTGTCTAGTATTGCATTGTTATGCCTTGCTCAGTTCCTGTCTATTGCCCTGCTGTAATTTGTTTACCCTTCATGCCATGTTGTTTATCTAAGGAGAGCACCTCTAGTGAACTTGGACCCAGGTCCAATCTTTACCATTGGTACATCTTCCACTATTACTTGTTTACTTGCTACAAACCATCATCACCTTCCACACCATACAGTTAATCCTTTGTTACAGCAACCGGTGAGATTGACAACCTCATTGTTGGTTGGGTCAAAGTCTTGAGTTTGTGTTGTGCAGGTTTCCACGCTGTTTGCAACACTTGTCTGACGTTTCCTTCCTCCTACTGGTTCGATAACCTCGGTTTCTTACTGAGGGAAGACTTGCTGCTGTGCTGCTTCACACCTTGCTCTTGGGGTTTCCCGATGAAGTGCACCTACATCAACTAGGCGCACCATGCATCTATGACTAGAAGTCCACCTTCAGGTTATCATCCGAACCCCCTCTAGTATTAAGTTGCAAGCAATAGACAACTGCTTCAAGAAAATTGTGTAAGGTAAACAATCCACTTGTTACATGAACAAGAGACCGTTGTTTTCTCCCTAGTGGAAACAACACATCTACAACCGAAGAGATTTCTGTCACTTCCCTTGATAAATATAGGCATGAACCCACTATCGAGCATAAATACCCCATCTTGGAGTCACTAGCAACTACTTGGACAAGATAGCTACTAACAACGGAGAGCATGCAAGATCACAAACAACACAGACTCACAAGATCTAGACATGAAAGCACAAGGAGGAGATACAACCATCTAGCTACTACATGGACATGTAGTCCAAGGTGGAACTACTCACGCTTCATACCGGAGGCTGGCATGATGAAGAAGAAGGCCTCTGGGATGATCTCCCCTCCGGCAGGATGCCAGGAAGATCTTTAGATCCCCCCGATCTAGGGACGATGGTGGCGGCGGCTATAGACAGTTTCGTGGTATATTGATCGGGTGCTTAGGGTTTCGGCATCGGGGGCTTCTTATAGGCGAAGAGGCGAGGATGGGAGGCGGCCAGGGAGCCCACACCCTGCCCTAGCGTGGGACCACCCTAGGCCGCGCCTGGGGGGTGTGGCCACCCTGTGGCGCCCATCCGTCTCTCCTATGGACTCCGTGTTCTCCTTGATGAAATAATGATTTTGGCTTTTGTCTCGTCGAATTCCGAGAATATTTCCTTACTAGCTTTTCTGGAACCAAAAACAGCAGAAAACAGGCAACTGGCATTGTGGCAACTTGTTAATAGGTTAGTACCAGAAAACATGTAAAAAGCACCTCAATGTGTGGACAAAGAAAAGAAAAGTAGATACTAAACAAGCATTGAACATCAAAAATTATAGATACGTTTCTGACGTATCACTCCCCAAGGAAACGTCCACCAAAACCTACAAAAACCCTAAATCACCGAGTAGATCCCCGATCGATCTTCAGGACTTGTTTACGTGTTTTTCTGGTTCTTTTTTTTTGCTTCAGGACTCCCTCGCATGATGTCGATTTCATCATCATCCTCGATCGCCTCGGGCTCCATAGGCACACCGCCTGCCATGAAGCTCACTCGCGAGAATTTTCTCTCGTGGAAAACCCAAGTCCTGCCTACTCTTCGTGGAGCTCGGGTCATGGGACTCCTTGAGGGGACCGATTGTGCGCCTGCTAAGAATATCGATACCGAGGACGCCAATAACAAGAAGGTCACAATGCCCAACCCCGACTACGACGCCTGGATCACCTAGGGTCAACAAGTGGTCAGCTACCTCGTCAACTCCCTCTCCGAGGATGTGCTTCCCCACGTCTATGGCCTTCATCACGCCGTCGATGTGTGGAGAGCTCTCTTCTCCATGTACTCCACGCAGTCCAAGTTTCGGGTCTCCACTCTTCGTGGTTCCCTCACCAACACCAAGAAGAACGAGCTGACTGCCCAACAGTACATCACCAAGTTGAAAGGCTTTGCCTCGGAGCTTGCTGTGGCTGGGAAAAGTGTAGATGATGATGAGCTCAAGGACTACATCTTGAACAGCCTCGATGGCACGTTTAACTCTTTGGTGGCTGATGTCAACGATGTTCCCTCCAACACTCTCAAGGACATGTCTTCTCAATTGTTGGCATGTGAAAACCGTGATGCTATGCTCCAATCCACCGGTCAAAACTCCGGAAATTTTACTTCCTCCATCAACGCTGCTACTCAGTGCCCCTCTTATGATTCCGGGGCTGCCTACTCACCACGCCCCCAACACCACCACCACAGCCTTACAACCCTCCCATGCCACAACCCTACATCCTTCCTCAACCTACCTATTCCCACCCACCACCTCAGCCATACATCTACAATCCCTATACACCACCACCACCATACTACATCCCACTGCAGCAGCGCATGCCCACACCACCACCACAACGCCCTCCTCCTCCTCCCACCCAAAACCGACGCCCCCAACAACCCAATCAACCACGCCGACCTAAGGGGGGCGTTTCAAAAAGGACCGTGGTCGTGTTCCTACTCCATGGCAAGAGGGGGTGATCTATCAGATAGGCAAGAAGGAAGAACATGCAGCAGGTGATTGTTGGTGGCATTTTGGTGATGATGATGAGGATGACATGCCCAATGAACCTAAAGGTGCATATGAAGTTGATAGCAACTAGGTCATGGACACTGGAGCTACCAATCATACCACTAGACAACTCAACAACCTTCAAGTTCATCAACCTTATTAGGGGCATGATCATGATCATAATGCCAGTGGACAAGGTACGGAAATTGCTAATATTGGTCATTCAGTTTTGCACACCCCACAAATTTCCTTACAACTCAAAAATATTCTTCATGTTCCTGAAGCAACCATGAATTTAATTTCTCCTCACAAACTTACCCTTGTCAACAATGCCTTTGTTGAAATTCATCCTTTCTTTTTCTTGATTAAAGACAAGGCCACACAGCAAATAATATTTAGAGGTCCGTGACATGGTGGTATCTACCCTCTTGTTCCTATTTCCACGGGGTTGTCATCCAAGCATGCTCTTGTCACCATCAAGCCTTCTTCATCAACGTGGCATCGTCGTTTAGGCCCATCCATCTTTGTTTATTGTTCAGCAAATCCTTAAGAAAAATAAGTTGTCTTATACTCCTAAATTAAATTCTTACATATGTGATCCATGTCAGCAAGCAAAGAGCCAGCAGTTACCATATCATGTTTCCACTAGTGTTTCCATGGTTCCTTTGGAACATATATTTTCTGATGTTTGGGGTCCAGCTCCTCTTTCTGTAGGCGAACATGCTTAGTATGTAAGTTTCATTGATGATTTTAGCAAATATATTTGGATCTATTTTCTCAAGAAACGTTCTGATGTTTATCAAGTTATTCTTGATTTCCAACAATATGTTGAATGCCAGTTTGGTAGAAAAATTCTTACTATGCAAACAGACTTGGGTGGTGAATATGAAAAACTGAATACATTCTTTCAGCGAGTAGGCATGGTGCATCATGTCTCATTTCCTCATGCTCATCAACAAAATGGCTCTGCTGAACGCAAACACCGACACATTGTTGAGGTTGGCTTTGCTCTTCTTGCCAATACGTCCATGCCTCTCAAATATTGGGATGATGCCTTTTTCACAGCAACTTTTCTCATAAACTTGCTTCCCTCCAAAGTTCTTAATGTTGATACGCCTATCGAAAAACTTCTTAACACCAAACCCAACTACGATTCCTTACGTGTTTTTGGTTGTGCTTGTTGGCCTAATCTTCATACATACAACAAACAAAAACTTTCTTTCCATTCCAAACGATGTGTTTTTCTTGGTTATAGCACAAAGCACAAAGGAGTAAGATGTCTTGAGGTTTCTACATGTCGTGTCTATGTTTCACGTGATGTTGTTTTTGATGAAAACATTTTTCCTTTTGCTGAACTTCATCCTAATGCTGGCAAGCGCCTACGTGAAGAAATTCTTCTTCTCTAATCCGGTGATTCACTTCCTAAGTCTAGCAATGGGGCTGCACACACTAATGATCATTATTTGCATCTTTTCATATTGTTGATCCTCCCTAGGTTCCTCCAGCAATTACAGAAGATGCTGCTGAAAATTCAGGTCAAAACGATGAACAAAACAGTGCATACGCTACATCAAATAACAACCATACACAGGTGGACTCTGTTGCACCGACCAGCGCTAATCCCGGGGGCGTATCGTCCTCGGATCGTGCGCCGTCAGGTGCTGGTGCTGCCTCTCCGTGTCTGGCCCATACCCGCCTCTCCTTCGACGCCACGTCGCGTCAGGACACGTGCAAGGACACGGACACGGCTTCTCCCGTGTGCATGTCACGAACTCCTGGGCCGCACCAGTTCTCCCCGCCACGTCTCGTGTGGACCGGATGTCTCCCGTGCAAGCCTCAAGGACACCCGGGGCACACCAACCTTCACCTTCCACGTCTCCTCCGTGCTCGCCTCGGTTGCCTCCGTCCGCGTGCGTCTCTGTCTCCCACGGCCGACAGGGCCCACCGGTATGTCCAACCCGTAGCTGTCTGCAGGAGCCAGCCCTGGCACCAATCAGGATTCGGGGAGTACGAGCTCCCCAAGTTCTCCCGCAAACAAATCCCGCTCGAAGGATTTCTCCCCTGGATCTTATGCATCTTCTACTCCTGCAGCCTCTCCTGTTGCTGTTCCTGGCGTGCAAACATGTCTGCAAAAAGGTATTTGTCAGCCCAAAATTTACACAAATGGTACTATTCAATATGCTCTGCTTACCTCTTCAGGAGAACCCTCTACTATTTCTGAGGCTCTTCAAAATGATAATTGGAGGTTTGCTATGAAAAATGAGTATGATGTCCTTATTGCTAACAACACATGGCACCTTGTTCCTCCTGGTAGAAAGAAAAATATAATTGGTTGCAAGTGGGTGTACCATATCAAGAAAAATGTTGATGGTATGATTGATAGGTATAAAGCCAGGTTATTTGCTAAAGGATTTAAACAAAGGTATGGCATTGACTATGAAGATACTTTTAGTCCTGTTGTTAAAGCTGCTACTATCAGAATTGTTCTCTCTATATCTGTTTCTCGAGGATGGAGCTTATGATAGCTAAATGTAAAGAACGTGTTTTTACATGGTGTTCTCAAAGAAGAGGTTTACATGAAATAGCCACCTGATTTTGAGTCTTCTGCTACTCCAAATTATGTTTGTAAACTTGACAAAGCTATCTATGGTTTGAAGCAGGCTCCCTGAGCTTGGTACTCTCGGCTCAGCTCCAAGTTACAGGCCCTTGGTTCTCTTCCATCTAAAGCTAACACTTCCTTGTTTCTTTACAACAAGTCAAGTATCACAATGTTTTTGTTGATCTATGTGGATGACATCATAGTCACGATTTCCTTAGATTCAGCTATTACTGCTCTTCTTCATGCATTGAATAGTGAATTTGCTCTCAAGGATCTAGGTGATCTTCATTTTTTTCTAGGTATTGAAGTTTACAAACAGTCAAATGGGTTAATATTAACTCAAAGAAAGTATGCTATAGACTTTTTGGCTCGTGTTGGCATGAATGATTGTACACCTTGTCCAACACCTCTTTCTACCACTAATACTCTTTCATTGATAGATGGTTCTCCTCTTGGAACTGAGGATATGACACGCTACAGGAGTATTGTTGGTGCCTTATAGTACTTAACACTGACACGTTCGGATATATGTTTTTTAGTTAATAAGGTGTGTCAGTATCATTATGCTCCTACAACCGCACACTAGACAACAGTTAAAAGGATTTTGAGATACATACATGGTACTAGTAGGGTTGGTCTCACTTTTCAGAGGTCGTTGTCCACCTTCCTTAGTGCTTATAGTGATGCAGATTGGGCAGGTGATCTAGATAATCGACGTTCTACAGGTGGTTTTACTATATTTTTTGGTTTTAACCTTGTCTCATGGAGGGCTCGCAAGTAGCCCAATGTTTCCAGGTCCAGTACAGAGGCTGAGTATAAGGCTCTTGCAAATGCTACTGCTGAGCTTATTTGGTTTGAAGCACTTGTTCGTGAGCTTGGTGTTCCTCTCAAAGAAAAGCCATGTTTATTGTGTGATAATCTTGGTGCCACCTACTGATGACCCACAAGTATAGGGGAACGCAACCGTCTTCGAGGGTAGTATTACCCAATTTATTGATTCGATACAAGGGGAGCCAAAGAATACTTGCAAGCCTTAACAACTGAGTTGTCAATTCAGCTACACCTAGAAATAGTTCTTGCTCACAGAAGTTATCAGTAGCAAAAGTTTGTAGTAGCAACAGCAAAGCAACAGTAGCAGTAGAACATGAGCAATAGTAATAGTAGTAGCAAAGAGCAGGATATGAGTGCGGTAGGCATAGGGATGGATGGACGGGCATTGCATGGACGAGTCTAAACATGTAACTTCAAGGTCTAGGGCAATTGCAGATAAATAATATAAAGCACCCAAGTACTAAAAAATCATAGGCATGTGCTCCATATATAGTCATGCGTGCTTGCAATGAGAACTTGCATAACATCGTTTGTCCTGCCAGCCCGTTGCAGCGGGGCCTCAAGGGAACTACTGGCAATTAAGGCACTCCTTTGAATAGAGCACCGGAGCAAAGCATTAACACTCTGTGAACACATGTGATCCTCACATCACAGCCATCCCCTCAGGTTGTCCCAATTTCTGTCACTTCGGGGCCTTTGGATCCGGACAATGATATGTGTACACAACTTGCAGATAAGATCACAAACAATACTATGATAATGATTAAATAATAAGTTCAGATATGAGATCATGGCACTCGGGCCCTAGTGACAAGCATTATGCACAATTGCAACAAAGTCAAATAGCACTAATAGAGATACTAGGCACCAGGCCCTAACAATCTTACTCGATTACATAATAGAACTCATCCAATCCCTACCATCCCCATAGCCTACAACGGGGGATTACTCACTCATGGATGATGGAAATATTGATGGTTGATGGAGAGACGTTGGTGATGACGATGGCGATGATCCTCCCCAAATTCCCCGTCCTAGCAAGGTGCCAGAACAGAGTTTCTGGTTCTGAATTGTGACTTCTGGTGGTGGCAGCACAGTGGAACTCTTTCTGGAAAAACGACGACCCCCCTCGGTTTTTAGGTCAAGAGGCTTCTTATAGGCGAAGAGAGAGGCCGAGGGGTGACTCGGCTGGCCACACCCCTCCCAGGCGCGGGGTGGGCCCACCCGTGCGGCAGGGGGTGTGGGCCACCCAGGGCTCCCCTCCGTATCGTACTCTGGATCCGTGGATCTTCTGGTGAAATAGAATTTTTGGCATATTTTCCGGGATTTTTCCTGATAGTTGATTTTCTACACAAAAACTAGACACCAAGGTAATTATGCTGAAAATAGCGTCAGTCCGTGTCAGTTGTATCCAAATCACACAAGTTTAGAGGAGAAACAATAGCAAAGTGTTCGGGAAAGTAGATACGTTTTGGACGTATCAACTCCCCCCAAGCTTAGCTTATTGCTTGTCCTCAAGCAATTAAGTTGAAAACTGAGTGCGATAAAAGAATTTTCACGAACACATTTTCTTCATATGATGTAAATATTCTCAGCATAGGAGTAGATACTTAGATCATTCATAATAAGAAGTATGCAACTAAGTCTACTCAATAGTCATTTCAAGCTATGAAGAGAAACCAACTCAATAATAATAAGTAGCACGAAACATAAACATAAGCAACATTGCAATGCTCATAATAAGGTATGATAGAGTGGTATCTCGCTTGCCTCTGTTTGTAGAGAACAATATAAATGCCAAGGCACCTCTGAAGTTCAAGTGAAGACTAGAAGTAAAGATATCAGAGATACAAGCATCAAAGTCATGACATAATTAACCAAGTTTTGGAACAAACACAAGAATGACAACTATGCTCTCAAGAAGGTGCTCATAGAATAAGTGGTGACTCAACAAGGAAGTGAAAAGGTTTTGAAAAGTTTGAAAATCTTCCAAATGCTGAAAGTAGGGTACTCATTAGCTTTGAGCTCTCATTGCCCCTATCATAGGAATTTTTATGTGGTTAATGGTGAAAGTGAGGTCCAATATGAGTTATATGCTAGACATACCATAAACTAGAAATCCCATGTCCCTTGAGTACGAGGGCCGCTCCTCGTTCTACTCAACTTTAGTCACCTGTAAGTTCTTGTCATCGTAAATACATGCATATCATAGAGAACCACCAACGGGGTACCCCTTGCACATGATACAGGAGCTATCCCATAATCAAAATGAGAAGGCAAGTAGACAATGAGCATCTCAGCGATCTTTTTATTTGCTATTTGCATAGGTTTTTATTGAGGATTCTTCACAGATGCTCATTATGGTAATGCTGCAAGTTTCCACCATGATTAGCCATGGATTAGGCTAGCTCCCTAGGCGTTTCTCTAACACACATATATATATATAACTCCACGAACTCACAAGCTCCCCTTTTATTTCATTATGGTAATGCTACAACTATTAGCATGCTGGAGCTAATCACAAGAAAGCAAGAACTACTAAGCATCCATAATAACATACACCTTACATGAACAGACTACGCATGCTCACCATGATGAGTATATGTACAAAAATGAAAACAAATAGAGTTTGTTACCGGCCTCTTACCACACCTTAAGTTTTCTTAATATTCATTATTGCCCTTCACTTGTATGGCTTGAATAATAACATGAAACCAAATTCCACCGAGGACGGCTGAACACTGCAAAGAACTCACAAAACCAAAGAAGAACAACAAATATTTTTGGTGTTTTCGATTTTTTAAGCAATCCAAACAAAGCAAAATCTTTTTGGATTTTTCTTAAAGGCAAACCAAAGATAAAAAGCAAAGAAACAAACCAAGATAAACAACGAAAATATTTTTGTGTTTTGGGAAAACAGGAACAAAAACAAAAAAGAAAGCGAAACAATGGATATAAAAAGTACCGACGAAGCATGATATAAAGATGAGTGTGATGTTGGTATACCTCCCCCCAAGCTTAGGCTTTTGGCCTAAGTGGGGCTCAACTCCATGGTGACCAAGAAGGTGCACCTCCGTAATACGACGAGGAGGCCCCTTCGTCCTGGTATGAGCTCGAGGACTCCCCTGTCTAGTGCACATAGGGGTCGTATGAGGGAACGTCCCCCTGATAGTGTACATGGAAGCTAAGAATTTGTAGTTTCTCATCCATCTCCTCCTTAGAGCACGACAAAGGTCCTTGGGAAATACAGAACAAAGTGGTTTGGGGGAGAGGGATTTCTTTCTCTCTCTTCCCCATGAGTAAACAACATTCTATAAACCTGGATCTCAAGGGTAGAGCCAGTAGTGACAAAGTGATGTGCCTTCATGGCAGCAAGATCAAGCCTCTGAGGAGCCAAAACTGTATCATTTGGATCAATAGCAATGTCTAGAGCAGCAACAACACGTGCAACAATAATTCCCCCATAAATGGGTCCCTTAGCAGCTAAGGGACGAGCAATGAGAGAAACAAGATTATACCTGGTTTCATTGTTGATTGCAGCAGCTAGGAAGGCCAAATGATAGTTGGAAATATTGCTAGTGTTCTCCCTACCAAGAACACTAGTGGCAAGATAATAAGCAAAGTACCTGATAGCTGGGAGCTGAATATTTCTTATCTTTCCTCGCTGGGCTCTACGACCATCATCATTGGTTATTCTGCGGTAGAGCTCCAACAAATCAGTGGATTGAGCTATAATCTTCTTAGCCGACCCAGCTCTACCAAGTCCCAGGATCTCACAAAATTTCTTCAATGTCAAGGTGTAAGGCCTGCCATAAATTTTGAAAGACACATCTGGCTTGAAGAAGCTGTTAGAAAAAGAGAAGCTCTCCACAAATGTTTTAGTGAGCGTAGCATATTGCACGCTCTCATCCTGCATATAACTTGTTAGTCCAACCCTTCGAACCAAGGTTAGAAAATCATCAAGAATCCCAGCAGCCGCAAAAACGTTGGACAAGAAAAGGTGGAAGGGTGTGCATCCCCCTCATCTCCCTCGTTGCCAAATCACTGTGTAATGAGATCCTCATTGTATAAGGGCCTAGCTCGGGAGGATGATATTGAAGGCCTTGCCCTCCTAGGTGCAGCACTCTCAAATATTTCACCAGAGGTGTGGTTATCCATGACCTCTTTTTTCTGAAATATTTAGACAAACATCAAACCAAGTGATTTCCAAGTTGATAAATGATGATAAACTACTATAGAAACTTGCTAGAGGGCTACACATGCATCAAAATGGAATCTCTAAGCATAGAATAAGAATGCAAACTCACACAACCTGTCACCTATAGCAGTAAAATACTTAAGATACAATCTACCAATCACAAATATAATTGGACAAGCGGAGGAGGTACATACCAAGGAGAAATCCTTCCAAAAATCAGCTGCAAAGATGGGCTGAGCAAGGAGATCGAAAATCAGGAGCAAGAACAACAGGAAGTCGAGCTTGAGAAAGTTTTCCAGTGTTTTCGGGAGAGAGAAAGTAGATGTCTGGGAGGAGGCACTTTGGAGGGACAAAGGTGGGCCATACCCCTGGCAAGCGCCACCTAGGGGCTGGCCGCGCCACCCAGGGGTGTGCTGGCCTGGGGTGGCCCCCTGGGTCACTCCATGTGTCCCTCTGCCCCTTTTTTCGAGAAAAAAATTATTTTGAATTTTCTGGGATTTTCCGGGAAACTTTATTTTTGGCCAATTTTCAGGGTATGAAAATTTATTTTCTCGCAGAAAAGATTTTTTTTAGAAGAAGCAAAAGCAAAAAAAAAACTATAGAAGTTCTAAGACACTCTAACAAGCAAACATCTAGCAAAACCAAAGCTAACAAGAGAAAGAGCAAAGACTAGGAAGGAGAAAAGTAAAAGTGAGCAAGTATAACCATAGTGAAAGAATTGTTTTGTTCATTAAAATCCTTTTGTTAACAAGGTTGATCAAGTATTGTTACCAAAACAATCTTATATGAAACAAAACTTTGCATTCCACAAGGTGATTATGTTACCTCAAACTTGATAGCAATGGTCCCAATCATAATAGTTTCAAAATTTTCTTGTGGAATGGGAAAATATATTTCTCCAACCTTGATGCTCTCAATATTTTCAATGGAATTCAGGCAATAGGTCTAAGCAACTTTCCTGGGGAAATAGACAGTATGCTCTTTGTCATTAACATTAAATGTTACTTTTCCTTGATTGCAATTGATGACAGCACCTGTAGTATTAAGAAAAGGTCTCCCAAGAATAATGGACATATTATCATCTTCAGGCATTTCAAGAACAACAAAAATCAGTTAAAACCAAGCAATTATGAGCCACTTGACTTATCATCCATTTTCAAAGATATATCAGTTGGTATCAACTTTTCTAGATGGAGTCTCTTGTAGAGAAAAAAAAGGGATAATACTAACTCCAGCTCCCAAATCACATAAAGAAGTTCTAACATAATTATTCTTAATAGAGCAAGGAATAGTTGGTATACCTGGATTACCAAGTTTCTTTGGAACCTTACCATTGAAGGAATAATTAGCAAACAAAGTAGAAATCTCCTCATTAGGAATCTTCCTTTTATTAGAGATAATATCCTTCATATACTTTGAATAAGGAGGCAACTTAATAGCATCAGTCAAAGGAATTTGCAAAAATAAAGGCTTCATCCACTCAAAAAACTTGTTGTAGTGTTCTTCCTCCTTTGACTTGTGCTTCTTACCTGGAAAAGGCATAGGTTTCTACACCCAAGGTTCTCTCTCACTACCATGTTTCTTAGCAATAAAATCGTCCTTAGTGTACCTAGTGTTCTTAGTGTGCTTCTCAGGTTCTTCCTCAACTTCCTCCTTATCAGGAGCATCATTTTTATCATTACCACTCTCAGTTTCAGCATCAGAGACAAATATACTATTAGGATCTACAGCAGGTTCAATTTGTTCCTCAACTATTTTATGTTACTTTTTATTTATCTTACAAGGACTACCACTACTTTCACCTTGTTGAGAATCCTGCTCAATTCTTTTAGGGTGTCCTTCAGGATATAAATGATTTTGAGTATCTATATCACTCCTAGTTCTAATTCCATAAGCATGTTTATCTCCTGAGGCATGAACTAGCATATCTTTTCGTACCTTAGCAAGTTGATCAATTTGAGTTTGAACCATTTGAAAGTGCTTACAAAGCATTTTAATAACATTAGAAGTTCTTTCCACAATATCTTTCAACTCATTAATAGCTCTAGAGTTTTCCAATAAATGATTATGAACTTGTTTATTAAAACTATCTTGTTTAACAATAAATGTGGCAAGTTCCTCTAAGCATTGATCAGGAGGCTTACCATAGGGAATATCACCTTCATAAAAGTGGAGAGAATGTACCTCAATAGTAGATGAGTGGGGAATTGGCTTGCATAATTTTTCTATAGGAGGTAGATTCTTCACATCTTCAGCTCTAATATCTTTCTCCTTTAGACATTTCTTAGCTTCCTTCATCACTTCATCATTTAATGCAATAACTCCCCTCTTCTTTGGTGTTGGTGTTGGGACTGGTTCAGGCACAACTGGTTCAGGAGTAATAGGCTCAGGTGTATTTAGCTCGGTTGAAGTCCAATCATCATAATTCTTGCTTATTT
Source organism: Avena atlantica (assembly GCA_910589765.1). NCBI lineage: Eukaryota > Viridiplantae > Streptophyta > Magnoliopsida > Poales > Poaceae > Avena > Avena atlantica. Next base: position 42,668,079 of record OU342736.1, on the reverse strand, counting down.
TACCCATTAATTCTTTAGCATTTGTAGGAGTTCTTTTCCTGAAAACGCAATCAGCAAAACTATCTAGGTATGTCCTAGAATCATCAGTTAGTCCATTATAATAAATATCAAGAAGCTCATTTTTTAGGTAATGGACATCCAGGATGTGCATGAATCAAGGCACATAACCTTGTCCATGACTCAGGCAATTTCTCTTCTTCTCCCTGTTTAAAATCAAAAAGTCTCTGCAAAGCAGCATGTCTAGCACTGGGAGGAAAATATTTCTGAAATAAAGAGGCAATCAAACAATCAGGGCTATCAATGGAACCAGGAGGCAATTTATTAAACCAAGCCTTAGCTTCTCCTTTTAGTGAAAAAGGGAAGATCTTAGTAACAAAGTACTTGCGCATCTTAAAATCATCAGAGAATAAAGCACTCATAGTGGAAAGCTCATTCATATGATCTACAACACTCTCATTTTCAGTCCCACAAAAAGGTTCTTTCTCAACAATGTCTAAATAGGATAAATCAAGAGAGAAATCATAATCTTTATCTTTGATATCTATGGGAGAGGTGGCGAACTTAGGATTAGAAGACAGTTTAGGAATAATGGTACGTCTTGCAAGGAGACTCTTAATAGCACTAGCACCATGTGTGTTTTGGCACTCTTCAACAAATTCATTAGTAAACTCAATTTAGCCATCATTAATATCATAACTCTCTCTAGACTTAGGTGAGCTAACAGGTGTAACAGTGTCTTCACTAGGAGTTTCAGTATTTCCTAGACCAGCCATAGTAGCATCTAGGAAAGGACCTAATGAGCCACTCACATCAAGCACAGTAGAAGTAACATCATGAGTATCAAAAGCAGTTTCAGATTCAGCAGTAGTAGCAGTGTGTGTAGCATGAGTATGTGGTGGTGCAGTAACAAGCTTACTTAACAGACGGTGAATCAAGAGCAATAAAGATGTTTAGGACTGTACCTCTTCTTGTAGTGGATGGTAAAATAGGAAACTATCCATCACGAGACTTCCCCATGATGAAAGGAGTAGTAGTGAACAATAATAGATCCAAGTGAACTTACAAATAAAGATATGTTCCCTGACAACGGCGCCAGAAAATAGTCTTGATGACCCACAAGTATAGGGGATCGCAACAGTCTTCGCGGGTAGTATTACCCAATTTATTGATTCGACAAAAGGGGAGCCAAAGAATACTTGCAAGCCTTAACAACTGAGTTGTCAATTCAGATGCACCTAGAAATAGTTCTTGCTCACACAAGTTTATCAGTAGCAACAGTTTGTAGTAGCAATAGCAAAGTAACAGCGGCAGCAAAATAGGAGTAATAGTAACAGTAGTAGCAAACAGTAGGATATGAGCGCGGTAGGCATAGGGATGGATGGACGGACGTTGCATGGACGAGTCTAAACATGTAACTTCAAGATCTAGGGCAATTGTAGATAAATGAGAATAAGCATCCAAGTGCTAAACAATCATAGGCACGTGCTCCATATATAGTCATGCGTGCTCGCAATGAGAACTTTCACATCATCTTTTGTCATTCCAGCCCGTTGTAGCGGGGTCTCAAGGGAACTACTGGCAATTAAGGTGCTCCTTTTAATAGAGCACCGGAGAAAAGCATTAACACTCCATGAACACATGTGATCCTCACATCACAGCCATCCCCTCCGGTTGTCCAAATTTCTGTCACTTCGGGGCCTTTGGATCCGGACAATGATATGTGTACACAACTTGCAGATAAGATCACAAACAATACTATCATAATGATTCAATAATAAGTTCAGATCTGAGATCATGGCACTCGGGCCCTAGTGACAAGCATTAAGCACAACAAGTTGCAACAAAGTCAAATAGCACTAATAGAGATACTAGGCACCATGCCCTAACAATCTTATTTGATTACATGATAGAACTCATCCAATCCCTACCATCCCCATAGCCTACAGCGGGGGATTACTCACTCATGGATGAGGGAAACATTGATGGTTGATGGAGAGACGTTGGTGATGACGATGGCAATGATCCTCCCCAAATTCCCCGTCCCAGCAAGGTGTCAGAACGGAGTTTCTGGTTCTGAATCGCGGCTTCTGGTGGTGGCAGCACAGTGGAACTCTTTCTGGAAAAACGACGACCCCTCGGTTTTTAGGTCAAGAGGCTTCTTATAGGCGAAGAGAGAGGCCGAGGGGTGACTGGGCTGGCCACACCCCTCCCAGGCGCGAGGTGGGCCCACCCGTGCAGCAGGGGGTGTGGGCCACCCAGGGCTCCCCTCCGTCTCGTACTCTGGCTCCGTGGATCTTCTGGTGAAATAGGATTTTTGGCATATTTTTCGGGATTTTTCCTGATAGTTGATTTTTTACACAAAAACTAGACACCAAGGTAATTATGCTGAAAACAGCGTCAGTCCGTGTTAGTTGTATCCAAATCACACAAGTTTAGAGAAGAAACAATAGCAAAGTGCTCGGAAAAGTAGATACATTTTGAACGTATCATCTACCTATCTGCCAATCCTGTGTTTCATGCACGCATAAAACATATTGAGATTGATTTGTTGCTTTGTTCAAGAACGAGTTGCTCTCAAGCAACTTGATGTAAGTTCATCTCCAGAAAGGATCAAATAGATGATGTTTTTACCAAGTTTTATGTTACAAGAAACTAGCTGAGTTTATGCGTAATCTAAATCTCTCCCAGGTTCAGATTAAGGGGAGGGGGGTATTAGACATGTAATATGTGACATGTATATGGTATGGTTTAGTACACCAACCGTATACGTGTCCAACTCTATATTGCCACTTGAGGGGATTTTCCTCACCATATAACACGAACCGGTGCCCTCTATGGAGGCTACGCCGTTCCATCCTAAAATCCAACACCGGTCACTAATTTTCCACCATTTCCCCTTTTATCGCCCACGCCGTTACACCCCTTCTGCCCTCGCCATCCACTTCGGCCTATAAAATCCGGCGGCCTCGCCAACTCATTTCACCCACTTCCAATGCTCCTCCAGTTCCCTCTCCACCGCGAACATCAACTCCAGCGAGAAGAGAGCTATGGCCGAGAGGTACCCCAGCGACCCCGTGACGACGAACGGTTTCGGTTGGTGCATGCTCCAGCCGTGGGAGGCGTGCATGCTCTACGACGCCGGGTACATGGTGCCACCGGACACGCGGAACCCGCCGGGTTGGAAGATTAGCGTCGGCGGCATCCCCATCCCGCCAGTGCCGACCGACGACGATCTGGCCGACGAGATCCAGGCCTTCATCGCAGCCATGGACGACCTCGCCGCCGCCGCCGCCGAGGATCTCGACATCCTCCTCTACTGGAAGGATTTCTTCGCCGAGCGTCGGCTCTAGGAGCTCGCCCGCCACGAAGGGCCGCCCGACACGCCGCCGAAGCGCAACAACGCGGTGGGTCGCCGGTGTTGGTGCAGTGCGCCGGGCCGGACGACCGCGGCGATGCTGGAGCACATCCACGCCGGCAAAAACCCGCGACTCGGTAGGTAGAAGCAGCATCGGCATCGGCCTTTTTTAGTTTTTTCAGTCATAATTTAGCCTAAATACAGTTTAAATTCGGGTGTTCGCCCGAATTCTATGTAATATATATGTATTCGCCCTTAATTAATGAAAAATGCCTATATTCGCCCAAAGTTTGCCGGAATTTGCTGAATTTTAGCTGGAAACTTGTCCTAGGAACGCGACTGAGAAACTCAGCATTCCTAGACCAAAATCTAGTTTTGTCTAACCATATTTAAGTCCGGATTTCGGCCTGGGAACGGCCAACGAGTGGGGATGCTCTTAAGGAAGAGGAGGACGTAGGGGTAGGGTGGGGTAGAGGAAGAGAGAGAACGGGCAGCAGATGTTCATCTTCTTACCGAATGAACTGTACATCTAGTAAGGATCACTAGTGGAAAACGTGCCATCGGTCCCGGTTTGTAAAGGCCTTTAGTCCCGGTTTCCCAACCGAGACAAAGAAATCGGGACTAAAGGCCTACCCCTTTAGTCCGGGTTCGGCCACAAATCGGGACCAAAGGCACTCACGGGGCCGCGTCGAGTGTGTGGGACCTTTAGTCCCGGTTTGTAATACGAACCGGGACTAAAGTTTTTTTTTTAAATTCCAAACTTTTTCTTTTTTAATTTTTTCTTAAACTTTTGAATTATTTGACTCGTTAATCTCCCACATCTCTCATTTTTAACACTAATTATACTTAATCTTAGTTCAAATCGTACTTACGATCAAAATTCCCGGCCGACCACCCATCCTAGCACTACTCCACCCCCAGCACGCTTAACTTCTCCATTCCATCTCTCCCACCCCGTGCGAAGGACCCTTATATCTTGTTGTCAAGACTAGTATATCAATCCTATTAACTCATATCGATATGTGACATGTTTTTATTTTTTGAAACTAAGAACAACTATTTTTAGTAAACAATAATAAATAAGTAATAATAACATTTTATTCTAATGAAAGTAAAAACTAATTAAATTAATATTTTATTCATTTTTGGCATTTATTCATTTAATATAACATAAACAATATCTTCAAATCTGCAAATCAAAATTCAACAAATAATATATCCATTATTATCAGAAAAATGCGAGGAATTCAAATATGACATAGAAATACTAAAAAAAAATTAATTTCTGAAATAATTTTTTTTCTTATCAGAAAATACGAGGAATTCAAACATGACATAAAAATACTAAAAACGGCCTAAGTATGTTGAAATCAAAGCGCTAATTTTTTTCTGCATGTTTTGATAGGTTGTACTTTTTTTACATGGTATGCAAAAGTTATGGCCATTTCAATTTTTCGTAACATTTTTTTGTAAATTATATCAAAATTTATATTTGTTAATTTTTATAACAACTAAATCACTTAATATAACTACAGTTCGAAGGATTTTATTTTTAGAATTTTTTATAACTTTTTGGCATGATTTTGAATCTAGAAAAGACGATCTCAGGATTTGTGCCCGTTTTACTGCCACGGCAGAACTTGAGATTTTTTTTGCCCACTTTCTTTAGTCCGGGTTGGTAATACGAATCGAAACTAAAGGTCACACCTTTAGTCCCGGTTGGTGATAGTTGGCACCGGGACACCCCTTTTAGTCCCGGTTGGTGATACGAACCGGGACTAAAGGTCCCGTTTGACCCGAGACTAAAGATTGCTGGCGTTCTAGCCGTTGGAACCGGGACTAATGCTCACATTAGTCCCAGATTCAACCATAACCGAGAGTAATGCTTCGAACTGGGATGAACGAATGGCTCTTTTTCTACTAGTGGATGCTACAATACAACATTAAGCATGCCCAAGATGTTATTGGGGGCAGAGAAATAAAACACGAGAAGGTAACTCGCTACTGCCTACAAAACGGACGACCAAAGATGGCTCACATGCAGGGTCCTACGGCTGTAAATGCGTGCGGGGAGTAGCCACGATTAGCTAGGTCATGACCAGGCTTAAGCCTATAGATAATGAGAAATAGGAGAACTCAAAAGAGGCGCCCGCGCCTGGAGAACACAAGCAGATCTAGCGGATCCTGTAAATGCGAGGCACGTAAAACACGTTTAAAAGCCATAGAAAGTAGTTTGTATGGGCCTGCATTCCACACGCCCATAAAATAGAATATTCTTACCAACAACGTTTTCTGGTTTAATCTGCACTGGCCACCCCCATCAATGGACACTTGTGACCATGCTCGCACCAGGCAATTGTCTTTGATTTCAGTGTAGTTGACGACTTGTTTCTTCCTCGAAGTTCAAAAAGAATTGAACACCTTCTCGTCAATTTCTTCTAACTTATTCTCACTGTCCTCTACCTCCTCATCCATTCATGTCGAACGAATCGAGTTACGCCTCGGTGTTGTCAATCATGCACTTGTTCAAAAGATTCATAAACGAGCATGGAACCTCGTGCACATTGTATCTACATCAGAAAAAGACATACTATGAGGAGCAAACAATTCTGGCGACTACTTTGGGAAATGTTCGAGTTTGTACCTTTGGGAACTTTCGACGAACACGTCGCCAACAGCATTGTGGCTGTCCTGCGGGGAGTCGACGACAGCCGGAGGCGGAGCGACAGGAGGAAGGACGCTTCGGTGCATGACCTCCTTCTTCTACGACCTGTCCGGCCGGCCTCCGCGGGCGCGGACGTGCGTCGGAGCAACGGGAGGCGGCGGCTGACTAGAGTTAGAGATCAAATTTTGAAACCTTCAGGGTATCCTTTAGTTTAGCATAGTTAGTTTTTTTCAAAAGGTTATGTTTTGCCAAAAGTTAGTTCATTTTTATTGTACTAAGTTAGTTCATTTTTCAAAAGGTTGTGTTTTAGCATAATTCCTTTTGCTACACGGTCGCGGGCAAGATCTCAGGCGAAATCTCCGGTGTGGTCTAGTCTATTTTTCTATTTTCTAAGCCAAACCGTTGTCTGCTACATGTAGCAAAAAGGGACTATTTGTAGAAAAGCGGATATGCTTATAGAAAAAACGAGATTTTAAGATTTTTAGGGGACACGTGTCAGCAGGAGGACCCGGGGAATTTTGGGAAATTATCCCTGGGGACGCATAGTACCCCTTTAGTTTAGCATAGTTCAAACAAATGAATAGTTTTTTCAAAAGATTATGTTTTGCCAAAAGTTAATTCATTTTTTTTGTACTAAGTAGGGTAAAGGATAGCCTAATGAATACCCACTGCCATCCTTATAAACTAGAGTTGCTCTTTCTCCAATTTGTGTAACTTCTCGGGAAGTGATTGAAGATTCAGTGTGAGATTAGCTAGTACAGACTACTGACGCGGCAACTCGTTGACGGCGCAACAGTAAGGCACCGGCCCCGACGAGACCTAGCCCTGATGCAGTAATCTGCGATCGAAGGTGATAATCTCTCCTCCGCAGCAAGAGCGTGGATTAGAGCACGTACCGTACTGGCAGTAGGCTTTGGATCCATGCGGAAAGACTGGTTGCACGTCTTCCATGAGCACGTGGGGAAGAAAAGTCCATGAGACCTAACTTTGAACCACCCACGGCTCAACCTCGCTGCGAGTACAGTACTTCTAGGTTGTAGGGCTTCGCTTCAAGCCTAGGGTTGCCCTTTCCTTTCTAGCTCTAAATTTTCTTTATTTTCCTTCGCTGTCTCCTGTGCCACTACTGTTCATCAGTGCTCTTTTTGTCTAGCTTTTTACCCCTAGTAAATGAGAAAGCCTGCCTCTACTTTATGCGGTACCAAGGACTCTTGTGCAGGGAATTGGTGGTCATCTTACTATCGATGGCAAGCACCACGTGGTGTTTAATGGCGAGCCAGGCTCCCCCGATTTAATCGAAGGAGCCTCAGACAGGGCGATCCCCTACCGTTAATTTGTTCGTGTTATTCATCAACACGCTTAACAGGTTGATGTCTAAGGCGGTTGAGTTTGGTATGCTGAAGCAGATTGCAGCGCATGGGCTATTGACTTCTGTCTTCCTCTATTCGAACGACGTGGTGATCTTTTGCCACTCGGATGAGGCAGAACTGCGCGCAGTTCGCGCACTGTTAGGCCTGTTTGGGAAGGCATCTGGATTACACACCAACTGCACCAAATGCGTTGTTTCCCCGATCGCCTGCCCGACTGAGGACGCACTTCATGCAGTGGCGGTCATGGAGTGTCAGGTGGCACCCTTCCCTGGCAAGTACCTAGGGATCCCTCTGTCGCTCCGGCGAGTGTCCGCGGCTGCCCTCCAACCTCTGGTGGACGGCATCACGAACTGGCTACCTACCTAGAAAGCTAGGAAGATGATGAAAGATGGGCGTCTTGCACTGATCAAATCGGTGCTCATGGCGATCCCGATCCATCAGGTCATTTTGCTGGGGATTAACAAGCAGACGCTCAAACAAATCCAACGGATAGTGAGGAGCTTTCTATGGGCTGGGAGGACGAACGCTAATAGTGGGCACTGCCATGTGAACTAGGACAAGGGGAGCAAATCAAAATGCTTTGGCGGCTTATGTTGGGGATATGCTATATGGGTATCCTCATAGCATGTCTCTTATCCGGATAACCCGGGTGGCCCACAGTTGGTAGCATGGCCTATGGCCTGCTTGGCGGCCCAGTTAGATGGATCCAGAAGGGAGGCCCATGTCGGATAAAGGAAGGCTACAGTGGAGTCACCAGCGTACCCGGAGCCTTGGAGTACAAGACACGCTAGACTAGTAATAGACGGTGTAGGACTCTGTAACCAGTCCGGCTAGGACTTTTCCTTGTAACCCTAGGACCTGGCGACTATGTAAGTCGGGTCTATGGGAGACTTTAGGGAACCATCATAGACAACCTCAGACAACTTCACATAACCTCGCATAGCGAACCAATCTCTGTAACTCGGCGTATTGCCATTATTGTGATTTATAGCAGGAGTAGGATTCCGCCACCCTTGTGGGATCTGAACCTGGGTAAGCTGTGTTACCTCGTACCCGTCAACCATTCGCCTTCCCCCACTTCTCTAAACACGCACTGTGAGGACCCCTCCATGGAGTACTCTTCGGCAATACCACGACAGTTGGCGCCCACCGTGGGGCAAGAGGCGCTTCAGGCGTTTCAACGGGCGAGGACCAACATCTTTGCGGGAAACGGCGAAACCGTAGCCATCGGTCGCTTTCTCTTCTCCGGCAACGTTCCGATCGTCCCTCCCGACGAGTTCTGGATCCCTGCGAAGACGAACCCTACGCGGTGTTCGATCGTTCCTATCGGAGACATCCACCTCTTCATTGGCGAAACTGACTCATGCACTAGTTACCTGGGAGTCGGAGGAGCATCAAGACCCGCACAGACTGCCTACGGGCAGGATACGTTCACAGAAGGATCTATGTCGGATCTCTCTTCGGAGTTTGCCGGCAAAGATCAGAAAAATTCAAGGCCCACCCAAGCCACCCCTGTGCAGGACATAAAGGTGGAATATCACTGCAAGTCTGCCGGCTTTGTCCGTGCGTCTAGAGAGCAGAGATCCAAGTTCGTCGGCGTGGTTACCATCTTGGATCTTGTGCATTGTGTTCAGAGAGAGGGCAAAAACCCACGCGATTACCTTGCCAGGTGGCTCCGTATACGGGCCAACCTGGCACATTACCCCAATGATGATGCCATGTATCACTTTGTGGAAAGAATGGACCATGGCATGCTTCTCCGGCATTCTCTAAGGCGGCAGCAGGCTTCGGGACGTCTTACCTTCGAAAGCATGGTAAACACCGTCAACAATTACGTGGAGGCCGAATAGGTAGCTCATACAGCACTTGCGCTCATTGATGGAGCCCCTCCGATTCAGCCACCGCCACCACCGCCTCCGGCTGCCATCGCAGTTGCACCACCACCTCCAGTCATCGTCGCTGCTATTGCACCTCCACCCCCCATCATCGAGGAAGCCCTGGCACCCTCCGACTCTGTTATTGATGCGCTATACGCTGACATCAGTGCAAACTCAGAGGAGATAGACTTCAATCCAGAAGAGCTAGACTCCGCCATGCAGGAGATGGAAGAGAAGTACACGCGTGACGAGCAAGCCAACAACGCCATCACGTCTTGAGAGGTGTTCGTCACCATTGGACAACGATGGATGAAGATCAACCCAGACGAGCTCCGCCTATAGCACTGGACAAAGGGAAGGGACCACTTGTTGCTGCCGACAATGATCGCGCAAAGGTCATGCCCCCTCCGCCTAACGCAGTGCAACAGCCACAGGAACTCGGCACCGGCCTGAGCAATAACGGCACCACAAACTTGCCACCTCCGGCATCTACGTCTATTGCTGCCCAAGTTACTCCAACTGATAGAGTGATGTACGACAATCTCCTCGTCGAGCCACTGACCGTGGCTCATATCCGGAACGTGACCCAGCTTGACGAGAAGTGCCAACAGCTGCTGCAGGAAGCGCAGGCCATCGCGGAGCAAGGCGCTAAACTAGATCGAGATCTGGTCAACGCGTAGAAATCCATAGAGAAGGATAGAGCAATGGAGGCCGAGTACAAGACTCTGCTGCAGCAGCAGAAGGCCAAGAAAGCTCCGGCTCGCGTCATCAACGATCCTGGTGTACGGCGAAACCTAGGATGGGCTCCCCCGAAGCCGGCACAGGCCAAGCCATACATTGATAGTGAAGGCAGGCAGGTGATGCCCACTCCTCTCCTCAACCTCGCCGTCGCCAAGACCCTTATGGAGCAGGATAGATCGCCTGAGGCGGTGGACCAGGTCTATGACCTAGTGGCCAAGGCGGTAAAACAGCAGGAAAAGGCCACCTCTCAGAAGCTTGAGTCTGACCCAGCACTTTGCTAGTCTAGCCAGTATAAGCCGCCAAGGGACAGATCTCCTCTTGATGTCGGGTCTCAGACGGGTTCATCAGAACGAAGACGGAGGGATAAGCGCAACAGGAAGGATGCTATCCCCATATCCTCCGACAACGGAGGTAAGGCCCAACCTCGTCGCCCATCGCCACCGCCCCAATCTCTCCGACAACGCGAAGACCCCAAGGCTCACCTCCGTACGGATATGCCCCCACCAAGGCAGAGCGGCATCGTCATCCGCGACAACACGGAGCAGACCCGTCATGACGGAGAGCGCAAACAGGGACACAAGAGCAGGTCGGACCATGACCCTTCGCGTCCAACAAGCAACCGCGATAAGCGTGAGGCGTTGCAGGAGGGTAATAGCAAGAAGGATAACCCACCACCACCTCCGCCTCTGTCGCCACCTAGCAGTCACCATGGCGGAGGAGGCCCGCGTCGTTCACGCAGCCCATCCCCTGGTGAGAAGAAGAAAAGAAGCCCGAAGCCATACGACGCATGTTTGCGGATCGACAAGATCCACGAAGCCCGGGATGGACCATACCTGGGACCACGTTGCTTTGGACCTGCGATACGGTCCGCAACTTACCCCAAAGGTTTCTAGATTGACAAGACCATCAAGTCCTATGATGGCACCTCTAAGCCAGCTACATGGTTGCAGGACTACGGCAACACGGTGGAGATTGCCGGGGGTAACCCCAATGTTGCCGTCAAGTACCTCCCATTGATGTTGGCGGGCACAACCGTCAATGGATTGATGACTTGTCGGAGAAATCCATCTGCAATTGGTTGGACATGCAAGAAGTGTTCACCAAGAACTTCGAGGGTACGTACAAACGTCCCTGCACTGTTGGCGATCTACAGCGGTGCGTGCAAGAGAAAGACGATACATCTCGCGCCTACCTCTCCCGCTGGCTGGATATGAAAAATTCATGCGCAGGAGTGCATGCTCAGACTGCCATGGCCGCCTTCATCGATGGGTTGGAAAGGGGCACGTTACTCCGACATAAGCTGAAGCACTTGCAGGACAATCACCAGCTTGACTTGAACCAGATGATTCAGTTGTCTAGTGAGTTCTCAGCTGCCGACGACGATGCTCGCGGCTCTCTGCCGGCAACGCCGTTCCAACTCAAGCTCGGAGGAACAACAGCACAAAGCGGAAAACAGCTCCAGAAGAAAATCAAACTCCCGACATGGTCTCTATGACCTTCGCAGGATGAGGTGATGGCGGACAACGTGGCCGAGAACGGGGAGCTGGTCATGGGCAGCAGCGAGGCAGTGAAACTACGTCGGCAGCGCTCTGCGTCCCCCGAACCTATGAAGAGTACCGTGATATGTCGTGCCTCGTACACCTCGATGTCAACGACAAGGCCACCCATACCAATCGACACTACAAGTTCGTCAATGACCTCAAGGAGGACCCGGAGTCCGGCTACAAGCAAAGTCGGAAGAACAGACCGCGAGGCAAGGGCAAGGGGAAGAAGAAGGAGGAGGATTCCTAGGATTCAAGTGACATGGACGAGGATGTTGACCCCAAGCATGCCGCCAAGAGCGACGGCAAAGGCAAGAACCCCTTCGAGAAGAAGGCGACAGTTTTCCACACTTTCCTTGGCACCCCCACCGTCCGACAACAGAAGACTTCTATGAGGATACTGATGGCTACATTACCCCCAGTTCCCCAATTCCTGCGCTGGTCGGAGATTACAATTACTTGGGATAGGAAGGATCACCCAGACCTTATCCCTACGGAGAACCAATACACCATGGTTATCAACCCCTTGATTGACGGCAATGAGTTCACCAAATGTATGGTGGATAGTGGAAGCAGCATCAACATCATGTACCTGGATACACTGCAGAAGATGAACTTGACGGAGGCAAACCTAAGGTGGATCAACACCATCTTCCACGACATAGTTCCTGGTCGGGAGGCTCAGTCCCTTGGGTGCATCACACTTCAGGTAGCCTTTGGCGATGTTAATAATTACCGCCAAGAGCGCATGACCTTTGAGGTGGTCCCCTTCAAGAGCGTGTACCACGTCATATCCGACCACGACATATTCCACACCTTCATGGCCAAGCCATGCTTCGTCTACAACAAACTCAAGATACCCAGACCAAACGGTGTCATCACCATATCTGGAAGCTTTGCCAAAGCTAGGGACTGCGAGATTGGAGAAGCAGCCTACGCGAAAGCTGTCCTCTACAGCGAAGAATTGAAAGAGATCCAGATCAAGGTCGATGCCTCAGAGATGCCCGCGTCGAAGAAACAGATTTCCGACTTTGCTCCAGCATTCAAGGCCACCATCGAGACCAAGTCGGTGGAACTTGTGGTAGGCGATGCCTCCAAGACCACTGCCATTGGGACGAACCTGGATCCCAAATAGGAAAGCGCGCTCGTCAAGTTCCTCAGCAAGAACAAGGACATCTTTGCCTGGCAACCCGCCGACATGAAAGGTGTACCTAGGGAACTTGCCGACCACAACTTAAACATTGATCCAAAATGCAAACCACTGAAGCAACCTCTATGACGCTTTGGAGATGAGAAGAGACACGCCATAGACAAGGAGATAGCTAGGTTACTTAAGGCTAGTTTTATCCGAGAAGTCCATCACACCCAATGGGTGGCCAATCCTGTACTTGTCCCCAAAAAGGGAACCAAAGAATTAAGAACATGCCTTGATTACACCAGCTTGAACAAAGCATGCCCCAAAGTTCCGTTTTCTTTGCCTCGCATTGACCATGTCATTGACTCAACGGCTGGCTTGGAACTTTTTTGTTTTCTCGATGCATACTCAGGATACCACCAGATCAAGATGAGGAAGTCGGACCAATTGGCCACTTCGTTCACTACCCCCTAAGGCATGTTTTGCTATGTTACGATGCCCTTTGGGCTGAAAAACACAGGTGCTACATAACAGCGGATAATGCAACATTGCCTACACGATCAAATTGGTCGAAACGTTCACGCCTATGTGGACGATATAGCGGTGATGTCTAAAAAGACAAATGAATTAATCTCCGACTTAAAAGAAACCTTTGATAATCTCCGAAAATACAACATGATGCTTAACCCTAAGAAGTGCGTCTTCGGGCTTCCAGCCAGCAAATTGTTGGGCTTCATCGTTTCCTAGCATGGAATCGAGGTCAACCCGGAGAAAATCAAGGCCATCTTAAACATAAACCATCCTACATGCCTAAAGGACATTCAACGACTAACAGGTTGTGTTGCAGCAGTTAGTCGGTTCGTCAGCCGACTTGGAGAGAAGGCTCTGCTGCTGTACAAGTTGCTGAAGAACACGGACAAATTCACGTGGACGGACGAGGCAGATGCAGCATTGAAGCAGCTCAAGGAGATTCTTTCCTCAGCGCCCATCCTTGCAGCACCCGAGCCTGGAGAGCCCATGTTAATTTACATGGCGGCCACCAACCGGGTAATCTGCATCGTCGTCGTGGTAGAGCGGAAGGAACCAGGATATGAGCACGGAGTTCAACGACCAGTTTACTATGTAAGCGAGGTCTTGACGGAGTCCAAGCAGCGTTACCCGCACTACCAGAAGATAGCTTATGGAGTATTCCTTGCTTCTCGGAAGCTGAGGCACTATTTCCAGGAGCACCCCATCACAGTGATGAGAAAGACTCCACTGTCCAACAGCATCAACACCAGCGACGCTATAGGAAGGGTCGCGAAGTGGGGCATTGAACTTGCGCCTTCGAGATCACCTACAAGAGGAGCGACGCTATCAAATCACAAGCCTTGGCGGATTTTATTGCAGATTGGACGGAGATGCCAAATGCTACCCCATTGCCAGAACCAGAATATTGGGTGATGCACTTTGACGGATCAAAGCTGCTCAACGGCTCGGGGGCTGGCGTATTGCTACAGTCTCCAACTAGAGACAAGCTACACTAAGTTCTAAAAATCCACTTCGAGGCTACGAACAACATGGCGGAGTATGAAGCACTGATTCACGGACTACACGTAGCCAAGGATATTGGCATCAAGCGCATAGTTTGCTGTGGAGATTCCGACTTGGTTGCCCAGCAGGTGGCTGGCACTTGGAATGTGCGGAACCCTATGATGGCGGCATATCGAGACGAAGTGGACGAGATAGCCAAGAGCTTCTTGGGCTACGAGGTCAAGTATGTACCTAGGGAGCAAAACGAGGCGGGTGATCTGATGTCTAAGATGGATTTCGCGTAGGTTTTCCTAGAGCATCTACGGACACCATCCGTGAAGGGAGAAGACATCAACAACCCGGATAGAGTTGACTCTTTCGTCCACATGGTGGCAAAGGTCCCTCTAGCTTGGACAAAACCATTCATGGAATTTCTCGAACACGAAACTTTGCCCGACGACAAAGTCGAAAGAAGGCAAATAGTACGTCGAGCGAAGGGCTATACCATAATCAATGGACAGCTCTACAAAAGAAGCACCACTGGTTTATACCTTAAGTGTGTTTCCCAGCAAGAAGGTATTGAAATCCTACGTGAAATCCATCTTGGAGATTGTGGGCATCACGCCGCTCCTCGACCGTTGGTCGCAAAAGCCTTTCGGCAAGGAGTCTACTGGCTGACCGCAAAGGCGGACGCCGACAAGCTGGTTGAGACATGCATGGGATGCCAATATTATGCCCGACAACCACATGTTCATGCTGAAGAATTGCGAACAATACCAATAACTTGGCCATTTGCAGTCTGGGGGGCTAGACATGGTGGGACCATTACAAACGACACCATGTGGGTTTACGCATCTGCTAGTAGCAATTGATAAATTCACTAAATAGATAGAAGCTAAACCCATTAGAAAGCTTGATGGGGCAACTTCACTCAGGTTTGTCCGGGATCTAGTGGTGAGATTTGGTCTCCCACATAGCATTATCACCGACAACGGTAGCAACTTGTCACTCGGAGAAGTGGAGGCATATTATTGGGAGAAGGGCATCCGACTTGACCTTGCATCTGTGGCACATCCACAATCCAATGGTCAGGTTGAGCAAGCCAATGGATTAATTTTACAGGGAATAAAGCCACGTCTTGAGGCACCACTACATAGAGCAGCTGGAGCCTGGGCGGAAGAATTGCCATCTGTGCTGTGGAGTTTACGAAGTACACCCAACAGATCCACCGGCTACACCCCTTACTCCATGGTATATGGAGCAGAAGCCATCCTACCTTCCGACATACTTCACGATGCACCAAGGGTTGCCGCCTACGACGAAGATGACGCTGAAGAATCCAGACACCTAGATGTGGACCTTCTCGAGGAGGAGCGTGTTTTGGCATGCCAAAGATCCGCCATCTACCAACAGAAGTTACACAGCTACCATAGTCGCCCCGTTAGGCATCGCTCGTTTAAAGAGGGGGACTGGTGCTCCGACTTAAGCAGAAGTAAGTCACACAAATTATCCCCGCCATGGGAAGGACCGTTCATCATAAGCAAGGCGCTACTCAATGGGTATTACTACCTCGTTGACAATCGTGAGCTGAAGGATAGACCCAACGAGGATAATAAGCGTAAGCGACGTGACCCGGATGATGACTACCCGGAGCTTGATCGGCCATGGAACATAGCACAGCTACGTCCTTTCTACACTTAGCATTTTTTATCTAATGTGTACATCTTATATGATCAATGAAATAAAGCTCTTTGGTTCACTCATATTTCTGAGTCTTTTACCTCCTTTTGTGTTCATTTTTGGATCGTATAAAACCTTTATGCACAAGCTTTACGATTGCACTTGTGAAAATTCCGCCTACATGCGTTAGCTTATGTTTTTGGTCTACACGTTCTTTGTCGTTTTTATGTGGATTCTGGAGTAGTGACTTTTGGCACTTATTGTCGGCGATTTTGTGCTTAGGTTATTGATCGTGCCATTGGGCATCATCACCTGAGCACATGGTTCCGACAACGAGTCTTCCGACTCACGAAAAGTCAAGCATAAAAACCAATGTAATGGATAAGCCAGCACTTTCTTAAAAACATATACATGCTGGAAATAGTTCTTAAGTAGCAGGACATACACCATTGTTTTCCGCCTTAAGTTAACACATAGTTTTTTCCGCATAACACGTTATAGAGGAAACAAATATTACAAGTTGTTTTTATTCCTCTGGCGTAGGTGACTTGGAAGCAACATCATCGGCAGCAGGAGAGTCACCTCCCTCGAAGTCGGCAGTGTTGAGGGACTCGGGGGAGCTTTGGCCTTTGTCTTCAATGGTTTTCATGGGCACAAAGACGTTAACGTCGACCAAGTCGACAACTCTGGTGTCATAACCCGCGAGCGACGCCAAGATAGATTCGTTGCGGTGACCCAGCATACCACTGCATGGTGTAGTACACTATAGTCGTTGATATAACACCAATGGAACACTGTTCCATCCGCATTATATCCCTCAGAGTGGTACAATAGAAACATCGCGGGGTCCAAGACAACACTTTATATTACATATAGCATATTACAAAAGATCCAGAGAGCTTCCTCGGATAGTGAGGAATATTATACAGGAAGAACCAGAAAGATCCACTCGGAGTTACTTTAGAAATACTACTATTAATATTTGTATAAGGCTTGAAAGTACTACTATAGTATTATTCTACAGAAGTAGGTTCTAGATTCTAGGAGTTTTATTTATATTCTACGCTTCGGCTTGTCTCCGATAGATTCTGGTAAGGTCTTCGACTCCGTTGATCTCCCTCGGATATCTTCAACTCTTTAAGTGAATTATTTCCTGGAAACGTCATTGGTTTCTCGGAGATCTAGCAAGGGTTAAGAATAGACGTTGAGTCCGAGCGTACTCAGCAAATTCACTAAAGAGGAGTGTTTGATGCACTATCTAAAGCCACAGACCATAGGTCGTAGGCAATGCAAGTTTTTGTACACATTTCTTCAAAGGTTGGTTTTATTCTGAAAAGCTATGTCCATCAGCATTTACGGGTTTACCAGAACTTTCATGGAGTTCCTTTCCCGCAGCGTTCGCAGCTCCTTCCCGGAACAGGGAGTAACAAGTTACAGTTTTTACACTCTGCATATGTGCGTCACTTTACCCATGAGAGATCTTAGCTTTGTTGCACATCCGAGTTATAGGCTCGTTCACACTTCCTTGGTATGAGGCCCAGACTAAGATCCAAGCCAATCACTGTCCTTCTCCGCGACCCCGCATACACCACAATTGACGGATGACCAAACTCAATGTAGACTTTTCCCCGTATAAAACGTCTATACGTTAATTGGATACACATAACAACCATTAACACTAGATATCTGTCTTTTGTAAGCCCAGATCCACGGTAGGCTTCCGCCGTATAAAACGGCTATACCCACGATCTGCAACTTACAAATGCCCAGAACAGTGTCCAATGCATGCGAAAGGGAGCCGATCCAGCTAACTTCTCCGTCCCATTCCAAATCTCATGGTTAACGCGTAATATACGGTGCAAGAATCACTGGCGACATTGTTGTTAAGTCCTAGATAATATGTTCCTTTACCACCGGAACTTTCATAGTAGATTATTACCTCATGGTAAATAACCTATAATCATATTATTATGAAAATAGTTGTTTTCTGATGTTTTTCAAATGCAGGTGATGACAACACTGGATTTGCAAAATACTTTACAGAAAAATAATCAAAGGACATGAGAAAGTGTGAACTTGCCTTTTGTGATTGCAAGATTATGCACTCACGGTCTTCAAGATAATAGAAGATCCAATATCTGAAATCAGCATCATTGGTCCGTTAAGGACTAATGTTTAAAGAAGCAAGATGCCATTATGCATAAATAATGCTATGCAATTTTATAATTCCCAAAGTGAAACCCTTAGTATTTTGAATAAGTTGATCTTAGGTATCTTCTTTAAGATTGGGTTTATCTTTAAGTTTATTTCATAAGCAATGACATTGATAAGGAACTTAAGTGTTAACAAACCAAAATATACAAATACTAATAGAATGATGTGATTATGATTAATGGTTATCTGGTGATTGGGATAAAGAGTCCTTGAGTTGAGTTCTTAAGAGCTGAAGGAACGAATATAGACTTGTTTGTGTGAAGTGGCAAAAAGAATAACATTTGAAGAAACTAGTATTAGTTAAGGTTAATTAGCCTTAATGGTTATTAGGTTTTACATTAGGGTTTGTGATGGTTAGATGGTGTTAAGTTATCATATTTTAAATGATGATACATGTGACTAAAGTTAACTTTAAAACATGAATTAACTTCAAATGAGATGTTTATGATTGTTTAAACCAAAGTTAACTATAAAAATAGAAGTGAATTGTAAGATATGATGAGTTTTAGAATAGCATCTAGTGTTAGGGTTTTGGTAAATATGATTAAGGATGATCCCTTTTAATTTAAGTGAAAGATAAATTTAATAATAATATGTAATTTATTAATGGGAGCATAATTATATGATCTTACAAATTTTGTTAGGGTTTAGAATCATTTTAAGAGTGGTTGAGGGATGGATATTACTCACCCTCTTACACATGAGTGTTATATAATATTTATTTAAAAGGAGTTTAATTTGGATTTAAGATTTAAAAATATTTAAAGGTAATAGTTACATTTAAGTTTTATTTTAATTATGGATTTAAACTTACTAATCGAACTTTAAAGGTTTTAGTGTTTTTATAAGAAAATGTGATTATTTCTTACTTAAGAAATGATTTTAAGAATTAACAAAGTGGGTATAAGTAATGAATTTTATTTAATTTAAAATGTTCTTAAATAATATACATAGTATTTTTCTTGTGAAATATGCTTATTAAAGACCTTAAAAATGAATTTTATTTATTTTTAAGTCTTACCTTTATTTTTATAAAATTCTTCAAAGAATTAAGTGTCTTTAAATCTTTGATTTATATTTTATTCGTAAAAACTCTAAGTTAGTATTTTTATAAAATAGTAAAGTTATTTTTATACACAAAAATGATTTTTATTTATTTTTTTAGGAAATTTCCTTATATTATTTTAATTTATTGAGAACTTTAGTGTCTTTAATAGTATTTATTTAGTTTAATCAAGTGGTTTTATATTTTTCTTGGATAATATCATTTTTGTGATTATTTAGAGATATTAATTATATTTTTAGAATTTCCCTACATTTGTTTAAGGTTTGAATATTATTAAAGGTATGGTGGTAATTTATAATCAATGTAGATTACCTTTTTGTTTTTATTTCTTTGCTAATTGAACTAGGTGTATAGGATAATTTGGCCCTTAGGACGATTCGGCCCACCTAGGCCCATTCAGTTGGGCTATTCCTAGCCCAACACCCTCTCTCTCTCTCATTCCTCTCATCTCATGCTCTCATCGTTCCCCTCTGGTTGCTGGCGACACCGCCGTCGTCGTCTGCCCGATTCCGGCGAGACAGGCCGTTGTGGTCGCCGCCGATTGTCGCCAGAGCTTCGCCTCCCTCTGCCCGATCTGGCTTTCCAATCGGATTTATCCTTAAGGCCCTGTCGAGCTCGCCCCTTCCATTTTATGTGCGTCTAGGGTTTCGGTATCCTAGTTTCGCCGAGCCCTAGTGATGGTTTGATGTTGTCCTAGTGGTGGATTGATGTTGGTGAAGATGGGGTATGTTCTTGGGTTGATGTAGCTCGGCGCAGGTCACAGGTTGCAGCTCGGCGCGGGCTCAGGTGTCGCCTGTGCCGCTGTGCCGTGGTCTTTGCCACTACAACCTCCCCGCTGGTCTGCTTCCTCTTCAAATTCTATCGAGGACCACCGGGTATGTTCTTACTCCACCTTCTTCTACTCCCTTCCCTTATATTATGATTGAGTCTAAATTTGGGTTCTTATTATTCTAGATTTAGTCTGCAGCTTGCGGTGACCCATCTAATACTAAGGTTGAACATTTCTTGTTCAATTAGGTTTGAATCTGGGGCCCCAGTGATACTACTGATCCTTTGTTAGTGACCTATCCTGATTTGTTATCATGTCAAGTTTCTCCTGGTATCCTTTGCTCTACTGTAATCTTGATACCATGGTGATGTTGGGATTTGAACAGTGCATATAATTTATAGAATTCATATGACAGTATGAATTCAAATGAGTTGGCTACAATCCCATATAAATATATATTTGTGAAGTGATTTAACACTGATTCTTCATTCAGTATGGATTTAAGTATATGCTGCTAGTATAGCAGAAACAAAGTATGATGGATTGATTCCTAAAACTTTTGGAGGAATGATTAATTGAGTACAGTTGCTACCCTGGAACATTTGCTTGGTGACTGCTTTAATTACTTCCTAACTTACTGTCAGCAAGACAGTGTTCACATGGTTCCTAGTTGTTGGCTAAGTAAAAGATGATTTTGTGCTGAGAAGGATCCTGAATGGCCCTAAATGATCTCCTAGAATTTATCTAGTTGCATACTAATTTGGATCTGGTTTGATCTTGTTGCCTGACCAAACTGGAAGGGATTAATATTAGATAATGATTCCTAGTAATTTTGATCTAGGAAGATGATTTATCTCATGTAAATGTGCTATATAGTTGGCATGTGCTTGTGATACTGTTAATAAGACAGTAACTTTCCAATGATTCCTATATGCTCAATCTAAGGAATATGATTTTAAATTCAGGCTTGATTGCTTGCAGGTAAGTTGGTGTATCTTATGCGATTCACCTTGCTAGCTTTGTTTCTAGCTGAGAACTGATAAGAACATTTCTATGCTTGCTCAAACTATGCTAGTGATGTGAAGTCCCTGCTGGGCAATTTGTCCCTTTTGACTTGATAGTATGGTGGTTTATATTATTTGGGATATGCTATTGTGGTGCCTCACTAGAGTGTGCACAGTAGATATCCCATGATGGTATGATCTGCTACAGGAGTAGCTAAGTATGGATTAGGGTTTGGCTACCAATGATGCACAGTCTGATGTTTCTTGATTCATTTAATGATATGAATTTGTACTATACTTGATTTCTTAGCTTGGCCTATGATGCAAAGGCTAAGGCATACTTGGATAAGGACAAATATTTATGTTGGCTTTACACCTCTGTGATGAACCTTGTATAGCATTCCTATACAAACTGAGAGAAATCTCTCCTTCTAATCCTCCTAGACAATCTCTAGTTGAAGGGTAGCTGGTGAGATCTTGATTTGCAATAACTCCCTTTATTCCCTTGTTTATGATTGTGAAATAAAACAAGAACAAATACTATGCATTATTATTGGTATAACAACCTTTTGTTGTTGATGAATTAGTGCTGTGACTTGTGGTTCCTAGTGGATCTTGTGCTCCCGAACCTTGTCCTTCTAGATCCTATAGAACTGGCTTCTTGTACTTACTTATTCTCCTGTAACACGCCTCCTTGCTCCCTCCTTCTACTACTTGATCTTCTCTTGGATGGCTTAAGTAAGCAACCAGATGCTAATTAGGTGACTAACCTATGATTTGTTGAGTTGTTGCAGCTGCTGGCTGGTGTTGATATTGATCAACCACTGTTACTTAGTGGCCTACCTTCCTCCCTTCTACGGTTGTAGCTACTGCTACTTCTCTTCTTAGAACCTAGGCCTCCGCCTTGTGCTCCTGACTTGATCTATTGAATCTGCTACTGCTTTTCCTTCTGTTGATGCTCCTGGATCTACCTTCCCCTTATTCTAGCTCTACGATGGCTCCTGGGAGCAACCAAAGCTAGAGAGGTGGCAGTATGGAACTCTGTTGGTAGTGTTGTGCTGATGTGTTGTGGGGTGTGGGCATGTACTCGTTATCTATGGTTGCTTCCTTCTTATCTGATTTCCTGGGTTATTATGGTGATGACAGCACCCAACTGCATGTGGTGATGGTACTGCTTGTGGGTGTGCCTGGTATGGTCCTGGAACCCTCCCTTGTCCAGGTTCCATCTGTGAGATCTTTTGCTATGGGTGTGCTCGGCTGGTTTGGTATTATCTGAAGTTGAGCTATATTTTTGGATGTTGCCAAGTGGATTTCTTAATTAGCCAATGATGTGGTTCTGAGGCAATAACACTGATATGAATAGATACTACAATCTGGTGAAACTTTCCCCTTAAATATTAGCTCCATGATGAATCTTAACAATGCATTTCACTGTTCACTTCTGAGAGCAAAACTAACCAACTAATCCTTTATTTTATTTTATTTTATTATATTTTTGTTTTCTTTTTGTTGTGTTTGCAGGAGATGAAAAGAGGAAACAAAATCATTGGCAGATGATGAAGGGATAAGAGAACAATAGCTTTATGAGTTTCTTTGTATTATAAATATTGTAATTTTATTTTTCTGTTTGAACATTGTAAAAACACTGTATTGTTGTATAAAGTTTACTTATTTCATTTTTATTTATTTTACAATTATTTTGTAAGGAAAATGTCATATAAATTGTTGTAATAAAGAATATTGTGATTTATTTCAAATGTAATTCTTTTCCCTACTTGTTTGTTTCCTAATTGTAAAGACAATGTCTTATATAAAGAATTCTTTTATTTATCTATTGTAAAATAATACTATATGCATATTTTTTATTAATAAAGAATCCTTGTTGTATTATTTATGTACTCATTTCATTTCAAGTTATTAAATATTTCCAATTCTTATTTGTGAATTTTATAAATTCATTTTAATAACACATTTGAAATCCAAATACATGTCTGAACAAATTTTTCCCTGAAACAAAGAATTCTACAAAGGTCATGTCATAATCTATCGCACTTGCTCCGAAGTTTCCTTCAGTACAAGAGATATCCCGATCCCTCCATAGCTCTTTTAGTTTTGCGCGAAAATTCCTCGGATTTTCTTATGCATGAATGCAATGCACAAACCTGCGTCCTCTCTATTTCTAGGTGCTAATCCTGGGATGTTACAGACTCCCCCCCCTAAAATAAACTTCATCCTCGAAGTTTGCACCCTCTTACGTTTCCGAAGATAAAATTGACTTCTTCAGATCCTGGTGACTCTTCTAAATCCAAGATGAAGATAATTATTGTATCTTCATTCAAACTTTTCCTTGGACCCTCTTTTGATTTGAAATGAGCCAACTTCTAATCCCTGTTGATGTATAAACTTCTTTTGAATCTAGCACTTTTCCCTGACCAGACCCTCTTGAGTGTTTTCAGTTTAGGACATCTTATTTAAGAAGTGTCTAAGTTTTTAGAAAGTCTCCTTAAGGTAAGATTCTGGTATATATTGTAGCTTGACTCTATTATTCATCTATTTATGGTATACTTTTTCCTTATGACTTACTTTTTAACAATGTTTTTGGCTTTCCCTAAACCTTACTATGAACCTCAACTTCTGATGCTTCATTATTCACTCTCCCCCTTGAGATTTTCTAATGGTCTTTTGAGTAATAGATGGTATACCCACATACTTGGGAAATAGTGGTGCAAAAATCTCTAACTCCTCAATTGCATGTATAAGGTAACTTTTATCATTAATACTGTTTTGACTTACCACTTGCTTTGTTGTGATTGTTACTGTTATTGACTTCATTTATGGTTTCATACTTCCACTTTCCTGAGGATATACCTTTTCACCCATACCCTCCTTTGATGGTAATTTGGTGGATGTTGTGTCTCCTCCCATTGATATTCCATAAACCTCCTGATGATCCTGACAACATGATTTCTTGTGTCCTAGGATTCCACACTTGCTACATTTCCCCTGAAATGCTGCTACATTACTTTCTCCATTTGGTTTAGGCTGAATATTTTGAGTAGATGATAACCACATTATTGGTTCTATTACTCCTGCTGTCCATCCATGAGTTAACTGCGGTTTTAGGCAGTTCCTTTTCATGTGTCCTGGTTCTCCACATTGGTAACATACTATCTTAGGTTTTGGACACTCCTTCAACGCGTGGCCTCGAATTCCATAGTTGTGACATATTTTCTCTGTTTTGTATGTCATAAGTGGATCCGTATAATTTTTCGTCATATGTCCTTGGGCCTGACCTGTTATGGCCTGTTTTTGAATTCTCTTTTTCTTTCTTTCAGGGGCATCAATCTCGTCATCTCCTGATATATGTGCACTATCAACCAATTCCTGGAACTCCTTTGCACGCACAATCCTGAGCTGCATCTTCATAATTGCTTGTAGTCCTTTCATGAACTTCTTTTGTCGTTTCGCCTCCCTGTTTACCTTCTCTCTATAGTGACCTCGGATCGATAAGGATCCTAAGTCCCTGTGATTAACATGCTAGTCCCTGGATCAAAATATAGCACTCACAGTCGATGAAATATCATGTAAAACACAAAGTATTTATTACACGGAGAATCCAGAGTATGAATTTATTACAAAATTGCTTAGCATTAAGCTAGCTCAAATAACAGCGGAAACATAAAAGTAGCTTGAGTCCATCAACGCCCCAGGGTTATCGAGTGTAGACTCGCGATCCCTACGCACCTTTCAATCTTCGGATTCTGCACATAAAACGTGTAGCCAACAAGTTGGGTCAATACTTTGAATGTATTGGCAAATTACACCAAGGAGAGAAAAGACTATCTCTACATGCAAGGCTAGTTTAGGCTGTAGAGTTCATTTGCTCAAGGCTGGTTTTCTTAAGTAGAGAGAAGAAGAGAGGATTGTCCTACTTTGTAAACATTTGCTTAGATAAAATAAGGTCTAGTGGCACACGAGGATATTACGCACCAAGTGTCCAAACAACCAAACACTTGGATATTACGCACCAAGTGACACTTGGATATTACACACTAAGTTTCCCAAAATCCCACCCATTGGCGATATTACTCACGCCATGGGGTTTTAAAACTTTGTTTTTAGAAAAGAGAGAGGAAGATCCTTCAGAGGCTCCATCCTTCAGATGCTCAATGTTGTTCTGTTTCTGTGAACACGGCTGATCGATCAGATTGCAATACTCTCGAGAGTTTGTGCACTTTACCCACAACCCACGATCAAGTCCTTTTATAGACAAGACCATGGAGAGGCTTTCCCTTAGTAGCCCCTCTACCTTCTGGATCCAACCGTGCCAAGAACCTCCAAATGTTGGTACCCAGGTGAGGTTTCCCACTAAGTACTAGGCCAAGACAGAGCCCATAATGTATTGTGGTTGCACTGGAAGCTTCTGAATTCTGAAACATGGCAGACTTCTTTGATTCCTGGGCGGCCGTCCTCCACCAAAATCTCACTCGTTGTCCCGACAACCATTCCGCCCAGAACAAAACTTAGTTTTATTTTGAAATGGATTTGAAGAAAAGTGTGCTCTAGAGAGCCTTTATACTTAGAAAATTCTTTGTCTTTCGAACCCCCCAACGGTACTTTGTATATACAGCATAGCAAGCAATACTTAGCAAAAAAAGGGGTAACCTATTAGGAGGGTAAATCCTAAGTATAGAGCTACTCATGGCATACTACAAAATCATCGCACTTGCAAAATAATACTAAGGAAAAATTCTACTAGAATATCCTACACATGCATACTACAGAATTTTGAAGATCACATGCATAGAATCAAAACTGGGACAAAATTATGAACAAGTGGTGTAACTTGCCTTGATCCGAGCAGCACTCACAATATCACTCCTTAGCGCACTCCGAACAATCTAACGAATCACAAACACAGATTTGATCACAACTTGCTCAAACATGTCACAGAGATAATCATGCATGCATGCGACATGGTATTTTATGCAAGATTGGTTCTTCTAAAAAGTCAAGATAGCAAGATTGAGTTGCAATGGTGTAAGGGTGTCACTAGGATTGATTTCCCAAAGGTCTAGATCTAATTGAGTCACTAAAACAATTTCCTAGGGTTAACGGAGATCAAACCATCTAATTAGCCCCAAGCTATATCTAATGATCTTAAGCAAAGTTTAATAATTTTGTTCAACACGTATTGTGGAAACAAAATTATTGCAACAAGAATTAACTAAAACAGAATTTTAATTATTTTTCTATAGAATAAACACTATAATCTAATGATTAAAATCTACACCTAAAACCTTACTGTAAACTTGGTATATTATTGCAGATCTGGATTCTACATAAAATTATGAATCCAACAGTATATTATAAGCTAGATTTGGCCAAAAATTCAATTTTATATGATTTTCGCAATGTTTAGATCAAATCTGCGAACAGATCTGACCCCCTAACTTAAAACATTGCCAAGTGGCGGCTTCTGGTTGGGCCAGCTGGACAGGCGGGTGACGCGGCGCGGTGACGACGCGCTTGCCGCGCGGTTTGCCATGCGGCGCAACGTGGTTGGCCGATACCCCTTCGTCCCCCCTTCTAATCTGGCCCGCAAGATTACAATCGGACGGCCGAGGCGGCTCCACTAACCTGTGGTGGTGGCGGCGATGGAGACGACGGCGGCGGCGGCGGAGTCGACGGTGGTCGGAGGTCCTGGCGGCCCTAGTGAAGGCGACGAAGATGGCCCCCGATGCGCACGTCGATGGCGAATCACCCAACGGTCTCAGCACGGTCCCTCTCCTCCTCCTTCTCCCAGCGTCGGCCGTTCCTCTTCTCGGACCCGACGGCTCCGGCGAGCAATTGCCGGTGACCTCCTGCGTTTCGGAAGAAACGAATTAGACGGGCGGGTAGGGTAGGTCGGGGCGAGAAGGGTGGAAGGTGTAACATGGCTCGAGGTGCCCTGGAGAGTCGCCAACCTCGACCTCCGACGGCGGCTGCTCCGGCGAGTTCGGAAACTTACGAAAACGGGGCTAGGGTTTGAGAAAAACGAGGGAAACGATGGGAGCCGATGCTGTGGTATAAGAGGGAGGGATTTCGTGACGTAGGGGGCACAGATTAGATCCTTAATCGGCCGATTTCCTCGGTCTGAAGCGCGGCAGGCCGCCGTGGTCGTCCTGGAGTCGATGAAGGCGCTGACGCGTGGGTCCGGGTGGCGGTGGCGACTGCGCGGGTGGGCCGGTGGCGGGCTGCGGTGGCTGGCGCTAGCTGGGTGCCGCGCGTGCGCGGGTGGGCTGGCGCTGCGGCCCAGTTTGGTTAGGCTGCCCCCCTTCTTTTCTTTTAACAATTTTCAATTTCTGATTTAGCAAAACCTAAATAACTTTTGCATACTAAGTCCAAACTTGATGAAAATTGTTTCTAAATTTTTATAAAATTAAGGTGGTCAACAAAGGGCCATGGTTTAATGTTTTTTTACTTAGTTTTAGAAGGGGTCAAACTACCACAACAATAGTGCTTACATATGGCAACCACTATTAGGGTTTTTCTAGGTTTAGGTGTTTAGGATTTGTTGTAAAAAAAGAATTCATTTGTAGAATGCAATGATGCAAGGATGATGCATGGAACTAATAACATCCTATTATAAAATCTGGGATGTTACACTCACTAATGTACTTGGATAAACGGTTAAACTCTTGTACATGTTTTAGAACTGGAAGATTCTTTTTCTCTAAATCTTCATTCTCCTTCTTTTTACCATTGTTCCGATGAACAAATTCTTCTCGAAACTTATTTTTAAACTCATCCCATATATGGATACCTTCTTCCGGAATCACGAACTTGGACTTTTCCCAACACATGGATGTGGTTCCAGTCAATAGATAAGTTACATAGCGCACCTTTTCTTCATCCTTGCATCCCACACTTTTAAGCTTACGGGATGTATCCATTAACCAATTTTCTGCCTCCATAGGTTCTTCAACCATAGAAAAACTCCAGGGTTTGGTTTCTAAGAATTCCACCAGTTTAACCCTTGGATGTAATTCCTTGAATTGCTTTTCTTGCCTAACCTTTAATGTCTCCCGATAAAACTGGTTCTGCCTCTTGGTTTCAACCTTTCTTCCTTCTTCCATACTCCTCATATACTGAAGAACCTCCTCTTTGGTGGTTAAATACGGCTTTTGATTTGATCCTTCCTTCAAAATTGCCTGGTTAGCCTCCTTTTGTTGTATCACCAACATCTCATGAGCCTTCATCTTTCCAACCTTAAAGTGATAATTTGCCTCTCCCTCACGCGAACCCATTTCCCCTTCTAGACCTGTACATCAAGTAAGGACTCCATGAAACATCATGCATATTCCCATAAAGTTCAAACTTCATACACAGACCTAGTCACACAATAAATTCCAATAAAATCCAACAAATCCAAATGTTACCTCTAGCAAACATACATTAAAAGCCTGTAGAAATAGTACTTCGAGTAAAACATCTCTTGTACTTAGGCTTTGATGTTATAAACTACAATTTTTATACATTTAGTGTATGTACTTCTACCGTTATGTACCTATTTGTAGGTCTCATAATGTTCTTGGCCTCTAAAATTACACCATTTGCCCATTTGCAAAGGGATAACTTTTGGTAGAATTTTATCCGACTCTATAGATAGTTGGTTAAATCACTCTATAATTGGTTATACCTTAATTATCCTTGGAGTTACATACTAAACATCATTCTCACATTTCTACCCTTTGTTTCTAATATTAACTTTTCTAAGCATATTTATTATAACAACGAATAATTCTGAAGTGTTAACTAGTTTCATAACCTATATGGATCTACTTGTACTATAAGAATATTGTCTTGTCATTCATGCCACTATGGATTTGGCATATTACATGGGGTTATATAAGCATAACCCTATTTTTTACTCTTGACAAGATTCTATTCTTCATATAATAGCTTTTAGTTAAACAAAACATTAGTTACTTCCCCTACAATAACATGTTGTTTAAGGTTTTGGGACATACTCCTCTGGTATTTACCACTAGTATAAAGATAATAACAAAGTTTTACTTCATTTCATGGCTTCTCTTAGTAAGATAACACCATGATTTACTACTCCCTTATTAGGTACTCTTCCTTGGTGATATACTACTCTGGTTTAGTTATAGTCTAGAATAGTCTAGTAGAAGATATATTGTCTACTTATGAATATTGGATAGGTACTTCCTAAATTAAATAGTAGATAAGTATTTATTAATAAGAAAAGAAGTAATCTAAGAACTTTAATAAGGTGTGACAAGGTTATTCTCAAGTGAATATCCATCACATGTATAAGGAAATATAGTGTAGATAAGATGGCTTCCTAAAGTCACTATCCAGCCTACAGGTTCTACCCATTTACTAGGTTTCCAACCTAAGGTCAAATCATATGCTCTGATACCAACTGCGGTGACCCAGCATACCACTGCATGGTGTAGTACACTATAGTCGTTGATATAACACCAATGGAACACTGTTCCATCCGCATTATATCCCTCAGAGTGGTACAACAGAAACATCGCGGGTCCAAGACACCACTTTACATTACATATACCATATTACAAAAGATCCAGAGAGATTCCTCGGATAGTGAGGAATATTATACTGGAAGAACCAGAAAGATCCACTCGGAGTTACTTTAGAAGTACTACTATTAATATTTGTATAAGGCTTGAAAGTACTACTATAGTATTATTCTACAGAAGTAGGTTCTAGATTCTAGGAGTTTTATTTATATTCTACGCTTCGGCTTGTCTTCGATAGATTCCGGTAAGGTCTTCGACTCCGTTGATCTCCCTCGGATATCTTCAACTCTTTAAGTGACTTATTTCCTGGAAACGTCATTGGTTTCTCTGAGATCTAGAAAGGGTTAAGAAGATACGTTGAGTCCGAGCGTACTCAGCAAATTAACTAAAGAGGAGTCTTCGATGCACTATCTACAGCCACAGACCATAGGTCGTAGGCAATGCAAGTTTTCGTAAACATTTCTTCAAAGGTTGGTTTTATTCTGAAAAGCTATGTCCATCAGCCTTCACGGGTTTACCAGAACTTTCATGGAGTTCCTTTCCCGCAGCGTTCGCAGCTCCTTCCCGGAACAGGGAGTAACTAGTTACAGTTTTTACACTCTGCTGAGGTGCGTCACTTTACCCATGAGAGATCTTAGCTTTGTTGCACATCCGAGTTATAGGCTCGTTCACACTTCCTTGGTATGAGGCCCAGACTAAGATCCAAGCCAATCACTGTCCTTCTCCGCGACCCCGCATACACCACAATTGATGGATGACCAAACTCAAGGTAGACTTTTCCCCGTATAAAACGGCTATACCTTAATTGGATACACACAACAACCATTAACACTAGATATCTGTCTTTTGTAAGCCCAGATCCACGGTAAGATTCCCCCGTATAAAACGGTTATACCCACGATCTGCAACATACAAATGCCTAGAACAGTGTCCAATGCATGCGAAAGGGAGCCAATCCAGCTGACTTCTCCTTCCCATTCCAAATCTCATGGTTAACGCGTAATATACGGGGCAAGAATCACTGCGACATTGGTTGTTAAGTCCTAGATAATATGTTCCTTTACTGTCAACACCTGGATTTTTAATCCCAGATGCCTGTTATGCCATACATCGCAATCCCAGGATTACCATTTTTGCGAGACATAACATAATTGGATACCATAGTACGTCATCCATTACAAACCGTACTTAAGGTCTTACACAAATAGGGATCTCATGATCCAGTTCTTAATACAACATCAAGCAGCGGAATACGTAATTATAACGGTAGCGTAGGCGGGAAGCTCCATCTTCGGGGTTCACAGGCAATGCTGACGATGGGAGATGATCCTAGTTGTCGTAACCTTCTTGGGGTCCATCCTCCAGGTACTCCTCTTCATAGTCTGGCCACGGGAATAGCCAGGGACAAAGCCATGAGTACTCTTTTAAGTACTCGCAAACTAATACTAACAAGTGAAAGGGGTTTTTGATAATAGGACACTAGGCTCTAGGGTTGTTTTGCAAAAGCCAGATTTATCTCTACTAAGTTTAGAAGCAACGAATAACTAGTCACAATTTTATAACTCCTAGGTGGGAACTTGTATTCCATATCACAACCCTGTTGTGGTCATGTCAAAGTCTCAATCCATTTCACAAGTCATTTTGAAAAGTCTGACGGGGGAACAATATGGCCACTCCAACTGTCCATAACCGCGGAGACAGGGGGGCGAAGCGGTACGGGGCAACGTGGTGCGTTCGATCTGGTTCTAATCCAACGGCTGGGAGTCATCGTCGACGTTGGGCAACGCTGGCAAGACAGAAACCTAGCGCGGCCAGTGGGGGTTGCTGGGGGCTCACCGGGGTGCAGGTGAGGGTCGGCGAGGCGGGCGAGCGAAGAAGTCGACGACGGCGAATCTCCTGGTACCGGTGGCTCCTCCTGGGGCGGCTCCAATCGCTGGCTCCCTTCTTCTCCAGAGGCGGCAGGCTCCGGTGAAATTCCGGCGATGTGCTGCTCGCCTTGCTCTGGGAACGGTGTGGCACGATCAGTGACGAGAGGGGAGTAGAATGGTGTGCTCAATTAGGCTGGGGGTGGGCTCTATTTATAGTCGAGCGAGGGGACCGTCGGGGCGCACGGTGAGCTCGTCGGGGGCGATGGTACAGACGGCTATTGGCATGGGCGAAGGTAGGGGACGGTGCGGTGTTCCCTGGCGATGCTCAATGATATGGTGGCGAGACGTGGGGCGGTGCGGGTTGGTCTGGAACACGCGACGCTCTGCGCGGCAGAGGCGGCGTCTTCGACGACGAGCGGTGGCTGTACGGCATGGGGCGGCGAACGGGGATGTCTGGCGGTATCCTGGGTCGGTGGCGATCGTGTATGCACGCGGCGAGGGAGGCGCGCGGTCTGTGGGCTTCGGTCGAGGGTGGCGCTCTGGCGCATGCTCGGCATGGTTGCTGGAGAGCTGGGCGCGGTCCGTGCGTGTGGTCCAGTGGCTGGAAACGTCCGAGCGCTGGACAGGGAGTGGCGGTGGACGGTGGGCTGCCTCCTAGACATGCTGGCTAGGCTTGGTGCTTCTCCTAGCTTGCTGTCGACATGTGGGTGGCAAGGGTGGCTTCAACTATTCACCATTGATGGTTTTGGCAAGCTCATAGTGGTGCTAGTGCTTGGTTAATCTTGCTAGATGATCTACTGAGCTGGTTGTGAGCTAGATAGGGAACCAGTTAGGCTCAAAACACTGCACACTATAGTGTTTTGATTTTGTTTGATTTGTGTCTACCAAGTGTTTGATGAAATGGCCGTAGTAATTCAAGTTTTGAATTTTGAAAAGATTTTTGGTGGGTGTGCTAGATTGGTGCTGGTGAGTCTGCAGATGCTTGGGTTTTGAGAGTTGAGCTTGTTTGAGTGGTTTTTGAAAAAGTGGGAGCTTCTCATATGATAAAGATTCAATTTTGAATTGCCATTTAAACTATGTATTTGAAAGTTTCTGGATGATCACAAAGTGGAACTTGATACTTTGTTATGAGTACAATCAAGGGGTGCAAAGATCCAGAAAAGTTTCTGTTAAGTTCTGAAAGTTTGAGACAGCCAAAGTAGGCATGGGGGTTAAATTGGTCAAAATGACCATTCCTTTATTTTATTTGTTTTGCTTCACTTGTCTTTGGGAAAAGTGTGGGAAATGTTTAGATGATGTTTATTTCACCTAAGAAAAATTTTACAAGCAAAGAAACACACAAACAACGTGGTTCAAAAGAATTTCAAATTAAATGCATACACATATGCATGCTTTCATAATTTTATTTAGAAAAGTTTTTGTTAACCCTAATTTTGATGATTAGAGTTTGATGATTTAAGTTTAGTATTTTTGGGATGTTACAAACCTTCCACCCTTAAACAAAATCTCGTCCCGAGATTTGAAATAGGACGAAAATATTACGTAGGATTTAAAAGATCGGGAAACTCCGTCCTGATGTGATCTTCGCGCTCCCAGGTAGCTTCCTCTTCTGTGTGGTTGCTCCACTGAATCTTGAGAAACTTGATGCTTCGGGTTCGGGTAGTTCGAAAAGATTCTTCCAAAATACGGATGGGTACTTCGGGATAGGTCAGGTCATCGTTGATCTCTATGGTCTGGTGGTCGATATTTTTGAACACTTCGGTCTTCTCTGGGACTTCACTTGCAAAGTAATGAGATATGGAACACATTGTGCACGGCGGACATCTCTTCGGGTAGTTCCAATTGATACGATACTTCTCCTCGACGGTTCAGAATCTTGAAAGGTCCGATATATCTGGGGGCTAACTTTCCCTTGAGTTGGAAACGCCGCATTCCCTTCAATGGCGACACTTTCAGATAAACGAAGTCTCCTATGTTGAAGGAGAGGTCTCTACGTCTCTTGTAGGCGTAACTCTTCTGCCTGGATTGGGCTGTCTTGAGGTGCTCACGAATCTTGTGAACCTTCTCTTCTGCTTCTCGTAGGATGTCGGGTCCGAAAATCTGACTCTCTCCTACTTCCGACCAGTTCAAAGGGGTGCGACACTTCCTTCCGTACATGAATTCAAATGGGGCCATTTGCAAACTGGCTTGATAACTGTTGTTGTATGAAAATTGTGCAAACGGCAGACAGTCTTCCCACTTGGATCCATATTCTAACACACATGCTCTCAGCATATCTTCGAGTATTTGGTTTACTCGCTGCGTTTGTCTATCGGTCTGAGGGTGATACGCGGTGCTG
Source organism: Avena atlantica (assembly GCA_910589765.1). Lineage (NCBI taxonomy): Eukaryota > Viridiplantae > Streptophyta > Magnoliopsida > Poales > Poaceae > Avena > Avena atlantica. Next base: position 42,634,395 of record OU342736.1, on the reverse strand, counting down.
AAATCTAGGCGGGTTCCTAAACCTTCTTGGACTTTCTTCCAGAATCTAGAGGTAAACTGAGTTCCTCGATTCGATACGATGTTCTTGGGGACTCCATGCAAACTAACGATTCTAGCGATGTACAACTCTGCTAGTTTCGAACTCTGATATGGGGTCTTGACGGGTAAGAAATGGGCGACTTTGGACAATCTGTCCACTATGACCCAAATAGAGTCATTTCCCCTACTAGAAGTAGGCAGTCCAGTGATAAAGTCCATTCCAAAAGAATCCCATTTCCATTCCGGAATCTGCAAGGGTTGCAACAATCCAGCGGGTCTTTGATGTCCTGCCTTCACTCGCTGACATATATCACACTTGGCGATATAGCTTCCGATTTCTCTCTTCATCTTATGCCACCAAAATTGCTCTTTTAAATCTTGATACATCTTAGTTCCTCCGGGATGGATAGAATAAAGAGTATCATGAGCCTCCTTCAAAATAACTTCTTTCAACTCAGAATCTGCGGGTACACAAAGGCGTCCTTTGTACCACAGAACTCCTTCTTCATCTTCGGTGAATCCGGGTACTTTGCCTATACCGATACGACGCTTGATTCCGTCGATACTAGCATTTCCTTTCTGGGCCTCTTTAATCTGACTGATCAAAGTGGGCTGGAGTTCTATGCTATCCAAAAATCCTTCACGTACTAATTCCATTCGAAAATCTTCCATCTCTTTGTGCAAACTTGGTTGCTCCTTCAAAATCATGGAGTTCAAGCGGCACGACAATCTGCTAAGGGCATCTGCTACCACATGGGCTTTACCAGGGTGATAGTGAATGTCCAGGTCGTAATCCTTGATTAACTTAATCCATCTTGTCTGTCTCATATTCAGCTCCTTCTGAGTGAATATATACTTCAGGCTCTTGTGATCCGAATAGATCTCACAACGGTTTCCCATCAGGTAATGCCTCCATGTTTTCAAGGCTAGAACTACGGCTGCGAGTTCGAGGTCATGGGTTGGGTAATTTTTCTCATGTTGTTTCAGTTGTCGAGATAGATAAGATATAACTTTGCCTTCTTGCATTAGCACACATCCGAGACCAATCTTGGATGCGTCATAATACACATCGAAGGGCTTAGTGATATTTGGCATGATCAAGATTGGTGCTGAAATCAATCTCCTCTTGAGTTCTTGAAAACTCGCTTCACACTTGTCTGTCCATTCAAACTTCTTGTCCTTCTTCAGCAATTGGGTCATGGGTCTGGCGATACTAGAGAATCCTTCTACGAATTTGCGGTAATATCCCGCCAATCCGAGAAATGCACGAACTTGGGTTTGAGTGGTTGGGGCATGCCAATCTTCTACATGTTTCACTTTGGCAGGGTCAATGGCAATTCCTCCGGCTGATACAATGTGACCGAGGAATCCTACCTCCTGTAACCAGAATTCACATTTGCTAAACTTGGCATACAACTGATGCTCTCTAAGGGTTCCAAGAATGGTCCTTAGGTGTAGCTCATGTTCTTCTTCCGATTTGGAATAAATCAGAATGTCATCGATGAAAACAACGACAAACTTATCCAGGAAGTCCATAAAAATCTTATTCATGAGATTCATGAAATAAGCGAGGGCATTGGTTAGTCCAAAATACATGATTGTATACTCATACAATCCATATCTGGTGGTAAAGGCAGTCTTTGGAATATCCTCTGCATGAATTTTGAGTTGATGATAGCTAGTTCTAAGATCAATCTTAGAAAACACCTTGGCACCGGTCAACTGATTAAAAAAATCTTCTATCTTGGGCAAGGGGTACATGTTCTTGATGGTGACATCATTCAATTTCTGATAATCCGTACACAAACGGTTACCTCCATTCTTCTTGTCCACAAACAAGACAGGTGATCTCCAAGGTGACGCACTTGGTTGAATTAATCCAATTTCCAACATGGAATCCAGTTGCTTCTTCAGTTCTGCAAGATCTGACGGGTTCATACTATAGGGTCTCTAGGCTATCGGTCCGGTTCCAGGAATTAGTTCGATGATAAACTCGATATCCCAATCTGGGGGCATACCGGGCAAAACATCTGGAAATACATCGGGCTATTCACAGACTATCCGGACATGGTCAATGGTAGGTTGGGCTATACTCTTGTTACACTTGAATTGGCGAGGTAAGGTTTCATATACATGCTCGACTGATATTCCGGCTATACTGGTCATGGTTATGGATTTCTTGGCACAGTCAATCAATCCTTTATGTTTGGACATCCAATCCATTCCTAGTACTACTTCCAAACCTTTAGTTCTGAGGACTATCAGATTAGCATAAAAATCTATGCCATGGATTCGGATAGGGACGGCTTTGCAAATTTTCCTAGCCTTGGTGGTTGATCCGGGAATTTGAACGATCATTATATGCTTAAGTTTGGTTGGTTGAATTTTACTAGTGCATGCAAATTCTTTGGTGACAAATGAATGCGATGCACCAGAATCAAACAACACTCGTGCAAGTACTGAATTAACAGAAAACATACCCAGCACGACGTCTGGCGCTTCCTGAGCTTCTTCAGCATGCATGAGGAAAAGACGACCGTTGCGATTGAGTGAATTCCCTGGGGCAAACCTTCTTCCGGGCTGAACATGACGCTGCTGCTAAGCTGGGACATTGGCATTGGTTGATCTTTCCTTCCATCTGGATAGCTGAGTCGACAAGGGCTTCAATATCCGCAAAGGGGATATTGACTAACACCGTCTGCATCTCATCGTGCAGAACATTCAGGAATCTTTCTTTCTTCTTGGCTTCGGTGTTGATCTCATCCGGGGCATACCTAGCTAATGACAAGAATTTTTCACGGTATTCTACTACAGTCATCCTTCCTTGTTTTAGCTCTCTGAACTCGTCTCTCATTCTCTTGATCAAACCTGGTGGCACATGGGTTCTGCTAAACTTGACCTTGAATTCCTCCCAGGTCATCATCTGGCCTCCTGTCATTGCGCGAACACTGTTCCACCATGCCTAGAATCTCCGACTAGATAGTGGGTGGCAAACAGAACTTTCTCGTTGGCTTCCACTCCGGCGACTTCTAGGTTATTTTCCATGGTTTGCATCCAATCATCGGCGTCTAGGGGCTCTTCTGACTTAGTGAAAAAAGGTGGGTTGGTATTCTGGAAATTCTTGAGTTTAGATCCATGGTTGTCATGATTTCTGTGGTCTTGGTTGTTGTGGGCTAGCTGGGCTATCTGCTGAAGGGTGGCTAGGTTGGCTTGACATTCTACTCTTTCAGCTTCGCGGTCAGAAGTCAACATTTGCAGAATCTGCAACATCGGGTTCGGGGATGAACCACTTCCTCCACGTGGCATCTGAAGATTGAGATAGATCGTGACAAAAGAGGGAAATTTCTAAGGTTTTGGGTCTTTGAAAAGTTTTTAAAGTTTGACTTAGATTTTTCTAGCAACTTGCTTTTCATTCATTCATTCATAGCACACAGTACAACACACACTACAACAAAGACAAACAGATGGTTTTAAGAACCATTCTGAAAACTACGATATAGTGGGACCGAATACTACTCACTACGCTAGTGCTCAAGTGCTACTACTCCTCAGAATCTATGGCTTCATCATCCTCATCATCATCGATGAAGGCAAAATCATCCTCATCGGTGAAGAAATCCATAGCCTGATCCTCCAGAAAATCATCATCATCGTTGAGATAGGAGTAGGGGTCTCCACGAAGAACCTCTCCGGCATTCTCCCTTTCCTCCAACTGCATGTCTCTCACGTGGATGGTGTCCTCCAAAGATGAGATGCGGTGGCGAAGACGGGAAATGATGCGCTCCTTCTTGTAGAGCTTACGACGGCGAGACTTGCGCTCCTTTGATAGCATGGCGATGGTTTGATCCTTCGTCTTGATGATGGCCGACTTGTGGTTGGAGTAGTCACGGCAGTTGTCCAACTCCTGCTGACGATCGTACATCATGAAGCTAAGGTGGTCCAATTGAGTCTTTAGCTCGGGGTGGTATGGGGCTTCCAGTGATTTTCCATTTGCATCACGCCTTGGGAAAAACGCAAAACGAGTACCCTTGATCTGATTGATGCTCTGCCCACACAGACGGGAAAGAGCTTCTGCATGGCCCTGGCAAGTCCATCGAGCCAGTTGTTTTCTCTCAAGGTAAATTGAATTCCCTCAGCAGTGGGAGGTTCAATCTTTCCTCGGAGACTTGCAACAATTAGCCACTGCAGATCTTCTCCTCCTTGATCATTGAGCTGAGCTCCGAAGAACTCGGGATGCGGACGTTCCAGAAGTTCCGAAAGCTGGTCCAAATCCCTCTCAAAGATAAGGTCTCCTCCATTCCCCAAATGATAAAACTTGCTGTACTTCACGTCCATCTAGAAGAATATAAGATGAGTAAGTTAGTAGAGTGATCAAGTGTGTCAAAATTTTATGTATTTTGAAAGAGTTTTTGAGGAACATGAATTTTCATGAAAGAATCAAAGGGATAAGAATGAGAATAAGTTTTTATAAATATTTGTTTTCTTTGGTTTTGAAACTAAGTTTTTTATTCAACGTCCAGTCTAACTAGGGTCTCCTATGGTCAGGATGGCTCTGGTACCAACTTGTCAACACCCGGATTTTTAATCCCAGATGCATGTTATGCCATACATCACAATCCCAGGATTACCATTTTTGCGAGATATAACAGAATTGGATACCATGTACATCATCCATTACAAACCGTACTTAAGGTCTTACACAAATAGGGATCTCATGATCCAGTTCTTAATACAACATCAAGCAGCGGAATACGTAATAATAACGGTAGCGTAGGCGAAGCTCCATCTTCGGGGTTCACAGGCAATGCTGACGATGGGAGATGATCCTATTTGTCGTAACCTTCCTGGGGTCCATCCTCCAGGTACTCCTCTTCATAGTCTGGCCACGGGAATAGCCAGGGATAAAGCCATGAGTACTCTTTTAAGTACTCGCAAACTAATACTAACAAGTGAAAGGGGTTTTTGATAATAGGACACTAGGCTCTAGGGTTGTTTTGCAAAAGCCGGATTTATCTCTACTAAGTTTAGAAGCAACGAATAACTAGTCACAATTTTATAACTCCTAGGTGGGAACTTGTATTCCATATCACAACCCTGTTGTGGTCATGTCAAAGTCTCAATCCATTTCACAAGTCATTTTGAAAAGTCTGACGGGGGAACAATATGGCCACTCCAACTGTCCATAACCGCGGACGCGGCTATTCGAATAGTTTGACACTCTGCAGAGATTGTACACTTTCACCACAACATTCGATACATCTGTAAGGAACAAATCCTGAATTCACCATACTAAGTATGCGGATAATCAATCCTAACCTTTCAATTACACGCCCTAGTATAAGCACCTCTCCTGTGAGTTTGGCCTCCCAACCATGACCAACTGTCATCTTGGGTACTGCACAGGTGGACAATCTTCACAAGGTAGCCTCAGCTCAGACCTTGGCCATGAGGGAACAAATACTAAGGTATATAAGTTTCCATTCAAGCCCTACCCAAACTTCGGGTATTGTGGTTGTACGATAAAATTGGAATGGTATCGCATCCAGACAACCATCAGTTTTATAAAGGGCTAAGGCTCATGCCTCAACATTTTCATCACCAAAATCATCAGGTGTTCGGAAACACATGTCCAAAACATTTCGATAGAATGATCGATCATTCCAAGGTTTTCATAACCATTTGATAAACTCTAAGTAAGAGCTTTGATAAAGAAATAAAGTAATAAGCTTGCAAGTAAAACTAGGATTGGGTATCATCAAATGTATCTAACCAAGCATGCTATTGCATTGCATAGGTATAGTATCAACTTGCAAGTATTGACTTGCATTGGTCCACTTGGTTAATAAAGCTTGCCTTGTGCAGAGCAGTTGTTGAAGTTCTCCTCGGCTTCTTCTTCGTAGTATCCTCCTTCCTCCTCGTATCCTTGGTCGGTACTAGCGTCTATAAATAAATACGATGTACACAATCACCAAACAATACTTAACTACTTGCAATCATCACACACAAGGGTCCTATAGATGATCTAGCATCATCACTAACATAACAAGATTAAAGCTTGGTTTAATTCCTTTTATTTTTAGAAAAGTAATTTCTACTCATTGAAAAACTACTTAAGATTTAATATTCTCCAAACCAAATATGGGATCATGTTGACACATGTCATCACCACATATTGTAGTTCATGGGAATGTGTTTTAAAGTGGTGTCACAATTTAATAAGGTTTTTCATTTTTTTTAATTAATTAAAGTGGCTAGAAATGCCTATGGGGCATTCTTTTATTACTTGAACATTATTTATGTAAGTAAACCTATATATTTTTATATAATCTGAAAGGTATGGTTAAATGTGATTTTTGAGAGTTGGAATCAACTCAAAAGCTATTATGGTTTAAATTTGAAAAATGTTTGAATGTAGAAAAGCGTTTGCCTTGTTATTTTTACCACGGGTGATCTATAGATCCAAATGACTTGAATCCAACAGGCTTGGATTCAGCATTCCCAGACCTTTCTAACAAAATTGGTTTCATTCAATTTGGTGCACTGAATCGATTAGGTTGATTTTTGAAACTGGGTATAGAAGTGTGTTTGAAATAAAATGGAAACGGTTTAATTCAAATAACTGGGCTGCGCGAGAAAAGTTAACGGGCCGGCCTGCTAAGCGTAGCGCTTCTGCGGGCTGTTTAAGTGGTTGTCCCCACTCGTCAGTGAGATAGGGGCGAAGCGGTACGGGGCAACGTGGTGCGTTCGATCTGGTTCTAATCCAACGGCTGGGAGTCATCATCGACGTTGGGCAACGCCGGCGAGACAGAAACCTAGCGCGGCCAGTGGGGGTTGCTGGGGGCTCACCGGGGTGCAGGCGAGGGTCGACGAAGTGGGCGAATGACGAAGTCGACGACAGCGAATCTCCTGGTACCGGTGGATCCTCCTGGGGCGGCTCCAATCGCTGGCTCCCTTCTTCTCCAGTGGCGGCGGGCTCCGGTGAAATTCCGGCGATGCGCTGCTCGCCTTGCTCTCGGAACAGTGTGGCACGACCAGTGATGAGAGGGGAGTAGAATGGTGTGCTCAATTCGGCTGGGGGTGGCCTCTATTTATAGTCGAGCGAGGGGACCGACGGGGCGCACGGTGAGCTCGTCGGGGGCGATGGTACAGACGGCTATTGGCATGGGCGAAGGTAGGGGACGGTGCGGTGTTCCCTGGCGATGCTCAACGATATGGTGGAGAGACGTAGGGCGGTGCGGGTTGGTCTGGAACACGCGACGCTATGCGCGGCAGAGGCGGCGTCTTCGACGGCGAGCGGTGGCTGTACGGCATGGGGCGGCGGACGGGGATGTCTGGCGGTCTCCGGGGTCGGTGGCGATCGTGTATGCACACGGCGAGGGCGGCGCGCGGTCTGTGGGCTTCGGTCGAGGGTGGCGCTCTGGTGCATGCTCGACATGGTTGCTGGCGAGCTGGGCGCGGTCCGTGCGTGTGGTCCAGTGGCTGGCAACGTTCGAGCGCTGGACAGGGAGTGGTGGTGGACGGTGGGCTGCCTCCTAGACATGCTGGCTAGGCTTGGTGCTTCTCCTAGCTTGCTGTCGACATGTGGGTGGCAAGGGTGGCTTCGGTTGTTCACCATTGATGGTTTTAGAAAGCTCACACTGGTGCTAGTGCTTGGTTAATCTTGCTAGATGATCTACTGAGATGGTTGTGAGCTAGATAGAGAACCAGTTAGGCTCAAAACACTGCACACTATAGTGTTTTGATTTTGTTTGATTTGTGTCTGCCAAGTGTTTGATGAAATGGCCGCATGAATTCAAGTTTTGAATTTTCAAAAGATTTTTGGTGGGTGTGCTAGATTGGTGCTGGTGAGTCTGCAGATGCTTGGGTTTTGAGAGTTGAGCTTGTTTGAGTGGTTTTTGAAAAAGTGGGATCTTCTCATATGATAAAGAGTCAATTTTTAATTGCCATTTAAACTATGCATTTGAAATTTTCTGGATGATCACAAAGTGGGCCTTGATACTTTGTTATGAGTACAATCAAGGGGTGCAAAGATCCAGAAAAGTTTCTGTTAAGTTCTGAAAGTTTGAGACAGCCAAAGTAGGCATGGGAGTTTAATTGGTCAAAATGACCATTCCTTTATTTTATTTGTTTTGCTTCACTTGTCTTTGGGATAAGTGTGGGAAATGTTTAGATGATGTTTATTTCACCGAAGAAACATTTTACAAGCAAAGAAACACACAAACAAGGTGGTTCAAAAGAATTTCAAATTAAATGCATACACATATGCATGCTTTCATAATTTTATTTAGAAAAGTTTTTGTTAACCCTAATTTTGATGATTAGAGTTTGATGATTTAAGTTTAGTATTTTTGGGATGTTACATTTACCACCTGAACTTTCTTAGTAGATTATTACCTCATGGTAAATAACCTATAACCATATTATTATGAAAATAGTTGTTTTCTGATCTTTTTCAAATGCAGGTGATGACAACACTGGATTTGCAAAATACTTTACAGAAAATAATCAAAGGACATGAGCAAGTGGGAACTTGCCTTTTGTGATTGCAAGATTATGCACTCATGGTCTTCGAGATAATAGAAGATCCAATATCTAAAATCAGCATCATTGGTCCGGTAAGGACTAATGTTGAAAGAAGCAAGATGCCATTATGCATAAATAATGCTATGCAATTTTATAATTCCCAAAGTGAAACCCTTAGTATTTTGAATAAGTTGATCTTAGGTATCTTCTTTAAGATTGGGTTTATCTTTAAGTTTATTTCATAAGCAATGACATTGATAAGGAACTTAAGTGTTAACAAACCAAAATATACAAATACTAATAGAATGATGTGATTATGATTAATGGTTATCTGGTGATTGGGATAAAGAGTCCTTGATTTGAGTTCTTAAGAGCTGAAGGAACGAATATAGACTTGTTTGTGTGAAGTGGCAAAAAGAATAACATTTGAAGAAACTAGTATTAGTTAAGGTTAATTAGCCTTAAGGGTTATTAGGTTTTACATTAGGGTTTGTGATGGTTAGATGGTGTTAAGTTATCATATTTTAATTGATGATACAGGTGACTAAAGTTAACTTTAAAACATGAATTAACTTCAAATGAGATGTTTATGATTGTTTAAACCAAAGTTAACTATAAAAATAGAAGTGAATTGTAAGATATGTTGAGTTTTAGAATAGCATCTAGTGTTATGGTTTTGGTAAATATGATTAAGGATGATCCCTTTTAATTTAAGTGAAAGATAAATTTAATAATAATATGTAATTTATTAATGGGAGCATAATTATATGATCTTACAAATTTTGTTAGGGTTTAGAATCATTTTAAGAGTGGTTGAGGGATGGATATTACTCACCCTCTTACACATGAGTGTTATATAATATTTATTTAAAAGGAGTTTAATTTGCATTTAAGATTTAAAAATATTTAAAGGTAATAGTTATATTTAAGTTTTATTTTAATTATGAATTTAAACTTAGTAATCAAACTTTAAAGGTTTTAGTGTTTTTTATAAGAAAATGTGATTATTTCTTACTTAAGAAATGATTTTAAGAATTAACAAAGTGGGTATAAGTAATGAATTTAATTTAATTTAAAATGTTCTTAAATAATATACATAGTATTTTTCTAGTGAAATATGCTTATTAAAGACCTGAAAAATGAATTTTATTTATTTTTAAGTCTTACATTTATTTTTATAAAATTCTTCAAAGAATTAAATGTCTTTAAATCTTTGATTTATATTTTATTTGTAAAAACTATAAGTTAGTATTTTTATAAAATAGTAAAGTTATTTTTATACACAAAAATGATTTTTATTTATTTTTTTTAGGAAATTTCCTTTTATTATTTTAATTTATTGAGAACTCTAGTGCCTTTAATAGTATTTATTTAGTTTAATCAAGTGGTTTTATATTTTTCTTAGATAAATATCATTTTTGTGATTATTTAGAGATATTAAATATAATTTACAATTTCCCTACATTTGTTTAAGGTTTGAATATTATTAAAGGTATGGTGGTAATTTATAATCAATGTATATTACCTTTTTGTTTTTATTTCTTTGCTAATTGAACTAGGTGTATAGGATAATTTGGCCTTTAGGCCATTTCAGCCCACCTAGGCCCATTCAGTTGGGCTATTCCTAGCCTAACACCCTCTCTCTCTCTCATTCCTCTCATCTCACGCTCTCATCGTTCCCCTCTGGTTGCTGGCGACACCGCTGTCGTCGTCTGCCCGATTCCGGTGAGGCAGGCTGTTGTGGTCGCCGCCGATTGTCGCCGGAGCTTTGCCTCCCTCTGGACGACCTAGCTTCCAATCGGATTTATCCTTAAGGCCCTCTCGAGCTCGCCCCTTCCATTTTCTGTGCGTCTAGGGTTTCGGTATCCTAGTTTCGCCGAGCCCCAGTGATGGTTTGATGTTGTCCTGGTGGTGGATTGATGTTGGTGAAGATGGGGTATGTTCTTGGGTTGATTAACTTGGCGCAGGTCACAGGTTGCAGCTGGGCGCGGGGTCAGGTGTCGCCTGTGCTGCTGTGCCGTGGTCTTTGCCACTATAACCTCCCCGCTCGTCTGCTTCCTCTTCAAATTCTAGCGAGGACCACCGGGTATGTTCTTACTCCACCTTCTTCTACTCCCTTCCCTTCTATTATGATTGAGTCTAAATTAGGGTTCTTATTATTCTAGATTTAGTCTGCAGCTTGCGGTGACCCATCTAATACTAAGGTTGAACATTTTCTTGTTCAATTAGGTTTGAATCTAGGCCCCCAGTGATACTACTGATCCTTTGTTAGTGACCTATCTTGATTTGTTATCATGTCCAGTTTCTCCTGGTATCCTTTGCTCTACTGTAATCTTGATACCATGGTGATGTTGGGATTTGAACAGTGCATATAATTTATAGAATTCATATGACAGTATGAATTCAAATGAGTTGGATACAATCCCATATAAATATATATTTGTGAAGAGATTTAACTCTGATTCTTCATTCAGTATGGATTTAAGTATATGCTGCTAGTATAGCAGAAAGAAAATATGATGGATTGATTCCTAAAATTTTTGGAGGAATGATTAATTGAGTATAGTTTCTACCCTGGAACATTTGCTTGGTGACTGCTTTAATTACTTCCTAACTTACTGTCAGCAAGACAGTGTTCACATGGTTCCTAGTTGTTGTCTAAGTAAAAGATGATTTTGTGCCGAGAAGGATCCTGAATGGCCCTAAATGATCTCCTAGAATTTATCTAGTTGCATACTAATTTGGATCTGGTTTGATCTTGTTGCCTGACCAAATTGGAAGGGATTAATATTAGAGAATGATTCCTAGTAATTTTGATCTAGGAAGATGATTTATCTCATGTAAATGTGCTATATAGTTTGCATGTGCTTGTGATACTGTTAATAAGACAGTAACTTTCCAATGATTCCTAGATGCTCAATCTAAGGAACATGATTTTAAATTCAGGCTCTGATTGCTTGCAATAGTTGGTGTATCTTATGTGATTCACCTTACTAGCTTTGTTTCTAGCTGAGAACTGATAAGAAAATTTCTATGCTTGCTCAAACTATGCTAGTGATGTGAAGTCCCTGCTAGGCAATTTGTCCCTTTTGACTTGATAGTATGATGGTTTATATTATTTGGGATATGCTACTGTGGTGCCTCACTAGAGTGTGCACAGTAGATATCCCATGATGGTATGATCTGCTACAGGAGTAGCTAAGTATGGATTAGGGTTTGGCTACCAATGATGCACAGTCTGAGGTTTCTTGATTCATTTAATGATAAGAATTTGTACTATACTTGATTTCTTAGCTTGGCCTATGATGCAAAGGCTGAGACATACTTGGATAAGGAAAAATATTTATGTTGGCTTTACACCTCTGTGATGAACCTTGTATAGCATTCCTATACAAACTGAGAGAAATCTCTCCTTCTAATCCTCCTAGACAATCTCTAGTTGAAGGGTAGCTGGTCAGATCTTGATTTGCAATAACCCCCTTTATTCCCTTGTTTATGATGGTGAAATAAAACAAGAACAGATACTATGCATGATTACTGGTATAACAACCTTTTGTTGTTGATGAATCAGTGCTATGACTTGTGGTTCCTAGTGGATCTTGTGCTCCTGAATCTTGTCCTTCTGGATCCTATAGAACTGGCTTCTTGTACTTACTTATTCTCCTGTGGCACGCCTCCTTCATCCCTCCTTCTACTACTTGATCTTCTCTTGGATGGCTTAAGTAAGCAACCAGATGCTGATTAGGTGACTAACCTATGATTTGTTGAGTTGTTGCAGCTACTGGCTGGTGTTGATATTGATCAGCCACTATTACTTAGTGGCCTATCTTCCTCCCTTCTCATGTTGTAGCTACTGCTACTTCTCTTCTTAGCACCTAGGCATCCTCTTTGTGCTCCTAACTTGATCTATTGAATCTGCTACTGCTTTTCCTTCTGTTGATGCTCCTGGATCTACCTTCCTCTTATTCTAGCTCTAGGATGGCTCCTGGGAGCAACCAGAGCTAGAGAGGTGGTAGTATGGAACTCTGGTGGTAGTGTTGTGCTGATGTGTTGTGGGGTGTGAGCATGTACTGGTTAGCTATGGTTGCTTCCTTCTTATCTGATTTCCTAGGTTATTATGGTGATGACAACACCCAGCTGCATGTGGTGATGGTGCTGCTTGTGGGTGTGCCTGGTATGGTCCTGGAACCCTCCCTTGTCCAGGTTCCATCTGTGAGATCTTTTGCTATGGGTGTGCTCGGCTAGTTTATTAAGTCTGACAGTTGTAATAACACTGTTCAGAACAATATTACCTAGGACTTATCAACCAATGTCGCCAGTGATTCTTGCGCCGTATATTACGCGTTGACCATGAGATTTGGAATGGGACGGAGAAGTCAGCTGTATCTTCTTCCTCTTGCATGAAGCCGGATGTGCAGGTCGTGGCTGTTATCCTCGAAGCTTGCATATTAATTGGTAATTCTTAGAGGATATGCAGCATATGGGTGGGAACCCTCATCGTCCCACGATAGTTCTGGCATCTAACGGTTTGTACAAACCATTGCCGTAATTCGTTATGTGGGCATGGTGTACACCAAGGAGGCATACGAGGTCACGAAGGAGGCAGTGATTGGCTTGGATCATCTTCTAGGCCCCACATCATGGAATTGTGGACGGGAATAAGCTGCCCGGTTGTGCAACAAGGAGTTGATCTCTCATGGGTAAAGTAACGCACCTCTGCAGAGTGTAAGAACTGTAACTTGTTACTTGCTGTTCTAGGAAGGAGCTACAAACGCGGCGGGAAAGGAACTCCATGAAAGTTCTGGTAAACCCGTGAAGGCTGAGGGACATAGCTTTTCAGAATAAAAGCAACCTTTGAAGAAATGTTTATGAAAAATTGCATCGCCTACGACCTACGGTCTGTGGCTGTAGTTATAGTGCAACAAATACTCCTTTTCTAGTGAATTTGCTGAGTACGCTCGTACTCAAAGTATCTGCTTAACCCTTGCTAGATGCTAAATCCATTAAGACGTTGTCTACATCAAGTTATGCTCCAGGACTTATCGTGCCCAACTGAATTTCTTCAATGAAGACAAGGAAGACAACACATACCTCAATTCAAGTGAAGACGAAGATACTGATAAGATAGGAGTACAATCTCTAACCAAAGAACCTATTTCTGTAGTGCGTTGCAGTAGCAGCAATGCCAACATCTTAGCCAGAATACTAGACTTAATAGTAGAATTGTTCTTGCATTATTTAGCTTTGATTCTTCTCCGTAAGAAATTCTTTCTCTCTCTTTCACCTAGAGTGTTCTCTGGATCTTATGTAAAGAATGAGTTGTAACCTTTAGCCATGTATTGGACCCGCTGTGTTTCTGTTGTGCCATTCTGAGGGACGCAATACTAGTGAACGGTGTTTCATTGGTGTTATGTAAACGACTATAGTATACTACATCATGCAGTGGTATGTTGGGTCATCGCAAGGGTTCTTTGGGAGGAATACAAGATGTTGCTTGACGATTTGCCGACATCGATCTAGACGGAGCATTCAACCTGAAGAAGCAAGACGGTGCAAGATCTCGGAGTTCTCTAGGGGCTACTGTTGGGGATATGCTATATGGGTATCCTCATAGCATGTCTCTTATCCGGATAACCCGGTGGCCCATAGTTGGTAGCATGGCCCATGTCCTGCTGGGCGGCCCAGTTAGATGGATCTAGAAGGGAGGCCCAGGCCGGATAAAGGAAGGCTACAGTGGAGTCACCAGCGTACCCGGAGCCTTGGAGTAAAAGATGTAGGGGTTCGTAGCATGGAACAAAAAAAAATTCTACCACATGCACACAAACAAGCCAAGATCTATCCACTAGATTGTAGCAATGAGTCAATAGAAGCACTCACCCTCGAAGATTCCAAAGCGCTTAACGAGAGCAGATTCTCGTGGGTGATGTAGTCGTACACTTGCCGATCTGAAGATCACATAGAAGATCCTTCCGGAGCTGCGTTCCGGCAGCGCTTCCGCAGTCGGTCACATGTTCGGTACTCGATGAAGACCTTCCTCTCCCTTGTTCCAGCAGGAAGCGGAGGTTGTAGTTCTCCCCTCGCGATTCCAGCAGCACGACGGCGTGGTGTCGGAAGTAGAGGGAAGATCCTACAGGGCTTCGCCTAAGCCGTTGCGAGTTATGGTGGATCTAGGATTTCTCGGTGATCTAGGTTTTAAAAGACCGGGACGAGGAGGAGGTGTCGGCGGCGGCTAGGGCGACGGCGACGGGCCGGCGGCGGCGTGGCGGCGGCGTGGCGGCGACGCGGGTGTGGGAGGGCTAGGGCTTGTATATTTTGGGCAGCCCTCCCCCTCTATTTATGAGAGGGGGCAGCCTTGGGAGGGGTGGGTTTGAATCCAAACCAAAACCCAAGTTGGATTGAGAGAAGGACTCTTTCCTTCTTCCACTAGGAAACCATTGTTCCAGTTTGACTTTTCAAACCTCCCGTTTGACTTTCAATTTAGAGCTTTAATTCTCCCTTGCAAATGCCCAAACCAAGTGACCTAGGATATGATCCAATCATTCCAATTATCCATGAAACATTCATGGTCCATTTCCCTTCCGGTCCGGTGGACCTTCTAGAACCTCTCCGATGAAAACATCGGAATATTTCCCGAACTCCGAAATCGGACTTTCCTTATATGAATCTTATTCTCCGGACCATTCTGGATCTCCTCGTGATATCCCGGATCCCATCCGAGACTCCGAACAACATTCGGTATCCCTACTAACATTCCATATCTACTAAACAACATCGAATCCTTAAGTGTGTCTCCCTACGGTTCGTGAATTATGCGGACATGACCGAGAAACTTCTCCGATCAATAACCAATAGAGGAATCTGGAAATTCATATGGCTCCCACATATTTCTACGATTACTTTGCGATCGAATGAACCACTTACATACGATACCAATTTCCCTTTGTCTCACAATAGTTTACTTATCCGAGGTTTTGATCGTCGGTATCTCTGCATACCTAGTTCAACCTCGTTACCGACAAGTACTCTTTTCTCGTTACCGTGATATGTGATCCCTTGTGAGACAGTCACATGCTTGCAAGCCAATTGGATGAAATTGCACCGAGAGGGCCCAGAGTATATCTATCCGTCATATGGATGGACAAATCCCACTCTTGATCCATGTGCCTCAACACATACTTTCCGAACACTCAATGCCACCTTTATAGCCACCAAGTTACGGTGTGGTGTTTGATGTCATCAAATCATCCTTCCGGTGATGGTGATTAGCATGATCTCATGGTCGAAGGAATTAGGTTACTATGTATCAGAAAGCTTATACCAAATGAACTATTGAAATGACTTGATCTTAATGCTACGGTTATCTATAGGAGTATGTCCATCATACCATTCTCCTAATGATATGATCTTGTTGTTAACAACATCTCAATGTTCATGATCAGGAAACCACGATCATCTATTAACCAACAAACTAGTATTACAAAGAGGCTTTACTAGGGACTCTAGTTTAGTTTACAAATCACACAAGTATTAATGTTTCCGGTTTAATACTGTTATAGCACGAATGTAAACATTTATCATAAACACAAAGATATAATAATAACCACTTTTATTATTGCCTATAGGGCATATCTCCAACAGTCTCCCACTTGCACTAGAGTCAACTAATCTAGATTACATGGTAATATACCGAACACCCATGGCGGTTTGGTGCTGGTCATGGTTTGCCCTCGGGAGAGGTTTAGTCAATGGATCCGCCACATTCAGATCTGTGTGTACTTTGCAAATATTTATGTCACCATATTGGACATGCTCTCGAATAGCGTGAAAATGTAGCTTGATATGCTTTAGCTTCTTGTGTGACCTTGGTTCTTGCGCATTGGCTATGGCTCCCATGTTATCAAAGTAGAAAGACATTGGGTCCAGCGCACTTGGAACCACACCGAGCTCTGTAATGAACTCCTTCATCTATATCGCCTCTTGTGAAGCCTCTGAAGCAGCTATGTATTCCAATTCAGTTGAAGATCTCGCCACAACGCTTTGCTTTGCACTCCTCCAGCTAACTGCTGCACCATTCAAAGTAAATACATATCGAGATTGAGATTTAGAATCGTCTGGATTGGTGTTCCAACTAGCATCGGTGTAACCATTAACAACGAGCTGTTCATCACCTCCATAAGAAAGAACCATATCCTTAGTTCTTCTCAAGTACTTAAGGATGTTTTTGACCGCTGTCCAATGATCCACTCCTGGATCACTTTGATATCTGCTAGTCAAACTAACATCATATGCAATGTCGGGTCTTGTACATAGCATGGCATACATAAGAGATCCTATGACTGAGGCATAGGGAGTCTTAGTCATCCTTTATCTATCTTCTGTCGTTGCTGGACTTTGAGATTTACTCAAGGTCGTATTGGGAAACATGGGCAAGAAACCTTTCTTGCTATCTTCCATTCCAAACCTCTTTAGAACTTTGTCCAAATATGTACTCTGTGACAATGATATTAGGTGTCTCGATCTATCTCTATAAATCTTTATGCCTAATATGTAAGCTGCTTCCCCAAGATGTTTCATTGAAAAACTATTATTCAAATAATCCTTGACACTATTAAGAAGGTCTAAATCATTCCCAATCAACAATATGTCATCCACATATCGTATTAAGAATGCTACAGAGCTCCCACTCACTTTCTTGTAAATACAAGCTTCTCCATAATTTTGTATAAAACCAAAGCTTTTGATTACCTTATCAAAACATTGATTCCAACTTCGGGATGCTTGATTCAATCCATATATGGACTGTTGAAGTTTGCATACATTGTTAGCATCTTTAGGATCGACAAAACCTTTGGGTTGCATCACATACAACTCTTCATCAATGTCTCCATTGAGGAACGCTGTTTTGACATCCATCTGTCATATCTCATAGTCATAATATGTAGCGATTTCTAACAAAATCCTCACAGACTATAGCTTCACTACTGGTGAGAAAGTCTCATCGTAGTCAACTCCTTGAATTTGTCGAAACCCTTTTGCGACAAGTTGAGCTTTATAGACAGTAACATTACCATCAGCATCTGTTTTCTTCTTGAAAATCCATTTATTCTCGACAGCCTTCCGGCCATCCGGTAAGTTCACCAAAGTCGATACATGGTTTTCGTACATGGATCTAATCTCGGATTTCATGGCTTCTTGCCATTTATTGGAATCTGGGCTCATCATCGCTTCCTCATATGTCGCAGGGTCATCGGTGTTGTCCACCAACATGACACTCATAACGGGATCATACCAATCAGGAGTGGTACGAGTTCTCATTGACCTGCGAGGTTCCGTAGTAACTTCAACCGAAGTTTCATGATCAACATCATTAGCTTCCTCTCTTATTGGTGTAGGCGCCATAGGAACTACTTTCGGTGTTGCGCTACTCGCAAGTTCGAGATAAGGTTCAACAACCTCTTCTTTCGAGAGAAATTCCTTCTTTCCTTCCAGTCACTTCTTTCGAGAGAAACTCCTTCTCTAGAAAGGATCCATTCTTGGCAACAAAGATTTTGCCCTCGGATCTATGATAGAAGGTATACCCAATATTTTCCTTTAGGTATCCTATGATTTCCGCTTTGGGTTCAAGCTTGTCGGGATGTAACTTCTTTACATAAGCTTCGCAACCCCAAACTTTAAGGAACGACAATTTAGGTTTCTTCCCAAACCATAATTCATACGGTGTCGTTTCAACGGATTTAGATGGTACCCTATTTAAAGTGAATGCGGCTGTTTCTAATGCATAACCCCAAAACGGTAGCGGTAATTCTGTAAGTGACATCATAGAACGAACCATATCTAAGAGAGTTTGATTACGACGTTCGGACACACCACTACGTTGTGGTGTTCCCGGTGGTGTCAATTGTGAAAGTATTCCGCATTTCTTCAAATGCTCGCCAAACTCGTAACTTAGATATTCCCCTCCACGATCAGATCATAGAAATTTAACCTTCTTGTTACGTTGATTCTCTACCTCACTTTGAAATTCCTTAAACTTCTCGAAAGTTTTGGACTTATGTTTCATGAAATAGATATACCCATATCTACTCAAGTCATCCGTGAAGGTAAGAACATAATGATAACCACCGCGCGATGCTACACTCATTGGGCCACACACATCGGTATGTATGATTTCCAATAAGTCCGTAGCTCGCTCCATCATACCAGAAAATGGAGTCTTAGTCATTTTACCCATCAGACATGCTTCACATGTTTCAAGTGAGTCAAAATCAAGTGATTCAAGAAGTCCATCGTAATGGAGTTTCTTCATACGCTTCACTCCAATATGACCAAGACGACAGTGCCACATATAGGTCGAGTTATCGCCCAATTTCAAACGTTTAGCTTCAATGTTATTAATATGTGTATTTCCACAATCGAGATTCAATAAGAAAAGATCATCTATCAAAGGTGCATGTGCATAAAACATATTACTCATATAAATCGAACAACCATTATTCTCAGACTTAAACAAGTAACCGTCTCGCAATAAACATGATCCGGATATAATGTTCATGCTCAACGCAGGCACCAAATAACAATTATTTAAGTATAAAACTAATCCCGATGGTATATGAAGAGGTAGCATGCCGACCGCGATCACATCAACCTTTGATCCACTTCCAACGCGCATCGTCACCTTGTTCTTCGCTAGTTTCCGTCTATTCTGCAGCACCTGTTTCGAGTTACAAATATGAGCAACTGAACCAGTATCAAATACCCAGGCACTACTATGAGTACTAGTGAGATACACATCAATAACATGTATATCGGATATACCTTTCTTCTTGATGTTGTCGTTCTTCAAATCCGCCAAGTACTTAGGGCAATTCCGCTTCAAGTGACCTTCTCCCTTGCAGTAAAAGCACTCAGTATCAGGCTTAGGCCCAGCCTTGGTATTTTTTTCCGGCGCGGTAACTTTCTTACCGCCCTTCTTGAAGTGTCCCTTTTTCTTAGACTTGGCTTGCTTCTTGAATTTGGTGGTCTTATTGACCATCAACACTTGGTGCTCTTTATTGATCTCCACTTCCGCATACTTTAAAATGGAGAAGAGTTCAGGCAACGACTTGTCCATGTTTTGCATATTGTAATTCATCACAAAGTTCTTGTAACTTAGTGGTAGTGATTGGACGACACGGTGAATCCCCAAATCATTAGGAATCACTATACCCAAGCTTTGAAGCTTGCTTGCATGCCCAGACATCTTAAGCACGTGCTCACTGACAGAGCTGCCCTCTTCCATCTTGCAGTTAAAGAACTTTTCAGAAGCCTCATAACTCTCAACTGCCGCGCGAGCCTCAAATATCATTTTGAGTTCACGGACAATATCATGTGGGTCATGGTTCTCAAACCTTTTCTGAAGCTCCGATTCCAAACCATACAAGATAGCACACTGAACTGTGGAGTACTGATTCTTCCGACCGAGGAAAACATTCTTTACCTCATCGGTAGGATCAGCTGCAGGCGGGTCACCCAGCGGTGCATCCAGCACATAGGTCAAATTACCAGCATTGAGGACAATCCTCAAATTGCGGAACCAATCCGCGAAGTTTCGGCAGCGCTTCCGCAGTCGGTCACACGTTCGGTATTCGATGAATACCTTCCTCTCCCTTGTTCCAGCAGGCAGCGGAGGTTGTAGTTCTCCCCTCGCGATTCCGGCAGCATGACAGCGTGGTGTCGGAAATAGAGGGAAGATCCCGCAGGGCTTCGCCTAAGCCGGTGCGAGTTATGGTGGATCTAGGGTTTCCCGGTTATCTAGGGTTTAGAAGACCGGGAGGAGGAGGAGGTTTCATCGGCGGCTAGGGCGACGGCGACGGGTGTGGGAGGGCTAGGGCTTGTATATTTGGGGCAGCCCTCCCCCTCTAATTATGAGAGGGGGGCAGCCTTGGGAGGGGTGGGTTTGAATCCAAACCCAAACCCAAGTTGGATTGAGAGAAGGACTCTTTCCTTCTTCCACTAGGAAACCATTGTTCCAGTTAGACTTTTCAAACCTCCCGTTTGACTTTCAATTTAGAGCTTTAATTCTCTCTTGCAAGTGCCCAAACCAAGTGACCTAGGATATGATCCAATCATTCCACTTATCCATGAAACATTCATGGTCCATTCCCCTTCCGGTCCGATGAACCTTCTAGAATCTCTCTGATCAAAACATCGGAATCTTGCCCGAACTCTGGAATCGGACTTTCCTTATATGAATCTTCTTGTCCGGACCATTCCGGATCTCCTCGTGATATCCCGGATCCCATCCGAGACTCCGAACAACATTCGGTATCCCTACTAACATTCCATATCTACTAAACAACATCGAATCCTTAAGTGTGTCTCCCTACGGTTCGTGAATTATGCGGACATGACCGAGACACTTCTCCGATTAATAACCAATAGAGGAATCTGGAAATTCATATGGCTCCCACATATTTCTACGATTACTTTGCGATCGAATGAACCATTTACATACGATACCCATTTCCCTTTGTCTCACGATAGTTTACTTATCTGAGGTTTTGATCGTCGGTATCTCTGCATACCAAGTTCAACCTTGTTACCGATAAGTACTCTTTTCTCGTTACCGTGATATGTGATCCCTTGTGAGACAGTCACATGCTTGCAAGCCAATTGGATGACATTCCACTGAGAGGGCCCAGAGTATATCTATCCGTCATATGGATGGACAAATCCCACTCTTAATCCATGTACCTCAACACATACTTTCTGAACACTCAATGCCACCTTTATAGCCACCCATTTACGGTGTGGTGTTTGATATCATCAAAGCATCCTTCCGGTGATGGTGATTAGCATGATCTCATGGTCGAAGGAATTAGGTTACTATGTACTCCCTCCATTTCAAAATATAAGATGTTTTAGAGTTGTGAAGAAAATAAATCTAGACTTCTTTTGGTGTGTAGATTCATCCCAAAGTTGAGTGAATCTACATACTAAAACAAGTCTAGATTCATTTTCTTCATAAACCTAAAACATCTTATATTTTCAAATGGAGGGAGTATTAGAAAGCTTATAGCAAATGAACTATTTAAATGACTTGATCTTAATGCTACACTAATCTATAGGAGTATGTCCATCATACCATTCTCCTAATGATATGATCTTATTGTTAACAACATCTCAATGTTCATGATTGGGAAACCACGATCATCTATTCACCAACAAACTAGTATTACAAAGAGGCTTTACTAGGGACTCTAATTTAGTTTACAAATCACACAAGTATTAATGTTTCCGGTTTAATACTGTTATAGCATGAATGTAAACATTTATCATAAACGCAAAGATATAATAATAACCACTTTTATTATTGCCTCTAGGGCATATCTCGAACACAAGACACGCTAGACTAGTAATAGACGGTGTAGGACTCTGTAACCTGTCCGGTTAGGACTTTTCCCTGTAACCCTAGGACCTGGCGACTATATAAGTCGGGCCTATGGGAGCCTTTAGGGCACGATCATAGACAACCTCAGACAACTTCACATAACCTCGCATAGCGAACCAATCTCTGTAACTCGGCGTATTGCCATTGTAGTGATTTATAGCAGGAGTAGGATTCCGCCACCGTTGTGGGATCTAAACCTGGGTAAGCTGTGTTACCTCGTACCCGTCAACCGTCCGCCTTCCCCCACATCGCTAAACACGCACTGTGAGGAACCCTTCATGGCGTACTCGTCGGCAATACCATGACAGCTTAGCTGTTCCCGACTTTACTTGCATGGTGATCAATCTGAGGACTCATTGGATCTAGAGGATACGCATCGACCCACTGTGACCCTGACGCGGCTTGGACATGCACTTCTCTAAGACTGAATTCCCATTATTCGACGCCTCCACTAGGATGTAGGTGGGTGATGGAACCACATCTCTATTCTGGATGGACAGATGGTTAGAGGTGAAGACCATCGGTGAGACCGCGCTAAAATTCTTTGCGCTGATCCCCAAGCGAGCTAGGAAGTGTCGCATGATGAGGGAGGCTCCGGTGGAGCGCCGCTAGATCGCGGACATACAGGGCGCGCTTAGCCCGCTTGCCTTTTAGCAGTACGTCTAGCTCATGGACCGGGCTGCAATGAGTAAGCGCTGGTGGATGAGCCAGACTCCTTGGTTTGGAGATGGACCAGGGACGCTCAATACTCCATCAAATCTAGCTATGAGTTTCTTTTTCAGGGATCTATTGCCTTGTTATCCTCGAAGCTGAACTGGCAAGCCTGGGCGTCCTCACAGGTGAAGTTCTTTATCTCGCTGGCCTGCCAGGACCGCTGTTGGACGGTTGAGCGCCTAGCAAGACGGGGCCTTGCCCACCCTACGTGCTACCCCTTGTGTGACCAATCATCTGAGACCATGACTCATCTCCTGGTTGGTTGTCCCTTCTCCAAGGCGACATGGCATGAGGTGCTCTCATGGACCCGATCCACGGCAGCCCTCCCAGATGGAGAGGACAACTTCGTGGACTGGTTGCTATAGGCGTCAAGATCTACCCCCGAGCTCTTCGCAGGGGACTTCCTCGCTCACATGCTCACGGCGTGGTGGATTTGGAAGCAGCGGAACACGGTGGTGTTCGACAACGTGTCACCTAACCTGGATGGTCTTCTAGATACAATTTAGTTTGATACTAGGGCTTGGGTTGCTGTTGGAGCGGTTGGCATATGTGTATATCTAGACGCTCAGACCGAGCTATTGGGCTTGTACAGAGCTTTCCAGGCTCGCACCGAGTTGGGCTCGGCCCACTGCAGTGTTCGAACCGAGCCGAGCCACTGTTGCCGGACCGCAGCGAGCTCGAGCCGAGCCAGGCTCGGCCCGGTCCATCTTGTCTAGCTCGCAAATTTTTCAAATGAGATTAGAAATGGATTGGACACGTTATTCCTCTCGTGTAGTCGTGTTCCTCCGCGTTGATTGGACCAGCTGCCGCCGCCGGCGACGGCCTGATGTTGTTGTCCCGGCGCGAAGACACGTCGCCCTACCTCCTAGCACCGCGGCGACCACACCCGGGTCTCCTCTACGCCCCCCACCTCCCCAGTGCCCCAGCTTTGTAGGCCCGCGCTGTCGACCAGCAGATCGAACAGCAACAGCACGTACTCAGCAAGGTCCTCCCGTTTTCCGTTTTCTTATGCAATTGGAGTATGGATCATGATCTATTGATGCTGAATTACAATGCTTAGTGAATCAATTGATGCTAAATTTGAATACATATGTTCTAGAAGCAGTCGGCATACATCGCATGTCCAGCTTGAGAGCCAGCTCGGTCTGGACCGAGTTTCCGATGAGCTCGAGCTGAGCCTCCGTGAGCAGTGTCGAGCTGGCTCGGCCTCGGCAGCTTCAGCCCGAGCTTTTCCCAGGCCTGACTCGAGCCGGAGCGAGCCAGCTCATGTCCAGGTATACGAGTTATATGGGGTGTTGGTTTTCGGTGAGTCTGTGTATAAGTTGTATAAAACTCTCTTTTCTATCAATAATCGAAAAACAAGGTTTTTGCGTTTTCATGAAAAAATGATTCGATTTTTATAGTACCAAGGACCTAACCATATGATTCGATTTTTCAAATATTTTGAATGTTTCGCTTGTGATTATCTCGATTTTTCGTCATCACTTTCCGCGGCATCTGAGAACATCGGGCCACCAAAAGAGCTTAGCCCTCACTTTGGCACCTCCTGCTTGCACCATTATTATTGTCGAATGGACATGCACTGGCAACCTGCTTGCAGAAAATCAAGATAAAAGGAATAGCTAGCACTCAGATGGGATACAAGAGAATCCAACCGGCCGGAAGAAGCTCCAAGGACAACTCCAACACATGCTAAACTAACACAGGGAAATCACGCAGAAGCTCCACGGGCCAATACAGGCTCTAATCCCTAGTCCGCATTTCATATGGTTCTCCACATATTGTTCCTAGAAAACAGACAAATCCCAGGTGTTTGCTTTCCTGTTTTTTTTTTGGTTAATTGCTTTTGGTTGTTTGTATTGTGTCTGATAGTATTACCTCCGGGCCTATACGGTGAACTTACCGATCGATGACATGAATACAACAACCAACATGGTGTAGAGAAATGCAATTCAGAAAACGACTAGCTTAGTACTAGTACAACATAATCTAAACACGCCCCTAGCTGATGTTAGTAATGGACTGCTTATGAAATTCTCCAGCGTGTGAGGCGTTCTAATTGATGGCAGTAATGGACCGCTGTCATCTTTCGTCCACTTCTTCTGTCGCAGTTGGGCCTGCCCATGCGATGCCACTAAGCTCGTGCCTGGTTTCCATGCCGGTTTACTGCTAGGCTTAGATGATGTACACTTATTTGCATAATCAATGGACTGATTAGTTTGCAGCTACCACTTCCAGTCTCAATTGATCTGGAAGCAACTGCTCACTGATTGTTTGCCAAACCATGTGCACTAAAACATGAATGATAGATGTGCCGGAGAGGTAGCTCCCTGGAGTACCTCAGACGCATCCAAAGAAGCAAGATGCAAGTTTGCTGTGATGCACAGCACATAACCATCCGACATAGAGCCTATATTTTGTTTCTGCGAGTATACCAAAGCAAATGGTAAGACTGTGAAGCAGGTTGACAGAGCATTTCACTTTTTTATGCACATCTAGCACTTGGTTTGTTTCAAAAAACCAGATAAACAGTCACCGTAGAGCTGACTTACCAGTTTAGCAAGATAAAGAATCATCGTAGAAACAACTTAGGGCATCTCTAACCGATCGTCAAAAACGGTTAGAGGAGTAAAAGATGTCATTTTACTCCTCTAACCGTACCTAACCAAACTTCAATCAGTGTTAACGGAGTAAATTTTGGGGAGTTGGGCCAGCCGACTCCTATTTTTACTCCTCTACCGAGTTTAAGAATTACGTTGAGTACCCAACTTGCAGAACAATGAATTGAAGATGGAGGAAATTTACCAAAGTTGCTAGTCTCAACTTGTTGGCAAATCTCCGCCAATAAATCCCATTCCTTCAAGAGTATCTTATACGCCTCAAGACCACGTGTATTTTGCTCATCGGCAGCTTTCTTCTGTTCTTTGAAGGTCTTGATTTCCTTCTTCAGGCGGTTCATCTCGGTGGATGCTGATTCTTGCAAGGCTTTCAACGATTCTTCATGCATCTTCAGGGTATCAGTCCTTTCCTGCTTCAAGATTTTGTTTTCATCATCGAGCTCCTGCATATGCTTGCATTGCTCAACGATGTCCTTGGCTTTGGCGACAGCTTCTGCAAGTCGGAGATATAACAACACAATCAGTCCTCGGAGAATGCAAGCCCTAGAATAAGTTCAGAATGGAACTGAACTAAAAACGGACTCTTGTTTTTGGTGATCCGTTCCTTCAAAAAGGCAGTTTTACCCTTTTCAGCTTCTAGCTCCTTGCGCATCTCGGTGAACTTCTTGGTGGCGGCAATCTTCTGAGCATTCTCATTCTACAGAATATAAATGCTTAATCTATTTGGAGCATCTAGCCGGAACTATTTAGTTTTACCTAGAGGCTTGGGGGCTACAGTATGAGTTTTTACTCAAAGCTATGCTTAGTCCTTTTTAAAGCATCTAGCTAGAACTATTTCTGTTTTAACTAGAGGCTTGGGGGCTAAATTATCGAAACTTATAATACAATGTATGCTACTCTGAAAGTATCTAGTCGGAATTATTCATTCAAACTAAATACTTGGGGTCTACAGTCTGAAGTTTCTTATTTCGTCACTCTTAGAGCACTTAGACCAAAATACCTATGGTTTTCTGTCTAAGTCCTCGGGGGATACAGTGGGATATTATATGTGAAATGCAAAGTTATAAAAGACTTACGAAGGCAATGATCTTAAGGTTATTGGCGGCCTCCACGTACAAAGTACTGAAGGCGACTGTGTTTTGCCGGAGGTTCTCCGCCTACTTGAGAAGCTCCTCAAGACCATTTGTCGGAGAAGTTGGCGCCGCGCCAGGAGTACTAGGAGCCGAGGCAGAGGTGGCCCTAGTTAACCTTGGAACAATTGTTGGGCTTATAGGCTTGGAGGCCTCCGCCTGTCTCGTGGTCGCTGCGGATCCTCTTCCCGCCACCAGCTCCTTCCCTTTTTCGGTGGCATCCTTAGCCGGAGCTTCATCCACTTGGGAGGAGGTTCTCTCGTGCGTTGCCTGGTCGTCGGGAGCAACGACCATCTCGGAAGGATCTGGAACATCCTGCTAGGGATTATTGTCCACCTCCATGACGGAGGGCTAAGATGCAGCCGTAGTCGGATCCGGATGATGATACGTCCAAAACGTATCTACTTTCTTGAACACTTTGCTATTGTTTTTCCTCTAAACTTGTGTCATTTGGATACAACTAACACGGACTGACGCTGTTTTTAGCAGAATTACCTTGGTGTCTTGTTTTTGTGCAGAAAATGAACTATCAGGAAAAATCCCGGAAAATATGCCAAAAACTATTTCTCACTAGAAGATCCACGGAGCCAGAAGGGGAGACAGAAGGGAGGCCTGGGGGGCCCAGACCCACCCCAGGCGCGGGTCCACTGACCCCGCGTCTGGGGAGGTTTGGCCACCCCAGGCATCTCCTCGGCCTCCCTCCGCGCCTATAAGTTGCCTTCTGACCTAAAAACAGAGGGGGGTTCGATAGTTTTCCAGAAAGAGTTCCGCTCCTCCGCCACCACGAGAAACCAAGATTCGGTTCCAGAAACTCCGTTCTGGCACCCTGCCGGGACGGGGAATTTGGAGAGGATCCTCGCCATCGTTATCACCAACGCATCTCCATTAACCACCGATGTTTCCCACATCCATGAGTGAGTAATCCTCCACTGTAGGCTTGGGGATGGTAGGGATTGGATGAGTTCTATCATATAATCGAATAAGATCTGTTAGGGCATAGTACCTAGTATCTCTATTAGTGATATTTGACTTTGTTGCGGCTTATTGTGCTTAATGCTTGTCACTAGGGCCCGAGTGCCATGATCTCATATCTGAACTTATTATTGAATCATTATGATAGTATTATTTATAATCTTATCTGCAAGTTGTGTATACATATCATTGTCCGGATCCAAAGGCCCCAAAGTGACAATAATTGGGACAACCGGAGGGAATGGCTGTGGTGTGAGGATCACATGTGTTTACGGAGTGTTAATGCTTTGCTCCGGTGCTCTATTAAAAGGAGAACCTTAATTGCCAGTAGTTCCCTAGAGGCCCCGCTGCCACGGGCTGGCTGGACAGAAGATGTTGTGCAAGTTCTCATTGCGAGCACGTATGACTATATTTGGAGCACATGCCTAGGATTGTTTAGTACTTGGATGCTTATTATTATTTATCTGCAATGACCTATGTCTTGAAGTTACATGTTTAGACTCGTCCATGCAACGCCCGTCCATCCATCCCTATGCCTACCGCACTCGAATCCTACTGTTACCGTTACTGTTGCTATTTCTCCATTCACTGTTACTGTTGTTGTTGCTTTGCTGTTGCTACTATCAAACTGTTGCTACTGATAAACTTCTGTGAGCAAGAACTATTTCCAGGTGCAGCTGAATTGATAACTCGGTTGTTAAGGCTTGCATGTATTCTTTGGCTCCCCTTGTGTCGAATCAATAAATTGGGTAATACTACCCGCGAAGACTGTTGCGACCCCCTATACTTGTGGGTCATCAGATGACAAGAGTAGAGGGAGCGATGGCAGGAGAAGCCTGGGTCAGCATAGCACAAAATTTTAAAGAATCTTCAAAAGTCTTGGCGGTCTTCTTAAAACTCGAGTTAGTTTTTTTTTTCTTGAAACGTACAAAGGATAAGTATAAGTATAGGAAGAAGAAATGCAAACGACAAATTCAGAGGGAAAGAGGCTTACACAACAGTTGGTGCCTTGGTCAAAGGGGTTCCAACGGTCTTTCTTTTCTCCTCCTCCAGGTAGGTGGTTGAATTCTTAGAGACTCCACTCTCCATCTTATTTTTCTTGCCCCCGGAAGTAGCGTCAGAGGTGGAGATCTCCCGCTTTCGTCTTGCCAGAGCATCGTCGTTGGACACGACAATGACATCCTTCATCTTTGGGTCATAGACTTGGGGAGCCATATCGGTCTCCTCCAAGTCCCCCCGTGCTTCTGATCCTTCACCTTGACGATGTCCTTGAGGCGGAGCTTGATGGAGTCACGGGAGAAGTTATCCTTGAATATCCTAAGGGTATCCTTCCTGTCCTTGGTATACTGGCACATCAGCTTTTCGCGGTGTTGCAGGGGTTGGATCCGCCTTACGAACCAACACATGGCTAGGTCCAAGCCGGTCAAGCCCGTATCAACGAGCCATTATATCCTCCTTATAGCGCGGGAGGCTTCATCGTCAGAGGGCAGGAGGGCTTGGGACCTACACGTGTGGCTTCGTCGGCGGCCTCATCGATGAAGCCCGGCTACGCGCCTTCTCGTCCAGTCAGAGGGATATCTGGGCCATAGAAGTAGCTTTGCTGCTAGTTCTTGCAGAACTCATGTACTACGATGTCGGGGAACCGTTGGACAGATCGAATCTTAAAACTAATCATTCTGCAGTTTCTAAGTTCATCCTTGCTATCTCCGGCTTCCCTCTTGATGGTGAAGAAGTAGATAAACAAATCTAACCTAGGCCTAATCCCTAGGTATCCTTCACATAAAGCTACAAAATTGCTAAGTGCTAGAATGCTATTGGGGGAGAGGTTGTGAGGAAGAACCCATAAGTGTTGAAGAACTTGGAGGCAGAATCAGAGATCGGGAGGGCAATTCCACGCACTAGCTGTGCATTGAGGTAAACCTTCTCTCCAACTTGGGGAGAAGGGACCACCTCGTCGGCCGGAGTCGGCCGCTAGACTAGGTCCTCCGCCGCAGGCAGATACCCCTCGGTGACCATTGATACTTCCATTTTGCATCACTATTCTATATCATAATTTTCCTTTGTTCATTGATATATTCCTTATTAAGAGGTGAAACTTATGTCTTTTCCTCTGTTTTTGCTTGTTGGATGATTCTTGAAGGATGAACTGCCGGAGTCAGGATTCTGATGGAAAAAGCGGTGTCTAGATGCAATTTTCGCGAAGATCGGAAAAATACCAAAAAACTTCAAAAAAAAATATTTCCCTAGAAGACGAAGGATGCCAAAGGGGAGGCGTAGTTGGGCCATAGGGGCCCCACACCTCCCCCTGATACGTCCAATTTGCATCACCATTCTATATCATAATTTGCCTCTATTCATTGATATATTTCATATTAAGAGGTGTTACTTATGTCTTTTCATCTGTTTTTGCATGTTGGATGATTCTTGGAGGATGAACTGCCGGAGTCAGGATTCTGATGGAAAAAGAGGTGTTTTGATGCAATATCGCGAAGATCAGAAAAATACCAGAAAAACTACAGAAAATTCTATTTTCTCAAAAGATGAAGAATGCCAGAAGGGGAGGCGGAGATGGGCCACAGGGGGCCCACAGCCCTCCCAGGCGCGGGCCAGCCCTAGGCTGCGCCTACAGGGGTGTGGCGACGTGGCGCACCTCTGGCTCCGCCCTCTCGCCTATATCTTCTCCTCGAAACCCTAATACACGGGGAGCGACCACAAAAAGATTTCGCCGCCTCCGCGGGGCAGAAAACACCGAGAGAGAAAGAGCTCTCCGGCAGTCAGATTTCAGCCGAGGAAATTCCTTCCCGGAGAGGGGAGATCGTCGCCATCAACACCATCATCAAGCTAGACTTCATCGGGATCATCATCATCATCCACATCCTCATATCCACCAGCACCATCATCACCACTCCATCCCGCGGTAATAATTGTATTGAATCTTGCATAGTTCTTAGGGGAAACTTTCCCGGTGTTCAGATTAATGTTGTAGTTGATGCTTGTGAGTGGAACCATTGGATTATTGTTTATGTTCAGATTTTTATTCATCACCATATCATCTATGATCTTGATCCATATGATGTCTCGTGAGTAGTTCGTTTAGTTCTTGAGGACATGGGAGAAGTCATGTTGTTAGTAGTGGATTTGTGTTGAGATATTATTCAATGGTTGTTACTATTCTTCTAGTGGTGTCATGTGAACGTCGACTACATGATACTTCACAATTTATGGGCCTAGGGGAATGCATTGTGTATTTGGCTAATAATTATGGGGTTGCCGAAGTGACAGAAACCTGAACCCCCGTTAGGAAACCATTGCACAAGGGAGTGTAGGATCTCAGAGTTTAAGGCTGTGGTTAGGTTTATATCTTAATTGCTTTCTTGTAGTTGCGGAGGCTTGCAAGGGGTTTAATCACAAGTATGTATTAGTCCAAGTAAGGTCGGTACATTAGCACAGGTTCACCCAGACAACACTTACAAAACCAAAGAAGACTACTCATCTATATGAAGCAAAATCATGCGACAATATTCCCATGTGTCCTCGAGAACGTTTGGTCCTCATTAGTATTTCCACCGGCTTGTCCTTGTCTAAGAAAGGATTGTGCCACTTGCTGCAATTGTTTGATGTTTTACTTACTTGGGCTTTATTTCCTTGATTTATCAGAAAACCCCTAAAAATCCGTTTGCTAAGTATTTACAAAGATTTCCTGCTCCACACCACTAGTCAACACCTTCTGCTCCTCATTGGGATCGACACTCCTACCTATTTATCGAAAGTACTATGATACACCTCCTATACTTGTGGGTCATCACCCCCCAGGCGTGGGCCACCCTGGGTCGTGCCTACAGGGGGTGTGGCCAACCTGGCCCACCTCTGGCTCCGCCCTCTCGCCTATAGCTTCTCCTCAAAACCCTAAAGTCGGGAGAGGACCACAAAAAGATTTCACCGCCGCTGCAGGGCGGAAACTACAGAGAGAGAAAGAGCTCTCCGGCAGACATTTGTCTTCCAGGGAAATTCCTTCCCGGAGAGGGGATATCGTTGCCATCAACACTGTCATCAATCTAGACTTCATCGGGATCATCATCATCATCCACACCATCATAACCACCAGAACCATCATCACCACTCCATACCGCTGTAACAATCGTGTTGAATCTTGCATAGTTCTTAGGGGAAACTTTCCCGGTGTTGATTACTATTGTAGTTGATGCTTATGAGTGGAACCATTGAATTATTGTTTTTGTTCAGATTGTTATCCATCATTATATCATCTTTGATCTTGATCCATATGATGTCTCGTGAGTAGTTTGTTTAGTTCTTGAGGACATGTGAGAAGTCATGTTGTTAGTAGTGGAATTGTGTTGAGGTATCATTGAATGGTTTAATATTTAAGTTGTGGTGCTATTCTTCTAGTGGTGTCATGTGAACGTCGACTACATGATACTTCACTATTTATGGGCCTAGGGGAATGCATTGTGTATTTGGCTACTAATTCTGGGGTTGCCGGAGTGACAGAAACCTGAACCCCCATTAGGAAACCTTTGCACAAGGGAGTGTAGGATCTCAGAGTTTAAAGTTGTGGTTAAGTTTTTATCTTAATTACTTTCTTATAGTTGCGGATGCTTGCAAGGGGTTTAATCACAATTATGTATTAGTACAAGTAAGGTCGGTACATTAGCACTGGTTCACCCACACAACACTTATCAAACCAAAGAAGATTAATCAACTATATGAAATGAAAGCACTTGACAATATTCCCATGTGTCCTCGAGAACGTTTGGTCCCTGTAGGTATTACCACCGGCTTGTCCTTTGCTAAGAAAGGATTGGGCCACTTGCTGCAATTATTTGCTGCACTTTATTTCCTTGCTTTATCAAAAACCCCTAAAAATCCGTTTGCTAAGTATTTACAGAGATTTCTTGCTCCAAACCACTAGTCAACACCTTCTTATCCTCATTGGGATCGACACTCCTACCTATTTATCGAAAGTACTACGATACACCCCCTATACTTGTGGGTCATCAAGACTATTTTCTAGCGCCGTTGCTAGGGAGTGAAGCGCTATTGAAGAGTGGAACTGGTAAAGGAAACTTCTACTGTGAGTATTGCTTTTTTACGTCTGTTTGTTACTTTGTTTCCAATATGGATAACCCACTTGGTTTCCTGTTTGGGCAAACTACTACCACTGTTAGTGTAGTAGATGAACCACTACCTGTTGGTATAGATCCTTTTAAGATACCTACAAGATTTGTTGATCGTGTTATGGATAATTATTATCTTGGGGATGAAACTGTCCATCCTGATGATCATTTGCTTTTTATCTATGAATTATGCTGGTTGTTTAAGTGTTCAGGTATCATAACTGAATAGGTTAAGATGAAGTTACTCTCTATATCATTGAAAGGAAGAGCTGAAGAATGGTATAAGCTGCTGGAGAATGGACAATCCATGGAATGGGAGGAAATAGTACCTCTCTTTTATTCTAAATTCTATCCTTCCAGTGAGATTCATAAGGATAGGAATCAAGTATACAACTTTTGGCCTCGTGATGGAGAGAGTACAGCCCAAGCTTGGGGGAGATTGAAGTTACTAATGCTTAAATGTCCTATTCATGAACTCCCTAACAATATTATTATCAATAATTTTTATGCTAGGCTTTCTATTCATGATAAAGATCTACTAGATGCTTCTTGTGCTGGATCATTCACACGTATGAAGGAAGAAGCTAAATGGGATCTACTAGACCGTATTCAAGAGAACACTGAAGCTTGGGAGAATGACAAAGGAAGAAAGTCAGGTATAAACTATGATTATGATTGCATTAAA
This sequence comes from Avena atlantica, assembly GCA_910589765.1. Lineage (NCBI taxonomy): Eukaryota > Viridiplantae > Streptophyta > Magnoliopsida > Poales > Poaceae > Avena > Avena atlantica. The sequence continues at coordinate 42,601,151 of OU342736.1, read as the reverse complement.
TCTTTTATGGGAACTGATGACTTCCATGATATTAGCAATGAGTTTGGTCTTGATTCCCAAAGTATTGCCAACTATTTTAAGGATTTTTCCTCTTACATAGAAATTCCCAAGAAGAAGTGGAATAAGTACCATGCACCTTACAAAGATGTTGTTAGTCATGTTCCTGTTAGAAGCACCGAAGTTTGTACTAGTAATCATATTGTGCCTGAACCTTATTTTGAGAAAATACCTTTCCCAGCTAAGGTAAAGGAGCATTCTATGATTATTAGTGCAAATAACAAAGATACTAAGAAAACTGTGGAGCCTGATGAGCAATTGAATATTGAACCTGTGGTAGCTATTGTGAAAGACCCTGTCACTATAAATATAGAGGATGAGCATATTGTTTTCTGTGAAGACGCTTCTTATATTATCTCTCATCCTATTAAGGCTATAAAATCTAGTGTTCTTGTGCTTTCTGTTAAAATTGGTGATCATTGCTACTATGGTTTATGTGATATTGGTGCTAGTTCTACTGCTATTCCTTATGAGCTTTACAGGGAAATTATGCATGAAATTGGTCCTTGTGAGCTTGAGGACATTGATGTGGTTATTCACCTTGCAAATAAGGAAACCATTCGCCCCATTGGTATTGTAAGAAATGTGGAGGTTCTCTATGGTAAGATTAAGTACCCTGCTGATTTTCTAGTACTTAATTCAGCAGCTAGTAAAAGTTTTCGTATCATTTTTGGTAGACTGACATGGTTATACCCTACGGGTAGACGATAGTAACATACCTAGTCCATTCCAAGGAAGGCCCACAAGAACATACACGACCTGTGGAGATTTTCGGGTGGCCCAAGCCCATGAAGTCTTCGGATCCTTGGAGAGCAAGACTAGAGTAGATTGAATATTCAAAGGGACAAACCATAATTTTTAACCGACTCGACCTATGCCCGGGACCTTCCTATCTCTATATAAAGGCTAGGAGGGCACGGCGAGGAGGGCACCTCTCACCGCATACACACTTCCATGCCATATTGCATCTGCGCACCCCTGTACTTTTCGGTTTCGCCGTAATCAAGAGCAGACAGGCAGGAGTAGGGTTTTCCCTTCGGGGGCCTGAACCTGGGTAAACCTCGTGTCCCCGTGTTGCTTGTCTGTTAACCGTTCCACGATCTACAACATCCCCATCTTTTCCAAAACCCAAGCTCATAACAATGGGAATTGACGAGATCGAACCTCGTTAATTGGCGTCGTCCATGGGAATCGGGGGCGTTGATTGTGCGATCGTGACGGTCCCAACCAAGGAGATCTACAACTCCTTGGTGACGGAGAGCCACCTCCTCTTCGGCGCTTTCGACTTCATAGCCCACTCGACAGCCACCATGAAGTATTTCGAGCCCGTAGGCGATGGGCTCGAGATTCTGTTCGTAAGCTTCTGCTTCCAGGTGAGACAAACCAGCACTCTCCACCTCCTAGAGCGGGTGTCACCACCATCCATCAGGCCCGCCTCGTGGGCACCGCATCCCAGCGTGCTATGCACGCCGACGCTAACAGATGAGTCCTATGACAGCAACAGCTGCAACTCAGATTTGTGCGGCCCTCCATTAGAAGAAGGAACCTACAGTTCCAGCTTCGAAAGCTGCGGCAGCAGCGATCCAATCTTCAAGTGATACCAATGCTCCGTAGTCATCCATGGAGAAATGGAGGGGCAACCAAATTCAACTAACCCCAACCCACCACCAAATACACCGCCCAACCCACATGGTGGGAATGGAGGAAACGGAGGGCAGCCGTCCCTGCAGCCCAACGATGGTGATGCTGCCACCTACCAGAGGATCAACCTCAACAAGGATGGCTGGCGCCAGGCACGCAAATCCGTGGCGGGCAACAAGCTCCTACCTGTGAATGCTTCATGGGACTTGCTGATGGCATATCACCTTCTCCTCATCGGCGAGTACAACATGCAGGTGAAACAACAGGAGAAGCTTGACAAATGCAAGCAAGCAGCTTCGGAGTCCAGCGTGCGGCGAGCTGCTCTCTCCGCCGCTGGTGGTTCCAGCTCGCACAACAATCATGCCAACAAGCGTCGCTCTCGCACGGATAACATGGACCCCGCCACGCGACGTGAGGTCACCAAAACCCTCAACACGTCCTTCATGGAGATGGACGTCAACGGCAACGTCATACTGAATTCCGCAGGCTGCGATCATGGCAGCCACCATGTATCCCGCGTCCCATCCACCTCCAGTGGGGGACCCGAAGAGTGCCATGCACAAGTCCTCACTAGCCGGACTCGGACTCATCTCATCCGACGAGGAAGAGGACGAGCATGATCTACCTCGGCGACGAAAGAGCCCAAGACGTCGCAGCCGCAACTATGACGCTCGAAACGACCGCACCCAGCGCAAGGTGGACAAGGCACGCGCCAAACGCGCATGCTCAACCGAATTTTAAGAGGAAGACGATGGAGAACTGTGCAGAACTCGATGCTTTAGCAGATCTGTTCGGTGCACACGAATGTCGAAAAATTTCAAGCTTCCTTCAGACACTCCGAAGTTCGACGGCACGCAAGATCCGAAGGCCTGGCTCATCGACCACCTCTCGTCCATCAAGCTGCACGGTGGAAACAAGAACACCGCCGTGCAATGCCTTCAGCTGCAGCTGACAGGAACAACCCGGAACTGGCTCAGTAGCCTGTCCTCAGGCTCCATCTGAAACTCAGAGGAGCTGGCGTACAGTTTCATCCAAAACTTCAAGGGCACCATCAAGAGGCCAGCCTCGATCAAGGAGCTACGGGCTTGCACCCAACGAACGGGCGAATCCATTCGCTCGTACATCTTGCGCTGGTCCAACATCAAGAACTCCACGGCGCACATCTCCGAGGAGAGGATGATCGATTCCTTCAAGGATGGCGTCAAGCGCCCAGACTTCAAAGAAGAACTTGGGCACGTCAAGCCCAAGACACTCGACCACCTCACGGACATTGCCAACAGGTGGGCAGATGGTGAGGACTCCCTCCACCGAGCACATTTGGATGAGGAGGACGAATGTGGCCGCAGACGCGAACGCCGTAGCAAACGAAGGTCACGCATCTACGACGACCGCGACAAACCCGACATGGTTGCGGCTGGCTACGCCGAACGCCACAACGACAACAACCGCAGCAGCGGAGGATACCACGGAGGCAACTTCCACGACGGAGGATGCCCAACACAAACATGACATCGTCGCGGCCATGACGATGAACCCTCGACATACGATAAGATGAAATACGTCCTTCGGATGAAATTTCGCGCCTCCAACAATGAGGCCGAATACGAGGCCCTCATCCACGGCATGAGGATGGCCAAGATCTACGGCGCAATGCGCCTTGTCATCTATAGTGACTCGAACCTCGTCTCCTAGCAGACGATGAACGAGTGCGACGCACACTCCGCCAACATGATCGTGTACCGCGCACTCTACAACTCACTCGAAGGAGACTTTGATGGATGTGAGCTTTGCCACGTTGGAAGTGAAATAAATGAGGAGGCCAATAGACTCGCCAACATCGGCTCCACCTACGCACGGGTTCCACCAGGTGTGTTCCTCGAACAAATCTGCATACCCTCTATCAAAAGGAAATTCCCCAAGGGATCACCCGAAGAAGCAGAGCACTCGGGGGCTGTACTACCCGAAGGACAGGAAGGACCCGAAAATCTCGATACGAAGGTCGAGTTGGTCAGCCTGATGCAGGTCATGGAAATCGAAGAAACATGGACGCAGTCGTACCTTCGGTACCTGATAAACAGAGAACTGCATGATGACCCCACAGATGCCCGACGCATATCTCGCCAGTCCAAGGCCTTCATCACCATCATCAATGGCGAGCTATACAAGTGCAGCATTCGGGGTGTACTCCAACGGTGCGTCACCAACGGTGCGTCACCATCGGTGACGGCAAAACCATGCTCCAAGACATCCACGAGGGCATCTGCGGCCATCACACGGGCATCCGCGCCCTCGTCGCCAAAGATTTATGAGCTAGATTCTACTGGCCAACGACCATTAACGATGCGAAGGACATCGTCCAGAGGTGCAACGGCTGCTAGAGGTTTGCGGACAAGCCACACGCACCAGGGTTGGAGCTCAGGCCCATACCCTTGGCCTGTCCCTTTGCCCAATGGGGCCTCGACATGATCGGCAAACTTCCCAAATCTTCAAAATGAGTTCACGTCTACCTCCTGGTCACAGTCGACAAGTTCACCAAGTGGATCGATGCCATGCATGTCACCAACCAAAAGGGCAAAACGGTCGTCAAGTTCTTTGAGTCCATAGTCTACAGGTTCAACATGCCGCACAACATCATCACGGACAACGGGTCGAACTTCATCTTGAAAGAATTCCAGGACTTCCGCGAAGTACTTGGCATCAACATATCATACGCCTCTGTGGTGCACCCACAGACCAACGGGCAGGTCGAAAAGGCCAACAGTCTCGTAGGCGGTGGCATCAAGAAATGCCTAATCAGCCCACTCGAACGACTCGCGGGAGCCTGGGCAGAAGAATTACCCTCCGTCCTCTGGAGCCTGCGTACAACGCCAAACAGCTCAACTGGCTACACGCCATTCTTCATGGTGCACGGAGCCGAAGCCGTGCTACCTGCAGAAGTACGCCATAAAGCCCCACGGGTCATCGCCTATAGCGAAGCCGAATCAACGGCCGCACTCCAAGACGCCGTCGACACACTCGACGAAGCACGCAACATCGCTGCGGCTCGCTCAGCAGTCTACCAGCAGAGCCTCTGCAACTATCACAGCCGTCGGCTGCGCCCAAGGTCCTTCGTCGAAGGAGACCTCGTCCTACGACTCAAGCAAGAGCGGCCGAAGAAGATCGAGTCACCCTGGGAGGGACCCTACGTCATCACCGAAGTCATCCCAAGTGGCGCCTACCGCCTCAAGGATGTCGAGTCAGGAGTCGCATACTCCAACCCATGGAACGTTGCACAACTGCGACGCTTCTACCCCTAGATATCTCTTTACTTTCAATAAGACTATTCAGCCAAGGCTACTCAGCTAAACAATTTACCTCCTCGTTACGATATGAATAAAAGGATCTACCTATTCTGAAGTATCGCGTGTGCCCGATGCTCAAAAAGATCTACGTTCTCTTTGGCATACTGCCTAACAGCCTCATAATGCGGGCGCATATCCCAGAGGCCACCATCCGGTCGAAGGGGCGGCCCAGCCGACACCGCCGCGAGATCAACATTAGGACGATGCAGCCGAACAAGCGAAAGGGCAGCTTTCACCCCTGCCACCAACTGGTGCCGCACCAACTCACTGACGTGATTCACGTCCTGAAACTTCGACAATAAACCCCAAAGGGTGGACGTTGCTTCATCCAGAGGAAACATGACGTACATAATCGACGCCAGGGAAGTCTTCATCTGACTTAGCACCCGTGACACCTGATGAACACGATCCTGCACCGTCGCAAGGACGATGGACCGGTCATGGTCCATCAAGAAAAATCCTCCAGCTTCCATGTCATGTTGGGTCAGGAAGTTTATCCGAACTGCAACGTGCTCCTCCTCCTCCCTCGGGACAAGATTGGTGCCTGCAGAAAACTAAGAATAAGGCAACACGCAAACAAGGCGCATCTGAAGATGAGCAGCAACTCAAGAAAACTCACACCGCAGTTGCTCGCTCAACTGCCTTAGCTCCCCCATCAGATACTCCTCCCTAGCGATAGCCCGCTCAGTCTTTGACTTCCACACGTCCGCATGGCCTCCAACGCCAAGGATCTCCTTCTCAAGGCTGCGGACGCGCTCACGAAGAAAAACTAGCTGCGATGCATCATCCAACGATGGTCGTGGATCTTGCGCAGTCGAAGTACCAACGGGTGCACCACCCGAAGGACCCTTAAAGGCCAAACAGGCAAGGAGATAAATATCACAAACATCTCTGCTGATAGCTCGACAAAGTAACTTATATACATTAATGACCACCGCATGGAAAAAAGGATGGATTGTTCATCAACAAAAGCATACATTACAAAAGAGGATACACTATCCTAAAACTACAGCAAAGAAGCCTAAGCACACGCATCCGGAGTGGCCTCGGAGCCAGAATGCCTGCTCTTGGCCTCCCCTTGCTGCTTTGCAGCATAGTCCGCCAGCAGGTCGATAAGCTTCGGACCATAATGCTTACAGCGAGAGGCGAAGAGAGCAAAGGCTACCTTTGAGCCGTCTGGCTCCGTTAGCATCCGAGAGGTGAGGTGCTAAAGATCCAGCTCCGCTCCGGACGACATGGCCATGGCCAGACCCATGGAGGCGCCGATGCCCTCCTTCTTGCGTTTGTAGGCCGCAGGGGCATCCTTTGACAGCGCATCCGCCAGAGAATCGACATCCTCTAGGGCAGCACCCTTGGGAACGATCTCCTTGTAGAAACACTGGAGGACCTCCTTGGCCTTGGCAAGGGAGCCAACAACAGACCGCTGTGGTGGCATCATCCAGAGCGCTCCCGTGCTCCAAGACACTGCGATCAAACGCAATGCCCGAGGCATCTGGCGCAAAGAAGAATAGGCAGGAGTCAAATAAGGACATGAAGAAAGAGCAGTCGAAATTCCAAAAGAACAATTCACATGCAAGACACTTATCGGAGAATGCCTTGGCCGCAGCCATCAGCCTATCGGCCATCTCCTTCTCGCGAGCAGCAGCTGCAGCAGCAAGCTCCCTCTCGCGATCTGCAGACTCCTTCCGTAGGCGCTCTTGCGCCTCAGCAGCAGCGACCACCTCTTTCTCCAGACGCTCCTTCGCCTCAGCAGCATCTGCAGCCTTTTTCTCCGCTCGACCGAGGCTCTTGTCGAGAGCGTCCAGCCGACGAAGGGCATCGTTGTTCTCTTCTAAAAACAAACCAACAAGCACATGAGTGACACAAGCATTGTTCATGTGACAGACGAATAGAAATAAGAAAAGTATAGAACCTTGCAGCTGCTTCATGCTGGCCTCCAGCGCCAGATGTTGCTGGATGAGAAGGTTCACGCTATGCACAAAGGGCTACGAAAGGAAGCAGAAGCAAATAATCAAGAAAGCATCAGAAAAAGGGCTCGGGGGCTACGCCCCGAAAAGGGCTCGGGGGCTCCCCCTAGGACGAAAACAGAAAAACAACTTACGTGCTCAGAGGGAGACTCCGAAGGTCCACCAGGGGTCTTCTGAGTAATGACCACCCAAGCCTCTGGCGGAGAGGGATTCGGGGCATCATCCTCAGAGTCGGCCACCATCTGAGAGTAAGGAGCTCTCAGCTTCGACTCCCCTACGGCCTCCTGAGTGCCCTCACTAAGAGAACCTTCCAAGGAGTGGCTGCAAGAAATAGTACTGACTGATACGTCGGAAACGTATCTATAATTTTTGATGCTCCATGCTTGTTTTGTATCTACTTTTATTTTTTTTTCTATACTTTGAGGTGTTTTTATATCTTTTCTGGAACTAACCTATTAAAAAGTTGCCACAGTGCCACTTGCCTGTTTTCTTATGTTTTTGGTTCCAGAAAGGAAGAAAACCAATATTCTCGGAATTGGACAGGACAAAAGCCAACGTCAATAACTTTCTGTGAGGGACACGAATCCAGAAAGAGGGGCGGAGAGGCACCAGAGGGTGGACAGACCCCCTAGGCGTGACCAAGCCTGGCCCGCGCCTGGGGAGGGTGTGGGCCCTCTGGCCGCCTCCTCGGCCTCCCCCTTCGCCTATAAGATGCCCCTAACTCAGAAACCCTAAATCATCCAGAAGAAATCCACGAAAACTTCTGTAGCACCGCCGCCACCGAAGGGGAGATTCGGGGGACAGAAATTCTCTGTTCCGGCACCCTGCCGGGACGAGGAAGTGCCCCCGGATCCATCTCCATCGATCTCCATCGCCAGCTTCATCACCATTGCTGATTCCCATGACGAGGAGGGAGTAGTTCTTGCTCATGTCTAAGGGCTCTACCAGTAGCTATGTGTTCATCTCTCTCTCTATGCATGATCTTGTGGCCATGAGCTTTGTAATCAAGTAGATCTACCTTGCTACTCAAGTGCTTCATTAAATCTCTGCTCTCCCCATGTGCGTGAAAGTGATAGCGTGCATGCCATGGTGGCACTTAGGCTTGAGTCTACATAAATACTCTTTGTGCTTTAATAGATCTATGCTTTTCCCCACATGTGTGAAAGTGACAGCGTGCATACCGTGTGTGGCACTTTGTCTAGATTGAATATTTGTTATGAGTTATATTTGGAGTTGGATGTCTATGAAATTGTGGTGTTTGTGGGAACCGTCTAGCACTCAAGGTGATAGTGTGGGGTTATCTAGATGGGAAAGGCGGACTTTGAGTAGTGATGTTTTAGCCCTACCATGTATTAGAGTGTCCAACCGGAGAGTAGTTAAGAGTAGTATCATGAAGAGAGGATATTTATATGAGAGAGTGTTCACTAGTGAAAGTATGATTCCTAGGCCTTGTTTCTAAACATTGAAACACCGTTTGCATCTAGATCTGTTGCATGTTTGCTTGCTTTAGTCTTTACCTCACCGTCAAGCTATTTTATAGCACCGTTACCACTTGTATTTCACTATCTCTTCGCTGAACTAGTGCACCTATACACCTGACAAGTGTATTGGGTGTGTTGGGGACACAAGAGACTTCTTGTATCTTGATTGCACGGTTGCTTGATAGGGAATACCTTTGACCACTTCCTCCCTGAGTTCGATAAACCTTGGGTGATCCACTTAAGGGAAACTTGCTATTATTCTACAAACCTCTGCACTTGGAGGCCCAACAACTGCCTACAAGAATAGAAGTGCATAGACATCAAGCTCTTTTCTGGCGCCGTTGCCGGGGAGGTAACTTAAAAGGTACTCACATCCTTTGGTGTGAGTGCTCGAAGTTATTTCCTTTAGATTATGCAATTGTGTCTTTTTGTTTCTTGTTTTCACTAGTTAGGCTTAATGGAAAACAACCAAAAAATTAGAGATCTTTATAGTGTTTATCTTGAGTTAGGACATGAAGTGTTTGAAAAGAAAATTAAAAAACCTATGTAACTTTATTTGCATGCTAATATAAATGTTATTAGTATGAATTCTTTGGACACCATTGTTGCTAATGCTATGGAAAAGTCTAAGCTTGGGGCAGCTAGTTTTGATGAAAATGATCTTTTTAGCCCCCCAGCTTTGGAAGATAGCTATTGTATTTCTTATGATGATACCAAACCTCAAATTTATGATGATTACAATGATGAGTATGATATTTTTAGTCCACATACTATTTAGGAGAAAGTTAATTGTGATTACAATCTTCCTCCTATATTTGATGATTGTGGTGATGAGAATAATAGTGATAGCTATTTTGTTGAATTTGCTCCCACTACAATTAATAAGAATGACTATGCTTATGTGGAGAGTAATAATAATTTTATGCATTTGGCTCATGATAAGAATGTTTTATGTGATAGTTATATTGTTAATTTTGTTCACGTTGCTACTAAAAGTTATTATGAGAGAGGGAAACGTGGTTTTATGTATTTCAACAATATTAAGTTTCCCCTCTTTATGTTGAAAATTTTGAAGTTGCACTTGTTTTACTTTCCTATGCTTGTTGCTTTGTGTTTTCATGACTTGTTTCTTTACAAGATTCCTATACATAGGAAATGGGTTAGACTTAAATGTTTTTTGAATTTTCTTATTGATGCTCTCTTTTAATCAATTCATATTTCTTATGTGAGCATCTTCTCAAACTATCAAGCCTAACTTAAAGGCGGTAAAGAAAAGTACTTGTTGGAAGATAACCCAAGAGTTTACTTGAGTCTTGGAAGTTATTACTTCAGTAATGACCTCTCCTTATCTTTTTTTGTTTGCTTTTTGTGACAAGAATGTCCTCTAATGAGAGGGAAGTAAGATTTGGGGAATTGCTGTCCCGAAACAGATTTCTGTCCTCCACCAAAAACATTCGTGAGGAGTCTCTGTAACTCGGATTGAGCTGAAAATTTACGAATAAATCCCCTAGTATGTTAGATAACTTTCTTTAGTTCAAAACTTTTTGATTTTAGCAACAGAAGATGTTCGAAAAAATCAGTTTCTGCCCGTTGGTCTGTTTTATCAGATTTCTGCCATTATTTGCATTTGCTTCTTATTGATTCCTTCTTGAGTTCTATTTTGGGGAATTGAGATTTTTGAAGGAGTTGCTAAAGTAGCTTGTTTTTTTAGTGAAAAGTCTTGCTGTTACAAAGCTTTACCTAAAGGTCTATTATCTTTTGAATACACTAATGTTGCTAATGAAGATTGTGTGAAGTTTTGGATGAAGGAAAATTTGCAGGTGTAGAGAAAGAATGATGTAATGAGATGAACAATGGACAAAAGCTCAAGCTTGGGGATGCCACCCCGTGTCACCCCAAGAAATATTCAAGAGGTACAAGCGTCAAAGCTTGGGGATTCCCAAGGCATCCCCTTCTCCATCAAAAAAAATCTCAGTTCTTTCTAGACACTTCGTTTTTATTGTTTCATGCATTGTTGTGTTGTTCTTGGAGCGTCTTAGTTTTCGTTAGCTTAGTTTGCTTGAGTAAGTTGGTTGGTTACACCACACTTCTTTTGGAGAGAGACACACTCTGTTTCCATTGCCTAGAACACTCTAGTTTTCACTCTTATTGTTTTGTGAGTGTTCACTTTTGCTAGCGCTATGTTTAGCCTTAGTTTTCTTGTGCTTTTAGATTAGAAATTTTTAGTTATTCTTTGTGGATTTGTGAAACAAGCTCACTGATATTTTTTGGTTATTATCTTTGTGAGTTGTTTCAAATAAGTTGTTTGGTGTTGGAAAAGAGTAGAAAGTTTCATGCTTAAGTGGTACAAAAGGGAGCTTGTTTTGACTATTACTTAGACTTTATCATGACATGCTAGGTGTTGTTTTGACCTTATGCTTAGTGATTATTGCTGTAGCATGTCTAGTACCAAACAATTAGAATTGCTTAATGTGTCTTGAAAGAATCATGTGTTGTTTTAGCATACAAAAGCATAGTATTGTGGTATTCTCCTTTGATGCTTTGTTTGGGTTGACTTGGCACATGCTCACACCATGTTATGACTATGAACAAGTAACGATAGCCTCTATGATCATTTAGTCCTTGACTTGTAGTACTGCTCTATGCTTGGATTAGTAATGTTTTGTCGCTCTACATGATTATGGCCACTATTGCTCTCTTAGTTGGTTGCTCCCAGTCTTTTGCTAGCCTCCACTTGGATGAGTAAGCTCTACTCATGCTTCCAACTCCCAAGAAACCAAGTTTTTCCAAAGTGTCCACTATAAATTCATATGCATGGTGTGTTACACCATTCCAAGTATATTCTTGTTTTCATCTATCTTCCAATTAAAAATGTATTTTGTTATGTGAAAACTTAGTGATTAAATCTCTCACAAACTTGATGGCACACTTTATATTCTTTGCCCCTAATAAACTTTAACCATTGTGTCATCTATGTTGTATATGCTTGCACTTATACGTTGGAATTAGCAGAACCGTGCTGTCACGGGGAACGTTTTTAACATTGCACTTGTACTTTGTAATCAGTTGATATCATGCTCTTTTGTCTATGGATGTCACCGGTGTGAAATAAAGAGGGAGCTTGTAAGTCCATGGAGTTTGTATTTTGTGTTAGAGAAACGCCTGGTCCGCTAGCCTAAGCCATGCCTAATCATGGTGGAAACTTGCAACATCACCATAGTGAGCTATCTATAAAGCATACTCAATAAAAATCTATGCATATAGTAAATAAAAAGATCGCTGAGATCCTCATTGTCTGCTTGCCTTGTCATTTTGGTTATGGGATAGCTCCTGTACCATGTGCAAGGGGTACCGCGTTGGCGGTTCTCTTTGATATGCAAATACTTACAATGGCAAGAACTTACAGGTGACTGAAGTTGAGTAGCATGAGGTGTGGCCCTCGTATTCAAGGGACTTGAGATTGCCAACTTATACTTCGTCAAGCATACACTCCATCTTTGTTAACTTTAACCTTAATCACTTCAAGATGCTTATGATAGGGGCAATGAGGGCTGAAAGCTAACAAGTACCATAATTTTTGGAAGCTCTTTTTGAAACTTCCCTGCTTCCTTTACAAAAAGGCTTTTCTTCCACCATTATTGAGTCTCCACCTTCTACCTTTAGGCACCATTAAGAGAGCATAGTTGTCATTCTGTGTGCAGTGTTCCAAATCTTATTAATTGATGCATATTGTGATATTACTTGTTCTTGTGCTATTTGCTTCTAGTCACCCTTGTGAACTTTGAAGGTGTCCTATGCATCTATATGCAACTCTACGAGGGACAAGATGAATGGCACTATGCTATGTTTTCTGTATGTGAAACAAACAAACGTTTTTGAATGCATGTTATTCATGATCTTTGTTTGTAGCATTTCATGTTGCATGCATAGTTACTATGTCCTATTGTTAGAACTCCATCTTTCATGCACATGTTTAGAGTTCTTTGATCCCAGCTTTCAATTCTTGCAAATGGTTGGATCTTTATTGTGAGGGTGCACGTCACCTAAAAAATTATTTTTTTATCACTTACCTACTCGAGGATGAGCAGGAGTTAAGCTTGGGATGCTTGATATGTCGGAAACGTATCTATAATTTTTGATGCTCCATGCTTGTTTTGTATCTACTTTGCTTTGCTTTGTCAATACTTTGAGGTGTTTTTATATATTTTTTGGAACTAACCTATTAACAAGTTGCCACAATGCCACTTGCCTGTTTTCTTCTGTTTTTGGTTCTAGAAAGGCAGAAAATCAATATTATCGGAATTGGACGGCACAAAATCCAAAGTCAGGCACCAGAGGGTGGCCAGACCCCCCTAGGCACGGCCAAGCCTGGCCCGTGCCTAGGGAGGGTGTGGGCCCTTTGGCCGCCTCCTCGGCCTCTCCCTTCGCCTATAAGATGCCCCCGACTCAGAAACCCTAAATCACCCAGAAGAAATCCACGAATACCTCTGTAGCTCCGCCGCCACCAAAGGGGAGATTCGGGGGACAGAAAGTCTCTTTTCCAGCACCTTGCCGGGACGAGGAAGTGCCCCTAGAGCCATCTCCATCAATCTCTATCGCCATCTTCATCATCGTTCCTGATTCCCATGATGAGGAGGGAGTAGTTCTTGCTCAGGGCGAAGGGCTCTACCGGTAGATATGTGTTCATCTCTCTTTCTATGCATGATTTTGTGGTCATGAGCTTTGTAATCAAGTAGATTTACCTTGCTACTCAAGTGCTTCATTAGATCTCTGGTCTCCCCATGTGCGTGAAAGTGACAGCGTGCATGCCATGGTGGCACTTAGGCTTGAGTCTACACAAATACTCTTTGTGCTTTAATGGATCTATGCTTTTCCCCACGTGTGTGAAAGTGACAGCGTGCATACCGTGTGTGGCACTTTGGCTAGATTGAATATTTGTTATGGGTTATTTTTGGAGTTGGATGTCTCTATGAAATTGTGGTGTTTGTTAGAACCGTCTAGCGCTCAGGGTGATAGTGTGGCGTTATCTAGATGGGAAAGGCGGACTTTGAGGAGTGCTGTTATAGCCCTACCATGGATTAGAGTGTCCAACCGGAGAGTAGTTAAGATTTGTATTATGAAGAGAGGATATTTATATGAGATATTGTTCACTAGTGAAAGTATGATCCCTAGGCCTTGTTTCTAAACATTGAAACACCGTTTGCATCTACATATGTTGCATGTTTGCTTGCTTTAGTCTTTAGCTCACCGTCAAGCTATTTTCTGGCACCGTTACCAATTGTATTTCACTATCTCTTTGCCGAACTAGTGCACCTATACACCTTACAAGTGTATTGGGGACACAAGAGACTTCTTGTATATTGATTGCAGGGTTGCTTGAGAGGGAATACCTTTGACCACTTCCTCCCTGAGTTCGATAAACCTTGGGTGATCCACTTAAGGGAAACTTGCTGCTGTTCTATAAACCTCTACACTTGGAGGCCCAACAACAATCTACAAGAATAGAAGTGCGTAGACATCACTGATCAAGACAACAAGAAAAGTTGCGCATGCAAAATTTAGAACAAAAGGCATCCGAAGGTACTTACGAGTCAATGTCACTCAAGTTGAAGACGGGCGGCGCCTTCTCCTTCTTCTTCTTCTTAGCCGGCGGCTGCGGCGCCACTGCCTGCAGAGGCACAGTCGGGAATGGTGCAGAAGAAGAACCGTCCTCCTCGCCGATGCGCACGAGGAAGGATGGGTCCCTAGGCATCGGCGGAGTTGAGGCATCTTAAGACTCGCTCGGACTCTGTGCTTGCTTTTGGGTCTGCCCCTCGCTCGCCTCGGGGGCTTCGTGAGTTGGCGACTGCGCCGACGGCAGCTCAGACTCGGAGTCTACCTCCTCATTGTCTGGCGCCTCCTTATATTTCTCAGGCAGAGGGGGCATGGACCCCGTAACCTGGAGGCGCTGCAAGCAAAGATAACAAAGACATGACAAACTACAACAAACAAAAACACACAACAAAGCGCAACACGCACGAACAATCTTCACCTTGAGGCCCCTTTACTGGCGCTAAGAGGGGGGTCAGCGACTCCCCCGGTAGGTCCTCACCAGCCTTGTACTTCAACAGAGGACGGAGAGCCCTATCAAGATCACCCGAAGATAATTCTTTGGATGACACTCTGGTGGGATCACCCGCTGGTAGAGCATCTCCACCTCTGCCACTTCGCCCTCCAAGATGTGGTTTTTCCACCATCTCTTTCGAACGATCTTTTGCTCGGAGTCAAAGGGGGCAAGACCAAATTGCTGACCGCCCAGCTTGACATCACGGACGTAAAACCACTTGCGACGCCAATACTGAATGGATTCGCAAATGGAGAGGGTGAAAAACTGGACAAAGGGATGAAGATAAATGATGCAGCCGCCGAGAGGATAGATTCCGTCGGAGCCGGACTGCCTCTTCACAGAATAGAGTTTCCAGAAGAGACCAAAGTGCGGATCGATGCCAAGCCAGCACTCGCAAAGCATGATGAAACATGCAATGTTAAGAAGGGAATTTGGAGACAGATGATGAATCTGAATCCCATAGAGGAAAAGGAGCCCATGAAGGAACTCGTGGGCAGGAAGCGACAAACCACGAAGAATAAAGGCAATGAATATCACCCGAAAACCCACAGGTGGGCGAGGGATTACCTCATCTCCGGGGATCTTGACGTCCTCCTTGTTTTGCGGGATTAACCCCGCATCGCGCAGATCGGTGTCACGCACGTCGGAGCGCCTCCACTTGCCATCAGTGTTGCGCGCAGGGCGGCAGCCTTCTTGCCGCCGACATCAGCACTAGAGCCCGCTCTGACGGAGGCCTTCTTTGACTTCACCATCGCGGAGTGTCGACGGCGGCGGTGCGCGCGCAAGAAAGAAGCGGGGAAAGATCGAATGGCGTCCAGTGCGCGCTAAGATGAGCTCGCGAAAATGGAGGCATTGAAAGCAAATGGAAAAGGGTGAAAACAAACCACTATTTTCCCCACGGTTATAAGGATGAAGACGACGAATGGGAACCGTTCATCTAGAAGCCCTAACTCTAGGGGCAGATCAAAACGTCCACGTGTCAACACAGCAGTGAACCGTCACCCCCACGCCGTCCACTATGCACGGAAATCGAGGAGACGCCGTAATTCTCGCCACGATGCGCATGACTAGTCAACTCCAAGTCAGAAAGTGGGACCCACGTTCGTCCTGTTAAGTCACCTCTGGCGCCGCAGACGGTTGAGTTCACCGAAAGTCAGCACTGACGTCATCAAAACAAAGCTACCAACGGTTGGAAATCTTCGGCTGATAACTAAAATAACTCACTCGAATCTATGATTCGAGCAACTAGTCAGGGGCTACTCCTATTAGGAGCGCTGGCCACGCACCTGAGGCATGATTAAGGTACTACACCACTGATGATTCTTCGAGTCCTACGTCGAGTCTACGACTCCACTAAGGACTCGGGGGCTACTCCCATAGGGAGGATTGCTCAAGAATCCGAAAAAATTTGTGTTCTATAGACCTAAAAGCTCAATTAACTGAACTAAAGTCTCTGCTCGAGTCTATGACTCGAACAGACACTCAGGGGCTACTCCCATAGGGAGCGCTGGCCACGCACCCTATGAATTATTCGACTGCGATCCTTCGGATCAAATACAATAAAATATTTTCTGGCAACTTTGCCCAAACCAATGCTAAGTGAGAAGCATCCTCCTTGGCCACCCGAAACACCTCCGCGGTGATAACATTTCGGATGCTGTGTCTGCGACACAAAGATGCGACCTGCAGATATCATCTGATGGTCTGGTAACGCACCTGACTGCGCTCTGCCAGTAAAAAGGCGTGTCAACAGGAACGATGAAAATCCTGACGGATGCGTTGGGTACATCACTCGAAAACTACTGGGATTTGACTCCTATAAGACCTCAGCGGAGTGAGTCGAATTACGCCAGCATCCGTTCCAGATTCGAGTCTAGGGACTCGAGTCTGAATAAGATCGTGTTGTTTTGTCCTAAGACAGTTAAGTGACCCTGATCGATCGGGAGAGTCAGGCACACGCATCAATAATCCCTACGAACTAAAATCATCTCTTTCTCTTATAAACAGAAACAGCTGCACCCGAAGGATTGAATAGTCCTCAGCCGAATCTACGATTCGACTGAACACTCAGGGGCTACTGACATGGTTATACCCTACGGGTACACGATATTAACATACCTGGTCCAGCCCAAGGAAGGCCCACAAGAACATACATGTAACATCCCAAAAATATAAAACAAGGATCATCAAACTAAAATCACTAAAATT
The DNA here is from genome assembly GCA_910589765.1 of Avena atlantica. NCBI lineage: Eukaryota > Viridiplantae > Streptophyta > Magnoliopsida > Poales > Poaceae > Avena > Avena atlantica. The sequence goes on along the minus strand of OU342736.1, from coordinate 42,584,350 downwards.
AGGGTTAACAAAAACTTTGATTAATTAAAATCATATGAATGCATGTGTGAATGAAATGATTTGATAAATGCATGAATGAACTTGTGTGATTAACCTAAATAGCAAGAAATGGTTTAAAGAGGAAAATAACATCATATAAAACATTTCCATGCAGAAACAAATCAAGAGAAAATCAAAAACAAATCAAATAATGCAAATGGTCATTTTGCCAATCTTGCTCACACTAGTGCACACCCCCCTCTAACACCGGTTTGGAGGGCCCTCTAGAACCGTTGCTGAGGGTTCGGTGTTAGAGGGGCCCCCCTTTAACACCGATTCTTATACGAACCGGTGTTAAAGGGTGGCGCACGTGGGGCTGGCGCAGCGCTCAGCCCCCCCTTGGTGTTAAAGGTTTTCTGCCCCCGCCCCGTTCTGGGCGTATTTCTGCGACGCGGCAGGGACGGGGAGGGGGGGAGGGGGAATCGATCGGGAGCGGTATACACATACATCGTCATCGGTAAATACGAGTACATGAATAATTAAGCAACTATTATTATACACAACATCGTCATTGTGTGGTATTCTCTGTAAACGTTGAAGCCTCAAGTACAAGACGAACACGTTCAAGCATATATACAACGTTTATTTTGGTGGATATCTAAAGAGTTCTCCTCCAGGCGTGACGACCTCATCAAGTATGAACCCCGCCAATTCCTCTTGAATGGCTCGTATGCGTTCAAATGGTAGGAGTTGGTCCAGCATCCGTTCGATCTGAATATATATGAAGAATGGGGTCAATATATATAAGAATAAAACTCAACACAATTGAGGGTAATAAAATAATGTTGTGTACTTTGTTTACTTACTCTAAGTTGTTCTAGTGCGGCTTGGCCCATCGCACATATCGTGTTGCGAATGAACTCGCAAACATAGTACCCACATAAGTTATTGCCGTGTCCCTGATGCGCGCACTTTACTTTATAGAGAGTTCAATCAAAATAATAATCAATAAAGAATGATATAATGGAATTGGAAGCAGAATCAAAGAGATACGCAGACCTAGCTAGCTAGTATTACTTACATTTTGGTCTACAAATTTTAGTTCTTCTGACCATTCACCCACAGCCCTGCCCGTGAACCTTTTCCAAACCCTGTCTGGCAAAGAAAATGGATAAAGGAGTAATTAATTACTTGTTGTCACGAAAGTTGCCGATCTAGTGCGATAATATGATTGAAACTACCTCTGGAGCATCTCTCTAAAGTCTGCCCATAGCTCTTTTTCTTTTCGTAACGAGTCCATGACAAGGACTTTTCCTCAGTCGGGTTGAATGACTAGCAGAATAAAGTGGAACCTACGCACGCATAACTCATCATCAGTTACACTTAACATCGAGTAAGCTGAAACAGAATGTGTACAAGAGAGGGTAACAGTACTCACGAGAAGTTGTAAGGAAATAGTATTTCCCTTTTGGTTTGTTGTCTCAGTAAAGACCTTAGCAAGTAATCTTCTGTTTGCCCAGGTTTGGTTCTTACCACTTCTTCATGAACTCTATTTGGGTCAACGAACCCAATGTCAAAAGGGCCTCCTTTCATGCATTCCATAACCTTTTTCCTGCATAATATTATATACATATATGGTGAGCATATATATATACATGCAATTAATGAAGTGAATGAGATGAGATAGAAATTACAGAAATAGTACTTACACACAATAAAGGCTGATGGCAGATTTGTCGAGTTCCTTCTGATTGAATAGAAAATGCAAGTCTTGAATGCTGAAGTCGATCTCGTCGTCTCCGCACAAGAAAATATGATCTCTTATATGCGCCGTGATCCATTCTTCCTTTCTCGTCTTGCAGAAATCAAGGTACCACTTGTGCAATCTTCGCATCTTTGTTGGTAGATTCTTGAGCTCCTCTTTCTTGACGAGATTCTTCCCATACTTCCATGGCTGTATGGGGTTGACATCGCCTGTGGGAATGTTGTCTCCCATGAGGTTCAAGTATGCAATGTAAGTCATCCCCGTCTCATTTGCCTTTCTTTGTAGCTCTGCCTCGTAATCATTTACAGGAGGAGCGTTCCGTGTGTCGAACACTTGGAGCGGGGCGCATGATTGCTTTTCCTGCTCTCCGAGCATGGGAACTGTTTTCTGGGGTGCCGCACGACTGCTAATTTCAGTCTCCCTCCGCCTTGCACCCCCCTTCAAAATCTGGCGCTCGTAGTCCAACACAAGTGGGGTTTCAGGTTTCAAAAGATTATTGTATAACTTCTCCACCACTACCGGATCTATTTTCTCCTTTGGCTCGGCCCGTCTAGGTGCAAAGAATTTCTTGACCTCTTCTTCCGAGATCCTATTGGTCTCCTCGTCGCTGCGATTCCACGGTAAAACCGGCAATGGCTTGGCGGAAGGCTGCGGGACGTAGTTTTTTGAACTCTTTGGCGTATGGTTTCCTGCGGATTTCTTTGTGGCAGTGCTAGTGATGCTCTTCGTGGCAGTGCTCTTCCGCTTACGCTGAGGAGATGGCTGAAGCGCTGGAGATGGCTGACGGGCAGGAGATGGCTGGCGCGCCAGAGATGGCTGCCGCGCAGGAGATGACTGAAGCGCCGGAGATGGCTGTCGCGCAGGAGATGGATGCCGCACAGGAGATGGCTGAAGCAGCTCAGACTGTTGACGCTGCGGAGACGGCGGGGGTGCCAGTGGCCTCCAATTTGGAAGCACGATGTGTTCCTTCTTCCAAAGAATGGTTGTTTTCACTGCAAATTTGAGTTGAGTTTCCCCTTCACCTGTAGCATGGTCAAGCTGCGCTTCCTTATATTCCTTCACAACCTCATCCACTCCGACAATAGCATAGCCATCTGGAATCGGTCGGCAGTGGTAAGTTCCACCAGCTACAGGAGGTAAGGCATTGCCGACAGCCACCTTAATGGACAAGCCCATTAATCTCACATGCAGCTAAGCGTGTTCGCTCTCCGTGATCTCATCCACGGGGTATCGAGGACCCGCCATTTCAAGCGTGGGCTGCACGTTCTCTGTGGAAGCCGCGCTGCTTTTCCGCGCAGAGTCTGGGCCGCCGGCAGCTTCCAATGCAGGATCCTCGTGCCGCTGAGATGGGCCGGTAGCTTGATGGCTCTATTGTGCATTCACTTGCGCCTGCAGCGCCACAAGTGCATGTTCTATCTGTGTCATCCGCTCTGTACGCTCTTTTTCTTTTCTGCCGCGCCATGTGTAAGAGTCGCCCCACTCAGCAAACCCATCCTTCCACGTCATACCCCCTGTGCCTCATGCATGTCCAGGGTGTTCTTTTTTACCGATGGCGCGTGTGAGCTGGTCATTCTCTCTGTCGGGATGGAAGGTCCTGGCGGCTGTTTCCTCGTATGCCGTGATGAGTTCAGTGACGGGTTTGGCAAGGAGGGTTGGGAAGATACACAATCCTGTTTCTGGGTCCAACCTTGCCCCGATTCCGTAGAACCAAGTCTTTGCACGTAGGTCCCACCCATGTGTCTGGGGTGTGATCCCTCTAGCGCGCAGGGCCTTCTCAGCTTCCTCCCACTTAGGCCTCTGAGATATGTAGCCACCTGACCCCGTCCTCTGGTGATATTCCTTCTTCTGGGCTTTTAGCGTATTGGTTTCTAACCTCTTTTTAGCTATAGAACCTTCCTTATATGCCACAAATTCGGGCCAGTGAGGTCATATCTTCGCATAATATGTGTCTTCGAAATCTGGAGTCTCGCGAGCTTTGACAAATTTGTTCAATTTTGTCTTCCAGTTGCGGAAAGCGTCAGCCATCTTCTTTAGAGTCCACTCTTTGACCTTTTCCTTTATAACCGGTTTGTTTTCATCCTCCTCTGGCGGAAGGGTGAAATTTACGAACAGCGAATTCCAAAGCGTTTCTTTGGATCTTTCATCGACAAAGGAACCGTCGCCCTTCTTCTAATTAACTTGTCATGAAAGAAGATTGTTGCTGGCTGGTCGATCCGGAGGGCTAAAAGAAGAAAGAAGCGTTAATTAATACATTTACATATATACAAATCAATCGGTGCAAGTCAGCAGAGGCTTAATCCATGCATATACCTCGACAGACTTTGTAATCACTAAAGTGTGTTCACCGGAGTCGTCATCTTCTCCATGACTACTTGAGCTGTCATCATGTCCCTCTAAATTCAGATATTGTGAGGTGTCCTCGTGGATCATGTTCTCCATTATTTCTTCATCTTCAAGGTTTCTACTGAGTGGATCCATAGTTTCTAAAACAATAATATGATCACACAAATATCAGCAATACATGTATTGAAATGCTCAAGCAAAGATGATGATATGACAGGTTAAAAGTATTGAAATGTAACCCTAATACATGATTGGTCATTCCAAACCCTAATTCGGAGAAACCCCCGATTCATATGAGAGGGTACATTTACTTCTTCTAATTAACTTGTCATGAAAGTTGATTAACATAGCATGGTTATTATAATGCTATATTGACAACGAGAGGTGGCGGCGCTAGGGTGAGAGCGGGGCCGGGATGCGTGGGGGTGTGTGTTTGAACCAGCACGACGTGGGCTCGGCGAGGACAGAGGAGGTCAGGGTCGTTGGCATAATGGTGGCGGTGGTCGTCGGCGTGGCACAAAATATACACATGCATATACAATACACATACAATACAATATACATATATACATACACACATACAAATATACATATACATATGCCACTTGTTCTAGTGAATTCAATGGTATTTTATTTGCAAATTTTGGCCCAGTGGTATTTTATTTGGCGGCGCTAGGGCGAGAGCAGGGCCGGGATGCGTGGGGGTGTGCATTCGAACCATCGCGACGTGGGCTCCTAAAATGGGCGACTCGGCAAGGGTAGAGGAGGTCAGGGTCCACGGCATTGGAAAAGTAAGGTCAAGTGATGCATATATACACATACATACATATATACACGTACAAAAAATATATACATATATACACATACATATACGAATATATATATATATATCATAGAAAAATATACACATACATATACAAATACACATACACACTAACCAATCACTAACAAATACACATACACATACATATACATATAAAACTATACTAATTTAACACTAACTAACACTATAACTAACCACTAATTAACCAAATAACACTAACCTAACCAAATAACCAAAAATCGGCGGCGGCATGCTCACCTGCGGGCGGCGGCGCGACTTGGGTGGCAGGGTCGGCGGGGAGTGGCGGCACCGGGCGAGGACGGAGGGGTCGGGGGCGAGTGGTGGCGTGCGGCGGCGCAGTGGCGGCGGAGGTGCCGCTTCCGAGAGTTCCGACGGCGGGGCGGCAAGGCGGCGGGACGGCGGTTACGGCGGCGACGTCGCGGACAGGCTTCCCCCGGGGTTCTGCCAGACGTTTGAAATGCTTGCCTTTGTTTCTTACTGGATGCAGGTTCGGAAGAAATCGACGATACCCTAGGTACACAACCTTCTTACATTTATCCAAATATACACTTTCAGTCTCATCTAAACAGTGTGTGCATGCATTGTATCCCTTGTTTTTCTGCCCTGAAATGTTACTAAGAGTAGGCCAATCATTGATGGTTACGAAAAGCAATGCTCGTAGGTCAAATGGATCCCCTTTGTGCTCATCCCACATACGTACACCTGGTTTGGCCCACACCTGTAAAAGTTCTTCAACTAATGGCCTTAGGTACACATCAATGTCGTTGCCGGGTTGCCTCGGGCCTTGGATGAGCACTGGCATCCTAATGAACTTCCTCTTCATACACAACCAAGGAGGAAGGTTATAGATACATAGAGTCACAGGCCAGGTGCTGTGACTGCAGCTCTGCTCACCAAAAGGATTCATGCCATCTGTACTTAGACCAAACCTTAAGTTCCTTGCGTCACGTGGGAAGTCCGGGTACTCTCTCTCGACTTTTCTCCACTGTGACCCATCAGCGGGGTGTCTCAACATCGCGTATTTCTTACGGTCTTCCATGTGCCATCGCAACAACTTGGCATGCTCTTTATTTCTAAAAAGACGTTTTAACCGTGGTATTATAGGAGCATACCACATAACCTTGGCAGGAACCTTCTTCCTAGGGGCCTCGCCCTCAACATCGCCAGGATCGTCTCGTCTGATCTTATACCGCAGTGCAATGCATACCGGGCATGCATCCAAATTCTCATACTTCTCACCGCGGTAGAGGATGCAATCATTAATGCAGGCATGTATCTTCTACACATCTACTGGAGGAGAAGGGATCCGTCGATTGGAGCCGCCCCAGGAGAAGCTACCGGTACCAGGAGAACCGCTGTCGTCGACTTCATCATTCGCCCCTGTCGCCGACCCTCGCCTCAGCCCCGGTGAGCCTCCCACAACCCCCCACCTTTCGCGCTAGGGTTCTGTCTCACCGGCGCTGCCCGACGTGGACAATGAACAAGAGCCATTCGATTAGAACCAGATCCCACGGTCCACGTTTCCCCGTACAGCTTCGCCCCTCGCCGTCTCACTAACGCATGGCGACAGCCACTTAACCATCCCACGTACACACTGTGTGTAGTGGGTCGGCCCAGTAAAACATCCCGCACGACCTAACAATTCAAATTAAGCTTTATTCATTTAATTTCAAACATAGTTCTGTACCTAGATTCAAAAATCAACCCAGCTCGATTCACTAAACCAAAATTCATGAAACCAATTTTGTTAGAAAGATACTGAAATGCTTAATCCAAGCCCGTTGGATTCAAATCATTTGGAGTTATAGCTCAACCATGGTAAAAATAACAAGGCAGAATCTTTTCTGCATTCAAACATTTTTCAAAATTCAACCACAAAAGCTTTTGAGTTGATTCCAACTCTCAAAAATCACATTTAACTATACCTTTCAGAATATATAAAAATATATAAGTTTACTTACAAAAATAATTTTCAAGTAATAAAAGAATGCCACATAGGCATTTCTAGTCACTTTATTTAATTAAAAATAAAAAGGTTAAACCTTATTAAATTGTGACACCACTTTAAATCATATTCCCATGTCCTGAAATCAATGAGTAGAAATTACTTTTCTAAAAATAAAATAAATAAGACAAGTGCTTTAATCCTTATAATGTTAGTGATGATGCTAGATCACCTAGTGTGCACCTTTGTGTGATGATTAAAAATAGTTAAGTATTGTTTGGTGATTGTGTACCTTGTATTTATTTATAGACGCTAGTACCGACCAAGGATACGAGGAGGAAGGAGGATACTACGAGGAAGAAGCCGAGGAGAACTTCAACCACTGCTCTGCTCAAGCCAAGCTAACCCTTGCAGCTTATGCAAGCAAATACTTTCTTGTTACTAGGCCAACTATATGTCTTAAGCATATGTGATTACATCCACTTGATACCAAATCCTAGTTTTACTTGCAAGATTTATACTTTATTTTCTTTATCAAAGCTTTCTCTTATAGTTTACATAGTGACTTGTAGATTCTAGAAAGATAACTAAAGGTAGCATAAAGAGCATAAAATTTGGCCTAAGTTAGATAATCTTGATGTCGTCCTAAGGCATGAGATTGAACGTAGCAAATCCCCACTTGTTTACCACCGCTCATTAGTATTTACCCCCACTTGTAGATGCTAGTGCTAAGCATAAACCTTGATCAACCTTAGATGGGAATACTTGGTGAAAATGGTTATGAAAACCTTAGAATGATGCGTCATTCTACTGAAATGTTTTGACATGTGTTCTTGAACACCAGATGATTTTGATGATGAAAATGTTGAGGCATGAGCCTTAGCCCTTTATAAAACTGATGGTTTTCTGGATGCGATACCATTCCAATTTTACCGTACAACCACAATACCCAAAATTTGGGTAGGGCTTGAATGGAAATTTATATACCTTAGTATGGGTTCCCTCGCGGCCAAGGTCTGAGCTAAGGCTACCTTGTGAAGATTGTCCACCTGTGCAGTACCCAAGATGACAGTTGGTCATGGTTGGGAGGCCAAACTCACAGGAGAGGTGCCTATACTAGGGTGTGTAATTGAAAGGTTAGGATTGATTATCCGCATACTGAGTATGGTGAATTCAGGATTGTTCCTCACGGATGTATCGAATGTTGTGGTGAAAGTGTACAATCTCTACAGAGTGTCAAACTATTCGAATAGTCGCGTCCGCGGTTATGGACAGTTGGAGTGGCCATTCTGTTCCGCCGTTAGATGTTTTCAAAATGACTTGTGAAATGAATGGTGACTTTAAGTTGACCACAACAGAGTTGTGATATGAAATTCAAATTCCCACTTAGGTGTTATAAAACTTTCAACTAGTTTTCTTTGCTTATGAACTTAGTAGAGGTAAATCTGGTTTTTTGCAAAACAACCGTAGAGCTTATTATCCTACTACAAAAACCCCCTTAACCTGTTAGTGTTAGTTTGCGAGTACTTAAAGAGTACTCATGACTTTGTCCCTGGCTATTTCCGTGGCCAGACTATGAAGAGGAGTACCAGGATGATGGACCGCAGGAAGGTTACGACAACTAGGATCATCTCCCATCGTCAGCATTGCCTGTGACCCCGAAGATGGAGCTTCGCCTACGCTATCATTACTATTACGTTATTCCGCTGCTTGAATTGTATTAAGAACTGGATCATGAGATCCTTATTTGTGTAAGACCTTATGTATGCTTTGTAATGGATGATGTACTGTGATATCCAAATCTGTTATGTCTCGCAAAAATGGTAATCCTGGGATTCGATGTATGGCATAACAGGCATCTGGGATTAAAAATCCGGGTGTTGACAAGTTGGTATCAGAGCCATCTTGACCATAGGAGACCCTAGTTAGAATGGACGTTTGAATCAAAAACTTAGTTTCAAAACCAAAAGAAGTGAGTATTTACAAAAACTTATTCCCATTCTTATCACTTGGATTCTTTCATAAAAATTCATGTTCCTCAAATATCCTTGAAAAATACATAAAATTTGACACACTTGATCACTCTACTAACTTACTCATCCTATATTGTTATAGATGGACGTGAAGTACAGCAAGTTTTATCAGTTGGGGAATGGAGGAGACCTCATCTTTGAGCGTGACTTGGACCAGCTGTCCGAGATGTTGGAGCGTCCGCACCCCGAGTTCTTCGGAGCTCAGCTCAATGATCAGGAAGGAGAAGATCTACAGTGGCTAGTTGTTGCAAGTCTCCGAGGGAAGATTGAACCTCCCACTGCAGAGGGAATTCAGTTCACCTTAAGAGAAAACAACTAGCTCGATGGACTGGCCAGGCAAATGCAGGAAGCTCTTGCCCGTCTGTGTGGGCAGAGTATCAATCAGATCAAGGGTACCTGTTTTGAGTTATACCAAAGGCGTGATGTTATGGGACAGCCACTGGAGGCCCCATATCACCCCGAGTTGAAGAATCAATTGGAACACCTCAGCTTCATGATGTACGACCGTCAGAAGGAGTTGGACAATGCCCGTTCCTACGCCAACCACAAGTACGCCATCGCCAAGAAGAAGGATCAGACCCTCGCCATGCTACTCAAGGATCACAATCTCCTCGCCATCATCTCGACAAGAAGGAGAGCATCATTGCCCGTCTTCGCCACCAGATCACGGATTTGGAGGAGACCATCCACGAGAGAGACATGCAGCTGGAGGAGAGGGAGAATGCAGGGAAAGACCTTCGTGGATACCCCTACTCCTATCTTAGTGATGATGATGACTTTCTGGAGGATCAGGCCATGGACTTCTTCACTGACGAGGTGGACTTCGCCTTCATCGATGATGAGGATGATGAGGACATTGACTCCGAGGAGTAGTAGCACTTGAGCACTAGTGTTAGTAAATTGTATTCGGTCCCACTGTATAATAGCTTCACAGAATGGTTCTTAAAACCATCTATTTTTCTTTGTTGTGGTGTGTGTTGTATCATGTGCTATGAATGAATGAAAAGCAAGTTGCTAGAAAAATCTAAGTAAAACTTTAAAAACTGTTCAATCCCTGAACCTTAGAAATTTCCCTCTTTTCTCATGATCTATCTCAATCTTCAGATGCCTTTTGGAGGAAGTAACTCAGCCTCGGACCCGATGTTGCAACTCTTGCAAATGTTGGTTTCGGACAGCGAAGCCGAAAGAGTCGAACGTCAAGCCAACCTAGCCACCCTTCAAAAGATAGCTCAGATGGCCAACAACAATCAAGTCCATGGAAATCAGGACAACCATGGATATAAGATCAAGACTTTCAAGAACACCAATTCACCTGTTTTCACTAAGTCAGAAGAACCCCTAGAAACAGACGATTGGCTGTAAACCATGGAAAACAATCTGGAAGTTGCAGGAGTAGAAGCCAACAAGAAAGTTCTATTCGCCACCCACTACCTGGCCGGAGATGCAAGGGCATGGTGAAATAGCGTTCGTGCAATGACCGAAGGTCGGATGATGACTTGGGATGAATTCAAGATCATGTTCAGCCGAACCCATGTGCCACCGGGTTTAATCTAGAGGACGAGGGATGAATTCAGAGAACTGAATCAAGGAAGGATGACAATGGTGGAATACCGTGAAAATTCTTGTCATTAGCTAGGTATGCCCCGGATGAGATCAACACTGAAGCCAAGAAGAAAGAGAGATTCCTGAATGGTCTGCACGATGAGATGCAGATGGTGTTAGTCAATATCCCCTTGCTGATATTGAAGCTCTAGTTGACTCTGCCATTCAGATGGAAGGAAAGATCAACCAAGCCAATGAGAACCGCAAACGCCGCATGATGCATCAGCCCGGAACCCACCATACACCAAAGTATCGCCCCAACCCATCTCCAGGATTTTCCCCAAGAAATAACAGACCGCCAATGAACCGTCCAACCTATCCCAACCTTGGAAACCCAAGGTCCGGAGGAAATCACAACAACCCCGGCAACACCAGCAATTTCAATCGTGCACCACCCAAGTTCAACCACAACAATGCTGCCACCAACACCAACACTACCCCAAGGACCAGAAGCAATGCTGTGCCTATTGCAGCGAAAGACAAGTCGCAAGTGACTTGTTATGAATGTGGAACCAAGGGTCACTATTCCAATGAGTGCCCCAAGAAGATTTCCGCAACCCCCAATGCAAATGCCCCAGCTCAGTAGCAGCGTCGTGTTCAACCCGGAAGAAGGTTTGCCCCAGGGAATTCGCTCAGCCGCAACGGCCGTCTCTTTTCTCATGAATGCTGAAGAAGCCCAAGAAGCGCCAGATGTCGTGCTAGGTATGTTTTCTGTTAACTCAGTACTTGCTAGAGTGTTGTTTGATTCTGGAGCATCGCACTCATTTGTCACTGAAGAATTTGCATGCACTAGTAAGATTCAACCAACCAAATTGAAGCATGTTATGATTGTTCAAATACCCAGTTCAACCACCAAACCTAGGCAAATTTGCAAAGCCGTCCCTATCCGAATCCATGGCATAGATTTTTATGCTAATCTAATAGTACTCGGAACTAAAGGTTTGGAAGTAGTACTAGGAATGGATTGGATGTCCAAACACAAAGGATTAATTGACTGTGCCAAGAAAGCCATAACCATGACCAGTATAGCCGGAATATGAGTCGAGCATGTGTCTGAAACCTCGCCTCGTCAATTCAAGTGCAACAAGAGTATAGCCCAGCCAAGCATTAACCAAGTCCGGATAGTCTGTGAATACCCCGATGTATTTCCAGATGTTTTGCCCGGTATGCCCCCAGATCGGGATATCAAGTTTATCATTGAAATCATCCCTGGAACCGGACCCATAGCCCAGAGACCATATAGTATGAACCCGTCTGAACTAGCAGAACTGAAGAAGCAATTGGACGCCATGTTGGAGATCACCTTGGAGATCACCTGTTTTGTTTGTGGACAAGAAGGATGGAGGTAACCGTTTGTGTATGGATTATCGGAAGTTGAATGATGTTACCATCAAAAACAAGTACCCGTTGCCGAAGATAGAAGACATGTTTGACCAGTTGAATGGTGCCAAAGTGTTTTCTAAGATTGATCTTAGAACTGGCTACCATCAACTCAAGATTCACGCAGATGATATTCCAAAGACTGCCTTTACCACCCGATATGGATTATACGAGTATACGGTCATGTCTTTTTGATTAACCAATGCCCCCGTTTATTTCATGAATCTCATGAATAAGATTTTTATGGACTTCCTAGATAAGTTTGTCGTTGTTTTCATTGATGACATTCTGATTTATTCCAAATCAAAATAAGAACATGAGCTACACCTAAGGACCATTCTTGGAACCCTTAGAGAGCATCAGCTATATGCCAAGTTTAGCAAATGTGAATTCTGGTTACAGGAGGTAGGATTCCTCGGACATATTGTATCAGCCGGAGGAATTGCCGTTGACCCTGTGAAGGTAAAGGATGTCGAAGATTGGCAAGCCCCAACCACTCAAACCCAAGTTCATGCATTTCTCGAATTAGCGAGATACTACCGCAAGTTCATAGAAGGATTCTCGAGTATCGCCAGACCCATGAACCAATTGTTGAAGAAGGACAAGAAGTTTGAATGGACAGACAAATATGAAGCGAGTTTTCAGGAACTCAAGCGAAGACTGATTTCAGCCCCAATCTTGATCATGTTAGACATCACCAAGCCCTTTGAGGTGTATTGTGACGCATCCAAGATCGGTCTTGGATGTGTGCTAATGCAAGAAGGCAAATTTATATCTTATCTATCCCGACAACTGAAGTAGCATGAACAGAATTATCCCACCCATGACCTTGAACTAGCAGCCATAGTTCTAGCCCTGAAGACATGGAGGCATTACTGATGGGAAACCGTTGTTATATTTATTCGGATCATAAGAGCTTGAAGTATATATTCAGTCAGAAGGAGGTGAATATGATAGCAAAGACTATGGTCTAGACATTCCCTATCATCCTGGTAAAGCCAATGTGGTAGCATATGCCCTTAGCAGATTGCCGTGCCGCTTGAACTCCATGATTCTAAAGGAGCAACCAAGTTTGCACAAAGAGATGGAAGATTTTAGAATGGAATTGGTAAGTGGAGGATTTTTGGCTAGCATAGAAATTCAACCCACTTTGATCAGTCAGATCAAAGAGGCGCAAAAAGGAAATGCTAGTATTGACGGAATCAAACGTCGTATCGGTACAGGCAAAGTACCCGGATTCATAGAAGACAAAGAAGGAGTTATGTGGTACAAAGGACGCCTTTGTGTACCAGCAGATTCGGAATTGAAAGAAGTGATTTTGAAAGAGGCCCATGATACTCTTTATTCTATCCACCCCGGAGGAACAAAGATGTATAAAGATTTGAAGGAACAATTTTGGTGGCATAAGATAAAGAGAGAAATCGAAAGCTGTATCGCCAAGTGTGATATATGTTAGAGAGTCAATGCAGAACATCAAAGAACCGCAGGACTATTGCAACTGCTACAGATTCCGGAATGGAAATGGGATTCCGTTGGAATGGACTTTATCACCGAATTGCCTACTTCTAGTAGGGGAAATGACTCTATCTGGGTCATAGTGGACAGATTGTCCAAAGTCTCCCATTTGTTACCCTTCAAGATCACATACCAGAGTTCGAAGCTAGCTGAGTTATACATCGCTAGAATCGTCAGTTTGCACGGAGTCCCCAAGGACATTGTATCGGATCGAGGAACCCAGTTTACCTTGAGATTCTGGAAGAATGTCCAAGAAGGTTTAGGAACCTGACTAGATTTCAGCATCGCGTATCACCCTCAGACCGATGGACAGACGGAGTGAGTAAATCAAACACTCGAAGTTATGTTGAGATCATGTGTGCTAGAGTATGTATCTAAATAGGAAGACTGTCTGCCTTTCGCAGAATTTTCATACAACAACAGTTATCAAGCTAGTCTGGAAATGGCCCCATTTGAATTCATTTATGGAAGGAAGTGTCGCACCCCTTTGAATTCATCGGAAGTAGGAGAGAGTCAGATTTTCGGACCCTACATACTACGAGAAGCAGAAGAGAAAGTTCACAAGATTCGTGAGAACCTCAGGACCGCCCAGTCAAGACAGAAGAGTTATGCCGACAAGAGACGTCGATACGTCGCTTTCAATATCAGATATTTCGTGTACCTCAAAGTGTCGCCTTTGAAGGGAATGCAGCGTTTCCAGCTCAAAGGAAAGTTAGCCCCAGATATATCGGGCCCTTCAAGATTCTGAATTGTCGAGGAGAAGTATCATATCAACTGGAACTGCCAGAGGAAATGTCAGCAGTGCACAATGTGTTCCATATATCGTTACTTCGCATGTGCCTTGAAGTTTCGGAGAAGGCCGAAGTTTTCAAGAACATTGATCACCGGACCATAGAGATCAACGATAACCTGACCTATCCCGAAGTACCCATCCATATTTTGGAAGAAGCTTTCAGAACCACCAGAACCCGAAGCATCAAGTTTCTCAAGATTCAGTGGAGCAACCACACTGAAGAAGAAGCTACCTGGGAGCGAGAAGATCAAATCAGGATGGAGTTTCCCGATCTCTTTAAATCCTAGGTAATCTTTTTATTCCTTTTTCAAATCTCAAAACGAGATTTCGTTTAAGGGGGGAAGGTTTGTAACATCCCAAAAATATAAAACAAGGATCATCAAACTCAAATCACTAAAATTAGGGTTAACAAAAAACTTCGATTAATTAAAATCATATGAATGTATGTGTGAATGAAATGATTTGATAAGTGCATGAATGAACTTGTGTGATTAACCTAAATAGCAAGAAATGGTTTAAAGAGGAAAATAACATCATATAAAACATTTCCATGCAGAAACAAATCAAGAGAAAATCAAAAACAAATCAAATAATGCAAATGGTCATTTTTGCCAATCTTGCTCACTAGGTCACTTTGAGTGTTTCTAGTAAAAGATTTCGAACAGAAACTTCTCCAAATCTTCGCACCCCTTGCTAGACCAAGCAAAAGTGAATCAAATCCCACTTTTCAAACTTACAGAAACATTTGGCAACCTCATTCATATCACAAATCAAAATTCAAATTCGAAGTTCTTGTGGCCATTTCATCACACACCTTGCAGATACAAATCAAACCAACATCAAACACTATAGTGTAAAGTAAAATTGGCCTAACGTGTTCCCTATCTAGCTCACTCTACACCCTCAGTAGATCATCTAACCAGTTTAACCGCTCTAGCTCACTGTAAACTAGACCATGCCATCAACGGAAAGCAGACCGAGCCTCACCTTGCCACCCCATTGTCGACAGCACGCTAGAAGCAGCACCAAGCCTAGCAAGCATGTCTAGCAGGCACTCCACCATCCACTACCACTCCCTGTCCCAGCTTCGAGCACTGTCAGCCCCTGGACCACTCGAACATCCCATGCTAACCTTCTCTGTGTGCAAGCCGAGAGCGCGCCAGTGCGCCACCCTCGACCAGCACCCATAGACCGCGCGCCGCTCTCGCCTTGTGCGTGCGTGATCTCCACCGTCCCATCAACCTCCCAGACATGCTCGTTCACCGCCGCACGACCAGGAGCACCTGTGCGCCATTAAAATCGCCGTCGGACCCCCCCAGAGCATCCGCATGTTCCGACCGATCATCACCGCCCCACGCCTCGCCACCATGCCGTTGAGCTTTGCCAGGGAGCACAGCACCGCCCCCTACCGTGTCTCATGCCAGTAGCCCTCTATGCCGTCGACCACGACGAGCTCAGCCCGCGCCCGTCGGTCCCCTTCAGCCACTATAAATAGAGGCCTCCACCGCTCGTTTTCTTCACACCAGTTCACTTTCCTCTCACTCAGAACCACCCCACCTCACTCCCCGAGCAAGGCGAGCAGCGCATTGCCGAAATTTGGCTGGAGCCTGCCGCTGCTGGAGGAGAAGGGAACTGTCGATTGGAGCCGCCCCAGGAGAAGCTGCCGGTAGCAGGAGAACCGCCGTCATTGACTTCGTCATTCGCCCCCGTCGCCGACCCTCGCTAGAGCCCCGGTGAGCCTCTCACGATCCCCTCCTGCCGTGCTAGAGTTCTGTCTGACCGGCGCTGCCCGACGTGGACGATGAACAAGAGCCATTCGATTAGAAACAGATCCCACAGTCCACGTTGCCCCGTACCACTTCGCCCCTCACCGTCTCACTAACGCGTGGGGACAGACACTTAACCATCCCGCGTACGCGCTGTGTGTAGTGGGCCGGCCCAGTAAAACATCCCGCGCGACCCAACAATTCAAATTAAGCTTTATTCATTTAATTTCAAGCATAGTTCTGTACCTAGATTCAAAAATTAACCCAGCTCGATTCACTGAACCAAAATGCATGAAACCAATTTTGTTAGAACGATACTAAAATGCTTAATCCAAGCCCGTTGGATTCAAATCATTTGGAGTTATAGATCAACCATGGTAAAAATAACAAGGCAGAATCTTTTCTGCATTCAAACATTTTTCGAAATTCAACCACAAAAGCTTTTGAGTTGATTCCAACTCTCAAAAATCACATTTGACTATACCTTTCAGAATATATAAAAATATATAGGCTGACTTACAGAAATAATCTTCAAGTAATAAAAGAATGCCACATAGGCATTTCTAGTCACTTTATTTAATTAAAAATAAAAAGGTTAAACCTTATTAAATTGTGACACCACTTTAAATCATATTCCCATGTACTGAAATATGTGGTGATGACATGTGTCAACATGATCCCATGTTTGAGTTGGAGAATATTAAATCTTAAGTAGTTTTTCAATGAGTAGAAATTACTTTTCTAAAAATAAAATAAATAAGACAAGTGCTTTAATCCTTGTAATGTTATTGATGATGCTAGGTCACCTAGTGTGCACCTTTGTGTGATGATTAAAAATAGTTAAGTATTGTTTGGTGATTGTGTATCTCGTATTTATTTATAGACGCTAGTACCGACCAAGGATATGAGGAGGAAGGAGGATACTACGAGGAAGAAGCCGAGGATAACTTCATCCACTGCTCTGCTCAAGGCAAGCTAACCCTTGCAAATTATGCAAGCAAATACTTGCTTGTTACTAGGCCAACTATATGCCTTAAGCATATGTGATTACACCCACTTGATACCCAATCCTAGTTTTACTTGCAAGCTTAATACTTTATTTTCTTTATCAAAGCTTTCTCTTAGAGTTTACATAGTGACTTGTAGATTCTAGAAAGATAACTAAAGGTAGCATAAAAAGCATAAAATTTGTCCTAACTTAGATAATCTTGATGTCGTCCTAAGGCATGAGATTGAACTTAGCAAATCCCCACTTGTTTACCACCCCTCATTAGTATTTACCCCCACTTTGTAGATGCTAGTGCTAAGCATACAACTTGATCAACTTTAGATGGGAATACTTGTTGAAAATGGTTATGAAAACCTTAGAATGATGAGTCATTCTACTGAAATTTTTTAACATGTGTTCTTGAACACCAGATGATGTTGATGATGAAAATGTTGAGGCATGTGCCTTAGCCCTTTATAAAACTGATGGTTGCCTGGATGCGATACCATTCCAATTTTACCGTACAACCACAATACCTGAAATTTTGGTAGGGCTTGACTGGAAATTTATATACCTTAGTATGGGTTCCCTCGCAGCCAAGGTCTGAGCTGAGTCTACCTTGTGAAGATTCTCCACCTGTGCAGTACCCAAGATGACAGTTGGTCATGGTTGGGAGGCCAAACTCATAGGAGAGGTGCCTATACTAGGGCGTGTAATTGAAAGGTTAGGATTGATTATCCGCATACTGAGTATGGTGAATTCAGGATTGTTCCTGATGGATGTATCAAATATTGTGGTGAAAGTGTACAATATCTGCAGAGTGTCAAACTATTCGAATAGTCGCGTCCGCGGTTATGTACAGTTGGAGTGGCCATACTGTTCCCCCGTCAGATGTTTTCAAAATGACTTGTGAAATGAATGGTGACTTTGACTTGACCACAACAGAGTTGTGATATGAAATTCAAATTCCCACTTAGGTGTTACAAAACTTTCAACTAGTTTTCTTTGCTTCTGAACTTAGAAGAGGTTAATATGGATTTTTGCAAAACAACCTTAGAGCTTAGAATCCTACTACAAAAACCCCCTTAACCTGTTAGTGTTAGTTTACGAGTACTTAAAGAGTACTCATGGCTTTGTCCCTGGCTATTCCCGTCGCCAGACTATGAAGAGGAGTACCAGGATGATGGACCGCAGGAAGGTTACGACAACTAGGATCATCTCCCATCGTCAGCATTGCCTGTGACCCCGAAGATGGAGCTTTGCCTACGCTATCATTACTATTACGTTATTCCGCTGCTTGAATTGTGTTAAGAACTGGATCATGAGATCCTTATTTGTGTAAGACCTTATGTATGGTTTGTAATGGATGATGTACTGTGATATCCAAATCTGTTATGTCTCGCAAAAATGGTATTCCTGGGATTGCAATGTATGGCATAACAGGCATCCTGGGAATTAAAATCCAGGTGTTGACAATACACGGCTTGTGGAGATTTTCGGGTGGCCCAAGCCCATGACGTCTTCAGATCCTTGGAGAGCAAGACTAGAGTACATAAAATATTCAAAGGGGAAAACCCTAATTTGTAACAGAATTGAACTATGCCCGGGACCTTCCTACTTTATAAACGCTAGGAGGGCACGACGAGGAGGGCAACTCTCACTGCATACACACTTCCACGCCAGATTGCATCTGCGCACCCCTATACTTTTCGGTTCCGCCGTAATCAAGAGCAGACAAGCAGGAGTAGGGTTTTCCCTCCGGGGGCCTGAACCTGGGTAAACCTCGTGTCCCCGTGTTGCTTGTCTGTTAACCGTTTCGCGATCTCCAGAATCCCCATCTTCTCCAAAACCCAAGCTCATAACAATGGGCATTGACGAGATCGAACCTCGTCATAGACCTTTCTTGAACACTTGTGGAGCTATTATAGATTGCAAGCAGGAGAAAGTTTTAACTAAGTTTGGTGGAAATTCTTATGAGTTTAACTTTTCCAAATTTGCTAAAGCTCCTTGTGAAAATACCTTGCCTAATGAAGATTTTAGGATGGACCAACTTTCTTCTATTGATCCGGTTTATGACCGTGGACCTCTTTTTGATGATTGTAAGTATACTCATTCTAATGATAAAGTTGTTGCCAATGACAATTATATTGTCAACTTTATTCAAAGTGCTACTGAAATTTATTATGAAAGAGGGAAACATGGTTTTATGCATCTCAATAATGTTAAGTTTCCCTGTTTTATGTTGAAATCTTTGAATTTGCATTTGTTTTGTCTCCCTATGCTAATGGATTTTTGTTTCAACAATTCCTTATATCATGATACCCCCATGCATAGGAAGTGGATTAGACTCAAATGTGTTGGTTATTTGCTTCATGGTGCTCTCTTTCACTCCGTATATATATATCCTATGTGAGCATCTTTGAAACTTTTAGGCCTAACTTAAAGGAATTAAATAAAAGTATTTGTTGGGAGATAACTCAAGAGTTAGGTTGAGTCTTGGAAGTTATTACCTCTATAATAACCGCTCCTTATCCTTTTTGTTTTGGTTTTTGTGTCAAGTTCAACTACTTTTGAGAAGTAGAGGACTTGTGAAAACTGGCTATCCTGGGACAGATTTTTGTGCTGCATTATAAAAATTCGTGAGGGATCTCAGTACGCTGGATGGAGCTGTATTTTTCTGTGCTTGTTCTTCAAGTTGTTACCCAACTTTCATTAGTTTTGCACGTTTTGATTTGAGCAACAGAAGGTTTTCGAAAAAATTAATCTTTACCTGCTGGTCTGTTTTGACAGATTTCTGTTATCAATTGCATTTGCCTCTTACAAGAAGCCTTTGTTTTGATGGATTTCAGTTGAAGTGTGAACCTAAAGGTTTATTGTTTTTTCTTACACTAATGTTTCCATTGAAGTTTGTGTAATTCCTGTGAGAAAATTTCCAGGAGAAGGAGAAAAGGAGTCTACAGAGTTCGTCTTTGAATAGCTAAAAGTGGTGAAAACAGAAGGTTCGTGAAAGCCTAATCTTTTTATATTTTTGATGTTTTTATTACATAAGGAAAGTTACGAGAAGGAACTGAGGATGAAACGTAGGACGGGGTGGCCAAACCCACACCAGGCGCGTGCCCCAGCTGGCCGCGCCTGGAGGGGGTGTGATCCCCCCAAGCTCCGTCTCCTCCTCGTTTTCGTATCAGCACTTTCCTTATGCACTGAAACTTCATAATATATAACCCCTCGGATCCCCCGAAGTTCTTGCATCGTGTTCTCATCGTGTTTTTTTTCAATCTGTTTCTGTCAGGAAATATTCTCAAGTTTAGAGCACCATGGTTTCCGCCAACGACAAAGGCAAGAAGCCCGAGGAAGATGATCCTCAAGATCCCAAGGAGGACAAGATTTTGGTATGGGATGAAGAAGACATGGAGGAGGACAAGAAACCGGACACTCGCGCTACCATCGCAAGCATTGGAGTGGTGGCAAAACCTAACAAGCTTAGGAGAACATCACGGATGTCTACAGGAGGGAAACCTCCACGTCTTATCTACAATCCATGGTCATCTCCTCCACGTACCAAGAGACCCTTCCATACTCTTATAGATGAGCATCAATACCAAAAGGTGTCCAAAGGGAACTTGCCCTCGATGTGGGATATGCCTTGTTCTAACCATGCAGGGGAGGAGCATACTAAGAAGGAAGAGTGGGGAAAGAATAGCAAGGACTGGAATTCTCGGCCTAACATGATCATGAACCGCATTGAGCAAAATTCGGAGTTGATTCGTACTCTTACCTTCGAGATTGAGGATTTGAAGAAACTTATTGAAGAGCTTATCAAGAGAACACCACCACCAGCAAATGAGTAATTCGTCATCAGGTTTGGCATCCCCTTTGGCTTGTTCCAAGCTTGGGGGAGTGCCGCGGTATCACCATCATTATCTTTCATCTTTTACCTTTTTAGTGGATTCATGTCTTTAGTAGAGAATTTTCTAATAGTTTGGTTTGCATGTGGATGTATCTATCCTTTAGTTGGTTATCTATGTATCCCTTGGTGTGAGTGCCTTTATGGAATATTAATGAGAAGTATCATATTTTACTTTTTGCACTTCTTATTTTAGTTTGCAATCTCTGTTATATGATGGATTTTGTTGATCAGTATTAGCATCACTTTGGGAGCATCAAGTAAATCTAAATTGGTTTTGACAAACCGAGCTCTGGTCAGTACCAACACTTTTTGAGGTTTGAAAGGAAAAGAGAAAAAGCTTACAGGTATTTTGTATCATTTATTTTCTTTCATGTTGGCTCATAAGCTTAGTATTCTTTATTTAATATCTTTTGTGTCTTAAAGGAATATTGCATGTTTGGCTTTATCACTTGTAGGTTTGCTTGTTTCTTTCAACTCTTTTGCTTTCTACCCAGCCTTGCTAGCCAAAAACCTGTTTTGAGAAGGCATACTTCTCATGCATCCAATCACTTTGAACCAAAACCTGTGCCATTTGTGTCCACCATATCTGCCTATTAACATTATTGCTATTCCAAGCAAATTCTCAAGCTTCATCTATCTTTCGAATTAAAAAGTGTTTTGTTAAGTGAAAACTAGTTAGTAAAGCTCTCACGAACTTGATGGCACACCTTATTTTCTTGCCCCTAATAGACTTGAACGATTGTGTCATCGAAGTTGTATATGCTTGCATCTATAAATTGCAATTAGAAGAACAGTGCTGTCACGGGGAACGCTTTCGACATTGCACATGTACGTTGTACACAGTTGATATCATGATTTTTGTTTGCGGATGTCGTCTATGTGACATAAAGAGGGAACTTGTAAGTCCATGGAGTGATGTATGTGTGATAGAGAAACTCCTGGGCCGCTAGACTAAGCCATGCCTAATCATGGTGGAAACTTGCAGCATCACCATAATGAGCATTATGTGAAGCATCCTCAATAAAAAGCTATGCACGTAGTAAATAAAAAGATCGCTAAGATGCTCATTGTCTGCTTTCCTTGTCATTTTGGTTATAGGATAGCTCCTGTACCATGTGCAAGAGGTACCCCATTGGCGGTTCTTTATGATACACATGTACTTACAATGACAAGAACTTACCGGTGACCAAAGTTGAGTAGCATGAGGAGCAGCCCTCGTACTCAAGGGACATGAGATTGCCAACTTATATTTCATCAAGTAGATACTCCATCCTTGTTCACTTTAACCTTAATCATCTCAAGATGCCTATGATAGGGGCAATGAGGGCTCAAAGCTAGTAAGTACCATAATCTTTTGGAAGCTCTTTATGACTTGAAATCCCTGCTCCCCTCTATGAAGGGACATTTCTTCTATTTCTAAGTTGAGTCAGTAAACCTACTTCCTCTCTATCTCCAGCAAGCATTTGAGTTGTTGTGTTGCAAGCATTCATATGGTTATTTATTACATCATGTTATTTATCTTCCTTGTTTGCACCAAACTATTATCTATTGAGTATTACTTTGAAAGCCTTCATTTTGAAAAACCTTTTTGAGCAGAGAGTACTCCTCTTTTAAAAACTTCTACAAATTTTTTTTTGTGAAACTGTTTGGCAGCTGTTCTCTGACCAAGAACAAAGTTTGCCAATTCTAATTATGATTTATCTTTATGCATCTCTATTGTGACTCCTATACTTATTGCAAGCTAAGTTATATAATGGCTAGTTGCTTTCTTCTATGAGTTGTGTGACGGTAAGTGTGATGCTTCTTGTCCGTATTATTTATCGACACTTCACTCCATAAACCTGTGGACATGTTTACTGAGCTCAGTTTTCTCTTGGGGACAAGCGAATGTCTAAGCTTGGGGGAGTTAATATGTCCAATTTGCATCACCATTCTATATCATAATTTTCCTCTATTCATTGATATGTGTCTTATTATGAGGAGTTATTTATGTATTTTCCTCTGTTTTTGCATGTTGGATGATTCTTGGAGGATGGACTGCCGGAGTCAGGTTTCTGATGGAAAAAGAGGTGTTTTGATGCATTTCACAAAGATCAGAAAAATACCAGAAAATTATTGGAAAACCGTATTTTACCAGAAGACGAAGGAAGCCAGAAGGGGAGGCGTAGCTAGGCCATAGGGGGCCCACACCCCCCTAGGCGTGGGTCCCCCTAGACCGCACCTAGGGCAGGTGTGGCGCACCTGGCCAGCTCCCGACTCCGCCCTCTCGCCTATAACTTCCTCTCAGAATCCTAATACCAAGGGAGGGACCACAGAAAAATTTCCGCCTCCTCTATAGGGCGGAAACACCGAGAGAGAAAGAGCTCTCCGGCAGACAGATTTCTGCCAGGGAAATTCCTTCCAGGAGAAGGGAGATCGTCTCCATCAACACCGTCATCAAGCTAGGCTTCATCGGGATCATCATCATCATCATCCATACCATCATCTCCACCAGCACCATCATCACCACTTCATCCCTCTATAACAATCATGTTGGTATTTGCATTAGTTCTTAGGGGAAACTTTCCTGGTGTTAATTAATATTGTAGTAGATGCTTGTGAGTGGAACCATTGGATTATTGTTTATGTTCAGATTGTTATCCATTACCATATCATCTTTGATCTTGATCCATATGATGTCTTGTGAGTAGTTCGTCTAGTTCTTGAGGACATGGGAGAAGTCATGTTGTTAGTAGTGGATTTGTGTTGAGATATTATTCAATTGTTTAGTATTTATGTTGTGGTGCTATTCTTCTAGTGGTGTCATGTGAACGTCGACTACATGATACTTCACCATTTATGGGCCTAGAGGAATGCATTGTGTATTTGGCTACTAATTGTGGGGTTGCCGGAGTGACAAAAACCTGAACCCCCGTTAGGCCACCTTTGCATAAGGGAGTGTAGGATGTCAGAGTTTAAGGCTGTGGTTAGTTTTATACCTTAATTGTTTTCCTGTAGTTGCGGATGCTTGTAGGGGGTTTAATGACAAGTATGTATTAGTCAAAGTAAGGTTGGTACATTAGCACATGTTAACCCACACAACACTTGCAACACCAAAGAAAGGTACTCAGCTATTTGAAGCGAAAGCACTTGACAGAATTACCATGTGTCCTCGAGAACGTTTGGTCCTTATAAGTATTCCCACCGGCTTGTCCTTTGCTAAGAAAGGATTGGGCCACTTGCTGCGTTTGTTTGTTGTCTTTATTACTTGCACTTTGTTTTGTTGCTTTATTAGAAAACCCCTAAAAATCCGTTTGCTAAGTATTTACACAGATTTCCTGCTCCATACCACTAGTCAACACCTTCTGATCCTCGTTGGGATCGACACTCCTATTTATCGAAAGTACTGCGATACAACCCCTATACGTGTGGGTCATTGATGACCCACAAGTGTAGGGGATCGCAACAGTCTTCGTGGGTAGTATTACCCAATTTATTGATTCGACACAAGGGGAGCCAAAGAATACTTGCAAGCCTTAACAACTGAGTTGTCAATTCAGCTGCACCTGGAAATAGTTCTTGCTCACAGAAGTTTATCAGTAGCAACAGTTTGACAGTAGCAACAGCAACAGTGACAACAACAACAACAACAGTGAAATAGGAGCAATAGTAACAGTAACGGTAACAGTAGGATTCGAGTGCGGTAGGCATAGGGATGGATGGACGGGCGTTGCATGGACGAGTCTAAACATGTAACTTCAAGATCTAGGGCATTACAGATAAATAAGAATAAGCATCCAAGTACTAAACAATCCTAGGCATGTTCTCCAGATATAGTCATAGGTGCTCGCAATGAGAACTTGCACAACATCTTCTGTCCAGCCAGCCCGTGGCAGCGGGGCCTCTAGGGAACTACTGGCAATTAAGGTGCTCCTTTTAATAGAGCACCGGAGCAAAGCATTAACACTCCATGAACACATGTGATCCTCACACCATAGCCATCCCCTCCGGTTATCCCAATTATTGTCACTTTGGGGCCTTTGGATCCGGACAATGATATGTGTACACAACTTGTAGATAAGATCACAAACAATACTATCATACTGATTCAATAATAAGTTCAGATCTAAATCATGGCACTCAGGCCCTATTGACAAGAATTAAGGACAACAAGTTGCAACAAAGTCAAATAGCACTAATAGAAATACTAGGCACTATGCCCTAACAGATCTTATTCGATTACATGATAGAACTCATCCAATCCCTACCATTCCCAAGCCTACAGCGGGGGATTACTCACTCATGAATGAGGGAAACATCGGTGGTTGGTTGATGGAGATGCGTTGGTGATGATGATGGCGATGATCCTCTCCAAATCCCCCGTCCCGGTAGGGTGCCAGAACGGAGTTTCTGTATCCGAATCTTGGTTTCTGGTGGCGGCGGCGGAGCGGAACTCTTTCTGGAAAACTATCAAACCCCCCTCAGTTTTTAGGTTGAAAGGAAACTTATAGACGCAGAGGGAGGCCAAGGGGGTGCCTGGGGTGGCTGCACCCCCTAGGTGCAGGGCAGGGCCCACCCACGCCTGGCAGGGGTGTGGGCCCCCAGGCCCCTTATACGTCTCGTCTTCTGGCTCCGTGGGTCTTCTGGTGAAATATAATTTATGGCATATTTTCCGGGATTTTTCCCGATAGTTGATTTTCTGCACAAAAACAAGACACCAAGGTAATTCTGCTGAAAACAGCGTCAGTCCGTATTAGTTGTATCCAAATCACACAAGTTTAGAGGATAAACAATAGCAAAAGTGTTCGGGAAAGTAGATACGTTTTGGACGTATCAACTCCCCCAAGCTTAGCTTATTTCTTGTCCTCAAGCAATTCAGTTGAAAACTGAGTGCGATAAAAGAACTTTCACGAACACATTTGCTTCATATGATGTATATATTCTCAGCACAGGAGTAGATTCTTAGACAATTCATAATAAAGAGTATGCAACTAAGTCTACTCAATAGTCATTGCAAGCTATGAAGAGAAGCTGTTATCGCCATATTTTGGCCAAAGGAGGAGATGGGCCGTGATCAAGATGGGCTTAGAAGATACGTATATGCAACGTGTTTTTGAAGCGGCCTCGTGCGTTGATTTGGGCTAAATTGCCCGTGTATCTTATATTGTAATAGATTCCGTTTAAAATTAGGTAAAGATAGAGTTGTAGAGTTATTCCAAAGATAGAAAGTCTCCGGACTATAAATATGTACCTAAGGTTATTGAGAAAGGAGGACAATCACGTTCACAACAAACACAATCTCGGCGCATCGCCACCCCTTGTTTCTAGGGTTTTTCTCGGGTAAGTGCCATGCTGCCTAGATCGCATCTTGCGATCTAGGAAGTATCTACTTATGCGTTATCCGGTGTTACTCGTACTGAAGCCTTGTTGATGGCGAGTAATACTATTATCATAGATTTGTGTAGGCTAGCATCAGTACTTTTCGCTATAATTGTTTAGTTATGCTGCCTCTAGTTATCTCGCCGCCTTTGCACCTTTTCCCGGGTGTAAGGGTGGCACTTTGCTTGATCTTTATTTAAGTCGATTTGATCTGTTATAGTTGTGCCTTGTTCTCCAAGGTTTAGTTTGATATCTACATGATCAGGCCTTGCAAACGGGTTGAACGATCCAGTAATATGTAAGATATGGTTTGCCAATCCAAGAGGAGTTGTTCCTAGAATTGACTTTACGTTGGTTTTTAGGCCTTCTCTAGGGTTGGTTTTCCATCATCTTTTATATCTACCAGGCTCAATTACGCGTAGGATGTTCCAGTCATGTGGTGAAAACGTTAAACTGTCGTAGATCGATTTGACTTGTATTGATGAGGCAAAACCCCATGTTATCGTAGATCCAATGCAGAACCATGGGTTAATCGGCTCTAAGAGCCGATTCACAGGGAAACCTGGGAGCCGGTCACGGCTCGAATTTTACGTATACTTGTTTACCATGCAGGAAACCAATCGAAGCAATCCTTCACCTTCCTGACCAGGTATAGGTCAGGTGGCACGCCCTCGAACCAAGCCAGGACGTGTGCCGGAGTTTTGCGGGCCGTTGCCCGAGGGACCAGGGCCCACCAGCAGTTCTGGGAGCCTCCCGGCTCTTCGTGTTGCCCGTCGCTGCTCGCCGGTGGGTTTTGGTAGGCAACACATTCTGGCACGCCCGGTGGGACATTCAACGACGTCTACATCAACATCCGACGCTGCGATGGAGAACAGACCAGTCACGTACGACGAGCTGCCTGAGGAGCACAAGGCGAAGTATGATGACATCAAAGCTCTCTTCGAAGCCGATCTCATCGGCTCTTTTGAGAGGACTCGTAATCATGGCATCAGGTGGAAAGGGTTCTCACCCGAGGGTGCTCTTGATGAGGTGGATCTGTCCGTTCCTTCAGAGGAGCGCACCAGAGCTCTGCGACAGGAAGTCAACTACATGGTGGCTCATTCTCTTCACCGCCATTCTGAGAGCCTGGTGAACGCTTTCGAGCGGATTGCAGTTCGCGTAGTTCAAGAAATCATGAAACATCAGTACTCTCCGTCGGGGCCTACTCTGGGGACTCACCAGGGAGAAAGACCGCTCCAGGCCAGGCCACCGCTGCCATTCACACTTGCAGCTCCGGAGCCACCAGGGGCACCGGCGTACGTCGTCTACAAGGTCGGAGGCGACCCTGGCGATTGCCAATTCCTGTGTGAACCACCTAAGGAAATCCCACATGGATACGTGTGCACCTACGTGCCAGACTGCAACAACTTGACGCGCACAAACCAGATCGCAACCGCAAGGATTGCTGGGGCAGGAGTTTCTGGAGCAGGGGCTTCGGGAGCAGGTGTTTCAGGAGCAGGAATCTCTGGGATGGACGCCGACAAACAGGCGTGGCTAGCCAAGTACGCCACTAGAACGAATCAGGAGAATCTAGCCCCTGCAGCCCAAACAACGGAACAAATCCGTACCATCTTGAGAGACCAGTTCGGCTTCGTGCCAAAGAGAAGGACAATCGGCTACTCAAAGCCGTACCCCAACGAGTTTGACCTGATTCCGCTGCCACCCAAGTATCGGCTCCCTGAGTTCTCAAGGTTTAGCGGGTCAGAAGGGGCGAGCTCGATCGAGCACTTGAGCCGATACCTGGCACAGTTAGGCATGATTTCAGCATCGGATCAGTTGCGCGTAAGGTTCTTTGCGCAATCTCTTACAGGACCAGCTTTTGGGTGGTACACCTCGCTGCCACCTGATTCGATCCATACCTGGAAGCAACTGGAAGAGCAGTTCCACATTCAATATCATTCAGAGGCTACCGAGGCTGGCATTGCAGACCTGGCACAGGTGCGGCAAAAGCGGGGAGAAACTGTAGCCGAGTACATCCAGCGATTCAGGACTGTCAAGAACCGATGTTACTCAGCTCGCTTAACTGAGAAGGAAGCAGTCGAGATGGCAGCGTTGGGTCTCTCAGCCCCTATCAAGGACCTGGCTTTCCAAGTAGAGTACAACTCGTTAGCGCACATGGCCCAGAAGCTGACGATGTATGAACAGCGCCACCCTGAGTTGTACCAAGATAAGTTCAAACGTCCGATAGGCCTGGTCGATGCAGACGAAGAAGATCCTAAGCAAGACCAGGAGGTGGCCGTGGCTGAATGGGCTCGGGGGGCAGATCCTGTATCCTGCAAATGGGTGAAACAGCAAGGGCCTGCAAAAGGGTTCGACTTCGATGTGAGCAAAGCTGAGCAAATATTCGATTTACTGCTGAAAGAAAAGCAGCTGAAGTTACCCGAAGGCCACAAAATCCCTACGGCTCAAGAGATGAATGGAAGACCATACTGCAAGTGGCATCACTCGTTCACTCACACCACCAATGATTGCAAAGAGCTACGTCGCCAGATCCAAACGGCGATAGAGCAGGGCCGTCTGATCCTGGGGCAATTCGCCATGAAAGTAGACACCAACCCGTTTCCTGGCGTCAACATGGTAGAACACAGCCACTCCACAAGGCGCCAGTTGGATTTCTCGTTCGATGTCAACATGGCAGGACCTGGGTACCACCATGGCACGTACAAGGAGGAGAGCGGTCGCTCTCGGGGCAGAGAAAGAGAGAAGGCTGGTCCACGCGACCGGCCCAGCTACGACGACAGGCGGTACTTAACGGAGGAACAAGTGAGGAGCGTGCGATATCAGAAACCACATTCCGCGCATCTCCTTAACAAGTATGAGCGTCAGTATGACCGACGTCGTCTGCGCGATGGAGAAGATGAAGGATATGAGCACCTCGCGAGGGGACCGCCAAAAGAAAAGGAAGGCGCATACAAACATTGGGATTGTCCTTTCTTCAAGTATTGCTGGGATGCGGGAATGAGTCGATTGCCTACAGTCGACAACTGCCCGGAATGTGGACAGCAGAGGGAGGACACGGGGCCTGTTTCAGTGTTCAAACGTCTAGGGCCTCTCCCACCTCAGAGCCGTTACAGGGAGTCCGCTCGAGTAAAAGACCTCGAGAAGCCAAGGGATGACAAAGAAGAAGACAGATATCACCGTCCAAGGTGGTGTCCCGACGGACTCAGACATACCCAGAAGCGTAGAGTGCAGCGGCTGCGTAACTTGGAGGAAGCCGAATCGCAGTATCTCCACGCTTTAAAGAAAGCACGGCCCGATCTGGCCGTTAAAGTTAGGCAGACCTTGGAAACGGAAGACCGCCCGAAAAGGAAAGAGTGGCGCCCCAAACCGGTAAAAGCCGATGCAAAGACATCGGCTGGCACAAAAATGGTATTCATACTTCCGTCAGATTCTGCGCGCCAAGAACCAACGAGCTACCAGTGGCACAGTTCGACTGTGGCCCCCGGCCGGTTATCTTTGAGAAACCACGCGAGAAGGGCTACAAGCATCTGAAAGCCCTGTACCTACGAGGTTACATCAATGGGCAGCTTGTCAGCAAGATGTTGGTGGACACCGGAGCGGCGGTCAATATAATGCCATACTCCATGCTACGACGTTTGGGACGCTCCACCGCAGATCTGATCAAAACCAACGTCACTTTAAGCGACTTCAACGGCCAGACTTCGGAAACGCAAGGCGTACTGAACGTGGATCTGACCGTGGGCAGAAAAACCATCCCCACGTCATTCTTCGTCGTGGACAGCAAAAGCACCTGCACTGTCTTGCTAGGAAGAGATTGGATTCACGCTAATTGCTACATTCCGTCCACGATGCACCAGTGCCTAATACAGTGGGATGGAGATGAAGTGGAGGTCATCCATGCAGATGATTCTATCGAGATCTCCATAGCTGGCATGAACATCTGGGAGGCAGAAGACCAAGAGCCGATCTCTGGAATCAGTCTAGACGGCTGTGAACGCATTGAAGCTACAAAAAACGGGGTGAGGCTGGTCTTATCCACTGGCCTGACAGAGTAGCAAAGTCCACGATCATGCGTGGTACGGCCGATCCCTGTGATCGGTCACAAAAAACAAAAAGCAGCAATCTTACGACAAGCAGATCATGCAGTCGTAGCAGGGAGATTCCCAGCCATTGTAAAACAATAAGGTGTAAACCGTCCGTGACTAATGCAATCAAAAAGGGGGCCGATTCAGGCAATCGGCCCAAATTATTTTTGTCATCCTCACCTACTGGTTGCCCTGTGTTTAGCATCGATTTAACAGGTGACGGAAAGCTAAGGTATGGGTTTACATCCGCTGATGAACTAGAGGAAATCGACATTGGTCCTAGGGATAAGCCACGACCAACATTTATCAGCAAGAAGTTAGATCCGAGTCTGCGGGGTCCGATGATAGCTCTGTTGAAAGAATATCCAGACTGCTTCGCCTGGGACTACACAGAGATGCCTGGATTAGACAGGAGCATCATTGAGCATCGACTCCCGCTCAAAAAAGGATTTCGTCCATTCCAGCAGCGAGCACGACAGATGAAGGCCGAAATTTTGGCAGAAGTCAAGAAGGAGGTCGAGAAAATGTTGACAGCCAAGTTAATCAGGCCATGCAGGTATGCTGAGTGGATTTCTAGTATAGTACCTGTAGAGAAAAAGGATGGCCGCTGGCGGGTTGCCATAGATTTTCGGGATCTCAATAGAGCTACTCCGAAGGATGAGTATCCGATGCCGGTGGCAGAAACATTAATCAACGCAGCTGCTGGTCATAAAGTCTTGAGCTTCATGGATGGCAATGCCGGTTACAACCAAATTTTTATGGCTCCGGAAGATATACACAAGACTGCGTTCAGAGTCCCAGGTTCATTGGGGTTGTTTGAGTATGTGGTCATGACATTTGGACTAAAGAATGCCGGCGCCACGTACCAAAGAGCCATGAATTACATTTTCCATGATCTGATCGGCAAGCTGGTGGAGATTTATATCGATGACGTGGTGGTCAAGTCAGCTTCAGTACAAGGACATTTGGACGATCTGCGACGCGTCCTGGACCGAACAAGGAAATTCGGGCTACGGATGAATCCAAAGAAGTGTGCCTTCGGTGTCACGGCCGGTCAGTTCTTGGGTTTCTTGGTCCATGAACGAGGAATTGAGATCGGCCTGAAAAGTCAGGAGGCAGTGCGAACAATGAAGCCGCCTACCACGAAGAAGGAACTGCAATCTCTCATCGGCAAGATCAACTTCGTCAGAAGATTCATCTCCAATCTGTCAGGGAGAATAGAGCCGTTCATGGGACTGGTGAAGATTAAATCTGACGAGGAGTTCCGCTGGGGGGCAGAACAACAACGAGCCTTCGACGAGATCAAAGAATATCTGACGAAGCCTCCAGTATTAGTTCCGCCCAAGCCTGATAGGCCATTCTACAGCTACTTATCAGTAGCTGACACGTCCATCGCTTCAGTGGTGGTGCAAGTTTATGATGGGCTGGAGCGAGTGGTATTTTACATCAGCAGAAGGATGCTGGATGCAGAAACAAGATATCCTGAGATCGACAAGTTGTGCCTCTGCCTGTTTTTCACCTGCACCAAGCTGCGCCACATTTTGCTATCAGCAGAGGTTGTCATTATCTGCAAATCAGACGTCATAAAGCACATGCTGTCGGCTCCTATGTTGAAAGGCCGACTGGGCAAATGGATGTTTGAATTATCGGAGTTCGATATCCGTTATCAACCCGCGAAAGCGGTTAAGGGACAGGCATTGGCCGACCTTATCGCTGAAAGGATCAACACTAATATAGCAGCACTGTCTATACGAGCATGGGCTATGTTTTTCGATGGATCGGTTTGTGACGATGGGTGCGGCATCGGCATGCTACTCGTGTCGCCCCGGGGGGCAACATTTTCCTTCTCTATCATGTTATCTGCCCCTCGCACCAACAACGTCGCTAAGTATGAGGCGATACGCAAGGGAATGGAGTTGCTCATCGAAGCTGGAGCAGAAGCAGTAGAAATTTTTGGAGACTCCAAGCTGGTGATTTCTCAACTCACGGAGGAATACAAGTGTGAGAGCGAGTCGCTTTTCCCATTATGGCTGCAATGCCGTGAGCTGATGGCACAGTTCCGGTACATAAACTTCACCTGGATCCCGCGGTCGCAGAATACCGAGGCGAATGATCTTGCACAAATGGCTTCAGGCTATAAGGACGTAGCAGAGGGAGCCGATGTTCAGGTATAGTTCCTGGACGCAGACGACTGGAGAGCCGATATCTTCAATTACTTGAAGGATTCGGCTCGGGGGGCACCTAAACGGATAAGGTACAAGGCCATGAAGTATGTGCTCATTGGGGACGACATGTTTTACAGGACTCTGGAAGGGTTATTGCTCAAATGTCTAGGGACAGCCGAGGCCAATCGGCTCCTACACTAGGTACACGAAGGCGCCTGTGGAACTCACCAATCGGCTCACAAGATGAAGTGGTTGATCAGGCGATCAGGGTTTTATTGGCCTACCATGCTTGAGGACTGTTTTAAGTACTACAAAGGGTGTCAAGCATGTCAGAGATTTGGAAAAATTCAGATGGTACCCGCGTCAGCAATGAACCCCATCATCAAGCCTTGGCCATTCCGAGGTTGGGGCATGGATATGATCGGTAAGATCAATCCTCCGTCAAGCAAAGGCCACGTGTGGATTTTGGCCATTACGGATTATTTCACCAAATGGGTGGAAGCCGTCCCTATGATGTCAGTGAGTTCAAAAGATGCTGTCAGTTTTGTGAAAGAACACGTCATTCATAGGTTTGAGATTCCCCAGACTATCACGACCGATGGAGGTTCGGTCTTCACTTCTCACGAGTTCAGAAAGTTCTGTGAGGACACAGGGATTAAGCTGATTCGATCATCTCCATACTATGCTCAAGCAAATGGGCAAGCTGAAGCGTCCAACCAGAGCCTTATCAAGCTGATCAAGAGGAAAATCGATGAGCACCCTAGGCGTTGGCACGAGGTTTTGTCAGAGGCTTTATGGGCTTACCGCATGTCATGTCATGGAGCGATAAAAACTTCGCCGTACCATCTAGTCTATGGACAAGAAGCCGTTTTGCCTTGGGAAATTACGGCTAGTTCG
The DNA here is from genome assembly GCA_910589765.1 of Avena atlantica. Classification (NCBI taxonomy): domain Eukaryota; kingdom Viridiplantae; phylum Streptophyta; class Magnoliopsida; order Poales; family Poaceae; genus Avena; species Avena atlantica. The sequence continues at coordinate 42,550,985 of OU342736.1, read as the reverse complement.
AGACGTGTCACTTTTCAGAACGATCTAACGACTGAAGAATATGCGGCCCTGATGAGTGACAGCATTGAGGATCTGACTGAGCTTAGGCTATGGTCGCTTGAGAAAATCAAATAAAACAAGGCCAAGGTAGCTCGTGCATACAACAAGAAGGTGAGACCGAAGGAGTTCCACGTTGGCGATCTGGTATGGGAAGCGGTATTGCCATTAGGAACTAAGGATGCATCATATGGTAAATGGTCTCCAAATTGGCACGGGCCATACAGGGTCGATCAAGTTTTAAGGGGAAACGCGTACATGCTGGAGGAATTGGATGGCGTGAAATTCCCAGTGGCTGTCAATGGTCAGCATCTCAAGAAATATTTCCCAAGCATGTGGGACGATGGACAGTGAGATGTGGGGGCCGATACACGTAATCGGCCAATATAAAAATAAAAAAAAATACAATTTCCCAAGCATGTGGGATGATGGACAGTGAGATATGGGGGCCGATACATGAAATCGGCCAATAGAAGTATACAGCCGATGCACGGTCATCGACTTTAGAGGTTCAAAACTGTTACAAGCCGATGCCAGTTTACATAAACGAGCTACTGAAGAAATGCCTCGAAGGCGTGGAGGGCGTCAGCACGGACACGGTCCACCTCGGCGATATCGGCTTCGTCATCCTCGTCCTTGCCCGTCACTAGCTGTTTGTTCAGGGCACGTATCTCTGACAGATCAGTCTTCAGTTAAGCTCTGAGGCCTTCTGCTTCATCTTGGGAGCGGGCGATGGATGCTTCCTTGTCGCGAATGAGCTGTTTTGTCGCCCGGACCTTTTCTTCAAGATCTTCCAGCTCCCTTTTCAAAGGTGCTAGCTCAGCGGTACTGACAGAGGTGTCAGTTTTGGCATCAAGAGACGCCTTTTTCTCATTGAGCTGCTGACATCTGTCGGCAATATTGGCCTTCAGCGGAAGTTGGGCACGGCGCAGGTTGATCCTTTCACGAGCTAGCTTCACCCTTGACCCGTAGAAGGACAGAGTTACGACGGGCCAAAGCTTCACCTGCAATGCTACTGGGAGTTGGTCCTTGATTTCGGCAAGAACGCCTTCACCTCTTCAGAACCCTCGATCAACTCCTCGATTGGGGAAGACAGTAAGGCTCTAAGTCATTGGAATTGAGGTAGAACAGCCCTGGCTTGTGGTTCATCGGTGGCGACAGAGGGAGTTGGATCGATCGAGTCAGGATCAAATGTCAGCAAGCCTGAAATGTCACAACCCTGGCAGCCCTAAAAGGCGTCAGTGTGCGTCCAACGGGGAAGAATAAGCCGAAAGAAGTTAACATACCTCTCCCAAGACCGAGGGGATAGCAGACGACGAGGCGATCGGCTTGTGTGTGGGTGCTGGAGGCGTTGCCAAAGTGGTAGCCGTTTCATCTGCATCTTCGGGGATTGCCAGGTCTGGTTTGGCTAAAGGCGTCGGCGCGGCCCCGGCCTTCCCACTAGAAGCATCAGTTGTCTACGTGAAAGGTGATTAACCGATGTAAATGATGATGAATCGGCAGACAAAAGGAAGTAAGTGGCAAGAGCATAAAGGATGATGATTTTCAAAACCTCTTGGCTCGATGAAGAAGCTTGTGGTCCTTTACGAGCTCTCTTGAGACCCACAGCTGGCCCCGCCTCGACTGGTGCTCGGGGGGCAGCAGGTTCAGGAACGGACCTTTTCCTGGAAGCCGATGGTGGCACATCTGGCTGGCTCGGTGTGATGGTCCTCTCAGAGTCCGTTGGGCTCGATTCTCCCTCATTGGGTTGTCTGTCCTCGTGGGATGTATCTTCGACGGAAGCCTGCAAAAGAAGGAAAGCTGTTAGACACGAGCACGTCTGCAAGTATGGAAGAATGAGAAGAATCGACCAAGACATGGATCAGCCTACATGCGAGCTTTCTGGAGAAGGGCTCTGGCGCCTCAAGGTCTTCCTGGCAGCTACATTCCTCGTCATCGTTCTTGTCTTAGTTGGAACTCGAGGGGCAGCTGATGTTGAAGTTCCTTGCTTCTTAGAAGCCGATTGAGGTGTTATCGGCTGTTTCTGCATCATGACCTTTTTCAAAGGCGGCGAGTTTTTGCAGAAAAGAACCACAGGAGCTGGCGGAAAGAACTCAAAGGGGGAGCCATCACTGTGTGTAGGTTCAGGGCCATCTTGTTGCTGCAAAGAGAGAAATTGGGTTAGTAGAAGAGTCATTTATGAGCTGCATCAAGAAAATTTACAAGTAGTGGTACCTGTTCCACGGGGATGTCATAGTCGGCATCAAGTTGTTTCAGCAACGGTCCCAGAGCTTTCCTGAAAGCGTGAGTTTTCCACATCGACCACCAGTCCTCGAAGCCATCAGTTGATGAGGCGAAGGTGAGGTCATTTGGAATAGGGATGGTCAGAGCATCAAAGAAGGAGTAACACCTCTGACTGGTGAGAGGATCAGGCAGGTCGGCTCTGCACTCCGTAAGATGATGGAGAAAGAGATGGGGAGGTACTTGTCCAAGGCCAAATTGCCGGGCCACTATGACAGGCTGGTAGAATTCATACCCAGGCTTGATGATTCTGATGGATGTACTCATGCCAACTGGAAGGAGACAGGGACGGATCACAATGGAAAAGACATGCCGAGTGCTGGTGTCATCGGCAAAGTTATCTAGCCTGAAGGAGAGTGGATTTTCGAAATGTTCAGATTCTTCCATGTAAGGGAAGAAGGTAGGATTGTCCAGGCCCTGAAAGAAAGTGCTGAACCACTTGGCTGCTTCCTGAGGGGATAGTTTGCTGCCTGGCAGCCTATACAAAGCTTGGCCATAACTAGTGCATCGGATCTGCTTCCCTTTGACATCTGGAAAGGTACAACTCGCCAAAAGGGGGAAGTTTGGGATGTGATTTTGAAAGTAAAGCTGAGCCCATAGCTGAATGAACCACCAAGGACCACCTGTTTTGACTGCTATGCCTGAGAACAGCTTGACAGACATCAACTGGAGATATCGATAGACCTCTCCAAGGAACAGTTTGCCGATGCCAAGTTGAGTACCTTTGGCCAGTTCGTGGGCTAGGGAGAGATAGTTCTTGGTTGGAGCAAGGGAAGGGCCACAGAATATGAAATGCTCCAGCCAGAAGTTGAGAAAGGCTGTATGTTCTTTCTCTGAGACAGGGCCCTTTGTTTTCATATGGCGTTGGAGGTAGGCACCCCAGTTTGTGCAGTCTGTTTTAGAAGACAGTTTGTAGGGGACTTTGGTCAGTTTAAAAGTAGAGGGGCTGGGTGACGTGACATCCAGGCCAGTGATCATCACCACGTCTAACAGGGTTGGTGACATAGGACCATGACCGAACATAAAGCAGTTCAGAGCGTCAGACCAGAAGTAGCCGATGGTTTTCAGAAGGTTCTCATGTTTCTCAAGAGGAGACAATGACAAGTGCAAGGCATCGGCTATCCCCGTGGTTTCCCATTGGGATTGGTAAGCTCGATCTACTCTGCTGAACCAAGAGACCCAATGTTCAGGGGGATTAGGCCAGGCTCGCAGGCAGTCGGCCCAAGAGTTCAGATCTAGGTCTTGGCTTACGAAGGGGATTCTATTTGCTTCGCAAGAAATCAGATGAGCACGGCTAGATTCTGTACGAGGGCCAAGACAGAGAGAGTTTGGGAGAGAAGGATGCGGCAGCAGAATGTCTGAAACCTAGAAAATTTAATGGTGGAATAAGGCATTAATTCAGGTGTTCGCCATTAAGTCTAGCATCGTGTTCAGACTGCGAGGAGTAGGCGTACCTTCAGACCGGAAACTTCTGGGTTGGTGTTGGACGATTCCGCCATCTGGTTCGCCGGCGGAAATGGATCTATGCAGTTGGGGATCGAGGGTTCTTGTCGCTGTGAGTTCGATCTGGTCAGTGGGCGATTGAAGATCTAGGTCGCCCTTTTTGAAGAGGGTCGCAGGTTACCGTTTGAAACTGAAAAGCAGCCGCTTAGATTTGCCTAAATATGCGACCAAGTTTTGACCTTGTCAACGTTTTTGGGAAAGCCGATGTGCATCGGCTCTTTGAGCTTTGACTTGGTTGACGGAATGAGTGCAGTGTGGTGAAAGCCGATACAGCGTTATCGGCTTCTGGAGCATCGACCTATTTTGGCTATCGGCGAAATTGGGGCGAAAAAAAGCAATCTTCGAGAAACAGATTTTCATTCATTCATTCAAAAGCTGATTGCTTACAAAAGGCTGATTGATTACAAAAGGGAGCTTACTACTACTACTACTACTACTGGTTCCTAATCTAGAGGCCGAGGTCGTCGCCGCTGTCATCGCCGCCGTCTTGTTCGCTGTCCTCAGCACTGCTGCCGGCGTCGTCTTCGCTGCTGCTGATCCAGATGCCCGCGGGGGCCTCCTCGTCCTCATCGTCGTCTTCGGTGTCCTCGCTGGACCCGGCGCAGAAGTACTTCACCGGCTGGTACTCCTCGGAGTAGATGTACTCCTCTTCCTCCTCCTCGTCGGAGGAGTCGACGCCGTCCCAGGACATGGCGTCGTCGGTGCTGTCCGCCTCCAGTTCCCCATCGGCAAGGAACTGCAGGTCCTCCTCGCCGTCAGTCAAGGACGCGTCGTCCTCCGACCAAGCGGCGAAATCCCAATCCCTCTCGTCCCACCATTGTGGGGCGAGAGTGTTGTACGCCGCCGTCGGCGGGTGCTCTGGCGTCGGCTCTCGGTCGCTCATTGAGTTGGAGGCTTGGGAGGACAGGCCAGATGAAGCGGAGGAGGCCATGGTGGAGAAAGAGGGTTTTTTCGGCGGAGGAGGAAGAAGGGTTTTTTTTGGCTGCTGGAGGAAGATGGGGATTGCAAACTGCTTAGATGAATTTAAATAAGGGGAATAGTATGAAGCGGTTCAATGCTATAGCGGTTTCCCAGAATGTACTGCCGAAGTTGTCAAATCATGCACTGCAGGGAAGTGGAGAAGACAAGGCATCATGATGAGGGGGTAGCGTGACGATCCTGTTCTGCAACGCATTCTGTCAACGCGCAACCCGATACAAAAAAAAGAGAGAAGGGGGAAGGAAAAAACAGAGTGGTTTTGGAATTATTATTGCCAAAACTAGGGGGGCATGTGTTATCGCCATATTTTGGCCAAAGGAGGAGATGGGCCGTGATCAAGATGGGCTTAGAAGATACGTATATGCAACGTGTTGTTGAAGCGGCCTCGTGCGTTGATTTGGGCTAAATTGCCCGTGTATCTTATATTGTAATAGATTCCGTTTAAAATTAGGTAAAGATAGAGTTGTAGAGTTATTCCAAAGATAGAAATCTCCGGACTATAAATATGTACCTAAGGTTATTGAGAAAGGAGGACAATCACGTTCACAACAAACACAATCTCGGCGCATCGCCACCCCTTGTTTCTAGGGTTTTTCTCGGGTAAGTGCCATGCTGCCTAGATCGCATCTTGCGATCTAGGCAGTATCTACTTATGCGTTATCCGGTGTTACTCGTACTGAAGCCTTGTTGATGGCGAGTAATACTATTATCATAGATTTGTGTAGGCTAGCATCAGTACTTTTTGCTATAATTGTTTAGTTATGCTGCCTCTAGTTATCTCGCCGCCTTTGCACCTTTTCCCGGGTGTAAGGGTGGCACTTTGCTTGATCTTTATTTAAGTCGATTTGATCTGTTATAGTTGTGCCTTGTTCTCCAAGGTTTAGTTTGATATCTACATGATCAGGCCTTGCAAACGGGTTGAACGATCCAGTAATATGTAAGATATGGTTTGCCAATCCAAGAGGAGTTGTTCCGGGAATTGACTTTACGTTGGTTTTTAGGCCTTCTCTAGGGTTGGTTTTCCATCATCTTTTATATCTACCAGGCTCAATTACGCGTAGGATGTTCCAGTCATGTGGTGAAAACGTTAAACTGTCGTAGATCGATTTGACTTGTATTGATGAGGCAAAACCCCATGTTATCGTAGATCCAATGCAGAACCATGGGTTAATCGGCTCTAAGAGCCGATTCACAGGGAAACCTGGGAGCCGGTCACGGCTCGAATTTTACGTATACTTGTTTACCATGCAGGAAACCAATCGAAGCAATCCTTCACCTTCCTGACCAGGTATAGGTCAGGTGGCACGCCCTCGAACCAATCCAGGACGTGTGCAGGAGTTTTGCGGGCCGTTGCCCGAGGGACCAGGGCCCACCAGCAGTTCTGGGAGCCTCCCGGCTCTTCGTGTTGCCCGTCGCTGCTCGCCGGTGGGTTTTGGTAGGCAACAGAAGCCAACTCAATAATAATAAATAGCATGAAACATAAACATAAGCAACATTGCAATGCTCATAGTAAGGTATGATAGAGTGGTATCTCGCTTGTGTTTGTTTGTAGAGCACAATATAAATGCGAAGGCACCTCCAAAGATCAAGTGAAGACTAGAAGTAAAGATATCAGAGATACACGCATCAAATTCATGGCACAATTAACCAAGTTTTGGAATAAACACAAGGATGACAACTATGCTCTTAAGAAGGTGCTCATAGAATAATTAGTGACTCAACAAGGTTGTGAAAACGGTTTTGAAAAGTTTGAAAGGCTTGCTAATGCTGAAAGGAAGGTACCCATTAGCTTTGACCTCTCATTGCCCCTATCATAGGCATCTTCATGTGGTTAAGGTGAAAGTGAGGTCCACTCTGAATCATATGCTTGACAGAACATAAACTGGAAATCCCAAGTCCCTTGAGTACGAGGGCCGCTCCGCATGCTACTCAACTTTGGTCATCTGAAAGTTCTTGTCATTGTAAATACATGTGTATCATAGAGAACCGCCGATGGGAAACCCCTTCCACATGGTACAGGAGCTTTCCCATAACCAAAATGACAAGGCAAGCAGACAATGAGCATCTCAACAATCTTTTTATTTACCATATGATAGCATTTTACTGAGGATGCTTCATAGATGCTCATTATGGTGATGCTGCAAGTTTCCACCATGATTAGGCATGGCTTAGGCTAGCGGCCCAGGCGTTTCTCTAACACAATGTATAGACTCCATGAATTCACAAGCTCCCCTTTTATTTCACATCATCGACATCCGTAAACAAAAGAGCAAAGTATCAACTGTATAGGATATCCAAAAAGTGTTGAAAGCGTTCCCCGTGACAGCGCGGTTCTGCAGACTCCCAGCATATAATTAGCAAGCATATAACTTTCATGAACAAGTCACAATGGTTCATGATTATTAAGTGCAAGGAATAAAGTGTGCCACAAGTTCGGGAGAGCTTTACTAACTAACTTTCTCAAAACAGACAAACATTTTATTTGGAAGAAAACACGGCATATTGAATATGCACTGAAGTAGCAAATGATGCTGATAGGAAGGTATGGTGGACACAGCTGGCAATATTGGTTTTGGGGAGTTGGAAGCACAGGTAGAGCTCATACTCAGTGCAAGTGAAGGCTAGCAAATAGAGAGGGAGCGACAAACGAGAGAGCAATAATTGTCATAATCATGCTTGCAACAAAACATGACCAATTATGGCATGAAAGTGATACAAAAACTCTGAGGCAAAATAAAACATCGAGGCTTACTGACTATTGATTAGTCATATGTATGCGTGAGCATGTGCCAAGTCGATTCATTTGAACAGTCAGAGGAGGATACCACAATTTCATACCAAAATATGAATTAAAAAATGCAAGAAAAATTCATATGACATGCTACAAACTATTAGCAAGATGGAGCTAATCATAGACAAGCAAGAACTACTAAGCATCCATAATGACATACACCTTACACAAACAGGCTAAGGATGCTCACAACGATGAGTATATGTACAAAAATGAAAACAAATAGAGTTTGTTACCAGCCTCTTACCACTCCTCAAGTTGTCTTAATCTTCATTATTTCCCTTCACTTGTTTGACTTGAATAATAACATAAAACCAAAATCCACTGAGGACGGCTGGACCCTGCAAAGAACTCACAAAACCAAAGAAGAACAACAAATATTTTTCGTGTTTTCGGTTTTTTAAAGAAAGCAAACAAAGAAAAACCAAACAAAGATAAATCAAACCAAACAAAGAAAAATATTTTTGGATTTTTATTTTAAGGAAAACCAAAAGCAAAAAGCAAAGAAACAAACCAAGAGAAATAACTAAAATATTTTTGGTATCTTTTTGTTTTTGAGAAAGAAGCAAGAATAACGAAAAAGAAAGCGAAACAATGGATATACAAAGAACCGACCGAACATGATATATATATGAGTGTGATGTCGGTATACCTCCCCCAAAGCATAGGCTTTTGGCCTAAGTGGGGCTCAATAGCGCGGGTAGTAACCCCATTCTGGTGGGTCCTCATAGGAATGGTCATAGTCAGGCGCTTGCGATGAAGAAGAAGACGCTCCCCAATCAAATGAGGGCTGCAGGTATGAAGACTCTCCCAGGTTGGAGGGCTGAAGCGAATTGACTTCGGCATCCTTGCCTGTTATCAAAGTTAAACAAAGCTGGTGTAGGCAAATAAACTATTTTCTCAGTCCTACCCTTTCTCCATCCTTGCTGGGCAAAAGATAATTCATATGGTAAACTTCTCACATTAGCCCCCAAGGAAACAAAACCATGCTGAATCATGGATTCAAGATCAAGCCTCTCTATGGGGAACTGATAATCTGAATAGTGAGCCTCTAAACCATGGAAAGCTAGCAACCTAGAATCAATGAGACATCCACAAATTCCACCCTTCTCGCGGTTGGTGGTGAGATGGTGAGCTATCAAAGAACCGAGGCTATAGGATCTACTCCTATTCAGAGTTGCTGCGATAAAAGCTAGATCAAAATAAGACAACTTTCTAGCAATCTTTCTAGCAAGAACACACTTGGTAATGAAATCGACAAAGTATCTAATATCTGGGAGCTGAATGTTCCGAATTTTACCACTTTCCTTTGACAAGTCGAAACCTTGGCAAATCTCAGCATATAAATCCATAAGTGACTTGGGCCTTTCCTTGATCTTCTCACAAGATACCCACTGTGGTACTCTAATTGCTACACAGAAATCAACAAAAGGCAGGTCGACAGGTATATTATATATTTTGTAATGGACCATGGGATTATATGTAGACCAAGTTAATCGTAAGTACTACACAAAAGCCATGGTTAGCTTAACAAATTGAAATGGTTCACCTTCAACAAAGTGTTTCAATCCTACATTGGCAATCAAGGTTTGGAAATCCTGAGAGATTCCCATGGTTCTCATAAATTCATGGCATGGGTATACAGAAGGAAGAACTTCCTCCTCACGATGAACCCTCATTGATTCAGTGGATAGGTACTCATCTTCCTTGCTGAAATTATTAGACAAACATCAAACCAAGTGATTTCTAAGTTGATAAATGATGAGCAACTACTATAGGAACTTGCTAGAGGACTAAACATGCATCAAAATAAAATTTCTAAGCATAGAACAAGCATGCAAGCTCAAACAACCTGTCACCTATAGCAGCAAAATACTCAAGATACAATCTACCAATCACAAATCTAATTGGACAAGTGGAGGAGGCACATACCAAGGAACAATCTCTCCAAAAATCAGTAGGAAAGATGGGCTGAGCAAGGAGATCTAAAATCGCGAGCAAGAACAGCAAGAACTAAAGCTGGATCAAGTTTTCCGGTGTTTTTCGGGAGAGAGAAAGAAGATGGCTTTGAGGAGGCAGCCTGGAGGGGCCCAGGTGGGCCATACCCACCCCAGGCGCCGCCCACTGGTAGGCCGTGCCTACCATGGGTTTGGTGTCCTGGGGTGGCCCCTGGGTCACTTGAGGTGCCCCTCTACCCCTTTTTTCGAGGAAAAAATTATTTTGAATTTTCTGGTATTTTCGCGAAACTTTATTTTTGGCCAATTTTCAGGGTATGAAAATTGATTTTCTCGCAAAAATAGTTTTTTCAGAAGAAGCAAACCAAAAGCCAAACTACAGGTGCTCTAAGACAAACTAACAAGCAAACAACTAGCAAAACCAAAGATAGCAAGAGAAAGAGCAAAGACTAGGAAGGAGAAAAGTAAAAGTGAGCAAGTATAACCATAGTGAAAGCATTGTTTTGTTCATTAAAATCCTTTTGTTAACAAGTTTGATCAAGTCTTGTTACCAAAACAATCTTATATGAAACAAAACTTTGCAATCCACAAGGTGATTATCTTACCTCAAACTTGATAGCAATGGTCCCAATCATAATAGTTTCAAAATTTTCTTGTGGAATGGGAAATATATTTCTCCAACCTTGATGCTCTCAATATTTTCAATGGAATTCAGGCAATAGCTCTTAGCAACCTTCTTGGGGAAATAGATAGTATGCTCTTTGTCATTAATATTAAATGTTACTTTTCCTTGATTGCAATTGATGACAGCACCTGCAGTATTAAGAAAGGGTCTCCCAAGAATAATGGACATATTATCATCTTCAGGCATTTCAAGCACAACAAAAATCAGTTAAAACCAAGCAATTATGAGCCACTTGAACAGGAACATCCTCACATATACCAACTGAAGTAGTAGTTGACTTATCAGTCATTTGCAAAGATATATCAGTTGGTATCAACTTCTCTAGCTGGAGTCTCTTGTAGAGAGAAAAAGGCAAAACACTAACTCCAGCTCCCAAATCACATAAATTAGTTCAAACATAATTATTCTTAATTGGTACACCTGGATCACCAAGTTTCTTTGGAACCTTACCATTGAAGGAATAATTAGCAAGCAAAGTAGAAATCTCCTCATTAGAAATCTTCCTTTTATTAGAGACAATATCCTTCATATACTTTGAATAAGGAGGCAACTTAATAGCATCAGTTAAAGGAATTTGCAAAATAAAGGCTTCATCCACTCAAAAAACTTGTTGTAGTGTTCTTCCTCCTTAGACTTGTGTTTCTTACCTGGAAAAGGCATAGGTTTCTGCACCTAAGGTTCTCTCTCACTACCATGTTTCTTAGCAATAAAATCGTCCTTAGTGTACCTAGTGTTCTTAGTGTGCTTCTCAGGTTCTTCCTCAACTTCCTCCTTATTAGGAGCATCATTTTTATCATTACCACTCTCAGTTTCAGCATCAGAGACAAATATACTATTAGGATCTACAGCAGGTTCAAGTGGTTCCTCAACTATTTTATGTTTCTTTTTTTTCTCTTACGAGGACTACTACTACTTTCACCTTGTTGGGAATCCTTCTCAATTCTTTTAGGGTGTCCTTTAGGATATAAAGGATCTTGAGTAGCTATACCACTCCTAGTTCTAATTCCATAAGCATGTTTATTTCCTGAGGCATTAACTAGCATATCCTTTTGTACCTTAGCAAGTTGATCAAGTTGGGTTTGAACCATTAGAAAGTGTTTACAAAGCATTTTAATATCATTGGAAGTTCTTTCCACAATATCTTTCAACTCAAGGATAGCTCTAGATTTTTCCAATAAATGATTCTGAACTTGTTTATAAAAATTACCTTGTTTAACAATAAATATGTCAAGTTCCTCTAAGCATTGATCAGGAGGCTTACCATAGGGAATATCACCTTCGTTAAAGTGGATAGAGTGTACCTCAATAGTAGATGACTGGGGAATTGGCTTACATAATTCTTCTATAGGAGGTAGATTCTTCACATCTTCAGCTCTAATACCTTTCTCCTTTAGACATTTCTTAGCTTCCTTCATCACTTCATCATTTAATGCAATAACTCCCCTCTTCTTTGGTGTGGTGTTGGAACTGGTTCAGGCACAACTCGTTCAGGAGTAATAGGCTCAGGTGTATTTAACTCACTTTAAGTCCAATCATCATAATTCTTGCTTATTTTAGCCATTGATTCTTTAGCATCTGTAGGAGTTCTTTTCCTGAAAACACAATCAGCAAAGCTATCTAGGTATGTCCTAGAATCATCAGTTGATCCATTATAATAAATATCAAGAAGCTCATTTTTAGGTAATGGACATCCAGGATGTGCATGAATCAAGGCATAGAACCTCGTCCATGACTCAGGCAATTTCTCTTCTTCTCCCTGTTTAAAATCAAAATGTCTCTACAAAGCAGCATGTCTAGCACTAGAAAGAAAATATTTCTGAAAGAAAGAAGCAATCAAGCAATCAGGGCTATCAATGGAACCAGGAGGTAATCTGTCACATCCCAAGATTTTCCAAATCTTGTAATGTGAAAAATAAATAAATAAAATAAAACTTTGTTGATTTCAGGGTGAGAAGAAACTTTTTGATTCCAATTGGAAACCTTCAAACCTATTTGGATCAAATAAAATCCTAAAGGGATTTAAATAGTTAAATAAACAATAAACTTCAAAATATTTAAAATTACTATTTTTGGATCTTTTAATAAAAGATTTGGTTTTCAAAAGAAAAGGTGAATTTATAAATAAAGATTAATTTGATAGAGCCAAATTAAACCTTGGCCAATATTTTGAAACAAAAGGTTTTGCTTTGATTAAAAGAGTAAAGGTTTATTTAAACAAAATAATGAGGATTTATTAATATCCAGTTTTATTAAAAATAAAGGCTTTTCCCATTTTTAAATAAACACTAAAACTTTTTATTTATTTTTTTCAAGTATTTTATATTCTCAAATAAAACCTACCGAAGTGTTTTGGTTTTATTTTAGATTTCAAAATAAAGATTTTAATAAAACAAATCCTAATTGATTTAAATAAATAAGGTCCATTTTATTTAATTATTAATGGACCCTAAAATAAAATGTTATTTCATTTTAACAAGTTTTCCAAGTATCTTCTATTTTCAAATAAAACCTACTGTTTTGGTTTTGATAATATTTAGTTTTCAAATGGAGATTTTATTAAATAAATCAAAACCTATTTGAATTAATAATTAAGGTCTATTTTATTTAATTATTAAATAGATCCTAAAAAGAATAAAATTAATAATTTTATTTGGGATTTGGTTTATGTTGTTAAACAGAACCAAAACTCATTAAAGTGTGGTGAATGTTTGTTTTGTTGTTTGAATTGTTCGTTGAAATTCAAAACAGAAAATCAATTAGAAAAAGAAAAAGATTACTGAATAAAAAAAAAGGAGAAACAAGCCAGCCCAGCCGGCCAGCCCAACAGCACAGTCCAGCCCACCTATCCCCCTCTGCCGAAACGTTTTTCTCACTCATACCCGCACCCGCGAAATCGCTGACTGGTGGACCCAACTCCCCTCTCCTCTCTCTCACTGACCAGCCGACCCCACCCCCTCCTATTCATCATCTTCACCCGCGCGCAAACATCGCCGGCGGTTTCTGCCGATTAAAGCTCGCGTCAATACTCGTTACTGCCGCGTTGATTCAGTCCATCAACCACGCTATATTAAACTCCATGCTCCTCTCTCCCTTTCCCCCAAACCAGAACCACCAGAGAGCCACCAGGCTACTCGAATCTTCTTCAAACCGCCACTGACTCCGACGAGGTCCGGTGCAAATTCCGGCGACCCAGCGCCGCCCCTTGCCTCATCAACCACGCACACATACTCCCCACCTCCTGGCGCATCTTCCCGTGCCACTCATTCTTCCGCGAGTGCCCTTTAACCTCGGCTTCGTCGACACCGAGCGTGCGCCGCCGTCTGCCATTGCTCCGTCGAGCATTCCAGGTGAACTCCGACTGCCCTAAGCCCTCTCGATCATGCACACAACTTCCTCAAATCATTCCGCGTCTAACCATTCCCCTATCTTGCCTTAGGGTGCCTTGTAACCCCATCCCGACGACCTCCAGAGACGCCCGACGCCGCCACCGACTCCGGCGAGGAATTCCAGTCGCGTCTGAGCGCCCCTCGCCAAGAAGACCGCACGTTGAGCATCGCCAACCCCCTGCGAGCATGGTGAGCATCCCTGTTACCTTCCTTGCCTCCTCTAGCGCCAGCTCCGCCGGAGACAGAGCGTGCGCCGCCGCCCCTCCCTGGTCGCACACCTTACAACCGTTAGATCTTGATCGGACGCGTGAGAATAGATTTAACCCGAAGGGGTATGTATCCACCTGAGCCGCACGATTGCACTTTAATCCAACGCGCCAGAGCAGTCGATCCAACCGAAACGGTATGGACGAATCAGAACACGCCGCGTGTCACTGGATGATTTAAAACAGAATTTGAAAACAGATTTAGATGCAAATTTGAAACCCTTGTAACTTTAGTTCCACACGTCCAAATTTTGCAAACTTTATATCAATGGAATCAGTGGAACAAACCCTAGCCAACCATGCCATTTGTTTAGTAAAAAGCTTCTGGAAAAATGTTTGTTTTTGCAGAAACATTTGTATGCTTGTTTAGATTATGAAAATTGTTCAAAAATGATTTTGGGGATAAAATCTTTGGCAAATGGTGTGATTTGAACCTAATGACCATAGGAAACACTTTGTGGTTTCAAAAATATATTTGGTGATGCAAAAGAATGATTCTTTGATTTAAAACCATTTCTAGTCAAATAAAAATATAGTTTATTTATTAAAAATGGTTTTGGAAGAAAACCTTTGGGAAATGTTTTGTTTTAAACTCTCTGACCCCAAACACCAAGTTTTATGGTTTGAAAACATATTTGGTGAACCCTATAGATTAATGCCTTAGTAAAAATATTTTTACACCACATAAAATGATACCTTGTTTTGAAAATGGTTTATGAAGTGAAATCTTTTGCAAATGACTTGGCCACTTTATAAAATGACCAATAGGTGTTTTCAAAATGTTTATGACCCATTAGGAACCACTTCTTCAAATAAAACAAAGCTTGGCATGCTTGCATGCATTACTTTAACTTTATCATTTTATGTAATGTTTTGCTTGATTGGTAGATTGAACTTGTGCCTTGCTTGATTGAATTGTAGTGACTTGAAGAGTGTGATTGTAGCAAGGACAAGGAGTGAACTTATAATCTACCAAAAAGTCAAGTGATTCTTCATACTTTGTCCCATTACTTTCACTATGCATTAGTGATTTTTCTAACTAAAACTTGCATGGAATTTTTGCTAAGTATAAACCTTGCTATATGAAAACCTAGTAGATGAAAACTTAGTAGAAATTTTCCTAAGTTAAGATTCCTACTACTATCATGCTTAGCTTAGCTAATAGAAAACAAGGGTGGAAATATATTCACACTATGGAAAATTTCTAAGTCTGAGGACTTGTGTTTTTGTTTAATAAAACAACTAAGTTAATGAATCACCTCGGTGGAATGGTAATTGCTGGTGGATTTTGGTTGAGTGGTTCACAAGGCCCATGTTTATGGTTGACCTTGTGTATCTCACTTGTGGATGGCCACCCAGGAACAAAGAGATTTGAGATGTCAAATGTTGAGAAGCTTCAAGTGCAGCCACTTGGCATTATGGGCTCTGCCTGGATCATATAGGTTGCAAGAACTTAGCCATATGGACAGTTGGTGGTAGAGTTTGATAGGTTGGAACGCGTCCATTTTGGTCTAAGGGAAGGCTTCTGAAAGATCTTGTCTTGGTGAAACCAAGTCTTGTGGGGAAAGTGCACCACCTCTGCAGAGTGTAAAATCTAAGTACTTAGCCATGTCCCTGGTAAAGGACAATTTGAGCATCAATACATGGAAGCAATCAAGAATCTCATCATTCAAATTTAAAAGTTAAAAACTTTTGGTTGAACAAGGGTTAAAGGATCTTCAATCTTTGATTGAGAAAAATGTTTTTGTCAAGCAAAAACTTAGTGTTTTCAAATGTTAAGGAAAAATCTATTTTGAGCAATGCAAGCCTCAACTCCACTTAGCCAAATGCATATAGATGATAGACTCCACTATACTACCATAGTATCACTTGCCAATACAATTCAAATGTATTGACCCCTGTGGCTGTAACTTGTTATGTTGCAGGTTTGATTGATTTAGTGAAGTGTGTTGATTAGGATTACAAAGTCTACAACCAACATGTCTGCCTATGGCACTTTGAAGATGAAGGACCCCATGCTTATAGATTTCTGCTGCAATGTAATGTAATAGCCAAATGAGCTATGTAAGATGTAATAAAATTATGTTATTCCTAGTTATAAAATTGTATTATGACCTTTGTTTCTTGATATTACATCTTAACTATGGATGCTAGCTATTGATCCAGGGACTAGCATTGTAAACACAGGGGACTCTACCTTATTAAAGGTTGGGACCCTTACAGATGGTATCAGAGCATTGTGTTGCCTGTAGTATTTGTAAACCTAGGATTTGACAAAAACCCTTAGAAAATAGGAGTTGTATTTGTTCCAAAAAATTATTTACAAACAATCTTGTAAACTATTTCCTCAATCATTTTGTTTTCAACTCTACATCTCTTCTACTTCAACTTGATGGACAAACCTACCCCATGGCCAAAGACTTCACCATGTGCAAAGGACTTCATCAACTCTAATGACTTCAACCTCTTTAACTCTAATGACTTCAACAT
Organism: Avena atlantica; assembly: GCA_910589765.1. Lineage (NCBI taxonomy): Eukaryota > Viridiplantae > Streptophyta > Magnoliopsida > Poales > Poaceae > Avena > Avena atlantica. The sequence continues at coordinate 42,534,615 of OU342736.1, read as the reverse complement.
CTTCAGCATATTCACCAAGGACTTCAACCTTGGAAAACCACTAAGGACAAGTGAGATAAGAATTATTGCCCAAGACTTGAAGACTAAGGAAACACAATTAGAAGGAACCATCATCACCTTTGAAGTTTTGTGACCAAGAATTTTCCTAAGGAAACCATGATTTCATGCAAGAAGAATCAACCAAGAAGGATGGAAAGATCACAAGTGAACCTTATAGATGGACCACCATATTTTATTTAAGACAAACCCACCAACTTATGTGGTGTAACAATAATATTTTGTTGCCTAAAAATGTACTTGAACTTCATTGTTTGAGTGAAATGTTTTTTTGTGATTGCTTGCACATTGCTTGAGTGAATTGTGATGTGTGTGATTAGAATTATTTCCTTAGAAAATATTTTGCCTATTCTAATCCCAAATCAACCCAAACAGATGACTTCTCCAAGAGACTCCAACATCAAGGAAGATGACAACAACAACCAAGAGGACAACATGAGAGAACTTATAGCAACCCAAAACCAGTTGTGCCAAGAGACAACTCAGATTTTAGCCAACAACAATGGACTAGACCAAGCCATACAAAGGATTTTGAAACTTCAATCCCAATTGTTGCAAGGATTGGTTACTCAAATGATCAACATGGGAGAAAACTTTTCCCAAAGAGATAATGACAACAAGGATGACAAAGATGTTAATCTAGAAGGAACCCAAGCTAGCAATATTTGTGGAGACAAGGATCATGCATCCAAGGAGCATGAAGATCAATTCCCTAATTGTGAGGAAGAAGGTCATATCTCTAGTAACTTCCCCAAGAAGAGAGAAAGATTTCCCACCTTTGAGGAGCATGAACTAGAAGAACTCCTAGCTTTGGAGAGACCCAAAAAGAAGAAGAAGGATATTACTCAAGTGCAATGTTACAATTGCAAAGAGAAGGGACACTATGCCAGTGAATGCCCAGAAAAGAAGAAGAGACAAGAAGACAAACACAAACTAGTGAAACCCAAGATGCGAAAGGATTTTAGCCAAGTGTGGTGCAACAACTGCAACGAGCTAGGACATTATGCAAACAACTGTCCAGAAAAGATGAAACACAAGATAAACAAACCTATGAGGGATCTCAGCCTTGTCACATGTTTCAAATGCAAGGAACTAGGCCACTATGCAAACTTCTGTCTAGGAAAGTTACATCAAGATCCCAAGCAAGCCAAGATGTAATCTAGTTGGAAATTTTTTAAGGGTGGTAGTACCCTAGATGTTTTGAGCCTACTTGTAACCCTAGCCTCCCCAAATCTCGGGACGAGATTTATTTTAAGGGTGGTAGCCTGTCACATCCCAAGATTTTCCAAATCTTGTAATGTGAAAAATAAATAAATAAAATAAAACTTTGTTGATTTCAGGGTGAGAAGAAACTTTTTGATTCCAATTGGAAACCTTCAAACCTATTTGGATCAAATAAAATCCTAAAGGGATTTAAAAAGTTAAATAAACAATAAACTTCAAAATATTTAAAATTACTATTTTTGGATCTTTTAATAAAAGATTTGGTTTTCAAAAGAAAAGGTGAATTTATAAATAAAGATTAATTTTATAGAGCCAAATTAAACCTTGGCCAATATTTTGAAACAAAAGGTTTTGCTTTGATTAAAAGAGTAAAGGTTTATTTAAACAAAATAATGAGGATTTATTAATATCCAGTTTTATTAAAAATAAAGTCTTTTCCCATTTTTAAATAAACACTAAAACTTTTTATTTATTTTTTTCAAGTATTTTATATTCTCAAATAAAACCTACTGAAGTGTTTTGGTTTTATTTTAGATTTCAAAATAAAGATTTTAATAAAACAAATCCTATTTGATTTAAATAAATAAGGTCCATTTTATTTAATTATTAATGGACCCTAAAATAAAAAGTTATTTCATTTTAAACAAGTTTTCCAAGTATCTTCTATTTTCAAATAAAACCTACTGTTTTGGTTTTGATAATATTTAGTTTTCAAAAGGAGATTTTATTAAATAAATCAAAACCTATTTGAATTAATAATTAAGGTCTATTTTATTTAATTATTAAATAGATCCTAAAAAGAATAAAATTAATAATTTTATTTGGGATTTGGTTTATGTTGTTAAACAGATCCAAAACTCATTACAAGTGTGGTAAATGTTTGAATTGTTTGAATGTTTGTTTTGTTGTTTGAATTGTTGGTTGAAATTCAAAACAGAAAATCAATTAGAAAAAGAAAAAGATTACTGAATAAAAAAAGGAGAAACAAGCCAGCCCAGCCGGCCAGCCCAACAGCCCAGTCCAGCCCACCTATCCCCCTCTGCTGAAACGTTTTTCTCACTCAGACCCGCACCCGCGCAATCGCTGACTGGTGGACCCAACTCCCCTCTCCTCTCTCTCACTGACCAGCCGACCCCACCCCCTCCTATTCATCGTCTTCACCCGCGCGCAAACATCGCCGGCGGTTTCTGCCGATTAAAGCTCGCGTCAATTCTCGTTACTGCCGCGTTGATTCTGTCCAGCAACCACGCTGTATTAAACGCCATGCTCCTCTCTCCCTTTCCCCCAAACCAGAACCACCAGAGAGCCACCAGGCTGCTTGAATCGTCTCCAAACCTCCACTGACTCCGACGAGGTCCGGTGCAAATTCCGGTGACCCAGCGCAGCCCCTTGCCTCATCAACCACGCACACATACTCCCCACCTCCTAGCGCATCTCCCCGTGCCACTCATTCTTCCGCGAGTGCCCTGTAACGTCGGCTTCATCGACACCGAGCGTGCGCCGCCGTCTGCCATTGCTCCGTCGAGCATTCCAGGTGAACTCCGACCGTCCTAAGCCCTCTCGATGATGCACACAACTTCCTTAGATTATTCCGCGTCTAGCCATTCCCCTATCTTGCCTTATGGTGCCTTGTAACCCCATCCCCGACGACCTCCAGAGACGCTCGACGCCGCCACCGACTCCAGCGAGGAATTCCAGTCGTGTCTGAGCGCCCCTCGCCAAGAAGACCACACGTTGAGCATCGCCAACCCCCTGCGAGCATGGTGAGCATCCCCGTTACCTTCCTTGCCTCCTCTAGCGCCAGCTCCGCCGGAGACAGAGCGTGCGCCGCCGCCAGCCACCGCCAGCGCCGCCCCTCCCTGGTCGCATGCCTTACAACCGTTAGATCTTGATCGGACGCGTGAGAATAGATTTAACCCGAAGGGGTATGTATCCACCTGAGCCGCACGATTGCACTTTAATCCAACGCGCCAGAGCAGTCGATCCAACCAAAACGGTATGGACGAATCAGAACACGCCGCGTGTCACTGGATGATTTAAAACAGAATTTGAAAACAGATTTAGATGCAAATTTGAAACCCTTGTAACTTTAGTTCCACACGTCCAAATTTTGCAAACTTTATATCAATGGAATAAGTGGAACAAACCCTAGCCAACCATGCCATTTGTTTAGTAAATAGCTTCTGGAAAAATGTTTGTTTTTGCAGAAACATTTGTATGCTTGTTTAGATTATGAAAATTGGTCAAAAATGATTTTGGGGATAAAATCTTTGGAAAATGGTGTGATTTGAACCTACTGACCATATTAAACACTTTGTGGTTTCAAAAATATATTTGGTGATGCAAAAGAATGATTCTTTGATTTAAAACCATTTCTAGTCAAATAAAAATATAGTTTATTTATTAAAAATGGTTTTGGAAGAAAACCTTTGGGAAATGTTTTGTTTTAAACTCTCTGACCCCAAACCAAGTTTTATGGTTTGAAAACATATTTGGTGAACCCTATAGATTAATGCCTTAGTAAAAATATTTTTACACCACATAAAATGATACCTTGTTTTGAAAATGGTTTATGAAGTGAAATCTTTTGCAAATGACTTGGCCACTTTATATAATGACCAATAGGTGTTTTCAAAATGTTTATGACCCATTAGGAACCACTTCTTCAAATAAAACAAAGCTTGGCATGCTTGCATGCATTACTTTGACTTTATCATTTTATGTGATGTTTTGCTTGATTGGTAGATTGAACTTGTGCCTTGCTTGATTGAATTGTAGTGACTTGAAGAGTGTGATTGTAGCAAGGACAAGGAGTGAACTTATACTCTACCAAAAAGGCAAGTGATGCTTCATACTTTGTCCCATTACTTTCACTATGCATTAGTGATTTTTCTAAGTAAAACTTGCATGGAAATTTTGCTAAGTATAAACCTTGCTATATGAAAACCTAGTAGATGAAGCCTTAGTAGAAATTTTCCTAAGTTAAGATTCCTACTACTATCATGCTTAGCTTAGCTAATAGAAAACAAGGGTGGAAATATATTCACACTATGGAAAATTGCTTCGTGGATTTTGGTTGAGTGGTTCACAAGGCCCATGTTTATGGTTGACCTTGTGTATCTCACTTGTGGATGGCCACCCAGGAACAAAGAGATTTGAGATGTAAAATGTTTAGAAGCTTCAAGTGCAGCCACTTGGCATTATGGGCTCTGCCTGGATCATATAGGTTGCAAGAACTTATCCATATGGACAGTTGGTGGTAGAGTTTGATAGGTTGGAACGCGTCCATTTTGGTCTAAGGGAAGGCTTCTGAAAGATCTTGTCTTGGTGAAACCAAGTCTTGTGGGGAAAGTGCACCACCTCTACAGTGTGAAATCTAAGTACTTAGCCATGTCCCTGGTAAAGGACAATTTGAGAATCAAGACATGGAAGCAATCAAGAATCTCATCATTCAAATTTCAAAGTTAAAAACTTTTGATTGAACAAGGGTTAAAGGATCTTCAATCTTTGATTGAGAAAAATGTTTTTGTCAAGCAAAAACTTAGTGTTTTCAAATGTTAAGGAAAACTCTATTTTGAGAAATGCAAGCCTCAACTCCACTTAGCCAAATGCATATAGATGATAGACTCCACTATACTAGCATAGTAGCACTTGCCAATACAATTCAAATGTATTGACCCTTGTGGTTGTAACTTGTTATGTTGCAGGTTTGATTGATTTAGTGAAGTGTGTTGATTAGGATTACAATGTCTACAACCAACATGTCTGCCTGTGGCACTTTGAAGATGAAGGACCCCATGCTTATAGATTTCTGCTGCAATGTAATGTAATAGCCAAATGAGCTATGTAAGATGTAATAAAATTATGTTATTCCTGGTTATAAAATTGTATTATGACCTTTGTTTCTTGATATTACATCTTAACTGTGGATGCTAGCTATTGATCTAGGGACTAGCATTGTAAACACAGGGGACTCTACCTTATTAAAGGTTGGGACCCTTACATAATCTATTAAACCAAGCCCTAGCTTCTTGTCAACACCCAGATTTTTCAATCCTAGATGCCTGTTATGCCATACATCGCAATCCCAGGATTACCATTTTTGCGGGACATAACAGAATTGGATACCATAGTACTTCATCCATTACAAACGATACATAAGTTCTTACACAAATAGGGATCTCATGATCCAGTTCTTAATACCACATCAAGCAGCGGAATACGTAATAATAACGGTAGCGTAGGCGAAGCTCCATCTTCGGGGTCACAGGCAATGCTGACGATGGGAGATGATCCTAGTTGTCGTAACCTTCCTGGGGTCCATCCTGCAGGTACTCCTCTTCATAGTCTGGCCATGGGAATAGCCAGGGACAAAGCCATGAGTACTCTTTAAGTACTCACAAACTAATATTAACAAGTAAAGGAGGTTTTTGGATAATAGGACACTAGGCTCTAGGGTTGTTTTGAAAAAGCCAGGTTTATCTTTACTAAGTTCCAAAGCTAGTCACAATTTTATAACTCCTAAGTGGGAACTTGTAATCCAGGTCACAGCTCTGTTGTGGTCAAGTCAAGGTCTCAATTCATTTCACAAGTCATTTTAAAAGGTCTGACGGGGGAACAGTATGGCCACTCCAACTGTCCATAACCGCGGACACGGCTATTCGAATAGTTTGACACTCTGCAGAGATAGTACACTTTCACCACAACATTCGATACATCCGTCAGGAACAAATCCTGAATTCACCATACTCAGTATGTGGATAATCAATCCTAACCTTTCAATTACACGCCCTAGTATAAGCACCTCTCCTGTGAGTTTGGCCTCCCAACCATGACCAACTGTCATCTTGGGTACTTCATAGGTGGACAATCTTCACAAGGTAGCCTCAGCTCAGACCTTGGCCGTGAGGGAACTAATACTAAGGTATATAAGTTTCCAGTCAAGCCCTACCCAATATTCGGGTATTGTGGTTGTACGCAAAAATTGGAATGGTATCACATCCAGACAACCATCAGTTTTATAAAGGGCTAAGGCTCATGCCTCAGCATTTTTATCACCAAAATCATCAAGTGTTTGGAAACACATGTCCCAAAACATTTCAATAGAATGATCCATCATTCCAAGGTTTTCATAACCATTTTCCACCAAGTATTCCCATCTAAAGTTGATCAAGTTTTATGCTTAGCACTAGCATCTACAAGTGGGGGTAGTACTAATGGGGGGTAGTAACTAGTGAAGTTTCAACTATGTCCAACCTTATATCTTAGGCTGATATCAAGGTTTCTAGCTTAGGCCAAATTTTATGCTCTTTATGCAACCTTCAACACAACTGTCTAGTATCTACCAAACTCTTAGGTAGACTCTAAGTAAGATTTGATAAAGAAATAAAGTAAGATGCTTGCAAGTAAAACTAGGATTGGTTTATCAAGTGGGTATGATCACATATGCTTAAGGCATATAATAGTCATATCACAAGTATGGGTTTGTGGCATCAGTAGGGTATCTGGCAAGGGTTAGCTTGCACAATCACTAGTAGTATTAGGCTTGCATAGTAATTAGCTTGCCTTGTGCAGAGCAGTGGTTGAAGTTCTCCTCGGCTTCCTCTTCGTAGTATCCTCCTTCCTCCTCGTATCCTTGGTCGGTACTAGCGTCTATGAATAAATACGAGGTACACAATCACCAAACAATACTTAACTACATGCAATCATCACACACAAGGGTCCTATAGATGATCTAGCATCATCTCTAACATTACAAGGTTAAAGCTTGGTTTAAATCCTTTTTATTTTTAGAAAAGTAATTTCTACTCATTGAAAAACTACTTAAGATTTAATATTCTCCAAACCAAATATGGGATCATGTTGACACATGTCATCACCACATATTGTAGTCCATGGGAATGTGATTTAAACTGGTGTCACAATTTAATAAGGTTTTACCCTTTTATTTTAATTAATTAAAGTGGCTAGAAATGCTTATGAAGCATTCTTTTATTACTTGGACATTATTTCTGCAAGTAAACCTATATATATTTTTATATATTCTGAAAGGTATGGTTTAATGTGATTTTTGAGAGTTGGAAACAACTCAAAAACTTTCATGGTTTACATTTGAAAAATGTTGGAATGCAGAAAAGCTTCTGCCTTATTATTTTTACTATGGGTGATCTACAGATCCAAATGACTTGAATCCAACGGGCTTGGATTAAGCATTATCAGACCTTTCCAACAAAATTGGTTTCATCCAATTTGGTGTACTGAATCGATCTGGGTTGATTTTTGAAGTTGGGTGCTGAAGTGTGTTTGAATTTAAATAGAAAAGGATTTAATTTGAATTGTTGGGCTACGCGGGAAAAGTTACTGGGCCGGCCTGCTAAGCGCAGTGCTCCCGCGGGCTGCTTAAGTGGGTGTCCCCACTCGTCAGTGACACGGGGCTGGCGAAGCGGTATGGGGCAACGTGGATCATTCGATCTAGTTCTAATCCAACGGCTGAGGGTCATCGTCGACGCGAGACAACTCCGGCGCGAACGAAACCTAGCGCGGCCAGTGAGGGGTGCTGGGGGCTCATCGGGGTACGGGCGAGGGTCGGCGAGGCGGGCGAATGACGAAGTCGACGACGGCGAATCTCCTGGTACCGGTGGCTTCTCATGGGGCGGCTCAAAACGCTGGCTCCCTTCTTCTCCGGCAGCGGCAGGCTCCAGTGAAATTCCGGCGAGGTGGTGCTCGCCTTGCTCTGAGGATGGTGTGGCACGGTCAGTGATGAGAGGGGAGTGAGATGGTGTGAAGAAATCGTGCGGGGGTGGCCTCTATTTATAGTCGAGCGAGGGGACCGTCGAGGCGCACGGTGAGCTCGTCGGGGGCGACGTTACAGGCGGCTAATGGCATGGGCAAGGGTAGGGGACGGTGCTGTGTCTCCTGGCGATGCTCAACGACATGGTCGCGAGGCATGGGGCGGTGTGGTTTGGTATGGAATGGGCGGTGCTCTGCATGGCAGAGGCGGCGTCTTCGACGGCGGGCGGTGGCTGTATGGCACGGGGCGGCAAACGGGGGTGTCTGGCGGTCTCCTGGGTCGGTGGTGATCGTGTGTGCACGCGGTGAGGGCGGCGCGCGGTCTGTGGACGCTGGTCGAGGGTGGCGCTCTGGCGCATGCTCGGCATGGTCTGGGCGTGTCTTGTGCGCGTGATCCAGGGCTTGGCAACGCTCGCGGCTGGGACAGGCAGTGGCGGTGGACGGTGGGCTGCCTCCCAAACAAGGTTGGCACGGCTAGTTCTTCCTCTAGCCTGGTGTCCATAATGGGGTGACATGGGGGTGCTCGGCTGTTCACCATTAATGACAATGGCAAGCTCACAGGAGTGCTAGTATTGGGCTAATCTTTCTAGATGATCTACTGAGTTGTGTGTGAGCTAACTAGGGAACAAGTTAGGCTCAAAACACTGCACACTATAGTGTTTGATGTTTTGTTTGATTTGTGTCTGCAACCTATTTGATGAAATGGCCGCATGAAATCAAGTTTTGAATTTTGAAATGAATTTTGGTGGGTTTGCTAGATTGGTGCTGGTGAGTCTGCAGATGCTTTGGTTTTGAAAGTTGAGCTTGTTTGAGTGGGTTTTGAAAAAGTGGGATCTTCCCATATGAAGAAGATTCAATTTTGAATTGTCATTTAAACTATGCATTTGAAAGTTTCTGGATGATCACAAAGTGGGCCTTGATACTTTGTTATGAGTACATTCAAGGGGTGCAAAGATCCAGAAAAGTTTCTGTTAGGTTTTGAAAGTTTGAGACAGCCAAAGTAGGCATGGGAGTTAAATTGGTCAAAATGACCATTCACTTAATATATTTGTTTTGATTTACTTGTCTTTAGGAAAAGTGTGGGGAATGTTTTAGATGATGTTTATTTCACCTAAGAAACATTTTACACGCAATGGATCACACAAACAAGGTGGTTTTTAAAGAAATTCAAAATCCATGCATACACATATACATGCATTCATGAATTCATTTAGAAAAGTTTTTGTTAACCCTAAACTTGATGATTATAAATTTGATGATCTAAGTTTGGTATTTTTGGGATGTTACACTTCTCCTTTTAGTGAAAAAGGGAAGATCTTTGTAACAAAGTACTTGTGCATCTTAAAATCATTAGAGAACAAAGCACTCATAGTAGAAAGCTCATTCATATGAGCCACAACACTCTCATTTTTAGTCCCACAGAAAGGTTCTTTCTCAACAATATCTAAATAGGACAAATCAAGAGAGAAATCATAATCTTCATCTTTAATATCTATGGGAGAGGTGGCAAACTTAGGATCAGAGGACAGTTTAGGCATAATGGTACGTCTAGCAAGGAGACTCTTAATAGCACTAGTGCCATGTGTATTTCGGCACTCTTCAACAAATTTATCAGTGAACTCAATGTAACCATCATTAATATCATAACTCTCTCTAGACTCAGGTGAGCTAACAGGTGTACCAATGTCTTCACTAGGAGTTTCGGTATTTCCTAGACTAGCCATAGTAGCATCTAGAAAAGGACCTAATGAACCACTCGCATCAAGCACAGTAGAAGTAACATCATCAGCATCAAAAGCAGTTTCAGATTCAGACTAGTGGGAAAAAGCCTATCTGTGGCACACGCTTTTTGGAGTTAGTGGCGCACCCCCGTGCACCACGAATAAGACGCCACAAACTATAGGAGGTTCGTGGCGCACCCCGACGTGCGCCACTAACTACCCTGTTATCTGTGGCGCACCATCCTGTCGTGCGCCATGAATCTCATCTGTGGCGCACCCTATTTCGATGCGCCACTAATAACATGCGCCACTAAGTACATAAACGCGTGCGCCACTAACTTGTCTCAGGATTTCAGAAAAAATAGCAGAATAAAGCAGAATACATAGGAAATATACCAAAATACAGCAATATATCACAGAAATGCACAGAACTCACAGGAATACCCAGAAACTCACTGAAATTCATATAAAGTGCCAAAATACATCAATATGGAGAGTCCAAGTGTTACACACAAGTCATGGGAGAGTACAAGTTCGAAATCACACATGCATCTCGATACATATTCGATCATCGTCGATCATGACCTAGACTATGACTGAATAGAGGACAACGACGGAAGCGGTGAGCAAGGAGAAGACCATGATCATCTTCATCTGGTTCTTATTCAATAGGTGCCTCCTCCACTTGGCTACCGCCAACTGTCGAGTCTTGTACCCCTTGTAGATGTTGCCACTGAAGTTGATCACTTGTTGTTGGCAGTCCTCCCACTCCTCGTAGACTCCCGGAACGCGGCCCCTGTACACTACGTAGCAGCTTATATAGACATAGTAGGCATTCATGTTATGCAACGAATAGACCGGCATGATAATGAAATATAGCGAAGACATATATACACCTAAAACAATAGTAGAACACATAATTAAACAGGTCCAACATAGGCACAAGGAGCCTCAGTAACTTAAGGTTTATGACTCCCACACACACACATGTCCAACATGACAGTTTCCTAAACATCACGATGATAGTCGATCAAGTCCATGATATACATACGGCACACACGACACACACTAGCCGGTAGTCTTCTTGGGCAACGGTCGGCGGCCCTCTCTCGTCATGAAGGTCCCATCATCTAGCTGCAACTCGAGGCGGTATTCGATCTCGCGGTTAGTCAGCGCTCTGCCGCCGTAGTGGAAGGCCCCTCCTCTTGTCATGACATCTTCATGGATGCATAGACAGATCTGATTCTGGATGCGCCAGAACTGTTCCATGAGGTCCGAATCGTCGATTTTCGACAACTTTTCGTCCCAAACTCGGAGATTAGCCGGCAGCACCTCCATCCGTGAATTATGCATGTACATCCTTACATGATGGAAGGCGTAGAAGGCCTCCTTCACACTGCCCGCCGGCTTCTTGATGCAGGGGAACTTGGTGGCGTGGCTGCAGATGTTCCTGCCATCCTTATTTCTTTCGCCTGGCTTGCTGAACTTGCCTCCCTTGGCAGCGTAGACTTGTATATCAAGATACAGGACACGCTGGATTCGGTCCCATCCCTTCGGCTTTGTTTCACTGGATGAGTCCAAGTACGTTGCTTGCGACAACCTCGGGTAGACGGATATGAGTGTGCAGTATATGCCACTGCGCAAAACAATAGAAACGGAACTGTTGGAAGAAGGGGACAAAAGGAATCTAAGGATGTGTTACGATGGATGGAGACCGGTTGTGTGCACTTACTCAGGGAAGGCATGGACAAGTGTAGACTTGTCCTGGTTCTCGAAGAATAAATTCCCGAGGTATTGCGACACCTCTTGCATGTATCCGTCGCTCGCAAGCATTTCGTTGCGCATGTAGTAGGGGTCCACAATGGCTTTGCCTTTGATTTTCTCCCTATGCATCCTCATCGACATCTGGAGGGCGAAGATGCAGACCAAGTTGTAGTCCAGACGCTTTGAGTGCATCATTTCGTAGATGTCCTCGTACCGCAGGAAGAACAGGTCTGCGGGTGTTGCATCAACGAAGCCATGTCCATTTGGCACCTTGCATGTGAAGACTGGGTACCCGGGGTTCTTATCTTTCAGAAGCATGCTCTCGAGATGCAGAATGCTGTGATGCAAATGCTTCATGGATGCATCCGCGACATCGAGCAGCTCCTGAGTCAGAATCGGCTGGCCTGCTATGTGCTTCATGTTAGGCCGGGGCGCTTCTGTGAAGGCGGCGTCATGATGCCGAAAAACTGCCTTCTTCTTCTGAGCCGGCTAGCTCCCCGAACACTTCTTGCACCGGCTATGCTTCCAGTACTTTGACTTCTTAGCGGCTGGGTCAGCGGATCCCGCCAGTTGCTCACGGGCCGCCTTGTGTAGTGTGTTGGGGCTGATTATCACCGTAGGAGGACCACCGGCGTCATCATCGGGCGTCTCCTGGGAACGGCCAAACCGCAGACGCTGCGTGCATGACAAGGGACGGTCGGCCGGTTCACCGCGGGGGGCTAGCTCTCCAAGTGGAGGCATGAACAATCCGTCATTGGCCATGGCGTTGGTGTTGAAGTAGTCATCCATGTTGACCTCCATATCATCATCGTCGTCATTTTTAACCTCCACTTCATCATTGGGCTGTGGCGACGGCGTGTGTGCGTCCAAAGCTTTATGTCGTGCGGTGTTGGCGACGACGAGCGGGACCTTGTTTGGTGCGGTGGCACGTGCTTTGTCGTCCTTCGCAAGCCGAAGCTGGCTCTTGGTCCATAGCATGGGCCAGCCGTAGCAGCCTTCAAGGTCCTTATGTTCTTCGGCTCCCTCGGGTTTCCTGGGCGGGTCGATTCTTTTGAAACCCTTCAGGTCCCTCACGACCTTGACCCGAAACCAGCCAGTAGGGATTGGCTTGATGTGCATCATGAGCCCCTTGGGTTGAATGATGGCGCCCTTGCCTACATCCCTCAACATGTCGTCGACCGTGTGAAGCAATGTGCAATTGGCGTCCTGCGGGACAACATATATGTGTGTTAGTTCATTGTGTGTGAGGTCGCGAGCCCTACGATGAAGCATTCAACACTTACTGTTGTGAGGGCGTCGAGCTCGGAAAGTGTGGACACGCGAGGCTGCGTCATCTCTTGCTCCCGCTCATCCCGAAGCAACGGCGCCGGCTGCGGGTTGGTGTTGGGCGTCGGCGCCGCTGCAGGCTGAGCTTGGGTGTTGGGCGCGGTAGGCTGAGCTTGGGTGTTGGGCTCTGCCTCCGCCGGCTGCGGGATCACCAACGTGGGAAGATGCGCGGAGGGGTTGGAGGGCGGGGTCACAAAGTTCGGCGACGGGTGATATTGAGTGTTGTTGCCGCTCACGCTGGGCACCGGTATCGGCCCAACTCCACCAGCCGCATTCCACTTGGCCAAAACCTCCCACAGGTGAGGAGGGAACATACTCCGCATCTTCTCTTCCATCTTCGCCTCCATCTTGGCCTCCAATTTTGCCGGCAGCTCGGCCACTTCTTCCTCCGCCGCTCTCTTGTCCCTCCTCTCCTTTCTGGTCTTTATGTCCTCTTTTAAGTGGACGCCGACCTTCGTGGTCAGCCCAAAGCCGGCAACACGTCCACCGGATGTCATCTTCTTGTTCTTGGGCCTCTTCTTTTTGGCGTTGACCGCCCTATTGAAAGGAGTGTCCCACGCCTCCCTTACACCCTCTTCGAAACCTGCCGCGGCCGCTATTTCAGCTTCCTGAAAAGGAGAGGCGGAACCCATTTAGTACTACAATGGATGGATTCATTACCGATTGCAAATAATATGAACTACTGAGATCCACGGTTAGTGTCTTACCAGGAGTTTCTCAAAGTCCTGCACGGTCGGGTCTTCGGTTTTGAACTCCTTTGTTATGGGGCACAGGAAGTAGCGTGCCCGCACAAAGTTCCTCACCTGCGGGTCCATGAATCGGTCCCACCTGTTTGGTTTGCCTAGACGCCGAAGCTCGGCGTCCTCCTTGTCCAAAATCTCCTGGGTTGCTTTGTAGCCGCCGCTCCCGAGGCGGTGGTGGCCTATGTTCTGGTCGTAGAGTCTCTTCCCCCATGCCGAGTCGAGTTTCGTGGTATCGCTCTCCAGCATATCCTGGAAGAGAACATAGTCATTGTGCTTGAGCATCGGCTCCTTGGCCTTTATATCCTCCCAGCTTTTCTTCTCATCGATCCTCTTCTTCACCCGGGCTATCCAGCTGGCCGCCTGGTTCACAATATTTCCCTTGACCACCATGTCGTCGAATTCATCCGGGAACTTGTAGCGCCCATGAAGCTTCTCCATGAGGATCTCAACGAGGTGAACGTTTGCGGGCTCTCGGAGGTTCCGCGTGTTGATCGTCACAACCTCCCGAACCATGCACCCGAATGGACACCGTAGCCAGCGGCAAGATATTTTGGCTCCTCGGGCGCGCCGGTCGGGGAAACTTGGGTGAACTCCTGGTGCTGATTGCCGAGCGTTGGTGGTGGCTGAGGCTTCCTCACAACCTTCTTCTTACCGCCACCGTCGGTGCATTCAACGGTATCGGTCGTTTGTTCGCCACCGGTGGTGCGTTCACCGGCATCGGTGCGGTGTCCGCCGTCGGTGGTGGTTTCATCCTCGCCCCCCGTCTCATCTTCGCCGTCATCACCTAACGACGATCCGACATATCCTTCATTGCCTGCCATCCCATCTATTCCTCCTCCTCCTCCCTCCTCTGGGACAACTCACAAAACTTCGGCAGCACCTCCCCTGTAAATAAGGCATATGGGTGGTGCAAAAGTTTGCCGAAACAGAAATAAATCAACATTTCGGCAACCATGCACCACATCGGCACCTGCACACAAACACACAAAAGCATACACAAGCATATACACGCGACGAAGACGCCGACGGCCTTCACATACAACACACACCCGCGCCATGCATACACCACCGATCGACGTCTCGGCCGGCGACACATGCATATGCATGTCCAACAACTCACAGACAAGCATGTGCCATCCAACACAACTCACCTAGTAGACAAGTTGATGGAGACCGTGTGCGAGGGAGCGTGTGTCTTATGGAGGCTAACTTGATGGAGACGTGACCAATAAATGATGTATATGTGGGGATTTTAGTGAATCTACATGGTGGAGAGGGACTACCTCCCCACACCCATCCAACCAAAAGGTGTTTGGCAACCTAAAATGGAGGTAGAATTGAAGAAAATGGGGTGAGGAGGAGGGGGTCGAGCTAGATCTATGGGAAGTAATGGCTTGCTTGTGATGGTAGGTAGGAGAAGGTGCCACCTTTATGGAGGGTGGGACAACATGTTCGTGGCGCACCTCGTTTTCGTGCGCCACAGACTTCCCAGGTTCATGGCGCACCGAAATAGGGTGCGCCACAAACGTCCATGGCAAATTCTGCATGGGCCTGGCCCACCGTAGTTCGTGGAGCACGCGCGAAAGGGTGCGCCACAGACTCCACCCATGTTCATGGCGCACCCCCAATTCCGTGCGCCACGGATAGTGGTGGCCGGCCGTTGGATCCTGTCAGAGGTGGGTCCCGCCTTATGTGTGGCGCACTGATCCAGCATGCGCCACATATAATTGGGGTTAGTGGTGCATAATTCATGTGTGCGCCACATATAATGTAGTTAGTGGCGCATGATCTTAGGTGCGCCACGAATAAGGGGCCTGTGGATAAGGGTTTTCCCACTAGTAGCAGTGTGTGTAGCATGAGTATGTGGTGGTGGTGTGGCAAGCTTACTTATAACAGACGGTGAATCAAGAGCAGCAGAGGTGTTTAGGACTGTACCTCTTTTTGTAGTGGATGGTAAAATAGGAAACTTTCCACCACGAGACTTCCCCATGATAAAAGGAGTACCAGTGAACAATAATATCTCCAAGTGAACTTAAAAATAAAGCTATGCTCCCCGGCAATGGTGCCAGAAAATAGTCTTGATGACCCACAAGTGTAGGGGATTGCAATAACCTTCGCGGGTAGTATCAACCAATTTACTGATTCGACACAAGGGGAGCCAAAGAATACTTGCAATCCTTGACATCTAAGTTATCAATTCAGCTGCACCTCGAAATAGTCCTTGCTCACAAAAGTTTATCAGTAGCAACAGTTTGATAGTAGCAACAACAAAGCAACAACAACAGCAACAGCAACAGCAACAGTGAAACATGAGCAATAGTAACAGTAATGGTAACCGTAGGATTCGAGTGCGGTAGGCATCGGGATGGATGGGCGGGCGTTGCATGGACGATTCTATACATGTAACTTCAAGATCTAGGGCATTGCAGATAAATAAGAATAAGCATCCATGTACTAAACAATCCTAGGCATGTTCTTCAAATATAGTCATACGTGCTCGCAATGGGCACAACACCTTCTGTCCAGCCAGCTCGTGGCAGTGGGGCCTCTAGGGATATACTGGCAATTAAGGTGCTCCTTTTAATAGAGCACCAGAGAAAAGAATTAACACTCCGTGAACACATGTGATCCTCACACCACAGCCATCACCTCCGGTTGTCCGAATTATTGTCACTTTGGGGCCTTTGGATCCGGACAATGATATGTGTACACAACTTGCAGATAAGATCACAAACACTACTATCATAATGATTCAATAATAAGTTCAGATCTGATATCATGGCTCTCGGGCCCTAATGACAAGCATTAAGCACAACAAGTTGCAACAAATTCAAATAGCACTAATAGAGATACTAGGCACTATGCCCTAACAGATATTATTCGATTACATGATAGAACTCATCCAACCCCTACCATCCCCAAGCCTATAGCGGGGGATTACTCACTCATGGATGAGGAAAACATCGATGGTTGATGGAGATGCGTTGGTGATGATGATGGCGATGATCCTCTCCATATCCCCCGTCCCGGTAAGGTGCCAGAATGAAGTTTCTGGATCCGAATCTTGGTTTCTGGTGGCGGCGGCGGAGCGGAACTCTTTCTGGAAAACTATCGAACCCCCCTCGGTTTTTAGGTCGAAAGCAACTTATAGGCCAGAGGGAGGCCGAGGGTGTTCCTGGGGTGGATGCACCCCTAGGAGCAGGGCAGGGCCCACCCGCGCCTGGCAGGGGTGTGGGCCCCCCAGGCCCCTTCTCCGTCTCGTCTTCTGGCTCCATGGGTATTCTGGTGAAATATAATTTTTGGCATATTTTCCGGGATTTTTCCTGATAGTTGATTTTCTGCATAAAAACAAGACACCAATGTAATTCTGCTGAAAACAGCGTCAATCCGTGGTACTTGTATCCAAATCACACAAGTGTAGAGAAGAAACAATAGCAAAAGTGTTTGGGAAAGTAGATTCGTTTTGGACGTATCAGTCATCAGAGGTGAACACTATCGTTCCCCCAGTCCCCCTGCACCTCAACTGGTCCGAGACTCCCATCACCTAGAGCCAAGAGGATTAGCCGGATCTGCTCCTGAATCCCAGGGGCTACGCGATTGTACTAGACCCACTTCTCATCTCCGACGTGCCCACCTATCGGTTCTCGCGCGTGCTGGTAGACGATGGGAGCAGCCTCAACCTGCTCTACCGGTCGTCCATGGAGAAGCTGGGCATTCGGGAGTGCGATCTGCAGCCCTCGACCACTGTGTTCATGGCGTCGCGCCTGGGCCACCGTGCGTCCCGTTGGGCAAGATCCGGCTGGATGCCATATTCCGCTCGGAGGAGAACTTCTGGCGTGAGCCAATCTGGTTCTAGCTGGTCAACCTTGCCAGCATCTACCATGTCCTTCTCGGGCGCCCTGCCCTCGCAAAGTTCATGGCGGTCCCCCACTACGCATACCTAAATATGAAGTTGCCAGGGCCAAACGGTGTGATCACCGTGGTTGGCTGCTTCACGCGGTCCATGGCTTGAGTGAAGGAAGGCGCAAAGATAGCGGAGGCCCTGCTCATCGCTGAGGAGAAGTGCGAGATGATGCGCAACGTTGCCATGGTACATCAAGAGGTGCCGGCTAGCTTGAAGCTGGCTGGGGACATGACGTTCCAGCCGTCCAAGGACACTAGGCAGATCCCGCTCGACCCCTCCAAGTGCGTCACCATCAGTGCCGGCTTGGAAAGCAAATAGGAAAGCGCCCTCGTCGACTTCCTCCGTGAGAATCGGGACATCTTTGTGTGGTCTCCCAAAGACATGCCGGGTGTGTCGAGGGAGTTCGCCGAGCACTCGCATCATGTGCGGCCCGACGCTAAGCCGGTCAAGCAGCCCCTCCGTTGCTTCACTGAGGACAAGAGGAAGGTCATCGGCGACAAGATCGCCCGGCTACTTGTTGCCGGCTTCATCATGGAAGTATACCATCCGGATTGGCTGGCCAACCCAGTCCTGGTGTTGAAGAAGAACAATACTTGGCGCATGTGTATCGACTACACGAGCCTAAACAAGGCCTGCCCGAAAGACCCTTTCGCTTTGCCCGTATTGATCAAGTTATTGACTCTACGGTCGGCTGCGATCTACTCTCCTTGCTTGATTGTTATTCCGGCTATAATCAGATCTGGCTGAATCCAGCTGATCAACTAAAAACGTTGTTCATCACCCCGTACGGGGCTTACTGCTATGTAACCATGCCATTTGGCCTGAAGAATGCAGGTGCTACCTATCAGCATTGCATGCATAAGTGCTTGTACTTGCAGATTGTCCGAAATGTACACGTGTACGTGGATGATGTCATCATCAAGACAAAGGAGAAGCAGACCCTGCTGGAGGATCTCGGCGAGAAGTCACTACTAGGAAAACGGCTATAGGTAATCAGCACATCCGTGGCTCACATGGTTGAAGTGCCCCACGGCTAAACCAGGCGTGGCTCACCTGTGGGCAGTGCCCTACTAGTAACTAGAACAACCGTGGCGCACATGACTATAGTGCACCACAGATGTGTGTGGGCCAGGGCCCTGTTGGCCGCACGCCAAACATCTGTAGCGCACTATAGTCATATGCGCCACAGTTGTTAGTGTCATCTGTGGCGCACATGGGGGGTGCGCTACGCCTAAGCGCACGCCCCCCTCTGCTGTGAAACGGCCACAAACATTTGTGGCGCACTTGGCCTAGTGCGCCACAGGGAGTAGGAGCATCCGTGGCACACATGGCATGGTGCGCCATAGATGTTTGTACTCCCTGTGGCGCACTAGGGCCGTGTGCGCCACGGATGTATCGATTTTTTTAGGACAGCTCTTTATGTGCACATGTGTGACCACATCCACCACCCCACACTTCACTTTCCCCTTCTTCTTCCTCCTGAGATCTATTCGGGATCTTCTCCCTCCCACCTCAATTTCTCCACCCATTCACCATTTTTAGCATGTAAAACTTAATGTTGATGTTACATAAGTAATAGAGGAGGTCTCCGGTCTCTCATCTCCTTCTCCGGTCGATGCGCGCACCTCTCCTTTCCATCTTTCTCGCGATCGGTCTCTCATCTCGGTAAGTTGTCCATGTAAGGATGTGTTCATGTGTATATGGATGATGTGCTCATATGTATGTAGATGATCGATGCTCATGATTTGTGTATGTGGAGAGGATGGTCATATGTGTGTGTATATGGAGAGTATCGATGATGCTCATGTATGTGTGTATGGAGAGGATGATGATATGTTCATGTGTGTATGGATCGGTCTCTCTCTATCTCTCTCTTGTGTTTGTATGTGAACAAGTTGCCATTTGTTTTGCCAAAATGTTGATTCATTTCCATTTTGGCAAGACTTTGGCATTTCGCAAAGGTCCTAATTTTAGGATAGGTCATGCCGAAATTTTCTATCGACCATTGCATGCATGCATTCATTATGTGGTTCTAATAGACTTCAAAATTGTACCGTGTACACCGTGCAGGCAAAAATGGTCCGCATAATGAGCGAAGGCATTGTGGCTAGATTTTTTAAATGTGCGACGGCCGACATGATACGAAATAAAAAGTCAGATATAAGATGTCTGTGCAGAAGATGCAAACTCAACTGGGTGATCGACCCAGATTCCGGGAATCTGCAGGCGCACCTGCTCCGCCATGGTTCCATGGATGGATACACTCGTTGGATAAGCGATGACGTAGATGATGGAGACGGTGAAGGTGGCCAACATGACGATGATCATCATCACGGCGAGAACGGACGAGATGATGAAGAGTCTCCTGGAGATGATGAAGGTGCGGAAGCAGATCGGGATGATGATGATCTAAATGCCGGAGGAGCAGACAACGATGGAACAACGTCAGGCTGGGTGCGGGACCCTTATGTGCAAGATCTGCTTCTCAAGCAGACGAGTAACACCAGGGCTGCCGCTAGAGAGAAAGCCAAGCTTGCGCAACTTGAGAAAGACGCGGTTACTCCATTGTATGAAGGATGCAGGCCCGATGATACCCGGTTGAATGTAACACTCAAGGCTATGGAGATGAAGGCAAAACACAAATTGAGCGACGCAAGCTTCGACGATATGATGGCATTCTGGCATGATCGTCTCCCGGAGGGGAACACATGTCCAACTAGTATCGAGGATGCCAAGAAAATCGTCTGTCCTCTCGATCTACCGCACGTTAGATATCACGTATGCATCAACGATTGCATCATTTATCGGGGCGAGGACGCGGAGAAAACCACATGTCCGGTGTGCGGCGTGAGTCGATACAAGAAAGGGAAGAAAGCACCTCGAAAAGTGGTATGGTACTTTCCTATCACTCCTCGTCTGCAGCGCTATTTCGCGGACCCTAAGGAAGCGAAGCTCATGCGATGGCATGCGGAAAGGAAGAAGCCAGGAGATGATGATGACCCCGAAAAGGATGAGCTGCTGACGCACCCTTCAGATGCTAGCCAGTGGAAAGCATTGGACCTCGAATTCCCAGAATTCGGTGGAGATTCGAGGAACATCAGGTTTGGTGCGAGAACCGATGGACTCAATCCGTTCGGTAGCCAGAGCAGCACGCACATCACTTGGCCCGTGTTTGTATGGATGTACAACCTCCCTCCATGGTTGTGCATGAAGAAGAAGTATATACAAATGAGTATGCTAATTCAAGGGCCGAAACAACCTGGTACCGACATCAATCTGTATCTCGGGCTGTTGAAAGAGGAGCTAGCCACGTTATGGGAATCTGGAGCCAATACTTACGACGCCGTCGCACAAGATTATTTCACTATGAGAGCCGCGTTGGTCACTACGGTGCAAGACTATCCAGGTTGCGGGTATATCTCGGGGCAGGTTATCCAAGGATTCTGCGCATGCGTTTGGTGCATGGATAACACAAGCTATCTCCAACTAGAGAAAGATCCAGGGTCATCGAAAACCGTGTTCATGGCGCACCGGAGGTGGCTCGGCAAGAATGATCCATGGAGAAAATGTGGAGACCTGTTCGATGGCAAATCAGAGACCTGAGGAATCCCAGAGCGTAGGAGCAGCGAAGAAGTGGAAGAGTTGCTGAAAAACTGGAAAGATTGTCCTAAGCCTGGAAAGAAGTGAAAGAGGCAGCAACAAGACAAGCCGCTGATGAAGGTATAGAAAACAAGGTCTGTTTTCTGGGAGTTGCCATACTGGAAGTTTCTCCGCACGCCTCATAGCCTCGACATCATGCCTATCACAAAAAACGTGTGCAAGAGTTTGGTCGCCACCATAATCAACATGCCAGATAGGACGAAAGATGGTCCGAAAGCAAGGCACGACCTGATATGCTTGGGTATCCGGAAGGAGCTTCACGGAGGACGCACTACTCCTGATGATCAGGAAGATGACGATGATCATGAGTCGGAGACGACACAAGGTCGTCGGAAGGGTAAAAAGTTCAAGAAGAACGAATATTACTGCCCTCCTTCTTGCTTCACTCTAAGCTAGGATGAGATCAAACAGTTTTTCAAGTGCCTTCTAGGAGTCAAATTTCCTTACGGCTACGCGGGCAAGATAAGCAGATACCTAGATGAGGCGAAGCAGAGGTTCAGTGGCATGAAGTCTCACGACTGTGCCGTGCTAAATCGTAGGTACTTCCGGTCGCACTAAGAGGGATAATGGACGAGCACGTCCGTGAAACGTTATTTGGCCTATGCAAGTTTTTCGACGTCATCTCTAGGAAGTCGATTGGCGTGAATCAGCTCGGAAGGCTACAGGAGGAGATCGTGGTGATACTATGTGAGCTTGAGGTCTACTTCCCACCCGCATTCTTTGACATTGTGGTGCATCTGCTGGTCCATGTCGTGGAGGACATCGTACAACTCGGGCCGATGTTCTTCTGCAGCATGATGGCGTTCGAAAGGATGAACGGACACATCAAAGGATACGTTCGCAACAGGTCCCGTCCAGATGGAAGCATAGCCAAGGGCTTTCTGGCCGAAGAGTGCATCTCTTTCTGCACGAATTATCTAGACATCGAGAACCCTGTCGGTCTTCCCGTCAACAGGCACCTTGGCAAGCTCGACGAATCTGGTCACCGAGAGGGTCGTCGCATACTGCATGCAGACTTTGATTTTCGACGCGCAGACTTTGATCGAGCAAACCTCGTCGCGCTACAGCATTTAGAACTGGTCGATCCTTGGGTACAGAAGCACAAAAGGTTAATCGAGAAGAAGTACAGTGACCGGGGCATACAGAGGACGCAGGGAGAAATAATCAAAGAGCACAACTCAGATTTCACGCATTGGTTTAGGCAGACGCTCCTTGATAATCCCCCGCGATCGCATTCTTCTGACACGGAAAAGATCATATTCACCTTGTCATAGGGACCGATGCAAAACCTGGTGACCTATCAGGCGTATGATATCAACGGCTACACATTCTACACAGAGGAAAAGGACAACAAGTGTGATTATCAGAACTGAGGCGTAACGTCGGAATTCTACACCAATGACAACGTGAAGGAAAGATTCTACGGAAGAATCGAGGAGATCTGGGACGTCGACTACTGTGGATAAAAGGTGCCGATGTTCCGTGTCAGATGGGCAAAGAGCGTCGAAAGAGAAGACCGGTATTTCACAACCATGGTTATACCCGAAGCAGCCAAATCCAAGGCCGCCGGTGCAAACGTGGACGCGAAAAATGAACCGTGGGTACTGGCTACCAAAGTGGACCAATGTTTTTTCATTACCGACCTGACAAAGCCTAGCCGTGTTGTCGTGAGGAGAGGAAAAAGAAACATCATCGGAATGGATGGAGTCGCCAACGAGCAAGACTTCGACCAGTACGGCGATCCAAACATTGAAGATGACGACGACTACGATGCAGCAACATACATCACAAGAAGAAAAAGGACAACCCTACCCAAAAAGGTAGCCCGTTCGAAAGAAGAAACATTAAAGTGCCGGGGCTAAATTATTCAACCGCGAAAAAGAAGGGAAAAAAGATTGTAAAACGCTAGCTCAAAAAATATTGTAAAACGCGAAGTCGAAAAAAATTGTAATATTCATGGACAAATTATTATGACATATTTGAAGCATATTTAATTTGTACCACTTTTATGACATATATTATCACTTTTGGGCATTTTTGGAATATTTAAAAGTATTTTAAAAACAAAACAAAACTTTTGTAGCATATATCACCACTTTTGGGCATTTTTGGAACATTTAAAAGTATTTTTAAAATAAAATTAAAAAATGTGGGCACCAGGATTCGAACCTGGGTGCTAACAGGTTTAGAATAGAGCAGTGGGCGGAACCAGTGGGGTAAGGCAATGCTAGTGTTAGAAAAGAGGGTGGCAGCCCTCTTATAACCGTAGCGCACTTGCCCAGGGTGCGCTACGCCTAAGTGAGTATGACTAGACAACAACTCGCCACATCGTCGTCCCTACCCAACCCCATCGTCCTTAGCCGCATCCCATCCCCATCGTCCTCCGACACCGCATCCGCATCGACGCCACCGCCGCTTCCGCATCGACGCCACCGCCTCCGCATCCCAGCCACGCCAGGAGGAGGAGGAGGAGGCCACCTTGCCCGTGCGCTCGAGGAGGAGGATCCCGCGCGCCCGTCGCTCGAGGAGGAGGAGCCCGCCGCCGCACGCGCACCGTCGCTCGAGGAGGAGGAGGCCACTGCTGCTCGAGGAGGAGGAGGCCGTGGAGGAGCCCGCCGTCGTCCTCATCTTAGAGGTGAGCCTCGCCCCTCCCCTCTCTCCCTCTCTCGCCTCTCTCTGCATCCATTCCATCTTAGAGGTAACCGCCGCTGCTGCTCGAGGTTAGGGTTCAGAGGATTAGGGTAGCAGTAGCTAGTGTTAGCAGTAGCTAGTGATGATTGGGGTTATGCTCATATGTGTTATTTTCTTGATGTGGCTGACGTACTCCAGCACCTCGCCCAGTGTCAGCAGCCAACATGTTGGTGCACACCACCTGCAGACAACCAATGACATCCATCATCCACACACCCATCGGTCAATCTTAGATAATACAGCAGTAAAATGATTGTCAAATTCATGCCCAACACACCCATTGGTCAATCTTAGATAATACGGCAGTAAAATGATTGTCAAATTCATGCACAACAAACATGTTGAACTGAATGTGTAAAGCTGATTGTTGTATGAATAAATAAACCCATTTCTTAAGTTGCATATACCGCTAGGCAGCAAGAGGAGATGAGGCTACCTTGGTCTCCTCCACACCAGAGAACCCAGCCTGACACTCCTTGGTCCCCTTCAACCTCCAACTCATATTCTAGGACATTTTGTAATAGCGATTATGTTACAGGATCCTTTCCTCTGCAAAGGGGTGAACAGAGTCCAAATGGTCAAACAACTATACTCCCCTTAACCTTCTATGCGTTTTTTTTCCTAGCTGGACCAGAAAGCACTGGAATAAGACATACAAAAGCCCCTTCTGACCATGAAGTATATTGTTCTGTTCTCTGGTTAATTGTTGCAGCCAACTGATGGAGAAGCAGAGGATAAGCACCTTCTCTCACCCCAGTTACATAATCAATTCCAAAATTCTTTCAACTTTACTGAGATTTCTATTTCAGTGGACCATTGTGTCATGATCTAAATATTTTGATAGATTGTGTCACTTATTTTCTTCCTCACATAAACCAATATCAAGCTCTTTTTACTCTGTTTCTTTGCCGATGCATGGCATACTTAGTTGAGTTATTTCTCAAATACAGCTAGAGGATCAGGGTGTCCTGTACAATTATAACAATTATGTCAAGCAAGTCTATCTTATGTTGCTAATTGTTCTTCATTCCATTATATATACTACTTTGAATGATATGTCGTACAGGAAAAACAACATATGTTATAATGAATAATAATAATAAGTGCTAAAAAGGACAACAGTGCATATAGTTAATGAAAAACAGTAAAAAAGGAGGTCCTGCTGGGGTATACACGGCTTTTTTAATCCAACGAGGCATATACTAGTTTTGCAATTAGGATGGCAATCTCTTGGTAAGAAGATCTTAGTCAGCACAATTGATCCCAATCATCACAGGCAATTACGCATGACATCTCAAAATTAGCAGCAAGCAAACCCTAAACCCTAAAGGTGGGAACGCCACTTCTTTTCTACTACTGCTAACACATGTTCAATGTATGCTCATATGTGTTATTTTCTTGATGTGGCTGGGCATGTTGATGCATTCTTAACCAATGTGTTTTCTACCTAGATGTTTATGTGCTGGCTGTGTTGGCCAGATTATCGTATGTGACCAGATTATGTGCTGGCTGTGTTGGCCATTTATTGGTTTCTGGTTGTGCTGGCTATGATGGCCATTTATTGTGTGCTAGCTATGCTGGCCATATATATGCAGGTTCTTGTATGAAATGAGTCCTGATTTTTGCCGGAATGTTGATTAACTTCCGTTTCGGCAGAAATCGGGCACTCCTAGTTTAAGAAAATTAGCAAAGGTCATGCCAGATTTTTCCATGCATTTAACCAATTATTTGTTTTTTATTAGTGCAAAGATGTGTGACAACGACAAGGCTGGATGTTCTAAGCGCATCAGCGCTGAAGGAGAGCCCAGACCTCCGAATAAACAATTGACATTCTGGGAGGCGGCCCAGCGGCTAGAAGACGATGAAGAATACCATCCTTCGGAGAGCGAGGATGATGAGATGGAAGACGTGGAGGAAGAAGCCGAAGGAACGGCGGACGATGAAACCACTGATGGCGGCGAGGGCACAGGGAGTGGTAGCAACCCTCCTAAGAAGAAGAAGAAGAAGAAGAAGCCGAAGGACCGGCGCCCGAACACGGTCGGCATGGTCAGGGAGGAAATTACCGAAGTGAGCCCATCAGGGGTTCCTTTGGAGCCCGCCCTTGTCGTCAAAGGGTACGGTGGGCAAGTGGCGGCGATCACCCAGACAACCATCTCGATCAACACCGAGAATCTCCGGCATAAAGATAATGGCCACTTGCGCACACACTCCTCTTCGAGAAGCTGCACGCAAGATACAAGTTCCCCGCTAAGTATCAGAACACAAATTATCATGGGAACGAAGTAAACAAATCCGCCCTCACAAAGATGAGCACCGCCCTGGCCAGCTGGAGAACCCAGATAAAGAATAAGATCTATAAAGAAGGCAAAAGTCTCGAGGAGATCCAGAAGATTGACCCGCAGATCACCAAAGATCAGTTCCGGGAGTTCAAGGAGAGGTGTGAATCCGAAAGAGCCCTGGCCAATAGTAATCGGGGAAAGGTGCTGCAGGCAATGAATATAGGTCATCACCATATCGGATCTGGTGGATACAGAACCGCGAAGGCCAAATGGAATAAGGAGGACGAAGAGTATAGATCCAAGGGGATAGAAAACCCCTTTGCTAAATTCGAACCCGGGCAGGTTCGAAACTTCATCAGGGCCCGTTACCATGTGGACCCAAAAACCAAACAACTCATCGCGGATCCTGCGGTGAAGGAATTCGAGGAAATTGTGGTAAGTATAATCTAATTACCGCGGATCAACACGATTGCAATCTAATCGATGATCTAAATGATTCACTGTTACTTCTTCTGCAGGACGAGGAAATTGTTGCTAGTCATGGATCCCAGGGTTCCTCATCCCAGGGGTCGACGGCGGCCACCCGGTGGGATAACCCTTTTAACAGGGCGATGAACCGGGCCAAGAAAATAGAGCCGGTTACGAAGAAGCCGTCGTCGGCTGGCCGTCTGGCCGGCCTCGGGGGTAAGAATTGGGTGGATCATTCTGGTCCACCGCCGAGGACGCATGTGGCGCCGTCGGGAAGGAGCGAGGAGGAAAACTGCGAGGTTCAAGAACTTAAGGCACAAGTGGCGCGGATCCCGTAGATCGTCCAAGACAACCTGGCAATCACCCTCACGTCCTTCCTTCCTACCTTGGTGGAGTCAATAGTGAACTGGAGTGCGGGTGGTCGAGTAGGGCCGTGCCCGATTCCAAGCATGGTCAGCAGCCACTCGAACAACGCGGCGCCGATGAATCAGGCGAACTACGTGTTCGTGACTCCGCCCGCTAGCACCGCGACGCCGCAAGTGTTGGTGACTCCCCCTGCCATCACCGCGGCGCCGGAGTACATGTTGGTGCCCCCCTGCCATCATCGCCGTGGAACCGGAGCTCCAAGCACCCGTCGGTAGGGAGAATACACCGGCGGCCAGCACCGCGCCATCAAGCATCCCTTCCGTCTCTTGCACGCCCGTCGCCGTATGCGGTGCGTCGACATTAGCCGATCTTGAAGCCATCACGGTAAACAAATTGCTTTAATTGCCGCCTTTCATGCCATCTATTACTCTTATGGCATCTCTGACGATGCCGTACATGTTTTCCGCAGACGGATGTTCCTTGCACTCTCTTATGCTACGTGAACAACGAGCTGAGGGATGTTGCCAAGGGTACCATCGTTCAACCCTTGCAGCGCACGTTCCACTCAAGGCCGATGTCAGATAGCATGCACAGGGTTAAAATTAGTCGGGTGCTAAGGGGCTGCGACGACCTGGAACCTCCCATTCAACCCCCAGGAGCGGATGAAGAAGAGCCGTCTGTCCTTAGAACTTGCTTCGGCTTATTCTTTCTATGGCCAAAGAGCATGATCCGTTTGGGTACGGCGGGGGCCATCACGCCACAGACAACAGCACCGCCTGTCGTGCCAGCGACAAGCGGTGACAAGGCCCCCTTACCGCCCTTGCCGTCACCTCCACGCGGTGGGTCGTATGATCATGTTGATGATATGCACATGGCGCAGGATCCGGCCGAGGACGACGAAGACTGGAATGATCACTTCTTCAGCACTCAGTTTGGCAACGAAGAAGACCTAGCTGGTGGCCCCACAGAGAAAGCCACTATCACCAAGCGTCTGTTTGGTTCTCAGGAGACGCCTCCACCTTGCGCCTTTACAGAGCCACCAGCTGATACAACCAACCGGCCCTTTATTCTAAGCCCTGATACACTACATAGGGCGGCCGGTGGTCAGATTGCGGTGCGTGCCCGCTCTCCAAAAGGAAAAAAAGGGCAGGAAAAGAAAATCTAGCAGTTCGAGCCAGCCGGTGGCGTCAACAACTGCGAATCCGATCAGGTTTCGGGACGGGCCACCAAGACCCGAGGGTATTATGTGGAGGATTCATGTGGCGGGTGAGCCCATGCTACCTAAGAATTTGCGGAAGCTCGCCAGTTCGGAACTGCAGAGTGTGCATGACGGTGTGCTGACGATAGAGAGACGCCTTCTATCGGAGAAAGATCCCTCGCACCCGGTATTCGTGGTTAAGGTGCCACCAGGCTTGGGCTTCGTCGACAATGCCCCTGCGGATCTGTTCTTCCTGCGGTTCGACGACATCTTCAATATGTTACACCTATACCCGCTGCACTATACCATGGTCCGTATGTTTTCTCTCAGCCTGGCCATGCAGATCATTAGAGAGAACACACCGGGCATCGCTATAGTGGACCCCTACTACATGCGTGACGGTTCCTTGGGTTCCCCCGCCGAACGACGTATCGTGGCCTCGTACCTAAAAAGAATCCTCGTGGCGAACAAGACAAAGGAATACATTCTTGTGCCTTACCTTCCCGAGTAATTCGTTATTCACTCGCCACCGTCGATTGGTTTTATTAGATCATCATCATTCTTTTTCCAACATATTCCATTTGATTTTTTTGCGCAGAGATGAACACTGCACGCTCATCTCCTTTCCAACGTATTTCGACTCGGGGAGTCTAGAAAAGAAGAAAAACTACGTCAAGATCAAGGAAGTTCTGGATGATGCTCTCACTGGCTTTGCCTCGACGGAAGGCACCACCTTCGTGCGTACGAAGGTCAAGTTCGGCAGGCACGTCTTCAACCACGTAACGGAGTTCCCCTACGTGAAGCAGCCGGAAAACAGTAAGAAGGAAGCCTACTACGCACTCCATCACATGAGGGCGTTCCTACTTGACCAGCAGAATTCTACGCTGCCAGATCATCTCAAACAGTGGGCCGAAGCAAAGGCCAAGATCAATGATTCGGATATTAGACAAGAGATGTATCGCATCCAGCAGCAGTTTGGGGCAATCATCTTTCGTGATGTCATGACTTCGTGGGGGATCTTCTACGGAGGAAATATCCCGAATAACCGTGACATAGAAGATCGCCTAGAGATGCAGGGTGACTAGGAAGTTCATGACGAGACAAGGCGTCCTCCCGTTCCCTAAGCCGAGCCAGAAGGCTTGTGTTGGCCTAGTTGTAGTTACAAACTATAGATGACCTTTGTGTGTGTGTGGACAAGTGTACTTATCTTATTAGGTTTATGAATCATCGCTTACTTATTTTTCTTATTATTATTATATATCAATCAATGCTTGGTTTTTTTGCTTACTCTTTGGTCCTTTGCTCAATTTGGTCCTTATTTTTTCCTTACTTTTTTTCGAGAATAATGACGATGATTGAAATGTCGTGGCACACTATATATGTGAATGTGCTACGATGGGACTGTGAGCCTTGTGATATGCACAAGTACAGGTATTGTGCATCCTACTTGGCTTACCGTTCCATCGTAGCATATTCCTATGTCCAACGACCTATGTATATATATGAGGCATTCTTTTCGAGTTATTTTTGTCTTTTTCGAGAATATGCCGATGATTGAAATGTCGTGGCACAATATATATGTGAATGTGCTATGACGGGATAGTTAGCCTTGTGATATGCACAAGTCCAGGAATTGTGCATCCTACTTGGCTAACCGTTTCGTCATAGCATATTCCTGTGTCCAACGACCTAGCTAGTTATATATGAGGCATTCTTTTCGAGATACTTTGGTCTTTTTCGAGAATAATGCCGATGATTGAAATGTCGTGGCACACTATATATGTGAATGTGCTATGATGGGATTGTACGCCTTGTGCTATGCACAAGTCCAGGTGTTTTGCATCCTACTTGGCGTACGGTTCCATCGTAGCATATTCCTGTGTCCAACGACCTATGTATATATATGAGGCATGCTTTTTGAGTTACTTTGGTCTTTTTCGAGAATAATGTCGATGATTGAAATGTCGTGGCACACTATATATGTGAATGTGCTACGACGGGATTGTGAGCCTTGTGATATGCACAAGTCTAGGTCTTATGCATCCTACTTGGCTCACCGTTCCGTCGTAGCATATTCCTGTGCCCAACGACCTATGTATATATATGAGGCATGCTTTTTGAGTTTGGTCTTTTTGATTTAGGAGTACTTTCTATAAGTGTATCTTCATATGTGACTTTAATTATATATGTTTTTTTCTCAATCACCGGTTAATTATTATTGTCAACTTATAGAAGACGTGGTACGTCGTGTACAAGGGACGGGTTCCCGGAGTCTACGATTATTGGGAAGACTGTCGGAGACAGGTGCACCGTTTCAGCGGCAATAGCTACAAAGGGTACAACACTATGACGGAGGCGGAAGCTAGATACACGCGCTATCTAGCGGGAGTTAGGACAAGGAACCGGATGAAGACCTACACCTTCGTCGCGGCGGTGATCATGCTTATCTTCTTTGCTTATTTATCCCGCGTTTGTGTCTAGCTAGTTTAGATGTCTAGGCAAGCTTCCGAGCTCTAACTTGTTCGATCGACACATGTATTCGCATGTCACCAACTACTACTTTGTAACATGATCGAAACAATGTAACTTAGACTATGTATTCATGTATGAGACTTATCTATATGTATTTGTTTCAATCTTGTTGTTCATATTGAGTATTTATATATATAATTGTATATCTTGTATCTGTGTGTGTATATCTGCTGTAATATTGTATATAATCTGTATTTTATATAATCTAGCTCGGAAATTAAAAAAAATACATCTGTGGCGCACATGGTCTACCTTCTGTGGCGCACTACACCTAAAGCGCACTATGGAAGCTTAGTGGCGCACTAGGCAGTGCGCCACAGAAGATCCCAGGGGTAGCGCACCTGCCCAAACATCTGTGGCGCACTACCAGGTGCGCTACGCCTGTCTCTACACAACTGTGGCGCACTAGGCAGTGCGCCACGTCTGAGAGATACCATAGCGCAAGGACCGTGGCGCACTGTGCGCCACGGATGATGTTTCCAGGTGCACCACTAAAGGCCATTTTCCTAGTAGTGAATTTGCGAACCTTTGTCGGTACTAGATGAAGATGAACCCGGAGAAGTGCGTGTTCGGCGTGCCAGCCGGACAGCTCCTCGATTTCCTAGTATCGAGCCGAGAGATCGAGGCCAATCTAGCGAAGATCCTGGTCAACGAAAAGATGCAGCCGCCTAAGAGCCTGCTCGGCGTCCAGAAGTTCACCGGATGCTTGGCCTCCCTCAGTCGGTTCATCAGACGTCTTGGGGAGAAGGACATGCCGCTGTAGCAGCTGATGAAGAAGAAGGATAGGTTCACCTAGACTGCACAAGCGGATGCTGCATTCCACGACCTCAAGCGCATGCTATCCACGGTGCCGGTTCTCGCCACGCCGGCTGATAAGGAGTCGATGCTACTCTATATAACTGCCACCAGCCGGGTCGTCAGCGTCATCCTATCAGTGGAGCACGACGAGGAAGGAAAGGCCCAACAGGTTCAGCGACCCGTTTACTACCTCAGTGAGGTGCTCTCCCTCTCCAAGCAGAACTACCCCCACAACCAGAAGATGTGCTACGGCGTGTACCTGGCCTACAAGAAGCTCAAGCACTACTTCCAAGAGCATCCGCTCACCATGGTGTCTACCGCACCGTTGGGAGATATCTTCGGCAACAAAGACGCCACGGGTCGGGTAGCCAAGTGGGCCATCGAGCTGGCCGCTTACTGCATCCGGTACGAGCCCTGGATCACCATCAATTCTCAGGTGGTGGAGGACTTCTTTGTCGACTGGGTTGAGAACCAGTACCTGCCAGCGGTTCCTAATTCAGACTACTGGAAGCTACACTTCGACAGCTCGAAAATGCGTGCGGGCTTGGCAGACGGCATCATGCTCACCTCGCCCAAGGGAGACCGGCTAGAGTACGTGCTGCAGATCCACTTCACCGCATCGAACAACATTGCCGAGTACGAGGCCCTCGCGCACGGGCTCTGGCTCGCGAAATACATTGGCATCCGCCGGATCCTTTGCTTTGGCGACTCGGATCTAGTGGTGCATCAAGTATCCGGCGAGTGGGACACCTGGGATGCCAACATGACCCTGTATCGGTTCCACATCCAGCTGCTCAGTGCCGGATTCGAGGGATGTGAATTCCATCATGTTCCCCGTGCAAAAATGAGGCGGCTGACGCGCTCGCGTGAGTCGCCATCCCGCCTGGAGTATCCTTGGAGCACCTCCTCAAGCCCGGCATCAAACCCTCTCCAGAATCCGATTCTTTTATCTGAATAGCAGACCCGGGGGCTGCCGGCTTGAAAGAGTCGGGCCCAACTGTTGTGCCCTCCGGCTCGAAAGACCTAGGGGCTTCCTCCTCCTCAAGTAAACCATTGTCGAGCAAGGCAAAGGGCTCGAGGGCTGCCGACTTGGGAATCCCACCCGGCCGACCCCCGGATGAGCTCCAGATCATGCTGGCAAGTGTCTTCGCTATCCGCGAAGTGCCATATTGGGTCTAGCCCTTCATGAACTACAGTCTCAACGACGAGCTCTCAGCCGACGAGGTGGAGGCAAGGCAGATCCGGCACCGTGCGCACACGTACACCATCATCAACAAGGAGCAGTACAAGCGCAGTGCCGTAGGCGTCTTCCAGTGCTGCGCCGACGTAGATACCGGCTACCGGTTGTTGAAGGAAATCCACCAGGGGGAGTGCAGTCACCACTCCTCTTCTCACGCCCTGGTGTCAAAGGCAATGCGCCATGGGTTCTACAGGCCTACCGCCTCGGAGGACGCGGACCAACTAGTTCGCGCGTGCAACAGATGCCAGGGATTCAGCCGGCTAAGGCATATGCCGACTTCAGCGCTCAAGACCATACCGATCACATGGCCCTTTGTTGTTTGGGGGTTGGACATGGTCGGCCCCTTCAAGCAAGCCCGAGCCAGCATGACCCACCTGCTGGTGGCGGTGGACAAGTTCACCAAGTGGATCAAAGCGAAGCCGATCCGGAAGCTGGACGGTGCCATGATGTCACCTTCTTCCACGACATTATCATCCGGTTCGGATACCCCCATAGCATCATTACTGCGGTGACCCAGCATACCATTACATGATGTAGTACACTATATTCATTGACATAAGACCAATGAAACACCGTTCACTAGTATTACATCCCTCAGAGTGGTACAATAGAAACACAGCAGGTCCAAGACATGACTATAGGTTACAACTCAACTCTTTACACAAGATCCAGAGAACATTCTAGGTTAAAGAGAGAGAAAGAAACTTATTTACAAAGAAGAATCAGGAATAAACAACTCAAAAACTATCATACTAATAAGATTAGTATCTAAACTATTGGTTTGGCATTGCTGCTATTGCAATATACTACAAGAATAGGTTCTATGGCTAGAGATTATATTCCTAACTAATTAGTAGCTTCGTCTTCACTTGAGTTGATGTATATGTTGACTTTCTTGCCTTCATTGAAGACTTGAGCTGTTGATGAGGACTTCTTCGAGTAGAAGTTTATGTAGACATCGCCTGTACTGGCTTTAGAACCTAGAAAGGGTTAAGAAGATACTTTGAGTATGAGCGTACTCAGCAAGTTCACTAGAAAAGGAGTGTTTGATGCACTATGTCTACATCCACAGACCGTAGGTCGTAGGCAATACAAGTTTTCATAAACATTTCTTCAAAGGTTACTTTTATTATGAAAATCTATGTTCGTCAGCCTTCACGGGTTTACCAGAACTTTCATGGAGTTCCTTTCCCGCCGCGTTCGCAACTCCTTCCCGGAACAGGGAGTAACAAGTTACAGTTCTTACACTCTGCAGAGGTGCGTCACTTTACCCATGAGAGATCTTAGCTTTGTTGCACATCCGGGCCGCGAACCCGTTCACACATCCTTGCTGTGAGTCCAGACTAAGACCCAAGCCAATCACTGCCTTCTCTGTGACCCCGCATGTCTCCTTGGTGTACGCCAGCCTACCTATTGAATTATGGCAATGGCAGTACAGGCCGTTCAGATGCCGGAACTATCATGGGACGTTGAGGACTCCCACCCATATGTTGCATATCCTCTACGAATTACCAGAAATAATATGCACGCTATGAGTGATAACAGCCACGAACCGCACATCCAACTCCATGCGAGAGGGAAAAGATACAACTAACTTCTCCGTCCCATTCCAAATCTCATGGTCAACTCATAATATACGGCGCAAGAATCACTGTCGACATTGGTTGTTAAGTCCTAGATAATATGTTCCTTTACCACCGGAACTCTTATAATAGGTTATTACCTCATGGTAAATAACCTATAATCACATTATTATGAAAATAGTGTTTTGTGTCCTTTTTCAAATGAAGGTGATGACAACACTGGATTTGCAAAATACTTTATAGAAAATAATCAAAGGACATGAGCAAGTGTGAACTTGCCTTTTGTCATTGCAAGATTATGCACTCACAGTCTTCGAGACGACATAAGATCCAATATCTGAAATCTGCATCATTGGTCCAGTAAGGACTAATGTTTAAAGAAGCAATATGCAGTTATGCATAAGTAATGCTATGCAATTTTTGTAAAACTCCCAAATTGAATCCCCAATACTTTGAGTGAAGTGAATTCAAGTGACTCTTTTAAGAGTTGGTTTATCTTCAAATTTTACTTTATAAGTAATGATCTTTATAAGGAATCTAAGTGTTAACAATCCAAAATATGTAAGGAAAGTATAAAATGATGTGATTATGGTTAATTGTCATTTGGTGACTATGATAAAAGTTCTTCGGATTGAGTTTTTAAGAATTGAAGAACTTGTTATAAAATTATTGTTTGAAGTGGCAAAAAGAATAACATTTGAAGAAAAGATTTCTTTTCTAAGGTTTAAACAATCATCATTGTTAATATAACATGATCAATGTCTTTTGGTTTTTGATTTAGTAATTTGGACTTGAGATGCTTTATGTCTTAAGTTAAATAGACCAAAGTTAACTATAAAAACATAAGTAGTTTATTAGACATAATGTTTATAAGCTTCTGAGACTAAAGTTAACTTTAAAAGGTTAAGTAAACTTATGTAATATATTTAATTATTCCCAAGTTTTTGATTTATGATAGGTATAACTAAGATGTGGAATTATTCAATTTATATTTAAGTGAATGATTAGATTAAATTTGTTTTGCTATTATGAAAAGAAAATGTATTTATTTAATGGAATCATAATTAGATGCTCTTATGTTAATAGTGGTTACGATATACAGATTATTCACCATATTATATAAATGGATGATACTCAATGTTTATTTAAAAGGATTTTTAATAAGATTTTTAAAAGAATATTTTAAAGTTAAAAGTTATACTTAAGTTTGATTATGTATTCAAGTTATGGGTTTGTAATAACTACTAAGACACTAATTGCTCAAGGTTTTATAAGAATTGTGATTATTTCTTACTTAAGAATTGTTTTTAAAGAATTCACAAAATAGGTATTAGGTAAGGATTTATTATTTAAAATATTAAAGGCTTTCCTAATAATATATTTAATATTTTTCTAGTGTAACATATTTATTCAAGACCTTAAAAATGAATTTTATTTATTTTTAAGTATTATATTAATTTTTATAAAATTCATCAAAGGATTAAGTGTCTTTAAATATTTGGTTTATGTTTTATTTGTAAAACTCTAAGTTAGTATTTTTATAAAATAGTAGAGTTATTTTATATATAAAAATAATTTTTTATTTATTTTTAGGTATTTTTTCTTATTTTATAATTTTTCATTTAGGATTTAATGGTGTTAATAATTATTTACTTTATATGTATTTTAAATAAATAAAGTTATATTTTTATTAGATAGATTTTGCTTTTATGATAATTCTAACATGTTGAATGCATTTTTATGATTTTTCTATAATTTTCTATAGCTAAAAATGTTTGGAGTTTATTTTAGTAATTCATTCATTTTTCTTTTTATTTTATTTCCTAACCTAATCAGCTTGGGCCGTTTGGTTGGTATGTGGGCTGGCCTGGCCCAGCTGGACCATGCCAGACCCCCCACCCTGGCCCACCCCTCACCACACTATGCTCAGACTCATGCACATAGACACAACCTTATCCCTCTCGCGTTCCTCTCGTGCGCGCGATGCGCCGCCAGCGCCGCCGCTTGTCGCTCCGGCCGCCGCCAGCCGCCTCCGGCGTAGTCGTCCGTCAGCGCCTACCACATACGCTTGCTGGCGCTGTCTAGCCTGACCTCCTTCGTCTGTTTCCCGCTGCTTCTCCTTCTGGCTGCGCTGACCCCCTTCCTGGAGCTAGGGTTTCGCCGCCTCGACTCAGTCGTGAGCCGGTGATACTCTTGTCTCCTCCTAGCATTGATGATGGTTCTACGACGCGCGGTTGGAGCTGATGCGGCTTGGCACGGGTTGCAGCGCTGCAGCGCTCCTCGTATAACCATTCTGTTGTGGCTCGTTGTCGATTCCCCTTGGTTGCTGTTGGTAAGGCTCGGCACGGGTTGAGCGCCATCGATGCTCCTCGTGCCGCCACGCCAATCTTCACCGCCGGTCTTCTTCCTCTCCAATCTCTAAGAGAGGACCACGGGTATGTGGGGATTCTCCTTTTCTTTTCTCCACTTGAATCCTCTCCAGATTTCTCTCTGTGATGATAGGATTATCCTAAGTAGCAAAAATGCGCTGTCCTAGTGTTTGTATGATAAGGATCTTATTTCCTTTGGATTGCTAAGTGGAGGAAATTGTGTTGATGGAATATATTGGATAGCTTGTGAAATTTATTGTTAGAAGAGAGGTTTGTGATTACCAATATCCTTAGGTCTAAAGTGTGGCACAGGTATCTCAATTTCACAGTACCAGTTCTTGGTAGTTGTCACTTGTACAGCTACCTTTGGCTGTTAGTTTGATCAGGAAACAATTGGTTTTGCTAAAAGAATGAGGTTAAACTGGTAGTTGGTTAAGATGATAATATGCTAGGCTTTGAGTTATTGAATCTTTGATTCAATGATGACCTGAAGTCTGTATTGAACTAAACCTAGTTATCAATGTTGATAGCTGGTGTTCCAAATGATTCCTGGAAGCAAGTTTTCAGTGAAATGATATAAGTAGACTACCTGGATTTATTATAGAAACTATGGGATTCTCTTGGAATTGAAATAGGATATGTGTAAGCTATGCATTGGCACTGCCAATCTAGTCTTGTGGTGGTACTCATATTTCTTTTTTTATGAGTTATGGATTCATAATGTTTAACTGAATTCTATGTCTGTCAATATGACAGAGTTGTTACACACAAATGATTCCTAGCCATATAGCTAGGAAAAGGATTTAAATTTTAACGTTGGTTGACTAGGGAAATGATAAGAACTCTTTGGTGATTATCTGCAAGTGAAATTGGTTGCTTAATCTATACTGTCTATATGAGAAAGTATATTGGGAATGATTCCTAGCAATTTAATACTATCCATCAAGCAGTCATATTTATGATCAGTGGCCCTTAGAATAATGGCTTCTGCTAACTGAAATTAACTACTGTGGTGCCTCATTCAAGAGTGTGCACAGTAGCGAATATTAATTATCATAATACTACTATGATGTAACCTGAGTGGTATAGTATGGAGATAGGCTTATAGCTAGTGATGCAAAAGTCTAAAGATTTCTTTTTAATAAGAAGAGATTTGGTACTTGATGTTTAGTGTCTTCTACTATTATTGAATCTGCTGCTGTGGTGCCTCCCATGTGGAGTGTGCACAACAGTATATTCAGACAGTTTAATTTGCTGCTATTTGTCCCTGCCAAGTATGCAAAGGCTGAGGAAAATTATTTGATTTAGAAGAATAGATTTTTATTTTTGCCTCATTTTTGGACTCAGTAATGATCTAGACATGCCACTTGCATGCTAGTCTGAGAGAATCTTGCCCTCTAATCCTCCTAGATGAAAATCTAGTTGAAGGGTAGATGGAGCTGATAGATGTATATTGTTTCCCTTGTGTTCCCAGATCTATGTAGAAGATATAGGAACAGATGCTGCATGATCTAGTGGTTTCTTTTGGTAATTCTTACCTTCTGTTGGTGAGTAGACAGATAAGCTTGCAATGGGATGCTGATGATCTTGTGGGAGTTTTGGTGTTTCTTTAGATCACCTGCTGTAACTTGTTCTTTTAACCTTCATCTCCTAGCTCCCTTTTGGCTGCTTGCTTGATCTACTCCTCCTTGTACTGAATATTGGATGGCTGAGCAACCAGAGCTAAGGATGAGATGGAATATGGCTAGTGGTGTGGTTGGTTTTTTTAGCTGAGATCCAAAGCTAGAGTTATATCTGATGTGGTCTTGTGTTTTGAGTTGATTTAGCTTGTGATGTCCTGGGAGAGAATGAATGTGTGAGAAGCACCTCTCCCAGTAGTGGCTGCAGCTGCTTTTTCTATATTGGTCACTTCCCTTGCTTAATCGATAGCACATCACATGCAGCTGTGTGTGTAAGCTGCCTGCCTATTCCAGGGGTTTTGTCCCATTGCCAGATATTTCCTAGCATGGAAGCTGATCCTTTGTGGATGTGCTCGGCTGGTTTGAATATCCTCTCTTTGCCATTTACCTATCCTTGGTGAAAGTTGCCCCTGTACCAGCCTATGATGCACTAGTCTGAGGCAATATTCCAGAATAAGAACAGATACTACTCTTTGGCCCCTTTTTAAAGAAATACTCAATGATGTGTTCAGCAATGCATCGCATTGCTAGACTGAGAGTAGCATTCACCTAAACAATTCTCTTTATTTTCTTTCTTTTTCTTTTGTTTTGTTGTCTTTTGTGTTGTTTTGCAGGTACAAAGGAATATGAAGAAAAGAAGATACTAGAGATGAATAGGAATTTGATTTTAGAAATAGTTTTAGGGTTTTACTTTATTCTTTTGTAATTTACCCTTTTATTTATTTATTTTGGTGAGGTGGAAAGCATTCTAATTTTTAATATAATTGTAATAAAGAAATTCTTTTTATTCTTAGTACTTGTAATTTTCTTTATCCATTTTGTAAACTTTGGATTATTCTAATTGTAACAAAGTAAATGTTTTATTTTATTTCTTTTATAAATTGTACAAGTTACTAATTTTTGTACCTCTTATACACTTGTATTATTAAATATTTATTGTTTTTGAAATAGTAATTCCAAATTCTTGTATAATTCAAATGTATGGTGAATATGATGATATCTATTTGTTTATTCAAGAATTTACCATTTCAATTCTATTGTTAATTCTTTTCAATTTACTTTTGAATTCAAATAAAGTATTTGGATATTCAACTTAAATTGTTTTCCCTCAAACATGAACATTCGGTAGAGGTCATGTCAAAATCCGCCGCACTTGCTCTTATTGCTTCCTTTAGAACAAGAGAGACCTCGATCCCTCTATAGGTCTTCTTATTTTGCGCGAAAATTCTCTGGATTTTCTTATGCATGAATGCAATGCACAAACCTATGTCCTCTATAATTCTAGGTGCTAATCCTGGGATGTTACAGACTCTCCCCCTTAAAATAAACTTCGTACTCGAAGTTCGTAAACTCTCACGTTTCGGAGTAAGGAATATTTACTTGTATTGGGTACTGTATTTCTCCACTTCATGGTAACCTTAAATGGGAATAATTGTAATATCCCATATCCAAATCTTTTTCTTGAATTCTTATCATACTTGAAAATTCTCAAACTTGTTGTCTCCAACACTGCAAAGTTCCTTTTGCTATTATCACTTAAGGATAAGTATTTATTATAAAATCCTTAAATTGGAGTCTCTTATTTTAGTTCATTTCCCTGGTTAGGTATTCTAATCCATCTCCTTTACTTGATTATCGAGCTTCTTTACTATACTATGTAAGGTCTAGGAAGTCTCACTAAAATAGGGTTTTAGATTCTATTAGACAATAGATGTACCAAAAAGACTAAAGTTTTGGTTCTCCATTTCAAAATTTAGACTGGTGGTCCTTCCGAAGGTTGGATTTGAACTCATTTTTTCCATACCCATCGGAATTTCTTATTCTCTACACATGCCCAATTGGATGTGTTTTATTACCTCTTAAGGATCACTTAAGAATGGTTTCTTTTAGAAATAGTCTGTTTGAATTAGTGTGGACCTCGCATCTGTCATGCACCCGCAGTCCAACGGGCAGGTGGAAAGAGCAAACGGCCTTGTGTTAGCCGGAATCAAGCCCCGGCTAATCGAGCTGCTTGAGCGGTCACCCGACTGCTGGATCAACCGACTTCACCTCGTTCTTCCTCACCTACGGCACGGAAGCGTTCCTTGCAGTGGACATCGAGTTCGAATAATCACCCCGTAAGCTCCTTTACACGGAGAAGGAAAACCAGGAGGCGATGGGGGACAGCGTGGACCTCCTCGAACAGCCATGTGAGCTAGCCTTGTCCAGATCAGCCATCTACCAACTAGGGATGCACCGGTATCACTCCAACTGCATCCGGCCCATCGCGTTCCGCGAAAGTGACTTGGTGCTCTAGCTAATACAAGAGACGAAGGGCATGCACAAGTTGTCCCCTCCGTGGGAGGGCCCTTTCATCATCAGCAAGGCGCTGCACAACAACTCCTACTACCTCGTCGACACGCAGCAGCCGCGTAAGAACAAGATGGACAAGTCGGACGAGGAGACGGAGCGGCCGTGGAATGCAGACCTGCTCCGACCGTTTTACAATTAGTCGCAAATTAGTGTATGTATCTGGAACCCTGAATGAACGAAAGATGTGGAACCCTGGCTGATGCTCGGGGGCTCCTTGCTAAAAAAATTGTTGTTGTTCTGTCAACACCCGGATTTTTCAATCCTAGATGCCTGTTATGCCATACATCGCAATCCCAGGATTACCATTTTTGTGAGACATAACAGAATTGGATACCATAGTACTTCATCCATTACAAACGATACATAAGTTCTTACACAAATAGGGATCTCATGATCCAGTTCTTAATACAACATCAAGCAGCGGAATACGTAATAATAACGGTAGCGTAGGCGAAGCTCCATCTTCGGGGTCACAGGCAATGCTCACGATGGGAGATGATCCTAGTTGTCGTAACCATCCTGGGGTCCATCTTCTAGGTACTCCTCTTCATAGTCTGGCCATGGGAATAGCCAGGGACAAAGCCATGAGTACTCTTTAAGTACTCGCAAACTAATAATAACAAGTAAGGGGGTTTTTGGATAATAGGACACTAGGCTCTAGGGTTGTTTTGCAAAAAGCCAGATTTATCTTTACTAAGTTTCAAATCTAGTCACAATTTTATAACTCCTAAGTGGGATCCTATAATCCAGGTCACAACTCTGTTGTGGTCAAGTCAAAGTCTCAATTCATTTCTCAAGTCATTTTGAAAAGTCTGACGGGGGAACAGTATGGCCACTCCAACTGTCGATAACCGCGGACGCGGCTATTCGAATAGTTTGACACTCTGCAGAGATTGTACACTTTCACCACAACATTCGATACATCCGTCAGGAACAAATCCTGAATTCACCATACTCAGTATGCGGATAATCAATCCTAACCTTTCAATTACACGCCCTAGTATAAGCACCTCTCCTGTGAGTTTGGCCTCCCAACCATGACCACTGTCATCTTGGGTACTACACAGGTGGACAATCGTCACAAGGTAGCCTCATCTCAGACCTTGGCCGGGAGGGACTAATACTAAGGTATATAAGTTTCCAGTCAAGCCCTACCCAATATTCGGGTATTGTGGTTGTACGCTAAAATTGGAATGGTATCGCATCCAGACAACCATCAGTTTTATAAAGGGCTAAGGCTCATGCTTCAACATTTTGATCACCAAACTCATCAAGTGTTTGGAAACACATGTCCAAAATATTTCAATAGAATGATCCATCATTCCAAGGTTTTCATAACCATTTTTCCACCAAGTATTCCCATCTAAAGTTGATCAAGTTTTATGCTTAGCACTAGCATCTACAGGTGGGGGTAAGCACTGATAAGGGGTGGTAACTAGTGGAGTTTCACTAAGTACAACCTTATATCTTAGGCTGATATCAAGGTTTCTAGCTTAGGCCAAATTTTATGCTCTTTATGCAACCTTCAGCACAATTGTCTGGTACCTACCAAACTCTTAGGTAAACTCTAAGTAAGCTTTGATAAAGAAATAAAGTAAAAAGCTTGCCATAAAACTAGGATTGATTTAACAAGTAGGTAGGATCACAAGTATGGGTTGGTGGCATCAGTAGGGTATCTTGCAAGGGTGAGCTTGCACAATATGAGTATAAGCTTGCATAGGTATAGTATCTTGCAAGTGTTATCTTGCACATTCACTAGTAGTATTAGGCTTGCCTTGTGCAGAGCAGTGGTTGAAGTTCTCCTCGGCTTCCTCTTCGTAGTATCCTCCTTCCTCCTCATAGTATCCTTGGTCGGTACTAGCGTCTATGAATAAGTACGAGGTACACAATCACCAAATAATACTTAACTACGTGCAATCACCACATACAAGGGTCCTATGGATGATCTATTATCATCCCTAACATTACAAGGTTAAGGCTTGATTTAATTCTTTATATTTTTAGAAAAGTAATTTCTACTCATTGAAAAACTTCTTAAGATTTAATATTCTCCAAACCCAATATGGGATCATGTTGACACATGTCATCACCACATATTGTCGTCCATGGGAATGTGATT
Organism: Avena atlantica; assembly: GCA_910589765.1. Taxonomy (NCBI): domain Eukaryota; kingdom Viridiplantae; phylum Streptophyta; class Magnoliopsida; order Poales; family Poaceae; genus Avena; species Avena atlantica. Next base: position 42,491,753 of record OU342736.1, on the reverse strand, counting down.
TAAAGTGGTCTAACAATTTAATAAGGTTTTACCCTTTTATTTTAATTGATTAAAGTGGCTTGAAATGCTTATGTAGCATTCTTTTATTCCTTGAGCAATATTTCTGCAAGTATACCTATATATTTTTATATATTCTGAAAGGTATGGTTAAATGTGATTTTTGAGAGTTGGAATCAATTCAAAATCTTTTATGGTTTAAATTTGAAAAATGTTTGAATGCAGAAAAGCTTCTGCCTTGTTATTTTTCCTATGGGTGATCTACAGATCCAAATGACTTGAATCCAACGGGCTTGGATTAAGAATTCACAGAACTTTCCAACAAAATTGGTTTCATCCAATTTGGTGCACTGAATCGATCTAGGTTGATTTTTGAAGTTGGGTACAGAAGTGTGTTTGAAAAGAAATAGAAAAAGTTTTAATTTGAATTGCTGGGCTGCACGGGAAATTCTAACGGGCCGGCCTGCTAAACGCAGTGCTCCCGCGGGCTTCTTAAGTGGGTGTAGCCACTCGTCAGTGACACGGGGCTGGGCGAAGCGGTATGGGGCGACGTGGATCGTTCGATCTAGTTCTAATCTAACGGCTGAGGGTCATCGTCGACGCGAGACAGCTCCGGCGAGAACGAAACCTAGCGCGGCCAGTGAGGGGTGCTGGGGGCTCACCGGGGTACGGGCGAGGGTCGGCGAGGCGGGCGAACGACGAAGTCGACGACGGCGAACCTCCTGGTACCGGTGGCTTCTCCTGGGGCGGCTCCAATCGCTGGCTTCCTTCTTCTCCAGAGGCGGCGGGCTCCGGTGAAATTCCGGCGAGGTGGTGCTCGGCTTGCTCTAAGAATGGTGTGGCACGGTCAGTGAGGAGAGGGGAGTGAGATGGTGTGAAGAAATCGTGTGGGGGTGGCCTCTATTTATAGTCGAGAGAGGGAACCGTCGGGGCGCACGGTGAGCTCGTCGGGGGCGACGTTACAGGCGGCTAATGGCATGGGCAATGGTAGGGGACGGTGCGGTGTCTCCTAGCGATGCTCAACGACATGGTCACGAGGCATGGGGCGGTGAGGTTTGGTCTGGAACGGGCGGTGCTCTACGCGGCAGAGGCGGCGCCTTCGACGGCGGGCGGTGGCTGTATGGCACGGGGCGGCAAACGGGGATGTCTGGCGGTCTCCTGGGTCGGTGGTGATCGTGTGTGCACGCGGCGACGGTGGCGCGCGGTCTGTGGATGATGGTCGAGGGTGGCGCTCTGGCGCACGCTCGGCATGGTCTGGGCGTGTCTTGTGCGCGTGGTCCAGGGCTTGGCAACGCTCGCGGCTGGGACATGCAGTGGCGGTGGACGGTGGGCTGCCTCCCAGACAAGGTTGGCATGGCTAGTTCTTCCTCTAGCCTGCTGTCGACTATGGGGTGGCATTGCGGTGCTCGGCTGTTCACCATTAATGGCAATGGAAAGCTCACAGGGGTGCTAGTGTTGGGCTAATCTTTCTAGATGATCTACTGAGGTGTGTGTGAGCTAACTAGGGAACAAGTTAGGCAAGAATCACTGCACACTATAGTGTTTGATGTTTTGTTTGATTTGTGTTTCCAACCTGTTTGATGAAATGGCCGCATGAAATCAAGTTTTGAATTTTGAAATAAATTTTGGTGGGTTTGCTAGATTGGTTCTGGTGAGTCTGCAGATGCTTGGGTTTTGAATGTTGAGCTTGTTTGAGTGGGTTTTGGAAAAGTGGGATCTTCCCATATGAATAAGACTCAATTTTGAATTGTCATTTAAACTATGCATTTACAAGTTTCTGGATGATCACAAAGTGGGCCTTGATACCTTGTTATGAGTACATTCAAGGGGTGCAAAGATCCAGAAAAGTTTCTGTTAGGTTTTGAAAGTTTGAGACAGCCAAAGTAGGCATGGGAGTTAAATTGGCCAAAATGACCATTCACTTCATATAGTTGTTTTGATTTACTTGTCTTTAGGAAAAGTGTGGGAAATGTTTTAGATGATGTTCTTTTCACCTAAGAAACATTTTACAAGCAACGGATCACACAAACAAGGTGGTTTTTAAAGAAATTCAAAATCCATGCATACACATATACATGCATTCATGAATTCATTTAGAAAAGTTTTTGTTAACCCTAATCTTGATGATTAGTGTTTGATGATCTAAGTTTGGTATTTTTGGGATGTTACAAACCTTCCCCCCTTAAACAAAATCTCGTCCCGAGATTTGAAAAAGGACGAAAAGATTACCTAGGATTTGAAGAGATCTGGAAACTCCGTCCTGATGTGATCTTCGCGTTCCCAGGTAGCTTCCTCTTCTGTGTGGTTGCTCCACTAAATCTTGAGAAACTTGATGCTTCGGGTTCGGGTAGTTCGAAAGGCTTCTTCAATATATGGATGGGTACTTCGGGATAGGTCAGGTCATCGTTGATCTCTATGGTCCGGTGATCGATATTTTTGAACACTTCGGTCTTCTCGGGGACTTCGAGACACTTGCGAAGTAACGAGATATGGAACACATTGTGCACAGCTGACATCTCTTCAGGTAGCTCCAGTTGATACGATACTTCTCCTCGACGGTTCAAAATTTTGAAAGGTCCGATATATCTGGGGGCTAACTTTCCTTTGAGTTGGAAACGATGCATTCCCTTCAATGGCGACACTTTCAGATAAACAAAATCTCCGATGTTGAAGGCGCGGCACTTTCTTTCGTACATGAATTCAAATGGGGCCATTTGCAAACTAGCTTGGTAACTGTTGTTGTAGGAAAATTCTGCAAACGGCAGACAGTCTTCCCATTTGGATCCATATTCTAGCACACATGCTCTAAGCATATCTTCGAGTATTTGGTTTACTCGCTCTGTTTGTCCATCGGTCTGAGGGTGATACGCGGTACTGAAATCTAGGCGGGTTCCTAAACCTTCTTGGACTTTCTTCCAGAATCTCGAGGTAAACTGGGTTCCTCGATCCGATACGATATTCTTGGGGACTCCATGCAAACTAACGATCCTAGCGATATACAACTCTGCTAGCTTCAAACTCTGATAGGTAGTTTTAACGGGCAAGAAATGGGCGACTTTGGAAAATCTGTCCACTATGACCCAAATAGAGTCATTTCCCCTACTAGAAGTAGGTAGTCCAGTGATAAAGTCCATTCCTACAGAATCCCATTTCCATTCCGGAATTTGCAAAGGTTGCAACAATCCAGCGGGTCTTTGATGTCCTGCCTTGACTCGCTGACATATATCACACTTAGCGATATAGCTTCCGATTTCTCTCTTCATCTTATGCCACCAAAATTGCTCCTTCAAATCTTGATACATCTTAGTTCCTCCGGGATAGATAGAATAAAGAGTATCGTGAGCCTCCTTCAAGATAACTTCTTTCAACTCTGAATCTGATGGTACACAAAGGCGTCCTTTGTACCACAAAACTCCTTCTTCGTCCTCGGTGAATCCGGGTACTTTGCCTGTACCGATACGACGCTTGATTCCATTGATACTAGCATTTCCTTTCTGCGCCTCTTTAATCCGACTGATCAAAGTGGGCTGAAGTTCTATGCTAGCCAAAAATCCTTCACTTACTAATTCCATTCGAAAATCTTCCATCTCTTTGTGCAAACTTGGTTGCTCCTTCAAAATCATGGAGTTCAAGTGCACGGCAATCTGCTAAGGGCATCGGCTACCACATTGGCTTTACCAGGGTGATAGTGAATGTCCAGGTCGTAATCCTTGATGAGTTCAATCCATCTTCTCTGCCTCATATTCAGCTCCTTCTGAGTGAATATATACTTTAGGCTCTTGTGATCCGAATAAATCTCACAACGGTTTCCCATCAGGTAATGTCTCCATGTCTTCAGGGCTAGAACTACGGCTGCGAGTTCGAGGTCATGGGTTGGGTAATTTTGTTCATGTTGCTTCAATTGTCGCGATATATAAGATATAACTTTGCCTTCTTGCATTAGCACACATCCGATACCAATCTTGGATGCGTCACATTACACATCGAAGGGCTTCATGATATCCGGTATGATCAAGATTGGGGCTGAAATCAATCTCCTTTTGAGTTCTTGAAAACTCGCTTCACATTTGTCGGTCCATTCAAACTTCTTGTCCTTCTTCAGCAATTGGGTCATGGTTCTGGCGATACTAGAGAATCCTTCTACGAATTTGCGGTAATATCCCGCCAATCCGAGAAAAGCGCGAACTTGGGTTTGAGTGGTTGGGGCTTGCCAATCTTCTACATCTTTTACTTTGGCAGGGTCAACGGCAATTCCTCCGGCTGATACAATGTGACCGAGGAATCCTACTTCATGTAACCAGAATTCACATTTGCTAAATTTTGCATACAGCTGATGCTTTCTAAGGGTTCCAAGAATGGTCCTTAGGTGTAGCTCATGTTCTTCTTCTGATTTGGAATAAATAAGAATGTCATCGATGAAAACAACGACAAACTTATCCAGGAAGTCCATAAAAATCTTATTCATGAGGTTCATGAAATAAGCGGGGGCATTGGTTAATCCAAAATACATGACTGTATACTCATACAATCCATATCTGGTGGTAAAGGCAGTCTTTGGAATATCCTCTGCACGAATTTTGAGTTGATGATAGCCAGTTCTAAGATCAATCTTCGAAAACACCTGGGCACCGGTCAACTGATCAAACAAATCTTCTATCTTAGGCAAGGGGTACTTGTTCTTGATGGTGACATCATTCGACTTCCGATAATCCGTACACAAACGGTTACCTCCATCCTTCTTGTCCACAAACAAGACAGGTGATCTCCATGGGGACGCACTCGGTTGAATCAATCCGATTTCCAACATGGAATCCAGTTGCTTCTTCAGTTCTTCTAGTTCGGACGGGTTCATACTATAGGGTCTCTGGGCTATGGGTCCTATTCCGGGGATTAGTTCGATGATAAACTCGATATCCCGATCTAGGGGCATACCGGGCAAAACATCTGGAAATACATCGGGGTATTCGCAGACTATCCGGACTTGGTCAATGGTAGGTTGGGCTATACTCTTGTTACACTTGAATTGACGAGGTACGGTTTCAGATATATGCTCAACTGATATTCCGGTGGTACTGGTCATGGTAATGGCTTTCTTGGCACAGTCAATCAATCCTTTATGTTTGGACATCCAATCCATTCCTAGTACTACTTCCAAACCTTTAGTTCCGAGTACTATTAGGTTAGCATAAAAATCTATGCCATGGATTCGGATAGGGACGGCCTTGCAAATTTGCCTAGCCTTGGTGGTTGATCCGGGAATTTGTACAATCATCACATGCTTCAATTTGGTTGCTTGAATTTTACTAGTGCAGGCAAATTCTTCGGTGACAAATGAATGCGATGCACCAGAGTCAAACAACACTCTTGCAAGTACTGAATTAACAGAAAACATACCCAGCATGACGTCTGGCGCTTCCTGAGCTTCTTCAGCATGCATGAGAAAAGGACGGCCATTGCGGTTGAGTGAATTCCCTGGGGCAAATCTTCTTCCTGGCTGGACACGACGTTGTTGCTGAGCTGGGACATTGGCGTTGGGGGATGTAGCATTCTTCCTGTTGGGGCACTCGTTAGAATAGTGGCCTTTATTTCCACAGTCATAACAGGTCACTTGTGACTTGTCCTTAGCTGCGACAGGCACCGCATTGCTTCCAGTCCTCGGGGCAGTGTTGGGGTTGGCGGTAGCATTGTTGGTGTTGAACTTGGGTGGGGCATGGGTGAAATTGCTAGAGTTGCCGGGGTTGTTGTGATTTCCTCCGGGTCTAGGGTTTCCACGGTTGGGATAGGTTGGACGGGTCATAGGGGGTCTGTTGGTTCTTGGGGCAAATCCTGGAGATGGGTTGGGGCGATACTTTGGGGTCTGATGGGTTCCTGGTTGATGCATCATGCGACGCTTGCGGTTCTCATTGGCCTGGTTGATCTTTCCTTCCATCTGGATAGCAGAGTCGACAAGGGCTTCAATATCAACAAAGGGTATATTGACTAACACCGTCTGCATCTCGTCATGCAAACCATTCAGGAATCTTTCTTTCTTCTTGGCTTCGGTGTCTATCTCGTCCGGGGCATACCTAGCTAATGAAAAAAATTTGTCACGGTATTCCACTACAGTCATCCTTCCTTGTTTCACACTACAAGGAAACCCCCCTATACCAATACATACTCTGCAACGACGAAATTATGTGTTGCAATTTTTTTGCATAGATACATATATATGCGTTGCTGGCCACATCCGTTCTCCGCTATGCACATAGCAACCAATACAATGCATTGTTGTTGGTATGTGTTCTCCACCGTGCATACAACAACAGATATATGACGCGTTGTAATATATGTGTTGCAACTTCATTGTGACCATAATCATGTCATGCTGTCGTCCATGGCCCGAGGACGCCGCGTCGCCCGAGGCCTCCGCGCTGCTGCGAGGGCAGCACCGCCACCATCAAGACGCGCAACCACCGTGCGAAGCTGCCACGCCGTCGCCGACCGCTCCGAGCACCCCTCGCCGAGCACGCCGCCAACCACGCCGCCATGTCCCGCGGCGTCGCCTCCGTGCGTGGGGGAAAAGGAGGCCTCGCCGCCGCCAGCGCCTGGGTTCGCCCAGCAGCGCCGTCTGGTTGCGGCAAGGAGGGGTAAGGGGAGAGGGGGGTGTTGGATGGCGGGAGCCAGGTTCCCGTCGTGGGCGTCATGGAGGAAGAAGAATTGTAACATTTATATCATCGACCTCCATGAATAATATACCGTGTGCTAGAATTCATTTTTGTAATTAAATGTAAATGCATTTGAGTATTATTACTCGCTCCTATGAAAATTAATTGACTTGATTTTGTCTAGATTCGAATGTATGTAGCAGTAAAACATGTCTAGATACAGTCGAATCTAGACAAATCTGAGTTAAATAATTTGGATCGGAGGGACTATATATATTCATAATGTTATTGTAAGTAATCATTAGCAAAAAGGTTATTTTAATCAAAAAATTATTTCTCGTTTAAGGAGAACGAAGAACTTTGTAGCCGGAAATAAAATTGTATGACCGAGACATTGATTTTGACTCCCTCCATCTTTATATTCTAAAAAAAGACTCTCTTCATCTTTTCGCTTCATTTTTTCGCTCCACCTATTTATTTCCTTCCATTCTTTCGCTCCAGGTAGTCCCTAATCTGGTTACATTTTTTTGCTCCACCTATTTATTTCCCTCCATTCTTTCGCTCCAGGTAGTCTCTAATCTGGTCAAAAATAATTGGTTACCCGTGCTAATTGTAGGCTGACCCCACTTCTCATAGGAAGTCCGCAAGAAATTTTTGTCCCGGGTAAAACTTGGAACAGATCGAATCTACCCTCAAAATCAGCTACCAAACCGCATAAACGGCGGTTCCTTATTTCTACTCGCATCTCATCATCTCACGCACAGGTGGTCACCCGCACGGCCGCCGGGTGGCAGCAGCATCCCCTTCGAATTCATCAGGTTAGCGGCCTCCCTTCCGATCCCTTCTCTTCTCTTGATCCCTTTACCCTAGATCCACTTCTCTAACTCAAATACCATGGTTCTCCTAGGAGCAGCAGGCTGTTGTCGATAGCACCCCAACGAGTTCATCAGGACAGCCGTCCTCCTCTCCCGATCCCTCATCTTGCTATTCCTATGCTATAACTCAATTTCCATCGGTCATCGCAGGAAGAACCGGATGGTGGTGGCAGGGACTCTGTGAATTCGTCAGGTCAGTGCGCTCCTCCCCCCGATCCCTCATCCGTATCCCACACAATTTCCGCGCCCCCTTTCTCTTCATGCGAACAGATTTTTGCGGTTCGAACACGGACAAGTTCTGTTTTCATTTTTTCCATCTTAGTGGGAGTTAAGATGATTTGGATGGTTTAGATTTTGGAGCCCGGCCAGCCCCATGCATGAACACACTAGATAGGAATTCAGTCAGAGGGATAGAGACAGAAATCCTAAATCGCTAGAGATAGGTGCATCTAGGACCTTGGGCAAGAAAAATCCTGCCATACCAAGTCCAAAGTACAATGTTGGCCACAATTGCGGTCTTCTTTGCTATACTCCTCACACCATCAAGAGTAGGGTAAGAACAGCAAAATAAAAGACAATGGGGTCGAATTCAGATATTACCTTTGGTCCATATTAGTGTTCTCAACTTTGTTTAGATACAAATACATCTAGTCTAAATGCTTAACTAGATATATACGAATCTAGACAAAATTGAGAACATTAATATGGATTGGAGGGAGTAGCAAGACACGCCTTGGAATGTCACTCTGATTAAATATCAACCCTGCACTGAGCAACTTTCAGTAACAAAGTCAAACCAGAGTTACACCAGATGACCAATATATTCAATAAAACCTCACTTTGCACCAATAACCGCAAGCTATTACACTCGTTGTTCCAAGCAACATTACCTACATTATTTTTGTCATAAAATTGAAACTATATAGACATCATACATAATTGTTCCGACAAATATATTGGCCATGTGCGAGATCTGAAGGTTAGCCACCTCTATACAAAACCAATCAGCAGGCGGTCTTCGTGGTACCATGGAGGTAGACGATAGCTACTGCACCTTTGAATTGGATGGCAACACATATTCACAGTACCTACCAGCTCAGAGAGAGAGAGAGACAAATAGTTTGCCTCTTGTATGTGTCATTGAATGACTCTTTGCAAGGTTGTACACATATGACGATGAAAAAAATGCATATTGTGGACTCCAGTGAAGAATATTTGGTGGAGGAAGAGATCGAACAACAAAATTGTATTGAACAAGTTCCAGAATCATCTGATCTCTAGGTAATAACAAGTAATATTTAAGAAGGCTTCACAAATTCTGATGGTGATAATGGAGAAGGTAATTTAGAAGTTATTCCTTATTCACTGCAATAGAAAATTAGTCAAAGTCTCAATTCATTTCTCAAGTCATTTTGAAAAGTCTGACGGGGGAACAGTATGGCCACTCCAACTGTCCATAACCGCGGACTCGTCTATTCGAATAGTTTGACATTCTGAAGAGATTGTACACTTTCACCACAACATTCGATACATCCGTCAGGAACAAATCCTGAATTCACCATACTCAGTATGCGGATAATCAATCCTAACCTTTCAATTACACGCCCTGTATAAGCACCTCTCCTGTGAATTTGGCCTCCCAACCATGACCACTGTGATCTTGGGTACTGCACAGGTGGACAATCGTCACAAGGTAGCCTCAGCTCAGACCTTGGCTGGGAGGGACTAATACTAAGGTGTATAAGTTTCCAGTCAAGCCCTACCCAATATTTGGGTATTGTGGTTGTACGCTAAAATTGGAATGGTATCGCATCCAGACAACCATCAGTTTTATAAAGGGCTAATGCTCATGCCTCAACATTTTCATCACCAAACTCATCAAGTGTTTGGAAACACATGTCCAAAAAATTTCAATAGAATGATCCATCATTCCAAGGTTTTCATAACCATTTTTCCACCAAGTATTCCCATCTAAAGTTGATCAAGTTTTATGCTTAGCACTAGCATCTACATGTCGGGGTAAGCACTGATAAGGGGTGGTAACTAGTGGAGTTTCACTAAGTACAATCTTATATCTTAGGCTGATATCAAGGTTTCTAGCTTAGGCCAAATTTTATGCTCTTTATGCAACCTTCAGCACAATTGTCTGGTACCTACCAAACTCTTAGGTAAACTCTAATTAAGCTTTGATAAAGAAATAAAGTAAAAAGCTTGCCATAAAACTAGGATTGGTTTAACAAGTAGGTAGGATCACAAGTATGGGTTGGTGGCATCAGTAGGGTATCTTGCAAGGGTGAGCTTGCACAATATAAGTATAAGCTTGCATAGGTATAGTATCTTGCAAGTGTTAGCTTGCACATTCACTAGTAGTATTAGGCTTGCCTTGTGCAGAGCAGTGGTTGAAGTTCTCCTCGGCTTCCTCTTCGTAGTATCCTCCTTCCTCCTCGTTGTATCCTTGGTCGGTACTAGCGTCTATGAATAAGTACGAGGTACACAATCACAAAACAATACTTAACTACGTGCAATCACCACATACAAGGGTCCTATGGATGATCTATTATCATCCCTAACATTACAAGGTTAAGGCTTGATTTAATTCTTTTTATTTTTAGAAAAGTAATTTCTACTCACTGAAAAACTACTTAAGATTTAATATTCTCCAAACCCAATATGGGATCATGTTGACACATGTCATCACCACATATTGTAGTCCATGGGAATGTGATTTAAAGTGGTGTCACAATTTAATAAGGTTTTACCCTTTTATTTTAATTGATTAAAGTGGCTAGAAATGCTTATGTAGCATTCTTTTATTCCTTGAGCAATATTTCTGCAAGTATACCTATATATTTTTATATATTCTGAAAGGTATGGTTAAATGTGATTTTTGAGAGTTGGAATCAATTCAAAAGCTTTTATGGTTTAAATTTGAAAAATGTTTGAATGCAGAAAAGCTTCTGCCTTGTTATTTTTGCTATGGGTGATCTACAGATCCAAATGACTTGAATCCAACGGGCTTGGATTAAGCATTCACAGACCTTTCCAACAAAATTGGTTTCATCCAATTTGGTGCAATGAATCGATCTGGGTTGATTTTTGAAGTTGGGTACAGAAGTGTGTTTGAAAAGAAATAGAAAAAGTTATAATTTGAATTGCTGGGCTGCGTGGGAAATTCTAACAGGCCGGCCTGCTAAGCGCAGTGCTCCCGCGGGCTTCTTAAGTGGGTGTCCCCACTCGTCAGTGACACGGGGCGGGGCGAAGCGGTATGGGGCGACGTGGATCGTTCGATCTAGTTCTAATCTAACGTCTGAGGGTCATCGTCGACGCGAGACAGCTCCGGCGAGAACGAAACCTAGCGCGGCCAGTGAGGGGTGCTGGGGGCTCACCGGGGTACGGGCGAGGGTCGGCGAGGCGGGCGAACGACGAAGTCGACGACGGCGAACCTCCTGGTACCGGTGGCTTCTCCTGGGGCGGCTCCAATCGCTGGCTTCCTTCTTCTCCAGAGGCGGCGGGCTCTGGTGAAATTCCGGCGAGGTGGTGCTCGGCTTGCTCTAAGAATGGTGTGGCACGGTCAGTGCGGAGAGGGGAGTGAGATGGTGTGAAGAAATCGTGCGGGGGTGGCCTCTATTTATAGTCGAGCGAGGGAACCGTCGGGGCGCACGGTGAGCTCGTCGGGGGCGATGTTACAGGCGGCTAATGGCATGGGCAAGGGTAGGGGACGGTGCGGTGTCTCCTGGCGATGCTCAACGAAATGGTCGCGAGGCATGGGGCGGTGTGGTTTGGTCTGAAACGGGCGGTGCTCTGCGCGGCAGAGGCGGCGTCTTCGACAGCGGGCGGTGGCTGTATGGCACGGGGCAGCAAACGGGGATGTCTGGCGGTCTCCTGGGTCGGTGGTGATCGTGTGTGCACGCGGTGAGGGCGGCGCTCTCGCGCACGCTCGGCATGGTCTGGGCGTGTCTTGTGCGCGTGGTCCAGGGCTTGGCAACGCTCGCGGCTGGGACAGGTAGTGGCGGTGGACGGTGGGCTGCCTCCCAGACAAGGTTGGCATGGCTAGTTCTTCCTCTAGCCTGCTGTCGACTATGGGGTGGCATTGCGGTGCTCGGCTGTTCACCATTAATGGCAATGTCAAGCTCACAGGGGTTCTAGTGTTGGGCTAATCTTTCTAGATGATCTACTGAGGTGTGTGTGAGCTAACTAGTGAACAAGTTAGGCAAGAATCACTGCACACTATAGTGTTTGATGTTTTGTTTGATTTGTGTCTGCAACCTGTTTGATGAAATGGCCGCATGAAATCAAGTTTTGAATTTTGAAATGAATTTTGGTGGGTTTGCTAGATTGGTTCTGGTGAGTCTGCAGATGCTTGGATTTTGGTTGAGCTTGTTTGAGTGGGTTTTGGAAAAGTGGGATCTTCCCATATGAAGAAGATTCAATTTTGAATTGTCATTTAAACTATGCATTTGCAAGTTTCTGGATGATCTCAAAGTGGGCCTTGATACCTTGTTATGAGTACATTCAAGGGTTGCAAAGATCCAGAAAAGTTTCTGTTTGGTTTTGAAAGTTTGAGACAGCCAAAGTAGGCATGGGAGTTAAATTGGCCAAAATGACCATTCACTTCATATAGTTGTTTTGATTTACTTGTCTTTAGGAAAAGTGTGGGAAATGTTTTAGATGATGTTCTTTTCACCTAAGAAACATTTTACAAGCAATGGATCACACAAACAAGGTGGTTTTTAAAGAAATTCAAAATCCATGCATACACATATACATGCATTCATGAATTCATTTAGAAAAGTTTTTGTTAACCCTAATCTTGATGATTAGTGTTTGATGATCGAAGTTTGGTATTTTTGGGATGTTACATGTTCCTTTCAGATTAAAACCCTGCAGCATTTTTTCCGGCTTCCGTCGACCCCCAACCGCGGGGGCTTGCCGGTTGGCCCGCCCTGCTAATTCTATAAACCAACTGAGTAGTGTGCGACGATGTCAGAGGCCCACTCTTCGTCTCAGCTATAGAGCATAACCCGACTATCCGACTAGCAAGAGAAAAAGCCCGAGGCATCCCACACGAAAAAGGTGAAAGATGCGACAGATCGGACAGTCCGGCCATGTGCCTAGTTGGTATTTTCCGGCTACTAAGCCTCTAGTACCGCGCGGAAATGTATTGTCAGCTCCCTTCAGTTCCATCTCCAGACCACAACCCGGCTGTCCGACAAGGTGTAGCGTAAACAACATTGCGCACGAGAAAGTGACTAAGTGTTCATAAAAGCATGAGCTAGTTTTCGAAAAGAGAAATTCTAGTCGGATAGTAGAAATACGTGTAACATAACAATATATTGATAAGAAATCATTTTCATGTGTTTCCTTTTGCACAAACCGTACCGAGCCGAAAAGCAAAGACGGAGAAATTCGAAGCATCTACCTGCGGTAGACACTCCGAATATCGGGGGCTACACCCTGTGGGTGCGTTGGCGCGCCCCCTTGGAAGCATAAAGCGTCCGGTTGAAGGGTGTACCAGCCGAATGCAGAAAGATGGGGCCAGATAGAAAGCAAGGCGGCAAGACCCTTTGGGCAGGGGCACAACCTCTCCCGTCCGGCTAACACCGTTAGTCTGGCACGCTAGGCAGATCCATCCGGCCAAAGAAAATAAGATCGAGAGAAAGATGGAAAGATGGAAAGAGGAAAGAAAGAAAGAGATAAAGAGGAAAGAAAGAAAGAGAGAAGGAAAGATAAGGTAAGGAAAATAATAGAGAAAAAAGGCCCAAGATACGGCCGAGTAGTATAGCCGTATCGGAGAGCAGGTTCCCCCGTTCCGGCTAAGCAAGCCAGACTCTAAGAGATAAGACGAGAGGCAAGAATTTTTTGAAGAATGTAGTGCCCGGCTAGAGGGCATGCTAGCCGACTAGATCAAGTCGGATAGAGCAAGACAGAAGCACAAGATCGAAAAAGGAAAACATAAGTACTCGCAACTAGGCAAGTCAAGAAGCAAGATAAAACCGACTGGAACAAACTAGTCGGAAAAGCTAGCCCGGCGACACATAATAATAAGCGAGTGCGCAAAGGCAAAACCCAGCCAGACGGTTAATCAAACAACGGGGGGGGGGGAGGGAAGCCCCCGCATATCCAAAATTTCCAAGCACAAGTACGAAAGGCAAAAACTATTTACAATTCCACCTGGCATCCCAGGGTCTTCTTCTTCTTCACGCCGCCGGGCCCTTGCCGTGGTGTTGAGCCGAGCCGGCCCCGCCCAACTGGGAAGATGCCTTCGCCTGGACCTCCTGCGCTGCACTCGCCTCTCTCTCCGTCAGCACCTCATCAATTTCCGCGTAGCAGGTGATTGTGATGGCGGCAGAGCGGAGACCGGGATTGGCCTGGCGCACGATGGAAAGGTGCGCACTGGCTCGGAAGCCGTCCACCAGCTTGTCCAGCCGTGCGTCCTTGTACCAACTGAGCATTAGCGCCAATGCCATCTCGGAGCCGGCGCGAGCAACAAGGTTGCAAAGCTGGTCGATGGCGTTCGGCATGTCGCCCAGCTTGATGGCGAGGGCCCCGATGGTCTCTAGCAGGAGCTCCTCTGGGAAGAAGAGGTCGTGGATGTCGGTGCTGGCCTTGCGGAGATTGGCGGCATCCTCTCCGAGCTGTGCCACCAGATCCCGGACACTGGCCTTCTCACCCGGCGTGACCTGCGGCACCCGGTCGTAGGCAAGGGCATCTACTTGTAGGTAGTGATACGCCCAATTTGCATCACCATTCTATATCATAATCTACCTCTATTCATTGATATTTGTCTTATTATGAGGTATTACTTATGTCTTTTCCACTGTTTATGCAGGTTGGATGATTCTTGGAGGATGGACCGCCGGATTCTACATTCTGATGGAAAAGAGGGCGTTTTGATGAAATTTTGCTAAGATCAGAAAAATACCAGAAAAATATGGGAAAATATTATTTTTCCAGAAGATTGAGGAAGCTAGAAGGAGGAGCGAAAAGGGTGCATAGGGGGCCCACACCCCCCTAGGCGCGAGCCCACTCCGGGCCACGCCTAGGACAGGTGTGGCCCACCTGCCCGACTCCCGACTCCACCCCTTCGCCTATATCTTCCCTACGGAACCCTAATCCTCGGGGAGCGACCATAGATAGATTTCCGCCGCCTCTGGGGCGGAAAACAACGAGAGAGAAAGATCTCTCCGGTAGACAGATTTCTGCCTGGGGAATTCCTTCCTGGAGAGGGAAGATCGTCACCATTGACACCATCATCAAGCTAGGCTTCATCGGGATCATCATCATCATCATCCACACCATCATCTCCACCAGCACCATCATCACCACTCCGTCCTGTTGTAACAATTGTGTTGGATATTTCTTTAGTTCTTAGGGGAAACTTTTCCGGTGTTAATTACTATTGTAGTTGATGCTTGAGTGGAACCATTGGATTATTGTTTCTGTTCAGATTGTTATCCATTATCATATCATCTTTGATCTTGATCCATATGATGTCTTATGAGTAGTTCATTTAGTTCTTGAGGACATGGGAGAAGTCATGTTGTTATTAGTGGATTTGTGTTGAGTTATTATTCAATGGTTTAGTATTTAAGTTGCGGTGTTGTTCTTCTAGTGGTGTCATGTGAACGTCGACTACATGATACTTCACCATTTATGGGCCTAGGAGAATGCATTGTGTATTTGGCTACTAATTTTGGGGTTGCCAGAGTGACAGAAACCTGAACCCCCATTAGGACACCTTTGCACAAGGGAGTGTAGGATCTCAGAGTTTAAGGCTGTGGTCAGATTTTTATCTTAATTACTTTCCTGTAGTTACAGATGTTTGCAAGGGGTTTAATCACAAGTATGTATTAGTCCAAGTAAGGTCGGTACATTAGCACAGGTTCACCCACACAACACTTACAACACCAAAGAAGAGTACTTAGCTATATGAAGCGAAAGCACTTGACAAAATTCCCATGTGTCCTCGAGAACGTTTGGTCCTTATAAGTATTTCCACTGTATTTACTTTGCTAAGAAAGGATTGGGCCACTTGCTGTGTTTGTTTGTTGTCTTTGTTACTTGCTCTTTGTTTTGTTGCCTTATCAGAAAACCACTAAAAATCTCTTTGCTAAGTATTTGTAGAGAGTTCCTGCTCCATACCACTGTTCAGCACCTTCTTCTCCTCATTGGGATCGACACTCCTATTTATCGAAAGTACTGCAATACACCCCCTATACTTGTGGGTCATCAAGACTATTTTCTGGCACCGTTGCTGGGGAGTGAAGCGCTATTGAAGAGTGGAACTGGTAAAGGAAACTTCTACTGTGAGTATTGCTTTTGTTACTGCTTGTTACTTTGTTTCCAATATGGATAACCCACTTGGTTTTCTGTTTGGGAAAACTAGTACCACTGCTAGGTTAGTAGATGAACCACCACCTGTAGAGATAGATCCTTTTAAGATACCTACAAGTATTGTTAATCATGTTATGGATAATTATTATTTAGGGGATGGAATTGTCCATCCTGGTGATCACTTGATTTTTATCCATGAATTATGCGGGTTGTTTAAGTGCGCAGGTATCACAACCGAATAGGTGAATAAGAAATTACTCTCCATATCCTTGAAAGGGAGAGCTGAAGAATGGTACAAGCTGCTGAAGAATGGACAATCCATGGAATAGGAGGAGATGGCATCTCCCTTTTACTATAAATTTTATCCTCTAGTGAGATTCATTAGGATATAAATCTTATATATAACTTTTGGCCTCATGATGGAGAGAGTACAGCTCAAGCTTGGGGGAGATTGAAGTTACTAAATGCATAAATGTTCTATTCATAAACTCCCTAACAATATTATTCACAATAACTTTTATGCTAGGCTTTCGCTTCATGATAAAGATTTACTAGATGCTTCTTGTGCTAGATCATTCACACGTATAAAGGAAGAAGCTAAATGGGATCTCTTAGACCATATTCAAGATAATACTGAGGCTTGGGATAATGACAAAGGAAGAAAGTCAGGTATAAACTATGATTATGAATGCATTAAATCTTTTATGGGAACTGATGACTTCCGTGATATTAGCAATGAGTTTGGTCTTGATACTCAAGTTCTTGCCAAATGTTTTAATGATTTTCCTCTTATATTGATATTCCCAAGAAAGAGTGGGACAAGTACCATGCTCCTTATAAAGACATTGTCACCCAAGTTCCTGCTAGCACAGAGGTTTGTACTGTTGATCCTATGTTGCCTGAACTTTATGTGGAGAAAATCCCTTTTCCTGCTAAGGTAATGGAACATTCCATTATAGCTAATGTGGTTAGCAAAAGTGCAAAGAAAACTATGGAGCCTGACGAGGTCATTGATATTGAGCCTGTGGTAGCTATTATGAAAGATCTTGTCACTAGAAATATAGAGGATGAGCATATTGTCTTTTGTGAAGACGCTACTAATATTGTTTCTCATCCTAAAAAGCTAGAAAATTTAGTGTCCCTGTGCTTTCTGTTAGAATTGGTAATCATAGCTATTATGGTTTATGTGATACTGGTGCTAGTTCTAGTGCTATTCCTTATGAGATTTACAGGGAAATAATGCATGAGATTGGTCCTTGTGAGCTTGAGGCCATTGATGTGGTTATTCACCTTTCTAATAAGGAGACCATTTTCCCTATTGGAATTGTAAGAGATGTGGAGGTTCTCTGTGGTAAGATTACGTATCCTGCTGATTTTCTAGTGCTTAATTCAGCAGCTAACAAAACTTGTCCTATCATTTTTGGTAGACCTTTCTTGAACACTTGTGGAGCTATTATAGATTGTAAGAAGGAAAAAGTTTTTACTAAGTATGATGGAAAGTCTTATGTGTTTAACTTTTCCAAATTTTCTATAGCTCCTTGTGAAAACAGCTTGCGTAATAAAGATTTTAGGATGGAACACTTGCTTCTATTGATCCGGTTTATGACCTTGGACCTCTTTTTGGTGACTGTAAGTATGCTCATTCTGATGATAAAGTTGTTTCCAGTGATAGTCATATTGTCAAATTTATTCAAAGTTCTACTGAAAGTTATTACGAGAGAGGGAAACAGGGTTTTATGCATCTCAATAATGTTAAGTTTCCCTGTTTTATGTTGAAAGCTTTGAAGTTGCATTTGTTTTGTCTTCCTATGCTTGTGGATTTTTGTTTCAACAATTTGTTTT
Organism: Avena atlantica; assembly: GCA_910589765.1. Classification (NCBI taxonomy): domain Eukaryota; kingdom Viridiplantae; phylum Streptophyta; class Magnoliopsida; order Poales; family Poaceae; genus Avena; species Avena atlantica. The sequence continues at coordinate 42,474,061 of OU342736.1, read as the reverse complement.
CTCATGACTCTCCCATGCATAGGAAGTGGGTTAGACTCAAAGGTTTTGGTTATTTGCTTCTTGATTCTCTTTTTCACTCCAGATATATATCCTATGTGAGCATCTTTGAAAGTTTCAAGCCTAACTTAAAGGCATTAAATAAAAGTACTTGCTAGGAGATAACCCAAGAGTTTGGTTGAGTCTTGGAAATTGTTACCTCAGTAATAACCTCTCCTTATCCTTTTTTTTTGGTTTTTGTGTCAAGTTCAACTACTTTTGTGAAGTAGAGGAGTTTTGAAAAGTGGCTGTCCTGGGACAGATTTTTCTGCTACATTGTGAAAATTCTTGAGGGAGCTCAGTACGTTGGATGGAGGTGCATTTTTCTAATCTTGTTCTCCAAGTTATTACCCAACTTTATTAGTTCTGCACTTTTTAATTTGAGCAACAGAAGGTTTTTGAAAAAATCAATCTTTACCTGCTGGTCTGTTTTGACAGATTTTTGTTATCATTTGCATTTGCCTCTTTTAGAAGCCTTTGTTTTGATGGATTTCAGTTGAAGTGTGAACCTAAAGTTTTGTTGTTTTGCATACAATAATTTTGCCATTGAAGTTTGTCGTGGGAATGGTCACGGCAGACGCTGCAATCGGCAACGAGTAGTAGAACGAGGGGCAAGGGCGGCCAGCCATCTGCGGTGCGAGATGAGGGCAAAGACAGAGGGTTTTACCCAGGTTCGGCCCGCCAGAGGGTAAAGACCTACTCCTTCTAGATTGTATTATGGAGGTGTTACAATGGGCGATATCGGCGGCTAGGCGGCGAGTCGCTGGGGTGTATGAGGTAACGTGTCTCTACTCACCCTATAGGGAGGTTTATATAGGCTCACCTCCCCTAGGGTTTACATATCTCAACCGATTCGGTTAAAGCTTCAGTAGCCGTTTAACCTCACCCGACTGGGCCTATCTACTCGCCTGGGCCTTCAGGTTCCAGTCGCTCAGTTCCTGGCTGGGCTTCGATCCACTCGCCGTTCTACAGGCCCACTCGCCGGGTCTTGGGCCAGTCGGAAACGTCCTGCTGGGTATACCCTGGTAGGCATATCCCCATCAGTAGTCCCCGAGGCCGTCGTCGATTAGGCGTAGGTGGCTGCTGGCAGTCGGAGTATACGGCTTCAGAGTAGGCACCCAATCGAATCGTCGGCGGGCTCCTGTATAAAGGAGACAACCAATGATCCAGGTCGCAGTTTTGGCGAGTCGAGTCGGCGAAAACACTGTCTTAGTGATTGGGTCAGCGAGCCGAGTGGCCGTAGGTGGACCGTCAGGCGTGGTCAAACTAGCCGTTGGGGTAATCCAACAGTAACTTTCGGCGTAATCACCGCGTGGTAACGGCTCCCTGATTTGGCGGGTAACTCCCGCTATATAAGAGGAATGGCAGGCAATCGTAGAGCCAACTCCTCACCACTTCTTCCGAGTGCGCGCATTTTCCTTCCTTTGCTCCGCAATCCCGTCGACCCAAAATCCCCCGATCTCCAACCAATCTTTCGGCCATGGCCCTTTCCACCGAGCCGTGGGGTAGGTCCAAGTGCACGAGGGCGCAGCTGGCCTCTTTCGAGGAGGCCGGGATCCTGCGAGCCGGCTGTTGGCGTATCCCCGTAGCCGGAGAAACGACCCCAAACCCGCGAGAGAGGGAATTCGTCTGTTTCACCAGTCATCTCGAGCGGGGGCTAGGGTTTCCTACATCCCTATTCTTCCGGCGCTTCTGCGCCTACTACGGGATCCAGCCTTCAGATCTGGGTCCCCACAGCATTGAGGAGCTCGCCATCTTCGTGGCGTTCTGCGAATGCTACTTGGGCTGCCGGCCCTACTTCCCCTTGTGGCAAGATCTGTTCCATGGACGGATCAGCCGCGAGGAGGCAGGCGGCCCAATGTTAGCCGCGGGCGGCTTGACGTTTCAGCTCAAGTCCAAAGCTTCTTTCTTTGATCTGATGCTACCCACCAAGGCAGCGAGTGACTGGAAGAAGTCGTGGTTCTACGTGGCCGAGGCGACCCCGGAGGGCGAGGTGGCGATCCCGCGGTACTCCGCTAGTCGTTCCGAGCCGCGCCATCTCCAAGTCGGCAAGCTCCCCGACGACCAGCGGATGGTCGTTGACGAGATGCTCCAGACCATCCGTGGTCTGAAAAAGAAGGGTCTTCAAACGATAAACTTGTACAATTGCTGGCTTGGGCGGCGGCTCGTTCCACTCGCCCAGCGCGACCACTACATGTACCAGTACACGGGCCGGGGAGACTCGACGAAGGACTGCCTCGACGAGTGGAAGCTGGAGGATTATCTCCCAGCGTTGAAGAAGATTACCCAGGCGGTGTACCTGGATGCGCAGGCTGGGGTCGCCCCCTACACCGCGAAGCGTCCGACTCCAACGGTAATTTCTTTACCTTGATCGCAGTCGCAGTATATGCAGTCGCGGTAATTCTGATTCCGTTTTGTATTCGTCGCAGCTATTCCAAGTGGTGGAAGGGTGGCTCCCACCTTCGGATGATGAGAGCTCGGGCCCATCCGCCCAGGACATAGGCGAATCGCCGCCTACCAAGGGCAACGAGGACGAGTCCGAAGAGGAGGTCGCCCCGCTGGTCCGAAAGACCCGCGGGCAATGACAGCGCGAGATCGAGGCAAGCAGAAGCCTCGAACGTCACGACGACGACGACGAGCTCCCAGAGACCACCTCGCGCCGTCAAGCCACTCCGTCAAAGAAGAAGAGGAAGGAAAGGGAGGCGAGGGCCCCCCCCCCGAAAAATAAGATGAGGCCGTCGAAGACGGCCTCGCCGTCGCACTCGGCGAGCAGCTCAGACGCTCCCAACCCAGCCGGCGACGGCGCGCCACCAGCGACAGCCGTGCTGGACGCGGCGACCGTGGAAGTGCCGCTGGCTTCAATGCCTCCGCCATTTGCCCCAGTCTCTGGGCTGGGGGAGGCTCCGGCTGCGGCGGCTTCGCCTCGCAAGGACGCTCCGGCTGCGGCGGCTTCGCCCCGCAGGGAGGCTCCCGCCGAGGAAGTCCCAGAGGCGCCAGCTGCGGCCTCAACGACGACGAAGCCGTCCGTGTCTTGGGCACGCGACGTCCTGGAGTTGGGGCTCAGTCGCCGTCTGGGCCCTGAGCTGGAAAAACCGGCCGGCCTCCGTACGGGACTGCGTTTCATTCCAGTCGCCAAGTGAGTGCACTCACCCTTCCTTGCTTTTCATAATCATTTCGATTGTTTTTGCTTATTCGATTTATGCACAGGACCGGAGTGAAGAGGATGGGCCATCCGACCGTGTCTAAGGTGCCACCCGTCGTTAGAGAGGAGGACCCTTTCCGCAAGAGGAAGGCGGACGAGGTCGTCGCCTCGGCGGACAGCAGCAAGAAGGCCAAGGGTGATAACGTCGTCACGATTTCGGACGATACGGCGGTCGCACCGGCCGGGCCCGCGGTGGAGGCAGCCGCGTCTGCGAAGGAGGGTACCTCCTTGCCTGGAACGGCGGAGGCAACCTTCCTTGGAGCGGGTGCCTCTATCGCTACCTTCCCGCGCTTCGTGACCAAGGCGGCCACGGCGAGTGGAGCTGCGCCCTCGAGCCACGCTCCTGGGACCGTCGATGCTGAAGTCGACCAACATCGTGGGCATACGTCGGTGTTACTCGCGTCCGTGGACGCGATGCAACTCCATGGCATGCTTGGCGCAGCCATCCAGGTACATCCAGTCCCCGAGGATTAGGTCGGTGCTTTGCAGCGGCTTGATTCTTTTAATTTCTCGTTATTATTATTATTATTTTTACTTTTGCATCCAGTCCTCGAGTGCGCACTCGCTTAATTTCAGCGGGTGGGCACTTAGGAATTTCTTGATCGCCAGTCCCCGAGTGCGCACTCGCTGAATTTCAGCGGGTGGGGACTTAGGAATTTCTTGATCGCCAGTCCCCGAGTGCGCACTCGCTGAATTTAGCGGGTGGGCACTTAGGATTTTCTTGATCGCCAGTCCCCGAGTGCGCACTCGCTGAATTTCAGCGGGTGGGCACTTAGGAATTTCTTTTTGACTAACCTTTTCGGTGATGTGCAGGGTCTGCAGCTTGAGTCGGCGGACCGATTGGCCGCGAAGCAGCGCGCGGAGAAGGAGCTGGCCATCGCCCAGGAAGCGAACAAAGGGCTTCAGGATTTTGCTGCGAAGGCAGAGGAAGCTCGCCAGGGGCTTGTCCCCGCTGATGAATTGGCGGCGGCGCAATCGGCCTTGAGTGCCGCTGAACAGCGGATCGCCAACCTCGAGCGCGAGCTGCGGGAGGCGAAGGAAGAAGCGAGCTCGGCTGACGGGCGAGCTAAGGCCGCTATTGCAGCCGCTGAGGAGGATCGCAAGGTGTCGGAAGTCCTTATTGCTGGGCTTCAGGACAACCATGCATCGCTTCAATGCTTCATCACGGAACTCGCCCGTCCGCTGCTTGGTGAGTATGCCTTCCCTTTGCGGTGATTGTGTCTTTTGTGGTGTACGTCGTACTCATTATTGTCTTCTACTCGCAGGTCGCATCATTGATAGCGAAGGAGAGGCGAGTTCGCTCTACGCGAGGCAGTGCGTAAGTATGCTCGTTGACTCAGCGACGTTGTCGGCGACGTGCATCCGTGCCTACCTTCAAGAGATATCGCCCACAGAGGTGATTCCCAGCGACCTCGTTGAAGTGTGGAAATATCTGGAGAAGGCGCCCGCGGTTGTTGAGTATATGACGCGGTCGGCGTTTTGGCGGGGAGCGTCGACGGCCCTGAGCCTTGGATTCGCCCACTTCCCCGAAGATTTCGACATCGACGATGTGACGAGTGGATATCCATCGTCGACTGGCGCGGTGGAGCTGTCCGAGGTCCTCAAGTTGCAGGAGTGTGCCGCCACGTACTCAGAACGTGTCTGGGCAATGGGCGACCTCCTTCCGTACCAGGAGACGGTCGTCGCGCCGAACGACCACGAGACGCCGCATCGTGACTTCAAAGTCGAGCAACCTTTTCGCGCGGGGATGGCGGGTGAACTGATGACGTATCCGTCAAACCCGTACACGGCGTTCATCCGCAATCGCTAGGATGTTGGCGAGTCGTCATCGAAGCCTGCAGAGTAGGATGGTTTGCCTTGTGGCGTTAACAGCAGGTCTGCCACGCGGGCATATTTTGTACCACGAAACAATGCAATACCCAATTGAATGAGACGTTGTGTCTATTTTGGTATTTGTTGTGTGTTTGTGATTGATTTTTGAACGAGTCCCCGAGCGCGTCCGCCCTTTTTGTGGGGTTTACCTCGTATATGATGTATGTGTTGTTGTTATGTGTTTTGATGTTTTAGTCGACTCGCCCGAGATCGAAGAGCCAGTCGCTAGGCGACTCCCTTGAGTTCTCTGTACTTTACCGTTTTCCCGTACGCGAACGAGGTCGAGTGGCCAAGTCCCCGAGCGTGGTACTTGGTAGTTCTAGGCGCGACTCGAGGGTGGTTGAGGACTTAGCGCGTTGGTGTGAGCGCGTCACTCCTGCCTGGCCCGTGGGGTCAGTCGCGTGGCGAGTCCTGGGCATGCTCTCTTACTTGGCGTTTTCCCTGACCGCTCGCGACGAACTGGTCCTCAGTCCCCGAGCGTGGTACTTAGCCGTTCGAGTCGCTATGCCGAGGATGCGGAGGACCAAGGTCGCTGTGAGAAGAGAGGGCAGTTGTCTTGGCTCGTAGAACCAGTCGAGCTAGGCGACTCCAATGGGGCTCCGGGTGGGCGTTTTTCGTGGACGATGCAAGACCAGAGGTTATTCAGTGCTCTTACACCGCACTACTTAGCCGTGCCGATCGCTGTACCAAAGGTTGACTTCTGCATTTAGCATAACGCTGTTATTACGAGTGCGAGTGGCACAAGTCATGGAGAGTGGGCGCAATTTGTGGTAACCGTTTCTTGTTATTTCATAGCGACTGGAGAGTACATGTGTGGGTTCTAGGAGTAGAACTTCCGGAGGAGGTTTACATTCCATGGTCGCTTGACGTTGAGTTCGCCGTCCCCGCGGACGTCGATGAGGTAGTAGGCGTCGTTGCCGAGTACGCGCCCGATAGCGAATGGGCCTTCCCACGGAGGGGAGAGCTTGTGCATGCCCTTCTTGTCCTGGATGAGGCGTAACACCAGGTCGCCTTCATGGAAGGTGCGAGCTTTCACCCGCCGGCTGTGGTAGCGGCGGAGTCCTTGCTGGTAGATGGCAGTGCGTGACCGAGCGAGCTCGCATGCTTCATCGAGTTGGTCGATCCCGTCTTGGCGGGCAAGCTCGTTTGCAGCCTCCGTGTAGTGGACGACCCGCGGCGAGTCGTGTTCGAGGTCGGTGGGCATGACGGCCTCGGCGCCATAGACCACGAAGAAGGGAGTGAATCCCGTCGATCTGTTGACTGAGGTGCGGATCCCCCATATGACGGAGGGCAACTCCTCGACCCAGCACCCGGCGGTGCGCTCGAGTGGTACTTGGAGTCGCGGCTTCAGGCCGTGTAGGATGCTTTGGTTGGCCCGTTCCGCCTGGCCGTTGGACTCCGGGTGGGCGACTGACGCGAGGTCGAGCCGGATATGGTGCTCTTCGCAAAATTCGGCCATGGCTTCCTTGGCGAAGTTGGTGCCTTTGTCCGTGATGATGCTGTTGGGGAACCCGTAGCGATATATGAGCTCGCATAAGAATTTAGTGGCGGTCTTCCCGTCGCATTTCCGGACTGGCTTGGCCTCCACCCACTTCGTGAATTTGTCGACGGCGACTAGCAGGTGGGTGTAGCCAGAGGGGGCCTTCTTGAAGGGGCCTACCATGTCCATGCCCCACACAGCGAATGGCCAGGTGATGGGGATTGTTTTGAGCGCCAAGCTCGGTACGTGCGTCTGATTGGCGTACTTCTGGCACCCGGCGCATCGCTGGACGATGTCGACAGCGTCGGCGTGTGCGGTGGGCCAGTAGAAGCCGTGTCGCATAGCCTTGGCGACCAGGGAGCGAGCGGCGGCGTGGTGGCCGCAGTCACCTGAGTGAATGTTGTGGAGGATTTTGCGTCCTTCAGCTGGTTGGACGCAGCGTTGGAACACGCCGGTGACGCTGCGCTTGTGGAGGTCGCCGTCGATGATGGTGTAAGACTTGCATCGACGAGCGATCATTCGAGCGTCTGTCTCGTCTGCTGGCAGGGTGCCGGCTTCCAGGTAGGCGATGTAGGGCTTGGTCCACTCGTCTGGCTCGTTGACGAGTGCAACCAAGGATGCCTCTTGTTGTAGTGGGACCCCAATGTCGATCTCCCTCGGGGGAGAGACTGATGGCTCGGTAATCGTGTCGAGGAAAAAGCCGGCGGGAGGCGTGAGTCGAGCCGACCCGATGCGGGAGAGTGCGTCGGCCTCCTCATTTTTTCGCCTGTCGATCCACTCGACAGAGTAGCCGGTGAAGTGGCCGCCCAACTTGTCCACCGCTTGGCGGTACGCCGCCATGGTAGGGGAGACGGCGTCGCAGGTGCCGGCGACTTGCCCCGCGACAAGGTCGGAATCTCCGTAGCAGCGGAGGAGATTGACGTTCATCTCCTTGGCGGCTCGCATGCCGTGGAGTAGGGCCTCGTATTCAGCCATGTTGTTGGTGCAGGGCGTGAAGTCGAGGCAGAGGATGTAGCGGAGCTTGTCGCCCTTTGGTGAAGTCAACACTATCCCTGCGCCTGCACCGTCCGCGTTCTTGGAGCCGTCGAAGTGCAGGCTCCAGTAGTGGAGGTACGGCAGCTTCTCTGGCTGCTGGGCCTCCTCCCAGTCGGCGATGAAGTCTGCCAGTGCCTGTGACTTGATCGCCTTTCGTGGCTCGTATTTGATGTTGTGGACGCCGATCTCGACGGCCCACTTGGCGACCCGCCCGGTCGCCTCGCGATTGCGGATGATGTCTTGCAGTGGTGCTGAGGAGACGACCGTGATCGGGTGCTCCTGGAAGTAGTGCGGCAGGCGCCGCTGAGCCCTGAAGACCGCGTATACTAGCTTTTGGTACTGTGGGTACCGCTGGCGCGACTCGGTGAGGACCTCGCTGATGTAGTACACCGGCCGCTGAACCGGGCGCTCCTTTCCTTCCTCTGGTCGCTCGACGACCATCACGGCGCTGACGACGCGCTCGGACGCCGCGATGTAAACCAGCATGGGTTCTTTGTCGGCGGGGGCGGCGAGTAGCACCTTTTTGAGGTCGCGTAGAGCGTCGTCCGCCTCCTTGTCCCACTGGAAGGTGGGGTTCTTGCGCATCAGGCGGTATAGGGGCATCGCCTTTTCGCCTAGGCGGGGGATGAAGCGACTGAGAGCCGCTACTCGCCCGGCCAGCTTCTGGACGTCGCGCAGGCACTCGGGTTTGCCGAGCCGGGCGATCGTGTCGATCTTTGTGGGGTTCGCCTCGATCCCTCGTTTGGAGACGACGTACCCCGGTAGTTGTCCGGTGGGTACACCGAAGGTGCACTTGCCTGGGTTGAGCTTTATCTTGTATCTTCGCAGGTTGGCGAAAGTTTCCGCCAGGTCGGCGAGTAGGTCGCCTTGGCGAGCGGACTTCACGACCACGTCGTCGATGTAGACGTGGATGTTGCGGCCAATTTGGCTCGCGAGGCATTCTTGCATGCACCGCTGGTAGGTCGCCCCGGCGTTCTTGAGGCCGAAGGTCATGGCGGTGTAGCAGAAGGCTCCGAATGGCGTGATGAACGCCGTCTTCTCCTCGTCATCGACAGCCATTTTGATCTGGTTATACCCAGAGTAGGCGTCGAGGAAACATAGCGACTCCGAGCCCGCGGTTGAGTCGATTATCTGATCGATCCGCGGGAGGACGAACTGCTCCTTTGGGCAGGCACCGTTCAGGTTTGTGTAGTCGATACACATTCTCCAGGTCCCGTTCTTTTTCTCGACCAAGACTGGGTTTGCCAGCCACTTGGAGTACTTTATTGGCCGGATGAAGCCGGCGGCGAGTAGCCGCTGCACCTCCTCGTCGATTGCTCGACGGCGCTCTTCATTGAAGGGCCGCAGCGACTACTTGACAGGTCGCACTTTGGGGTCGGCGTTTAGCTTGTGCTCAGCGAGCTCCCTAGGGACACCGGGCATGTCAGAGGGTTTCCATGCGAAGATGTCCCTGTTCTCACGGAGGAACTCGATGAGCGCGCCTTCCTATGTTGGGCTCATGCCCGTCCCGATCGTCACCGTCTGGCTGGAGTCGCCTGGGACCAGCTCGACGGTGCGGGTGTGCATCGTGGCCTCAAAGGTTGAGGTGTTTGCGCCCTCTGAGTTGGGCTTCTTGAGTATGGTGGGGTCGTCGTTGTTGACCCCGCTCGCGTACTTGGCGAGCTCGTCGGCGTGGTTTGTCTCCGCCGCGATGACTGCGTCAGCGAGCTCAGCTCCTTTGGCCTCGCACTCGGCGGCCATGTCGGGGTCGCCGTGGATGGTGATGACGCCGCATGGCCCGGGGAGCTTCATCGCGTTGTACGCGTAGTGGGGCGCTGCCATGAATTTGGCGAACGCCTAGCGCCCCAGGACGCAGTGGTAGGGGCTGTCGAAGGGCACCAGCTCGAAGACGATCCGCTCGGTGCGGAAGTTTGCCGGTGTGTCGAAGGTTACTGGTAGCATGACCTTGCCGATCGGGTACGCCTTCCGACCGGGGACGATGCCGTGGAATGTGGTGTGAGTCGTCTCGATCATTGACTGCGGGAGGCACAGCCGCCTGAAGGTGTCGAGGTAGAGGATGTTGATGGCGCTGCCGCCGTCCATCAGTATCTTGGTGAGCCAGTAGTCGCCAACCTTGGGTTTGACCACCAAGGCGACTCGTCCTGGGTATTCGATGCGTGGCGAGTGGTCTTGGTGGCTCCAGGTGATGGGCTGCTCCGACCAGTTCAGGAACTGGGGGACGTCTATTTGGGCCACCGCATTGACGGCGACGGCGCGGGCGATGACCTTCTTCTCGCTCTTCGTGTTGAAGCCTGTGAAGGTGTGGAGCGATCCGGCCACTTTGCCGAATTTTCCGCCGTTTGGCGGGTCGTTGTCGGGGTCCTCCCGTGCTCGCCGTGCCTTCTCGATTTCCCTGAGGATGTGGCAGTCGGCGGTGGTGTGCGTTGCGGGCTTCCCTTCCCTGCTATGGAACGCACATGGTTGGTTAAGGAGGGCCGCAGGATCAAACCTTGGCTTGTTCTTGTAGTTACCGCCGTCGCGGCGGAAGCTCTTGGGCTCGCGCTGCGCGTGCCCGGCGTTGGCGACGAAGTCGACTCGCCCGTCACTGCGGCGCTTGCCGGTGAGGCGAGTGCCGCTGTAGCGTAGGTCGGTTCGGCGTCCGCCGTCGTTGCCGCCCATGCGGCGTTGGCCTCCTGACTCGTCGTCAGTTTCCTGGTTTGGATCTTCCTCGGCGTACCGTTTGGCGATCTGGAGGAGGTCGGGGATGTTGTCGAGTGTACGGGAGTGTCGCTTGAGCTTGGCGACCAGGGGCTCGTAACGGCACGAGGTCTTGAAGCAATGGATCGCGGTGTCCGGTTGGATGCCGGCCGCGTTGTACCAAAGTTCTTGCCACCGTTGGACCCAATTGCGGGTCGACTCGCGGGGTCCCTGGACGCATCGCTCCAGGTCCTCGATGGTGGTGGCGCGGGTGTAGGAGCACTCGAAGTGCCTGACGAAGGCGTCGCGCATCTCCTCCCAGGAGTCAATACTGTCCTGGGGAAGGGTGTTGATCCACTGCCTGCACGTCCCCTCCATCATCAGGGGAGGTAACGAGCGGCTAGCAGGTCAGTATGGCCTGCGATCCCCATCGCCATGAGGTATGTGTCGAGCCAGACGGCGGGGTCGTACAAGGAGTCGTACTTTTCTATCTCTTTTGGCGCCTTGAAGTTTGGCGGGTACTTCTCGCCTCGGATCATTGGTCCGAAGCACTTGGGTCCGAGTCGACTAAGCGATCCCATAGGCTCGCCGTCGCGGCGATTAGTTAGGGTATGTCGCAAGTCGTCGGGCTGGCGTGCGCGCCAACTTTGGTTGTTGATGATGTGGGTGCGGGCGTCGATGGGCTGCCCGTTGGCAGCGACGAGGTTAGTTGCTGGCCTGGGGTCGTTGGTGGAGAGTGCCGCGTTCGCGGGTCGGTGTTGGAGCTGCAGCGGCTCTGGTGGCGGGCAGTTGAGGGTGTTTGCCGCCGCTGGGCGGCCGCTGGAGGCCGCTCTGCTTCCCGAGGAACGCGAGTATACTCGACCTGCCGAGTCGGCGCCCGCTCTTTGCTGCTCGACGGCCTTCGCGAGCAGCGCCCTGACGTATTGGATCTGTAGGGCGCCGTCGCCTGTGGCTGTGATGCTGTCGGCTGCTGCTCGTCCTGCCACGAGGTTGTCCATTGGGGTGGAGAACAGTGGGAGGCCGTTTGCGTCTCGCTCCCGTCAGGAGACTACTATCCGCGGCTGGTCCCTGGGAGGGGTGCGGTTGGGTGGGTGTGGGGCGCCCCTCGCCGTTGATCCTGGCGGGGGCCGGGCGCTTCCTCCTGGTGGCGCGTTCTCGCAGATCGCGCGTTCGGCCACGCGGGCCGGGTCGTTTTCGTCGTCGAAGTTCAGGGCACGCCCTTGAACGGTGGGGTTCAGACGTGACCTGATCCGCTGCTGGTGGTAGCGTGATAGCTCCTGCGCCGTCACCTGCTCGAGGCGAAATTTTTCGCGCTCGGCTTGCTCCTTGCGCACCGCCTCCGCCAGTTTCAGGCAGAGTTCCTCGACCTCCATTGTTGTGGCGTTAGGAGGGATTGGGGTGGAGAAGGGATCCTCCGGCGGATCGGCGCCGATGGCCATGTAGGTCGCGGCGTGGCGACCGGTTCCGTCGCGGAGGTCGGCGGAGTTCTCCGACCCGGAGTCGAATTCGAAGATCCCGAGGATGGAGGGGTCCTCGAAGTCCCCCACGTTGGAGACTTGGGCGATGGAACCCGCGGATGAAGCCGCGGTGATGGACCCGGCGAGTGACGCCGGGGTCGCCGAGTCGGCGTCGTCATTGAGGGCCGCGTCCTCTGCGGCCGCTGAGTTCTCGGCCACGTTGTTGTGGGCCGAATTGTACTCGGAGGCGAGGCGGTGGATCGTGCGGATCTGGCTCTCGGAGAGTCGATCGCGTGGCGGCGACTCGCGGATGCGAGCCGAGTCCTCCGAGACGATGACGTCGGTGAGGCCGACGAAGAGGCTGATCGTGCCGATTGGCAGGATCACGCTGTGCGTGACGGGTCGCGCCGCCGGGACGTAGCTGCTCGGCAAGATCTGGAGCATCTCGCCGATCGCTATCATGCGGCTGGTGGCGACCGTCTCGTTGATGGGCAGATTGGATCTCGCCGCAGAACACCGGCCAGACCGGCCAGGCCCCACGGTGGGCGCCACTGTCGTGGTAATGGTCACGGCAGATGCTGCAATCGGCAGCGAGTAGTAGAACGAGGGGCAAGGGCGGCCAGCCATCTGCGGTGCGAGATGAGGGCAAAGACACAGGGTTTTACCCAGGTCCGGCCCCCCGGAGGGTAAAGACCTACTCCTGCTAGATTGTATTATGGAGTTGTTACAATGGGCGAGCTCGGCGCCTAGGCGGCGAGTCGCTGGGTGTATGAGGGAATGTGTCTCTACTCACCCTATAGGGAGGTTTATATAGGCTCACCTCCCCTAGGGTTTACATATCTCAACCGATTCGGTTAAAGCTTCAGTAGCCGTTTAACCTCACCCGACTGGGCCTATCTACTCGCCTGGGCCTTCAGCTTCCATTCGCTCAGTTCCTGGCTGGGCTTCGATCCACTCGCCGTTCTGCAGGCCCACTCGCCGGGTCTTGGGCCAGTCGGAAACGTCCTGCTGGGTATACCCTGGTAGGCATATCCCCATCAAAGTTTGTGTATTGCCTTGTGAGGAAAGGAAAATTCCAGGAGAAGGAGAAAAGGAGTCTGCAGAGTTCGTCTATGACTAGGTAAAAGTGGTGAAAACAGAAGGTTCGTGAAACCCCAATCTTTTTATATTTTTGATGTTTTTAGTACATAAAGAAGAATACGAGACGGAACTGAAGAGGAAACAGAGTCTGGGTGGTCAAACCCACCCTAGGAGCGGGCCCCTGCCTGGCTGGAGGGGGTGTGCCACCCCCAAACTCCGTCTCCTCCTCGTTTCCGTGTCAAAACCTTCCTTATGCTTTGAAACCTCGTAATATATAACCCCCCGGATCCCCCGAGATTCGTGCATCGTGTTCTCGTCGTTTTTTCGTTTCGATCTGTTTCTGTCAGGAAATCTTCTCAAGTTTAGAGCACCATGGTCTCCGCCAACGATAAAGGCAAGAAGCCCGAGGAAGAAAAACCTCACGTTCCCAAGGAGGAGGAGATTCTTGTTGGGGATGAAGAGGACATGGAGGAGGACAAGCATCCGGACACCAGCGCTACTGTCGCAAGCATTGGAGTGGTGGCAGACCCTATCAAGCTTAGGAGGACAGCACGGATGTCTACATGAGGGAAACCTCCACGTTGTTTCTACAATCCACGATCATAACCTCCACGTAACAAGAGACCTTTCCATACTTCTATACATGAGCGTCAATACCAACATGTGCCCAAAGGTAACTTGCCCTCGGTTTGGTATATGCCTCATTCTAACAATGTAGAGAAGGAACATGCTAAGGATGAAGAGTGGGGAAAGAATAACAAGAACTGGGATTCTTGGTCTGACATGATCATGAACCGTATAGAGAAAAACTCAGAGCTAATCCATACTCTTACATTTGAGTTTGAGGAGTTTAGGAAGCTGATTGAAGAGATTATCAAGAGAACACCACAACCACCAAATGAGTAATTCGTCATCAGGTTTGGCATCCCCTTGGCTTGTTCCAAGATTGGGGGAGTGACGCGGTATCACCATCATTATCTTTTACCTTTTTAGTGGATTCGTATATTTGGTAGAGAGGTTATCTTATGGTTTGGTTTGCATGTGGAAGTATCTCTCCTTTAGTTGGTTATCTATGTATCCCTTGGTGTGAGTGCCTTTATTGGAATACTAATGAGAAGCTTCATCTTTTACTTTTTGCACTTCTTATTTTAGTTTGCAATCTCTATAATATTATGGATCTTGTTGATCAGTATTGGCATCACTTTGGTAGCATCAAGTGGATCTAAATTGGTTTTGGCAACCCGAGTTCTGGTCTGGAGCAATACTTTTTGAAGTTTGAAAGAAAAAGAGAAAAAGCTTGCAGGTATTTTGTATCATTTATTTTATTTCTTGATTGGATCATAAGCTTAGTTTTCTTTATTTAAGATCTTTCGTGTATTCAAGGAATATTGCATGTTTGAATTTATCACTTGTATGTTTGCTTGTTTCTTTCAACTCTCTTGCTTGTTACCCAGCCTTGCTAGCCAAAAACCTGTACTGAGAGGGAACACTTCTCATGCATCCAATCCTTTAAACCAAAATCTATGCCATTTGTGTCCACCATATCTACCTATTAGCATTATTGCTATTCCAAGTAAATTCTCAAGTTTCATCTATCTTTCAAATTAAAATTTATTTTGTTATGTGAAAACTAGTTAGTAAAGATCTCACGAACTTGATGGCATACCTTATTTTCTTGCCCCTAATAAACTTGAACCATTGTGTCATTGAAGTTGTATATGCTTGCACCTATACGTTGGGATTAGCGGAACCGTGATGTCACAGGGAATGCTTTCAATATTTCACCTGTATAGTTGATGCCCTATTGTTTGCGGATGTCGTCGGTGTGAAATAAAAGTGTAAGATCCCTCCTTTATAAAGGAAAAGGATCCCTGTGATTGCAATGCTAGTCCCTAGATCATTGCTAGCATCCACAGTTTAAGATGAAGTACACAGATACAAAGGTCATTTATTACATCCATTCCAGAGATAAACATAGTCTTTACAACTCAAGGCCACATGCCTAATACAAGAGTTTGAATAAGTAAATAAATGTAAGTCTTCATCTTCATGTGCCACAGGAAAACATGTTGAGTGTAGACTCATGACACCTAATCCTCATCAGAGTATCCTGCAACATCACAAGTTACAGCCACAGTGGGTCAATACTTTGGAATAGTATTGGCAGGTGATACCTTAGTAAAAATTTAGGTGGACTATATTACTATATGCAATTTGGCTAAGTGTAGCTTGGCTTGCTTTGCTCATAAATAGGTTTTTCCTATTAGTTGAAATCACTAAGTTTTTCTTTGTCAAAACTTTACCCAAGGAACCATCAATAGACATTGAGGTCCTTCACCCTTGTTCACCCACAAGTTTTTACTTAGAAGTTGGAATGATGAGATTCTTGATAGCTTCCATGCCTTGATGCTCAAGTTGTCCATTGCCATGGACTTGGCTAAGTACTTAGATTTTCCCATCTGCAGAGGTTGTGCACTTTCCCCACCAGACTTGGTTTCACCAAGAAAGGACCTTTCAGAAACCTTCCCTTAGACCACATGGACGCGCTCCAACATATCATTACCACTACCACCAACTGTCCAAATAGCTAAGTTCTAGCAACTTATGTGATCCAGGCAGAGCCCATATTGCCAAGTGGCTGCACTAGAAGCTTCTCAACACTTGGCCTCTAAAATCCGTTTGTTCCTGGGTGGCTTTCCACAAGTGAGATACACAAGGTAAACCATAGCCGTGGGCCTTGTGTAACCACTCAACCAAAACCACCAATCAAGTCCCATTCCACCCAGGTGATTCATTGACTTAGTTGTTTTATTAGGCAAAACAAAAGTCCAAAGACTTAGAAATATTTTCATCATAGAATTTATATTTCACCAACCTTTGTTTGCTACTAGCTAGGCTAAGCATAGCATAGATAGTAACTTAACTTAGAAATTTCCTAGCAATTCTACAACTACTTAGGATTTCCCAACATAGCATATAGGCAAAATAATAACATGCAAGACTTAGCAAAATATTTCTAATGCTTAGTATAAAATATAGGTATAGAAATATTCATGAAGTACCACTTGCCTTGGTAGTTGGGAGAGTAGCACTCTTCACAATCACAATCACTAGCACCAAAGTCTACACAAAGAATATAGCCACAATCACATACAAGACATATTCAATCAAAATACATATGCATGCATGCAAGATACTAAGTGATGATTTTTAAAACCCAACCAAGCAAGTGCATAGAACTGAATCTTAAACAAGTCAAAAACTTGCCAAACCAAGTTTATTTGACACTAAAAACAATTCCTACACATTTCATATGCTCAAATAAGCCCTACACATGTTTCTGCAAATAAAAAATATTTTAACAGAAGCAAAACTTTAAACACATTGCATAAATGGAAAGGGCTTGATCTCCTGATTCCAACGGTATAAAATTAGTCAAAATCTAACGTGGGAATCAAAAGTTATAGCTAAATCAAATTTGGATATAAATCAGATTTCAAATTCTGTTTTTAAACCAAACCCTAGCCACGCGGCGCTATCTTATTGGCCGATACCGTTTCACTCAGGATCACCCTTCCTCGCCGTCAGATCAAGTCAGATCCAACGCGCCAGATTCAAAGAAAATGTTTCGCTCAGATCTAATCTGGTCCTTACGATACCGATCTAACGGCTACCGTTGCTCTGACCATAGCCTAGCGGCGCTAGCGGCGGCGACTGGCGGCGGTGCGTCTGTTAGTGGCGGCGCTGGCATTCTAGGTCGTCCGGGGAGGGGAGAGGGTGATTACCGGAACCGCAGAGAGTTGCTGAAGCTCAAGGTGGCGGTGGCTTTGCAAGGGGCGCACGGTATGGGCTGCTGGAGCTCGTCGGAGTCGTGCATGGCGTCAGGTGGTTGCTGTCAAAGTCGTTGCCGAGGTTCCGCGTCGCCCTAGCACGAACCATATGGTTTAGGAGACGCGCAGGACAGTGGAGAACAACCTCGTATGCAAGAGGGGGCAAGGGGCGCTCGGAGCTTACCGCAATTGATCGCCAGAGTTGATGGGGTCGTCTGTCTCATGTGGTCGCCGACGTTGCCGAGGCTCTGGATGTTCCTACCATGCACCAGAGGGGTCAGGAGGTGCGCATGGTCGCGGAGATTGTACTGGCAAGTTTAGGCATCAAGGGGCGACGGGGTCTTACCGGAATACCTCGCCGAAGTTGGCTCTGGCTGCAGCGGTGTAACGCGAATTAGGGGCAGCCTGGTGGCGAGAAGAGTGTGCAGCATGGGGGAAAATGACCGCGGCGGGGTGTGGTTTAAATAGGCCAAAGCGCGACAGGAAATGCTCGCGGTATCAAGGCTAATTACGCCGCGCCATTACCGGCATCAACGGCAGCGACGACGTGGTCTGCGGGCGTGATTTGGGGAAGAAGTAGTCGACGTGGAGAGGGCCCGCTTATCAGCGAATAGAACAGAGGGGGAGTGGGGTCCGAGTGTCAGCGGCTCGTTGGGTGCGTCTGCGCGTGAGAGAGGGAGAAGGGAAACCCGGGTGGGCTAGATGGGTTGCTTCTGTTGATGGGCTCAAACCCTGGCGCCGGCCCTTTTCATTTTCTTTATTCCTTTTCTATTTATAATTCAATTTCTTGGAATGGTTTTCAAATGAATTCAAACTCAAATTTAAATCAAATCTTTTCAGGAATTTTGTAGGGTGCAACATTCATGTTTCTGGGCATAGAAACATGTGGTCACTTTGAATTGGCTTGGCCATTTTTGGAAAAATAATATAAACAGTGACATAGCACTTGTTTTATATTGGTTTTGAAATTGGTTTTGAAATTGTATTTTCTTTGAAATTTTGGTTTAAACCTTAGCAATCTAGCAACTCAATCTGAAAGCAATAAGGCACAAAATTTGGTTTTATGAACAACAACATCTCATAGAAAGAGTAGCATTTGTTTCAAATGATGATCACATAAAATAATGAGCTCATATGCTCCTGTTTTTGAATTGTTTTGTTTGAAATGAATTCTATATGATCATGGATGCATGGATGATATGCATGAGTTTGAAACATGATTTTAGGATTGTTACAAAAAGGGGAGCTTATAAGTCCATGGAGTTATGTATGTGTGTTAGAGAAATGCCTGGGCCGCTAGCCTAAGCCATGTCTAATCATGGTGGAAACTTGCAGCATCACCATAGTGAACAATCTATGAAGCTTTCTTTTTATAAAAAAAGAGAGACTTTGAAAAGAGGAAAGAGAGAAAAAGCACCATTTTCCCATGGTAAATAAGAGATTCCTGAGATGCTCATTGTGTGCTTGCCTTGTCATTTTGATTATGGGATAACTCATGTATCATGTGCAAGGGGTACCCCGTTAGCGGTTCTCTATGATAACATGTACTTACTATCACAATAACTTACCGGTAACTAAAGTTTTGTAGCATGAGGAGCGGCCCTCGTACTCAAGGGACATGAGATTGCCGACTTATATTTTGTCAAGCATATACTCCATCTTTGTTCACTTTAACCTTAATCACCTCAAGATGCTTATGATAGGGGAAATGAGAGATCAAAGCTAGTAAGTACCATAATATTTTGAAAGATCTTTATGAACTTGAAACCCCTGCTTCTCTCTATGAAGGGCCTTTCTTCTACTTCTTAGTTGAGTTAGTAAACCCATTCCTATCTATCTCCAGCAAGCATTTGAGTTGTTGTGTTTCAAGCATTCATATGATTATTTATTCAATCATGTTCCTATTCTTCATAGTTTGCACAAAACTCTTATCTGAATGAGTATTACTTTGAAAGCCATCATTGTGAAAATCCTTTTATATTTGAGAAAAGAGTACTTCTATTATAAACTTATTTACAAAATCTTTACTTGAAAACTGATTTGCCAACTGTTCTATGACCAAGAACAAAGTTTGTCATTCCCAATTATGATTTATCTTTATGCATCTTTATTGTGACTCCCTTACTTGTTAAAAGTTAAGTTATATAATGGTGAGTTGCTTTCTTCTATGAGTTGTGCATTGGTAAGTGTGATGCTTCTTGTCCGTATTCTTTTTATCGACACTTCACTCCATAAACCTGTGGACATGTTTACTGAGCTCAGTTTTCGCTTGGGGATAAGCGAGGTCTAAGCTTGGGGGAGTTGATTTGTCCATTTTGCATCACTATTCTATATCATATTTTGCCTCTATTCATTGATATATTCCTTATTAAGAGGTGATACTTATGTCTCTTCATCTGTTTTTGCATGTTGGATGATTATTGAAGGATAAACTGTCGGAGTTAGGGTTCTAAAGGAAAAAAACGGTGTCTAGATGCAATTTTCGCGAAGATCGGAAAAATACCAGAAAAACTAAAGAAAATTATATTTTTCCAAAAGATGAAAAATGCCAGAAGGGGAGGCGGAGTTGGGCCATAGGGGGCCCACACACCCTAGGCGCGGGCCATCCTGGGCCATGCCTACAGGGGGTGTGGCCATCCTGGCCCACCTCTGTCTCCGCCCTCTCACCTATATCTTCTCCTCGAAACCCTAAAGTCGGGAGAGGACCATAGAAAGATTCTGCCGCCTCTGCGGGGCAAAAACTACAGAGAGAGAAAGAGCTCTCCGGCCGACATTTTTCTGCTGGGGAAATTCCTTACCGGAGAAGGGAGATCGTCGCCATCAACACCATCATCAAGCTAGACTTCATCGGGATCATCATCATCATCCACAACATCATCTCCACCAGAACCATCATCAACACTCCATCCCGCTATAACAATTGTGTTGAATCTTGCATAGTTCTTAGGGGAAACTTTCCCGGTGTTGATTACTATTGTAGTTGATTCTTGTGAGTGGAACCATTGAATTATTGTTTATGTTCAGATTTTTATCCATCATTATATCATATTTGATCTTGATCCATATGATGTCCCATGAGTAGTTTGTTTATTTCTTGAGGACATGGGAGAAGTCATGTTGTTAGTAGTCAAATTGTGTTGACGTATTATTCAATAGCTTAATATTTAAGTTGTGGTGCTATTATTATAGTGGTGTCATGTGAACGTCGACTATATGATACTTCACCATTTATGGGCCTAAGGGAATGAATTGTGTATTTCGCTACTAATTGTGGGGTTGCCGGAGTGACAGAAACCTGAACCCCCATTAGGAAATATTTGCACAAGGGAGTGTAGGATCTCAGAGTTTAAGGTTGTCGTTAGGTTTATATCTTAATTGCTTTCTTGTAGTTGCGGATGCTTGCAAGGGGTTTATTCACAAGTATGTTTTAGTCCAAGTAAGGTCGGTACATTAGCATAGGTTCACCCACACAACACTTATCAAACCAAAGAAGATTAATCAACTATATGAAACGAAAGAACTTGACAGTATTCCCATGTGTCCTCAAGAACGTTTGGTCCTCATAAGTATTACCACCGTCTTGTCATTTGCTAAGAAAGGATTGGGCCACTTGCTGCAATTATTTGCTGTCTTTATTTACTTGTACTTTATTTCCTTGCTTTATCAAAAACCCATAAAAATTTGCTTAGTATTTACGGAGATTTCCTGCTCCAAACATCTAGTCAACACCTTCTGCTCCTCGTTGGGATAGACACTCCTATTTTTCAAAAATACTACGATACACCCCTATACTTGTGGGTCATCAACCATCTCCTTGATGTTCGCGGCGGAGATATCCAAGCCTCTCTAGACTCCCTTGTGGGAATTTGTTTCCTCTTCCAGCAGCTGGAATGCCGCCAAAGTTTGGTCGCCGCTGATGGTGTCCACCACCGAGGAGATGGGCACAATGATGCAGCTCAGATCACTGTAGAGCTTCGTTGGGAAACCCCAAGAGGAAGGTATGATGAGTACAACAATAAGTCTTCCCTCAGTAAGAAACCAAGGTTATCGAACCAATAGGAGGAAGGAAACGACCCCAAGGTGTTGCGAACAACTTGGAAACCTACACAACACAAACTCAAGACTTTGCCCCAACGAATAGTGAGGTTGTCAATCTCACCAGTTTGCTGAAAATAAAGGATTAAACATATGGTGTGGAAGGTGATGGTGGCTTGTAGAAAGTAAATAGTAATAGTGGAAGGTGTATCAATGGTAAAGATTGGACCGGGGTCCACAGTTCACTAGAGGTGTTCTCCGTAATATAAACAACATAACATGTTGGGTAAACAAATTACAGCGGGGCAATTGACGGGACAGAGCAAGGCATAACCATGCAATACTAGACATTCATGATCCTATGAGATTCGATTTGGCATTATAACAAGATACATAGACCGCCATCCAACTACATCTATGACTAGTAATCCACCTTCAGGTTATCATCCGAACCCCCTCCAGTATTAAGTTGCAAGCAACGGATAACTGCTTTAAGTAAAGTGTGTAAAATAAACAATTCAATTGTTCCATTAACAAAAGGTCATTGTTTTATCCCTAGTAGCAATAGCACATCTACAACCTTAGAGATCTCTGTCACTTCCCCAGATTCAATAGAGGCATGAATCCACTATCGAGCATAAATACCCCCTATTGGAGTCACTAGCATCTACTTGGCCAAGATAGCTATAAGAAATAGAGAGCATGCAAGATCTCAAACAACACAGACATGACAGAACCAATAAGATAAAACCATTAACCAATCTAACATAGTAATCTCAATATCCATCGGATCACCACAAACACAACATGCATAATTACAAATAGATGATCTTGATCATGAACGGAGCTCACAAGATCTAGACATGGTAGCACAAAGGAGGAGAAACAACCATCTAGCTACTTTATCGACCCATAGTCCAAGGTGGAACTACTCACGCATCACACTGGAGGCTAGCATGGTGATGAAGAAGGCCTCCGGGATGATCTCTCCCCTCCGGCAGGGTGCCGGGAAGAGCTTTAGATCCCTCCCCCGATCTAGGTACGATGGTGGCAGCGGCTATGGACTGTTTCATGGATATCTGATTGGGTCCTTAGGGTTTTGGTATAGGGGACTTCTTATAGGTGAAGGGGGAGACCGAAGGGGTGCCTGAGGCGGCCGCACCCCCCCCAGGCGCGGGCCAAGCCTGTCCGCGTGGCTAGGGGGTGTTTGACCCTCGTGGCCCTCCTCTGTCTCGTCTTTTGGCTCCGTATTCTCCTCGGTGAAATATTGACTTTGGCTTTTGTCCCGTCCAATTTCGAGAATATTCATTTTCTGGCTTTTCTGGAACCAAAAACAGTAGAAAACCGGCAACTGGCACTGTGGCAACTTGTTAATAGGTTAGTCCCAGAAAGTGTATAAAAATACCTCAAAGTGTACACAAAGCAAAGCACAGTGGATACTAAACAAGCATGGCACATCAAAAATTATAGATACGTTTATGACGTATCAAGCATCCCCAAGCTTAACTCATGCTCGTCCTATAGTAGGTAAGTGATAAAAAGGATAATTTTTTAGGTGACATGAACCATCACAATCAAGATAAAACCATTTGCAAGCATTGAAAGCTGGGATCAAAGTACTCTAAACATGAGCATGAAAAATGAAGTTCTAACAGTAGGACAAAGTAACTATGCTGCAACATGAAAGGATACAAACAAAGATTCATGAATAACAATGCATTGAAAGACGTTTGTTTGTTTCACATACAGAAAACATAGCATAGTGGCATTCGGCTTGTCCCTCAAGGAGTAGCAACACATAAATGCATAGGACACCTTCAAAGTTCATAAGGGTGACTAGATACAAATAGTTCAAGAGCAAGCAATATCAACAATATGAATCAATCAATAAGTTTTGGTACAATGCACATAGAACTAGGAATGGCAACTATGCTCTCTTAATTGGTGCCTAAGGATAGAAGGTGGAGACTCAATATAATAGTGGAAGAAAGGCCCTTCAAAGGGAAGCAGGGATTTCAAGTCTCATAAAGAGCTTCCAAAATTTATGTTACTTGTTAGCTTTCAGCTCTCATTGCCCCTATCATAAGCATGGTGAAGTGATTAAGGTTAAAGTGAACAAAATATGGAGTATATGATTGACAAAGTATGAGTTGGCAATCTCATGTCCCTTGAGTATAAGGGCCACTCCTCATGCTACTCAAATTTAGTCACCGGTAAGTTCTTGTCATAGTAAGTACATGTGTATCATAGAGAACCGCCAAAGGGGTACCCCTTGCCCCATGACACAGGAGCTATCCCATGTCAAAATGACAAGGCAAGCAAACAATGAACATCTCAGCGATCTTCTTATGTACAATGGGAAAATGGTATTTTTTATCTCTTTCCTCTTCTCTCATCTCTTTTTTCTTTTTCTCAATCTCCTTTTTATAGGAAGAATGCTTCATATATTGCTCACTATGGTGATGTTGCAAGTTTCCACCATGATTGGGCATGGCTTAGGCTAGTGGCTCAGGTGTTTCTCTAACACACATACATAACGTCATGGACTTACAAGCCCCCCTTTTATTTCACACCGACGACATTCGCAAACAAAAGATCATGATATCAAATGAGTACAACGTACAGGTGCAATGTTGAAAGCATTCCCCATGATAGCATGGTTCTGATAATTCCCAACGTATAAGTGCAAGCATATACAACATAGATGACACAATGGTTCAAGTTTATTAGGGGCAAGAAAAATAAAGTGTGCCATCAAGTTTGTGAGAGCTTTAATCACTTTCACATAACAAGTTTATTTTGGAAGATAGATAAAACAAGAATATCCTTGGAATGGTGTAACACACCATGCAGAGGAATTTCTAGTGGACACTTTGGAATAACTTGGTTTCTTGTGAGTTGGATGCATGATTAGAGCTTACTAAATACAAGTGGAAGCTAGCAAAAGACTAGGAGCGGCCAACTAAGAGAGCAATAATGGCCATAATCATGCAGAGCTACAAAACATTACTAATAAAATCATAAAGTGGTACCACAAGTCAAAAACTTAATGATCATAGAGGCTAAGGTGACTGGTTCAAAGTCATAACATGGTGTGAGCATGTGCCAAGTCAACCCAAACAAAACATCAAAGGAGAATACCACAATACTATGCTTTTGTATGTTAAAACAACACATGATTCTTGCAAGGCACATTAAGAAATCCTAATTGTTTGGAACAAGTCATGCTACATAAATAATCACTAAGCATAAGGTCAAAACAACATCTAGGATGACATGATAAAGTCTAAGTCACAGTCAAAGCAAGCTCCTCTTGTACTACTAAAGCAAGAACTTCCTACTCCTTTCCAACACCAATCAACTTATTTGAAACAACACGGCGAAAGCGGGGGTCCAACTACTTTATTCAAGCAAACTAAGAAAACGAAAACCAAAAACGAAAACTAAGACGCTCCAAGAACAACACAATTGTGCATAAAAAATAAAAATAAAGTGTCTAGAAAGACCTGAGATTTTTATTGATGGAGAAGCTTTGACGCTTGTACCTCTTGAATATTTCTTGGGGTGACACGGGGTGGTATCCCCAAGCTTGAGCTTTTGTCCATTCTTCATCTCATTACATCATTCTTCCCTTACACCTGAAAATTTTCCTCTATACAAAACTTCACACAATCTTCATTGGCAATATTAGTGCATTCAAAAGATAATAGACCTTTGGGGTTTAGTTTCAAAACAACAAAACTTTCATTGAAAACACAAGATACTATAGCAATTCCCTCGAAAAGCTCAATTTCCCAAAGAGAACCCAAAAAGGAATCAATAAAGAGGCAAATGCAAATTATGGCAGAAATCTGTCAAAATAGACTAGCAGGTAGAAACCGATTTTTTAGAAGACCTTCCGTTGCTCAAATCAAAATATATTGAACTAACGAAAGTTAGCTAACAACCTGGGGGATTTATTCTGAAAATTACAGCTCAATCCGACTTACAGAGAGTTTTCACAAATTTTACAGTCGAGCACAAAAATCTGTTTCACGACAGCAACTTCCCAAATCTTACATCCCTCTCATTAGAGGTTATTCTTGGCACAAAAATCAAACAAAAAGGATAAGGAGCGGTTATTACTGAAGTAATAACTTCCAATACTCAAAAAAACTATTGTGTTATCTTCCAAGAAGTACTTTTCTTTAACGCCTTTAAGTTAGGCACAAAAAGCAAGAATTAAGTATTTTCAAATGAAGAAGCATTAACATCAAATTTCTTGCTCCTTCTTTTCTTACCTTTCTTCTTATCTTTAGAGAATATATTATTGCTTATTGGAGAAGAAAAATGCATAATGCCTTTTCCCACATCTATTATTGCTCCAAGGTGTTTCAGTAGGGATCTTCTAAGTGTAATTTGTCCTTTTCCTACACATTCAATAACAAGATAATGAGTAGACACCACTTTCCCTGAAATATTTTGAAACACTCCTTCAGCTATTCCAATGAGTAATATAGTTGCATTATTGGTAAGAGATATTCCTTTTCCTCCTTCAGAAAGTCCCCAAAGATTCAAAGACGCATAGATGTCTTTAGGCATAAGACAAAATTCAGACATGATATCACAACGAGCATCAAAAGTTTCATTGTTTATAGCAACTTTTATTGTAGGAAAACATTTTGAAAGGTCAAAATTTATTGGAACATAATCATGCTGCTCTCTAAGCATGTTATATCAATCTTTCAAAGAAACTGTACTTGTCTCAAGAGTGTTCAACCTAGCATAGATGTTTATAAAGGAAGAATCAGACTTGTCAGGCAAATTATAAATTGTAATCAACTTCTTTACGGAATCCAAAGCTTCATTCTCATTACATTGAAAAATCTCTCCCTGCTACAGCATCCAAAGCATATCTATAACAAAGAGTAAGACCATGGTAGAAACTGCTAATAACTAGGCCTAGACTCATCTTAGGCTCAGTTTTTCCTTGTAAATCAGAATTTCTATACCAAGCCTCTTTGAAACTCTCTTCACTTCCTTGTTTGAAAGTAAAGATCCTTTCCATAGGTGACATAGTAATTGGAACGACACCAGACATGGTAGCAACTAAAGTAGGAACTAATTTTTTTGTGTTTTTGATAAGAAAAAGCAAATCAAACGAAACTATTTTTCTTGTTTTTGATAAAAAAAAGCAAGCAAAACAAAGGAAAAGAAACTAAGAAAAACAAAAACAAAGTAAAGAGAAAAGTTGTGAAGGACTCCCCTTGTAAAGCTGTCATTATCCTCCCCGGAAACGGCGCTAGAAAACGTCAAGAGGAAGGTATGATGAGTACAACAATTAGTATTCCCTCAGTAAGAAACCAAGGTTATCGAACCAGTAGGAGGAAGGAAACGACCCCAAGGTGTTGCTAACAACTTGGAAACATGCACAACACAAACTTAATACTTTGCCCCAACGAACAATGAGGTTGTCAATTTCGCCGGTTTTCTGAAAACAAGGGATTAAATGTACGGTGTGGAAGGTGATGGTGGCTTGCAAAAAGTAAACAATAACAGTGCAAGGTGTATCAATGGTAAAGATTGGACCGGGGTCCACAGTTCACTAGAGGTGTTCTCCTTAAGATAAACAACATAACATGCTGGGTAAACAAATTACAACCGGACAATTGACATGACAGAGCAAGGCATAACAATGCAATACTAGACATTCATGATCCTATGAGATTTGATTGGGCATTACAACAAGATACATAGAACGCCATCCAACTGCATCTATGACTAGTAATCCACCTTCAGGTTATCATCCGAAACCCCTCCAGTATTAAGTTTCAAGCAACGGATAACTGCTTTAAGCAAAGTGTGTAAAGTAGATAATTCAATTGTTCCATGAACAAAAGATTGTTGTTTTCTCCCTAGTAGCAACAACACATCTACAACTTTAGAGATTTCTATCACTTCCCCAGATTCAATAGAGGCATGAACCCTCTATCGAGCATAAATAGCCCCTCTTGGATTCACTAACATCTACTTGGCCAAGATAGCTACTAGAAATGGAGAGCATGCAATATATCAAACAACACAGACATCATAGAATCAATAAGATAAAACCATTAACCAATCTGACATAGTAATCTCAATATCCATCGGATCCCCGCAAAAACAACATGCATGATTACAAATAGATGATCTTGATCATGAACAGAGCTCACAAGATCTAGACATGGTAGCACAAAGGAGGAGAAACAACCATCTAGCTACTGTATGGACCCATAGTCCAATGTGGAACTACTCATGCATCACACCGGATGACATGGTTATACCTATTCCATACCAAGGAAGGCCCACGATAAGATATACAGCCTGCGGAGATTTTGGGTGGCCCAAGCCCATGATGCCTTCAGATCCTTGGAGAACAAGACTAGAATAGATAGAATTTTGAAGGGGACAAACCCTAATCTGTAACCGACTCGACCTATGCCCGAGACCTGCCTATCTATATAAAGGCTAGGAGGGCACGGCGAGGAGGGATACTAAACTCACCTTATACACACCTCACGCTAGATTGCATCTGCGCATCCCTTGTAACCTTCGGTTCCGCCGTAATCAAGAGCAGACAAGCAGGAGTAGGGTTTTCCCTCCAAGGGCCTGAACCTAGGTAAACCTTGTGTTCCCGTATTGCTTGTTTGCTAACCGTTCCGCGATCTCCAGCATCCCCATCTTCTCCAAAACCGAAGTCTATAACAATGGGCATTGACGAGTCGAAACCTCATCAATTGGCGCCGTCTATGGAAATTGGGGGCGCTGATTGTGCGATCGTGATGGTCCCATCCGGAGCGATCTAGAACTCATCGGCGATGGGAGTCATCTCCTCTTCGGCACCTTCGACTTCACCTCCCACTCGCCAGCCACCATGAGGGATTTGGAGCCCATAGGCGATGGGCTCGAGATTCTGTTCGAGAGCTTCTGCTTCTAGGTGGGGTAGACTGGCACCCTCCGCCTCCCAAAACGGGTGCCACCACCTTCCATCAGGCCCGCTTCATGGTTCCCACCCATCGGCGTGTTACGCACGTCGATGCTGACATATGAGTCATATGACAGCAGCAGCTGCAACTCAGATCTATGCGGCCCTCCCTCAGGTGAAGGAACCTACGGTTCCGGATCCGAAAGCTACAGCAGCGGCGACCCAATCCGTGGGCGTTACCAATGCGCCGTGGTCATCCAGGGGGAATCGGAACTGCCACCAGGTTCGAGTGTCCCCAACCCACTAATGACCCACAAGTATAGGGGATCGCAATAGTCTTCACGGGTAGTACTACCCAATTTATTGATAAGACACAAGGGGAGCCAAAGAATACTTGCAAGCCTTAACAACTAAGTTGTCAGTTCAGCTGCACCTGGAAATATTTCTTGCTCACAAAAGTTCATCAGTAGCAACAATTTGGTAGTAGCAACAGTAGAGCAACTTGCATGGACGAGTCTAAACATGTAATTTCAAGATCAAGGGTATTGCAGATAAATAATAACAAGCATACAAGTCCTAAACAATCTTAGGCATGTGCTCAAAATATAGTCATGCATGCTCGCAATGAGAACTTGCACAACATCTTCTGTCCAGCCAGCCCGTGGCAGCGGGGCCTCTAGGGAACTACTGGCAATTAAGGTGCTCCTTTTAATAGAGCACCGAAGCAAAGCATTAACACTCCGTGAACACATGTGATCCTCACAACATAACCATCCCCTCCGGTTGTCCCAATTATTGTCACTTTGGGGCCTTTGGATCTGGACAATGATATGTGTACACAACTTGCAGATAAGATCACAAACAATACTATCATAATGATTCAATAATAAGTTCAGATCTGATATCATGGCACTCGGGCCCTAGTTATAAGCATTAAGCACAAAAAGTTGCAACAAAGTCAAATAGCACTAATAGAGATACTAGGCACTATGCCCTAGCAGATCTTATTTGATTACATGATAGAAGTCATCCAATACCTACCATCCCCAAGCCTACAGCAGGGGATTACTCACTCATGGATGAGGGAAACATCGGTGGTTGATGGAGATGCGTTGGTGATGACGATGGCGATGATCCTCTCCAAATTCCCTGTCCCGGCAGGGTGCCAGAATGGAGTTTCTGGATCCGAATCTTGGTTTCTGGTGGCAGCGGCGGAGCGGAACTCTTTCTGGAAAACTATCGAACCCCCTTGAGTTTTTAGGTCAGAAGGCAACTTATAGGCGAAGAGAGAGGACGAGGAGGTGCCTGGGCTGGCCACACCCCTCCCAGGCGTGGGGTGGGCCCACCTGCGCGGCAGGGGTGTGGGCCACCCAGGGCTCCCCTCCGTCTCATATTCTGTCTCCGTGAATCTTCTGATGAAATAGGATTTTTGCCATATTTTTCGGGATTTTTCTTCATAGTTCTTTTTGTGTACAAAAACAAAAAACCAAGGTAATTCTGCTGAAAACAGCGTCAGTCCGTGTTAGTTGTATCCAAATCACACAAGTTTTGAGGAGAAACAATAGAAAAGTGTTCAAGAAAGTAGATACGTTTTGGACGTATCAACTCCCCCTAGCTTATCTTATTGCTTGTCCTCAAGCAATTCAGTTGAAAAATGAGTATGATAAAAGAACTTTCACGAACACGTTGCTTCATATGATGTAAATATTCTCAGCACAGGAGTAGATGCTTAGACAATTCATAATAAGAAGTATGCAACTAAGTCTACTCAATAGTCATTGCAAGATATGAAGAGAAACCAACTCAATAATAATAAGTAGCATGAAACATAAACATAAGCAACATTGCAATGCTCATAATAATGTATGATAGAGTGGTATGCCACTTGCCTTTATTTGAACAGCACAATATAAATGCCAAGGCACCTCTGAAGTTCACATGAAGACAAGAAGTAAAGATATCAGAGATACAAGCATCAAAGTCATGACATAATTAACCAAGTTTTGGAACAAACGCAAGAATGACAACTATGCTCTCAAGAAGGTTGTCATAGAATAAGTGGTGACTCAACAAGGTTGTGAAAACGGTTTTGTGAAGGTTTGAAAGGCTTCCCAATGCTGAAAGGAAGATACTCATTAGCTTTGAGATCTTATTGCCCCTATCATAGGCATATTCATGTGGTTAAGGTGAAAGTGAGGTCCACTCTGAATCATATGCTTGACAGACCATAGACTGGAAATCCCAAGTCCCTTGAGTACGAGGGTCGCTCTGCATGCTACTCAACTTTGGTCACCTGAAATTTCTTGTCATTGTAAATACATGCATATCATCGAGAACCGCCACGGGATACCCCTTGCACATGGTTTAGGAGTTTCCCATAACCAAATTGACAAGGCAAGCAGACAATGATCATCTCAGCAATCTTTGTATTTACCATATGCATAGCTTTTTATTGAGGACGCTTCATAGATGCTCATTATGGTGTTGCTGCAAGTTTCCACCATGATTAGGCATGGCTTAGGCTAGCGGCCCAGGCGTTTCTCTAACACAATGTATAAACACCATGAACTCACAACCTCCCCTTTTATTTCACATCGTCGACATCCGTAAACAAAAGAGCAAGGAATCAATTGGATGAGATATCCAAAAAGTGTTGAAAGTGTTCCCCGTGACAGCACGGTTCTGCTGACTCCCAGCATATAATTAGCAAGCATATAACTTTCATGGACTAGTCACAATGCTTCAGAAATATTAAGCGCAAAGAATAAAGTGTGCCATCAAGTTCGTGAGATCTTTACTAACTAACTTTCTCAAAACATACAAACATTTTATTTTGGAAGAAAACACGACATATGGAATATGCACTGAAATAGCAAATGGTGCTAATAGGTAGGTATGGTGGACACAGCTAGCAATGTTGGTTTTGGGGAGTTGGAAGCACGGGTAGAGCACATACTCAGTGCAAGTGAAGGCTAGCAATAGAGAGGGTGCGACAAACGAGAGAGCAATAACTGTCATAATCATGCTTGCAACAAAACAGGAGTAACCATGGCATGAAAGTGATACAAGAACTATGAGACAAACTAAATCATCGAGGCTTACTAACTATTGATTAGTCATATGCATGCGTGAGCATGTGCCAAGTCGATTCACATGAACAGTCAGAGGAGGATACCACAATATCATACCAAAGTATGAATAAAACAATGCAAGCAAACATTCATATGACATGCTACAAACTATTAGCAAGCTGGAGCTAATCATAGACAAGCAAGACTACTAAGCATCCATAATGACATACACCTTACACAAACAGGCTAAGCATGCTCACAATGATGAGTATATGTACAAAAATGAAACAAATAGAGTTCGTTACTAGCCTCTTACCACTCCTCGAGTTGTCTTAATCTTCATTATTGCTCTTCACTTGTGTGACTTGAATAATTAACATGAAACCAAAATCCACTAAGGACGGCTGAACCCTGCAAAGAGCTCACAAAACCAAAGAAGAACAACAAATATTTTTGGTGTTTTCGATTTTTTAGAAACAAGAAAACAAAGAAAAACAAAGCAAACCAAACAAAGCAAAATCTTTTTGGATTTTTGGGTTTTTAGAAAGAATCAACAAAAACCGAAAAGAAAGCGAAAACAATGGATATACAAAGAACCGACCGAACATGATATATATATGAGTGTGATGTCGGTGTACCTCCCCCCAAGCTTACGCTTTTGGCCTAAGTGGGACTCAATGATGCGGATAGTATCCCCCATGCTGGTGGGTCAGCATAGGAATGATTATAGTCAGGCACCTGCGATGAAGAAGAAGACGCGCCCCAATCAAATGAGGGCTGCTGGTACGAAGACTCTCCCAAGTTGGAGGGCTGAACCGAATTGTCTTCGGCATCCTCTTCAACATTCTCTTCTTGATGGGAGAGTTCCCACACATGTGTCAACCTCCTCCTCCGTAAGCGACCATCCTTGCATGTTAACAAAATTAAACAACGCAGGTGCAGGCAAGTAAACTATTTTCTCAGTCCTACTCTTTTTCCTACCTTGCTAGGCAAACGATAATTCATATGGTAAACTTCTAACATTAGCCCCCAAGGAAACAAAACCATGCTGAATCATGGATTCAATATCAAGCCTCTCTATGGGTAACTAAAAATCTGCAAAGTGAGGCTCTAAACCATGGAAAGCTAGCAACCTAGAAGCAATGAGACCTCCACAAATTCCACCCTTCTCACGGTTGGTGGTGAGACGGTGAGCTATCAGAGCACCCAAACTATAAAATCTATTCCTATTCAGAGCAGCTGCAATAAAAGCTAGATCAAAAGAAGACAACTTTCTAGCAATCTTTCTAACAAGAACACACATCGTAATGAAATACGCAAAGTATCTAATAGCTGGGAGCTGAATGTTCCAAATTTTACCACTTTCCTTTGAGAAGTCGAAACCTTGGAAAATCTCATCATATAAATCCATAAGTGACTTGGGCCTCTCCTTGATCTTCTCACAAGATCCCCACTGCGGTACTCTAATTGCTGCACAGAAATCAACAAGAGGTAGGTCGACAGGTATATTATATATTTTGTAATGTACCATGGGATTAGAAGTAGACCAAATCAGAAGTCCTGCACAAAAGCCATGGTTAGCTTAACATATTGGAATGGTTCACCTTTAACAAAGTTTTCCAACCCTGCATTTGTAACCATAGTTTGGAAATCTTGGAGGATCCCCGCAGCTCTCATAATTCATGACATGGGTATATGGAAGGAAAAACTGCCGCCTCACGATGAACCTTCATTGGCTCATGCACCATCAAGTCATATTGATTCAGTGGATAAGCACTCATCTTCCTTGCTGAAATTTTTAGACAACCATCAAACCAAGTGATTTCTAAGTTGATAAATGATGAGAAACTACTATAGGAACTTGTTAGAGGACTACACATGCATTAAAACAAAGTTTCTAAGCAAAGAACAAGCATGCAAGCTCAAACAACCTGTCACATATAGCAGCAATACTCAAGATACAATCTAACAATCCCAAATCTAATTGGACAAGTGGAGGAGGCACATACCAAGGATCAATCCCTCCAAAAATCAGCACTTGAGATGGGCTGAACAAGGAGATCGAAAGTCGCGAGCAAGAACAGTAAGAACTCGAGCTTGAGCAAGTTTATTGGTGTTTTTCGGGAGAGAGAAAGAAGGTGGCTTTGAGGAGGCAGCCTGGAGGGGCCCAGGTGGGCCAGCCCCCCCAGGAGCCGCCTGCCAGGGGTGTGGTGGTCAGTGGTGGCCCCCTGAGTCACTCAGGTGCCACTCTGCCCCTTTTTTCGAGGAAAAAATTATTTTGAATTTTCTGGGATTTTTCCGGAAACTTTATTTTTGGCCAATTTTCAGGGTATGAAAATTGATTTTCTCGCAGAAATAGTTTTTTCAGAAGAAGCAAAAGCAAACCAAAATCCAAACTACAGGAGCTCTAAGAAACTCAAACAAGCAAACAACTAGCAAAATTAAAGCTAAAGCAAAGACTAGGAAGGAGAAAGGAAAAAAAGAAAGCAAGTATAACCACAGTGGAAACATTATTTTGTTCATTAAAATCCTTTTGTTAACAAGGTTGATCAAGTATTGTTACCAAAACAATCTTATATGAAACAAAACTTTGCATTCCACAAGGTGATTATGTTACCTCATACTTGATAGCAATGGTCCCAATCATAATAGTTTCAAAATTTTCTTGTGGAACGGGACAATATATTTCTCAAACCTTGATGCTCTCAATATTTTCAATGGAATTCAGGCAATAGCTTTTGACAACCTTCTTGGGGAAATAGATAGTGTGCTCTTTGTCATTAATATTGAATGTTACTTTTCCTTGATTACAATTGATGACAGCACCTGCAGTATTAAGAAAGGGTCTCCCAAGAATAATAGACATATTATCATCTTCAGGCATTTCAAGCACAACAAAATCAGTTAAAACCGTGCAATTATGAGCAACTTGAATAGGAACATCCTCACATATACCAACAGGAATAATAATTGACTTATCAGCCATTTGCACAGATATATCAGTTGGTATCAACTTTTCTAGCTGGAGTCTCTTGTAGAGATAAAAAGGCATAACACTAACTCCAGCTCCCAAATCACATAAAGCAGTTCTAACATAATTATTCTTAATAGAGCAAGGAATAGTTGGTATACCTGGATCACCAAGTTTCTTTGGAACCTTACCATTGAAGGAGTAATTAGCAAGCAAAGTAGGAATCTCCTTATTAGGAATCTTCCTTTTATTAGAGACAATATCCTTCATATACTTTGAATAAGGAGGCAACTTAATAGCATCAGTCAAAGAAATTTGCAAGAATAAAGGTTTCATCCACTCACAAAACTTGTTGTAGTGTTCTTCCTCCTTTGACTTGTGTTTCTTACCTGGAAAAGGAATAGGTTTCTGCACCCAAGGTTCTCTCTCTTTACCATGTTTATTAGCAATAAAATCTTCCTTTGTGTACCTAGTGTTCTTAGTGTGCTTCTCAGGTTCTTCCTCGACTTCCTCCATATCAGGAGACTCATTTTTATCATTACCACTCTCAGTTTTAGCATCAGAGACAGATATACTATTAGGATCTACAACAGGTTCAAGTGGTTCCTCAACTATCTTATGTTTCTTTTTCTTTATCTTATGGGAACTACCACTATCTTGACCTTGTTGGGAATCCTGCTCTATTATTTTAGGGTGTCCTTCAGGATATAAAGGATCTTGAGTAGCTATATCACACCTTGTTCTAATTCCATAAGGATGTTTATCTCCTGAAGCATTAACTAGCATATACTTTTGTACCTTAGCAAGCTGATCAAGTTGAGTTTGAACCATTTGAAAGTGTTTACAAAGCATTTTAATATCATTAGAAGTTCTTTCAACAATATCTTTCAACTCATGGATAGCTCTAGAGTTTTCCAATAAATGATTCTGAACTTGTTTATTAAAATACCCTTGCTTAACAATAAATGTGTCAAGTTCCTCTAAACATTGATCAGGAGGCTTACCATAAGGAATATCACCTTCATCAAAGTGTTGGAGAGAGTGTACCTCAATAGTAGATGAGTGGGGAATTGGCTTGCATAATTCTTCTATAGGAGGTAGATTCTTCACATCTTCAGCTCTAATACCTTTCTCCTTTAGACACTTCTTAGCTTCATTCATCAATTCATCATTTAATGTGATAACTCCCCTCTTATTTGTTGTTGGTGCTGGAATTGGTTCAGGAACAACTGGTTTAGGAGTAATAGGCTCAGGTGTATTTAGCCCAGTTGAAGTCCAATCATCATAATTCTTGCTTATCTTAGTCATTAATTCTTCAGCATCTGTAGGAGTCCTTTTCCAGAAAACACAATCAACAAAGCTATCTAGGTATGTCCTAGAATCATCAGTTAGTCCATTATAATAAATATCAAGAAGCTCATTTTTAGGTAATGGACATCCAGGATGTGCATGAATCAAGGCACAAAACCTTGTCCATGACTCAGACAATTTCTCTTCTTCTCCCTGTTTAAAATCAAAAAGTCTCTGCAAAGCAGCATGTCTAGCACTGGGAGGAAAATATTTCTGGAAGAAAGAAGCAATCAAGCAATTAGGGCTATCAATGGAACCAGGAGGTAATCTATTAAACCAAGCCCTAGCTTCTCCTTTTAGTGAAAAACGGAAGATCTTAGTAACAAAGTACTTGCACATATTAAAATCATCAGATAATAAAGAAATCATAGTAGAAAGCTCATTCATATGAGCCACAGCACTCTCATTTTCAGTCCCACGGAAAGGTTCTTTCTCAACAATATATAAATAAGATAAATCAAGAGAGAAATCATAATCCTCATCTTTAATATCTATGGGAGAAGTGGCAAACTTAGGATCAGAGGACAACTTAGACATAATAGTACGTCTAGCAAGGAGACTCTTAATAGCACTAGCACCATGTGTGTTTCGGCACTCTTCAACAAAATCATCAGTGAAATCAATGTAACCATCATTAATATCATAACTCTCACTAGCCTCAGGTGAGCTAACAGGTGTAACAGTGTCTTCACTAGGAGTTTCAGTATTTCCTAGACCATCCATAGTAGCATCTAGAAAAGGACCTAATGAACCACTCGCATCAAGAACAGTAGAAGTAACATCATGAGCATCAAAAGTAGTTTTACACTCAGCAGTAGTAGCAGGGTGTGTAGCATGAGTATGTGGTGGTGGTGTGACAAGCTTACTTATAACAGACGGTGAATCAAGAGCAGAAGAGGTGTTTAGGACTGTACCTCTTCTTGTAGTGGATGGTAAAATAGGGAACTTTCCATCACGAGACTTCCCCGCGATGAAAGGAGTAGAAGTGAACAATAATAGATCCAAGTGAAACTTACAAATAAAGCTATGCTCCCCGGCAACGGCGCTAGAAAATAGTCTTGATGACCCACAAGTATAGGGGATTGCAACAGTCTTCACGGGTAGTATTACCCAATTTATTGATTCGACACAAGGGGAGCCAAAGAATACTTGCAAGCCTTAACAACTGAGTTGTCAGTTCAGCTGCACCTGGAAATAGTTCTTGCTCACAGAAGTTTATCAGTAGCAACAGTTTGGTAGTAGCAACAACAAAGCAACAGCAATAGTAACAGCAATAGTGAAACAGTAACAATAGTAACAGTAATGGTAACAGTAGGATTCGAGTGCGGTAGGCATAGGGATGGATGGACGGGCGTTGCATGGACGAGTCTAAACATGTAACTTCAAGATCTAGGGCATTCCAGATAAATAATAACAAGCATCCAAGTACTAAACAATCCTAGGCATGTGCTCAAAATATAGTCATGCATGCTCGCAATGAGAACTTGCACAACATCTTATGTCCAGCCAGCCCGTGGTAGTGGGGCCTCTAGGGAACTACTGGCAATTAAGGTGCTCCTTTTAATAGAGCACCGGAGCAAATCATTAACACTCCGTGAACACATGTGATCCTCACACCACAGCCATCCCCTCTAGTTGTCCCACTTATTGTCACTTTGGGTCCTTTGGATCCGGACAATGATATGTGTATATAACTTGCAGCTAATATCACAAACAATACTATCATAATGATTCAATAATAAGTTCAGATCTGAGATCATGGCACTTGGGCCCTAGTGACAAGCATTAAGCACAACAAGTTGCAATAGTCAAATAACACTAATAGAGATACTAGGCACTATGCCCTAACAGATCTTATTCGATTACATGATAGAACTCATCCAATCCCTACCATCCACAAGCCTACAGCGGGGGATTACTCACTCATGGATGAGGGAAACATCGATGGTTGATGGAGATGCATTGATGATGACGATGGCGATGATCCTCTCCAAATTCCCTGTCCCGGCAGGGTGCCAGAACGGAGTTTCTGGATCCGAATCTTGGTTTCTGGTGGCGGCGGCAGAGCGGAACTCTTTCTGGAAAACTATCGAAACCCCCTGCGTTTTTAGGTCAGAAGGCAACTTATAGGCGAAGAGAGAGGTCGAGGAGGTGCCTGGGCTGGCCACACCCCTCCTAAGCGCGGGGTGGGCCCACCCGTGCGGCAGGGGGTGTGGGCCACCCAGGGCTCCCCTCCGTCTCGTATTCTGGCATCGTGGATCTTTTGGTGAAATAGGATTTTTTGGCATATTTTCTAGGATATTTCCTGATAGTACATTTTCTGCACAAAAACAAGACACCAAGGTAATTCTGCTAAAAACAGCATCAGTCTGTGTTAGTTGTATCCAAATCACACAAGTTTAGAGGAGAAAAATAGCAAAGTGTTCAAGAAACTAGATACGTTTTGGACATATCACCAACCACCCAATCCACCGCCCAACCCGCAGGCTGGGAACGGAAGAAACGGAGGAAACCCATCCCTCCAGCCCAATGAAGGCGACACTAATGCCTACCAGAAGATCAACCTCAACAAGGATGGATGGCGCCAGGCACGCGAAGCCGTGGCGGGCAACATCATCGTACCTGTGAATGCTTCACGGGATGTGCTGATGGCATACCACCTCCTCCTCATCGGCGAGCATAACCGGCAGGTGAAGCTAATGGAGGATCTCGACAAACGCAAGAAGGCAGCCTTGGAGTCTAGCACGCGGCGAGCTGCACTCTCTACCA
The DNA here is from genome assembly GCA_910589765.1 of Avena atlantica. Taxonomy (NCBI): domain Eukaryota; kingdom Viridiplantae; phylum Streptophyta; class Magnoliopsida; order Poales; family Poaceae; genus Avena; species Avena atlantica. The sequence continues at coordinate 42,436,254 of OU342736.1, read as the reverse complement.
CTGGTGGCTCCATCTCGCACGGCAACAACACCAACAAGAATCGCTCCCGCACGGAGCACATGGACCCCGACGCACGCCACGACATCACGAGGACCCTCAACACGTCCTTCATGTCAATGGACGTGAACGACAACATCATATCTAAGACACCGCAGGCTGTGATCATGGCAGCCACCACGTACCTTGCATCCCATCCACCTCTGGTGGGTTACCCGAAGAGTGCCATGCACAAGTCCGCAATAGACGGACTCAGACTCGTAGGATATGCGCTCCATGAAGAAGTTCCTATGGAGCCGAAGAAAAAAGATGAGGTCAAGTTCACCCGCAGCCCTACACCCTCATCTGACGAGGATGAACACGACCTTCCACGATGCCGCAAGATACCACAACGTCGAAGCCGCGACTACAACGCGCGAAACGACCTCGCCTAGTGCAAGGTCGACAAGGCACGCGCCAAACGCGCGTGTTCAACCGAATCCGACAAGGATGACGACGGAGAACTGTGCGGAGCCAGATGCTTCAGCGGATCTTTTCGGCGAACAAAGATGCCGAAAAATTTCAAGCTCCCTTTGTACACTCCGAAGTTAGACGGCACGCAAGACTCGAAGGCCTAGCTTAGCAATCACCTCTCATCCGTCAAGCTTCACGATGGTAACAGGATGTCACATCCCAAGATTTTCCAAATCTTGTAATGTGAAAAAAAAATAAACAAAAAAAATAATTGTTGAAATTTAGGGTGAAAAGAAACTTTTGTTTCTAAATGGAAACTTAAAATCCCATCTTGAACAAACTTTGGTTAATGTTTGAATCTAACTAAATTCAAATCAAGTGAAATGCATTCTTCATAAAGGCATCTGGAAATTTAAACACTTGGAAAATAAACCAAAACCCTAAAACCCTAATGGAAGAAAAACATTTCCAAGTTATCTCCAAGCCTATGGATTTGGTCCATATAAAAATTGGTCATACAAACATTTCAAAATGATCAAGAATAACAAATAGAAATATTATAAGACCATATAAATTGGTTTCACTTAATTTGGAGCCATGGATAAAATCTTATGAATTTAATAAGACAAGGAAATTTAATTTCCAAAGCTAATAAAGCACCTATCTATAAATCCATACCAAATGGTGAGTAAATAATCCTAAAGAGAGTTAAAAGGATAAACAAATATTAAATAATATTTTACCAATTGGAATCACCAAGTTTGGATCTATAAATAAAAGGATATGGTTTTTATAAGATAAAGATAGAAATATTAAATAAGGAATATTTAAAGACTAAATTAAATCTTGGCCTAATCCATTAAGCAAATGGAATGAATAGAATCCAAATCCAAATAAAATAAAAGGATAAAGAATTTCCAAATAAAATGGCATTAACCAAATTCTATTTGAATAATGATAAAATCCCAATTAGAAAGGATTAATTAAATCATAGGAAAATAATATTTGGAATTTACCCAAGTGGAATAAAAGTTGGTTAATTAAACTTAAATAAGATCAAATAAATCTTCCAAATAAAATTTATGGAATTAAAACTATATTTAATTCCATTGGAATAAAGACAAATACCCAATTTTTAATGATTAACAAATCATATTAAAAATATTCCAAATAATTCAAAGTGCATTATTTTGACACCCTATTAAATGAATAAAACTTACTGAAAAGGTTTATGTGAAAAATTGAAATCAAATAAGGACTAAAAATATATTTGATATTAATTGAATTCAAAGCAAAGGCCTTGTTTTAAATAATTACTATACCCTACAAAGAATAAATAAATTACTCTAAATTTGACTCTAAAATGAATTATTAATCAGTATTTGATTACACGCAAATTTTGAGATCAAATTGTTGTTTGAAATGATTAATCAAAATCAAAACAGAATATTAGAAATAGAAAAGGAAAAACAATCAGTACAAAAAAATGAAAAGGAGCAGCCTAGCCCAGTCCAGGCCCAGCAACCCACCTCTCACCTCTCTCCCCTGAAGCGTTTTTCTCTCACTCACGAATTTACCCGCATAGAGAATGACAACCGGACCCCACCCCCACTCTCTCTCTCTCACATAGCCAGGTCCCACTCCCCAGTCATCTTCCTCCCCACGAAGACCACGCCTCGTCGCCGTTTCTGCCGATTTATTGCGCCCTTGATTCCTCTTTAACCTCGCGTTGATTCAGCCCCGTGATCATGCGTATATAACCGCCTGCCCCTCCTCTCCATTTCCCCTCTCTCGCTCGCACCAGCTCGCCACCGGGCTGCGCCAATTTTACCAGAGACCACGCTCTGCTCCGGCGAGCACTTCCACCAATTCCGGCCACACCTCTCCACCCCTCGCCTCCTCAACCACGCGAGCTTGCTCACCATCTCCCTACGCACCTCCTTGTGACTCTAACTCACTCGTGCTCGGTCCAGAACATCGGCAACGTCTTCACCAGTGTGCCACCGACGACCCCGCAACTCCAGTGAGCCCTAGAACTCGACTCTGTGCGCGCCTTAACCAGTGGATCATGCCGTTTTATTCGCCTGTGTCTTATGCATCTCCAGGTGCTTGCCAATCAACCGCGCGCGATCTAAAACCTCGTCTCCGACTACGATAGTACGAGCCCGTCGCCAGGCAGACCTCCGGTGAGCAATCCCCATCACCACCGTGCGCCCCTTGATAAACGACAAGCACCTTGAGCCTCAGTAGCAAGCTGCGAACCCGGTGAGCCATTCCTTTACCCCTTTTGCTTCCTATATCGCCGTCTCCGCCGTATCCAGAGCGCGCGCCGCCACCTGCCACCGCCAGCGCCGCCACTCGATGGTTAGCGTGTTGTGCACCGTAGGATTCAGATCCAAGCGCCACGACAAATTCATAATCAAAGGGGTACGGGTGTATCTGCGCCGCACGATCTATTTAAAATCCAACGCACGAGAGTGGTCGATCCAACCGAAACGGTATCGACCAATAGAAACGTTCCACGTGGCCCTGTCTATTTTAATAAAAACAGATTTGATCTATTTGTTGTTCAATTTTGTAAAATTCATAACTTTCAAACCAGATGTCCAAATTTTGCAAATTTTATATCAATGGAATCAGCAAGACAAATCCTACCCAACCATCCCCTTTGTTTAGTAAATTGTTTCTGATAAAATGGTTGTTTTTGCAGAAACTTGTGTAGGTATATTTTGGATATAAAATTTGTTCTAAAATTATTTTAGTGATAGAACCTTTGGCAAAGGGATTGTTTTGAACCTACTGACCATAGAAATCAATTTGTGGTTTCAAAAACATATTTGGTGAAGCAAAAGAATAAATCTTTGATTTAAAGCATTTCTAGTCAAATAAAAATATTGTTTATATGTTAAAAATGCTTTTTGGAGAAAACCGTTGGGAAATGTTTTGATTTAAACTCTCTGTCCCTAAACACCAAGTTTTAGAATTAAAAATGTATTTGGTGAACCCTGCAAATATTATTGCTTTGATAAAAGCATTTTCAACCACATAAAATATTGATTTGGTATTAAATTTGTTTATAAGTAAAAAACCTTTGCAAATGGTTTTGCCATTTTTATAAAATGACCAATAGGTGTTTTAGAATGTTTATAACATGTTAGAAACCACTTTTCCAAATAAAATAATCTTTAGCATTCATTACTTTGTTTCTATGATTTCATGTGTTGTTGCTTGAATGGTAGATTGAAATATTGCTTGCTTGATTGAATTGTAGTGATTTGAAGAGTGTGAGTATTGCAAGATCAAGGAGTGAAATTATATTCTCTACCAAAAAGGCAAGTGATGCTTCATACTTTTGTCCCATTATTTTCACTATGCATTAGTGATATTTCTAAGTAGGACTTGCATGGAATTTTTGCTAAGTATAAATTATGCCATGGGAAATCCTAGTAGATGAAATCTTAGTGGAAATTTCCTAGGTTAAGATTCCTACTACTATCATGCTTAGATTAGCTAGTAGAAAACAAGGGTGGATTATTCTCATACTATGGAATATTTCTAAGTCAAGGACTTGTGTTTTGTTTAATAAAACAACTAAGTGAATGAATCACCTGGGTGGAATGGAAGGAATGGTTTGTGTTGAGTGGTTACACAAGGCCCATTTCTATGGTTTACCTTGTGTATCTCACTTGTGGATGGACACCCAGGAACAAAGAGATTTGAGATGTTAAATGTTGAGAAGCTTCAAGTGCAGCCACTTGGCATTATGGGCTCTGCCTGGATCATATAGGTTGCAATAACTTAGCCAAATGGACAGTTGGTGGTAGGGGAATGATAGGTTGGAACGCGTCCATTTTGGTATAAGGGAAGGCTTCTGAAAGATCTTGTCTTGGTGAAACCAAGTCTTGTGGGGAAAGTGCACCACCTCTGCATAGTGTAAAATCTAAGTACTTAGCCATGTCCTTGGTAAAGGAAAATTTGAGCATCAAGACATGGAAGCTATCAAGAATCTCCTCATCCCAATTTCTAAGTTAAAACTTGTGGTTGAACAAGGGTTGAAGGATCACCAATTTCTATTGGGAGATGCCTTGGGTGATTTTTGACAAACAAAAACTTAGTGTTTTCAAATGATAAGGAAAATCTATTTTGAGCAATGCAAGCGTAAGCTCCACTTAGCCAAATGCATATAGAAGATAGACTCCACAATACTACCATAGTATCACTTGCCAATACAATTCAAATGTATTGACCCTTGTGGCTGTAACTTGTTATGTTGCAGGTTTGTTTGAAATTAGTGAAGTGTGTTGAAATAGGATTACAAGTCTACAACCAACATGTTTGCCTGTGGCACTTTGAAGATGAAGGACCCCATGCTATTGTTATATTCTGCTGCATTGTAATGTGATAGCCAAATGAGCTATGTAAGATGTAATAAATTATTTTATTCCTGGTTATAAAGTTGTATTATGACCTTTGTTTCTTGATATTACATCTTAACTGTGGATTCTAGCTATTGATATAGGGACTAGCATTGTAAACACAGGGATCTCTACCTTATTAAAGGTTGGGAACCTTATACAGGAACACCGCCCTGCAATGCCTTCAGCTGCAGCTGGCAGGCACAGCCCGGATCTAGCTCAGAAGCCTGTCCTCAGACTCCATCTGAAGCTGGGAGGAGCTACCGTACAGCTTCATCCGCATCTTCAAGGGCACCAGCAAGATGATCTCTCCCCTCCTACAGGGTGCTAGGAAGAGCTCCAGATCCCCCGATCTAGGGACGATGGTCGCGGCGGCTACAAGCTGTTTCATGCAGATTTGATCGGGTCCTTAGGGTTTTGGTATCGGGGGCTTCTTATAGGAAAAGGGGGAGACAGAAGGGGTGCCCTAGGCGGCCGCACCCCTGATGAGTGCGTGAACACTTCGTTGGGAGACCCCAAGCGGAAGGTATGATGAGCACAGCGGCAAATTTACCTCAGTAAGAAACCAATGTTATCAAACCAGTAGGAGGAAGGAAATGACTCAAAGGTGTTTCTAGCAACTTCGAAACCTGCACAACAGAAACTCAAGACTTTGCCCCAACGAATAGTGAGGTTGTCAATCTCACTGGTTTGCTGAACACAATGGATTAACTGTATGGTGTGGAAGGTAATAGTGCTTTACAGAAAGTAAACAGTAACAGTGGAAGATGTATCAATGGTAAAGATTGGACCGGGGTCCATAGTTCACTAGAGGTGTTCTCCTTAAGATAAACAAACATGGCATGCTGGGTAAACAAATTACAGCAGGGCAATTGACAGGACTGAGCAAGGCATAATAATGCAATACTAGACATTCATGATCCTATGAGATTCGATTGGGTAATACAACAAGATACATAGTCCGCCATCCAACTGCATCTATGACTACAAATCCACCTTTAGGTTATCATCCGAACCACCTCCAGTATTAAGTTACAAACAACGGATAACTGCTTTAAGCAAAGTTTGTAAGGTAAGCAGTCCACTTGTTCTATGAACAAGAGACAGTTGTTTTCTCCCTAGTGGCAACAACACATCTACAACCTTAGAGATTTATGTCACTTCCATTAGATTAAATAGAGGTATGAACCCACTATCTAGCATAAATACCCTCTCTTGGAGTCACTAGCATCCACTTGGCCAAGATAGCTACTAGAAACGGAGAGCATGCAAGATCACAAACAACAGAGACATGATAGAATCAATAAGACAAAACCATTAATCAATATGACATAGTAATCTCAATATCCATCAGATCCCTTCAAACACAACATGCATGATTACAAATAGATGATCTTGATCATGAACGGAGCTCACAAGATCTAAACATGGTAGCACAAAGGAGGAGATACAACCATCTATCTACTACATGGACCCGTAGTCCAAGGTGGAACTACTCACACTTCATAATGAAGGCTGGCATGATGAAGAAGAAGACCTCTAGGATGATCTCCCCTCCGGCAGGGTGCCGGGAAGAGCTTCAGATCCCCCCGATCTAGGGACGATGGTGGCGACAGCTACAGATGGTTTCATGGAATATCGTTTGGGTACTTAGGGTTTCTGTATCGGGGGGATTTATAGGCGAAGATGCGAGGCAGGGGGTAGCCAGGGCGGCCGCACCCTCCCCCCAGGCGCGGGCTAGGGTTAGCCGCGCAGCCAGGGGGTGTGGCCCCTGGTGGCTCTCCTCCGTCTTGTACTCTGGCTTCATGTTACCCACGGTAAAATATTGACTTTGCCTTTTGTCCCGTCCAATTCCGAGAATAATGATTTTCTGCCTTTCTGGAACCAAAAACAGAAGAAAACAGGCAACTGGCACTGTGGCATCTTGTTAATAGGTTAGTACCTAAAAACATATAAAAACACCTCAAAGTGTAGACAAAGAATAGCAAAGTAGATACTAAACAAGCATGGAACATAAAAAATTATAGATATGTTTCCGACATATCAAGTATCCCCAAGCTTAACTCCTGCTCGTCCTCGAGTAGGTAAGTGATAAAAAGAATAATTTTTTAGGTGACATGAACCATCAAAATCAAGATCAAACCATTTGCAAGCATTGAAAGCTAGTATAAAAGAACTCTAAACATGATCATGAAAGATGGAGTTATAACAGTAAGAAAAAGTAACTATGCATGCAACATGAAAGGTTACAAACAAAGATCATGAATAACATGCATTGAAAAACGTTTGTTTGTTATATACAAAAAACATGGCATAGTGGCATTCAGCTTGTCCCTCATGGAGTAGAAAATAAATGCATAGGACACCTTCAAAGTTCATAAGAGTGACTAGATACAAATAGAACAAGAACAAGCAATATCAACAATATGAATCAATCAATAATTTTTGGGGCAATGCACATAGAACTAAGAATGACAACTATGCTCTCTTAACTGGTGCCTAAGGATAGAAGGTGGATACTCAATATAATAGTGGAAGAAAGGACCTTCATAAAGGGAAGCAGGGATTTCAAGTTTCAAAAAGAGCTTCCTAACATTATGGTACTTGTTAGCTTTCAGCTCTCATTGCCCCTATTATAAGCATCTGGAAGTGATTAAGGTTAAAGTGAACAAACTATGGAGTATATGCTTGACAAAGTATAAGTTGGCAATCTCATGTCCCTTAAATACGAGGACCGCTCCCCATTCTACTCAAGTTTAGTTACTTACAAGTTTGTCATAGTAAGTACATGTGTATCATAGAGAACCGCCAATGGGATACCCCTTGCACATGATACAGGAGCTATCCCATAATCAAAATGACAAGGCAAGCATACAATGAGCATCTCAACAATCTCCTTATTTACCATGGGAATATGGAGCTTTTCTCATATTTTTCTCAATCTCTTTTTTCTATCTATTTTTTTATAATAAGAATGCTTCATAGATGTCATTATGGTGATGCTGCAAGTTTCCACCATGATTAGGCATGGCTTAGGCTAGCGGCCCAGGAATTTCTCTAACACACATACATAACTCCATGGACTTACAAGCTCCCCTTTCATTTCACACCGACGACATCCATAGACAAAATATCATGATATCAACTGTGTACAAAGTACAAATGCAATGTTGAAAGCGTTCCCCATGACAACATGGTTCTGCTAATTCCAACGTATAAGTACAAGCATATACAACATAGATGACACAATGGTTCAAGTTTATTAGGGGCAAGAAAAATAAATTGTGCCATCAAGTTTGTGAGAGATTTAATCACTACGTTTTCACATAACAAAGAGACTTTTTAATTGGAAGATAGATGAAAAAATAATATACTCGGAATGGTGTAACACACCATGCATAGGAATTTATAGTGGACACTTTGGAATAACTTGGTTTCTTGGGAGTTGGATGCATGAGTATATTGGAGATATGCCCAAGAGGCAATAATAAAGTGGTTATTATCATATCTTCATGCTTATGAGAAATGTTTACATACCATGCTATAATTGTATTAACCGGAAACATTAATACTTGTGTGATTTGTAAACATAAAAGAGTCCCTAGTAAAGCCACTTGTTAAACTAGCTTGTTGGTTAATATATGATCATGGTTTCCTGATCATGAACATAGAGATGTTATTAACAACAGGGTCATATCATTAGGAGAATGATGTGATGGACATACTCCTATAGTTAAGTGTAGCATAAATATCAAGTCATTTAATATAGTTCACTTTCTATATGTCAACACCCGGATTTTTAATCCCAGATGCGTGTTATGCCATACATCGCAATCCCAGGATTACCATTTTTGCAAGACATAACAGATTTGGATACCACAGTACGTCATCCATTACAAACCATACATAAGGTCTTACACAAATAAGGATCTCATGATCCAGTTCTTAATACAACTCAAGCAGCGGAAATACGTAATAATAACGGTAGCGTAGGCGAAGCTCCATCTTCGGGGTCACAGGCAATGCTAACGATGGGAGATGAACCTAGTTGTCGTAACCTTCCTGGGTTCCATCCTCCAGGTACTCCTCTTCATAGTCTGGCCACGGGAATAGAAAGGGACAAAGCCATGAGTACTCTTTAAGTACTCGCAAACTAATACTAACAAGTGAAGGGGGTTTTTGTAATAGGATACTAAGCTCTAGGGTTGTTTTTCAAAAATCCAGATTTACCTCTACTAAGTTTAGAAACGAAGAAAGCTAGTTGAAGTTTTATAACACCTAAGTGGGAACTTGTATCTCATATCACAACTCTGTTGTGGTCAAGTCAAAGTCTCAATTTATTTCATAAGTCATTTTGAAAACATCTGACGGGGGAACAGTATGGCCACTCCAACTTTCCATAACCGTGGACGCGGCTATTCGAATAGTTTGACACTCTGTAGAGATTGTACACTTTCACCACAACATTCTATACATCCGTCAGGAACAAATCCTGAATTCACCATACTCAGTATGTGGATAATCGATCCTAACCTTTCAATTACACGCCCTAGTATAAGCACCCCTCCTGTGAGTTTGGCCTCCCAACCATGACCAACTGTCATCTGTGGTACTGCACAGGTGGACAATCTTCACAAGGTAGCCTCAGCTCAGACCTTGGCCGTGAGGGAACCAATACTAAGGTATATTAGTTTCCAGTCAAGCCCTACCCAATTCTCGGGTATTGTGGTTGTACGGTAAAATTGGAATGGTATCGCATCCAGACAACCATCAGTTTTATAAAGGGCTAAGGCTCATGCCTCAACATTTTCATCACCAAAATCATCCGGTGCTCAGAAACACATGTCAAAACATCTCAATAGAATGATCCATCATTCCAAGGTTTTCATAACCATTTTTCTACCAAGTATTCCCATTTAAAGTTGTTCAAGTTTTATGCTTAGCACTAGCATCTACAAGTGGGGGTAAGTACTAATGAGGGGTGGTAAACTAATGGAGTTTAACTAAGTTCAATCCCATGCCTTAGGATGACATAAAGATTATCTAGCTTAGGCCAAGTTTTATGCTCTTTATGCCACTTAAGTAATCTATAATTCACTTAAGTAAGTATTAGCTAAGTAATCTACAATTCACTTAAGTAATCTCTAAGTAATAGCTTTGATAAAGAAATAAAGTATAAAGCTTGTAAGTAAAACTAGTTGGTTGATCAAGTGGGTAGGATCATATATGCTTAAGGCATATAGTTGGCATGGTAACAAGAAAGTATTAGCTTGCATAGGTCAACTTGATTAGTAAGGCTTGCATCATTATCAGTATAAGCTTGCTAATGTAGGGTGTCTTGCAAGTGTTAGCTTGGTCAATCAACTAGTACTATTAGGCTTGCATCAGTATCAGTATAAGCTTGCTAAATTGCAAGTGTTAGCTTGCCTTGTGCAGAGCAGTGGTTGAAGTTCTCCTCGGCTTATTCTTCGTAGTATCCTTCTTCCTCCTCGTATCCTTGGTTGGTACTAGCGTCTATAAATAAATAAAATGAATACGAGGTACACAATCACCAAACAATACTTAACAACTTTCAATCATCACACAAAGGGGTTCTATAGATGATCTAGCATCATCACTAACATCACAAGAATAAGGCATTTGTCTTATTTATTTTATTTTTAGAAAAGTAATTTCTACTCATTGAAAAACTACTTAAGATTTAATATTCTCCAAACCAAACATGGGATCATGTTGACACATGTCATCACCACACATTTCAGTACATGGGAATGTGATTTAAAGTGGTGTCACAATTTAATAAGATTTAACCTTTTAGTTTAAATAAAAATAAATGACTAGAAATGCCTATGTGGCATCCTTTTAGTACTTGAACATTATTTCTGTAAGTAAACCCATATGTTTTTATATATTCTGAAAGGTATGATCAAATGTGATTTTTGAGAGTTGGAATCAACTCAAAAGCTATTTTAGTTTAAGTTTAAAAAATGTTTGAATGCAGAAAAGCTTCTGCCTTGTTATTTTTACCAAGGTTGATCTATAGATTAAATGATTTGAATCCAACGGGATTGGATTAAGCATTTCAATATCTTTCTAACAAAATTGGTTTCATTCAATTTGGTTCACTGAATCGAGCTGGGTTGATTTTTGAAACTAGGTATAGAACTGTGTTTAAATGAAAATGGAAAAATACAAATTCAAACGAGTGGGTTGCGCGGGAAGAGAAAATGGGCCGGCCTGCTACGCACATCGCTTACGCGGGCTGGTTAAGTTGTTGTCCCCACGCGTCAGTGAGACGGGGGTGCGAAGCGGTACGGGGCAACGTAGTGTGTTGGATCTAGTTCTAATCCAACAGCTCTAGTTCATCGTCCACGTCGGGCAGTGCTGGCGAGACAGAACCCTAACGCGGCAGGTGGGGGTCGTGGGAGGCTCACCGGGGCTCAGGCGAGGGTCGGAGAGGCGGGCGAACGACGAAGTTGATGACGACAAACATCCTGGTACCGGCAGCTTCTCCTAGGGCGGCTCCAATCGCTGGCTTCCTTCTTCTCCAGCAGTGGCGGTCTTCGGCCAAATTCCGGCGATGCACTGCTCGCCTTGCTTCGGAACGGGATGGAACGATCAGTGAGGAGAGCGGAGTGAGATGGTGTTCTCAATTCGGCTGGGGGTCGTCTCCTTTTATAGGCTCGACGGTGAGACCGAACGCAATGGGAAGGCGATGGTGGCGACATGCCTACGGGCTGCTAGAGGCATGGCCGAGGGTGGCGATCGATCGGTGGTCTCATGGCGATGCTCTATGGCTTTAATGCGTGTGTAGGGGCGGTGGCAAACGGTCTGGAACGCTCGACGTTCTGCGCGGCAGAGGCGGCGTCTTCGACGGCGAGCGGGGGCTACGGGGTACGGGCGGTGAAATGGGCATGTCTGGCGGTCTCCTGGGACGGTGGGGAGCATGCTGGCGGGCGGCGAGGGCTCGAGGCGGTCTGGTTAAATGGGAACGGCGCGTGCTCTGCGGCGAGGGTCGGCATGGTCGACAGCGGCACGGGTGCGGCGTTCCTGGCGGTTCTGGCTGTTGTCTGCGAGGCAGGGCTGGTCGAGAGGGGGCAGTGAAGCATGGGATACCTCCCAGACAAGGTTGGCACGGCTAGTTCTTCCTCTAGCCTGCTGTCCACACTGGGGTGACATGGGTGCTCTCGTCCTGTTCACCATTGATGACATTGGCGAGCTCACAGTGGTGCTAGAGCTTAGTAAAGTTTGTTAGATGATCTACTAAGGCTAGTGGTGTCCAGAGAGGGAACAAGTTAGACCCAAAACACTGCACACTATAGTGTTTTGATTTTGTTTGATTTGAATCAGCAAGGTGTTTGATGAAATGGCCGCAGGAATTCAAGTTTTGAATTTTGAAAATATTTTTGGTGGGTGTGGTAGGCATGATCTGGTGAGTCTTTAGATGCTTGGGTTTTGAAAGTTGAGTTGGTTTGAGGGGTTTTTGAAAAAGTGGGATCTTCCCATATGAAATAGATTCAATTTTAAACTGTCATTTAAACTATGCATTTGAATGTTTCTGGATGATCACAAGGTGGGCCTTGATACTATGTTATGAGTACTATCAAGGGGTGCAAAGATCCAAACAAGTTTCTGTTAAGTTTTGAAAGTTAGAGACAGCCAAAGTAGGCATGGGAGTTAAATTGGCCAAAATGACCATTCCCTTATTTTGTTTGTTTTGATTTATTTGTCTTTGGGAAAAGTGTGGGGATTGTTTAGATGATGTTTATTTCACCTAAGAATCCTTTTACAAGCAAAGAAACACACAAGCAAGGTAATTCAAAAGAATCCAAATTGGAATGCATACATGTAGCATCCCAATTGTCTAACAATTGCAATGCTACTAGCCTAGTCTATATAAATGCTACTTCCTATATATAATTGTTGCATCATAATTATATCATGCTCATGTCATCATGCCACCTTGCATTTGAGCATCATTTAAAACCCTTTTTGTTTTGGTTCTTATCTCATATGCATTATTAATTGTATTTGCCTCTTGATATATTGTATTTGGTTATTGATATATTGTTTAAATGCCCAAGTTGAGTTGGGGGCATATCTTTTATTCAACTCCATCACCTTTCTCTGCCACCACCTTATAATTCCACCATCCAACTAAATATGAGCTTTGCACTTTATTGGGTTTTACCTCTAGCTCATGTGGGTTGGGATGGATCCAATTCTGTTTCCACATGCTCTCATCTTAGCATCATGTTGTTTTCACATTATTGATATGTGGAGCCACCTTTGCATGCATTATGAGTAGTGCTCCTTTTTCCTAGCTTTCATATGGATTATCATGGATTTATGCTCATGTTGGGATATTTTTGGGACTATTAAACATCTAGTGGAATATACACACCAGCAAGTCCCAATTATAATCAAATATGATCATCTCCATCTACTCCACTTGGAACTTTCATTTAAAATTTCTTTTGCTTGGGCTATACTCCACATTTTGGGTAATGCATAGGAATAATGCCATGTTTATTATTTTGTTTTCACAAGGATGATACATGGCATTTATTATCTTGCATGGGCCATGCAACCATCACCATCTTTTGTCCTCCTTTGGTTTTATTTGTTTTCGAGTGGATCATCTTCTCATCTCTCTCTCTCTCTTTTCTTTCTCTAACCCTAAACCCACTCCACCTAATCTCTCTCTCAAAACCCTAAGACCTCATCTCTCCTCTCTCTAACCCGAGCCACCACCAACATGACCTACCCCATCTACCTTCCCTCTCTACCATGCCGAGGTGCCCCCTCTCCCTACCATGCAGGCCCCACCTAGCCACCTACTCCCCCTGGCCGAGCTACCCCTACCCCAACTCTAGAAAAAAAAAACCTAACCCGAGGCTACCAAACCCTAGCCCGAGCCTCCCTCCTACCCTAGCTCTCTCTCCCTCTCTTTTCTCTCCATGTCGTGAGGGCCCCTCCAGCCCGAGCCACACCTGCCCGTTCCCTCGTGCCCCATCGCTGCAGCCTCCCTGGTCTACCTGAGCCGTGCCTACCGTGAGAGAGGGAGAACAAAAGGGTGAGCAAAACCTTTATGCCGATCCAACCCATGTGCCTCCCTCTGCTCGTTCTTATCTATCCCTCCTCTGCCTAGCAACCATAGAACTCCCCAGGGCCGTGCCCATCTACTCCTCCCTCCCCACCTACCCCTGCTACCCTCTCTTCCATCTCCATCTACCCCCATCGTCGGCATCACACCACCACCACCATAGCAGAAGGAGGGCGAGGTGTCTGGGCATTGAGGAAGACCGAGCCGAGCACCAGCGTCGCCCCTGTACACGGAGCCGAGAAGGAGGATCCCTAGAAACGCTGAACCCCGCCGAGCCCGACGCGAAACCCTAGCCGCCGGCCGTCTGCATCGCCGTCGATCGGCTGCCCCCCAGCCCGAACCACCTCCACCGACGCCCCCACGGTGAGCGTCCGGACCTCCCAGACAACCTCCCTCCGTTCACCGTTTCCTGTACGCGCAACGCCACCGGACGAGCGCCTTCGGTGCACCGCGCTCGCCGTCGTCGAGGACCATCCTCTCGCCGTATACGCCTTATCTGGCCACGCCTGCGGTTCCTTACACCAATCCCCATCCACCGCAGTGGTTCCGCCCCTCTGCGCGACCAATCGGTCGCGCGTTCGAACCCCGCCTCGCCGCGCCATTCTCTGTCGTTTCCGTCAGTTGCGTGAGAGAAGAAAAACAGTAGCGCCGTTCTTTCTGTTTAGCCCACTGCCCTTTTTGCCGGCTAAACCCGCGACCCCTCCGGACACATCTGTCATCGGCTGTTGCCACTTTGCAAAAAGAGACCGCAAGTTTCGGACCCTCAACCCGCGCTCCCCAGCTTCTACACGTGGCAGCCCTTATCGCCCTCTGTCGCGCGGGCCTTTCTGCCGCCCGGAGGCCCACCAGTCATCCTCTGCGGCTGGGTTTCCCCTCGGTGAGAAAAGCCCCACGTGGACCACGTCGACCAACCTGTTGCTGAGTCAACGCCTGGCCCACCCGTCAGCGGCTGGGGCTAGCTCTGGCTGAGTGTAAAAAGATCTGCCTGTTTATCTGTTTAATAAAAATAATTCTAGAAAATGTTTAAATACAAATTTAAATCCGTTTTCAAATAACTTATCGAATATTGTTCCAAATAATACATGTAATATATGTTTTTGAATCAGAAAAATATGAGGAATTCAAATATGCCCTTCAAATATATTTTGGACACTTGATTTTTCAAGTGTATTAAAATTACAATAAAATGCCCTTTTGCCTTAATTAATTAATAACTTTTGTTTTATAACTCCAAATTTAACAAATAATATGTCTAAAATGATTAGCTCGACGAGACCTTTCTATTTATGCATTCCATGTTCTGTATTGCAGCATGCATCATATAAATATAAAGTTTACAGCAACTTATTTGAGTATGAAATATGATTAAAACCCCATAAAATGCTTATTTCTTGTATTCCACACCACACCCATGCCATGTTACTTTATTGCCATGCAAATTGTGCATCATTCATCATGGCATGATTGTTTGCTTGTCGCATTTTATTCTTATGCTTGTGCACTTTATTTACGTTGGCCCTTGTTTGTTCGGTTCTTCTTCGAATAGACGCTAAGCAGGGGATATATCAAGAAACCCAGGAGCGCTACCCAGATCCTTCTCTCGCTTCAACTGAGCTGCCAGGCAAGCACTACCACATGCTTGCATACATATAGTACCTATTGTCTCTATCTTATTCTTGCATCATTGAGTCGCGATCACATTAAACTGAATCCCAAGTACTGCATAGCCTTTACTTTTAAACCCCACCGAAGCTTGTTCCTCCATCCCATGAGCCATTACTACAGGAGTTGTTTGAGCCATGCGGGTCGTAGAACAGCATGTGTAGGGTATGTGAGTGTCTGATGGATAACGAGGTACCTATACAACTTAACCTGAGTAGTAATGGGATAACTAATGAAAGTGGCACCGGTGAGCAATATCTGCTATTTGGTTTTTCATGCTCACTTGTGTCCCGTAGGACCCCGAGTACTTGATTCCTGTTCCTTGAATATTCGCTCTATCCACATCCGGGAGGCTTATGGACCCCCCTGAGCCAGAGCTTGATTCATTCTTATTTCTTGGGGCCACAAAGTAGTTTGGGGCTTTATTACTATTATGTACTTATGCCATGCTTTACTGCTTTATTTAAGTTTGTGCGAGGAGCACCTGTACTGTTTTGGAAGCGGAGTGTTTTCGCGGTATCGACAAGCCCAGTCACATTTTCGGGTTCCCAGTCGTTTACAGCCACTGACGCAAACCTTGAGTCCGTCTCGGAGTCGGCTAACTTCGTTGCGGGTAGCTTAATGGGGTGGCCCCCTGAAATATTTCTGAATCCTGTGATCGCTTTGTCGTGAATGCCTCGTTGGGTTTTGATTTGGTTTTTCCGAGGTTAATCGAGTGTGTGTTGCTATTTGTGCACCCCTGTAGGGTAAAACTTTCTGAAAGACGTGTCCGCGGTTATGGACGACTTGGAGCACAGTTTCTCGATCATAGACAAGTATAACTAAAGTACCCCTTTTAATTTGACTAAGTACCTGACTAGTAAATAGTGCAACACCCATGGAATGGTTAATAAAACTGCCAACGGATGGGGGGGGTTGTTCGTCCGCTTCCTCGTTGGTAAGCGAGGAGGAGGATGGATCTGTTAATGTTACTGTTATAACTGTTGTTATTAATTCACGGACATCCGTCTATCTATGGTTAGGCAGATGGTTAGCGAGTATCTATAGAATTGATAGGTATTATCTTTTGCTGCAATTGCGTCACCCCAGGTTGTGTCCCCTTTAGAGGCATAAAGACTTGCTGAGTACCCCTAGGGTCTCACACGATAAATTGTTTGATTCAGATGAATAGGTAAACTCGCAAGATGGATACTGGGTGGAGGAGACGGACGATGTGGACAACGATCATTCGGTGTAGAGATTCCGGGAACGGGGATCCGTGAGATCTGTGGGCGGGATGTGTTTATTATGGGGCATCTTATGCCGATTTGCTTCTTATCCGTACTCGGATCTTGTTTGCCGCTTCCGCCTGATACTCTGATGTTTGATGTATGAGGAGATATCCTAAACTATATATCTATCTAGGATATTTTGATCTTGCCGTATGGCGTTGCAATATTTCTATTTCTTTTAGATGAAATTGCTCTGAGGACTGTTGTATGGTGGCTTGCATACATACTCATTTGTGTATGTAGTTGATCCCTTCGCCTGCCGATTACGCCGCCCGTTCTTGTCCCGATGTTTGGAAATGGTTAGGACGGCCGAAAGGTCTACCCGTGAGTGGCATTTGGGCCCCACCGTACTATTTTAACCATTTCCGCTCGTCCAGGCTTGTAACTAGGAGCGTAATTCACCGAGGTAGTTACAATACACACATGCATGCTTTCATATTTTTATTTAGAAAAGTTTTTGTTAATCCTAAATTTTGATGATTAGAGTTTGATGATCCAAATTTCATATTTTTGGGATGTTATAAACCTTCCCCCCTTAAACAAAATCTCGTCCCGAGATTTAAAAAGGACGAAAAGATTACCTAGGATTTAAAGAGATCAGGAAACTCCGTCCTGATGTGATCTTCGCGCTCCCAGGTAGCTTCCTCTTCCGTGTGGTTGCTCCACTGTATCTTGAGAAACTTGATGCTTCGGGTTCTGGTAGTTCTAAAAGCTTCTTCCAAAATACGGATGGGTACTTCAGGATAGTTCAGGTCATCAATGATCTCTATAGTCCGGTGATCAATATTATTGAATACTTCAGTCTTCTCCGGGACTTCGAGTCACTTGCGAAGTAATGAGATATGGAACACATTGTGCATGGCTGACATCTCTTCGGGTAGTTCCAATTGATACGACACTTCTCCTCGACGGTTTAGAATCTTGAAGGGTCCGATATATCTAGGGGATAACTTTCCTTTGACCTGGAAACGCTGCATTCCTTTCAATGGCGACACTTTAAGATACACAAAATCTCCTATGTTGTAGGCGAGGTCTCGACATCTCTTGTCGGCGTAACTCTTCTGTCGGGACTGGGCGGTCTTGAGGTGCTCACGAATCTTGTGAACCATCTCTTCTGCTTCCCGTATGATATCGGGTCCGAAAATCTGACTCTCTCCTACTTCCGACCAGTTCAAAGGGGTGCAACACTTTCTTCCGTACATAATTTCAAATGGGGCCATTTGCAAACTAGCTTGATAACTATTGTTGTATGAAAATTCTGCGAACGACAGACAGTCTTCCCACTTAGATCCATATTCTAACACACATGCTCTCAGCATATCTTCGAGTATTTGATTTACTCGCTCTGTTTGTCCGTTGGTCTGAGGGTGATAAGCGGTACTGAAATCTAGTCGGGTTCTAAACCTTCTTGGACTTTCTTCCAGAATCTCGAGGTAAATTGAGTTCCTCGATCAGATACGATGTTCTTGGGGACTCCATGCGAACTGACGATTCTAGCGATGTATAACCCGCTAGCTTCGAACTCTGATATGTGGTCTTGACGGGTAAGAAATGGGGGACTTTGGACAACCTGTCCACTATGACCCAGATAGAGTCATTTCCCCAACTATAAGTAGGAAATCCGGTGATCAAGTCCATTCCAACGGAATCCCATTTCCATTCCGGAATCTTCAATGGTTGCAACAATCCAGTGGGTCTTTGATGTCCTGCCTTGACTCGCTGACATATATCACACTTGGCGATATAGCTTCTGATTTCTCTCTTCATCTTATGCCACCAAAATTGCTCTTTCAAATCTTGATACATCTTCGTTCCTCCGGGGTGGATAGAATAAAGAGTATCATGAGCTTCCTTGAGAATAACTTCCTTCAACTCAGAATCCGCTGGTACACAAAGGCGTCCTTTGTACCACAGAACTCCTTCTTCGTCTTCGGTGAATCCGGGTACTTTGCCTGTATCGATACGACGCTTGATTCCATTGATACTAGCATTTCCTTTCTGCGCCTCTTTGATCTGGCTGATCAAAGTGGGTTGAAGTTCTATGCTAGCCAAAAATCCTTCACTCACTAATTCCATTCGAAAATCTTCCATCTCTTTGTGCAGACTTGGTTGCTCCTTCAAAATCATGGAGTTCAAGCGGCACGGCAATCTGCTAAGGGCATCTGCTACCACATTGGCTTTACCAGGGTGATAGTGAATGTCCAGATCGTAATCCTTGATTAGCTCAATCTATCTTCTCTGCCTCATATTCAGCTCCTTTTGAGTGAATATATACTTCAGGCTCTTGTGATCCGAATAAATCTCACAACGATTTTCCATCAGGTAGTGCCGCCATGTCTTTAGGGCTAGAACTACGGCTTTGAGTTCGAGGTTATGGGTTGGGTAATTTTTCTCATGTTCTTTCAATTGCCTAGATAGGTGAGATATAACCTTGCCTTCTTGCATTAGCACACATCCGAGACCGATCTTGGATGCATCACAATACACGTCGAAGGGCTTCGTGATATCCGGCATAATTAAGATTGGGGCTGAAATCAATCTCCTTCTTGAAAACTCGCCTCACATTTGTCGGTCCATTCAAACTTCTTGTCCTTCTTCAGCAATTGAGTCATGGGTCTGGCGATACTCGAGAATCCTTCTACGAACTTGCGGTAGTATCCCGCCAATCCGAGAAATGCACGAACTTGGGTTTGAGTGGTTGGGGCTTGCCAATCTTCGACATCTTTCACCTTTGCAAGGTCAACGGCAATTCCTTCGGCTGATATAATGTGACCGAGGAATCCTACCTCATGTAACCAGAATTCACATTTGCTAAACATGGCATACAAATGATGCTCTCTAAGGGTTCCAAGAATGGTCCTTAGGTGTAGCTCATGTTCTTCTTCTGATTTGGAATAAATCAGAATTTCATCGATGAAAACAACGACAAACTTATCCAGGAAGTCCATAAAAATCTTATTCATGAGATTTATGAAATAAGCGGGGGCATTGGTTAATACAAAAGACATGACAGTATACTCGTATAATCCATATATGGTGGTAAAGGCAGTCTTTGGAATATCCTCTGCACGAATCTTGAGTTGATGATAGCCTGTTCTAAGATCAATCTTAGAAAACACTTTGGCACCGGTCAACTGATCAAACAAATATTCTATCTTGGGAAAGGGGTACTTGTTCTTGATGGTGACATCCTTCAATTTCGGATAATCCGTACACAAACGGTTACCTCCATCCTTCTTGTCCACAAATAAGATAGGTGATCTCCATGGTGATGCACTTGGTTGAATCAATCCAATTTCCAACATGGCATCCTATTGCTTCTTCGGTTCTGCTAGTTCAGACGGGTTCATACTATAGGGTCTCTGGGCTATGGGTCATGTTCCGGGGATTAGTTCAATGATAAACTCGATATCCCGATCTAGGGGCATACCGGGCAAAACATCTGGAAATGCATCGGGGTATTCGCAGACTATCCGGACTTGGTCAATGGTAGGTTGGGCTATACTCGTGTTGCACTTGAATTGACGAGGTAAGGTTTCAGATATATGCTCTACTGATACTTCCAAACCTTTAGATCCGAGTACTATCAAATTAGCATAAAAATCTATGCCATGGATTCGGATAGGGACGGCTTTGCAAATTTGCCTAGCCTTGGTGGTTGAACCGGGAATTTGGACGATCATAACATGCTTCAGTTTTGTTGGTTGAATCTTACTAGTGCAGGAAAATTCGTCTGTGACAAATGAATGCGATGCGCCCGAATCAAACAACACTCGAGCAAGTACTGAATTAACAGAAAACATACCCAGTACGACATCTGGTGCTTCCTGAGCTTCTTCAGCATGCATGAGAAAAAGACGGCCATTGCGGTTGAGCGAATTCCTTGGGGAAAACCTTCTTTCGGGCTGAACACGACGCTGCTGCTGAGCTGGGGCATTGGCATTGGGGGCTGCGGCATTCTTCTTGTTGGGGCACTCGTTGGAGTAGTGACCCTTATTTCCAAAGTCATAACAAGTCACTTCTGACTTGTCCTTTGCTGCAACAGGCACATCATTGCTTCCAGTCCTTGGGGCAGTGTTGGTGTTGGCGGTAGCATTGTTGTTGTTGAACTTGGGTGGGGCACGGTTGAAATTGCTAGAGTTGCTGGGGTTGTTGTGATTTCCTCCGGCCTAGGGTTTCCACGGTTGGGATAGGTCGGACGGTTCATTGGGGGTTTGTTGGTTCTCGGGGCAAATCCTGGAGATGGGTTAGTGCGATACTTTGGGGTCTGATGGGTTCCTGGCTGATGCATCATGCGACACTTGCGGTTCTCATTGGCTTGGTTGATCTTCCCTTCCATCTGGATGGCAGAGTCGACAAGGGCTTCAATATCAGCAAAGGGGATATTGACTAACACCGTCTGCATCTCTCGTGCAGACCATTCAATAATTTCTCCTTCTTCTTGGCTTCGGTGTCGATCTCATCCAGGGCAGACCTAGCTAATGACAAGAATTTGTCACGGTATTCCACTACGGTCATCCTTCCTTGCTTCAGTTCTCTGAACTCATCTCTCATTCTCTTGATCAAACCCGGGGGCACATGGTTTCTGCTGAACTTGACCTTGAATTCCTCCCATGTCATCATCTGTCCTCCGGTCATTGCACGGATGCTGTTCCACCATGCTCTGGCATCTCCGGCCAGATAGTGGGTGGCGAACAAAACTTTCTCGTTAGCTTCCACTCCGGCGACTTCTAGGTTGTTTTCCATGGTTTGCAGCCAATCATCGGCATCTAGGGGCTCTTCCGACTTAGTGAAAACAGGTGGGTTGGTGTTCTGGAAATTCTTGAGCTTAGATCCATGGTTGTCCTGATTTCCATGGCCTTGATTGTTGTGGGATAGCTGGGCTATCTGTTGAAGTGTGGCTAAGTTGGCTTGACGTTCGGCTCTTTCAGCTTCGCGGTCAGAAACCAACATTTGCAGGATCTGCAACATTGGGTCCGGGGATGAACCACTTCCTCCGCGTGGCATCTGAAGATTGAGATAGATCATGAGTCAAGAGGGAAATTTCTAAGGTTCAGGGACTTTGAAAAGTTTTTAAAGTTTGACTCAGATTTTTTTTTGCAACTTGCTTTTCATTCATTCATTCATAGCACCTGATACAAACACACACCACAAAACAAGAAAAACAGATGGTTTTAAGAACCATTCTGGAAACTACGATACAGTGGGACCGAATACTACTCATGTCAACACCCGGATTTTTAATCCCAGATGCCTGTTATGCCATACATCGCAATCCTAGGATTACCATTTTTGCGAGACACAACAGATTTGGATACCACAGTACGTCATCCATTACAAACCATACATAAGGTCTTAAAAAAATAAGGATCTCATGATCCAGTTCTTAATACAACTCAAGTAGCGGAAATATGTAATAATAACGGTAGCATAGGCGAAGCTCCATCTTCGGGGTCACAGACAATGCTGACGATGGGAGATGATCCTAGTTGTCGTAACCTTCCTGGGTTCCATCCTCCAGGTACTCCTCTTCATAGTTTGGCCACGGGAATAGCCAGGGACAAAGCCATGAGTACTCTTTAAGTACTCGCAAACTAATACTAACAAGTGAAGGGGGTCTTTTTAATAGGACACTAAGATCTAGGGTTGTTTTGCAAAAAGCCAGATTTACCTCTACTAAGTTTAGAAATGAAGAAAGCTAGTTGAAGTTTTATAACACCTAAGTGGGAACTTGTATTTCATATCACAACTCTGTTGTGGTCAAGTCAAAATCTCAATCCATTTCACAAGTCATTTTGACAACATCTGATGAGGGAACAGTATGGCCACTCAAACTGTCCATAACTGTGGACACGGCTATTCGAATAGTTTGACACTCTGCAGAGATTGTACACTTTCACCACAACATTCGATACATCCGTCAGGAACAAATCCTGAATTCAACATACTCAGTATGCGGATTATCAATCCTAACCTTTCAATTACACACCCTAGTATAAGCACCTCTCCTATGAGTTTGGCCTCCCAACCATGACCAACTGTCATCTTGGGTACTTCACGGGTGGACAATCTTCACAAGGTAGCCTCAGCTCAGACCTTGGCCGTGAGGGAACAAATACTAAGGTATATAAGTTTCCAGTCAAGCCCTACCCAATTTTCGGGTATTATGGTTGTACGGTAAAATTGGAATGGTATCGCATCCAGACAACCATCAGTTTTATAAAGGGCTAAGGCTCATGCCTCAACATTTTCATCACCAAAATCATCTGGTGTATGGAAACACATGTCAAAACATCTCAATAGAATGATCCATCATTCCATGGTTTTCATAACCATTTTTCCATCAAGTATTCCCATCTAAAGTTGATCAAGTTTTATGCTTAGCACTAGCATCTACCAGTGGGGGTAAGTATTAATGAGGGGTGGTAAACTTGTGGAGTTTTACTAAGTTCAATCTCATGCCTTAGGATGACATAAAGATTATCTAGCTTAGGCCAAGTTTTATCCTCTTCATGCAACCTTCAATTATCTTTCTAGAATCTATGAATTTACTTAAGTAAGCTCTAAGTACTAGCTTTGATAAATAAATAAAATAGAAAGCTTGCAAGTAAAACTAGGATTGGGGTTATCAAGTGGGTAGGATCATACATGATTAAGGCATATAGTTGGCATGGTAACAAGCAAGTATTAGCTTGCATATGTCAACTTGATTAGTAAGGCTTGCATCAATATCAGTATAAGCTTGCTAAATTGCAAGAGTTAGCTTGCAAGTATTGACTTGCCTTGTGCAGAGCAGTGGTTGAAGTTCCCCTCGGCTTCTTCTTTGTAGTATCCTCCTTCCTCCTCGTATCCTTGGTCGGTACTAGCGTCTATTAATAAATACGAGGTACACAATCACCAAGCAATACTTAACTATTTTCAATCATCACACAAAAGGGTCCTATATATGATCTAGCATCATCACTAATATTACAAGATTAAAGCTTGGTTTAATTCCTTTTATTTTTAGAAAAGTAATTTCTACTCATTGAAAAAGTACTTAGGATTTAATATTCTCCAAACCAAACATGGGATCATGTTAACACATGTCATCACCACATATTCCAGTTCATGGGAATGTGATTTAAAGTGGTTTCACAATTTAATAAGGTTTAAATTTTTATTTTTAATTAAATAAAGTGACTAGAAATGCCTATGTGGCATTCTTTTATTACTTGAACATTATTTCTGTAAGTAAACCTATATATTTTTATATATTCTGAAAGGTATGATCAAATGTGATTTTTGAGAGTTGGAATCAACTCAAAAGCTATTATGTTTTAGATTTGAAAAATGTTTGAATGCAGAAAAGATTCTGCCTTGTTATTTTTACCAAGGTTGATCTATAGATTCAAATGATTTGAATCCAATGGTCTTGGATTCAGCATTTGAAAACCTTTATAACAAAATAGGTTTCATTCAATTTGGTTCAATGAATCGAGCTGGGTTAATTTTTGAAAGTAGGTACAAAACTATGTTTGAATTAAAATGGAAAAAGTTAAATTCAAACGACTGGGCTGCGTGGGAACTGCTAATGGGCCGGCCCAGTGTCACTCCGCGGCGCGGGGCTCAACTGACAGGGGGTTCCACTAGTCAATGGCTCTTTAAACGTGAAGAGGTACGGGGCAACGTGGTGCGTTGGATCTAGTTCTAATCCAACGGCTCTGGTTCATCATCCACGTCAGGCAGCGCCGGCGAGACAGAACCCTAACGCGGCAGGTTGGGGTCATCGCGGGCTCACCGGGGCTCAGGCGAGGGTCGGCGAGGCGGGCGAACTACAAAGTCGACGACGGCGAACCTCTTGGTACCGGCAGCTTCTCCTGGGCGGCTCCAATCGCTGGCTTCCTTCTTCTCCAGCAGCGGTGGGCTTCGGCCAAATTCCTGCGATGCGCTGCTCGCTTTGCTCCGGGAACAGGGTGGAACGATCAGCGAGGAGAGGGGAGTGAAATGGTGTGAAGAAATCGAGCGGGGGAGGCCTCTATTTATAGTGGCGAGAGGGGACCGACGGGCGCAAGATGAGCTCGTCATGGTCGACGGCACAGAGGGCTATCGGCGTGGGCAACGTTAGGGGGTGGTGATGTGCTCCCTGGCGAAGCTCAACTGTGTGGTAGCGAGGCGTGGGGCGGTGCGGATTGTTCGGAACACTGCGGTGCTCTGAGCGTGCCCGACGGAAGGTTTTATGGCGCACAGCGCGCGTGGTCCGCGCAGCGGCGAACGGGTGTGTCTGCGGGGTTGCTGGGACGGTGGTGATCACGTATGCACGCGGCAAGGGCGGAGCGTGGTCTGTGGGCGTCTGTCGAGCGTGGCGCACGGGGCGCGCTCTCGGCATGGTTGCAGAGAAGGTTGGCATGGTCTGTGCGTGTGGTCCAAGGGCTAGCATCGCTCGCGGCTAGGACAGGGAGTGGCGGTGGGGTGCTAGCTTGCTCCCAGACATGTTGGCTAGGCTTGGTGCTTCTCCTAGCTCGCTGTCGACATGTGGGTAGCAAGGTGAGGCTCGGCCTGCTCACCATTGATGACAATGGCCAGCTTATAGTGGTGCTAGAGATTAGTTTAGGTTTTTAGATGATCTACTAAGGCTAGTGGTGTACAGAGGGAACTAGTTAGGCCCAAAACACTGCACACTATAGTGTTTTTATTTGGTTTGATTTGCGTCTGCAAGGTGTTTGATGAAATGGCCGCATGAATTCAAGTTTTTAATTTTGAAAAGATTTTTGGTGGGTGTGCTAGGCAGGTGCTGGTGAGTCTGTAGATGCTTGGGTTTTGAAAGTTGAGCTTGTTTGAGTGGTTTTTGAAAAAGTGGGATCTTCCCATATGAAATAGATTCAATTTTAAACTTTCATTTAAACTATGCATTTGAATTTCTGGATGATCACAAGGTGGGCCTTGATACTTTGTTATGAGTATTATCAAGGGTTGCAAAGATCCAAACAAGTTTCTGTTAAGTTCTGAAAGTTAGAGATAGCCAAAGTAGGCATGGGAGTTAATTTGGCCAAAGTGACCATTCACTTAATTTGTTTGTTTTGATTTATTTGTCTTTGGGAAAAGTTTGGGAATTGTTTAGATGATGTTTATTTCACCTAAGAATCATTTTACAAGCAAAGAAACACATAATCATGGCAATTCAAAAGAATCCAAATTTCAATACACACACATATGCATGCCTTCATATTTTTAATTGGAAAGGTTTTTGTTAATCCTAAATTTTGATGATTAGAGTTTGATGATTCTAGTTTAATATTTTTGGGATGTTACAAGCCTTCCCCCCTTAAACAAAATCTCATCCTGAGATTTGAAAAAGGACGAAAAGATTACCTAGGATTTGAAGAGATCGGGAAACTCCGTCCTTATGTGATCTTCGCTCTCCGAGGTAGCTTCCTCTTCCGTGTGGTTGCTCCACTGAATTTTGAGAAACTTGATGCTTCGGGTTCTGGTAGTTCTGAAAGCTTCTTCCAAAATACAGATGGGTACTTCGGGATAGGTCAGGTCATCGTTGATCTCTATGGTCTGGTGATCGATATTCTTGAACACTTCAGTCTTCTCTGGAACTTCGAGACACTTGCGAAGTAATGAGATATGGAACACATTATGCATGGCTGACATCTCTTCGGGTAGTTACAATTGATATGATACTTCTCCTCGACGGTTCAGAATCTTGAAGGGTCCGATATATCTGGGGGCTAACTTTCCTTTGAGTTGGAAACGCTGCATTCCCTTCAATGGTGACAGTTTCAGATATACAAAATCTCCTATGTTGAAGGCGACGTCTCGACGTCTCTTGTCGGCATAACTCTTCTGTCTAGACTGGGCGGTCTTGAGGTGCTCACGAATCTTGTGAACCTTCTCTTCTACTTCTCGTAGGATATCGGGTCCGAAGATCTGACTCTCTCCTACTTCCGACCAGTTCAAAGGGGTGCGACACTTTCTTCCGTACATAAATTCAAATGGGGCCATTTGCAAACTAGCTTGATAACTATTGTTGTATGAAAATTCTGCGAACGGCAGACAGTCTTCCCACTTAGATCCATATTCTAACACACATGCTCTCAGCATATCTTCGAGTATTTGATTTACTCGTGCCGTTTGTCCATCGGTCTGAGGGTGATAAGCGGTACTGAAATCTAGGCGGGTTCCTAAAACTTCTTGGACTTTCTTCCAGAATATCTAGGTATATTGAGTTCCTCGATCAGATACGATGTTCTTGGGGACTCCATGCAAACTAACGATTCTAGCGATGTATAACTCCGCTAGCTTCGAACTCTGATATGTGGTCTTGACGGGTAAGAAATGGGCGACTTTGGACAATTTGTCCACTATGACCCAGATAGAGTCATTTCCCCTACTAGAAGTAGGCAATCCGGTGATAAAGTCCATTCTCACAGAATCCCATTTCCATTCCGGAATCTGTAATGGTTGCAACAATCCAGCGGGTCTTTGACGTCCGGCCTTGACTCGCTGACATATATCACACTTGGCGATATAACTTCCGATTTCTCTCTTCATCTTATGCCACCAAAATTGCTCTTTCAAATCTTGATTCATCTTAGTTCCTCCGGGGTGGATAGAATAAAGAGTATCATGAGCTTCCTTCAAAATAACTTCTTTCAACTCAGAATCTGCTGGTACACAAAGGCGTCCTTTGTACCACAGAACTCCTTCTTCGTCTTCTGTGAATCCAGGTACATTGCCTGTACCGATACGACGCTTGATTCCGTCGATACTAGCATTTCCTTTCTGCGCCTATTTGATCTGGCTGATCAAAAGTGGGTTGAAGTTCGATGCTAGCCAAAAATCCTTCATTCACTAATTCCATTCGAAAATCTACCATCTCCTTGTGCAAGCTTGGTTGCTCCTTCAAAATCATGGAGTTCAAGCGGCACGGCAATCTGCTAAGGGCACCTGCTACCACATTGGCTTTACCGGGGTGATATTGAATGTCCAGATCGTAATCCTTGATTAGCTCAATCCATCTTCTCTGTCTCATATTCAGCTCCTTCTGGGTGAATATATACTTCATGCTCTTGTGATCCGAATAAATCTCACAACGGTTTCCCATCAGGTAGTGCCTCCATGTCTTCAGGGCTAGAACTACGGCTGCGAGTTTGAGTTCATGGGTTGGGGTAATTTTTCTCATGTTGTTTCAATTGTCAAGATAGATAAGAGATAACTTTGCCTTCATGCATTAGCACACATCCGAGACCGATCTTGGATGCATCACAATACACGTCAAAGGGCTTTGTGATATCCGGCATGATTAAGATTGGGGCTGAAATCAATATCCTCTTGAGTTCTTGAAAACTCGCTTCACAGTTGTCGGTCCATTCAAACTTCTTGTCCTTCTTCAGCAATTGGGTCATGGGTCTGGCGATACTCGAGAATCCTTCTATGAACTTGCGGTAATATCCCGCCAATCCGAGAAATGCACGAACTTGGGTTTGAGTGGTTGGGGCTTGCCAATCTTTGACATCTTTCACCTTTGCAGGGTCAATGGAAATTCCTCCGGCTGATAAAATGTGGCCGAGGAATCCTTCCTCCTGTAACCAGAATTCACATTTGCTCTCTAAGGGTTCCAAGAATGGTCCTTAGGTGTAGCTCATGTTCTTCTTCCGATAATCCGTACACAGACGGTTACCTCCATCCTTATTATCCACAAATAAGGCAGGTGATCTCCATGGTGACGCACTTGGTTGAATCAATCTAATTTCCAGCATGGAATCCAGTTTCTTCTTCAGTTCTGCTAGTTCAGACGGGTTCATACTATAGGGTCTCTGGGCTATGGGTCCTGTTCCGAGGATTAGTTCAATGATAAACTCGATATCCCGATCTGGGGGCATACCGGGCAAAACATCTGGAAATACATCGGGGTATTCACAGACTATACGAACTTGGTCAATGGTAGGTTGGGCTATACTCTTGTTGCACTTGAATTGACGAGGTAAGGTTTCATATATATGCTTGAATGATATTCCAGCGGTACTGGTCATGGTTATGGCTTTCTTGGCGCAGTCAATCAATCCTTCAGTGACATCCAATCCATTCCTAGTACTACTTCCAAACCTTTAGTTCCGAGTACTATCAGATTATCATAAAAGTCTATACCATGGATTCGGATAAGGACGGCTTGGCAAATTTGCCTACCCTTGGTTGTTGAACCGGGAATTTGGACGATCATAACATGCTTCAGTTTTGTTGGTTGAATCTTACTAGTGCAGGAAAATTCTTCGGTGACAAATGAATGCGATGCACCCGAATCAAACAACACTCTTGCAAGTTCTGAATTAACAGAAAACATACCCAGCACGACGTCTGGCGCTTCCTGAGCTTCTTCAGCATGCATGAGAAAAAGACGGCCGTTGCGGTTGAGCGAATTCCCTGGGGCAAACCTTCTTTCTGGCTGACCACGACGCTGCTGCTGAGCTGGGGCATTTGCATTGGGAGCTGCGGCATTCTTCTTGTTGGGGCACTCGTTGGAGTAGTGACCCTTATTTCCACAGTCATAACAAGTCACTTGCGACTTGTCCTTTGCTGCAACAGGCACGGCATTGCTTCCAGTCCTTGGGGCAGTGTTGGTGTTGGCGGTAGCATTGTTGTTGGTGAACTTCGGTGGGGCACGGTTGAAATTGCTAGAGTTGCCGGGGTTGTTGTGATTTCCTCCGGGCCTAGGGTTTCCACGGTTGGGATAGGTCGGACGGTTCATCGGGGGTCTGTTGGTTCTTGGGGAAAATCCTGGAGATGGGTTGGGGCGATACTTTGGGGTCTGATGGGTTCCTGGTTGATGCATCATGCGACGCTTGCGGTTCTCATTGGCTTGGTTGATCTTTCTTTCCATCTAGATGGCAGAGTCGACCAGGGCTTCAATATCAGCAAAGGGGATATTGAATAACACAGTCTGCATCTCATCGTGCAGACCATTCAAGAATCTCTCCTTCTTCTTGGCTTCGGTGTCGATCTCATCCGGGGCATACCTAGCTAATGACAAGAATTTGTCACGGTATTCCACTACGGTCATCCTTCCTTGCTTCAGTTCTCTGAACTCATCTCTCATTCTCTTGATCAAACCCGGTGGCACATGGGTTCTGCTGAACTTGACCTTGAATTCTTCCCAGGTCATCATCTGTCCTCCGGTCATCGCACGAACGTTGTTCCACCATGCTCTTGCATCTTTGGCTAGATAATGGGTGGCGAACAGAACTTTCTCATTAGCTTCCACTCCGGCGACTTCTAGGTTGTTTTCCATGGTTTGTAGCCAATCGTCGGCATCTAGGGGCTCTTCCGACTTAGTGAAAACAGGTGGGTTGGTGTCTTGGAAATTCTTGAGCCTAGATCCATGGTTGTCCTGATTTCCGTGGCCTTGATTGTTGTGGGCTAGCTGAGCTATCTGTTGAAGGGTGTCTAGGTTGTCTTGACGTTCGGCTCTTTCAGCTTCGCGGTCAGAAACCAACATTTGCAGGATCTGCAATATCAGGTCCGGGGATGAACCACTTCCTCCGCGAGGCATCTGAAGATTGAGATAGATCATGAGAAAAGAGGAAATTTTCTAAGGTTCAGGGACTTTGAAAAGTTTTTAAAATTTGACTCTGATTTTCTAGCAACTTGCTTTTCATTCATTCATTCATAGCACCCGATACAAAACACACACCACAAAACAAGAAAAACAGATGGTTTTAAGACCCATTCTGGAAACTACGATACAGTGGGACCGAATACTACTCACTACGTTTGTGCACTAGCGTAGTTGTGAATTTTACTAAAAGTGATCTAGGGCGCAAAATTTGATGTAAGCTTTGAAATAATTTTGGAGTAGCGTGAGTTTTTATGAAAGAGTCCAAGAGGTAAGAATGAGAATAAGTTTTTGTAAATATTTGCTTCCTTTGGTTTTGAAACTAAGTTTTTGATTCAAACGTCCAGTCTAACTAGGGTCTCCTATGGTCAGGATGGCTCTGATACCAACTTGTCAACACCCAGATTTTTAATCCCAGATGCATGTTATGCCATACATCGCAATCCCAGGATTACCATTTTTGCTAGACATAACAGATTTAGATACCACAGTACGTCATCCATTACAAACCATACATAAGGTCTTACACAAATAAGGATCTCATGATCGAGTTCTTAATACAACTCAAGCAGCGGAAATACATAATAATAACGGTAGCGTAGGTGAAGCTCCATCTTCGGGGTCACAGGCAATGCTGACGATGGGAGATGATCCTAGTTGTCGTAACCTTCCTGGGTTCCATCCTCCAGGTACTCCTCTTCATAGTCTCGCCACGGGAATAGCCAGGGACAAAGCCATGAGTACTCTTTAAGTACTCGCAAACTAATACTAACAAGTGAAGGGGGTTTTTGTAATAGGACACTAAGCTCTAGGGTTGTTTTCCAAAAAGCCAGATTTACCTCTACTAAGTTTAGAAATGAAGAAATCTAGTTGAAGTTTTATAACACCTAAGTGGGAACTTGTATTTCGTATCAGAACTCTGTCGTGGTCAAGTCAAAATCGCAATCCATTTCACAAGTCATTTTGAAAACATCTGACGGGGGAACAGTATGGCCACTCCAACTCTCCATAACCGCGGACGCAGATATTCGAATAGTTTGACACACTACAGAGATTGTACACTTTCACCAGAACATTCGATACATCCGTCAGGAACAAATCCTGAATTCACCATACTCAGTATGCGGATAATCAATCCTAACGTTTCAATTACACGCCCTAGTATAAGCACCTCTCCTGTGAGTTTGGCCTCCCAACCATGACCAACTGTCATCTTGGGTACTGCACAGGTGGACAATCTTCACAAGGTAGCCTTAGCTCAGACCTTGGCTGTGAGGGAAATAATACTAAGGTATATAAGTTTCCAGTCAAGCTCTACCCAATTTTCGGGTATTGTGGTTGTACGGTAAAATTGGAATGGTATCGCATCTAGACAACCATCAGTTTTATAAAGGGATAAGGCTCATGCCTCAACATTTTCATCACCAAAATCATCTGGTGTATGGAAACACATGTCAAAACATCTCAATAGAATGATCCATCATTCCAAGGTTTTCATAACCATTTTTCATCAAGTATTCCCATCTAAAGTTGATCAAGTTTTATGCTTAGCACTAGCATCTACCAGTGGGGGTAAGTACTAATGAGGGGTGGTAAACTAGTGGAGTTTTACTAAGTTCAATCTCATGCCTTAGGATGACATAAAGATTATCTAGCTTAGGCCAAGTTTTATGCTCTTTATGCAACCTTCAATTATCTTTCTAGAATCTACAAATTTACTTAAGTAAGATCTAAGTACTAGCTTTGATAAAGAAATAAAGTAGAAAGCTTGCAAGTAAAACTAGGATAGGGGTTATCAAGTGGGTAGGATCATATATGCTTAAGGCATATAGTTGGCATGGTAACAAGCAAGTATTAGCTTGCATAGGTCAACTTGATTAGTAAGGCTTGCATCAATATCAGTATAGGCTTCCTAAATTGCAAGTGTTAGCTTGCAAGTATTGGCTTGCCTTGTGCAGAGCAGTGGTTGAAGTTCTCGTCGGCTTCTTCTTCGTAGTATCCTCCTTCCTCCTCGTATCCTTGGTCGGTACTAGCATCTATAAATAAATACGAGGTACACAATCACCAAACAATACTTAACTATTTTCAATGAACACACAAAAGGGTCCTATAGATGATCTAGCATCATCACTAATATTACAAGATTAAAGCTTGGTTTAATTTCTTTTATTTTTAGAAAAGTAATTTCTACTCATTTAAAAACTACTTAGGATTTAATATTCTCCAAACCAAAGATGGGATCATGTTGACACATGCCATCACCACATATTTCAGTTCATGGGAATGTGATTTAAAGTTGTGTCACAATTTAATAAGGTTTAACCTTTTATTTTTAATTAAATAAAGTGACTAGAAATCCCTATGTGGCATTCTTTTATTACTTGAACATTATTTATGTAAGTAAACCTATATATTTTTATATATTCTGAAAGGTCTGATCAAATGTGATTTTAGAGAGCTGGAATC
This sequence comes from Avena atlantica, assembly GCA_910589765.1. Classification (NCBI taxonomy): domain Eukaryota; kingdom Viridiplantae; phylum Streptophyta; class Magnoliopsida; order Poales; family Poaceae; genus Avena; species Avena atlantica. The sequence goes on along the minus strand of OU342736.1, from coordinate 42,403,287 downwards.
AACTCAAAAGCTATTATGGTTTAGATTTGAAAAATGTTTGAATGCAGAAAAGCTTCTTCCTTGTTATTTTTACCAAGGTTGATCTATAGATTCAAATGATTTGAATCCAACGGGCTTGGATTCAGCATTTGAAAACCTTTCTAACAAAATTGGTTTCATTCAATTTGCTTCACTAAATCGAGCTGGGTTGATTTTTGAAAGTAGGTACAGAACTATGTTTGAATTAAAATGGAAAAAGTTGAATTCAAACGACTGGGCTGCGCGGGAACTGCTAATGGGCCGGCCCAGTGTCACTCCACGGCGCGGGGCTCAACTGACAGGGGGGTTCCACCAGTCAGTGGCTCTTTAAACGCGAAGCGGTACAGGGCAACGTGGTGCGTTGGATCTAGTTCTAATCCAACGGCTCTGGTTCATCGTCCACGTCGGGCAGCGTCGGCGAGAAAGAACCCTAACGTGGCAGGTGGGGTCATCGGGGGCTCACCGGGGCTCAGGCGAGGGTCGGCGAGGCAGGCGAATGACGAAGTCAACGACGGTGAACCTCCTGGTACCGGCAGCTTCTCCTGGGGCGGCTCCAATCGCTGGCTTCCTTCTTTTCCAGCAGCGGCGGGCTCCGGCCAAATTCCAGCGATGCGCTGCTCGCTTTTCTTCAGGAACGGGGTGGAACGATCAGTGAGGAGAGGGGAGTGGAATGGTGTGAAGAAATCGAGCAAGGGAGGCCTCTATTTATAGTGGCGAGAGGGGACAGACGGGCGCAAGCTGAGCTCGTCGTGGTCGACGGCACAGAGGGCTATCGGCGTGGGCGACGGTAGGGGACGGTGCTGTGCTCCCTGGCGAAGCTCAACGGTGTGGTAGCGAGGCGTGGGGCGGTGCGGATTGGTCAGAACGCTGCGGTGCTCTGAGCGTGCCCGATGGAAGTTTTTATGGCGCACAGCGCGCGTGGTCCGCGCAGCGGTGAACGGGTGTGTCTGCGGGGTTGTTGGGACGGTGGTGATCACGTATGCACGCGGCAAGGGCGGAGCGCGGTTTGTGGGCGTCTGTCGAGCGTGGCGCACGGGGCACGCTCTCGGCATGGTTGCAGAGAAGGTTGGCATGGTCTGTGCGTGTGGTCCAGGGGCTGGCATCGCTCGCAGCTGGGACAGAGAGTGGCGGTGGGGTGCTAGCTTGCTCCCAGACATGTTGGCTAGGCTTGGTGCTTCTCCTATCTCGCTGTCAACATGTGGGTGGCAAGGTGAGGCTCGGCCTGCTCACCATTGATGACAATGGCCAGCTTACAGTGGTGCTAGAGATTATTTTAGGTTATTAGATGATCTACTAAGGCTAGTGGTGTCCAGAGAGGGAACAAGTTTGGCCCAAAACACTGCACACTATAGTGTTTTGATTTGGTTTGATTTGCATCTGCAAGGTCTTTGATGAAATGGCCGCATGAATTCAAGTTTTGAATTTTGAAAAGATTTTTGGTGGGTGTGCTAGGCAGGTGATGGTGAGTCTGTAGATGCTTTGGTTTTGAAAGTTGAGCTTTTTTTAGTGGTTTTTGAAAAAGTGGGATCTTCCCATATGAAATAGATTCAATTTTAAACTGTCATTTAAACTATGCATTTGAATGTTTCTGGATGATCACAAGGTGGGCCTTGATACTTTGTTATGAGTACTATCAAGGGGTGCGAAGATCCAAACAAGTTTCTGTTAAGTTCTGAAAGTTAGAGATAGCCAAAGTAGGCATGGGAGTTAATTTGGCCAAAGTGACCATTCACTTAATTTGTTTGTTTTGATTTATTTGGCTTTGGGAAAAGTTTGGGAATTGTTTAGATGATGTTTATTTCACCTAAGAATCATTTTTCAAGCAAAGAAACACATAATCATGGCAATTCAAAATAATCCAAATTTCAATACACACACATATGCATGCCTTCATATTTTTAATTGGAAAAGTTTTTGTTAATCCTAAATTTTGATGATTAGAGTTTGATGATTCTAGTTTAATATTTTTGGGATGTTACAACTCACTACGCTAGTGCTCAAGTGCTACTACTCCTCAGAGTCAGTGTAGTCGTCATCCTCATCATCCTCATCGTCATCGATGAAGGCGTAATCATCCTCATCCGTGAAGAAATCCATAGCCTGATCCTCCAGAAAATCATCATCATCGCTGAGATAGGAGTAGGGGTCTCCACGAAGATCCTCTCCGGCATTCTCTCTCTCCTCCAACTGCATGTCTCTCTCGTGGATGGTCTCCTCCAAATCCGAGATACGGTGGCGAAGACGGGCAATGATGCGCTCCTTCTTGTCGAGCTGACGGCGACGAGACTTGCGATCCTTCGCTAGCATGGCGATGGTCTGATCCTTCATCTTGATGATGGCGGACTTGTGGTTGGAGTAGTCACGGCAATTGTCCAATTCCTGCTGACGATCATACATCATGAAGCTGAGGTGGTCCAATTGGGTCTTCAGCTCGTGGTGGTATGGGGCTTCTAGTGGTTGTCCATTAGCTTCACGCCTTGGACAAAACTCAAAGCGGGTAACCTTGATCTGGTTGATACTCTGCCCACATAGACGGGCAAGAGCTTCCTGCATTGCCCTGGCAAGTCCATCGAGCCAGTTGTTCTCTCTTAAGGTGAATTGAATTCCCTTCGCAGTGGGAGGTTAAATCTTTCCTCGGAGACTTGCAACAATTAGCCACTGCAGATCTTCTCCTCCTCTATCATTGAGCTGAGCTCCGAAGAACTCGGGGTGCGGACGCTCCAGAAGTTCCGAAAGCTGGTCCAAATCCCTCTCAAAGATAAGGTCTCCTCCATTCCCCAACTGATAAAACTTGATGTACTTCACGTCTATCTATAAGAATATAGGATGAGGAAGTTAGTAGAGTGATCAAGTGTGTCAAATTTTATGTGTTTTGCAAGAGTTTTTTTTTGAGGAACATGTTTTTTTATGAAAGAATCAAGGTGATAAGAATGGGAATAAGTTTTTTGTAAAAGCTTCCTTTGGTTTTGAAACTAAGTTTTTGATTCAAACGTCCAGTCTAACTAGGGTCTCCTATGGACCAACTTATCAACACCCGGATTTTTAATCCCAGATGCCTGTTATGCCATACATCGCAATCCCAGGATTACCATTTTTGCGAGACATAACAGATTTGGGTACCACAGTACCTCATCCATTACAAACCATACATAAGGTCTTACACAAATAAGGATCTCATGATCCAGTTCTTAATACAACTCAAGCAGCAGAAATACGTAATAATAACGGTAGCATAGGCGAAGCTCCATCTTCGGGGTCACAGGCAATGCTGATGATGGGAGATGATCCTAGTTGTCGTAACCTTCTTGGAGTCCATCCTCCTGGTATTCCTCTTCATAGTCTGGCCACAGGAATAGCCAGGGACAAAGCCATGAGTACTCTTTAAGTACTCGCAAACTAATACTAACCAGTTAAGTGGGTTTTTGTAGTAGGACACTAAGCTCTAGGGTTGTTTTGCAAAAAACCAGATTTACCTCTACTCAGTTCAGAAGCAAAGAAAGCTAGTTGAAGTTTTATAACACCTAAGTGGGAACTTTAATTTTATATCATAACCCTGTTGTGGTCAAGTCAAAGTCTCAATTCCTTTCATAAGTCATTTTGAAAACATCTGACGGGGGAATAGTATGGCCACTCCAACTGTCCATAACCACGGACGCGGCTATTCGAATAGTTTGACACTCTGTAGAGATTGTACACTTTCACCACAACATTCGATACATCCATCAGGAACAAATCCTGAATTTACCATACTCAGTATGCGGATAATCGATCCTAACCTTTCAATTACACGCCCTAGTATAAGCACCTCTCCTGTGAGTTTGGCCTCCCAACCATGACCAACTGTCATCTTGGGTACTTCACGGGTGGACAATCTTCACAAGGTAGCCTTAGCTCAGACCTTGGTCGTGAGGGAACCAATACTAAGGTATCTAAGTTTCCAGTCAAGCCCTACCCAATTCTCGGGTATTGTGGTTGTACGGTAAAATTGAAATGATATCGCATCTAGACAACCATCAGTATTATAAAGGGCTAAGGCTCATGCCTCAACATTTTCATCACCAAAATCATCTGGTGCTCGGAAACACATGTCAAAACATCTCAATAGAATGATCCATCATTAAAAGCTTTTCATAACCATTTTTCTATCAAGTATTCCCATCTAAAGTTGATCAAGTTTTATGCTTAGCACTAGCATCTACAAGTGGGTGTAAGTACTAATGAGGGGTGGTAAACTAATGGTGTTTGACTTAAGTTCAATCTCATGCCTTAGGATGACATAAAGATTATCTAGCTTAGGCCAAGTTTTATGCTCTTTATGCCACCTTCAGTTATCTTCCTAGAATCTACAATTCACTTAAGTAATCTCTAAGTAATATCTTTGATAAAGAAATAAAGTATAAAACTTGTAAGTAAAACTAGGATTGGTTGATCAAGTGGGTAGGATCATATATGCTTAAGGCATATAGTTGGCATCGTAACAAGCAAGTATTAGCTTGCATAGGTCAACTCGATTAGTTAGGCTTGCATCATTATTAGTATAAGCTTGCTAATGTAGGGTGTCTTGCAAGTGTTAGCTTGCTCAATCAACTAGTAGTATTAGGCTTGCATCAGTATCAGTATAAGCTTGCTAAATTGCAAGTGTTAGCTTTCCTTGTGCAGAGCAGTGGTTGAAGTTCTCCTCGGCTTCTTCTTCGTAGTATCATCCTTCCTCCTCGTATCCTTGGTCGGTACTAGCGTCTATAAATAAATATGAGGTACACAATCATTAAACAGTACTTAACTACTTTCAATCATCACACAAAGGGGTTCTACAGATGATCTAGCATCATCACTAACATCACAAGAATAAGGCATTTGTCTTATTTATTTTATTTTTAGAAAAGTAATTTCCACTCATTGAAAAACTACTTAAGATTTAATATTCTCCAAACCAAACATGGGATCATGTTGACACATGTCATCACCACACATTTCAGTACATGGGAATGTGATTTAAAGTGGTGTCACAATTTAATAAGATTTAACCTTTTAGTTTAAATAAAAATAAATGACTAGAAATGCCTATGTGACATCCTTTTATTACTTGAACATTATTTCTGTAACTAAACCCATATGTTTTTATATATTATGAAAGGTATGATCAAATGTGATTTTTGAGAGTTGGAATCAACTCAAAAGCTATTTTAGTTTAAATTTAAAAAATGTTTGAATGCAGAAAAGCTTCTGCTTTATTATTTTTACCAAGGTTGATCTATTGATTCAAATGATTTGGATCCAACGGGCTTGGATTAAGCATTTCAATATCTTTCTATCAAAATTGGTTTCATTCAATTTGGTTCACTACATCGATCTGGGTTGATTTTTGAAACTAGGTACAGAACTGTGTTTGAATGAAAATGGAAAAATCCAAATTCAAACGAGTGGGCTGCGCGGGAAGAGAAAATGGGCCGGCCTGCTACGCACAACGCTTACGCAGGCTGGTTAAGTTGCTGTCCCCACGCGTCAGTGAGACGGGGGGTGTGAAGCGGTACGGGGCAACGTGGTGCGTTGGATCTAGTTCTAATCCAACGGCTCTGGTTCATCGTGCACGTCGGGCAGTGCAGGCGAGACAGTAGGAGGCTCACCGGGGCTTAGGCGAATGACGAAGTCGACAACGGCGAACCTCCTGGTACCGGCATCTTCTCCTGGGGCGGCTCCAATCGCTGGCTTCCTTCTTCTCCAGCAGCGGCGGGCTCCGGCCAAATTCCGGCGATGCGCTGCTCGCCTTGCTCCGGGAACGGGGTGGAACGATCAGTGGGGAGAGGGGAGTGAGATGGTGTGCTCAATTTGGCTGGGGTTCGTCTCCTTTTATAGGCTCGACGGTGAGACCGAACGGAATGGACAGGCGACGGTGGCAACATGGCTACGGGCTGCTAGAGGCATGGCCGAGGGTGGCGATCGATCGGTGGTCTCTTGGCGATGATCTATGGCTTTAATGCGTGTGTAGGGGAGGTGGCAAACGGTCTGGAACGCTCGACGTTCTGCGTGGCAGAGGCGGCGTCTTCGACGGCGAGCGGGGGCAACGGGGTACGGGCGGTGAAATGGGCATGTCTGGCGGTCTCCTGGGATGGTGGGGAGCATGCTGGCGGGCGGCAAGGGCTCGAGGTGGTCTAGTTAAATGGGAACGGAGCGTGCCTTGCAGCGACGGTCGGCATGGTCGACAGCGGCACGGGCGTGGCGTTCCTGGCGGTTCTGGCTACTGTCTGCGAGGCAGGGCTGGTCGAGAGGGGGCGGTGAAGCATGGGCTACCTCCCAGACAAGTTTGGCACGGCTAGTTCTTCCTCTATCCTGCTGTCCACACTGGGGTGACATGTGTGCTCTCGGCCTGTTCACCATTGATGACATTGGCGAGCTCACAGTGGTACTAGAGCTTAGTTAAGTTTGTTAGATGATCTACTAAGGCTAGTGGTGTCTAGGGAGGGAACAAGTTAGGCCCAAAACACTGCACACTATAGTGTTTTGATTTTGTTTGATTTGAATCAGCAAGGTGTTTGATGAAATGGTCGCATGAATTCCAATTTTGAATTTTGAAAAGATTTTTGGTGGGTGTGCTAGGCATGAGCTGGTGAGTCTATAGATGCTTGGGTTTTGAAAGTTGAGTTGGTTTAAGGGGTTTTTGAAAAAGTGGGATCTTCCCATATGAAATAGATTCAATTTTAAACTGTCATTTAAACTATGCATTTGAATGTTTCTGGATGATCACAAGGTGGGCCTTGATACTTTGTTATGAGTACTATCAAGGGGTGCAAAGATGCAAACAAGTTTATGTTAAGTTTTGAAAGTTAGAGACAGCCAAAGTAGGCATGGGAGTTAAATTGGCCAAAATGACCATTCCCTTATTTTGTTTGTTTTGATTTATTTGTCTTTGGGAAAAGTGTGGGGATTGTTTAGATGATGTTTATTTCACCTAAGAATCCTTTTACAAGCAAAGAAACACACAAGCAAGGTAATTCAAAAGAATCCAAATTGGAATGCATACACACATGCATGCTTTCATATTTTTATTTAGAAAAGTTTTTGTTAATCCTAAATTTTGATGATTAGAGTTTGATGATCTAAGTTTCATATTTTTGGGATGTTACACTATAAGCTTTCTGATACATAGTAACCTAATTCCTTCGACCATGAGATCATGCTAATCACCATCACCGGAAGGATGCTTTGATGACATCAAACACCACACCGTAACTGGGTGGATATAAAGGTGACATTGAGTGTTCGGAAAGTATGTGTTGAGGCACATGGATAAAGAGTGGTATTTATCCATCCATATGACGGATAGATATACTCTGGGCCCTCTCGGTGGAATGTCATCCAATTAGCTTGCAAGCATGTGACTGTCTCACAAGGGATCACATATCACGGGAACGAGAAAAGAGTACTTATTGGTAACAAGGTTGAACTAGGTATGCAGAGATACCGACGATCAAACCTCGGATAAGTAAACTATCGCGAGACAAAGGGAAATTGGTATCATATGTAAGTAGTTCATTTGATCGCAAAGTAATCGTAGAAATATGTGGGAGCAATATGAATTTCCAGAATCCTCTATTGGTTATTGATCGGAGAAGTGTCTCGGTCATGTCCGCATAATTCACGAACCGTAGGGAGACACACTTAAGGATTCGATGTTGTTTAGTAGATATGGAATGTAAGTAGGGAAACCGAATGTTGTTTGGAGTCTCGGATGGGATCCGGGATATCACGAGGAGATCCGGAATGGTCCGGAGAATAAGATTCATATAAGGAAAGTCTGATTCCGGAGTTCGGGAATGATTTCGATGTTTTCATCGGAGAGGTTCTAGAAGATTCTAGAAAGTTCACCAGACCGGAAGGGGAATGGTCCATGAATGTGTCATGGGTAAGTTGAATGATTGGATCATGTCCTAGATCATTTGGTTTGGGCATTTGCGAGAGAGAATTAAATCTCTAAATTGAAAGTCAAAAGGGAGGTTTGAAAAGTCAAACTGAAACAATAGTTTCCTAGTGGAAGAAGGAAAGAGTCCTTCCTTCTATCCAACTTGGGTTTGGGTTTGGATTCAAACTCTCACCTCCCAAGGCTGCCCCCCTTCATAATTAGAGGGGGAGGGTTGCCCCAAACAACACAAGAGCCACCCCCCACCCCGTGCGTCGCCTCCTAGCCGCCGCCCAGCGTCGCCGCCGGCCCGTCGCCATCGCCCTAGCCGCTGCCGACACAACCACCCCCTAGAACGCCGAAAACCCTAGATCCACCATAACTCGCACCGGCTTAGGCGAAGCCCTGCGGGATCTTCCCTCTACTTCTGACACCAGACTGTCGTGCTGCCAGAATCGCGAGGGGAGAACTACAACGTCCACTACCTGCTAGAACAAGGGAGAGGAAGGTCTTCATCGAGTACCAAACATGTGACCGACTGCGGAAGCACTGCTGGAACACAGCGCCGGAAGGATCGTCTACGCGATCTTGAGATCGGCAAGTGTACGACTACATCACCCACGAGAATCTGCTCTCGTTAACCGCTTTGGAATCTTCGAGGGTGAGTACTCTAATCGACTCGTTGCTTCAATATAGTAGATAGATCTTGGCTTGTTTGTGTGTATGCGGTAGAAAATTTTTGTTTTCATGCTACGAACCCCTATAGTGGTATCAGAGCCGTGTCTATATGTAGATTTGTTTCACGAGTAGAACACAATGGTCATTCTGGGCGGTGGTGGTTTTATTATCAATTGCTTCTTGTCTACTTTGCACCTTGCGGTATGGTGGGATGAAGCGGCCCGGGCTAACCTTACATGACATCGTTCATGAGACTTGCTCCACGCTCGACATGCAACTTGTATTGCATAATTGGCTTTGCGGGTGTCTGTCTCTCCCATCATAGTAAAGATTCAATTTACAACGGGCACTTGATAGTTCAAGCATCAACTTTCTGGTTCTCGTTCGTAAGTTAGAACGACACTTATTGAAAGCCCCAAACCACGTAAAACATGCAAAGAAAATTAGAGGCGTCTAACTTTGTTTTGCAGGGGTGTGCTGTGATGTGATATGGCCGTGATTGTGATTATATATGATGTATGCAATGTTCCTTATTGTAAGTCGACAACCGGCAGGAGCCATATGGTTGTCTTTTAATTTCGTCTAGACCCACATGTCTATTATTCAAAGTAGTTGTAATAGTTGATGCTGGTGGATGACAACCATGGAGCGGCGCCATTGACCTTGACGCCACGCTGGTGATGATGGAGATCATGTTCGTGCTTGAAGATGGAGATCAGAAGCACAAAAAGAAAGGCCATATCATATCACATATTTTGAATTGCATGTGATGTTAATCCTTTTATGCATATTGTATTGCTTAGTTCGCGACGGTAGCATTATAAGATGATCCCTCTCAAAAAAAATATCAAGTTATAGAGTGTTCGTCCTTAGTAGGCACCGTTGCCAAAGCTCGTTGTTTCGAAGCACCACGTGATGATCGGGTGTGTTAGATTCTGCGAGTTTATACAATGGGAGCAAGCCAGATTTGCTCATGTGGAAGCTAAGGTTTGATCTTGACGAGCCTAGCATGTACAGACATGGTCTCAGAACACGGAATACCGAAAGGTAAAGCATGAGTCATATAGATGATATGATGAACATGATGATTGTTCGCCTTTGAAACTATATCATGTCACGTGATGATCGGACTTGGTGTAGTGAATTTGGTTCGTGTGATCACTAAAACAATGTAAGGTATATTGTTTTGAGTGGGAGTTCAATAGAAATATGATTAAAAGTTCAACACTATTTATAATAAGTTAAATCAAAGTGAGATAATAGAACTATAGAATTCTGGTTACCACCTTGCGCATATATTAAAAGTTCAACCCTGTTTTGAGTGGCATCCGTTTACCACCTTGCGCTTAGACTATAATTGAGATAATAGAACTATAGAATTCTGGTTAATTACTTTACGAACTGGTATCGTATTGTTTTGAAGTGTTAATCTAAAATTTAAAACTCCTATTGCAAACTTTCAGTAAGTTCTGGTTACTTCTTGAAGTTTAATGATTAGTATTAAATCAAGAGTAACAATTCCAGTGTTAGTATATAAATATCATGTTTGTCTCCATGATTCTTGATATTCAAAAGATTGTTTTAATATCAAGGTTACCGGGGAGCTGAAGGAATTGTTTCAGAAACCATCATGTGTGAAAGATATTGTGATATCCAAAACGAAGTTTTGGTTACAACATGATAGAGTATAATATGGCAAAAGTCATGTTCTCATATTTGATGAGAATTTGCAAAAGGTTGGAGACGCTGGTCGTCTTAATCCTCCAAAAGGTTTTGGAGAGCAACATTATACTCGTAATTCACCATTATAAGCTAAAGTAGCTTGATCATGAATAGTTCCATGATAAGGATGAATATTTGATATAGGAAAAATGTTTCTACACTAAAAGATTACTAAAGAATGGAATTTGAAAGAACACGAAGTATTTTATGATGGTGATCTACATAAAATTGCAAGTCCAAAGACATTGGTATTTAACTATACATGCTTTGGACTATCTGTCATGTGTATGGCTCCACTATTGATGTTGATAGATTCTTTCGAACAGAAAACAAAATACTGAAAGAGAATCTTAGAAATATATGGCAGAAAAGAAAAGACTAGAATTGTTCAGCTTAGGTATATAGAATATACATGTTATGGCTATATTCTTTGCTTATTAAACAATGTGGTTCTTAAGTATTGTATACTAAATTTGGTGGTGTGAATCGTCAGACGAAACAACATAATTCATGAACTACAATGGCCTAAGTAACTAGCAAAAGAATATGTGATGATGTTCATCGAGAACAAATAAAGGGTTGTTGTGTTGCTCGTTAACATCAAAGCTTGCCTTCAAGATTTTTTTTATCAGGTATTATGAGAACAAAAGGGTTGCTCAAATAATTGCCGTAATCCATAAAAGATGGATGATTTACAAATCTCTTTGGATAAATCACATCCATAAAAATATTGCTAAAAATATCGAAAGACAATTGATAAGAAAGATCACTTAGGAAGTGACATCGCCCTTTAAATTATATTGGAGAGAAAACATGAAGAAACTCCATGTGGATGGAATTTTGGAGATTTCCTAGAGATAATTAAAACTCCGTTCATAGGCCAAAAGGGAACGAATGACTAGATTATTGGAATTTGTACATATTTGATATATGAAGTCCATTACGTGTAGTCAAGAGAGATGGATTTCAACTTCATGTGTTTTTTCCGAAAATTTGAGTGAATATATGAATATTTACTTAATGAGGATGAAGTGTGAAACATTTGAAAAGTTCAAAAACTTTCAAGATGAAGTGCAAAAACAATGTAACAAGAAAATAAAGAATTTATGATAGGATCATAAAGGAAGACATTTGAGTTACAAGTTTAGCATAATACCTTAGATTTGAGGAATCGTTCCGTGGATTTGCATTTCCCGAAACACCATAAGAGTATGGAGCGTTCGAGATATGTAATGAAACCTTTTGTGACATGGTTAGATCAAAGGTGTAAATTATAAAAGTGCCATTATATTTTAAAGATTAAAGCTTTAGAAACTACTGTTTCCCACTGAATAGAGCTCCATCATAATCCGTTCAAATGACACCATATAAAGTTATGGTTTGGGATAAAAACCAAGTTGTCCTTTCTTAAACATTGGTATGCTATGCATAAGAAAGATGTTTGCAATCAAAATTGGATGAACATATCTTTGTGTGTTATTTTGAATAATCGTTGAGTATTCCTCCATAACACCAAAGACAAAAATATTTGTCGCTTAGAACGTCAAGTTTCTTTGAGAAAGGAATTTTCCGTGAAAAGTTAAGTGGGAGGACAATAGAATTTTGATAAGGTTAAAAGAACCTTAGCTATATGTGCAAAGTTGTGCAGCGCCGAGAAGTGTTTCGGAGGCAGCAACAATGCTCATGGCTCACGTGCCTCAAAGGTTGTGGTCAGGGAGGTCTAAGTTCCTATTGAAACAAGTAGGTTGAGTAACCAATCAAATACCAAGATTTGAGAGTTAAATCATTATTTGACAATAATGATCCGACTACATGGAAAGAAGCGATGATGGGCCCTGACTCCGTCAAATGGTTTGAAGACATAAAATCCGTGATAGTTCCATATACGAGAGATCAAGCTTTGAACTTGAAATACCCTCTGAAAAGGTGCAAGACCTTACAGTCGTATTTGGATCTATAAAGAAATAGACATGGATGTTTCACATCTATGAAATTATCGACATGTCACGAAAGAGTTCACGACAATGTTCAAAGAGTTGACTATGACAAGATCTGATCTTTCATTAAGAGATATTTAGTCTAGACGGATTAATGTAGCAACCACTACATATAATTTTGTTATGTGGTAGTTGAATAAACAAAACAAGTTCTTCTAATAGAATGGTTACCTAGGATGTGTGCATGACACGGTCCAAAGGGTTTTGTTAATTCAAATGATGCTAAAAGCATATGCAAACTTCAATGGTTGAAGTAAGCATCGCGGAGTTAGAATCTTCACTATGATGAAGCTATTAAAAGAGTTTAATTTCATCGGAGACAATGAAGATGCTTGCATTTGCATGAAATTAAGTGGGAGCACTAAGACATGTTTCTAATACATTATGTGGAAGACATATTGTTGATTGGAAATGATGTATCTTTTTATTGACACAAGTTAAGAATTTCATCTCGATGAAAGGCTTAGGCAGAACCCGAATATTTGGCATCAATGTCTATATGGATAAATTGTGACGCCAATATGGTTGTGCCAGAAGTACATAGATGAGATATTGAATGAGTTCAATATAGAAACTACAAGAAAGGTACTTGTTGCACAAGAAGGATTGAATAAAGATTTAAGTATTTTTGATACTTGATAGATAAAATCACAAAGAGTATTTTATCAATCATGCTGTGATGTGTACAAATCCAGATATGTCCAAACAGTACTTAACTATTTTCAATCAACACACAAAAGGGTCCTATAGATGATCTAGCATCATCACTAATACTACAATATTAAAGCTTGGTTTAATTTCTTTTATTATTAGAAAAGTAATTTCTACACATTTAAAAACTACTTAGGATTTAATATTCTCCAAACCAAACATGGGATCATGTTGACACATGTCATCACCACATATTTCAGTTCATGGGAATGTGATTTAAAGTGGTGTCACAATTTAATAAGGTTTAACCTTTTATTTTTAATTAAATAAAGTGACTACAAATTCCTATGTGGCATTCTTTTATTACTTGAACATTATTTCTGTAAGTAAACCTATATATTTTTATATATTCTGAAAGGTATGATCAAATGTGATTTTTGAGATTTGGAATAAACTCAAAGGCTATTATGGTTTATATTTGAAAAATGTTTGAATGCAGAAAAGCTTCTGCCTTGTTATTTTTACCAAGGTTGATCTATAGATTCAAATGATTTGAATCCAACGGGCTTGGATTCAGCATTTCAAAACCTTTCTAACAAAATTGGTTTCATTCAATTTGGTTCACTGAATCGAGCTGGGTTGATTTTTGAAATTAGGTACATAACTATGTTTGAATTAAAATGGAAAAAGTTGAATTCAAACGACTGGGCTGCGCGGGAACTGCTCATGGGCCGGCCTAGTGTCACTCCGCGGTGCGGGGCTCAACTGACAGGGGGGTTCCACCAGTTAGTGGCTCTTTAAAAGCGAAGCGGTACGGGGCAACGTGGTGCGTTGGATCTAGTTCTAATCCAACGGTTCTTGTTCATCGTCCACGTCGGGCAGCGCCGGCGAGACAGAACCCTAACACGGCAGGTGGGGGTCGTCAGGGCTCACTGCGGCTCAGACGAGGGTCGGCGAGGCGGGCGAACGACAAAGTCGACAACGGCGAACCTCCTGGTACCGGCAGCTTCTCCTGGGGCGGCTCCAATCGCTGGCTTCCTTCTTCTCCAGCAGCGGCGGGCTCCGGCCAAATTCCGGCGATGCGCTGCTCGCTTTTCTCCGGGAACAGGGTGGAACGATCAGTGAGGAGAGGGGAGTGGAATGGTGTGAAGAAATCGAGCGAGGAGGCCTCTATTTATAGTGGAGAGAGGGGACCGACGGGCGCAAGCTGAGCTCGTCGTGGTCGACGGCACAAAGGGCTATCGGCGTGGGCAACGTTAGGGGGCGGTGTTGTGCTCCCTGGCAAAGCTCAACGGTGTGGTAGCGAGGCGTGGGGCGGTGCGGATTGGTCGGAGCGCTGCGGTGCTCTGAGCGTGCCCGACGGAAGTTTTTATGGCGCACAGCGCGCATGGTCCGCGCAGCGGCGAACGGGTGTGTCTGCGGGGTTGCTGGGACGGTGGTGATCACGTATGCACGCGGCAAGGGAGGAGCGCGGTCTGTGGGCGTCTGTCGAGCGTGGCGCACGGGGAGCGCTCTCGGCATGGTTGCAGAGAAGGTTGGCATGGTCTGTGCGTGTGGTCCAAGGGCTGGCATCGCTCGCGGCTAGGACAGGGAGTGGCGGTGGGGTGCTAGCTTGCTCCCAGACATGTTGGCTAGGCTTGGTGCTTCTCCTAGCTCGCTGTCGACATGTGGGTGGCAAGGTGAGGTCGGCCTGCTCACCATTGATGACAATGGCCAGCTTACAGTGGTGCTAGAGATTAGTTTAGGTTGTTAAATGATCTACTAAGGCTAGTGGTGTCCAGAGAGGGAACAAGTTAGGCCCAAAACACTGCACATTATAGTGTTTTGATTTGGTTTGATTTGCGTCTGCAAGGTGTTTGATGAAATGGCCGCATGAATTCAAGTTTTGAATTTTGAAAAGATTTTTGGTGGGTGTGCTAGGCAGGTGTTGGTGAGTCTGTAGATGCTTGGGTTTTGAAAGTTGAGATTTTTTGAGTGGTTTTTGAAAAGTGGGATCTTCCCATATGAAATAGATTCAATTTTAAACTGTCATTTAAACTATGCATTTGAATGTTTCTGGATGATCACAAGGTGGGCCTTGATACTTTGTTATGAGTACTATCAAGGGGTGCAAAGATCCAAACAAGTTTCTGTTAAGTTCTGAAAGTTAGAGATAGCCAAAGTAGGCATGGGAGTTAATTTGGCCAAAGTGACCATTCACTTAATTTGTTTGTTTTGATTTATTTTTCTTTGGGAAAAGTTTGGGAATTGTTTAGATGATGTTTACTTCACCTAAGAATCATTTTACAAGCAAAGAAACACATAATCATGGCAATTCAAAAGAATCCAAATTTCAATACACACACATATGCATGCCTTCATATTTTTAATTGGAAAAGTTTTTGTTAATCCTAAATTTTGATGATTAGAGTTTGATGATTCTAGTTTAATATTTTTGGGATGTTACAACTCACTACGCTAGTGCTCAAGTGCTACTACTCCTCGGAGTCGGTGTAGTCGTCATCCTCATCATCCTCATCGTCATCGATGAAGGCGTAATCATCCTCATCGGTGAAGAAATACATAGCCTGATCCTCCAGAAAATCATCATCATCGCTGAGATAGGAGTAGGGGTCTCCACGAAGATCCTCTCCGGCATTCTATCTCTCCTCCAATTGCATGTCTCTCTCGTGGATGGTCTCCTCCAAATCCGAGATACGGTGGCGAAGACGGGCAATGATGCGCTCCTTCTTGTCGAGCTGACGGCGATGAGACTTGCTATCCTTCGCTAGCATGGTGATGGTCTGATCCTTCATCTTGATGATGGCGGACTTGTGGTTGGAGTAGTCACGGCAATTGTCCAATTCCTGCTGACGATCATACATCATGAAGCTGAGGTGGTCCAATTGGGTCTTCAGCTCGTGGTGGTATGGGGCTTCTAGTGGTTGTCCATTAGCATCACGCCTTGGACAAAACTCAAAGCGGGTACCCTTGATCTGGTTGATACTCTGCCCACATAGACGGGCAAGAGCTTCCTGCATTGCCCTGGCAAGTCCATCGAGCCAGTTGTTCTCTCTTAAGGTGAATTGAATTCCCTTCGTAGTGGGAGGTTCAATCTTTCCTCGGAGACTTGCAACAATTAGCCACTGCAGCTCTTCTCCTCCTTGATCATTGAGCTGAGCTCCGAAGAAATCGGGGTGCGGACGCTCCAGAAGTTCTGAAAGATGGTCCAAATCCCTCTCAAAGATAAGGTCTCCTCCATTCCCCAACTGATAAAACTTGATGTACTTCACGTCCATCTATAAGAATATAGGATGAGGAAGTTAGTAGGGTGATCAAGTGTGTCAACTTTTATGTGTTTTGCAAGAGTTTTTTTTTTGAGGAACATGAATTTTTATGAAAGAATCAAGGTGATAAGAATGGGAATAAGTTTTTTGTAAATATTTGCTTCCTTTGGTTTTGAAACTAAGTTTTTGATTCAAACGTCCAGTCTAACTAGGGTCTCCTATGGACCAACTTATCAACACCCGGATTTTTAATCCCAGATGCCTGTTATGCCATACATCGCAATCCCAGGATTACCATTTTTGCGAGACATAACAGATTTGGGTACCATAGTACCTCATCCATTACAAACCATACATAAGGTCTTACACAAATAAGGATCTCATGATCCAGTTCTTAATACAACTCAAGCAGCAGAAATACGTAATAATAACGGTAGCGTAGGCGAAGCTCCATCTTCGGGGTCACAGGCAATGCTGATGATGGGAGATGATCCTAGTTGTCGTAACCTTCCTGGTGTCCATCCTCCTGGTATTCCTCTTCATATTCTGGCCACAGG
Organism: Avena atlantica; assembly: GCA_910589765.1. Taxonomy (NCBI): domain Eukaryota; kingdom Viridiplantae; phylum Streptophyta; class Magnoliopsida; order Poales; family Poaceae; genus Avena; species Avena atlantica. The sequence goes on along the minus strand of OU342736.1, from coordinate 42,386,504 downwards.
AATAGCCAGGGACAAAGCCATGAGTACTCTTTAAGTACTCGCAAACTAATACTAACCAGTTAAGTGGGTTTTTGTAGTAGGACACTAAGCTCTAGGGTTGTTTTGCAAAAAACCAGATTTACCTCTACTCAGTTCAGAAGCAAAGAAAGCTAGTTGAAGTTTTATAACACCTACGTGGGAACTTTAATTTTATATCATAACCCTGTTGTGGTCAAGTCAAAGTCTTAATTTCGTTCATAAGTCATGGGTAAGTTGAATGATTGGATCATGTCCTAGGTCACTTGGTTTGGGCATTTGCGAGAGAGAATTAAATCTCTAAATTGAAAGTCAAAAGGGAGGTTTGAAAAGTCAAACTAAAACAATAGTTTTCTAGTGGAAGAAGGAAAGAGTCCTTCCTTCTATCCAACTTGGGTTTGGGTTTGGATTCAAACTCTCACCTCCCAAGGCTTCCCCCCTTCATAAATAGAGCGGGAGGGCTGCCCCAAACAACACAAGAGCCAGCCCCCCCACCCCGTGCGTCGCCTCCTAGCCGCAGCCAGCCGCGCCGCCGCCCAGCGTCGTCGCCGGCCCGTCGCCGTTGCCCTAGCCGCTGCCGACACAACCACCCCCTCTTCGGCCTTCTAACCCTAGATCCACCATAACTCGCACCGGCTTAGGCGAAGCCCTGTGGGATCTTCCCTCTACTTCTAACACCACACTGTCGTGCTGCCGGAATCGCGAGGGGAGAACTACAACCTCCACTACCTGCTAGAACAAGGGAGAGGAACGTATTCATCGAGTACCGAACATGTGACCGACTACGGAAGCGCTGCTGGAACACAGCGCCGGAAGGATCGTCTACGCGATCTTGAGATCGGCAAGTGTACGACTACATCACCCACGAGAATCTGCTCTCGTGGACCGCTTTGGAATCTTCGAGGGTGAGTACTCTAATCGACTCGTTGCTTCAATATAGTAGATAGATTTTGGCTTGTTTGTGTGTATGCGGTAGAAATTTTTTGTTTCCATGCTACGAACCCCTATAGTGGTATCAGAGCCATGTCTATATCTAGATTTGTTTCAGAGTAGAACACAATGGTCATTCTGGGCGGTGGTGGTTTTATTATCAATTGCTTCTTGTCTACTTTGCACCTTGCGGTATGGTGGGATGAAGCGGCCCGGGCTAACCTTACATGACATCGTTCTTGAGACTTGCTCCACGCTCGACATGCAACTTGTATTGCATAATTGGCTTTGCGGGTGTTTGTCTCTCCCATCATTGTAAAGATTCAATTTACAACGGTCACTTGATAGTTCAAGCATCAACTTTCTGGTTCTTGTTCGTAAGTTAGAACGACACTTATTGAAAGCCCCAAACCACGTAAAACATGCAAAGAAAATTAGAGGCGTCTAACTTTGTTTTGCAGGGGTGTGCTTTGATGTGATATGGCCGTGATTGTGATTATATATGATGTATGCAATGTTCCTTATTGTAAGTAGACATCCGGCAGGAGCCATATGGTTGTCTTTTAGTTTCGTCTAGACCCACATGTCTATTATTCAAAGTAGTTGTAATAGTTGATGCTGGTGGATGACAACCATGGAGCGGCGCCATTGACCTTGACGCCACGCTGGTGATGATGGAGATCATGTTCGTGCTTGAAGATGGAGATCGGAAGCACAAAAAGAAAGGCCATATCATATCACATATTTTGAATTGCATGTGATGTTAATCCTTTTATGCATATTGTATTGCTTAGTTCGCGACGGTAGCATTATAAGATGATCCCTCTCAAAAAAATATCAAGTTATAGAGTGTTCGTCCTTAGTAGGCACCGTTGCCAAAGCTCGTTGTTTCGAAGCACCACGTGATGATCGGGTGTGTTAGATTCTGCGAGTTTATACAATGGGAGCAAGCCAGATTTGCTCATGTGGAAGCTAAGGTTTGATCATGACGAGCCTAGCATGTACGGACATGGTCTCAGAACACGGAATACCGAAAGGTAAAGCATGAGTCATATAGATGATATGATGAACATGATGATTGTTCGCCTTTGAAACTATATCATGTCACATGATGATCGGACTTGGTGTAGTGAATTTGGTTCGTGTGATCACTAAAACAATGTGAGGGATATTGTTTTGAGTGGGAGTTCAATAGAAATATGATTAAAAGTTCGACACTATTAATCATAAATTAAATCAAAGTGAGATAATAGAACTATAGAATTCTGGTTACCACCTTGCGCTTAGATTAAAAGTTCAACTCTGTTTTGAGTGGCATCCGTTTACCACCTTGCGCTTAGATTATAATTGAGATAATAGAACTATAGAATTCTGGTTAATTACTTTACGAACTGGTATCGTATTGTTTTGAAGTGTTAATTTTAAATTTAAAAGTCTTATTGCAAACTTTCAGTAAGTTCTGGTTACTTCTTGAAGTTTAATGATTAGTATTAAATCAAGAGTAACAATTCCAGTGTTAGTATATAAATATCATGTTTGTCTCCATGATTCTTGATATTCAAAAGATTGTTTTAATATCAAGGTTACCGGGGAGCTGAAAGAATTGTTTCAGAAACCATTATGTGTGAAAGATATTGTGATATCTGAAACAAAGTTTTGGTTACAACATGATAGAGTATAATATGGCAAAAGTCACGTTCTCATATTTGATGAGAATTTGCAAAAGGTTGGAGACGCTGGTCGTCTTAATCCTCCAAAAGGTTTTGGAGAGCAACATTATACTCGTAATTCACCATTATAAGCTAAAGTAGCTTGATCATGAATAGTTCCATGATAAGGATGAATATTTGATGTAGGCAAAATGTTTACTACACTAAAAGATTACTAAAGAATGGAATTTGAAAGAACACCAAGTATTTTATGATGGTGATCTACATAAAATTGCAAGTCCAAAGACATTGGTATTTAACTATACATGCTTTGGACTATCTGTCATGTGTATGGCTCCACTATTGATGTTGATAGATTCTTTCGAACAGAAAACAAAATACTGAAAGAGAATCTTAGAAATATATGGCAGAAAAGAAAAGACTAGAATTGTTCAGCTTAGGTATATAGAATATACATGTTATGGCTATATTCTTTGCTTATTAAACAATGTGGTTCTTAAGTATTGGATACTAAATTTGGTGGTGTGAATCGTCAGACGAAACAACATAATTCATGAACTACAATGGCCTAAGTAACTAGCAAAAGAATATGTGATGATGTTCATCGAGAACAAATAAAGGGTTGTTGTGTTGCTCGTTAATATCAAAGCTTGCCTTCAAGATTTTTTTTATTAGGTATTATGAGAACAAAAGGTTGCTCAAATAATTGCCGTAATCCATAAAAGATGGATGATTTACAAATCTCTTTGGATAAATCACATCATAAAAATATTGCTAAAAATATCGAAAGACAATTGATAAGAAAGATCACTTAGGAAGTGACATCGCCGTTTATATTATATTGGAGAGAAAACATGAAGAAACTCCATGTGGATGGAATTTTGGAGATTTCCTAGAGATAATTAAAACTCCGTTCATAGGCCAAAAGGGAACGAATGACTAGATTATTGGAATTTGTACATATTTGATATATGAAGTCCATTACGTGTAGTCAAGAGAGATGGATTTCAACTTCATGTGTTTTTTCCGAAAATTTGAGTGAATATATGAATATTTACTTAATGAGGATGAAGTGTGAAACATTTGAAAAGTTCAAAAACTTTCAAGATGAAGTGCAAAAACAATGTAACAAGAAAATAAAGAATTTATGATAGGATCATAAAGGAAGACATTTGAGTTACAAGTTTAGCATAATACCTTAGATTTGAGGAATCGTTCCGTGGATTTGCATTTCCCGAAACACCATAAGAGTATGGAGCGTTCGAGATATGTAATGAAACCTTTTGTGACATGGTTAGATGGAAGGTGTAAATTATAAAAGTGACATTATATTTTAAAGATTAAAGCTTTAGAAACTACTGTTTCCCACTGAATAGAGCTCCATCATAATCCGTTCAAATGACACCATATAAAGTTATGGTTTGGGATAAAAACCAAGTTGTCCTTTCTTAAACATTGGTATGCTATGCATAAGAAAGATGTTTGCAATCAAAATCGGATGAACATATCTTTGTATGTTATTTTGAATAATCGTTGAGTATTCCTCCATAACACCAAAGACAAAAATATTTGTCGCTTAGAACGTCAAGTTTCTTTGAGAAAGGAATTTTCCGTGAAAAGTTAAGTGGGAGGACAATAGAATTTTGATAAGGTTAAAAGAACCTTAGCTATATGTGCAAAGTTGTGCAGCGCCGAGAAGTGTTTCGGAGGCAGCAACAATGCTCATGGCTCACGTGCCTCAAAGGTTGTGGTCACGGAGGTCTAAGTTCCTATTGAAACAATTAGGTTGAGTAACCAATCAAATACCAAGATTTGAGAGTTAAATCATTATTTGACAATAATGATCCGACTACATGGAAAGAAGCGATGATGGGCCCTGACTCCGTCAAATGGTTTGAAGCCATAAAATCCGTGATAGTTCCATATACGAGAGATCAAGCTTTAAACTTGAAATACCCTTTGAAAAGGTGCAAGACCTTAAATTCGTATTTGGATCTATAAAGAAATAGACATGGATGTTTCACATCTATGAAATTATCGACATGTCAGGAAAGAGTTCACGACAATGTTCAAAGAGTTGACTATGACAAGATCTGATATTTCATTAAGAGATATTTAGTCTAGACGGATTAATATAGCAACCACTACATATAATTTTGTTATGTGGTAGTTGAATAAACAAAACAAGTTCTTCTAATAGAATGGTTGCCTAGGATGTGTGCATGACACGGTCCAAAGGGTTTTGTTAATTCAAATGATGCTAAAAGCATATGCAAACTTCAATGGTTGAAGTAAGCATCACGGAGTTGGAATCTTCACTATGATGAAACAATTAAAAGAGTTTAATTTCATCGGAGACAATGAAGATGCTTGCATTTGCATGAAATTAAGTGGGAGCACTAAGACATGTTTCTAATACATTATGTGGAAGACATATTGTTGATTGGAAATGATGTATCTTTTTATTGACACAAGTTAAGAATTTCATCTCGATGAAAGGCTTAGGCAGAACCCGAATATTTGGCATCAATGTTTATATGGATAAATTGTGACACCAATATGGTTGTGCCAGAAGTACATAGATGAGATATTGAATGAGTTCAATATAGAAACTACAAGAAAGGTTCTTGTTGCACAGGAAGGATTGAATAAAGATTTAAGTATTTTTGATACTTGATAGATAAAATCACAAAGAGTATTTTATCAATCATGTTGTGATGTGTACAAATCTAGATATGTCCTATGCTCTAAATGTTATGAGCGTATACCAGAATGATTATTGGACGATAGTAAAGATATTCTTATGATCCTTAGAAGAACTAAGGATATATTATTTTGTATAAGTGACAAATAGATGGTTAGTTCATTGTAAAAGTATTACATTGATACTATTTTTATCACAAAGTGCAAATTTAGTTTATCTCAATCTAAACTAAGGGTGGCACAATATGATGGAAAGTAAGTTCCATAATGGATTTGGGTGAGTTCCAAAGTTAAGACATTGTGACAGATACTACAACAAAAGGCTAAGTATATGACTGCTATTATAGCAGCAAAAGAGGGCATTTGTGTCAAGTAGTTTATTATCAAACTAGGTGTGATTCACAGCGGGATAGTACTATGAAGATATATTGTACGACAATATTATCAACATGTTTTAACCCCAAGGAACTAAAGGTCTCACCAAAGGACCAAATTTATACAAAGCCATCTCATTAGAGAATGAGTGATGCGTAGAGACGCAAAGACATGCAATTACACACGGACTTGAAAATGTCGGATCCGGATGTCAGTTGACCACTAGCAATCGTGTAAATACATCACCGGAAAGCCATAGGTGTTGAATGCACAAAGGTTTCAAACTAGATTATTGACTCTAGTGTAAGTGGAAGACTATTGGAGATATGCCCAAGAGGCAATAATAAAGTGGTTATTATCATATCTTCATGCTTATGATAAATGTTTACATACCATGCTATAATTGTATTAACGGGAAACATTAATACTTGTGTGATTTGTAAACATAAAAGAGTCCCTAGTAAAGCCTCTTGTTAAACTAGCTTGTTGGTTAATATATGATCATGGTTTCCTGATCATGAACATAAAGATGTTATTAACAACATGGTCATATCATTAGGAGAATGATGTGATGGACATACTCCTATAGTTAAGCGTAGCATAAATATCAAGTCATTTAATATAGTTCACTTGCTATAAGCTTTCTAAAACATAGTGACCTAATTCCTTCGACCATGAGATCATGCTAATCACCATCTCCGGAAGGATGCTTTAATGACATCAAACACCACACCGTAACTGGGTGGCTATAAAGGTGGCATTGAGTGTTTGGAAAGTATGTGTTGAGGCACATGGATCAAGAGTGGTAATTGTTCCATATGACGGATAGATATACTCTGGGCCCTCTCGGTGGAATGTCATACAATTAGCTTGCAAGCATGTGACTGGCTCACAAGGGATCACATATCACGGGAACGAGAAAAGAGTACTTATTGGTAACGAGGTTGAACTAGGTATGCAGAGATACCGACGATCAAACCTCGGATAAGTAAACTATCGCGAGACAAAGGGAAATTGGTATCATATGTAAGTGGTTCATTTGATCGCAAAGTAATCGTAGAAATATGTGGGAGCCATATGAATTTCCAGATTCCTCTATTGGTTATTGATCGGAGAAGTGTCTTGGTCATGTCCGCATAATTCATGAACCGTAGGGAGACACACTTAAGGATTCGATGTTGTTTAGTAGATATGGAATGTAAGTAGGGAAACCGAATGTTGTTCGGAGTCTCATATGGGATCCGGGATATCACGAGGAGATCCGGAATGGTCCGGAGAATAAGATTCATATAAGGAAAGTCCGATTCTGGAGTTCGGGAATGATTTCGATGTTTTCATCGGAGAGGTTCTAGAAGGTTCTAGAAAGTTCACCGGACCGGAAGGGGAATGGTCCATGAATGTTTCATGGGCAAGTGGAATGATTGGATCATGTCCTAGGTCACTTTGTTTGGGCATTTGCGAGAGAGAATTAAAGCTCTAAATTAAAAGTCAAAGGGGAGGTTTGAAAAGTCAAACTGAAACAATAGTTTCCTAGTGGAAGAAGGAAAGAGTCCTTCCTTCTATCCAACTTGGGTTTGGGTTTGGATTCAAACTCTCACCTCCCAAGGCTGCCCCCTCTAATAAATAGAGGGGGAGGGCTGCCCCAAACAACACAAGAGCTAGCCCCCCACCCCGTGCGCCGCCGCCTAGCCGCCGCCGCACGCTGCCGCCGGCCCATCGTCGTAGCCCTAGCCGCTGCCGACACCACCTCCTCATCTCCGGCCTTCTAACTCTAGATCGCCAGAAACCCTAGATCCACCATAACTCGCACCGGCTTAGGCGAAGCCCTGCGGGATCTTCCCTCTACTTCCGAATCGCGAGGGGAGAACTACAACCTCCACTGCCTGCTAGAACAAGGGAGAGGAAGGTCTTCATCAAGTACCGAACGTGTGACCGACTGCGGAAGCGCTGCCGGAACGCAGCGCTGGAAGGATCGTCTACGCGATCTTGAGATCCGCAGGTGTACGGCTACATCACCCACGAGAATCTGCTCTCGTTAACCGCTTTGGAATCTTCGAGGGTGAGTACTCTAATCGACTCGTTGCTTCAATCTAGTAGATAGATCTTGGCTTGTTTGTGTGTATGCGGTAGAATTTTTTTGTTTTCCATGCTACGAACCCCTACAGAGTAGAGCTTACTCATACAAGTGGAGGCTAGCAAAAGACTGGGAGCGACCAACTAAGAGAGCAATAATGGCCATAAGCATGTAGAGCGACAAAACATTAATCAAAGCATAAAGTGGTACTACAAGTCAAGGACTAAATGATCATAGAGCCTATGGTGACTTTTTCATAGTCACAAAATGGTGTGAGCATGTGCCAAGTCAACCCAAACAAAGCATCAAAGGAGAATACCACAATACTATGCTTTTGTATGCTAAAACAACACATGATTCCTTCAAGGCACACTAAGAAATTCCAATTGCTTGGAACAAGTCAAGCTACAGCAATAATCACTAAGCATAAGGTTAAAACAACATCTAGCATGACATGATAAAGTCTAAGTCACAGTCAAAGCAAGCTCCTCTTGTACTATTCAAGCAAGAAATTTCCACTCCTCTTCAACACCAATCAACTTATTTACAAAAACATAGAGAGAACGGGGGTCAAAACTACTTTATTCAAGCATACTAAGAAAACCAAACGAAAACTAAGACGCTCCAAGAACAACACAACAGTGCATGAAGCAATAAAAACGAAGTGTCTAGAAAGACCTCAGCTTTTTATTGATGAATAAGGGAATGCCATCCCCAAGCTTTAACACCTGTACCTCTTGAATATTTCTTGAGGTGATACGGGGTGGCATCCCCAAGCTTGAGCTTTTGTCCATTCTTCATCTTATTACATCATTCTCTCTCTACACCTAAAATTTTTCCTTCATACAAAACTTCACACAATCTTCATTAGCAACATTAGTGTATTCAAAAGATAATAGACCTTTGGGTTTAGCTTTAGAATAACAAAAATTTACTAAAAACACAAGCTACTGTAGCAATTCCCTCAAAAACCTCAATTTCACCAAAATAACCCCAAAAGGAATCAATAAGAAGCAAATGCAAATAATGGCAGAAATCTGTCAAAACAGACCAGCATGTAGAAAACGATTTTTTCGAAGAACTTCTGTTGCTCAAATCAAAAAGTGTTGAACTAATGAAAGTTAGCTAACATACTGGGGATTTATTCATCAATATTAGCTCAATCCGACTTATAGAGATTCCTCACGAATTTTTACGGCGGAGCACAAAAATCTGTTTCGGGACAGCAACTCCCCAAATCTTACTTCCCTCTCATTAGAGGTTATTCTTGGCACAAAAAGCAAATAAAAAGGATAAGGAGATGTTATTACTGAAGTAATAACTTCCAAGACTCAAGAAAACTTTTGGGTTATCTCCGAATAAGTACTTTTCTTTAACGCCTTTAAGTTAGGAACAAGAAGCAAGAATCAAGTATTTTGAAATGAAGAAGCATTAACATCAATACTTGCAATCTCTTCAACTAGGAAAGGTATCTCATCCAAATGAGTTTTAGAGGATCCCTTCTCATCTCTCCCTGGTTCAGTACTTTCATCAAAAGGGTATAAAAATACCTCAAAGTGTAGACAAAGCAAAGCAAAGTGGATATTAAACAAGCATGGAACATAAAAAATTATAGATATGTTTATGACGTATCACACCACCGACCCCTCCGGTGGGATTTGCACCGTGGTCGATGGCCTCTCAGAAGCCTCGCCAGTCCCCGCCATTGGTGTGGGTGTGCTGCTGCTGACCATTGGTGAAGGAGAGGGAAGTGGCTGATGCACTAGTGGCTAGGGTTTTTCTCGTGCAGGGAGCTCGAGGAGTTCTTGGCACAAGGAAGAAGACAATGTGGGGGAGCAAATGCAGGTAAAAGAAAAATGACCTACGGAGTGAAAATATATAACCCCAGCGTCAGGATTCATGCGGAATGATCCAATGGTTGACGCATGGAAGACGTGTGTGAGGGCGTGCGCGGAAAAAGCGCCACGTTCCCCCGTTGCCGCTTGACGTTTCGGGTTTTACGCGCGGGAAAATCGCTATGATTATACCTATTGCAATGTGTGAGTTTCGAGATGACCTAGGCTACAGTCTACGTCATCTTACTGATAGCAGCAGGTAAACAGTCCCATCTAAAGATTCCGACATGGACGGATCCTGTCCGGCTACAAGAAGAGTAAGGTGGAGGACTCGGTGATTCTCTGACTTGCGTATGAAGACAGAGAATATTACAGTGTTCTTTGGAGGACTACAAGATATTGCTTGAATAATTGCCGACATCACCTAGACGGAGCATTCAAACTAAAGGGCAAGACGGTGCAAGATCTTGGAGTTCTCCGGGGGCTACTGTTGGAATATGATAAATGGGTATCATCATTGCATGTCTCTAAACCAGCTAACTCGGTGGCCCATAGTTGGTAGCAAGGCCCATGGCCTACTGGGCGGCCCAGTTAGACGGATCCAGAAGGGAGGTCCATGCCGTATAAAGGAAGGTTACGATGTAGTTATCATCCAACTCGAAGTCTTGGAGTGCAAGACACGTAAGACTAGTTTGTAGTAGTGTAGAACTATGTAACTTGTCCGGCTAGGAATTTTCGTTGTAACCCTAGGTTCTGGCCCCTTTATAAGCCGAACTTCTGGGAGCCTTTAGGACATGTACAACTCATCATCTCACACAGCGAACCAATCTCTATAACTCAGCGTATTGTCATTATAGTAATTTATAGAAGGAGTAGGATTCCACCACCATTGTGGGATCTGAACCTGGGTAAGTTATGTTATCTCGTACCCGCCAATTCGCCGCCTTCCCCCATCTCTCTAAACACGCTTTGTAAGGACCTCTCCATGGCGTATCGTCGGCAATACCACGACAACGATACTGTTTTGGCAACATGCATTTATATCAGCTAGGGTCATTGATGTCAGATCATCTTTCGGAATGTATCATCGTGCTGATCTTTAGATTCACACAGATTTTCCTTTCAGTAAGAGTCTCGAAGGATTCATGTAAAAGTGAGTGAGTTGTTTTGGCACCTGAGTTCGATGGAGGACGTTTTCGAAATCTTCAAAAAAAATCAAATTTGAAACTTCAAAAAAAATGCTGAGCCTAAAATATAAGTTATTTCACATTAAAAAAATTCTGAGCATAAAATATAAGGTATTTCACATTAAAAATTCTAATTATGCATGTTATTAGTCGACTATGTTATTTTGCACTATGGTCTTTTTTGCCGAGACTAAAATATAAAGTATTTCACATTAAGATTTCGTATGCTAGTAGTGTACATAGTTACCACATTCATTGTATTCTTTTGAAATTTTTGGTACTTTAAAATCAAGTTTTCGAATTTTTAAATAAAATCCTCCGTGGAGCTCGGTGCCAAATTTTGTCCCTACTACTCCTACCGGTTTGTGATATTGTGATAGGGTTCACCTTACTTTCATTTTTTATCACACGTTACTCGAGCTAGTAGTATTATAAATGAGTCCGACTCTGACCTGTGTCAAGTTCTGCCCCACTGACAACACCGGTCAACTAGTCGGGACAAACATAATGATTCGGACGTCAGTTTGCAGGCGTGTTCGATCTATGCATTTTCTTCTCACTTGTTCGACACAATTTGTTTCCCATCTAACCGCACCTATGTGCATAGGGCCAGCTCACGTCAACTTCAGGGTACCTTTTACGTGGTTCACGGACTTTTCTAGGAACACCCTTGTGTGGGAGCGAATGTACCTAATGGTTGTGGTGTGGAGTGCCAGGATTGTCATAACATTAAATAATGAAGGAAAAAATTATGAAGTAGTAACGTGTTATGTTATGCCCGTTCAAATAAAACATGTTATGTTATGGTATCATGCATAACATGCGCATCCCACGGGAGGTCTATCCAAAAAACTAGTAACATGTTATTTGGATACTGATGTATTTAGTACTAAATACATTCATATCTAAATGAACCGAAATCAATTAATTTAGATCAAAGGGAGTAATAAAATTTACATCTAACGTGATAATATCCATAAAATCCCAGAAATAGTTGCAGTAAAAAATAAAAAAGGTAGCAAATTAATGGTGGCGCGTATATACATTGCTCAAAACCGAAAACTGTGGCACGACAGTTCCATGGCAGCGTTAAAGGAGCATGGCCAGGTGGGCTCACCTCATGGAATGAATGGCTGCAACCCAACGACAAAAATCATCCAACTTTCTCTCCCTCTACGGGGGTAGCACGATCGACCGTTCCATGTCAGTGTTTAAAAGGGAAACATGGGCTCAGGCCCATCCCGACAGCTGTCAGGGATTGAACGCTGCGACCTAACGACAAAAATCGTGAAAGTACCTGTACTCACTATCCCCTTCTCACCTCTTCACTGCTCGCCATCTTCACTGCCCGTGCGCGTTGGTTAAGCTGTCGCTCTTTCTCTCTCTGGATCTGCGCTGTCTTAATTTGACATCTCTTCTGTTTGGTTTGGTTTGGTTTGGCAGTTAATAACCTACCGACACATATCCAGTGTTAAGGGTAATACTCACAATGGGAGTATCATCCTGCTGTGAGATGCCGCGTAACCCGCCTTTCCGTTTTAGACTAGTCAAAATAACTTTAATTAGTAGTGTTATAGTCTAAGTTACAACGTCAATACTGCAGGGGAGTACTACATACGTATCTGGAGCCGGAGCCTTATCCTTTCCTGGGTCCCTCTCGTCCCTTGAGAGTCGCCAAGCGCCGTCGCCGCCCGGCACCTCTTCCCTCCACCTCCGGCGAAGCCGCCATCGTGGGTGGGGTAGGTAGAGGCGGATGGGGCCCCTTGTGCAGTAGGTTTAGTATTAGCTCTAGGTTAGGGTTTCCTTCTGTGGAATTTGGCGATATGTCATGTGGGAGTGAGCTTCGGTGGCTGGCGACGACTATCCTCATCCTCCTGGTGCTTCAGAGGTTGAAGATGTTGGAGGGTGTTGAGCATGTTCCCCTCCTGCTAAATAAGCTCGTCTCCCCTCCTTTCGAGCTCAATCCGATGGATGGGATCCTGGTGCTCTGCCTGGCGGTCTGCAGGTGCCGATGTGGTGGCTGCGAGGCTGGGCTGGGCACTGAGCTTCCCATGAGGTTGATTTGGTGGTTCAAATGGGGGTTGTTCCGGTTCCATCTTTTTGGTAAGAAGGAGATTGCTTCTGTGTCTCGCCTGGATGGCCATGGTGGCAGGGGGTGAAGCTCAGAGGTGTGGAGTGGTGGCATGTTCTCCTTCCTCCGGTCGGCCGTGGCGACAAGGGGACGACCGATGTTCTTGCTTCTTCTTCCTCAAGATAGTGTCGGTTGGGGCAAAAGCATGCTCAGGTGCGGATTTTCCTAGGCTATCACGATGACGGTAAAGATAGGGATGCCCAAATCTTCATTGGCCCGTGCTAGAGAATAGAGGTGATAGGGTCTCCATCTTCTGCTGCTCCAAAAGGTTTTCAACTGCCTGTGAATTTCTCTTATTTGGACGTAGCATTTCGGTCTTGTTGCTACACAAAGGATTAATTGTGAATTGTTCTTAAGACTGTCTTGGTACCTTCCTCTCTTTTTTTATTAATTATCTGGTATAGATTGTTGTTAAGTTGTAGATTCATATGGTCTTGGTATGTGTGGAACTTTTGAGCATACGGTGCCATCTGTATTGTTTTTCTATTTTGACATGCGTCTTGACATGCAAGTTCAATTCCAGTACAGCCGCGTGACCGTGTTCTTTTTTTTTGTGGGGCAGGGTCTTGACGTGCACGTTAAAATCCAATACAAGGGTCGTGCTGCCGTGCATGTCGTGTTGGACATGAGCTCGATCTATTATTGCCAATCTCCGTATTTAACATATATGGATCTGGTTCCGGCTCGTTAGCACACCCGTAATTCTGTTTTTTTATTGTTTGACATGTAAACTAAGTTGCAACGTACCTATTAGTTCTGATCTAACGTAATCACTCGATAAATCCCACCCGTGAATTACAGATCTAACTATCAAGTCAGTTTTTTTGTTTGACACGTAAACTAAGTCGTAATGTACGTGTTAGTTCTGACGTAACATAATCACTCGATAAATCCTAACCGTGATGAAGTACAGATATAACTAGCAATATTATCATTGATGATGTCGATTAATACGGTGTCTTTATTTTTGATCCCTGTATTGTACTTTTAGTAAATACTAGTGAACATGCTGCGTGGCAACGGAAGAGAAAAACCTGTATAATCATTTATAAAAATTGATCCCTCATGCAAACAAAAGAGATAAATAATTCTCAAACAAAATAAAGCCTACTCCCGCCCTATTAAATCCACGTTATCTTAGTAGTGTCGTGGATAGTTGCAGAAATCCACCACAATCATCACGTTTATGGCCCTTGGCGATCCCACGGCGACCTCGTTGGAACCCGCACTCCAATGGTGAAGTTTTCTCCGTTCTACCTACTTCTTCGTTGTCTCACCGTTCTACCGAATTTGACAGAATTCCCGCACTACGTCCATACTCAGAAATGTCTTACTCCCTCTGGTTCATACTCAACATTGTCTAGATACGAATGCATCTATTCGACCCAAGTAGTCAATATTTTGCAGTTCACACTCACGGCCAACCCGTCTTCTATGCTCTCTTCACATTCCGTCGCCCCATAGCACAGCATGCTCCATGCACCACATCTGCCGTTGTTCCATCTATAAACACAGCATCTAGTCGTCGTCGTTGTCCCCTGGCCGCGCGCATGGCTCGCGAGACCCGATCGGCCTTGCCTCAAGCTTCGCAATCTGCCTTCAGTGCCAGATTGGAAGTGCCGGCCGCCGGGACTGCCGAGATTTGTTAGACACGACAACAGATTGATGCGATCCTCACTGGTAAGGGGAGTAAATTACAAAAAAAAAAACATCGTAATTGAGGCAAGGGTAACAAACGCGTTTTTCTTTATTATTATTATATATAATGGATAGATTAGTCTTAGCGTGTATGCGCTGTCTGCGGCCATAATATTTTTGGTACGAGTAATTGTGAGACAGGTAGGAACTATTTGCAAAGGAGCAACCTATCTCTCAAAGATATGTGCGCTCTGAATGATCGTTTGCGATATAAATTCTTGAGAGACAATAGCCCTAATTGAATAGCCCAATAGGCTCCACGTTTGGTACAATAGCGTTTCCTTCTATTACAAGACAGATGCATAGTACATGCGGGGCCCATGAGTGGACATATGCATGCGCGAAGGTTGCCTAAGATATGCCTCTTGTTTTTCTCCTGGGTCCTCCTCTTTGGGTGCTGCAAATTGCTATCAATATTAATTTTTGTTACTCTAGCTTGTATGTATCCTTATGCTTAAATTGTTTTTGTTGCATTTGACAAAGAGTGGAGACTTGGTTTTCATGCACATCAATGATCCTGTTTTTTTTTTAAATTTAAAATCATATATCTGAATATTAAAAAACTAGAACAAAAAACCATATCTAGCCAATGATGTATCCTACAAATATGCAAAATATCAATTTTAAATTCATTATATTATGACCTACACAAAAATGATAAAATTATGGATGTGGGCATTATATCTTCAGATTTTATTTGATGTTGTCATTTTTGTGTAGCCCACAACACTAGTGGAAACGAGGCCTTTTGTTGATCCTGGAAAAGGACTTTAACACCGGTTATTCTACGAACCGGTGTTAAAGGGGGGGCCGTACCAGCGTGGCCCGTGCGGCAAAAAGGAGCCTCCCCTTTAAAAAGTGTGCTAGTTTGTGTTTTTTTCGTATGCACAAGAGGTGTTCGGTGAAATGCCCGAGAGCTCAAAATAAGTTTTCTCGTTGCTCTTTCCTTCTCGGTCGAGGTCGGCAACTATCCTTTCATTTGTCATTGATGTACTATATATATATATAAATGGTCATCTCCCTATTAATTTTTGATATATACTATATATTAATGCAGATGAACCGACAATGGATGTACAGTGACCGCCGCACTTCCGAGTACATTACGGGCCTCCAAAATTTCATCGTTGTGGCTAATGCAAACCGTGGTCACAATGGTTTTATGTGTTGTCCGTGTGTTCACTGTCAGAACAAGAAAGACTACTCAAATACCAGAACCATTCACGCCCACCTGCTTCGATCCGGTTTCATGCCCAGCTATAATTGTTGGACCAAGCATGGAGAAAAAGGGGTTGTGATGGAAGACAACAAAGAAGAAGAGGATGATGACAACTATCATAATATGTATCCTGAATATGATGATTCTGCAACGGGGGTAGATAATGAAGATCAATAGGCAGCAGATGGGCCCGCTGATGACAATCTTGGTCGGGCCATTGCTGATGCAAAGGAAGAATGTGAAACTGAAAAGGAGAAGGAGAAGCTGGAGCAGATGTTAAAGGATCACAAAACATTGTTGTATCCAACTTGCGAAGATGGCCACAAAAATCTAGGTACCACACTGGATTTGCTGCAATGGAAGGCAGAGAACGGTGTGACTGACAACGCATTTTCAAAGTTGTTGGTAAAAATGAAGAATCTTCTTCCAAGAAATAATGAGTTGCCCGACAGTACATACCGAGCAAAGAAGGTTGTCTGCCCTCTAGGATTAGACGTGCAGAAGATACATGCCTGCATTAATGACTGCATCCTCTACCGCGGTGAGAAGTACGAGAATTTGGATGCATGCTCGATATGCACTACACTGCGGTATAAGATCAGACGAGACGATCCTGGCGATGTTGAGGGCGAGGCCCCTAGGAAGAAGGTTCCTTCCAAGGTTATGTGGTATGCTCCTATAATACCACGGTTAAAACGTCTCTTCAGAAATAAAGAGCATGCCAAGTTGTTGCGATGGCACATGGAAGACCGTAAGAAAGACGCGATGTTGAGACACCCCGCTGATGGGTCACAGTGGAGAAAAGTCGAGCGAGAGAACCCGGACTTCGCACGTGACGCAAGAAACTTAAGGTTTGGTCTAAGTACAGACGGCATGAATCCTTTTGGTGAGCAGAGCTGCAGTCACAGCACCTGGCCTGTGACTCTATGTATCTATAACCTTCCTCCTTGGTTGTGTATGAAGAGGAAGTTCATTATGATGCCAGTGCTCATCCAAGGCCCGAGGCAACCCGGCAACGACATTGATGTGTACCTAAGGTCATTAGTTGAAGAACTTTTATAGCTGTGGGCCAAACCAGGTGTACGTATGTGGGATGAGCACAAAGGGGAGCCATTTGACCTACGAGCATTGCTTTTCGTAACCATCAATGATTGGCCTGCTCTTAGTAACATTTCAGGGCAGACAAACAAGGGATACAATGCATGCACACACTGTTTAGATGAGACTGAAAGTGTATATTTGGATAAATGTAAGAAGGTTGTGTACCTAGGGTATCGCCGATTTCTTCCAAACCTGCATCCAATAAGAAAGAAAGGCAAGCATTTCAAACGTCTGGCAGAACCCCGGAGGAAGCCTGTCCTCCGTACCTATGAGGAGGTATTTGGTATGGTCAAGGACCTAGAAGTAATATTTGGAAAAGGTCCTGGCAGTCTATCTGTTCTGAATGACGATGTCGGACACGCGCCCATGTGGAAGAAGCAATCTATATTTTGGGACCTACCCTATTGGAAAGTCTTAGAGGTCTGCTCTTCAATCGACGTGATGCACGTGACGAAGAATGTTTGCATGAACCTGCTAGGCTTCCTAGGAGTGTATGGGAAGACAAAAGATACACCGGAAGCACGGTAGGACCACCAACGTCTAAAAGACCCTGAAGAGCCAATGCATCCTGAGAACGCGAAGGGTAAACGATGCCACTTAACTCCTGCCAGCTACGCTCTTACCAAAGCAGAGAAGGAAATCTTTTTTGAATGTGTGAGCAGTATCAAGGTCCCGTCTGGCTTCTCGTCGAATATAAAGGGAATAATAAATATGGCAGAGAAAAAATTCCAAAACCTGAAGTCTCATGACTTCCACGTGATTATGACACAATTGCTTCCGATAGCATTGAGGGGGCTTCTACCTGAAAATGTTCGAGTACCCATTGTGAAGCTATGTGCATTCCTCAATGGAATATCTCAGAAGGTAATCGATCCAGAAAGCCTACCAGGGTTACAGACAGATGTGGCCCAATGTCTTGTCAGCTTTGAGTTGGTGTTCCCACCATCCTTCTTCAATATTATGACGCATCTCCTGGTTCACCTAGTAGAAGAGATTGCCATTCTCGGTCCTGTATTTCTACACAATATGTTCCCCTTTGAGAGGTACATGACCGTGCTAGGCCAGAAGGAAGCATCTCCAAGGGCTATGTAACAGAGGAGGTCATTGAGTTCTGTGTTGATTTTATTCCCGACCTTAAGGCGATTGGTGTTCCAGAATCACGACATGAGGGGAGACTGCATGAAAAAGGCACCCTAGGATGTAAAGCAATGATATGTAGGGACGAGCATTCTCTCAATCAAGCACACTACACGGTTTTACAAAGATCTATCTTGGTTGCCCCGTATATCAATGAACACAAGAATTTAATACGCCTCAAACACCCGGGGCACTCTGATGAATGGATTATAAGTGAACGCATGGCGAGTTTTGGCGGCTGGCTGCAAAGACTTATCACGAATAACACCATTGTTGGGGATCAGTTGTACTTGTTGGCCAGGACACCATCTTCGACTGTATGTACTTTCCAAGGGTACGAGATAAATGGGAATACATTTTACACGATAGGCCAAGATAAAAAGAGCACCAACCAAAATAGTGGTGTCCGCTTCGATGCAGTAGAAGACAATGGGCAAAATACCACGTATTATGGGTTCATAGAGGAGATATGGGAACTTCATTATGGACCTAATTTTAAGGTCCCCTTGTTTCGATGCAAATGGGTCAAGCTAACAGGAGGAGGGGTTGAGGTAGACAAGAAGTACGGAATGACAACGGTGGATCTCAACAATCTTATGAAGGTACACAAGAACTTAGACGAACCATTTGTCCTATCCAATGATGTGGCTCAGGTTTTCTATGTGAAGGACATGTCCTCCAGACCAAAAAAAAGAAAAAATATGCAAACGAATACATCATATGATGAGCCAAAGCGTCACATAGTTCTTTTAGGGAAAAGAAACATCGTGGGAATCGAGGACAAGACAGACATGTCAGAAGATTAAAATAAGTTTGATGAAATTCCGCCCTTCACAGTGAAAACTGACCCAAGCATTCCGTTAAGTAAAGAAGATGCTCCATGGTTACGTCTGAAGCGATCATAAGGAAGGACATATGCCAAGAAGTTCATGCTCATATTATGTAACTCTAGTTCATGTCTTTCGCGGTTTGTGGCTTGACCGAAGGATATCTTTCGCGGTTTGTGGATTGACCGGGACTATATATAGGGGGGACCGGTTTTGTAGTCTGAGTTTTTAATATTAATAAATGTCTTGAGTGTTAGTCTTGTTTTGTGGCTAGACCGGGACTGTGAGAAGAAGTTTGTCCCGATTCGTACTTACCATTAAGATCTGATCTCCAAACGCGCGCGGTCACATATTAGGGAGTGCCTCTATGACCAGTTTCTGGGAGATGCCGGAGGACTGGGCTCCGTCAGCATCTCCCTGAAACTGGCCGTAGTGGTGTCCCTGCTCTCGAAAACCATCTTGCAGCTTGTAACTTCTCTAACTATATCAATACACCTGGGAGCTAACTAATTTCACATATTAGGGAGTGCCTCTATGACCAGTTTCTTGGAGATGCCGGAGGACTGGGCTCCGTAGGAATCTCCCTGAAACTGGCCGTAGTGGTGTCCCTACTCTCGAAAACCATCTTGCAGCTTGTAACTTCTCTAACTAGATCAATACACCTGGGAGCTAACTAATTTCACATATTAGGGAGTGCCTCTATGACCAGTTTCTCGGAGATGCCGGAGGCCTGGGCTCCATCGGCATCTCCCTAAAACTGGCCGTAGTGGTGTCCCTGCTCTCGAAAACCATCTTGGAGATGCCTCAAACTGGCTGGAGGACCAGACTCACAAGGATGCCTATTTATAGTACAAGCAGCTCGGCATTGTGTCGACACTTAAGAAATAATGTCGACACTCACCCCTATTATTAGTGCTGACTCGTGTTTTGTCCCGGTTGGTGTCTCCAACCGGGACTAAAAGTTCATCTTTAGTCACGGTTGGTGTCTCCAACCGGGACTAAAGGTTCGTCTTTAGTCCCGGTTGGTGACACCATCCGGGACAAGGTACATGCCGCACGACATAATGTCGACACTCACCCCAATCATTAGTGCTGCCTGGCCCAGCCTGAAATCCCTCCAACCATTTTTAGAACAATGTCATATTTCTTCTCTTAACAGTATATGTATTAAATGAGCCATTTTTCTTCCTTCTATTTCTTCCCTCCATTTTTCTTCCCGCCATTTTTTCCCGCCATTTTTCCCGCCATTTTTCTTCCCGCCATTTTTTCCCACCAGTTATTCCCGCCAGTTCTTCTCTCCAGTTCTTCCCGCCAGTTCTTCACTATATATATATATATATGTAGGGTTGGCCTCCATTGTCATTGCACATCTGTAGACTCATATCTGCAACCTCATCACTCTTTCCCATGGCTTCCACCGTAGCACTAACCCCCAGGGAGGCGGAGGCGCTTTGCGCCTCGAACTACCCCTGCCCGCCGGGCTACTATGTCCCCGTCGGCTGGATGCTGAGCGCCGGAGGCGTGCCGTTTCCTCCTGTCCCTCTAGGTGTGGCGCGCCGAATGGCCATCACGAACCACTACTACTTCGAGCTCACGCCAGATCAGCGGAGGAATCCCAGATGGCATCCCGACTATTTCCCTACTTGGGAAGCCTTCTTCGTGGATCGGCATGAGAGGGCGCTCGCCAGGCACGAGGAGGACGACCCACCTCCTCCGAACTTCAACGAGGCCGGCCGTCGGCTATGGTGGCGCGGTCGGACTCTCTAGAGCGTCATGGCCTATGACACTGCCGCCGACTCTAACCCCCGTCTGCGCTACCCTCAAGTCCAACCCACGCGTACTCAGCCTTCAAGTTTCAATTACGGCGACCCCGATGACGACAGTGATGACGGCGGCGGCGAGTACGACGACTACAGTGGCGAGTATTACAGGTGTAGGCAGGAGCATGACTGAATCACTCCAACATTCCAAAACAAGTTCGGCCGATTGTTACTTAATCTGGCCATGTATCTTAATTTTTTCAGTTCTTAATTTTAGTCGTGCTTTATGTAACTTACTATTAGTTGCATTCTGTATTTTAATTCCAGTTCTATCTCCTTCAGAAAATGACCTATCTCATTCGAGGTTTCTTGGCTTTCGCGTCAAATGACCAATGTTATGGCTAGAATCAAGGCATAGTATGTGATAATATGGCCATATTGTGCATACATGTGCATCATGGCATGGAAAACAATGTTGCAAGAGGAAGTTTTCCTTTTTATCCCACCAAAAAGGCATTTTCCATTTTCCGAGCATAAAAAACGGACGGTTTTGTGAAGCAACCACCAAATGGCTAATTCAAAAAACCACCACCACATTTTACAAAATATACTAGACCACCTTATATGGACAATGTACCAACAGGGGGATCTGAAACCTTTCCGTCCACCTCTGGTGAAAAAGACAAATTCCTGCCGAATCGGCAAGAAGTGGGTCAGATATGAACTACATGTACATGATACGATGCTCATGATTTTTTTTTAAAATCATTTTTAGGTTCACAATATGCTATTTTATCAAAAATCCAATGCAAGTTGAGCGAGGCTTTGTTAGATTCAAGTGTATACAAAAGATGCGGCATTTAAATATCCAATCAATTCAAAAATGTTAATACAAAATAAAATATGATTTGCTCTAATAAAATAAGGTTAGATTCCTTTTTAGATGCTTAATATTTCTTATGTTCAAAGTTTTAGGATTTGACAATTTATTTTTGTTTGAATTGAATAATCAAAATTTATATGTAAGTGTTTTAATCATTTTGAAAATTTTCATATAAAGTAAATATAAAATGTTTTTACATGAATGGATAGATATTATTTTTCTGAAAATTATGATATATTATTCATATTTTTCTGAGTTGAAATGAATAAGATATGAATTTTCTAAATTCATATCCTATTTTTTGAATTATAAATGCCCCCACCCCTTTAATGCATGAAATAAATGCCCCCCCTTTAACACCGGTTCCAGCCACGAACCGCTGTTAAAGGGGGTCGCATTTATTTCGTTTCGCGCACGCACACCCCCCCCTTCAACACCGGTTCGTGGCTGGAACCGGTGTTAACGGGGGGGTGCGCGCGCGAAACGAATTCCCCCCACCCTTTAACACCGGTTCCAGCCCCGAACCGGTGTTAAAGGGGGGGTATTAACTGCTTGCCTTCCCCTTCCTTCTTCCCGCCAGAGCCAGATCGAAAGCCGCATAGAGAAAAACAGAGAGGAGAGCCGCCGGCGCCGTCCAGCCCTCGCCGTCGCCGCCCTCGCGTCGGCCGGCACCGCCAACTCGATCGGAGCCGCCGTCGCCCCCGCGCACGCCAACACCTCCACTGCCACCGCCACCGCGCGTGCGCCACTGAAGTCGACGACGACGCCGGCGCCTACAAGAACCCCACCGACGTGCTCGTGGTGAGCTAGCGGACCTCCTGGTCCCCTCTGTTTCGTCCCTTTTGCGTCGCGTTGCTGTCCCGATGAGCACCTTGCACATGGAGGCGGCGGTGGAGCTCGCGGTAGCGCCGGCCTGTTTCGTCCCAGCAGTTTTCAGTGGCGGCGACGCGTTCCTTGGTGTCTGGGCAGCGGGCGACGCCAGAGCAGTGGGGGATGGCCCAGGCCCAGGCGGTATGGGGATGGCCTCCCCTCTCGGCTGCGGGGGCGGCCTAGGTGGTGCGAGCTCCGAACGAGCTCGACCAGAGCTCCGATGGTGTCCATTGCGGTATGCCAGCGATGTCGGGGTATGCATGGTCCTTCTCGGGTTGCAGGTGTGTCCGCTAGCAACAACGGCACGACGTCCCTCTCTTCGGTGATGCGATGTGTCGTTGGTCGTCGGAGTGGTGGCTAGAGTTCGCGGATGTCGGTGGAGGCCTTAGAAGGTGGACTGCGCGGGCAGCTCTTTGGTGAGCATCATGGCTTCTCCCCTCGGTCTGGGGCCTATCTTGGGGACAACGGGCGTGGTAGAAGATGAGGAGCGGTACAGAGGTTTTTTCTGGCGAAGGTGGCAATGCCTGTGGGTACCGTTACCGCTCTGGGGCCGCCGATCCTGCTACCTTCTTCGTCATAGGGCTCCGGGTGAAAACCCTTTACCATAGGTCTCGTTGGTCGTTACCCTCTTAGGGGCGTCGTTGTGGAGCTCTGACTCATCCTGATCTTGGCTCATTGACTTCGGTGGCAAGTTTAGGTTCTCCGCGGTTTTTCTTGCTTATTTTGATCTGCTTTATAAAAAGGATATCCCCTCCACATTGTATCTGTTCTGCCAAGTTGTTTGTCGTCGCTCCGGTGACCATACTAAGGCGGCGCCGCCACTATAATGCTTGCCTCGGCCTCCTCTTTCGAACAACGCCCGTTTTAGGTAGGCCGCATCACGCTACCTCGCGTGCCCTAGGTTGCTCTCCAACGCCGCCAGCCGCCGCTTTCTGGAGCATCCTTCGGTCAGCCACTGTAGCTAGCCCCTCTCATATGCATCCGGGATTTCTCTGAATTAGGGTTTGGACCCCTCCGAACTTGTTTAAAATGATCAAGCATCCTTAGGGTTTTAATTTCATTTGTATTTATTTGTGTATTTTTGTATGAATAATAAGTATATTTGTGTATGAATCCAAGTCCACTTGAATGTTTACTCTCTTACTCTAGATAATATTATTGTTTTTGAAACTATGGATCCACTTAGTAGAAACCTTGAAGAAGAAGAAATAATGGAGAACATTATCGATGAGGACACCTCACAATATCTGAACTTGGAGGGACATGATGACAGCTCAAGTAGTCCTGGAGAAGATGAAGACTCCGGTGAACGCAATTTAGTGATTACAAAGTCCGGCGAGGTATATGCATTGATTAAGCCTCTGCTGACTTCCACCAACAATCTTCTTCTACATGTATTAATTAACGCTTCTTTCTTCTTTTAGCCCTCTGGATCGACCAGCCAGCAACCATCTTCTTCTATGAAAAAGAGCAAGCGAGGCGCGAGCCATCGGTTGAAAGATCGTGCAAAGTTCACGATCGAAGCAGTCCGTGTTGATGGCAGGCCGATGGAGCCCAAGAAGGCCGCAGACAAATTTGTACGTCAGGCTAGAGTTCTTGTTAGGGACCAAATCCCAATCATAATTGAATATTGGAATAAGCCAAAGAAGGGCAACGGTACCTTTGTCGATGAAAGATCCAAAGAAACGCTTTGGAATTCGTTGTTGGTAAATTTCACCCTTCCGCCAGAGGAGGATGAAAACAAACTGGTTATAAAGGAAAAGGTCAAAGAGGGGACTCTAAAGAAGATGGCTGACGCTTTCCGCAACTGGAAGACAAAATTGAACAAATTTGTCAAAGCTCGTGAGACTCCAAATTTTGAAGACGCATATTATGCGAAGATAATACCTCACTGGCCCGAATTTGTGGCATATAAGGAAGGTGATATAGCTAAAAAGAGGTCAGAAACCAAGACGCTAAATGCTCAGAAGAAGGAATATCACCAGAGGACAGGGTCAGTTGGCTACATATATCAGAGGCCTAAGTGGGAGGAAGTTGAGAAGGCCCTGCGCGCTAGAGGGATCACACCCCAGACAGATGGGTGGGACCTACGTGCAAAGACTTGGTTCTACGGAATCGGGGCAAGGTTGGACCTAGAAACATGATTGTGTATCTTCCCAACACTCCTTGCCAAACCCGTCACTGAACTCATCATGGCATACGAGGAAACAGCCACCAGGACCTTCCATCCCGACAGAGAGAATGACCAGCGCCATCGGTAAAAAAGAACACCCTGGACATGCACGAGGCACAGGGGGTATGACGTGGAAGGATGGGTTTACCGAGTGGAGCGACTCTTACAGATGGCGCGGCAGAAAATAAAAAGAGCATACAGAGCGGATGACACAGATAGAACATGAACTTGTGGCGCTGCAGGCGCAAGTGAATGCACAACAGAGCCATCAAGCTACCGGCCCATCTTAGCGGCACAAAGAGCCTGCATTGAAAGCTGCCGGCGGCCCAGAATCTGCGCGGAAAAGCAGCGTGGCTTCCACGGAGAACGTGCAGCCCACGCTTGAAACGGCGGGTCCTCGATACCCCGTGGATGAGATCACGAAGAGCGAACACGCTGAGCTGCATGTGAGATTAATGGGCTTATCCATTAAGGTGGTTGTCGGCTATGCCTTACCTCCTGTAGCTGGTGGAACTTACCACTGCCGACCGATTCCAGATGGCTATGCTATTGTCGGGGTGGATGAGGTTGTGAAGGAATATGAGGAAGCACAGCTTGACCATGCTACAGGTGAAGGGGAAACTCAACTCAAATTTGCAGTGAAAACAACCATTCTTTGGAAGAAGGAACACATTGTGCTTCCAAATTTGAGGCCACTGGCACCCCCGCCGTCTCCGCAGCGTCAGCAGTCTGAGCCGCTTCAGCCATCTCCTGCGCGACAGCCATCTCCGGCGCTTCAGCCATCTCCTGCGCGGCAGCCATCTCCGGCGCGCCAGCCATCTCCTACCCGTCATCCATCTCCGGCACTTCAGCCATCTCCTCAGCGTAAGCGGAAGAGCACTGCCACGAAGAGCATCACTAGCACTGCCACAAAGAAATCCGCAGGAAACCGTACGCCAAAGATTTCAAAAAACTACGTCCCGCAGCCTTCCGCCAAGCCATTGCCGGTTTTACCGTGGAATCGCAGCGATGAGGAGACCAATAGGATCTCGGAAGAAGAGGTCAAGAAATTCTTTGCACCTAGACGGGCCGAGCCAAAGGAGAAAATAGATCCGGCAGTGGTGGAGAAGTTTTACAATAATCTTTTGAAACCTGAAACCCCACTTGTGCTGGACTACGAGCGCCAGATTTTGAAGGGGGATGCAAGGCACCGTAGGGAGACTGAAAGTAGCAGTCGTGCGGCACCCCAGAAAACAGTTCCCATGCTCGGAGAGCAGGAAAACCAATCATGCTCCCCGCTCCAAGTGTTCGACACACGGGACGCTCCTTGTCGTGGGGATGGTCACGGCAGATGCTGCAATCGGCAGCGAGTAGTAGAACGAGGGGCAAGGGCGGCCAGCCATCTGCGGTGCGAGATGAGGGCAAAGACACAGGGTTTTACCCAGGTTCGGCCCCCCGGAGGGTAAAGACCTACTCCTGCTAGATTGTATTATGGAGGTGTTACAATGGGCGAGCTCGGCGGCTAGGCGGCGAGTCGCTTGGGTGTATGAGGGAACGTGTCTCTACTCACCCCGTAGGGAGGTTTATATAGGCTCACCTCCCCTAGGGTTTACATATCTCAACCGATTCGGTTACAGCTTCGGTAATCGTTTAACCTAGTCCGACTGGGCCTATCTACTCGCCTGGGCCTTCAGCTTCCAGTCGCTTGGTACCTTGCTGGGCTTTGATCCACTCGCCGTTCTGCAGGCCCACTCGCCAGCCCTTGGGCCAGTCGGAAACGTCCTGCTGAGTATACCCCAGTAGGCGTATCCCCATCAGTAGTCCCCGAGGCCGTCGTCGATTAGGCGTAAGTGGCTGCTGGCGGTCGGAGTATACGGCTTCAAAGTAGGCATCCAGTCGAATCGTCGGCGGGCTCCTGTATGAAGGAGAAAATCCGGTGAACCGAGTCGCGTCTTGGGCGAGTCGAGCCAACGGGACGCGGCCGCGGCGAGTGACCTAGCGAGCCGAGTGGCTGGAGTTGGACCGTCAGGCGTGGTCAACATAGCCGTTAAGGTAACTCAACGGTAACTTTCGGCGTAATCATCGCGCGGTAACGGCCCCCTGATTTGGCGGGTAACTCCCGCTATATAAGAGGAATGGCAGGCAATCGTAGAGCCAACTGCCCACCACTTCTTCCGAGTGCGCGCATTCTCTTTCCTTCGCTCCTTGATCCAATCGACCCGAAATCCTCCGACCTCCAACCAACCCCTCAGCCATGGCCCTTCTCTCCGAACCATGGGGCAGGTCCAAGTGCACGAGGGCGCAGCTGGCCTCTTTCGAGGAGGCCGGAATCCTGCGAGCCGGCTGCTGGCGTATCCCCGCAGCCGGAGAAACGACCCCAAACCCGCGAGAGAGGGAGTTCGTCTGTTTCACCAGTCATCTCGAGCGGGGGTTAGGGTTTCCCACGTCTTTGTTCTTCCGGCGTTTTTGCGCCTACTACGGGATCCAGCCCTCAGATCTGGGTCCCCACAGCATCGAGCAGCTCGCCATCTTCGTGGCGTTCTGCGAGTGCTACTTGGGCTGCCGTCCCTACTTTCCCTTGTGGCAAGATCTGTTCCACGGACGGATCAGCCGCGAGGAGGCAGGCGGCCCAATGCTGGCCGCGGGCGGCCTGACGTTCCAGCTTAAGTCCAAAGCTTCCTTCTTCGATCTGATGCTGCCCGCCAAAGCAGCGAGTGACTGGAAGAAGTCATGGTTCTACGTGACCGAGGCGACTCCGGAGGACGAGGCGGCGATCCCGCGGTACTCGGCCAACCGTTCCGAACCTCGCCATCTCCAGGTCGGCAAGCTCCCCGACGACCAGCGGATGGTCGTCGACGAGATGCTCCAGGCCATCCGCGGTCTGAAGAAGAAGGGGCTCCAGACGATAAACTTGTACAATTGTTGGCTTGGGCGACGGCTCGTTCCGCTCGCCCAACGCGACCATTACATGTATCAGTACACGGGCCAGGGGGACTCGACGAAAGCCTGCCTCGACGAGTGGAAGCTGGAGGACTATCTCCTAGCGTTGAAGAAGATCACCCATGCGGTGTACGTGGATGCACAGGCCGGGGTCCCCCCTACACCACGAAGCGTCCGGCTCCGACGGTAATTTCTTTATCTTGTTCGCAGTCGCAGCGTATGCAGTCGCGGTAATTCGAACTCTGTTTCGTATTCATCGCAGCTGTTCCAAGTGGTGGAAGGGTGGCTCCCACCTGCCGATGACGAGAGCCCGGGGCCATCCGCCCAGGATACAAGCGAATCGCCACCGGCGAAGGGCAACGAGGACGACGAGGACGAGTCCGAAGAGGAAATCGCCCCGCTGGTCCGAAAGACCCGCGGGCAACGTCAGCGCGAAATCGACGCGAGCAGGAGCCTCGAGCGTCATGATGATGACGACGAGCTCCCAGAAACCACCTCACGCCGCCAGGCCACTCCTTCGAAGAAGAAGAAGAAGGAAAAGGAGGCGAGGGCCCCCCCAAAGAGGAAAACGAAGCTGCCGAGGATGGCCTCGCCGCCGCACTCGACGAGCAGTTCTGATGCTCACAGCTCGGCCGATGACGGCGCGGCCCCCGCGACAACCGCGCTAGATGCGCCATCTGTGGAAGTGCCGCTGGCCTCGATGCCCCCGCCATTCGCACCAGTCTCTGGGCTAGGGAAGGCTCCAGCCGCGGCGACTTCGCCTCGCAAGGAGGTTCCGATTGGGGCGGCTTCGCCCCGCAAGGAGGCTCCGGCCGTAGCGGCTCCAGTTCGCGAAGAAGCCCCTGCCGAAGGTATCCCAGAGGCGCCAGCCGCAGCCTCGACGACGAAGAAGCCGTCCGTGTCTTGGGCACGCGACGTCCTGGAACTAGGGCTCAGTCGCCAACTGGGCCCCGAGCTGGAAAAACACAGGGCTACGCTTCATCCCGGTTGCCAAGTGAGTGCATTCGGCCTTCTCTATTTTCCATAGCTGTTTCGATTGTCTTTACTGATTCGACTGATGTGCAGGACCGGAGTGAAAAGGATGGGTCACCCGACCGTGGCCCAGGTACCCTCCACCGCTAGCGAGGAGGATCCTTCCCGTAAGAGGAAAGCGGACGAGGTCGTTGCCTCGGCGGATGGCGGTAAGAAGGCCAAGGGCGACGACGTCGTCACCGTTTCTGACGACACGGCGATCGCGCCGGCCGGCCCTGCGGTGGAGGCAGCCGCGTTTACGAAGGAGGGCGTTTCCTTGCCTGGAGCGGCGGAGGCGACTTCCTTTGGAGCGGGTGCCTCTATCGCCACCTTCCCTCGCTTCGTGACCAAGGCGGCTGCGGCGAGCGGGGCTGCATCCCCGAGCCTCGTTCCAGGGACCGCCGATACTGAAGTCAACCAGCGTCGTGGGCACACGCCAGCGTTACTCGCGTCCATGGACGCGATGCAACTTCATGGCATGCTTGGCGCAGCCATCCAGGTATATCCAGTCCCCGAGGATCGGGTCGGTGCTTTGCAGCGGCGTGATTCTTATTATTTTCTCGTCTTTTATTTTCGTATCCAGTCCCCGAGTGCGCACGCGCTAAATTTTAGCGGGGTGGGCATTTGGGAATTTCTTGATCGCCAGTCCCCGAGTGCGCACTCGCTGAATTTCAGCGGGTGGGCACTTAGGAGGTTCGTTTTTACTGACTTTCTTGATCATATGCAGGGTCTGCAGCTCGAGTCGGCGGACCGACTGGCCGCGCAACAGCGTGCTGAGAAGGAGCTGACCACCATCCAGGAAGCGAACAAGGAGCTCCAGGCTGTCGCTGCGAAGGCAGAGGAAGCTCGCCAGGAGCTTGTCCCTGCTGGTGAGTTGGAGGCGGCGCGATCTGCTCTGGGCGCTGCTGAACAGCGGGTCGCTGACCTCGAGCGCGAGCTGCGGGAGGCGAGGGAAGAAGCTAGCTCGGCGGACGGGCGGGCTAAGGCCGCCATTGCAGCCGCGGAGGAGGATCGCAAGGTGTCGGAAGTCCTTATTGTTGGGCTTCAGGACGACCACACGTCGCTTCAGTGCTTCATCACGGGGCTCGCCCGCCCGTTGCTTGGTGAGTGCATCTTCCCTTTCCGTGGGTTGGGGTTTTTGTGGTGTCCGTCGCCCTCATCATTGTCTCCTTCTCGCAGGTCGCGTTATTGGTAGCCACGAAGAAGCGAGCTCGCTCGATGCGAGGCAGTGCGTAAGCATGCTCGTCGACTCGGCTACGCTATCGGCGACGTGCATCCGCGCCTACCTTCAAGAAATGTCGCCCACGGAAGTTATTCCCAGCGACCCCGTTGAGGTGTGGGAGTATTTGGAGAAGGCGCCCGCGGTCGTTGAGTTCATGACGCGGTCGGCATTTCGGCGTGGAGCGTCGACAGCGCTGAGCCTTGGACTCGCCCACTTACCCGAGGATTTCGACCTCGACGATGTGACGAGTGGGTATCCCTCGTCGACTGGCGCGGTGGACCTATCCGAGGTTCTCAAGTTGCAGGAGCGTGCCGCCGCGTACTCGGAGCGTGTCTGGGCGATGGGCGACCTCCTTCCCTACCAGGAAACGGTCGTCGCGCCGAACGACCCCGAGCCGCCGCATCGTGACTTCAAGGTCGAGCAGCCTTTTCGCTCGGCGATGGCGGGTGAGCTGACGACGTATCCGTCAAACCCGTACACCGCGTTCATCCGTAGGCGCCGGGATTCTGGCGAGTCGTCGTCGAAGCCTGCAGAATAGGGTAGTTTGCCTGGATGTGTTAGCAGCAGTTCTGCCACGCGGGCATATTTTGTAATATAAGACAATGCAATATGCGATCGAATGGGACGTCGTGTCCATTTTGCTATTTGTTTGTGTGTTTTGGATTGATTTTGGACGAGTCCCCGAGCGCGTCCGCCCTTTTGTGGGGTTCACCTCGTATATGATGTTTGTTGTTATCATGTGTTTTGTTAGTTTTAGTCGACTCGCCCGAGCTCGGAGAGCCAGTCGCTTGGCGACTCCCTTGAGTGCTCTGTACTTTGCCGTTTTCCCGTACGCGAACGGGGTCGGGTGGCCGAGTCCCCGAGCGTGGTACTTGGTAGTTCTAGGCGCGACTCGGGGGTGGTTGAGGACTTAGCGCGTTGGTGTGAGCGCGTCACTCCTGCCTGGCCCGGAGGGTCAGTAGCGTGGCGAGTCCCGGGCATGTCTCTTACTTGGCGTTTTCCCTGACCGATCGCGACGAACTGGTATTCAGTCCCCGAGCGTGGTACTTAGCCGTTCGAGTCGCTATGCCAAGGATGCGGAGGACCAAGGTCGCTGTGAGAAGCGAGGGCAGTTGTCTTGGTTCGTAAAACCAGTCGAGCTAGGCGACTCCAATGGGGCTCCGGATTGGCGTTTTTCGTGGACGACGCGAGACCTGAAATGATTCAGTGCTCTTTACATCGCACTACTTAGCCGTGCCGATCGCTGTACCAAAGGTTGACTTCTGCATTTTAGCATGACGCTGTTTTTACGAGTGCGAGTGGCACAAGGCATGGAGAGTGGACGCCATTGGCGGTAACCGTTTCTTTTATTTCATAGTGACTGGAGAGTACATGTGTGTGGTTCTAGGAGTAGAACTTCCGGAGGAGATTTACATTCCATGGTCGCTGGACGTCGAGTTTGCCGTCCCCGCGGACGTCGATGAGGTAGTAGGCGTCGTTGCCGAGTACGCGCCCGATGGCGAATGGGCCTTCCCACGGAGGGGAGAGCTTGTGCATGCCCTTCTTGTCCTGGATGAGGCGTAACACCAGGTCGCCTTCCTGGAAGGTGCGGGTTTTCACCCGTCGGCTGTGGTAGCGGCGGAGTCCTTGCTGGTAAATGGCGGTGCGCGATCGAGCGAGGTCGCGTGCTTCGTCGAGCTGGTCGAGCCCATCTTGGCGGGCCAGCTCGTTTGCAGCCTCCGTATAGTGGACGACCCGCGGCGAGTCGTGTTCGAGGTCGGTGGGCATGACTGCTTCGGCGCCGTAGACCATGAAGAAGGGAGTGAATCCCGTCGATCTGTTAACCGAGGTGCGGATTCCCCAGATGACGGAGGGCAGCTCTTCGACCCAGCATCCAGCGGTGCGCTCGAGTGGCACTTGGAGTCGCGGCTTCAGGCCGTGGAGGATGCTTTGGTTGGCTCGTTCCGCCTGGCCGTTGGATTCCGGGTGGGCGACTGACGCGAGATCGAGCCGGATGTGGTGCTCTTCGCAAAATTCGGCCATTGCCCCCTTGGCGAAGTTTGTGCCGTTGTCCGTGATGATACTGTTGGGGAACCCGTAGCGATATATGAGCTCGCGTAGGAATTTAGTGGCGGTTTTCCCGTCGCATTTCCGGACTGGCTTGGCCTCCACCCACTTGGTGAATTTGTCGAC
Source organism: Avena atlantica (assembly GCA_910589765.1). Classification (NCBI taxonomy): domain Eukaryota; kingdom Viridiplantae; phylum Streptophyta; class Magnoliopsida; order Poales; family Poaceae; genus Avena; species Avena atlantica. The sequence continues at coordinate 42,354,592 of OU342736.1, read as the reverse complement.
GGCGACTAGCAGGTGGGTGTAGCCGGAGGGGGCTTTCTTGAAGGGGCCTACCATGTCCATGCCCCATACGGCGAATGGCCAAGTGATGGGGATCGTTTTGAGCGCTGAGCTTGGTACGCGCGTCTGATTGGCGTACTTCTGGCACCCGGCGCATCGCTGGACGATGTCGACGGCGTCGGCGTGTGCGGTGGGCCAGTAGAAGCCGTGTCGCATAGCCTTGGCGACCAGGGAGCGAGCGGCGGCGTGGTGGCCGCAGTCACCTGAGTGAATGTCGTGGAGGATTTTGCGTCCTTCAGCCGGTTGGACGCAACGTTGGAACACGCCGGTGACGCTGCGCTTGTGTAGCTCGCCGTCGATGATGGTGTAAGACTTGCATCGGCGAGCGATCATCCGAGCGTTTGTCTCGTCTGCTGGCAGAGTGCCGGTTTCTAGGTAGGCGATGTAGGGCTTGGTCCAGTCGTCTGGCTCGGTGATGAGTGCGACCAAGGCTGCCTCTGGTTGGAGTGGGACTCCGATGTCGATCTCCCTCGGGGGAGAGACTGATGGCTTGGAGATTGTGTCGAGGAACACGCCGGCGGGTGGTGCGAGTCGAGCCGACCCGATGCGAGAGAGGGCGTCGGCCTCCTCGTTTTTTCGCCTGTCGATCCACTCGACAGAGTAGCCGGTGAAGTGGCCGCCCAACTTATCCACCTCTTGGCGGTACGCCGCCATGGTAGGGGAGATGGCGTCGCAGGTGCCGGCGACTTGTCCCGCAACGAGGTCGGAATCTCCGTAGCATCGGAGGCGGTTGACGCTCATTTCCTTGGCGGCTCGCATGCCGTGGAGTAGGGCCTCGTATTCGGCCATGTTGTTGGTGCAGGGCGTGAATTCGAGGCGGAGGATGTAGCGGAGCTTGTCGCCCTTTGGTGAAGTCAGCACTATCCCTGCTCCTGCACCGTCCGCGTTCTTGGACCCGTCGAAGTGCAGGCTCCAGTAATGGAGGTACGACAGCTTTTCTGGCTGCTGGGCCTCCTCCCAGTCGGCGATGAAGTCTGCCAGTGCCTGTGACTTAATCGCCCTTCGTGGCTCGTATTTAATGTTGTGGACGCCGATCTCGACGGCCCACTTGGCGACTCGCCCGGTCGCCTCGCGATTGCGGATGATGTCTTGCAGTGGCGCTGAGGAGACGACCGTGATCGGGTGCTCCTGGAAGTAGTGCGGCAGACGCCACTGAGCCTTGAAGACCGCGTATACTAACTTTTGGTACTGTGGGTACCGCTGGCGCGATTCGGTGAGAACCTCGCTGATATAGTACACCGGCCGCTGAACCGGGCGCTCCTTTCCTTCCTCTGGTCGTTCGACGACCATCACGGCACTGACGACGCGCTCGGACGCCGCGACGTAAACCAGCATGGGTTCCTTGTCAGCGGGTGCGGCGAGTAGTGGTGCGGCGAGTAGCACCTTTTTGAGGTCGCGGAGCGCGTCGTCCGCCTCCTTGTCCCACTGGAAGGTGGGGTTCTTGCGCATCAGGCGGTATAGGGGCATCGCCTTTTCGCCTAGGCGGGGGATGAAGCGACTGAGAGCCGCTACTCGCCCGGCCAGCTTCTGGACGTCACGCAGGCACTCGGGTTTGCCGAGCCGGGCGATCGTGTCGATCTTTGTTGGGTTCGCTTCGATCCCTCGTTTGGAGACGACGTACCCCAGTAGTTGTCCGGCAGGTACACCGAAGGTGCACTTGCCTGGGTTGAGCTTTATCTTGTACCTCCGCAGATTGGCGAAGGTCTCCGCCAGGTCGGCGAGTAGGTCGCCTTGGCGAGTGGATTTCACGACCACGTCGTCGATGTAGACGTGGATGTTGCGGCCAATTTGGCTCGCGAGGCATTCTTGCATGCACCGCTGGTAGGTTGCCCCGGCGTTCTTGAGGCCGAAGGTCATGGCGGTGTAGCAGAAGGCTCCGAATGGCGTGATGAACGTCGTCTTCTCCTCGTCTTCGACATTCATTTTGATCTGGTTGTACCCCGAGTAGGCATCGAGGAAACACAGCGACTCCGAACCCGCGGTTGAATCGATTATCTGATCGATCCGCGGGAGGACGAACTGCTCCTTTGGGCAGGCGCTGTTCAGGTTTGTGTAGTCGATACACATTCTCCAGGTCCCGTTTTTCTTCTCGACCAGGACTGGGTTTGCCAGCCACTTGGAGTATTTGATTGGCCGGATGAAGCCGGCAGCGAGTAGGCGCTGCACTTCCTCGGCGATTGCTCGACGGCGTTCTTCGTTGAAGGGCCGTAGCGACTGCTTGACAGGTCGCACTTTGGGGTCGGCGTTTAATTTGTGCTCAGCGAGCTCCCTAGGGACACCGGGCATGTCGGAGGGTTTCCATGCGAAGATGTCCCTAATCTCACGAAGGAACTCGATGAGCGCGCCTTCCTATGCTGGGCTCATGCCTGTCCCGATCGTCACCGTCTGGCTGGGGTCGCCTGGGACCAGCTCGACGGTGCGGGTGTGCGTCGTGGCCTCAAAGGTTGAGGTGTTTGTGCCCTCTGAGTTGGGCCTTTTGAGTATTGTGGGATCGTCATTGTTGACCCCGCTCGCGTATTTGGCGAGCTCGTCGGCGTGGTTTGTTTCTGCCGCAATGACAGCGTCGGTGAGTTCGGCTCCTTTGGCCTCGCATTCGGCGGCCATGTCGGGGTCGCCGTTGATGGTGATGACGCCGCATGGCCCGGGGAGCTTCATCGCGTTGTACGCGTAGTGGGGCGCTGCCATGAATTTAGCAAACGCCTGGCGCCCCAGGACGCAGTGGTAAGGGTTGTCGAAGGGCACCAGCTCGAAGACGATCCGCTCGGTGCGGAAGTTTGCCGGACTGCCGAAAGTGACTGGCAGCGTGACTTTGCCGATCGGATACGCCTTCCGACCGGGGACGATGCCGTGGAACGTGGTGTGGGTTGTTTCGATCATCGACTGCAGGAGCCGCAGACGCCTGAAGGTGTCGAGGTAGAGGATGTTGATGGAGCTGCCGCCGTCCATCAGTGTCTTGGGGAGCCAGTAGTCGCCAACCTTGGGCTTGACCACCAGGGCGACTCGTCCTGGGTACTCGATGCGTGGCGAGTGGTCTTGCCGGCTCCAGGTGATGGGCTGTTCCGACCAGTTCAGGAACTGGGGGACGTCTGTTTGGGCCACCGCGTTGACAGCGACGGCGCGGGCGATGACCTTCTTCTCGCCCTTCGTGTTGAAGCCTGTGAAGGTGTGGAGCGAGCCGACCACTTTGCCGAATTTTCCGCCATTTGGCGGGTCGTTGTCGGTGTCCTCCCGCGCGTGCCGTGCCTTCTCGATTTCCCTGAGGGTGTGGCAGTCGGCGGTGGTGTGCGTTGCGGGCTTCCCTTCCCTGCTGTGGAACGCACATGGTTGGTTGAGGAGGGCCGCAGGATCGAATCTTGGCTTGTTCTTGTAATTGCCGCCGTCGCGCCGTTGCCCTCCGTCGCGGCGGTAGCTCTTGGGCTCGCGCTGAGCGTGCCCAGCGTTGGCGACGAAGTCGACTCGCCCGTCGCTGCGGCGCTTGCCGGTGAGGCGAGTGCCGCTGTAGCGTAGGTCGGTTCGGCGTCCGCCGTCGTTGCCGCCCGTGCGGCGTTGCCCTCCTGACTTGTCGTCGGTTTCCTGGTTTGGATCCTCCTCGGCGTACCGTTTGGCGATCTCGAGGAGGTCGGGGATGTTGTCGAGTGTGCGGGAGTGTCGCTTGAGCTTGGCGACTAGAGGCTCGTAGCGGCACGAGGTCTTGAAGCAATGGATCGCGGTGTCCGGGTGGATGCCGACCGCGTTGTACCAGAGCTCTTGCCACCGTTGGACCCAGTTACGGGTCGACTCGCGGGGTCCCTGGACGCATCGTTCCATGTCCTCGATGGTGGTGGCGCGGGTGTAGGAGCACTCGAAGTGCCTGACGAAGGCGTCGCGCATTTCCTCCCAGGAGTCGATGCTGTCCTGGGGGAGCGTGTTGATCCACTGCCTGCACGTCCCCTCCATCATCAGTGGGAGGTAACGGGCGGCGAGTAGGTCAGTGTGACCCGCGATCCCCATTGCCATGAGGTATGTGTCGAGCCAGACTGCGGGGTCGTACGAGGAGTCGTATTTTTCTATCTCCTTTGGCGCCTTGAAGTTTGGCGGGTACTTCTCGCCTCAGATCATTGTTCTGAAGCACTTAGGCCCGAGTCGACTGAGCGACCCCATGGGCGCGCCATCGCGGCGATTAGTTAGGGTGTGCCGCAAGTCGTCGGGCTGGCGTGCGTGCCAGTTTTGGTTGTTGATGATGTGAGTGCGGGCGTCGATGGGTTGTCCGTTAGCGGCGACGAAGTTGGTCGCCGGCCTGGGATCGTTGGTGGAGAGTGCCGCGTTCGCGGGTCGGTGTTGGAGCTGCAGTGGCTCTGGTGGCGGGCAATTGAGGGTGTTTGCCGACGCTGGGCGGCCGCTTGAGGCCGCTCTGCTTCCCGAGGAACGCGAGTATACTCGGCCTTGCGAGTCGGCGCCTGCTTTTTGCTGCTCCACGGCCTTCGCAAGCAGGGCCTTGATGTACTGGATCTGTAAGGCGCCGTCGCCAGTGGCCGTGATGCTATCGACTGCTGCTCGGCCTGCCACGAGGTTGTCCATTGGAGTGGAGAACAGTGGGAGGCCGTCTGCGTCTCGCTCCCGTGAGGAGACAACTATCCGCGGTTGGTCCCTGTGAGTGGTGCGGTTGGGTGGTGGTGGGGCACCCATCGCCGTTGATCCTGGCGGGGGCCGGGCGCTTCCTCCTGGTGGCGCGTTCTCGCAGATCGCGCGCTCGGCTATGCGGGCCGGGTCGTTTTCGTCGTCGAAGTTCAGGGCACGCCCTTGAACGGTGGGGTTCAAGCGTGACCTGATCCGCTGCTGGTGGTAGCGTGACAGCTCCTGCGCCGTCACCTGCTCGAGGCGAAATTTTTCGCGCTCGGCCTGCTCTTTGCGTACCGCCTCCGCCAGTTTCAAGCGGAGCTCCTCGACCTCCGTTGCCGTGGCGTTAGGAGGGATTGGGGTGGATAAAGGATCCTCCGGTGGATCGGTGCCGGTGGCCATGTAAGTCGCGGCGTGGCGATTGGCGCCGTCGCGGAGGTCGGCGGAGTTCTCCGACCCGGAGTCAAATTCGAAGATCCCGAGGATGGAGGGGTCCTCGAAGTCTCCCGCGTTGGAGACCTGGGCGATGGAGCCCGCGGATGAGGCCGCGGTGATGGATCCGGCGAGTGACGCCGGGGTCGCCGAGTCGGCGTCATCGGTGAGGGCCGCATCTTCTGCGGCCGCTGAGTTCCCGGCCACGTTGCTGTGGGCCGAGTTGTACTCGGAGGCAAGGCGGTGGATCGTGCGAACCTGGCTCTCGGAGAGCCGATCGCGTGGCGGCGACTCGCGGATGCGAGCCGAGTCCTCCGAGACGATGATGTCGGTGAGGCCGACGAAGAGGCTGATCGTGCCGATTGGCAGGATCACGCTGTGCGTGACGGGTCGCGCCGCCGGGACGTAGCTGCTCGGCAAGATCTGGAGCATCTCGCCGATCGCTATCATGCGGCCGGTGGCGACCATCTCGTTGATGGGCAGATTGGATCTCGCTGCAGAACACCGGCCAGACCGGCCAGGCCCCACGGTGGGCGCCACTGTCGTGGGGATGGTCACGGCAGATGCTGCAATCGGCAGCGAGTAGTAGAACGAGGGGCAAGGGCGGCCAGCCATCTGCGGTGCGAGATGAGGGCAAAGACACAGGGTTTTACCCAGGTTCGGCCCCCCGGAGGGTAAAGACCTACTCCTGCTAGATTGTATTATGGAGGTGTTACAATGGGCGAGCTCGGCGGCTAGGCGGCGAGTCGCTTGGGTGTATGAGGGAACGTGTCTCTACTCACCCCGTAGGGAGGTTTATATAGGCTCACCTCCCCTAGGGTTTACATATCTCAACCGATTCGGTTACAGCTTCGGTAATCGTTTAACCTAGTCCGACTGGGCCTATCTACTCGCCTGGGCCTTCAGCTTCCAGTCGCTTGGTACCTTGCTGGGCTTTGATCCACTCGCCGTTCTGCAGGCCCACTCGCCAGCCCTTGGGCCAGTCGGAAACGTCCTGCTGAGTATACCCCAGTAGGCGTATCCCCATCACTCCTCCCGTAAATGATTAAGAGGCAGAGCTACAAAGAAAGGCCAATGAGATGGGGATGACTTACATTGCATACTTGAACATCATGGGAGACAACTTGCCCAAATGCGATGCCAACCCCATACAGCCATGGAAGTATGGGAAGAATCTCGTCAAGAAAGAGGAGCTCAAGAATCTACCAACAAAGATGCGAAGATTGCACAAGTGGTACCTTGATTTCTGCAAGACGAGAAAGGAAGAATGGATCACGGCGCATATAAGAGATGAGATTTTCTTGTGCGAAGACGACGAGATCGACTTCAACATTCAAGACTTGCATTTTCTATTCAATCAGAAGGAACTCGACAAAGCTGCCATCAGCCTTTATTGTGTGTAAGTACTATTTCTATAATTTCTATCTCATCTCATTCACTTCATTAATTGCATGTATATATATATATATGCTCACCATATATGTATATACTATTATGCAGGAAAAAGGTTATGGAATGCATGAAAGGAGGCCCTTTTGACATTGAGTTCGTTGACCCAAATAGAGTTCATGAAGAAGTGGTAAGAACCAAACCCAGGCAAACAGAAGATTACTTGCTAAGGTCTTTACTGATACAACAAACCAAAAGGGAAATACTATTGCCTTACAACTTCTCGTGAGTACTGTTACCCTCTCTTGTACACATTCTGTTTCGACTTACTCGATGTTAAGTGTAACTGATGATGAGTTATGCGTGCGTAGGTTCCACTTTATTCTGCTAGTCATTCAACCCGACTCAGGAAAAGTCCTTGTCATGGACTCGTTACGAAAAGAAAAGGAGATATGGGAAGACTTTAGAGAGATGCTCCAGAGGTAATTTCAATCATATTATCGCACTGGATCGGCAACTTTCGTGACAACAAGTAATTAATTACTACTTTATCCATTTTCTTTGCCGGACAGGGTTTGGAAAAGGTTCACGGGCAGGGCCGTGGGTGAATGGTCAGAAGAACTAAAATTTGTAGACCAAAATGTAAGTAATACTAGCTAGCTAGGTCTGCGTATCTCTTTAATTCTGCTTCCAATTCCACTATATCATGCTTTATTGATTATTATTTTGATTGAACTCTCTATTCTCGTAAAGTGCGCGCATCAGGGACATGGCAATAACTTATGTGGGTACTATGTTTGCGAGTTCATTCGCAACACGATATGTGCGACGGGCCAACCCGCACTAGAACAACTTAGAGTAAGTAAACAAAGTACACAACATTATTTTATTACCATCAATTGTGTTGAGTTTTATTCTTATATATATATTGACCCCATTCTTCATATATATTCAGATCGAACGGATGCGGGACCAACTCCTACCATTTGAACGCATACGAGCCATTCAAGAGGAATTGGCGGGGTTCATACTTGATGAGGTCGTCACGCCTAGCGGAGAACTCTTTAGATATCCACCAAAATAAACGTTGTATATATGCTTGAACGTGTTTGTCTTGTACTTGATGCTTCAACGTTTACGGAGAATACCACACAATGACGATGTTGTGTATAATAATAGTTGCTTAATTATTCATGTACTCATATGTACCGATGACGATGTATGTGTATACCGCTCCCGATCGATTCCCCCTCCCCCCCTCCCCGTCCCCGCCGCGCCGCAGAAATACGCCCAGAATGGGGCAGGGGCAGAACTCTGCCGCGGCAGAGATTTAGGCCGTTTTCCTGCTGCGGCAGAAAACCTTACGAACCGGTGTTAAAGGGGGGGTCCCTGAGCGCTGTGCCAGCCCAACGTGCGCCACCCTTTAACACCGGTTCGTATAAGAACCGGTGTTAAAGGGGGGCCCCTCTAACACCGAACCCTCAACAGCGGTTCTACAACCGCTGTTAGAGGGCCCTCCAAACCTGTGTTAGAGGGGGGGTGTGCACTAGTGCAATGTAAAAAGCTTTGGTTTTCGACTTCACATGATTTTAAGATACAATATTGACTACTCTCAACATTTTTATTTTCAGATTTTATAAAACTTATAAATATGATTTTTGAATTTTTAAATGAAGAGAGTATTGGAGCTTGGAGGCAAAGACACTTCCTATTTGACAAACAATTATAAAATAGTGAAACCCACTGGACAACATTAAAATCCCATGTGAAACTAGCAAAAAATATCGTGATATATTTATAGTAGTAAATAGTACATGGTAGAGATATATAACCTTTTTTAGCGATTACAAAATAAAACCTAAAAGAAATGGGAAAATGTTTAAGATCTTCAAACTATTTCTTCTAACTTTTGCTTTGGTGTCCACCTCTTTTTTTCAAACTTTGACAACCAGAAACTCGTGGGCGGCCAGAATGGCACGATACGGATGCGTTTTGAAGACCGTACAAACCCATCGGGAGTCCGTATGGTCCGCCCAGATGTATACTCACTGTACACTTACACTCACGTGCTGCGAAATGTGGAAATCAGAACGTAATGATGACCCACAAGTATAGCGGGTGTATCACAGTACTTTCAATAAATGGGAGTGTCGATCCCAACAAGGAGCAGAAGGTGTTGACTAGTGGTATAGAGCAGGAAATCTCTGTAAATACTTAGCAAACGAATTTTTAGTTGTTTTCCGATAAAGCAACAAAGACAAAGAAATAAAGACAAAGAACAAACACAGCAAGTGGCCCAATCCTTTCTTAGCAAAGGATAAGCCGGTGGAAATACTTATAAGGACCAAACGTTCTCGAGGACACATGGGAATTCTGTCAAGTGCTTTCGCTTCAAATAGCTAAGTACTCTTCTTTGGTGTTGTAACTGTTGTGTGGGTGAACCTGTGTTAATATACTGACCTTACTTGGACTAATACATACTCTTGATTAAACCTCCTGCAAGCATCCGCAACTATAGGAAAGTAATTAAGATATAAACCTAACCACAGCCTTAAACTCTGAGATCCTACGCTCCCTTTTGCAAAGGTGTCCTAGGTTCAGGTTTCTGTCACTCCGGCAACCCCATAATTAGTAGCCAAATACACAATGCATTCCCCTAGGCCCATAAATGGTGAAGTATCATGTAGTCGATGTTCACATGACACCACTAGAAGAATAGCACCACAACTTAAATACTAAACCATTGAATAATAACTCAACACAAATCCACTAATAACAACATGACTTCTCCCATGTCCTCAAGAACTAAACGAACTACTCACAAGACATCATATGGATCAAGATCAAAGATGATATGGTGATGAATAACAATCTGAACATTAACAATAATCCAATGGTTCCACTCACAAGCATCAACTACAATAGTAATTAACATCGGGAAAGTATCCCCTCAGAACTAAAGCAATATCCAACACAATTGTTATAGCGGGGCGGAGTGATGATGATGGTGCTGGTGGATATGATGGTGTGGATGATGATGATGATCCCGATGAAGCCTAGCTTGATGACGGTGTTGATGGCGACGATATCCCCTCTCCGGGAAGGAATTTCCCCGGTAGAAATCTGTCTGCCGGACAGCTCTTTCTCTCTCGGTGTTTTCCGTCCCGCATAGGTGGCAGAAATCTATCTGTGGTTGCTCCCCTGGTGTTAGGGTTCCGTGAGGAAGATATAGGCGAGAGGGCGGAGTCGGAGGCCAAGCAGGTGGGCCACACCTGCCCTAGGCGTGGGGCAAGGTGGGCCCGCGCCTAGGGGGTGTGGGCCCCTGTAGCCCTTCTTCGCCTCCCCTTCTAGCTTCCTTCGTCTTCCGGGAAAAATATAATTTTCCCATATTTTTCTGGTATTTTCTGATCTTCGCGAAATTGCATCAAAACACCTCTTTTTCCATTAGAATACAGACTCTGGCAGTCCATCCTCTAAGAATCATCCAACATGCAAAAACAGTGGAAAAGACATAAGTAATATCTCATAATAATACATATATCCATGGATAGAGGCAAATTATGATATAGAATGGTGATGCAAATTGGACGTATCAACTCCCCCAAGCTTAGACCTTCGCTTGTCCCCAAGCGAAAACTGAGCTCAGTAAACATGTCCACAGGTTTATGGAGTGAAGTGTCGATAAAAGAATATGGACAAGAAGCATCACACTTATCATTACACAACTCATAGAAGAAAGCAACTCACCATTATATGACTTAGCTTGCAACAAGTACAGGAGTCACAATAGAGATGCATCAAGATAAATCATAATTGGAATTGGCAAACTCTTGTTCCTGGTCAGAGAACAGCTGGCAAATAGTTTCACAAAAAGCTTTTTGTAGAAATTTTATAACAGGAGCACTCTTTTCTCGAAAAGGTTTTTCACATTGAAGGCTTTCAAAGTAATACTCAATAGATAAGAGTTTTGTGCAAACAAGGAAGATAGAGAACATGATTGAATAAATCACCATATGAATGCTTGAAACATGACAACTCAAATGCTTGCTGGAGATAGAGAGGAAGTAGGTTTACTAACTCAACTTAGAAAATAGAAGAAAGTTCCCTTCATAGAGGGAAGCAGGGATTACAAGTCATAAAGAGCTTCCAAAAGATTATGGTACTTACTAGCTTTGAGCCCTCATTGCCCCTATCATAGGAATCTTGAGATGATTAAGGTTAAAGTGCACAAAGATGGAGTATATGCTTGACGAAATATAAGTTGGCAATCTCATGTCCCTTGAATATGAGGGCCACTCCTCATGCTACTCAACTTCAGTTACCGGTAAGTTCTTGTCATTGTAAGTACATGCGTATCATAGAGAACCGCCAACGGGGTACCCCTTGCACATGGTACAGGAGCTATCCCATAACCAAAATGACAAGGCAAGCAGACAATGAGCATCTCAGCAATCTTTTTATTCACTATGTGCATAGCTTTTTATTGAAAATGCTTCATAGATAACTCACTATGGTGATGCTGCAAGTTTCCACCATGATTAGGCATGGCTTAGGCTAGCGGCTCAGGCGTTTTTATAACACAAAATACAGACTCCATGGACTTACAAGTTCCCTCTTTATTTCACACCGTCGACATCCACAGACAAAAGAGCACGATATCAATTGTGTACAAGGTACAAGTTCAATGTGGAAAGCGTTCCCCATGACAACACGGTTCTGCTAGTTCCAACATATAGATGCAAGCATATACAACTTCGATGACACAATGGTTCAAGTCTAAGGTGTGCCATCAAGTTCGTGAGAGCTTTACTAACTAGTTTTCACATAACGAAATACTTTTTCATTTGAAAGATATATGAAGCTTGAGAATTTGCTTGGAATAGCAAAAGCTACTAGGTAGATATGGTGGACACAAGTGGCAAAGGTTTTGGTTCAAAGGGATTGGAAACATGAGAAGTATGCCTTCTCAAAACAGTTTTTTGGCTAGCAAGCCTGGGTAGCAAGCAAGATATTTGAAAGAAACAAGCAAACATACAAGTAATAAAGCCAAACATGCAATCTCCCTTGAAGACACAAAAGATCTTAAATAAAGAATACTAAGCTTATGAGCCAACAAGCAAGAAAATAAATGATACGAAATACCTGTAAGCTTTTTCGCTTTTTCTTCCAAACCTCAAAAAGTATTGCTACTGACGAGAACTCGGTTTGCCAAAATAAATTTATATCCACTTGATGATCCCAAAGTGATGCCAATACTGATCAACAAGATCCATCATATAATAGAGATTGCAAACTAAAATAAGAAGTGCAAAAAGTAAAAGATGAAACTTCTCATTAATATTCCAAAAAGGCACTCACACTAAGGGATACATAGATAATCAACTAAAGGAGAGATACTTCCACATGCAAACCAAACTATAAGATAACCTCTCTACCAAAGATATGAATCCACTATGGTGATACGGCGGCACCCCCTCCAAGCTTGGAACAAGCCAAGGGGATGCCTAACCTAATGATGAATTACTCCTTCGGTGGTGGTGGTGTTCTCTTGATAAGCTCTTCAATAAGTTTCTTCAAACCCTCAATCTCAAAGGTCAGAGTACGAATCGACTCCGAATTCTGCTCAATGCGGTTCATGATCATGTCGGGACTAGAATTCCAGTCCTTGCTATTCTTTCCCCACTCTTCCTTCTTAGTGTGTTCCTCCCCTATATGTTTAGAATGAGGCATATCCCACATCGAGGGCAAGTTCCCTTTGGGCACATGTTGATATTGATGCTCATGTATAAGAGTGTGGAAGGGTTTCTTGGTACTTGGAGGAGGTGACCGTGGAGAGAGGGTATGACGTGGAGGTTTCCCTCCTATAGACATCTGTGCTGTCCCTTAAGCTTGGTAGGTTTTGCCACCACTACAATTCTTGCGACGGTAGTGTGGGTGTTCAGTTTATTGTCCTCCTCCATGTCTCCTTCATAACCTACCAAAATCTCCTCCTCCTTGGGTTTGCGAGGATCTTCTTCCTTGGGCTTCTTGCCTTTGTCGTTGGCGGAGACCATGGTGCTCTAAACTTGAGAAGTTTTCCTGACAGAAACATATCGAAACGAAAACACAATGAGAACATGATGCATGAACCTCGGGGATCTGGGGGGGTTATATATTACGATGTTTCGAAGCATAAGGAAGGTTTTGATACGAAAACGAGGCGGAGACGAAGCTCAGGGTGGTCTCACCCCCTCCAGGCGTGGGGCGGCTAGGGCCCGTGCCTGGGGTGTGTTTGGCCACCCCGGCCTCCGGTTCCTCCTCTGTTCCGTCTCGTAACTTTCCTTATGTAATAAAAACATCAAAAATATAAAAATATTAGGCTTTCACGAACCTTCTGTTTTCACCACTTTTACCTATTCAAAGATGAACTCTGCAGACTCCTTTCATCCTTCTCCTGGAAATTCCTTTTCTTGCAAGGCAATACACAAACTTCAATGGAAACATTAGTGTAAGCAAAAACAATAAAACTTTAGGTACACACTTCAACTGAAATCCATCAAAACAATGGCTTCTATAAGAGGCTAATGCAAATGATAACAGAAATCTTTCAAAACAGACCAGCAGGTAAATATTGATTTTTTCGAAAACCTTCTGTTGCTCAAATAAAAAAGTGCAGAACTAATGAAAGTTGTATAACAACTTGGAGAAAAATCTCAGAAAAATACAGCTCCATCTGACGTACTGAGCTCCCTCACGAATATTTACGGTGCAGCAGAAAAATCTGCCCCAGGACAGCCACTTTTCACAACTCTCCTACTTCACAAAAGTAGTTGAACTTGACACAAAAAACAAAAAAAAAGGACAAGGAGCGGTTATTACTGAGTTAATAACTTACAAGACTCAACCAAACTCTTGGGTTATCTCAGTACTTTTCTTTAATGCCTTTAAGTTAGGCTTTAAACTTTCGAAGATGCTCACAAAGGAGATAAATATCTGGAATGAAAGAGAGCATCAAGAAGCTAATAACCAACGCACTTGACTCTAACCCACTTCCTATACATGGGGGTATCATGAGAAAACGAGTTGTTGAAACAAAAATCCACCAGCATAGGAAGACAAAACAAATGCAACTTCAAAGCTTTCAACATAAAACGGGGAAACTTAACATTATTGAGATGCATAAAACCATGTTTCCCTCTCTCATAATAACTTTCAGTAGAACTTTGAATAAAGTTGACAATATAACCATCAAAGGAATCAATTTTCTCACAAGAATGATCATACTTACAGTCACCAAAAAGAGGTCCAAGGTCATAAACTGGATCAATAGAAACAAGTTGTTCCATCCTGAAATCTTTATTAGGCAAGCTATTTTCACAAGGAGCTTTAGCAAATTTGGAAAAGTTAAATTCAGAAGAATCTCCATCAAACTTAGTTAAAACTTTCTCGTTCTTACAATCTATGATAGCTAAACAAGTGTTCAAGAAAGGTCTACCAAAAATGATAGGACGAGTTTTGCTAGCTGCTGAATTAAGCACTAGAAAATCAGCAGGATATTTAATCTTACCACAAAGAACCTCCACATATCTTATAATGCCAATGGGGCAAATGGTTTCCTTATTAGCAAGGTGTATAACCACATCAATGTCCTCAAGCTCACATGGACCAATCTCATGCATAATTTCCCTGTAAAGCTCATAAGGAATAGCACTAGAACTAGCACCAATATCACATAAACCATAGTAGCAATGATCACCAATTTTAACAGAAAGCACAGGGACACTAGATTTTCTAGCTTTACTAGGATGAGAGATAATATTAGAAGCGTCTTCACAGAAGACAATGTGCTCATCCTCTATATTTCTAGTGACAGGGTCTTCTACAATAGCTACCACAGGTTCCATATTCAATTGCTCATCAGGCTCCACAGTTTTATTAGTACCTTTATTATTTGCACTAATCACCATAGAATACTCCTTTACCTTAGTTGGGAAAGGTATTTTCTCAACATGAGGTTCAGGCACAATATGATTAGTAGTACAAACTTCAACACTTCTAACAAGAACATGATTAACATCTTTATAAGGTGCATGGTACTTGTTCCACTTCTTTTGGGGAATGTCTATGTAAGAGGCAAAGGCCTTAAAACAGTTGGCAATACTTTCGGAATCAAGACCAAACTCATTACTAATATCACGGAAGTCATCAGTTCCCATAAAAGATTTAATGCATTCATAATCATAGTTTATACCTGACTTTCTTCCTTTTTATTTTCCCAATCTTCAGTGTTCTCTTGAATACGGTCTAGTAGATCCCATTTAGCTTCTTCCTTCATACGTGTGAATGATCCAGCACAAGAAGCATCTAGTAAATCTTTATCATGAAGAGAAAGCCTAGCATAAAAGTTATTGATAATAATATTGTTAGGGAGTTCATGAATAGGACATTTAAGAATTAGTAACTTCAATCTCCCCCAAGCTTGAGCTGTACTTTCTCCATCATGAGTTCAAAAGTTATATATCAGATTTCTATCCTTATGAATATCACTGGGAGGACAGAATTTAGAATAAAAGAGAGATGCCATTTCGTCCCATTCCATGGATTGTCCATTCTTCAGCAGCTTATGCCATTCTTCAGCTCTCCCTTTCAAGGATATACAGAGTAACTTCTTCTTCACCTTTTCAGTTGTGATACCTGCACACTTAAGCAACCCGCATAATTCATGGATAAAAAGCAAATGATCACCAGGATGGACGGTTCCATCCCCAAAATAATAATTATCCATAACACGATCAACAATACTTGTAGGTATCTTAAAAGGATCTATCTCAACGGGTAGTGGTTCATCTACTACCCTAGCAGTGATAGTAGTTTTCCCAAATAGAAAATCAAGTGGGTTGTCCATAATGGAAACAAAGTAACAAACAAAAACAAAAAGAAATACTCACAATAGAAGTTCCCTTTACCAGTTCCACTCTTCAATAGCGCTTCACTCCCCGGCAACGGCGCCAGAAAATAGTCTTGATGAACCACAAGTATAGGGGGTGTATCGCAGTACTTTTGATAAATGGGAGTGTCGATCCCAACGACGAGCAGAAGGTGTTGACTAGTGGTATGGAGCAGGAAATCTCTTTAAATACTTAGCAAACAGATTTTTAGTGGTTTTCTGATAAATTAACAAAACAAGGTGCAAGTAATAAAGACAATGAACAAACGCAGCAAGTGGTCCAATCCTTTCTTAGCAAAGTACAAGCCGGTGGAAATACTTATGAGGACCAAACGTTCTCGAGGACACATGGAAATTCTGTCAAGTGCTTTCGCTTCAAATAGCTAAGTACTCTTATTTGGTGTTGTAAGTGTTGTGTGGGTGAACCTGTGCTAATGTACTGACCTTACTTGGACTAATACATACTCTTGATTAAACCCCCTGCAAGCATACGCATCTATAGTAAAGTAATTAAGATATAAACCTAACCACAGACTTAAACTCTAAGATCCTACGCTCCCTTGTGCAAATGTGTCCTAACGGGGGTTCAGGTTTGGTCACTCCGGCAACCCCACAATTAGTATCCAAATACACAATGCATACCCCTAGGCCCATAAATGGTGAAGTATCATTTAGTCGACATTCACATGACACCACTAGAAGAATAGCACCACAACTTAAATACTAAACCATTGAATAATAACTCAACCCAAATCCACTAATAACAACATGACTTCTCCCATGTCCTCAAGAACTAAACGAACTAATCACAAGACATCATATGGATCAAGATCAAAGATGATATGGTGATGAATAACAATCTGAAAATAAACAATAATCCATTGGTTCCACTCACAAGCATCAACTACAATAGTAATTAACACCGGGAAAGTTTCCCCTAAGAACTAAAGAAATATCCAACACAATTGTTACAGCGGGACGGAGTGGTGATGATGGTGCTGATGTACATGATGGTGTGGATGATGATGATGATCCAGATGAAGCCTAGCTTGATGACGGTGTTGATGGTGATGATCTTCCCTCTCCGGGAAGGAATTTCCCCGGCAGAAATCTGTCTGCGGGAGAGCTCTTTCTCTCTCGGTGTTTTCCGCCCCACAGAGGAGGCGGAAATCTGTATGTGGTCTCTCCCCTGGTGTTAGGGTTCCATGAGGAAGATATAGGAGAGAGGGCGGAGTCGAAGGCCGAGCAGGTGGGCCACTCTTGCCCTAGGCGCGGGGCAAGGTGGGCCCGCGCCTAGGGGGGTGTGGACCCCATGTAGCCCTTCTTCGCCTCCCCTTCTAGCTTACTTCGTCTTTCGGGAATATATAATTTTCCCATATTTTTCTGATCTTCGCCAAACTGCATCAAAACACCTCTTTTTCCATTAGAATACAGACTCCGGCAGTCGATCCTCCAAGAATCATCCAACATGCAAAAATAGTGGAAAAGACATAAGTAATACCTCATAATAAGACATATATCCATGGATAGAGGCAAATTATGATATAGAATGGTGATGCAAATTGGACGTATCAGGTATATAGTAGTAGCAACAAAATTTCAAAACATGGCATGCAAAGACGTAGATCGCGATAAGGAGAAGTGTGATTCACCGGTGGGAATATGGTATACTCCCATCTCGACCGAGCACACCTCATTTCTCCTTAACACAATCTTGTACTTTTTTGAAGGGTTGAAGAAAAACATATATACCAAACCATTGTCCTGATAATATCACTGGTAGAAAAAGGGACTTTGGTCCCGGTTCGTTAGGGGCTTTAGTCCCGGTTGTCGAACCGGGACGGGGCAATCAAGACTAAAGCCCCCACGCTTTAGTCTCGGTTGGGCTACGAACCGGGATAAAAAGGGCTCCACAAGGCTGCTGCATGGCGCGAGGGGAGGAGGAGCATCCGTCCCGGTTCTTAACAGATCTCTCTCTACCACGGCAGCAATTTGGCACATTTCTCTGTCGCGGCGGAGATTTCATTATGGCCACATTTTTTTGCTACGGCAGCATTTTGGCCACTTTTTGTGTCGCGGCAGAGAATTCCTTCATATTGTTTTCCTTCTATTGTTTTCCATTATTGTTTTTATTTTTATTTTGTGTTTTGCACTCATCAATGAAGGAACCATTATATTACACAACATCATCATAACTATAGAGATCGAAGTGTTGAACATATTACATTCGATACATGGGTTTCATACCTATATACATACAAAATAAGCTCTTTGTACGGTCCCTATTGCCTTATACACCCAACTCCATATGGTATTCTCCTTTTGGGTTTATGACCTCTGCATCCAAGAATCCCGCCAATTCCTTCTGGATTTCTCGTACGCGATCCTTTGCCAGAAGACCGTCCCGCAACCGTTCGATCTAATTGAAAGGAGTCAACATATATAAATGAAACTAAACACAATTTGATTGTAATAAAAAACTATGAAAATTGTTTACGTACGAGTTCTCATCCCCCCTGAAAGGTTACTAAGAGCAGGCCAATCATTGATGGTTACGAAAAGCAACCCTCGTAGGTCAAATGACTCATGTTTGTTCTCATCCACACATGTACACCTGGTTTGCCCCACAGTTGTAAGAGTTCTTCAACTAATGGCCTTAGGTACACATTAATATCATTGCCGGGTTACTTCGGGCCTTTGATGAGCACTGTCATCATAATAAACTTATGCTTCATGCACAACCGAGGAGGAAGGTTGTAGATACATAGAGTCACAGGCCAGGTGCTATGACTGCAGTTCTGCTCCCCAAAAGCGGAAGTCACCTGTCATCCGTACTTAGACCAAACCATAAGTTCATGCAAAAACTTTGATGAGAACTGTCATCCATACTTAGACCAAACCATAAGTTCCTTGCGTCACCTGTAAAGTCCGGAAAGTCTATCTCGATTTTTCTCCACTGCAACCCATCAAGCGGGGTTTCTCAACTTCCTGTCTTTCTTACATTCTTATTTGTGCTATCAAAATAACCTGGCATGCTCTTTGTTTCTAAACATGTGTTTCAACTGTGGTATTATAGGAGCATACCACATAACCTTAGCAGGAACCCTCTTTCCGGGAGGGGGGCTCTCCCTCAACATCACCAGGGTCATCTCGTCTGATCTTATAACGCAATGCAGTGCATACCGGGCATTTATCTACATTCTCGTACTCCTCACTGCGGTAGAGAATGCAGTCATTGATGCATGCATGTATCTTCTGCATATCTAATCCTAGAGAGCATAGACTCTTCTTTTCTTCGTACGTACTCTCAGGAAATTCGTTATGCTTTGGAAGCTTTGGCTTCATTAGTTTCAGCAACTTTTCAAATGCGGAGTCAGTTAGACCATACTTTGCCTTCCATCGCAGCAATTCCAGTGTGGTACCGAGCTTTGTGATGCCATCTTCGTAATTTGGGTACAACAATTTTTTGTGATCTTCTAACATGCCCCCCAACTTCAAATTTTCCTTTTCTGTTTCACAGTCTCTCTTTGCATCAGAAATGACCCTACCAAGATCATCAGCGGGCTCATATGATGCCCGTTCTTCACCTCCTTCAGGGAACATATGATGATAGTTGTTATCGTCATCCTCTTCTTCTCCATTGTCTTCATCATAACCCCTCTTTCTCCGTGCTTGGTCCAGCAATGATAGCTGGGCATGAAACCATTCATAACCAGGTGGCCGTGAATGATTTTCGAGGAAGAGTACTCTTTGTCGTTCCGACATTGAACACATGGACAACGCATCAAACCATTTTCTTTGTTTGCCGTAGCCACATTGATAAATTTATCGATAAAACCATTTTCTTACTTTCCCGACGCCGAGGAGAGTGACCGGAGGTGGGGAGGGGGGAGACTATGGAGGATGTGGAGATAGAGTGGGCGGGTAGGTTTCTAGAAAAGAGAGACGACAGCTAGGGGATAATATACAAGTTGCGGTAAAGTATGTTTTATGTATCTCATGTTTTCAGGGAAATTTTCTTAAATTTTCATGGGCAACGTTTACAATCGCATGTTTTATGTATAACTACATCCATATTCTGGTATTATTTGTTTCCCGCCACCTAATAACTGGAACTTCTTTCTCCGCGGTTATTTGAAGGCATTCTTTAACTGAAGTTACTTTAAGGTTTATGATGGGCATAGCTCTAGGTTTTGGGAGGATACATGTTTGGGAGATTCACTTATATCACATCACTACCCATATCATTGTACAACATTATGTAAAGAAAAAAAATGAAAATGAGCATACACTACAGGAAACAGGGAAGGCGCCGACGGCCGGACCCCGTCGGCGTATCCCACAAAACCTGTGGGCGTAGGCTTGCCCGACGGCCACCGTCGGCGTAAGGCCGTCGGCGTAAGTCCCCGTAAGCGTATGCTTAACACTCGTCGACGTATAGAACCCCGTCAGCGTACGATCTAGCCCGACGGCTACACCAGACCGTCGGTGTAGACACCGTCGGCACAGCTTCAGTGGGTCCCACTTCGGGCACTAACGGTTGTTTGCTCTAGGTAGAACACGCCAACGGCAATGCCATCGGCCAAAACTGCCACGTTCCAGCACTACAACCCGCTCCAGGCAGCACACGCCGACGGTTAAGCCATCGGCCTAAATTGCCACGTGCCACCACTGCAGCCCCGCTCCAGGCAGCGTACCCCGACGAACTTACCTTCGGCCTTAGATTCTGCAGTGCCATATGGTCAAGTCTACGTCGACGTCAATGCCGTCGGCGTAGGCCCTGCCAGTTTTTACTTTTTTGGGATTTTGTTCATTATTTCTCGCATGCACATCAGGCACAGTATACAACATTTCAAATTCCCGCAGTCATAAGATCATCATCAGGCACAGTATACAACACATGCACATTGACACAAACATAAGATCATCATCATCAAACGAACATAACTAGATCATCCATACATAGGTACATCCTCATCCAAACAACATAGCTAGTACATCCACACATAGATACATATCTTAGTGCATCCTAACACATGCGCATCACTACACCTCCGGAGAGCTGCTCCAGAGACCCATGTCTCCCCGCGTGAAGAAAGGTGAAGCTTGACGTCGAGTAGCCGCCGTCAAACCAGCACTGGAAGAAGGAGTACCGCCATGACCACCACCACCGGTAGAAGGAGAAGAACCGCCACCCTCAGCATGATAGGGAGAAGGAGAATCACCGCCACCGCCACCAACCGCGGAAGCACCAGGAGAAGCACGACCGGTACGAACCGGTGTCATCGCGCGCGAGATAGTCGGCGAGGCATCAGGACGAACAAAGTGTGGATTGCTGGAGCATCCCGGTCCCTACATGTTTGAGGCAGAGTTAGCAACCACCAAGGCACAGGTTTGTTGTAACAACCGGTTTGGCAAATAACTTACCGGGGTCCCTGAGTAGAAGGTCAACGCATATTCGTCCTTTGATGGGTAGATTGGATGCGGCCCTGGCCTAGGTGGCCATGGCGGTAGAATGGCTCACTCTCCAGTGCCATAAAACCTCTCCAAAAGCTGCAAGATAGTTTAGATGAGAGGCGTTGCAGAAATAAATATTCAAACTAGGGAATGCGAGACTTGTCATATTTTGTAAAAATAAAGGTGGAAACTTACATCGTCGCATAACTTTGCCCACTCCTCGTAGGCCGCTCGGGTCTGGGACCACGTCTCGAGCGTCACCAAGTGTTCCGCAAAAGCGGCCTTGTAGGCCACATCCAAAGCAGTCTACAATTTCAAAAACAATGAATCTCGTCAACTTAGCCACTCATGAACGATTTTCGGAAAGATGATGGAAATGAGAAAAACTTACATCATCGTTCGCTCGGGAAGGCCATCGAGGCGGGATATCGGGGTCGTCGGCGGTGAGGGTAGCCTTGATCCGCGTGAGGCTCAAAGCAGGAGTTCACGGGATCACCCTATCGAGAATCTTGAAACGGCCGTGCTCCCGGCTGTAACACCCCAGTTTTAGTTAATTATATATTAGGGTTGTTTATGCATTCATGAGCATCATCTAAAAAAATGCATTAAATAAAATTCAAGTAAAACCCTAAACCCTAGTTTCCCCTCTCTCTTTGAAAGCAATTCAAATGGTTTTGAATATTTTGAAAAACTACAAAATTATTGGAGTCCAAATTGAATACAAGGGCTCATAAGTATTTTATATATTCCATAAAAACCTCTGGTGTTTTGAAAGTATTCAAAATAGTTTTCAAAATGAGTTGCAAATGAGAAAACAGATTCAAGAAAAAGAAAAGAGTTCTAATAAAAAATAAGGAATCCTAGTAACCTGGGTCGAGCCCATCTGTCCCCTTCCTCTTTCCTGCTTGCGCGCAGCATCTAGCAGCAGCTGCGGACCATCCGGCCCGACCGGCCCGTGTACCGCTTCGCTGTCTTCTTCCTCGCTCCCGCAAGCAGCTCCGTGTTCTTGCCGACGATGTCCACCGCCGCCGAGATGCGCGCCCCGCGCTGCGATGCCCGCCACCGCTCTGGAGGAGGATAAGACCGCTGTGAACGTGTCACGCTCGCCCTATCCTCTCACTCTCCCCGGGCTTGCTCCCTCTCTCTCTCTCTCTGCAGCGAGCTCCCGGACACTAACCGCCGGCCGCCGTGCTGCCCGGCTGTTCCGCACCGTCCCGAGGCCATCCGAGCACGCCATCCTCTCCGCCTTGCTGTGCTGAGACTCCGTGTCGAAGTAATCGAGGAGGGGCGCTCGGAATCGACCGCAACACCGTCTTCTTCCTCAAGCCTGACGACCTCCATCGCTCGAATCACCGCCGCTCCGGCCACCGTCTCGCCTCGACGCCACCATCAAGGCGCTCAGGGTGAGCATGCGGTGCTCCAGCACCATCTCACGTCTCCCCTCTCTCTCTAGTTTGCTGTATCGTCGAGATCCTCCGTCGGCAGTCGTGGTTTCTCGTCGAGGAGGTTGCTCCGGCAACCATTTCTGGGTGGCGCGACCTCTGTCTCGTTCCCCTTGCTTGGCTGATTTGAACGAGACCAGTCCCGCTTCCCAGCTTGCCTCGTATCGTGATAGTCGTCACCGTCTGCAGGCTCTTCGGCAAGTCATGTGTGGCGCCAAGGTGGCACCCGCATGGCCTAGGTCCCACCTGCCAGCCTCAGAGGCTAGATGCCTCTGCGGTGTAAAAAGTCTAGGTTAGGGTCTGACCCAGTCAAATCCGAGGTGGGTTCCACCCTGCCCACGTGGAGGCTGAGGTGGCTAGTGGCCCACCTGTCAGGCACAGAGGATAGATCCAGTATCGGTGTAAAAAGAATACCCCCCCCAGCTGATGTCATAATGATGCAATAAATGTTTTAATAATTCTAGAAAATGAATAAAACTTGTAAAATTTATAACTTATTATTTATAAGTCAGAAAAATACAAATAATATATCGAAATGTTTAGAAAAATGGGAACTACCTCTTTAAGATATAATCATGCATTGCTAAGCAACTTAAATGAAAATTTTAATTAGAAGAACATAGTAACCCCTCACAGGTGATTCCGGAGTTTTCCTGAATTAGGGTTTTCACTCCTTGGAACCCCGATTAAACTGTCGAGCATGTTTTAGGGTTTCAATTCAATCCAATTTAACTTGTCATATCATCATCCTTGCTTGAGCATTGCATTGATGCCATGTGTTGATTATTTCCCTCTCTTTCCGGTGCTTGCTTCTTCCCGATAGAATACGACATCGAGATCGAGATCAAAGACCGAGATCAAGACCATCGAAGATCGACGAACAATACTTGACCAACTATAATCAAGTCAAGTACAATATTTCCGAAGACCTGCTTATTGGTTATCAACTGGCAAAGGCAAGCATAGCCCCACCATGATATAATCCTATGATTTCGAAAGCATTTCTATTCTTGCCATGATGCATACGATTCTACTGTGGTCTTTTATTGATAGATACAGTATCCTATCTATTGCATTACTCCCTTTGAGCTTATATTACCTGATCCACTGCTCCTAGCATAACTAGGTTTGGCTTGTGTGCACTGCTGAGCTTATTCTGTGTCTTGCTTAGCCATGCATAGCTGTTGAGTCTGGTCCATCCAGATGATGTATCAGATGCATAGAATCTAGTATGACAGAAGAACATGATGAGATGATATCAGAGGTGATATAATATTAAACATGCTAAGGCTTGTATGGGAGGCCACGGTAGGATGTGGTTTTTCAAGTTCCATGCTCGCCACCACTAGGACCTGAGTTCTTGCCTTTGGAACCAAGACGAGCGTGCAACCACACGGGGCCTGGAAAACCTCACGAGCAACTATCTTGCCTAGTAGATTCCAAGAGTCACATAGTTCGGGCGTTCCATTCGACATACGCATTAAAAATGTTTTCGAAAGAGGAGGTGAAGGAGGTGCATTCATACAGGTAGGGAAGCGTGGGACGGGTTGCTTGGGGTTGATGGCGCCCCTGGTAAACCAACCTCTCCTCACATCTTTAAGTACCGGCTTCGGGATTTGACCCGTTACGGTGAAACCATACTTATTGCGTGACTCATGGTCTCGGCGAAATCAAGGTAAAGGTCGTGTCTAACCACCCTCTGCCGGCCTTCCAAGGAAGAGGGCTTATCTAGTGGCATTAAGAGAAGGTTAGTACGTGTGGGTGAAGTTGTACACCCCTGCAGGGTAATAATCTTTTCGAAAAGCCGTGTTCACGGTTATGAACGACTTGGCGACCGGACTCAAGATCATAGATAACTTTAACCACTATAAAACTTGTTGATCAACGTGTGCTTAAGGATGCTTCCTCATGGGTACGAGGGGGTGATCCTAGATGGTAGATGATGATGATTGGTGGATATCAAAATATGATGATCAATATTTCGGAGACGTCGATCTCTTATCCCCTTTTAAAATACTCTGACTAGACGAGCTTCTTCTCCCTCTTGTTTTATAAACAAAAGTGGCTTTATGCAAAACAACTCCACCAGCCATAAGCCTTGCGGAGTACACCCTGTACTCACCCTTGCTTTATTGATACTTTTGGCAGAGTAAGTGTTCCTTGAAGATTAGTTTGGTACTACATCGACATCGACGAGTAGCTTGGGATTCCCGGCCGGCAGCCTGGAATCTATGGGCTGGGACGTCATCATTATGCTTCAGGCCTCTTAGGACATTTGTTAAGTTTGCTATACTTAATAGCATAATTTGCCTTCCGTTGTTTGATGTTTGTGGTCGGTGACCTCTACTGGTAATAATTTGGTTCTCTGCTCAGATATGAGCTTGATGTAATAAATCTCGTGTCGTAGGGTCACTGCTGTGTTATCGATTCTTCACTGGATATCCTCGAGCTCAAGGTTAAGCTTATGTCAGACAGAGGTTTGGGATTTGTTTAGCCCTGATCTCGGGGGTGTCACAATTTTTGGTATCAGAGCAGTACCGGCCGTAGGAAACCCTTTCTATTGGTCGATGTTGAGTCTAGTGTTTGTGAAAACTATTTTAAAAGCTAAAAAGTATTTGTGAAAATTCTAGTATGCTTCTTTTACTCCTTATCCAGTTTCGCTCTAACTCTGGGTTATCTTATCTGGTGTTGATTTTGGAAAAGTTTTGATATCTCTTCTAGTCTTTCAAAGCTTAGGTGCCTTCTTGGTATGTCGTTTCAAAGCCAGTGGACCTAGTGTTGAGTTCTCTAGAGTTGTGTGTGTGTCGTGAATTCCTTGTTTCCCCTTGCTCTTGTTCATCTGAGAGATTCCTTTCCATCATGATCTCTCTATCTTGTGGGCTGACAATTTTACATTGTTGATTCATAGTGTTCTGTTCTAGGCTTTGAGGTTTACTTTCGCCTCGTGTGCCTCCTTTTCGTTTGTTGGGTACTTCAGAAGTCATTTCTTCTCTTGGAAGCTACCTCGTGATTACTACCTTGCAGTGTACGCTAAGTCACTCAAGTAGTAGTTACTCCTTTCTTTGGGTTTTAACCCTTGGACTTGAACCTAAGATCCCCAATTGTGCTGGATTCTGGTGTTGTGAATCTTGTACATGAAGCTGATCTTTAACCCAAGATCCATCCCTTTGACCCCTGTCGTTAATGTTCATACATTACATCAGGATGGCTGGTACTACAATTCTAGCCTCCAAAAAATATTGTGAGGCTCATAAGTTAGCATGGTGGGGTCATCAACTATGAACGAAACTCAAAAACTTTTCCTTACCCAAAACTTGGTGATCATGGCATCAGAAGATTTCCCAGCATAGCCCGAGTTTTCGGCATCCTCATAGTGCGCCCAACTGGTGGCTAGCTTCCTCTCGCCGTTGGGGAAGGGAGTGTAAAAGCCTGGCGAAAATTTCCTAATCAGAGCTCCAACCAAGGTGTTAGCCGCACGGGTACCTGGAGGAAATGTCCAATTGCTACACAATAGTAAAACATTAGTACATGCCAAATTGTTATGACCAAAATGAAATTACATGTTCAAAATTAGTATAGCCACTTACTCAATGTCGTTAGGCGTAATGATGGGTTTCTCCTCCTCGGAAGCAGGTTCGTCCACTGGGACACCCGATTCCCCATGAATCTTTGGCTTCTTCGGCCGCGTCGACGGCCCCGACTCCTGGTCTCGGGGCTCCCCCTCCTGGTCTCGAGACTCCCCCTCCTGGTCTCGAGACTCTCCCTCCTGGTATCGAGACTCCTCCTCCAAGTCTCGAGACTCCTCCTCCTAGTCAGGAGACTCTGAGTAAGCAGACTCGAAAGCCACGTCGCCAGAAGCGGAGGGTAGGTCACTCAGAAGGTGTAAACCTCGTCCTCCACCTCGTCATGCGCCTCGTCTTGTGCCTCGTCCTGCCCTCGGGGGAAGTCCCCCTCCTCCCTCACCTCGTCCTGCACCTCGTCCTTGCCTCGGAGGAAGTCCACCTCCTCCTCCCTAACCTCGTCCTCCTCCTTCCGCATTGTCGTCATTGTAACGCGACTTGGTAATGGGTGCTCTTCCACTTTTGGTAACCTTCTTCTGCTTCAAACACTTAAGGATAGAGGACGTTGATTCCTTGCATTGGCTCATATTGGTCAATCACCTGCATTGAGAAGAGGTAAACAATTTAGTATGAATACATGATCCAATTAAGCATAATAAAGATACTAAGCATAATAAAGATACTAAGAATAATAAAGATACTAAGCATAATAAAGATACTAAGCATAGTAAAGGCATAAAAGACATAAAAGACCCTCACCACTCATCATCATCACTCTCATGTGTATGTCTTGGGTTCTCATCAGCACTATCAACATCACTATGACGTGAGAAGTAAGTTGGAGGTTCATCGCAGGGTGGAGGCTCATCGTTGCCATTGTCCGAATATAACTTGGTGAGCATATCAATGTCCTTTATATTCGTGACTACCTCACCACGAGTATGTGCATTGTTCTCGAGGTTCTCAAGACCTTGTAAGTCAAAGTCCCCAAAGATCTCTTGTTCTTGATAGAAAACTCCCCCGTATGTTTTAGGGTCAATGTTGTTGTAATCATCATCGGAGGGCATGGGTAGCTTACCATGTGGCGATACCTGGAACACGACTTCCCAGCCCTTGAGTTCCTCTTTCTGACATGGGTAGGGTAAATAATAAACTTGTTTGGCTTGGTGGGCCATAATAAAGACATCGGATCCACTATAGGTGGTTGAAGGCCTAACTTCAACTAACCCAATGGAAGGGGTACTTCTATATCCACCGCGTGGGTCGAACCAGTGGCATTTGAACACAACAAGCTTGAGTTCTAGGGGCGTATTATTGAACGTCAGCTTGTATATGTTTTGTAACCTTCCGTAGTAATCAAAGTCATCGGCTCCTCTGGTGAAGACCCCGGTATTTATAGTTTTTGCATTTGGCCGACGGTTGTAACTACCTCGGTGAATTACGCTCCTAGATACAAGCCTGGATGAGCGGTAGTGGTTGAAATAGTACGGTGGGGCCCTAAAAGCCACTCACGGGTAGACTTTTCGGCCGTCCCAACCACTTCCATCTCATCGGGACCTGTACGGGCGGCGTAATCGGCAGGCGAAGGGATCAACTACATACACAAGTGGGTATGTATGCAAGCCACCATACAAGAGTACATCAGAGCCACACCATCTATAAAGAAAGGAAATATAGCAACGCCATACGGCAAGATCCAAATGACCTAGATAGATCTAATATTTTAGGATACTTCCTCATACAGCACACATCAGAGTATCATGCGGAAGCGGCAAACAAAGTCCGAGTACGGATAAGAAGCAAATCGGCATAAGATGCCATAGAAATAAGCACATCCCAACCACAGATCTCACGGATCCCCGATCCCGGAATCTCTACACCGAACGGTCGTTGCCCACATCATCAGCCTCTTCAACCCAGTATCCGTCCTGCGAGGGTACCTGTTCATCTGAACCAATAATTTATCGTGTGAGACCCTAAGGGTACTCAGCAAGTCTTAATGCCTCTAAAGGGGACACAACCTAGGGTGACGCAATTGCAGCGAAAGATAAACCCTAGCAGTTCTACAGATAAACGCTAACCATCCGCCTAACCAATGATAGACGGATGTCCGTGAATTAAGGACAACAGTTATGACGGTAATTTCATCAGATTCATCCTCCTCCTCACTTACCAATGAGGAAGCGGACGAACAACCTCCCATCCGTTGGCAATTTTATTAACCATTCCATGAGTGTTGCACTATTTACTAGTCAAATTACTTAGTCAGATTAAAGCGGTACTTTAGTTATGCTTGTCTATGATCGAGAAACTGTGCTCCAAGTCGTCCATAACCGCGGACACGGCTTTCAGAAAGTTTTACCCTGCAGGGGTGCACAAATAGCAACACACACTCGATCAACCTCGGAAAAACCAAATCAAAACCCAACGAGGCCTTCACGACAAAGCAATCACAGGATTCAGAATTATTTCAGGGGGCCACCCCATTGAGTAGACCCGCAACGAAGCCAGCTGACTCCAAGACGGACTCAAGGTTTGCGACAATGGCTGTAAACGACTGGGAACCCGAAAGTGTGGCTGGGCTTGTCGATACCGCGAAAACATTCCGCTTACCTAAACAGTACAGTATGCTCCTCGCACAATCGTAAATAAACAGTAGCATGGCATAAGTACAGGATAGTAAATAAAACCTCAAACTAGTTTGTGGCCCCAAGAAATAAGACGGAATCAAGCTCTGGCTCAGGGGGGTCCCATATACCTCCCGGATGTGGATAGCGCGATAAATCTTGGAACAGGAATCAAGTACTCGGGGTCTTACGGGACACAAGTGAGCAGGAAAAACCAAATAGCAGATGTTGCTCACCGGTGCCACTTTCATTAGTTATCCCATTACTACTCAGGTTAAGTTGTTTAGGTACCTCGTTATCCAACAGACTCTCACATACCCTACACATGCTGTTCTACGACTCGCATGGCTCAAACAACTCCTGTAGTAATGGCTCATGGGATGGAGGAACAAGCTTGGTGGGGTGTAAAAGTAAAGGCTATGCATACTTGGGATTCAATTTAATGCAATCGCGACTCAATGATGCAAGAATAAGATAGAGGCAATAGGTACTGTATGTATGCAAGCATGTGGTAGTGCTTGCCTGGCAACTCAGTTGAAGCGAGAGACGGATCTGGGTAGTGCTCCTGGTTCTCTTGATATGCTCCCTGCTCAGAGTCTATCCGAGAAAAACCAAACAAACAAGGGCCAACATGAATATAGAGCACAAGCATAGGAATAAGATGCGTCAAGCAAACAATCATGCCATGATGAATGATGCACAATTTGCATGGCATTAATGTAGCATAGCATGGTTGAGGTGTGGAGACAAGAAATAACATTTTAATGGGGTTTTGGTTCACATTTGTTGCCATAACAGTTGCTGTACACTATATATTTATATGATGCATGCTGCAATTGAAGTCATGGGTAGCATAAACAGAAAGGTCTCGTCGAGCTGATCATTTTAGACATATCATTTGCTAAATTCGGAGTTATATTTCAAAAGTTATTAATTATTTAAGTTCTAGTGGCATTTGTGGTAATTTAATTCAACTTGTAATTTTAAATGTGCAAACGGAAATTTGAATAGCATATTTGAAATCCTCTCATTTTTCTGGTCCAAAAACATATACCATATGTATTATTTGAGTTTGTTTTCCAAAAGTTATATTAAAACAGAAATTGAATTTGAATTTAAATAATTGGATTTAGTTTTTGAATTTAAACAGACAATCATCCAAACTTTGTACCCAGGCTCAGCTAGCCCCAGACGCTGACAGGGGGACCGGCGCTCACCCGGACCCACATGCCAGTGGTTGGGAGGAAGGTGGACCGCGGGTTAAATAAACAAAACAAGAGGACCCTTTTTATAAACGCACCCCGAGACTGACAGTGGGGCTCCAAGCACCGCGGTTTGACAAAAAGGTTTGGGGGGGGTTTTGTGCAAAGCGGACAGCGATACTGTTTTTCTTCCTAATCGCCGCGAGCGACAGAGAGGCGGGGTGGGGATCGAACCCGCGCCCTCTGGCGTGCTGGCGACGGCGGTTGCCACTGCGGTGCGTGTGCGATTGATGACAGAGAGGCGGACTGGGTCTAGTTAGGTCGCCGCGCGACGCTGGAGCAAACAGACGCCACGCTCGTCTGTGCACCGAGGGTGCTCGACGGAAGGGCCGGCGGATCTAGGGCGGCGCGGCGAGGCGGACCGTGTCAGGGAGGAAGAGGGGCTCACCGCGAGGCTGTCGGTGGCGGTGGTTCGGCTCGAGGCGCAGGCGATCGACGGCGGAGCTGACGCCGGGCGCAGCTAGGGTTTGTCGGGGCGGCGCCAACGTGCAAGGCTACTGGGGGGCTTCTCTTCCTCCTCGCTGGGTACGGGGCGACGTAGAGGTCCCTCGCGACCTCCTCGACACCCGCAGCTGCCACGCCACCGGCTAGGTAGATGGGGCAGGAGGTAGACTGGCGGTGGACGGCGCTCAGGGGTAGACGGTGACGAGGGTGAGGGAAGAGGGGAGGCGAGGCCCCTGGGATGGATCTGGGTAGCAGGGGAGGTTGAGAGAGGGGGTAGATAAGGCCAGAGGGGGAGAGGATGCCGTGGTTGCCGTGTGGGAGCAGCTGGGGATAAAGGTGGCCTCGGCCACCTTTTCTCCACCTCCTCACGTTCTCGGTTCGGCCAGGGCAGGGCAGGTGCAGGGCTGGTAGAGCTAGGGAGGCTGCCAGGTGGACCTGGGGGAAAGCTCGTGGCTCAGGCAGGTAGGAGGGGCCCTAGGGCAGGGAGAGAAAAGAGGGGGAGGGGGCCGGCTCGGGCTAGGGTTAGGTGAGGGGGTGCCCTTGATTGTGAGGGTGGGGTAGATAGTGGAACATGGTGATCATGTGGCCAGCTAGGTTAGCTAGAGGGGAGAGAAAGAGAGAAGCAACTTAGGGTTTGATTTAGTTTAGGTGGGTTTTAGAGTGTAGCTAGGATGGTGTAACACATTCAGAATCGGACCTATGCAAGTTTGGGCAAAATTCACCAAACCCGCATAGAAACGATTCAAAGGTGCCCACCAGGCACTTTCGTGCGGGTGGAAAACGAAGTAATAACATTACACAACAGTCCTCGATGGGACCCACAGAACAGATATATATAACAGCGACTCAACGAGTCAAGAATACAGATATAATATACAAAGATCCAAATCACCTTGAAATCGATATAGCGTCCAACTACGGACAAGATGCAAATGGGGCTAAGAGCCCTGAAGAATAACCAATGGCGTCCATAACCCTGCCCAGGCCAAGCCGGAAGGGTAACCCTGCTAACGGCGTCGATCTCAAAACCTGCTCAACAAAAGGGGTGCCGGCAAAGGGCAAAGCAGAAAAACAAAGAAGGAGCGTCAGTACTGAGGCCAGTACACGGCGAGGCTAGAATTCGGCGGTCCTCGCCTACAAAGGTATGGTGGACTGAAGCGGCAGCGGCAGCATGCACTAAACAACCTATAGAGACTCGATACATCTGGCGGTTATCAGAGAGGGGTAAGAATGACCTAACCGGATCCAACCTGAAGCTAACACCAAGCAAACCCATCCTGGTGTTTCCCCCTCGAGACCAAACGAGGAAGTCAACCGAGGAACTCACACCGTTGGCAGTTTTATTTATTCAGTTATCGTTGCAGCATTTACTAGTCAGGTTTAAATAATCATCCTGATAAAATAAGCAGTGGGTCATTTTAGTTATCCATTCCGTTATAGTTGCAACACTTACTAATCAGGTACAGATAGCATGAGATAAACCCAAAACCCAGCAGTTGTTGGTACTTTTATTCAGCCATTTCGTTGTAGTTGCAATACTTACTAGTCAGATACAATTGTCGCAAGCGACAACCAAACAAGCAATTGTGGGCAGTATTAATTAGCCATTCCGTTGTAGTGGAGCTGATTACTAGTCATTATAAGTCAAATTTACAGTAAAATAAACTTTAGTTATGCTTGTCTATGATCGAGATACTGTGCTCCAAGTCGTCCATAACCGCGGACACGGCTTTCAGAAAGTTTTACCCGGCCGGGGTGCACCAATAGCAACACACACTCGATCAACCTCGGAAAAACCAAATCAAAACCCAACGAGGCTTTCACGACAAAGCAATCACAGGATTCAGAAATATTTCAGGGGGCCACCCCTTGGAGTACACCCGCAACGGAGTAAGCAAGCTCCGAGACGGACTCAAGGTTTGCGTCGATGGCTGTAAACGACAGTAGGTCCCCAATCGGGGACTGTCGATACCGCGAAAACATCCCGCTTACCTAAACAGTACAGGTGCTATCTGTCGCACAATCGTAATTAAAGCAGTAGCATGGCATAAGTACAGGATCGTAAATAAAACCTCAAACTAGTTTGTGGCCCCAAGAAATAAGACGGAATCAAGCTCTGGCTAAGGGGGGTCCCATATACCTCCCGGATGTGGATAGCGCGATAAATCAAGGAACATGTATCAAGTACTCGGGGTCTTACGGGACACAAGTGGGCGTTCGGAAACCAAATATTATCTATCACCCACCGATGCCTCTGCTTATTTCATTTTTAGTTGTTATACAGAAATTAAAGTGACGAAAAGTAAAACTAGAAGCATCTCCAACATCAACATGCGGCAATACATCAGCAACTGTGGCATATGACGACACACATCAGCACTTGAGCAAGCAACTACGACGCGCAAGTCCAACTATCTACCAAACAACAGGTAATAGGATGTGTCCAAGGCAGTATATGGCTGCAAGGGAGATCACGGGTATGGAAACTAGAGCATCGCAACACAGATAGCAATAGATCAACAGGAGGGAACAAAGACTATAAAGTAAGATAGGTAGAAAGGGGGAGATGCTCGCCTGAAAACATTGTCGAAGGTTCAACCGAAGATCGGGGCGAAGCTCACATCAACTCAACGGCCTTATCCGCGAAGAAGCAAAACACTAGAATAGACACCGGATGCAATATTTAATACAACGGCAGAAGATCGGCATGATGCATGTATGATGGATGGCATGGCAAAGGTGCGATGCAATTAGGTCAGATTAGGCGGAACCGGGGTCCCGACAATTAATATATGGTTCAAGTTATTTAACTACCCCGCAGTTTAAATGTTGTTTAACAAGGCAGAAAGCTTCACCGGTTCGCTACACAAGTTTAAATGAGGCCAATATGAGACTAGATTTGCCCGCATATGGCCCCATATTTAATTATTAGGTGAATCGGCATAAGGCCCCCACACCAATGCTATGCATGCGGGAATGACAATTTAATGTGCAACAAATTGATATGTTATAAGATAGGGTTCGAGGAAAAGGGGTCACACATCAGAGGGGGCTCGACGATCTTGGGGTTCCGGGGGTTCGGGGTCCGACAGGGTCCAGGGTCGGTCTCAGGGTCCAGGGTTCGACGGTTCCGTTCTCGGTGATCGGGTAGGTCTTGGCGCATCCGGGTGCGGGACTTGGGGTCATGTCGACGGTCATGGCGTTCAGGGGGTAGTTCTCGGAGTCCGGGATCGTTCTCTCGTTCTCGGATACCGGGGGTAGTTCTTGGCGTTCCCTGAAGAAGTACTTGGCCTGGCGTCGGGGCATCGGTACCGTCCTGGTTGCTGTCGTTCTTGTCGTCGGGCAGATCTTGGTTCTAGGGGTCGATCTTGTCGTTGCGAGGTCTTGTCGGGTCCGTGTATCGGGTCGGTCTTGTTGTTACGCCGTGGAGATCTGGTCGGTGGTTTCGGTGTCCGGGTCACGGCGTCTTCGGTTCCGACTCCGGGAAGGTGAACTTGGCGTTATCGATAGATCTCGGCGTTCGGGTACCCGTCTTCGCATCCGGGACGAAAATCTCGTCGCGTGTGTGGTCGCCGGGTCCGCGAAGTGGCTTCGAGGATGGCGACGCAAAACGAAGATCTTGTCGAGCGAGCCTTTCCCATCGAGGAGGTTAACTTGGCAGCGAAGGGTACTCAACATGGAATGATCTTGTCGTTGCCTGGGAGGCAGCAACACTGCAGGGCTTGGCGGCGGGCACGGAGGTTGACGAGGCGGCGCGGAACGTCGGGGCCGTGGAGAGCACGGCTCGGCGGTGGTCGAGGTGGAAGGCGGGGCCAGCTCGCGTGGCCAGAACGCGGCGGGGACGGCAGGCGACTGGCGGTGACGGCAGGTGCTGGCGGACGCGGGGGAGGGCACGGCCAGGTCGACGGCGAGGTGCTCTGGGAGGGCGCCGGCGAGCTCGTCCTGGGGGCGGGGCGGAGCAGAACCGGCCGACGCGAGCGGACG
This sequence comes from Avena atlantica, assembly GCA_910589765.1. NCBI lineage: Eukaryota > Viridiplantae > Streptophyta > Magnoliopsida > Poales > Poaceae > Avena > Avena atlantica. Next base: position 42,320,416 of record OU342736.1, on the reverse strand, counting down.
GTGGCGCGCGGAGGCGGCGATGGCTGCGGCCGGGCGCGAGCAGGGGCGGTGGGCCCGAGGCGGCGGGCTCGCGGGGGCGCGGCGGGCGACGGGGGCGGCGCGCGCGCGCACGGCGGGAGGCTGCGCGGGCGGCGAGAGGGGGCCGGAGCAGAGCGGCGCGCCGGGGAGCGAGGCGGAGCGACGGCGGGAGGGGCGCCGCTCGCGGAGGTGAGCGGGTGCGGGGGCGGCGAGCTCGCGCGCGGGGCGAGGAGCGGAGGCGCGGCTCACCGGAGGCGGCGACGGCGGTGGCGAGGAGCGGAGGGAGGAGCGCATGCGGTGGTGAGGGGCGGGACTGGGGGACGCAGCGCGGCCGAGCGCGCCTGGGGCGAGGCGGAGGGCGACGCCGGCGCCGGGGGAGAGACGGGAGGAGGTGGCCGGCGGCGGGGAACCGTCGGGCGGAGCCAGAGACGGGGGGCGGTCGCGGTGAGGCGGAGGGAGGAGGCGACGCGGGGATGGGTGGAGGAAGGAGATGAACAGGGGCGCGGTAGGTGGGTCCCAGGCGTGGGGCCTGCAGGCGGTAGGTGGGGGTGAGCTGGTGGGGGTTAGGCGCATGGCAGGTGGGCCGCGGGGGGAGCGGGGCCCACGGTCAGGGAGTGTGAGCTGGTGGGCGTGCGTGCGTGTGTAGAGTGGGTGTGGGCCGGCTGGGGTTGGCCTTGACCAGGGGGAGGGAGGGGAAGTGGGTGATGTGGCAAAGCTTGATTGGCCAGGGGGAAAGGGAGAGTGATGTGGCAAGCTGCGATTGGGCGGGATGATGTGGCTGCTGGGTGTGGGTAGTTTCTCTGGTAGGTTTAGGATTAGAGGGGCGGGCATAGCTAGACCGTTTAAAAAATCTGGGGCGGTCGTTCGGGTCGGGTTGGCCCGTTCGACTGCCCCTGCTAAAATAATTAAACTTTGTATTTGTTTTAAACGGGCCGAAGCAAACCGATAGCGGCCAAAATAAAATATCCCGGCGACCCGGTTTTGGATTTTTGAAATAATAGGGGGCGTTTTAGAAAACAAAAAGGGTGTTGCGAAAATAGTTTTGGCAACAATGCATGATGATGACGATGCAATGCACAAATTCAACGCGATTTTCTAGTAGTGGTTTTGCGGGATGCCACAATTCGACACCACTAACAATGGATCTCGCCCTCGAGATCCGCCTCATGGTACCGGAAGGAAGGTCGGCGTTCTCCGTCTTCACGCTTTGTGTAGATCCTCGCGACACCACTAACGAGGGTTCCTCCTCCATCTTGAAATCGTCGACACCACCAACAAAAGGGTCGTTGTTCCTGATCGTCGAGAGAACACTCCGGGGAAACAAAGGACGAAGTTGAAGGTAAGGCCACCTCTAACTTCCATGGACGGAGTAAAACTGCTGGATCCGCTGATCCGACGTACAGGAGCGAATGATAAGAGCAGTGGTAGGGTAGCTACTCCATCCCGCACTCAAACCATTACTCTGCACACGAATAAGCGGATTAAGCATCCAACTCTCGGGATTTAGACTGAAGATCTTCATAGTCGGTATCCGGAACAAAGGGATAATGCCAGCAGAAATCGTATGAAAGACACAATGATGAGGTTCCGCGATGGTTCCATTGGCATGAACAACACATGCTCAAGGTATACTCCAACTTCGCCAAAGCTCGTCCTTCTCATATGTTTTTCAACGACACTGATATCCGGCAAGGAACACATATGGATAAAGAGCTCCAAAACAAAAGATCAGATGTAGGCACAACAGACAAGTTGCAGATTGATGATCGTAGCACCTCCGTTACAAAAGGGGAGAAAGCGAAACCCTGAAGGTACGACGGAAACCCAACCACGAGAAATCCTGGACTCGAAGGGAGAGAAGAGAGCGGATTCAAAACACGTAGAGGTAAGAGGAGAACAGCAGAGGGGTAAGGAGTAAAATCAGACCTAACCAGAACTATCCAACCGATTTTGCAAAATAGTTTTGACACTCTACTTCGGCCGTTAGCTAGGTTATCCTACAGGCTGGACTTGTGGGGTATCGCAACTGCTGAGCTCTGATACCACTCTGTAACACCCTCAGAATCGGACCTATGCAAGTTTGGGCAAAATTCACCAAACCCGCATAGAAACGATTCAAAGGTGCCCACCAGGCACTTTCGTGCGGGTGGAAAACGAAGTAATAACATTACACAACAGTCCTCGATGGGACCCACAGAACAGATATATATAACAGCGACTCAACGAGTCAAGAATACAGATATAATATACAAAGATCCAAATCACCTTGAAATCGATATAGCGTCCAACTACGGACAAGATGCAAATGGGGCTAAGAGCCCTGAAGAATAACCAATGGCGTCCATAACCCTGCCCAGGCCAAGCCGGAAGGGTAACCCTGCTAACGGCGTCGATCTCAAAACCTGCTCAACAAAAGGGGTGCCGGCAAAGGGCAAAGCAGAAAAACAAAGAAGGAGCGTCAGTACTGAGGCCAGTACACGGCGAGGCTAGAATTCGGCGGTCCTCGCCTACAAAGGTATGGTGGACTGAAGCGGCAGCGGCAGCATGCACTAAACAACCTATAGAGACTCGATACATCTGGCGGTTATCAGAGAGGGGTAAGAATGACCTAACCGGATCCAACCTGAAGCTAACACCAAGCAAACCCATCCTGGTGTTTCCCCCTCGAGACCAAACGAGGAAGTCAACCGAGGAACTCACATCGTTGGCAGTTTTATTTATTCAGTTATCGTTGCAGCATTTACTAGTCAGGTTTAAATAATCATCCTGATAAAATAAGCAGTGGGTCATTTTAGTTATCCATTCCGTTATAGTTGCAACACTTACTAATCAGGTACAGATAGCATGAGATAAACCCAAAACCCAGCAGTTGTTGGTACTTTTATTCAGCCATTTCGTTGTAGTTGCAATACTTACTAGTCAGATACAATTGTCGCAAGCGACAACCAAACAAGCAATTGTGGGCAGTATTAATTAGCCATTCCGTTGTAGTGGAGCTGATTACTAGTCATTATAAGTCAAATTTACAGTAAAATAAACTTTAGTTATGCTTGTCTATGATCGAGATACTGTGCTCCAAGTCGTCCATAACCGCGGACACGGCTTTCAGAAAGTTTTACCCGGCCGGGTGCACCAATAGCAACACACACTCGATCAACCTCGGAAAAACCAAATCAAAACCCAACGAGGCTTTCACGACAAAGCAATCACATGATTCAGAAATATTTCAGGGGGCCACCCCTTGGAGTACACCCGCAACGGAGTAAGCAAGCTCCGAGACGGACTCAAGGTTTGCGTCGATGGCTGTAAACGACAGCAGGTCCCCAATCGGGGACTGTCGATACCGCGAAAACATCCCGCTTACCTAAACAGTACAGGTGCTATCTGTCGCACAATCGTAATTAAAGCAGTAGCATGGCATAAGTACAGGATCGTAAATAAAACCTCAAACTAGTTTGTGGCCCCAAGAAATAAGACGGAATCAAGCTCTGGCTAAGGGGGGTCCCATATACCTCCTGGATGTGGATAGCGCGATAAATCAAGGAACAGGTATCAAGTACTCGGGGTCTTACGGGACACAAGTGGGCGTTCGGAAACCAAATATTATCTATCACCCACCGATGCCTCTGCTTATTTCATTTTTAGTTGTTATACAGAAATTAAAGTGACGAAAAGTAAAACTAGAAGCATCTCCAACATCAACATGCGGCAATACATCAGCAACTGTGGCATATGACGACACACATCAGCACTTGAGCAAGCAACTACGACGCGCAAGTCCAACTATCTACCAAACAACAGGTAATAGGATGTGTCCAAGGCAGTATATGGCTGCAAGGGAGATCACGGGTATGGAAACTAGAGCATCGCAACACAGATAGCAATAGATCAACAGGAGGGAACAAAGACTATAAAGTAAGATAGGTAGAAAGGGGGAGATGCTCGCCTGAAAACATTGTCGAAGGTTCAACCGAAGATCGGGGCGAAGCTCACATCAACTCAACGGCCTTATCCGCGAAGAAGCAAAACACTAGAATAGACACCGGATGCAATATTTAATACAACGGCAGAAGATCGGCATGATGCATGTATGATGGATGGCATGGCAAAGGTGCGATGCAATTAGGTCAGATTAGGCGGAACCGGGGTCCCGACAATTAATATATGGTTCAAGTTATTTAACTACCCCGCAGTTTAAATGTTGTTTAACAAGGCAGAAAGCTTCACCGGTTCGCTACACAAGTTTAAATGAGGCCAATATGAGACTAGATTTGCCCGCATATGGCCCCATATTTAATTATTAGGTGAATCGGCATAAGGCCCCCACACCAATGCTATGCATGCGGGAATGACAATTTAATGTGCAACAAATTGATATGTTATAAGATAGGGTTCGAGGAAAAGGGGTCACACATCAGAGGGGGCTCGACGATCTTGGGGTTCCGGGGGTTCGGGGTCCGACAGGGTCCAGGGTCGGTCTCAGGGTCCAGGGTTCGACGGTTCCGTTCTTGGTGATCGGGTAGGTCTTGGCGCATCCGGGTGCGGGACTTGGGGTCATGTCGACGGTCATGGCGTTCAGGGGGTAGTTCTCGGAGTCCGGGATCGTTCTCTCGTTCTCGGATACCGGGGTAGTTCTTGGCGTTCCCTGAAGAAGTACTTGGCCTGGCGTCGGGGCATCGGTACCGTCCTGGTTGCTGTCGTTCTTGTCGTCGGGCAGATCTTGGTTCTGGGGGTCGATCTTGTCGTTGCGAGGTCTTGTCGGGTCCGTGTATCGGGTCGGTCTTGTTGTTACGCCGTGGAGATCTGGTCGGTGGTTTCGGCGTCCGGGTCACGGCGTCTTCGGTTCCGACTCCGGGAAGGTGAATTTGGCGTTATCGATAGATCTCGGCGTTCGGGTACCCGTCTTCGCATCCGGGACGAAAATCTCGTCGCGTGTGTGGTCGCCGGGTCCGCGAAGTGGCTTCGAGGATGGCGACGCAAAACGAAGATCTTGTCGAGCGAGCCTTTCCCATCGAGGAGGTTAACTTGGCAGCGAAGGGTACTCAACATGGAATGATCTTGTCGTTGCCTGGGAGGCAGCAACACTGCAGGGCTTGGCGGCGGGCACGGAGGTTGACGAGGCGGCGCGGAATGTCGGGGCCGTGGAGAGCTCGGCTCGGCGGTGGTCGAGGTGGAAGGCGGGGCCAGCTCGCGTGGCCAGAACGCGGCGGGGACGGCAGGCGACTGGCGGTGACGGCAGGTGCTGGCGGACGCGGGGGAGGGCACGGCCAGGTCGACGGCGAGGTGCTCTGGGAGGGCGTCGGCGAGCTCGTCCTGGGGGCGGGGCGGAGCAGAACCGGCCGACGCGAGCGGACGGTGGCGCGCGGAGGCGGCGACGGCTGCGGCCGGGCGCGAGCAGGGGCGGTGGGCCCGAGGCGGCGGGCTCGCGGGGGCGCGGCGGGCGACGGGGGCGGCGCGCGCGCGCACGGCGGGAGGCTGCGCGGGCGGCGAGAGGGGGCCGGAGCAGAGCGGCGCGCCGGGGAGCGAGGCGGAGCGACGGCGGGAGGGGCGCCGCTCGCGGAGGTGAGCGGGTGCGGGGGCGGCGAGCTCGCGCGCGGGGCGAGGAGCGGAGGCGCGGCTCGCCGGAGGCGGCGACGGCGGTGGCGAGGAGCGGAGGGAGGAGCGCATGCGGTGGTGAGGGGCGGGACTGGGGGACGCAGCGCGGCCGAGCGCGCCTGGGGCGAGGCGGAGGGCGACGCCGGCGCCGGGGGAGAGACGGGAGGAGGTGGCCGGCGGCGGGGAACCGTCGGGCGGAGCCAGAGACGGGGGGCGGTCGCGGTGAGGCGGAGGGAGGAGGCGACGCGGGGATGGGTGGAGGAAGGAGATGAACAGGGGCGCGGTAGGTGGGTCCCAGGCGTGGGGCCTGCAGGCGGTAGGTGGGGGTGAGCTGGTGGGGGTTAGGCGCATGGCAGGTGGGCCGCGGGGGGAGCGGGGCCCACGGTCAGGGAGTGTGAGCTGGTGGGCGTGCGTGCGTGTGTAGAGTGGGTGTGGGCCGGCTGGGGTTGGCCTTGACCAGGGGGAGGGAGGGGAAGTGGGTGATGTGGCAAAGCTTGATTGGCCAGGGGGAAAGGGAGAGTGATGTGGCAAGCTACGATTGGGCGGGATGATGTGGCTGCTGGGTGTGGGTAGTTTCTCTGGTAGGTTTAGGATTAGAGGGGCGGGCATAGCTAGACCGTTTAAAAAATCTGGGGCGGTCGTTCGGGTCGGGTTGGCCCGTTCGACTGCCCCTGCTAAAATAATTAAACTTTGTATTTGTTTTAAACGGGCCGAAGCAAACCGATAGCGGCCAAAATAAAATATCCCGGCGACCCGGTTTTGGATTTTTGAAATAATAGGGGGCGTTTTAGAAAACAAAAAGGGTGTTGCGAAAATAGTTTTGGCAACAATGCATGATGATGACGATGCAATGCACAAATTCAACGCGATTTTCTAGTAGTGGTTTTGCGGGATGCCACAATTCGACACCACTAACAATGGATCTCGCCCTCGAGATCCGCCTCATGGTACCGGAAGGAAGGTCGGCGTTCTCCGTCTTCACGCTTTGTGTAGATCCTCGCGACACCACTAACGAGGGTTCCTCCTCCATCTTGAAATCGTCGACACCACCAACAAAAGGGTCGTTGTTCCTGATCGTCGAGAGAACACTCCGGGGAAACAAAGGACGAAGTTGAAGGTAAGGCCACCTCTAACTTCCATGGACGGAGTAAAACTGCTGGATCCGCTGATCCGACGTACAGGAGCGAATGATAAGAGCAGTGGTAGGGTAGCTACTCCATCCCGCACTCAAACCATTACTCTGCACACGAATAAGCGGATTAAGCATCCAACTCTCGGGATTTAGACTGAAGATCTTCATAGTCGGTATCCGGAACAAAGGGATAATGCCAGCAGAAATCGTATGAAAGACACAATGATGAGGTTCCGCGATGGTTCCATTGGCATGAACAACACATGCTCAAGGTATACTCCAACTTCGCCAAAGCTCGTCCTTCTCATATGTTTTTCAACGACACTGATATCCGGCAAGGAACACATATGGATAAAGAGCTCCAAAAACAAAAGATCAGATGTAGGCACAACAGACAAGTTGCAGATTGATGATCGTAGCACCTCCGTTACAAAAGGGGAGAAAGCGAAACCCTGAAGGTACGACGGAAACCCAACCACGAGAAATCCTGGACTCGAAGGGAGAGAAGAGAGCGGATTCAAAACACGTAGAGGTAAGAGGAGAACAGCAGAGGGGTAAGGAGTAAAATCAGACCTAACCAGAACTATCCAACCGATTTTGCAAAATAGTTTTGACACTCTACTTCGGCCGTTAGCTAGGTTATCCTACAGGCTGGACTTGTGGGGTATCGCAACTGCTGAGCTCTGATACCACTCTGTAACACCCTCAGAATCGGACCTATGCAAGTTTGGGCAAAATTCACCAAACCCGCATAGAAGCGATTCAAAGGTGCCCACCAGGCACTTTCGTGCGGGTGGAAAACGAAGTAATAACATTACACAACAGTCCTCGATGGGACCCACAGAACAGATATATATAACAGCGACTCAACGAGTCAAGAATACAGATATAATATACAAAGATCCAAATCACCTTGAAATCGATATAGCGTCCAACTACGGACAAGATGCAAATGGGGCTAAGAGCCCTGAAGAATAACCAATGGCGTCCATAACCCTGCCCAGGCCAAGCCGGAAGGGTAACCCTGCTAACATCGTCGATCTCAAAACCTGCTCAACAAAAGGGGTGCCGGCAAAGGGCAAAGCAGAAAAACAAAGAAGGAGCGTCAGTACTGAGGCCAGTACACGGCGAGGCTAGAATTCGGCGGTCCTCGCCTACAAAGGTATGGTGGACTGAAGCGGCAGCGGCAGCATGCACTAAACAACCTATAGAGACTCGATACATCTGGCGGTTATCAGAGAGGGGTAAGAATGACCTAACCGGATCCAACCTGAAGCTAACACCAAGCAAACCCATCCTGGTGTTTCCCCCTCGAGACCAAACGAGGAAGTCAACCGAGGAACTCACACCGTTGGCAGTTTTATTTATTCAGTTATCGTTGCAGCATTTACTAGTCAGGTTTAAATAATCATCCTGATAAAATAAGCAGTGGGTCATTTTAGTTATCCATTCCGTTATAGTTGCAACACTTACTAATCAGGTACAGATAGCATGAGATAAACCCAAAACCCAGCAGTTGTTGGTACTTTTATTCAGCCATTTCGTTGTAGTTGCAATACTTACTAGTCAGATACAATTGTCGCAAGCGACAACCAAACAAGCAATTGTGGGCAGTATTAATTAGCCATTCCGTTGTAGTGGAGCTGATTACTAGTCATTATAAGTCAAATTTACAGTAAAATAAACTTTAGTTATGCTTGTCTATGATCGAGATACTGTGCTCCAAGTCGTCCATAACCGCGGACACGGCTTTCAGAAAGTTTTACCCGGCCGGGGTGCACCAATAGCAACACACACTCGATCAACCTCGGAAAAACAAAATCAAAACCCAACGAGGCTTTCACGACAAAGCAATCACAGGATTCAGAAATATTTCAGGGGGCCACCCCTGGGAGTACACCCGCAACGGAGTAAGCAAGCTCCGAGACGGACTCAAGGTTTGCGTCGATGGCTGTAAACGACAGCAGGTCCCCAATCGGGGACTGTCGATACCGCGAAAACATCCCGCTTACCTAAACAGTACAGGTGCTATCTGTCGCACAATCGTAATTAAAGCAGTAGCATGGCATAAGTACAGGATCGTAAATAAAACCTCAAACTAGTTTGTGGCCCCAAGAAATAAGACGGAATCAAGCTCTGGCTAAGGGGGGTCCCATATACCTCCCGGATGTGGATAGCGCGATAAATCAAGGAACAGGTATCAAGTACTCGGGGTCTTACGGGACACAAGTGGGCGTTCGGAAACCAAATATTATCTATCACCCACCGATGCCTCTGCTTATTTCATTTTTAGTTGTTATACAGAAATTAAAGTGACGAAAAGTAAAACTAGAAGCATCTCCAACATCAACATGCGGCAATACATCAGCAACTGTGGCATATGACGACACACATCAGCACTTGAGCAAGCAACTACGACGCGCAAGTCCAACTATCTACCAAACAACAGGTAATAGGATGTGTCCAAGGCAGTATATGGCTGCAAGGGAGATCACGGGTATGGAAACTAGAGCATCGCAACACAGATAGCAATAGATCAACAGGAGGGAACAAAGACTATAAAGTAAGATAGGTAGAAAGGGGGAGATGCTCGCCTGAAAACATTGTCGAAGGTTCAACCGAAGATCGGGGCGAAGCTCACATCAACTCAACGGCCTTATCCGCGAAGAAGCAAAACACTAGAATAGACACCGGATGCAATATTTAATACAACGGCAGAAGATCGGCATGATGCATGTATGATGGATGGCATGGCAAAGGTGCGATGCAATTAGGTCAGATTAGGCGGAACCGGGGTCCCGACAATTAATATATGGTTCAAGTTATTTAACTACCCCGCAGTTTAAATGTTGTTTAACAAGGCAGAAAGCTTCACCGGTTCGCTACACAAGTTTAAATGAGGCCAATATGAGACTAGATTTGCCCGCATATGGCCCCATATTTAATTATTAGGTGAATCGGCATAAGGCCCCCACACCAATGCTATGCATGCGGGAATGACAATTTAATGTGCAACAAATTGATATGTTATAAGATAGGGTTCGAGGAAAAGGGGTCACACATCAGAGGGGGCTCGACAATCTTGGGGTTCCGGGGGTTCAGGGTCCGACAGGGTCCAGGGTCGGTCTCAGGGTCCAGGGTTCGACGGTTCCGTTCTCGGTGATCGGGTAGGTCTTGGCGCATCCGGGTGCGGGACTTGGGGTCATGTCGACGGTCATGGCGTTCAGGGGGTAGTTCTCGGAGTCCGGGATCGTTCTCTCGTTCTCGGATACCGGGGGTAGTTCTTGGCGTTCCCTGAAGAAGTACTTGGCCTGGCGTCGGGGCATCGGTACCGTCCTGGTTGCTGTCGTTCTTGTCGTCGGGCAGATCTTGGTTCTGGGGGTCGATCTTGTCGTTGCGAGGTCTTGTCGGGTCCGTGTATCGGGTCGGTCTTGTTGTTACGCCGTGGAGATCTGGTCGGTGGTTTCGGCGTCCGGGTCACGGCGTCTTCGGTTCCGACTCCGGGAAGGTGAACTTGGCGTTATCGATAGATCTCGGCGTTCGGGTACCCGTCTTCGCATCCGGGACGAAAATCTCGTCGCGTGTGTGGTCGCCGGGTCCGCGAAGTGGCTTCGAGGATGGCGACGCAAAACGAAGATCTTGTCGAGCGAGCCTTTCCCATCGAGGAGGTTAACTTGGCAGCGAAGGGTACTCAACATGGAATGATCTTGTCGTTGCCTGGGAGGCAGCAACACTGCAGGGCTTGGCGGCGGGCACGGAGGTTGACGAGGCGGCGCGGAACGTCGGGGCTGTGGAGAGCTCGGCTCGGCGGTGGTCGAGGTGGAAGGCGGGGCCGGCTCGCGTGGCCAGAACGCGGCGGGGACGGCAGGCGACTGGCGGTGACGGCAGGTGCTGGCGGACGCGGGGGAGGGCACGGCCAGGTCGACGGCGAGGTGCTCTGGGAGGGCGCCGGCGAGCTCGTCCTGGGGGCGGGGCGGAGCAGAACCGGCCGACGCGAGCGGACGGTGGCGCGCGGAGGCGGCGACGGCTGCGGCCGGGCGCGAGCAGGGGCGGTGGGCCGGAGGCGGCGGGCTCGCGGGGGCGCGGCGAGCGACGGGGGCGGCGCGCGCGCACGGCGGGAGGCTGCGCGGGCGGCGAGAGGGGGCCGGAGCAGAGCGGCGCGCCGGGGAGCGAGGCGGAGCGACGGCGGGAGGGGCGCCGCTCGCGGAGGTGAGCGGGTGCGGGGGCGGCGAGCTCGCGCGCGGGGCGAGGAGCGGAGGCGCGGCTCGCCGGAGGCGGCGACGGCGGTGGCGAGGAGCGGAGGGAGGAGCGCATGCGGTGGTGAGGGGCGGGACTGGGGGACGCAGCGCGGCCGAGCGCGCCTGGGGCGAGGCGGAGGGCGACGCCGGCGCCGGGGGAGAGACGGGAGGAGGTGGCCGGCGGCGGGGAACCGTCGGGCGGAGCCAGAGACGGGGGGCGGTCGCGGTGAGGCGGAGGGAGGAGGCGACGCGGGGATGGGTGGAGGAAGGAGATGAACAGGGGCGCGGTAGGTGGGTCCCAGGCGTGGGGCCTGCAGGCGGTAGGTGGGGGTGAGCTGGTGGGGGTTAGGCGCATGGCAGGTGGGCCACGGGGGGAGCGGGGCCCACGGTCAGGGATTGTGAGCTGGTGGGCGTGCGTGCGTGTGTAGAGTGGGTGTGGGCCGGCTGGGGTTGGCCTTGACCAGGGGGAGGGAGGGGAAGTGGGTGATGTGGCAAAGCTTGATTGGCCAGGGGGAAAGGGAGAGTGATGTGGCAAGCTGCGATTGGGCGGGATGATGTGGCTGCTGGGTGTGGGTAGTTTCTCTGGTAGGTTTAGGATTAGAGGGGCGGGCATAGCTAGACCGTTTAAAAAATCTGGGGCGGTCGTTCGGGTCGGGTTGGCCCGTTCGACTGCCCCTGCTAAAATAATTAAACTTTGTATTTGTTTTAAACGGGCCGAAGCAAACCGATAGCGGCCAAAATAAAATATCCCGGCGACCCGGTTTTGGATTTTTGAAATAATAGGGGGCGTTTTAGAAAACAAAAAGGGTGTTGCGAAAATAGTTTTGGCAACAATGCATGATGATGACGATGCAATGCACAAATTCAACGCGATTTTCTAGTAGTGGTTTTGCGGGATGCCACAGATGGGGCATGGGGTAGCTTAGGGGGTTTAGATTTTGAGAGGGGGAATGTTTGATGCTAGATGCTCTTCCGACAAGATCCAATCTTGCACCAAACAACCCACAACAAGAACCAAGACTAGAGCAAGGGAGGAAGGTGATGATGGCAAGGATGGCTAGGGTGATGGGGTTTAGGCATGTTCAAACAAGACCAAACCCAAGGGGTAGAGAGATGTTCCATGTAAAATCCAAATAAAAACAAATGTCAAGCTAAGGGGCACTTGCATGGGCCATGCATAGTTAATTGGTACCATATTTATCTTTGTGATAACAAGATTAATTACATGGCACTTTCCTATGCATTCCCAAGTGTGGAAATAGGCCCAAGCAAAAGAAATTAGAAAGAATTCCAAGTGGGGTATGAGGAGATGATCACATTGGAATATATTTGGGACTTGCTAGTGTGTATATGCCACTAGGTATTTAATAAGCCCACAAAAATATTCCCATATGATGATAACCCCAACAACACCCATATGGAAGCTAGGGAGAAAGGGTCCCACTCACAAGGCATGCAAAGGTGGCCGTGTGGCTCTCATGCATCAATAATGTGAAAACAAAATGATGCCAAGATGAGAACATGTGGAAAAGAAGAAGGATCCATCCCAACCCACATGAGCTAGAAGTAAACTCAAATAAAATGCCAAGCTCATATTAATTGGATGGTGGAATTATAAGGTGGTGAAAGAAAAGGTGGTGGAGTTAATAAGAGATATGCCCCCAACTCAACTTGGGCATTTAACAATATATCAAGAACCAAATACAATATCAAGAGGCAACTACAATTAATAATGCACATGAGATAAGAACCAAACAAGAAGGGGTTTTTATATGATGCCCAAATGCAAGGTGACATGATGACATGAGCATGATATGATGATGATGCAATAATTATATGTTGGAAGTGGCCCTTTTATTACTAGAACAAGTAGCATTACAGGTGTTAGACAACTGGGATGCTACAACTCTCCCCCACTAAACAGGAATCTCGCCCCGAGATTCTAGGAAGAAGAAGAGTACACAAAGAGAGAAGGATGGTTGGCATGGAGTTCATCTTCACGCTCCCATGTGGCTTCATCAACAGAATGGTGTGACCACTGCACCTTGCAGAACTTGATGGACTTGTTGCGAGTCCTTCTTTCTGCGGTCTCAAGGATTTTGGTGGGGTGTTCTTGATAAGACAGGTCTTCTTGGAGATCGATTAGCTCATGATCCACGGTCCTGCCGGGATCTTTGAAGCACTTCTTGAGCTGAGAGATGTGGAAAACATCATGGACTTTGAGTTTTTCCGGAAGCTCCAGGGCATAAGCAACTTCTCCTCTTCTACCACGAATCTTGAAAGGACCGATGTATCTAGGAGCCAACTTTCCTTTGATACCGAAGCGGTGTGTTCCTCTCATGGGAGTGACACGAAGGTAGACGAGATCACCAGGGGCATACACCATATCCGTGTGCTTCCTGTCATAGTTGCTCTTCTGACGACTTTGAGCAATCTTCAGGTTCTCAAGGATGATATGCACCTTCTCCTCTGCTTGAGTTACAATGTCAGGGCCAAACCAGATTCTTTCTCCTGCACCTGACCAACCAATCGGAGTTCTGCACTTGCGACCATAGAGAGCCTCAAATGGTGCCATCTTCAGACTCTTCTGGAAGCTGTTGTTGTAAGAAAATTCAGCATATGGAAGGCATTCCTCCCACTTCATGCCAAACGAGATGACGCAAGCCCGAAGCATATCCTCCAGAATCTGATTGATCCTTTCCACTTGTCCCTGCGACTGAGGGTGGTAAGCAGTGCTGAAGTTCAACTTTGTCCCCAAAGCCTTTTGGAAACTCTCCCAGAACTTTGAAGTGAAGATGCTCCCACGGTCTAAACTGATCTCAAGCGGAACCCCATACAGAGAGACAATTCTGTTGATATAGAGCTCAGCCAACTGAATTCCCGAAATTGTTTCTTTGACTAGGAAGAAATGAGCCACTTTAGGAAGCCTGTCGATGACAACAAATATTGCATTGTTGCCCTTCTGCGATCTAGGAAACCCAGTGATGAAGTCCATCTCTACTTTCTCCCATTTCCATTCCGGAGGTTTCAATGGCTGTAGAAGACCGAATGGTTTCTGATGGACAGCCTTCACTCTGTGGCAGACATCACATTCTGAGACATACTTTGCACAATACCGTTTCAAACCAGGCCACCAATATTGTGTTTTCAAGTCCATGTACATCTTTGTGCTGCCAGGATGGATAGAAAGAACCGAATCGTGCGCCTCCTTGAGAACTTGCTCTCTCAAACCCGGGTAGTTCGGAACAAACATCCGGTGGTCGAAGAAAAGCGTGCCTTGATCATCCACGTGGAAGGACTCATACTTCGGAAGCCCAAGTTTAGAGATGAGCTTTTTGGTGTGCGGATCACCCAGCTGACGAGATCGAATATTTTCTTCCAAGAGAGGAGTAGCCAGAAGGTTCAGGAGATGCCCTTGTTCCACAATTTCCAGGTTGAGCTGACGGAATTCCTCGCACAAGAGAGGCTGTTGTTCTTCCATCATGAGGTTATTGACATAAGCTTTGCGGCTAAGAGCATCGGCCATGACATTAGCTTTGCCCGGAGTGTAGTTGATGGTCACATCAAAGTCATTGATTGCTTCAATCCATCTCCTCTGCCGAAGGTTGAGATCAGGCTGAGTGAAGATATACTTCAAACTCTTGTGGTCAGAAAAGATCTCACAACGGTTACCAAGCAAGTAGTGCCTCCATAGCTTCAAAGCAAAGACAACTGCTGCTAGCTCTAGGTCATGTGTGGGATAGTTGATCTCATGCGTCTTCAACTGACGAGAGGCATAAGCAACCACCTGTTTCTCTTGCATCAGGACCGCACCCAATCCTTGCAAAGAGGCGTCGCAGAATATCTGGAAAGGCTTAGATGTATCCGGAGGAACCAAGACTGGTGTGGAAGTGAGCTTCTCTTTGAGTGTATCAAAACTTGCTTGACACGCAGGAGTCCACAGGTATTTCTTGCCTTTCTTGAGGAGATCGGTAAGAGGCTTCGCTATCTTCGAGAAGTTCTGAACGAAGCGACGGCAATAGCTAGCCAAACAAAGAAAGCTCCGCACTTCTTTGACATTAACAGGAGGAAGCCATTCAACTATTGTTTTCACAGTTTCCGGGTTGACTGCAATGCCCTTGGCAGAGATGACATGACCCAGATAGGTTACTTCAGGCAGCCAAAACTCACACTTTGAGAACTTTGCATACAAGCGGTTCTCACGAAGCTTGTTTAGGACACAACGAAGGTGTTCTTCATGCTCTTCCTTGGACTTAGAATAGACCAGGATATCATCCAGATAGACCACAACGAACTTATCAAGGTACTCCATGAAAACCGAGTTCATAAGCCTCGAGAAGGTAGCAGGTGCGTTGGTGAGACCGAAAGACATGACCGTGTACTCATACAGGCCACAGCGGGTGGTGAAAGCTGTTTTGGGCACATCTTCCTTGCGAATCTTGATTTGGTGATAACCACTCCTCAAATCCAGCTTAGAGAATACCACAGCTCCAGCTAGCTGATCGAAGAGATCATTAATCCGCGGAAGGGGATATTTGTTCTTGATTGTTTTAGCATTGAGAGCCCGATAGTCAACACAAAGTCTATCAGTCCTGCCACGCTTCTTCACAAAGATTGTTGGGCTACCCCAAGAAGAAGTGCTGTGTTGAATGAAACCCAACTTCTCTTGTTCATCAAGTTGTCGTTTGAGTTCAGCCAACTCAGAAGGACCCATTTTGTAAGGCCGCTTGGAGAAAGGAGCCGTACCAGGTTCAAGTTCAATCACGAACTCAACCTCGCGATCCGGAGGCATACCCGGCAACTCTTCAGGAAAGACATCTGGGAACTCACAGAACACCGGTACACTCTGAATAGCTTCCATAGCATCATCATTCAGAGCCGCCAAAGAGAAGAGCTGGACAGCAGGAGTCAGACTTGGAGAAAAGACTATATGGCCTTCAGGAATCTTCAGAGACACTGAGCCTTCAGCACAATCAATCACAGCTGCATTTGCTGTCAACCAATCCATGCCCAAGATGACATCAATGTCAGAATTTCCCAGAACAATTAAGGAAGCCGAGAACGAAGAGCCACCAATCTCAATTTGATTGCCATGGCTGACTTTAGATGCTACCATATTTGCTCCAGGAGAAAGAACCATTAACTTCTTGAGAAGAGAAACCGCCGCTAACCCATTCTCACTTGCAAACTTGATAGAAACAAAAGAATGCGATGCACCAGAATCGAACAAAACTCGTGCAGGGACTGAGTTCACAGAAAGCATACCCATCACGACTCCCGGTACATGCTCAGCTTGAGCGGCGTTGACACAATTGGCACGAGCAACCATAGACCCGGGCTTGGTGTTGATGTTGAGAGCCCGAGGTGGTGGTGCACGAACCGAAGGAGAGCTTGCTGCAGATCTTGGCGGGGGTGGAGGGAGAGCTTTGTTCTTCATCGGACAGTTCCAGTTGGGATGTCCATGATCTCCACATGTGAAACAAGCACCATGTGGACGTGGAGCAGAGTAGCCAGGGACTCCGCCAGGCGCTCCAGGGTGGTGGTTGATGTAGCCCCTGGGAGCCGCAGTGGTGAAGTTTGGTGGCCTTGACGCGTAGCTTGAAGGTCTTGGTGAAGCCGGGAGCGACGGTGGGGTGTTAGGAACCCAGACACGCCGCTTAGAAGGAGCTGCCATAACTGAAGAGCTTGATGCATCCCTGTTGTGTTTCTTGGACTCCTCAAACACTTGCCTGCTTGCCTCCTCTTGCAGGGCTGTGTGCTGTAGTTCCAGGAAAGATGCCGGCCTTGCATGAGTAATCGCATACTTGATCGATGCATTGAGCCCTTGCCTGAACCTCTTCTGCTTCTTCTTGTCATCAGATACCTCATCACCACCATAACGAGAGAGATTCATGAAGTTCCTGATGTAGGTGTTGACGTTATCATTTCCTTGCTTCAGGTTGAGAAAAGCCTCCTTCATCCTTTCCATTACAATCTCTAAGAGAAACTGCTCTTTGAAAGCTGCAGTGAACCTTTCCCAAGTTGGCTGGAAACCAGTGCAGCTTGCCTTCAAGTAATTTTCCCACCAAAGAGCTGCATCTCCCTTCAGAAGGTGAGTAGCACACTTGACCCACTCCTGCTCCGGAACATCAGCAGTCTCGAGCAACCTTGACATCTCACGTAGCCAATCATCCGCATCCAGTGGGCGATCAGACACATCAAACTGACGAGGGTTGAATTTCAGGAAGCTCTTGATGTCTCCTCGCTTGGGAGGTGGAGGAAGTGGAGCAAACTCATTTCTTCTGACGCTTTCTTCCAGACGCTGCTGGTTCTGCTGCATTGCTGCCAGGGCATTAGCTATGTTTGACAACGCGGCCCCAAGTTCTGGTGGTATATCCTCATCTGAACGGCGTGGTGGAGCCATCCTGAGATTGATATAAAACACAAGTCAGTACTATAATGGAGAATGATAATAATCCAAAATAGTACCAAGATGGAATTAACCAAGATTAAAGGATACAATTTACTGAGATGATATTAAAATATCAACAAAGTTCAAAGCACCTAAAAATATATTAAGCATATCGCACACGACTGAAAAGGAGTGTGGTACACAAATATATCAAAGAAAAATTTTCCACAAATTTCGGCATGAAAATACCAATAGATGCGCAAAATTACTTAACGAATCAAGATTAGTGACTCTACCGATTCAATATACAAAAGCGAATGATAAGAGTAGTGGTATGGTCGCGACTCCATCCCGCACTCAGATCATTACTCCGCATATGACAAAGTGGAACACATATCCTAACCCCTTCTTCTCACGACGAAACCTAAAGATTGGTAACTACGGAAACGAACACCCCAAACAAGATAGCGTCGGATACAAAGAGTAAGACAGATGGCGTCGGTTTGCAAAAGCCTGTCGGTATGGAATGTACCAACAGTTGATAACCAAAGGCAGATAAGATAACAACTTGGATGCAACAGATAGACAAGGGATTACACACACACACACACAACCTATGGTACTACGGAAACCCAGAACACGTGAATCCTAGTTTGAACTTTGAGAAGAGGATTGAAAACGTTGCACTTCCTTACCAGAAAAGGGTGGGTGGGTGGGTGGGTAATAAGAAAAGTGGAAGCAGTCCTACTCTCGAGTTTTGTTTTTCCCTAGTATACATAAATACCAAAATATTTGCTAGACTGACAACGACCGTTTGGCTGAAACCCTGAAGGTCGGGATGGCTCTGATACCAATTGTAACTACCTCGGTGAATTACGCTCCTAGATACAAGCCTGGATGAGCGGTAGTGGTTGAAATAGTACGGTGGGGCCCTAAAAGCCACTCACGGGTAGACCTTTCGGCCGTCCCAACCACTTCCATCTCATCGGGACCTATACGGGCGGCGTAATCGGCAGGCGAAGGGATCAACTACATACACAAGTGGGTATGTATGCAAGCCACCATACAAGAGTACATCAGAGCCACACCATCTATAAAGAAAGGAAATATAGCAACGCCATACGGCAAGATCCAAATGACCTAGATAGATCTAATATTTTAGGATACTTCCTCATACAGCACACATCAGAGTATCATGCGGAAGCGGCAAACAAAGTCCGAGTACGGATAAGAAGCAAATCGGCATAAGATGCCATAGAAATAAGCACATCCCAACCACAGATCTCACAGATCCCCGATCCCGGAATCTCTACACCGAACGGTCGTTGCCCACATCATCAGCCTCTTCAACCCAGTATCCGTCCTGCGAGGGTACCTGTTCATCTGAACCAATAATTTATCGTGTGAGACCCTAAGGGTACTCAGCAAGTCTTAATGCCTCTAAAGGGGACACAACCTGGGGTGACGCAATTGCAGCGAAAGATAAACCCTAGCAGTTCTACAGATAAACGCTAACCATCCGCCTAACCAATGATAGACGGATGTCCGTGAATTAAGGACAACAGTTATGACGGTAATTTCATCAGATTCATCCTCCTCCTCACTTACCAATGAGGAAGCGGACGAACAACCTCCCATCCGTTGGCAATTTTATTAACCATTCCATGAGTGTTGCACTATTTACTAGTCAAATTACTTAGTCAGATTAAAGCGGTACTTTAGTTATGCTTGTCTATGATCGAGAAACTGTGCTCCAAGTCGTCCATAACCGCGGACACGGCTTTCAGAAAGTTTTACCCTGCAGGGGTGCACAAATAGCAACACACACTCGATCAACCTCGGAAAAACCAAATCAAAACCCAACGAGGCCTTCACGACAAAGCAATCACAGGATTCAGAATTATTTCAGGGGGCCACCCCATTGAGTAGACCCGCAACGAAGCCAGCTGACTCCGAGACGGACTCAAGGTTTGCGACAATGGCTGTAAACGACTGGGAACCCGAAAGTGTGGCTGGGCTTGTCGATACCGCGAAAACATTCCGCTTACCTAAACAGTACAGTATGCTCCTCGCACAATCGTAAATAAACAGTAGCATGGCATAAGTACAGGATAGTAAATAAAACCTCAAACTAGTTTGTGGCCCCAAGAAATAAGACGGAATCAAGCTCTGGCTCAGGAGGGTCCCATATACCTCCCGGATGTGGATAGCGCGATAAATCTTGGAACAGGAATCAAGTACTCGGGGTCTTATGGGACACAAGTGAGCAGGAAAAACCAAATAGCAGATGTTGCTCACCGGTGCCACTTTCATTAGTTATCCCATTACTACTCAGGTTAAGTTGTTTAGGTACCTCGTTATCCAACAGACTCTCACATACCCTACACATGCTGTTCTACGACTCGCATGGCTCAAACAACTCCTGTAGTAATGGCTCATGTGATGGAGGAACAAGCTTGGTGGGGTGTAAAAGTAAAGGCTATGCATACTTGGGATTCAATTTAATGCAATCGCGACTCAATGATGCAAGAATAAGATAGAGGCAATAGGTACTGTATGTATGCAAGCATGTGGTAGTGCTTGCCTGGCAACTCAGTTGAAGCGAGAGACGGATCTGGGTAGTGCTCCTGGTTCTCTTGATATGCTCCCTGCTCAGAGTCTATCCGAGAAAAACCAAACAAACAAGGGCCAACATGAATATAGAGCACAAGCATAGGAATAAGATGCGTCAAGCAAACAATCATGCCATGATGAATGATGCACAATTTGCATGGCATTAATGTAGCATAGCATGGTTGAGGTGTGGAGACAAGAAATAACATTTTAATGGGGTTTTGGTTCACATTTGTTGCCATAACAGTTGCTGTACACTATATATTTATATGATGCATGCTGCAATTGAAGTCATGGGTAGCATAAACAGAAAGTTCTCGTCGAGCTGATCATATTAGACATATCATTTGCTAAATTCGGAGTTATGTTTCAAAAGTTATTAATTATTTAAGTTCTAGTGGCATTTGTGGTAATTTAATTCAACTTGGAATTTTAAATGTGCAAACGGAAATTTGAATAGCTTATTTGAAATCCTCTCATTTTTCTGGTCCAGAAACATATACCATATGTATTATTTGAGTTTGTTTTCCAAAAGTTATATTAAAACAGAAATTGAATTTGAATTTAAATAATTGGATTTAGTTTTTGAATTTAAACAGACAATCAGCCAAACTTTGTACCCAGGCTCAGCTAGCCCCAGACGCTGACAGGGTGACCGGCGCTCACCCGGACCCACATGCCAGTGGTTGGGAGGAAGGTGGACCGCGGGTTAAATAAACAAAACAAGAGGAACCTTTTTATAAAACGCACCCCGAGACTGACAGTGGGGCTCCAAGGACCGCGGTTTGACAAAAAGGTTTGGGGGGGTTTTGTGCAAAGCGGACAGCGATACTGTTTTTCTTCCTAATCGCCGCGAGCGACAGAGAGGCGGGGTGGGGATCGAACCCGCGCCCTCTGGCGTGCTGGCGACGGCGGTTGCCACTGCGGTGCGTGTGCGATTGATGACAGAGAGGCGGACTGGGTCTAGTTAGGTCGCCGCGTGACGCTGGAGCAAACAGACGCCACGCTCGTCTGTGCACCGAGGGTGCTCGACGGAAGGGCCGGCGGATCTAGGGCGGCGCGGCGAGGCGGACCGTGTCAGGGAGGAAGAGGGGCTCACCGCGAGGCTGTCGGTGGCGGTGGTTCGGCTCGAGGCGCAGGCGATCGACGGCGGAGCTGACGCCGGGCGCAGCTAGGGTTTGTCGGGGCGGCGCCGACGTGCAAGGCTACTGGGGGCTTCTCCTCCTCCTCGCTGGGTACGGGGCGACGTAGAGGTCCCTCGCGACCTCCTCGACACCCGCAACTGCCACGCCACCGGCTAGGTAGATGGGGCAGGAGGTAGACTGGCGGTGGACGGCGCTCAGGGGTAGACAGTGACGAGGGTGAGGGAAGAGGGGAGGCGAGGCCCCTGGGATGGATCTGGGTAGCAGGGGAGGTTGAGAGAGGGGGTAGATAAGGCCAGAGGGGGAGAGGATGCCGTGGTTGCCGTGTGGGAGCAGCTGGGGATAAAGGTGGCCTCGGCCACCTTTTCTCCACCTCCTCACGTGCTCGGTTCGGCCAAGGCAGGGCAGGGGCAGGGCTGGTAGAGCTAGGGAGGCTGCCAGGTGGACCTGGGGGAAAGCTCGTGGCTCAGGCAGGTAGGAGGGGCCCTAGGGCAGGGAGAGAAAAGAGGGGGAGGGGGCCGGCTCGGGCTAGGGTTAGGTGACGGGGTGCCCTTGATTGTGAGGGTGGGGTAGATAGTGGAACATGGTGATCATGTGGCCAGCTAGGTTAGCTAGAGGGGAGAGAAAGAGAGAAGCAACTTAGGGTTTGATTTAGTTTAGGTGGGTTTTAGAGTGTAGCTAGGATGGGGCATGGGGTAGCTTAGGTGGTTTAGATTTTGAGAGGGGGAAGGTTTGATGCTAGATGCTCTTCCGACAAGATCCAATCTTGCACCAAACAACCCACAACAAGAACCAAGACTAGAGCAAGGGAGGAAGGTGATGATGGCAAGGATGGCTAGGGTGATGGGGTTTAGGCATGTTCAAACAAGACCAAACCCAAGGGGTAGAGAGATGTTCCATGTAAAATCCAAATAAAAACAAATGTCAAGCTAAGGGGCACTTGCATGGGCCATGCATAGTTAATTGGTACCATATTTATCTTTGTGAAAACAAGATTAATTACATGGCACTTTCCTATGCATTCCCAAGTGTGGAAATAGGCCCAAGCAAAAGAAATTAGAAAGAATTCCATGTGGGGTATGAGGAGATGATCACATTGGAATATATTTGGGACTTGCTAGTGTGTATATGCCACTAGGTATTTAATAAGCCCACAAAAATATTCCCATATGATGATAACCCCAACAACACCCATATGGAAGCTAGGGAGAAAGGGTCCCACTCACAAGGCATGCAAAGGTGGCCGTGTGGCTCTCATGCATCAATAATGTGAAAACAAAATGATGCCAAGATGAGAACATGTGGAAAAGAAGAAGGATCCATCCCAACCCACATGAGCTAGAAGTAAACTCAAATAAAATGCCAAGCTCATATTAATTGGATGGTGGATTTATAAGGTTGTGAAAGAAAAGGTGGTGGAGTTAATAAGAGATATGCCCCCAACTCAACTTGGGCATTTAACAATATATCAAGAACCAAATACAATATCAAGAGGCAACTACAATTAATAATGCACATGAGATAAGAACCAAACAAGAAGGGGTTTTTATATGATGCCCAAATGCAAGGTGACATGATGACATGAGCATGATATGATGATGATGCAATAATTATATGTTGGAAGTGGCCCTTTTATTACTAGAAC
This sequence comes from Avena atlantica, assembly GCA_910589765.1. Taxonomy (NCBI): domain Eukaryota; kingdom Viridiplantae; phylum Streptophyta; class Magnoliopsida; order Poales; family Poaceae; genus Avena; species Avena atlantica. The sequence continues at coordinate 42,297,642 of OU342736.1, read as the reverse complement.
AAGTAGCATTACAGGTGTTAGACAACTGGGATGCTACAACGGTTCTGGTAAGACTCTGTATGGAATCGATAACCATTCACATCATACTTCTCATACATCTCGACTTTATGGTTACAACCCTGGGAGACACATCTCAACTCATCCAACATCTCAACGTTGGGATCGGCTCCCTACAAGTTGCATACAAATTGTGCATTAGTTACGTGTAATAAGAGGGACAAGTCACGGATTGCCAGGTAAGAGGGACAGGTTATAAATTACCTTTTCATAGAACCAAGACGTGAAATTTTTCTTTCCGGAGGCACCCAGTTTTAGAAGGGTTCCCAACTCCGCATCATCGGGATCCGTCGTTCCCGACCACATTTCATACGTGAATTGGATAAAAGGAGAAAATACGCATTAGATAAAAACCGACTTACTAGTTGCAAATGAATTTGTTCACCATTTTACCTAAGGAAATTGGGCACTTGATTTTCTTCCTCCTCTTCATTCTCACCGCGGACCACTCCTTCATGTTCATAAGCACAAAGAGCATTATGCAATCCTTCTCTTCCTTTTTCAAGGTATAAATTTTTGTGCCACTGGCCTTGCCACCGGGACACTGGAAGAGGAGGAGCTTGGGGTCATGCTTCGGCTCGTCGACATTGTACCGACAGACCTAGTTATGCATAGTGGGAACATCATCGCCATAGTATGTTGTCGTGGCGTATGTTATCTCCTAGAGGAGAGTTGACTCAGCTATGCATGCTTCAATCTTATTTTTTTTCCACATTTGGTTCGAATATACTTAAACTCTCTCTCAATACAAAACTGCCAACGAAACTGCACCGGTCCACCCAAGAGTGCCTCGTTCGAGAGATGCACAATGAGATGTAACATCGGAGTAAAGAAGCCTGACAGAAAGACTGTCTCTAACTTGCATAGCAACTCCGGCACTAGATCATTCAGCTTCTCAATCATCAAGGGACATATCTTCTTGGCACAAAGCGTGCGGAAGAAATGGCTCAACTCTGCAGGCACTCGCCAGATATGCTTAGGAGATACCCTCGAACCATCACCAGCATCAGCCGCTCAATCTATATATGATAGTCGTGACTCTTGAGCCCAGTGACTTTTCCAGTTGCCAGATTGACTCCCTTGCTCATATTCAAACAATAACCATCAGGGAACATCACGACGAATTTAAGCCACCCCAATGGCTGCTTCTTTTGGAGGCTATCAAGGAAGAAGTAGGCATGCGGCTTGACCCAATTTTTTCGATTGCGTTCAGGAGGTTGCATGCATAGTCTCTTCCTATCACATAGCTCCTCAACATCGACTCTAGCCTTGACATTATCCTTTGACTTTTTAGGAATGTTCAGAATTGTGTAAAAGAGAGACTCTGCGACATTCTTTTCAGTGTGCATCACATCGATGTTATGGGGAAGTTCGCAGTCCTTGTAATGCTCAAGCTTCGTTATGTCTGCCTCGTGTGTCCAGTTGTGCATTTTTCCATATCCCTCAAACTGTGGGAAACCGGACGCGGTACGCATGAGAGCACGTAACTCAGCATCAACAACAACACCATCGAACGTTGGTATCTCTTTTTCTTCAAGAACAACTTTTCCCTTGATGAAGTTCTTTTTGTCTTATCTGAACGTATGGTCTCCTTTGAGGTATGGTCGATGCGTGTCAAATGCGGAATACTTTTTACCCGTTTTTAGCCAAAGGAACTCAAGTAGATGCCTGCACACTGGGCATGGCCACTTACCAGCTATACACCATCCATGGAATAGAGCGTAACCAGGCATGTCGTGCATGGAATAGTGGAACTAAACTTTCATGTAGAAGTTTTTCTTTGATGCACGGTCGTATGTCAACGTCCCGTGGTGCCAAGAGTGGTTCAGATCTTCCACAAGCGGCTGCATGTACACACTCAAATTCTTCCCCGGGTATTCAGGCCCTAGAATGATCAACGACAGGAATATGGTCTTCCTTTGCATTAGGGCTCCGGGAGGGAGATTGAGCGGAATAACAAACACGGGCCAACAGCTATACGAGGCAGTCGACATACCATATGGATTGAATCCATCTGTTGCTATAGCAATTCTGACGTTCCGAGCCTCTCCTGCCTCATCGGGATGGTCTCTATCAAAGTTCTTCCATGCCTTACCATCAGATGGATGTCCCATCTTTACCCGTCCTTGCTCATCCTCGTATCTCTTCCCCGTCTTGTGCCACGTCATTTGTGTGGTAGACTCCTTGGTCATGTAAAGCCGCTAGATTCTTTTTATGAATAGGAGATAACGAAGTATCTTCATGGCGACTTTTGTCTGCGTCATCTGACCATCGTCTCCCTGTACCTCATGATACCTAGAGGCCCCACACTTGCTACAGTAATTGTCATCCGCAAACTGTTTCCAAAACAAGAGGAAACCTTTTGGACAACAATCTATCTTTTGGTATTCCATACTGAGCGCTCGCATGATTTTCTTTGCTTCGTACATGGTTTTAGGCAGAGAATGCCCTCGGGCAACATGTTACCATAACTTTGCAGATGGTCTTCAGAGCATGAACGGGTGTTGCCGTACTAGAGCTTTTTGGCTAGTGCTTGCGAGATGGCATCGAGCTGAGAAATCTTTGAACCCTTGTACAGAGGCCTCTTAGCAGAGGCCATCAAATCATAGAAGGCCTTCATGCTTGGCTCCGGATCCTCTGGTTCACGAGGTTCCTCCTGTTCTGGCGGTTTATCTAGTTCATGTGAAGGTGGCGAATCTGGCATGTCGGCATCATGGAAATCATCTAGCAAATTTCTAATCCCATCGCTCTCATTACCATTGATCCGCTGTCGCATCACCTCACCTCTATCACTTTCGTACTGATTAAAGTCAACCGTTGTGACGAAGTCCCGCATATAACCATATCTGCAAAGGTGTTTTTTCATTTCCTCCTTTGACTGACGATGATGCTTATTACAATGAGCGCAAAGGCAAGTTGGACGAATGCCTGCCTTTGAACAACGCGCTAACTCCTTCCCTAAGAGATCAGTCTTCCATGCCCACTCATCTGTTCTATCAACAACACTAGTACGACCACTATACATTCATCCATTATCAGCCATCCTCTGTTTTATTGGGAGCCAAACAATAAACATAGCATTTCATATCAAATAATAGCGTGAAACTAAATGCATCATATTTTCTATTTATCTACCGGGAAAAACGCATGACCTACATCTCTAATAGGTATAGATGGTCTTAGAAGCCGCCGGATCCGTAGATTGAGTACGTTCTCCATGCTCTACCCCGCTCCGAGCCAGAATTTAGGCAGCACCTCCCCGCTGCTCTCCCGATACACGTCTCGGCAAAAAGCCAAGAGGATGTGCATCTGGAGAACAATGGGGAAGTGCTACCAAAATCCTGAGTTTGCCGTCGTCGACTTCGTCGTTCGCCCGCCTCGCCGACCCTCGCCTGCACCCTGGTGAGCCCCCAGCAACCCCCACTGGCCGCGCTAGGTTTCTTTCTCGCCGGCGTTGCCCAACGTCGACGATGACTCCCAGCCGTTGGATTAGAATCAGATCGAATGACCCACGTTGCCCCGTACCGCTTCGCACCCCCTGTCTCACTGACGAGTGGGGACAGCCACTTAAGCATACCGCGGAAGCACTGCGCTTAGCAGGCCGGCCCAGTATCGTTTCCCGTGCAGCCCAGTTATTTGAATTAAACCTTTTCCATTTTATTTCAAACACACTTCTGTACCCAGTTTCAAAAATCAACCCAGGTCTATTCATTGCACCAAATTGAATGAAACCAATTTTGTTGGAAAGGTCTGGGAATGCTGAATCCAAGCCCGTTGGATTCAAGTCATTTGGATCTATAGATCACCCATGGTAAAAATAACAAGGTAGAAGCTTTTCTGCATTCAAACATTTTTCAAATTCAAACCATAATAGCTTTTGAGTTCATTCCAACTCTCAAAAATCACATTTAACCATACCTTTCAGAATATATAAAAATATATAGGTTTACTTGTAGAAATAATGTTCAAGTAATAAAAGAATGCTACATAGGCATTTCTAGTCACTTTATTTAATTAAAATAAAAGGGTAAAACCTTATTAAATTGTGACACCGCTTTAAATCACATTCCCATGAACTAAAATATGTGGTGATGACATGTGTCAACATGATCCCATGTTTGGTTTGGAGAATATTAAATCTTAAGTAGTTTTTCAATGAGTAGAAATTACTTTTCTAAAAATAAAAGGAATTAAACCAAGCCTTAATCTTGTAATTTTAGAGATGATGTTAGATCATCTATAGGACCCTTGTGTGTGATGATTGCAAGTAGTTAAGTATTGTTTGGTGACTGTGTACCCCGTATTTATTTATAGACGCTAGTACCGACCAAGGATACAAGGAGGAAGGAGGATTCTACGAAGAAGAAGCCGAGGAGAATTTCAACCACTGCTCTGCACAAGGCAAGCTAAAACTTGCAATACATTCTACTTTAGCAAGCTTTATTAACTAAGTGGACCAATGCAATCTAACCCTTGCAAGATACCCTACTGATGCCACAAACCACTACTTGTTACTCTGCCCACTATATGCCTTAAGCATATGTGATCATATCCACTTGATAAACCAATCCTAGTTTTTACTTACAAGCTTTATACTTTATTTCCTTATCAAAGCTATTACTTAGAGTACTTAAGTGAATTATAGATAATAGAAAGATATCTGAAAGTTGCATAAAGAGCAAAATTTGGCCTAAGCTAGATAATCTTGTTGTCATCTTAAGGCATGAGATTGAACTTAGTTAGAACTCCACTAGTTTACCACCCCTCATTATTGCTTACCCCCACCTGTAGATGCTAGTGCTAAGCATAAAACTTGATCAACTTTATATGGGAATACTTGGTGGAAAAATGGTCATGAAAACCTTGGAATGATGGATCATTCTATTGAAATGTTTTGGACATGTGTTTCCGAACACCCGATGATTTTGGTGATGAAAATGTTGAGGCATGAGCCTTATCCCTTTATAAAACTGATGGTTGTCTGGATGCGATACCATTCCAATTTTATCGTAAAACCACAATACCCGAAGATTGGGTAGGGCTTGACTGGAAACTTATATACCTTAGTATTAGTTCCCTCATGGCCAAGGTCTGAGCTGAGGCTACCTTGTGAAGATTGTCCACCTGTGCAGTACCCAAGATGACAGTTAGTCATGGTTGGGAGGCCAAACTCACAGGAGAGGTGCGTATACTAGGGCGTGTAATTGAAAGATTAGGATTGATTATCCGCATACTGAGTATGGTGAATTCAGGATTTGTTCCTGACGGATGTATCGAATGTTGTGGTGAAAGTGTACAATCTCTGTAGAGTGTCAAACTATTCGAATAGCCGCGTCCGCGGTTATGGACAGTTGGAGTGGCCATACTGTTCCCCCGTTAGACTTTTCAAAATGACTTGTGAAATGAATTGAGACTTTGACTTGACCACAATAGGGTTGTGATATGAAATACAAGATCCCATTTAGGAGTTATAAAATTGTGATTAGCTTTGGAACTTCATAGAGATAAATATGGCTTTTGCAAAACAACCCTAGAGCCTAGTGTCTATTATCCAAAAAACCCTTTCACTTGTTTGTATTAGTTTGCAAGTAATTAAACAGTACTCATGGCTTTGTCCTTGGCTATTCCCATGGCCAGACTATGAAGAGGATTACCTGGAGGAAGCACCCCAGGAAGATTACGACATCTAGGATCATCTCCCATCGTCAGCATTGCCTGTGACCCCGAAGATGGAGCTTCACCTACGCTACCGTTATTATTACGTATTCCGCTGCTTGATGTTGTATTAAGAACTGGATCATGAGATCCCTATTTGTGTAAGAACTTATGTATCGTGTGTAATGGATGATGTACTATGGTATCCAATTCTGTTATGTCTCGCAAAAATGGTAATCCTGGGATTGCGATGTATGGCATAACAGGCATCTAGGATTAAAAATCCGGGTGGAGGAGGAGGTAGGGGCGCTGGGGGAGGCGAGGTGTAGGAGAATGCTGGGGGTAGGAGAGGTGGAGGAGGATGCTGGGGGGAGGAGAGGTGGAGGAGGATGCTGGGGAGGCGAGGTGGAGGGGACGAGGGGAGGCAGGGGATGCAGAGGAAGGAGGGGGTGCGGGAGGAGGGGAGAGCGTCCGGCGGGGATGTAGGGGAGGAGAGGAGGAGGCGAGGAGGAGGAGATGCAGGGGAGGTGGAGGGGATGCCGGCGGGGAGGAGGGAAGGCAGGGGATGCAGAGGGGAGAAGGGGAGGAGGGGATGCAGGGGGGATAAGGGAGGATAGGGGAGCGGCCGGCGGGGAGGCGGGCGGGCAGGAGGATGAGGGGGAGGGGTCGACAGTGATGGCTCAGGGGAAGGAGGGGCACGACGGCGGGGTGGCGGCGGAGCGGCGGCAGGTTTTCCTGCAGCTGGGAGAGGAGATAGAGAGATGGGTGGAAGGGAGGGGTGCCTGTGGGCCTTATACACTTGAAGTCTAGGCCGACGGCAAAGCCGTCGGCGTAGGCAGACCCAAAAAATGCCCAAACATAGGCCGAAAGAAAAGCCGTCAGCGTAGATGAACTAAAAACTATAAAAAAATATTTTTTACTAAACTTCTAAAAAATATAATATTCATAAAATATAATATTAAACATCTATCTATACTTTTTTGTGTGGTTATATTATGCAAGTTTTGGAGACATCCTCGTGTTCCGGTGCTAGTTTCCCAGGTAAATCCTACACCGAAACCTTAATCGCGTGCAACGTGGACGGGAGATAGGTTTTCCATATAGGGGCATTCCACCACCTTGTGCATGTATTCTAGGGCCACACGCATGTTCCCGTGGCATCCCGGCCGTCCGGCGCTCCTTTTCCAACGAAACCCTAATCCGAGGGCCCGCGGGTCTACCCCATAGAATTCTCCGTACGAGTGTTGAACAATGCACTCTCTTGGTGGTTTAGGTTTGTTTAGGTCATATCTACATGGAAAACCAAGGATAGGCCCAAGGTTACATCGGTTTACCCTCGTTTGGTCCGCGGCGAGAGCCTGCTCCTACATGTCCAGCACACTTATGTAAGTGTTATCGCATGCAACGTGGATGGTCACACCCGGGAGCTAGGTTTTCCATCTAGGGGCATTCCACCACCCTTATGCATGTATTCTAGGGCCACACGCATGTTCCCGTGGCATCCTGGCCCTCGGGCGCTCCTTTTCCAACGAAATCCTAATCCGAGGGCCCTGCGGGTCTACCCCCGTAGCATTCTCCGTACGACGGTTGAACAATGCACTCTCTTGGTGGTTTAGGTTTGTTTAGGTCATATCTATATGGAAAACCAAGGATAGGCCCAAGGTTACACCGGTTTACCCTCGTTTGATCTGCGGCGGGAGCCTGCTGGTACATGTCCAACACACTTCTATAAGTGTTATCGCATGCAACGTGGACGGTCACACCCGGGAGTTAGGTTTTCCATCTAGGGGCATTCCACCGCCCTTATGCATGTCTTCTAGGGCCACACGCATGTTCTTGTGGCATCCCGGCCCTCGGGCGCTCCTTTCCGACGAAACCCTAATCTGAGGGGCCCGCGGGTCTACCCCCGTAGCATTCTCCATACGAGGGTTGAACAATGCACTATCTTGGTGGTTTAGGTTTGTTTAGGTCATATCTACATGGAAAAACAAGGATAGGCCCAAGGTTACACCGGTTTACCCTCGTTTGATCCGCGGCGAGAGCCTGCTCCTACATGTCCTGCACACTTCTATAAGTGTTATCGCATGCAACATGGACAGTCACACTCGGGAGGTAGGTTTTCCATCTAGGGGCATTCCACCACCCTTATGTATGTATTCTAGGGCCACACGCATGTTCCCGTGGCATCCTGGCCCTCGGGCGCTCCTTTTCCGACGAAACCCAAATCCGAGGGCCCCACGGGTCAACCCCCGTAGCATTCTCCGTACGAGGGTTGAACAATGCACTCTCTTGGTGGTTTAGGTTTGTTTAGGTCATATCTACATGGAAAACCAAGGATAGGCCCAAGGTTACACCGGTTACCCTCGTTTGATCCGCGGCGGGAGCCTACTCCTACATGTCCAGCACACTTCTATAAGTGTTATCGCATGCAACATGGACGGTCACACCCGAGAGCTAGGTTTTCCATCTAGGGGCATTCCACCACCCTTATGTATGTATTATAGGGCCACATGCATTTTCCCGTGGCATCCCGGCCCTCGGGCGCTCCTTTTCCGACGAAACCCTAATCCGAGGGCCCCGTGGGTCTACCCCCATAGCATTCTCCGTACGAGGGTTGAACAATGCACTCTCTTGGTGGTTTAAGTTTGTTTAGGTCATATCTACATGGAAAACCAAGGATAGGCCCAAGGTTACACCAGTTTACCCTCGTTTGATCCGCGGCGGGAGCTTGCTCCTACATGTGCAGCACACTTCTATAAGTGTTATCGCAGGCAACGTGGGCGGTCACACCCGGGAGCTAGGTTTTCCATCTAGGGGCATTCCACCACCCTTATGCATGTATTCTAGTGCCACACGCATGTTCCTGTGGCAACTCGGCCCTCGGGCGCTACTTTTCTGACGAAACCCTAATCCGAGGGCCCCACGGGTCTACCCCCGTAGCATTCTCTGTAAGAGGGTTGAACAATGCACTCTCTTGGTGGTGTAGGTTTGTTTAGGTCATATCTACATGGAAAACCAAGGATAGGCCTAACGTTACACTGGTTTACCCTCGTTTGATCCGCGGCGGGAGCCTGCTCCTATATGTCCAGCACACTTCTATAAGTGTTATCGCATGCAACATGGACGGTCACACCTGGGAGCTAGGTTTTCCATCAAGGGGCATTCCACCACCCTAATGCATGTATTTTAGTGCCACACGCATGTTCCCGTGCCATCCCGGCCCTCGAGCGCTCCTTTTCCGACGAAACCCTAATCCGAGGGCCCCGCAGGTCTACGCCCATAGCATTCTCCGTACGAGGGTTGAACTGTAGGGGTTCGTAGAATGGAAAACAAAAAATTTCTACCGCATGCACACAAACAAGCCAAGTTCTATCTACTAGATTGTAGCAACGAGTCGATAGAGGAACTTACCCTCGAAGATTCCAAAGCGGTTAACGAGAGCAGATTCTCGTGGGTGATGTAGTCGTACACTTGCCGATCTCAATATCGCGTTGACGATCCTTCCGGCGCTGCGTTCCGGCAGCGCTCCCGCAGTCGGTCACACGTTCGGTACTCGACGAAGACCTTCCTCTCCCTTGTTCCAGCAGGCAGCGGAGGTTGTAGCACTCTCCTCGCGATTCCGGCAGCACAACGGCGTGGTACCGGAAGTAGAGGGGAGATCTCGCAGGGCTTCGCCTTAAGCCGGAGCGACTATGGTGGACTATGAGAGAGCCCTTGACGTTCTAGGGTTTAGACACGCCGAGGAAGAGGTGCTAGAGCCGGCGGCTAGGGCTTGGTGGTGCCCAAGTCGGCGGCAAGGAGAACCCTGGGAGGCGGCGGCAGCTGCAGGAGGTGGTGGCGCCAAGCTAGGGTTTAGAGGTAGGAACTTGTGTGTCTAGGAGGGGAGCCCTGCCCCTCCTCTTATAGGTGGAGGGAGGCACGCCTGGGGAGGGAAATCCCTCCCCAACTCGGACCCAAGGTGGGCCGGCGGTGGGAGGAGGAACTCCTCCCCCAAGTCGGTTTCAAACCTCCTTCTCCTCTTTCCCAAAACTAGCCGTTTGACTTTCAAACTAGCCGTTTGACTTTTTCAAACTAGGATTTGAATAAACCCTCTATTTTGGTACAGCGATGACACCTAGTACATGATGCAATCATATCAACTTTATATAACACATTCATGTACCCTTTCCCCTCTGGAGTGCCGGACATTCCGGAACCTTCTAGAACATTCTCGATGAAAACACCGGAACCATTCTCCAACTCCGAAACGGGACTTTACTTATATGAATCTTATTCTCCGGACCATTCCGGATCTCCTCGTGATATCCCGGATCCCATCCAAGACTCCGAACAACATTCGGTCTCTTACTCATCATTCCATAACTACTCAACAACATCGAATCCCTAAGTGTGTCTCCCTACGGTTCGTGAATTATGCGGACATGATCGAGACTCTTCTCCGATCAATAACCAATAGAGGAATCTGGAAATTCATATGGCTCCCACATATTTCTACGATTACTTTGCGATCGAATGAACCACTTACATACGATACCAATTTCCCTTTGTCTCACGATAGTTTACTTATCCGAGGTTTTGATCGTCGGTATCTCTGCATACCTAGTTCAACCTCGTTATCGATAAGTACTCTTTTCTCGTTCCCGTGGTATGTGATCCCTTGTGAGCCAGTCACATGCTTGCAATCTAATTGGATGACATTCCACCGAGAGGGCCCAGAGTATATCTATCTGTCATATGGATGGAAATATCCCACTCTTGATCCATGTGCCTCAACACATACTTTCCGAACACTCAATGCCACCTTTATAGCCACCCAGTTACGGTGTGGTGTTTGATGTCATCAAAGCATCCTTCCGGTGATGGTGATTAGCATGATCTCATGGTCGAAGGAATTAGGTTACTATGTATCAGAAAGCTAATAGCAAATGAACTATATTAAATGACTTGATCTTTATGCTACGCTTAACTATAGGAGTATGTCCATCACATCATTCTCCTAATGATATGACCCTGTTGTTAATAACATCTCTATGTTCATGATCAGGAAACCATGATCATATATTAACCAACAAGCTAGTTTAACAAGAGGCTTTACTAGGGACTCTTTTATGTTTACAAATCACACAAGTATTAATGTTTCCGTTTAATACAATTATAGCATGGTATGTAAACATTTATCATAAGTATGAAGATATGTTAATAACCACTTTATTATTGCCTCTTGGGCATATCTCCAGCATGAACAATGCAATCTCTTGGTGGTTTTGGTTTGTTTAGGTCATATCTACATGGAAAACCAAGGATACACCCAAGGTTACACCGGTTTACCCTCGTTTGATCCGCGGTGGGAGCCTGCTCGTACATGTCCAACACACTTCTATAAGTGTTATCGCATGCAACGTGGACGGTCACACCCGGGAGCTAGGTTTTCCATCTAGGGGCATTCCACCACCCTTATGCATGTATTCTAGGGCCACACGCATGTTCCCGTGGCATCCCGGCCCTCGGGCGCTCCTTTTCCAGTGAAACCCTAATCCGAGGGCCCCGCGGGTCAACCTCGTAGCATTCTCCGTACGAGGGTTGAACAATGCACTCTCTTGGTGGTTTCGGTCATATCTACATGGAAAACCAAGGATATGCCCAAGGTTACACCGGTTTACCCTCTTTTCATCCGCGGCGGGAGCCTGCTCCTATATGTCCAGCACACTTCTATAAGTGTTATCGTTGGCAACGTGGACGGTCACACCCGGGAGCTAGGTTTTCCATCTAGGGTCATTCCAGCACCCTTGTGCATATATTCTAGGGCCACACGCATGTTCCCGTGGCATCCCGGCCCTCGAGCGCTCCTTTTCTGACGAAACCCTAATCCGAGGGCCCCACGGGTCTACCCCCGTAGCATTCATTGTACGAGGGTTGAACAATGCACTCTCTTGATGGTGTAGGTTTTTTTAGGTCATATCTACATGGAAAACCAAGGATAGGCCTAACGTTACACTAGTTTACCCTCGTTTGATCCGCGGCGGGAGCCTGCTCCTACATGTCCAGCACACTTCTATAAGTGTTATCGCATGCAACATGGACGGTCACACCCGGGAGCTAGGTTTTCGGTCTAGGGGCATTCCACCACCCTTATGCATGTATTTTAGGGCCACACGCATGTTCCCGTGGCATCCCGGCCCTCGGGCGCTCCTTTTCCGACGAAACCCTAATCCGAGGGCCCCGCAGGTCTACGCCCGTAGCATTCTCCGTACGAGGGTTGAACAATGCAATCTCTTGGTGGTTTTCGTTTGTTTAGGTCATATCTACATGGAAAACCAAGGATAGACCCAAGGTTACACCGATTTCCCCTCGTCTGATCCGCGGCGGGAGCCTGCTCGTACATGTCCAACACACTTCTATAAGTGTTATCGCATGCAACATGGACGGTCCAACCCGGGAGCTAGGTTTTCCATCTAGGGACATTCCACCACCCTTATGCATGTATTCTAGGGCCACACGCATGTTCCCGTGGCATCCCACCCTCGGGCGCTCCTTTTCTGATGAAACCCTAATCCGAGGGCCCCGCGGGTCTACCCCCGTAGCATTCTCCGTACGAGGGTTTAACAATGCACTCTCTTGGTGGTTTAGGTCATATCTACATGGAAAACCAAGGATATGCGAAAGGTTACACCGGTTTACCCTCTTTTCATCCGCGGCGGGAGCCTGCTCCTACATGTCCAGCACACTTCTATAAGTGTTATCGCATGCAACGTGGACGGTCACACCCGAGAGCTAGGTTTTCCATCTAGGGGCATTCCACCACCCTTGTGCATATATTCTAGGGCCACACGCATGTTCCTGTGGCATCCCGGCCCTCGAGCGCTCCTTTTCTGACCCCACAGGTCAACCCCCGTAGCATTCTCTGTACGAGGGTTGAACAATGCACTCTCTTGGTGGTTTAGGTTTGTTTAGGTCATATCTACATGGAAAACCAAGGATAGGCCCAAGGTTACACTGGTTTACCCTCGTTTGATCCGCGGCGGGAGCCTGCTCCTACATGTCCAGCACACTTCTATAAGTGTTATCGCATGCAACGTGGAAGGTCACACCCGGGAGCTAGGTTTTCCATATAAGGGCATTCCACCACCCTTATGCATCTATTCTAGGGCCACACACATGTTCCCGTGGCATCCCGGCCCTCGGGCGCTCCTTTTTCAATGAAACCCTAATCCGAGGGCCCCGTGGTTCTGCCCCCGTAGCAATCTCCGTACGAGGATTGAACAATGCACTCTCTTGGTGGTTTAGGTTTGTTTAGGTCATATCTACATGGAAAACCAAGGATATGCCCAAGGTTACACCGGTTTACCCTCGTTTGATCCGCGGCGAGAGCTTGCTCCTAAATGTGCAGCACACTTCTATAAGTGTTATCGCAGGCAATGTGGACGGTCACACCCGGGAGCTAGGTTTTCCATCTAGGGGCATTCCACCACCCTTATGGATGTATTCTAGGGCCACACGCATGTTCCTGTGGCAACCCGGCCCTCGGGCGCTCCTTTTCCGACGAAACCCTAATCCGAGGGCCCCGCGGGTCTACCCCCGTAGCATTCTCTGTACGAGGGTTGAACAATGCAGTCTCTTGGTGGTGTAGGTTTGTTTAGGTCATATCTACATGGAAAACCATGGATAGGCCCAACGTTACACTGGTTTACCCTCGTTTGATCCGCGGCGGGAGCCTGCTCCTACATGTCCAGCACACTTCTATAAGTGTTATCGCATGCAACATGGACGGTCACACCCGGGAGCTAGGTTTTCCATCTAGGGGCATTCCACCACCCTTATGCATGTAGTATAGGGCCACACGCATGTTCCCGTGGCATCCCGGCCCTCGGGCGCTCCTTTTCCGATGAAACACTAATCCGATGGCCCCGTAGGTCTACCCCCGTAGCATTCTCCGTACGAGGGTTGAACAATGCAATCTCTTGGTGGTTTTGGTTTGTTTAGGTCATTTCTACATGTAAAACCAAGGATAGACCCAAGGTTACAACGGTTTACCCTTGTTTGATCCGCGGCGGGAGCCTGCTCGTACATGTCCAACACACTTCTATAAGTGTTATCGCATGCAACATGGACGGTCACACCCGGGAGCTAGTTTTTTCATCTAGGGGCATTCCACCACCCTTATGCATGTATTCTAGGGCCACACGCATGTTCCCGTGGCATCCCGGCCCTCAGGCGCTCCTTTTCCGATGAAACCCTAATCCGAGAGCCCCGCGGGTCTACCCCCGTAGCATTCTCCGTACGAGAGTTGAACAATGCACTCTCTTCGTGGTTTAGGTCATATTTACATGGAAAACCAAGGATACGCCCAAGGTTACACCAGTTTACCCTCTTTTCATCCGCGGCGGGAGCCTGATCCTACATGTCCAGCACCTTTCTATAAGTGTTATCGCATGCAACGTGGACGGTCACACCCGTGAGCTAGTTTTTCCAACTAGGGGCATTCCACCACCCTTGTGCATGTATTCTAGGGCCACACGCATGTTCCCGTGGCATCCCGGCCCTCGAGCGCTCCTTTTCCGACGAAACCGTAATCCGAGGGCCCCGCAAGTCTACCCCCGTAGCATTCTCTGTACGAGGGTTGAAAAATGCACTCTCTTGGTGGTTTAGGTTTGTTTAGGTCATATCTACCTGGAAAACCAATGATAGGCCCAAGGTTACACCGGTTTACCCTCATTTGATCCGCGGCGGGAGCCTGCTCCTACATGTCCAGCACACTTCTATAATTGTTATCGCATGCAACGTGGAACGTCACACCCGGGAGCTAGGTTTTCCATCTAGGGGCATTCCACCACCCTTATGCATCTATTCTAGGGCCACACACATGTTCCCGTGGCATCCCGGCCCTCGGGCGCTCCTTTTTCGATGAAACCCTAATCCGAGGGCCCCGTGGTTCGGCCCCCGTAGCATTCTCCGTACGAGGATTGAACAATGCACTCTCTTGGTGGTTTAGGTTTGTTTAGGTCATATCTACATGGAAAACCAAGGATAGGCCCAAGGTTACACCGGTTTTCCCTCGTTTGATCCGCGGTTGGAGCCTGCTCCTACATGTCCAGCACACTTCTATAAGTGTTATCGCATGCAACATGGACGGTCACACCCGGGAGCTAGGTTTTCCATCTAGGGGCATTCCACCACCCTTATGCATGTATTTTAGGGCCACACACATGTTCCCGTGGCATCCCGGCCCTCGGGCGCTCCTTTTCCGACAAAACCCTAATCCGAGGGCCCCGTAGGTCTACGCCCGTAGCATTCTCCGTACGAGGGTTGAACAATGCAATCTCTTGGTGGTTTTGGTTTGTCTAGGTCATATCTACATGGAAAACCAAGGATAGACCCAAGGTTACACCAGTTTACCCTCGTTTGATCCGCGGCGGGAGCCTGCTCGTACATGTCCAACACACTTCTATAAGTGTTATCGCATGCAACGTGGAAGGTCCAACCCGGGAGCTAGGTTTTCCATCTAGGGGCATTCCACCACCCTTATGCATGTATTCTAGGGCCACACGCATGTTCCCGTGGCATCCCGGCCCTCGGGTGCTCCTTTTCTGATGAAACCCTAATCCGAGGGCCCCGCGGGTCTACCCCCGTAGCATTCTCCGTACGAGGGTTGAACAATGCACTCTCTTGGTGTTTTAGGTCATATCTACATGGAAAACCAAGGATATGCCCAAGGTTACACCGGTTTACCCTCTTTTCATCCGCGGCGAGAGCCTGCTCCTACATGTCCAGCACACTTCTATAAGTGTTATCGCATGCAACATGGACGGTCACACCCGGGAGCTAGGTTTTCCATCTAGGGGCATTCCACCACCCTTGTGCATATATTCTAGGGCCACACGCATGTTCCCGTGGCATCCCGGCCCTCGAGCGCTCCTTTTCTGACCCCACGGGTCAACCCCCGTAGCATTCTTTGTACGAGGGTTGAACAATGCACTCTCTTGGTGGTTTAGGTTTGTTTAGGTCATATCTACATGGAAAACCAAGGATAGGCCCAAGGTTACACTGGTTTACCCTCGTTTGATCCGTGGCGGGAGCCTGCTCCTACATGTCCAGCACACTTCTATAAGTGTTATCGCATGCAACGTGGAAGGTCACACCCGGGAGATAGGTTTTCCATCTAAGGGCATTCCACCACCCTTATGCATCTATTTTAGGGCAACACACATGTTCCCGTGGCATCCCGGCCCTCGGGCCCTCCTTTTTCAACGAAACCCTAATCCGAGGGCCCCGTGGTTCTACCCCCGTAGCATTCTCCGTACGAGGATTGAACAATGCAGTCTCTTGGTGGTTTAGGTTTGTTTAGGTCATATCTACATGGAAAACCAAGGATATGCCCAAGGGTACACCGGTTTACCCTGGTTTTATCCGCGGCGGGAGCTTGCTCCTACATGTGTAGCACACTTCTATAAGTGTTATCGCTGGCAACATGGACGGTCACACCCGGGAGCTAGGTTTTCCATCTAGGGGCATTCCACCACCCTTATGCATGTATTCTAGGGCCACACGCATGTTCCTGTGGCAACCCGGCCCCCGGGCGCTCCTTTTCTGACGAAACCCTAATCCGAGGGCCCCACGGGTCTACCCCCGTAGCATTCTCTGTACGAGGGTTGAACAATGCACTCTCTTGGTGGTGTAGGTTTGTTTAGGTCATGTCTACATGGAAAACCAAGGATAGTCCTAACGTTACACTGGTTTACCCTCGTTTGATCCGCGGCGGGAGCCTGCTCCTACATGTCCAGCACACTTCTATAAGTGTTATCGCATGCAACATGGACGGTCACACCCGGGAGCTAGGTTTTACATCTAGGGGCATTCCACCACCCTTATGCATGTATTTTAGGGCCACACGCATGTTCCCATGGCATCCCGGCCCTCGGGCGCTCCTTTTCTGACGAAACCCTAATCAGAGGGCCCCGTAGGTCTACCCCCATAGCATTCTCCGTACGAGGGTTGAACAATGCACTCTCTTGGTGGTTTTGGTTTGTTTAGGTCATATCTACATGGAAAACCAAGGATAGGCCCAAGGTTACAACGGTTTACCCTCGTTTGATCCGTGGCGGGAGCGTGCTCCTACATGTCCAGCACACTTCTATAAGTGTTATCGCATGCAACGTGGACGGTCACACCCGGGAGCTAGGTTTTCCATCTAGGGGCATTCCACCACCCTTATGCATGTATTCTAGGGCCACACGCATGTTCCTGTGGCATCCCGGCCATCGGGCGCTCCTTTTCCGACGAAACCCTAATCCGAGGGCCCCGCGGGTCTACCCCCGTAGCATTCTCTGTAGGAGGGTTGAACAATGCACTCTCTTGGTGGTATAGGTTTGTTTAGGTCATATATACATGGAAAACCAAGGATTGGCCCAACTTTACACCGGTTTATCCTCGTTTGATCCGCGGCGGGACCCTGCTCCTACATGTCCAGCACACTTCTATAAGTGTTATCGCATGCAACATGGACGGTCACACCCGGGAGCTAGGTTTTCCATATAGGGGCATTCCACCACCCTTATGCATGTATTATAGGGCCACACGCATGTTCCCGTGGCATCCCGGCCCTCGGGCGCTCCTTTTCTGATGAAACCCTAATCAGAGGGCCCCGCAGTTCTACCCCCGTAGCATTCTCCGTACGAGGGTTGAACAATGCACTCTCTTGGTGGTTTTGGTTTGTTTAGATCATATCTACATGGAAAACCAAGGATAGGCCCAAGGTTACACCGGTTTACCCTCGTTTGATCCGCGGCGGGAGCCTGCTCGTACATGTCCAACACGCTTCTATAAGTGTTATCGCATGCAACGTGGACGGTCACGCCCGGGAGCTAGGTTTTCTATCTAGGGGCATTCCACCACCCTTATGCATGTATTCTAGGGCACTACAAGAAATGTGTTATTCTATCGCCTTCTAATAGTGACCGTGGACAAAATCGTCATAGAATTATGATGATTTTGCACTAAATGGTCGTAAGGTATTCAGGAGGTTCAAAACCTTAGAAAATTACGACGATCTTGCTTAAAAACGTCATGGTTTTATTAGCTCAAATCGTCATAACCCAATGAATGTACCTCGGGGGGTATTGGTAGCTCACTATGACGATTTTAAATCGTCATATCGTGCAAATTAGAAAATGAGAGCTTGGTCACGTCAACAATTGTGCCTACATGTCATGTCTGCATGTCACTTTTTGACTATGTATTATATTCATGTATTAATATCCGCCTAGGTGGCACTACCGAGACCAAAGAGACTTGACGTGCTTGCCTTGGAATTATTTCCAAAAAATAATCTAGCCAACGATTTGAACTGATGACCTCCCTCCATTCACGAGCGCACCTTACCACCAGACCACAAGTTTTTGTGGCATATTACTACGACAACAGGTTAAACACTCAATATGTTATACCGTGAATTTAATAGACAAAAAAGGAGCGCTCAGCACTCGAACCGCAGACCTCCCAACAAATAGAAGGAACCTGACCACCACATCAACTTAAGTTAGATGTAATATATCTGCGCTCCTCCTATTTGACTAGAACGTGCGATTGCAACTGGGCCTGGTGGCCAAATTTCCCCTAATGGGCCTCGATGGGACTAGGTTTTTTCGTTTTTCTTTTTGTGTTTTTATATTTCTTTTGTATCTTTTTCATAAGAAGTCCAAAATAATTTATTTTTGTCTCTAAATATTTATGAATTTCATTAGATCATACTAGGATGTTAATTATAAATAGTATGATTTTTTAAATTGTGGATCTACTAATCCCATATTAGTCCATACTAAGGACAATATCATAATTCAAAATATGATTTTAAAACTAAGGTCTTGAATTCAAAAAATTTGGCCTTAAGTATCGCTAAACTTGCATTGGATCTCTGAAGAAACATCATATTGTGAGTTTAAAAATCATTTTTTCAAAAAATAATAGGCATTGGATGATGTACCTGTAGTTCAAATCGGACCCACTTCCTACTAATTCGGCAGGAATTTGTCTTTTTCGCCAGGGGTGGACGGAAAGGTTTGAGATACCCCGGTTGGGACATTTGTCCATGTAAGGTTGCCTATTATTTTTTAAAAATGGGATGATAGAATTTTGAAACTTTCAATTGGTAGCTGCTTCACAAAAT
The DNA here is from genome assembly GCA_910589765.1 of Avena atlantica. NCBI lineage: Eukaryota > Viridiplantae > Streptophyta > Magnoliopsida > Poales > Poaceae > Avena > Avena atlantica. Next base: position 42,278,771 of record OU342736.1, on the reverse strand, counting down.
GGCCCGTTTTTTATGCTCAGAAAATGAAAAATGGTTTTTCTATGCGACGAAAAAGAAAACTTCCTCCTGCGACATTGTTCTCCAACCCATGATACAGATGGGTGCATAATATGGGCATATTATCACAAACTATTCCATGATTCTAGCCATAACATTGGTCGTTTGGCCCGATAGCCATGAAACCTCGAACATGATATGTCATTTCTGAGAAGGTTTTTTCGAGACACTTGCAATATACCAAGTTTAGTATTTTTCCTTGCAACTATGTCACATAATAAGAAACCACACGAAGGATTTGCATTGATCGGACCATTTTTTAATTTTTTATGCCCGTTTCAAACTATGGTCAAAATGGCGGGTATGAAGGTTGTTAGCTCGAGGCTGAGCCTTGCTAAACTTGCATTGGATCTCTAAAGAAAATACATATTGTGAGTTTAAAAATCATTTTTTCAAAAAATAATGGGCATCGAATGATGTACCTGTAGTTCAAATCAGACCCACTTCCGGCTGATTCGGCAGGAATTTATCTTTTTCGCCAGGGGTGGACGGAAAGGTTTGAGGTACCCCGGTTGGGACATTTGTGCATGTAAGGTTGCCTATTATTTTTGAAAAATGGGATGGTAGCATTTTGAAACTTTCAATTGGTGGCTGCTTCACAAAATGGCCCGTTTTTAATGCTCAGAAAATGAAAAATGGTTTTTCTGTGTGACGAAAAAGAAAACTTCCTCCTGCAACATTGTTCTCCATCCCATGATACAGATGGGTGCATAATATGGGCATATTATCACAAACTATTCCATGATTCTAGCCATAATATTGGTCGTTTGGCCCGAAAGCCATGAAACCTCGAACATGATATGTCATTTCTGAGAAGGTTTTTTCGAGACACTTGCAATATTCCAAGTTTAGTATTTTTCCTTGCAACTATGTCACATAATAAGAAACCACACGAAGGATTTGCATTGATCGGACCATTTTTTAATTTTTTATGCCCGTTTCAAAAACTATGGTCAAAACGGCGGGTATGAAGGTTGTTAGCTCGAGGCTGAGCCTTCCTAAACTTGCATTGGATCTCTGAAGAAAAAAAAATATTGTGAGTTTAAAAATCATTTTTTCAAAAATAATGGGCATCGGATGATGTACATGTAGTTCAAATCGGACCCACTTCCTGCTGATTCGGCAGGAATTTGTCTTTTTCGCCAGGGGTGGACGGAAAGGTTTGAGGTATCCCGGTTGAGACATTTGTCCATGTAAGGTTGCCTATTATTTTTGAAAAATGGGATGGTAGCATTTTGAAACTTTCAATTGGTGGCTGCTTCACAAAATGGCCCGTTTTTTATGCTCAGAAAATGAAAAATGGTTTTTACGTGCGACGAAAAGGAAAACTTCCTCCTGCAACATTGTTCTCCATCCCATGATACAGATGGGTGCATAATATGGGCATATTATCACAAACTATTCCATGATTCTAGCCATAACATTGGTCGTTTGGCCCGAAAGCCATGAAACCTCGAAAATGATATGTCATTTTTGAGAAGGTTTTTTCGAGACACTTGCAATATACCAAGTTTAGTATTTTTCCTTGCAACTATGTCACATAATAAGACACCACACGAAGGATTTGCATTGATCGGACCATTTTTTAATTTTTTATGCCCGTTTCAAACTATGGTCAAAACGGCGGGTATGAAGGTTGTTAGCTCGAGGCTGAGCCTTGCTAAACTTGCATTGGATCTCTGAAGAAAAAACATATTGTGAGTTTAAAAATCATTTTTTCAAAAAATAATGGGCATCGGATGATGTACCTGTAGTTCAAATCGGACCCACTTCCAACTGATTCGGCAGGAATTTGTCTTTTTCGCCAGGGATGGACGGAAAGGTTTGAGGTACCCCGGTTGGGAAATTTGTCCATGTAAGGTTGCCTATTATTTTTGAAAAATGGGATGGTAGCATTCTGAAACTTTTAATTGGTGGCTGCTTCACAAAATGGCCCGTTTTTTGTGCTCAGAAAATGAAAAATGGTTTTTCTGTGCGACGAAAAGGAAAACTTCCTCCTGCAACATTGTTCTCCATCCCACGATACAGATGGGTGCATAATATGGGCATATTATCACAAACTATCCCATGATTCTAGCCATAATATTGACCATTTGACGCGAAACCATGAAATTTAGAATTGAGCAAGCCAATCAGAAGAGAAAATCAGACTATCCACAGATCACCAAATATAGAAGATCTCAGCCTTCCACTAGCCTCCATCCAACCGCCCAAAACTTCAGGTCGGTTTCTCCCGCCTCCCCATCCTCACACACAATTTATTCCTGTAATGACCAAAACGCCCTGTAGTTATAACAGTCAGGCACCACAGATGGGTTCAGGGGTAGTTTCGTGAAATCATATCAACCTTCTAGATCGCAATCGAGAGGGGAAAACCCTAATTCCCTCACGCGCTGCCCACCTCGATCCAGATCCCTTCCTCGCTATCCCCTCACGCGCCGCCGGCTCAGCGCCGCACCTCCGTCTCCCCCACCTCTGGCCACCACCGCCCTCACCTCTCTTTCACCGCCTCCCCCTTTCCGTCCCGTGAGCCCCGACCACCCTTATCCAGATCGAACCCCGACCGGCGTCCTCCCACACCGCATCTTCGTCCCGCCGCAAGATACCAACACAGGGCGCCTCCGGTGCTACTCCACCGTCGTATCCTCTTCCAGCTCCCCTAGCCGCGGTGCTCGACCTCTCCCCCACGCGCATACCTAGGAGCCTTAGCCGTGGGCTAGATCTTGCCCCCACTACGCTCCTCAGGTAACCCTAGCCGACCTAGCTCTGGCCATCGCCGTCTGCTGCTGCACCCCGTCGTGACGCCGACCTGGTTACCTCCGCCTATCCCAGACCACCGCCAAGCCGCTCCTTGCTCCCGCGTGTGTGTCCGTGGCTAACCCTTGTCGTGGATGGCGTTTGGCGTTGCAGCCGCGGTGGTCGCCAGCTCTGGCTCCTGGGCCTCCTACATCATCTACGACCCTGTCATCTTCGCCTACGACCACTGCAACGACGTCCGGGGCTCCTGCCTCGACCAACACCTATTGTTGCTGCACACGCGTCATACATGTCTTCGAGTTAAACAGGTAGTTTCAGGATCAGTTGCTGGCTTGCTACTAATAATCTAGAATTATTAGGTATGTATGGTGTAGATATAAATATTAGGTCATTTAGTCTGATTTTGGTTGTGGCTCGTCTGGTTAGTTTTGCAGGGCGAGTTTCTCTCACAGTACACAATACGGTTAGGATCTGCAAGAAGAACCAGGAGTATTTTCGTTTAACATATTACAGCTTCTTGTTAAAGAATTTGGTTCATTAGTTGTAATCCACTCTCTTGTATAAGAAAGTTAGTGCTTGTGTTAACTTAACTTTACTTGTAATCCACTCTTTGTTGCAAACTCCCTTATTCTTAACTGAATTAATTAACCAAACTTGCTGCAGAAAAACAAAGTTTCTTTATTTTCTTACTGTATATTCATGTAGTACTACTAGTACATATATGGACTAATTAGGGAAATATGGGCTTAACATGATTCTGTAAGTACACATGACTGAAACGTATCAAAAGATGGCTGCATGGTACAGTACTCACGTGTTTAGATAAAATTTAGAGAAAATAGCTGCAAGATAGCCACTGAATTGGTGTAAGATAATGCTTACGACATAAAAACATCTTTAGGCTTGTGTTATTAAGTGAAACACTGAAACTTTAGTGCAATGCTGCAACTTAGTTTGAACATGTAGTTTAAATTCGGAATATTTGTGGTCTTAGACAGATTATTATAGGTGAATCTCTAAACAATTTAGAATCTCCCATTTAGAATAGTGTGAAATACACTCAGGGTTTTCCTTGCATAGAGGCAGTAGATGTTGTTTTGATAAATTGTATGGGCTTTCTTATTGTTTTCTGTCTGCTTGCTTGCTTGTTTACATATTATTGTGAATTGAATTTGATGTCCATTTAATCCTCCTTATTATTTACTTATTGTTTTGATAGCTAATGTACCTGCATGTTCTCCTTGTACTATATGGACATCAACTTCCTCAGGTGGGGTGAAATTCAAGTCTGATAGCACCATACTGATCTGATTGCTGCTGCCCCTCTTTGTTCAGGTATGGGGTTGTTGCTGCTATGATTTCTAGGAAGTTTCATTTCTTGATTCAGGATGCTTCTGTACTGGGAAACCAAGAGCGTTGTTAGTGCAATATGTCCAAATTAGAGAACCATCTATGCTATGTTGATTTTAATTGATGGTAGTGCCAAACGTAATATGTCTGGATAGTGCCAGACTTATAGTGAGTTCATGTTGGATGTACCTAACTTAAGTTGGGTGTCCTAATAATTATAAAATTAGGATCCACTGTTTTTTTTCTAGCTCTGTATCCCGATAATTATAAATATTGTTTACCTATGCACCATGCCCTCACTTTATGGTCCATCAAGTGATTGTGATGTCTAAGTATGTACATGGTATTGCCTTTTTCTCTTGGACAGTGTGAATATTTAGGCTAAAAGAACTTCACTTTACTCTAGAAATTTGGTTCGTCCATGCTAACAGTAGAGTTTAATTCATTACAGTTTAATTCATTACTGATGATTGTGTTCAAGAGCCAGGACATAACCTGTATAATTTTTGCAGATGCTTGGTAAAAGCGTGTACCCACATGATCGTGCTGCTAAGGTTTTACTGGAATTCTTCTTGAGATGGACTACAACATGATCTTCATCTTATCGGGTCGCCTGATGTTCTGAAGTCCAAGGTGACAGAAGCTATGGAGCTCTTCTCTACTGTGCCTAGCAGCAGGCCAATGCCCTAGCTGATTAGCTTGCTGCTGACTCGCTGAGTGATCTCTTTGTACTTGCTTAGTTGGAGCGTGTCTTCTGTGCTTTCTATATGTGCTTGGTGTTTCAAATGCATCTTAACCGTGTTGATTATCAATAGATGAGACTTATGTTTGGTTAAATATTGCGATTGTAATTTGATTTCTTTGTGGATTACGTGTTTTGCTTGTCTGATGTACCAGTGAAATTGATCATATTTGGGCTCTAAATAGGCCTCAACCATTAATATTCTGATTCTGAAGAGTGTACAATTTAGAATAAAAGAATATAGAGGCTAAAACGAAAATGAAATGGATTGTGAACAGGCCGAAGCCCAAAACTTAAAAGGACCGAAAATGGCCAAAGCCTTGTAATTAAATGGATTTATAAAAGGCCTACGCCTAAAAAAAGAGCATCGAAAAGGCTAAGGCCTAGTTCATAAAAGACTAAAATTATTGGGCTTGACCTACATCAACCCCAATATGGACTAGGCTGATTTCCTGCCACGTTGGACGGACACGTAGGATTTGACCTGGCGAGGCCAATTTTCCCATGACGATATTGGATCATCATAACTGTTATGACGATCCAGTATCGTCATAGACTGTTATGACGATTTCACCAAAATCATCGTTATAGTTCATTTGCGACGCCCAGCTTTTGACGATCTCAAAATCGTCATAGAATCGTCATAAATGGACTATTGTGACGATTCTGTGGAAAAAATAGAGGGTCATATATAGCCAGATTCCTTGTAGTGGGGCCACACGCATGTTCCCGTGGCATCCCGGCCCTCGGGCGCTCCTTTTCCGATGAAACCCTAATCCGAGGGCCCCGCGGTTCTAACCCCTTAGCATTCTCCGTACGAGGGTTGAACAATGCACTCTCTTGGTGGTTTAGGTTTGTTTAGGTCATATCTACATGGAAAACCAAGGATAGACCCAAGGTTACACCGGTTTACCCTCTTTTCATCCGCGGCGGGAGCCTACTCCTACATGTCCAGCACACTTATGTAAGTGTTATCGCATGCAACGTGGACGGTCACACCCGGGAGCTAGTTTTTCCATCTAGGGGCATTCCACCACCCTTGTGCATGTATTCTAGGGCCATACGCATGTTCCCGTGGCATCCCGGCCCTCGAGCGCTCCTTTTCCGACGAAACCCTAATCCGAGGGCCCCGCGGGTCTACCCCCGTAGCATTCTCCGTACGAGGGTTGAACAATGCACTCTCTTGGTGGTTTAGGTTTGTTTAGGTCATATCTACATGGAAAACCAAGGATAGGCCCAAGGTTACACCGGTTTACCCTCGTTTGATCCGCGGCGGGAGCCTGCTCCTACATGTCCATCACACTTCTATAAGTGTTATCGCATGCAACGTGGAAGGTCACACCCGGGAGCTAGGTTTTCCATCTAGGGGCATTTCACCACCCTTATGCATGTATTATAGGGCCACATACATGTTCCCGTGGCATCCCGGCCCTCGGGAGCTCCTTTTTTGACGAAACCCTAATCCGAGGGCCCTGTGGTTCTACCCCCGTAGCATTCTCCGTACGAGGATCGGACAATGCACTCTCTTGGTGGTTTAGGTTTGTTTAGGTCATATCTACATGGAAAACCAACGATAGGCCCAAGCACTAGCGGGCACAGATATATTCATGGGTATTCAGCTGAATACCCATTATTTTCAGTAAAACAAAATCATGTACTAGTCCCTTGACCTCTAGCTAACTGTCGTTATACTCTGAGGCTAGTTTCTCCCATACTAGTCCCTCAAGCAGTTTAGGCGAGGCGTCCAGCTCCAAGATCGCTTGATCAACACACTAGACCGGGTTAGCAATCGATTCTGTTGATGAGGAGGCCAGCACAGCGACACCGTCGGCAGGGGTTCTAAACACAGGCCACACGCAGAGTCGCAGGTGCCAGTGAGTTCGAGAATTCTCTCATGGTAGGGTTCTAAAATGTGAATCATCATTAATTTGTTTTCCTATTTATAAACTAGCAAATCAGAAGTTAACTCTTCCAGTTAGATTATTTGATGATTGATTGGTTACATATCTTGAGAAGGAATTCTTTTTCGAAGTTGAGGATGCAATCATATCAGATTTCCAAGCATTTTGTTTTGTTTTGAGAAAGCCTTGAAGAACCTCGAAGTTGTGCCATGAGTTTACAAATTTTTACGTAATTTCTCTAGTATCGTCAACCTTTGTGGCATGTACTTACTTGTTGAACAAATTGAGAACCTTCATCTTTTGCATTCTATTTTTCCGTGACTATGAATACCCATTGTCAACATCCTGTGCCCGCCCATGGGCCCAAGGTTACACTGGTTTACCCTCGTTTGATCCACGGCGGGAGCCTGCTCCTACATGTCTATCACACTTCTATAAGTGTTACCGCATGCAACGTGGACGGTCACACCCGGGAGCTAGGTTTTCCATCTAGGGGCATTCCACCACCCTTATGCATGTATTCTAGGGCCACACGCATGTTCCCGTGGCATCCCGGCCCTCGGGCGCTCCTTTTCTGACGAAACCCTAATCCGAGGGCCTCGTGGGTCTACCCCCGTAGCATTCTCCGTACGAGGGTTGAACAATGCACTCTGAAAGAGCATTTTCCTATCCCTCTGATTTTGATGTTTGATAACAACACACTTATCAGTTTAACTGTGTGCTAAGTTTATCACAGGATTGATAAGAGGTGGCACAAATAATGGCATATCAATTCCCCTTGCAAAAACCTCTGTGTCAACCGGTAGTACCGGAACTACGACCGGTACTACCGCTTGACACCGGTACAAACCGGTTCCAATACCGGTTGGCACTGACCAAAGCTGAGAAAGGTGTGTGCCGGTCAGTACCACCCGGTACCACGGAGCGGCACTACCAGTCCAACCGGTAGTACCGCTTGGTACAAGTGGTACTACCGCTTGAGACGGTCGTACCACTCGGCAGTACCGGGGCATACTGACTAGCACTCACCCATCTCCGTTTTGGTCACTACCAAGCGATACTTGGGACCGGTACTACCGCCCAAACCGGTAGTACCCCTTCCTACGACCGGTACTACCGCTTGGGGGTAGTACCGCAAGGGCGATACCGCCCAAAACTGAAGAATGCTGAAGAACTGGAGCACCTCCGGTACCTGGTCCGGTACTTGACCGGTAGTACCGCTTGCAAGCGGTACTACCGGTACATTAAATGCTCCAACGGCCATATTTCGTGGAGGGGTATAAATACCCCTCCACCTACCTTGGGACAAATTGCTCAGTTCATTAAAGTCAAAGACCACCATTGGAGTCCATTGGAGCCACTCAAATCTTCAAGATCTCCTCATCCCACCACCCAAAGTCCTTGATCTTTGGGGAATCGAAGGAGGAGGCCCCGATCTACTACTTCACCAAAAGAGATCTTCATTTCCCCCTCATTTCATAGGGCCCCTTTGCTCTAGTGTTTTCTTGGAAACCCTAGTTCTTGTTTTGGTTCTTACAAGCTTTTCTTTGGTTGCTTTGACAGCTTGCTTGTATTTGGGAGCCTCCGATTAAGTTGTGGATGTGTGCCCCAAACTTGTAACGGTGTCGGCTTCCACCTTGAAGGTTGCCGATATAGTGGAAGGTGAATCGATCCCGTTGGGGTGAGATTCATCGGAGAACAAGGGAGGCCTCTCGTGGCGTTGGTGGTTTGAAACCACCCCCTCTCCAAACGTAGACGTACTTCCCCTCAAAAGGAAGGAACTATGGGAAACAAATCCTTGTGTCTCCGCGTCCACTTTTCGGTTACTTCTATACTTTACCGCACCTTACTTACTTGTTACTACTTTGTGTTGTGGTAGCCCTTGCATAATTGTCATATAGGTAAATTCACCATAGTTGCATTATCTAGAGAATTTACCTTATTGTCAAACCTGAATTTGAAAAAGAAGAAAATTTGAAGTAGCACCTATTCACCCCCCCCTCTAGGTGCCCATACGATCCTTTCAATTGGTATCAGAGCCTCGGCTCTTTATTTGGGCTTTACCGCCTAAGAGAATATGGGTAGCCGCGAAGGGGATGGTGATGGTGAGCCGACCACGGTGACCATGGAAGATCTCAAAAACTTGGAAACAAGATTGAGCTCTTCCTTGGTCAACGAAGTCAAGAAGATGCTAGAGCAACTTCTTAAAGACAAAGAAGGCTCATCACCCCCATCTCCTCAAGAGGATCAACCATCCATTTTACCTAAGGGGAATACGTCAGTATCCCCCGAGGATATGGTGGTGGGGAGTAAAATTGACAACATTAATTCCTCCAGGCACAATAATGGTGGGAAGGGTGAGCACCGTGACTCATGGTACTCTCCCGACCCTCCGATCCCTCACCCTCATGTATACAATAGAGGTGACCCACCTAAGCTTGAAGAATCTGCTACTTTTGCTCAATGGCAATCACTAATGAGAACTCATATGCGCAGCTCTTGCATTGAACTATGGAACATCATTGAGCATGGACTCTTTATTGGGGATCCAAACAACTTGACAAGAAGATAGATTGTTAATAGTCAACTCAATGCCACTGCTCTGCATATGATTCAACAAGGTTTGGGAACAAAGGATTATCCACGCATTGAGCACTTTAGCATTGCCAAGGAAGCTTGGGATGCTCTCACTGTGTTTTTTATTGGAAATGAGAGTATGAGGAGGAACCGATATGATTCTCTAAGAAATGAAGCCGAAGGCTTCTACATGAAAGAAGGTGAAGATCACGAAGACATGTACCGAAGGCTCAAGACCACTGCCACTGCTTTTAGGAATGTGGGTGCCTCACATGTGGATGATGCATGGATAAAAAGGAAATATGTGAGTGCACTCATGCCTTTTGAGCCCACCGACTTTAAGAGCCTACAAGGAAGACACAACTACCATCTCATGACCTCAAATGAAGTTATGCAAGAAATGGCTGCTTTCAAGGTTGCCGCCAAGAATGCCAAAGATGCCCGTGCTCGTGCCCTTGGTATGAGCAATGTTGTCAATGTTGCTTTGAATGCCAAAGTGGTGGACCATGGGGATGAAGATGATAGTGATGAAGGGCTTTCCATGGACCATCCCGATGAAGTCAAGATATCATGGTGGCTCATGGTCAATATATGGCTTTCTATGCAAAGAAATTTTGGAAGAACCAGAAGGTTGAGAACTTGCTTCAATTGTGGTGACCGCTACCACTTTGTGGCTAGTTGCCCCTATGAGAAGAGAGAATATCATGGTGGTAAGCTTGTGTTGAAGAAGACTCTCAAGGGACCGTACAAGAAACCTTTCATCAAAAAGAATCCCATCAACAAGAAGCCGGGAGAAATTGTCTTGATCACTCATGAAGAGTACTCCTCCGACAATGAAGATGATGAAGATGACGAAGAGGAAACTTCTCATGGTGTGGCTGCTCTTGCCACCATCTCTACTCCGACATTCTCTCTCTTAGATTCTCCAAATGAGAACTCTTCCACCAAGAACGCCACTTGCCTTATGGCAAGAGGAACGGAGGCATCTTCATCATCCTGCTCTACTCACTTAGATAATGATGAAATTGATGATGAGATGTCTCTTGATGTTAAAAAGGAATTAATTGCCTTTGATGAGTTTATGACTAACCTAGAAGGTGATGTTACGCTACATTTTGGAAACATCTTAGATCAACTATCACATACTCAAGAGCTTCTAGATGTAAGATATAAACTTGGGCATGAACATATGATTGAGCTAGAGGCCCTAAACAATGCTCTAGAAGAAGAACAAGAAACTAGGTTGTCACTTGAATTAAAACTTGAAGGGCTTGATGAGACCAATGCCATTATTGTTAACAAACTCATCAAAGAGCGTGATCATGCTATTTCTAAATATAAAAGAGCTAAAAAAGGACAAGATTGAGTTTGGTGTGGTTCAAGAAAAACTTGCCGAGGACTTTAGCTTGCTTAACAAGGCCCACAAGGCCTTGGAGAGTGAACTCTTGTCACTCACAAAGTCCCATGAAACGCTTCAAACTCAATTGTCCAATATTCCTTTACCTAGTAACTTCATTCCATCTAGTAGCACAACTATTCTTGAAGAGAATGCTAGGTTGAAGGGGGAGCTTGCTAAGGCCACATTTCCACAAGGCAACAAGTCTATTGATGATGTTTTGAGCAAGCAAAGGCGTAGTGGTGATAAAGGGGGCATTGGTTTTGTCTCCAAAACAAAGAAGAAGAACAATAAGAAGAAGAAGGACAAGTCCACACAAGATACCAACAAGACCATTGTGGAGAGTAAGACCACAAATGGTAAAACTATGTCTCATGATGATTTTGCAGGAAGTGCTAACCCTCACTATGTTCTAATGCGTGATTATTATGGTGATGTGTATGCACAATAGGTTGTCCCTTATGATGGTTATATTGCTTGGTATATTTGGGTTCCTAAGACCCTTGTTGCTAACAAAAGAGGACCCATTGAAAAATGGGTACCTAAAAACTAGCTTGATCTTTTGTAGACTTATGCTTCCGGAGGGTCAAAATGGGTGATCGATAGTGGTTGCACAAGTCATATTACCGGAAGCTCGTCTATTGTCAAGGACTTGGTGCCAAATGAAGATCAAATCACCGTCACATATGCCGACAAGTCAAAGTCTAAGGTAATGGGTTTCGGCAAGGTAGTGGTGGCTCACGACATTACACTCGTGAATGTCATGCTTGTTGAAACCCTTGGCTACAATTTACTTTCAGTCCGTGCTCTTGGAAAGATGGGCTTTGCCGTCTTTATTGATGATGATATTGTGGTCCTCATGTGGAGCAAGTCTCTCAAGGTCGCTTTCGTTGGGTACGTCGAAAATGACTTGTATATGGTGGACTTTTCGGGGCAAGCCACTGCAGGTCCGATGTGCTTATATGGAAAGGCCAGTGTGGGTTGGCTATGGCACTGGCGACTAGCCCATGTAAATATGAGAACTTTTCAAAGTCTCCATAAAGAGGGCCATATTGTTGGACTAAAAGAAAATGTTTCCTTTACCAAAGATCGTGTTTGCAGGGCATGTGTTCTAGGGAAGATGCATGACGCTCCTCACAAGCCCACGAACCAAATCAAGTCTAGCAAGATCTTGGAACTCCTCCATGTGGACCTATTTGGTCCTCCATCTCATGAAAGTATTGGAGGGAAGAAATATTGTTTGGTGATTGTTGATGAATTTTCAAGATACTCTTGGGTTTATTTCTTCAATTTGAAGAGTGGAACTCAAAGGACTTTTATCGACTTCATCAACTTGGTTCAACGGCAACACAATGTTCCTGTGTTGATTATAAGAAGTGACAACGGCACTGAGTTCAAGAACTACACCTTGAATGATTTCCTTAGTAATGAGGGGATTAAACATCAATATTTCGCTGCATACACCCCTCAACAAAATGGTGTGGCCGAAAGGAAGAACCGGACTCTTATTGAGATGGCTAGGACCATGTTGGCGGAGTTTAAATCTCCATACAACTTCTGGGCCGAAGTCGTCTCCACCGCTTGCCATGCTTCAAACCTACTCTACCTCCGCAAGAAAATCAACAAGACTCCATATGAGATACTTACCGGTAACAATCCCAACATATCTTATTTCCGGGTGTTCGGTTGTAAGTGTTTCTATCTCAATAAAGGTGTTCGTTTGTCTAAATTCGAGTCTAAAGCATTAGAGGGTATTTTTGTTGGCTATGGTCTCGAGTCTCACACTTATAGAATCTATGACAAGCTCTCCGGAGCCATCATAGAATCTTGTAGTGTGACCTTTGAAGAATATGATGGTCCCCAAGGGGGGCATGTTGATGCTTGTGATGCAGATGATGAAATGCCTCAGGATGCCATAGGAAGAATGGGTGTGGGTTATATCCGCCCCGTTGAGGAACCCCTTATGGCAGATTGAGAAGAACAATGCCCCACTCGAGTGGAGCCCTCATCTTCACAACCTCAACATGCTCCATCTACCGAAGAGGACATTGACTCAAGTCAAAGACAAGATGTGTACCCTCAACATAGTGATCAATGTGCGAACTCTAATCAAAGGGAGCTTGGTCCATTCGATGGGTTGTCAAGTGGTGCCAAGTCAATTTTTTAAGGAATATCCATCCAAACTGTTTTGAGACAAGCTCAAATTGATGCTAGAAGAGCACTTGATCAAGACCAAGGTCAATCTTTGCCTCCCAATGTAGAGGATGACTCCAATGATGATCAAGGTCAAGTTGATGGTCAAGACGAGGATCAAAATGATGAAGAGGGTCCTCCAAGAAACAATGTGGAGATCCACGCTCGTCGCGAAGCTAGAAAGGAAAGAATGTTGGAAATAAGAGACCACACCCTCCAAAATGTTGTTGGAGATGTAAGGAAAGGAATTTCCACAAGAGCACAATTGAAGAGGTTCAGTGAACACCAAGCACACATCTCCATGGTTGAACCAAAGAAAGTATGGGAAGCTCTTGAAGATTCTGATTGGTTAGAAGCTATGCACAAAGAGCTCAACAATTTTGAGAGAAACAAAGTGGGGAAGTTAGTTGAGAAGCCAAAGGATTGCCGCAATGTTATTGGAACAAAGTGGATATTCAAGAACAAGCAAGATGAGCATGGAATTATAGTAAGGAACAAGGCTAGATTGGTTGCACAAGGGTATTCTCAAATTGAAGGCATTGATTATGGAGAGACTTATGCACCCGTGGCTCGCCTTGAGTCCATCCGTATCCTTCTTTCTTATGCGACACATGATAACTTTAAGTTGCAACAAATGGATGTAGAAAGTGCATTCCTTTATGGTCCTTTAAATGAATTGGTATATGTTAAGCAACCCCCGGGATTTGAGGACCCCAACTTCCCAAACCATGTCTACAAACTTGATAAGGCGCTCTATGGGCTCAAGCAAGCCCCACGCACGTGGTATGAGCACCTTAGAGAGTTATTGTTTGACCGTGGCTTTGAGGTTGGGAAAATCGATCCCACTCTTTTTACTAAGAGGGTCAATGGGGAGCTTTTTGTATGCCAAATACATGTTGATGATATTATCTTTGGCTCATCTAACAAAGCTTTTAATGATGAATTCTCAAAGCTTATGACTAGTAGGTTTCGGATGTCTTTGATGGGGGAGTTGAAAGTATTTCTTGGCTTTGAGATCAAGCAAGTTAGAGGAGGAACATTCTTCAATCAAGCCAAGTATACTCAAGATATGCTCAAGATATTCAAAATGCAAGATTTGAATGGAGCTCCAACTCCCATGGCTACAAAGACTCATCTAGAACAAAATCCAAATGGTAAATATGTGGATAAAAAGGTATACCGGTCTATGATTGGTTCTTTGCTTTACCTTTGTGCATCTAGACCCGATATTGTGTTAAGTGTAGGTGTGTGTGCAAGATATCAAGCGGCTCCTAAGGAAAGCCATTTAATGGCGGTCAAGAGAATCTTTTGATTTTTGGTTCATACCCCATTTTATGGTCTTTGGTACCCTCAAGGCTCAACATTCGCTCTTTGTGGATACACGGATTCAGATTGGGCGGGAGACAAGGATGATAGAAAATCAACATCCGGGGCTTGCCAATTCCTTGGTAGGTCCTTGGTATGTTGGTCTTCTAAGAAGCAAAATTGTATATATCTCTCCACCGCCGAAGCCGAGTATGTTGCTGCCGCTAGTGCTTGCACCCAATTGCTATGGATGAGGCAAACTTTAAAGGAATACGGTGTCCATTGTGACAAAGTGCCTCTTCTATGTGACAATGAAAGTGCCATCAAGATTGCATATAACCCAGTGGATCACACAAGGACAAAGCATATTGCGATTCGACATCACTTCATTAGAGGTCATGTTGCTGGAGGTGATACTGATCTATCCTATGTATCAACCAAAGATCAACTTGCCGATATCTTCACAAAGCCACTTGATGAAGCAAGGTTTTCCTACTTGAGGAATGAACTAAATATCGTAGATTCTAGGAGTTTGACTTGATTATCTTGCACTCTCACCTAATACTCGACCCATGTTTGGTTTAGGTGTAGGCATGGACATAGGGAGAGTGTGGTCCTAATTGATTGGACTATCCCTCCCCCCATTATGCGCAAAGTAAACAAAATCATTCCTCTTAATATCATTTTGTGATATGTGAGCTCAATGATGAGTTTCGGTAATGGACCCAAGATATATCTTCGTGGTGCCAAGCCGAGTATACTCAAATATGGTGGCCTGGGCCACCGCCCCCTCTCAATCGAGAGGTTGATGTGCTTACTCGTGTTTGTCACCTAGTTGAATTGGTTTTCACTCATGATTGTCATCTATTTGAATTGTCTTCATCGTTCTTAGTCTCATGCACTCTAGTTTGGTATTTATTTGTTTCTTCAATTTTTTGAGTGCATGTGCTTCTCAGCTCACCTGTCTTAACCCAGGCCTCCTTACTCCCGCACGAAAACCTTCTCTCTATCCGCACAAGAATCATCCTTGATCCCTGGCTTTGACATCAGGTGGCACCGGTACTACCGGATGTGCGAGCGGTACTACCGGACCTGGTAAGTTCCCAGGTCGTCTCCTGGAAGAACTGCTCCAGGAACGGTACTACCGCCCACATGTCCGGTCCTACCGGTCACCGGTACTACCGGTTTTGGAACCGGTACTACCGCTTACAAGCGGTAGTACCGCTCCAACAACCGGTACTACCGGTTGATGGTTTCCAGGTATATATTGGACGCGTGGGGAGAGGCACCCCTCAGTGCCTCATTATTCCCCACGCTCTCCACTCAAACCTGCGCCGCCACCGGAGATCTTGAAGCCACCGGAGCCCTGCCGCGCCCTCCTCTCTCCGGATTCTCCTTGGATTCGGCCTCTTGGCGGGCTCCCACTCCTTTCCACCGCCATGGATTCCGGTACAACCGCCCTTTCTCTCCCCGTTTGATTTCCCCATTAGATCTAGGTTTTGGCTTAGATTTGTGGAGAAATTGACTATTTGCAAGGTTGTACTGCCATATGATTCCTTGTTACCGAGTAGAATCTTCTATTTTGCAGTTTTATGCCGTCAATTTGGGTCGTTTCCATCAGATCTGACGCTTGTGTGCCGCTCAACTGGTAGTACCGGAACTTTTTCCGGTACTACCGCTTGCAAGCGGTACTACTGGTCGTCAGGTCCGGTAGTACCGGTCCACTCTGACCACATTTTTCTGCCTAAATTGTAGATTCTCTCGTTTGCTCCTTTTTGATTCTTGTGCCCTTACCCCCTTGCTATCCTCCCTCGTGCTTTCACAGATGCAGGTGGTTCTCGGGGTGCACGCAAGCGCTCCAAGTCTAACCGTGAGATTGTTGAGGAAGAGACGGAGTCTGAGGAAGAGGTTATGCCACAGCCAAGACACCGTTCCAAGTTTTCTGCCACTCGAGGTGGTCGTGGGGGTCGTGAAGGGGTTACCAAGCGCTCAGCTGGGCGTGGCAGCGCCCCTCCCTCTCGCCCCCTTCCACTGGGCGTACCAAAAGTCTTAGCTCTGGGCCATCTGGGCCAAAGAAACTTTCAGACATCTCTGAGTCAGAGTTTAGGGCTCTCCGGATTGAAAATGCATACTCCCGCAACCGGAGCGAGGCAAGGGAAGACAGTCTCTTCTATGATGATTTCCAAGAGCGTGTGTATCATGAGGTTCTTCTGACCAACGTCCAGATGGTGGTGCCTCAGCAGTGGATTGACATGGGACACATTGACAAGAACCTTGACTACTTTGCTAAAGCTAAGGAAATCTGCTCACACCTTGGCTTGTTCCCCATTATGGAGTTTCAGTATGACTATGATCCCCTCCTTATCTGCTAGTTTTATGCCACTGCACATTTCCACAATGGCCGCACTCGGAAGATTACCTGGATGACTCAAGGTGCTGTCAAGGAAGCTACACTTGCGGAGTTTGCTGCAATCTTGGGGTATGAAGATCACGGCCGGGACGTTCCTTGTGGTTTTGGCTGTCACATGCGGGAGCATCCCTCCAAAAAGGATGTTCTTACACCTTTGTATATTCGAGGCCGTGGGGTTGCTGGCAAGATCAAGGATCTACTCCCCACATATGACATTCTCCATCGCATTTTCCGTGAGACTGTTGCTCCTCGTGCGGGCAACAAGGATGAGATACATGGGTTCTCCGTAGACTTGCTGTTCAACACCTTCCTCAACCGAGAATCAGGCAATCCTCTTGATGTGACAGACTTCATATGCAATGAAATGGTTGCTGCTGCACACACTCGGAGGGTTCCACCATTTGCTCCTTATATTATGGCCCTCATTGTGTCAAAGTGCCCCGTCATTGCTAGGACTCTCTCCACTCGCTCTCTCATTGTGCACAGGCCAAAGGCACTCAAGATCAAGACACATGCTAAACCTCGCGTTGCGGCGGGTGAGGAGGATGAGGATGACTCTGAGGATGCTGAAAGTGGTCATGACACTGATTATGTTGTCGCTCGTCGCAAGAATTCTAAGCCCTCTTGGGCCAAAAGGATGGAGGTCAAGCTCAAGAAGATCTTCTGCTTCCAGGTTGAAAACCAGAAGCGCATGTATGAGGCGCATGTGTATGCCAAGAAAGCCAGTGCTCGGCAGAAGGAAATGATATCTGCTCAAGGTTTGACCATCTCCGAGGGATCCGAGAACAACATCACTCCAGAAGATCAGTGGATCTCTCAGCACAGCCGTTGGGACGATGATGTCTCTTCCTCGCACCGCGCCCCACCCACTTACAAGGATGAGGAGGACCTTGAGGATGAGGAGGAGGAGGATGGTTGACCGTTGGGACGGTAGTTTTGCACTTGTCCCTTTTTGGCGTCTTGATGCCAAAGGGGGAGAAGTTGCACTTTAGGCATGGGTGTTGCATGGGAAGTCACAAGCTCGTTCTTCTCTTTGATCCTTTTATTGCTTGTGAACATCGATTTCCCTCTATTTATGTGTGAGACTATGTGTTTATGTCATGTGAGACTATGTGGTTGGATCCATCTTATGAGACTATGTGGTTTATTTCATTGGATCCATCTTGTGATGTTATGCGGTATCTATTGTCTATATATTCCTCATCACATGTTTTGTGCAAAGGTATGTTTTCAAAGGCTAGTATCCATATTTGTGCACCCATGTTGGGTTTGTAAAATAGAGGGGGAGGTTTGTTTCTACACATCTAGGGGGAGTCCCATCTCTATTTTACAAATATCATATGCTTACTATTAAAATCATCTTGCAGAAGTGTATTGTCATCAAACACCAAAAAGGGGGAGATTGAAAGAGCATTTTCCTATCCCTCTGATTTTGATGTTTGATAACAACACACTTATCGGTTTAACTGTGTGCTAAGTTTATCACAGGATTGATAAGAGGTGGCACAAATAATGGCATATCAATTCCCCTTGCAAAAACCACTGTGTCAACCGGTAGTACCGGAACTACGACCGGTACTACCGCTT
The DNA here is from genome assembly GCA_910589765.1 of Avena atlantica. Taxonomy (NCBI): domain Eukaryota; kingdom Viridiplantae; phylum Streptophyta; class Magnoliopsida; order Poales; family Poaceae; genus Avena; species Avena atlantica. Next base: position 42,260,496 of record OU342736.1, on the reverse strand, counting down.
GACACCGGTACTACCGGTTCCAATACCGGTTGGCACTGACCAAAGCTGAGAAAGGTGTGTGCCGGTCAGTACCACCCGGTACCACGGAGCGGCACTACCGGTCCAACCGGTAGTACCGCTTGGTACAAGCGGTACTACCGCTTGAGACGGTCGTACCGCTCGGCAGTACCGGGGCATACTGACTAGCACTCACCCCTCTCCGTTTTGGTCAGTACCAAGCGGTACTTGGGACCGGTACTACCGCCCAAACCGGTAGTACCGCTTCCTACGACCGGTACTACCGCTTGGGGGTAGTACCGCAAGGGCGATACCGCCCAAAACTGAAGAATGCTGAAGAACCGGAGCACCTCCGGTACCTGGTCCGGTACTTGACCGGTACTACCGCTTGCAAGCGATACTACCGCTTGAGTACCGGTACTACTGGTACATTAAATGCTCCAACGGCCATATTTCGTGGAGGGGTATAAATACCCCTCCACCTACCTTGGGACAAATTGCTCAGTTCATTAAAGTCAAAGACCACCATTGGAGTCCATTGGAGCCACCCAAATCTTCAAGATCTCCTCATCCCACCACCCAAAGTCCTTGATCTTTGGGGAATCGAAGGAGGAGGCCCCGATCTACTACTTCACCAAAAGAGATCTTCATTTCCCCCTCATTTCATTGAGGGCCCCTTTGCTCTAGTGTTTTCTTGGAAACCCTAGTTCTTGTTTTGGTTCTTACAAGCTTGTCTTTGGTTGCTTTGACAGCTTGCTTGTATTTGGGAGCCTCCGATTAAGTTGGGTATGTGTGCCCCAAACTTGTAACGGTGCCGGCTTCCACCTTGAAGGTTGCCGATATAGTGGAAGGTGAATCGATCCCATTGGGGTGAGATTCATCGGAGAACAAGGGAGGCCTCTCGTGGCGTTGGTGGTTTGAAACCACCCCCTCTCCAAACGTAGACGTACTTCCCCTCAAAAGGAAGGAACTACGGGAAACAAATCCTTGTGTCTCCTCGTCCACTTTTTGGTTACTTCTATCCTTTACCGCACCTTACTTACTTGTTACTACTTTGTGTTGTGGTAGCTCTTGCATAATTGTCATATAGGTAAATTCACCATAGTTGCATTATCTAGAGAATTTACCTTATTGTCAAACCTTAATTTGAAAAAGAAGAAAATTTGAAGTAGCACCTATTCACCCCCCCCCCCCTCCCTCTAGGTGCCCATACGATCCTTTCACACTCTCTTGGTAGTTTAGGTTTGTTTAGGTCATATCTACATGGAAAACCTTCACACGATGTAGGGTTTCTCCAAAACAGTGGGTTCGATGGCCAAGGGTCCCCAAAAGAGAGGGGTTTCTATGGTTTCCCCAACAGAGAGGTTTCGGTTCATCGGGGTCTGTAGAAAATGAGATATATCTTTAATAGTTTTGTTGTAGTTGTGTGTTATATGTGTATTTTATTGTTTCTATTTTACATTACATTTATGTTTTTGCATCGGGTTTCGGAAGATTCGCGTCGTTATTCTATGTGGCTGGCGGGATACGCGAAGATTCGCGTGGTTAATTTATAATCACCAATTTATTTATAAACTACATCTACATTAAAATTATAGTGGAAAATAAATAAATGAACTATAAATATTTTATGCATTGGGGAAAAATGAAAATAAACCAGCTAGGCCGACGGCATTGCCGTCTGCGTACAGATCGTGCCACATCTAGGCCGATGGCCTAGCCGCCGGCGTGCCTATGCGCGTAACGGGGCGTCGTGGACCGTTAGGTGGGCCGTTAACCAGCGCATTACGTTGACGGCGATGGGTAGGCCGACGGTGACCGTCAAAGATTTTCACGTTTACGCCGACGGGGATTCGTCGCCGACGGTGGCCATGGGTGCGTCGGTACCTACGCCGACGGCATGTACGCCGACGGCCGTATGGCCCAGCTGACGAGCCCGGGCAACGGCGCCAACAGGCACGACTATTTGCCATCGGCTTATCTGGCGTTTCCTGTAGTGATATATATATACGCACAGGGTAAAAAGTGAGTTTGGGCCAATGAGTCGAACACACAAGCTCTAGATAGTGACCCGAGAGGGACAGGGGGTGGAAGAGGAGGGAAGTCGATCAAGCTCCAGACAGCGACCCGAGTTGTTTGCGTGTGTGTGCGAGCGAGATGACAGTGAAAGCTCGGAGCTTAGGCCAGAAGTAGCGAGTTACACACCTACCTTGGCAGGCCGGCAAAGCTAGCTAGCTTGCCCCGTACGTACATCCGGATCTGCGCGGCTGGTGAGCGGGTGCCATCGAGTCCGCGCGCGCCGGAGTGCTCGTACGTGGTCGGCGGCATGGATGGAGACCTCAAGATGCCGGCCGGGGCCTCGTCGGACCTCGCTGCTGAGCTGGAGCATGACGCCGCCCTGCCGGCGTTGTTGGGTGGCATTGGTAATGCCACCGGTCCCCAGGAGTGCTCCGTGGACTTGAAGCTCGGAGGACCGGGCGAGTTTGCCTCCGCAGCAGACGACTGCAGTCATGGTGTGGGCAAGATGCCCCCCGAAGGGTCTGCGTCGTCGTCGTTGGCCGGTGCGGCCAAGCGGCTGCGCGCGGCGATGACTGGCGGTGGCAGGAAGGGGAGCGGCGTGGGGCAGCAGCAGCAGTTTCCGTCGTGCACTGTCGACGGGTGCATGGCGGATCTGAGCAGTTGCCGCGACTACCACCGGCGACACAAGGTGTGCGAGGGGCACTCTAAGACACCCGTCGTCACCGTCGCCGGTCGCGAGATGCGCTTCTGCCAGCAATGCAGCAGGTAATACCCTTTATTCATTAATTCAACCGCCAAAATTAAGTAGTACTCTACTCTACATGCTTAGCTTGGTTACTTTCAACACCACCCTATGTTCTTCAAGCCATGATCCATCCGCTGCCGTCACATTATCAGTTGCTTTTCTTTTTTTTTATATATATTTCTCTGAGCATCTTTACCTTTTCACAAGGACGCATATCTTTACCTTTTCCGTGCATCTTCCATTTTCAGGATCTCATTTTCTCTCGTCACGCTTTAGCTTAATTGTGTTGCCTCACATTTTTTAGTGTCCCCAAGTAAGGGCACCACTCCAGCATCGATCCTTTCTCTACTATAATATGTTTTGCCAAACTAATTTAGTTTGTCAGAACATTTTATATATATTAATGAACAAAGGAATTGGATTTTCTCAGAATTTTGAAATCATGTTTTCATATTATTCAAAACAGCAAGTAACATGTAGCTTCATCCCCAAAACGTCACACTTTTGGCCCAGATCGATGTGGCTATATTAACCTGCAAAAAAAACTTGTAGCACGTCGAGTACTCTCCGCGACCGACAAGCTAATTAATTAGCGGATATGAATCTCCACGTACAAGCTAGCCTCGTAGTACTCTCGCCGTTTGGGATTATAAGTCCCGCACGAATAACTAAGTTGCCAATTTGAACAACAAAATATAAATAGTATAGCATACAAATTATACCATTAAAAACTTTAGAGGTTATATTTTCTAATAATATAACTTTTATAATATATAAGTTATATTTTATTGATCAAATTAACAGTCTAGATATACGCGTAGTATCTATAATTCCGAACAAAGGGAGTACTAACTAGCACCCACGACACGGACGGTTAATAACAAAGCCTCATCGAGTTGCGAGCTTAATTAGGGTACATGCATATATAGGGAGCCGACTGACAATTAAACTAAATTTCAGTCAGCTGAGATCAGCAGCATGTCGTTTAGTGAATTGAACATAAGCCTGCTACATGCGAGGTCAGCCGCATGTTGTACTGGTGCTGCACTGCTCCGCGCTGCTGCATGCACGGATGGTTTTGTCACTCAGCTTGACCGCATACTGCATTTTAATATTTTCTCATATGCGACCGGTACGGTTCAGAACATAGCGTATCTGTTATCAGTCAAAATGCCTCAATTGCTAGTACTATATCCGTTTCAGAAAAAAAAACTATAAAATGTCCATAAAGTTAAATAATGTCAAGTTTTATTAAGTTTACACAAAGAATATTATTATTATTATGCTATGTAGATACTGTATGAAAAAACCACCCAGTTGCAACTCCACTTGCAACTGAGAAACAAACCTATTGCAGTCTCACTTATAACTAAAAGTAACATAGTTGCAATCTCACTTGCAACTGAGAAACAAACCTATTATAATCCCACTTAGAACTGAAAAACAACACAGTTGCAATCTCACTTGCAACTGAAAAATGACCTAGTTGCATCTCTACTTGCAGTTGAAACAACTGTTGTTACAATCCCACTTGCAACTAATTTTTTAGTTACATACCCCGTTGCAACAAAGACTTCCCAAATTATAAAGGAAAACATGGAAAATTGAGTTGCAGTATTCGCCCCCCTCGATCCAGTCTACTCGACCTGCCACTATCAATTATGTGGGTCGCGCACAATGAACACATATCTGTGGTGACGCCGTACCAGGAGGTCATGTGATGGCAGCGGCAGCGTTGCATGTGATCCAGCACTAGCTAGTCATCTCATGTGCTGTTCGGCATATGCCGGAAGGAAGTAGCCTTCTAGCTCCAGGTAGGTGCTCATGCTCCAGCAGATTCACGGAGCAGGTCAATAGGGCCCGTAATTTGCTTACTTAGGTCAATATGTGCTTACTTAGGAGAGTACTAGCAAATATGTTATGCACGCCCGTAATTTGCCAGTTAATTGCTAGGTTTGCAAACTAGTGTAATTCTCCTAATATCGCATTCTTTCGACACAGTTATGCACATATTGACCTGCTAGTAACTAGCTATATCGATCAAGAACTCTCCTATCTGTGTCGAAAGATTGTGATCGATATAGCTGGTTACTTAGAAGAGTACTATTAACTCTCCTAAGTAACTCTCCCAGCAAACTAGGTCAATATGTGCTGTTCGGCATATGCCGTTTTAATAAGGGCGGTGTAATTTGTTTTTTCTACACCCAGGGCCATGCCCAGATCCGTGTCCCATGCGAAGAGACGACATCCTGATCGATATAGGTAGGCCGAATACTACTCTGCGGTTGGGCTCCTAAGCACGAGATGATTTCCTACTACTCATGAGCCATGCATAGCATTTTTAACCGTGGCCATTCTGCTCTTGTCGTTTCTGTTTTAGGCTGTCCTTAGTACCGATCTATACTAGCGTTCCTAGATGCATGCTTAACACTCGTTTAGCATGCATATAAAACAGTCTCCCATGAAGAGAGGGTAATACAGACACTACCTACCAACACCAGACAATTTCTAGCGTTTTCGTACTTCTCTTCTAGCCGCAGCTTTTCAGCAATTCATAGCTTACAATATATAGGTTTTCCAAACTCCACTACAGAGCCACTGTCCCCAAAAAAAAGTACCACAGAGAGCGTAGCATTTCTTGGTCTCTACTATATGGTCCCCTCCTCCCCCCCCCCCCCCCCCCCCCCCCCCCAATGTCTTTGAAGAATATCATAATATCATATTTTAACTGTTAGCGTACTTTTTTGAGAGTATGTATAGTCGCTGGCTGGAGGAGTGACACGGACATGCGTTGCTGGCTCTCCACCACTTGGACCCAGTTGAGCCAACCCGCGTGTGTTATATGTTGATCCAAATTCTACAAAGTATAGGCCAACTTCTGACGAGTGGAGCGAGACCCGTCGCCGGAGGATTGGGCCGGGTGTAAGCCGTCGGTACGGTATGGATTGTCGAAGACCTAGGTTTCCACCGATATATAAACCCCTTGTAAGCCGCCGGTTGGGATGAGTTGCATCTGTGAAATCCCCGGCGTTTGTAAACACTCCTCGATATAGTGAAGTTTCGCTGGCTGGCGCCCGTGGTTTTTTCCTCTCTTTTTTGGAGAGGTTTTTTCACGTTAAATCTGTGTCCCCTTGCTGTGTTTTTCGTTTTCATTCTTCGTTATCTTTTTGTCGCAATTGTAACAGCGTGCTCCCTCTATCCACCCACACCGCCATGGGATGATGATGAGTGTGGCGAGGCAAACCCCGATGGTGGGAAGCAGGGCGGGTAACTATTTCCAATAAATAGAATACCACAAAGTTGGCAATATTTTTTTAATTTTAACCTATTGCAGAGGAGGAGGCTTGTGGGAGGCGGTAGAGGATATTTTCATTAGCTGAGTCTTCATGTTGTTTCTTTTTAATCTGTACGTTTTCTTCCGTTGCAACGCACGGGTATTTTTCCTAATACTACTAAAAGATTCACGTATGTTGGTCAGCCAAAATTTTCCGTTCGCCATATTTTGGATGATTTTGCCCCTGCTAGATCTATTCTTTGACAAGTGACTAGATTTGCCTTCTACTTGGACTGGAACTCATCTACCCCTGCCCCTATCAAGGGGTCCTAAGACAGATATTATACACATTCGGAGCTAACTGGTCTACCACAACCCCTAGCAAGGGGCTCCGAAAGGGATAATAACCGTTCTTCCCCGGCTTGACTTGACGCCTGCGGCTGGCCTGGGCCCGGAAGCGAGATGTGGTCGACGAAGAGGAGTTGGATGACTTCAATAACAACATAGAGGAAGGAGGCCTGTGCCAAGAGGCCCTCCTTGCCACCTTCGAAACTGCGTGTGAGGAGAAGGCGTGCCTGTCATCTTCGAGACGAACACGGCCATCGATGGCTGCGTCATAGAGCTGCCCAGTGAAACGGAGGCTAGAGAGGGGAACGATGCACGCGTGGCCGTCCTGAGGGCAACCCGGCAGCTACGCACGAACGAAGAGCGCGCAGGATCCACCGGGAGGATGAGGCGGTGGCATACTGAGAGGCAGTTAGCGGCCGCAGAGGAGGCTGTGGCGAGGCCGTATCAGGAGGTGGCAACGCCTAGGAACCCCGAGCGGGAGGCAGTGGCAGCAATGATGCAAGAGAGAGGTACCGGGAGGCCATGGGGACAACGGTTGCGATGGCGGCGGCTGAGAACTGGGAAGCCACGGAGGCGACGAGGGACAGAGCTACATGGGCCCTTTACAACAGAGAGGTACTGGCGGGACAATGAAGGCACAATGGAGTGGTCAGCATAGTTTTAAAAACCGGATTGGTTCGATGGTTTAACCAGAAAAAACCTGAATCAATGGTGAGGACAAGGAGAACCATGGCAAGTGTGGAACTTCTATGTAGGAGTAATTTTTTTATCTTGTACACCGTTTTTATTTTGAATGAAATTCTATCAATCGGTCTTTGACCTCCGGGTCTGGATCCGACAACAGGATCCACATATGTGCATGTTCTATGCTGAACCGCAATCCAGCCTAAATTTGGATTAGAAATGCATCGAAATTGTACAGTCTAGAATGTGCGATCAGTGTGTCTCCCCATTAGGTCATACCCTCGGTCAGACAAGATCGAACGAGGTGGAGTATATTTGCCAAGCAATGTTGGAATTGCCCTATCTTTGGCAACTACCCTTTGTTTTCCATGTTTGTGAGCACGCACTAGCCATATGACTTGAAAATCGCAATCCTTGAACAGAACTTCCAATTTGAGAGATATAATTTGTTATTCACAAGAAAAATTACGAGAAAGATTCAAGCGCCCATTATTTAAGCGTAAGATCAATAGTTCTAGTGTATGTCATGTACGTACCCGTCGACCCGAAGCTTCTATAATGATATTATTCTTGGTCTTCTTCTCCTGATTTATTTCTTCCATATGCAATCACTCCTACCTTGGTCCAGTCAAAAACTGACGGTGCAGATACAGTAAATTCAGCAGAACCATCAAAAAATTTAGCACTCCCTTTGAAGAGAGATCCCAATAGCACAATATATCCATTTTTCGGGAGCTTGTTTTCACTTAAAAAAGATTGCCCGCTGAAATTTTAGCGCTGCCAAATGACAATTATCCTTCGTGGTCTACATTTGTGAAGGGCATCTAACATCCTCAACTTAAAACAGACTATCTAAATATGTTGAGTGAATTCCACTTTTTACCCTTTAGTTATGTATTTGTGAACTAATTACCCTGTCGAGTGAAAAATCATCTCAATTACTCTGTCTAAAAGCTTTGAACCCTCGTTTTCTGATGCGTGTATATTCGGCAAGGTGTAAGCTATTAACTGGAGTTTAGAAATATCAAAATGACGATGATGAATTGAACATATGGATGAGAGAAGTATGAACATGATTGTCGATCATGCTCTCGGATCCTTAGATATTTTACAGCGTCACTCTCCTTAACATGCCGGTCATATCGAACAGAAACTAGCAAAATGCTAAACATGGGTAAAATTTTGTTCAAAGTCTCTGAAATGAGATATTTAGGTAGAAGTTCTAGTAAATGGGGTAAAATGTGTCTCAAATACAGAACTACAGGGTAAAAAGCGGAATTCACTCGAATATGTTTTCTCCCAAGGTCAAGGAGTATGCAAAAAGTAAATTGACACCTTTTGGTGTGTTGCCGGTTTTCTATTATTGGAGGTCCTTCTTGAATCTGTGAAAAGAAATCCCTCTTAAATATTATAACAACATGTGTGATTCTAGAAAACATGATATTGAGAGGGACTTGGACTAGAATTTTTCTTTGAAAATTTTGCAATTATGTCAAACCTAGCAGGTACCCGGACCGAATACAAGCTTTTCTTGAGACATATCGACATATTAAATACACATACCAGACTTTTTACTGATGTTCTCATCAAGCATCAATATAAGTTACATGGGAGACTGTTCTCGTCATAGGCGCACAATCGATCTACCGATGACACGTAATAACAACACGATGATGTCGAGATTATTTAACGCAATTCAGCGAACTCGCCTGCATCGCGGGACATGACAACGTGCACATAACAACCCAATATATATAGAGAGAATTCATGCATTTGTATATCATGCCTCTAAAAATGTGGGAGAAATTTTGAGCTTTTATTTGAATGGAAAAAGTGATTGAAATTTAGTCTGGTAAATCATTAGAGCCAAGTCATCACTAGAAATGGACCTAGATTTCAACATGACCTTTGTATTTCAGTATTTAGGAATTAAAAATTAACAACACAATTTAAAGAGTCTTTGGACTCATACACACATACACACATACCCACATGAAGGCTAGTTCTAAATGAACTAGAATAATACAATATGAATTAAGTTCAACATGGAAGTCTGAAATATTCGAACATGATTTCAAATTCAAAGCTTTGTAACAAATAAATAAAATAAAGAAAAAATAAAAGGGAGATATGACAATGATCAGAAAGAAATTCTTGCTCATAACAAAAATAACTACACGATTGTTTACAGGAAGAATTGAAATAGAAAAAAAAAGATAATCATATACATAAACTACAAAAGGGAAATCCTATATAAACCTACCTATCTGTCTTCATCTTCTTCTCATATTGTTCTTCAACATGCAAACAAACAGATACACAACAACCATTTGTTATGGTTAAAATATTGGATTCACCTATGTGAATCCATTTTAATGTTGAACCCAAAGGAATCAATCTTAGGAAGAACTCCTAAAACCAGCAGATTGTTTGAGGGTTCTTTAAGACAAATAGAGGAAACATATGAACCAAGTAGTTCTGATCCATGCTTAAGAAAGGCAACATGCAACAAGGGATATGGCATTGGATCATGAAGAGAGTTCCAATAGTAGGCAACAATAGTCAATAGAGATAGAATTAGCAAATGACGACATGGATACAAGTACATATTCCTGAATCTAAATCACAACAGTATAGGCAACTTACCCTCAAACATAAAATTGGATTCATAATTAAAAATCCACAATGAATGAATTTGATGAACACTAATCAGTTCATCAGAACATTTAAAATAAGAAAACAACCAAATCAATATTGACTAGCACTTTGTAAGCTAACAAGATCAAATCATGTATTAAGAACTGGTGAGGTAACGCACTAAGACATCGCATAAATAATTACCAGATAAAGCCACTTGTCACTGTCCAAATTAAGCATCACAGTAGAAAGCCAATCGACCAAACTGACATGCCAAATATGGCATATTCCAAACCAACATAGCAGCCTTTAAGTAACCACCGAATGCACTGCACATATGCATAACAACAAAGTACATAGATGGTTTCACTAAGAACAAAGCTTCTCACACAGCCATGTAAGTGGCGAGGTGTTAGTGCGACTATAAATAGCTAATGATTCCAACCGCCATCCTCACAACTCACAGAGCACCACAAACTAGAAACACCCACTAGTAGTGAGAGAGAGATCTGAGAGAAAGAGAAGGCAAGGAGGAGAAGACAACGATGGGAAGAATAGCAGCACCAGAAGATGTTCTTCAACAAAAAGGAACAAGAAGAGCTATGCTTGAAAGGTTGCAGCTAAACAAGTAAAAATATAAGAAGAGTAAAGGAGATGAGTTTAGGAATTGATTCAGAGGATCAAAACCATTGCATAGTGTAACACCCTCAGAATCGACCCTATGCAAGTTTTAGCGCAACCCGCCAAACCCGCATAGAAACGATTCAAAGGTGCCCACCAGGCACTTTCGTGCGGGTGGAAAACGAAGTAATAACATTACACAACAGTCCTCGATGGGACCCACAGAACAGATATATATATACAAGTGACTCCATGAGTCAAGAATACAGATATAATATACCAAGATCCAAATCACCTTGAAAATGATAGAGCGTCCGACTACGGACAAGATGCAAATGGGGCTAAGAGCCCTGAAGAATAACCAATGGCGTCCATAACCCTGCCCAGGCCAAGCCGGAAGGGTAACCCTGCTAACGACGTCGATCTCAAAACCTGCTTAAACAAAAGGGGTGCCGACAAAGGGCAAAGGAAAAAGAGGAGCGTCAGTACTGAGGCCAGTACACGGCGAGACTAGAATTCGGCGGTCCTCGCCTACAAAGGTATGGTGGACTGAAGCGGCAGCGGCAGCATGCACTAAATAACCTATAGAGACTCGATACAGCTGACGGCAATCAGAGAGGGGTAAGAGAGACCTAACCGGAACCAACCTGATACTACCACCAATCAAACCCATCCTGGCGTTTCCCCCTCGACACCGATCGAGGAAGTCAACCGAGGAACTCACACAGTTGGCATTTTTATTTGTTCAGTTATCGTTGCAGCAATTACTAGTCAGATGTAGATAATCATCCTGGGAAAATAAGCAGTGGGCAGTTTTAGTTAACCATTCCGTTGTAGTTGCGGCACTTACTAGTCAGATACAAATAGCATGAGATATCCCAAAACCCAGCAGTTGTTGGTACTTTTACTTAGCCATTCCGTTGTAGTTGCAATACTTACTAGTCAGGTACAATGGTCGCAAGCGACACTCCAAACAAGCAATTGTGGGCAGTATTAATTAGCCATTCCATTATAGTGAAGCTGAATACTAGTCATTATAAAGTCAAATTTATAGCAATAAACTTTAGTTATGCTTGTCTATGGTCGAGATACTGTGCTCCAAGTCGTCCATAACCGCGGACACGGCTTTCAGAAAGTTTTAACCCGGCCGGGGTGCACAAATAGCAACACACACACGATCAACCTCGGAAAAACCAAATCAAAACCCAACGAGGTCTTCACGACAGAGCAATCACAAGATTCAGAAATATTTCAGGGGGCCACCCCTTAAAGTAGACCCGCAACGAAGTTAGCTGACTTCGAGACGGACTTAAGGTTTGTGGGGCCGGCTGTAAACGACTGGGAACCCGAAAGTGTGACTGGGCTTGTCGATACCGCGAAAACGGGTCACAATTCCTAAACAGTACAGTGTGCTATCTGTCGCACAATCGTAAATACAGAAGTAGCATGGCATAAGTACAGGATAGTAAATAAAACCTCAAACTAGTTTGTGGCCCCAAGAAATAAGACGGAATCAAGCTCTGGCTAAGGGGGATCCCATACTCCCCGTATGTGGATAGCGCGATAAAACAAGGAACAGGTATCAAGTACTCAGGGTCCTACGGGACACAAGTGGGCGTTCGGAAACCAAATATTATCTATCACCCACCGATGCCTCTACTTACTTCAATTTTAGTTGTTAAACAGGAATTAAAGTGAACGATAAGTAAAACTATGATCATCTCCACATCAACATGCGGCAATACTCCAACAACTGTGGTACATGGCGACACGCAACAGCACTTGAGCAAGCGACTATGACACGCAAGTCCAACTATCTACCAAACAACAGGTAATAGGATGTGTCCAAGGCAATATAGGGCTGCACGGTATATCACAGGTACGGAAACTAAAGCATCGCAACACAGATAGCAATAGATCAACAGGAGGGAATAAATGCTATAAAAGTAAGATAGGTAGAAAGGGGAAGATGCTCGCCTGAAAACATTGTCGAAGGTTCAACCGAAGATCGGGGCGAAGCTCACATCAACTCAACGGCTTATCCGCGAAGAAGCAAAACACTAGAAGAAACACCGGATGCAATATTTAATACTACGGCAGAAGATCGGCATGACGCATGCATGATGTATGGCATGGCAAAGATGCGATGCAATTAGGTCATATTAAGTGGAACCGGGGTCCCGACAATTAATTAAACGGTTCGAGTTATTTATTTACCCCGCAAATTAAATGTTGCATTAGCAAAAGATGGCACCGGTTCGCTACACAAGTTTAGATGAGGCCAACATAAGGCTAGATTTGCCCGCATATGGGCCCCATATTTAATTTAGGTGAATCGGCATAAGGCCCCCAAACCAATGATATGCATGCGAGAATGACAATTAAATATGCAACAATTCATATAGTTGACCATTTATAAAATAGGGTTCTCGGAAAAGGGTTCACACATTGAGGGGTCTCGACGGTCTTGGGGATCCGGGGTTCGGGGTCGGTCTCAGGGTCCAGGGTACGACGGGAACGTTCTCGGATAGCGGAGGTAGGTCTTATCGCATCCGTGGTCTTCGGATCCGGGGGAAGTACTCGGCGTCCTCGAGGAGTACTTGACGCATCCGGGGTGAGTGCTTGTCATATCCGCATCGGCGTTCTTGGCGTTCGGGTTCTCGATTCCGCATTCGGGGCGAAGGTCTTGTCGCATGTGGGGTCGCCGGGATCGGTCTTCGGGGTCTGGGCATCTTATCCATGCTGGAGATCTTGTCGGCCGTTATTTTTGGTGATCCTTGTCCGATTTGTCGTTGCCACCGAGGAAGATCATGTCGGCCGTGACGGTGGTCTTGACGGTTCCGGGGGGAGAACTTGGTGCCCGTTCAATGGTCGAGGAGGATCTTGTCGAGGGGTCTGGGGTCACAGGGGCGCTTAGGGCGACGATGGTGTTGCTGCTGCTGTAGAAGCAGGCTTCTAACGTTGTCGCGTTGGGCCTTGTTTCGATAGGAGGTAGGCGCCTCGGGTGCTGCGGGAGGGGCCTTGGCGCGGAGGTGGTCACCGGCGAGCGCGGAGGCGGGGGCGCGGCCGACGGTGGTTGAGGCCGGCGGCGGGCCCGGCGGACGGCGGAGGGAGGGCGCTGGACCGCGGGGCCGACGGAGCTCGGGGCTGCTCGGGGACGGAACGGGCGCGCTAGCTGAGGGGCCCGCCGGAGAAGGGCGAGAGGAGGCGCGGCGGAGCTCGGCGAGGCGGGCCCGCCGGCGACGGCGGCGCCAGGGGGAAGCGGCGGTGGCTCTGCGAGGCTGGCCGGGAGGAGGGAGAGGCGGAGGGTCGAGGTCGCGGGGAGGGAGGCCGGAGGCGTGGCGGCGACGAGCTCGGAGCGCGGCGACCGGAGGCGGAAGGGGGTGGCCGGAGCCGGCGCGCGGGGTCGCTGACGCGCAGGTCGGGGAGGCTCGGCGGAGCTCTGAGGCGGTGGCGGAGGACCGACGAGCGGCGGCGGCATGGCGCCTGGGCGGCGCTACCGCGCAGACGGCCAACGGGGCGGACGCGGGGACGCCGGACGCCGCGCGAAGAGGGCGAGGCCGGCCAGGTGCGGCGGCGGGAACGGCGGCCGGGGCGGAGCTTGGCGGGGCGCGGGGCTCGGGCGAGCTCGCCTGGGCGGCTCTGGTGCGGGCGGAGGCGGCGGTCGAGGCGGACATCGCCGGCGGCGCGGGAGGGTGGAGGCGGTGGAGGGCGCATGCGGGGGCGAGCTTCAGGCGGCGGGGAGGCACGGCCGTGGCCGGAGAGGGGCAGGGGCGTGCGCCGGCGGGGGCAAGGGAGGGTGCACGCGGGGCTCGCGGATGGAAGAGAGAGGGAGGAAGAAGAAAGCGTCGGTGGGGGACAGGGGCCAGGGGTGGGGCCCAGGCAACGTGGGGATCGGGGGAGGGGGCGGCTGGCGTGGGCGTGTGGGGTGTGTGTGTGTGGCTTGTGTGGCAGGGAGTGTGGGGGCAGTGGCGTGAGTGGAGGGAGGGGTGAGCGGAGGGAGTTAGGGTGAGGTGGCTGCCTCTGGTTGGCTGGGGGAAGGGAAAAGGGGAGGTGGCAAGTGATGATAGGCTGGGGTGAGGTGGAGGGGAGGGTTGGGTAGGTTAGTTGGTAGCTGTAGGATTAATGGGGTGGGCCGTTTTATTTTTTGGGGTGGTCGTTCGGGTCGATCCGGCCCGTTCGACTGCCCCACTAAAAATTAATTAAATATTTTAGTTGTTTTAAACGGACGTTTGCAAACCGATAGTAGGCAACAAAATATTCCGGCGACCCGGGTTTGAATTTGAAAACAAGACGGGGCGTTTTAGAAAACAAAACAGACTTTTCAAAAAATAGTTTTAAGCAAACAATGCATGATGATGACGATGCAATGCACAAATTCAACGCGATTTTCTAGTAGTGGTTTTGCGGGATGCCACAATTCGACACCACTAACAATGGATCTCGCCCTCGAGATCCGCCTCATGGTACCGGAAAGAAGGTCGGCGATCTGCGTCTTCTCGCATCGTGTAGATCCTCGCGACACCACTAACAAGGGTTGTTGTCCGTGATCGTCGAGAGAACACTCCGGAAACAAAAGGTCGAAGGTAGAGGTATCAACAAATAAAGCCACCTCTAGCTTCGATGGAAGGAGGGAACCGATGCATTCTCATCCACTGCAATGTACAAAAGCGAATAGAAGGGGTAGTCAGCATGGGGGCCAATCCATCACGCACCCAAACTATTACTCCGCACAATCAGTGGAAAAGCGTGCAACCATTCTTGGAATCAGACTGAAGATCTCGACAAGCGAGGTTCGGAACAAAGGAGTGATGCAGACTCTGCATCAGATCTGGCGTAGATGATGTCGTCGCGTCGGAAAACACCGGAAGGCACAAACAAGGAACAAAGAATGGTCCACCAGACGAAGGATTCCTCGGACAGCATGAAGGCCGGATGTAGCAACACCGTTATCAAAGGAGGGAGCGAAACCCTGAAGGTACGACGGAAACCCAACCACGAGAATTCCTGGACTCGAAGAAAAGATAAGAGAGCAGATTCAAAACACGTCGAGATAAGAGGAGAATAGCAGGGGGTAAGAAGTAAAAATCAGACCTAATCAGAACTATCCAACCGATTTTTCAAAAATAGTTTTGACACTCTACTTCGGCCGTTAGCTAGGTTATCCTACAGGCTGGACTTGTGGGGTATCGCAACTGCTGAGCTCTGATACCACTCTGTAACACCCTCAAAATCGACCCTATGCAAGTTTTAGCGCAACCCGCCAAACCCGCATAGAAACGATTCAAAGGTGCCCACCAGGCACTTTCGTGCGGGTGGAAAACGAAGTAATAACATTACACAACAGTCCTCGATGGGACCCACAGAACAGATATATATACAAGCGACTCCATGAGTCAAGAATACAGATATAATATACCAAGATCCAAATCACCTTGAAAATGATAGAGCGTCCGACTACGGACAAGATGCAAATGGGGCTAAGAGCCCTGAAGAATAACCAATGGCGTCCATAACCCTGCCCAGGCCAAGCCGGAAGGGTAACCCTGCTAACGACGTCGATCTCAAAACCTGCTTAAACAAAAGGGGTGCCGACAAAGGGCAAAGGAAAAAGAGGAGCGTCAGTACTGAGGCCAGTACATGGCGAGACTAGAATTCGGCGGTCCTCGCCTACAAAGGTATGGTGGACTGAAGCGGCAGCGGCAGCATGCACTAAACAACCTATAGAGACTCGATACAGCTGACGGCAATCAGAGAGGGGTAAGAGAGACCTAACCGGAACCAACCTGATACTACCACCAATCAAACCCATCCTGGCGTTTCCCCCTCGACACCGATCGAGGAAGTCAACCGAGGAACTCACACAGTTGGCATTTTTATTTGTTCAGTTATCGTTGCAGCAATTACTAGTCAGATGTAGATAATCATCCTGGGAAAATAAGCAGTGGGAAGTTTTAGTTAACCATTCCGTTGTAGTTGCGGCACTTACTAGTCAGATACAAATAGCATGAGATATCCCAAAACCCAGCAGTTGTTGGTACTTTTACTTAGCCATTCCGTTGTAGTTGCAATACTTACTAGTCAGGTACAATGGTCGCAAGCGACACTCCAAACAAGCAATTGTGGGCAGTATTAATTAGCCATTCCATTATAGTGAAGCTGAATACTAGTCATTATAAAGTCAAATTTATAGCAATAAACTTTAGTTATGCTTGTCTATGGTCGAGATACTGTGCTCCAAGTCGTCCATAACCGCGGACACGGCTTTCAGAAAGTTTTAACCCGGCCGGGGTGCACAAATAGCAACACACACACGATCAACCTCGGAAAAACCAAATCAAAACCCAACGAGGTCTTCACGACAGAGCAATCACAAGATTCAGAAATATTTCAGGGGGCCACCCCTTAAAGTAGACCCGCAACGAAGTTAGCTGACTTCGAGACGGACTTAAGGTTTGTGGGGCCGGCTGTAAACGACTGGAAACCCAAAAGTGTGACTGGGCTTGATACGATACCGCGAAAACGGGTCACAATTCCTAAACAGTACAGTGTGCTATCTGTCGCACAATCGTAAATACAGAAGTAGCATGGCATAAGTACAGGATAGTAAATAAAACCTCAAACTAGTTTGTGGCCCCAAGAAATAAGACGGAATCAAGCTCTGGCTAAGGGGGATCCCATACTCCCCGTATGTGGATAGCGCGATAAAACAAGGAACAGGTATCAAGTACTCAGGGTCCTACGGGACACAAGTGGGCGTTCGGAAACCAAATATTATCTATCACCCACCGATGCCTCTACTTACTTCAATTTTAGTTGTTAAACAGGAATTAAAGTGAACGATAAGTAAAACTATGATCATCTCCACATCAACATGCGGCAATACTCCAACAACTGTGGTACATGGCGACACGCAACAGCACTTGAGCAAGCGACTACGACACGCAAGTCCAACTATCTACCAAACAACAGGTAATAGGATGTGTCCAAGGCAATATAGGGCTGCACGGTATATCACAGGTACGGAAACTAAAGCATCGCAACACAGATAGCAATAGATCAACATGAGGGAATAAATGCTATAAAAGTAAGATAGGTAGAAAGGGGAAGATGCTCGCCTGAAAACATTGTCGAAGGTTCAACCGAAGATCGGGGCGAAGCTCACATCAACTCAACGGCTTATCCGCGAAGAAGCAAAACACTAAAAGAAACACCGGATGCAATATTTAATACTACGGCAGAAGATCGGCATGACGCATGCATGATGTATGGCATGGCAAAGATGCGATGCAATTAGGTCATATTAAGTGGAACCGGGGTCCCGACAATTAATTAAACGGTTCGAGTTATTTATTTACCCCGCAAATTAAATGTTGCATTAGCAAAAGATGGCACCGGTTCGCTACACAAGTTTAGATGAGGCCAACATAAGGCTAGATTTGCCCGCATATGGGCCCCATATTTAATTTAGGTGAATCGGCATAAGGCCCCCAAACCAATGATATGCATGCGAGAATGACAATTAAATATGCAACAATTCATATAGTTGACCATTTATAAAATAGGGTTCTCGGAAAAGGGTTCACACATTGAGGGGTCTCGACGGTCTTGGGGATCCGGGGTTCGGGGTCGGTCTCAGGGTCCAGGGTACGACGGGAACGTTCTCGGATAGCGGAGGTAGGTCTTATCGCATCTGTGGTCTTCGGATCCGGGGGAAGTACTCGGCGTCCTCGAGGAGTACTTGACGCATCCGGGGTGAGTGCTTGTCGTATCCGCATCGGCGTTCTTGGCATTCGGGTTCTCGATTCCGCATTCCGGGCGAAGGTCTTGTCGCATGTGGGGTCGCCGGGATCGGTCTTCGGGGTCTGGGCATCTTATCCATGCTGGAGATCTTGTCGGCCGTTATTTTTGGTGATCCTTGTCCGATTTGTCGTTGCCACCGAGGAAGATCATGTCGGCCGTGACGGTGGTCTTGACGGTTCCGGGGGGAGAACTTGGTGCCCGTTCAATGGTCGAGGAGGATCTTGTCGAGGGGTCTGGGGTCACAGGGGCGCTTAGGGCGACGATGGTGCTGCTGCTGCTGTAGAAGCAGGCTTCTAGCGTTGCCGCGTTGGGCCTTGTTTCGACAGGAGGTAGGCGCCTCGGGTGCTGCGGGGGGGGCCTTGGCGCGGAGGTGGTCACCGGCGAGCGCGGAGGCGGGGGCGCGACCGACGGTGGTTGAGGCCGGCGGCGGGCCCGGCGGACGGCGGAGGGAGGGCGCTGGACCGCGGGGCCGACGGAGCTCGGGGCTGCTCGGGGATGGAATGGGCGCGCTAGCTGAGGGGCCCGCCGGAGAAGGGCGAGAGGAGGCGCGGCGGAGCTCGGCGAGGCGGGCCCGCCGGCGACGGCGGCGCCAGGGGGAAGCGGCGGTGGCTCTGCGAGGCTGGCCGGGAGGAGGGAGAGGCGGAGGGTCGAGGTCGCGGGGAGGGAGGCCGGAGGCGTGGCGGCGACGAGCTCGGAGCGCGGCGACCGGAGGCGGAAGGGGGGTGGCCGGAGCCGGCGCGCGGGGTCGCTGACGCGCAGGTCGGGGAGGCTCGGCGGAGCTCTGAGGCGGTGGCGGAGGACCGGCGAGCGGCGGCGGCATGGCGCCTGGGCGGCGCTACCGCGCAGACGGCGGCCAACGGGGCGGACGCGGGGACGCCAGACGCCGCGCGAAGAGGGCGAGGCCGGCCAGGTGCGGCGGCGGGAACGGCGGCCGGGGCGGAGCTTGGCGGGGCGCGGGGCTCGGGCGAGCTCGCCTGGGCGGCTCTGGTGCGGGCGGAGGCGGCGGTCGAGGCGGACATCGCCGGCGGCGCGGGAGGGTGGAGGCGGTGGAGGGCGCAGGCGGGGGCGAGCTTCAGGCGGCGGGGAGGCACGGCCGCGGCCGGAGAGGGGCAGGGGCGTGCGCCGGCGGGGGCAAGGGAGGGTGCACGCGGGGCTCGCGGATGGAAGAGAGAGGGAGGAAGAAGAAAGCGTCGGTGGGGGACAGGGGCCAGGGGTGGGGCCCAGGCAACGTGGGGATCGGGGCAGGGGGCGGCTGGCGTGGGCGTGTGGGGTGTGTGTGTGTGTGGCTTGTGTGGCAGGGAGTGTGGGGGCAGTGGCGTGAGTGGAGGGAGGGGTGAGTGGAGGGAGTTAGGGTGAGGTGGCTGCCTCTGGTTGGCTGGGGGAAGGGAAAAGGGGAGGTGGCAAGTGATGATAGGCTGGGGTGAGGTGGAGGGGAGGGCTGGGTAGGTTAGTTGGTAGCTGTAGGATTAATGGGGTGGGCCGTTTTATTTTCTGGGGTGGTCGTTCGGGTCGATCCGGCCCGTTCGACTGCCCCACTAAAAATTAATTAAATATTTTAGTTGTTTTAAACGGACGTTTGCAAACCGATAGTAGGCAACAAAATATTCCGGCGACCCGGGTTTGAATTTGAAAACAAGACGGGGCGTTTTAGAAAACAAAACAGACTTTGCAAAAAATAGTTTTAAGCAAACAATGCATGATGATGACGATGCAATGCACAAATTCAACGCGATTTTCTAGTAGTGGTTTTGCGGGATGCCACACGTAGCACCAGTAGAGCATGATCATCATGACACTCATTTTTGGGAAGCAAGCACAAGCACAACTACATGCTTAATTACCTATGCACACTCAGTTAAGAGGCACGCAGTTTGATTAGGACATGAATAATAATAATATTAATCATTTTCCAACCTCTCTCCATAAATTCAATAAACTAAGAAGAGAAGGGCGAAGATGAGCAATGATGCTCATCAATAGTGCATAATAATATTATCACCAAATAACATCTGTAAGTAATAAGTGTAGTAGTTACACATTCATACTAATCAAAAAATCTAAACAACTATATTGTCAGATAATAAGACTAATAGAAACAAGAACAAAATTCAATTAACATAATATTGAAAGAGAAGAAAAAAGATTCAGCTAACCAAGATAGACAAGTTTTACTGAAGCTAAACTATTTTTTTTCAAAAAGGACAATAAAACCCCGGCCTTTGCATCAGTTGAAGCTAAACTAATTAGTGAAGAAATTTATGCCTAGAATCAAATACCAAGCTTATCTATACTAATGTAAACTAAAGAACTAAACCAAAGAACATTGACACACTTAACCGATGAAACTGCACCCAAGTTTACAACACTTGCAATACTAAAGCACAACCATTAGGCAAGATTAAATTCATCCTATAAATGAACTAGGACTAGTGTAAACACCCTAGAACAACTAATTAGGGACAAAAACATTCTCAACTACGCACTACCATAGCACTTGAACCGTAGAAAGCCTAGAATTCCACACCATTATTATCCTTTGGCATAAGTGCCATCAGCACAAGTACTATTATTTCGATTATTTTTGTACCGTGTGATGTCGAAACATTAATAAGCTTCATTTATTATATTGATGTTATATTGAGATTTTCTTGTCCAAAATCATAAATATGGGCTGAAACCAAAAACCTGTTTTCAGTTCTACATAGTCTCTGTGTCTAAACAGATCCTGAAACTCGTACGATAAACATTTTAGGGTAAGAATTTCGTGGAGCCCGCGTTGGCCTCTCAATGGATCGTCCTCTTATACAATTGAATCATTTTTATTCCCAAAGTAGGGGCCGTTTCCAGTGACTTATTGCTCCATCAGTTCGTGCAAACATTATATAAAGAAAAATGATATACGTCCTCCGGGGGATTCGATCCCCCGGCTCGCTACGTATGTACTTGAGGCCCACTACGTCTTATCTCCTGCGAGCGCACAACCTTATCTCCTTCTCCTTGCCTTTATCCTTCGCGCACAGCAGCTCGTCTCCTGCCGCGCGCAGCTGCCGCCTAGCTCCGTCCTCCGCCACGTGCAGCCGCCGCGCAGCTCCGTCCTCCGCCGCGTGCAGCAGCCGCCCAGCTCCGCCCTCCGCCACCACCGCTACCGGAGTAGGCCGTCGCCTCCTGCCGCCACGCACCGCCGCCAAGCTCCGTCCTCCGCCACCACCGCGGCCGGAGTAGGCCGCCGCCTCCCGCCAACCGCGCCGGCCGTCGAAGGTCCCACCGCCACACCTCTGTGCCATGGCCATCCATCCTCGTTGTTCCTCCCTCGCCGGAGGTACCACCGCCACACCTCTGTGCCATGGACGCCCCTCTGCGCTGGAGTTTTCTCTTCCGACACAGTGCTACACAGGCAGGACGACAATGCTACTGGAAGTGATCATTGTTGCTACAGATGAAGGGTCACGATGCTACTGACCAATTGACGCGTTTTGATATTTTGCTACAGGGTGATGCTACAATAGTAGCAAGTTTTTGCTATTTCTCTTTTATGTTTTTGCTATAATAGCACAAAAAATTTGCTACAACATTTTCGACGAAAGTCCTTAGCAAAGTCGGTTTTGCTACGGCAGGCACTGGTGATATCTCCGGCGAGGTCGCTCTTTTTGCTACGTTAGTACTTTTTTTTTGCTACCACCGTTTTGCAGTTTTGCTACAATAGCGTAACTGTTTTGCTACCCGGTTTCTGGTGAGGTCTACCGGCGAAAGCCTCCGGCGAGTCTCCGGTGAGGTCGGGTTTGCTACATTAGCACAACTTTTTTGCTATACGGTCGCCGGCGAGGTCTCCGGCGAAATCTCCGACGAGGTCTAGTCTGTTTTTTAATTTTCTGGACTGAACCGTTTTTTGCTACAATGTAGCAAAAGCGGGGCAAATGTAGCAAAAGCGGGCTAAATGTAGCAAAAGCGAGATTTTGAATCAAAAAGAGAACACGTGGTTGGCTGGGGACCCGGGGATAAAAATCACAGATCCCCGGGGGACGCGTAGGGCTGCCCCACGCCGCTTGACACGGTTTCCACAAATAGCAAGTGTGGTCTTCTATCCTCTCCTTTACTTGCGTGCGTTGCCTCATTTTTGTTTTTTCTAACCACGTCCGAGCATATTTGATCGTTGTACACAGCTTCTAACAAACATCTCCAAAGATTTCTAAAAGGAGGCGTCTATCCAATACACGAGTGCACAGACAAATAAGAAACTGCCTCTTCTCGTACCTAGATCACGAACACTCAGTGTCCCCTTCCCGCTTGTCGGCGTGCCCCGCTCCTGTCCTTGCAGCTCCGACAAGCTCCGCCATGCCTCCCCAACGACCATCGCTGTGCCTTCCAACGGCCGAACGCGCTTCACCTGCGAGCACCGCCGAGCGATCCAGTAGCCTCATGCTCCTACCCTACTGGTACCACCGTCGCGTTCAATTTTCCCAGGATGGGCTCTAGAAAGAACCGCTAGCTGAGACAAAGCAACTTTGGTTTCCAACAAGGCAACTTCGTTCGAAGTCCGACGAGGCAACTTGTGTCCCGACTATCCAATATTGGTGCTCGGCGAGGCAACTTGTGTCCCGACTATGCAACTTTGGTGCAGGATGAGACCACTTTGGTGTCTGATGAGGCAACTCCTAGCCCGACGAGTCGACTTTGGTGCCCGATGAGACAACTTTTGTGCACGACAGAGCAACTTTTAATACCCGACGAGGCAACTCTGGTGCCTAACATAGAAACTTTGGCGTGTGATGAACCAGCTTTGGTTTGTGGCAACACAATTTATTGCGCGGCAGAGCAACTTTGGTTCCCAGCAAAGTAACTTTGGTGCTCGGCGAGGCAACTAAGAAGCCCGACAAGGTAACGTGTGCTCCGACTAAGCAATGTTGGTGCTCAACAAGGAAACTTTGGTGCCCGACGAGGTCAATTTGGTGCCTGACGATGGAACTTTTGTGTCTGACAAAGTTAACTTTGGTGTCCGGCGAGACAACTTTCGTGTACGACAGAGCAACTTTAGTGCCCGACGAGACAATTTTGGTACCCGACAAATCAACTTTGGTGCCCAACGAAGTAATTTCTGTGCGATAAAAGCAACTTTGGTGCCCGCCAAAATAATTTGGTGCCCGACGAAATAACTTTGGTTCTCGACGAGAAAATTAAGATGCCCGACTAAACAATGTCGGTGCTCGACAAGGGAACTTAACATCTTCATCACAACAGGTAGGCAACTTAGCGACTTCACAATATAGTAGGAAACTTTACTGCAACTATAGGTAACTTTACAATAATATCAGTCCACTTCAATGCGGTTATAGACAACTTCATAACATCAGTATGCAACTTTACCACACTGAGTACACAAGTTAACTACATTGGTATGCAACCTTATAAAAATATTAGAAAACTTCATAAATACGATAAGCAACTTTACAACAGCAGGTAGACAAATCAACTCCATCGGTATGCAGCTTTAGATTAACAATAGGCAACTTGAATGCAACAGTAGGCAACTTCATAACAATAGTTGCAACACCGTCGAGCATAAAATTCTAGCCCTTGTCAATAACGAGGTCCACATCCAGAGCCCCGGGTTTAGACGCATCATATCCAGAGCCCCGGGTTTATACACACCATATCTAGAGCCCCAGGCAACTTTACAACAGCGATAAGAAACTTCTTAACATCGGCAACTTCATAGAGGCGATAATCAACTTCCCACCCGAGGTAAGTAATTCCACCCGTGATAGGCTACTTCATAGGGCCGGTAAGAAGTTCCCACGTGAGTTAGGCAACTTCAAAAGGTCGATTAGCAAATCCAAAGGGTCGGTAGGCAATTTCAACCCGTGATAGGCTACTTCACGGGGGTGGTAGGAAACTTCCTATATGAGGTAGGCAACTTCCCACCTCTGATGAGCAATTTTATAAAGACGGTAGGCAACTTTACAAGTATGATAGGACAAATCCAAAAACTACGACATACAACTTTTTAGTTGTTGAAGGAAATTTCACATAGGTAGTAGGCAACTCCACTTGTGCGGTAGGCTACTTTGCAATAACAGGTAGGTAGATCAGAACTATAGAAAGAAATTTCATGATATTAATCAGCAGTGGGAAAATTCGTATCGGGAACCGGCAACAAAATTATAAAATGATGGAATTTGAGGCACTAATATCTGTCATGAGCAATTACGTAAGGCAACAAATGATAAAATTGAGAAACTACTGTGTGTATGTGTTGTTAGGCAACAATGTGACAAAAAACAAAAAACAGCTTATACAGAAAAACATGTTGGGCCAAATCGACACAGGTCTCTCTTTCCCACTCTCACTTCTTCTCACATCTGGCCCAACCTGAGGCCCATCTCCGTCCCTCACGTCGTCGTCTTCCCTCAGGCAGGACGGTTACTGACAGTGAAGAAACAACAAGAGGGGGGCGCGATACTCCGGGAGGAGGCATTTGAGGCGCGCGGCGGCCTTCGCGCGGCCACGGGGGAGGAAGACGGCGAGGAAGAGAGCGGCGCGCCTCGGGACGCTCCAGGGCGGTGCCGCGAACGCAGGGCCGCCGGTGGCATCGCGTCGGTTGGGAAGGTGCAGGGGCGGCGATGACATCGCGCTGGCGGGGGGAAGAGTAGAGGCGGCGGTGGCCTAGCATCGGCTGGGAAGGTGCAGGGAAGGCGGTGGCCTCGCGCCAGCGGGGGAAGAGTAGGGGCGGCGGTGGCCTCGCTCTGGCGGGGGAGGAGCAGGGGTGGCATGTGGCCCTCACGTTGGTACGGAAAGAGCAGGGCGCCACGCGGCCTCGCGACGGTGCGGGGCGGAGGGCGCGGGAGGCCCTCGCACGGATAGGGTGTGCCCGGGATGTCGATCCAGCGCGCGGGTGCTCGCAAGTTTTCAGGTATATAAATTTATTAGTGCTTTCATTGCCCTACCAATCTTGCATCGTCATTGGGAAAAACGGCTTGTATCATGGTGAACATATGGTTATAGATAACTTACTGTGCTTCAACATGATTTGCAGTATTTTTGTCTGTCGCCAGCAAATCTTGGCCCGATTTTTTTTATCCAGGCTGTAGGCGCCCCAACATGATTTGGGTATTCTGTAAAAAAAACATGATTTGGGGATTTAATTAAGTGGTCCTTTTGTGGCCTGCACATTTTATATTCCAAGAATATGCCTGCAGCGCGTCATTAGTTTAGTGGGAACATACTTAATAAATCAGGGGCACTTACTTCAAACCATGTGTTTGATCAACCTAGGACCAAAAATATATTATTTAGTTGAAAAGAACTTGTGTTATCTTGTGTCCTTATAACTTCTAGAAAACGTTCTACACCTAGTTAAGAATCTATTGATCCGTTCTTTCTACAAACAGGCGCATGACATCCCAGAATTATATAAAGCAGTAACGATAGCAGAGTGTTGCTATGTCTCTGATGTGTGCGTTCTACGTAATAGACTATTTTCAACAGAACTTCCGCCTCTTAAAAAACAGAACTTCCGATTTTGTGTTCTTAAATTCCCATCAAACTTATCTTTCCTCTACTATATTTTGATACTTTGAGAGTTAATATGGAAAACCTTGCTTTCAGACGTAGCTGGAAATGGCCTCTGCAATAAAATATATTGACACAAACTTTTTTATTTACATAGCTTTACAAACAAAATATAGAGATGAGCACGAAAGCACCTCACTAACGATAGCTATCATAACACCTACAAACTTGATGAAGTGGGTGGCTATGTCGGGGCCATTTCCCTGACCTCGCACCTACGCACTTTATCATAAAACCGGAGGTCTCGCCCAACTGCCAGAATACGAGCCGGGAGCACAAACCAGTTCTGTAGACCCTGAACGCGCACCAGCGCACATATGCTCCAGAAGTCGCCGCCACCATCTTCCCCTGACCCATCTTCGAGAAAGGGATCAAAGCATTGACCTTACCAGGCCTGCCACCACGGCGCCAATGAAACTGAGATGTTTGTAAATCACTTTCAGCATGTTATTGAAGTTTTTATATTAGACAGTTTGCTCATTTGGATTGTATTATGTTTATTTCCTGGTGTAGTGACTAGCTATTGATCATTTACGCATAAGCAACAGCTATTGTCTTTATCATACAATTTCGTTTTTTCCTAACCTAAATGCAATTGTGTGATCATGAATTTTTTGGTTATTTAGGTTTCAACCGCTTAAAGAGTTTGATGAGGCCAAGCGCAGCTGTAGAAAGCGTCTTGATGGACACAACCGTCGCCGCAGGAAGCCACAGCCAGATACCATGAATTTGGCAAGATATATGACAAATCAACAAGGTAAGTTTTTATTGCTGCTCTAATTTTAACAGTCCATACATGGTTGGAAACATGGAATAGTTTGTCGAGGCGTGTTTCCATAGATCCCCTCTCCCAAATTTTATAACAACGGCTTCGTACCGCTTCATAGTTAGGGGCTTGATGGTCATTAACGAAATATTATCTAATCATTAACTAGTATTATAATACGTACGCGCTATATATACACTTCAGAGGCAGCGAGGCGCATCCCTAGCAGGGTGTCGTGCGCGCGTGTAGTGGCACTAATAATATGTGTGTGTACGCCGTTGCATTAGTTTTAGTCTGATCTGCATGAAGTTTGGAAATAGAGATCACGGTTAGTTGAGGCCTGCGTCCGTTCCGTTGTGGGCTGATCAGTAGGCTTGGTAGTGAGTAGTGACTCAAACGTGTGCGTGTGTGTAGCTGACTTTTTTTTAGATCAAAAGGGACTGTCCCTGTTCCATTAATGAGAATGAAACCAAACCAGTTCCAAGTATCAACGAAAGCAAAACAGCAGAAAAGGAGCCTAGCACTCAGAAACCTGACTAGAAAGTCTAAAAGCAGCATAAACCGCAGTTGACAGCTACAACTCCAGAGATCAAAACAGACTTAACAAATTTGGGAAGACAAGACAGATTAGGCTAGTACACCACATGGATGTTGTCCTCCTCATCAGGATGAGTCTGGAGGTATTCCAGCGATGCACGCCCTCAATAGCTCGACGATGCAGTAGTTTTCCAAGTGGAGATCCACTCGAAGCCGGTGCAGGTCAATGTGTGTGTAGCTAACTGCTGAGTAGAAATCAGATCAAGCCGGTGAGTGGATTGTACATACCCAGTTTGCTATATTTGTCAAGAGCAAACAATAGGAAAGAACAAGTGCGTGTTCAGGAAACTCGATCTGTGTGTTCTATCCAGTGTGTGCGTGGGTCTTTGTCTTTCTTCTATCTTGGGCAAGGCCTAGGCTTGTTGCATTCGCATTTTTCAGTACTTGCAGCTCTATAACCACCCAGTAGCTTTTTTTTGTGGGTAACCACCCAGTAGCTTGTTACTTGACCATGTTGCACATTTAATTTGTACCTTATTCAGCTATTTTCCTTCTATAAATTAGTCAGAATTACGATTAATATTCACATGCTCCTGGTCCTTACAAGATCATATAGATCCCTGCCAAGAGTAAATGCTTGTTTACCTTTTCAATGTGCTTGTGAAATAGTAATTGTTATTAGTTGTGGTTCTTGATTCACTGTAAATTAACGCAAGAATTCATATGATTGTTCCATATTGGTTAATTTTTTTTCAGAATTAAATGGTTAGATGAAATATGATTTTCTATGCATTGTCTTATCATATTAAGGTGAAGCCGGGTTCATTACCTTATTATCGCAACCAGTTGACATTGTTCTGAAACGCAGGAACAAGGTTTTCATCATTTCCAGCTGCAAGACCGGAGCAAAACGGGCAAGGGATCATGGGAACTGAGAACCTGTATTACACACATCAGCTCCTAGGTATAAGTAACAGGCCACATTCTGTTGGGTCTACATCTACTAATGGAAGAGAAGGATGGCACTTTCCTTTCCTACAGGAAGGTGGAATAATGAACTTCGCCAGCGGGGTGGCACTTGAGAATTCTGTGTACCAACCACTCCTCGAGACGGTAGCTCCTCTGGAGAGCAGTAGCAGCAACAACAAGATGTTTTCTGATGGGCTGACTCCAGTACTCCACTCGGATTGTGCTCTCTCTCTCCTGTCAGCTCCAGCAAATCTCTCTGGTATCGATGCTAGCCAGATGGTCCAACAACAGACTGAGCACATCCCCATTGTTCAACCTTCGTTCTCCAACCTGCAACTCAGCAGCTCTTCCTGGTTCTCGCGCTCTCAAGCTTCCACCGGTGCCGTGTCAGCGACAGGATATTCCTGCTCCGTCATGGTAAATGAGCAGCTGACCCCTGTCCTAAGATCGGATGACAATGACATGAACCACAACGGGATATTTCACTTTCGCCGCGAAGCCTCCTCGGACAGTGCTCCACCGTCTCCTCCCTTCCCTTGGTACTAGTTTTCGGTATCTGTTCTGATCTGATTGCACTAGATCCCTTCTTCCCAGTGACAACATTGTTTTTGCTCATTCTGGCATTGTTCCTTTTCTTGTAATAATTGTACTCCCAAGAATTCGTGTGAGAAAATTCAGCATAAATCGCTACTAAAAAATTTCATATAAATAAGATTACAATAATACAATAAGAATTCAATTCGTATTTATAAACAAGATATAAATATTTCTAATTTCCAAGTTACAATAATGGAGAAATGTTTTACTATATTATCATATAAAATGATATTATAATAATGGAATTGATTTACTAAGTAATGTAAAATGATATTATAATAAATAAATAATATACAAGAATGAATAAAAGAATATCTTTATTACAAAAACAATATTACAATGTTTCTTTACAATAATAAGAACAAAGGAAGGGTTACAACAGTGGTCACAAAGATAGACTAAATCTTAATACTAATTCTAAATATTTCTTCTTCTTGATCTTGGTCCCTATAAAATAATACGAAAAGACCAACAAGAGAAAAGAGATTAGTGGGGGTTAGTTGCACTCTCAGATTTTTATAGTGTTGCTATGCTAAACTCCTCATTGAGTATTAAATAAAAAGGGGTCAAAATATTGAATCTGTTCTTATCAGAATTTGCCTCAGACTATGCGTCACAGGCTGGGGTAAATTAACATCTGGCAAATTAGATAAATAGCCAAAGTTGTAAAAATATCTTCACAACCGAGCACATCCTCAAGGGAACAACTTCAAGACCTATAAAATTGAGCTACTAGGTCCCACATGTAAGCAGATTACACCATAACATGCAGCTGCTATGTTGTCAACATAGCAGGACAGCATAAGGAAGTACATAAGAAGAGAGCCGCCGCAGCAGCTCATCTACTAGCTGACTATATCATCTCCACAACACCATCTCATTCACTCTCAGGCACAGCACACACTATTTCCACTCCACAACCACATCAACCAATAGAGCAATAGTGTGATCACTTGAAGAGAAGCTCCAGAAGTAGATTAAGGACAAGTCAAATACATGAGCTAGGAGGAGAAGGTCAGGAACATGAAGTAGCTATTGAACCAGATCAACAATAGCAGAACAAAATGCCGATCAACAATAGTGTTCTCCAATATCGATTTGCCGTTGTCGGGTACCCTGCCATTACCTGGTCGAAATATCAGATGTGGGAGGTCATGACTGCCGATGTGATCTTGCACAACATGATCATTGAGAGCGAGGGGGAGACTCCAGTGTTTGACACTGAACCATATTATCGCAAGGTCCTCTTGCAAATATTGATCACCAAATGCCGCCTGTGTTTGCTTCTTTTCTCGCTAGGCGGCAAGAAGTTCGAGACACAAACACTCATAGTCAACTGCAAGATGATCTGGGGAAGCATTTAGATTGTTTATTTGTTTGTCACTGTTTGCTATATTGAATTTTTGAATCCGTTTGATTAGTTTCCCGAACTTGTAATAAATTTGTATATTGAATTATTTATTTGCCATATTGAACTTGTAATAAATTTATATGTTGAATTATCTATTTTCCATATTGAACTTGTTGATTTGATAAACAAATTTATTGATTTGATTAAAAAACTTGTCCAAATTTTTTGTATGGGGCACGACTGGGAGCCAGCGGCCCCCAAATCTGTGATCTATCCAGCGCCCCTCCACTCCCCCTCCCATATGACCCAAAATCGATTCGTGCCAGGCGCAGTATGGGGGGCGAGTGGAGATGCTCTAAGGAGACATAATAAATAGACTTGTATTAAAACAAACAATAAATGAGAGTATAAATTACAACTCTATCCACGACTTTGCGAAAACATTACGTACCAACTAAACTTATTCTTTTGTGCCATAGGTACCAAAGAGAGCAATAAACTACTGAGGCGAGGGAAAAAATTATCACCATGAAAACAAGTGCCGCTATGAAACACCTGACATAAATGAGAACTATGAAACACACGTCTTGTCCACGAAGTATTATCTAGATCACGCTTGCGGTGACCCAACATACCACTGCATGATGTAGTATACTATAGTCGTTGACATAACACCAATGAAACCCCGTTCACTAGTATTACATCCCTCAGAATGGCACAACAGAAACACATCAGTTCCAATACATGGCTAAAGGTTACAACTCATTCGTTCCACAAGATCCAGAGAACACTCTAGGGTAAGAGAGAGAAAGAACTTCTTACAGAGAAAAATCAAAGATAAACAACGCAAGGACTACTCTACTAGTAAGACTAATATTTTAACTAAGGGGTTGGCATTGCTGCTATTGCAACGCACTACAGAAATAGATTCTTTGGCTAGAGATTATATTCCTATCTAATCAGTAACTTCGTCCTCACTTGATTTGAGGTATTTGTTGACTTCCTTGTCTTTGTTGAAGAGCTTTAGCTTTGGATCATGCTTCCTGGTGTATAACTTGGTGTAGACATCGTCTCAATGGCTTCATAATCTAGAAAGGGTTAAGAAGATACTTTGAGTACGAGCGTACTCAGCAAGTTCACTAGAAAAGGAGTGTTTGATGCATTATAACTACAGCCACAGACCATAGGTCGTAGGCAATGCAAGTTTTCATAAACATTTCTTCAAAGGTTGCTTTTATTCTCAAAAGCTATGTCCGTCAGCCTTCACGGGTTTACCAGAACTTTCATGAAGTTCCTTTTCCGCAGCGTTCGCAGATCCTTCCCAGAACAGGGAGTAACAAGTTACAGTTCTTACACTCTGCAGAGGTGCGTTACTTTTCCCATGAGAGATCAACTCCTTGTTGCACAACCGGGCAGCTTACCCGTCCACAATTCCATGTTGTGGGGCCTAGTAGATGATCCAAGCCAATCACTGCCCTCTCCGTGACCTCATATGTCTAC
Source organism: Avena atlantica (assembly GCA_910589765.1). NCBI lineage: Eukaryota > Viridiplantae > Streptophyta > Magnoliopsida > Poales > Poaceae > Avena > Avena atlantica. Next base: position 42,229,082 of record OU342736.1, on the reverse strand, counting down.
ATGATCCTTCGAGCTAGCTCACCTTCGTTAAGCCCCCTTTCGGGCAGGCTAAAACCTTGATGAGTCCACGAAGACTCTATGACCTGGTGTTGCCCTGGCAAGTGCCATATTAAATGGTCCATCCACTAAACACCATCCATAGATAATCTAGACACCAAAAGTGGGGCGTAAGGGTGCCCACCCATATGTTGGATCCACATAAGGAATCACAACGTCACGTTAAGGTCGTCTTGCCTCCATACAAGAGGAAAATGATACAACTGACTTCTCCGTCCCATTCCAAAACTCATGGTTAACGCGCCATATACGGCGCAAGAATCACTGGCGACATTGGTTGTTAAGTCCTAGATATTATGTTCCTTTACCACCAGAACTTTTATAGTAAGTTATTACCTCATGGTAATAATCTATAATCACATTATTATGAAAATAGTGTTTTCGAACCTTTTTCAAATGCAGGTGATGTCCACATTGGATTTGTAAAATACTTTACAGAAAATAACCAAAGGACATGAGCAAGTGTGAACTTGCCTTTTGTGATTGCAAGATTATGCACTCACGGTCTTCGAGGCAGTATAAGATCCAAAATCTGAAATCAGCATCATTGGTACAGTAAGGACTAATGTTTAAAGAGGCAATATGCTTTTATGCATAAGTAATGTGATGCACTTTATAAATGCGAATCCCGGGGATAACGTTGTTCTAGGGTTTAGATCCGGAAATGTTTACTTTAGAATGTGTTGTCCCTTTTAGGTAGATTTCATACTTTCTAAGGCTTGTAAATATGTGTGGAACAATCATATAATTACAATATCATAAGTAATGGGGCACACACAAAAGGTGAAATGCTACTTAAGATTGTTTATATAAGAGTTCTTGTTTGAAGTGGCAAAAAAAAATAACCTTCGAAGAAAAGGTTTCTCTTCTAAGGTCTAAACAAGCTTTGTGGTTAATAGAGTTTGGTCGATTTTATTTATGCTTGCTCGAATGGTTTGAGTTTGAGATGTTTTCTAACTTAACTACTTCAGAGCAAAGTTAATTATAAAATATATAACAATGTTTATAGTGTTATATTTAGATTCTTATAGACTAAAGTTAACTTTAAAACAAAGATAGTTTGAAAGTATAATGCTTATACCCTTTGTATCTGGTGTACTTGTTAATGTTGTCTTAAGGTTATTTAAGAATGGTTATTTTTCTATTTAAGTAGCGGTCTCTTAATTTTTTGTAGTGGATCAAGAGTTCTTGTTTCTTTATAAAGGAATGATTATGGTGTGTGGATAATAAATAGTACTTGTGACTATTCATGAATTATCTTTGGATTTACTCCATTATAAGGTTGTATTTGATTTATATATCATTCTTGAGGATTTTATAATCATTAAAGATGTTTTAGAATATGATATATTCATATGTAGAAGATAATTCAATATAATAGTGTTTCTAATGTTTTGAATGATTATGACTTATTAGTAATATTCAAGACTAATACCTATGTACTAGATTTGATTGACTAGTTTTAGAAATATTAACAAATTTATTTACCCTTCTATGAATTTTAAACTAAGTAAATAAGTTTAGAGTTGAGTTACTAAAATATTTGAATTTTTATTTATCTGAAAAGTGGAATATTATATTTTTAGCATGTAGATATTATTTTTGTGATCATTTTGGTATATTACATTTATTTTTGCGATTTATAAATAATAAGGTATGATTTTTACAATTCTTATTACTTTATAATTACTTAATAAATAATAAATATTTAATTAAGTGAAATAATAACACATGATTATAGTTTTTAAAGTATTGTTTTTATTTTTCCAATATTTTTGGTATTTATTTTTTTAATTTTAATATTTACCATTATTAAAATATGAATTAGCAAAGTTTTATTACTTATAAAACCTTTATTAAATAATAATTATTTCAATAATCATTATAACAATATTTGATAATAAATTTAAGTTATAGATTATATTTTTCTACAAATTTTCATATATTATACACATTTTTGTGAATTATAAATCAAAAGTTATGAATTAAACAAGATTTTATCATTTATTTGATTTCTGGAATATGATTAATTGAGTTATAACACTTTATTTATTTCTTAAATAGGAAATACTTTTTACACCGCCCCACACCTAGCTCGAGTCACTGACCAGTGGGGCTATGTCCAGCTCAGCTCTCAAGTTTAGAAAATGTATATGTTACCGACCCTGTCTCTACCCCAGTCAATGACATATGGGCCCAAGGCCATGTCATCAGCCACGCGAGATAAAGACTGGTCAAATCAGCTGACGTGGCTAGAACTCGATGTAGGCATGACGTCACTCGAGTTGATCCTCACTGGTTGAGGATCGATCGATCGATCTGGTGTACGCGCGGGGCTTTGAATAGGTGTATTGGACAGAGGAGATCAAGGCGAACCTATTGGTGGTGGCGTCGCTATCTAATGGTCATCGGAGGGCAACTGGCGACGATCTTATGCGGCGGTGCTTGCGGTTGATTATGGTGGCGTGGATTTAGGAAGCAAACAAAGCATCGGCGCATGCTAGGAGACACAGTGACTCACCAGGAACGCGATGGTGTGCTTGGTTTGGCGAGGCGCGGTCGGAGACGACGGCGAGGTCGACGAACAGCGTCGGGAACCGAGGGTGTGATTAGGTCGATTCACGTCTCCTCCGCAGTCGCAAGTTGGGGCAATCGAACAAGAATAGCACGGCGGTCTCCACCGTGGTCTTATCTGGCCAAGGCGAGCACGGAATCGCCGGCTCCGGCTCACCTCCGAGCTAGGGTTCTCGACATGCTTGGGGAAAAGAGGCAGAGAGGGTTTCAGAGGGGGAAATTGAGGATGAGGACGAGTAGGGACGTCGCGGTGGCCTCCTTATCCTCTCCTGGCGACGGCGGCATTGATCTTGGTGCAAAGACGACGATGACGGCATCGGGCGGCGGCGAGCTCCTCCAGCGAGTTGTCTGTGTGCGTGAGGATGACGACGAGGTAACTTTTGCGGAAAACCCACTGGCGATTCTTTCAGCACAACCCGCGGTCCTTCTTCGTTCCGACTTGTCAGTCACAGATGGAAATGAGTTGGGCTGGTTGCTGGGCTATTGTGGGCTGCACCTGGGCGACAGGTAGGCATGTAGGAGTTGGGCCACGGCCAGGTTTTTTTATTTGTTTTCCCTTTTTCTATTTTCTGTTTTCCTTTTCAGATTTGAATTTTTCTTTGTAGAATTTATTTGATGGATAATTGTAGTAATGCTAAAATATATTTAGTATCTTTTGTGAACTTTTGTTGTATAATCTTTTTATATTTCTTTTATTTTCTCTATATGAACCCCTTTTTAATATTTTGTAGAAGCCTTTCTTATTATTTATCTTTCCTCTTTTAACCATGGATTTATTGAATGATATATTCTTATTTGGTTATAAAACTTAACTCTAGTTGGCTCATAGTTTTAAATAGAAAATTTTATATGTATAAAAATCCTATATCATTATTTGATGAATGAAATATGAAAGAAATTAGTATGGTTAATACTACTTCCATTAACTTGCAAATGGCAATGTATATATTCTATTATGATAAACAAAGAAGTTTAGGGTTTTGAATTATGAATATTTACCCTAGGTTTAGGGTTTTTATATATACTTAGGTTCCTTTATGGATGTGAGTAAAGATTTAATAACTAAACATATTGTTTTCTATTTGGGATATTTGGTGACATACCCTTTTTTTAAAATAGAAAGATACATCTAAAATGTTTTATAGCAAGGAATTGGTAAGTATACTCTTAAGCACATATAATTATGATGGTTGGAATTGACAGAGATGTGCTTATGTGATTTGTTATAGGAAAATATTCCTATAAGTGATATTAACATAAGATGATGAATCAATTCCCTGAAATGGATATTATACTTGGTTTAAAATTTAGAGTTGGTTGTTTACCAAGAATGTTTATTTTCCATTCCTCACCATCCTTGACCTTTAATTAAAGAATTCGTTTCCTAGATATAATACTTCTTCCTATCCATCATCATAGTTAGTATGATGAGCTTTACTTCACAAGAATGTTCTTATTTACCTATTATTCTTCTAAACTCATTGATAAATCCATTGAGTTTGATACTAAAGTATTCCATAGTTCTCTCATATCTTTGCTTGGTTATACCCACTACTCTACTTTTGATTATCCTCAATCCAACAAGTAGTTCTTTCAAACTCCACTCATAATCTTCCTTAATCATGCATCACTAATATTTCTTCATCAGATGTATGTATGTATCCAACTATCTTTCTTTAAGGCTTACTATCCTTTAAGATGAATAACACTTCTTTCATAACTCTATTCTAAACTAGCTTTAATTGAACAATATCATCCTACATTTACTTTACTCCAATAACTCATACTCCAACCTCACATTATATTAATTTGACCTTTAATAACTACTCTAAGATAACTTTTCTAAACTAGGGTTTTAATCATGTTCTATCCATCAATATCACTTATAATAAATATAGGTAGACCATCCTGGTGAGTAAGGCATGATTAATATAATCCTTTAAGAATTTAGATCTTAAGTTCTTAGTTGGCTAAGCAAGGCTTTATCAATACTACTCTTCAATTGTTTTGACATTATATTCTTACTATTTCATATTGGATTGAGGTTATTCATGGACTATGCCCTCTTTAAAAGATTTAAGTAGATGTTATGATAAGATCAAGAAATAGTAGATCAAGGATTGATAGTTAAAGGATTTTGTGAATCAATGGTGGATTACTCAACATTGATGAACAACAGATATTAAGCTAAGTTCCATAAAAATTGATATGGAAAGAAAGATATATAGTGAATGATCTAAACTTAGTTTCTTTCCTACTCAATCTTACTTTAGGAAGTAGAGTTATATATTACCATGATACTCATGGTATATGAAAATGATATTAAGATATAGTTGTTAAATTCTTATTAGTTGTGTTATATCCTTAACTTGGTGCTTATGAGTGATTATAATGAATACTATAATATGATCACCTAAGGATCAATATAAATCATAATGTATTAGGGTTTAACTTTTATTACATTTGATCTACCCTTAGATCAAATCTCCCTTACCCAAAATAAGGTTTTAGCAAAGGTCATATTAAAACTTTTCGCAGTCAACTTGATGATCTACTTCATTTCCATCAAGTTAAGAGAAGCTTTAATCACTTTGACAAGTTTTGTTCAAAAGCGCGAAAATTATTCAGATTTTCTATGCATGAATGCAATGCACACATCTGGGTTCAGCTTATTTCTAGGCTCTAATGCTGGGATTTTACAGACTCTTCCCCTTAAAATCTACTTCGTCCTCGAAGTTCGCAAACTCTCACGTTCAGAGTAAGGAATTGACGTGTAGTGGTTGCTACATTTCTCCACTCTATTGTGACCTTAAATAAAAATAATTTTAGCATTCTATATCCCGGTTAGGTATCCTAATCCAGCTCTTTTTATTTAATTATTGGCTTCTTTACTATATTATATAAGGTCTAGAAAGTCTCACTAAACAGTGTTCTATCAAAAGACTAATCTTTGATTTGTCATTATATGAGTTGTACTGGTACTCCTTCCAAGATTGGATTTGAACTCATTTAGTCCATACCCATTGGAATTTCTTATTCTCAATACTTGTCTAGTTGGGTGTTCTCTAATACTTCTTAAGGGTTACTTAAGAGTTGTTTCTTCTAGAATTGGTCGGTTAGGATTAACCTTTATCACCTTCAAGCTTTTACTTTATTACGTTTTTTAGATAATCTTTCATTATTACCTATAGTACTTCTTCAACTTTCATTTATAGTGTTTGCTCTCCCCCTTAGGGTTTACTAATAGTCTTTAAATTGTCTGTATAGTATTTATTAGCGTTATAACTAGAATGTTGGTCTCTGTTCAGTTTATTCCTTACCTAATTAGGGTCTGATGAAAGATTGTACGGTGTATCCACACAGTTGTGGATCTCCGAAGCAAATCTTTCAGCATTATATGTCGTACTTACTATTGGACATTTTCGCTGGGATAAATCTAACTTTGCGAAGCATCTCGAAAGACGATCGCCTTTAATTTTATACTTCTTTAGGTCTTACTTATCTTAGGACAAATTTTATGCTCTTTATGCAACTTTTAAGAAGATCTGGTTAACTATGTTAACCGAATACCAGCTGCGGACAAAATACCAAATGTGGATCAGAATACCGACTAGGAATTAAGTACCAAAGGCGGATCATTTTAGGTTGTACACGTTACTCTACGGTTTACAACCTATTACAGACATTCTCTCTGAATTGTCAGAGCTTGAATACCCCTTTTGGTTCCAAAGCATCTTCCTTGCACTTATTCATGATACTTCCATGAACTTAGTATAACTCTTTCATTAACTTCTTAGCAAAGCTACCTACTTTGAATGGGCCTTAAGTTTATTATTTCTTGTTGCTCCATACATTTTCTACACCAAACTTCTTTCTTGAATCTAGCTAAGAATAATCTATGCTTGATCTATCCTCCAAATGGTGCTAATACTCTTTATATCTTGCTTCATCTTGCAAGTAAGTCTTCCTTTTGATCTTTGAAACTCGTCACTCCCTTACACGAATTCCCGTTTCTATATATATCCATGACATCAAGTAATAACTGGGTGTTACATCATGCATTTGACACCTAATTAACTTCATGTACAGATCTAGTCAATCAAGAAGATTCAAGAAGATCCAAAAGTCGATAAACAACAAAACATATACCATGTATTATACATAGGTTTGAAATAATTTACAAATGTACTAGATGTCCCAACGGTTTGCTCCACAGCTATTTACACATCTATCTTACAAGAACTTCTTGTTCTTGTGAGTATATCCTCACTTATTTCGGCAAACCTTTCAAACTACAATACGCATTACCCTCTATATACATTATTCAAGCACTCATCCGCTTGGGATGTCGTTTCTTTCTTACTTCCCTCTTCCTCTAGTGCTTCCTAGAGTTCTGTCCATGATGACGTGAAGTCCTACGACTGCCTTCTGGAGCGTAAGAGAATCTAGGAGGTGCGTATTCTTGATTAGAAGTACCGAGACTGAGATTAGTCATTGAAAAATGACTAGAGTTGGCATAGTCTTCCACCGAATATTCCTGGGTTTTTGGCAATGATTCCTCATAGTAAGCTGGCTCCTTGGCCTTTTCTTGGATCCAGTCATATATATTAGTGTAGTAGCTATCAGAATACTCTTCTAAGTCGATTGGATTCATATTACCCCCATAGGGTCCATAAGGCTCTCTATGGTTGTAGTTGATCTCTTCTTCAATACCTGTATCACAAGGTATATGATTTCCTATGGTTTCACCTTGAGATTTTATTTCCCATCCATACTTGTTTGGCTCAGGGTTATTTGGAATAACTTTATTCCATTCCTGTTGTTCTGAGTTATATTTGGTCCATAGGTATTCAGGTGGCTTGAAGTCATTTTGGTAGTAGGCATAATTTTCCAAGTTTGGGTCATCAAACTCAGTTTCCTCATACACTTCTCCTGAAGGTATGTATTTGGGATGCCTAGCTTCTTTATCTAACTTCTTCCTACGAGCCATTGCTTTATCAAGATCCGTAAAATCCTTAATGACCGTATCCAGTTCTTGGACTAAGACTTGGTGAGTGTTATGATAGGTGTTTAACAAAGACCGATAACGATCCATATACTCTGCGGCTAGAGTAGGTTCAGCTTGGACTAGGGTAGAGTGATCTAACTCATGTTCTGGGTTTGAGGTTTCATGTGGTATAATGGTATGAGTACTACCTTCTAGAGCTTGGGCTTTCTGTTCTCGGATCCTGGTTATGGCTGCTGCTACGGCAATCTGATATGCAGATGCCATGCACCTTGCCTCTCCTGATGGCATTTCTCCCTTAAGTCCTAACTTCTTCGGTAACATGATCATGACACGGTATTTAGCTAATACCTGCCCATCATAATAACTGTAAATCTTGACCAAAAGTCTTGATTCACACTCCAAACTCCATAGAAGTTGTCGGATATTGTCTATCCAATCTCCTCCGTAGTCGTTCAGTGTCCTGTTCATCACTTGAACATTCTGGGGTGGATATCGGGGTGCCATGTGGAACTGTGGATAAGAAATTATCATCAGTCACATAGAGTGAAAACTCCTGGGTAATGATCGAATTTGCAATCATTCTAAAGAATTATCGCACTAGTAACATAACAGGATTATTCTCAAGTGAATATCCCTCATATCACTAGAGAACTCTTTATTATTGCTAGAATGTGTCCTACAGGTTCTACCCATTTACTAGGTTTCCAACCTAAGGTCAAAGCATATGCTCTGATACCAACAGCGGTGACCTAGCATACCACTACATGATGTAGTATACTATAGTCGTTGACATAACACCAATGAAACCCCGTTCACTAGTATTACATCCCTCAGAATGGCACAACAGAAACACAGCAGGTCCAATACATGGCTAAAGGTTACAACTCATTCGTTACACAAGATCTAGAGAACACTCTAGGGTAAGAGAGAGAAAGAACTTCTTACAGAGAAAAATCAAAGATAAACAACGCAAGGACTATTCTACTAGTAAGACTAGTATTTTAACTAAGGGGTTGGCATTGCTGCTATTGCAACGCACTACAGAAATAGATTCTTTGGCTAGAGATTATATTCCTATCTAATCAGTAACTTCGTCCTCACTTGAATTGAGGTATTTGTTGACTTTCTTGTCTTTGTTGAAGAGCTTTAGCTTTGGATGATGCTTCCTGGTGTATAACTTGGTGTAGACATCGTCTCAATGGCTTCATAATCTAGAAAGGGTTAAGAAGATACTTTGAGTACGAGCATACTCAGCAAGTTCACTAGAAAAGGAGTGTTTGATGCACTATAACTACAGCCACAGACCATAGGTCGTAGGCAATGCAAGTTTTCATAAACATTTCTTCAAAGGTTGCTTTTATTCTGAAATGCTATGTCCGTCAGCCTTCATGGGTTTACCAGAACTTTCATGGAGTTCCTTTCCCGCAGCGTTCGCAGATCCTTCCCGGAACAGGGAGTAACAAGTTACAGTTCTTACACTCTACAAAGGTGCGTTACTTTTCCCATGAGAGATCAACTCCTTGTTGCACAACCAGGCAGCTTACCCGTCCACAATTCCATGTTGTGGGGCCTAGTAGATGATCCAAGCCAATCACTGCCCTCTCCGTGACCTCATATGTCTACATGATCCTTCGGGCTAGCTCACCTTCGTTAAGCCCCCTTTCGGGTAGGCTAAAACACTACAAGGAATGTGTTATTCTATGACCTTCTCATAGTGACCGTGGAAAAAATCGTCATAGAGTTATGACGATTTTGCACCAGATGGTCGTAAGTTGTTCGGGAGGTTCAAAACCTTAAAAAATCATGACGATTTTGCACAGGAACGTCATATTTTCATTAGCTCAAATCGTCATAACCTGACGGATGTACCTTACGGTGTTATTTGTACCTTATTACGACGATTTAAAATCGTCATGATGTCCAAATTAAGATAAGTTGAAACTTGTAGTCGGCCACGTCAGCAATTACGCATATGTGTCATGTCTATGTGTCATTTTTTTAGCCGTCCAGATCGTGACCGAGAGGTACATCCACCCAAATGCATCCACCCCAAACCCTAACCCTCACACGCGAGACCTCCTCTCCCCAACCCTGACCCGCCGCCTCTCTCCAGATCCCAACCACCCACCGTCCGGCGAATCCTACGCTACATCCCCAACCACGCCGGCGTTGCCTAGCACCACCACTTGCAGACACTGCCCCTCTCCAGTCAATTACCTACCGACGCCCCCATCTCGTTCCTCAAATCGCGCCGCCGCGCATGAACCCTAGCTTGCCAGCGTCGATGTCCAACCATCCCGGCCTCACGACGAAGACATAGGCCGTCGGGTGGAGGCCTCGCTGGCCTCGTGCCACCACGACGAACTGCCTCAGGCCTCCCTCCTACACGCCACGCAGAACCTACTCAGGTGCTTGTCTGACAGAAGGAAGGCGACATGTTCCTCATCCAGATGCACCGCCGCCGGATGAAGAAGGTCTACAACCTACTGGACTTGTGGCTTCTCTCCTCCAACAAATTGCTGGTGAGCACGAATGCATCCTCCCCTCACATCACATCCCCTGATTCCCTCCCGTTGATGTTGATTCGATTTTCCTCTCCGTGCATGTGGGTCGACGGCTGCTCCCTCTCCCATGACGTCGTCCTAGCTGGGGAGGCTTGGTCGGGACCTGGAGAGCAAGGCGAAGGAGGCCTTCATCGTCGAGCTCTCCTCCAACAAATCTGCAACGAGCTCTCCTCCCACAAGCGAAAGGTCTTCCACTTCCACATCTCCGACCACATCGAGCGGCAGCGGCAGGCCGTCGTTGTCGCTACTGCCGCTAGATCCTGTCGCCCACGACCTCCCTACCACCCTGTACGCGCCGGCCTTCTCGCCTCTGGATCGGTGATGACTCGTCGTCTGGTTTATTTCTAGTTATTCTTGTTAAGGGTAGAAAATCCTGGTTGTTAACATCTATGTCTTGCTCCACTGAAACTAGTAGCTTCTTTGCAAATATCCTTTGTGGACTTATTGTATTTTGTCATAGTATGTTCCTGAAATTGCACACTGTGTCTAGTATATTCCACTATGTCTGGTATTTTGTTATAGTATGTTCCTGAAGTTGCACACTGTGTCTGGTATTTTGTCATAGGAACCTTGTGGTAGGAACCCTGGGGTGTGAAGAGGTATGAACCCTGAAGTGTGAATGGAACTGGTATATTGCACTATCTACTTGACCATGTACCACTATCTAGTTGACCAAAGAGATGGTGTCTCATGTGCTTTTACTTCTAAGTTCACCATCTTGTATTGTGGAAACTTTATGCATTTTATTGTTAACTAGTTTGGTCTAATTTAGTTTGCTGCATCGCAAATAATGGGCAACAAATAAATTTTCGTTTCTCAAGCTGTGAGTTGAACATGTTAGATGTATGCTATGTCTCCATACCCAGTTGGTCTATGAATTTGGCCCATTAGCACTGCAAAAAAGGCATAGCATGATGTAATTGAAAATTTTCTGACATGTTGGATGCACACTATGTCTCTTACTAAATTATTTCCAGAACAACATGTAGTATGGGTTTTCAACTTGCACAAAAAACTCAGGGTACACACACACGCACAACAAATACCACCACACACGTGAGGTGCACTCTTTCTGTAGATTTTGCATTCTTCACCTTTGTTCTGCCTCCTGATAACTGGGATGCACATATATTGCACAATGGTATCGCTTGGGCACTGCTTCCCTAGTCAGATGATAACATACATCGAGTGGCTTCTGCGGTAGATAATTGCAAGGGGCTACAGGACAAATGCTAGCCTAATGGATACCTGCTACTGTCAATCTGTAAGATGTTTTGGCGAGAGAACTTTTTCCTGTGCTCCGTGTTTCTTCCGTCTAATCTGTTACGCCTCTTATCTTTACTGCCCTGATAGTTGCAGCAACTAAGTAAGTTATTCATTTATTTTGATATTGTTTCTATAAGACATTCTGTTTATTGATGTTGTTAATGAGAAATGTATGCTTTTGTTGCCAAGAAAATTTGAAAGTACAAGTGCATTACTTGGTCATATCTGACGTTAACTTCCGTTGTTTGTACTAGTTTGTGCCCTAGTACATTTTTTGTTCTATTTGGTAGTTGTAGTGTCCAAGTCGTGCATTTTCTGAACTACATGTGTGTAATTTAAGTTCCAGTAGCAATTAGTTTGATATCTTCTATTCCTATGGTACTTAATCTGTTAATTTGGAGTTGTCTTCTTATAGTTCTATTATTTATTGTGTTTCTAGTTGAGATCTTCTATTCCTATGTTATTGTTAGAAGATATGCTTTCATTTTGACTCAGGTGTCCATCATTTTCTCTTTTACATGAGCTCCAAGCTGAAGTTGGAAGAAGGGGAGGATTGGTGCCGCCGCCTTGTTTTCTATTTTCTAGTAGGCGACTGAGCTTCCTCCGCTTGGCGGCTGCATCATTTCAGGTGTCCATCATTTTCTCTAACCCTAACCTTATCTCTCCCCGCCGCCACACCACGCACATCTCCGCTTGTCAGATCCAGGCCCACCTGTTCTCTGGCCAAGCGGCGACCAGTGCACATGTACCTCTTTGATCTCTTTTCCTCTTAGTTAATTACTGATACTAGTTACTGATACAAGTTGCTGACATAGCTGTAAGCTTTCCTGGTAGGTGCAGTACATTTTCCCTGATCCAACTAATTGCATCGGTAATGTGTGTCAACACCAATTCAACATTGTTGTAGCATCTCATGGGGTAGGCATAAACATGGAAGTTGTTGTGGGATCGACTGCTGTAATCTATCACCCCAGCTAGCTACCTGATTTGGTGCCTGTAATCTGTCGCAGATCATGCCGCAGGCCATCTGCTCATTCTACGGCCTCAGCATGGGGTCCAAGGCCACGCCCATAGTCCGGGTAGTCCTCTTCCTCTTCTTCCGCCGTGCGCCTCACCCTGCTGCTACTATGATTCAAAATTGGTAATGTTTTTTAGTTTTAGGTTGGTCTAATGTACAGAATTAATACATGACCTTGTTGCTGTCCTCTTGGAGCTTATACTCATGTTCCTGGTATATGATCAGTTTGGTTCTTGCACTCTTATTTAGATAAGATAGTACTGATCTATCATTTTAGCTGATTACCATGCTTCACTTAGCACTATATTGTGGTACACATGTTTGGTAAAATAAGTAGTCGTGCAAGTCAGATATCACTTTTGCTGTCACTTTTGTAGAAGATTACTGACCCCATGAACCCATGTTCAACTTGTGTGGTTTTGGTCTTTGAACCAATACCGATTGATCTATTCATGTCTTCTTTTGCTTTTAGTTTCTCAAAATGAATGCCTCTCTATTACACTCTGATTCTTTTTGCTCTCTCTCTCTCTCTCTTGCTTGTTAGTTCCAATGGGACATGGTGTGTCTACATACTGGACTGCTGGAATGACCAACACAGTATGCTGGAATGCTGGACTGGCTCGAGTATGGTAATGTGCTGTCATACTTCCTGATTTCTTACACAGGGATCCATCCCTAGGATATGTGCATGTTTGTTTTGCCCTAGAATCAACTATATGTTCATGTAAGGTAGACATGTTATGTTGGAGCTATAAATTACTTTTCCTGATCCAAAATTTGGCTTGCTGTAATCTACAATGTCTCAATATTTGTGATTTGTTCCCTGATTGTCACAGGTTTCTTAGCACAGTGTTGGAATCAAGTCTGTACTATCACCAATTTCTTTTTGGTCACATTTCTGTAGTTGATGTAGGCATGTATAGGCCAGTGTAGGATGTTGTTTTATTAGGTGATGTGTTCTAAGTCTGGAACATCGGCCTGATTATATAGAGAAGCAATCCTGCATGATTTTCGAAGCTATTGTGCTTAATGTCAGTTTTCCAAAGCTAATGTGCTACTCTGGTTTCTACTTTGTTTGTATGTTGTTTTTTTGAATTTGTGGTGGGTTCTTACAACTGTATCCACTGGTTTAAATTCTGCCACCTCCATAGCTTTAGATTGAATAGTTGATGTTGTACATGCTTATTTTGGTGTTTGCTCTTATGCCGATGGTATTCATTTATATGCCTAACCTTTTGCTTACTATTCTGTTGGAGTTGTAGGAGAAGGCTCGCTAGTCTTCACAACACCAAGGCTGAGAGTACATCGACGAGAAGATCAAGGCCACAAGCTGAAGTTCCTGAAGAAGTTCGAGAGTATCATCAGAGTAGCTAGCGTTTATACTTTATGAGAGTTTTGTTTGTAGATTTGGTGTGTCCAAGATTTTTTGGTTGAACTAGTAGTGATGTGAACTAGAGTGGAATTTCACGTGTTCAATCTGTTCGACTGTCATATTGTTGTAATGAATTGATTTTGACATTTATTTAAATATTGTCATGCCTTTATCTCACGTTAGATTGTTATATTGGATATTAATTAATTAGCTATATGAAGAATCTGACAACTAGAGCCCAATTTCTATAGGAAACTGACAATTGAGACCCATTTGATAAAAAGGCCGAAATTCAAAAATGATTGGATTGCAAGGCCAAGGCCTAGAAAATAAATAAGGCTGAAATATTAAAAACTGCCAAAATTACTGGGCTGAGCCCATATAAGCGACCAAACTGGACTGAGCTGAATTTGATTTAAGACAGTTTAATTTCGTCATAATTTTGCCACGTAGGATCGGCCACGTAGGATCTGACTTGGCCAGGCTAGATGGCCCATGACGATATTGGATCGTCATAGATGTTATGACGATCCAATATCGTCATAGACGGTTATGACGATTTTACCAAAAACGTCGTTATAGTTCATTTGCGACGCTCAGCTTTCGACGATCTCAAAATCGTCATAAAATCGTCATAAACAGACTACTATGACGATTTTGTGACAAAAATGGAGGGTCATATATAGCCAGATTTCTTGTAGTGAAACCTTGATGAGTTCACGAAGACTCTATGACCTGGTGTTGCCCTGGCAAGTGCCATATTAAATGGTCCATCCACTAAACACCATCCATAGATAATCTAGACACCAAAAGTGTGGGGCGTAAGGGTGCCCACCCATATGTTGGATCCACATAAGGAATCACAATGTCACGTTAAGGTCGTCTTGCCTCCATACAAGAGGAAAAGGATACAACTGACTTCTCCGTCCCATTCCAAAACTCATGGTTAACGTGCCATATACGGCGCAAGAATCACTGGCGACATTGGTTGTTAAGTCCTAGATATTATGTTCCTTTATCACCAGAACTTTTATAGTAAGTTATTACCTCATGGTAATAATCTATAATCACATTATTATGAAAATAGTGTTTCGGACCCTTTTCAAATGCAGGTGATGTCCACATTGGATTTGTAAAATACTTTACAGAAAATAACCAAAGGACATGAGCAAGTGTGAACTTGCCTTTTGTGATTGCAAGATTATGCACTAACGGTCTTCGAGGCAGTATAAGATCCAAAATTTGAAATCAGCATCATTGGTATAGTAAGGACTAATGTTTACAGAGGCAATATGCTTTTATGCATAAGTAATGTGATGCACTTTATAGATGCGAATCCCGGGGATAACGTTGTTCTAGGGTTTGGATCCGGAAATGGTTACTTTAGAATGTGTTGTCCCTTTTAGGTAGATTTCATACTTTCTAAGGCTTGTAAATATGTGTGGAACAATCATATAATTACAATATCATAAGTAATGGGGCACACACAAAAGGTGAAATGCTACTTAAGATTGTTTATATAAGAGTTCTTGTTTGAAGTGGCAAAAAGAATAACCTTCGAAGAAAAGGTTTCTCTTCTAAGGTCTAAACAAGCTTTGTGGTTAATAGAGTTTGGTCGATGTTATTTATGCTTGCTCGAGTGGTTTGAGTTTGAGATGTTTTATAACTTAACTACTTCAGACCAAAGTTAATTATAAAATATATAACAATGTTTATAGTGTTATATTTAGATTCTTATAGACTAAAGTTAAATTTAAAACAAAGATAGTTTGAAAGTATAATGCTTATACCCTTTGTATCTGGTGTACTTGGTAATGTTGTCTTAAGGTTATTTAAGAATGGTTATTTTTCTATTTAAGTAGCGGTCTCTTAATTTTTTGTAGTGGATCAAGAGTTCTTGTTTCTTTATAAAGGAATGATTATGGTGTGTGGATAATAAATAGTACTTGTGACTATTCATGAATTATCTTTGGATTTAGTCCATTATAAGGTTGTATTTGATTTATATATCATTCTTGAGGATTTTATAATCATTAAAGATCTTTTAGAATATGATATATTCATATGTAGAAGATAATTCAATATAATAGTATTTCTAATGTTTTGAATGATTATGACTTATTAGTAATATTCAAGACTAATACCTATGGACTAGATTTGATTGACTAGTTTTAGAAATATTAACAAATTTATTTACCCTTCTATGAATTTTAAACTAAGTAAGTAAGTTTAGAGTTGAGTTATTAACATATTTGAATTTTTATTTATATCAAAAGTGTAACATTATATTTTTAACATGTAGGTATTATTTTTGTGATCATTTTCGTATATTACATTTATTTTTGTGATTTATAAATAATAAGATATGGTTTTTACAATTCTTATTACTTTATAATTACTTAATAAATAATAAATATTTAATTAAGTGAAATAATAACACATGATTATAGTTTTTAAAGTATTGTTTTTATTTTTCCAATATTTTTGGTATTTATTTTTTTATTTTTAATATTTACCATTATTAAAATATGAATTAGCAAAGTTTTATTACTTATAAAACCTTTATTAAATAATCATTATAACAATATTTGATAATAAATTTAAGTTGTTGATTATATTTTTCTACAAATTTTCATATATTATACATATTTTTCTGAATTATAAATCAAAAGTTATGAATTAAACAAGATTTAATCATTTATTTGATTTCTGGAATATGATTAATTGAGTTATAACACTTTATTTATTTCTTAAATAGGAAATACTTTTTACACCGCACCCACACCTAGCCCGAGTCACTGACCAGTGGGCCTATGTCCATCTCAGCTCTCAGGTTTAGAAAATGTATTTTTTACCGACCCTGTCTCTACCCCCAGTCAATGACATATGGGTCCCAAAGGCCATGTCATCAGCCATGCGAGACAAAGACTGGTCAAATTAGCTGACATGGCTAGAACTCGACGTTGGCATGATGTCACTCGAGTTGATCCTCACTGGTTGAGGATCGATCGATCGATCTGGTGTACGCGCGGGGCTGTGACTAGGTGTGTTGGACAGAGGAGATCAAGGCGAACCTATTAGTGATGGCGCCACTATCTAATTGTCATCGGAGGGCAACCGGCGACGAGCTTAAGTGGCGGTGCTTGCGGTTGATTACGGTGGCGTAGATTTAGGAAGCAAACAAAGCATCGACGCATGCTAGGAGACTCAGTGACTCACCAGGAACGCGATGGTGTGCTTGGTTTGGCGAGGCGCGGTCGAAGACGACGGCGAGGTCAACGAACATCGTCGGGAACCGAGGGTGCGATTAGGTCGATTCACGTATCCTCCGCAGTCGCAAATTGGGGCAATCGAACGAGAAGAGCACGACGGTCTCCACCGTGGTCTTATCTGGCCGAGGCGAGCACGGAATCGCCGGCTCCGGCTCACCTCCGAGCTAGGGTTCTCGGCATGGTTGGGGAAAAGGGGTAGAGAGGGTTTCAGAGGAGGAAATTGAGGATGAGGACGAGCAGGGACGTCGCGGTGGCCTCCTTATCCTCTCTTGGCGACGGCGGCGTTGATCTTGGCGCAAAGACGACGATGACGGCATCGGGCGGCGGCGAGCTCCTCCAGCGAGTTGTCTGTGTGCGTGAGGATGACGACGACGTAACTTTTGCGGAAAACCCCCTGGTGATTCTTTCAGCTCAACCCGCGGTCCTTCTTCGGTTCGACTTGTCAGTCACAGATGGAAATAAGTTGGGCTAGTTGCTGGGCTATTGTGGGCTCCACCTGGGCGACAGGTAAGCAGGTAGGAGTTGGGCCACGACCAGGTTTTTTTATTTGTTTTCCCTTTTTCTATTTTCTGTTTTCCTTTTCAGATTTGAATTTAATTTATATTTTGAATTTTTCTTTGTAGAATTTATTTGATGGATAATTGTAGTAATACTAAAATATATTTAGTATCTTTTGTGAACTTTTATTGTATAATCTTTTTATATTTCTTTTATTTTCTCTATATGAACCCCTTTTTAATATTTTGTAGAACCTTTCTTATTATTTTTCTTTCCTCTTTTAACCATGGATTTATTGAATGATATATTCTTATTTGGTTATAAAACTTAACTCTAGTTGGCTCATAGTTTTAAATAGAAAATTTTATATGTATAAAAATCCTATATCATTATTTGATGCATGAAATATGAAACAAATTAGTATGGTTAATACTACTTCCATTAACTTGCAAAATGGCAATGTATATATTCTATTATGATAAACAAAGAAGTTTAGGGTTTTGAATTATGAATATTTACCCTAGGTTTAGGGTTTTTAAATATACTTAGGTTCCTTTATGGATGTGAGTAAAGATTTAATAACAAAACATATTGTTTTCTGTTTGGGATATTTGGTGACATACCTTTTTTTTTAAATAGAAAGTTACATCTAAAATGTTTTATAGCAAGGAATTGGTAAGTATACTCTTAAGAACACATAATTATGATGGTTGGAATTGACAGAGATGTGCTTATGTGATTTGTTATAGGAAAATATTCCTATAAGTGATATTAACATAAGATGATGAATCAATTCCCTGAAATGGATATTATACTTGGTTTAAAATTTAGAGTTGGTTGTTTACCAAGAATGTTTATTTTCCATTCCTCACCATCCTTGACCTTTAATTAAAGAATTCCTTTCCTAGATATAATACTTCTTCCTATCCATCATCATAGTTAGTATGATGAGCTTTACTTCACAAGAATGTTCTTATTTACCTATTATTCTTCTAAACTCATTGATAAATCCATTGAGTTTGATACTAAAGTATTCCATAGTTCTCTCATATCTTTGCTTGATTATACCCACTACTCTACTGTTGATAATCCTCAATCCAACAAGTAGTTCTTTCAAACTCCACTCATAATCTTCCTTAATCATCCATCACTAATATTTCTTCATCAGATGTATTTATGTATCCAACTATCTTTCTTTAAGGCTTACTATCCTTTAAGATGAATAACACTTCTTCCATAACTCTATGCTAAACTAGCTTTAATTGAACAATATCATCCTACATTTACTTTACTCCAATAACTCATACTCCAACCTCACATTATATTAATGTGACCTTTAATAACTACTCTAGGATAACTTATCTAAACTAGGATTTTAATCATGTTCTATCCATCAATATCACTTATACTAAATATAGGTAGACCATCCTGGTGAGTAAGGCATGATCAATATAATCCTTTAAGCATTTAGATCTTAGGTTCTTAGTTGGCTAAGCAAGGCTTTATCAATACTACTCTTCAATTGTTTTGACATTATATTCTTACTATTTCATATTGGATTGAGGTTATTCATGGACTATGCCCTCTTTAAAAGATTTAAGTAGATGTTATGATAAGATCAAGAAATAGTAGATCAAGGATTGATAGTTAAAGGATTTTGTGAATCAATGGTGGATTACTCAACATTGATGAACAACAGATATTAAGCTAAGTTCCATAAAAATTGATATTGAAAGAAAGATATATAGTGAATGATCTAAACTTAGTTTCTTTCCTACTCAAACTTACTTTAGGAAGTAGGGTTAGATATTACCATGATACTCATGGTATATGCAGATGAGATTAAGATATAGTTGTTAAATTCTTATTAGTTGTGTTATATCCTTAACTTGGTGCTTATGAGTGATTATAATGAATACTATAATATGATCACCTAAGGATCAATATAAATCATAATGTATTAGAGTTTAACTTTTATTACATTTGATCTACCCTTAGATCAAATCTCCCTTACCCAAAATAAGGTTTTAGCAAAGGTCATATTAAAACTTATCGCAGTCAACTTGATGATCTACTTCATTTCCATCAAGTTAAGAGAAGCTTTAATCACTTTGACAAGTTTTGTTTAAAAGCGCGAAAATTATTCAGATTTTCTATGCATGAATGCAATGCACACATCTGGGTCAGCTTATTTCAGAGGCTCTAATGCTGGAATGTTACAACGCTGCATTCGAATCAATAAGTTCCGCAAGAAAAGATACCATAGTATTTGAACTACCATGAAACAGAACACATATACATAAATCGACTTATTTGGGTCCATGGCTAAGAAGTGCCAATTTTGGTTGTCATTTTCCCAGATTCAACTGTTTCAACACATGCAGATTCAAACTTCCGTGTGAAATCCAGCAGCTTGTCATTTTAATCCATCTTTGCTCTAAACGTAGAAAGAAGCAGTTATGTCATAAGAAGGTCAGAAAATGCATTATTTGAACTAGTTATGAACAATAGCAAACGGAAGAAGAATATTCTAGATATTTTACCTTCATGTGTAAACTTCTTCATCTAGACTATTGTGATTACCTATGTTCTAGCCCATGAGTCCAAGCAAATATAGAAGCTATGCTATTGGTACTCGTCTCTTATCTTGTATAGCCTAAAAAAATCTAGTGAGCAGCATCTGCCTCTAATGTCTTCCCATCATAAGATAAATGTAGAATCAAACATGTTTTATTAGTGGTCAAATACAATAATTCTATAGATGCAGTAATATTTCCTTCTCAAAAAAATCATGGAGAAAGATGAATACAAAGAGGGCACCCCATGCATTCTAGCATCACAACAGTATCGGTTCAAGCTTGCGCTCGTCATCACAAGCCCTGCAACGTACCAAAATGTTGAGCACTATTTATCAACGGCCTCAAAGCATAAGTTAGACATCCATTTATCAGTATATATGTACGTTAAATTTGACAAATCAGGCCTTACCTCCTAGTCACCAGCAAGCAAATAAGACATAGCACATAAAAAGGTTCAAATCATACCTGGCTTGCATGTATGAATTGAATAAAAAGGGAAATACTGAATTAGATTAGAGGGAGGGATTGGAATTCACCGAGGGGATTTTTTCCTTGCAGCAATCTGCTGTTGATTGTCAGTGTGACGAGGCAGCAAGGGTCACCGAGCAGCGAGTGTGCCGGTGTCCTGGTGCTTGCTTGTAGACAATCCTCTCCGCCTGTGTTGTCACCTTCACCTTGAACTGCTGCTCCTGGACACCACCACACATAGTTCAAGAACTTGAAGGGGACAAGGGTGAGGAGAGGGTAGACGGCGGCGCGACAAGGGGAGGCCCGTGCCTTGTCCCGTCGATGCGCCAGGGATAGGGTCATGGCGCTTCAGAGTTATTAGCATAAAATCACCACATTTCAGCGAAATGTTCGAATAACGACCACTTTACAAAAAAACGCAAAAAACCACCACTTTACAGCAAATTTGTTGCAATATACGCTAAATAGTAGTTAATCGTGAATTAACACGAAAACTGACAGTAGGGCCTACCCGTCAGGATGACATGGCACAAAAATTTCACAGCGTTACAGTGATGATAAACGTGGGTCCTACATGTCAGTCTAACATTTTATTTTTCTCTTTATTTAATTTTTTTCACCTTTTCTTCCCTCCCAATCTCTTCTTCCTTCCGCAACCTCGTGTCCATGACCGCCGCCACCCTGCCCTTCCTTGTCCATGACCGCCGCTGTCCGCCCTTCCCCATCTAGGGACCGCTGATGCTCGCCCTATCCCGTCCAGGGACCGCCGCCGCACGCCTCATCCCGTCTAGGACTGCCATGACCCTGCCTGTCCAGGACTGCCGCCGCCCTGCCCTTCTCCGTCCAGGAACTGCAGCCGCTCACCCTATCCCGTCTAGGGACCGCCACCGCACGCCGCGTCCACGACCATCGCCACCCCGCCCTTCCCCGTCCAGGGACCGCCGCCTCTCTCCCTTCCCCGTCTAGGGACCGCCGCCGCATGCCTCGTCCCGTCCAGGACCGCCATTCCCCTACCTGACCGACCATTGCCGCCCCGCCCTTGCCCATCCGACCGTCGCCGCCCCACCCTGCACCCTCCTGCCCCTTCCTGCGCTGCCACCGTGACATGCCCCTTCCTGCGTTGCTGGACCCTGCGCCCTTCCTGCCTCGCCGCCGCGCCATGCCCCTTCCCGCGCTGCCACACCCTGCTCCCCTTCCTGCGCCGCCAGGCAGCGCCACGTTGGCCCACGCTTCGAGGGAAAGCCTAGCCGCGTGCCGCCATAGCAGCGGTCGGCGACCCGTGCGTCGACGCATAGACGGGGTCATCGGAGGCGCTGCCCACCACGCCCTCACGGTGGTCAATGGGATGAGAGAGAAAAATAGAGGAGAGGGGATCTTTTACCTCTTAAATTGGGCTGACACGTGAGACCCACTAACAAACGTTACACACAGCCGTTATCTCATGCCACGTCAGCCTTCTGGATGGGCCCCCGCTGTCAGTTTTGGCATCAATTCGTGTCAATTTGATTTTAGCGCATATTGCAACAAATTTGCCGTAAAGTGGTGGTTTTTTGCGATTTTTTTTATAAAGTGGTGGTTATTCGAACACTCCGCTGAAATGTGGTGGTTTTATGCTAATAACTCTGGCGCCTCATGCTCCTCCTTATGCGCATGAGAAGCGTGAGGAGGACAATAGAGAGGACGCCCGTGGGGCAGGGCGCGGTGGTAGACGTCCTTCTACCTCTGCACTGTCTCCACCACCAGCGGCTCCATGGAGGGCTTCGTGGTCCACCTCCTCGCCTGCTGAATCAGCCCCATGGAAGGCACATGTGGCAGTAGGGCGTCGGCCACGAGAGGACACATGCGGGGAGGGGCAGCGGCCAGGGAAGGGCTCACGCGGAGGTGGGGTGGTGGCCACAGGATTGGGCAAAGAGAGGGAGTGCGGGGATTCGGGAAGAGGTGAGAGGCGGCTAGAGTTTGGGAGCTGGTTTTATATGGCGCGGTAAAAGGTATGGACGATTGAGATTGATGGAGGCGAGATCTACGGCAGATCAAATCTGATTTTTGGGGTGCCTCCTACTACCCCCACCAATTATAGGTTTAATATATGGCCCGGTAAAAAGCAGAGATTGTTGTGATTAATGGAGACGAGATCTACGGCCGATCATATCTAATTTTTGGGGTGCCTCCTACTGCCCCCACCAATTATAGGTTTAATGCACCAGGGCAAACGAAAGAAGTCCGTTTGATATTGCATTGTATGGAAATCGTACAAGGATAGTCTTGTGCAGAGTACTTCGGCACTACTATTGAGCTGACGTGTAGAGAAAATTATTTTAGTTAAAAACGAAAAAGGTCTCTTTCGCCAGCTGTGTAGGGTATACTGTAGAAAAGCTCTTTCTGCACCGCTCCTGTTTGCTTGCATGCAGAAGGGGGAAAACGACACTTCCTCAAAGTCGAAGGGACCTAGCACCAGTAATAGAGTCAGGAACGGCAGAAGCAGCAATGTCAAAAAGAAACCATTGAACATTGTAGCGTGGAGAGTTTGCCAACTTTGCCACTTTGCCTACGGATCGTTTTGCTCTCGCCCAACGGAGCCGCTGCCCCAAAGCAAAGCCTAACTGGTTCCTTTTCCGGTCGAGTCTCGTCGGTATCGGAGGGTTGGTAGGGAACCCGAACTGTGAGTTCAGTTTTTAAAAAAGTAGTATTTTCTATAGATTAGGTTAGTGTTTTAGTCGTCTTCTATGTCTTAATGGAGATGGCGTCACTTGTAAAAAACAGGATTTTCGTCGGAGTCGACTAAGGCTCATATTAATCCCGGTTGTAAGGCCAGGATGACGCATTGGGCAGGGCCACGACCGGTCCCGGTTTAAGAGGAACTTTTAGTTCCGGTTCGTAGCAGTAACCGGAACTAAATGGGTTTTGCCGCACATGGCAACTGCCACAACCCCTTTAGTCTTGGTTTTTGGTAGGAACCGAGACTAAAGGTCAATGTTCATGTTGAAGAAGATATGCCTATAGGCAAGTTATAAAGTATATTATTTGATGTATCTCCTGTATGTTCATAATATGTTTCATGTCATGTTATAACCGTATTAATACAAAACATTGATACACGTGTGGCATGTAAACAAACCATGTCTCTAGTTGCCTCTAGCGAACTAGCTCATTGGTCAAGCGATGATCTAAGGTTTCAGGATCATGGGTGTTAGGGCGAATTGACAAGTTGAGTGATGCGATAGACAAACACCCAAAGTAATATTACAATGAGATCTAGTTACTACCTTTCATCATTGATGATAACACTGAAACATCGCAACCTAATCCTTTGACTGTGAGATAATACATAATCACTGTTACTAGAGGGAGAATTTGATGGTATCAAGTATCAAGACGTTAAAGGGTGATCATAAATGTGCCATTGGGTTTCCTAAAGGGATGGGTAGAGGAGTATTTATCAAGACCGGGATTTGCCAATCCAAGTAACAGATAGATACACATGGCCAACTCGGTAATGTTGCATTAACGAAGCTTGCAAGCATATTACTAGGTCATGGAATGCACCGGCACGGGAATGAGGGTATGGAGATACCAAAAATCAAATCTCGGATGACCTAGGCATCGAATGGAAAAGGGAGTGGGACGCGAAGTTGGAGGTTCAAGCCATAAGATCCGTGAATTCATGGGTGGTCATTATGGGAATCCAGGTCCCAACTGATGATCATTGACATGAGAGGGGTCTCAGTCATGTCCAGGGTTTTTCCGAGCCGAAGGGTGGCACACTTAAGGGTGGGGATGCATAGGGATTGAACCGGCACGGCAGGAGAAATTAGAGAGAGAAACCGGAAAGGTTCCAGGAAACACCAGATGATGATCGGATGGGTCCGGAAGGTGTTACAGAGTGAAAGATATAATAATATATATGTTTTATATTAATTAATTAAATTAATATTAAAACATAAATAATTATTTCATTTTTTGGAGGCCGCCCATGCCTATTGGGCCTCACCTGGAGGGGAGGCCCATAGGGGCTAGGCGCCATAGGCCCATGCCTATTGGGGCTCACCCGGAGGGGAGGCCCATCTTTTGCTGACATACACCCTTCCCCAGATTATTATTATAATAGAATGAGTTTCATTTCTAGAGTCAACAAGGGAAAGAATACTCAGCATCCTGCTATTCGCTATTTGTTCTATGTTATTGCTAACACCTTGCAGGCATGAAATGAGCTCACAAGACTCAATGAGGAGGACATCTTGATCCTTGCAAAACCTGCTTTCAACAACAACAACTTGTCACTCAATTTTGGGTGCAATTCTTGTGCGCTACTTGGAGCACCAATCCTCCCAAAGACAAGGGCCAATCACATGTGGAGGCGTCATCACTGTGCTTGCTATTGCCTTGGGCGTCGACCCTGTTAGACTAGACAATGTTGAGTCAGTTTTGATCTGTTAAGAGTTTGTTTTAGAGTCGGTTTAAGTAATCTTGGCCGACAAGTTTTGTAACCCTATATATACTCTGTACCCCTCAAGCAATATTATTATGCAAGTCAATCAAATTTACATGGTATCAGATAATTAGATCCTAGGGCATGGCGCCGCCATCGACGCCGCCCCCTCCTCCCCCTTCCGACTACTTTACCAAAAAGGCCGCCGCCGCCGCTGCTTCCCTGGGTGACACCGGCCAAACCTCCAACACCTCCCTTGCTATACCCTCTCCTACCCCCCAACTATCCACTATGCCGATAGAATCTCAGAAGTTAGCCCCTTTATTCCAATCACTTTAGATCTACCAAAGCATAACTACTACCATTGGCGTCATCTCTTTGAGGTTCATCTCGGTCAGTGCGATCTTCTCGACCACGTCGCTGACCACGCCGTTCCCCGGCCTACCGATCCTCGCTGGGCCAAGGACGACCTCGCCATCCTCCAATGGATATACCAGCGGGTGTCCACTGAGATCTTCAATCTCGTGTTTTGCGACGCCACCAGCGCAGCCGCCCTCTGGGCGGCCCTCCGACAGCTCTTCCAAGACAACGTCGATGCCCGCGTCAAAACCCTCCACACTGAGCTCCGCAACACCATCCAAGGTGACTCTCCCGTCGGCGTCTACTGTCAAAATCTCAATACGATCGCCGATGAACTCCAAGAGCTTGGCGACCCCGTCGACGACCGTCAACTGATTAACATCCTCCTCGTCGGGCTCGGTGACCGCTTCGAAAAGCAGGCCTCCTTTATTCCCATGATGCGGCCCCATCCTACCTTCGCCGAGGTACGATCTATGCTGCAGTGGGCCGACCGTGCCCTCGTAAATAAAGAGGCGCGCCATCAAGTTTTTGCCGCGATCCAGCGACCTCCTGCTGCTCCTGCGTCGCCTCCTCCGTCACCAGTGCAGCCACCTCCGGGGTGGCGCCCTAGTCCGAACTATAGGGGAAAAAACCCTACCTTATGGCCGCCTCGACCACCCACGGCTCCTCCCAGCGGCCCGACACCTCCAGCCCCGGCACCTCCTGCGTTTCCTAGCTGGCGCCCGATGCACGACCCATGGACAGGGATTGTCCAGGCCTGGACCATGCCCTGGATTGCGCCCTCTCAGATTGGTGCTCCCCCGGCGTACTCCGGCGCCTGGACGCCGGGCATGCGCACCCACGCCGGCTCTCCGGGCCTCCTCGGCACTCGCCCTCCGCATCAAGCCTATATGACTGCACCGACCTACATGCCTGGCCCGACTTACCAGCAGTACATCGCTCCAGCCCCTCCTCCGACGTCTGCTGGTGCCTACATGCCGATCTACGCGTCTTCACCACCTGCTCTGCTGCCTGCATCATCGCCGTCCTCTTCCTCATCACCGAGCTGGGACCAAGCAGCGTTTATCCAGGCCATGAACCACTGTGCTGCTCAAGGAAACTCAGGTACCGACTGGATTTTTGATTCTGGTGCTTCTAGTCACATGTCTTCTTCGAATAATATGCTGTCAAATTTTTCCTCCTCACCTTTTTCCTCTATAACTCTTGGCAATGGTTCTACTATCCCTATCTCCGGTGTTGGTAATGCACAACTTCTCTCACACACAAAACCTCTCCTCCTTCGTAATATTCTTGTTGCACCTGATCTCATTAAAAATTTAATCTCCGTTCGGCAATTCACTCGTGACAATCATGTTTCTCTCGAATTTGACTCCTTTGGTGTTTCTGTGAAGGATTTTCTAACCAAGGCGGAGATCGCTCGCTTCAATAGTGATGGAGATCTCTACTCCCTCCATGGTGTTACCACGGCCACCCAACCCTCATCTATGGTTGATTCGGTCGAGCTTTGGCATCAACGTCTAGGCCACCCCAATAAAATCGTCTTAGATTCTCTCCTTAGTAATTTCTCTATTCCTTGTAATCGTGATACTCATAATCCTCTAGTTTGTGAATCTTGTCAACAAGGAAAACATGTGCGTCTTCCGTTCAATTCTTCTACTTCTTCTAGTACTTTTCCCTTCGAATTATTACATTGTGATTTATGGACATCACCTATTGAGAGTATTTCTGGTTTTAAGTACTATCTTGTGATCTTGGATGATTTCACTCATTATGCATGGACTTTTCCTTTACGCAAAAAATATGATGTGCACACAATCCTTCTCAATTTTCAACGCTATCTTGCAACTCACTTCTTTCTCCCCATTCGGTTCATCCAATATGATAATGGAAAAGAATTTGACAATAACCAAAATCGTAATTTCTTTCTCCACCATGGCATTCTCCTCTGTTTTTCCTGCCCCTACACTTCCCCTCAAAACAGCAAAGCTGAGAGATCTCTCCGCACTATCAAAGACATAATTAGAACCCTTCTTATCCATGCTTCTATGCCCCCACGTTTTTGGGCCGAAGCTCTCCGCACAGCCACATATCTCCTCAACATTCGTCCCTCCCAACTTAACCCACAAACCACACCATATTACTCTCTCTTTTTATGTCATCCTAATTATCCTGAACTTCGAGTATTTGGTTGTCTCTGTTTTCGCAATACCTATGTCACTTCACCTCATAAACTAGATCCTAGATCTCTACCCTATGTTTTTCTAGGTTATTCCGATGAGCACAAAGGTTATAGATGTTTTGACCCAGTTTCTGGTCGTTTTCATTTCTCTCGTCACGTTACTTTCGTCGAACACTCTTTTCCTTTTGCCACCCATACATCTCCCCATGATTCCTCCACCGACCCCTCTCCCTTGACTCGTTCAGCTACACCACCTAATCCCCTACACAACCCAATATTCCATACAGAACCCCCTACGCCCGAACCTACATCCGCTGCGCCGGGCGTTTCGCTCACTTCTCCTATCGCGCGCTCTACCGAGCCCTCACAGCAGCCTGCAGTGCAGCCTGCCGTCGCACCACCCTCTCCACCCACGACACACTCTCATGCCGCGTCGCAAACCTCATCTTATGCATCTCCCAACTCCACTGGCATGCCTCCCTCTTCGGCACCCACTTCTGAGAATGATCCGTCTCCTTCTCCATAATTACCCTCCTATGCTATTCCTATTCCAGCACCCACCAATGATCATACTATGCGTACCCATGGCAAATCTGGTTTTCGTCTACCCTCCAAACGTCTTAATTTCTTAGCTCAACCCAACCTTTCTCCCATCCCAAAATCCTACAAATCCGCTCTTCTCGATCCCAACTGGTCCGCTGCTATGAAAGAAGAATACCTTGCTTTGGTCACCAATGATACTTGGCAGCTAGTTCCTCGTCCCTCTAATTCAAACATTGTTTCTGGTAAATGGGTCTTTCGTCAAAATTTTCACTCCGATGGTACTCTCTCTCGCTACAAAGCCCGCTAGGTATGTCGTGGCTATTCTCAACAACAAGGAATTGACTATGATGAAACCTTTTCCCCTGTTGTCAAATCAAGCACAATTCACACCGTCCTTAGCATTGCCGTTTCCTCTTCTTGGCCTATTCATCAACTCGATGTAAAAAATGCCTTTCTTCATGGTTCTCTTCAAGAAACCGTCTACTGTCAACAACCTTTAGGTTTCGAAGATCCTAGTTCACCCAATCATGTATGTCTTCTCAAAAAGTCTCTCCATGGCATGAAGCAAGCACCTCGTGCGTGGTTTCAGCGCTTTTCTACATTCATCCAAACTATAGGATTTATTCCCTCTCTCTCTGACACATCTCTCTTTGTATATCAATCAAATAATAACATTGCCTATCTCCTCCTTTATATTGATGACATTATTCTCACAACCTCCACCCAAACTTTTCTCAACTCTATCATCTCTAGTCTTCAACACGAATTCTCTATGACTGATCTAGGTATGCTTCATCATTTTTTGGGCATTGCTGTCACTCGTGATTCTTCTGGCCTTTTTCTTTCTCAACGGAAATACACTCTCGATCTTCTCTCTCGTGCTGGCATGTCAGACTGCCAACCATCCCGCACCCCCATCGACACCACTTCTGAATTTTCTTCTAGCGAATCCTTCTCCGATCCCACTCTATATCGAAGTATGGCAGGAGCACTTCAATATCTCACTCTTACACATCCTGAAATTTCCTATGTTGTTCAACAAGCATGCCTTTTCATGCATGATCCACGCCTTCCTCATTATAATCTAGTCAAAAGAATTCTTCGATATCTCAAAGGAACTCTTGATCATTGCCTTCATATTAATTCTTCTTCCCCTACAACTTTGACAGCATATTCCGATGCAGATTGGGCTGGATGTCCTGAGACTCGTTGGTCCACATCTGGTTACTGTGTTTTTCTTGGCAATAATTTGATTTCTTGGTCTTCTAAGTGTCAGCTAACGGTTTCTCGTTCGTCTGCTGAGGCTGAGTACCGCGCAGTTGCACATACAGTTGCAGAAATGGTATGGTTGCGTCAACTTCTGGCCGAGCTTCATCGCCCAATTCAGCAGGCTACCATTGTGTATTGTGATAATATCTTTGCAGTTTATATGGCGAGCAACCCAGTTCAACATCGGAGGACAAAACATATTGAAATCGACATCCATTTTGTTCGCGAGAAGGTTGTTCTTGGACAAGTTCGTGTTCTTCATGTTCCAACCACGGCACAATTTGCTGACATCTTCACCAAGGGGCTTGCTACTGCACCATTAATTGACATACGATCCAGTCTCAACGTCGTTGCACTCGCCGATGAGACTGCGGGGGGATGTTAGACTAGACAATGTTGAGTCGGTTTTGATCTGTTAAGAGTTTGTTTTAGACTCAGTTTAAGTAATCTTGGACGACAAGTTTTGTAACCCTATATATACTCTGTACCCCTCAAGCAATATTATTATGCAAGTCAATCAAATTTACAGACCCAGGTGAGTTGCAACCATTGCTAGGTGAGTGACGTGTTGCTTTCTCTACTTTAAAATCTTGTGGAATGCTCACTAGGAGAGGTGGTAGTTATTACTTGCATATTGCTGAAGCTGAGCATCTCTACCTCGTTCCTTTGCCTAATGGTCTTTTCTCTATCGAGGAAGGACATTTTCTATATGATTTGAAGTTTGAACAACACCAACCCGAGGAGGAGATTCCAGATGAGGATGAAGACCAAGAAGAGGAGCAAGAAGTTACTTATCAAGAGGAGCAGCCACTCAACCGGTTCGCTACATATCAAGATTCCAAGAACTTGGAGGAACTGTTGAGGGGATGCATAATCTCGCCCTGAACCTCCGAGAAACCACTATTAATTTATCAACTCAATTTGCGAACTGGAGACACAACTTTTTACCACCACCACAATGATTTGAAGGGCTTGCAAAAGCCTAAGCTTGGGGAAGTCTCCCAATTATCTTTATTTGGCATTTGTTTTTAATATTTCGAGGTTATGCTTTTAGTTCGAGTTTATAATCACTCATGTTGGTTTCCCCAACAATTTTTCTTTAGTCATTTTATTTGTTTTCGAGATTTTCTAGCCGAGCTTTGTCGCCAATTTTCTATTCTTTAACTCCCTCTCTTAAAAAAAATTCCATTTATATTTATTTACCCTCTTCCTTTTTCTCTATTCTCCTCGTGGTTATCGCATATTTGCAGGAGAGTGATTGACTTCGAGTTTCCAAGGAACAAATCAAAGGGGAAGAGAGAAGTGGAACCAATCATGAGAGGTATGCCTTATGACTCCCCACTTTTAAACTAGATATTACTCATATTTTTGATGAAATATCTCTCAAAATCCTGCTACTAATGCCTAATGATCAAAGGGGTATGTGTAGGGGTTCGTAGCATGGAAAACAAAAAATTCTACCGCATGAACACACGCAAGCTAAGATCTATCTACTAAATTGTAGCAACGAGTCGATAGAGTACTCACCCTTGAAGTTTCCAAAGCGGTTAACGAGAGCAGATTCTCGTGGGTGATGTAGTTGTTCACTTGCCGATCTCAAGATCGCGTAGACGATCCTTCCGACGCCGCGTTCCGGCAGCGCTCCCGCAGTCGGTCACACGTTCGGTACTCGATGAAGACCTTCCTCTCCCTTGTTCTATAAGGCAGCGGAGATTATAGATCTTTCCTCGCGATTCCAGCAGCATGATGGCGTGGTGTTGGAGTTTAGAGGGGAAATCCCGTAGGGCTTCGCCTAAGCCGGAGCAGTTATGGTGGAGTAGAAGAGAGGCCTTGGCGATCTAGCGTTTAGAGGGCGGCAAGGGGTTGGTGTGGCCGGCGGCTAGGGCTAGGGTTTAGCCCTAGTCGGCGACTTGGGAGGATCCCCTAGCGGCGACGACTTGAAAGGTAGGCGCCAAAGCTAGGGTTTTTGTGAGGGGTAGGGGGCGCCCTACCCCTCCTTTTATAGGTGGGGAGGCGGAAAGGGGAAGGGAATCATCCCCCAAGTCCACTTCATGTGGCCGACGACAAGGAGAGGGAGGAATCATCTTCCCTCCCTCCACTTGGCTACCAATGTTGGCGTTTGACTTTTTCAAACTGGCTTTTTGACTTCCAAACTAGAGTTTGATTCATCTCTTCTAATAGGCCAGCCAAGTGACCTAGTACATGATGCAACCATTACACTTTGTTATGACACATCCATGTACTCTTCCCCCTCCGGATCGGTGGACCTTCTAGACCCTTCTAGAACATTCCGGTGAAAACACCAAAACCATTCCCAAACTCCGGAATTGGATTTTCCTTATGTGAATCTTATTCTCCGGACCATTCCGTATCTCCTCGTGATATACCGGATCCCATCCGAGACTCTGAATAACATTCGGTATCTTTACTCACTTTTCATATCTACTAAACAACATCGAATCCTTAAGTGTGTCTCCCTATGGTTCATGAATTATGCAGACATGATCGAGAATCTTCTCCAATCAATAACCAATAGCGGAATCTGGAAATTCATATGGCTCCCACATATTTCAACGATTACTTTTTGATCGAATGAACCATTTACATATGATACCAATTTCCCTTTGTCTCGCGATACTTTACTTATCCGAGGTCTGATCGTCGGTATATCTGCATACCTAGTTCAACCTCGTTATCGATAAGTACTCTTTACTCGTTCCTGTGATATGTGATCCCTTGTGAGTTAGTCACATGCTTGCAAGCTAATTGGATGACATTCCACCGAGAGGGTCCAGAGTATATCTATCTGTCATATTGATGGACTAATCCCACTCTTGATCCATGTGCCTCAACAGATACTTTCCGAACACTCAATGCCACCTTTATAGCCACCCAATTACGAAGTGGTGTTTGATGTCATCAAAGCATCCATCCGGTGATGGTGATTAGCATGATCTCATGGTCGAAGGATTTAGGTTACTATGTATCTGAAAGCTTATAGCAAACAAAATATTGAAATGACTTGATTATGCTATGCTTAACTATAGGAGTATGTCCATCACATAATTCTCCTAATGATATGAACTTATTGTTAATAACATCTCAATGTTCATGATTAGGAAACCATGATCATCTATTAACTAAACAAGCTAGTATTACAAAGAGGCTTTACTAGGGACTCTAACAAGTTTACAAATCACACAAGTATTAATGTTTCCGGTAAATACAATTATAGCATGAATGTAAACATTTATCACAAACAAAAAGATTAATAATAACTACTTTTATTATTGCCTCTTGGACATATCTCCAACAGTCTCCCACTTGCACTAGAGTCAATAATCTAGATTACATGGTAATATACCGAACACCCATGGCGGTTTGGTGCTGGTCATGTTTTGCCCTCGGGAGAGGCTTAGTCAACGGATCCGCCACATTCAGATCTGTGTGTACTTTGCAAATCTTTATGTCACCATTTTGGACATGCTTTCGAATAGCGTGAAAACGCAGCTTGATATGCTTCAGCTTCTTGTATGACCTTGGCTCCTGCGCATTGACTATGGCACCCATGTTATAACAGTAGATAGCCATTGGGTCCAGCACACTAGGAACCACACGAAGCTCCGTAATTAACTCCTTCATCCATATCGCCTCTTATAAAGCCTCCAAAGCATCTATGTATTCTGATTCAGTTGAAGATCTCACCACAACTCTTTGCTTTGCACTCCTCCAGCTCACTGCTGCACCATTCAATGTAAATACGTATCCAGATTTAGATTTAGAGTCATCTGGATTGGTGTTCCAACTAGCATCGGTGTAACCATTAACAACGAGTTGTTCATCACCTCCATAAGAAAGAACCATATCCTTAGTTCTTCTCAAGTACTTAAGGATGTTTTTGACCGATGTCAAATGATCTACTCCTGGATCACTTTGATATCTGTTATTCAAACTAACAACATATGTAATGTTGGGTCTAGTACATAGCATAACATACATGATAGATCCTATGGCTGAGGCATAGGGAGTCTTACTCATCCTCTCTCTATCTTCTGCCGTAGCGGGACTTTGAGTTTTACTCAAGGTCGTATTGGGAAACATGGGCAAGAACCCTTTCTTGCTATCTTCCATTCCAAACCTCTTTAGAACTTTGTCCAAATATGTACTCTGTGAAAGCGATATTAGGCGTCTCGATCTATCTCTATAAATCTTTATGCCTAATATGTAAGCAGCTTCGCCAAGATCCTTCATTGAAAAACTATTATTGAAATAATCTTTGACACTTTTAAGAAGGTCTACATCATTCCCAATCAATAGTATGTCATCCACATATAGTACTAGGAATGCTACAGAGCTCCCACTCACTTTATTGTAAATACAAGCTTCTCCATAAGTTTGTAGAAAACCAAAACTTTTGATCACCTTATCAAAACGTTAATTCCAACTTCGGGATGCTTGCTTCAATCTATAAATGGACCGTTGAAGTTTGCATACCTTATTGGCATCCTTAGGATCGACAAAACCTTTGGGTTGTACCATATAAAACACTTCATAAATGTCTCCATTGAGGAACGTCGTTTCGATATCCATATGCCATATATCATAATCATAATATGCAGCTGTTGCTAATAAAATCCTCACAGACTTGAGAAAGTCTCATCGTAGTCAACTCCTTGAATTTGTCGAAACCCTTTTGCGACAAGTCGAGCTTTATAGACGGTTACATTACCATCAGCATCTGTTTTCTTCTTGAAAATCCATGTGTTCTCGACAGCCTTCCGGCCATCCGGTAAGTCCACCAAAGTCCACACTTGGTTTTCGTACATGGATCCAATCTCGGATTTCATGGCTTCTTGCAAATTATTGGAATCTAGGATCATCATTGCTTCCTCAGATGTCGCAGGGTCGTCGGTGTCGTCCACCGACATGACACTCATAATGGATCATACCAATCGGGAGTGGTACGAGTCGTCGTCGACCTGCGAGGTACCGTAGTAATTTCGACCGAAGTTTCATGATCACCATCATTAGCTTCCTCTCTTATTGGTGTAGGCGCCACAGGAACTTCTTCCGGTGTTGCGATACTCTCAAATCTGAGAAAAGGTTCGACAACCTCGTCGAGTTCTACTTTCCTTCGAGTCCCTTCTTTCGAGAGAAACTCCTTCTCTAGAAAGGATCCATTTTTGGCAACGAAGATTTTGCCTTCAGATATATGATAGAAGGGATACCCGGATAGTTTCCTTCGGGTATCCTATGAAGACACATTTTTTTGCTTTGGGTTCAAGCTTGTCGGGCTGTAACTTTTTTACATAAGCTTTGCAACCCCAAACTTTAATTAAGGACAATTTAGGTTTCTTCCCAAAACATAATTCATATGGTGTCGTTTCGATGGATTTAGATTTTTCCCTACTTAAAGTGAATGCGGCTATTTCTAATGCATAAGCCCAAAATTACAACGGTAAATATGTAAGTGACATCATAGAATGGACAATATCTAAGAGAGTTCGATTATGACGTTCGGACACTCCATTACGTTGTGGTGTTCCCGGCGGTGTCAATTGTGAAAGTATTCTGCATTTCTTCAAATGCTCGCCAAGCTCGTAACTTAGATATTCACCTCCACGATCACATCTTAGAAATTTAATCTTCTTGTTATGTTGATTCTCTACTTCACTTTGAAATTCCTTAAACTTCTCGAAAGTTTCGGACTTATGTTTCATGAAATAGATATACCCATATCTACTCAAGTCATCCGTGAAAGTAAGCACATAACAATAACCACCGCGCGATGCTAGACTCATCGGGCCACACACATCGGTATGTATGATTTCCAATAAGTCCGTAGCTCACTCCATCATACCAAAAATGGATTCTTAGTCATTTTACCCATTAGACATGCTTTGCATATTTCAAGTGATTCTAAATCAAGTGATTCAAGAAGTCCATCGAAATGGAGTTTCTTCATACGCTTCACTCCAATGTAACCAAGATCACAGTGCCACATGTATGTAGAATTATCATTCAATTTCAAACGTTTAGCTTCTATATTATGAACATGTGTATCACTACTGTCGAGATTCATTAAGAATAGACCATCTATTAAAGATACATGACCATAAAAGATATTACTCATATGAATCGAACAACCATTATTCTCGGACTTAAACAAGTAACCGTCTCACAATAAACAAGATCCTGATATAATGTTCATGCTAAACGTAGGCACCAGATAGCAATTATTTAATTATAAAACTAATCCCGATGGTAGATGAAGTGGTAGCATGCCGACCGCGATCACGTCAACCTTTGATCCATTTCCAACGCGCATCGTCACCTTGTTCTTCGCTAGTCTCCGTTTATTCTGCAGCACCTGCTTAGAGTTACAAATATGAGCAACCAAACCATTATCAAATACCCATGCACTACTACGACTACTAGTAAGATACATATTAATAACATGTATATCAGATATACCTTTCTTCTTGATGTTGTCGTTCTTTAGATCCGCCAAGTACTTTGGGCAGTAAAAACACTCACTATTAGGCTTAGGCCCAGCCTTGGTCTTCTTCACATGCACGGTAGCTTTCTTACCGCCCTTCTTGAAGTTTCCCTTTCTCTTAGGATTGCCCTGCTTCTTAAAATTCGTGGTCTTATTGACCATCAACACTTGGTGCTCTTTCTTGATCTCCACTTCCACAGACTTCAACATGGAGAAGAGTTCTGGTAAAATCTTATCCATGAGCTGCATGTTATAGTTCATCACAAAGTTCTTGTAACTTGGTGGTAGTGATTGGAGGACACGGTGAATCCACAAAGCATTAGGAATCACTATACCCAAGATCTGGAGCTTATTGGCGTGCCCATACATCTTAAGCACATGCTCACTGATGAAGCTGCCCTCTTCCATCTTGCAGTTGAAGAACTTTTCAAAAGCTTCATAACTCTGAACTGCCGCATGAGCCTCAAATATAAATTTGAGTTCATGGACAATATCATGTGGGTCAAAGTTCTCAAACCTCTTTTGAATCTCTGATTCCAAACCATACAAGATAGCACACTGAACTATGGAGTACTATTGCTTCCGAGCGAGGAAAACATTCTTCACCTCATCGGTAGCATCATCTGCAGGGGGTCACCCAGCAGTGCATCTAGCACATAGGTCAACTGACCAGCATTGAGGACAATCCTCAAATTGCGGAACCAATCCGCAAAGTTTCTTCCATTGTTTTTCAAATTTTCTTTCTCTAGAAACGCATTAAAATTGATGGTAGGGGCCTCCATGATCTACAATATATTTGCATTAGTTTAGACTAAGTTTATGACAAATTAAGTTCTAATTAATACTTAAATTAATATAGGTGAACTTCCACTCGAAACAATATCCCTCACATTGTTTTAGTGATCACACGAACCAAATCCACTACATCAAGTCCGATCATCATGAGAGATGATGTCGTTTTAAAGGAAAACAATCAACATGTTCGTTTATCTACTATATGACTCATGTTTTACCTTTCAATGATCCGTGTTCCGAGACCATGTCTGTACATGCTAGGCTCATCAAGATTAACCTTAGTTTCCGCATTATAAAATATGGCTTGCTCCTGTTGTATGCACATGCAGAATCTAACACACCCGATCATCACGTGGTGCTTCAAAACAACGAGTCCTGCAACGGTGCTAACTAAGGATGAACACTTTATTACTTGATATTTTGTGAGAGGGATCATCTTATAATGCTGCCATCGCGATCTAAGCAATACAAGATGCATAAAAGGATTAACATCACATGCAATTCATAATATGTGATATGATATGGCCTTTCTTCTTGTGCTTCCAATCTCCATCTTCAAGCACGAACATGATCTCCATCATCACTGGCGTGGCATCAAGGTCAATGGCACCGCTCCATGGTTGTCGTCCAACAGCATCAACTATTACAACTACTCTAAATAATAGACACACATGTCTTAAAAAAATTAAAAGACAACCATAAGGCTCTTGCCGGTTGCCGACTTACAATAAGGATCATTGCATACATCATATATAATCACAATCATGGCCATATCACGTCACAGCACACCCCTGCAAAACAAAGTTAGACGCCTCTATTTTTCTTTTCATATTTTACGTGGTTTGGGGCTTTCAATAAGTACCATTCTAACTTACGAACACGAACCACAATGTTGATGCAAGAACTATCAAGTGCCCGTTGTAAACTGAATCTTCACTATGATGGGAGAGACAGACACCCGCAAAGCCACTTATGTAATACAAGTTGCATGTCGAGCGGGGAGAAAGTCTCATGAACGATGTCATGTAAGGTTAGCCTGGGCCGATTCATCCCACCAACCCGCAAGATGCAAAGTACACAAGAAGCAATTGATAATAAAATCACCACCGCCCACAATGACCATTGTGTTCTACTCGTGAAACAGATCTACATATAGACACGGTTCTGATACCACTGTAGGTGTTCGTAGCATGGAAAACAAAAAAATTCTACCGCACGAACACACACAACCCAAGATCTATCTACTAGATTGTAGCAACGAGTCGATAGAGTACTCACCCTCTAAGATTCCAAAGCAGTTAACGAGAGCAGATTCTCATGGGTGATGTAGTCATTCACTTGCCAATCTCAAGATCGCGTAGACGATACTTCCGGCACCACGTTCCGGCAGTGCTCCCGCAGTCGGTCAGACGTTTGATACTCTATGAAGACCTTCCTCTCCCTTGTTCCATCATACAACTGAGGTTGTAGATCTATCCTTGCGATTCCGGCAGCACGACGGCGTGGTGTCGGAGTTTAGAGGGGAAATCCCATAGGGCTTCACCTAAGCCAGAGTGGGTATGGTGGAGTATAAGAGAGGCCTTGGCGATCTAGGGTTTAGAGGACGCCACGGGGTTGGTGTGGCTGACGGCTAGGGCTAGGTCTTAGCCCTAGTCGGCGACTTGGGAGGATCCCCTGGCGGCGGCGACTTGAGAGGTAGGTGCCAAAGCTAGGGTTTGTTGTGAGGGGTAGGGGGTGCCCTACCCCTCCTTTTATAGGTGGGTGATGCAGCGCCGAGTTGATGTAGGAGCGCTTCGTTGGGAACCCCAAGAGTAAGGTGTGAAGAAGCACAATATCAAGTTTTTCCTCAGTAAGAAACCAAGGTTATCGAACCAGTAGGAGGAAGGAAACGTCACATAAGTGTTGCTAGCAACGCGGAGACCTGCACAACACAAACTCAAGACTTTGCCGCAATGAACCAGTGAGGTTGTCAAGCTCATTGGTTTGCTTTAATAAAGGATTAAACGTATGGTGTGGAAGGTAATGGTTTGCAGCAAGTAAACAAATAACAGTGGAAGATGTATCAATGGTAAATATTGGACCGGGGTCCATAGTTCACTAGAGGTACTCTCCTTAGATAAACAACATGGCATGAAGGGTAAACAAATTATAGCGGGGCAATTGACAGGAACTGAGCAAGGCATAACAATGCAATTACTAGTCAGAAAGATCCTATGAGATTCGATTGGGCAATACAACAATATACGTAGACCGCCATCCAACTGCATCTATGACTAGAAGTCCACCTTCAGGTTATCATCCGAACCCCCTCCAGTATTAAGTTGCAAGCAATAGAAAACTGCTTTAAGCATAGTGTGTAAGGTAAACAGTCCACATGTTCCATGAACAAGAGACCATTTTTTTCTCCCTAGTAGCAACAACACATCTACAAACGAAGAGATTATTGTCACTTCCCTTGGAAACTAGAGGCATGAACCCACTATCGAGCATAAATACTCCCTCTTGGAGTCACTAGAAACTACTTGGCCAAGATATCTACTAACAATAGAGAGCATGCAAGATCACAAACAACACAGACATGATAGAATCATAAAGACAAAACCATTAATCAAACCATCATAATAATCTCAATATCCATCGGATCCCCGCAAATACAACATGCATGATTACAAATAGATTAGATCTTGATCATGAATGGAGCTCATAAGATCTATACATGAAAGCACAAAGGAGGAGATACAACCATCTAGCTACTACATGGACCCATAGTCCAAGGTGGAACTACTCACGCATCATACCGGAGAGAAGGCCTCCAGGATGATATCCCCTCCGGCAGGATTGATACGTTGGAAACATATCTATAATTTTTGATGATCCATGCTTGTTTAGTATCTACTTTGCTTTGCTTGCCTACACTTTGAGGTGCTTTTTACATGTTTTCTGGTACTAACCTATTAACAAGTTGCAACAGTGCCAGATGCCTGTTTTCTGCTGTTTTTGGTTTCATAAAAGTTAGTAAAGAAATATTCTCGGAATTGGACGGGACAAATGTCAAAGACAATTACTTTCCGTGGGGAACACGAAGTCCAGAGGAGAGCCGGAGGGGCCATCCAGGGGGCCAGACACACCCCAGGCACGGGTGGGCCCAGCCTCGCGCCTGGCTAGGGTTTGCCACCCCTGGCCGTCTCCTCGGTCTCCCCCTTCGCCTATAAGAAGCCCCCGATGCAGAAAGCCTAAGTACCCGATCAAATATCAACGAAACTGTCTATAGCCGCCGCAACCATCGTCCCTAGATCGGGGGGGGGGGGGATATGAAGTTCTTCCCGGCACCCTGCCGGAGGGGAGATCATCCTGGAGGCCTCCTCTCCGGTATGATGCGTGAGTAGTTCCACCTTGGACTATGGGTCCATGTAGTAACTAGATGGTTGTATCTCCTCCTTTGTGCTTTCATGTATACATCTTGTGAGCTCCGTTCATGATCACGATCCAATCTATTTTTAATCATGCATGTTGTGTTTGCGGGGATCTGATGGATATTGAGATTATTATGTTGGTTTGATTAATGGTTTTGTCTTTATGATTCTATCATGTCTATTTTGTTTGTGATCTTGCATGCTCTCCGTTGTTAGTAGCTATCTTGGCCAAGTAGTTGCTAGTGACTCCAAGAGGGGGTATTTATGCTCGGTAGTGGGTTCATGCCTCTAGTTTCCAAGGGAAGTGACAGAAATATCTTCGGTTGTAGATGTGTTGTTGCTACTAGGGAGAAAACAACGGTCTCTTGTTCATGGAACATGTGGATTGTTTACCTTACACACTTTGCTTAAAGCAGTTGTCTGTTGCTTGCAACTTTTTACTGGAGGGGGTTCGGATGATAACCTGAAGGTGGACATCTAGTCATAGATGCAGTTGGATGGCGGTCTATGTATCTTGTTGTATTTCCCAATCGAATCTCATAGGATCTTTCTGACTAGTAATTGCATTGTTATGCCTTGCTCAGTTCCTGTCAATTGCCCCCCTGTAATTTGTTTACCCTTCATGCCATGTTGTTTTTCTAAGGAGTGCACCTCTAGTGAACTATGGACCCCGGTCCAATCTTTACCATTGATGCATCTTCCACTGTTACTTGTTTACTTGCTGCAAACCATTACCTTCCACACCATACGTTTAATTGTTTGTTACATCAAACCGGTGAGCTTGACAACCTCACTGTTCGTTGGGGCAAAGTCCTGAGTTTGTGTTGTGCAGGTCTCCGCATTGCTTGCAACACTTGTGTGACGTTTCCTTCCTCCTTCTGGTTCGATAACCTCGGTCTCAACTGAGGGAAAACTTGCTGCTTTCTGCTTCACACCTTGCTCTTGGGGTTCCCAACAAGCTGTGCGTAGACAGCCGTCAAGCTCTTTCTGGCGCCGTTGCCAGGGAGGCCAAGGACGTCTTCACTAGGGGAGTCCTTCACTTCCTTTCTCTTTACTTTGTTTTTAGTTTGCTTTGTTTCTTTTGCTTGGTTTTGTTTGCCTCTTTTCAAAAAACACAAAAAAATAGTTCCTGCTCTAGCTGCTGCTGTTTTTGGCTTGCCCACCTTTTCCAAAATGAACTCTACTGAGAACACCAAGTTGTGTGACTTCACTAGCACCAACAACAATGATTTCCTAAGCACTCCTTTTGCTCCACCTGCTCCTGATGCTACCTTTTATGAAATTAAGCCTGCTTTGTTGAATCTTGTGATGAGAGAGCAATTTTCTGGTGCTGGTTCTGATGATCCTGCTGCCCATCTTAATATCTTTGTTGAACTTTGTGAGATGCAAAAGTATAAGGATGTATATGGAGACATTATTAAGCTCAAGATTTTTCCTTTCTCCTTGAGGGGAAAATCTAAAGAATGGTTGCTTTCTTTGCCTAAAAAGAGTATTGATTCTTTGACTAAGTGCAAAGATGCTTTTACTGGAAAGTACTATCCTCCTGCTAAGATTATATCCATGAGAAGTGATATTATGAAATTTAAACATCTTGATAGTGAACATGTTGCTCCATCTTGGGAAAGAATGAAATCTTTGGTTAAAAATTACCCTACTCATGGACTCACTGCTTGGATGATTATCCAGACTTTTTATGCAGGTTTGAACTTCTCCTCAAGAAACCAGTTAGATTCAGCTACTGGAGGTACCTTTATGGGCCTCAATTTGGGTACTGCAACAAGGCTCCTTGATAATATGATGGTTAACTACTTTGAATGGCATGTTGAGAGAGCTCCACATGGTAAGAAGGTAAATTCTATTGAGGAAACTTCCTCTTTGAGTGAAAAGATTGATGTTATTATGACTATGCTTGTTAATGGGAAAGCTCCTCTATATCCTAATAGTGTTCCCTTAGCCTCTTTGGTTGCTCAAGAAGAGCAAGTTGATGTGAACTTTATTAGAAACAACAATTTCAACAACAATGCCTATAGGAACAATTTTGGTAGCAACAATAATTATAGGCCTTATCCTCCTAATAATGGAAATTCCTATGGAAGCTCTTACAATAATGCTAGAAGTGCCCTCTCTGAACTTGAAGTCATGCTCAAGGACTTTATTAGTAAACAAACCACTTTCAATAAGACTATAGAGGAAAAGCTTTTAACTGTTGAGAAAATATATCCTCTTTGTCTGAAGCTCAGTCCTCTTTGATTAATAAAATGGCTGCTAAACCTAAAGACATGGAAAATACCTTTGCTATTGCTCATGCCATACAAGTTACTA
Organism: Avena atlantica; assembly: GCA_910589765.1. Taxonomy (NCBI): domain Eukaryota; kingdom Viridiplantae; phylum Streptophyta; class Magnoliopsida; order Poales; family Poaceae; genus Avena; species Avena atlantica. The sequence continues at coordinate 42,186,600 of OU342736.1, read as the reverse complement.
TTGATGAAAATGTTAGGTTGTTAGCTCAACTTCATGCTAAGTGGGAAAGGGAAGCTGAAATTGATAAAAACAATAGTGTGTGCACTATCAGCACTAAACCACAAGTAGTCCTTATTCCTACTCCTACTATGCCTAAGCCTGTTGAGCCTGCTACTAGTGATGCCAAGTTTGATTTTGATATTGATGGTTGTAATATTTCTAAAGTGATTATGTTCTTGCAAAATCTTGCTAGAAGTCCTGATGCTAGTGATATGCATGTTGCCTTTACCAAACACATTACAGATGATCTTGTTAAGATTAAGGATGTAGAGGTCCCAACCTAGATAAGGTAGAGATCCCTGTGTTTACAATGCTAGTCCCTGGATCAATAGCTAGCATCCACAGTTTAAGATGTAATATCAAGAAACAAAGGTCATAGTACAACTTTATAACCAGGAATACAATAATTCATTACATCTACATAGCTCATTTGGCTATCTCATTACAATGCAGCAGAAATAACTATAGCATGGATTCCTTCATCTTCAAAGTACCACAGGCAATCATGTTGGTTGTAGACTTGTAATCCTAATCAACACACTTCACTAACATCAAACAAACCTACAACATAATAAGTTACAGCCACAAGGGTCAATACATTTGAATTGTATTGGCAAGTGATACTATGGTAGAATAGTGGTATCTATCATCTATATGCATTTGTCTAAGTGGAGCTTAGGCTTGCTTTGCTCAAAATAGATTTTCCTTATCATTTGAAAACACTAAGTTTTTGTTTTTCAAAATCACCCAAGGAACAACCAATGAATATTGGTTAACCTTTACCCTTGTTTAACCACAAGTTTTTAACTTAGAAATTGGGATGAGGAGATCCTTGACAGCTTCCATGTCTTGATGCTCAAATTGTCCATTGCCGGGGACACGGCTAAGTACTTAGATTTTACTCTCTCGAGAGGTGGTGCACTTTCCCCACAAGACTCGACATGCATCGAGACAAGATCTTTCAGAAGCCTTCCCTTAGACCAAAATGGACGCGCTCCAAACCTATCACCCCTACCACCAACTGTCCATCTGGATAAGTTATTGCAACCTATATGATCCAGGCAGAGCCCATATTGCCATGTGGCTGCACTTGAAGCTTCTCAAAATTTGACATCTCAAATCTCTTTACTCCTGGGTGGCTTTCCACAAGTGAGATACACTAGGGTAGGCCATGAATATGGGGCCCTGTGTAACCACTCAACATAAACCTTTCACACCATTCCACCCAGGTGATTCATTCACATAGTTGTTTTATTAAATAAAACACAAGTCATTGACTTAGAAATATTTCATAGCATGAATATAATCCACCCTTGTTTTCTACTAGCTAAGCTAAGCATGATAGTAAAAGGGATCTTCACTTAGGGAAAATTCTACTAAGGCATCATCTACTAGGATTTCCCATGGCATAGCATACTTAGTAAAAATTCCATGCAAGTCCTACTTAGAAATATCACTAATGCATAGTGAAAATAATAGGAGAAAAGTATGAAGCACCACTTGCCTTTTTAGTAGAGAATATAGATTCACTCCTTGATCTTGCAATGGTCACACTCTTCAAAGTTCACTAAAATTCATTTAAGGCAAACATTCAACTAGCATTCAAACATTTCATCACATAAAATAAAGAAAACAAAGCAATGCATGCAAGCATGCAAAAGATTGTTTTATTTGGAAAGGTGGTTTCTAATAGGTTATAAACATTTTAAAACACCCATTGGTCATTTATAAAAGTGGCAAAACCATTTTAAATCAAGTTAGTGAAAATGGCCATTTAAATCATTTTTGTTTTGCTAGAAATGATTTAAATCAAAGTAATAATTTCTAGTGTTTGACAAATATATTTCTAAACACAAATGTTAGTGTTTTAAGGTCAAGTGTTTAATATTAAACCATTTGCAAAAGGTTTTATGTAAAAACCATTTTTAAATCAAAGAAATATTTTATTTTGTTGGAAATGCCTTTAAACAAAGTAATAATTTTCTAGGGTTCACCAAATATATTTTTAATCCTAAAACTTGGTGTTTAGGGTCAGAGAGTTTAAATCAAACCATTTTCAATAGGTTTTACTCAAAAATAATTTTAAACCATAATCAATATTTTTATTTAACTAGAAATGCTTTTATTCAAGGGTTAATTCCTTAGTGTCACAAAATTTACTTTTAAATCCAAATGTTGGTTTTTATGGTCAGTAGGTTCAAAACAAACCATTTACAAAAGAATTTACTCAAAAATCATTTCTAGAATAATTTTTATAACAAAAATAGGCCTACACATGTTTCTTCAAAAACCATCCAATTTTATAGAAGCAAATCACTAAACAAATGGCATGGTTGGAAAGTATTCTTTTTCCCGATTCCAGTGATAGAAAAATTGTAAAATTTGAACGTGTAGATTAAAAGTTATGAATTTTACAAATCTAAACATCTAATAGATAAGTTTCTGTTTTTTTAAAAATAGACAAGGCCACATGTCTTGATCTAATTGGTTCGTACCGGTTCGACTGGATCGAGCAGTTACAGCCGTCAGATCTAATTTAAATCGCATGGTGCAAATGCCATCTTATCCATTCGTTTAAGATTCTATCGTGACCACTAGATCAACATCTAAGGGCTCTGGGCGCTGTGACCTAGTACTGGCGGCGCGCTCGGGCTGCGGTGGTCTGGCTAAAGCAGGAAGCGAGGGAGAGGGAGGATATGCTCACCAGGCTCGTCGTGACGTGGGGAAGCTCAACGTACGCGTAGGAGGGCAGGGGGCATACGATGCTGCTGGCGATTCCTCGCCGTAGTTGTCGTCGGCGTCGGGCGCCTCTATTCGTCGTCAAGGGCGAGGTTCCGAGTCACGCCAAGGCAAACGAATGATGCAGTTAGATGCGCTCAAGGATGCTGAACACACGAGTATCAACCAGAGAGGAGGGGGCAGTCGGGTTTTACCAGTAGGGTCGCCGGAGCGGATGCAGACGATGGCGGTGCTCGGTCGAGGTTGTTGCTGATGCTATGGAGTTCGCGCGGGCGAGCTAAGGGTACTGGAAGATGCACAAGAGGAAGGGGAGTGTTCCCGTGGAGGCTAGGGGCTCTGGAGAGGGTCGACGTCACCGGAATTGGTCGGGAAGCTCGTCGGAGCCGTGGGTGTTCAAGCACGAAATTGCAGCAGCCTGGCGGCTCTCTGGCAACATGGTGTGAGAGAAAAGGGAGAGGGGGAGAAGGCGATTAAATGGGCAAGGTCGGGGGGCTGAATCAATGCGGCATTTAGGTGAATTTAATCTGCGAAATCAAAGCTAGAAACGGCAAGGAGAGGGGAAGGAAGTGGTCGCAGGTGGGGAAGATGATGCTGATGTGGCGTGGGGTCGGTGCGTCAGTGAGCTGAGAGGGTGGGGTTGCTGCTGGGCTGGACTGGGCCTGGTTGCTGGGCTGGTCTTTTTTTATTTTATTTTCTTTCTGAAACCTTTTTCTTTTTCTATTTTCATTTTCTGTTTTTGAATTTCAACCTTTGATTTAAACCTGAATTTGTATTCAAACTTTTCCCAACTTTCAGTAATATTTTAATAATGTTTATTAATATATTCTAAAGTCCATTTTAGAATGTTTATTTTATTCTCATATGGTTTATTATTTATTTTAAATAGACATTTTGTCTTTATCAAATAGGATTTTAAATATGGTTCTAATCCATATTATTTATTCAAATAATTATTTTATTCTTTTTAAATGAATTAGATAACTTTTAAACCACTTTGGCAAATTTCAATTTATTATTTTCTCATGATTTAATTAATCATTTCTATTAGGGATTTTGTCTTCCATTTAAATATCATTTGAATATGGTTTAATCCCATATGCTTTTATTTGAATATTATTTATCCCTTTATTTTATTTGGATTTGAATTATATTTGTTCCATTTGCTTATGGATTTAATTCCAGGTTTAAATTGCCTCCTAAATAATTTTATTAGGATTTATTATTTAGTTTAGGCATATTATCTTGATTTAAATAAAATTGGATATTGTTCAATCCTTATGATTTTATTTAAATAATATTTAATTCCTTTTTATTATTCCATAATATTTCATTTCATTTGTTTGGCCAAGATTTAATTTGGCTTTTTAATATTCCTTATTTATTTATGTTCTTCCTTTGCCTTATAAAATCCATATCTTTTTATTTATAGATCCAAAATTAGTGATTCCAATTTGTATGATTTTATTTTAATATTTGTTTATCCTTTTAATTCCCTTTAGGATTAATTTGCTCAGGATTTGGTATGGATTTTAGATAGGAGCTTTATTATCTTTGAAAATTATTTCCTTACACCTTATTAAATTCATAAGTTTTTATCCATGGCTCCAAATTGAATGAAACCAATTTCTATGGTTTTATAATATTTTTGTTTATCATTTTTTTATAAATGTTTGTTGACAAATTTTTATATGAAACAAATCCATAGTCTTAGTGATCTTGGAAATGATTTTCTTCCATTAGGGTTTTAGGGTTTTGGTTTGTTTTTCCAAGTGTTTAAATTTCAAGATACATTCATTGATGAATGCATTTCACTTGATTGAAATTTGTTGGATTCCTTTTTATTCAAATTTGTTCAAGAAAGGTTTTGATGTTTCCATTTAGAAACAAAAAGTTTCTTTTCACCCTAAATTTCAAAATTATTTATTTTGTTTATTTATTTTTCACATTTCAAAATTTGGAAAATTTTGGGATGTGACAAAGGAAGAGAAGCTAAAACACAAAGCTTCTATTCCTAGGAAAGTAGAAGATAGTTGGGAACCCATTATTAATATACAAGTGAATGAATTTGATCTCAAAGCTTCATGTTATCTTGGTTCTAGTGTCTCTATGCCTAGGAAGATTTATGAAATGCTTGATTTTCCACCATTAGAAGATTGTTATTTAGATGTCCCACTCAATGATAATGCTAAGAAGAAACTCATGGGGAGTAATAATGATGTTCTCATTATGGTTAATAATTCTTATGTCACTGTTGATTTCTATGTTTTAGATGTTGAATACAATGCTTCTTGTCCTATTACTTTGGGAAGACCGTTTCTTAGAACAGTTGGTGCCATCATTGATATGAAAGAAGGCACCATTAAATATCATTTTCCATTCAATAAAGGTATTGAACACTTCCCTATGAGGAGAGAGAAGTTACTTTTTGCTCCTCCTTTGAAAGCAAGATTTGATGTTAATGCTTCTTCATTTAAAAATACTTGATTCTTCTTGCTTCTTGTGCCTAACTTAAAGGCGTTAAAGAAAAGTACTTGTTGGGAGATAACCCAAGAGTTTCCTTGAGTCTTGGAAGTTATTACTTCTGTAATGAACTCTCCTTATCCTTTTTTGCTTTTTGTGCCAAGAATGACCTCTAATGAGAGGGAAGTAAGATTTGGGGAGTTGGTGTCCCGAAACAGATTTCTGTCCTCCACCAAAACAATTCGTGAGGAGGCTCTGTAACTTGGATTAAGCTCAAAATTTACGAATGAATCCCACAGTATGTTAGCTAACTTGCGTTAGTTCAACACTTTTTTATTTGAGCAACAGAAGATGTTCGAAAAAATCGTTTTTTGTCTATTTTGACAGATTTCTGCCATTATTTGCATTTGCTTCTTAATGATTCCTTTTTGAGTTCTCTTTAGGTGAATTGAGATTTTTGAAGGAGTTACTACAGTAGCTTGTGTTTTTAGTGAAAAGCCTTGCTGTTCCAAAGCTTTGCCAGAGGTCTAATATATTTTGAATACACTAATGTTGCTAATGAAGATTGTGTGAAGTTTTGTATGAAGGAAAATTTTGGTGTAAAGAGAGAATGATGCAATGAGATGAAGGATGGACAAAAGATCAAGTTTGGGGATGCCACCACAGTGTCACCCCAAGAAATATCCAAGAGGTACAAGCGTCAAAGCTTGGGGATGCCCAAGTCATCCCCTTCTTCATCAATAAAAGCTCAGGTATGTCTGGACAGTTCGTTTTTATTGTTTCATGCACAAATGTGTTGTTCTTGGAGCGTCTTAGTTTTTGTTTGCTTTACTTAGGTTGTTTAGTTTGCTTGAATAAAGTAGTTTGGACCCCTGTTCTCGCTGTGTTGTTTTGCAAACAAGTTGCTTGGTGTTGGAAAGGATTAGTAAGTTCTTGCTTGAAGTGCAAGAGGAGCTTGCATTGACTGTGACTTAGACTTTAGCATGACATGCTAGGTTTTTTTTTAGCATTATTCTTAGTCATTATTGCTGTAGCATGTCTTGTTCCAAACAATTGGGATTGCTTAGTGTGCCTTGAAGAAATTATGCGTTGTTTTAGCATGCAAAAGCATAGTATTGTGGTATTATCCTTTGATGCTTTGCTTGGGTTGACTTGGCACATGCTTACACCATGTTATGACTATGACATGTCACCATTAGCCTCTATGATCATTTAGTCCTTGACTTGTAGTACCACTCTTTGCTTTGATTAGTATTCTTTGTTGCACTACATGATTATGGCCATTATTGCTCTCTTAGTTGGTTTCTCCCAGTGTTTTGCTAGCCTCCACTTGTATGAGTAAGTTCTACTCATGCCTCCAACTCCCAAGAAACCATGTTATTCCAAAGTGTCCACTATAAACTCCTATGCATGCGGTGTTACATCATTCCAAGTATATTCTTGTTTTTAACTATCTTCCAATTAAAAACTATTCTGTTATGTGAAAACTTAGTGATTAAAGCCCTCACGAACTTGATGGCACACTTTATTCTTGCCCCTAATAAACTTGAACCATTGTGACAACTTTTTTGTATATGCTTGCACTTATAAGTTGGAATTAGCAGAACCGTGCTGTCACGGGGAACGTTTTCAACATTGCACTTGTACTTTGTACTCAGTTGATATCATGATCTTTTGTCTATGGATGTCACCGGTGTGAAATAAAGAGGGAACTTGTAAGTCCATGGAGTTTGTGTCCTGTGTTGGAGAAATGCCTGGGCCGCTAGCCTAAGCCATGCCTAATCATGGTGGAAACTTGCAGCATTACCATAGTGACATCTATGAAGCATTCTTCTTATAAAAAAAGAGACACATTGAGAAAAGAGGAAAGCGAGAAAAAGCACCATATTCCCATGGTACATAAGAAGATTGCTGAGATGCCCATTGTCTGCTTGCCTTGTCAGTTTGGTTATGGGAAAGCTCCTGCACCATGTGCAAGGGGTACCCCGTTGGCGGTTCTCAATGATATGCAAATACTTACAGTGACAAGAACTTACCTGGACCCAAAGTTGAGTATGCATGAGGTGTGGCCCTCGTATTCAAGGGACATGAGATTGCCAACTTATACTTCGTCAAGCGTATACTCCAGCTTTGCCACTTTAACCTTAACCACTTCAAGATGCTTATGATAGGGGCAATGAGGGCTGAAAGCTAACAAGTACCATAATTTTTGGAAGCTCTTTTTGAAACTTGTAATCCATGCTTCCTTTACAAAAAAGGTCCTTTCTTCCACCACTATTGAGTATCCATCTTCTACCTTTAGGCACCATTAAGAGAGCATAGTTGTCATTCTATGTGCAGTGTTCCAAAGCTTATTAATTGATGCATATTGTGTTATTACTTGTTATTGTGCTATTTGTTTCTAGTCACCCTTGTGAACTTTGCAGATGTCATATGTCATATGATTTTCCACTATGCTATGTTTTCTGCATGTGAAACAAACAAACATTTTTCAATGCATACTATTCATGATCTTTGTTTGTAGCTTGCCATGTTGCATGCATAGTTACTATGTCCTATTTTTAGAACTCCATCTTTCATGCACATGTTTAGAGTTCTTTGCTCCCAGCTTTCAATGCTTGCAAATGGTTGGATCTTTATTGTGAGGGTGCATGTCACCTAAAAAATCATTCTTTTTATCACTTACCTACTCGAGGACGAGCAGGAGTTAAGCTTGTGGATGTTGATACGTTGGAAACGTATCTATAATTTTTGATGATCCATGCTTATTTAGTATCTACTTTGCTTTGCTTGTCTACACTTTGAGGTGCTTTTTACATGTTTTCTGGTACTAACCTATTAACAAGTTGCAACAGTGCCAGATGCCTATTTTCTGCTGTTTTTGGTTTCAGAAAAGTTAGTAAAGAAATATTCTCGGAATTGGACAGGACAAACGTCAAAGTCAATTACTTTCCGTGGGGAACATGAATTCCAAAGGAGAGCCGGAGGGGCCAGACCCACCCCAGGCGCGGGTGGGCCCAGCCCCACGCCTGACTAGGGTTTGCCACCCCTGGACGCCTCCTCGGTCTCCCCCTTTGCCTATAAGAAGCCCCCGATGTAGAAACCCTAAGTACCCGATCAAATATCCACGAAACCGTCTATAGCCGCTGCCACCATCGTCCTTAGATCAGGGGGGGTCTGAAGTTCTTCCCGGCACCCTGCCGGAGGGGAGATCATCCCGGAGGCCTTCTCTCCGGTATGGTGCGTGAGTAGTTCCACCTTGGACTATGGGTCCATGTAGTAGCTAGATGGTTGTATCTCCTCCTTTGTGCTTTCATGTATAAATCTTGTGAGCTCCGTTCATGATCAAGATCCAATCTATTTGTAATCACGCATATTGTGTTTGCGGGGATCAGATGGATATTGAGATTATTATGTTGGTTTGATTAATGGTTTTGTCTTTATGATTCTATCATGTCTGTGTTGTTTGTGATCTTGCATGCTCTCCATTGTTAGTAGCTATATTGGCCAAGTAGTTGCTAGTGACTCTAAGAGGGGGTATTTATGCTTGATAGTGGCTTCCTGCCTCTAGTTTCCAAGGGAAGTGAAAGAAATCTCTTCTGTTGTAGATGTGCTATTGCTACTAGGGAGAAAACAATGGTCGCTTGTTCATGGAACATGTGGACTGTTTACCTTACACACTTTGCTTAAAGCAGTTGTCTGTTGCTTGCAACTTAATACTGGAGGGGGTTCAGATGATAACCTGAAGGTGGACCTCTAGTCATAGATGCAGTTGGATGGCGGTCTATGTATCTTGTTGTATTGCCCAATCGAATCTCATAGGATCTTTCTGACTAGTATTTGCATTGTTATCCCTTGCTCAGTTCCCGTCAATTGCCCCGCTGTAATTTGTTTACCCTTCATGCCATGTTGTTTTTCTAAGGAGAGCACCTCTAGTGAACTATGGACCCCGGTCCAATCTTTACCATTGATACATCTTCCGATGTTACTTGTTTACTTGATGCAAACCATTCCCTTCCACACCATATGTTTAATCCTTTGTTACATCAAACCGGTGAGCTTGACAACCTCACTGTTTGTTGGGGCAAAGTCTTGAGTTTGTGTTGTGCAGGTCTCCGCGTTGCTTGCAACACCTGTGTGACGTTTCCTTCCTCCTTCTGGTTCGATAACCTCGGTCTCAACTAAGGGAAAAATTGCTGCTTGCTGTTTCACACCTTGCTCTTGGGGTTCCCAACAAGCTGTGCGTAGACAGCCATCAAGGATGCCGGGAAGAACTTCAGATCTCCCCCGATGTAGGGACGATGGTGGCGGAGGCTACATATAGTTTCGTGGAGATTTGATCGGGTGCTTAGGGTTTCTGCATCAGGGGCTTCTTATAGGCGAAGGGGAAGGCCGAGGCGGCGGCCAAGGGCCCCACACCCCTCCCAGGCGTAGGGCAGGGCCCACCCATGCCTAGGGGAGGTCTGGGCGCCCTAGCCTGCCTCTCCGGCTCCCCTCTGGAGTTATTGTTCCCCACAGAAAGTAATTGACTTTGACGTTTGTCCCATCCAATTCCGAGAATATTTGTTTACTAACTTTTCTGAAACCAAAACAGCAGAAAACAGGCAACTGGCACTGTGGCAACTTGTTATTAGGTTAGTACTAGAAAACATGTAAAAAGCACCTCAAAGTGTAGACAATCAAGGCAAAGTAGATACTAAACAAGCATGGAGCATCAAAAATTGTAGATACGTTTCCGACGTATCAGTGGGGAGGCGGCAAGGTGAAGGGAATCCTCCCCAAGTAAACTTCATGTGACCGGCGGCAAGGAGAGGGAGGAATCCTCCCTTAGGTAGGATTCCTTCCCTCCCTCCACTTGGCTACCAATGCTAGCGTTTGACTTTTTCAAACTGGCTTTTTTGACTTTCAAACTAGAGTTTGATTTCTCTCTTCTAATAGCCCAGGCAAGTGACCTAGTACATGATGCAACCATTACACTTTGTTATGACACATCCATGTACCCTTCCCCCTCCGGATCGTTGGACCTTCTAGACCCTTCTAGAACATTTCGGTAAAAACACCGAAGCCATTCGTGAACTCCGGAATTGGACTTTCCTTATATGAATCTTATTCTCCGGACCATTCCGAACCTCCTCGTGATATCCCGGATCCCATCCGAGACTCTGAACAACATTCGGTCTCTTTACTCACTTTTCATATCTACTAAACAACATCGAATCCTTAAGTGTGTCTCCCTACGGTTCGTGAATTATGCAGACATGATCGAGACTCTTCTCGGATCAATAACCAATAGAGGAATCTGGAAATTCATATGGCTCACACATATTTCAACTATTACTTTGTGATCTAATGAACCATTTACATACGATACCAATTTCCCTTTGTCTCGCGATACTTTACTTATCCGAGGTCTGATCATCGGTATCTATGCATACCTAGTTCAACCTCGTTACCGATAAGTACTCTTTACTCGTTCCTGTGATATGTGATCCCTTGTGAGCCAGTCACATGCTTGTAAGCTAATTGGATGACATTCCACCGAGAGGGCCCAGAGTATATCTATCCGTCATATGGATGGACAAATCCCACTCTTGATCCATGTGTCTCAACCAATACTTTCCAAACACTCAACGCCACCTTTATAGCCACCCAGTTATGATGTAGTATTTGATGTCATCATAGCATCCATCCGGTGATAGTGATTAGCATGATCTCATGGTCAAAGGATTTAGGTTACTATGTATCTAAAAGCTAATAGCAAACAAACTATTGAAATGACTTACTTTTTATGCTATGCTTAACTATAGGAGTATGTCCATCACATCATTCTCCTAATGATATGAACTTGTTGTTAATAACATCTCAATGTTCATGATCAGGAAACCATGATCATCTATTAACCAAACAAGATAGTATTACAAAGAGGCTTTACTAGGGACTCTAACAAGCTTACAAATCACACAAGTATTAATATTTCCGGTTAATATAATTATAGCATGAATGTAAAAATTTATCATAAACACAAAAGAATAATAATAACTACTTTTATTATTGCCTCTTGGGCATATCTCCAACAGTATGCAATCCTGTCTTTTCCCTGCACAGGAAATGACGTTTGATGATGGAAATCACAATATTAAAGTCAAAGATACGAGATTTCCAACAAACCAAAGAAATCAGGGGTCGTGAAGAGGAAATAGAAGGTTTAACGACCAACTATACGGCGGGAATAAAATTCCGGCCGTATAGTTTCCACCGACACCGCTAGGTCAAACAGAACAAATTTCGTGAAGGGACCCCTATATAAAGAGACCTCTCGCGATTAGAAAAGGGCCGCCAAGCTAGAAACACACAAAACCAAAGAGCCACCGGAGGAATAGATCTAGATCCAATCTCATAACCCATCTCCACCATCATAGCCATAGTCCACCACTTGTAATAGTAGATCTTATCTCTAGTTGGCGACATTGTACGACTACTACTATCAATCTCATGATTTCCAATATAGTGTTTATGATTGTTGATCTCATCTCTATGTGTGAGTAATTCTCCTTGGGCTAAGGGCTTCGGCCTAGCCATGTAGTTTGAGCATGTTATTTCTCATAGATGGGATCGTGTATTAGTTTGTATGACATGATGATTATTGTACCCTCTCTTTCCTCAATCTAAGGACTTGTCAGGTACCCAAGACACTGAGGATTGATCTAGGTATAGGGAGTATGAGTAATGACTAATCTGCAGGATGGAGACCCTAGTGATAGAAATGGTAGTACGGCTGTATGTGAGGGATTTACTTGAGATTAATGGTGACATCACTGTGCATATCATTAGTTTTATTTCTTCTATGGATGAGACTAATAGGTTATTGCTATAAGCGGTTGTGGAGGAAATAGCAGTTATGGATGCACTGCCAACATATAATTATCTTGCTCTAACAATTACATGTGTACTTTATTATTATCTTTTATTCCCATCAGATGTTTTGCAAAACTATAGGTGAAACCGAACGCCCTAGGCCCTCTCTCTCTCCATCATCGACAACAACAAAAGATCGCAAACTCTTGGTCCGGTAAAACACTAAAAGAATTATAAAACTCCTGAAGGTCCGTTAAAGTAAATCACCATGCTTTCTGCTTCCCGGGGTTTTGATAACCTAGGTCTACTGGGGAAAAGAGCTATACTACATCCCTAATCCGGATCAAAGGTATAAAGTAAGAACCCATTTTAAGTTAATAGCACCTAATTTGTTAGGTTCCAGGAAGAGCAGAGTATCAACTGCATATTGGAGACAAATCACTCCTCCTGAAACAAAATTAGGGCAGAGCCCTCTAATGGCCCAACATACAGAGCCTTTGATCAACATTCTAGAGAAAACATCAATCATGATATTAAACAACATGGGTGCAGTGGGGTCACCTTGTCTAAGACCTTTACCAGTTAAGAATAAATCATTCTCAAAATCATTTACCTTAACTCCTAGAGATCCTCCTAATGATATTTACTCTATCATAGTCTATGAGCAGTAACCACACTTTATAGAATGAATCTTCCCCTGATGAAAGCAGACTGATTGGGGGGTATGATTCTACCTATGACTTCAGCCAATCTATTAGTCAAAACCTTAGTAAAGATTTTGAAGGAACAATTTAGTTTACTAATGGGTCTAAATTTTTTCATAGTTTTAGCATCATTCTCTTTTGGTATCAAAGTAATCATAGAAAAGTTCAATCTAAAGATATCTAAGTGATATTCATACCAAGCATTAAACATTTAAATAAGGTCATTTTTGACAATCTCCTAGTAAGACTGATAAAACATAAAGGATAACCCATCAGGCCCAGGGGCCCCTTCAGCATAGGATCCAAAAACTGCTATTCTAATTTCCTCTTCAGTAAAAGGAGCTCCTAGTTCTATGTTTTTAGCCTCACTAACTTTTTCTTCTTTAGATAAAAAGTCCTGTTTCAACTTTATATTAGGTCTAAGTGCCCATGCAAAAAAGATCTTTGTAGTAATAAGTAGCAACTTTAAGCATATCATTAATATTAGTCACTGGCCCATCTGGGCCCTCAAGGACATTTTTTTTTTCTCCTTCTCTAGTTAGCCACTGCATGAAAGTAAGCAGTGTTCCTATCCCCTTCTAATATGTTCCTATCCCTAGATCTTTGCCTAGCTTTAGTTTCCTCCATAATCCAAAACTTCCGGAGTTCTTTGAAGATCCAATCTAGTCTACCTCTCTCCTCATAAGAAAGAAATTGAGTCTCGGATTTAATGTCTAAGGAATCATATTCCTCCATGAGCTCTTTCTTAGTCTTCCTAATGGCAGCTTATATATTAATGTTCCAGCCCTTGGCTAGTTTTCTAAAATACCTAACTTTACCTTGATAAACATTAAGAGGATTAGATCTATCTATTCTCAAAGACCAAGCTTTGATAACTATAACTTTGAAATCTGCTACAGCTATCCATCATTTTTCAAATCTAAATCTAGAAGGTTTTGGAATACAGTGTTCTCCTGAGTCCCAAATTATGGGAGTGTGATCACTCCCTACTCTAGAGAGGGGAAAGTTCCTATCAAAATCAGTAGAACAAAAAATTCTATCTAGCTTACACATGGTAGGATCTGTAGGGTTCGCAGCATAGAAAACAAAAAATTTCCTACGATGGGAACAACTATGTACCAAGATCTATCTACTAGATACAAACAACGGGCGGATGTATATCCGTAGAGAACATACCCTTGAAGACCTACAAAGCTTAACGAGTTAAACTCGTGGTTGATGTAGACGATCTCTTGCTGATCTCAAGATCGATAGGAAGTCCTAGCGCCGCAAATCAGCAGCGCATCCGTGCTCGCACACACGTCCGAGGCACCGAGCAACCTCTGCCTCCTCGCTCCAGCGATGCAGCGGAAGCACAACTCTTTCTTGCTGAATAGCCACCAGGAACATGTATCTCGCTAGTCCAAGACCATGGAGAATAAATTCTAGAGGAGGAGAGAGATCCTTCACGAGGAGGTGTGAGTGAGAAGTGAGGAGGGCGGTGCCTTTTATAGGAGAGAGGGGGAACCCCAAGTGGGTGGCCGGCATATGGGGCTGCCCCTTTCCCTCCCCTCTTCATGTGGGTGGACACTCCACTCACAAAATTCCTTTAAATTTCCTCCACTCAAAATCCCACTCAAACTTGCAATTAAATTTCCACCAAATTTAATGCAAACTCTCATTAAATAAAACTCTTTTATTTATTCAGAATTTTGTCAATTACTTTAATGACAAACATTCACATATAACCCCTTTCTAGAATTCTATTTCACATGCATAACCACTTTATGCAATTTCACCCGAAAACCTGTTTTGATATCTAGTGAAATAAATTCCTGCGCTTGTTATTCTTTCCGACATGAAACTTTTGCTCCAATTGGATGTCGGTGTCTCTTAAGTGTGTCACCCTATGGTTCGTGAATAATGCGGACATGATCGAGACCCCTCTCAGATCAATAATCAGAAGCGGGATCTGGAGACCCATACTGACTCCCACGCATTTTCAACGATGACTTTCTTGTGATCGTCGGAACCTTTTATGCTAGTATCTTAATCCCTTTGTTTCGTGATATATTACATGTCCGAGATTCAATCATCGGTATCTCCATACCTAGTTTGATCTTGTTACTGGCATGCACTCTTTTCTCATTCCCGTGATATAACATTCGAGTGATCAAATCACTTGCTTGCAAGCTAACCTATGTGATATCACCGAGAGGGCCCAGAGTATATCTATCCGTCATCGGGATGAACAAATTCCACTCTCGATCCATGGGCCTCAACTTAACACTTTATTAGTTCTGAACCCATCTTTATAATCACCCTGTTATGATGTGACGTTTGATGTTATCAAGAAACTCTTCCAGTGTTAGTGATTGACATGATCTCATGGTCTAAGGATTAGGATCACTTCGTAAGTTGTTATAGCAATATAAACTCAATGACTTTGATCGTAATGCTATACTTCGGATGAATGTTCATCACACCATTACAATAATGTTGTGATCCCGTTATTAACAACATCCAATGTCCATGATCAGGAAACCTTGATCATCTTGTTAATCAACGAGCTAGTTTATGAGAGAGGCACAACTAGGAACTTTCTGTTTGTTTATTAAACACACATGTATTAATGTTTCCGTATTAATACAATTATAGCATGCAAAATAAACATCTATCATATACTTGGAATACACATAATAAACACTTTATTATTGCTTCTCAGGGCATATTCCCTTCAGTCTCCCACTTGCACTAGAGACAATAATCTAGTTACATAGTGATGAATCTAACACCCATGGAGTTCTGGTGTTGATCATGTTTTGCTCTAGGGAGAGTTTTAGTCAACGGATCTGCTACATTGAGATCCGTGTGTACTTTACAAATCTTTATATCTCCATCCTTGACATGCTCGCGGATGGACTGAAACCGGCGCTTAATATGCTTGGAATTCTTGTGAAACCTTGGTTCTTTGGCATTGGCAATGGCACCATTGTTTCCACAATAGATCACCATTGGGTCCAACGCGCTTGCAACCACACCTAGTTCGGATATGAACTCCTTCATCCAAACCTCTTCCGAAGCAGCAACATATTTGGCCTCCGTTGTTGATCCCGCTACCATAGGTTGTTTGGAACTCCTCCAACTAACCGCTCCTCCATTCATGAGAAATACGTATCCAGATTGAGACTTAGAGTCATCCGGGTCGGTGTCAAAGCTTACGTTGACATAACACTTAGCGACGAGCTCTTCTTCACCTCCATACACAAGAAACATATCCTTAGTTCTTCGTAAGTACTTAAGGATATTCTTGACCGCTATCCAGTGTTCCGAACCTGAATCCGATTGGTACCTACTAGTCAAACTAATAGCATGTGCCACATCCGGTCTTGTACATAGCATGGCGTACATTATAGAGCCTATGGCTGAAGCATAGGGGACTTTGTCCATTATCTCTCTTTCTTCCGCCGTAGCCGGACTTTGAGTCTTACTCAATGTCTTGCCTTGCAACATAGGTAAGAACCCCTTCTTACTTTTGTCCATTTTAAACTTCTTTAAAATCTTATGAAGGTATGTACTTTGCCATAGCCCTATTAGGCGCCTAGATCTATCTCTATAGATCTTTATGCCTAATATGTATGACGCTTCACCTAGGTCCTTCATTGAAAATTTGCTGTTTAGATAAATTTTAACACTGTTTAAAAGATCTATATAATTTCCGATCAATAATATGTCATCCACATATAATATCAGAAATGCCACATTGCTCCCACTCACTTTCTTGTAAATACAAGCTTCTCCGTAATTTTGGACAAATCCGAACTCTTTGATCACCTCATCAAAGCGGAGATTGCAACTTTATGATGCTTGCTTCAATCCATAGATGGATGGATCGCTGAAGCTTGCACACCTTGTTAGCATCCTTAGGATCGACAAAACCCTTTGGTTGTATCATATACAACTCTTCTTCAATATTACCATTGAGAAACGTGGTTTTGACATCCATCTGCCATATCTCATAATCGAAATATGCATATTATAGTTTATCACTAAGCTCTTATAGCTAGGTGGTAGAGACTGCAGCACTACTAGGAAACAGGCTGTTAGTGGCGCACCCGAACTGCCCATCCGTGGCGCTGCGCCACGGGCCTTGCGCTACGGCTATCTCTCAGCCGTGGCGCACTGCCTAGTGCGCCACAGAAGTTTAGATACAGGCGTGGCGCACATGCCAGTGCGCCACAGGAGTTTGGGCAGGTGCGCCACGCGTATGAAACGATAACCGTGGCGCACTAGGTGCTGTGTGCCACGGGTATAAATTTCAAAATTCAAAAAAAAAAGCAGCAGATCTGGATCTCGTCGTCAGTGCCGTCGCGCGTCGGTGCAGGTCGCCGTCGTCGCCTCCTTGTCGTCACCTTGTTGTCGTCGTCGGAACTGCAAGGAGGAGGAGGAGAATAGGAGGAAGAGGAGGAGAAGAGGAGGAGAAGAAGAAGAGGAAGCAAAGGAGGAAGAGGAGGAGAAGAAGAGGAGGAAGAGGAGGAGAAGAAGAAGAGGAGGCAGAGGAGGAAGAGGAGGAGAAGAAGAGGAGGCAGAGGAGGAAGATGAGGAGAAGAAGAGGAGGAGGAGAAGAAGAGAGGGAGGTAGGAAGATATGGAGGAAGGGAGGTGGACGTCACCCGTTGTCACTGCGAGGAGGAGGAGAAGGAGGTCGACGTCGCGCCGTCACTGCAAGGAGAGGAGAAGGAGAAGGGAGAAGGGAGAAGGAAGAAGGAAGAAGGAAGAAGGAAGAAGGAAGAAGGAAGAAGGAAGAAGGAGAAGGGAAAGGGAGAGGAAGAGGGAAAAGGGGAAGGGAAAAGGGGAAAGGAAAAGGGAGGAGGGCGGGGTGGGGATTCAAATTTGAATCCCGCCCAAGCTTATCCGTGGCGCACTAGGTGTAGGTGCGCTACGGATAAGTCGCCCTGTTTTTTTTTCTGCAGGAAAAAACGGTTTTTTGACCGTAACTTTTTACTCTTTTCGAATTTTGAAAATCTAAAAAATCGCTAAACGACCTTTTTACCGTGGCATGACTTTTTACCGTCTGGTCATTTTGGTATATTATACGATTTTTTTCGATATCGTATGCAAAATTTACGGCCTTTTTACCGTGGCATGACTTTTTTTTGCAAATAAAGTCGAAACTCATTTCTGTTAATTTTACTAGAAGCTATACCACATTACCTACCTAAATATGAAAGGATTTAATTTTTTGAAGTGTTTATCATTTTCGTTTATTTTTTGCAAACCCTAAAAAGGCGATCCACGGGGGGGGGGGGGGGGGGGGGGTGGAGTTGGTGCATGCCACTTAGGCGTAGGGCACTAGGGCAGAGTGCCCTACGGCTACGTTTATACATCTGTGGCGCACTATGCCATGTGCGCCACAGATGTTTGTGGCCGTTTCACAGTAGAGGGGGCGTGCGCTTAGGCGTAGCGCACCCCCCCCCCATGTGCGCCACAGATGAGACTAACAACCGTGGCGCACATGACTATAGTGCGCTACAGATGTTTGGCGAGCGTCCAACAGGGCCCTGGACCACACACATCTGTGGCACACTATAGTCACGTGCGCCACGGTTGTTCTAGTTACTAGTAGGGCACTGCCCACAGGTGAGCCACGCCTGTTTTAGCCGTGGGGCACTTCAACCATGTGAGCCACGGATGTGCTGATTACCTATAGCTGTTTTCCTAGTAGTGCAGAACACGATGGATTCCTAAGTCAATGGGAATCGATATTCCCAAGGACACAAGATTATCGGCGTAACCCGACATCTTGAGTACATGGTCACTTACGGAGCTATGCTCTTCCATCATGCAGCTAAAGAACTTTTCTGAAGCATTGTAGCTCTCTACATCAGCATGTGTGTCGAAAATCATTTTCAACTCACCCATTGTATCAAATGCATTGCCGTTTTCGAAATGCTTTCGAAGTTCCGGCTCTAGCCCATACAATATGCCATAATGAACTAAGTTGTGGTCCTCCTGACGAGTCTGATAGACATTCTTCTCCTCATCAGGGGCATCCTCAAAAGGTGGGGGGCCTAGCGGCGCTTCTAGCACATATTGCTTTTGTGCAGCAGAGAGGAGAATCCTCAAATTCAAGGCCCATTCGGTAAAGTTGCTACCGTTCGTTGCAATTTTCTCTTTCTCCATGAACACATTGAAATTAAAAGCAGGTGGTGCCATCTACAACAGAATTTGTAAAGTTTAGACTAAGTTTATGATAGATTGAGTTTAACTAATCCATATTACGAATGAACTCCCACTCAAAAACGACATCCCTCGTGTCTTTTTGGTGATTACATGAACCAAATCCACTACACCAAGTCCGATCATCACGTGAGTCGGTGTAGCTTCAAAGGCGAGCATCAAATGGGCATCGTATCTACTATATGACTCATTCTTAACCTTTTGGTCCGTGTTCCGAGTCCATGTCTGTACATGCTAGGCTCGCCAAGTAAGAACCTTAGTATTCGCGTGTGTAACTGTCTTACACCCGAGATATGCTCATGGATTCAAATACACCCGATCATCACGTGATGTCTTGAAGCGATGAAACATTGTCGGTGCATACTTAAGGAAGAACACATTTTTATCTTGATATCTAAATGAGGGATCATCTTATTATGCTAATAAAACGCCAAACAAGCAATATAAGATGCAATTAAACATCACATGTTTATAAGTGAAATGATATGGTTCCCGCATATGATCTCCATCATGTGCACCGTGGTATGATCTCTATCATACCTCTATGTGTAAGGCCAAGGTCTAAGGAACCTACACGTTATGTGTGTTGTAAGAGTATCATCTCATACTTCTACTTACAACATCACCATATCATAACACTAGCCCAGCAACAATCTAAAATAGACGCCTCTAATTTATCCATTGCAAGTTTTACGTGGCTTAGGGTTTTCGAAGATAGAACCGTTCATACCTACAAACATGAACCACAACGAGGATAACCAAATTGCCGACAACTTGTTGCAAAATAGATATTAACTATAGTAGGAGAGACAGACACCCGCTAGCCACTTATGCAAACTAGTTACATGTCAAGCGTGGAACAGGTCTCATGTGCGAGGACATGTAAAGTTTGTCCGATCCGCTTCATCCCACTATACCCCCAATATCCAAAATTACAACTAAGGAGCAACAACATGATCATCATCGCCCACATACTCATATGTGTACTACCCGTGTAAAGCATCTACGCATAGATCCGGCTCTGATACCACTTAAAGGTTCGTAGCATAGAAAAAAAATTCCTATGATGGGAACAACTATGTACCAAGTTCCATCTACTAGATACAAACAACGGGCAGATGTATATCTGTTGGAGATATGCCCTAGAGGCAATAATAAATGTAGTTATTATTATATCTTTGTGTTTATGATAAATGTTTACATTCATGCTATAATAGTATTAACAAGGAAACATTAATACATGTGTGATTTGTAAACTAAAATAGAGTCCCTAGTAAAAGCCTCTTTATAATACTAGCTTGTTGGTTAATAAATGATTGTGGTTTCCCTATCATGAACATTGATATGTTATTAACAACAAGATCATATCGTTAGGAGAATGATATGGTGGACATACTCCTATAGATAAGCGTAGCATAAAGATCAAGTCATTTTAATAGTTCAATTGCTATATGCTTTCTGATACATAGTAACCTAATTCCTTCGACCATGAGATCATGCATATCACCTTTACCGGATGGATGCTTTGATGACATCAAACACCACACCGTAACTGGGTGGCTATAAAGGTGGCATTAAGTGTTCGGAAAGTATTGGTTGAGACACATGGATCAAGAGTGGGATTTGTCCATCCATATGACGGATAGATATACTCTGGGCCCTCTCGGTGAAATGTCATCCAATTAGCTTGCAAGCATGTGACTGGCTCACAAGGGATCACATATCACGGGAACGAGAAAAGAGTACTTATCAGTAACGAGGTTGAACTAGGTATGCAGAGATACCGACGATCATAACCTCGGATAAGTAAACTATCGTGAGACAAAGGGAAATTGGTATCGGATGTAAGTGGTTCATTCGATCGCAAAGTAATCGTAGAAATATGTGGGAGCCATATGAATTTCCAGATTCCTCTATTGGTTATTGTTCGGAGAAGTGTCTCGATCATGTCCGCATAATTCATGAACCGTAGGGAGACACACTTAAGGATTCGACGTTGTTTGAGTAGTTATGGAATGATGAGTAAGAGACCGAATGTTGTTCGGAGTCTCGGATGGGATCCGGGATATCACGAGGAGATCCGGAATGGTCCGGAGAATAAGATTCATATAAGGAAAGTCCTGTTTCGGAGTTGGAGAATGGTTCCGGTGTTTTCATCGAGAATGTTCTAGAAGGTTCCGGAGTGTCCGGCACTCCGGAGGGGAAGGGTACATGAATGTGTTATATCAAGTTGGTATGATTGCATCATGTACTAGGTGTCATCGCTGAACAAAATAAAGGGTTTAATCAAATCCTAGTTTGAAAAAGTCAAACGGCTATTTTTGGGAAGTGGAGAGGGAGGTGGAAACCGAGTTGGGGAGGAGTTCCTCCCCTCCACCGCCGGCCCACCTCCAAGCCGAGTTGGGGAGGGACTCCCCTCCCCTTGGCCGACCCCTCCACCTATAAAAGGAGGGGCAGGGCTCCCCTCCTAAAAACCCAACACCTCCACCTCTAAACCCTAGCCGCCGACGCCGCCACCTCCACTGTCGCTGCCGCCGCCTAGCTAACCCTAGCCGCCGGCTTGCCCCCTCCTCGGCGTGTCTAAACCCTAGATCGTCGAGGGCTCTCTCATAGTCCACCATACTCGCTCCGGCTTAAGGCGAAGCCCTGCGAGATCTCCCCTCTACTTCCGGTACCACGCCGTTGTGCTGCCGGAATCGCGAGGAGAGTTCTACAACCTCCGCTGCCTGCTGGAACAAGGGAGAGGAAGGTCTTCGTCGAGTACCGAACGTGTGACCGACTGCGGGAGCGCTGCCGGAACGCAGCGCCGGAAGGATCGTCTACGCGATCTTGAGATCGGGAAGAGTACGACTACATCACCCACGAGAATCCGCTCTCGTTAGAAAATTTTTGTTTTCCATGCTACGAAACCCTACAGTGGTATCATAGCCGTGTCTATATGTAGATCTGTTGCACGAGTAGAACACAATGGTCATTGTGGGCGTTGATGCTTTTATTGTCGATTGCTTCTTGTGTACTTTGCATCTTGCGGGATGTTGGGATGAAGCGGCCCGGGCTAACCTTACATGACATCGTTCATGAGACTTGCTCCACGCTTGACATGCAACTTGTATTGCATAAGTGGCTTTGCGGGTGCCTGTTTCTCCTAGCATAGTTAAGATCCAATTTACAACGGGCGATTAACAATACTAGTATCAATGTTGTGGTTCATGTTCGTAAGTTAGAACGACACTTATTGAAAGCCCCAAACCACGTAAAACATGGAGGCGTCTAACTTTGTTTTGCAGGGGTGTGCAGTGATGTGATATGTCCATGATTGTGATTATATTTGATGTATGCAATGTTCCTTATTGTAAGTCGGCAACCGGCAGGAGCCATATGGTTGTCTTTAATTTTGTTAAGACCCACGTGTCTATTCAAAGTAGTTGTAATAGTTGAAGCCGGTGGACGACAACCATGGAGAAGCGCCATTGACCTTGATGCAATGCCGGTGATGATGGAGATCATGTTCGTGCTTGAAGATGGAGATCGGAAGCACAAAGAAGAAAGGCCATATCATATCACATATTATGAATTGCATGTGATGTTAATCCTTTATGCATCTTGTATTGCTTAGTTAACGACGGTAGCATTATAAGATGATCCCTCATGCACATGAATATCAAGTCATAGAGTGTTCACCCTTAGCTAGCATCGTTGCTAAAGCTTGTTGTTTCGAAGCACCACGTGATGATCGGGTGTGTTAGATTCCGCAAGTGTATACAACGTGAGCAAGCCAGATTTGCTCATGCGGAAGCTAAGGTTTGATCTTGACGAGCCTAGCATGTACAGACATGGTCTCGGAACACGGATCACCGAAAGGTAAAGCATGAATCATATAGTAGATATGATGAACATGTCGATTGTTTGCCATTGAAACTATATCAACTCTCGTGATGATCGGTGTTGATGTGGTGGATTTGGTTCGTGTGATCACTAAAACAATGTGAGGGATATTGTTTTGAGTGGGAGTTCACCTAGATTAATTTAACTATTAATTAGAACTCAATTTGTCATAAACTTAGTCTAAACTATTGCAAATATGTTGTAGATCAATGGCGTCCCCTACCATCAATTTTAATGCGTTCCTAGAGAAAGAAAAGTTGAAAAACAATGGAAGCAACTTCGCGGATTGGTTCCGAAATTTGAGGATTGTCCTCACAGCTGGTAATTTGACCTATGTGCTGGATGCACCGCTAGGTGACCCGCCTGCAGCTCATGCTACCGACGAAGTAAAGAATGTTTACCTTGCTCGGAAGACTCGGTACTCCACAGTTCAGTGTTCTATCTTGTATGGTTTAGAATCGGAGCTTCAGAAAAGGTTTGAGAATTCAGACCCACATGATATTGTCCATGATATCAAATTGATCTTTGAGACTCATGCGGCAATTGAGAGCTATGAGGCTTCTGAAAAGTTCTTTAACTGCAAGATGGAAGAGGGCAGCTCCGTTAGTGAGCATGTGCTTAAGATGTCTGGGCACGCAAACAAACTTCAAAGCTTGGGTATAGTGATTCCTAATGCTTTGGGGATTTACCGTGTCCTCCAATCACTACCACCAAGTTACAAGAACTTTGTGATGAACTACAATATGCAAAACATGAACAAGCAGTTGCCAGAACTGTTTGCTATGTTGAAATCTGCAGAAGTGGAGATCAAGAAAGAGCACCAAGTGTTGATGGTCAATAAGACCACCAAATTCAAGAAAGGCAAGTCTAAGCAAAAGTGACACTTCAAGAAGGGTGGTAAGAAAGTTACCACGCCGACGAAGAAGACCAAGGCTGGACCTAAGCCTGATACTGAGTGCTTTTACTGCAAGGGAGAAGGTCACTGGAAGCGGAATTGCCCAAAGTACTTGGCGGATTTGAAGAACGGAAACATCATGAATAAAGGTATATCCGATATACATGTTATTGATGTGTATCTCACTAGTACTCGTAGTAGTGCCTGGGTATTTGATACTGGTTCGGTTGCTCATATTTGTAACTCGAAACAGGTGCTGCAGAATAAACGGAAGCTAGCGAAGAACGAGGTGACGATGCGCATGGGAAACGGATCAAAGGTTGATGTGATCGCGGTCGGCACGCTGCCCCTTCATCTACCATCAGGATTAGTTTTATACTTAAATAATTGTTATTTGGTGCCTGCGTTAAGCATGAACATTATATCAGGATCTTGTTTATTGCGAGACGGTTACTTGTTTAAGTCCGAGAATAATGGCTGTTCGATTTATATGAGTAATATGTTTTATGCACATGCACCTTTGATAGATGGTCTATTCTTATTGAATCTCGATAGTGGAAATACACATATTAATAACATTAAGGCTAAACGTTTGAAATCGAGCGATAACTCGACCTATATGTGGCATTGTCGTCTTGGTCACATTGGATTGAAGCGTATGAAGAAACTCCATTCCGATGGACTTCTTGAATCACTTGATTTCGAATCACTTGAAAGATGCGAAGCATGTTTGATGGGTAAAATGACTAAGACTCCATTTTCTGGTATGATGGAGCGAGCTACGGACTTATTGGAAATCATACATACCGATGTGTCTGGTCCAATGAGTGTAGCATCGCGCGGTGGTTATCGTGATGTTCTTACCTTCACAGATGACTTGAGTAGATATGGGTATATCTATTTCATGAAACATAAGTCCGAAACTTTTGAGAAGTTTAAGGAATTTCAAAGTGAGGTAGAGAATCAACGTAACAAGAAGATTAAATTTCTACGTTCTGATAGTGGAGGTGAATATCTAAGTTACGAGTTTGGCGAGCATTTGAAGAAATGCGGAATACTTTCACAATTGACACCACCGGGAACACCATAGCGTAATGGTGTGTCCGAACGTCGTAATCGAACTCTCTTAGATATGGTTTGTTCTATAATGTCACTTACAGATTTACCGCTATCATTTTGGGGTTATGCATTAGAAACAGCCGCATTCACTTTAAATAGGGCACCATCTAAATCCGTTGAAACGATACCGTATGAATTATGGTTTGGGAAGAAACCTAGATTGTCGTTCCTTAAAGTTTGGGGATGCGAAGCCTATGTAATGAAGTTACAGCCGGACAAGCTTGAACCCAAAGCGGAAAAATGCGTCTTCATAGGATACCCGAAGGAAACTATTGGGTATACCTTCTATCATAGATCCGAGGGCAAAATCTTCGTTGCCAAGAATGGATCCTTTCTAGAGAAGGAATTTCTCTCGAAAGAAGTGACTGGAAGGAAAGTAGAACTCGACGAGGTTGTCGAACCTTCTCTCGAAATTGCGAGTAGCGCAGCACCGGAAGAAGTTCCTGTGGTGCCTGAACCAATAAGAGACGAAGCTAATGATGATGATCATGAAACTTCGGTTGTAGTTGCTATAGAGCCTCGCAGGTCAACGAGAACTCGTACCACTCCTGATTGGTATGATCCCGTTATGAATGTCATGTTGGTGGACAACACCGATGACCCTGCGACATATGACGAAGCGATGATGAGCCCAGATTCCAATAAATGGCAAGAAGCCATGAAATCCGAGATTGGATCCATGTACGAAAACCAAGTATGGACTTTGGTGGACTTACCGGATGGTCGGAAGGCTGTCGAGAACAAATGGATTTTCAAGAAGAAAATAGATGCTGATGGTAATGTTACTGTCTATAAAGCTCAACTTGTCGCAAAAGGGTTTCAACAAATTCAAGGAGTTGACTACGATGAGACTTTCTCACCTGTAGCGAAGCTAAAGTCTGTGAGGATTATGTTAGCAATCGCTGCATATTTTGATTATGATATATGGCAGATGGATGTCAAAACAACATTCCTCAATGGAGACATTGATGAAGAGTTGTATATGATGCAACCCAAAGGTTTTGTCGATCATAAAGATGCTAACAAGGTATGCAAACTTCAACGGTCCATCTATGGATTGAAGCAAGCATCCCGAAGTTGGAATCAAAGTTTTGATAAGGTGATCAAAAGTTTTGGTTTTATACAAACTTATGGAGAAGCTTGTATTTACAAGAAAGTGAGTGGGAGCTCTGTAGCATTCTTAATACTATATGTAGATGACATATTGTTGATTGGGAATGATGTAGACCTTCTTAATAGTGTCAAGGAATATTTGAATAATAGTTTTTCAATGAAGGATCTTGGCGAAGCAGCTTACATATTAGGCATAAAGATTTATAGAGATAGATCGAGACGCCTAATATCATTGTCACAAAGTACATATTTGGACAAAGTTCTAAAGAGGTTTGGAATGAAAGATAGCAAGAAAGGGTTCTTGCCCATGTTGCCCAATACGACCTTGAGTAAAACTCAAAGTCCGACAACGGCAGAAGATAGAGAAAGGATGAGTAAGACTCCCTATTCCTCAGCCATAGGATCTCTAATGTATGCCATGCTATGTACTAGACCCGACATTGCATATGCTGTTAGTTTAACTAGCAGATATCAAAGTGATCCAGGAGTGGATCATTGGACAGCGGTCAAAAACATCCTTAAGTACTTGAGAAGAACTAAGGATATGGTTCTTTCTTATGGAGGTGATGAACAGCTCGTTGTTAATGGTTACACCGATGCTAGTTGGAACACCGATCCGGATGATTCTAAATCACAATCTGGATACGTATTTATTTTGAATGGTGCAGCAGTTAGCTGGAGGAGTGCAAAGCAAAGCATTGTGGCGAGATCTTCAACTGAATCGGAATACATGGCTGATTCGGAGGCTTCACAAGAAGCGATATGGATGAAACAGTTCATTACAGAGCTGGGTGTGGTTCCTAGTGCGCTGGACCCAATGTCTATCTACTGTGATAACATGGGCGGCATAGCCAATGCGCAAGAACCAAGGTCACACAAGAAGCTGAAGCACATCAAGCTACGTTTTCACGCTATTCGAGAACATGTCCAAGACGGGGACATAAAGATTTGCAAAGTACACACAGATATGAATGTGGCGGATCCGTTGACTAAACCTCTCCCGAGGGCAAAACATGACCAGCACCAAACTGCCATGGGTGTTCGGTATATTACCATGTAATCTAGATTAGATGACTCTAGTGCAAGTGGGAGACTGTTGGAGATATGCCCTAGAGGCAATAATAAATGTAGTTATTATTATATCTTTGTGTTTATGATAAATGTTTACATTCATGCTATAATAGTATTAACAAGGAAACATTAATACATGTGTGATTTGTAAACTAAAATAGAGTCCCTAGTAAAAGCCTCTTTATAATACTAGCTTGTTGGTTAATAAATGATTGTGGTTTCCCTATCATGAACATTGATATGTTATTAACAACAAGATCATATCGTTAGGAGAATGATATGGTGGACATACTCCTATAGATAAGCGTAGCATAAAGATCAAGTCATTTTAATAGTTCAATTGCTATATGCTTTCTGATACATAGTAACCTAATTCCTTCGACCATGAGATCATGCATATCACCTTTACCGGATGGATGCTTTGATGACATCAAACACCACACCGTAACTGGGTGGCTATAAAGGTGGCATTAAGTGTTCGGAAAGTATTGGTTGAGACACATGGATCAAGAGTGGGATTTGTCCATCCATATGACGGATAGATATACTCTGGGCCCTCTCGGTGAAATGTCATCCAATTAGCTTGCAAGCATGTGACTGGCTCACAAGGGATCACATATCACGGGAACGAGAAAAGAGTACTTATCAGTAACGAGGTTGAACTAGGTATGCAGAGATACCGACGATCATAACCTCGGATAAGTAAACTATCGTGAGACAAAGGGAAATTGGTATCGGATGTAAGTGGTTCATTCGATCGCAAAGTAATCGTAGAAATATGTGGGAGCCATATGAATTTCCAGATTCCTCTATTGGTTATTGTTCGGAGAAGTGTCTCGATCATGTCCGCATAATTCATGAACCGTAGGGAGACACACTTAAGGATTCGACGTTGTTTGAGTAGTTATGGAATGATGAGTAAGATACCGAATGTTGTTCGGAGTCTCGGATGGGATCCGGGATATCACGAGGAGATCCGGAATGGTCCGGAGAATAAGATTCATATAAGGAAAGTCATGTTTCGGAGTTGGAGAATGGTTCCGGTGTTTTCATCGAGAATGTTCTAGAAGGTTCCGGAGTGTCCGGCACTCCGGAGGGGAAGGGTACATGAATGTGTTATATCAAGTTGGTATGATTGCATCATGTACTAGGTGTCATCGCTGAACAAAATAAAGGGTTTAATCAAATCCTAGTTTGAAAAAGTCAAACGGCAATTTGAAAGTCAAACGGCTATTTTTGGGAAGTGGAGAGGGAGGTGGAAACCGAGTTGGGGAGGAGTTCCTCCCCTCCACCGCCGGCCCACCTCCAAGACGAGTTGGGGAGGGACTCCCCTCCCCTTGGCCGACCCCTCCACCTATAAAAGGAGGGGCAGGGCTCCCCTCCTAAAAACCCAACACCTCCACCTCTAAACCCTAGCCGCCGGCGCCGCCACCTCCACTGTCGCTGCCGCCGCCTAGCTAACCCTAGCCGCCGGCTTGACCCCTCCTCGGCGTGTCTAAACCCTAGATCGTCGAGGGCTCTCTCATAGTCCACCATACTCGCTCCGGCTTAAGGCGAAGCCCTGCGAGATCTCCCCTCTACTTCCGGTACCACGCCGTTGTGCTGCCGGAATCGCGAGGAGAGTTCTACAACCTCCGCTGCCTGCTGGAACAAGGGAGAGGAAGGTCTTCGTCGAGTACCGAACGTGTGACCGACTGCGGGAGAGCTGCCGGAACGCAGCGCCGGAAGGATCGTCTACGCGATCTTGAGATCGGGAAGAGTACGACTACATCACCCACGAGAATCCGCTCTCGTTAGAAAATTTTTGTTTTCCATGCTACGAAATCCTACAGTGGTATCATAGCCGTGTCTATATGTAGATCTGTTGCACGAGTAGAACACAATGGTCATTGTGGGTGTTGATGCTTTTATTGTCGATTGCTTCTTGTGTACTTTGCATCTTGCGGGATGTTGGGATGAAGCGGCCCGGGCTAACCTTACATGACATCGTTCATGAGACTTGCTCCACGCTTGACATGCAACTTGTATTGCATAAGTGGCTTTGCGGGTGCCTGTTTCTCCTAGCATAGTTAAGATCCAATTTACAACGGGCGATTAACAATACTAGTATCAATGTTGTGGTTCATGTTCGTAAGTTAGAACGACACTTATTGAAAGCCCCAAACCACGTAAAACATGGAGGCGTCTAACTTTGTTTTGCAGGGGTGTGCAGTGATGTGATATGGCCATGATTGTGATTATATTTGATGTATGCAATGTTCCTTATTGTAAGTCGGCAACCGGCAGGAGCCATATGGTTGTCTTTAATTTTGTTAAGACCGACGTGTCTATTCAAAGTAGTTGTAATAGTTGAAGCCGGTGGACGACAACCATGGAGAAGCGCCATTGACCTTGATGCAATGCC
This sequence comes from Avena atlantica, assembly GCA_910589765.1. Classification (NCBI taxonomy): domain Eukaryota; kingdom Viridiplantae; phylum Streptophyta; class Magnoliopsida; order Poales; family Poaceae; genus Avena; species Avena atlantica. The sequence goes on along the minus strand of OU342736.1, from coordinate 42,157,098 downwards.
GGTGATGATGGAGATCATGTTCGTGCTTGAAGATGGAGATCGGAAGCACAAAGAAGAAAGGCCATATCATATCACATATTATGAATTGCATGTGATGTTAATCCTTTATGCATCTTGTATTGCTTAGTTAACGACGGTAGCATTATAAGATGATCCCTCATGCACATGAATATCAAGTCATAGAGTGTTCACCCTTAGCTAGCATCGTTTCTAAAGCTTGTTGTTTCGAAGCACCACGTGATGATCAGGTGTGTTAGATTCCGCAAGTGTATACAACGTGAGCAAGCCAGATTTGCTCATGCGGAAGCTAAGGTTTGATCTTGACGAGCCTAGCATGTACAGACATGGTCTCGGAACACGGATCACCGAAAGGTAAAGCATGAATCATATAGTAGATATGATGAGCATGTCGATTGTTCGCCATTGAAACTATATCAACTCTCGTGATGATCGGTGTTGATGTGGTGGATTTGGTTCGTGTGATCACTAAAACAATGTGAGGGATATTGTTTTGAGTGGGAGTTCACCTAGATTAATTTAACTATTAATTAGAACTCAATTTGTCATAAACTTAGTCTAAACTATTGCAAATATGTTGTAGATCAATGGCGGCCCCTACCATCAATTTTAATGCGTTCCTAGAGAAAGAAAAGTTGAAAAACAATGGAAGCAACTTCGCGGATTGGTTCCGCAATTTGAGGATTGTCCTCACAGCTGGTAATTTGACCTATGTGCTGGATGCACCGCTAGGTGACCCGCCTGCAGCTCATGCTACCGACGAAGTAAAGAATGTTTACCTTGCTCGGAAGACTCGGTACTCCACAACACAGTGTTCTATCTTGTATGGTTTAGAATCGGAGCTTCAGAAAAGGTTTGAGAATTCAGACCCACATGATATTGTCCATGATCTCAAATTGATCTTTGAGACTCATGCGGCAATTGAGAGCTATGAGGCTTCTGAAAAGTTCTTTAACTGCAAGATGGAAGAGGGCAGCTCCGTTAGTGAGCATGTTCTTAAGATGTCTGGGCACGCAAACAAACTTCAAAGCTTGGGTATAGTGATTCCTAATGCTTTGGGGATTTACCGTGTCCTCCAATCACTACCACCAAGTTACAAGAACTTTGTGATGAACTACGATATGCAAAACATGAACAAGCAGTTGCCAGAACTGTTTGCTATGTTGAAATCTGCAGAAGTGGAGATCAAGAAAGAGCACCAAGTGTTGATGGTCAATAAGACCACCAAATTCAAGAAAGGCAAGTCTAAGCAAAAGTGACACTTCAAGAAGGGTGGTAAGAAAGTTACCACGCCGACGAAGAAGACCAAGGCTGGACCTAAGCCTAATACTGAGTGCTTTTACTGCAAGGGAGAAGGTCACTGGAAGCGTAATTGCCCAAAGTACTTGGCGGATTTGAAGAACGGCAACATCATGAATAAAGGTATATCCGATATACATGTTATTGATGTGTATCTACTAGTACTCGTAGTAGTGCCTGGGTATTTGATACTGGTTCGGTTGCTCATATTTGTAACTCGAAACAGGTGCTGCAGAATAAACGGAAGCTAGCGAAGAACGAGGTGACGATGCGCATGGGAAACGGATCAAAGGTTGATGTGATCGCGGTCGGCACGCTACCCCTTCATCTACCATCGGGATTAGTTTTATACTTAAATAATAGTTATTTGGTGCCTGCGTTAAGCATGAACATTATATCGGGATCTTGTTTATTGCGAGACGGTTACTTGTTTAAGTCCGAGAATAATGGTTGTTCGATTTATATGAGTAATATGTTTTATGCACATGCACCTTTGATAGATGGTCTATTCTTATTGAATCTCGATAGTGGAAATACACATATTAATAACATTAAGGCTAAACGTTTGAAATCGAGCGATAACTCGACCTATATGTGGCACTGTCGTCTTGGTCACATTGGATTGAAGCGTATGAAGAAACTCCATTCCGATGGACTTCTTGAATCACTTGATTTCGAATCACTTGAAAGATGCGAAGCATGTTTGATGGGTAAAATGACTAAGACTCCATTTTCTGGTATGATGGAGCGAGCTACGGACTTATTGGAAATCATACATACCGATGTGTGTGGTCCAATGAGTGTAGCATCGCGCGGTGGTTATCGTGATGTTCTTACCTTCACAGATGACTTGAGTAGATATGGGTATATCTATTTCATGATGTAGGGGTTCGTAGCATGGAAAACAAAAAATTTCTATCGCATACAAACAAACAAGCCAAGATCTATCTACTAGATTGTAGCAACGAGTCGATGGAATAACTTACCCTCGAAGATTCCAAAGCGGTTAACGAGAGCAGATTCTCGTGGGTGATGTAGTCGTACTCTTTCCGATCTCAAGATCGCGTAGACGATCCTTCCGGCGCCACGTTCCGGCAGCGCTCCCGCAGTCGGTCACACGTTCGGTACTCGACGAAGACCTTCCTCTCCCTTGTTCCAGCAGGCAACGGAGGTTGTAGCACTCTCCTCGCGATTCCGGCAGCACAACGGCGTGGTACCGGAAGTAGAGGGGAAATCCCGCAGGGCTTCGCCTTAAGCCGGTGCGAGTATGGTGGAGTATGAGAGAGGATATTAGTGGTATAGTAATTAGACACACCAATTAGAAGGCTCTAAACCAATTAGAAGGCTCTAAACCGAAGGCTAAAGCAATTAGAAGCTCTAAACCCAAACGGCTCTAAACCGGAGGTAGAAGATAGGAACTTGTGTGTGCTAGGAGGGGAGCCCTGCCCCTCCTTATATAGATGGGAGGGGCTTGGCGCGCCAGGGAGGGAGGGAGTCCCTCCCCAACTCGGCCTAGGGCTGGCCGCCGGCTTGGAGGAGAGAAACTCCTCCTCCAAGTCGGTTCCAACTCCTCTTGCTTGTTTCCCACAGTTTCTTGTTTTAGCCGTTTGACTTTCAAACTAGACATTTGACTTTTCTGTTTTAGGATTCAATTTAATCCTTTATTTGGGACAGCAAGAACACTTAGTACATAATGCAATCATTCCAATATGTAATGACACATTCATGTACCCCTCCCCCCCCCGGAGTGCCGGACAATCCGGAACCTTCTAGAACATTCCCGATGAAAACACCGGAATCATTCCGCAACTCCGAAACGGGACTTTCCTTATATGAATCTTATTCTCCGGACCATTCCGGATCACCTCGTGATATCCCGGATCCCATCCGAGACTCCGAACAACATTCGGTCTCTTTCTCATAATACCATAACTACTCAAACAACGTCGAATCCTTAAGTGTGTCTCCCTACGGTTCGTGAATTATGCGGACATGATCGAGACACTTCTCCGAACAATAACCAATAGAGGAATCTGGAAATTCATATGGCTCCCACATATTTCTACGATTACTTTGCGATCGAATGAACCACTTACATACGATACCAATTTCCCTTTGTCTCACGATATGTTACTTATCCGAGGTTATGATCGTCGGTATCTCTGCATACCTAGTTCAACCTCGTTACTGATAAGTACTCTTTTCTCGTTCCCGTGATATGTGATCCCTTGTGACCAAGTCACATGCTTGCAAGCTAATTGGATGACATTCCACCGAGAGGGCCCAGAGTATATCTATCCGTCATATGGATGGACAAATTCCACTCTTGATCCATGTGTCTCAACCAAAACTTTCCGAACACTCAATGCCACCTTTATAGCCACCCAGTTACGGTGTGGTGTTTGATGTCATCAAAGCATCCATCCGGTAAAGGTGATATGCATGATCTCATGGTCGAAGGAATTAGGTTACTATGTATCAGAAAGCATATAGCAATTGAACTAATGAAATGACTTGATCTTTATGCTATGCTTATCTATAGGAGTATGTCCATCACATCATTCTCCTAATGATATGACCCTGTTGTTAATAACATCTCTATGTTCATGATCAGGAAACCATGATCATATATTAACCAACAAGCTAGTTTAAACAAGAGGCTTTACTAGGGACTCTTATTTTAGTTTACAAATCACACAAGTATTAATGTTTCCGGTTAATACAATTACAGCATGGTATGTAAACATTTATCATAAGTATGAAGATATGATAATAACCCACTTTATTATTGCCTCTTGGGCATATCTCCAACAGTCTCCCACTTGCACTAGAGTCAATAATCTAGTTTTAAACCTTTGTGTATTCAACACCTATGGCTTTCCGGTGTTGTAAGTACACGTTCGCTAGTGGTCAACTGATCTCCGGATCTGACACTTCCAGGTCCGTGTGTAATTGCATGTATTTGCGTCTCTACGCATCACTCATTCTCTAATGAGATGGCTTTGTATAAATTTGGTCCTTTGGTGTGACCTTTAGTTCTTTGGGGTTAAAAACATGTTGATAATATTGTCGTACAATATATCTTCATAGTATTATCCCACTGTGAACTACACCTAGTTTGATAACAAACTAATTGACACAAATGCCCTCTTTAGCTGCTATAGTAGCAGTCATATACTTAGCCTTTTGTTGTAGTATCTGTCACAATGTCTTAACTTTGGAACTCATCCAAATCCATCATGGAACTCACTTTCCATTATATTGTGCCACCCTTAGTTTAAATTGAGATACACTTAATTTGTACTTTGTGACAAAGCTAGTATCAATGTAGTACTTATACAATGAACTAACCATCTATTTGTCACTTCTACAAATAATATACTCTTAGTTCTTCCAAAAGATCATAAGAATATCCTTACTATTGTCCAATGATCATCTTACGAATCATTCTGGTATATGCTCACAACATTTAGAGCATAGGACATATCTGGATTTGTACATATCACAGTATGATTGATATAAATACTCTTTGTGATTTCATACATCAAGTATCAATCTATACTTGATTATTTGTTTCACTTTACCAAATGTCAATACACTTGAATATATCATCAACATTGAACTCATTCAATCCTTTCTGTGCGACAAGAAACTTTCTTGTAGTTTCTATATTGAACTCATTCAATATCTCGTCTATGTACTTCTGGCACAACCATATTAGCATCTATTGATGCCAAATATTTGAGTTTTGCCTAAGTCTTTCATCGAGATGAAATTCTTATCTTGTGTTAATAAAAAGATACATCACTTCCAATCAACAATATGTCTCCTACATGATGTATTAGAAATATGTCTTAGCGCTCCCACTTAATTTCTTGCAAATGCAAGCATCTTCATTGTCTCTGATGAATTTAAACTCTTTTTAACAATTTCATCATTGTGAAGATTCCAACTCCGCGATGCTCACTTCAACCATTGAAGTTTGCATATGCTTTTAGCATCCTTTGATTTAACAAAACCCTATGGACCGTGTCATGCACACGTCCTAGGTAACAATTCTATTAGAAGAACTTGTTTTGTTTATTCAACTACCATATAACAAAATTATATGTAGTGGTTGCTACATTTATCCGTCTAGACTAAATATCGCTATGAAAGATCAAATCTTGTCATAGTCAACCCTTTGAACATCGTTGTGAACTCTTTCCCAACATGTCGACTATTTAATAGATGTGAAACATCCATGTCTATTTCTTTATAGATCCAAACACAACTGTAAGGTCTTACACCTTTCTCGAGGGTCCTTCAAGTTCAAAACTTGATTTCTCGTGTATGGAACTATCACGGATTTTATGGCTTCAAGCCATTTGACGGAGTCAGGGCTCATCATCGCTTCTTTGCATGTAGTCGGTTCATTATTCTCAAATAATGATTCAACCCTCAAATCTTGGTATTTGATTGTTTACCCGACCTACTTGTTTCAATAGGAACTTAGATCTCCGTGACCACAACCTTTGAGGCACGTGAGCCATGAGCATTGTTGCTGCCTCCGGAACACTTTTCGGCGCTGCGCAACTTTGCACATATAGCTAAGGTTCTTTTAACCTTATCAAAGTTCTATTATCCTCCCACTCAACTTTTCACGAAAAATTCCTTCTCAAAGAAAGTTAACGTTCTAAGCAACAAACACTTTTGTCTCCGGTGTTTATGGAGGAATACTTAACAGTTATTCGAAATAACATACAAAGACAGGTTTATCCGACTTTGGTTGCAAACATCTTTCTTATGCATAGCATACCAATGTTTAAGAAAGGACAACTTGGGTTTTATTCCAAACCATAACCTTATATGGTGTCATTTCAATGGATTATGATGAAGCTCTTTTCAGTGGAAAAACGGTAGTCTCTAAAGCTTTTAATCTTTAAAATACGATGGCAGTTTTATGAATTACACCTTCGATCTTACCATGTCAAACAAGGTTTAATTACATATCTCGAACGCTCCATACTCTTATGGTGTTTCGGGAAAATGCAAATCCACGGAACGATTCCATAAATCTTAGGTATTATGCTAAACTTGTAACTCAAATATCTTCCTTTATGATCTTATCATAAACCATTTATATTCTTGTTACAATGATTTTGCACTTCATGTTGAAAGTCTTTGAACTTTTCAAATATTTCACACTTCATCCTTATTAAGTAAATATTCATATATTCACTCAAATTTTCGGAGAAAGCAAATGAAGTTGAAATCCATCGCTCTTGACTACACATAATGGACTTCGTACAACAATATGTACAAATTCCAATAAGCTAGTCTTTCGTTCCCTTTTGGCCTATGAACGAAGTTTCAATTATCTCTAGGAAAGTTTCACAAGTTTCATTTGATCAAAATCAAAAGACTCCAAAATTCCATCCATATGGATTTTCTTCATGTTTTCTTTCCAATATAATTTAAACGGCGATGTCACTTCCTAAGTGATCTTTCAATCAATTTGTCTTTCGACATTTTTAGCACTAGTTTTATGGATGTGATTTCTCCAACGAGATTTGTGAATCATCCATCTTTTATGGATTACGGCAATTATTTGAACAACCCTTTTGTTCTCATAATACCTGATAAAACAAATCTTGAAGGCAAGCTTTGATGTTTAACGAGCAACACAACAACCCTTTATTTGTTCTCGATGAACATCATCACATATTCTTTTGCTAATTACTTAGGCCACTGTAGTTCATGAATTCTGTTGTTTCGTATGACGATTTATACCAACAAATTCAGTATTAAATACTTAAGAACCACATTGTTTAATAAGCAAAGAATATAGCCATAACATGTATATCATCTATATACTTAAACTGAACAATTCTAGTATTTTCTTTTCTGCCATATATTTATGAGATTCTCTTTCAGTATTTCCTTTTCTGTTTGAAAGAATCTATCAACATCAATAGTGGAGTCATACATATGACACATAGTCCAAAACATGTATAGTTAAATACCAATGTCTTTGGACTTGCACTTTGAAGTAGATCACCATCATCAAATGTTTGGTGTTCTTTCAAATTCCTTTCTTTAGTAATCTCTTTGTGTAGTAAACATTTTACCTACATCAATTATTCATCCTTATCATGGAATCGTCCATGATCAAGCTACTTTTAGCTTATAACGATGAATTACGAATATAATGTTGCTATCCAAAACCTTTTGGAGGATTAGGACAACAAGTGTCTCCAACCTTTTGCAAATTCTCATCAAATATGAGAACATGACTTTTGCCATATTATACTCTATCATGTTGCAACCAAAACTTCGTTTCAGATATCACAATATCTTCCACACATCATGGTTTCTGAAACAACTCTTTCAGATTCTAGATAACCTTGATATTAAGACAATCCTTTGAATATCAAGAATCATGGAGACAAACATGATACTTATATACTAACATTGGAATTGTTACTCTTGTTTTAATACCAATTATTAAACTTCATCGAGTAACCGGAACTTACTGAAAGTTTGCAATAGGACTTTTAAACTTTAGATTAACACTTCAAAACAATACGATACCAGTTCGTAAAGTAACTAACCAGAATTCTATAGTTCTATCATCTCAATTATAACTAAGCGCAAGGTGGTAAACGGATGCCAATGACTACAACAACTATGCAAATTCACTTTGATTTAGTTTATGATAAATTGAGTTCTAATTAATAATTAAATTAATCTAGGTGAACTCCCACTCAAAACAATATCCCTCACATTGTTTTAGTGATCACACGAACCAAATCCACCACATCAAAACCGATCATCACGAGAGTTGATATAGCTTCAATGGCGAACAATCAACATGTTCATCATATCTACTATATGACTCATGCTCTACCTTTCGGTAATCCGTGTTCCTGAGGCCATGTCTGTACATGCTAGGCTCGTCAAGATCAAACCTTAGCTTCCGCATGAGCAAATCTGGCTTGCCCACGTTGTATACACTTGCGGAATCTAACACACCCGATCATCACGTGGTGCTTCGAAACAATAAGCTTTAGCAACGGTGCCAACTAAGGGTGAACACTTTATGACTTGAAATTCATGTGCATGAGGGATCATCTTATAATGCTACCGTCGTCTACTAAGCAATACAAGATGCATAAAGGATTAACATCACATGCAATTCATAATATTTGATATGATATGGCCTTTCTTCTTTGTGCTTCCGATCTCCATCTTCAAGCACGAACATGATCTCCATCATCACCGGCATTGCATCAAGGTCAATGACGCTGCTCCATGGTTGTCGTCCACCGGCTTCAACTATTACAACTACTTTGAATAGACACGCGGGTCTTAACAGAAATTAAAGATAACCATATGGCTACTGCCGGTTGCCGACTCATATATAATCACAATCATGGCCATATCACATCACTGCACACCCCCTGCAAAACAAAGTTAGACGCCTCTACTTTCTTTGCATATTTTACGTGGTTTGGGGCTTTCAATAAGTGTCGTTCTAACTTACGAACAAGAACCACAACATTGATACTAGTATTGTTAATCACCCGTTGTAAATTGGATCTTAACTATGCTAGGAGAAACAGGCACCCGCAAAGCCACTTATGCAATACAAGTTGCATGTCAAGCGTGGATCAAGTCTCATGAACGATGTCATGTAAGGTTAGCCCGGGCCGCTTCATCCCAACATACCGCAAGATGCAAAGTACACAAGAAGCAATCGACAATAAAAGCATCAACGCCCACAATGACCATTGTGTTCTACTCGTGCAACAGATCTACATATAGACACGGCTCTGATACCACTGTAGGGGTTCGTAGCATGGAAAACAAAAAATTTCTATCGCATACAAACAAACAAGCCAAGATCTATCTACTAGATTGTAGCAACGAGTCGATGGAATAACTTACCCTCGAAGATTCCAAAGCGGTTAACGAGAGCAGATTCTCGTGGGTGATGTAGTCGTACTCTTTCCGATCTCAAGATCGCGTAGACGATCCTTCCGGCGCCACGTTCTGGCAGCGCTCCCGCAGTCGGTCACACGTTCGGTACTCGACGAAGACCTTCCTCTCCCTTGTTCCAGCAGGCAGCGGAGGTTGTAGCACTCTCCTCGCGATTCCGGCAGCACAACGGCGTGGTACCGGAAGTAGAGGGGAAATCCCGCAGGGCTTCGCCTTAAGCCGGTGCGAGTATGGTGGAGTATGAGAGAGGCTATTAGTGGTCTAGTAATTAGACACACCAATTAGAAGGCTCTAAACCAATTAGAAGGCTCTAAACCGAAGGCTAAAGCAATTAGAAGCTCTAAACCCAAACGGCTCTAAACCGGAGGTAGAAGATAGGAACTTGTGTGTGCTAGGAGGGGAGCCCTGCCCCTCCTTATATAGATGGGAGGGGGCTTGGCGCGCCAGGGAGGGAGGGAGTCCCTCCCCAACTCGGCCTAGGGCTGGCCGCCGGCTTGGAGGAGAGAAACTCCTCCTCCAAGTCGGTTCCAACTCCTCTTGCTTGTTTCCCACAGTTTCTTGTTTTAGCCGTTTGACTTTCAAACTGGACAATTGACTTTTCTGTTTTAGGATTCAATTTAATCCTTTATTTGGGACAACAAGAACACTTAGTACATAATGCAATCATTCCAATATGTAATGACACATTCATGTACCCCTCCCCCCCCCCCCCGGAGTGCCGGACAATCCGGAACCTTCTAGAACATTCCCGATGAAAACACCAGAATCATTCCGCAACTCCGAAACGGGACTTTCCTTATATGAATCTTATTCTCCGGACCATTCCGGATCACCTCGTGATATCCCGGATCCCATCCGAGACTCCGAACAACATTCGGTCTCTTTCTCATAATACCATAACTACTCAAACAACGTCGAATCCTTAAGTGTGTCTCCCTACGGTTCGTGAATTATGCGGACATGATCGAGACACTTCTCCGAACAATAACCAATAGAGGAATCTAGAAATTCATATGGCTCCCACATATTTCTACGATTACTTTGCGATCGAATGAACCACTTACATACGATACCAATTTCCCTTTGTCTCACGATATGTTACTTATCCGAGGTTATGATCGTCGGTATCTCTGCATACCTAGTTCAACCTCGTTACTGATAAGTACTCTTTTCTCGTTCCCGTGATATGTGATCCCTTGTGACCAAGTCACATGCTTGCAAGCTAATTGGATGACATTCCACCGAGAGGGCCCAGAGTATATCTATCCGTCATATGGATGGACAAATTCCACTCTTGATCCATGTGTCTCAACCAAAACTTTCCGAACACTCAATGCCACCTTTATAGCCACCCAGTTACGGTGTGGTGTTTGATGTCATCAAAGCATCCATCCGGTAAAGGTGATATGCATGATCTCATGGTCGAAGGAATTAGGTTACTATGTATCAGAAAGCATATAGCAATTGAACTAATGAAATGACTGATCTTTATGCTATGCTTATCTATAGGAGTATGTCCATCACATCATTCTCCTAATGATATGACCCTGTTGTTAATAACATCTCTATGTTCATGATCAGGAAACCATGATCATATATTAACCAACAAGCTAGTTTAAACAAGAGGCTTTACTAGGGACTCTTATTTTAGTTTACAAATCACACAAGTATTAATGTTTCCGGTAAATACAATTACAGCATGGTATGTAAACATTTATCATAAGTATGAAGATATGATAATAACCCACTTTATTATTGCCTCTTGGGCATATCTCCAACACATGAAACATAAGTCCGAAACTTTTGAGAAGTTTAAGGAATTTCAAAGTGAGGTAGAGAATCAACGTAACAAGAAGATTAAATTTCTACGTTCTGATCGTGGAGGTGAATATCTAAGTTACGAGTTTGGCGAGCATTTGAAGAAATGCGGAATACTTTCACAATTGACACCACCGGGAACACCACAGCATAATGGTGTGTCCGAACGTCGTAATCGAACTCTCTTAGATATGGTTCGTTCTATAATGTCACTTACAGATTTACCGCTATCATTTTGGGGTTATGCATTAGAAACAGCCGCATTCACTTTAAATAGGGCACCATCTAAATCCGTTGAAACGACACCGTATGAATTATGGTTTGGGAAGAAACCTAGATTGTCGTTCCTTAAAGTTTGGGGATGCGAAGCCTATGTAAAGAAGTTACAGCCGGACAAGCTTGAACCCAAAGCGGAAAAATGCGTCTTCATAGGATACCCGAAGGAAACTATTGGGTATACCTTCTATCATAGATCCGAGGGCAAAATCTTCGTTGCCAAGAATGGATCCTTTCTAGAGAAGGAATTTCTCTCGAAAGAAGTGACTGGAAGGAAAGTAGAACTCGACGAGGTTGTCGAACCTTCTCTCGAAATTGCGAGTAGCGCAGCACCGGAAGAAGTTCCTGTGGTGCCTGAACCAATAAGAGATGAAGCTAATGATGATGATCATGAAACTTCGGTTGTAGTTGCTACAGAGCCTCGCAGGTCAACGAGAACTCGTACCACTCCTGATTGGTATGATCCCGTTATGAATGTCATGTTGGTGGACAACACCGATGACCCTGCGACATATGAGGAAGCGATGATGAGCCCAGATTCCAATAAATGGCAAGAAGCCATGAAATCCGAGATTGGATCCATGTACGAAAACCAAGTATGGACTTTGGTGGACTTACCGGATGGCCGGAAGGCTGTCGAGAACAAATGGATTTTCAAGAAGAAAATAGATGCTGATGGTAATGTTACTGTCTATAAAGCTCAGCTTGTCGCAAAAGGGTTTCAACAAATTCAAGGAGTTGACTACGATGAGACTTTCTCACCTGTAGCGAAGCTAAAGTCTGTGAGGATTATGTTAGCAATCGCTGCATATTTTGATTATGATATATGGCAGATGGATGTCAAAACAACATTCCTCAATGGAGACATTGATGAAGAGTTGTATATGATGCAACCCAAAGGTTTTGTCGATCCTAAAGATGCTAACAAGGTATGCAAACTTCAACGGTCCATCTATGGATTGAAGCAAGCATCCCGAAGTTGGAATCAACGTTTTGATAAGGTGATCAAAAGTTTTGGTTTTATACAAACTTATGGAGAAGCTTGTATTTACAAGAAAGTGAGTGGGAGCTCTGTAGCATTCTTAATACTATATGTAGATGACATATTGTTGATTGGGAATGATGTAGACCTTCTTAATAGTGTCAAGGAATATTTGAATAATAGTTTTTCAATGAAGGATCTTGGCGAAGCAGCTTACATATTAGGCATAAAGATTTATAGAGATAGATCGAGACGCCTAATATCATTGTCACAAAGTACATATTTGGACAAAGTTCTAAAGAGGTTTGGAATGAAAGATAGCAAGAAAGGGTTCTTGCCCATGTTGCCCAATACGACCTTGAGTAAAACTCAAAGTCCGACAACGGCAGAAGATAGAGAAAGGATGAGTAAGAATCCCTATTACTCAGCCATAGGATCTCTAATGTATGCCATGCTATGTACTAGACCCGACATTGCATATGCTGTTAGTTTAACTAGCAGATATCAAAGTGATCCAGGAGTGGATCATTGGACAGCGGTCAAAAACATCCTTAAGTACTTGAGAAGAACTAAGGATATGGTTCTTTCTTATGGAGGTGATGAACAGCTCGTTGTTAATGGTTACACCGATGCTAGTTGGAACACCGATTCGGATGATTCTAAATCACAATCTGGATACGTATTTATTTTGAATGGTGCAGCAGTTAGCTGGAGGAGTGCAAAGCAAAGCATTGTGGCGAGATCTTCAACTGAATCGGAATACATGGCTGATTCGGAGGCTTCACAAGAAGCGATATGGATGAAACAGTTCATTACAGAGCTAGGTGTGGTTCCTAGTGCGCTGGACCCAATGTCTATCTACTGTGATAACATGGGCGGCATAGCCAATGCGCAAGAACCAAGGTCACACAAGAAGCTGAAGCACATCAAGATACGTTTTCACGCTATTCGAGAACATGTCCAAGACGGGGACATAAAGATTTGCAAAGTACACACAGATATGAATGTGGCAGATCCGTTGACTAAACCTCTCCCGAGGGCAAAACATGACCAGCACCAAACTGCCATGGGTGTTCGGTATATTACCATGTAATCTAGATTAGATGACTCTAGTGCAAGTGGGAGACTGTTGGAGATATGCCCTAGAGGCAATAATAAATGTAGTTATTATTATATCTTTGTGTTTATGATAAATGTTTACATTCATGCTATAATAGTATTAACAAGGAAACATTAATACTTGTGTGATTTGTAAACTAAAATAGAGTCCCTAGTAAAAGCCTCTTTATAATACTAGCTTGTTGGTTAATAAATGATTGTGGTTTCCCTATCATGAACATTGAGATGTTATTAACAACAATATCATATCGTTAGGAGAATGATATGGTGGACATACTCCTATAGATAAGCGTAGCATAAAGATCAAGTCATTTTAATAGTTCAATTGCTATATGCTTTCTGATACATAGTAACCTAATTCCTTCGACCATGAGATCATGCATATCACCTTTACCGGATGGATGCTTTGATGACATCAAACACCACACCGTAACTGGGTGGCTATAAAGGTGGCATTGAGTGTTCAGAAAGTATTGGTTGCGACACATGGATCAAGAGTGGGATTTGTCCATCCATATGGCGGATAGATATACTCTGGGCCCTCTCGGTGAAATGTCATCCAATTAGCTTGCAAGCATGTGACTGGCTCACAAGGGATCACATATCAAGGGAACGAGAAAAGAGTACTTATCAGTAACGAGGTTGAACTAGGTATGTAGAGATACCGACGATCATAACCTCGGATAAGTAAACTATCGTGAGACAAAGGGAAATTGGTATCGGATGTAAGTGGTTCATTCGATCGCAAAGTAATCGTAGAAATATGTAGGAGCCATATGAATTTCCAGATTCCTCTATTGGTTATTGTTCGGAGAAGTGTCTCGATCATGTCCGCATAATTCATGAACCGTAGGGAGACACACTTAAGGATTCGACGTTGTTTGAGTAGTTATGGAATGATGAGTAAGAGACCGAATGTTGTTCGGAGTCTCGGATGGGATCCGGGATATCACGAGGAGATCCGGAATGGTCCGGAGAATAAGATTCATATAAGGAAAGTCCTGTTTCGGAGTTGGAGAATGGTTCCGGTGTTTTCATCGAGAATGTTCTAGAAGGTTCCGGAGTGTCCGGCACTCCGGAGGGGAAGGGTACATGAATGTGTTATATCAAGTTGGTATGATTGCATCATGTACTAGGTGTCATCGCTGAACAAAATAAAGGGTTTAATCAAATCCTAGTTTGAAAAAGTCAAACGGCAATTTGAAAGTCAAACGGCTATTTTTGGGAAGTGGAGAGGGAGGTGGAAACCGAGTTGGGGAGGAGTTCCTCCCCTCCACCGCCGGCCCACCTCCAAGACGAGTTGGGGAGGGACTCCCCTCCCCTTGGCCGACCCCTCCACCTATAAAAGGAGGGGCAGGGCTCCCCTCCTAAAAACCCAACACCTCCACCTCTAAACCCTAGCCGCCGACGCCGCCACCTCCACTGTCGCTGCCGCCGCCTAGCTAACCCTAGCCTCCGGCTTGCCCCCTCCTCGGCGTGTCTAAACCCTAGATCGTCTAGGGCTCTCTCATAGTCCACCATACTCGCTCCGGCTTAAGGCGAAGCCCTGCGAGATCTCCCCTCTACTTCCGGTACCACGCCGTTGTGCTGCCGGATTCGCGAGGAGAGTTCTACAACCTCCGCTGCATGCTGGAACAAGGGAGAGGAAGGTCTTCGTTGAGTACCGAACGTGTGACCGACTGCGGGAGCGCTGCCGGAACGCAGCGCCGGAAGGATCGTCTACGCGATCTTGAGATCGGGAAGAGTACGACTACATCACCCACGAGAATCCGCTCTCGTTAGAAAATTTTTGTTTTCCATGCTACGAAACCCTACAGTGGTATCATAGCCGTGTCTATATGTAGATCTGTTGCACGAGTAGAACACAATGGTCATTGTGGGCGTTGATGCTTTTATTGTCGATTGCTTCTTGTGTACTTTGCATCTTGCGGGATGTTGGGATGAAGCGGCCCGGGCTAACCTTACATGACATCGTTCATGAGACTTGCTCCACGCTTGACATGCAACTTGTATTGCATAAGTGGCTTTGCGGGTGCCTGTTTCTCCTAGCATAGTTAAGATCCAATTTACAACGGGCGATTAACAATACTAGTATCAATGTTGTGGTTCATGTTCGTAAGTTAGAACGACACTTATTGAAAGCCCCAAACCACGTAAAACATGGAGGCGTCTAACTTTGTTTTGCAGGGGTGTGCAGTGATGTGATATGGCCATGATTGTGATTATATTTGATGTATGCAATGTTCCTTATTGTAAGTCGGCAACCGGCAGGAGCCATATGGTTGTCTTTAATTTTGTTAAGACCCACGTGTCTATTCAAAGTAGTTGTAATAGTTGAAGCCGGTGGACGACAACCATGGAGAAGCGCCATTGACCTTGATGCAATGCCGGTGATGATGGAGATCATGTTCGTGCTTGAAGATGGAGATCGGAAGCACAAAGAAGAAAGGCCATATCATATCACATATTATGAATTGCATGTGATGTTAATCCTTTATGCATCTTGTATTGCTTAGTTAACGACGGTAGCATTATAAGATGATCCCTCATGCACATGAATATCAAGTCATAGAGTGTTCACCCTTAGCTAGCATCGTTGCTAAAGCTTGTTGTTTCGAAGCACCACGTGATGATCAGGTGTGTTAGATTCCGCAAGTGTATACAACGTGAGCAAGCCAGATTTGCTCATGCGGAAGCTAAGGTTTGATCTTGACGAGCCTAGCATGTACAGACATGGTCTCGGAACACGGATCACCGAAAGGTAAAGCATGAATCATATAGTAGATATGATGAACATGTCGATTGTTCGCCATTGAAACTATATCAACTCTCGTGATGATCGGTGTTGATGTGGTGGATTTGGTTCGTGTGATCACTAAAACAATGTGAGGGATATTGTTTTGAGTGGGAGTTCACCTAGATTAATTTAACTATTAATTAGAACTCAATTTGTCATAAACTTAGTCTAAACTATTGCAAATATGTTGTAGATCAATGGCGGCCCCTACCATCAATTTTAATGCGTTCCTAGAGAAAGAAAAGTTGAAAAACAATGGAAGCAACTTCGCGGATTGGTTCCGCAATTTGAGGATTGTCCTCACAGCTGGTAATTTGACCTATGTGCTGGATGCACCGCTAGGTGACCCGCCTGCAGCTCATGCTACCGACGAAGTAAAGAATGTTTACCTTGCTCGGAAGACTCGGTACTCCACAGTTCAGTGTTCTATCTTGTATGGTTTAGAATCGGAGCTTCAGAAAAGGTTTGAGAATTCAGACCCACATGATATTTTCCATGATCTCAAATTGATCTTTGAGACTCATGCGGCAATTGAGAGCTATGAGGCTTCTGAAAAGTTCTTTAACTGCAAGATGGAAGAGGGCAGCTCCGTTAGTGAGCATGTGCTTAAGATGTCTGGGCACGCAAACAAACTTCAAAGCTTGGGTATAGTGATTCCTAATGCTTTGGGGATTTACCGTGTCCTCCAATCACTACCACCAAGTTACAAGAACTTTGTGATGAACTACAATATGCAAAACATGAACAAGCAGTTGCCAGAACTGTTTGCTATGTTGAAATCTGCAGAAGTGGAGATCAAGAAAGAGCACCAAGTGTTGATGGTCAATAAGACCACCAAATTCAAGAAAGGCAAGTCTAAGCAAAAGTGACACTTCAAGAAGGGTGGTAAGAAAGTTACCACGCCGACGAAGAAGACCAAGGCTGGACCTAAGCCTGATACTGAGTGCTTTTACTGCAAGGGAGAAGGTCACTGGAAGCGGAATTGCCCAAAGTACTTGGCGGATTTGAAGAACGGCAACATCATGAATAAAGGTATATCCGATATACATGTTATTGATGTGTATCTCACTAGTACTCGTAGTAGTGCCTGGGTATTTGATACTGGTTCGGTTGCTCATATTTGTAACTCGAAACAGGTGCTGCAGAATAAACGGAAGCTAGCGAAGAACGAGGTGACGATGCGCATGGGAAACGGATCAAAGGTTGATGTGATCGCGGTCGGCACGCTGCCCCTTCATCTACCATCGGGATTAGTTTTATACTTAAATAATTGTTATTTGGTGCCTGCGTTAAGCATGAACATTATATCGGGATCTTGTTTATTGCGAGACGGTTACTTGTTTAAGTCCGAGAATAATGGTTGTTCGATTTATATGAGTAATATGTTTTATGCACATGCACCTTTGATAGATGGTCTATTCTTATTGAATCTCG
Source organism: Avena atlantica (assembly GCA_910589765.1). Taxonomy (NCBI): domain Eukaryota; kingdom Viridiplantae; phylum Streptophyta; class Magnoliopsida; order Poales; family Poaceae; genus Avena; species Avena atlantica. The sequence continues at coordinate 42,139,375 of OU342736.1, read as the reverse complement.
ATAGTGGAAATACACATATTAATAACATTAAGGCTAAACGTTTGAAATCAAGCGATAACTCGACCTATATGTGGCACTGTCGTCTCGGTCACATTGGATTGAAGCGTATGAAGAAACTCCATTCCGATGGACTTCTTGAATCACTTGATTTCAAATCACTTGAAAGATGCGAAGCATGTTTGATGGGTAAAATGACTAAGACTCCATTTTCTGGTATGATGGAGCGAGCTACGGACTTATTGGAAATCATACATACCGATGTGTGTGGTCCAATGAGTGTAGCATCGCGCGGTGGTTATCGTGATGTTCTTACCTTCACAGATGACTTGAGTAGATATGGGTATATCTATTTCATGAAACATAAGTCCGAAACTTTTGAGAAGTTTAAGGAATTTCAAAGTGAGGTAGAGAATCAACGTAACAAGAAGATTAAATTTCTACGTTCTGATCGTGGAGGTGAATATCTAAGTTACGAGTTTGGCGAGCATTTGAAGAAATGCGGAATACTTTCACAATTGACACCACCGGGAACACCACAGCGTAATGGTGTGTCCGAACGTCGTAATCGAACTCTCTTAGATATGGTTCGTTCTATAATGTCACTTACAGATTTACCGCTATCATTTTGGGGTTATGCATTAGAAACAGCCGCATTCACTTTAAATAGGGCACCATCTAAATCCGTTGAAACGACACCGTATGAATTATGGTTTGGGAAGAAACCTAGATTGTCGTTCCTTAAAGTTTGGGGATGCGAAGCCTATGTAAAGAAGTTACAGCCGGACAAGCTTGAACCCAAAGCGGAAAAATGCGTCTTCATAGGATACCCGAAGGAAACTATTGGGTATACCTTCTATCATAGATCCGAGGGCAAAATCTTCGTTGCCCAGAATGGATCCTTTCTAGAGAAGGAATTTCTCTCGAAAGAAGTGACTGGAAGGAAAGTAGAACTCGACGAGGTTGTCGAACCTTCTCTCGAAATTGCGAGTAGCGCAGCACCGGAAGAAGTTCCTGTGGTGCCTGAACCAATAAGAGACGAAGCTAATGATGATGATCATGAAACTTCGGTTGTAGTTGCTATAGAGCCTCGCAGGTCAACGAGAACTCGTACCACTCCTGATTGGTATGATCCCGTTATGAATGTCATGTTGGTGGACAACACCGATGACCCTGCGACATATGAGGAAGCGATGATGAGCCCAGATTCCAATAAATGGCAAGAAGCCATGAAATCCGAGATTGGATCCATGTACGAAAACCAAGTATGGACTTTGGTGGACTTACCGGATGGCCGGAAGGCTGTCGAGAACAAATGGATTTTCAAGAAGAAAATAGATGCTGATGGTAATGTTACTGTCTATAAAGCTCAGCTTGTCGCAAAAGGGTTTCAACAAATTCAAGGAGTTGACTACGATGAGACTTTCTCACCTGTAGCGAAGCTAAAGTCTGTGAGGATTATGTTAGCAATCGCTGCATATTTTGATTATGATATATGGCAGATGGATGTCAAAACAACATTCCTCAATGGAGACATTGATGAAGAGTTGTATATGATGCAACCCAAAGGTTTTGTCGATCCTAAAGATGCTAACAAGGTATGCAAACTTCAACGGTCCATCTATGGATTGAAGCAAGCATCCCGAAGTTGGAATCAACGTTTTGATAAGGTGATCAAAAGTTTTGGTTTTATACAAACTTATGGAGAAGCTTGTATTTACAAGAAAGTGAGTGGGAGCTCTGTAGCATTCTTAATACTATATGTAGATGACATATTGTTGATTGGGAATGATGTAGACCTTCTTAATAGTGTCAAGGAATATTTGAATAATAGTTTTTCAATGAAGGATCTTGGCGAAGCAGCTTACATATTAGGCATAAAGATTTATAGAGATAGATCGAGACGCCTAATATCATTGTCACAAAGTACATATTTGGACAAAGTTCTAAAGAGGTTTGGAATGAAAGATAGCAAGAAAGGGTTCTTGCCCATGTTGCCCAATACGACCTTGAGTAAAACTCAAAGTCCGACAACGGCAGAAGATAGAGAAAGGATGAGTAAGAATCCCTATTACTTAGCCATAGGATCTCTAATGTATACCATGCTATGTACTAGACCCGACATTGCATATGCTGTTAGTTTAACTAGCAGATATCAAAGTGATCCAGGAGTGGATCATTGGACAGCGGTCAAAAACATCCTTAAGTACTTGAGAAGAACTAAGGATATGGTTCTTTCTTATGGAGGTGATGAACAGCTCGTTGTTAATGGTTACACCGATGCTAGTTGGAACACCGATCCGGATGATTCTAAATCACAATCTGGATACGTATTTATTTTGAATGGTGCAGTAGTTAGCTGGAGGAGTGCAAAGCAAAGCATTGTGGCGAGATCTTCAACTGAATCGGAATACATGGCTGATTCGGAGGCTTCACAAGAAGCGATATGGATGAAACAGTTCATTACAGAGGTGGGTGTGGTTCCTAGTGCGCTGGACCCAATGTCTATCTACTGTGATAACATGGGCGCCATAGCCAATGCGCAATAACCAAGGTCACACAAGAAGCTGAAGCACATCAAGCTACGTTTTCACGCTATTCGAGAACATGTCCAAGACGGGGACATAAAGATTTGCAAAGTACACACAGATATGAATGTGGCGGATCCGTTGACTAAACCTCTCCCGAGGGCAAAACATGACCAGCACCAAACTGCCATGGGTGTTCGGTATATTACCATGTAATCTAGATTAGATGACTCTAGTGCAAGTGGGAGACTGTTGGAGATATGCCCTAGAGGCAATAATAAATGTAGTTATTATTATATCTTTGTGTTTATGATAAATATTTACATTCATGCTATAATAGTATTAACAAGGAAACATTAATACTTGTGTGATTTGTAAACTAAAATAGAGTCCCTAGTAAAAGCCTCTTTATAATACTAGCTTGTTGGTTAATAAATGATTGTGGTTTCCCTATCATGAACATTGAGATGTTATTAACAACAAGATCATATCGTTAGGAGAATGATATGGTGGACATACTCCTATAGATAAGCGTAGCATAAAGATCAAGTCATTTTAATAGTTCAATTGCTATATGCTTTCTGATACATAGTAACCTAATTCCTTCGACCATGAGATCATGCATATCACCTTTACCGGATGGATGCTTTGATGACATCAAACACCACACCGTAACTGGGTGGCTATAAAGGTGGCATTAAGTGTTCGGAAAGTATTGGTTGAGACACATGGATCAAGAGTGGGATTTGTCCATCCATATGGCGGATAGATATACTCTGGGCCCTCTCGGTGAAATGTCATCCAATTAGCTTGCAAGCATGTGACTGGCTCACAAGGGATCACATATCACGGGAACGAGAAAAGAGTACTTATCAGTAACGAGGTTGAACTAGGTATGCAGAGATACCGACGATCATAACCTCGGATAAGTAAACTATCGTGAGACAAAGGGAAATTGGTATCGGATGTAAGTGGTTCATTCGATCGCAAAGTAATCGTAGAAATATGTGGGAGCCATATGAATTTCCAGATTCCTCTATTGGTTATTGTTCGGAGAAGTGTCTCGATCATGTCCGCATAATTCACGAACCGTAGGGAGAAACACTTAAGGATTCGACGTTGTTTGAGTAGTTATGAAATGATGAGTAAGAGACCGAATGTTGTTCGGAGTCTCGGATGGGATCCGGGATATCACGAGGAGATCCGGAATGGTCCGGAGAATAAGATTCATATAAGGAAAGTCCTGTTTCGGAGTTTGAGAATGGTTCCGGTGTTTTCATCGAGAATGTTCTAGAAGGTTCCGGAGTGTCCAGCACTCCGGAGGGGAAGGGTACATGAATGTGTTATATCAAGTTGGTATGATTGCATCATGTACTAGGTGTCATCCCTGAACAAAATAAAGGGTTTAATCAAATCCTAGTTTGAAAAAGTCAAACGGCAATTTGAAAGTCAAACGACTATTTTTGGGAAGTGGAGAGGGAGGTGGAAACCGAGTTGGGGAGGAGTTCCTCCCCTCCACCGCCGGCCCACCTCCAAGCCGAGTTGGGGAGGGACTCCCCTCCCCTTGGCCGGCCCCTCCACCTATAAAAGGAGGGGCAGGGCTCCGCTCCTAAAAACCCAACACCTCCACCTCTAAACCCTAGCCGCCGGCGTCGCCACCTCCACTGTCGCCGCCGCCGCCCTAGGGCAAACCGCCGCCGCCACCTAGCTAACCCTAGCCGCCGGCTTGCCCCCTCCTCGGCGTATCTAAACCCTAGATCGTCGAGGGCTCTCTCATAGTCCACCATACTCGCTCCGGCTTAAGGCGAAGCCCTGCGAGATCTCCCCTCTACTTCCGGAACCACGCCGTTGTGCTGCCGGAATCGCGAGGAGAGTGCTACAACCTATGCTGCCTGCTGGAACAAGGGAGAGGAAGGTCTTCGTCGAGTACCGAACGTGTGACCGACTGCGGGAGCGCTGCCGGAACGCAGCGCCGGAAGGATCGTCTACGCGATCTTGAGATCGGGAAGAGTACGACTACATCACCCACGAGAATCCGCTCTCGTTAAACACTTTGAAATCTTCGAGGGTGAGTTATTCCATCGACTCGTTGCTACAATCTAGTAGATAAATCTTGGCTTGTTTGTTTGTATGCGATAGAAATTTTTTGTTTTCCATGCTACGAAACCCTACAATATCCGTACAGAACACACCCTTGAACACCGACAAAGCTTAACGATTTAAACTCGTGGTTGATGTAGACGATCTCTTGCCGATATCAAGATCGAGAGGAAGTCCTAGCGCCGCAAATCAACAGCGCATCCATGCTCGCACACACGTCCGAGGCACCGAGCAACCTCCGCCTCCTCGCTCCAGCAATGTAGTGGAAGCACAACTCTTTCTTGCCGAATAGCCACCGGGAACATGTATCTCGCTAGTCCGTGACCATGGGGAATAAATTCTAGAGGGGGAGAGAGATCCTTCACGAGGAGGTGTGAGTGAGAAGTGAGGAGGGGGTGCCTTTTATAGGAGAGAGGGGGGAACCCCAAGGGGGTGGCCGGCGCATGGGGCTTCCCCCTTTCCCTCCCCTCTTCATGTGGGTGGACACTACACTCACAAAATTCCTTTAAATTCCCTCCACTCAAAATCCCACTCAAACTTGCAATTAAATTTCCACCAAATTTAATGCAAACTCTCATTAAATAAAACTCTTTTATTTATTCAGAATTTTGTCAATTACTTTAATGACAAACATTCAAATATAACCCATTGCTAGAATTCTGTTTCACATGCATAACCACTTTATGCAATTTCACCCGAAAACCTGTTTCGGTATCTAGTGAAATAAATTCCTGCGCTTGTTATTCTTTCCGGCATGATACTTTTGCTCCAATTGGATGCCGGTGTCTCTTAAGTGTGTCACCCTATGGTTCGTGAATAATGCGGACATGATCGAGACCCCTCTCGGATCAATAAATAGAAGTGGGATCTGGAGACCCATTGACTCCCACACATTCAACGATGACTTTCTTGTGATCATCGAAACCTTTTACGCTAGTATCTTAATCCCTTTGTTTTGCGGTATATTACATGTCCGAGATTCGATCATCGGTATCTCCATACCTAGTTTGATCTCGTTACTGACATGCACACTTTTCTCGTTCCCGTGATATAACATTCCAGTGATCAAATAACTTGCTTGCAAGCTAACCAATGTGATATCACCGAGAGGGCCTAGAGTATATCTATCCGTCATCGGGATGAACAAATTCCACTCTCGATCCATGGACCTCAACATAACACTTTATTAGTTCTGAACCCATCTTTATAATCACCTTGTTATGGTGTGACGTTTGATGTTATCAAGAAACTATTCCGGTGTTAGTGATTGACATGATCTCATGGTCTAAGGATTAGGATCACTTCGTAAGTTGTTATAGCAATATAAACTCAATGACTTTGATCGTAATGCTATACTTCGGATAAATGTTCATCACACCATTACACTAATGTTGTGATCTCGTTATTAACAACATCCAATGTGCATGATCAGGAAACCTTGATCATCTTGTTAATCAACGAGCTAGTTTATGAGAGAGGCATAACTAGGAACTTTCTGTTCATTTATTAAACACACATGTATTAATGTTTCTGTATTAATATATTTATAGCATGCAAAATAAACATCTATCATATACTTGGAATACACATAATAAACACTTTATTATTGCCTCTCAGGACATATTCCCTTCAGGATCTTCCTGATTATTACCCCATGTATAAGACCTGCCTGAAAGGCCAATCTCCATGAGAGCCCATAACACTATCCAAGGATTTAATTTATCTACCCATTTATATTATATATTCTTATTATTCTTATCCTCAGGGGATGTAATTAGATTAAAATCTCCTCCTATCATAGCTGGCCCATCCTAGTTAAGGAAAAGATCATGTAGCTCAGAGATAAAGTCTTGCTTCTTCTCTTCATATGCAGAACAATAAACAGTAGTAATTCTACAAACAAAATCAGTAACTTTATTTTTAAGGACAACACTAACTGAAAAGGATCTATTATCCTAGGAAAATACATCAAAGAGATCTAAGTTAACACCAACTAGAATACCACCTTCAGTACCAATAGAAGGTAGGTACACTACTAGGAAAGGGCCTATCAGTGGCGCACCATTTTGGGACTTCTGTGGCGCATATGGGATACGCCACTGTTATCTCGCCACTAAATTGTAGTTCTGTGGCGCATATAGAAATGCGCCATAGAAGTCCCGAACCAGATCTCAAACTTCTGTGGCGCATTTGGCCAATATGCGCCACAGAGGTTTTTTTCAAATTTCAAAAAAAAAACCCGACCAGATCTGGCCGGAGGTGGTGCTCGCCGGAGGTGGGGGTCGCCGATGGAGGAGAGAAGGAGGTCGCTAGTGGAGGAGGTGGAGGTCGCCGGTGGAGGAGAGGAGGAGGAGGCCGCCGGAGGAGGAGGAGTTGGAGGAGGAGGAGCTCGCCGGGGTGGAGGAGGAGGGAGGTGGGAGGAGGAGGAGGAGCTCGCCAGGGTGGAGGGAGGTGGGAGGAGGAGGAGGAGCTCACCGGGGTGGAGGAGGGAAGAGCTCACCGGAGTGGAGGAGGGAGGAGCTCACCGGGGTGGTGGTGGAGGAGCTCATCGGGGTGGTGGTGGAGGAGGAGGAGAAGCTCACCGGGGTGGTGGTGGAGGAGGAAGAGAAGCTCACCGGGGTGGAGGAGGAGGAGGATCTCACTGGGGTGGAGGAGGAGGAGGAGGATCTCACCGGGGTGGAGGAGGAGAAGGTGAGGAGAATGAGAGAAGAAGGTGAGAAGGGGAAGGGTGGAGGAGTGGAAGAGTATAAGAGAGGGAGAAGGGGCAGGATTCAAATTTCGAATTTTGACCTCCAGACTTCTGGGCGCATATGGAAGAAATGCGCCACAGAAGTTTGTCCTCCTTTTTTATTTTTTTGCTGGAAAAACGATCTTTTAGCCATAACTTTTTACTCTTTTTGAATTTTGAAAATCTAAATAATCGCTAAACGACTATAGGTCGTTGCGAGCGGATGGCAAATCTCGTTCTCGTCATTTTGGTATATTATACGTATTTTTCCGACATCGTATGCAAAAGTTATGGCCGTTTTACCGTGGCATAAACTTTTTTTGCATAAAAAGTCAAAATGCATGTTTGTTAATTTTCCTACAAACTAGACCATATTACCTATCGCTATATGAAAGGATTTTATTTTTTGAAGTGTTTTTCATTTTCTATTATTTTTTGCAAGGCTAAAAAGGCGATCCTCGGGGGGGGGGGGGGGTAGAATCTGTTTTTCCTACTCCAACTTCTGTGGCGCATGTCTCCATATGCGCCGCCACAAAATATTGGTCAGAGTACAGTCAATGAGATTTCGTGATAGGGTCCACCCGAGCTTTCTCTGGCGCATATGCTTCTGTGGCGCATGTGGACATATGCGCCACAGAAGTTCCAACTTTTGTGGCGCATTTTTCCTATATACGCCACAGAAGTGTGAAGACTTCTGTGGCGCATTTGTTGAAATGCGCCACTGGACAACTTTTGTGGCGCATGGTCAGAACCATGCGCCACAGAAGGTTTGTCTATCTATAGCTAGTTTCCTAGTAGTGGTAGTTCCATGCAAAATTTCTATTTCCTAATAAATTCTTTAGAAAGCAATTACTAAAACTATCTTTTTTGGTTTCTTGAAAACCAATGTAATCTACTTTTAAAGGAATAAAATTATCTTCTATGTATTTTTGTCTACCAGGAGCATTGAGACTACTGCTATTCCAGAAAGCACTAATCATGAGCATCTCTTCCTGTGGTGCTTTCCCCGAGATCAATGTATAACCTCTATCCATCCTTCTGCTTCCTCATCTAAATCTCTAATACCAGATGAAGTATCAGCATGAACGATGGGAATGAAAACATCTATATTGACAATAGAAGAGATCACATTAGTCGCCTCTATTCCTATATTATCAAAAAGAGCATATAATTCTATAGTAGAAGGAGTTGTAAAAGGATTGACAACATTATACCTTTCATGGTTTTTCGGACCTCCAGGGTGCTGATCTTCTTCAAGTTGACACCTCTTTCAAGGATATTCTTGGATATATCAACTCTGGTGCTCTGTCTAGTTGGTTGTACAGGGTCCCACTATTTATGCTTCTTTGGCACTTTTTGTTTCAGGAGATAATCATCCATTTCCCTCACCACCAAGTCCTTGAAGCTAGGCATTATGTCATCAGGGAGATCTACCACATGAACATCCATATTCTTTGCTTACATGTCCATTTTTTGAGCAAAACTCACATCTTCATATTGTTCTTCCATCCAGAACTTCCGAATCTATGAATCAATATCATGGGCCACATGAGTCTTATACCAGATGAAATTCCCTTCCATATCTATTACAGCTTTTTGCACCATAAATTGGAACACTGCATTGGCACTATAGGCTGAGTTTGCTGCCATCCTAACTTTGCTAGTAGCTTGCCCTCCATTCCTAGATGGAGCACCATTACTTGATTGCGGTGATGACAGACCACTTCTAGAAGAACCACCTTGGCCCATATTTCCTCCATGCCTAGTAAAATCATCTTCATTCCTCTTGTCCTGATCATTCTGGTCCTCATTCAGTTGTTCCTCCTCAACTTCCACAATAGGTACAAAAGTCTCTAAAGTGAAACCCAGATGGAATAGATGATCATGAAAGTTGAAGAGCCTACCCGCAGGAAGTTTGGAAGGATCCTTACACTTGATCAAGACTCTTACTTCTTTTGCGTTGTTCTTGAAAATACTCTGCCAGTCCACATCTTCCAGAATACTGATACGTTGTGAACGTATATATATATTTTGATGTTCCATGCTTGTTTAGTATCCACTTTGCTTTGCTTTGTCTACACTTTAAGGTATTTTTATACTTTCTGGGACTAATCTATTAACAAGTTGCCATAGTGCCAGTTGCCTCTTTTCTGCTATTTTTGGTTCCAGAAAAGCCAGAAAATGAATCTTCTCGGAATTGGACGGGACAAAAGACAAAGTCAATATTTCACAGAGGATAACACTGATCCAGAAGACGAGACGGAGGAGGGCCACGAGGGGCCCACACCCCCTGGTCGTGCGGCTAGGCCTGGAACGCGCCTAGGCGGGTGCGGCCGCCTCAGGCACCCCCTCGGTCTCCCCCTTCGCCTATAAGAAGCCCCCGATGCCAAAACCCTAAGTACCCGATCAGATCTCCACGAAACAGTCCGTAGCCGCCGCCACCATCGTCCCTAGATCAAGAGGATCTGAAGCTCTTCCCGGCACCCTACCGGAGGGGAGAGATCATCCCTGATGCCTTCTTCATCACCATGCCAGCCTTCGGTATGATGCGTGAGTAGTTCCACCTTGGACTATGGGTCCATACAGTAGCTAGATGGTTATTTCTCCTCCTTTGTGCTTTCATGTCTAGATCTTGTGAGCTCCGGTCATGATCAAGATCATCAATTTGTAATCATGCATGTTGTGTTTGCAGGGATCCGATGGATATTGAGATTACTATGACAGATTGGTTAATGGTTTTATCTTATTGATTCTATCATGTTTGTATTGTTTGAGATCTTGCATGCTCTCCGTTCCTAGTAGCTATCTTGGCCAAGTATATGCTAGTGACTCCAAGAGGGGGTATTTATGCTCGATAGCGGGTTCATGCCTCTATTGAATCTGGGGAAGTGACAGAAATCTCTAAGGTTGTAGATGTGTTGTTGCTACTAGGGAGAAAACAACGATCTTTTGTTTATGGAACAATTGTATTGTTTACTTTACACACTTTGCTTAAAGAAGTTATCCGTTGCTTGCAACTTAATACTAGAGGGGGTTCTGATGATAACCTGGAGGTGGATTACTAGTCATAGGTGCAGTTGGATGGCGGTCTATGTATATTGTTGTAATGCCCAATCGAATCTCATAGGAACATGAATGTCTAGTATTGTATTTTTATGCCTTGCTCTGATGTCAATTTCCCCGATGTAATTTGTTTACCCAGCATGTTGATGACCCACAAGTATAGGGGGTGTATCATAGTACTTTCGATAAATAGGAGTGTCGATCCCAACGAGGAGCAGAAGGTGCTGAACAGTGGTATGGAGCAGGAACTCTCTACAAATACTTAGCAAACGGATTTTTAGGCGTTTTCTGATAAAGCAACAAAACAAAGTGCAAGTAACAAAGAACAAACGCATCAAGTGGCCCAATCCTTTCTTAGGAAAAGACAAGCCAGTGGAAATACTTATAAGGACCAAACGTTCTCGAGGACACATGGGAATTCTGCCAAGTGCTTTCGCTTCATATAGCTAAGTACTCTTCTTTGGTGTTGTAAGTGTAACACCCCGGTCTAACTAAAATACCAAGATGCTACCACATTCATACTTTAAAATTTAATGCCTAATTTACCAGATAAATTGGCAAAGCCTCACATAAACATACGGTCACCAACGACATACTAGCATAACAATAAAACTCCGGAACCACCTGATCGAGCTCCAAATGTTTTGCGTCAATAAAAGCTCAAAGAATCTAAAATACAAGTGTAGAAATAAACAATCTCAACACCTATGCATTACAGTATAATTTTTGAACCATTAAGGAGATCTATGCTATACATGAATTTCAAGTGTGTGTTTGTGATGACCTAGAAGGTCCTACACCCAGCCCCATGCATGCATACCGTCTTCATCAAACACCTGAAAAGTATGGTGACAACAAGGGTGAGCTCACCAGCTCAACAAGCACAATGGAATGGTAAAGAAACAGTGCAATCCCTCATCTCAAGTTAAGGAACAAGCAAATAATGATCGTGTTTACTACCTACATAACTAGAATATAACTAGAGAAGACTACACTGGCATGAACTAGAGGTTTAACCATAAATAGCACGTGTTCTAGCAAATAAACAATGCTATTGTGGTTCACTGTATTAACAAATCTTCATTATACTCTAACATTCTATTTCCTTACTGGTAGCTTTATTAATAAAAGATACTGATCTGAACAAAGGACCACGGGGTCACTCATTACCTAAACCTGCAACTCACGCAAATATAATAAACTTGCATACATATTCAACAAGCAACCATGGCACCACACAAAGTCACAAAAACTAGCTGTCGCACATCACCTAAACAACACCATTGGTTATGGTAAAAGAACAAAACATGTATCACTCACAACAATCCAAGATAACATGACATAGTTGGCATCAGGAGATGCATATCAATGCACAAGTTTATTTTCATCTCATTCCATTACTGTATTTGTTTCATCCCATCTCATTTGCTGATACCGGTAAAGTCTGAGTGACACCCGTCGGCATCAAATCACTCCAACGTGTGGAGGGTGCCTCCAATGTGGATCGCAACCCAACACTGAAGGTCTCAAGGTTTCTATTGCTAGCATCTCATCTCATTACTTTTACCGGTATAGCTGAGTAGATGCCCGTCGACATCTACTCACTCCAACCTGTGGAGAGTGCCACCAAAGTGGATCGCAATCCATCAATGAAGGTCGCATTAAATTTTGAGCATTAACATGGTCATGTTTCATTCCATTTCTTTTTTTAAACTTGAAACCGAGGATGGAACCCCTCTATGGCACATTCAGCTATACAATAAGAATTAGGAGAAACCAATGTCCACACGAAAAGGCTTAGAAATTTCAGCATATCAACACAAGGGACTAAATGATCACAATCCAAAAGACTGTATATTTCGTGATAAGGGAATAGTTGGGGATGGGAGATCACACCGTGATTACCATCCCAGATGTACTTGCCTTTTAAAGCTCGATGGAGTGACCTCACAACTCAATCAACAAGACAAAGCACAATCACCTGTTAAGCAAGAATATACATATCTCAAACATTGCATCTATAAACATCACAAGAAATTAACCTAAGCGCCCCTCCTATGCGCCATCAACCTTTGTTCCATATAAGTTTTATTGTAAGATCAAGCTTCCAGATTTCAAACATGAAGACCATTATATGTTCTGGAACATACACCAACACCTTAACAACCTTGACTATTAGGCAATTTTCTAATGAATAAGACTAATCCCTCGGTTTTAGAAATTTAGATTACCATGCCCAAAACAGGACAGACCGTGTGTTATTCACATAAAAACCATCATATATATTGGATCATGGAAAACTATATCATTGCATACATCCACAGGAAATTATGTATATCCAAGATGTTGAGCAAGTAATAGAAATTTGACCTAGGAACAAGGCTAGTATCTGACAGAAAATTAGTGCAGAGATCTGAAACTAGTAACATCAAAGCATCACGTACTGTGAAGACCATAGTTTCTAGATCGCTCAACGGAAAAACACAAATGAGCACTCTATGGAAAGCTAAGAGAAATACCTACAAGATTACTACTGTACATTTTCTCAGATTTTGCATGGTTCGAGCAGTTTGGCTCGAACTATACTGTAATACTGCACCAATAGACCAAATAAATTTGCTATAGATCCTAGAATAGCTCGAGTCTCCCAACCTCAAAGACTAAATTCGAATTAAGTGCTTGAACCACACAATAATACTAAAACTCAAGATCGCATATCCTACCAGATCAATCTTACAAAGCATCAATTGATCACGTGTATTACCCTTGAATACTTGACGCGACAAGACGTTGGCGAGAGGAAGGAATCCTGTTCACCGTCACTCGCGCATACCCTTCACTCCTCTCTTCCTCCTCCAGGTTACGTCTCTTCGAGTATCTCTCGTCCTCTGGTTCATTGTGGAGAGGAGATCGGGAAGAGCCAATTAGATTGGCCAGAGGTCGCACCGGCAGCAGGTGGTCGTGCGGCGGCGGAGGCAGGGGCGCCCATCAAAGACCGCTGTCTACTAGCAAGATGAGAGGCGGGAGACAGGGGTTGCAGATGTGCGGCGGCTGTCAGCTAGGGTTTGGGAGCAGGGTATGTTCAGTTGGTGCTAGAGAACCGGGTAAGCAAGACAGGCCGCACCTCATGTTAGTTCTCAAACAGCTCATCTCCACAGGTCAAATAAAATAGGACCCACGTCCATAACACAAGGATACACGGGAAGGTCAACAAACTCTACGTGAGTTCAAGATGAATGCAAAACCTAGTTTTAGTTAACACATTATAAATACTGTACTAACAAACTCTGGATTTATAAGACAAAGATAAATACAAAAATCCGACCACCTGTCACATGCATTTATGTTGTCTAATATACTGTATAATTACAGTTTCTAACTCAAGTATCGTACCGCTATGGCAAAATGTCCACCTTTTCATTCTTCTTTACAAAATAGAAACGATTGTGTAATCGTATCAAAATTGGGGTATTACAGTAAGTGTTGTGTGGGTGAACCTGTGCTAATGTAACGACCGTACTTGAACTAATACATACTTGTGATTAAACCTCCTGCAAACATCCGTAACTATAGGAAAGTAATTAAGATATAAATCTAACCACAGCCTTAAACTCTGAGATCCTACGCTTCCTTGTGCAAAGGTGTCCTAACGGGGGTTCAGGTTCCTATCACTCCGGCAACCCCACAATTAGTAGCCAAATACACAATCCATTCCCCTAGGCCCATAAATGGTGAAGTATCATGTAGTCGACATTCATATGACACTACTAGAAGAATAGCACCACAACTTAAATACTAAACCATTGAATAATAACTCAACATAAATCCACTAATAACAACATGACTTTTCTCATGTCCTCAAGAACTAAACGAACTACTCACGAGACATCATATGGATCAAGATCAAAAATGATATGATAGTGGATAACAATCTGAAGATAAACAATAATCCAATGGTTCCACTCACAAGCATCAACTACAATAGTAATTAACACCGAGAAAGTTTCCCCTAAGAACTAAAGCAAGATCCAACACAATTGTTACAACGGGACGGAGTGGTGATGATGGTGCTGGTGGAGATGATGGTGTGGATGATGATGATGATGATGATGATCCCGATGAAGCCTAGCTTGACGATGGTGTTGATGGCGATGATCTCCCCTCTCCGGGAAGGAATTCTCCCGGCAGAAATCTGTCTGCCGGAGAGATCTTTCTCTCTCGGTGTTTTCCGCCCCCCCCCCCAAAGGCAGCGGAAATCTATCTGTGGTCGCTCCCCGAGGCTTAGGGTTCCGTAGGGAAGATATATGCGAAGGGGCGGAGTCGAAGGCCGGGCAGGTGGGCCATACATGCCCTAGGTGCGGGGTCAGGTGGGCCCGTGCCTAGGGGGTGTGGGCCCCCTGCGACCCCTCTTCGCTCCTCCTTCTGGCTTCCTTCGTCTTCTGGTAAAATAATATGTTTCCATATTTTTGTAGTATTTTTCTGATCTTCACGAAATTGCACCGAAACGCCTTCTTTTCTATCAGAATCCAGACTCCGATAGTCCATCCTCCAAGAATCATCCAACATGCATAAACAGATGAAAATCCATAAGTAATACCTCATAATAAGACAAATATCAATGAATAGAGGTAAATTATGATATAGAAAGGTGATGCAAATTGGGCGTATCACATGTCATGATGTTTATCTTAAGGAGAACACCTCTAGTGAACTGTGGACCCCGGTCCAATCTTTACCATTGATACACCTTCCATTGTTACTATTTACTTTCTGCAAGCCCCCATTACCTTCCACACCATACGTTTAATCTTTTGTTTCAGCAAATCGGTGAGATTGTCAACCTCACTGTTTGTTGGGGCAAAGTCTTGAGTTTGTGTTGTGCAGGTTTCCAAGTTGTTAGCAACACCTTTGAGTCATTTCCTTCCTCCTACTGGTTCGATAACCTTGGTTTCTTACTGAGGGAAAACTTATTATTGTACTCATCATACCTTCCTCTTGGGGTTTCAAAACGAAGCTCTAAAGTGATCTGAGCCGCATCAAGACATTTTCTGGCGTCGTTGCCGGGGATGCTAAGGACGGCTTCACAAGGGGATTACTTCACAACCTTTCTCTTTACTTTGTTTTTGTTTTGTTTAGTTTCTTTTGCTTTGTTTTGTTTGCTTCTTTTTATAAAAAATTCCAAAAAAATTAGTTTTGTTTGGTTTTCTTTTTCTTATCAAAAACACAAAAAATTAGTTCGTACTTTAGTTGCTACCATGTCCGGTGTTGTTTCAATCACTGTGTCACCTATGGAAAGGATCTTTACTTTCAAACAAGGAAGTGAAGAGAGTTTCAAAGAAGCTTGGTCTAGCATTTCTGATTTACATGGAAAAACTGAGCCTAAAATGAGTTTAGGTTTAGTTATAGCAGTTTCTACCATGATCTTGCTCTTTGTTATAGATATGCTTTGGATGTTGTAGCAGGGTGAGATAGTTTTCAATGTAATGAGAATGAAGCTCTGGATGCCATAAAGAAGTCGATTACAATTTATAATTTGCCTAGCAAGTCTGATTCTTCCTTTATAAACATCTATGCTAGGTTGAACACTCTTGAGACTAGTACAGTTGCTTTGAAAGATTGTTATAACATGCTTAGAGAGCACCATGATTATGTTCCAGTAAGTTCCGAGCCTTCAAAATGGTTTCCTATAATAAAAGTTGCTATAAACAATGAAACTTTTGATGCTCGTTATGATATCATGTCTGAATTTTGTCTTATGCCTAAATACATCTATGAGTCTTTGAATATTTGGGGACTTTCTGAAGGAGGAAAAGAAATATCTCTTACCAATAATGCAACTATATTACCCATTGGAATAGCTGAAGGTTTGTTTACAAAGATCTCAGGGAAAGTGGTGTCTACTGATTATCAGGAAAAGGACAATTTACACTTGGAAGATCCCTACTGAAACACCTTGGAGTAGTAATAGATGTGGGAAAAGGCATTATGCATTTCTCTTCCCCAATAAGTAATCATATGTTCCCTAAAGATAAGAAGAAAGGTAGGAGCAAGAAATTTGATGTTAATGCTTCTTTATTTGAAAATACTTGATTCTTGCTTCTTGTGCCTAACCTAAAGGCATTTAATAAAAGTACTTCTTGGGAGATAACCCAATAGTTTTCTTGAGTCTTGGAAGTTATTACTTCTGTAATGAGCTCTCCTTATCCTTTTTGTTTGATTTTTGTGCCAAGAATAACCTCTAATGAGAGGGAAGTAAGATTTGGGGAGTTGTTGTCCCGAAACAGATTTTTGTGCTCCACTATAAAAATTCTTGAAAAATCTCTATAAGTCTTATTGAGATGTAATTTTCTGAATAAATCCCCCAGGTTGTTAGCTAACTTTCATTAGTTTAACACTTTTTTTATTTGAGCAATAGAAGCTCTTCGAAAAAATCGGTTTCTACCTGCTGGTCTATTCTGACAGATTTCTGCCATTATTTGCATTTGCCTCTTTATTGATTCCTTTTTGGGTTCTCTTTGGGAAATTGAGCTTTTTGAAGGAATTGCTACAGTAGCTTGTGTCTTTGGTGAAAGTTTTGCTGTTTTGAAACTAAACCCAAAGATATATTATCTTTTGAATGCACTAATGTTGCTAATGAATACTGTGTGAAGTTTAGTATGAAGGAAAATTTTCAGGTGTAAGGGAAGAATGATGTAATGAGATGAATAATGGACAAAAACTCAATCTTGGGGATGCCATCCCGTGTCACCCCAAGAAATATCCAAAAGGTACAAGCGTCAAAGCTTGGGTATGCCCAAGGCATCCCCTTATTCATCAATAAAAATCTCAGATCTTTCTAGACACTTCGTTTTTATTGTTTTATGCATAGTTGTGTTGTTCTTGAAGCGCCTTAGTTTTTGTTTTTAGTTTTTGTTTGCTTAAGTTGCTTGAATAAAGTAGTTGGACCCCGCTTTCGCCGTGTTGTTTCAAATAAGTTGATTGGTGTTGGAAAGGAGTAGAAAGTTCTTGCTTTAGTAGTACAATAAGGAGCTTGCTTTGTCTGTGACTTAGACTTTATCATGTCATGCTAGATGTTGTTTTGACCTTATGCTTAGTGATTATTGTTGTAGCATGACTTGTTCCAAACAATTGAGATTTCATAATGTTCCTTGCAAGAATCATTGCGTTGTTTTAGCATACAGAAGCATAGTATTTTGGTATTCTCATTTGATGCTTTATTTGGGTTGACTTGGCACATGCTCACACCATGTTATGACTATGAACCAGTCACCTTTACCTCTTTGATAATTTAGTTTTTGACTTGTGGTATCACTTTATGCTTTGATTAGTAATGTTTTGTCGCTCTGCATGATTGTGGTCATTATTGCTCTCTTAGTTGGTCGCTCCCAGTCTTTTGCTACCCTCCAATTGTATTAAGTAAGATCTACTTATGCATTCAACTCCCAAGAAACCAAGTTATTCCAAATTGTCCACTATAAATTCCTATACATTGTGTGTTACATCATTCCAAGTATATTCTTGTTTTATCTATGTTCCAAAATAAACTTGTTATGTGAAAATTAGTGATTAAAGCTCACAAACTTGATGGCACACTTTATTTTTCTTGCCCCTAATAAACTTGAACCATTGTGTCATCTATGTTGTATATGCTTGCACTTATACGTTGGGAATTAACAGAACCATGCTGTCATAGGGAACGCTTTCAACATTGCACATGTACTTTGTACCCAGTTGATATCATGATCTTTTGTTTGCGGATGTTGTCGATGTGAAATAAAAGGGGAGCTTGTAATTCCATGGAGTTATGTATGTGTATTAGAGAAACGCCTGGGCCGCTAGCCTAATCCATGCCTAATCATGATGGAAACTTACAACATCACCATAGTGAGCAATCTATGAAGCATTCTTCTTATAAAAAAAGAGATTGAAAAAAAGATATGAGAAAAGAGGAAAGAGAGAGAAAATAACCATTTTCCATGGTAAATAAGAAGATTGCTGAGATGCTCATTGTCTTCTTGCCTTGTCATTTTGATATGGGATAGCTCATGTATCAGGAGGCAAGGGGTATACCCCATTGGCGGTTCTCTATGATACATATGTACTTACTATGACAAGAACTTACCGGTTACTAAAGTTGAGTAGCATAAGGAGCGGCCCTCGTACTCAAGGGACATGAGATTGCCAACTTATACTTTGGCAAGCATATACTCCATATTTTGTTCACTTTAACCTTAATCACTTCAAGATGCTTATGATACGGGCAATGAGAGCTGAAAACTAACAAGTGCCATAATTTTTGGAAGCTCTTTATGAGACTTAAAATCCCTGCTTCCCTTTGAAGGGCCTTTGTTCCACTTTTATATTGAGTCTCCAACTTCTATCCTTAGGCACCAATTAATTAAGAGAGCATAGTCGCCATTCTTAGTTCTATGTGCATTGTCCCAAAACTTATTGATTTATTCATACTATTGATATTGCTTGCACTTGAACTATTTGTATCTAGTCACCCTTATGAACTTTGAAGGTGTCCTATGCATGTTTTGCTACTCCATGAGGGACAAGCTGAATGCCACTATGCTATGTTTTCTATATGTGAAACAAACAAACGTCTTCCAATGCATTGTTATTCATGAATCTTTGTTTGTATCCTTTTATGTTGCAACATAGTTACTATGTCCTATTGTTAGAACTTCATCTTTCATGCTCATGTTTAGAGTACTTTGATCCCATCTTTCAATGCTTGCAAATGGATTGATCTTCATTGTGATGGTGCATGTCACCTAAAAAATTATTATTTTATCACATAGCTACTCGACAACGAGCAGGAGTTAAGCTTGGGGATGTTTGATACGTCGTAAACGTATCTATAATTTTTGATGTTCCATGATTGTTTATACACTTTGCTTTGCTTTGTCTACACTTTGAAGTATTTTTATACACTTTCTCGGACTAACCTATTAACAAGTTGCCACAGTGCCAGTTGCCTGTTTTCTGCTGTTTTTGGTTCCAGAAAATCCAAAAAATGAATATTCTCGGAATTGGACGGGACAAAAGACAAAGTCAATATTTCACTGAGGAGAACACTGATCCAGAAGACGAGACAGAGGAGGGCCACTAGGGGCCCACACCCCTTGGCCGCGTGGCGCCTGGGGGTGCGGCCGCCTCGGGCACCCCCTCGGTATCCCCCTTCGCCTATAAGAAGCCCCCGATGCCAAAACCCTAAGTACCCGATCAGATCTCCACGAAATAGTCTATAGCCGCCGCCACCATCGTCCCTAGATTGGGGGAGGGGATCTGAAGCTCTTCCCGTTACCCTGCCGAAGGGGAGAGATCATCCCGGAGGCCTTCTTCATCACCTTGCCAGCCTCCGGTATGATGCGTGAGTAGTTCCACCTTGGACTATGGGTCCATACTGTAGCTAGACGGTTGTTTCTCCTCCTTTGTGCTTCCATGTCTAGATCTTGTGAGCTCTGTTCATGATCAAGATCATCTATTTGTAATCATGCATGTGGTGTTTGCAAGGATCCGATGGATATTGAGATTACTATGTCAGATTGGTTAATGGTTTTATATTATTGATTCTATCATGTCTGTGTTGTTTCAGATATTGCATGCTCTCCATTCCTAGTAGCTATCTTGGCCAAGTAGATGCTAGTGACTCCAAGAGGGGGTATTTATGATCGATAGTTGGTTCATACATCTATTGAATCTGGGTAATTGACAGAAATCCATAAGGTTATAGATGTGCTATTTCTACTAGGGAGAAAACAACGATCTTTTGTTCATGGAACAATTATATTGTTTACTTTACACACTTTGCTTAAAGCAGTTATCCGTTGCTTGCAACTTAATACTGAAGGGGGTTCGGATGATAACCTGAAGGTGGATTACTAGTCATAGATGTAGTTGGATGGCGGTCTATGTATATTGTTGTAATGCCCAATTAAATGTCATAGGATCATGAATGTCTAGTATCACATTGTTATGCCTTGCTCTGTCCTATCAATTGCCCCGCTGTAATTTGTTTACCCAACATGTTATGTTGTTTATTTTAAGGAGAACACCTCTAGCGAATTATGGACCCCGGTCCAATCTTTACCATTGATACACCTTCCGCTATTACTTTTTACTTTCTGCAAGCCACCATTACCTTCCACACCATACGCTTAATCCTTTCTTTTCAGCAAACCGCTGAGATTGACAACTTCACTGTTCGTTGGGGCAAAGTCTTGAGTTTGTGTTGTGCAGGTTTCCAAGTTGTTAGAAACACCTTTGAGTCGTTTCCTTCCTCCTACTGGTTCGATAACCTTGGTTTCTTACTGAGGGAAACATATTGCTGTATTCATCATACCTTCCTCTTGGGGTTTCCCAACGAAGCTCTACAGTGATCTAAGCCGCATCAAATACCACAGATGGAAACTGCTTGATCTAGAGTATTCCATTCACACCACTTAGTCTGCAGCCCTGTAATGATCACCTAGATCTTTTTCAAAAATTCCAGTGGCTCTGGATCGTCATTACATGCTTCTATTTTTACCCACACTCCTGGTTTTGATACCCCAAACTTGGGGTAACCAATCACCTGTTCAACCACAATGTGTGGAAGA
Source organism: Avena atlantica (assembly GCA_910589765.1). Taxonomy (NCBI): domain Eukaryota; kingdom Viridiplantae; phylum Streptophyta; class Magnoliopsida; order Poales; family Poaceae; genus Avena; species Avena atlantica. Next base: position 42,118,352 of record OU342736.1, on the reverse strand, counting down.
AACTTTATCAGGAAAGTTTTATATACCCCTAAGTCTTTGATCTTCCAAGGCCAATTAGTTTTGTATATCTTAGAAAATTCCTGAGCTAACTCAACAGTAGATAGAGATCCCTCTTCCACTAGCACTATTCCATAATTCTTGGTAGAAGCAATTGGATTCACCGCCACTTCAGGAGCCTCAATGTCATAAAAACCTAGGCCTCGAGCACCACTACCAATATATTTAGCCATCTGGTGTGGCCTTTTGCTCATTGGACATTTGTCAACAACATGAGAAGTACTCTTTCAAATGAAACACAAAGGAGTTTTCTCACAGCCACTTTGCGGATGTCCTGGATCACCACAACACATGCATATATCATTGACATAGTTCCACTGAGCACTAAGATTTATAGGAGCAACAATTTATTTTTGAATAGCCCCTTGCTTCTTCTTTGGTTTGTGCTGAGCCTTAACCTTGTCACCTTGCTTTGTTACTTGAGAGGCTTGCTGTTGTTGAGGCGCAGTCCATTGATTGGATTGCATTCCAAAGTTCTGCTGAGGGGGGAGAGCAGGGCAGGAGTTATTGAAACCCCAAGGTGGCTGCATACCTGGGATAAATCCAAAAGGAGGCTGGTTGGGGAACAACTGAGGATTTTACTGCCCAAACTCATAGGGATTTTGCTGATTTGGATGTTGTTGCTGCATCTGGTGCTGTCCCTCCCCCCCTAATTTTTCCAACCTTCCTGCTCCTTACTCCTTCCCCTTCCTCTCCCTTTGTTTCCCCTGCCACGATCTCCCATCACTCTTTCTCTGGAACTCTCTGAAGGAAAATCCTCAAGGCCCAAGCACTGTAAAGCCGAGGTGAGCTCTAGCACCGCCGCCACCAAGAGGGGGGAAGAATAAACCCTAGGTATTGCAGCAACCTTGTTTATAAAGGATGGGACAAGTGTCCTGGCAGGAAGAGGATGTAGTGGTTTGGGTGGGTGTTGTGGTGGATGAAGTGGTTGAGGTGGGCGGCACATGGGATGCAAAGGATAGTTCCAAAGTTGAAGGAAAAAGGAATCCATGCTGCCATCCGTGCCACAGCTTTCAAGCCCATCCAGCTTTTCACCAGGGCTTTTCACCAACCTAATCTTCCTCTTCTCCCTACTGTGAGCATCGAAAACCAAAGGTTCCCGCATTGATTCATTTGAACCTCCACTACTTTATTTGGCACTGAAGCGAGCAGAGGATGTTGTTGAACAACTGCGTCTGCACATTGAGATCCAACAACCGACTGTTGCCCCCATTTCCTTTCTTGAAAACCCCGGTACCATCTGAAGTGAGTCGCGGAATTTGAGCAGAGGACCGCGTAGATCATGTTCTAGCCTCGACACAGGGGAGGTGGCTCTGTGCGGTCTCCTATCTTGATAATTGTGTTCTCCATGATCCGACTTGCCCGGCCCTCACAGGAATCGGAGTGCTCTGCAGCAGTTTTGCCATCGACCCCAGCTTCAGGCCCGCTCCATTGCGCAACGAAGGCAAACTGCAATCTGGTGGGGTTGTTTGCCTCGATGTAGAACGGACCGAACGACCGAATGCAGAGATTGAAGCTTTCCTCACTCGAGCAGGGAGAGATAACCTTACTGATCTGAGTTTCCGCGATCCCCAATTGGAGCTGACGGAGAGGACCTGTACTGGATTCTCTGGATTGCCATTCTTCTCCCCCTTCCCCTGGTTTCGTTGCCACACCTTGTCGCGCTCCATCACTCGTATCCTTCGGATCTCCATCCTTGTCTCTCGATAGCATCAATCGACGGGATGGTCCGGAACGAGGTGCGATTTGTCGCACCAACGGCGGCGGACTCAAAGATGCCCGAACTTGAAAAGTAGGTGGAGTGGGTGGCGGAGAGTCGCACGGCGATGACGCGTGGCTGCGAGTAGGCATCCACCGGGGCCAGCCATGGGGGATATCGAGTTGTCCCGCCATCGACTATTCCTGGTACTCCTTTTAGGCAACGAGATACGCCATATCCTGGCAACCACACCAGAGCGTTAATTAGCATGAAAAACCCAAACATCTCGGCGTGGAGCAAACCAGCTGATGTCCAAGCCACAAGCTTATCGGCCATGGGGATATATAGGTGGCTTGGATTTCTTTTACTGGAGTAACAGTAAATCAAGTAAAAAATTTGCACATTGTTGGGTTTTCCACCGGAGGATCAATCTCATAGGTACGTACAAAAATTATGACGAACACACACGAATTTATTTCAGTGCATTTCTCATCAGTGTCGGTCATGGTACAAGAGGAGTAGCATCATTAGGAGGTGTACATATATTGGACTGAAGAACCTACAACTTGTAGACCGACTCGAAGAAGCACCTGATACGATAGAGGCAGACATAGTAGTCAAACACTACTGGAACTCTCGTTTCCTGACGACATGCATGGAAGCACTTGCATGGATGTAGACACACACACATGCTAAGCTAGCTAGATAGGGAGGAAAGGAAACAAAGCTAAAAGTTGGCACTGTACGGACGCAACAACAGCCAAAACAAGTGTAATTACCACGGACGGACTCCACTAATCATCATGCATGTAGGATTAACACACTACTGATTAATAGTAATGCTGCTTATAGATGCAAATCTAAGCTCACACCCTCGGGCACCGCTGCTGCTGGCTGCTCGCTAGCAATCTGACCTTGCAAGGAGGAGGAAGCCGGCCGTGCTTCTGCTCCAAACAAGGGTAGCGCCACCGGCCGCCGCTCTCCCGCCGCCGACGGCGGCATGCTATGCTCATAAGGCAGCGGCGGAAGCGCCCCAGGGTGAGGGTAACCGACGGCACCCATCCCTCTATAGAACTGCTGGGCGTAGTAGCTGCTGCTGCTCACCACCGTAGGCCACGACGACAGGTAGGACGACGTGGCGCCGAAGTGGTGCGTGGGCCAGCCGAGGCGGCCAACAGCCCTCGCCGAGCCGTCCGTCGCCGGCTGCTCCGGCTTCTTCTGCTGCTGCCGCTCGCGCTTGTGCGCGTTCTGGTGGCCGCCGAGGCCCTGCGCCGTCGGGAAGTTCCTGCTGCAGTAGTTGCACTCGTATAACTTGCGGTTGCTGTCGGCGGGGGCAGAATTTGCGACGATGGCGTTGCCATTGCGGCTTTGTCTTTGCCTTTTCATTGCCGCAGCAGCAGCAGCAGCAGCTGTGGCGCTGCTACCGCCGTCCTCAGGTGATGCACGCGGGGCGTCAATGCCGAAGAGGCGGATGCCAGAGCTAGGGCTTTCGCGTGGAGGGGCTGCAGGCTGCAGGAACGGTAACTCGGACAGCAAGTGCACGCCCCTGCCACCGCCTTCAGGGCCGCTGCCGCCGCCAACCATGCAGCGCGCAACCTGCAGATGAGATGGCCGTTCTATCTAGCTAGGCTAGGCAGCTGCCGGGAGGAAGACGAACGAAACCCCTGCATAGGATATCACCGAATTAACAAGGCAGCAGAGAAGAGTGCCGATCGAATGCACACAGTGATAATAGATAGGTTTCGCACACTTACGTTAGTTGTGACCGGCTTTAGGACGGGGTGTGGTCCGGCTTACGTTACGTCAGCTAGCGGAAGAGAGAAAAGGAGATGCTGATACACTGCCCATGCCATGATATGGTGTTCGTTGTTGTGTATAGTATCATGCATGAGGAAGAATTGGGGAAGCCAATACATAGTACAACAACAAGCATGTACTACTGCACACAAGACACTTTTGGCTGGCCTAGGCGCTACAACCCCCATATAGTAACAAACAAACAAATACTTACGGCGGCTCCCCAAACCCTAGATTGATCTTCCGCTCTTCCGCTTCGCCATGGCGACCTCGCCCTCCTTGTCGGACACCAGCGCTACCTCTGGGGTTCTTCGTTCTGCTACCAGTGCCTCGCTCTCCTCTGGATCATCGGCTTCCCTAAGCGCCGGTTCCTCTATGAGCGCTGGCATCTCCATGGCCTCGGTGATACCATCGACGCCGATCGATCTTCACAACAAGATCACAATCAAGCTTACTCAAGACAATTACCTGTTCTGGCGCACACAGCTAGTTCCGATTCTTCGGAGCAACCTCCTCCTCGGTTTCGTGGATGGGAGTCTACCCTGCCCGACGGCTCAGATCGTCAACCCTGCAGCCACTGAAAAAGGCCACGATCCCTTCATCATCAACCCTCAGTACCGCGCATGGCACCAGCAGGATCAAGCAATTCTTTCTGCCATCATATGTTCTCTTACGGAGGGTGTCACTGGGATGGTGATGAACATCAATACATCACGTGAGGCATGGGAAGCTCTTGAAGGGAGTTTTTCCACGCAGTCTACTGCTCGTGTCATGCAGATCAAAGGCGAACTTGCCAAAGTCAAGAAATTAGATTCACCTGCTTCCGTCTTTTTCAACAAGGTGAAGTCTTTGTCTGATATTCTGACTTCCATCGGGCAACCACTTAGGCCAGATGAGTTTACTGCATACCTACTCGCTGGCCTTGATCATGAGTACGATTCCCTGGTCGATCGGGTGTCAGCTCGCGCGATGACGGATCCGATGCCTATACGCGATGTCTTTGCTCAGATCCTCCACGCTGAGCAGCGTTTTGACGCTCGACGAGCAGAACTCAGTGCCGATGCGCACTTGGCCCATTACAGTGCTCGCGCCAATACAGGAGGTGGGCGTCAGCCAGACTACCGCGGTGATCCGCGCAGCAGTGATCCACGCGTGCAGAAACCGGCCTACAACAAGCCGACTTACACCAGCCCACTGCCAGATCAGCGGGGCCCGTCTACACAGCAGCGCGGTGCTACTTCTTCTGGTGGTACTCGGCCTGTCTGCCAAATTTGCAGCAAGGTCGGACACGTTGCATCGTGCTGCTTTAAACGGTACCAGCGTGACTACCTCGGCACTGGCAATGACGGCCGTAATATGGATCGTCAGCTCGCTGCCCTCTCCGCAACACATGGTGGCTCTACCTCCTCCTATCCGGTTGATCCGCACTGGTATGCGGACACGGCGGCAACGGATCACTTCACAAACGATCTTGAAAGGCTCACGGTGAAGGAACCATACCGTGGAAAGGATCAAGTCCAAGCAGCTAATGGAGCAGGTATGCGCATTACACATATTGGTCAATCCGTTCTTCCTACACCTTCACATACTTTACATCTCAAAGACATTCTCCATGTTCCTTCCGTTACTCGAAACCTTCTCTCTGTTAAAAAATTTACCCATGACAACAATGTTTTCTTTGAGTTTCACCCTTGGTATTTTTTTGTCAAGGATCGAGATTCGAGGGAAGTTCTTCTTAGAGGGGGATGTCGTGGAGGCCTTTATAATCTTGATGTGTCGTCAATAAAGCAAGTTTTCAGCAGTGTCAAGGTGTCTCGTGAGCAGTGGCATTCTCGCTTAGGTCATCCAGCCACCCAAATAGTCCAACATATTTTACATCATTATGATCTTCCATCGGTGTCAGTCAATGAAGCTGTAATTTGTGATGCCTGTCAGCAAGGCAAGAGTCATCAGTTACCTTTTTCTCTTTCTACTCGTGTTACTACATCACCACTTGAGATTATATATTCCGATGTATGGGGTCCTGCTCAGACCTCTGTTAGTGGACATCAGTTTTATGTTAGTTTTATTGATGCTTATAGTCGTTTTACATGGCTTTACCTTCTTAAACACAAGTCTGATGTGTTTCAAATATTTCTTCAATTTCAACAACATGTTGAGCGTCTACTAAATAAAAAGATTATACATGTTCAAACTGATTGGGGTGGCGAGTACCATCGGTTGAACAAATTCTTTTTAGATATAGGTGTCTCTCATCGTGTGTCGTGTCCTCATACACATCAACAAAATGGAACCGCCGAGCGTAAACATCGTCATATTGTCGAAACTGGGTTAACTCTTTTAGCACATGCCTCTGTTCCTTTTCGCTTCTGGAGTGATGCGTTCTCTACAGCTTGTTTTCTTATTAATCGACTTCCTAGCCGTGTTATAAACATGCAAACACCTATTGAACGTCTTCTCGGTGAAGTCCCCGACTACACCTTTTTTAAGGTCTTTGGATGTGCGTGTTGGCCACATTTGCGTCCTTATAACAAACATAAACTTGAGTTTCGATCCAAACAGTGTGTTTTTCTTGGCTATAGCTCTTTACATAAAGGTTACAAATGCCTCCATATTTCTACCAATCGTGTATACATATCTCGCGATGTTGTGTTTGATGAAACGGTTTTTCCCTTTTCCCATACCGCGTCGAATTCCACACCACAATCTTCCACTAATTCTCTCTTACTCTCTGACCAATTTGTTGATGCTGCATATACACCTTCGCTTTTAGCTAACCATGGTGCAGGTCAAGGACGTGGTGTACGTTTGGAAATACTTGATGAACCATCTCCTGCTTCTCTGGAAGTGGACGTTGATAGCACGTTAGCTAATCCTCTGCATGGCGGTGTGGCAGTGCATGCATGCGATCCTTGTGAGGCTCCTGCTACTCCCGCGCGGTCTGTTTTCTCACAGCCAGCTGACTCTGCTCCTCACGCGCCTCCTGCCAGCCCAACTCGCATGCACGCCATGTCTCCTGGCTCTGCTTCTTCAACAAGCGAGTCGGATACCTCGCATACAGCTCCTTCAGCTGCACCACATGTACAACCTGGTGTCACCACACGACTACAGCGTGGCATTCACAAGCCCAAACGACGTACAGATGGTACAATTGCCTGGCATACTGTCCGCTCAGCTCAGGCTACTGATCTTGTTTGGTCTGAACCTCGTAGTCATTGTGATGCTCTAAAAAGTCCACATTGGCGTACGGCGATGGAGGCCGAGTTCACTGCTCTTCAAGACAATGAGACATGGCGCTTAGTTCCTCCTTTACCTGGAGTGAATATTATTGACTGCAAATGGGTATTTAAAATCAAGCAGAAATCTGATGGATCTATTGAGAGATACAAGGCACGTCTCGTTGCCAAAGGTTTCAAGCAGAGGTACGGTCTTGATTATGAGGATACGTTTAGCCCTGTCGTTAAGCCAACAACGATACGTATTTTATTGTCTATGGCTCTTTCTCAGAAGTGGCATATCCGTCAGTTAGACATACAGAATGCCTTCTTACATGGAATTCTTGAGGAGGAAGTTTATATGCGCCAGCCTCCTGGATTTGAGGATCCTCATCATCCAAAATATTTATGTCGTCTGGACAAGGCTCTATATGGATTAAAGCAGGCTCCTCGTGCTTGGCATGCACGTCTCAACACTGTTCTTACTAGTCTTGGGTTCACGGCCTCTACAGCTGACACATCTCTCTTCATACTGAGGCGTTCAGATGTTACTATTTTTCTACTTGTCTATGTGGATGACATTATTGTTGTCAGTTCTGCAGCTACTGCTTCTGATCGTCTTATTCATCAGCTCCGAGATTCGTTTGCTCTCAAGGACCTTGGATCGCTACATTATTTCCTTGGTATTGAGGTGCAACGATCAGCCGGTGGACTTCTTCTCAGTCAGCGCAAGTACGCGTCTGAGTTACTACAACGTGCTGGCCTTCTTCATTGTAGTCCTATATCTACTCCGATGGCTTCCTCAGACAGACTGTCTGTTACAGATGGCGTTTTACTCTCAGCTGAGGAATCTACACGGTATCGTAGTGTTGTTGGTGGCCTACAATACCTCACTATGACACGTCCGGATTTATCTTTTGCAGTTAACAAGGTGTGTCAGTACCTTCATGCACCTCGTAACACTCACTGGACGGCGGTCAAGCGTATTCTTCGCTACGTTCAGGCCACTCTCACTCATGGGTTGTTGTTACGGCCTGCTACATCTCCACCTAATCTTTTGTCTGCATTCTCTGATGCGGATTGGGCTGGGAATTCTGATGACCGACGATCCACAGGAGGTTTTGCCATCTTCTATGGTGGTAATCTTGTTTCTTGGAGTGCCAGAAAACAGGCTACAGTATCTCGTTCCAGTACAGAGTCTGAATACAAGGCACTTGCCAATGCTACTGCTGAGCTTATATGGGTGCAAGCTCTTCTTCGTGAACTTGGAGTTTCACAAAGTAGCCCACCTATTTTATGGTGTGACAACATTGGAGCAACGTTTCTTTCAGCGAATCCAGTTTTTCATGCTCGTACCAAACATATTGAAGTAGATTTTCACTTTGTTCGAGAAAGGGTCGCTCAGAAGCTATTACAGATAAGATTCATTTCCTCCAAGGATCAGATAGCTGATATTTTTACCAAACCATTACCACTTCCGCTGTTTCAAGCTTGTAGACACAATCTCAATATTCATAGACTAGTTGAGATTGAGGGAGGGTGATAGAATATGTATTATAGTCTAAACACTAACCGTATTGTATACGTACTGTACCTAGCTTTGTATCTGTACCGGTTGTAAACTCTGATATAAATATACTTGAGGCAGACCGAGAGAGGTCGTGCAATTACCCTACCAATACAATCCTTCTTTCCGCTTTCAACACACACACCAAGAAGAGAGAGATACATATAATATGTTGTGCATGTGTATGCATATACGATCCAGAATCAATACAAGTCGTCAAGTAGGAGCCGGACTGAGCACTCAAGCCAAGCGCGAAACGGACTTTTAGTAATGAACAATAGAGAAGACAGGCTCGCTCGCTCGACTGCCCGGCCAGCCAACATCTCACCGATGGACGTCCTTCGCAGCAGGGACCATCGAACAAACTACGGTGAGTTAGTTTTGTCTTGGATCGACTCCAGGTCGAACGAAAGCTGACATAGGCAGCAGTGTGGACCTGTGGACGACTGTGGGCCTCTGGCAGCTTGTGCATGCATGCCTAGTAGAATAAGTAGTGCAGGCAGCTGGTAGGGTTTGATGAACCTTTTGTATGATATTTAGAAAAAAAACATCTGCAATGTAAAATATATAGTATTAGAATCTTCATAAACTATATTTTTACAATATATTTATTTGATATCGTAGATATTTTTTTCTATGTTTTTGGTCAACGTTGAAAAAGTTTAACACTTGTAATTAGTAGAACTCAAACTATTAAAAAACAGAGAGAGTACTGTCTGGAGGCTCTATGGGCGTTGCCATGGGGCGTTCTCGGTGGCCTCCTATCTTATACATATGATTTTGCCCTACCATTCTACGTCCTCGTTGTCTGTTGGAAGGATTGGTGCCCCATATATAGTCCGAAGCGAGACAACGGGCTGCTCTTTTCGACAAGCACTTGGTGAGTGTGACGACTACATCCGATGGCCTGACAATGAGGCATCGTGATACCATTAACTTTATTCATAAAGTGGGGCGAGGATTTTGCAACGGTGGGTGGTATGGTGTACAGGGACGAGCCAGGACAGGGGCCCTGCCTAGCTATGGACTATCTATGGTCTCCACCATGCACGTACGGAGTAGTACGACACTCTCGATATATATGATCCGGCCAGCAGATGCAACTACAAAATTAAGATGCATGTACGTCGAGAGATTCATTCACATGGTCGGCCGGCGGCCTTCAGCAAGAGTTTTACAGTTACCTCTGCTTCCTGTCAGATTGAGACGAGATGATTATAGGAATTGTGCTTCGGCAAGCAATCAAGCAAAGCTGTGGCACGTACCGTGGGAGATGGAGCTAGCTGCCAAATTTTCACCAACAGGCGCTTGCGCGGCGGCAGGCACATGCCTGTATACCCTGCAGAGAGAGCCGGTGGTCCACACTGACATGACATGACCGGGACCTGGACAAGGCCGGCCCGGCGCCGATATGCCACAGATCGAATTTGTGTGATGCATGGCCGCCTTTATGACCCACCCATGTTTCGTGATACTACTACCATGAAATATTCCGACAAGCAGCACAAACAAATTTACTCCACAGCCGCCGCCCTAGCTTTGCAAATTTATTTCTAAAATCAGGTTCGTCTGCATGTGTATCGTACGCCACATGGTTGATAAATATCTAAGTCCATACTTGCACCATTGTTTCAGCTTATTTGTTGTTTCCTCCAGGAGCAAGTTAGTAATCAGATAAACTCAGTTTATTTTTCTATTGCGAAGACCATCGTCCCCGGACACCGCCGCCTTCGGGACCCGTCCCGTTCGATTCCGCTCAGGCTGCCACCTTGGATTCAAATCGGGACGTGAAGGAAAAAGGATCACTGACAGGGGGTTACGACGCGGAAAATCAGGATCAACTGAAGAATGGGGCCTTATCTATCCTAAGGGCTAGGACGCAGTACATGACGAGCGCGCTACACCAAGGGCAAAAAGCCGTTGGCGTAGGCTAAAATGCCCTCGGTATATGGTACGCTGATGGTTGTCCTCGGCGTAGCCTTCTCGACAAAGGGCTCCCTCGACGGAGCACATAGAGGCCGTCGGCGTATGCTACGGCCGTCGGTATAGCTTGTCGACAGGTTGCAAAAATATTTATAAAAAAAAAAAAAATATATTTTTATTTTTTTTCTCAATTTTTAAATCTTTGAATTGTTTGACTCATTAATCTCTCACTTTGAACATTTTTAACACTAATTACACTTAATATTTAGTTAAATTGCAGTCTTGGTCGAAATTCCCGGCCGATCACCCATCCTAATACTATTCCAGCTTCAGCACGCCTAACTTCCTTGTTCCTTCATAATCTGTTTCCTCAAAGTAATTCATACATTGTTGTCAATATTATGATATCAATCCTATTAACCCTTATATCAACATGTCACATGTTTGTATTTTTTGAAATTACAAACAATTATTTAAGTAAACATTAATGAATAAGTAAAAATATTATTAAATTCAAATAAAAATATAATACTTTTACTTTTTTGTATTTTTCTATTTAATATGGAATAATTAATATCTTTAAATCTGTATTCGATCGGAAAAATGAGAGGAATCCATATATGATATCCATATCAACTAATCACAAACCCTCCATTTTTGAATTATCTATTTGGTGGTTGCTTTAGAAAATTCCCTTTTTGCGCTCGGATAATGAAAAATGGCTTTTTGGTGCGATAAAAAGAAAAACTTGCATTGAATCTTTAATAAAATAGCATATTGTGAACCTATAAATGATTTTTGTAAAAAAACATGAGCATCGGATCATGTACATGTAGTTCATATCTGACCCAGAGGTGGACGGAAAGGTTTCGGATCCCCCTGTTGGAACATTGTCCATATAAGGTGGTATAGTATTTTTGTAAAATGTGGTGGTAGAATTTTGAATTAGCCATTTGGTGGTTGCTTCACAAAATCGTCCGTTTTTTGTGCTCGGAAAATGGGAAATGGCTTTTTGGTGCGACGAAAAGGAAAACTTCCTCCTGCAACATTGTTCGCCATCCCATGATGCATGTATGCACAATATGGGCACATTATCACAAACTATGCATTGATTCTAGCCATAACATTGGTCATTTGACCCGAATGCCAAGAAACCTCGAATGAGATAGGTCATTTTGTGAAGGTTTTTTTGATACATAATCAATATATCAAGTTTAATATTTTTTACTTGTAACTATGTCATATAATATGACACCACGCGAAGGTTTAGCATTGTTTCGATCGTATTTGAATTTTTTATGCCCGTTTTAAACTATCGTCAAACTTTGTCAAACGGCGGGCATGAAGATTCTTAGCTCGGGGCCAAGCCTCGCTAAACTTGCATTGGATATTTGATAAAATAGCATATTGTGAACCTAAAAATGATTTTTGTAAAAAAACATAAGCATCGGATCATGTACCCGTAGTTCATATCTGACCCACTTCCTACCGATTCGGCAGGAATTTGTCTTTTTACCAGAGGTGGACGGAAAGGTTTCGGATCCCCTTGTTGGGACATTGTCTATATAAGGTGGTATAGTATTTTTGTAAAATGTGGTGGTACCATTTTGAATTAGCCATTTGGTGGTTGCTTCACAAAACCTTCCATTTTTTATGCTCAAAAAAGGGGAAATGGCTTTTTGGTGCGACGAAAAGGAAAACTTCCTCCTGCAATATTGTTTGCCATCCCATGATGCATCTGTATGCATAATATGGGCATATTATCACCAACTATGCCTTGATTCTAGCCATAACATTGGTCATTTGACCCGAAAGCCAAGAAACCTCGAATGAGATAGGTCATTTTGTGAAGGTTTTTTTGAGACATAATCAATATATCAAGTTTGATATTTTTACTTATAACTATGTCACATAATATGACACCACGTGAAGGTTTCGCATTGTTTCGATCGTTTTTGAATTTTTTATGCATGTTTTAAATTATCGTCAAACTTTATCAAACAGCGGGCATGAAGATTCTTAGCTCGGGGATGAGCCTCCCTAAACTTGCATTGGATCTTTGATAAAATAGCATATAGTGAACCTAAAAATTATTTTTGTAAAAAAACATGAGCATCGGATCTTGTACCTGTAGTTCATATCTGACCCACTTCCTACCGATTCGGCAGGAATTTGTCTTTTTTACCAAAGGTGGACGGAAAGGTTTCGGATCCCCCTGTTGGGACATTGTGCATATAAGGTGGTATAGTATTTTTGTAAAATGCGGTGGTACCATTTTGAATTAGCCATTTGGTGGTTGCTTCACAAAACCGTCCATTTTTTGTGCTCAGAAAATGGGAAATGGCTTTTTGGTGCGACGAAAAGGAAAACTTCCTCCTGCAATATTGTTCACCATCCCATAATGCATGTGTATGCACAATATGGGCACATTATCACAAACTATGCCTTGATTATAGCCATAACATTGGTCATTTGACCAGAAAGCCAAGAAACCTCGAATGAGATAGGTCATTTTGTGAAGGTTTCTTTGAGACATAATCAATATACCAAGTTTGATATTTTTCCTTCTAACTATGTCACATAATATAACACCACGCGAAGATTTCGCATTGTTTCGATCATTTTTGAATTTTTTATGCCCGTTTTAAAATATATATAATGTTTTATGTTTAACTTAATTTTTATTTACAAATGTGTAATATTTGAGTGTATATAGATAGGTCTTATTTTTCTGCAAATTTTGATATATTATTTGTATTTTTCGAATTAGAATGATTTAGTTTTGATTTTTCAAAGTTTAATGAGATAAAATAAAAAATAGCTACGCCGAGGGCAGCCGTCGGCGTAGCATAGGATATGCCGAGGGCAATTCTACGCCGACGGCTGCTTGGCGGAGCTGGCCTAGACGATGGCTACGCCGACGGCCCCGACGTTTGGCCGTCGGCGTAGCGACCGGCCATCGGCGTAGCTTCCCATTCCTGTAGTGACGTGCCGTTTTGTATAGGCCTACATACATCTCATCTACGATTATACATAGAAAATACTTCAACAACACCCCTTAGACTGAACATGGGAAGGAACAATGTTTAGGCTGAACCTAAAATCATTGAAGACTGGTGACGACGGTCCTTTGGTAAACACGTCGGCGAACTGAGATGTGGTTGGCACATGAAGGACTCGGACTTCTCCCATGGTGACTCTGTTCCAAACAAAATGGAGATCGATCTCCACGTGCTTTGTGCGCTGGTGCTGTACTGTATGACATTGTCGCAGTACACGACAGTGTCTTTGCGAGGAGGACGGCGGAGCTCTTTCAGTAATTGTCGCAACCAGCATGAATCGGCAACACAATTCGCAACAGCTCTTCCGAGCGGGACCGAGAGACAGTTGCTTGTCTTTTGGAGGACCAGGAAATCAAGTTTTCGCCGAGGAGCACACACAAGCCAGAGGTGGATTGGCGTGTGTCCAGCACCCCGTGTCGTGGTATTGCCGACGAGTACGCCATGAGGGGTCCTCACAGTGCGTGTTTAGAGACGTGGGGTAAGGCGGACGGTTGACAGGTACGAGGTAACACAGCTTACCCAGGTTCAGATCCCACAACGGTGGCGGAATCCTACTCCTGCTATAAATCACTATAATGGCAATACGCCGAGTTACAGAGATCGGTTCGCTGTGCGAGGTGTGTGTAAAATGATGCTAGGTTGTGTCCTAAAGGCTCCCATAGGCCCGGCTTATATAGTCGTCAGGTCCTAGGGTAACAGGGAAAAGTCCTAGCCGGACAGGTTACAGAGTCCTACACCGTCTATTACTAGTCTTGTGTATCTTGCACTCCAAGGCTCCGGGTACGCTGGTGACTCCACCGTAGCCTTCCTTTATCCGGCATGGGCCTCCCTTCTGGATCCACCTAACTGGGCCGCCCAGCAGGCCATAGTCCATGCTACCGACTATGGGCCACCCGAGTTAGTCGGATAAGAGACATGCTATGAGGACACCCATATAGCATATCCCCAACAGTAGCCCCTGGAGAACTCTGAGATCTTGCGCCGTCTTGCCTCTTCCCGTGGAATGCTCCGTCTAGATGGATGTCGGCAAATCGTCAAGCAATATCTTGTAGTCCTCCCAAAGAACCCTGCAAGGTTTTCTCCGTGTTCTACGAGTAAGTCGGAGAAATGCTGAATCTTTCATCGTACGCTCCCGTTGTCTGATTAAATCCGTCCACGCCGGAATCTTCGATGGGGCGGCTCATCTACCATGTCAGTTATGACGACGTAGGCCGTAGGTCAGCGACGCCTTGTAACTCACACATGTAGAGAACGTAATCATAGCCGATTTTCCCGCGCGAGCGATACGAACCGTTGGCGGCGACGGTTGGAGACGTGGCGAAATTACCACGCACGTTCACGAACACGTCATCTACGCGACAACCGTCCGATTAGCTGCACGAATCTTGACGCAGAGTAAGATAAATAGCGGTCGTGGGACACTTGTCACTTTTTCACCCCATTCTCTCGCGTCATCGTCTTCTTCCTCCAGCCGCGCGCCTCCTCGAGCTCTCCGCGAAACCCTAGCCCTGCTTCCTGCACCATTCGCATCCTCTCCTTCCTACATGGCTAGCAGCGGTTCATCTCCATCAATGGCGGCGTCGAGCGAAGCCGGCGAGCTCCGTCGTCGTGCCCCCAGAGGGCCTGGTTATTCCCGCATCGGCGGTGATAGAAACCACCGGCGGCGACCATAACCTGGCGGCGCTGGAGCCCCTGGAAGAGGAGCCAGACTCGCACAAAGGCGACTGGCGCGGCTCGGACATCACCGGCCACGACATCCAAGAGATGGTCGCTGAGGGTTACCTCCCTGCGACGGAGGGGCTCGCCTGGCGGGCGGCGCCGACCGGCGAGGTGACCCCTTCTCCCCAAGCCGGAGAGAAGGTATACCTCAAGGCGCAATTAGTACGCGGCGTTTCTTTGCCCATCTCCCACTTCTTCCTGTCCGTCTTGAATCACTTCCAGGTCCAACCCCACAACCTCTCCCCAATAGCATCCTAGTGCTTAGCAACTTCGCGGAACTTTGCAAGGGTTACCTAGGGATTAGGCCTAGGTTAGATCTGTTTGTCTACTTCTTCACCGTCAAACGTGAAGCCGGACACAGCAAGGAGGAGCTTAGAAACTGCGGCACCATAAGCTTCAAGATCCGACCTGGCCGGCGGTTCCCCGACATTGCCGGCCACGAGTCGTGTAAGAACTGGAAGCGGACGTACTTCTACGGCCTTGACATTCCTTTGTCGGGCCGAGAAGAAACGTACCCGGACTTCGTGGATGGAGCCGCCGCTGAAGTCTCCACGTGGCGGTCCCATGCCTCCCTTCCCTCCGACCTCAACGCTTCTCGCGCAATAAGGCGGATCGAATGGTTTGTAGATACGGGTCTGACCGGCTTGGACCTAGCCATGTGCTGGTTCATTAGGCGGATCCAACCTCTGTAGCACCGTACGAAGGTATGCACGAGTACACCGGCGACCGAAGGGATACCCTCCGGAACTCCGAGGACAACTTCTCGAGCGACTCCGTCAAGTTCCGTCTTAAGGACATCGTCAAGGTGAAGGACAAGAAGCGTGGATTCACCCTTACCTACGACATGTTCGTAAACGGAAAGTGCCCAAAGGTAGGTAATTATTCTCCGTGTTATGACATTGCTCCAATTTTTCCGTCTTGCTAATACCATCTTGTCTAACACGGTGATTTCTCACTTAATAGCTTAGCGATCTAGAGTAGGACAACTTGGCCGCCCAAATCTATGATCCCAAGATGAAGGAAGTCACGGTCGTGTCCGACGATGATGCCCCGTTGGCGCGAAAGCGGAAGAGCTCCACCTCTGACGCTGCCGACGGAGGCAAGAAAAAGAAGACGGAGGGTGGAGCCTCCAAAAAGAGTACTGCCACCCTGGAGGCGGAAAAGAACAAAGCCACCGGGATGTTTGCCAAAGTGCCCCCCCTAGTGTAAGCTTCTTATTCTTCGACATTGCCTTGTTTATCTGTCGCATGCCTGTACTTATGCATTTTGCACGTTTCAGGAAGAAATCCACAACTAGCCTCAAGAAGTCCTCCAAGACTCTTGGGGATTCTAAAAATATCAAAGATATACTGCATCGCGACTCTTCCCCCGCCATCGCCCCTGCTACTCCTGCCGTCAAGCCCTCCTTTGCTCCGACAAGTTCACAAGCCCAGGAGGCACCAGGCCCTTCCGCCATGGAAGTGGATTCTGGCGCCTCTACCGAACTCGCAATTGTCGGCGAGCAGGCGATGCAGGAGAGCGCTTCCCTTCAAATGGCTGAAGCTCCGGCTAAGGATGCCATTGGTAGCGGCAAGGCGGTGGTGGTTGCTGGTACATCTGCCGAAGGCGGCGCCTCTGCTCCCCAGAAACCCTTAGAACTGCCAAAGATTATCTTCCCGGTGCTAACGCCGGGTAGCACAACTACGGTTCCTGGAGGGGTGCCGTCATCTCCGACGTGCGGTCTTGAGGATCTACTCCGACAAGCAGACATCTTGCGAAGCAACAGTGTTTCCTTTGGCAAGCTGCTGGCCGAGAGTGCTACAAACCTCAAGATCATCGCACTTGTAAGTTTTACTTTACCTTTTGCATTTCATATGAGTATCCCACTGTAGCCCCCGAGGATGTAGACGAAAAACCATTGGTTTTGCATCTATATGCTCTAAGAATGACTAAGTTAGAAAAAACTCTCATTGTAGCCCCCAAGCATTTAGATGGAATGACTTATTCCGACTAGATGCTTTAAGAGTAGCATACACAGTGTTCATAATTTTAAGTGCTGTAGCCCCCAAGCCTCTAGTTGTAACTGAATTAGTTCCGACTAGATACTTAAAGAAAAAGCTAAGCATTTTCCGAGTTAAAACTTCATACTTTAGCCCCCAAGCTTCTAGTTGAGAACTGAATTAGTTCCGACTAGATGCTTAAAGAAAAGCTAAGCATATTGCTAAGTTAAAAACTCTCGCTGTAGCCCCCGAGCACCTAGATGGAAAATCTCCGACTAGGGGCTCCAAGTAGACTGAACAACGACTTGAATTTGTATTTTCTTCCACATAACGAGAATGCTCGGAGGGGCATGGCCAATGATAAGTACCAGAAGATGCGCGCGGACCTTGAAGCTGAAAAGGGTAAAACCGCCATCTTGAAGGAATAGATCATCGAAAACAAGAGTCTATTTTCTTTTTGCGCATTTCCGTTTTACTTTTGTGCCTTCCTTCTTGAAGTACTCATGGTGTAATGTGTTTTCTCCGACTTGCAGAGCATGTCGCCAAGGCTAAGGATATTGTCGAGTAGTCCAAGCACATCCAGCAGCTGGAGAGCGAGAACAAGATCCTTAAGAAGGAGAGGGAACAAATGCTGAAGATGCACGAGGATTCCATGAAAGCCCTGCAGGACTCCGCTTCCGCCGAGATCAATCGCTTGAAGGAGGAGCTTGCGATCCTAAAGGATCAGAAGCAAGCTGCCGATGAGCAAAACCTTCGCCATAGCGAGGCGTTTAAGCTCCTCCAACAAGAGAAAGAATCCTTGGCGGACCTCGTTTGGCAGGCCAAGGCCAGCATCTTCAGTAAGTATCCTCCGCCTTGTAGCTCTGTAATCTGGATACTTAGAATTTTTGAACTCATGCAATCGTTGTCGGAATTTTCAGCGCCCCTGGGTTTAACCCGCTCGCCTCCTTCGGACCGCCATCACCCACCGGCAACTTCATCAACACCGCCATCACCCAAGCCAAGGAGATCGCTCAGCCCCTCCAAATTTATATCAAGGCCTCGGACTCCGTGGTGAAGTACTCGGAGATTCTGCGTCGAGCCCCCGAGCGTTTCTCAAGCTGGAAAGCTTCATGTGCACGGGCTGGCGCAAGGATGGCATTGTCCATGGTGAAGGCACACTATGAAGGTGCCGACATCGACACGGTGACATCTGGTATCCCCGATGTGGATGATGACGGCAAGGAAATCGATCACGAAGCTATCCTATCATCACTCGCGGGCTATGACACCAGGGTTGCCGAGTTGGTGGATGTCGACGTCTTCGTGCCCAGGAACTTCCTGGACAACGCCGACCCTGAATCCTCCGAGTCTCCTCACAGTGGTGACGCTGAGGGTGAATCTCCGGCTGGTGATGATGCGGCCTCCAAGTCCCCTACACCCAAGGAGTGAAAAACACTTTGCAATTCTTGTTTCACCTCTGGAATGTGCATTTGAAAAAACTTGGTGATGTAATCTTAAGGCGGAAAACAATGTTTGTCTTGTCTTGCTACTTAAGAAATAATGCCTAGTATGTATATATATTTTTTAAGCAAGTGCTGGCTTATCCATTACTTTGGTTCTTATGCTTGACTTTTCGTGAGTCGGAAGACTCGTTGTCGGAACCATGCGCTTAGGTGATGATACCCAATGGCACCGTCAAAAACCTTAGCACAAAATCGCCGACAATAAGTGCCGAAAGTCACTACTCCAGAATCCACATAAAAACAAAAAAGAACGTGTAGACCAGAAAACTTAAGCTAACGCCCGTAGGCGGAATTTTCACAGGTGCAATCGCAAAGCTTGTGCATAAAGGTTTATATGATCCAAAAATGAACACTAAAGGAGGTAAAAGACTCAGCAATATGAGTGAACCAAAGAGCTTTATTTCATTGATCATATAAGAGGTACACGATTAGATAAAAAATGCTTAGTGTAGAAAGGACGTAGCTGTGCTATGTTCCATGGCCGATCAAGCTCCGGGTAGTCATCATCCGGGTCATGTCGCTTACGCTTATGATCCTTGTTGGGTCTATCCTTGAGCTCACGATTGTCGACAAGGTAGTAAGACCCATTGAGCAGCGCCTTGCTTATGATGAACGGTCCTTCCCATGGAGGGGATAATTTGTGTGACTTCTTCTGCTTAAGTCGGAGCACCAAATCCCCCTCTTTAAACAAGCGATGCCAGACGCGGCGACTATGGTAGCTGCGTAGCTTCTGCTGGTAGATGGCGGATCTATGGCATGCCAAAACGCGCTCCTCCTCGAGAAGTTCCACATCTAGGCATATGGATTCTTCAGCGTCATCTTCTTCATAGGCCGCAACTCTTGGTGCATCGTGGAGGATGTCGGAAGGTAGGATAGCTTCTGCTCCATATACCATGAAGTAAGGGGTGTAGCCGGTAGATCTGTTGGGTGTAGTTCGTAAACTCCACAGCACAGATGGCAATTATTCCGCCCAGGCTCCAGCTTCTCTATGTAGCGGTGCCTCAAGACGTGGCTTGATTCCCTGCAGAATTAATCCATTGGCTCGCTCAACTTGACCATTGGATTGTGGGTGTGCCACAGATGCAAGGTCAAGTCGGATGCCTTTGTCCCAGCAATAGGCCTCCACTTCTCCGAGTGACAAGTTGCTTCCATTGTCGGTGATGATGCTGTGTGGGAGACCAAATCTCACCACTAGATCCCGGACAAATCTAAGGGAAGTTGCCCCATCAAGCTTTCTAATCGGTTTAGCTTCTATCCATTTGGTGAATTTGTCAACTGCTACAAGCAGATGCGTAAACCCACACGGTGCCGTTTGTAACGGTCCCACCATGTCTAGCCCCCAGACTGCAAACGGCCAAGTTATTGGTATTGTTCGCCATTCTTCAGCAGGAACATGTGGTTGTCGGGCATAATACTGGCATCCGTTGCATGTTTCAACCAACTTGTCGGCGTCCGCCTTCGCGGTCAGCCAGTAGAATCCTTGCCGGAAGGCTTTCGCGACCAACGATCGAGGAGCGGCGTGATGCCCGCAATCTCCTAGATGGATTTCGCGTAGGATATCCATACCTTCTAGCTGGGAAACACACTTTAGGTATACGCTAGTAGTGCTCCTTTTGTAGAGTTGCCCATTGATTATGGTATAACCCTTTTCTCATCGTACTATCTGCCCTCTTTCGACCTCGTCGTCGGGCAAAGTTCCGTGTTCGAGATATTCCATGAACGGTTTAGTCCAAGTCGGAGGGGTCTTTGTCCCCATGTTGACGAAAGAATCAGCTCTATCCGGGTTGTCGATGTCGGCGCCCTTCACAGATGGTGTGCGTAGATGCTCTAGGAAAACTCCTGGCAGAATTTGCTTGCGCCCAGATCCAAGTTTAGACAATAGATCAGCCGCCTCATTTTGCTCCCTAGGCACATACTTGACTTCGTAGCCCAAGAAGCTCTTGGCTATCTCGTCCACTTCGTCGCGATATGCCGCCATCATAGGGTTCCGCGCATTCCAGGTGCCAGCCACCTGCTGGGCAACCAAGTTGGAATCTCCACAGAAAACTATGCGCTTGATGCCAATATCCTTGGCTACACGCAGTCCGTGAATGAGTGCTTCATATACGCCATGTTGTTTGTAGCCTCGAAGTGGATCTGCAGAACGTAGTGTATCTTGTCTCCTTTTGGTGACTGCAGCAATACACCAGCCCCCGAGCCATTGAGCAGCTTTGATCCGTCAAAGTGCATCACCCAGTACTCTGGTTCCGGCAACGGAGTGGCATCCGGTATTTCCGTCCAATCTGCAATAAAATCCGCCAAGGCTTGTGACTTGATAGCGCCGCGTCTTTTGTAGGTGATCTCGAAGGCGGCAAGTTCAATGCCCCACTTCGCGACCCTTCCTGTAGCGTCGCTGTTGTTGATAATGTCGGACAGTGGAGTCTTGCTCACTACTGTAATTGGGTGCTCCTGAAAGTAATGCCTCAATTTCCGCGAAGAGAGGAATACTCCATAAGCTATCTTTTGGTAGTGCGGGTAACGCTGCTTGGACTCCGTCAAGACCTCGCTTACATAGTAAACTGGTCGTTGAACTCCGTGCTCATAGCCTGGTTCCTTCCGCTCTACCACGACGACGATGCTGATAACCCGGTTGGTTGCCGCCATGTAAATTAACAGGGGCTCGCCAGGCTCGGGTGCTGCAAGGATGGGCGCTGAGGAAAGGATCTCCTTGAGCTGCTTCAATGCTACATCTGCCTCGTCCGTCCACGTGAATTTGTCCGCCTTCTTCAGTAACTTGTACAGCGGCACAGCCTTCTCTCCAAGTCGGCTGATGAACCGACTAACTGCTGCAACACAACCTGTTAGTCGTTGGATGTATTTTAGACATGTCGGACGTTTTATGTTTAAGATGGCCTTGATTTTCTCCGGGTTGACCTCGATTCCGTGCTGGGAAACGATGAAGCTCAACAGTTTGCCGGCTGGAACCCCGAAGACGCACTTCTTAGGGTTGAGCATCATGTTGTATTTCCGGAGATTATCAAAGGTTTCTTTTAAATTGGAGATTAAGTCGTTTGACTTTTTAGACATCACCGCGATATATTCCACATAGGCGTGAACGTTCCGACCAATTTGGTCGTGAAGGCAACGTTGCATTGTCCGCTGGTAGGTAGCACCTGCGTTTTTCAGCCCAAAGGGCATCGTGACATAGCAAAACGTGACGTATGGGGTAGTGAACGAAGTGGCCAATTGGTCCGACTTCCTCATCTTGATCTGGTGGTATCCTGAGTATGCATCGAGAAAACACAGAAGTTCCGAGCCAGCCGTCGAGTCAATGACTTGGTCAATGCGAGGCAAAGCAACGAATCTTTCGGACATGCTTTGTTCAAGCCGGTGTAATCAACGCATATTCTTAATTCATTGGTTCCCTTTTTGGGGACAAGTACAGGATTGGCCACCCATCGGGTGTGAAGAACTTCTCGGATAAACTCAGCCTTAAGTAACCTAGCTATCTCTTTGCCAATGGCGCGTCTCTTCTCATCTCCGAAGCGTCGTAGAGGTTGTTTCACTGGTTTACATTTTGGGTCTATGTTTAAGCTGTGCTCGGCAAGTTCCCTAGGTACACCTTTCATGTCGGCAGGTTGCCAGGCAAAGATGTCCCTATTCTCACGGAGGAACTCGACGAGCGCGCTTTCCTATTTGGGATCCAGGTTCGTCCCAATGGCGACGGTCTTGGAGGCATCGCCTACCACAAGTTCCACCGGCTTGGTCTCGATGGCGGCCTTGAACGCAGGAGCGGAGTCAGAGATCTGCTTCTTCGACGCGGGCATCTCTGAGTCATTGACCTTGTTCTGGATCTCCTTGAATTCTTCGCTGTAGAGGACAGCTTCTACAACGGCTGCTTCATTGATCTCGCAGTCCCTTGCCTTGGTAAAGCTTTCGGATACGGTGATGACACCGTTTGGTCCGGGTATCTTGAGCTTGTTGTAGACGAAGCATGGCTTGGCCATGAACGTGTGGAATATGTCACGGCCGAATATGACGTGGTACACGCCCTTGAAGGGGACCACCTCAAAGGTCATGCGCTCTTGGCGGTAATTATTAACGTCGCCAAAGGCTACCTGTAATGTGATGCACCCAAGGGACCGAGCCTCCCGTCCAGGAACTACGCCAGGGAACACGGTGTTAGTCCGCCTTAGGTTTGCCTCCGACAAGTTCATCTTCTGCAGTGTATCCAGGTACATAATGTTGATGCTGCTTCCACTATCCACCATGCACTTGGTGAACTCCACGCTGTCAATCAATGGGTTGATGACCATGGCGTACTGGTTCTCCGTGGGCACAAGGTCTGGGTGGTCCGTCCTGTCCCAAGTGATTGGAACCTCCGACAAGCGTAGGTACTAGGGAACTGGGGGGAGAGTAGCCATCAGGATCCTTAAAGAGGTCTTCTGTTGTTGGACGGTGGGGGTGCCAAGGAAAGTGTGGTAGACTGGGGCCTTCTTAGCGAAGGGGTTCTTGCCCTTGTCGTCGCTCTTGGCGGCGTGCTTGGGGTCAACATCCTCGTCCATGTCACTTGAATCCTTGGACTCCTCCTCCTTCTTCTCCCCCTTGCCCTTGCCTCGCGGTCTGTTCTTCCGACTTTGCTTATTGCCGGACTCCGGGTCTTCCTTGAGGTCGTTGACGAACTTGCAGTGTCGATTGGTATGGGTGGCCTTGCCGTTGGCGTCGAGGTGTACGAGGCATGACATATCGCGGTACTCTTCGTAGGTTTGGGGAACGCAAAGCGGCGCCGAGCTGCTTTCACTTCCTCGCTGCTGCCCACGGCCTGCTCCCCTTCCTCGGCCACATTGTCCGCCTTCTCCTCATCCTGCAAAAGTCATGGCGACCATGTCAGTAGATTGCTTTTCTTCTGAAGCGGTTTTCCGCTTTGTACTGCTGTTCCTCCGAGCTTGAGTTGGAATGGCCGTTGCCGGCAAAGAGCAAAGAGTGTCGTCGTCGGCAGTTGCGAACTCACTAGCTAACTGAATCATCTGATTCAAGTCAAGCTGATGATTGTCCTGCAAGCGCTTCAGCTTATGTCGGAGTAACGTGCCTCTTTCCAACCCATCAATGAAGGCTGCCATGGCGGTCTGGGCGTGCACTCCTGCGCAAGAATTCTTAATATCCAGCCAGCGGGAGAGGTAGGCGCGAGATGTCTTGTCTTTCTCTTGCACGCACCGCTGTAGATCGCCCATAGTGCAGGGACGCTTGTATGTACCCTCAAAGTATTTGGTGAACGCTTCTTACATGTCCAGCCAGTTGTAGATAGATTTCTCTGGCAAGTCGTCGATCCATTGACGGGCCGTGCCCGCCAACATTAACGGGAGGTACTTGACGACGACGTTGGGGTTGCCTCCGGCAATCTCCACCGCGTTGTCGTAGTCCTGCAACCATGTGGCAGGCTTGGCGGTGCCGTCATAGGGTTTGATGGTCTTGTCAATCCGGAATCCTTTGGGGTAAGTTGCGGACCGTATTCCAGGTCCAAAGCAACGTGGTCTCGAGTATGGTCCTTCCCGGGCCTCGTGGATCTTATCGATCCGTGAACGTGCATCGTATGGCTCCGGGTTCTTCTTCTTTTTGTCAACAGGGGATGGGCTGCGTGAACGATGCGGACCCCCTCCGCCATGGTGACGGAGGCGGAGGTGGCGGTGGGTTAGCCTTCTTGTTGTTACCCTCCTGCGACGCTTTGCGCCTGTTGCAGTTGCTTGTCGGACGCGGAGGGTCATGACGTGACCTGCTCTTATGTTCTTCGTTGTGCTTTCCGTCATGACGGGTCTGCTCCGTGTTGTCGCGGATGACGATGCCACACTGCTTTGGTGGGGGCATATCCGTGCGACGGTGAGCCTTGTAGTCTTCTTGACGTCGGGGGGATCGGGGCGGTGGCGATGGGCGGCGAGGTTGGGCTCTTTCTCCGTGGTCGGAGGATATGGGGATAGCATCCTTCCCGTTGCGCGCGTCCCTCCGTCTTCATTCTGTTGAACCCGTCCGCGATCCGACATCCTGAGGAGATCTGTCCCTTGGTGGTTTGTACTAGCTAGATCGGTAGAGAGCTGGGTCGGACTCAAGCCTCTAAGAGGTGGCCTTTTCCTGCTGCTTTACCGCCTTGGCCACTAGGTCATAGACCTGTTCTACTGCCTCAGGTGATCTATCCTGCTCTAGAAGGGTCTTGGCGACGGCGAGGTTAAGGAGTGGGGTGGGCATCACCTGCTTGCCTTCACTGTCGGAGACGGAGCCTTCTTAGCCTTCTGCTGCTGGAGAAAAGTCTTGTACTCGGCCTCCATTGCTCTAGCTTTTTCTATGGACTTCTGCGTGTTGACCAGATCTCGATCTAGTTTAGCGCCTTGCTCCGCGATGGGTTGTGCTTCCTCCAGTAATTGCTGGCGCTTCTCGTCAAGCTGAGTCATGTTCCGGATATGATCAACAGTTAGTGGCTCAACTAGGAGGTTGCCGTACATCACTCTATCAGCGGGAGTAACATGGGCTGCTGCCGACGTGGATGCTGGAGGCGGCAGGTTTGCGGTGTTGTTGTTGCTCGGACCGGTGCCGAGTTCCTGCGGCTGCGGCACTAGATTAGGCGGGGGAGGCATGATTCTTGCGCGATCATTGTCAGCAGCAATAAGTGGCCCCTTCCCCTTATCAAGCGTCGTAGGCGGAGCTTGCCCGGGCTGGTCTTCATCCATCGCTGTCCCAGTGGTGATGAAAACCCCTCGAGACATGACGGTATTATTAGCTTGTTCGTCGCGCGAGTACTCCTCCTCCATCTCCTGCATAGCGGAGTCTAGCTCTTCTGGACTTAAGTCTATCTCTTCGGAATCTGCACTAAAATCAGCATAAAGCGCGTCAATGACAGAGTCGAAGGGTTCCAGGACTTCCTCGATGATGGGTGGTGGAGGTGCAACGGCCTCGACAACGACTGGAGGTGGTGGTGCTGCTGCGACGATGGCGGACGGAGGCGGTGGTGGTGGCTGAATTGGAGGTGCTCCGTCAATGAGAGCAAGCGCTGTCTGAGCTGCCGCTTCAGCCTCCGCGTAGTTGTTGACGGTGTTCACCATGCCTTCGAAGTTGAGGCGTCCTAACGCCTGTTTCCGTCTTAGAGAATGTCGGAGAAGCGTGCCATGGTCCAGTCCTTCCACAAAGTGATAGATGGCATCATCATTGGGGTAGTTGGCCAGGTCGGCCCGTATACGGAGCCACCTGGCGAGGTAGTCGCGGGGATTTTCGCCCTCTCTCTGAACGCAGCGCGCCAGATGGAAGATGGTAACCACGCCGACGAACTTGGATCTCTGCTGTCCAGACGCACGGGCGAAGCCGGCGGATTTGCAATGATCTTCCACCTTTATATCCTGCACAGGGGCGGTTTCGGTGGGCCTTGAATTTTTCCGATCTTTGCCGGCAAACTCTGAGGAGAGATACGACATCGATCCTTCTGCGAACGTATCCTGCCCGTAGGCGGTCCGTGCGGGTCTTGATGCTCCTCCGACTCCCAGGGGACTAGTGCCCGAGTCGGTTTCGCCAATGAAGTGGTGGATGTCTTCGATAGGAACGATCGAACATCGCGTAGGGTTCGTCTTCGCCGGGATCCAGAACTTGTCGGGGGGGACGATCGGAACGCTGCCGGAGAAGTGAACGCGACCGATGGCTACGGTTTCGTCAATTCCCGCGAAGATCTTGGTCCTCGGCCGCTGAAGAGCCTGAAGCGCCTCTTGCCCCACAGTGGGCGCCAACTGTCGTGGTATTGCCGACGAGTACGCCATGGAGGGGTCCTCACAGTGCGTGTTTAGAGACGTGGGGTAAGGCGGATGGTTGACGGGTACGAGGTAACACAACTTACCCAGGTTCAGATCCCACAACGGTGGCAGAATCCTTACTCCTGCTATAAATCACTATAATGGAAATACGCCGAGTTACAGAGATCGGTTCGCTGTGCGAGGGTGTGTAAAACGATGCTAGGTTGTGCCCTAAAGGCTCCCATAGGCCCGGGTTATATAGTATTCAGGTCCTAGGGTTAAAGGGAAAAGTCCTAGCCGGACAGGTTACCGAGTCCTACACCATCTATCACTAGTCTTGTGTATATTGCACTCCAAGGCTCCGGGTATGCCGATGACTCCACCGTAGCCTTCCTTTATCCGGCATGGGCCTCCCTTCTGGATCCACCTAACTGGGCCGCCCAGCAGGCCATAGGCCATGCTACCGACTATGGGCCACCCGGGTTAGTTGGATAAGAGACATGCTATGAGGACACCCATATAGCATATCCCCAACGGTAACTGTCGTGGTATTGCCGACGAGTACGCCATGGAGGGATCCTCACAGTGCGTGTTTAGAGACGTGGGGTAAGGCAGACGGTTGACGGGTACGAGGTAACACAGCTTACCCAGGTTCAGATCCCACAACGGTGGCGGAATCCTACTCCTGCTATAAATCACTATAATGGCAATACGCCGAGTTACAGAGATCGGTTCGCTGTGCGAGGTGTGTGTAAAACGATGCTAGGTTGTGCCCTAAAGGCTCCCATAGGCCCGGCTTATATAGTCGTCAGGTCCTAGGGTTACAGGGAAAAGTTCTAGCCGGACAGGTTACAGAGTCCTACACCGTCTATTACTAGTCTTGTGTATCTTGCACTCCAAGGCTCCAGGTACGCTGGTGACTCCACCGTAGCCTTCCTTTATCCGGCATGGGCCTCCCTTCTGGATCCACCTAACTGCGCCGCCCAGCAGGCCATAGGCACCATTGTTCCAGCTGATTTGTTGTTTCCTCCAGGAGCAAGTTAGTACTACCCAGGAAGTCGGCGGCATGGCGTTAACTCATTTGAAGAAAACGGCTATGTTGCACCGGGAACAGCAACAACCACTACTTCTTTCATACCGGTTTATTAGACTAACACGCAACTCAATAAATATGTTTGACTATAAATTTTACCAACAAAATATGAATCATACACTAGTAGAAAACAGGACACTAGTCCCGGTTTGTAATAGGCTTTAGTCCCGGATTGCAATCCGGGACTAACGTATCGGGACTAAAAGTTAGGCCTTTAGTCCTGGTTCTGTTACAAACCGGGACTAGATTGTCTCCACGTGGCCCCGTTGCGCGCGCTGGGCTAGAGGATATTTAGTCCTGGTTCGTAACACGAACCGGGACTAAAGTTCTTCTGCCGCGGCAGCGTTTTGCATCAAACTGCTGCTGCGGCAGGAGGTGGGGTTTTAGGGTTTTGTTTTTTGTGTTTGATTATTTTTCATTTTGTGTTTTCATATACATATTATTCTACGCTACTACATGTTGTATACATTGATGCATATATAATATAATTTCACTCACGATAACATAAATACATACAAATATATACACAACCGAGACTAGAGCTCGTTTAATTGATTTACACCAAGATCATTACAACAGATACTGTCCTTTTGTGTCTATCCATGATTACTCAAAGGTCTATCTACATTGTACTCTCCTTTTGTGTTTATGATGTCCCTGAGCAAAAATCCAGACAACTCCTCTTGAATTTCTAGTAGGCGTTCATGTGGTAGGAGCTTATCCCGCATCGCATCCAACTATATATAAAGAACTAGATCATTATGAATGGAACTCAACAAAAACTACTGTATAGAATAAATTGCGAATATATTGTTTACGTACTTGAAGAAAGTCTGTGCCCTGCTCCATACACCCACGAATGAACTCGCATACGTAATATCCACATAAATTAGTCCCCTGTGGCTGCGTCGCACACTTTTCGATCGAGAATATAATTCAATCAGATAATAATCAAGCATGATAATTGTAAGAATGATAATTGTAATATCCACATAAATTAGTCCCCTAGCTCTCTTACTACTTACCGGGACCGTACGAAAAGTGAGCTCCTCACGCCATTCACCCTGAACCTCCTTCATGAATCTTTTCCAAACCCTGTCCGGCAGAAAAGAAATGAATGAGTTATTAATTAGTTTACATCTCAGAGAATGAACGAAAGAGACAGATATAGTGATTGAAAATACTTTTGGAGGCAATCAATTATGCTGCGGTAGTCTTCCATCGGCTTCTTTAACGAGTCCGAGATTTCAACTTTTGCACGATCAACGTCAATGTTTAGAAGAATCCAGTGGAAGCTACGCACGTTTATATACACTTAACATCGAGTAAACAAAAATTGAATGTGTACAAGACAATAATACTCTTACCCATAGTTGTAAGGAAATAGTATTTGTGTCTTGTAATGTTGCTCCATTAAAAACATTAGCAAGTTATCCTCTGTTTCCTCGAGGTTATTTATTAGCGTATGTCCATTAACTCTGTTTAGGTCAACGAACCCAATGCTGTAGATTGACTTTCTTCTACATTCTTGAATCTTCATTCTGCATATATAATAGCATATAGAAGGAGCTATAGTGAGGATAATGATAGGAAATGAATTGAACGAGCTGAGTTAGTGACTTAATTACTTACAGAAAATAGCAGGTGAGGAGGGACTTGTCGAGGGCTTCTAGGTTGAATAACTGAAATAGTTCACAAAGTTCAATGGAGATCTCGTCTGGATGGAAGTACTCCTCTCCAACTTTACATAGGAGAAATAGTCTCCCTTCCTTTGTTACTTTCAAGTACCAGATATGCAACAGTCGCATATGTGTTGGCAGATCATCGAATATCTCATCGCTGACCAGAGGCTCCCCGTAGAAAAATTTTCGTGCTATTGGTCCCTTGGCGACATTATCTCCGCTGGCTGGAAGTGCTTCGACCGGCACATTACACTCCTTGGTTAATTTAATAGCTAATTTCATATCTATTCCACCTTGTGTGGGCTGGGGTAACACCTTGAGCGGGGCGATGGATTGTTTTGCCTGTTTGCCAAGCCGGGCAACTTCTTTTGATTTTCTCCCACTTGCAGTACTGCTAGATGACTTCTCTTTTAGTGTCTTCGTAAGACAGCGTGTATAGTCATCTTTCCTATTTAACACATGTTGGGGTGGTTGCTCAAGGAATGCCTTGAAGTGCTTCTTGACTTTTGGATCAACTAGCATATGTGGCTCGGGTTGTTTTGGTGCAAAATGGGCCTTCACTTCGGCCTGGGAGATCACCGCGCTTTCCTCATCAGTCTGGTGATAAGCTAACTTGGGAGGAGACGGCGGTACTCTTGGGAGGGGATCTTGTCATTTTCGGCGTTGGGTCTCCCTCGACGTAGCGGTGTTATTCTTCCTCTTTCTTCCCTTTGATTCAGTGGGAGGAGGCGGAGGCGCCGGTGATGGAGATGCAGTCGCGCTGCGATCCCTCTCAGGAAGGGGTGGAATATTGTTTCTTGGTGGAGACGGTGGACTCGGAGGTGATGGTGGCCTTGGAGGTGATGGATTGCTTCTCGGAGGAGAAGATTGCCTTGGCGCCCAGCTTGGAAACACGATGTGTTGTTTTTTCCAAAGAATGATCCCACGCTCCACTTCTCCAAGTTTTTTCTCCCCTTCGCCCCCAGGGATGTCAAGCTCAAGTGATCGACATGTCAGTTCAACTTCATCCACACTGACACGAGCATGGCCAGCTAGAATCTGACTTCCATGGTAGGTCGCTTCCGGTGGACAAGGTAAAGCAAAGCCGAGCGCCATCTTCATAGAAATGTTCTTCACTGTGACATGTAGCTCACAAGCTGTCCTTGCCTCGACTTCATCCACGGGGTAGCGAACCATCATTGCACCAGCCGTATCATCTATCACCGGTGCATTATTGTCCATCAGCATTGGATTATTAGCTTGTACCTCCGTGGAAGCCACACTGCTTCTCTGCTGAGATGGGCCCACCGGACTGTCTAATGCAGGATCTTGCTGTCGGGCCAGTACTCTAAGTTCATTAATCTGCTCCTGCTGCAGCTTGAACATGGCTTGAAATTCCTCATTCCTTTTTTCAACCGCCTCCAACCGCGCTGCCTCCTCCGCCGTCTGCCGGTTCGTTTTTCTGGATCGGCTTCTATAAGTGTCGATGTCAGCGGGAAACCCTGTCTAACATGGAACAGATGGGCCAAAGCCTCGTGTTCGTCCGACTTTTTCAGGATTCCCGAGGGCATATGTCAGCTCATCGTTCTCTCTGTCGGGAATGAACTTTCCATCTTTTCTCAGTTGTATCACTTTAACAAGTTCATCTTTGGGTTTAGTAATGGCCTTCTTTGTAACAATAATCTCCCCGGTTTCAGTGTAATACGACCCCCCATGCCCAAGGAGCCAATTTTTTGACCTCACGGGCCACTTATTTGTAGCTGGCGTGACCCCTTTTTTACGCATTTCTTCCTCGGTTTTTTCCCACTTTGGTGCGGCCGTCTTGTAGCCACCTATCCCCATAGTATGGTGATATTTCTTTTTGGTTGCATTTATCTTATTCTTTTCTGACTTGGCCGTAGCTTCTTCTGATTCCTTGTATTTCACAAATGGGGTCCAGTTATCCCGCTGCTTCTCCAACTGGCCAGTGAATGGCGGAGTCAGCCCCTTCTTGGCATAGTTGTTGTACAATCTTTTCTTTCAGTCCTTGAACTGTCCGCCCATCTTCTTAAGGGCCCACTTTCTGACTTGCAACCTCAATGCCTCAGTGAGTTCAGGAGTGTCCAATTCAGGCGGAGAGAAGTGTGCCATGAGTGAATTCCAAAGACCGTCTTTGGCTCTGTCATCGACAAAAGTTTCTCCAACTCGATCACTTTTCTTTCCTGGATTATTCCACTTCTGAGTAGTGATCGGGATGGAATCCCTGACTATCGCTCCGCACTGGTATACAAATACACTTGCGGCCTCTTTTGGCTCCAAAGGTTCGCCGAACTGAGACACTAGATCAATAGTGAAACGCATACCATCGGCCAACTTTTTGGTCGGGCCTCGTTTCCTTGCAGAAGATTCGCCCGATGCGGAGGTCTAAGAGAAGAAACAGTCGTTAGTACATATATATATATATGAATCAACTAATGCATCTACTAGCTCGTGATCAGCAGAGGCTTTATGTACCTCGCCGGTCTTTGCTATGGTGTCCCCACCGTCAGTTCCACCGTCGTCTCCACCAAAGAATTCTTCATAGTCGTCTCTTCCCTCGGCTTCATCCAAGTTGAGGTATTGGGAGCCATCATCATCTCCATCATCGTCTGCTCCATCGTAATGGTAACCTCCTGTACCCTCATCTATCATGTTGTACATGATGTGCTCTTCGTTGTCTCTACCGTCCATAACTTAACTAATACAGAAGAAAGATAAAACCATTTTGCTTAATGCGGATAAAATAAATGAAGATAAAGTAATCCAGCTTAAACAATGCGATAAAGAAAGATAAAGTACCAATTAAACAACAATACATCTCGAATAATCCAGCTAGTACAACAATAAAGTACCAATTAAACAACAATACAACCCTATTACATATCTAACTAGCTCAGCGAAGACGTGGAGCCCCGTCTACTGAGCCGCGGGAGGTGTGCACCCAAAGTGTAGGAACCATCACCGTAGAATATCTCGGGTAAGGTGCCTGAATAAGCTGCTAGGTATTGGCGTCCCGGACTCCTAAAATGTGCATGTAGTGCTGGACATGCTCGTCCTCCTCCCTGACACGACGCTGTACCACCTCGTCGGGGGCCGGCTCCCTCTGCATCGCACCTGGACCACTCGACCGCCACCATAGAAGATCCGGGTCGACGACGACACCCGGATTCCTCACGAGACGATGTCCCCCGGCTAGTAGCACCTCCCAGTGCCATCCCAACGGAGCCCAGCCCCGTGAATGCCCGGCGACACTGTCTAGTAGCGCTCTAGGGGTCACGCCGAGTGAACGAGGATGAGGAATCGGCATATTCCTAAACACTAAATTAAACCTATATACTTTAAACATGATGAAAATAAATAGTATCAACTAAAATACTCTATATTAAACACTAACTAAATTCACTAACTAAAATAAACTATATTAAACACTCCCTGACACGACGCTGTACCACCTCGTCGGGGGCCGGCTCCCTCTGCATCGCACCTGGACCACTCGACCGCCACCATAGAAGATCCGGGTCGACGACGACATCCGGATTCCTCACGAGACGATGTCCCCCGTCTAGTAGCACCTCCCAGTGCCATCCCAACGGAGCCCAGCCCCGTGGATGCCCGGCGACACTGTCTAGTAGCGCTCTAGGGGTCACGCCGAGTGAACGAGGATGAGGAATCGGCATATTCCTAAACACTAAATTAAACCTATACTTGAAACATGATGAAAATAAATAGTATCAACTAAAATACTCTATATTAAACACTAACTAAATTCACTAACTAAAATAAACTATATTAAACACTAACTAAAATCCTAAAATTCACTAACTAAGAAAAATTACACTAAAATTCACTAACTAAGAAAAATTACACTAAAATTCACTAACTAAGAAAAATTACACTAAAATTCACTAACTAAATTCACTAACTAAAATCCTAAAATTCACTAACTAAGAAAAATCCTAAATTCACTAACTAAAATCCTAAAATACACAAAAATTACACTAACTAATTAACACTAAATAATTTAACAACAAAATAACAAAATTAACACTAAAATTAACTAACTCACCGCAGGGAAGGGCGGCGCAGGCTTTGGTGGTGGTGGACGGCGCGGGCGTGGCGCGGGCTCGGGCGTCGCGGGGAGGGGCGGCGGCGCGTGGGCTCGTGCGGCGTGGGGCTGGCGGCGTGGGGAGGACTCGGGCCGCGCGGGGAGGGCTCAGGCGGCGCGGCGGCGCAGTGACGGAGGCGAGGAGGAAGACGTTATGGAGCAGCGGCGGCGGAGCTCTGTGTGCTCCGGTTCGGTGCACGAACCGGGGCACGGGGTGGGTATTTAGACCCACCCCCCTTTAGCCCCGGTTGGTAGCATAAACCGGGGCTAAAGGGTTTTCGGCGCGCCGCGTTTCGCGCGCAGCCCCGCACCCCTTTAGCCCCGGTTTGTACTACAAACCGGGATTAAATGTCCTTTTTAAAAAGTTTTTTCAAAACCTTTTGTAAACCTTTTTTAAAAACCTTTTTTAAAGTTAATTATTATATGCCTCCTTAAAACCTTTCTAAAAACAAAAACCTTTTTTAAAAACCTTTTTTGAAATTTTTATGCCCTTTTTGAATTTTTTTCAGTTTCGAACTTAGGTCAAAACGGCGTGCGTGAAGATAGGGGATGAGAATGTTAGAACTTGCATTGGATCTCTAAAAAAATGACATATTGTGAGTCTAAAAATGATTTTTTCAAAAAATGACGGACGTTAGATCATGTACTTGTAGTTCAAAGCGGACCCACTTCCTACCGATTTGGTAGACATTTGCCTTTTTCACCAGGGAAGGACAGAAAGGTTTGAAATCCCCCGGTTGGGATATAGTTCACATAAGGTGGTCTGCTATTTTATAAAAATGGGATGGTAGCATTCTGTAACTGTATTTTGGTGGCTGCTTCACAAAACGACCCGTCTTTTTGCTCTCGGAAAATGGAAAATGGCTTTTTCGAGCGACGAAAAGGAAAACTTCCTCCTGCAACATTGTTCTCCATTCCAATATACACATGCATTCACAATATGGGCACCATATCACAAACTATGCCGCGATTCAACACATAGCATCCGTCTCTTGGACCGAAAGCCATGAAACCTCGAACATGATAGGTCATTTTGTAAAGGTTTTTTGGAGACATAATCAGTATACCAAGTTTGATATTTTTCCTTGCAACTATGTCACATAATATCACACCACGCGAAGGATTTACATTGTTCGGGACTTTTTTTGAATTTTTTATGCCCGTTTTGAATTTTTTGCCGTTTTGAACTTAGGTCAAAACGGTGTGCGTGAAGATAGGGGATGAGAATGTTAGAACTTGCATTGGATCTCTGAAAAAACGACATATTGTGACTCTAAAAATGATTTTTTCAAAAAATCACGGACATTAGATCATGTACCTGTAGTTCAAACCGGACCCACTTCCTACCGATTCGGCAGACATTTGTCTTTTTCACCTGGGAAGGACAGAAAGGTTTGAGATCCTCCGGTTGGGATATAGTTCACGTAAGGTGGTCTACTATTTTAAAAAAATGGGATGGTAGCATTCTATAACTGCATTTTGGTGGCTACTTCACAAAACGACCCGTCTTTTGCGCTCGGAAAATGGAAAATGGCTTTTCCGAGCGACGAAAAGGAAAACTTACTCCTGCAACATTGTTCTACATCTCAATATACATATGCATGCACAATATGGGCACCGTATCATAAATTATGCCGCGATTCAACGCATAACATCCGTCTCTTGGACCGAAAGCCATGAAACCTCGAACATGATAGGTCATTTCATGAAGGTTTTCTGGAGACATAATCAGTATACCAAGTTTGATATTTTTCCTTGCAACTAAGTCACATAATATAATACCACGCGAAGGATTTACATTGTTCGGACCTTTTTTGAATTTTTTATGCCCGTTTTGAATTATTTGCCGTTTCGAACTTAGGTCAAAACGGGGTGCGTGAAGATAGGGGATGAGAATGTTAGAAATTGCATTGGATCTCTGACAAAACGATATATTGTGAGTCTAAAAATGATTTTTTCAAAAAATCACGGACGTTAGATCATGTACCTGTAGTTCAAACCGGACCCACTTCCTACCGATTCGGCAGACATTTGTCTTTTTCACCCGGGAAGGACAGAAAGGTTTGAGATCCCCCGGTTGGGATATAGTTCACGTAAGGTGGTATACTATTTTAGAAAAATGGGATGGTAGCATTCTGTAACTGCATTTTGGTGGCTGCTTCACAAAACGACCCATCTTTTTGCGCTCGGAAAATGGAAAATGGCTTTTCCGAGCGACGAAAAGGAAAACTTCCTCCTGCAACATTGTTCTACATCCCAATATACACGTGCATGCACAATATGGGCACCGTATCACAAACAATGCCGCGATTCAACACATAACATCCGTCTCTTGGACCGAATGTCTTGAAACCTCGAACATGATAGGTCATTTCGTGAAGGTTTTTTGGAGACATAATCAGTATACCAAGTTTGATATTTTTCCTTGCAACTATGTCACATAATATCACACCACGCGAAGGATTTACATTGTTCGGACCTTTTTTAAATTTTTTATGCCCGTTTTGAATTTTTTGCCGTTTCGAACTTAGGTCAAAACGAAGTGCGTGAAGATAGGGGATGAGAATGTTAGAACTTGCATTGGATCTCTGAAAAAACGACATATTGTGAGTCTAAAAATGTTTTTTTCAAAAAATCACGGACGTTAGATCATGTACCTGTAGTTCAAACCGGACCCACTTCCTACCGATTTGGCAGACATTTGTCTTTTTCACCCGGAAAGGACAAAAAGGTTTGAGATCCCCCAGTTGGGATATAGTTCACATAAGGTGGTCTACTATTTAAGAAAAATGGGATGGTAGCATTCTGTAACTGCATTTTGGTGGCTGCTTAACAAAACGACCCGTCTTTTTGCGCTCGGAAAATGGAAAATGGCTTTTCCGAGGGACGAAAAGGAAAACTTCCTCCTGCAACATTGTTCTCCATCCCAATATACACATGCATGCACAATATGGGCACCGTATCATAAACTATGCCGCGATTCAACGCATAACATCCGTCTCTTGAACCGAAAGCCATGAAACCTCAAACATGATAGGTCATTTCGTGAAGGTTCTCTGGAGACATAATCAGTATACCAAGTTTGATATTTTTCCTTGCAATTATGTCACATAATATCACACCACGCGAAGGATTTACATTGTTCGGACCTTTTTTGAATTTTTATGCCCGTTTTGAATTTTTTGCAGTTTCGAACTTAGGTCAAAACGGCGTGTGTGAAGATAGGGGATGAGAATGTTAGAACTTGCATTGGATCTCTGAAAAAACAACATATTGTGAGTCTAAAAATGATTTTTTCAAATAATCACGGACGTTAGATCACGTACCTGTAGTTCAAACCGGACCCACTTCCTACCGATTCGGCAGACATTTGTCTTCTTCACCCGGAAAGGACAGAAAGGTTTGAGATCCCTCGGTTGGGATATAGTTCACGTAAGGTGGTATACTATTTTAGAAAAATAGGATGGTAGCTTTCTGTTACTGTATTTTGGTGGCTGCTTCACAAAACGACCCCTCTTTTTGCGCTCGGAAAATGGAAAATGGCTTTTCCGAGCGAAAAAACGGAAAATTTCCTCCTGCAACATTGTTCTACATCCCAATATACACATGCATGCACAATATGGGCACCGTATCAAAAACTATGCCGCGATTCAACACATAACATCCGTCTCTTGGACCGAAAGCCATGAAACCTCGAACATGATAGGTCATTTCGTGAAGGTTTTTTTGGAGACATGATCAGTATACCAAGTTTGATATTTTTCTTGCAACTATGTCACATAATATCACACCACGCGAAGGATTTACATTGTTCGGACCTTTTTTGAATTTTTTATGCCCTTTTTGAATTTTTTGCCGTTTCGAACTTAGGTCAAAACGGCGTGCGTGAAGATAGGGGATGAGAATGTTAGAACTTGCATTGGACCTCTGAAAAAATGACATATTGTGAGTCTAAAAATGATTTTTTAAAAAAATCACGGACGTTAGATCATGTACATGTAGTTCAAACCGGACCCACTTCCTGCCGATCCGACAGACATTTGTCTTTTTCATCCGGGAAGGACAGGAAGGTTTGAGATCCCCCTGTTGGGATATAGTTCAAGTAAGGTGGTATACTATTTTAGAAAAATGGGATGGTAGCATTGTGTTTACATGGTTATAACCCGTGGGTACACGGTCTCAGCATACCTTCGGATCCCAGCATTCTGTTGACATGGTTATACACCGTGGGTACACGATCCCAGCCCAAGGAAGGCCCACGGTAAATATACGCCGCCCCATGAAGATTTTAGCGTGGCGAAGGCCCATGACGCCTTCGGATCCTTGGAGAGCAAGACTAGAGTAGATAGGAAATTCAAAGGGGTAAACCCTAGAACCTGTAACCGACTCGATCTGTGCCTGGGACCTGCTTAAGTCTATATAAAGGCGAGGAGGGCACGACCTAGATATATCTCTCATACTTCCGCATACGCACCTTCACGCCAGATCGCATCTGCGCACCCCTGTAATCACCGGTTCCGCCGTAATCAAAGAGCAGACAAGCAGGAGTAGGGTTTTCCCTCAGGGGCCTAAACCTGGGTAAACCTCGTGTCCCGTATTGCTTGTTTGCTAACCGTTCCGCGATCTCCAGCATCCCCATCTTCTCCAAAACCGAAGTCCATCACAATTGGTGCCGTCTGTGGGAACTGGGGACGATGATTGTGCGATCGTGACGGTCCCAACCCGAGCGATCTACAACTTTGCAGCGACAGAGAGTCACCTCCTCTTCGGCGCTTTCGACTTCACCGCCTACTCACCGGCCACCATGAAGGACTTCGAGCCCGTAGGTGACGGACTCGAGATCCTGTTCGGGAGCTTCTGCTCCAGGTGGGGCAAACTAGCATCCTCCGCCTCCCTGAGTGGGTGCCCTACCATCAATCAGGCCCGCTTCATGGGTCCCACACACTGTGCTACGCACATCATCATCAACAGATGAGTCCTACGACAGCAGCAGTTGCAACTCCGATCTGTGCAATCCGCCATCGGATGAAGGGACCTACGGTTCCGGATCCGAAAGCTGCGGCAGCAGCGGACCAATATACGAGCGCTACCAGTGCGCCGTAGTCATCCAGAGCGACGTGGATCAGCAAGCGCCCAACCCGCCGCCTAACCCGCCACCCAACCCGCCACCTAACCCACAGGACAGAAGCGGCGGGAACAGAAGAAGCCAGTCCCCCCCACCCGAAGGGGATAACACTGGCCATGTCATCCGCCTTAGCAAAGAAGGATGGGCCCAGGCACGCGCCGCCATGGCGGGCAGCACGGTCCTGCCTGCAGACGCCTCACGGGACCTGTTGATGGCATACCATTTTCTCCTGATCGATGAGCACAAGAAGTAGGTCAAGATGCAAGAGGTGCTTGACAAACGTAAGCAAGCAGCCTCAGAGTCCAGCGCGCGAGGAGCTGCGCTCTCCGCCATGGGCATCAGCTCCAGCTCGAACGGCAACCACGGCAACAAGCACCGCTCCCGGACGGAGAACATGGACCCCAAGGAGCGCCGTGAGGTGACCCGAACCCTCCATGCATCCTTCATGGAGATGGATGCCGATGGCAACATCATCCCGAAGACACCGCAAGCTGCGATCATAGCAGCCACTGCGTACCTCGCGGCACACCCACCTCCGGAGGGGGACCCGAAAAGAGCCATGCACAAGTCCGCACTCACCGGACTCGGACTCGTCGGACCTGCGCTCCATCAAGAAACTCCCACGGAGCCAAAAAAGAAAGCTACGGTCAGGTTCGACCGCAGCCCCACTCCTTCATCCGAAGAAGAGGACCATGACCTTCCTCGAAGGCACAAGAGCTCGCGTCATCGCAACCGCGATTACGACGCCAGAGACGCGCTAACACAACACAAAATCGACAAACCGCGAGCCAAGCGCGCATGCTCGTCTGAATCCGAGATGGACGAAGACGAAGGAGAACTCTACGGAGCCCGGTGCTTCAGCAGATCTGTCCGACGGATACGGATGCCGCGAAATTTCAAGCTTCCTTAGGATACTCCGAAGTTCGACGGCACACAGGACCCCAAGGCGTGGCTCAGCGACCACCTGTCATCCGTCAAGCTGGACGGTGGAAACAAGGAAACCGCCATGCAATGCCTTCAGCTACAGCTGACAGGCGCAACCCGGATCTAGCTTAGCAGCATATCTTCGGGATCCATCCGAAGCTGGGAGGAGCTGGCTTACATTTTCATCCAAAACTTCAAAGGCACCAGCAAGAGGCCTGCCTCGATCGAGGAGTTGCGAGCATGTACTCAACGAA
Organism: Avena atlantica; assembly: GCA_910589765.1. Lineage (NCBI taxonomy): Eukaryota > Viridiplantae > Streptophyta > Magnoliopsida > Poales > Poaceae > Avena > Avena atlantica. Next base: position 42,078,907 of record OU342736.1, on the reverse strand, counting down.
CGGGTGAATCCATTCGCTCGTACATACTGTGCTGGTCCAACATCAAGAACTCCGTGACGCACATCTCCAAAGAAAGGGCCATCGACGCCTTCAAGGACGGCGTCAAGCGCCAGGACTTCAAGGAGGAACTTGGGCGCGTCAAGCCCAAGACACTTGACCACCTCATGGACATCGCCAACAGGTGGGCCGACGGCAAAGATTCCGTCCACCGGGCACAATCAGAGGAAGAGGATGATTACGGCCGACGACGGGAACACCGTAACAAGAGGAGACCGCGCGTATACGACGATCGTGATGGATCCGACATGGTCGCGGCCGGCTACGCCGATCGCCGCAACGATGCCAACCGCAACAGCGGCGGATACCGCGGAGGCAACGTCCGTGATGGAGGACGCCCAGCACAGTCGTGGCAGCGCTGTGATCGCGATAACGGACCCTCAGCATACGAAAAACTTTCGGGTCCATGTACCATCCACTTCTACATCGACAAGCAGGATGGCAAGAAGAAGGCAAGCCATATGCTCAAGGACTGCCGCAAGTTCCAGAAGCTCAGCAAAAGCATGGCTCAGATGAGGCAGCAAGCTCCACCCCCTGGATTCGGGAATGCACCCGCACCAGGTGAAATAGCGCATGGAGCTCCTCCACCGCCACCTGTCGGAGGCCCAAACCAACCAGTCGCACCAGCACAGAACAACACTGGGAACGGGTGTCCCCCGCCAAAAGGAGCACTGATGATCTAGAAGGGGTGCCCCACGAATAGGATGCAGAAGAAAATCACCCGTCAAATCAGACTGGCCGTGACAACTCCACCCGCCATCCCTGAGTACCTCAGCGGATCGGAGTCCTGCATCACATTCAGTCGTTCGGATCACCCTTGCCAGATCCCTCGCCCAGGTCATGCTACCCTGGTGCTGGAGGCGCGGATCAGAAGTTTCGAGATGAGCCGCGTCTTCATGGACGGCGGCAGCGGCATCAACCTGATGTTCGCAAGCACTCTAGCAGCAATGCGGATCCCGCTATGCAGCCTGGAACAATCAGACACAACGTTCCACGACATCGTCCCAGGAAAGGGCATATTCCCCCTGGGAAAAATATGGCTCGACGTCATCTTCGGCAAGCCAGACAACTTCCAATGCGAGCGGCTCGAATTCGAAGTGGTGGAATGGCCATCACAATACCATGCCATCCTCGGGCGTGTAGCATTCGCAAGGTTCTTGGCTATCCCACACTACGCATACCTGCTACTCAAGATGCCAGGACCCAGGGGCGTCATCACGGTCCACGGGAGCTTCACCCGATCGGACCACTGCGACAGGGACTTCAACATAATCTCCCAGCCATTCGGTATGCAGGATGAGCTCGTAAGGCTCCGCGAGGTGACGTACAACGGGGCACCCCCAGTCGCACGACAAAACACACCTGATATGTCTTTTGACTCCACCGTCAACACAAAGAAGGTGCAGGTCCACCCGACGGATGCCTCCAAGACGACGCTGATCGCCAACGACCTCAGCCCCGCATAGGAAAGCGCGCTTGTCGAATTCCTCCATGAGCGCTGGGAAATCTTCGTCTGGTGTCCAGCGGACATGCCAGGAGTTCCTAGGGAATTCGCCGAGCACGCACTCAACGTCTTTCCAGACACCAAGCCAGTCAAGCAGTCCATCCGGAGACTGTCCGAGCGACGGGCCGAAGCCATCGGAATGGAAATCAACAGACTACTCACTGCAGACTTCATCCGGGAGATCAAAGAAAGCGAGTGGCGCGCAAATACAGTGATGGTCCCCAAGAAGGACACGGACATCCTGCGGATGTGCGTAGACTTCACGTCGCTGAACAAGCACTGCCCAAAGGACCACTTCCCTCTCCCTCGGATCGATCAGATCATCGATTCGACTACAGGATGCGAGAAACTCTCCTTCCTCGACGCCTACTCAGGCTACAACCAAATTCGACTCAAGGTCGAAGATCAAGAGAAAATGGCGTTTATCACACCGTTCGGAGTGTTCTGCTACAACACAATGCCCTTCGGGCTAAAGAACGCAGGTGCCACGTACCAGCGATGCATGCAGGCATGTCTGAAGGACCAGATCGGTCGCAATGTCCAAGTCTATGTCGACGACATAGTCATCAAAACCAGGGAGCCAAGAACGCTCATCGAAGATCTCCGCGAGACGTTCGATAATCTCGACCGCTACAGGATCAAGCTCAATCCCGAAAAGTGCGCCTTTTTTTAGGGTAAAACAGTAGGGTAAAGTACCCCACTTCAGTTTTTATATATCATAGAGTGTTACAAAAAATATTTACAACCTCAAGCCACCTCAAAAGAGGGATAACATTCTAAGCAGCTATATCCTGTCTAAATTATTTGCAATCCAATCTTTGAGGCCCTGATAATTCTTCTTCTTAATTCTATACAGGACCCATCTTAATTCCTGGGCAACGATAGCCCTTCATTCCTCAAGCGAATCATGCTTGTTGTTGAAGATTTCATTGTTTCTGCATATCCAAATGCCCCAAGCTCCAAGCATAATAATTTCCATTGCAAAAGGGACTTTAAGATCTTTTTTAATATTGACTATAGCTTCAAAAAGATTTTGCTGGGCTGAGATTTCAGCCCAGCAAGCTCTTGCAAAAGGACAGTCCCAGAATAAATGTAGAATGGTTTCTTCACTGATGCAGCCATGAAAAACACATTCATAAGAAGCCAGAGTAAAATATTTCCTTTTCAGAAGATTTCTTGTGTTTAGCCTATCAAGAAGCAAGAGGCAGAAGAAGAATTTGTGCTTTTGTTGACAATAGGACTTCCACAACCAGGAGAAATGTGGCTGTACAGGTTGGTAACCAGATAAAGAATGATAAGCCTTTTGGACTGAAAAATTACTGCCCCAAATGTAACTCCAGTTGTCGGCTTCCCCCTGCATGCCAATATTAAGAATTTTCTTAAGGCTTTGATATTCCTAGTAAGCTTGCTGTGACAGAGGGAGGAAAAAGTGATCTTGAGTATTATCAGTCTACAGAAACTCATTGACAGAGATGTGTGGGTTTTTTGCATAGGAAAGGATATGAGGAAGCTTATGCTGCAGACAGCCATCATTCCACATATCATACCAGAGAAGGGTGGATTTTCCATCTCCCACCGAGCACTTTGCAATTCCTTTAAAAATGTCAATCGATTTGAGGTGAGCTTTCCAACAAAAGGATCCCTCCAGACTTCTTCCAGGGAGTTTACCATTACAGTAATAAGTGTTCCATATAAGGTGAACCCATGGGATATCCTTGTGATTGTAAAATTTATCCAAATTCTTCAACATAAGTGCAGAGTTTTGAACATTAAGGTCAAGCACTCCCAATCCCCCATGGTTCTTGGGCCGACAAACTTTTTTCCATGCAACAAGAGCTTTACCTCTAGCTTGAACGTCAGATGTTTTCTTTCTCCACAGACATTGCCTCATATACTTAATCAACTGTTCTTTAATAGTAACAGGAAGATCAAAACAACTCATGTAATATATGGGAAGGGAAGATAAAACAGGTTTAACTAGTTGTAGTTTCCCTCCATAATTAAGAAAATCAGCAATCCCACACAATCTTTTCACAACTCTCTGAACAATAGGCAGGAAATGTTCCACTGCAGGCTTATTTATACTTAAAGGCAGACCAAGGTAGGTGAATGGCAGTGAGCCAGGGGGCAAGAAAGAGTATTGGCAAAGTGCCCAAGCCTCACAGAGTCCATGTTAATTGGAATCATACTAGATTTAGAATAATTAACTTTGAGTCCAGTGGAGAGAGCAAAAGTATGAAGAAGAGCCTTGAGGCACAATAGTTGCTCAGAGCCAGCCTTAAGGATTAATAAAGTGTCATCTGCATAATGCACCACATGGAAATCAGGACAGAACACCCCTTCAATGGGAAGGGAAAGAAGACCAAGATTCATTGCTTTATTGAGGATGCTTTGGAGAAGATCAGCAGCCAAGACGAACAGGAGAGGAGATAAAGAATCCCCTTGTCTAACACCTCTTCTGCAATAAAATTTCTTCCCAGGCACTCCATTTAATGGAACAGAGGAGGAAGCTGAACCAAAGATTAATTGAATCCAAGAAATCCACTTATCACCAAAACCTTTGGCTTTGAGGATATTGATAATTGCAGAGTGCTCAATTCTATCAAAATCCTTTTCAAAGTCAAGCTTAAGAATTAAAATTTCTTCTTTGGACTTGTGGCATTGATCAAGGAATTCAAATGCCCAACCTAAACAATCTTGGATAGACCTTTGTTTGAGGAAACCATATTGATTCTTGTGGACAAGTTTAAGGATGACCTTCTGCAGTCTATTAGCCAGAATTTTGGTTATAATCTTGAAGACACTATTTAGCAGAGAAATAGGCCTAAAATCAGCAGGTGTCAAAGGAGCTGCAATTTTTGGAATGACGGTGATAAAAGAGGCATTAATGCTTTCCAAGGAGGTTTGTCCCTCAAAAAAATCCACAAGGACTTGTTTCACATCATCCTTAATAATAGGCCAGCATTGTTTCATGAATTCATTATTAAAACCATCAGGACAAGGGGATTTATCATTTGGCAGATCTTTAATGACCTCTTCAATCTCCTCATCAGAGAAAGGTTTTTCCAAAGAATCCTTTTCCTCTTGCCTTAAGCATTCCCCAGCCAAATCATTAAGATTGAAGTGCATTTCAGGCTTATCAGAAGTACCCAATCTATCTTTAAAGGCATTCCATAGGAGATTTGCTTTGCCATCATGATAAAAAATCTCATCATTAGAAACATCCTTAAGCATAGAAATGTAGTTATGCCTAAAACTGATGGTAGCTCTGGAATGAAAGAATTTTGTGTTTTCATCACCCAACTTAACCCATTTAATTTTCCCCCTCTGCTTCCAATAAGTATTTTGGTCTTGTAACAGAGAAATTATAAGATTTTTCAGGAGATCTCTGAGATTCTATTCTTGAACAGTAAGAGTTCTCATTTCCTCCAAGACATCCAGAAAATCAATGGTGGCATTAACATTGCAGATTTGTGATTTCAGGCAGGGAAGCTGTTTTGCCCAGAGCTTCAACCCCCTTCTCACATTTTTGAATTTAGCATTGATTTTTTTTGCAGAGTCCTGAAAGCCCACAGGAATATTCCAGGCATTTTGAACAATAGCTTTAAATTCCTTATGATGCATCCAATGATTTTCAAATCTAAACACCTGGGCCTTGGGAATCATTGTGCCAATGGAAATGACACAAGGAAAATGATCTGAAGTAGGTTTTGTAAGAGGAGCAACAAAAGTTGAGGGAAAACTCTGAGTCCAGGAAGCAGAAGTAAAAACCAGTCCAACCTTTCGAAAAGGGGTTCTTTTTGCATGTTACTCCAAGTAAATTTTCTACCTTTAAGGGGTATTTCTATGAGACCCAAATTATTAATGGCTTCATTGAAGAGAAGCATACCATTCACATCCCCACCCAATTTGTTTCTATCAGAAGGCTATCTACAGAAGTTGAAGTCACCCACAATGATCCAGTCCATATCATCAGGCATATCAATATTCCCAAACCAGTCCAAAAAGTCTGATTTTTTTCAGGTAGACATGGCCCATAAATATTGGTGAGGATCCAGGATTCATTGGACAAGAGAGATGTCAAGGTGATGGAGATGGAGAACTCATTGTGAAAGGACAGATACCCAGAGAACAGAGAACTATTCCAAATGGTGATCAAACCTCCAGAGGCTCCTCTAGAGCGAAGAAATTCAAAATTGGTAAATTTGGGGGGGGGCAGAAATTTTTTAATGTAAGAGCTGTAAAAATCTTCTCTCTTAGTTTGTTGAAGACAAATAATGTCACAGCCAGACTCCTCAATTTTATTTCTGAGAGCTATCCATTTTTTTCAGAGTTAACCATCGGGTCAGCTGCTTGGATACTTCATCTCCCAGCGAGGGATCGAGGCGAAACCGAAGAAAATCCGGGCCATCATGGCCATGGAGAAGCCGAAGAACCTCAAGGGTGTCCAGCAGCTCGCAGGACGAATAGCGGCATTGAGCAGGTTCATCAGCCGCATGGGCGAGAAAGCCCTGCCATTCTACCAACTGCTACGCAAGGCAGATAAATTCGAGTGGACGCCTGAAGCGGACGACGCATTCGAATATCTAAAGCGACTGCTCTCCACCTCGCCCGTCTTGGTTACGCCAAAGGAGCAAGAGCCCCTACTGTGTACATAGCAGCCACACACCAGGTGGTAAGCACCGTACTGGTGGTCGAACGACCCGAAGAAGGCAAGACCCATGGGGTCCAACGCCCAATCTACTTCCTCAGCGAAGTATTGACGCCAACAAAGCAATACCCTCACTACCAGAAACTCGCCTACGACATGTTTATGACGGCTCATCGGTTGAGCCATTACTTCCAGGAGCACCAGGTGATGGTCGTCAACGAAGTACCCCTGGACAGCATTCTAAACAACCCAGAGGCCACAGGACGCGTGGCCCTGTGGGGCATCGAGCTGTCACCCCTAGACATCGTCTACGAGAAGGGACTCGCAATCAAGTCTCAGGTCCTCCCGGACTTCCTTGTACACTGGATGGAGCTGCAGCTGCCAGACACCCCAGACATGTCGCAGTCATGGACGATGCATTTCGACGGCTCCAAGCGCGAAGCTGGAGCATGAGACGGGGTCATACTGACCTCCCCGCAGGGAGACAAGATGAAGTACGTCCTTCAGATGAAATTCCGAGCTTCCAACAACGAGGCCGAATATGAAGCCCTCATCCATGACATGAGGATGGCAAAGATCTGCGGCGCAACGCGCCTGGTCATCTACGGTGACTCCAACCTCGTCGTCCAACAGACGATGAATGAGTGCGACGTACACACCAAAAACATAATCGCGTACCGCGCACTCTACAACTCACTCGAGGGAGAATTCGACGGCTGCGAGCTTCAACACGTTGGAAGAGAAAGCAACGAGGAGGCCGATAGACTCGCCAACATCGGCTCCACCTGCGCAAGGGTGCCACCAGGTGTGTTCCTCAAACAGATCTGCGTGCCATCCATCAAACAGAAATTCCCCAAGGGATCACCCGAAGAAGTAGAGAACTCGGGGGCTACGCTACCCGAAGGTCATGAAGGACCCGAAAAACTGGACACACAAGTCACTACGGTCAACCTGATGCAGGTCATGGCAGTCGAATAAACCTGGACACGACCGTACCTCCAGTACTTAATAGATGGAGAACTACCTGATAGCCCGACATATGCCCGACGCATATCTCGCCGGTCAAAAGCCTTCACCATCATCAATGGCGAGCTGTACAAGCGCAACATTTCGGTTGTACTACAAAGGTGCGTCACCATCGGTGACGGGAAAACCATACTTCAAGACATCCACGAGGGCACCTGCGGCCATTACGCAGGCAGTCGCTCCCTTGTCGCCAAAGCTCTACGAGCTGGATTCTACTGGCCAACAGCCATGAACGACGCAAAAGACATCGTTCGAAGATGCAAAGGGTGCCAAAGGTTCGCTGACAAACCACACGTACCCGGGTCAGAGCTAAGGCCCATACCTTTGGCCTGGACCTTCGCCCAATGGGGCCTTGACATGATCGGCAAACTACCAAGGTCCTCGAAAGGGGGGCACGTTTACCTCTTGGTCGCAGTTGACAAATTCACCAAGTGGATCGAAGCAATGCTGGTCACTAACCAAAAGGGCAAGACTGCCGTCAAGTTCTTTGAATCCATTGTCTACAGGTTTGGTGTACCGCATAGCATCATCACCGACAATGGATCGAACTTCATCTCCAAAGAATTCCAAGACTTCTGCGAAGGCCTCGGAAGCAACATCACATACGCCTCCGTGGCGCACCCACAAACGAACGGGCAGGTGGAAAAGGCCAACGGCCTAATCGGTGCTGGCATCAAGAAGCGCCTCATGTGTCCACTCGAGCGACTCGCCGGAGCCTGGACGAAAGAGCTACCCTCCGTCCTATGGAGCTTGTGTACCATGCCAAACAACTCCACCGGCTACACGACGTTCTTCATGGTGCACGGAGCCGAAGCCGTGCTACCAGCCGACGTACGCTACCAGGCCCCCCGGGTTGTCGCTTATAGCGAAGCCGAATCCACGGCTGCACTCGAAGACGCCGTCGACACACTCGACGAAGCACGAGACATTGCAGCAGCTCGATCAGCGGCGTACCAGCAGAGTCTCCGCAACTACCACAGCCGACGGCTGCGCCCAACGTCCTTCGTCGAAGGAGACCTCGTCTTGCGACTCAAGAAAGAGCGACCGAATAAATTTGAGTCACCTTGGGAAGGACCCTACATCTTCACCGAAGTCATCCCAGGTGGCGCCTATCGCCTCAAGCACGTGGAGTCTGGAGTCGCATACTCCAACCCATGGAACGTCGCACAGCTGCGACGATTCTACCCCTAGCTACCTACCCCTTTACTTTCAATAAGGCTATTCAGCAAAGGCTACTTAGCCGAACAATGTACCTCCTCCATTACGATATAAATAAAGCTAAGTGAGTCGCCCCAAAAAGTTCCTCTTTCTATTCGCACTTTTACTTCATGCTACAAACGCACTCGGGGGCTCCCCCCACCTCACGATTTCGTCGACTGAGGATAACACGTCTACGCCTAAGTAGCTGACCACGTCAGGATAACCAAAAGGACACATATGCGAACAAAGAACTACGTGCTCCAACAACCAAACCTTTATAACAAAGGGCAAAACACGCCCAGTCACATATATACAAATTTTACATTTATCTCTTTATAGGCACTACCTATTCTGAAGAATAACCTGAGCACGCTGCTCAAATAGATCTACGATCTCTTCGGCATACTGCCTTACAGCCGCGTAATGCGGACGCATATCCCACACACCACCATCTGGTCGAGGGGGTGGCCCAGCCGCTACAGCGGGCAGATCTACATCAGGGCGATGTAGCCTCACAAGGGACAACGCAGCCTTCACTCTTGTGACGAGCTGATGCCGCACCAACTCCTTGACACGATTCACGTTCTGAAACTTCGAGAGAAGACCAGAAAGGGTTGTTGGCGCAGCATCTAGCGAAAACATCACATGCAGAACCAACGCGAACAAAGTCTGCACCAGACGAAGCACCCGCGATACTTGGTGAACGCGATCCTGCACCGTCGCAAGAACCATAGCACGGTCACGATCCATCCAGAAGAACCTGCCGGCTTCCATGTCCTATTGAGTCAAACAATTGACCCGAACAGCAACACGCTCCTGCTCCTCCCTTGGAGCAAGGTTAGCACCAACAATACTTGCACAAAAGTAAGATGCAATGCTAGCAGGCGCATTCGAAGAAATGGGCAACAGCTCAAAAAACTTACACTGAAGCTGCTCAGATAATCGAAGCAATTCCGCCATCAAGTACTCCTCTCTGGCAGCACCGCGATCCGCCTTGGACTTCCAAACGTCGGCATGGCCATGCACCCCAAGCAACTCTTTCTCGAGACTACGAACACGGTCTCAAAGAAAAGCAAGCTACGACGAATCATCCAACGATGGCCGCAGCCGCGCTGCAGGCGAGGTGTCAACGGGATCAGTACCCGAAGGACCCTAGATCAGCAGAAAGGCAAAGACATGAACACGCAGACGAAGGAGCACATAACTCAACAAATTCATTAAGTGCATCAAAATCCACTACGTGGCACAAGGATTTTGGTCATCAAAATAATTACAACAAAAGAGACTACAACTATCCTACAACTACAGCGCCTAAGACGCGGCACCCTGAGTAGCTTCAGAGCCGGATTGCCTCGCCTTGGCTTCCCCCTGCTGCTGTAGCGCGTACTCGGCCAGCAGATCAATCAGCTTCGGCCCATAATGCTTACAGCGAGCAGAATAGGTAGCGAAGGCTACCTTGGATCCATCAGCAGTCGTCGGCATCCGGGAAGTGACCTGGGGAAGGTCCAGCTCCGCTCCAGCCGCCAAGGCCATTGCCAGCCCGACGGATGCACCGATGCCCTTCTGCTTGCGGTTGTATGCCGCAGGTGCTTCGGCTGACAGCGCCTCCGCCAGAGCATCAACATCATCAAGGTCCGCGCCCTTGGGGACAAGCTCCTTGTAGAAGCGCCCAAGGACCTCCTTGGCCTTGGCAAGCGAGTTGACGACGGTGCCGCAGCGATCTTCAACCGCCACAACAGCATCATCCAGAGCACTCCCGTGCTCTAGAGCACCGCGATCAAACTCGATGCCCGCGGCATCTAAAACAGCAAGGAAGAAGAATGAACAACAGCACCTCGAAAGATAAACAAGGAAACCAAAAGAAGACGGCGAAGATACTCACCCGAAACAGCCTTGTCAGCCGCCATAAGCTTGCCGGCCACCTCTCTCAAGTGCGCAGCCATAGCGGTGGCAAGCTGCTCCTCGCGGTCTGTGGCCTCCCGCTGTAGGCGCTCCCTATCCTCGGCCGCAGTGGCCAGCTCCAGCTCGAGGCGCTCCTTCGCACCAACGGCGACCTCGGCCTTCTTCTCCGCATGACCGAGGCTCTTTTTGAGAGCATCAATCTCACGAAGGGAGGTGTTGTGCTCCTCTGCATTCAAATAATACAAACGTCGGATAATAAGACAAGAATACAAGAAGACGCAAATATCTAGGCATAAAAGTACCTTGAAGCTGTTTGAGGCCGGCCTCCAGCGCCAGGTGCTGCTGCACCAAACGTTTGGCATCCTGCAGAAAAGGCTGCAGGAAAAAGACCTACTAGTCAAGATAAGGACTCGAGGGCTACGCCCAAAAGAAAGAGCAGAAGCAAAATACACACACGAAAATGCTCGGGGGCTCCCCCAAGACCCTAAGGAAGAACAAGCAACAAAACTCTTTTACAGATGCTCGGGGGCTTCCCCCATGGCAGGAGGCAGAACTACTCACATGATCCGATGGCGACTCCGAAGGTCCGCTTGTAGCCTTGTGAGGCACAACCACCTGAACCTCCTGCGGAGAAGGGCCTAGAGCAGCATCTTCAGAGGTAGCCACCATCTCAGGAGGAGGAGACGCGACTTTCGACTCCCCCATCATCTCCCGAGCACCATCGCTGGAGGAGTCGTTGGAAGAGTGCCTACACAAGGACAAATTAGCACAATTACAAAGTAAATAGGCAAGAAAAAGCAGTGCAGGACAAAGTAAATTTACGAGTCAAGCTCGCTCAGGTTGAAGACAGGAGGGGTCCTCCGGAATTTCTTCTCCTCTTTCTTATCTTCCTTCTTCTCTTCCTTCTTTTCTTCCTTCTTCCGCTTTGCCGGCGGGTTCGGCGCCACAACCCGCACGGGAACGACAGGAATCGGAGAGGAAGAGCCTACATGCCCATCTCGTAGACGTTCAAGACACAGTGGGTTCCTAGGAGTTGGAGGAGTCGAGGCATCCGAAGACTTGCTGGAGCTCCATGACTGTTTGCGAGTGTGGTCTTCGCTCGACTCGTTAGCCTCTTCAGCCGGAGACCGCGCCGATGGCAGCTCGGACATGGAATCCACCACATCATTATCTGGAGCATCCGGAAATACTTCGGGTAATGGAGGCGACATGCCCGACACCTTGAAGCTCTGCACAAGAGAAGAAAATTTGTTAGCAAACAAATGCAAATACAATGCAGTCGAAAATAGCGCTACGCGCACGGATCTACACCAGTCGAACAGGAAGCGAAGAAGAAAACGGAGAAGTCATATACTTCCCCGGGATATCCTCTCCAGCCTTGAACTTCAGCAGCGAACGAAGGTTTTGGAATTATGCCCTAGAGGCAATAATAAAGATGTTATTATTATAATTCATGTTCATGATAAAGTTTATATTCCATGCTAGAATTGTATTAAGCGGAAACATTAATACTTGTGTGGTTTGTGAACAACACCGTGTCCCTGGTACGCCTCTAAGGACTAGCTCATTGATTAATGATGGTTAAGGTTTCCTAACCATAGACATGAGTTGTCAATTGATAATGAGATCATTTCATTGGAGAATGGTATGATGGACAGACCCAAACTAAGCAAAGCAATTAGATCGTTTCATCGTGTTCATCTTTGCGAAGCTTTTCCTATGTCAAATATTGTATTCCTTAGACCATGAGATAATACAACTCCCTGGTATCGGAAGAAAGCTTTAAGGTCATCAAACGTCATCCTATGAGAGGGTGATCATAAAGGTGTCTCTCAGGTGATCAGAAAGTATCTGTTGGGTTGTATGTATCGAGATGGGATTTGTCCCTCCCAAGTCGGAGAGATATACTTCGGGCCCACTCGGTAATCGATATCAACACCGCTTGCAAGCATGTGGTTAAGGAGTTAATCACAAAGTGATATCGGATTACGGAACGAGTAAAGTACTTGCTGTGAACGAGATTGAACTAGGTATGACGGTACCAACGATCGAATCTCGGGCAAGTAAAATATCGCGAGACGAAGGGAATATATATATGGGATTGTTTGAATCCTGGCATCGTGGTTCATCCGATATGATCATCGATGAATGTGTGGGAGTCAATATGGGTTCCTAGACCCCGCTGTTGATTATTGATAGAAGATCATGTCTGCATATTCTCGAACCCGCAGGGTCACACACTTAACGTATCTCGACGCTAGGATAGATTGGATAATTGGTTTATGAATTTTTGTTCGGAGTCTCGGATGGTATCCGGGATATCACGAGAGGTTCCGGAATGGTCCGGAGAATAAGATTCATATAAGGCAATGCAGTTTTTGGAGTTCGGAATTGTTTCGGGTTAATCGGTATTGTACCAAAAGCTTCTAGAACCTTCCGGAAGGGGATCAACGTGGCCCCACCTTCCGGGAGGGGGCATGGGCCTATGAGGGAGTGTCCTGGCCGCATTGGGCCAGGGGCACAAGGCCCCATAGGGCCCAGCCGATCCTAGAGAGTTTAAATCGTTTAAACTAGAGATAGGGTTTCTAGAAGAGGGGAGAGTCCATGCCCCCCCACTCCTTATCCTTTGGGCTTGGGGGAGGGGCTAGGGCTGCGCACCCCCCCTCTATATAAAGAGGGCTGGGGGCGCACCAAACCCCTACACCTCTCCTTCAAACCCTAGCCACCTTGCTAGCTTTCCTCTCTCCCTCCCGACTGTTTGTAGGCGAAGCCCTGCGGCAGAAATTCTCCACCATATACACCACGCCGTCGTGTTGTAGACCCAATCTACCTCTCCACCATACTTGCTGGTCCGAGGAAGGAGGAGACGTCGAGGTGCTGCACGTGTGCATCTCACGGAGGCACCGCCACTTGTGGTGCTAGATCGGATCGGATCGCGAGGAGGAGAAGCGAGTACGACTACATCACCCACGTTCCGACGAACGTTCCACTGTGCGAATCTTCAAGGGTATGAAGATCTAATCCAATCTCTCTCGTTGTTTGCATCTCCTAGATTAGATCTTGGCTTTCCCTCTGTTCGCTCCGTAGAAAATTTTGATTTACTATGCCGCGAAACCCTTCAGTGGTATCAGAGCTAGATCTATGCGTAGATGTGTTTCACGAGTAGAACGCAACATGGTTGTTGCGGGCGTTGATGTTTTCTGTTGCAAGCCTCTTGTTTGTGTTCTTCTTATGACGCGGGATAGTGAGATCGAAGCGGTCCAGGCCAACCTTACGCGACGTCGTTCGCGAGACCGGCTCCGCACTTGACGTGTGGCTTGTTCCACACATGCGGCTGGTGGATGTCAGTTTCTCTCACTATAGTTGTCATGGGATTAACACCGGAGTTTTGCAACCATAATATCACCGTTGTGGCTTTCCGTAGGTAAGAATCGTTCTTAGCATCTACTCCCATAAGCCACGTAAAACATGCAACAACAAAGTAGAGGCGTCTAACTTGTTTTTGCAGGGAGTGTTTTCTGTGATATGGTATGGCCCAAGATGTGATGTGTATAATGTATGCGATGATCATGTTTTGTAATGTTTCACGACTTGCATGTCTATGAGTACACAACCGGCAGGAGCCATATGGTTGTCTTTATAATTGTGTATGACCTGCGAGTCAACTTCTTATACGCCATGTAATAGCTTTACCTTATCGCTAAGTAGTTAGAAATAGTTGTAGTTGCTATTCATGGTGGAGGCAATCATGGTAGAGTGATGGAGATCATGCCGGAATGCACAAGATGGAGATCATTGCGCGAAGATTGGCTATACCATGTCACATAAAGTTATATGCATGTGATGTTTATCCTTTTATGTATCTTATTATGCTTAGATCGCGACGGTAGCATTATAAGATGATTCCTCACTTAAAGATCAAGATAAAAACTGTGTTCTCCCCAAGTATGCACCGTTGCGAAAGTTCGTCATGTCCAAGCATCACGTGATGATCAGGTTCTATAGACTCTACGCTCACATACAACGGGTGCAAGCCAGTTTTGCACACGCGGAAATACTTGGGTCTAACTTGACGAGCCTAGCATGTACATACATGGCCTCGGAACACAAGAACCGAAAGGTTAAGCATGAGTCATATGAATGATATGATCGACACTTTGTTGTCCACCATTGAAACCACATCTCTTCTCGTGAAGATCGGATTAGGTGTGGTGAATTTGGATCGTGTTCACTAAAACAACTTGAGGGATGTTGAATTTAGTGGGAGTTCATCTAGTAATTTGATTAAGTTGAACTATTTATCATGAACATAGTCTAAATTGTACTTGCAAATACTGTAGATCCCATGGCCAAGTCCAACTTCAACTTCAACGTTTTTGATGAGATAGAAAAGCTTAGAAACAATGGGTCTAACTTCACCAAATGGTTCCGCATTCTGAGAATCATTCTCGCTGGCGGACAAAAGGACTATGTCCTTGAGAAAGCGCTAGGTGACGCCCCTGCTATAGATGCGCCGGCTGATGAAAAAGCTGTTTATCAGTCGCGCAAGGATGATTATGATTTGATTAAGATCTCCATGTTGTATGCTATGGAATCGGATCTTCAAAATCGTTTTGAAGAGTATCCCGGGCCCTTTGAGATTCTTGAGGAGCTGAAAACTATGTTTCAGACTCAGGCCCGTTCTGAGAGATATGAGATCTCTAAGAAATTCTTTAGCTACAAGATGGAGGAAGGGAGTTCCGTTAGTGAGCACGCCATTAAGATGTTGGGCTACACTCAACGCCTTGAGCAACTGGACTGCAAGATTCCAGAGGAGCTCAAGATTGACACTCCTAGCTACAAAAGTTTTGTAGTTGATCACAATCAGATTGGTTCCACTGATATGATCACTAAGCTCTTCGCTAAGATGAAAGTGGCGGAGGTGAACATCAAAAAGAATAATCATGTGTTGATGGTCAACAAGCCCCCCACCTTCAAGAAAGTTAAGGGTGCAAGGAAGCCCTTCAAGAAGGACGGCGGCAAGCGCAATGCTCCTGCTGAGAAGAAGCTCAAGTCTGGTCCTAAGCCGGACACTGAGTGCTTCTATTGCAAGGACAAGGGTCACTGGAAGCGCAACTGTCCGAAGTACTTAGCGGACAAGAAGGCTGGCACCATCAAAGGTATATTTGATATACATGTTATTGATGTTTTCCTTACTAGCCCTCGTTGTAGTGCCTGGGTATTTGATACCGGTTCAGTTGCTAATATTTGTAACTCGAAACAGGAGCTACGGAATAGACTGCGGCTTGCGAGGGATGAGGTGACGATGCGCGTTGGCAACGGATCAAGAGTTGATGTGATGGTCGTCGGCACGCTCTCCTTAGTTTACCTTCGGGATTAGTTTTAAACCTTAATAAGTGTTATTATGTGCCTGCGTTGAGCATGAACATTATTTCTGGATCGTGTTTATTGCAAGACGGTTATTCATTTAAATCGGGGAATAATGGTTGTTCTATTTATATGAGTAACATCTTTTATGGTCATGCACCTCTTATGAATGGTTTATTTCTTCTAAATCTCGAAAGGGATGAAACACACATCCATAACATTGAGGCTAAGAGATGCAAAGTAGATAGTGATAATACTACTTATTTGTGGCACTGTCGTCTAGGTCATATTGCTGTAAAGCGCATGAAGAAACTCCATTCTGATGGACTTTTGGAGTCTCTTGATTTTTGAATCATTTGACACATGCGAACCATGCCTCATGGGCAAGATGATCAAAACCCCGTTCTCCGGAATGATGGAGCGAGCAACGGACTTGTTCGAAATCATACATACCGATGTATGCGGACCGATGAGTATTTCGACGCGCGGTGGATATCACTATTTCCTTACTTTTACCGATGACTTAAGTAGATATGGGTATATCTATTTAATGAAACATAAATCTGAAACATTTGAAAAGTTCAAGGAATTTCAGAATGAAGTGGAGAACCATCATAACAGAAAGATTAAGTTTCTACGATCCGATCGTGGAGGTGAATATTTGAGTTATGATTTTCTCACGCATCTTAAAGCAAGTGGAATCGTTTCACAACTCACGCCACCCGGAACACCACAGCACAATGGTGTGTCTGAACGCCGGAATCGAACCCTATTAGATATGGTCCGATCAATGATGTCTCTTACTGATTTGCCGTTATCATTTTGGGGTTATGCATTAGAAACCGCTGCATTCACTTTAAATAGGGCACCATCTAAATCCGTTGAGACAATACCATATGAACTGTGGTTTGGTGCTAAACCTAAGTTGTCGTTTCTTAAAGTTTGGGGATGCGAAGCTTACATCAAGAAGTTGATGCTGAACAAGCTCGAACCCAAAGCGGAGAAATGCGTCTTCATAGGATACCCTAAGGAAACAATTGGGTATACCTTCTATCACAAAACCGAAGGCAAAGTGTTTGTCGCAAAGAACGGTTCCTTTCTTGAGAAGGAGTTTCTCTCGAAAGAAGTGAGTGGGAGGAAAGTAGAGCTTAACGAGGTTATTGAACCTTCTCTTGAATTGGAGAGTAGCGCAGCACCTGAAATTGTTCCAGTGCCGCCTGCACCAACAATAGAGGAAGCTAATGACAAGGATCATGAAGCTTTGGACGATGCTTCTACTGAACGTCGCAGGTCGACAAGGTCGCGTGCCCCTCCTGAGTGGTACGGCAACCCTGTCTTGATTGTCTTGTTAGTAGAAGACAGTGAACCTACGAACTATGAGGAAGCGATGATGAGCCCAGACTCTGAGAAATGGCTAGAAGCCATGAAATCCGAATTGGGATCCATGAGAGAAAACCAAGTATGGACCTTGGTGGACCCTCCTAGCGACCGAAAGGCCGTTGAGTGCAAATGGATCTTCAAGAAGAAAACGGACGCGGATGGTAATGTTACCGTCTATAAAGCACGGCTTGTCGCGAAAGGTTTTCGACAAGTTCAAGGTGTTGACTACGATGAGACTTTCTCTCCCGTAGCGATGTTTAAGTCCATTCGGATTTTATTAGCAATTGCTGCGTTTCATGATTATGAAATATGGCAGATGGGTCAAGACTGCGTTCCTCAATGGCAACATTGATGAAGAGTTGTATATGATGCAATCCGAAGGTTTTGTCGATCCTAAGGATGCTAGTAAAGTATGCAAACTTCAGCGTTCCATTTATGGACTGAAGCAAGCATCTCGGAGTTGGAATCTTCGTTTTGATCAAGTGATCAAGAGCTTTGGATTTGTTCCAAATTGCTATGAAGCTTGTATCTACAAGAAAGTGAGTGGGAGCTCGGTGACGTTTCTGGTACTATATGTGGATGACATATTGATTATCGGAAATGACATCAACATGCTTAACGATGTGAAAAGTTATTTGAACAAGTGTTTTTCAATGAAAGACCTAGGTGAAGCTGCTTATATATTGGGCATCAAGATCTATAGAGATAGACAAAGACGCCTGATAGCTTTAAGCCAGAGTACATACCTAGACAAAGTTCTGAAAAGGTTCAGAATGGATAAGGCAAAGAAAGGTTCAGTGCCTATGTTGTCAGGTAAGATATTGAGCAAGGCTCAGTGTCCAGCTACGGTAAATGATAGGGAAGCTATGAGCAAAGTGCCTTATGCCTCGGCCATAGGTTCTATCATGTATGCCATGCTGTGTACTAGACCGGATGTGTCCAATGCTCTTAGTTTGACGAGCAGATATCAAAGTGATCCAGGAGTGGAACACTGGACAGCCATGAAGAACATCCTAAAGTACCTAAATAGGATTAAACAAATGTTCTTAGTCTATGGGGGTGATGAACAGCTTGTCGTAAAAGGTTACGTCGACGCTAGTTTTGACACCGACAAGGATGATTCCAAATCTCAGACAGGATACGTTTATATTTTGAATGGAGGAGATGTGAGCTGGAGAAGCTGCAAGCAAAGCGTGATCGCGGGATCTACAGTAGAAGCGGAATACATGGCTGCTTCAGAAGCGTCAAGTGAAGGAGTTTGGATCAGAAACTTCATCACTGAGCTTGGCGTGGTTCCAAGTGCATTGGACCCACTGGAGATATTGTGTGACAACACTGGCGCCATAGCACTCGCTAAGGAACCAAGATATCATCCAAAGACCAAGCATATCAACCGCAAGTTTCATATAATCCGAGATTATATTGCAGATGGAGATCTGAAGATTAGCAAAGTACATACAGATCTGAATGTCGCAGATCCATTGACTAAACCTCTTCCACGTGTAAAACATGATCAACACCTCAGTGCCATGGGTGTGAGATTGTTACCAGATGTAAACTAGATTATTGACTCTAGTGCAAGTGGGAGACTGTTGGAATTATGCCCTAGAGGCAATAATAAAGATGTTATTATTATAATTCATGTTCATGATAAAGTTTATATTCCATGCTAGAATTGTATTAAGCGGAAACATTAATACTTGTGTGGTTTGTGAACAACACCGTGTCCCTGGTACGCCTCTAAGGACTAGCTCATTGATCAATGATGGTTAAGGTTTCCTAACCATAGACATGAGTTGTCAATTGATAATGAGATCATTTCATTGCAGAATGGTATGATGGACAGACCCAAACTAAGCAAAGCAATTAGATCGTTTCATCGTGTTCATCTTTGCAAAGCTTTTCCTATGTCAAATATTGTATTCCTTAGACCATGAGATAATACAACTCCCTGGTATCGGAAGAAAGCTTTGAGGTCATCAAACGTCATCCTATGAGAGGGTGATCATAAAGGTGTCTCTCAGGTGATCAGAAAGTATCTGTTGGGTTGTATGTATCGAGATGGGATTTGTCCCTCCCAAGTCAGAGAGATATACTTCGGGCCCACTCGGTAATCGATATCAACACCGCTTGCAAGCATGTGGTTAAGGATTTAATCACAAAGTGATATCGGATTACGGAACGAGTAAAGTACTTGCTGTGAACGAGATTGAACTAGGTATGACGGTACCGACGATCGAATCTCGGGCAAGTAAAATATCGCGAGACGAAGGGAATATATATATGGGATTGTTTGAATCCTGGCATCGTGGTTCATCCGATATTATCATCGATGAATGTGTGGGAGTCAATATGGGTGCCCAGACCCCGCTGTTGATTATTGATAGAAGATCATGTCTGCATATTCTCGAACCCGCAGGGTCACATACTTAACGTATCTCGACGCTAGGATAGATTGGATAATTGGTTTATGAATTTTTGTTCGGAGTCTCGGATGGGATCCGGGATATCACAAGAGGTTCTGGAATGGTCCGGAGAATAAGATTCATATAAGGCAATGCAGTTTTTGGAGTTCGGAATTGTTCCGGGTTAATCGGTATTGTACCGGAAGCTTCTAGAACCTTCCGGAAGGGGACCAACGTGGCCCCACCTTCCGGGAGGGGGCATGGGCCTATGAGGGAGTGTCCTGGCCGCATTGGGCCAGGGGCACAAGGCCCCATAGGGCCCAGCCGATCCTAGAGAGTTTAAATCGTTTAAACTAGAGATAGGGTTTCTAGAAGAGGGGAGAGTCCATGCCCCCCACTCCTTATCCTTTGGGCTTGGGGGAGGGGCTAGGGCTGCGCCCCCTCCTCTATATAAAGAGGGGTGGGGGCGCACCAAACCCCTACACCTCTCCTTCAAACCCTAGCCACCTTGCTAGCTTTCCTCTCTCCCTCCCGACTGTTTGTAGGAGAAGCCCTGCGGCAGAAATTCTCCACCATATACACCACGCCGTCGTGTTGTAGATCCAATCTACCTCTCCACCATACTTGCTGGTCCGAGGAAGGAGGAGACGTCGAGGTGCTGCACGTGTGCATCTCACGGAGGCACCGCCACTTGTGGTGCTAGATCGGATCGGATCGCGAGGAGGAGAAGCGAGTACGACTACATCACCCACGTTCCGACGAACGTTCCACTGTGCGAATCTTCAAGGGTATGAAGATCTAATCCAATCTCTCTCGTTGTTTGCATCTCCTAGATTAGATCTTGGCTTTCCCTCTGTTCGCTCCATAGAAAATTTTGATTTACTATGCCGCGAAACCCTTCAGAAGGGCCCTGTCGAGATCTCCCTGGGAGAATTTCTCAGCTAAAACCCTCGTCGGATCACGGCGGCCAGCATAAAGGAACATCGGGTGCACCCTAGCCAGGAATGGCTGCACCCGACGCTCAAGAAACGTGCGGATGATATCCACACCGTTCACTTCCTTCTCCGGAATCAACTGGAGATCCTCCACTCGATGATAGAGAGCCTCTATCTCCGCTACCTCGCCATCCTAGATCTGGTTTTTCTAGGACCTCTTCGGCTCGATCTTTTGGGAGGGGTCGAAAGGAGCAAGACCAAAATGCTGCCCAACCACTGTGGAGTCGCAAATATAAAACCATCTCCTCCGCCAGTACTGGACAGATTCAGACATGGAAAAAGAAAAGAAAAGTAGATTAGGTTTGAGGGATATGATGCAACCCCCAATGGTATAAACACCATCCGAACCAGATTGCCTCTACACGGAATAGAGTTTCCGGAAGAGACCAAAGTGCGGCTCGATACCGAGCCAGCACTCGCAGAAAGTGATAAAACAAGAAATGTGAAGAAGAGAATTGGGGGAAAGATGATGCAATTGGACATCGTAAAGAAAAAGCAGTCCACGTAGGAAGTCGTGGACTGGGAAGGAAAATCCACGAATAACGAAGGCAAGGAACATAACCCTAAACCCAGCGGGGGGACGGGGGATTACCTCGTTGCCTGGGAGTTTGACGGCCTCCCAATCCTGCGGGATCAAGCCCCGCTCGCGAAGCTTGCGGAGATCACTCTCCTGCATCTCAGATTGCCGCCAGCCACCGTCGGTGACACGGGTAGTGGCGGCACTTTTCTTCCCTCCAGCAGCACTGGTACCAAACGCAGAAGAAGACTTCTTCGACTTCCCCATCGCAGTACGGCGCCGCCGGCGGCGGGAGCGCAGGATGGAAGAAGGAAATGTGAAAGGATATTCCAACGCGCAGCAAGAACTCTCAGAGAACAAGGAAGCAGTGAAACAAGAATAGCTGCGGTGAAAACAAACTAAAGTTTTCCCCAATGATTATAAAGACGAAGACGATGCACGACAACCGTCCATCGAGAAGACCTAACGCCAACGGCATGATCTGGCCATACACGTGTCAGCATCGCAATGAACCGTCGCTAACACGCCGTCCACTACGCGCGGAAATCGAGTCGACGCCGTAATTGTCTCCACGCCACGCGTGACCGGTCAATTCAAGGTCAGAAAGTGGGACCCATGTTCGTCCAGTCAAGTCATCTCTGGCGCAGCAGACGCTTGAGGTCATCGATCGTCAGCACTGACGTCATCAAAAGCCACACTAGCAACAGCTACAATTTCTTCGTCTTCAAAGCTAAGAATACTCACTCGAATCTATGATTCGACCAATTACTCGGGGGCTACTCCTATCAGGAGCGCTGGCCGCGCACCCGAAAAAAGAACAACACGTTACAGCACTGAACTGTTTTCTTCGAGTCCTACGTCGAGTCTACGACTCCAATACGGACTCGGGGGCTACTCCCATAGGGAAGATGGATTTAAGCATCCGAAAATTTTTGTGTCCTACGGACCTGACACTAAACAACGGCTGAATTAAAGTCCCCGCTCGAGTCTACGACTAGAACAGACACTCGGGGGATACTCCCATAGGGAGCGCTGGTCGTGCACCCTATAAAATTTCGACTGCAATCCTTCGGATCACTACGCAAAAACTTTTCGGCAACTCTGCCCCAACTAAACGCTAAGTGAGTTAGCATTCTCCTTGGCTACCCGAAACATCTCCGCGGTGATAAAATTCGGATGCTCTGTCTGCGACAAAAAGATAAGACCTACAGATATCATTTGATGGCCTAGTAACGCACATGACTGCGCTCTGCTAGTATAAACCCGTGCCAACAGGCGCGATGAAAAATCCCGACGGACGCGTTGGGTACATCAATTAAATTCACTGGAATTCCACTCGTGTAAGTCCTCCGTGGCCTGAGTCGAATTACACCAGCATATATTCTGGGTTCGAGTCGAGGGACTCGAACCTGAAGAAGGTCGTGTTGTTTTGTCCTAAGACAGTTAACTGACCCTGATCCGTCGGGAGAGTTAGGCACACGCATCAACAATCCCTACACATTTCTCTTGAAAGACAGAGTTGCACCCGAAGGATTGAAGAGTCCTTCGGGTGGCCAAGGCCCAAGGAAGGACAGAAAGGTTTGAGATCCCCCGATTGGGATATAGCTCACGTAAGGTGGTCTACTATTTTAGAAAAATGGGATGGTATCATTCTGTTGACATGGTTATACCTCGTGGGTACACGATCTCAGCATACCTGGTCCAGCCCAAGGAAGGCCCATGGCAAATATACGCCGGCCCATCAAGATTTTCGGGTGGCCAAGGCCCATGACGCCTTCGGATCCTTGAAGAGCAAGACTAGAGTAGATAGGAAATTCAAAGGGGTAAACCCTAGAACCTGTAACCGACTAGATCTGTGCCTAGGACCTTCTTAAGTCTATATAAAGGCTAGGAGGGCACGACCTAGATCTCTCTCTCATACTTCCGCATACGCACCTTCACGCCAGATCGCATCTGTGCACCCCTGTAATCACCGGTTCCGCCGTAATCAAAGAGCAGACAAGCAGGAGTAGGGTTTTCCCTCCGGGGGCCTGAATCTGGGTAAACCTCGTGTCCCGTATTGCTTGTTTGCTAACCGTTCCGCAATCTCCAGCATCCCCATCTTCTCCAAAACCCAAGTCCATAACAATGGGCATTGACGAGATCAAACCTCGTCATCTGTAACTGCATTTTGGTGGCTGCTTCATAAAACGACCCGTCTTTTTGCGCTCGGAAAATAGAAAATGGCTTTTCCGAGCGACGAAAAGGAAAACTTCCTCCTGCAACATTGTTCTACATCCCAATATACACATGCATGCACTATATGGGCACCGTATCATAAACTATGCCGTGATTCAACATATAACATCCGTCTCTTGGACCGAAAACCATGAAACCTCGAACATGATAGGTCATTTCATGAAGGTTTTCTGGAGACATAATCAGTATACCAAGTTTGATATTTTTCCTTGCTACTATGTCACATAATATCACACCACACGAAGGATTTACATTGTTCGGACCTTTTTTGAAATTTTTATGCCCGTTTTGAATTTTTTGCCGTTTTAAACTTAGGTCAAAACGGCGTGCGTGAAGATAGGGGATGAGAATGTTAGAACTTGCATTGGATCTCTGAAAAAACGACATATTGTGAGTCTAAAAATGATTTTTTCAAAAAATCACGGACGTTAGATCATGTACCTGTAGTTCAAACCGGACCCACTTCCTACCGATTCAGTAGACATTTGTCTTTTTCACCCGGGAAGGACAGAAAGGTTTGAGATCCCCCGGTTGGGATATAGTTTACGTAAGGTGGTCTACTATTTTAGAAAAATGGGATGGTAGCATTCTGTAACTGCATTTTGGTGGCTGCTTCACAAAACGACCCGTCTTTTTGCGCTTGGAAAATGGAAAATGTCTTCTCCGAACGACGAAAAGGAAAACTTCCTCCTGCAACATTTTTCTCCATCCCAATATACAGATGCATTCACAATATGGGCACCGTATCACAAACTATGCCGCGATTCAACACATAAACATGCCCGTTTTCCCGCCATATCCCACTGCTTCCCGCCATGTTTTCCCGCCCTTTCCCTCTGAACGGTGCTTTTAGTCCCGGTTGTAGCCACTAACCGGAACTAAAGATATTTCCTGCCATATCCCACTGCTTCCCGCCATGTTTCCCAACCTTTCCCTCTGAACGGTGCTTTTAGTCCCGGTTGTAGCCACTAACCGGGACTAAAGATATTTCCCGCCATATCCCACCGCTTCCCGCCATGTTTTCCCGCCCTTTCCCTCTGAACGGTGCTTTTAATCCCGGTTGTAGCCACTAACCGGGACTAAAGATATTTCCCGCCATATCCCACTGTTTCCCGCCATGTTTTCCAGCACTTTCCATCTATATATAGGCCGACCACGCCATGGCTATCCATACATCCACACCTTCCTCTCTCACAACTATGGACATTGCCTACTGGGCCATTCTGACCCTCGAGGAGACCCAGGCGTTGTGGGCCTCCAACTACCCTTGACCGCCGGGCTACCGGCCACCCGTCGGCTGGATGCTGAGCGCTGGAGGGGTTCTTGTCCCTGCTGTGCCTCAAGGCTCCTCCCGACAGGCGGCCATCACGAACCACTTCTACCACGAGCTCACGCCGGAGCAGCGGATGGATTCCCAGTGGGATCCCGACAACTATCACACCTGGAAAGCCTTCTTCTCTAACCGATGGGAAAGGGAGCTCGCCAGGTACGAGGGTGATAGCCCGCCCCCGGTAAACCACAATGAAGCCGGTCGGCGTCTGTGGTGGGCAAATCGTACTATCATCAGCGTGATGCGCTACATCGCCGGGGGAGACCATCCTCGCCTGCAATGCCCACAAGTCTACCCGCCACAGAGCCACTAGAAGGCCCCTCCCCGCCCGGCGGTAGCGGCATCGTCTTCCAGGAGACTCCTCTCCTGCCTGCCGTGAATCCGTGGCTGGAATGGCAGGTTCCCCCGGTATATGCCATGGTTGGGCTGAGGATCTCTGGAGTGGCAGGTGACGATGACGATGACGATGATGATGACGATGACGAAGAAGACCCTGAAGCTGTGTACTATAGGACTAGGCATGATTATGACTAAAGGGGGTGGCTTTAGTCCTCAGTGTTAGCTAGTCCCGGTTTGTCCCGGTTTTTAATATTAATAAATGTCTAAGTGTTACCTAGTCTACAATTTTGGTACTTGCCTACAACAATCTTAGAAATTCCTTTATTAACCATGGAGCATCTTCCTTTAATAAATGAAAATAGGATTAATTCACAAAAAGGTTTAATACATTACATCACCAACATACATATCTAGTGTTTTGGTTCTCTTCTTGTCCGTAACCATGGAGCATCTTCCTTATTTAGCGATATGCTTGGGTCAGTTTTCACTTTGAATGGCGGAATTTCATGAAATTTGTCATAATCTTCTGACATGTCTGTCCTGTCCTCAACTCCCACCATGTTTCTTTTTCCTGAAAGAACTATGTGGTGCTTTGGCTCATCGTATGATATTATATTATTTTGCTTATCTTTCCTTTTTCTCGGTCTACTAGACATGTCCTTCACATAGAAAACTTGAGCCACATCATTGGCAAGGACGAATGGTTCGTCTCCGTACGCAAGATTATTGAGATCCACTGTTGTCATTCCGTAAAGCTGGTCTACCGTTACCCCACCTCCTGTCATCTTGACCCATTTGCATCGAAACAATGGGACCTTGAAATTAGGACCATAGTCAAGTTACCATATGTCCTTTTTCCCATTCTCGCCCGTTGCATCAAATCGGACACCACTGTTTTGGTTGGTGCTCTTTTTATCTTGGGTGTGCGTGTAAAATATATTCCCATTGATCTCGTCCCCTTGGAAAGTCAATATAGTTGAAGATGGAGACCTGGACAACAAGTACAACTGATCTCCAACAGTGGTGTCATTCATGAGATGTGTCTGCAATCAACCGCCGAAAGTCTTCATGTGTTCATCTCTAATCAACCTGTCAGACTGCCCCGGGTAGTTCGAGCGTACAATATTCTTGTGTACCTCGATATATGGAGCCACCAAGGTGGAACTTTGCAGAATTGTATAGTGTGCTTTAGTGAAAGGATGTCCGTCCATACATATCTTTGCTTTCTTTCCTAGCGTGCCTTTTCCACTAAGTCTCCCTTCATGCCGTGATTCAGGTACACCGATCGGCTTAAGGTCAGGAATAAAGTCAACACAAAACTCAATGACCTCCTCTGTTCCATATCCCTTGGAGATGCTTCCTTCTGGCCTCGCACGGTTATGGACATATTTCTTTAAGACTCCCATGAATCTCTCAAAGGGGAACATATTGTGTAGAAATACAGGACCGATAATGGTAATCTCTTCGACTAGGTGAACTAGAAGGTGCATCATTATGTTGAAGAAGGATGGTGGGAACACCAACTCAAAACTAACAAGACACTGGACCACATCTTTATGTAACCCTAGTAGACTTTCTGGATCGATTACCTTCTGAGAAATTGCATTGAGGAACGAACATAGCTTCACAATGGGTACTCTAACATTTTCTGGCAGAAGCCCCCTCAAAGCAACCGGAAGCAACTGTGTCATAAGCACGTGGCATTCATGAGACTTCAGGTTCTGGAATTTTTTCTCTGCCATATTTATTATTCCCTTTATATCGGACGAGAAGCCAGAAGGAACCTTGATACTACTCAGGCATTCAAAAAAGATTTCCTTCTCTTCCTTGGTAAGAGCGTAGCTGGCAGTACCTTGAAACAACTCTGGATGCCTGACTTCTCGGTCTTTCATACGTTGTTGGTTCTGTCGTGCTTCTGGTGTATCTTTATTCTTTCCATACACTCCCAAGAAGCCTAGCAGTATCACACAAACATTCTTTGTCAGGTGCATCACGTCGATTGCAGAGCGGACCTCTAAGACTTTCCAATAGGTTAGCTCCCAAAATATAGATTTCTTCTTCCACATGGGTGCGTGTCCGCCAGCGTCCTTCGGAATGGACTGTCCGCCAGGACCCTTTCCAAATATTACTTTTAAATCCTTCACCATATCAAATACAGCATCACCAGTACGACAGACATGCTTACTCCGGTGATCTGCTTCACCATTGAAATGCTTGCCTTTCCTTCTTAGGGAATGCGTGGGCGAAAGAAAACGACGATTCCCTATGTACACATTCTTCTTGCACTTATCCAAATAAATACTTTCATTGTCATTTAAAAAGTGTGTGCATGCATTGTATCCCTTGTTTGTCTGTCCTGAAATGTTACTAAGAGCAGGCCAATCATTGCTGGTTACAAACAACAATGCTCGTAGGTTAAATTCCTCACGTTTGTGCTCATCCCACACACGTACACCTTGTCCGTGCCACAGCTGTAAAATTTCTTCAACTAATGGCCTTAGGTTTACATCAATATCGTTGCCGGGTTACTTCGGGCCTTGGATGAGCACTGGCATCATAATGAACTTCCGCTTCATGCACAACCAAGGAGGAAGGTTATACATACACAAAGTCACAGACCATGTGCTATGACTGCAGGTATGCTCCCCAACGGGATTCATGCCATCCGTACTTAGACCAAACCATAAGTCTCTCGCGTCACCTGCAAAGTCCAGGTACTTTCTCTCAATTTTTCTCCATTGCGACCCATCAACGGGGTGTCTCAACATCTCGTCTTTCTTACGGTCTTCTTTGTGCCATCGCAACAATTTGGCATGCTCTTCATTTCTGAACAAACATTTCAGCCGTGGTATTATAGGAGCATACCACATCACCTTGGTGGGAACCCTCTTCCTCGTGCGCTCCCCCTCAACATCACTAGGGTCATCTCGTTGGATCTTATACCGCAATGCAGTGCATACCGGGCATGCATCCAAATTCTCGTACTGCTCACCACGATAGAGGATGCAGTCATTAATGCATGCATGTATCTTCTATACTCTAATCCTAGAGGGCAGACAACCTTCTTTGCTTCGTAAGTACTGGCGGGCAGTTCGTTATCCTTTGGAAGCAGTTTCTTCATTATCTTCAACAACTTTTCAAATCCCTTGTCAGGCACACCGACCTCTGCCTTCTATTGCAACAATTCCAGTGTGCTGCCTAGCTTTTTGTGGCCATCTTCGCAATTCGGGTACAAAAATTTGTTGTGATCATCTAACATCTGCTCAAATTTCAACCTCTCCCTTTCGCTATCACATTCTCCCTTTGCATCAGCAATGGCCCGACCAAGATCATCATCTGGCTCATATGATGCACGTTCTTCTGCTTATTCTTCATCATTCTCTTCCATTGTAGTACCACCGTATTCAGGGGACATAGGATATCTATCATCATTCTCTTCATCTTCGTTGTCTTCCATCATAACCCCTCTTTCTTGATGCTTGGTCCAACAATTATAGCTAGACATGAAACCGAACCAAAACAAATGGCCATGAAGGACTCTTGAGGAAGAGTATTCCTTCTGATTCCGACACTCACCACATGGACAACACATAAAACCATTCCGCTTGTTTGCCTCTGCCACAACGAGAAAAGAACGCACGCCTTTAATGAACTCGTCAGAGATTTGGTCAGCGTACATCCATTCCCGTCTCATCTGCATTTTATAAGTGCATCAAACAAAATCACGATGCTTAGAGTAGTACTAGTCTAAAAATAAAAGAACACATCGTATACATCAAACAAGCACTGATTTAAAAACTTTCTACTACATCTTTAGCACCAACCGGGACTAAAGGGGTTGCGGCAGGCTGGGGCCGACATGAGCCCGTTTAGTCCCGAATGGTGTCTCCAATCGGGACTAAAAGTGGGTGACGACACTATATGTCGTGAGTGGACACTATGCCAGTGAGTGGCGACACTGTTTCAGTGGATGGCGACAATATGACAGGGGTGAGTGTCAACATTATGTCATGAGTGTCGACACTATGTTGTGCTGCTTAATATATAAATAGGCTTCCTTGTGAACTATCAACTACAAGCAAGATCGTGTGCGAGACCAGGGACACCACTACGGCGGAGCTTCTCAAAGATGTCTTAGGACCTCGTCCTCATACATCTTCGAGGAGCTCGCCGTAGAGGCACTCCCTGTTGGAGATATGCCCTAGAGGCAATAATAAATGTAGTTATTATTATATCTTTGTGTTTATGATAAATGTTTACATTCATGCTATAATAGTATTAATAAGGAAACATTAATACTTGTGTGATTTGTAAACTTAAATTGAAGTCCCTTGTAAAGCCTCTGTATATTACTAGCTTGTTGGTTAATAAATGATTGTGGTTTCCCTATCATGAACATTGAGATGTTATTAACAACAAGATCATATCGTTATGAGAATGATATGATGGACATACTCCTATAGATAAGCGTAGCATAAAGATCAAGTCATTTTAATAGTTCAATTTCTATATGCTTTATGATACATAGTAACCTAATTCCTTCGACCATGAGATCATGCATATCACCTTCACCGGAAGGATGCTTTGATGACATCAAACACCACACCGTAACTGGGTGGCTATAAAGGTGGCATTGAGTGTTCAGAAAGTATTGGTTGAGACACATGGATCAAGATTGGGATTTGTCCATCCATATGACGGATAGATATACTCTAGGCCCTCTCGGTGAAATGTCATCCAATTATCTTGCAAGCATGTGACTGGCTCACAAGGGATCACATATCACGGGAACGAGAAAAGAGTACTTATCAGTAACGAGGTTGAACTAGGTATGCAGAGATACCGACGATCATAACCTCGGATAAGTAAACTATCGTGAGACAAAGGGAAATTGGTATCGTATGTAAGTGGTTCATTCGATCGCAAAGTAATCGTTGAAATATGTGGGAGCCATATGAATTTCTAGATTCCTCTATTGGTTATTGTTCGGAGAAGTGTCTCGATCATGTCCGCATAATTCACGAACCGTAGGGAGACACACTTAAGGATTCGACGTTGTTTGAGTAGTTATGGAATGATAAATAAGAGACCGAATGTTGTTCGGAGTCTCGGATGGGATCCGGGATATCACGAGGAGATCCGGAATGGTCCATAGAATAAGATTCATATAAGGAAAGTCCTGTTTCGGGGTTGGAGAATGGTTCCGGTGTTTTCATCGGGAATGTTCTAGAAGGTTCCGGAACGTCCGGCACTCCGAAGGGGAAGGGTACATGAATGTGTCATACCAAGTGGGAATGATTGCATCATGTACTAGGTGTCATCGCTGAACAAAATAAAGGGGTTTAATCAAATGCTAGTTTGAAAAGTCAAACGGCTATTTTGGGAAGTGGAGGGGAAGGTGGAAACCGAGTTGGGGAGGAGTTCCTCCCCTCCACCGCCGTCCCCCTTGGGAAACCGAGTTGGGGAGGGACTCCCCTCCCCTGGAGCGCCCCCTCCACCTATATAAGGAGGGGCAGGGCTGCCCCTCCTAGCACGCAACACCTCCACCCGCAAACCCTAGCCCTAAGCCACCGGCCCTCCTGCAGCCGCCGCCGCCCTAGGGCAAGCCGCCGCCGCCTAGCGAACCCTAGCCGCCGGCCAAGCCTCCTCCTTGGTGTGTCTAAACCCTAGATCGCTGAGGAGCTCTCTCATAGTCCACCATACTCGCTCCGTCTTAAGGCGAAGCCCTTCGAGATCTCCCCTCTACTTCCGGTACCACGCCGTTGTGCTGCCGGAATCGCGAGGAGAGTGCTACAACCTCCGCTGCCTGCTGGAACAAGGGAGAGGAAGGTCTTCATCAAGTACCGAACGTGTGACCGACTGCGGGAGCGCTGCCGGAACGCAGCGCCGGAAGGATCGTCTACGCGATCTTGAGATCAGGAAGAGTACGACTACATCACCCACGAGAATCCGCTCTCGTTAAACACTTTGGAATCTTCGAGGGTGAGTTATTCCATCGACTCGTTGCTACAATCTAGTAGATAGATCTTGGCTTGTTTGTTTGTATGCGGTAGAAATTTTTTGTTTTCCATGCTATGAAACCCTACAGTGGTATCAGAGCTGTGTCTATATGTAGATCTGTTGCACGAGTAGAACACAATGGTCATTGTGGGCGTTGATGCTTTTATTGTCGATTGCTTCTTGTGTACTTTGCATCTTGCGGGATGTTGGGATGAAGCGGCCCGGGCTAACCTTACATGACATCGTTCATGAGACTTGCTCCACGCTTGACATGCAACTTGTATTGCATAAGTGGCTTTGCGGGTGCCTGTTTCTCCCAACATAGTTAAGATTCAATTTCCAACGGGTGATTGTCAATACTAGTATCAATGTTGTGGTTCATGTTCGTAAGTTAGAACGACACTTATTGAAAGCCCCAAACCACGTAAAACATGCAAAGAACGTAGAGGCGTCTAACTTTGTTTTGCAGGGGTGTGCTGTGATGTGATATGGCCATGATTGTGTTTATATTTGATGTATGCAATGTTCCTTATTGTAAGTTGGCAACCGGCAGGAGCCATATGGTTGTCTTTAATTTTGTTAAGACCCGCGTGTCTATTCAAAGTACTTGT
The DNA here is from genome assembly GCA_910589765.1 of Avena atlantica. NCBI lineage: Eukaryota > Viridiplantae > Streptophyta > Magnoliopsida > Poales > Poaceae > Avena > Avena atlantica. The sequence goes on along the minus strand of OU342736.1, from coordinate 42,047,385 downwards.
AATAGTTGAAGCCGGTGGACGACAACCATGGAGAAGCGTCATTGACCTTGATGCAATGCCGGTGATGATGGAGATCATGTTCGTGCTTGAAGATGGAGATCCGAAGCACAAAGAAGAAAGGCCATATCATATCACATATTATGAATTGCATGTGATGTTAATCCTTTATGCATCTTGTATTGCTTAGTTAACGACGGTAGCATTATAAGATGATCCCTCATGCACATGAATTTCAAGTCATAAAGTGTTCACCCTTAGTTAGCACCGTTGCTAAAGCTTGTTGTTTCGAAGCACCACGTGATGATCGGGTGTGTTAGATTCCGCAAGTGTATACAACGTGAGCAAGCCAGATTTTCTCATGCGGAAGCTATGGTTTGATCTTGACGATCCTAGCATGTACAGACATGGTCTCGGAACACGGATCACCGAAACGTAAAGCATGAATCATATAGTAGATATGATGAACATGTCGATTGTTTGCCATTGAAACTATATCAACTCTCGTGATGATCGGTGTTGATGTGGTGGATTTGGTTCGTGTGATCACTAAAACAATGTGAGGGATATTGTTTTGAGTGGGAGTTCACCTAGATTAATTTAACTATTAATTAGAACTCAATTTGTCATAAACTTAGTCTAAACTATTGCAAATATGTTGTAGATCAATGGTGGCCCCTACCATCAATTTTAATGCGTTCCTAGAGAAATAAAAGTTGAAAAACAATGGAAGCAACTTCGCGGATTGGTTCCGCAATTTGAGGATTGTCCTCACAGCTGGTAATTTGACCTATGTGCTGGATGCACCGCTGGGTGACCCACCTGCAGCTACTGCTACCGATGAAGTAAAGAATGTTTACCTCGCTCAGAAGACTCAGTACTCAACAGTTTAGTGTGCAATCTTGTATGGTTTAGAATCGGAGCTTCAGAAAAGGTTTGAGAATTCAGACCCACATGATATTGTCCGTGATCTCAAATTGATCTTTGAGACTCATGCGGCAATTCAGATCTATGAGGCTTCTGAAAAGTTCTTTAACTGCAAGATGAAAGAGGGCAGCTCTGTCAGTGAGCATGTGCTTAAGATGTCTGGGCACGCAAACAAACTTCAAAGCTTGGGTATAGTGATTCCTAATGCTTTGGGGATTTATCGTGTCCTACAATCACTACCACCAAGTTACAAGAACTTTGTGATGAACTACAATATGCAAAACATGAACAAGAAGTTGCCAGAACTGTTTGCAATGTTAAAATCTACAGAAGTGGAGATCAAGAAAGAGCACCAAGTGTTGATGGTCAATAAGACCACCAAATTCAAGAAAGGAAAGTCTAAGCAAAAGGGACACTTCAAGAAGGGTGGTAAGAAAGTTACCGCGCCGACGAAGAAGACCAAGGCTGGACCTAAGCCTGATACTGAGTGCTCTTACTGCAAGGGAGAAGGTCACTGGAAGCGGAATTGCCCAAAGTACTTGGCGGATTTGAAGAACGGCAACATCAAGAACAAAGGTATATCTGATATACATGTTATTGATGTGTATCTCACTAGTACTCGTAGTAGTGCCTGGGTATTTGATACTGGTTCGGTTTCTCATATTGTAACTCGAAACAGGTGCTACAGAATAAACGGAAGCTAGCGAAGAACGAGGTGACGATGCGTGTGGGAAACGGATCAAAGGTTGATGTGATCGCGGTAGGCACGCTACCCCTTCATCTACCATCGGGATTAGTTTTATACTTAAATAATTGTTATTTGGTGCCTGCGTTAAGCATGAACATTATATCGGGATCTTGTTTATTGCGAGACGGTTACTTGTTTAAATCCGAGAATAATGGTTGTTCCATTTATATGAGTAATATGTTTTATGCACATGCACCTTTGATAGATGGTCTATTCTTATTGAATCTCGACAGTGTAAATACACATATTAATAACATTGAGGCTAAACGTTTGAAAGCGAGCGATAACTCGACCTATATGTGGCACTGTCGTCTTGGTCACATTGGAGTGAAGCGTATGAAGAAACTCCATTCCGATGGAATTCTTGAATCACTTGATTTTGAATCATTTGAAAGATGCGAAGCATGTCTGATGGGTAAAATGACTAAGACTCCATTTTCTGGTATGATGGAGCGAGCTACGGACTTATTGGAAATCATACATACCGATGTGTGTGGTCCAATGAGTGTAGCATCGCGCGGTGGTTATCGTTATGTTCTTACCTTCACGGATGACTTGAGTAGATATGGGTATATCTATTTCATGAAACATAAGTCCGAAACTTTTGAGAAGTTTAAGGAATTTCAAAGTGAGGTTGAGAATCAACGTAACAAGAAGATTAAATTTCTACGTTCTGATCGTGGAGGTGAATATCTAAGTTACGAGTTTGGCGAGCATTTGAAGAAATGCAAAATACTTTCACAATTGACACCGCCGGGAACACCACAGCGTAATGGTGTGTCCGAACGTCGTAATCGAACTCTCTTAGATATGGTTCGTTCTATGATGTCACTTACAGATTTACCGCTATCATTTTGGGGTTATGCATTAGAAACAGCCGCATTCACTTTAAATAGGGCACCATCTAAATCCGTTGAAACGACACCGTATGAATTATGGTTTGGGAAGAAACCTAAATTGTCGTTCCTTAAAGTTTGGGGTTGCGAAGCCTATGTAAAGAAGTTACAGCCGGACAAGCTTGAACCCAAAGCGGAAAAATGCGTCTTCATAGGATAACCGAAGGAAACTATTGGGTATACCTTCTATCATAGATCCGAGGGCAAAATCTTCGTTGCCAAGAATGGATCCTTTCTAGAGAAGGAATTTCTCTCGAAATAAGTGACTGGAAGGAAAGTAGAACTCGACGAGGTTGTCGAACCTTCTCTCAAACTTGCGAGTAGCGCAGCACCGGAAGAAGTTCCTATGGTGCCTGCACCAATAAGAGAGGAAGCTAATGATGATGATCATGAAACTTCGGTTGTAGTTGCTACAGAGCCTCGCAGGTCAACGAGAACTCGTAGCACTCCAGATTGGTATGATCCCGTTATGAGTGTCATGTTGGTGGACAACACCGATGACCCTGCGACATATGAGGAAGCGATGATGAGCCCAGATTCCAATAAATGGCAATAAGCCATGAAATCCGAGATTGGATCCATGTACGAAAACCAAGTATGGACTTTGGTGGACTTACCGGATGGCCGGAAGGCTGTCGAGAACAAATGGATTTTCAAGAAGAAAACAGATGCTGATGGTAATGTTACTGTCTATAAAGCTCGACTTGTCGCAAAAGGGTTTCGACAAATTCAAGGAGTTGACTACGATGAGACTTTCTCACCAGTAGCGAAGCTAAAATCTGTGAGGATTATGTTAGCAATCGCTGCATATTATGATTATGAGATATGGCAGATGGATGTCAAAACAGCATTCCTCAATGGAGACATTGATGAAGAGTTGTATATGATGCAACCCAAAGGTTTTGTCGATCCTAAAGATGCTAACAAGGTATGCAAACTTCAAAGGTCCATCTATGGATTGAAGCAAGCATCCCGAAGTTGGAATCAACATTTTGATAAGGTGATCAAAACTTTTGGTTTTATACAAACTTATGGAGAAGCTTGTATTTACAAGAAAGTGAGTGGGAGCTCTGTAGCATTCTTAATACTATATGTAGATGACATATTGTTTATTGGGAATGATGTAGACCTTCTTAATAGTGTCAAGGAATATTTGAATAGTAGTTTTTCTATGAAGGATCTTGGCGAAGCAGCTTACATATTAGGCATAAAGATTTATAGAGATAGATCGAGATGCCTAATATCATTGTCACAAAGTACATATTTGGACAAAGTCCTAAAGAGGTTTGGAATGGAAGATAGCAAGAAAGGGTTCTTTCCCATGTTGCCCAATACGACCTTGAGTAAAACTCAAAGTCCGACAAAGGCAGAAGATAGAGAAAGGATGAGTAAGACTCCCTATGCCTCAGCCGTAGGATCTCTAATGTATGCCATGCTATGTACTAGACCCGACATTGCATATGTTGTTTAGCAGATATCAAAGTGATCAAGGAGTGGATCATTGGACAGCGATCAAAAACATCCTTAAGTACTTGAGAAGAACTAAGGATATGGTTCTTTCTTATGGAGGTGATGAACATCTCGTTTTTAATGGTTACACCGATGCTAGTTGGAACACCGATCCAGATGATTCTAAATCACAATCTGGATACGTATTTACTTTGAATGGTGCAACAGTTAGCTGGAGGAGTACAAAGCAAAGCGTTGTGGCGAGATCTTCAACTGAATCGGAATACATGGCTGCTTCGGAGGCTTCACAAGAAGCGATATGGATGAAAGAGTTCATTACAGAGCTGGGTGTGGTTCCTAGTGCGCTGGACCCAATGTCTATCTACTGTGATAACATGGGCGCCATAGCCAATGCGCAAGAACGAAGGTCACACAAGAAGCTGAAGCACATCAAGCTACGTTTTCACGCTATTCGAGAACATGTACAAGATGGGGACATAAAGATTTGCAAAGTACACACAGATCTGAATGTGGCGGATCCATTGACTAAACCTCTCCCGAGGGCAAAACATGACCAGCACCAAACTGCCATGGGTGTTCGGTATATTACCATGTAATCTAGATTAGATGACTCTAGTGCAAGTGGGAGACTGTTGGAGATATGCCCTAGAGGCAACAATAAATGTAGTTATTATTATATCTTTGTGTTTATGATAAATGTTTACATTCATGCTATAATAGTATTAACAAGGAAACATTAATACTTGTGTGATTTGTAAACTTAAATTGAAGTCCCTTGTAAAGCCTCTGTATATTACTAGCTTGTTGGTTAATAAATGATTGTGGTTTCCCTATCATGAACATTGAGATGTTATTAACAACAAGATCATATCGTTAGGAGAATGATATGATGGACATCCTCTTATAGATAAGCGTAGCATAAAGATCAAGTCATTTTAATAGTTCAATTGCTATATGCTTTCTGATACATAGTTACCTAATTCCTTTGACCATGAGATCATGCATATCACCTTCACCGGAAGGATGATTTGATGACATCAAACACCACACCGTAACTGGGTGGCTATAAAGGTGGCATTAAGTGTTCAGAAAGTATTCGTTGAGACACATGGATCAAGAGTGGGATTTGTCCATCCATATGACGGATAGACATACTCTGGGCCCTCTCGGTGAAATGTCATCCAATTAGCTTGCAAGCATGTGACTGGCTCACAAGGGATCACATATCACGGGAACGAGAAAAGAGTACTTATCAGTAACGAGGTTGAACTAGGTATGTAGAGATACCGACGATCATAACCTCGGATAAGTAAACTATCGTGAGACAAAGGGAAATTGGTATCATATGTAAGTGGTTCATTCGATCGCAAAGTAATCGTTGAAATATGTGGGAGCCATATGAATTTCCAGATTCCTCCCTTTGGTTATTGTTCAGAGAAGTGTCTCGATCATGTCCGCATAATTCACGAACCGTAGGGAGACACACTTAAGGATTCGACGTTGTTTGAGTAGTTATGGAATGATGAGTAAGAGACCAAATGTTGTTCGGAGTCTCGGATGGGATCCGGGATATCACGAGGAGATCCGGAATGGTCCGGAGAATAAGATTCATATAAGGAATGTCCTGTTTCGGGGTTGGAGAATGGTTTCGGTGTTTTCATTGGGAATGTTCTAGAAGGTTCCGGAATGTCCGGCACTCCGAAGGGGAAGGGTACATGAATGTGTCATACCAAGTTGGAATGATTGCATCATGTACTAGGTGTCATCGCTGAATAAAATAAAGGGGTTTAATCAAATCCTAGTTTGAAAAGTCAAACGCCAATTTGAAAAGTCAAACGGCTATTTTGGAAAGTGGAGGGGAAGGTGGAAACCGACTTGGGGAGGAGTTCCTCCCCTCCACCGCCGGCCCCCTTGGGAAACCGAGTTGGGGAGGGACTCCCCTCCCCTGGAGCGCCCCCTCCACCTATATAAGGAGGGGCAGGGCTGCCCCTCCTAGCACCCAACACCTCCACCCGCAAACCCTATCCCTAAGCCGCCAGCCCTCCGGCAGCCGCCGCCCTAGGGCAAGCCGCCGGCCAAGCCTCCTCCTTGGTGTGTCTAAACCCTAGATCGCCGAGGAGCTCTCTCATAGTCCACCATACTCGCTCCGGCTTAAGGCGAAGCTCTGCGAGATCTCCCCTCTACTTCCGGTACCACGCCGTTGTGCTGCCGGAATCGCGAGGAGAGTGCTACAACCTCCGCTGCCTGCTGGAACAAGGGAGAGGAAGGTCTCCGTCGAGTACCGAACGTTTGACCGACCGCGGGAGCGCTGCCGGAACGCAGCGCCAGAAGGATCGTCTACGCGATCTTGAGATCGGGAAGAGTACGACTACATCACCCACGAGAATCCGCTCTCGTTAAACACTTTGGAATCTTCGAGGGTGAGTTATTCCATCGACTCGTTGCTACAATCTAGTAGATAGATCTTGGCTTGTTTGTTTGTATGCGGTAGAGATTTTTTGTTTTCCATGCTACGAAACCCTACACTCCCTAATATGTGAAATTAGTTAGCTCCACCAGCATACTAATTTAGCTAGAAAATATATGAACTGAAAGATGGTGTGCGAGAGCAGGGACACCACTATGGCAGAGCTTCTCGAAGATGTCTTAGGATGCCTCGTCCTCAGACATCTTCGAGGAGCTCGCCATAGAGGCACTCCCTAATTTAATTTGGTAGCTCCTTGGCGTGTTCATGTTTTTGTTCTTAATTTCTTGCTTAACTGTCCGATGATTAACTAAAATGCTAGGGCGCCACTATATATATGTGTGCCTTCATAGTTTTGGTACTTATTTTTGTTTCAATGCATTTTGTGACGACAGGTAGAAGAAAGAAGAATATTTTGTTGCTCGACGGTGACATGATGCACTGTGAACCGACCGGATTTTAAGACAACGTGTCAAACCAAGATATGTATATAGGATGAACTCATGTATCTATGTGCTTCGATGAATCAAATGAATTTCGAGAACTATATGTGCCAAATTAACCAGATATACAGAAATAGAACCCACACAAAATCTATCCATTTCTAGAGCATGAAATGAGCTAAAACAAGCAATGCGAGCTGAAATGATGAAGTTGCTAACCTTTTAGGACCATTGGTAGATGTGGAGCCAAAAAATCTTTACAAATCTTGAGAAAAATGGGGAAGAACTCGAGCTTGAGGGGAGAAATTTGAGAGAGATGATTGTGTGAGCTTGAAATGGCTCGGGCTGGGAAGGGGAAGAAGATATAGTCGATGGCTTTAGTCCCGGTTTGAGAAACAAACCAGGGCTAAAGGTCCACGCATCTGCTCTTTTCCAACGCCAGACCCTTTAGCCCCGGTTTGTTAAACGAACCGAGGCTAAAGTTTCCATACGAACCGGGGCTAATGTCTTCTGGTCCCTGCGGCCGTTTCTAGCCGTTGGGACCAGTGCAGTACCAAACCGGGACTAATGCTCTGGACCAAAGGTCCGTTTTCTACTAGTGATATGTCATAAAAATTTATATCATTGAGAAACGCTTTTAAATATCAATCGCGTGGTATAGTTTTGTGACATGTAACTCATGTTTTATTGATAAATTTTATGGTTAATTTTTTTTCAAACTTCGTGTTAGCCCAATAAACCAGTACGGAGAAAGTAACTCAGTTTATTTTTTTTATTGCCAAGACCATCGTCCCCGGCCACCGCCGCCGTTAGGACGTACCCGTCCCGTTCGGTTTCTCTCCGGCTGCCGCCTTGGATTCAAATCAGGCCGTGAAGGAGAATGGACCACTGAGAGGGGGTTACGATCGACACGGAAAATCAGAAACGCGTAGGCGACTCCTGACTCTGGTGCCACGACCGCCGCTGCTGTCCCCGACGGTCATCCGCTCGCCGGCTGTGAGATCTACGGATGGGTCTTGCTTCTTCTCCCTAGGATACGATGACGAGGAAGGAGACGTCGCCTCGTCCATGCTAGAGCTGCCATACGCAGCTCCTTCTTCCTACTCTCTTCTACCTCTCACAATCTCTCATGAACACACACGCACGCACACACACCAAGGATCAAGGAAGAAGAACACGAAGACTTTTCTCAAAACACACTTCCGTGGTGAGCACAAGGACTATATTTTTATTTTGCCCTCACGGTCACTCTATTCTCATTCATTCCTTAAAACAGGCTTTATGCTCCGGCTTTATAAATAAAGCCACAGCCAAATAGATAAGGACTCTTCTCACTGGTAGAAGAGGGCCCATGCGTCCCGGTTGGTAAGGGCCATTAGTCCCGGTTGCCCAACCGGGACGGGGCAATCGGGACTAAAGCTCTAACCTTTAGTCCCGGTTGCCCCACCAACCGGGACAAATGGGGCACACGTGGAGGCATCAGAGCGCGACGAACCGGGACTAATAATCTGCTGCCGCGGCAGAGATTTGGCCCATTTCTCTGCCGCGGCATAAAATTCATTTTGGCACATTTTGTTGCCGCGACAGAATTTTCGCCACTTTTTGTGCCGCGGCAGAGAATTCATTTAGGTTGTTTTATTGTTTATTTAGTGTTTTGCACTTATCAATGAAGGAACCTTATATTACACAAGATCATCATGACAACATTACATTCAATACACGGATCGAGTTCATGCACTACATACAAAAGTTGTTATTCGATGCTACCGGCCAATTTCTTGAAAGTTGCTATTTTTACAATTCCTATTGTCTATACACAGCCGAGTAGTATTCCCCTTGTGTGTTTAGGACTTCTGCATCCAAGAATCCCGCCAATTCCTCCTGTATTGCTCGTATGCGATCCTTTGGCAGAAGACCGCCCCGTAGACGTTCGATCTGATTTAAAAAAGGAGTCAGCCTATATGAATATGAAACTAAACACAATTTGATTGCAATTAAAAACTATAGAAATTGTTTACGTACGTGGAGTTGCTCTAAATTTCTGCCCTTCTCATCGCACGTCTGCCGGATGAACTCGCATACATAGTATCCACATAGATTGTTACCTGGTCCCTGCGTCAGGCACTTTACGACAACAGAGTTCAATCAAAATAATAATCAAGCATGATAATAACTGTATCAAAACTAGAATCAAAGAGATGCGCGGATATAGCTAGTGGTGCTTACATCTAGTGGTTGAAATGTAAGCTCCTCTTTCCAAACACCCCTAGCCTTCTTGGTGAACCGTTTCCAAGCGCTGCCCGGCGTAGAAAACGAATAAAATAAGTTATTAAGTACTTGATATCATAAAATTCACGAACGTTGCCGATATAGTGTCGTAATGATTAGAATTACCGCTGGAGAAGTATCTGCATGTCCTTCCACGTCTCAAGGGGTTTATGTTTCGAGTCCATGACTAGTACACGCCCTTTGTCAAGTTGAATGATTAACAGAATATAGTGGTACCTGCGAATGCAGAACTAATCAATTATATACTTAACATCGAGTAAGCGAAATAGAAAGTGTATACAAGACAATAACACTCACTGGAAGTTGTAAGGAAATAGTATTTCCCTTTTGGTTTCTTGAAACCTTAACGCGTGTACTATATTATCCTCCGTATCCTGGGGCTTATTTTGAGATTAGCTTCATGAACCCAATATGGGTCAATGAAGCCAATGTCATAGATTTGTCCTCTGCTGCATTCGAGAATCTTCATTCTGCATATTAAAGTATGATTATATACATGCAATAAACAAAATAATATAGATTGAGACTAAATTAATTACAGAATTAGTACTTACAGATAATAGGCACTCATGATCGATTTGTCCAAGGCGTCTTGATTGAATAATTGAAATAGTTCATCAAATTCAATGGATATCATGTCATCCTTATTTTTCCCATGATGCTTTTTTGTAACCCTCAGCACTATCCAGTTAGCCCCGGCCCTTGTGGCATGCATGTACCAGTTATGCAATCTGCGCATTTTTGTTGGAAGATTGTTTACCTCCTCAGGTTTGACGAGAAGTTTTCCGTACTGGTATTGGTATGCTACTTCACTCACGGGGAAGAACTCTAACTGGGATAAGTACTGGGCAATACTCATACCTTGAGCAGCGGCAGCTTCTCCGTATTGTGCAACTACCTCTGGATCATACTGCTCTTCGGCCCCATATTTGCTCGACCCCACATTGGTTTGAGAAATCACCTTGAGTGGGGCGCAAGTCTATTTTGCTTGTTCTCCGAGCTGGGCAACAGATTTCCCGCTTGCATCAGTACTGCTCTTCGAGGCTTTTTGTGCTGCATGTGACTTGAGAATAGAACGCTCATAGTCTGATGACAGCTTTGGCTCGGGTTGATGAAGAGTCTTTAGAATTTTCAACACTTTGGCTTTTTCTTCTTTGGTGCTGGGGAACTCTGTCTCTTTCGGCCGCCTCAGCTTAGCGAAAAACGCTGTCGTTTCCGCATCAACGATCGCCGCAGTCTCCTCTTCAGTACAGTCATAAGCTCTCTTGGGAGGAACCGTTGGTACTTTTGGAAGAGGCTCTTGTTTACGTTTCGGCGATCGCTTACGACGCACAGTAGCGGTACGCTTACACTTTTTATCCTGAGGCGCCGGCGATGGCTCCCACGGCGATGGCTGCACCGGAGATTGGTGAGGCGACGAAGCCGGGTGAGGCGACGAAGACGGCTGCCGCGGCGGCGACGACCTCGCTGGAGACGGGTGAGGCGGCGGCGAAGATGGCCTTGGCGTGTGATTTCGAAGCACGATACAATCCTTCGGCCATAGAATGGTGACGTTTTTTGCGTCACCCAGCACAGTCACATCCCCTTCACCTGCAGGGTAGTGAAGATCCAAAACCTCAAAGGTGGGCATGATTTCATCCACGCCGACAACAGCGTAGCCCTCTGGAACTAGACGACTGTGGTAAGTTGGTGTGGGTCCAATTGGTAAGGCATAGCCGACCGCCACCTTCATTGATATGTTCACAACTTTGACATGTAGCTCGCAGTGTGTCATCTCTGTGATATCATCCACTGGGTAGCCAACAGGAGCCATCGTCGGTGCATCATCGGCATCGCCATTGTCATCACCCGGGACCTCGGTGGAAGCCACACTGCTTTTTCGATTATTCGATAGGCCCGTAGCATCGAATGCAGTGTGCTGCTGAGATGGGCCGGTAGTACTTTGCTCTTCAAGTGAGTTAATTTCATCTTGTTGTTGCTTTAATCGTTCTTCAATTAAACGCATTCGCTCTTTCTGACTTTATGCTTCAACTGCCGCCCTGTCCTTACTCCTCTGATGGCTTCTATCAGGATATTTCTTCCTCTCTTCGGGAAACCCAGTCCTCCATGATTGGGAGCCTATTGTGCCTCGTGTTTGTCCATCACGTTCCTTATTTCCAAGGGCGAGTGTGAGCTCATCATTCTCTCTATCGGGAATGAAGTCCCCATCTTTAACAGCCTTTACTGCTTTTCTCATCCTCTCGATTGGCAAGGGGTCTTCTTTATGTCGTATGTTATATTTACACCTCCCTTCCGAGTCCAACGTGCCCCCATGCCCGTAAAACCAATTCCTTGCACGTTCTACCCAATCGTCTGTCTCTGGGGTGATATTTTTATCACGCAACTCCTGCTCAAGTTTCTCCCACTTAGGAATGCCAACCTTGTAGCCACCTTGCCCCATAGTATGGTGATACTTCTTCTTAGCAGCATTCAGCTTATTCGTTTCAGACATTTTCTTAGCTTTTTCTGATTTCTTGTATTCCACAAACTCATCTCAGAATGGTTTTATCTTCTCAAACTGAATATTCTTGAAATCGGGAGTCTTCTTTTTCACGACATAGTCAAGGTGCAATCTTTTCTTCCAGATGGTGAAACACTGGGCCATCTTCTTCAAAGCCCACTCCCTGACCTTAGCCTCCATGGCTTCCCATGTTGTAAGGCGTCCTCAAGTGTATCCTCCGCATTTGGATCCAGCTCTATCTTTGGTAGTTTGAAATTAACCATGAGCCTCTTCCACAATAAATCTTTGGTGTGGTTAGGGACAAATAAACATGTTCCCTCTTCATCCGCTTTAGCAGGCCTATTCCAATTTCTAATGGTGATCGGGATTAAGTCCCTAACGATTACTCCGCATTGTGCCACAAATTTGGTTGCGACAACTTCGGGAGCTGTCGGTCTGCCGTCTTCAGCGACATCTTCGATCCTAAACCTCTCATGGTCTTGAAACTTTTTGGTTGGGCCTCGTCTGCTCTTTTCAGTAGATTCCTTCGATCCGGAGGGCTAAAAGAAGAAAGATCGTCATTACTATTTCTATATAGATAGCAGATGATTAATTAATGAATTGATTTATATTACATGCACCTCGCCGGAGCGGTCGTCTTCTCGATTACACAAGGCATCGCCTTCTCCCTCGCGGAAGGCAACACCTTCAACCTCAAACAAGTTGTCTACTCCGGTAAAAAGAGGATCACCCTCACCGGAGTTGTTCAGAAACGTTGATACGTCTAAATTATCTTCCCCACGGATCACACCTTGGATCAACTCTTCCTTTTCTTCGTCTCTGACGTGTGGGTCCATATTTTCTGCATAGGTGGAAAAACGAATAAGTCAAAGCGGCTAAAGGAGAAAGTTAAGTACGGTGTTGAGAGATATAAACCCTAATTCAGAGAAACCCTAATATATACATACACAATAATAAAAATGAAGAGAAAGGGAAACCGTGTAGTAGATAGGCACATCGTCGAACCCACATGCACCTAAGTTGCTTGAAAATGTGAATCGGGTCTGGGGCTACCCACAGTGACTGACTAGTGGGGCCGAAGACCAATAATACCAAACTAATTAATAAACCTAATAATACCTAACTAATAATAAACCTAATAATCCAAACACCAAAAAGAAAGGGAAACAATCAACACATGGCATCGATGGAATGCTCAAGAAAGTATGATGATATGACAAGTTAATTTGCATTGGAATGTAACCCTAAGAAATGCTCAACGATTTAATCGGGGTTCCGAGGGGTGAAAACCCTAACTCGGAGAAACTCCGGAACACATGAGAGGGGTGGATTTGTTCTTCTAATTGAACTTGTAATTTAAGTTGTTGAACAATGCATGATTATAGCTTAGATAATTAGGTTTCATTTTTCTGAACATTTTGATATATTATTCATATTTTTATGACTTATAGATTAAAAGTTATTGAATTTATAAGATTATAATTATTTCTGAAATTATTAAAAGATGGTTAAACTTTTTACACCGCAGGCAAACCTACCCACAGTGACTGACAGAGGGGCCCCATGGCCACCTCAGCAGACTCGCAAGCAAGAGGGGCCGGGGGTTATTTCTCACCGACGCGGCATCTAGCCAGAGAGGCTGACGAGTGGGCCTGGGCCACGCAGGCAACACGTGGACGCCACACGAACGCCACATCGGCTCACCGGCCAACGGGCCAGACGGCGGCGCGGGTTGGCCCTAGGAGGCGAGCGGGGCTGCATGGGCTAGCGCGCTGGACTCACGCGGTTGCGTTGAGCCAAAAGGCAGCGGCGCCGCTTCGGATTGGTCACCGGAGCATGGCGCATGGCGAGCAGCGGCTGCGGCGCTTGCAGTTCATTGGCGAGCGGTGACCACAGAGCGAGGGAGAGAGGGAAAAGAGGTCGACGAGATCCGCGTGCTCACCGTGGTGCTCAAGATAGTGACGGGGAAGTGCGGGGAGGTCCTGAACGGCGTGAATGGCGATGGCGGCCAGCGTCGGTGACGGAGAGGACGTGCTCTATTCCGGCGGGAGAGGGCACACCAGCAAGCGAGCTTCGGTGAGGAGGTTCCTGGCGAGGAGGCGGAGCTCTAGAGGCAGCCGTTAGGGCGTGCAGGACGGCGGGGCAGCCTGACTGCGTCGCTTCTGTCTCCCTGTGCGCGAGAAGATTGTGAGATGGGGAAGAAGAAGAGGAGGGGCACCCAGTTATAACCAAAGGGCCTTTAGTCCCGGTTGGTGGCTCCAACCGGGACTAAAGGGTCATACGTCCCGGTTGGAGCCACCAACCGGGACCTATACTCCAATATTTTCAGCAGACCAAGGGTTGGCGCGCAGGGGCTCTTTAGTCCCGGTTGGTGGCTCCAACCGGGACATATTCCCCTGTTTTCAAAAAATTTCAGGTATTTTCTCTCTGTTCCCGCCTTATTTTTTATTTTGGGGTTTAAATTTGTATTTTTTTAAATGATAATTAATTTGGAATTTAGAAAAACTTTAAACATAAAAAGTGTTTGGATTTGAATAAATAATTCAAAACCATTTTCTGACATAACCATGGAGCATCTTCTTTACTTAACGGAATGCTTGGGTCAGTTTTCACTGTGAAGGGCGGAATTTCATCAAACTTATTATAATCTTCTGACATGTCTGTCTTGTCCTCGATTCCCACGATGTTTCTTTTCCCTGAAAGAACTATGTGACGCTTTGGCTCATCATATGATGTATTCGTTTGCATATTTTTTCTTTTTTTCGGTCTGGAGGACATGTCCTTCACATAGAAAACCTGAGACACATCATTGGCTAGGACGAATGGTTCATCTCTATAACCAAGATTGTTGAGATCCACTGTTGTCATTCCGTACAACTGGTCTATCTTTACCCCTTCCCCATTCAGGTTGACCCATTTGCAGCGAAACAAAGGGACCTTAAAAGAGACTCCATAGTCTAGTTCCCATATCTCCTCTATGTAACCATAATATGTGTCCTTTTGTCCATTCTCGTCTATTGCATCAAAGCGGACACCACTATTTTGGTTGGTGCTCTTTTTATCTTGGGCGATCGTGTAGAATGTATTCCCATTTATTTCGTACCCTTGGAAATTCAATACAGTAGAAGATGGTGACGCGGCCAACAAGTATAGCTGATCTCCAACAGTGGTGTCATTCAAGAGATGTGTCCGTATCCAACCACCGAAAGACTTCATGTGTTCATCTGTAATCCATGATTCAGACTTCCCCGGGTTTTTGGAGCGTACAATATTCTTGTGTTCCTCGATATACGGAGCTGCCAAGGTGGAATTATGTAGAACTGTGTAGTGTGCTTTAGTGAAAGAATCCCCGTCCCTACATATCATTGCTTTCTTTCCCAGCGTGCCTTTTCCACTTAGTCTTCCCTCATGCCGCGAGTCAGAAACACCAATCGGCTTAAGGTCAGGAATAAAGTCAACACAAAACTCAATGACCTCCTCTGTTCCATATCCCTTGGAGATGCTTCCTTCTGGTCTAGCACGGTTATGAACATATTTCTTTAAGACTCCCATGAACCTCTCAAAGGGGAACATATTGTGCAGAAATACCGGACCGAGAATGGCAATCTCTTCCACTAGATGAACCAGGAGATGCGTCATAATATTGAAGAAGGATGGTGGGAACACCAATTCAAAACTAACAAGACATTGTACCACATCCTTCTGTAACCTTGGCAGAATATCTGGATTGATTACCTTCTGAGATATTGTATTGAGGAATGCACATGCATGAGAAAAAACTAGCACACACCCTCACACCTTACACCATTCGAAAAAACAGAGTGGAGGCAGAGGGGGCTGGGGCGTTGCATTTATAGAGGGCAAGGGGTCTTTAGTCCCGGTTGGAGCCAGCAACCGGGACTAAAGGTGCGTGCCACGCCACGTGGCTGTGGCCAAACCTTTAGTCCCGGTTGGTGGCTCCAACCTGGACGCATGCCCCCTTACCAACCGGGACCCATGCCCCCTGGCCCCGTGCCCGCTCCAACCGGGACGCGTGCCAACATTAGTCCCGGTTGGTGGCGCAACCGGGACTAATGCTCCGAGGGGTCGCGAACGGATGGCCCTTTTTCCTTTAGTGTCTCATTCATTTGATCAGACTTATATATACAGGATCTCCACTCATCCTAATTCTAAACTCACACATGACCACATGACCCGGCCAACATCCACATCTACATGCGGCATGCATGTACCTCGTCTAACTAACTCGGACATTACTAGAGCTAGTCTCACGACTGAGCACATACACATGCTTATCCTCACATCTATCTACGTGCATTTATTCTAAACTAAACACAATTAATGTTTACATTTAATACTAATAACAAGATTAGTTCCAACGGTCCATTCTGGCCTAGGTGGCTATTGGGACGGAGAGAGGCTGGACGCTGGTGGTGACACGAGTCAGAAGACCAGGCCGGAACTGGTACAAGAGTTCTGGAACGGCCCGGCGTCGAGGTTCTGGGAGCGACGATTGTCGGAATCTACAAACGCAGTTTCTTTTTCTCTTGCTTGCAGGGATCTGGAGGAGAGGACCATCACGGCCATTGGGACATCAGAGATGACTCGATCGCCGCCAAGCTTGTCGTCACCGGGGCAGAGGCGCATCTCATCATCCTCTCTGATGAGCATACGGCTTTCCCGTAGTCCGTGCATGGGTAGATCTGCCCCGTCGGCGTTCCACGCCGGCCCCCATCTTGGGCCAATTCATTGAACTGGCACGCGACCATTCTTCTTTGTTGTCACTACGGGAATGGCGGATGTTGCCGACGGTAATAGTTATGCCGACGGCCAAAGATCCGAACCGTCGGCGTAGCCGAGATATGTCCACAGAAAAAAAAAATACTCCCTCCATCCCAAGGGTTAAAGTATATAACTTTTTTTTAAAATCAAGTCATGTAAAGTTTGATCAAACTTTTAGAAAAGACTATTATATTATATAGATACCATATGAGAATATGTTTCATGATGTATGAAAGGGTATGAATTACGTATTATAAATATAACATATTTTTCTTTAAAAATTTGTTCAAATTTTAGTTGGTTTAACTTTTAAAAAAAGTTATATGCCTTAAGCCTTGGGACGGAGGTAGCAACCGTCGGCGTAGCTCTACCGTCAGCATAGCAAGTGTATGCCGACGGCCACCGTGAGCCCAATATCATGGTCAGCATAGTACAACATGACCGACGGCCACCATCGGCGTAACACGTCCATAGGCACAGGTAGCAGCCACGTGGCCGCCCCGTCCCTTTTGGAAACGGAGGGTGGGCGGCGTCGCTGCGGAGGCTATGCCGACGGCCTAATCATCGGCACAACACCTAGAAATATTGATTCCTATGGTATAGCCTTCGGCGTTACAACTGCGCCACATTCTTGGAAGAAACCTATGCCTACGGTCTAACTGTCGGCGTTACAACTGCACCACCTTCCTAGAAGCAAGGTACGCCTACTGTATTATCGTCAGCGTTACCACTGATCCATCTTCCTGGAAGCAGTCAATGCCGACAGTATTGCCGTAGGCGTTACAACTATGTCACCTTCCTAGAAACAAGTTACGCCTACAGTATTGTCGTTGGCGTTACAACTGCACCACCTTCCCAGAAACAAGCTACGCTTACGGTATTATGGTCGGCGTTACAACTGCGCCACCTTCATAGAAACAAGCTAAGCTTATGGTTTTGCCGTCGGCGTTACAACTGCGCCACCTTCCTCGAAGCAACGTACGCCTACAGTATTGCCACCGACTTACAATTTTTTTAGAATCACGACATAGTTTGTGATAATTTGATATGAATATCATATTTGGATTCCCCTCATTTTTCTGATCAATTTAGACATATGATTTGTTGAACTCCGATTACAGATTTAAAGATACTAATTATTTCATATTAAATAGAAAAATATAAAAAGTAAAAAGATTATATTTTATTTGAATTTAATAATATTTTAATTATTCATTGTTGTTTACTTAAATAATTGTTAGTAATTTCAAAAAATAAAAACATGTGGCATAATCATATAAGAATTAATAGGATTAATATCATAGTATTGACATCAAGGTACAAATTGCTTCGCGAAAACTGATTCGGAAGGAATGAAGAAGTTAAGCGTGCTGAGGGTGGAGTTGTGGGGGAATGACCCTAGTTAGGGTAAAGCTAGTGAAAAGAAGTAAGAAAACCTTTCTTACCATATGCCGAGTTATAAACTAATTCGGCCGAGTTATGCAAGACTCGGCCGAATAAGGATGGCTTAGCCAAATCGAGTGATTAATACCTCACTCGTTCGATGTGTGGGCTAAGTCGGCCGAATAAGGTTGACCAGCTCATACGCAGGTGAAGTCCGAGCCGAGTTATGTGACACGAGGCCGAGTAACAGGAAGCTTGCGGGAGAAGAAGAAGGATCCTAGAATCAAACCCTAGCTATTGGCTAGGAGGAAGCTACACATGGCCAAACGCTAAAGACAAAGAGCAGAGCCGCAGAGGGGCAGACATGCGTCACGGAGGTGACAGTGGGCAAGCCCGAGGCTCACATGTGGGGGTTCTCGGTCTTTGCCGCCGATAGAAGGGAGACACGGAAAGGAGTCCACCGAGCTACCACTTTGGGACAAGCATATTCCAAGAATATGCTTGCCACGTCAGCCCTAGGAGGAACCAAGGGACCGGTTTATAAGGAGGGTCACGGCCTCCTGGAAAGGGGATCGATTCATTGGTGACGAGAAGGCTCGCGTAGTACTGATCTTCTTCCTCTTCTCTCTGATACAGCTCAAGGAGCACTTGTAACTTAGTTGAGGAGAAATAAAGATCTGTGTTCTAGTCAGTTGTGTGTAGACATCACTACATCTTCCCTCCCTAGATCCCACTAGCATCCATTGGCCCCATACTTTAGCCTACCCATGGCATCTGCCATGCCACCACCACGACAGTTGGTGCCCACCGTGGGGCCAGCAGCGGTGCTAGCTGGAGTCAAGATCCGGATGGGAAACTTCATCAACACTGGCGAGTGGGTTGTTTCTGGCCTAGTCCAGAGAATTGACATCTGGGACTACGTCGGCGACAACGCTGGCAGTTTCGGGAGGAGGGCGCCTCCGTGGAACGGTATCTTCATAAACCTAGGATCTCACAAGATCTATGTCGGCATCGACACCTCCTGCGTCTATGCAGGCCGAGTCATCATCGCAGGAGATCCTCCCCTCTGTGCTGCCAGAGATCAGCATGGCGTTCGCCCCGCAGGCAGCGTAGAGGTGATGATGACAGCTCCAACACCAGCAGCAGGGGCAGGCGCCGGACCAAGTAAGGATCTGGCGGCAGGAGGACATGTAACGACGAAGCAAGCGGATCCAAAGCCAGCTGCAGCAGATCCTCCGGTGACCAGGGCAGCCGAGGTAAAGATGAAGACTCCAAAAGAAGCAAGGGTAAGGTGGCCACCTCTGGAGAGTCCGGAGAATATCCTCCAGGCAGCTAGAGATAACTTGACTACACCTGTAGCGCCGATAGTTGACCCGGAAAACGCACAGGCGGAATTAGAAGAAACTAGATTGAAAATGTTAGAGGAGGCAAAAAAGGTGTCGGCCTTGCAGGAGTCCTTTAACAGGACCTTGCGAGAGTATGCTAGGGCAAACAAGCTAGATACGGCCCCTGGCCGGGTAGATGATCTGAGATTAAGAGGAAAAAACCTCATGAATGATATCAACAAAAAGCATGAGGCTCAACCAGATGATTCAGTTGACCCATGTTTGCCGAGGTATAGTACCCGGCAAAGAACCTCAGGGCGGCAAATGCAACAGCCCTAGAATTGGAAGGACTAAGTGGGGATGGCCGACAAAAGCATCAAGAAAGAGTAAACGAGATGGTACGCATTGCGAACCAACAGAATGAATAAATGCTTAGGGCTAACCCGACAAAGTCGGGAGCTTCCCGCATGGTTCATTCGGCAAGAGCTGCCCCCGCGTTATCCACGGCAGCAGCATCCTCGCCTGGGAACAATGCGCAGAAAGACAAAGTAGTAACTTCGGGAAAGAGAAACAAGCAAATTGTCCCATATGACCCGGCAGTGGCCGGGAAGATCAATGAACATAGAGGCAATGGAAGCCGAGGTAACAGCGGTGATAGAAACCCCGGCCATGTAAACAGAGAGCACGGGAATCTCGGAAGGGGAAACCCCGAGAACAATAACCCTGTGGAAGAAAGGAGGTACCCTCTGCAAGATCATCAGCGGAGGCATGAGCCTCGGAAAGAACGAGAAGCAAGACAAGCTCCGCATAATCAGGCAAATGACGGGTACAATGATGGTTACTCGGAGATGGAAAAAGCAGAGCATGGTGGAAAAAACCCTTATGGAGTACATGAGAGAATTATCTATAGAAACTTGCCGTCAACTGACGCAAGATTGAAGCTGGACAGACTGTATCGGGCCGAGCTGCTGGAAGAACAGGGTCCGCCTGGCCCGACATGTTTTGGACCTCAGATTATGGGCGAACTGCCCGTGCCGAACTTTCAGCAGGCAAGAGGCACGAAAACGTACAATGGAAGTACAAAGCCGCAAAATTGGCTAATTGATTATGCCACGGCCGTAAAGATAGCCGGGGGAAATTTGAGATGGACTGTGAGATATGTGCCCCAGATGTTAGAAGGCCCGACCAGAGTTTGGCTAAATAATTTACCACCAGGAAGTATCAACTGCTAGTTGGACTTTGAGGAAATGTTTGTCAGTAATTTCACCAGTACATATAAGAGGCCAAACAGGCCACAACATCTTGCAATGTGCAAGAAGAAGCCGAATGAAACTGATAGAGAGTTCTTGACAGGGTGGTGCAACCTCAGAAATTCATGTGAGGGTGTTATAGAATTTCAGGCAATCGCCTGGTTCACACAGGGATGCAGGTATGGAAGTGTATTGTGGCAGAGGTTGCAAAGTGATATGCCAATCTCATTGGCAGAAACGATGAGTAGCAGATTCGTATGCCTTAGGTGACACGACTCAACCGGAGCTTATGTCCGCCGAACATCGTGAGCAACAGGACCATTACGTCCGAGATGGTGCCAGATCATCGCGGCGCAATGATTACCGACGTAGAAGAAGGGATGAGAGGCCGGATTACAAATATAGTTCAAATTAGGTGGCAGCAATTATGCAGGATCAGCCGAGTAATAGGAGAAGCCAACGACAAAAGAATGGTCCTCAGCATTGGACGCCGAGAAATGACGGGAAGAAGAAGTGGACACCTGAACAGAAGAAACAGTAGCTAGAGAGGCCGAAGTACACGTTTGAGTCCATGCTGGATCAGCCATGTAAATTTCACACACCGAACCCGGCAAACCAGCCAATCACACCACTCTCCAATGCGCCTGGATGAAGAGCGCAATGGGAAACCCGACAGCCATGCATGCACCGCAGCATCAAGCGCATCACCAGCAGCAGCCACAGCCGAGGGGGGGGGGAATGCACAACAACTGATGTTACCTCCACCCCCTCTGAGGTATGAGAATCCGGATCGTAGGGATGAAGTGCACCAAGTGATAAATCAGAATCAAGATGGAAGGGGAAACCTCGGGAATAATGGATGCAATGATTATAGGGAACATCACCAAGCATACTGTGTGTTCACGATAGAACAACAAGATAGACAGATCGTACAACGCCGACGTATGGAGGTGAATGCAGTTATGCCAGTAGTTTCGAGATACGTGCCATGGTCTGATCAGGATATAACCTGGAGCATAAGGGATCATCCGAAGATAATGCTGAACCCAGGATCGTATGCCTTAGTACTGTATCCGACATTTGTCGGGCCTAGCATCAATGTGAAGTTCTCAAAAGTACTCAAAGATAATGGGATCAACATCAATATCATGTACAATGACACAATGCATAAACTCCGAATAACTCCAAATATGCTGCAGTCAACGAGGACAACATTCCATGGGATAATGTCGGGACTTGTGCGAACCCATCGGGAAAGTCCGAGTAGATGTACTATTCGGCACAAGAGAGAATTGTAGAGCTGAGAATTTGGAGTTTGAGGTGGTGGTTCTGGAAAGTTGCGATCATGCTTTACTCGGCCGACCAACATTGGCCAAGTTTATGAGCAGCTATCATATGAATTACTTCAAAATGAAGCTACCAGGACCTTAGGGGGTGATAATAGTAGTTGGAGATTATAGGAAATCAATGGGATGTGCTTCGGCCGGATCGAACCTGGTCGAGTCTTTGGTGATTGCAAGGGAGAAAATTAGAATTCAGGAAGTGGCATCTCTGGCTTAGTTGGCACAGCTTAACATGCCGATACTTGCCGACCCGCATGGGAGTGTATCATTCCAGCCGACTAAGGAGGCGAAAAAGATCCAGATCGATGATCAATTCCTAGAGCGTACCATCACCATTGGTGCTGGCCTGGATGACAAATAGGAAAGCGAGCTGACCAACTTCCTCCGTGATAATCGGGATATCTTTGCGTGGTCAACACAGGACCTGCAAGGAGTACCGAGGGAGTTGGCTGAGCACTCTTTGCACGTGAGTCCAGGAGCAAGGCCGGTGAAGCAACCTCTTCGCCGCTTCGCCGAAGACAGGAGAAAGATAATAGGAGATGAGATAGCTCGGCTCCTTGCAGCCGGGTTCATCATGGAAGTACTTCATCCAGATTGGGTATCAAATCTAGTGTTGGTAGAAAAGAAAAAGGATGACCCAAATATAGCCGTCGTGTGGCGAATGTGCGTCGATTACACGAACCATAACAAGGCGTCTCCCAAAGATCCTTTTCCTTTATCTAGGATAGACCAAGTCATTGATTCAACCGCATGCTGCGAGCCAAAAAATCTTCACAAATTTTGAGAAAAATGGGGAAGAACTCGAGCTTGAGGGAAGAAATTTGAGAGAGATGACTGTGTGAGCTTGAAATGGCTCGGGCTGGGAAGGGGAAGAAGATATAGTCGAGGACTTTAGTCCCGGTTTGATAAACAAACCAGGGCTAAAGGTCCACGCATCTGCTCTTTTCCAACGCCAGACCCTTTAGCCCCGGTTTGTTAAACGAACCGAGGCTAAAGTTTTCATACGAATCGGGCTAATGTCTTCTGGTCCCTGCGGCCGTTTCTAGCCGTTGTGACCAGTGCAGTACCAAACCGGGACTAATGCTCTGGACCAAAGGTCCGTTTTCTACTAGTGATATGTCATAAAAATTTATATCATTGAGAAACGCTTTTAAATATTAATCGAGTGGTATAATTTTGTGACATGTAACTCATGTTTTATTGATAAATTTTATGGTTAATTTTTTTTTCAAACTTCCAATAAACCAGTACAGAGAAAGTAACTCAGTTTATTTTTTTTATTGCCAAGACCATCGTCCCCGGCCACCGCCGCCGTTAGGACGTACCCGTCCCGTTCGATTTCTCTCCGGCTGCCGCCTTGGATTCAAATCGGGCCGTGAAGGAGAATGGACCACTGAGAGGGGGTTACGATCGACACGGAAAATCAGAAACGCGTAGGCGACTCCTGACTCTGGTGCCACGACCGCCGCTGCTGTCCCCGACGGTCATCCGCTCGCCGGCTGTGAGATCTACGGATGGGTCTTGCTTCTTCTCCCTAGGATACGACGACGAGGAAGGAGACGTCGCCTCGTCCATGCTAGAGCTGCCATACGCAGCTCCTTCTTCCTACTCTCTTCTACCTCTCACAATCTCTCATGAACACACACGCACGCACACACACCAAGGATCAAGGAAGAAGAACACGAAGACTTTTCTCAAAACACACTTCCGTGGTGAGCACAAGGACTATATTTTTATTTTGCCCTCACGGTCACTCTATTCTCATTCATTCCTTAAAACAGGCTTTATGCTCCGGCTTTATAAATAAAGCCACAGCCAAATAGATAAGGACTCTTCTCATTTATTTGATCAGACTTATATATACAGGATCTCCACTCATCCTAATTCTAAACTCACACATGACCACATGACCCGGCCAACATCCACATCTACATGCGGCATGCATGCACCTCGTCTAACTAACTCGGACATTACTAGAGCTAGTCTCACGACTGAGCACATACACATGCTTATCCTCACATCTATCTACGTGCATTTATTCTAAACTAAACACAATTAATGTTTACATTTAATACTAATAACAAGATTAGTTCCAACGGTCCATTCTGGCCTAGGTGGCTATTGGGACGGAGAGAGGCTGGACGCTGGTGGTGACACGAGTCAGAAGACCAGGCCGGAACTGGTACAAGAGTTCTGGAACGGCCCGGCGTCGAGGTTCTGGGAGCGACGATTGTCGGAATCTACAAACGCAGTTTCTTTTTCTCTTGCTTGCAGGGATCTGGAGGAGAGGACCATCACGGCCATTGGGACATCAGAGATGACTCGATCGCCGCCAAGCTTGTCGTCACCGGGGCAGAGGCGCAGCTCATCATCCTCTCTCATGAGCATACGGCTTTCCCGTAGTCCGTGCATGGGTAGCTCTGCCCCGTCGGCGTTCCACGCCGGCCCCCATCTTGGGCCAATTCATTGACCTGGCACGCGACCATTCTTCTTTGTTGTCACTACGGGAATGGCGGATGTTGCCGACGGTAATAGTTACGCCGACGGCCAAAGATCGGAACCGTGGGCATAGCCGAGATATGTCCACAGCAAAAAAAAAAATACTCCCTCCATTCCAAGGGTTAAAGTATATAACTTTTTTTAAAAATCAAGTCATGTAAAGTTTGATCAAACTTTTAGAAAAGACTATTATATTATATAGATACCATATGAGAATATGTTTCATGATGTATGAAAGGGTATGAATTACGTATTATAAATATTAATATTTTTCTTTAAAAATTTATTCAAATTTTAGTTGGTTTAACTTTTGAAAAAAGTTATATGCCTTAAGCCTTGGGACGGAGGTAGCAACCGTCGGTGTAGCTCTACCGTCAGCATAGCAAGTGTATGCCGACGGCCACCGTCAGCCCAATATCATGGTCAGCTTAATACAACCTGACCGACGGCCACCATCAGCGTAACACGTCCATAGGCACAGGTAGCGGCCACGTGGCCGCCCCGTCCCTTTTGGAAACGGAGGGTGGGCGGCGTCACTGCGGAGGCTATGCCGACGGACTAATCATCGGCACATCACCTAGAAATATTGATTCCTATGGTATAGCCATCGGCGTTACAACTGCGCCACATTCTTTGAAGCAACCTATGCCTACGGTCTAACTGTCGGCGTTATAACTGCACCACCTTCCTAAAAGCAAGGTACGCCTACTGTATTATCGTCGGGGTTACCACTGATCCACCTTCCTGAAAGCAGTCAATGCCGACAGTATTGCCGTAGGCGTTACAACTGTGTCACCTTTCTAGAAACAAGTTACGCCTACAGTATTGTCGTTGGCGTTACAACTGCACCACCTTCTCAGAAACAAGCTACGCTTACGGTATTATGGTCGGCGTTACAACTGCACCACCTTCATAGAAACAAGCTAAGCTTATGGTTTTGCCGTCGGCGTTACAACTGCGCCACCTTCCTCGAAGCAACGTACGTCTACAGTATTGCCACCGACTTACAATTTTTTTAGAATCACGACATAGTTTATGATAATTTGATATGGATATCATATTTGGATTCCCCTCATTTTTCTGATCAATTTAGACATATGATTTGTTGAATTCCGATTTACAGATTTAAAGATATTAATTATTTCTTATTAAATAGAAAAATACAAAAAGTAAAAAGATTATATTTTTATTTGAATTTAATAATATTTTAATTATTCATTGTTGTTTACTTAAATAATTGTTAGTAATTTCAAAAAATAAAATCATGTGGCATAATCATATAAGAATTAATAGGATTAATATCATAGTATTGACATCAAGGTACAAATTGCTTCGCGAAAACTGATTCGGTAGGAATGAAGAAGTTAAGCGTGCTGGGGGTGAAGTTGTGGGGGAATGACCCTAGTTAGGGTAAAGATAGTGAAAAGAAGTAAGAAACCTTTCTTACCATATGCCGAGTTATAAACTAATTCGGCCGAGTTATGCAAGACTCGACCGAATAAGGATGGCTTAGCCAAATCGAGTGATTAATACCTCACTCGTTCGACGTGTGGGCTAAGTCGGCCGAATAAGGTTGACCAGCTCATACGCAGGTGAAGTCCGAGCCGAGTTATGTGACACGAGGCCGAGTAACAGGAAGCTTGCGGGAGAAGAAGAAGGATCCTAGAGTCAAACCCTAGCTAATGGCTAGGAGGAATCTACACATGGCCAAACGCTAAAGACAAAGAGCAGAGCCGCAAAGGGACAGACATGCGTCACGGAGGTGACAGTGGGCAAGCCCGTGGCTCACATGTGGGGGTTCTCGGTCTTTGCCGCCGATAGAAGGGAGACACGGAAAGGAGTCCACCGAGCTACCACTTTGGGACAAGCATATTCCAAGAATATGCTTGCCACGTCAGCCCTAGGAGGAACCAAGGGACCGGTTTATAAGGAGGGGCACGGCCTCCTGGAAAGGGGATCGATTCATTGGTGACGAGAAGGCTCGCGTAGTACTGATCTTCTTCCTCTTCTCTCTGATACAGCTCAAGGAGCACTTGTAACTTGGTTGAGGAGAAATAAAGATCTGTGTTCTAGTCAGTTGTGTGTAGACATCACTACATCTTCCCTCCCCAGATCCCACTAGCATCCATTGGCCCCATACTTTAGCCTACCCATGGCATCTGCCATGCCACCACCACGACAGTTGGTGCCCACTGTGGGGCCAGCAGCGGTGCTAGCTGGAGTCAAGATCCGGATGGGAAACTTCATCAACACTGGCGAGTGGGTTGTTTCTGGCCTAGTCCAGAGATTTGACATCTGGGACTACGTCGGCGACAACGCTGGTAGTTTCGGGAGGAGGGCGCCTCCGTGGAACGGTATCTTCATCAACCTAGGATCTCACAAGTTCTATGTCGGCATCGACACCTCCTGCGTCTATGCAGGCCGAGTCATCATCGCAGGAGATCCTCCCCTCTGTGCTGCCAGAGATCAGCATGGCGTTCGCCCCGCAGGCAGCGTAGAGGTGATGATGACAGCCCCAACACCAGCAGCAGGGGCAGGCGCTGGACCAAGCAAGGATCTGGCGGCAGGAGGACATGTAACGACGAAGCAAGCGGATCCAAAGCCAGCTGCAGCAGATCCTCCGGTGACCAGGGCAGCCGAGGTAAAGGTGAAGACTCCAAAAGAAGCAAGGGTAAGGTGGCCACCTCTGGAGAGTCCGGAGAATATCCTCCAGGCAGCTAGAGATAACTTGACTACACCTGTAGCGCCGATAGTTGACCCGGAAAACGCACAGGCGGAATTAGAAGAAACTAGAATGAAAAAGTTAGAGGAGGCAAAAAAGGTGTCGGCCTTGCAGGAGTCCTTTAACAGGACCTTGCGAGAGTATGCTAGGGCAAACAAGCTAGATACGGCCCCTGGCCGGGTAGATGATCTGAGATTAAGAGGAAAAAACCTCATGAATGATATCAACAAAGAGCATGAGGCTCAACCAGATGATTCAGTTGACCCATGTTTGCCGAGGTATAGTACCCGGC
This sequence comes from Avena atlantica, assembly GCA_910589765.1. Taxonomy (NCBI): domain Eukaryota; kingdom Viridiplantae; phylum Streptophyta; class Magnoliopsida; order Poales; family Poaceae; genus Avena; species Avena atlantica. The sequence goes on along the minus strand of OU342736.1, from coordinate 42,020,055 downwards.
AAAGAACCTCAGGGCGGCAAATGCAACAGCCCTAGAATTGGAAGGACTAAGTGGGGATGGCCGACAAAAGCATCAAGAAAGAGTAAACGAGCTGGTACGCATTGCGAACCAACAGAATGAATAAATGCTTAGGGCTAACCCGACAAAGTCGGGAGCTTCCCGCATGGTTCATTCGGCAGGGGCTGCCCCCGCGTTATCCATGGCAGCAGCATCCTCGCCTGGGAACAATGCGCGGAAAGACAAAGTAGTAACTTCGGGAAAGAGAAACAAGCAAATTGTCCTATATGACCCGGTAGTGGCCGGGAAGATCAATGAAAATAGAGGCAATGGAAGCTGACGTAACAGCGGTGATAGAAACCCCGGCCATGTAAACAGAGAGCACGGGAATCTCGGAAGGGGAAACCCCGAGAACAATAACCCTGTGGAAGAAAGGTGGTACCCTCTGCAAGATCATCAGTGGAGGCATGAGCCTCGGAAAGAACGAGAAGCAAGACAAGCTCCGCATAATTAGGCAAATGACGGGTACAATGATGGTTACTCGGAGATGGAAAAAGCAGAGCATGGTGGGAAAAACCCTTATGGAGTACATGAGAGAATTATCTATAGAAACTTGCCGTCAATTGACGCAAGATTGAAGCTGGACAGACTGTATCGGGCCGAGCTGCTGGAGGAACAGGGTCCGCCTGGCCCGACATGTTTTGGACCTCATATTATGGGCGAACTGCCCGTGCCGAACTTTCAGCTGGCAAGAGGCACGAAAACGTACAATGGAAGTACAAAGCCGCAAAATTGGCTAATTGATTATGCCACGGCCGTAAAGATAGCCGGGGGAAATTTGAGATGGACTGTGAGATATGTGCCCCAGATGTTAGAAGGCCCGACCAGAGTTTGGCTAAATAATTTACCACCAGGCAGTATCAACTGCTAGTTGGACTTTGAGGAAATGTTTGTCAGTAATTTCACCAGTACATATAAGAGGCCAAACAGGCCACAACAGCTTGCAATGTGCAAGAAGAAGCTGAATGAAACTGATAGAGAGTTCTTGACAGGGTGGTGCAACCTCAGAAATTCATGTGAGGGTGTTATAGAATTTCAGGCAATCGCCTGGTTCACACGGGGATGCAGGTATGGAAGTGTATTGTGGCAGAGGTTGCAAAGTGATATGCCAATCTCATTGGCAGAAACTATCAGAGTAGCAGATTCGTATGCCTTAGGTGATCCGACTCAACCGGAGCTTATGTTCGCCGAACATCGTGAGCAACAGGACCATTACGTCCGAGATGGTGCCAGATCATCGCGGCGCAATGATTACCGACGTAGAAGAAGGGATGAGAGGCCGGATTACAAATATAGTTCAAATTAGGTGGCAGCAATTATGCAGGATCAGTCGAGTAATGGGAGCAGCCAACGACAGAAGAATGGTCCTCAGCATTGGACGCCGAGAAATGACGGGAAGAAGAAGTGGACACCTGAACAGAAGAAACAGTGGCTAGAGAGGCCGAAGTACACGTTTGAGTCCATGCTGGATCAGCCATGTAAATTTCACACACCAAACCCGGCAAACCAGCCAATCACACCACTCTCCAATGCGCCTGGATGAAGAGCGCAGTGGGAAACCTGACAGCCATGCATGCACCGCAGCATCAAGCGCATCACCAGCAGCAGCCACAACCGAGGGGGGGGGGGGAATGCACAACAACTGATGTTACCTCCACCCCCTCTGAGGTATGAGAATCCGGATCGTAGGGATGCAGTGCACCAAGTGATAAATCAGAATCAAGATGGAAGGGGAAACCTCGGGAATAATGGATGCAATGATTATAGGGAACATCACCAAGCATACTGTGTGTTCACTACAGAACAACAAGATAGACAGATCGTACAACGCCGACGTATGGAGGTGAATGCAGTTATGCCAGTAGTTTCGAGATATGTGCCATGCTCTGATCAGGATATAACCTGGAGCATAAGGGATCATCCGAAGATAATGCTGAACCCAGGATCGTATGCCTTAGTACTGTATCCGACATTTGTCGGGCCTAGCAACAATGTGAAGTTCTCAAAAGTACTCAAAGATAATGGGATCAACATCAATATCATGTTCAAAGACACAATGCATACACTCCGAATAACTCCAAATATGCTGCAGTCAACGAGGACAACATTCCATGGGATAATGTCGGGACTTGTGCGAACCCATCGGGAAAGTCCGAGTAGATGTACTATTCGGCACAAGAGAGAATTGTAGAGCTGAGAATTTGGAGTTTGAGGCGGTGGTTCTAGAAAGTTGCTATCATGCTTTACTCGGCCGACCAACATTGGCCAAGTTTATGAGCAGCTATCATATGAATTACTTCAAAATGAAGCTACCAGGACCTTACGGGGTGATAACAGTAGTTGGATATTATAGGAAATCAATGGGATGTGCTTCAGCCGGATCGAACCTGGTCGAGTCTTTGGTGATTGCAAGGGAGAAAAGAAGAATTCAGGAAGTGGCATCTCTGGCTCAGTTGGCACAGCTTAACATGCCGATACTTGCCGACCCGCATGGGAGTGTATCATTCCAGCCGACTAAGGAGGCGAGAAAGATCCAGATCGATGATTAATTCCTAGAGCGTACCATCACCATTGGTGCTGGCCTAGATGACAAATAGGAAAGCGAGCTGACCAACTTCCTCCGTGATAATCGGGATATCTTTGCGTGGTCAACACAGGACCTGCAAGGAGTACCGAGGGAGTTGGCTGAGCACTCTTTGCACGTGAGTCCAGGAGCAAGGCCGGTGAAGCAACCTCTCCGCCGCTTCGCCGAAGACAGGAGAAAGATAATAGGAGATGAGATAGCTCGGCTCCTTGCAGCCGGGTTCATCATGGAAGTACTTCATCTAGATTGGGTATCAAATCTAGTGTTGGTAGAAAAGAAAAAGGATGACCCAAATATAGCCGTCGTGTGGCGAATGTGCGTCGATTACACGAACCTTAACAAGGCGTGTCCCAAAGATCCTTTTCCTTTACCTAGGATAGACCAAGTCATTGATTCAACCGCATGCTGCGAGCTGTTATAATTTGTACACGGGTACTCTGGTTTCCATCAGATACCGTTAAACCCAGCTAATCAAATAAAGACTGCGTTTATCACCCCATATGGGGCTTATTGCTATCGCACCATGCCATTCGGCCTGCGTAATGCAGGAGCCACGTACCAAAGATGCATGCAAAAATGTCTGCACGACCAAATTGGAAAAAATGTGCAAGTATATGTTGATGATGTGGTTATAAAAACCAAAGAGAGCAACACACTCCTAGAAGATATTCGACAGACATTCGTGAACTTAAGAAGGTTCCGAATGAAGCTCAACCCGGAAAAATTTACCTTTGGTGTGCCGGCTGGAAAATTACTCGGTTTACTCGTATCCAGCCGAGGTATAGAGGCAAATCCGACTAAGATCCGAGCAGTTGAAAGAATGGAACTGCCGAAATGCCTAAATGATGTACAAAAGTTTATAGGGTGTCTTGCGTCCCTGAGTCGGTTCGTGAGTCAGCTAGGTGAAAAATCATTACCTTCGTATCAATTGATGAAAAAATCCGACAAGTTCATCTGGACACCTCAGGCCAATAGTGTCTTTCAGGAGTTAAAAAAGATGCTGGCCACGGCACCAATCTTGGCTTCCTCATTGTCAAAAGAGCCTATTCTACTCTATGTGGCAGCTACAAACAGAGTGGTAAGTGCAGTAGTTGTCGTGGAACGAAATGAAGAGGGTAAGTCGGTACAAAGGCCGGTATATTACCTAAGTGAGGTATTATCGGCCTCCAAGCAAAACTACCCACACTACCAGAAAATGGCTTACGGAGTATACATGTTGGCATGAGAAACTCAAACATTATTTTCAAGAGCACCCAATAAAGGTGATTTTTGAGGCACCAATAGCCGAGATACTAAGCAACAAAGATGCGAGTGGCCGAATAGCAAAATGGGCAATTGAGTTATCGCCTTATGCTCCGCAATTTCATAGGCGAGATGCAATTAAGTCTCAGGAAGTGGCCGACTTTTTCGTAGACTGAGCCGAGGTGCAGTATGAGCCCCCATTGCCAGATCCGACTTATTGGACGATGCACTTTGACGGGTCCAAGTTAATAAATGGGATAGGAGCAGGAATAGTGCTAACCTCACTGAAAAAAGATCATCTGAAATATGTGTTTCAAATACATTTCGCTGCATCAAACAATGTAGCCGAATATGAAGCGCTTGTCCATGGCCTAAAAATGGCAAAAGAGATCGGCATACATTGGATTATGTGTTACAGGGATTCAGACCTCGTAGTACAGCAAGTGTCGGGGAATTGGGACGCACTAGATGCGAATATGGCCCTATATAGATTTCATGTGCAGAAAATCAGTGGTTGTTTTGATGGATGTTAATTCCATGACATACCTCAGGCAGAAAATGATGCTGCAGACACACTGTCGAAGCTCGGATCAACCAGGCAGTCAATTCCGCCTGGTATTGCTCTGGAACACCTGAGAAAACCATCAATTACACCTTCGCCAGAATCCGAGTCAATTCGTATCTCGGCAGCTCAGATAGAAGGGTACGTCCCAATGGAAATTGACAAAGAACATGATCCAAACTACTCAGAAATTGATTTGGCTGACCCGCAGATGGATTGGGAAAAGCCCACAGATGTTATCTCGACGGAAATAATGGAAATTGACAACATAATTTTCCTGGAAAAAGTTACGCCGACATGGGCACAACCCATATTCTCATTCCTCAAAGAAGAGATCTTGCCGGATGATGAGGTTATGGCTGGGCAGATAGTGAGAAGAGCAAAAGCCTACACAATCATAAATAATGAGCTTTATAAGAGAAGTGTGACAAATGTACTACAATATGTGTTGACTCGGCAGAAGGGCATGAAATCCTTTTGTATATACATCAAGGAGAATGTGGACATCATGCCTCATCTAGATCCTTAGTGGCCAAAGAATTTAGGCATGGATTTTATTGGCCAACTGCACTGAAGGAAGCAAAAGAATTGGTAACAAAGTGTAATGGCCGCTAGAGATATGCCAGCAAAATACATCTGCCCTCATCCGAGTTAAAAACAATACCAATCACTTGGCCATTTTCTGTGTTGTGTTTAGATATGGTAGGTCCATTTAAGCCGGCTCGTGGCGGAATGACTCATATTCTGGTCATGGTGGACAAATTCACAAAGTGGATAGAAGTGAAGCCAATAAGAAAATGTGATGGGCCCATGGCGGTGAAATTACTCAAAGATATTATCTTGAGATATGGATACCCAAACAATATCATTACAGATAATGGCACAAACTTTGCTGAAGGAGCCTTTGCTAGATTCTGCCAAGAGAAGCACATAAGACTCGATGTTGCCTCGGTGGCTCACCCGACCTCGAATGGGCAAGTATAAAGAGGAAATGGACTAGTATTGTCTGGGATAAAACTTGGCTAATTGAACCGCTGTAGAGGCCGGCAGGATGCTGGATTGAGGAACTCCCAGCAGTGTTGTGGAGCCTTAGGACCACCCCGAATAGATCGACGGGGTATACCCCGTTCTTTCTCATATACGGGGAAGAAGCCGTACTTCCACCAGACATAATGCAAGACTCGCCAAGAGTGGCCCAATACACAAGTGCCAAAGTAAACGAAATATCACGGCAAAATGATGTGGACTTGCTAGAAGAAGCAAGAGAATTGGCACTCTCAAGATTAGCTATTTATCAGCAAGAACTCAGACGATATCATAGCAAGAAAGTGAGTCCAAGAGTTTTTAAGGAAGGAGATTTAGTTCTTCGGCTAGTGCAACACACAGCCGGCATGCATAAGCTCTCACCCCCATGGGAAAACCCATTTATCATAAGAAAAGCATTACACAACGAAGCATACTACTTAATCGATGCTTAGACACCAGAAAAGAACAAGGCAAACAAGTCTGGAGATGAATCAAAAAGACTGTGGAACATGGCTTTACTTCGTCCGTTTTACCCTTAGAGGAGGTGTATTGCACCTAGCAATATGATCTATCAAATTGATGTATCAGACATGTATCAACAGTGACTCGGGGACTGCCCCATGTTATTTGTCATTTTTAACTATGTATGAAACTCTGGCAGCCCAAGCAGTAACTCGGGGAATGCCCCATGTTATTTTTCATTTTAACTATGTATGAAACTTCGGCTCGAGCAGTAACTCGGGGACTGCCTCACATTATTTGTCATTTTTAGGTATGAGTGAAATTTCGGTAACTCAAGCAGTAACTCGGGGACTACCCCCGTACTGTTCGTTGAATTGGTTATATATGAAACCTCGGTAGCCCAAGCAACGACTCGAGGACTGCCCCGACTAGTCTATCATCAGTTACAGGTGTAATATAAATAATCGCTTTGGCAACCCGAGAAATAACTCGGAGGAGACGACCAACAAGTTGTACTATCATAATCACACGAGTAATAACATCAGCAATTTGAGATATAACGGGAAAGTACCCTATTTATATTATTTTACCGACAGATACCTCAGAAAGGTAATAAGTTTATCAAACTAAATGATGAATGGACATAGTGCTCATATTTCTTGAGGCAAAATGGTAAAAACAAGAGTTTTGCAACCAAGAATAAATAAAAGGCACATGATGGATGCCAAATGAGAGTCATACATATGGATAATAATTCGAGCTTATGAAATTGAAATTTCGCAAGCAAAGATACGAATCGCACCAATTCAACTAGAAGAGTAACAACATTACTACAGTATAGGATGCCAAAGTTAAACGGGTTACACAATATCAAAAGAGGAAGATTGTTTTAAGACAACATACGCCCGACATACCGGGGACTTGAGCACATAAGAGTTTTAAACTCAAGCATTGGCAGTTGCCGAATCACCCGTGGGAGGAACAGTAGTAGCAGCAGGAGTTTCCGACGTTGGTACCTCGGGCACATATGAGACTACCTCGTCCTCATTAGAAGTAACAACCTTAGGAGCAGGGGCCTCGTAAGTTTCTTGAGCCTCTACAGAGGTTACTTCGGCCTCCATGGAGGTTGCAGGAGCATCTGGGGCAAGGGTAGTTCGCTAAGAGACCCCACCTTGAGCTTGAGAAGCTTCAGTTTCCTTGGAGGAGGATTGAGCCTCGGCATCCCCTCCCGAACTATCACTGGACTCGTCTGCATTATCAGAATTGTCACCCGACTCACCCTCACCATCAGAATTTCCATCGGATTCGTCATCACCTGCAACCTCGGCATCATATTTGGCCTCGTTAGGAAGGAAACTCGGCCCTTCGATCCAACAATGAACATCAGCATATTTAATAAGCTAGAAGGCATGGGCTTGGCGACGAGCAATGAAATCCGGATTTTCAATCCAAGGAGAGCCAGTGCGCAAATTCATCAGAATATCGAGGGAGATATCCTTGTACCATGACAAAACAACAGTAAGCGCCATATCAGCTACAACTCGTCCAGCGGATTCCCTCCAAAGATTTAATCGAGTTTGGGACTCCATCAGCCTCGCCACAAGCACTTCTACTTCGTCAATCTCTGGCTCATTCGGCCAGAGAACATGGTAGGACCGAATAGCTGCTTGCACCAAATCTTTTCCCATAACTTTCATCGGCCCAATAGCAGCGGCAATGGCAACCAAAAAATCCTCCATGGAATATTCTTGATTCGGAGCAATTGGAACACCTCGGCGCACGCGAGCAGCAATCACAGCCTTGGAGCTCACAGACTTAGCTTCTGGAAAATGGTCTATAGGAAATGAAATCAAATCAGTCAAGGAAAGCAAGGGGAAAAGAGTAACTCGGCCAGTAATAGAAAACTCATGATGGATATATCGCAGCATTTTCTGGAGATCCGTGGTCCAGTTCGCCCTATTCTTCTCAAAACCAGCGATTTCTTTGGTCATCGCCTGGTTCTTTAGCTCGGTGGCGCCAAGAAGTTCTTTGCCTTTCTGAAGCTGCAGACTTAGTCGATTTTTCTCCTCGGAAAACTCCTGGTCAATTTTCTCTAACTCGGACTTCTGGGCAAGTTTAAGAGATTCAACCTCGGCGCTGAGTCGGGCTATATCGTCATCTTTTTCCTTAAGTTGTGCCGAGTGAGTAGAAGATTTCTCTAAAAAATGCAGCATCATATCAGGCATAGATATGCATTCTTGATGCAACACTGCAAGTGTTTGCAACTCGGCTATACCAAAGCCGGAATACTGTAAGATACCCAAGATTTACCTCAAACAAAGACGGATAAATAAAAGGGCAAAGGGGTAACTAACCTTCAAGAGCGCCAACTTTCTTCGTAAGCCGGGTATTAAGGTTGTTGACGTTAACTGCACAACAACACATCAGAAATTAATACAAAAATGGAATTTTCAACAAAGATAGAAGGCACTAAGAGCAGAGTAGTTTACTAGTTTTCTTCACAACAGGGACCATTTTGTCGAATTTATCTTGAAGATTCTTGTGCGCAAAGAGTAACCTTTGAAATTCGGCCGTTCACTGATCGTGAGCAACCTGGAAAAACAACAAGTTATACAAAGAAAACCACAAAAGATCCGAATCAAGTAAAACCTGACTCGGATCTAGATATCTGGATAATCAAAACTAAAGTAGATCCGAATCAAGCAAAACTTGACTCAGATCTACATGGCTGGATAATCAAAACTAAAGCAGATCCGAATCAAGTAAAACTTGACTCAGATTTAGATGGCTGGATAATCAAAACTAAAGCAGATCCGAATCAAGTAGAACTTGAATCGGATCTAGATGGCTGGATATTCAAAACTGAAGCAGATCCGGAGGACGAAGAAATTTGACTCGGCTCTAGGTAGTTAGACGTATGCTCATGTACACAGCTAATATTATATATTGCACAGGTAAGTGGTTATATTTTGAACAAGGAAAGCTTCCAAACGAATAACAAGTCATTCAGTTGCAAGCTCGGGGAATAGTGTGTATATAATATCATATGGATAATAGACAAAGTATAAATTGAGGCACTTACCTCGTTCATCTTGTCACTGTCGAGAACAATCTTAGCAGCCATATGCAAGCGGCTGCTGATGTCGACGAGCTGGAATGGTTGGATCTTTGGATTGCCTTCAAGATGATCGGCGGCATTCCGATTGTTGGCATACTCCACCAACGAGCCGAGGCTATTCCCACTTTCAGTACGTGTCAGCACTTTACCTCTGGCCTGCTGCGTAGCCATGGCCGCCGGACTCTTGTGGAGCATTAGTTGCGTGTCAGCGGCAAGGGCAACACCAGGCTTAGCGACAGAAGCCCCCTTGCGAAGCATATCAGCAACGCTGGGCTGAGAGGAACTTGATTGCCCCTTCTAAGATGGCAAGGTTTTAGTGACGACGACCTTCTTGCTTTTTGTGGGAAACTTCAATAGGTGTAACAACCTATGAATTGGGGGCGACATAATTTGCAGCTGGAGGAATGACAGTCTCCAAAGGAGCCGAATTAGTGGTAACCTCGGCAGACGTCTGCGTGGAAGTTGGAACTGCAGAAGGCGAAGGATCAATGGAAGTAACTTCGGGAGTCTTAAGTTGGACAACCGAGTCAGTCGGATGATCCGGCATTGGGGGATCACCAGAGACAACAGGGGGAGCAATGGGCTTGTCTCGCCGGGGAGATGCATAAGTCGTCCCTAGAGGAGAATCATCACGAGGAGGACTGGAAACCCGAACATCTTCCGGAGGCGGCGGTGAGGGCGGCCGAGTAGTATGGGATTTCATACTCGGACCGCTAGGCTTAGCGGAAAGTGGAGCTCTGCAAGGAAGTAAAAGTTAATTTGGAAATAGAAAGAGATAAATAAGAAATACAAATGAAAATATAAAGAGAAACTTACCCAGTAACTCCAGGCATAGCCTTACGCCTCGGAATGTGCTGGGAGGATTTCTTGGTTCGCTTCCTGGGGTCAGCATCAGAAGGATCCGTCGAGGCACTGCGCTTCTTGTAAAAAACAGGGGCCTCTGAAGCGAGAGGATCAACCTCGTGCACCTGACCAGCCTCGTTAGCTGGGAAAGAAGGAGCCAAAATGCGTAAGAGATAGGCACCGCAGCAACTACCTCAATAATTTGGACGTCGTCCGAATCACCTTCATTAGCACGGGCCGAGGTCTTGCTCCGGGTGTGGACAGGAGCAGCTTCCGGCTTAGGAATAAATTCCCCCAGATCAGGTTCTCCGTTGTCCGGAGTATTGCGGTCAGCGGTCCAAGGAAGAGCCAGAACCTCGGCATCTTCCGTGGTCTTCTCTACAAATCTCTGCGAGAAAAGCAAACAAGAGTTAACAAAAGAATGAAGGAAAGATAATTCAGATGAAACTACTCATGTTCAATTTACCTGAGGAGGAGGATTCTCACGAGAGAAGGGCCTCATTCCCCACTTCCATTCCTCGGGCATCTCAGTCTTCAAGATAGCCCTTACACGTTTATAAATCTGGTAGTCATCAAGCTCAACCGTAGAAACTCGGTTGGGATCCAAAGGACCACTCATATAGCAGAGCTTGTGGGAGCAAAGTTGGAAGGGGCATATTCGGCTGCTAATAAACGCAGTCATCAGATCTTCACCCCGGAGACTAGCACGAATCAACTCCTTAAGCCGGACCTCGAATGCCTCGGCAAGAGCATGGTTTTTCCTCAGATTATAGAGCCAATTCTTCTTTGAAGGAGGACCGATGGAGAAAGCAGGAAGCCGAATCTTATCCTTGGTTCTAGTGTTCTTAACAGAGAAAAATGATCTATGCCATTTCTTACAAGACTCAAGACCCGCAACACGGGGGAACACGGAGTTTTTCCGAGGGGTGATGGAGGCGGCCCCACATTGGGTTATTTCAGAAGGTTGAAGAGATTTATCCGGCACTACGTTATCTCGGTTTTGGAAAAACTTAGAACATACATCTACTGAAGGCCAAAGGCCGAAGTATCCCTCAAACGCCGAGATAAAGGCTGAGAGAAAGGCCATAGCATTAGGGACATGAGGGAGGCCAAATCCTAAGAGGGAGGCCAAATCCTCTGGCAAAATGGGACATGAAAACTACGTACTCACCATCATCGAGTATGGGGGAAGATTCTTTGTCGGGAAAGCGACAGTTTACCTCGGCATTCGACCTCCCGGCGAGTGACCGTGGAGCCTTTCCAGGAGCTCAGTTCTAGACCCGCCATAAGATCTTCTTCCCCGACGAGGGAGCCGCTGGAGGATCTAGACATAGGCTCGTCGGAGGAGTCGACGGAGGAAAAATTAGCGGCAGGGAGAGGCCTAGAAGTCCAGGGCTCCGTTGTTGGAGATATGCCCTAGAGGCAATAATAAAAGTGGTTATTATTATATCTTTGTGTTTATGATAAATGTTTACATTCATGCTATAATAGTATTAACCGGAAACATTAATACTTGTGTGATTTGTAAATTAAATTAGAGTCCCTAGTAAAGCCTCTTTATAATACTAGCTTGTTGATTAATAGATGATCGTGGTTTCTCGATCATGAACATTGAGATGTTATTAATAACAAGAGCATATCATTAGAAGAATGGTATGATGGACATACTCCTATAGATAAGCGTAGCATTAAGATCAAGTCATTTCAATAGTTTGTTTGCTATAAGCTTTCTAATATATAGTAACCTAATTCCTTCGACCATGAGATCATGTTAATCACCATCACCGGATGGATGCTTTGATGACATCAAACACCACACTTTAACTGGGTGGCTATAAAGGAGGCATTGAGTGTTCAGAAAGTATGGGTTGAGGCACATGGATCAAGAGTGGGATTTGTCCATCCATATGACGGATAGATATACTCTGGGCCCTCTCGGTGGAATGCCATCCAATTAGCTTGCAAGAATGTGAATGGCTCACAAGGGATCACATATCATGGGAACGATAAAAGAGTACTTATCAGTAACGAGGTTAAACTAGGTATGCAGAGATACCGACGATCAAAACCTCGGATAAGTAAACTATTGTGAGACAAAAGGAAATTGGTATCGTATGTAAGTGGTTCATTTGATCGCAAAGTAATCGTAGAAATATGTGGGAGCCATATGAATTTCCAGATTCCTCTATTGGTTATTGATCGGAGAAGTGTCTCGGTCATGTCCGCATAATTCACGAAACGTAGGGCGACACACTAAAGGATTCGATGTTGTTGTGTAGTTATGGAATGATGAGTAAGAGACCGAATTTTGTTCGGAGTGTCGGATGGGATCCGGGATATCACGAGGAGATCCGGAATGGTCCAGAGAATAAGATTCATATAAGGAAAGTCCTGTTTTGGATTTCAGAAATGATTCCGGCGTTTTCACCGGGAATGTTCTAGAAGGGTCTGGAAGGTCCGGCACTCCGGAGGAGGAAGGGTACATGGATGTGTCATGACAATGTGGAATGGTTGCATCATGTACTAGGTCACTTGGATGGGCAATATGAAGAGAGAAATCAAATTCAAGTTTGAAAATCAAACGCCAATTTGAAAAGTCAAATCCGAACATTGCTTGGTGGAGGGAGAGTAGGAAACCTACCTAGGGTAGGAATCCCACTCCCTCCACCTGCCGGTCAAGGATGAGGAGTTGGGGGAGGACTCCCTCCCCCAAATCGCCTCCCCCACCTATATAAGGAGGGGTAGGGCGCACCGCTACCCCTCACACCCAAACCCTAGCTCCTAGGCGCCACCACCCTCCAAGTGCTGCCGCCACCTAGGGCTCCTCCAAGTTGCCGAGTTAGGGCTTCTCCAAGCCCTAGACACCGGCTACACCACCTCCCCTTGGTGCCTCTAATTCGTACATCGCCAAGGACCTCTCTTACTCCACCCTACTTGCTCCGTCTTAGGCGAAGCCCTCCGGGATCTTCCCTCTACTTCCGACACCACGCCGTCGGGGTGCCGGAATCACGAGGAGAGTGCTACAACCTCCCCTGCCTGCTGGAACAAGGGAGAGGAAGGTCTTCATTGAGTACCGAACGTGTGACCGACTGTGGAAGCGCTGCCGAAACGCAGCGCCGGAAGGATCGTCTACGCGATCTTGAGATCGGCAAGTGTACGACTACATCACCCACGAGAATCTGCTCTCGTTAACCGCTTTGGAATCTTCGAGGGTGAGTGCTTCTATCGACTCGTTGCTTCAATCTAGTAGATAGATCTTGGCTTGTTTGTGTGCATGCGGTAGAATTTTTTTGCTTTCCATGCTACGAACCCCTACAGTGGTATCAGAGCCAGGTCTATATGTAGATCTGTTGCACGAGTAGAACACAATGGTCATTGTGGGCGGTGATGCTTTTATTATCAATTGATTTTTGTGTACTTTGCATCTTGCGGTATGATGGGATGAAGCGGCCCGGTCTAACCTTACATGACATCGTTCATGAGACTTGCTCCACGCTCAACATGCAACTTGTATTGGATAAGTGGCTTTGCAGGTGTCTGTCTCTCCCATTATAGTAAAGATTCAATTTACAACAGACACTTGATAGTTCAAACATCAACGTTGTGGTTCTTGTTCGTAAGTTAGAACGACACTTACTGAAAGCCCCAAACCACGTAAAATATGCAAAGAAAATTAGAGGCGTCTAACTTTGTTTTGCAGGGGTGTGTTGTGATGTGATATGGCCATGATTGTGATTATATATGATGTATGCAATGTTCCTTACTGTAAGTTGGCAACCGGCAGGAGCCATATGGTTGTCTTTTAAATTCCGTTAAGACCCGCGTGTCTATTCAAAGTAGTTGTAATAGTTAAAGTTGGTGGACGACAACCATGAAACGACGCCATTGACCTTGACGCCATACCGGTGATGATGGAGATCATGTTCGTGCTTGAAGATGGAGATCGGAAGCACAAGAAGAAAGGCCATATCATATCACATATTACGAATTGCATGTGATGTTAATCCTTTATGCATCTTGTATTGCTTAGTTTACGACGGTAGCATTATAAGATGATCCCTCAAGCACACAATTTCAAGTTTTAAAGTGTTCATCCTTAGTAAGCACCGTTGCTAAAGCTTGTTGTTTCGAAGAACCACGTGATGATCGGGTGTGTTAGATTCTGCGAGTGTATACAACGTGAGCAAGCCAGATTTGCTCATGCGGAAGCTAAGGTTTGATCTTGACGAGCCTATCATGTGCAGACATGGTCTCGGAACATGGATCACCGAAAGGTAAAGCATGAGTCATATAGTAGATATGATGAACATGTTGATTGTTCACCATTAAAGCTACATCAACTCTAGTGATGATGGGTTTTGATGTGGTGGATTTGGTTCGTGTGATCACTAAAACAATTTGAGGGATATTGTTTTGAGTGAGAGTTCACCTAGATTAATTTAACTATTAATTAGAACTCAATTTGTCATAAACTTAGTCTAAACTATTGCAAATATGTTGTAGATCAATGGTGGCCCCTACCATCAATTTTAATGCGTTCCTAGAGAAAGAAAAATTGAAAAACAATGGAAGCAACTTCGCGGATTGGTTCCGCAATTTGAGGATTGTCCTCAATGCTGGTAATTTGACCTATGTGCTGGATGCATCGCTGGGTGACCCGCCTGCAGCTACTGCTCCGATGAGGTAAAGAATGTTTTCCTCGCTCGGAAGAATCAGTACTCCATAGTTCAGTGTGCTATCTTGTATGGTTTGGAATCGGAGCTTCGGAAAAGGTTTGAGAACCATGACCCACATGATATTGTCAGTGAACTCAAAAATAATATTTGAGGCTCACGCGGCAGTTGCGAGTTATGAGGCTTCTGAAAAGTTCTTTAACTGCAAGATGGAAGAGGGCAGCTCTGTCAGTGAGCACGTGCTTAAGATGTCTGGGCACGCAAACAAACTCCAAAGATTGGGTATAGTGATTCCTAATTCTTTGGGGATTAATCGTGTCCTCCAATCACTAACACCGAGTTACAAGAACTTTGTGATGAACTACAATATGCAAAACATGGACAAGTCGTTGCCAAAACTCTTCTCCATGTTGAAATCTGCAGAAGTGGAGATCAAGAAAGAGCACCAAGTGTTGTTCGTCAATAAGACCACCAAATTCAAGAAGCAAGGAAAGTCTAAGAAAAAGGGAAACTTCAAGAAGGGTGGTAAGAAAGTTGCCGCACCGACGAAGAAGACCAAGGTTGGGCCTAAGCCTGATATTGAGTGCTTTTACTGCAAGGGAGAAGGTCACTAGAAGCGGAATTGCCCAAAGTACTTGGCGGATTTGAAGAACGACAACATCAAGAAGAAAGGTATATCCGATATACATGTTATTGATGTGTATCTCACTAGTACACGTAGTAGTTTCTGGGTATTTGATACTGGTTCGGTTGCTCATATTTGTAACTCGAAACAGGTGCTACAGAATAAACGGAAGCTAGCGAAGAACGAGGTGACGATGCGCGTTGTAAACGTATCAAAGGTTGATGTGATCGCGGTTAGCACTATACCTCTTCATCTACCATCGGGATTAGTTTTATACTTAAATAATTGTTATTTGGTGCCTGCGTTGAGCATGAACATTATATCTGGATCATGTTTATTGCGAGACGGTTACTTGTTTAAGTCCGAGAATAATGGTTGTTAGATTTATATGAGTAATATGTTTTATGCACATGCACCTTTGATAGATGGTCTATTCTTATTGAATCTCGATTGTGGTAATACACACATTAATAACATTGAAGCTAAACGTTTGAAATTGAGCGATAACTCGATCTATATGTGGCACCATCGTCTTGGTCATATTGGAGTGAAGCGCATGAAGAAACTCCATTCCGATGGAATTCTTGAATCACTTGACTTCGAATCACTTGAAAGATGCGAAACATGTCAGATGGGTAAAATGACTAAGACTCCATTTTCTGGTATGATGGAGCGAGCTACAGACTTATTGGAAATCATACATACCGATGTGTGTGGCCCAATGAGTGTAGCATCGCGCGGTGGTTATCGTTATGTTCTTACCTTCACGGATGACTTGAGTAGATATGGGTATATCTATTTCATGAAACATAAGTCCGAAACTTTCGATAAGTTTAAGGAATTTCAAAGTGAGGTAGAGAATCAACGTAACAAGAAGATTAAATTTCTACGATCTGATCGTGGAGGTGAATATCTAAGATACGAGTTTGGCGAGCATTTGAAGAAATGCGGAATACTTTCACAATTGACACCGCCGGGAACACCACAGCGTAATGGTGTGTCCGAACGTCGTAATCGAACTCTCTTAGATATTGTTTGTTCTATGATGTCACATACAAATTTATCGCTATCATTTTGGGGTTATGCATTAGAAACAGCCGCATTCACTTTAAATAGGGCACCATCTAAATCCATTGAAATGACACCGTATGAATTATGGATTGGGAAGAAACCTCAACTGTCTTTCCTTAAAGTTTGGGTTGCGAAGCTTATGTTAAAAAGTTACAGCCGGACAAGCTTGAACCCAAAGTGGAAAAATGCGTCTTCATAGGATACCCGAAGGAAACTATTGGGTATACCTTCTATCATAGATCCGAGGGCAAAATCTTCGTTGCCAAGAATGGATCCTTTCTAGAGAAGGAGTTTCTCTCGAAAGAAGTGACTGGAAGGAAAGTAGAACTTGACGAGGTTGTTGAACCTTCTCTCAAACTTACGAGTAGCGCAACACCGGAAGTAGTTCCTATGGCGCCTACACCAATAAGAGAGGAAGCTAATGATGTTGATCATGAAACTTCGGTTGAAGTTGCTATGGAACCTCGCAGGTCAACAAGAACTCGTACCACTCTTGATTGGTATGATTCCGTTATGAGTGTCATGTGGATGGATAACACCGATGACCCTGCAATATATGAGGAAGAGATGATGAGCCCAGATTCCAATAAATGGCAAGAAGCCTTGAAATCCGAGATTGGACCCATGTACGAAAACCAAGTATGGACTTTGGTGGACTTACCGGATGACCGGAAGGCTATCGAGAACAAATGGATTTTCAAGAGAAAATAGATGCTGATGGTAATGTTACTGTCTATAAAGCTCGACTTATCACAAAAGGGTTTTGACAAATTCAAGGAGTTGACTACGATGAGACTTTCTCACCAGTAGTGAAGCTAAAGTCTTTGAAGATTATATTAGCAATCGCTGCATATGATGATTATGAGATGTGGTAGATGGATGTCAAAACGACGTTCCTCGATGGAGACATTGATGAAGAGTTGTATATGATGCAACCCAAAGGTTTTGTCGATCCTAAAGATGCTAAAAAGGTATGCAAACTTCAATGGTCCATATATGGATTGAAGCAAGCATCCCGAAGTTGGAATCAACATTTTGATAAGGTAATCAAAAGTTTTGGTTTTATACAAACTTATGGACAATCTTGTATTTACAAGAAAGTGAGTGGGAGCTCTATAGCATTCTTAATACTATATGTAGATGACATATTGTTGATTGGGAATGATGTAGACCTTCTTAATAGTGTCAAGGATTATTTGAATAATAGTTTTTCAATGAAAGATCTTGGCAAAGCAGCTTACATATTAGGCATAAAGATTTATAGAGATAGATCGAGACGCCTAATATCATTGTCACAGAGTACATATTTGGACAAAGTTCTAAAGAGGTTTGGAATGGAAGATAACAAGAAAGGGTTCTTGCCCATGTTGCCCAATACGACCTTGAGTAAAACTCAAAATCCTGCAATAGCAGAAGATAGAGAAAGGATGAGTAAGACTCCCTATGCCTCAGCCATAGGATCTCTAATGTATGCCATGATATGTACTAGACCCGACACTGCATATGATGTTAGTCTGACTAGCAGATATCAAAGTGATCCAGGGGTGGATCATTGGACAGCGGTCAAAAACATCCTAAAGTACTTGGGAAGAACTAAGGATATGGTTCTTTCTTATGGAGGTGATGAACGGCTCGTTGTTAATGGTTACACCGATTCTAGTTGGAACACCGATCCGGATAATTCTAAATCTCAATCTGGATAAGTATTTACTTTGAATGGTCCGGTAGTTAGCTGGAGGAGTGCAAAGCAAAGAGTTGTGGCGAGATCTTCAACTTAATCGGAATACATAGCTGCTTCAGAGCCTTCACAAGAGGCGATATGGATGAAGGAGTTCATTACAGAGCTTGGTGTGGTTCCAAGTGCGCTGGACCCAATGTCTATCTATTGTGATAACATGGGCGCCATAGCCAATGCGCAAGAACCAAGGTCACACAAGAAGCTGAACCACATCAAGCTACGTTTTCACGCTATTCGAGAGCATGTCCAAGATGGTGACATAAAGATTTGTAAAGTACACACATATCTGAATGTGGCGGATCCGTTGACTAAACCTCTCCCGAGGGCAAAACATGACCAACACGAAACTGCCATGGGTGTTCGGTATATTACCATGTAATCTAGATTAGTTGACTCTAGTGCAAGTGGGAGACTGCTGGAGATATGCCCTAGAGGCAATAATAAAAGTGGTTATTATTATATCTTTGTGTTTATGATAAATGTTTACATTCATGCTATAATGTTATTAACCGGAAACATTAATACTTGTGTGATTTGTAAACTAAATTAGAGTCCCTAGTAAAGCCTCTTTATAATACTAGCTTGTTGATTAATAGATGATCGTGGTTTCTCGATCATGATATGTTATTAATAACAAGATCATATCATTAGGAGAATGGTATGATGGACATACTCCTATAGATAAGCGTAGCATTAAGATCAAGTCATTTCAATAGTTTGTTTGCTATAAGCTTTCTTATACATAGTAACCTAATTCCTTCGACCATGAGATCATGTTTATTACCATCACCGGAAGGATGCTTTGATGACATCAAACACCACACCGTAACTGGGTGGCTATAAAGGTGGCATTGAGTGTTCGGAAAGTATGGGTTGAGGCACATGGATCAAGAGTGGGATTTGTCCATCCATATGACGGATAGATATACTCTGGGCCCTCTCGGTGGAATGTCATCCAATTAGCTTGCAAGCATGTGACTGGCTCACAAGGGATCACATATCATGGGAACGAGAAAAGAGTACTTATCAGTAACGAGGTTGAACTCGGTATGCATAGATACCGACGATCAAAACCTCGGATAAGTAAACTATCGTGAGACAAAGGGAAATTGGTATCGTATGTAAGTGGTTCATTCGATCGCAAAGTAATCGTAGAAATATGTGGGAGCCATATGAATTTCCAGATTCCTCTATTGGTTATTGATCGGAGAAGTGTCTCGGTCATGTCCGCATAATTCACGAACCGTAGGGAGACACACTTAAGGATTCGATGTTGTTATGTAGTTATGGAATGATGAGTAAGAGACCGAATGTTGTTCGGAGTCTCAGATGGGATCCGGGATATCACGAGGAGATCCGGAGAATAAGATTCATATAAGGAAAGTCCTGTTTCGGAGTTCAGAAATGATTTCGGTGTTTTCACCGGGAATGTTCTAGAAGGGTCTAGAAGGTCCGGGACTCCGGAGGGGGAATGGTACATGGATGTATCATGACAATATGGAATGGTTGCATTATGTACTAGGTCACTTGGCTGGGCAATATGAAGAGAGAAATCAAATTCAAGTTTGAAAGTCAAACGCCAATTTGAAAAGTCAAATCCAAACATTGCTTGGTGGAGGGAGAGTAGGAAACCTACCTAGGTAGGAATCCCACTCCCTCCACCCGCCGACCAAGGAGGAGGAGTTGGGGGAGGACTCCCTCCTCCCAAACCGCCTCCCCCACCTATATAAGGAGGGGTAGGGCGCACCCCTACCCCTCACACCCAAACCCTAGCTCCTAGGCGCCACCACCCTCCAAGTGATGCCGCCACCTAGGGTTCCTCCAAGTCGCCGAGTTAGGGCTTCTCCAAGCCCTAGCCGCCGGCTACACCACCTCCCCTTGGTGCCTCTAATCCGTAGATTGCCAAGGCCCTCTCTTACTCTACCATACTTGCTCTGTCTTAGGCAAAGCCCTGCGGGATCTTCCCTCTACTTCCGACACCACACCGTCATGCTACCGGAATCACGAGGAGAGTGCTACAACCTTCGCTGCCTACTGGAACAAGGGAGAGGAAGGTCTTCATCGAGTACCGGCACTACAAGAAATGTGTTCATCTATGACCTTTTGATAGTGACCATGGAAGAAATCGTCATATATCCATTCTGATTTCACAACTGATGGACTCAAGTGGTTTGTAGGCGTAAAAACCCAGAAAATTAAGACGATTTGGTCCGAAAACGTCATAGTTTTATTAGGTAAAATCGTCATAGTGCTAGGAAGGACAAAATATAAGCGGAGGGAAATAACAGCCGTTGGATCTCAATAGGATGGATGGCTGAGATGTGATCTGTGTCCTGGGAACATGCCGTGGATCGATGACCTGGCACCACCCATCGATCGCGCGCGGCCCAGCAAAATTTTGGGTCCAATAGGCGCGAGCGTGAGATGAACCAAGTTAGCGAACCCTACCCTCCCGGACTCCCAACGCCTTTACTCCTCCATGGTTCCCCTCCCCACCTCCGCCGCCGGCTAAAATCCCGGCCATTTCTATCCATCCCCTGCTCCGCCGAACACATCCCGCGAATCCCCTCGTCCCCTCTCTATTCCACCGCATGGTACCACCAATCCTTAACTCCAATCGAAACCCTAGGCCAAGACCCGGATCTACAGAGAATAGTAGGAGGTAGGATTTCGACCATTCCATCCATGGAGGCTGCCCCACGTCGATGGGTGGTGGTGGGTCGTCACGGTGACCGACTAGAACATCACCGCCATCTGGGACGCTGGCGACACCAACGACTTCGAGGAAGCGGAAGTTCTTCCCATGGACACCAAGGTCGAGCTCGTCGACCTAGATCCACGGGCGGTGGCTACTCCCGCTTCATCCGCCTCCGTGTCCACCTCCTCCGCGAGCAAAGTGCCGCCTCCAACCAAAAAGCATGATGACGAGTTCATATACGATGCAAGTGGAGTCGAATGATGGCCAGACGAGGCCAGGCATCCACCGACGAGGAGTCGAAGCAGGTATGAACTATGTACTAGAACCCACCTCTGCGCTGATCCAATCTCCCCAACAACTGTCGTGTCTCGCTGATTCCCTCCCCCTCATTGCCCTCTGTGTCCCCTCTTTTTAGGTTTCATCGACGAGGGAGCTCAGCACAGGGCGGCCCTATCCTCCCTCTCACCGGCACGACATCCCCGCAGCTAGCAGGAGGATGCCGTCATGGCGCCATCGCCATACTTCCTCCTCGTTCTCCGGCCAAGGGAAGCGCCATAGGCGGATGCGGATCTCAAGACTTTCTTGGTCACAACGGCGGAAGGCGAATGGTGCTAGAAAGTCTGGCCGCGTCCATGACTTTGTGCGAGGTCCAGATCCAGAACCGATACGCCATCAACCTGTGAGTCCCTTCCTCTCCCATCTCCCCAAAATCCCTAGCAAACCCTAGCTAGTGGCTTGTTCATGTTCGTGGCATAGCTAGTGGCTTGTGCATTCTTCTGTGGTTTTACTGATACATATATGATGTGCTTAAATTAGAGGGAGGGGATGAAAATTGTACAGGTTCTTTTCATATTCTGTTGGACTATGCAGAGTATTGTTCTTTAAGTGTGTTCTTTAAATGTGTTCTCTAAGTGTGTTCTTTAACTTTGTGCTTGAGCTGTAACAGCAAGAAATTAATTTATTCATAGATTGATATCAACTGTATGGGTGATATTGTTCTAGAAATTAATCTTATATCAGGTTTGCTTTATGTCTTATTAATTGGTAGGTAGTAGCTAGAAGGTTGCTGAATTATGCCTAAAATCCTGAGATGACCTTTAGAAGCTATGCTATGTCCTTCTGAAGGAAAACACCATTCTTAGAGTAATCTGAGGCGCTGGTTATTTAAAATCTTGATTAATTTGCCCGTGTTTGTTTGTGTGCAAGTACAAGCCCTTATTGATCAGATGCATTCACCATTCCACTATACAATTGACTTGATTAAGTGATAATCAGTAAGTATATAATGCATTCTACTATAGGATGTTATAACTAAAAATCTTTACACTAGAACAATTTCATGAATGCGCATAATTGGTTTCTATTTGAACAGGAAAACATGGTCCTTGTTTTGTAGGAACAGTTTCATAAACTCCTTGTCTTGTATATGTCCCTGTGTATAGATGCTTAATTGGTCATATTTTTCATGAAACTAAAAAAATCAGAATGGACGCAAAGCTTAATGTTTCTCTTACAAAATTAAAGGGGGAAATTATATCACCTACTGACCTAGAAATGAGTTATACATTCTTGAACCAGTGCTCATTTGCATAAATTGAGATGAATCTGTTGTGATCATTGATAGTACTATCATGATATAACTATGTACATTCTCGTAGGTAAGAACGGTTCTATCTTCAAAATCCCAAGTTGTCTAATCTGTGCAATGTGGTTTGATTGCATCTGTCCATTCCGTGGATCTAGGTGTCTATCATGCAAGTATAATAAGCTTTACCCTTATTATTCTGCTTGATATCAGATACGATTTATTGACAACACCGATCCTGCTGGAATCGATCATCAAATTTCCAGTAAATAAATTATCAGTACGATGGTGCAACCTCCCTTTATCTCGTGTTCGATCCTAGTGTTTGCAAGTGTTTTGTCCAGCAAGCTGTATCCGATACATGTCTAGGGATGATTACTAGCTAACTTAGCCTAGCGATGCAAGTTTCTCTACATTTCTAGCTAGCTAGTTAAGTTTGTTTTATGTATTGCCACTACTGTTTCTGGAGAAAGTGTAGCATCCATCTCGGTGCTGATTATGCTGTGATGTGTTCTGTGACCAGCCGCCGCCAAGCATCGCCGATTTGCTGTTGTTTCGTGGGAGGCTCCTTTTGCCACTGAAACCTGATGTTCCTATGCCGCCCGGAGGGAGTGTCAGGTACGTGGTCGAACTAGCAAATCTGAATTGGTTCTTCCTTTGTTGCCTAGTCCAGAGTTAGCGCCTCGACTGAGGGCATTAGTTGGTTTGAAGGAAATTAAAGATCTAAAGTTTAAATCGCTTAGTCGTGCTTATGAGAGAATTAATTTTTCAAAGATGATAACTGTTTCTGTTGAAGTGCTATTCCAGAATCTAGCTAGTTTCCTGATTCCTTGATCATTCTTTTAGCACCACGGTACGAGGGACAATTTGGTATTCAAGTGTTTGGGCATAGTATATATATACTTACACAAACAAAACTATCTGGTATTCAAGTGTTTAGGGGTAGTGTATATATATACTCACACAAGCAAAGAAAAGGATCGCACCTGGCTACTGTTGGTTCTTGTAGTTAAAACAATTTGAGGTAGAATACCTATGGTCTGTAGACTGGTCACAATTATTAGACCTTGATGATTAACAATTACATACTGATGCGGTCAAGTTTGATTTAGGAGTGTGTTGATCTTATAAGAATTTGTGTTCTGTGATAATTAAGGCGAGTTTTCCATAGGTTTTGGAGCTACAGGTGCCGGAAGCAGTTCTGTTAGTTAAACGTTTTCTACTGTTTGAACATATTTCTAACAAAATTAAGTTTGAGATAAATGTGATGTGTGAACCTAGTGACAAGAAACTTAAGTTCCATTCTAGTCAGGTTTGAAAAAAAGGTTACTTTCAGATACACACCTTATTTAGGTTTGTAGCCATCAAAGACAACTATCAATTTCACTTATTCTTTCTCATGTTGTAGCTTGAAGACGGGAACATAGTCTGTTTCCTGAAGCCATTGGCTTGAAGACCTTGAAGATGGTGATACTCAAGTGCTCTATCCATATGTTCCTTCTTTCTTGGAGTATTTTCATAATAATTAGTGGGGGTAGTAGGGCGTTCCACAAAATCCGATTTGATCAGTCATCCGATGTTTCTTGCTATATATACAACATTTCTTACTGTACAACTATCCATGTTTCTCTATATTGTCAAAACAGAGACATTTCTTGGTGTATATACACCATTTTCTGTCCAGATGTGCAACTATTACACTGATATTATTTTTGTTAATGTTGACATGCATCGTGGCATAGTAATAAAATAGTGGCTCATAATTCATATAGGTGGCGTCAAGGCCTTATTTGACTTTGGCTTTGCTTTTGTATATGCTTATATGAGATATAATATGAGACATAGGATATAGATTTAACTAGATGGGAGTTTCTGCAATAGCTACTTTGCAATTTCTGTAGTTTACTCCATATTATACATATAGAACTCTTTCAGGTGATTCTACTTGACATTCCCTCAATATTCATATAAATTATGGAGGGTTTTTTTCGATGAATTACTATGCTTTGATTTCCGTTGATTCCAATAACAGTGACGGGCTGGATGACCATCCCAACGAGGCTCTGTAGTGTCTACTACTGTCTAGTTTCTACTGTATTAGGATGTGTAACAATCCTAGTCTAATATTCTAAACTTTCTAGTTATTTTGTAAACCCATTCTTCAGGCTTCAGTCTTTGTACTGTGTACTGATGCATGTTAATGTATTGCTCTTCCTCAATTTGTAGCTAGTTTCTCATGTGCCCTTTATTTGCTACTTTGTAGTGTGTACACAGATGTTTTTATTTGCAGTGTGTACACAGATGTTTTTATTTGCAAGTATAATGTTTTTATTTTGTTGGGACTGTTGCAGATACCCTATTGTTTACAGAAGCTGCGGGCTGATCTGGAAGCATGCATAAGTTCGAGAGGATCAAATTGTAGCTAGTTTTTACACTTGCTCAGAGCTTTAGTTGTTGATTTGTAGGTATCAGGTCATCGAAGATTTGATTTCTAAACTAGTTGTATTTTGAATGAGTGGAGTTTCATGTGTTCCATCTATTCTGACCAGAATATTGTAATAAACTCATCTTTGCTGTGATGTGTATTTTCTACTTATTGGTACATTTTTTCTATTAATCTGGTGTGATTTGTTATTAATGTGACCCCCTGTCCAAAATAATCTTATTACTGGGACCCACTGTCTATCAGTTCTGACAATTTGGACCCACATTTTCAAAACGGATCAGTCCAAAATAAAATGGATAGTACAATGGCTATTTACTGGTGTAACCAGCCCAAAATAAGAAGGCCCAAAGTAAGAATCTGTCCATATAAAAGACCAATGCAAAGAAAAACAATCCAGAATAGTTGGGCTGAGCCCATGTGGAACCTAGAAATTGGCTGGGCTGATTTTGATTTAAGACGATTTAATTTCGTCACAATTTTGCCACGTAGGATCGGCCACGTAGGATCTGACTTGGCCAGGCTAGATGGCCCATGACGATATTGGATCGTCATAGACGTTATGACGATCTAATATCGTCATAGACGATTATGACGATTTTACCAAAAACGTCGTTATAGTTCATTTGCGACGCCCAGCTTTCGACGATCTCAAAATCGTCATAGAATCGTCATAAATGGACTACTATGACGATTTTGTGACGAAAATGGAGGGTCATATATAGCCAGATTTCTTGTAGTGCGGACATGTGACCGACTGCGTAAGCTCTACCGGAACGCAACGCCGGAAGGATCGTCTACGCGATCTTGAGATCGGCAAGTGTACGACTACATCACCCATGATAATTTGCTCTCGTTAACCGCTTTGGAATCTTCGAGGTGAGTGCTTCTATCGACTCGTTGCTACAATCTAGTAGATAGATATTGGCTTGTTTGTGTGCATGCGGTAGAATTTTTTTTCGATGCTACGAACCCCTACACCCGTCGCGAG
Organism: Avena atlantica; assembly: GCA_910589765.1. Classification (NCBI taxonomy): domain Eukaryota; kingdom Viridiplantae; phylum Streptophyta; class Magnoliopsida; order Poales; family Poaceae; genus Avena; species Avena atlantica. The sequence continues at coordinate 41,994,337 of OU342736.1, read as the reverse complement.
GGCGACGACCGTGGCGGCGGAGCAGAGAAGGAACCGCCACGGGAAATAGAGGGAGACAAGAAGATCACCTAGGCAAAAAACCCAGTGGCGGCGCCGCGAAGCTCTGCGGAGAGGCACACCGGCAGAAACCCGAAACGGGGACGCGGCGGCGAGCTCGCAAGAGTAGAAGAGCCACGGTGTGGCCATCAAGGAGGAACTGCAGAGGCGCGGTCGTTGGAGCGCAAACAGCTACGGCGGAATTGGGAGGAAGACGAAGGGAGTGGGGAGGGGAAAAGTGAATCAAACCTCCCCCACTCCCCTACTTATAACCGTGTAGGGTGAGCGGTAGTGGGATGGTGGCTGTGCCGCGGTAACCGCGTGGACGCGTGTATCATCCATCCGCGGACAAAGAGTGGAGCCACAACGAGGGCCACACGATGCAGGAGGAGATCAGGCAGTGTGACCGTTGTGTTTATCGAAGCGACACTGCGCTGACGCGACGAGCGCAGTAACCACTGTAGCATGTCAGCAAGCACTATAGCAGTACAAAAAACTAGACGTTAGTAATGATTGGTACACGTAGGATGAGGCTTACTCAAGAAGCCAAGTGGATACCTCGGAAAAACGAGAATGACTCGGAATACAACTCAAACCTTGTTAAGAGAGGATAAACAAAAGAAGGATAGCTGAAAAAGAGCATCGGCTAAGAAATTCCTCGGACAGGAAATAAGGAGTGAATGTCTGTAAAATGATGTGGCCCTGCCGAAGTCTTCGGCAGGACCGCACCAGCTTCGGGGACTAATGTTGGGGGATGACCCTAGGTAGGGTCAAGATAGTGGAAATAAGGAAGGAACCTTTCTTACCATATGCTGAGTTATAAACTAATTCGGCCGAATTATGCAAGGCTCGGATTAATAAGGCATGGCTTAGCCAAATCGAGTGATTAATACCTCACTCGGTCGATGTGTGGGATAAGTCGGCCAAATAAGGTTGATAAGATCATATGCAGGTGAAGGCCGAGCCGAGTTAGGTGACACGAGGCCGAGTAATGGTAAGCTTGCGGGAGAAGAAGAAGGATCCTAGAGTCAAACCCTAGCTACTAGCTACTGCCTAGGAGGAATCTACACAGGGCCAAGCGCTAAAGACAAAGAGCAGAGCCGCAGAGGGGCAGACAGGCGTCACGGAGGTAACAGTGGGCAAGCCCGAGGCTGTAACATCCCAAAACTTTAATCCAAGTGAATCAAGATCCAAATCATCAAAATTAGGGTTAACAAAAACTTTTCCATCTCAAAATATGAAAGCATCCATGTGTATGTGTATTAAATTAGGAGTTCATTTGAATTGCCATGGTTCTGTGATTCTTTGCTTGTAAAATGATTCTTAGGTGAAATAAACATCATCTAAATCATTCCCAAACTTTTCTCAAAGGAAAACAACTCAAAATAAACAAATAAAGTGAATGGTCATTTTTGCAAAATTAACTATCATGCCTACTTTGTCTATTCCTAGTACTCAAAACTTAACAGAAACAATTGTGGATCTTTGCACCCCTTTCTAGTACACATAATCAGGTACCAACGCTATAACACCCCAGGATTAGCACCTAGAATTATAGAGGACACAGGTTTGTGCATTGCATTCATGCATAAGAAAATCCGGAGAATTTTCGCGCAAAACAAAAAGACCTATAGAGGGATCGAAGTCTCTCTTGTTCTAAAGGAAACAATAGCGCAAGTGCGACGGATTTTGACATGACCTCTACTGAATGTTCATATTTGAGGGAAAACAATTTAAGTTGAATATTCAAATACTTTGTTTGAATTCAAAAGTAAATTGAAAAGAATTAACAATAGAATTGAAATGGTAAATTCTTGAATAAACAAATAGATATCATCATATTCACCATACATTTGAATTATACAATAATTTGGAATTATTATTTCAAAAACAATAAATATTACATAATATTTAATAATACAAGTGTATAAGAGGTACAAAAATTAGTAACTAGTACAATTTATAAAATAAATAAAATAAAACATTTACTTTGTCATAATTAGAATAATCCAAAGTTTACAAAATAGATAAAGAAAATTACAAGTACTCAGAATAAAAAGAATTTCTTTATTACAATTATATAAAAATTACAATACTTTACACCTCACCAAAATAAACAAATAAAAGGGTATCTTCTTATTCATCTCTAAACTCAAATTCCTATTCATCTCTGGTATCTTCTTTTCTTCATATTCCTTTGACCCCGCAAAACAACACAAAAGACAACAAAACAAAAGAAAAAGAAAGAAAATAAAGAGAATTGTTTAGGTGAATGCTACTCTCAGTTTGGCAATGTGATGCATTGCTGAACACATCATTGAGTATTTCTTTAAAAAGGGGCCAAAGAGTAGTATCTGTTCTTATTCTCGAATATTGCCTCAAACTAGTGCATCACAGGCTGATGTAGGGGCAAGTTTGACCAAGGGGAAGTAAGAGGCAAAGAGGTAAAAAAATAACATTTTCACTTGATCTAATCCATTTGGGTGAGACATGCACACATGCAGCTCACAAGCTGCCCACCCACACATGAAGCATAGTCTGTTGTCAACACCATAGCAACAAGGGAATCAGATAAGAGTGCACAGCCGTAGCAACCAGCTACCATTCCACCTCCACACTTCAGAATACATTCCCATCTTACTATCTTACAATCTTATCAACTTATCATCAACTCTAGAGTACATGGTTCAACACCACAATCTCCACCAGCACCATGGTTGCTTGGGGAAGCCATCCAGGAGCACCAGAAGATGGCCAAGAGCTAGGAGGAGTAGGCTTACCAGAAAAGAAGCAGTAGCAATTTCAATAGATCAAGTTAGGGGATAAGAGGAGAGGGTTGGCACCAGCAGTGAATCAATAATCACCACAAGAGAAACCATAACTCCAAAACAACAGGTTATCCATCTAAGATCATGTCTTTGTATCTGTTCTTATTATTGCATCTTAGAAAATGGGTGGGGAAATAGACAATCCTCAGATCTATACTCAAATGGAGTACAAGATCATCATTGGATAGTTTTCATAAGCAAGCAGTAACTACTGTATGCAAACATCAAGTACCAAATCTGTTCTTATTTAAAAGACAGTCTCAGACCAGCATCATAGACCAATGGATCTAGTTCTAACTAGATCTATACTCACCACACTGCTGGTACAGGGCATATCCCATTTGGGTAGCACCTCTGTATCAACAGGTTCATCCATATCTACTAAGAATCAGATAATCACTTTCCTATATGAATCCAGGAATCATATTAGACATTTGATTCAGAAAAGACAGTGAATATAGCACTGTCTATTATTAATCCACACCTGACAGAGATCATTAAGTAAATCATCTTCCTATAATAAAATAGGAATCAATCAATGTTTGAATCATTTTCCAAGTAATTCACGTAGGAATCATCTCAATTAATAGCTAATTAATCCAGCAACAGATCATAATACTAAGAACACCACTGTGCACACTCCAGATGGAGGCACCACAGTAGGAAGATTCTAATATCAGAAGCCACTGAAATCACTAGCTAAGATCAACATCAAATACCCATGTTAAAAGAATGAGTTACATCCATAGGGTATTATTTCAAATCGTTTTCCTACCAACTTTTCATAGGAATCATTTTCTGTTTGAAAACACATAATTTATAAATCACATGATTTAGTAAATCAAGTCAATGGATCAAGGATTAGCCAACAGATATGTACACAATAGTACCAGTGATAGGGGTTTATCATTGAATCCTTCAACTACAGGAGTGAACAAGTAGTTCAGGAAAGAACCTTGTATCAAATCAATTTAATCAAATTATCTACAACACCAAATATCATTTAAATATAACAGGAACAGATCAGATATAAGAAGATATTGCATGTGGATAAAATGATGAATTGCTAATACAAATTATCTAATGGACATGAGATCATTAGAGAACCACACACAAGTAATACAACCAAAAATCCGCAAGTATCAACTGGTCCAAATAACTCCATTTGTTCATCCATGAACACTAAAGAAAACATGTTTCCAGAACATAAATCACAAGAACTTAAGTACTTGATCATGTAAATGATCATTAGGAAACTGTTTAACATAATATAAAGTGCTAGAACATATATAATCTATCACTTGTTCATTTGTATGTTTCACTTACACCTTGCTTGAGAATATCTTAGGTAGTAAATCTATACATATAAGTTAGTGGTACCAAATTAAGATGTAGCAAAACAAGTTATTCTTTTTAAACTATAAAAAAATAAATACATCTGACCATGCCATTAACACAAGGAATAGTCAACTAACCATATGTTCATACTTATGAACTATTAACCCTTGTAATTACATGCATAAACATCAATCAACAAGAAGCCCATCAGCATCACCTACACATCAGGGACCATGTCCAATAGACCATGATCTAGAGTCAAGTCCTATTTCATCAAAGAACTACTAGGACCATATTAACTAATCCTAAACCAATTGTATGATTATCAAAACTAGTTAAATCAAGCAATGGAGGTATACTCCATGAATTGGAAGCTAAACAAAATGGGGCAAATTAACATACCTCACTGCAGTAGAAAAAAAAATGTACCAGGAAGCTGACGCTGGGGTTGCATAGAATACCATCCCGCCGGAGACAGAGAAAGGAATAATTCCAGTAGCATCACCACTGTCCACCATCATAGCAAAGCCCCTTGGTAGCGTACTGAGGGCGCCGGGGTTGCGCCGCGGCACCGTCCCTCCGGCGTCAGAGAAGGCAAGAGAGTTAGAGAGGGGCTCGCGTTCTTCCACGAGCAGCAACAAGAGGCACCGGCGCGGGAGCCACATCGTGACCTTGCGCCATGGCGACTAGGGTTTCGGCAAGGCACGTTCATAAGGGCGTGGACCAACCGAATTGATGAAGGGAAAAGAGATAGGTGTAGATGGCGAGGCAGCGCCGACGAACGATTGCGCTGGGGGCAGCCGGCGGTGGACGGGGCGATAAGCGGCGGCGTTGGCGGCGCATCGCGCACAGGAGAGTAACGAGAGAGGGATAAAGTTGTGTTTGTGTGCGTGAGTCTGAGCATAGTGTGGTGAGGGGGTGGGCCGGGGGTGAGGGGTCTAGCATGGTCCAGTTGGGCCAGGCCAGCCCACATACCCAACCAAACGGCCCAAGCTGATTAGGTTAGGAAATAAAATTATAAGAAAAATGAATGAATTACTAAAATAATTTCCAAAAATTTTTAGCTATAGAAAATTATAGAAAAATCATAAAAATACAATTAACATGCTAGAATTATCATAAAGGCAAAATCTATCTAATAAAATATAACTTTTTTTATTTATAATAAATATAAAGTAAATAATTATTAACACCATTAAATCCTAAATGAAATTTTATAAAATAAGAAAAAACCCCTAAAAATAAATAAAAAATTATTTTTATATATAAAAATAACTCTATATTTTATATAAATACTAACTTAGAGTTTTACAAATAAAACATAAAGCAAATATTTAAAGACACTTAATTCTTTGATGAATTTTATAAAAATAAATATAATACTTAATTTTAAGGTTTTGAATGAATATATTACACTAGAAAATTATTAAATATATTATTAGAAAAGTCTTTAATATTTTAAATAATAAATCCTTACCTAATACCTATTTTGGAAATTCTTTAAAAATAATTGTTAAGTAAGAAATAATCACAATTCTTATAAAACCTTGAGCAATTAGTGTCTTTGTACTAAATTCCAAACCCATAACTTAAATTCATAATCAAAATTAAGTATAACTTTTAACTTTAAAATATCCTTTTAAAAATCTTATTAAGAATCCTTTTAAATAAACATTAGGTATCATCCATTTATATAATATGGTGAATAATCATTATATCTTAACCACTATTAACATAACTTTAAATTCTTACAAATTACTAAGATCATCTAATTATGCTTCCATTAAATAAATACATATTATTCCTTAGTAAGCAAAACAAATTTAATCTAAGCATTCACTTAAATGTAACATGAATAAATCCACACCTTAGTCATACTTACCATAAATCCAAAACTTGAGAATAATCAAAGCATAATACACCTTAAGTTTACTTACCCTTTTAAAGTTAACTTTAGTCTCAAAGTTTATAAACATCATGTCTAAATAACCACTTATATTTTTATAGTTAACTTTGGTCTATTTAACCTAAGACATAAAGCATCTCTGTCGTGGTGGTGGCACGGCAGATGCCATGGGTAGGCTAAAGTATGGGGCCAATGGATGCTAGAGGGATCTGGGGAGGAAAGATATAGTTGATTCTACACACAGAAGACTAATGTAAAGATCTTTATTTATCCTTTCTTGGGCTACAAGTGCTCCTTGAGCTGTATACAAGTGGAGAGGAAGAAATTTACCAGCCTAACGGTCCCAAATGAGTCGATGCCCTTCTCAGAGTCCAAGCCTCTCCTTATAAAGGGGAACCTTGGGCTCCTCTAGGGCTGACGTGGCAAGCATATTCGAAGAATATGCTTGTCCCAATATAGTAACTCGGCGGACTCCTTTTCGTGTCGCCCTTCTAATGACGGCAAGGTTCCAGAGGACCCCGCCTGCACGCCTCGGGCTTCAGGACTGTCACCTCCGTGACCTCCTTCTGCCCTTTAGTCGCTCTGTGCCTTGTCCTTTGTGCTTGGCTCTTCTCAGATTCTTCCTAGCCCGTGACTAGAGTTTGACCATAGGTATCTCCTTCTCCTGCAAGCTTCATATCATTCGGCTCTGCCTCGCTTAACTCGGCTTGGCCTTCACCTACATTCAGATTATTCGGGCTGACCCGGCCGACTTACACAGTATGTCGGCCGGGTTACGCCTCGCTCTTCTCATAAGGGTCCTGATCTTGCTTACCTCGGCCGACCTCCACAGGACTCGGCCGATTTAGACTGTAACTCGGAAACTGTACGGGGAACTTCCTTTTGTCTTTCCCCATTCTTAGCCTATCCGGGGTCACCCCCCCAACATTAGTCCCCGAAGCTGGTATGGTCCTGCCTATAACCTCGGCCGGGCCGTATCAGTTTCACAATATTCGTTTCTCCTTTTTTCCGAGTTACCTTTCCCTCGTCTGAGGTATCTGCATAGCTTCTCGTGTACGCCTCGTCCTACGTGTCACACTCATCATTGTTTCTCTAGTTTTTTGTTCCTCTACAGTGCCCACTGACGGGCTACAGTAATTACTGCGCCTGTCGCGTCGGCGCTGCAACACCTCGCGCACCGCATCGGTCAGGAGGCCTGATCCTCTCCTGCGTCGTGTGGTTGTCGCTGTGGCTCCACTCATCCACGAGCGGTTCCGCCGCACGACCTACACGGTTATTGCCCGTACGCACGATCCCACTACCGCCAGGGCCGTGCCGTTATAAAGAGGGGCCCGGGGCTAGAGGGTTCATTTTCCCCCTTCGCTCGCCATTGCCCTTCTTCCTCCTCACGCTCGCGCGTCTGCTCGTGCTCCTGCGGCCGCACCATTGTTGACCTCTTCGACGGCGAAGCCACAGTTCCCTTGCTCCGTCGTCCTCATCGCTGTGCGTTTGCTCCGGCGCCGCCGCCGGTGAATTTTCTTACCGTCCCCTTGCTAGGCTCCCTCCTAGACGCTTCCATTGTTTTCCAGATCTCTTGGGCGTCTCTTTTTCGCTCCGCCGCCGCCTCCGCCTAGAATCACGACAGGGCCCTGCGCCTCTAAGCCCCGCTCCGCCATTAGTTCCTCTTCTGTAGGTTCCTCCGGCGACCCTATGTCGAGTTTGGTTAGCGGCGCGTTAGTTGAGGATGACGACATTGCGTCTGTTCCAGAGCGGGGCTCCTGGCAAGGTTCCTCCATCACTCGGCGTGAGATCGAGTGGCTAATCAGGACTCGCAGGATTCCTGCCGAGGTAAGCTGTCGCTTACCCGGCAGCGAATCCTCCCCCGTACTTAACGACGGTGAATATGTCGTCTTTATGTCTCACTTTGCCCGGGGTTTCGGTCTTCTCCTTAGCGATTTTGCTAGGGAATTTCTTGATTACTTCGGCCTTCAGCCGCATCATCTTCCGGATAATTCCATCGCCTCCTTGTCTGCTTTTATCTCGGCCTCGGAAGGATATTTCGGCCTCTGGCCGTCTGTGCACGTATGGTCTAAATTTTTCCAGATTCGATCTAACGTCGTTCCAGACAAATCCCTTCACCCCTCTGAGAAGCTTCTTACTCAGTGTGGGGCCGCTTCCATCACTCCTCGGAGAAAATCCGAGTTTCCTCGTGTTGCTGGTCTCGAATCTTGCAAAAAATGGCATAGATCATTTTTCTATGTCAAGAATACTGGAAAGGAAGATAATATTCGGCTCCCTGCTTTATCCATCGGCCCCCCTTCAAAGAGGAACTGGACCTACAACCCCAGGAAGAGCCATGCTCTGGCCGTGGCCTTTGAGATTCGGTTGAAGGAATTGATCCGCGCCGGGCTACGCGGCGAAGACCTGATGACCACCTTTGTCAACAGCCGAATCTGCCCTTTCCAGCATCGCACGCACAAGCTTTGTTACATGAGCGGTCCTCTCGATCCCAATCGACTCTCAACGGTCGAGCTCGATAATTATCTCAGTTTCAAACGTGTCCGAGCTATCTTCAAGACAGATATGCCGGAGGACTAGAACTGGGGACTAAGGCCGTTCACCCGCAGGAATCCCCCTCCCGAGGTAAGTTTACGCTTTTAGGTTTTGTCCCCTAATTGCGTTTGTGATTCCTTTTGCTAATTTCTCTGTGCATATTTTCTTGCAGAAATTTGCGGAGCAGAAGATCAAAGATGCCGAAGTTCTGGCCCTCCCGTGGCCCGCGGACCGGAATACCCCGGACAGCGGGGATCCTGACTCGGAGGAGTTTGTCCCCAAGTCATACCTCGCTCCGGCTCGCGCCTGTGGAAAGACCCCGGCCCACGAGGAGGAAGGTGATTCGGACGAGGTTCAAGTTCTTGAGGTAGTTGCCACAATGCTAATTTCTTATGCATTTCCGACCTCTACTTTCTCAGCTAATCCGGCCGGTCAGGTTCACAACGCTGAGCCTCTCGCCTCCCAACCTCCTGTTACTTCGGGGAAACGTAGCGCTCCAGCCGGAGCCTCAGAAGCCGTTCCGAAGAAACGGATGAAGAAATCAGCCCCGCACCCTCCGAAGCGTAAAACTATGCCCGAGTTTACTGGGTGAGTTGCTTTTTACCTGTATTTCTTGTTTCTCTCTTTCTGCCTTTCGACCTAATCGTTCCTGCCTTTGCAGGGCTCCTCTTTCTGTTAATCCTAGTGGTCCTAGCATGACGAGTCATACGACTCGGCCGCCTTCTCCTCCGCCTCCTGAAGATACTAGAGTTCCTAGTCCTGCTCGTGTTGACTCTCCTCCTGCTCCGAATCAGATGCCATCTCGCCAGGATGCGCCTGAGGTCTCTCCTATTGATGCCGATACAACTCGGCCCGTAGATGTTTCCACTGAGCCTGCTGTCTCCTCCGTGAATCCTGAAGTTTCCCCTGAGGTCCCTTTGACCCCCATAACCTTTACTGCAACTCCGATTCCAGCCGAGGATACCAATATCTCGGCGCCCTCAGAAAACGTAATCCCTCCGGCCCCTAAAGATGCCATTCCGAGTACCGAGGTAACGGCTCCTGCCGACGCCTCTTCTAAGGCAAGAAAGGTCGTTGTCACCAAGCCTCCCTCATCTCAGAAAGGACTTGCCAGCTCTTCTCAGCCTACAATTGCTGATGCGCTGCGCAAGGGGGTTTCATCTGCCAAGATTACTGTTACCCCGGCTGCTGATACACAACTCGCTCTTCACAAGAGTCCCGCGGCGGCGGTGGCTACCCAACATGTCCGAGGTAAAGTCCTGACTCATACGGAGAGTGGGAACAGCCTCGGCTCGTTGGTCGAGTATGCCAATAATTGGAACGCTGCTGATCAGCTCGAGGGCAATCCAAGAAGCCAGCCGTTTCAACTCTCCGACATCAGCATTCGCCTACATCTGGCTGCCAAGATCGTTCTTGACAGCGACAAGATGAATGAGGTAATTGCTTTTATGGACGTTTGATTTGTCATTTGAATGCTATTATATATACTCTAGTCCCCGAAGCTTGCAACCGAATAATTTGTTATTCGTTTGGAAGTTTTATTATGATTTACCTAGTTTAGTTTTGCGTTAGTGTTCGAATACCCATCCACCTAGATCTGAATTAAGCTTTGCTTGATTTGGATCTGTCCGAGCTTCGAATATCCAGCCACCTAGATCCGAATGAAGCTTTGCTTGATTTGGATCGGTCTGAGCTTCGATTATCCAGCCACCTAGATCCGAGTTAAGCTTTGCTTGATTTGGATCTGTCTGAGCTTCGATTATCCAGCCACCTAGATCTGAATTAAGCTTTGTTTGATTCGGATCTGTCTGAGCTTCGATTATCCAGCCACCTAGATCCGAATTAAGCTTTGCTTGACTCGGACCTGTCGGAGCTTCGATTATCTAGCCACCTAGATCCGAATTAAGATTTGCTTGATTCGGATCTGTCTGAGCTTTGAATATCCAGCCACCTAGATCCGAGTTAAGATTTGCTTGATTCAGACCTGTCTGAGCTTCGATTATCCATCCACCTAGGTCCGAATTAAGCTTTGCTTGATTCGGATCTGTCTGAGCTTCGATTATCCAGCCACCTAGATTCGAGTTAAGCTTTGCTTGACTCGGATTTGTCTTATGTTCGAATATCTTATTGCTATTTGTTTTGTTGCTTAGGTTGCGCATGATCGGCGGACCGCCGAATTCCAAAGGCTGCTCTTTGTTCATAAAAAATTGCAAGATAAGTACGAGAAGGTCATTCCCGTGGTGAAGAAAGCTGGTAAGTTAAAAAGCTTTCACATTATCCCTAAAGTTCTTATTGCTTTGGAAGTGAGGTGTTAGCTGATTTTGCTGGTGAATAGGTAATATCAACAATCTTAATATCCGTCTTGAAAAGAAAGTCAAGGCCCTGGAAGGTTAGTTACTCTTTTTCTTTTACACATATCTATTTGAAATGTGCACCGGGTTTCTCTTAACCCTTTTGGCTTCGGTATAGCCGAGTTATAAACTCTTGCAGCGTCACACCAAGAATGCATACCCATGCCTGATATGATGCTGCATTTTTTAGAAAAAGCCGCCACTCACTCGGCGCAGCTGAAAGATAAAAGCTGACGAGATAACTCGCTTGCGCACCGAGGTGGAGTCCCTCAAGCTTTCTCAGAAATCTGAGTTGGAAAAAGTTGACCAGGAGTTCTCCGAGGAGAAGAATCGGCTAGCTCTGCAATTGCAGAAAAATAAAGAGCTCCTCGAGGCTGCCGAACTGAAGACCCGGGGGATGAGCGAGGAGATCACTCGCTTTGAGAAAACCAAGGGTGACTGGGCTAAAGATCTTCAGATAATGCTGAGCTATATTCACCGCAAGCCTCTGACCGTGGCCGAGTTATCTTTTTCCCTTTCTTACTGTTGACCGACACACTTTTGTTTTGTGCATACCATTTTGCAGAAGCTAAGCCCGTGAGCTCTAAAGAAGTGATTAATGCTCGTGTGCGCCGAGGTGTTCCTGCCGATGCGAGCCCGAAATACTCGATGGAAGATTTCTTGGTAGTCGTTGGCGCTGTCGTCCGATGAAGATTATGGGCAGGGACTTAGTGCAAGCAGCCATTCGGGCCTAGAATGTTCTCTGGCCGAATACTTCTGGGACTCCTGATATTGATGAAATCAAGATACTGGTGGAAAGATTGATGGCATCCCAGAACCAGTTGAATCTTTGGAGGGAATCCGCAGGACGAGCTGGTGCTGATATGGCACTCACAGTCGTTATGTCATGGTACGAGGATATTTCCCTCGATACCCTGATAAATTTGTGCACTGTCTCCCGTTGGGTTGAGGATCTAGAATTTGTCGCTCTCCGACAAGTTCGTGCCTTCCAGCTCGTTGAGTATGCGGACGTGCATAACTGGATTGAAGGGCCGAGTTTCCTTCCTAACCCGGCGGATGAGGTCGAAGTTGAAGATGCCTCTGAGGATGATTCAGCCAACCCAGACGAGGCTGATGGCGACTCGGATACTTCTGGTGATTCCAGCTCGAGCTCGGATGGCAATGGCGACGCGCGATCCTCCTCCAAAGGTACTGGGCATTCCACAGCTCAAGCTGATGTTTCTCAACAGCCCCGAGCTTCCCCTGAAATCGCTCCTGGTTCTGTGGAGGGCGAAGCAACTTCGGCCGAGGTGCCGTCTACCTCGGAGCGCCCAGCTCCTGATCAAGTCGCTGCCCCTTAAAAAACTCTAAGTCGTTTCTTATCCCCGGTATGCTGGGTGTAGGATGTGTGTCAGATACTTGTCCGACTTTCTATGTGGTATGAACCTTTTTTGCCTTTTGCCGCTGAGGCACACATGTTTGTGATCTTTATTATTCTGTTTAAACTAATCCTATTTGTTTAAATCTTTGCTTTGGTGGCCTTTAATTTCTTAAGTTCGGATTGTGTGTTTTGGCTTTGTCGTACGGTAGTCCGGCGTCTAATATTGCCTGACCCTGATGAATTTGACACTTCAACCATTGTGTTCTTGAATTTTATCTGGGGAGAACGAAATAATATTGCCTGACCCTGATGAAGTTGTCAATCTCGAAGCCTATATCTGGGGAGAACGAAATAATATCGCTCTGGGTGCCAAAGTTTGATACCCATTTCTGTAATGAAGGACAATTGTGGGGCAATCATCTAATCACTGTTCTAAAAATGGAGACTCAACACATCACTAAAGTGCGAAATAATATTGGCCAGTCTTCGAGTCATTGCTGGAGGTGCCGAGGTCTAATACATAACCCAAACTCAAAAACAAAATATGCCAGTCCCCGAGTCATTGCTCAAGGTGTCGAGGTTTAATTCATACCCAAAACTCATAAGCAATATAGGGCAGTCCTCGAGCCACTTCTCAAGGTGCGGAGGTTTAATACATACCCCAAACTCAGAAACAATATAGGACAGTCCCCGAGCCACTGCTCAAGGTGCCGAGGTTTGATACATAACCCAAACTTAAAAACAACATAGGGCAGTCCCCGAGCCACTGCTGAAGGTTCCGAGGTTTGATACATAACCCAAACTCAAAAACAACATAAGGCAGTCCCCGAGCCACTGCTCAAGGTGCCGAGGTTTAATACATAACCCAAACTCAAAAACAACATAAGGCAGCCCCAAGCCACTGCTCAAGGTGCCGAGGTCTAATACATAACCCAAACTCAAAAACAATATAGGGCAGTCCCTGAGCCACTGCTCAAGATGCCGAGGTTTGACACATAGTTGATACTTTGTCCTGGAGCGTTTCTTTACAACGTGTCTTAGATGTCTCCTACGAGTAAAATGGACGAAGTAAAGCTACATTCCATGGTCTTTTCGATTCTTCACCGGCTTTGTATGCCTTGTTCTTTTCTGGTGACTGAGCAACAATTAGGTAATATGCATCATTGTGCAATGCTTTGCTCACGATGAACGGTCCTTCCCACGGGGGCGATAGTTTGTGCATGCCGCCCGTACGTTGCACTAACCGAAGAACCAAATCTCCTTCTTTAAATACTCTTGGATTTACTTTCTTGTTGTGATATCACCGTAAGTCCTGCTGATAAATAGCTGATCTTGACAGTGCCAACTCCCTGGCTTCCTCTAGCAGATCGACGTCATCTTGCCGAGCTATTTCATTTACCTCAGCGGTTGTATAATGGGTAACCCTTGGTGAGTCATGTATTATGTCGGCTGGAAGCACAACTTCTGCCCCATATACTAGAAAAAATGGTGTATACCCTGTTGATCTGTTTGGGGTGGTTCTGAGGCTCCATAGTACAGCTGGTAGTTCCTCAATCCAACACCCTGCCGACCTTTGCAGTGGTTCGACGAGTCGTGGTTTTATTCCGGACAGTACTAGTCCATTAGATCTTTCTACTTGCCCATTAGATGCTAGGTGAGCCACCGATGCGGCATCTAGTCTTATGTGCTTTTCTTGACAGAATCTAGCGAAGGCTCCTTCAGCAAAGTTCGTACCATTGTCTGTAATAACACTGTGTGGGTAACCATATCTCAAGATAATATCTTTGAGGAATTTTACCGCTGTTGGCCCATCACATTTCTTTATTGGTTTTACTTCGATCCATTTTGTGAATTTGTCGACCGTGACTAAGATGTGGGTCATCCCGCCTCAGGCCGGCTTGAATGGTCCCACCATATCTAAGCACCATACAGAAAATGGCCAAGTAATTAGTATCATTTTTAACTCGGACGATGGCATATGTATCTTGCTGGCATATCTCTGGCAACCATTACATTTTTCGACCAGTTCTTTGGCCTCTTTCAACGCTGTTGGCCAATAAAACCCATGCCTGAATGCTTTGGCCACTAAAGCTCTGGATGAGGCGTGATGCCCGCATTCTCCTTGATGTATATCTAGGAGGATCTCCTGGCCTTCTTCCGAGTTCACACATCTTTGCAACACGCTTGTGACGCTCCTTTTATACATCTCATTGTTTATGATTGTATAAGCTTTAGCTCTTCTCACTGTCTGTCTTGCCAATACCTCGTTATTTGGCAAAATCGCATCTTTAAGGAAAGAAAATATGGGTTGCGCCCATGCTGGTATGATTTTTTCTTGGGAAATCTCACTATCTATTTCCATTATTTCTGCCGACATAACTACCTCGGATTTCCCCATATCCATCCTTGCATCGGCCGAGTTCATTTTTGAAAATTCCGGGTTACATTCCTTATCAATTTCCATCGGCACACTATCTTCTCTTGATTGTGCCAGAATAAAGATGGATTCGGAGTCTGGTGATGGTGTTATTGATGGTTTCCTCAGGTGCTCTAGGGCGATACCTGGGGGAATTGATTGTCTGGTTGATCGAAGTTTTGACAATGTGTCTGCGGCGTCGTTTTCTGCCCGAGGTATATGATGAAATTCACATCCATCGAAGTATCCACTGAGTTTTTGCACATGAAACCTATATAAGGCCATATTGGCATCTAACGCATCCCAATTGCCTGAGACTTGTTGTACTACTAGATCTGAATCTCTGTAGCATAAGATTCGGCGTATGCCAATCTCTTTCGCCACCTTCAATCCATGGACGAGTGCTTCATATTCGGCTACATTGTTTGATGCGGCAAAATGTATTTGCAACACATATCTCAGGTGATCTCTTTTTGGCGAGGTTAACACTATTCCTGCCCCCAAACCATTTCTTAATTTCGAAACGTCGAAGTGCATCGTCCAATAATTCGGATCTGGTAATGGTGGCTCATACTGTACTTCGGCCCAATCTACGAAGAAGTCGGCCACAGCCTGAGATTTGATCGCATCTCGCCTATCGAATTGCGGAGCATAGGGTGACAATTCAATTACCCATTTTGCTATTCGGCCACTTGCATCTTTGTTGCTCAATATGTCGGCTATGGGTGCTTCACAGATCACTTTGATGGGGTGCTCTTCGAAGTAATGTTTAAGTTTCTTTGTTGACATGTATACCCCATATGCCATCTTCTGATAATGTGGGTAATTTTGTTTTGAGGCTGATAGTACCTCGCTTAGGTAATATACCGGCCTTTGTACTGATTTATCATCTTCAATTCGTTCCACCACGATCACAGCGCTTACCACTCTGTTCGTGGCGGCTATGTAAAGTAACATAGGCTCTTTCGACAATGGAGAAGCCAGGATTGGCGCTGTGACCAACATCTTTTTCAATTCATGAAATGCATTGTCTGCTTGTGGTTTCCAAATGAACTTATCAGATTTTTTCATCAGTTGATAAAGTGGTAATGCTTTCTCTCCCAGCCGACATACAAATCGTCTAAGCGAGGCCAAGCAACCTGTGAACTTCTGTACGTCATTTAGACATCTCGACAATTCCATCCTTTCTACTGCTCTTATCTTAGTTGGATTGGTCTCTATGCCTCGGCTAGATACGAGAAAACTGAGTAGTTTTCCAGCCGGCACACCGAAAGTGCATTTTTTCGAGTTAAGCTTCATTCGGAACCTTATCAGGTTCGCGAAAGTCTACCGGATATCATCCAGTAGTGTTTTACTTTCTTTGGTTTTGATAACCACATCATCTACATATACTTGTACATTCTTTCCTATCTGGTCATGCAGACATTTTTGCATACATCTCTGATATGTTGCCCCCGCGTTACGCAGGCCGAATGACATGGTGCGATAGCAATAAGCCCCGTACGGGGTAATAAACGCAATCTTTATTTGATCGGCCGGATTTAACGGTATCTGGTGAAAACCATAATACGCGTCTACAAATGATAATAGTTCACAACCAGTGGTCGAATCAATGACTTGGTCTATTCTAGGTAAAGGAAAAGGATCTTTTGGACACGCCTTGTTCAGGTTCGTGTAATCAATACACATTCGCCATACAATGGCTACATTTGGATAAAACACCTCCATGATGAACCCGGCCGCAAGGAGCCGAGCTATTTCATCCCCTATTATTTTTCTCCTGTCTTCAGAGAAGCGGCGGAGAGGTTGCTTCACCGGCCTTGCTCCTGGCCTTACATTCAGGGAGTGATCAGCCAACTCCCTCGGCACACCTTGCAGATCCTGATTTGACCATGCAAAGATATCCTGATTCTCACGGAGGAAGTTGGTGAGCTCGCTTTCCTATTTAGCATCTAGGCCGGCACCAATTGTGACGGTGCGCTCTGGGAACTGCTCATCTATCTGGAACTTTTTTGTTTCTTTAGTCGGCTGGAAAGAGACACTTCCATGCGGATTGTCCAATGACGACATATTCAGTTGTGCCGACTGAGCGAGGGCTGCTACCTCCTGAATCCTTCTTTTTTCTCTTGCTATTACCAATGACTCGGCCAGATTTGATCCGGCTGAAGCACATTCCATTGACTTACTGTAATCTCCTGCTGCTGTTATCACCCCTTGTGGGCCGGGTAACTTCATTTTCAAGTAAGTTATGTGGCAGCTGCCCATGAATTTGGCCAATGTCGGCCGTCCGAGTAGAGCATGATAACAACTCTCTAGGTCCACCACTTCAAACTCCAAATTTTCTGCTCTGCAGTTATCTCTTGTGCCGAATAACACATCCACTCGAACCTTTCCAATGGGTTCGCATGAAAGGCCTGGTACTATCCCATTGAATGTGGTCCTCGTGGATTGCAGCATATTCTGTGATATTCCGAGTTTATGCATTGTATCTTTGTACATGATATTGATACTGCTCCCGTTGTCACTGAGTACTTTTGAAAATTTCACATTAATGCTTGGTCCGACAAATGTCGGATCTAGTACGAGTGCGTACGACCCCAGATTCGGCATTATTTTGGGGTGATCCTTTATGCTCCAAGTTACTTCCTGATCTGACCAAGGCACATATCTTGGTACTGCCGGCATAACTGCATTTACTTCCATATGCCGGCGCTGCACACTTTTCCTGTCTTGCTGTTCTATTGTGAACACGCAATATGATTGATGATGTTCTCTGTAATCATTGCGTACATTACTTCCTGGGTTCGTCCTTCCATCCGGACCCTGATTTATCACTTGATGTACAGCATCCCTCCGGTCCGAGTTATCATACCTCGGGGGAGGAGGTGGTAACATTAGTTGCTGTGCATTTGCTCTAGTCAACTGTGGCAGATGCTGCTGATGTGCCTGATGGGATGTTGCTTGCATGCCTACCGGGTTTCCCATTGCATTTTTCATCCAGGCACACTGCCGAGTCGTATGATTGGCCGGCTTGGCTGGGTTTGAAGTGTGAAATTTACATGGTTGATCTAACATAGACTCAAACGTGTACTTCGGCCTTTCCTGCCATTGCTTCTTCTGTTCTGGTGTCCATTGTCTTTTCCCTTCATTCCTCGGTGTCCATTGCTGAGGACCATTCTTTTGCCGCTGATTGTTTCTGTGACTCGGCTGATCTTGCACTACCGCTGCCACCTGATAGCCATATCTATAATCCGGTCTTTCTTCTCTTCTTCTCCCTCTGAACTCATTGCGCCTTGATGACCCGGTCGCATCTCTTGCATATTGATCTTGAAGTTCTTGATGATCTGCTGACATTAATTCTGGTTGTGTCGGATCTCCCAAGGCATAGGAATCCGCTATCCTGATGGTTTCTGCCAAAGTGGTTGGCATATCTCTTTGCAATCTCTGCCATAGTACACTGCCATAGCGGTACCCTTGAGCGAACCAAGCTATCGCCTGTGATTCTATAACTCCCTCACATGAATTCCTGAGATTACACCACCGAGTCAAGAATTCTCTGTCTGTCTCATTCGGCCTTTGCTTGCACATGGCTAGCTGTTGCGGCCTATTTGGCCTTTTGTAAGTACTGGTGAAGTTGCTAACGAACATTTCTTCAAAATCCAACCAACAGTTGATACTGCCTGCTGGCAGGTTATTCAGCCATACCCTAGCTGGTCCTTCCAACATTTGCGGGACATATCGTACTGCCCATCGCAAGTTTCCGCCAGCTATTTTTACAGCAGTGGAATAATCAATCAACCAATCCTGCGGTTTGGTGCTCCCATTATACGTTTTTGTGCCTCTTGCCAGCTGAAAGTTTGGCACTGGCGGCTCACCCATGATCCGAGGTCCGAAGCATGCCGGGCCTGGTGGACCTTGTTCTTCTAACAGCTCGGACCGGTATAGCCGGTCCACCTTTACTCTCGCATCACTTGACGGCAAATCTCTGTACAGAATTCTTTCATGCATTCCATAGTGGTTATTTCCACCATGAACCGCATATTCCATCTCGGAATAACCATCATTATACCTCTCATTCACCTGATTGTGGCGAGCTGGTCTCACTTCTCTTTCCTGCCGAGGTTCATATCTCGGTTGTGGATTGGGTGGCGGTTCTCTCCTTCCTTCAGCCGGGATATTATTCTCGTGATTTCCTCTTCCGAGATCTCCATTACCTCGGCTTCCGTTGCCTTTCTCGGCACGTCCGGGGTTTCTCTCGCCAATGTTACCTCGGCTTCCATTGCCTCTGTTTTCATTTGCTTTTTTGGCTATCGCCTGATCATATGGAACAATTTGCTTATTTATTTTTCCCGAAGTTACCGCTCTGTCTTTCCGCGCATTGTTTCCAGGCGAGGATGCTTCTGCCACCGATAAGGCAGGTGCTGCACCAGCCGAATGAACCATTCGCGAGGCACCAGGCCTTGCTGGGTCTGCCCTGAGCATTTCTTCATTCTGCTGGTTCGCAATGCGCACCAGTTCTATCACTCTCTCTTGCTGTTTTTGCCGGGCTTCGCCGGTCAATCCTTCTAACTCTAGTGCAGCGGCATTTGCCGCCCTCAGGTTCTTTGCCGGGGTACTGTACCTCGGCAAACCTAGATCAACTGATTCTGCCTTATGAGCATCATGCTCTTTGTTGATATCATCTATGAGGTTCTTCCCTCTTAATCTCAATTCGTCGACTCGTTCGGGGGCGACGTCAAGCTTGTTTGCCCTAGCATATTCTCGCAGGGTCCTGTTTAAGGACTCCCGCAATGCTGACACCTTTTTTTGCCTCTACCAGCAGTTTTTGCCTGGTCTCTTCTAACTCTGCCTGAGCATTAGCCGAATCAAGGATCGGAGCTACAGGTGTAGTCAGATTATCTATAGTTGCCTAAAGAATGTTCTCTGGTCTTTCCAGAGGTGGCCCTCTTACCCTTGGTTCCTTTGGGGTCGTATCCTGCACCTCAGCTGGGTTTGCCGTTGAAGGAATTACCTCGGTGGGCTGTGGAGCTCCCTTCTTGGTGGCCACCTGCACACCCGTCGTCGGATCTTTGCTTGATCCGGCGCCTGCTGTTCCCGCCTGCACCCTGGTTGCGACCATCACCTCGACGCTGCTGACGAGGCGCACTCCGCTCGGACCGTTTGCGGCGCTAAGGGGAGGCTCTCCTGCAACAACAACTTGGTGAGGATAAACGCCGGAGGTGTCGACGCCGACGTAGATCTGGTGCATGCCCAAGTTGATGAAGACGTCGTTGCACGGAGGAGTTTTTCCCTTGAAGCTTCCTGCGTTGTCGCTGACGTAGTCGCAGAGATCAAATCTCCGGACTAAGCCAGAGACAATGCGCTCGCCAGTGTGGATGAAGTTTCCCGTCCGGATCATGACTCCAGCTAGCACCGCTGCTGGCCCCACGGTGGGCGCCAACTGTCGTGGTGGTGGCACGGAAGATGCCATGGGTAGGATAAATATGGGGCCAATGGATGCTAGAGGGATCTGGGGAGGGAAGATGTAGTTGATTCTACAGACAGAAGACTAACGTAAAGATCTTTATTTCTCGTTTCTTGGGCTACAAGTGCTCCTTGAGCTGTATACAAGTGGAGAGGAAGAACATTACCAGCCTAATGGTACCAAATGAGTCCATGCCCTTCTCAGAGTCCAAGCCTCTCCTTATAAAGGGGAACCCTGGGCTCCTCTAGGGGTGACGTGGCAAGCATATTCGAAGAATATGCTTGTCCCAATATAGTAACTCGGCGGCCTCCTTTCCGTGTCGCCCTTCTAATGACGGCAAGGTTCCAGAGGACCCCGCCTGCACGCCTCGGGCTTTAGGACTGTCACCTCCTTGACCTCCTTCTGCCCTTCTATCGCTCTGCGCCTTCTCCTTTGTGCTTGGCTCTACTCAGATTCTTCCTAGCCCGTGACTAGAGTTTGACCATAGGTATCTCCTTCTCCTGCAAGCTTCATATCATTCGGCTCTGCCTCGCTTAACTCGGCTTGGCCTTCACCTGCATTCAGATTATTCAGGCTGACTCGGCCGACTTACACAGTATGTCGGCCGGGTTACGCCTCACTCTTCTCATAAGGGTCCTGATCTTGCTTACCTTGGCCGACCTCCACAGGACTCGGCCGATTTAGATGTAACTCGGAAACTGGACGGGGAACTTCCTTTTATCTTTCCCCGTTATTACCCTATCCGGGGTCACCCCCCCCCCCACCAATCTCAAATCCAAACTAAGCAATCAAACATCAAAAGATATTAATTATGTTCTATTAGACAATAAAGATTGTTTAAACCTTAGAAAGGATATCTTTTCTTCAAATGTTATTCTTTTTACCACTTCAAACAATAATTTCATAAAGAGTTCTTCAATTCTTAACAACTCAATTCCAAGGATGTTTATCAATACACACCAAATAACAATTAACCCTAAAACATTATTTTATACTTTACTTGTATATTTTGGGGTTGATAACACTTAAGTTCTTTATAAATACCATTACCTGTAAAGTAAAACTTAAAAATAAATCAACTTTTAAAAGAATTAACTAAACTCACTTCACTCAAAAGTATTGGGGATTCACTTTGGGAGTTTTACCAAAATGCATAGCATTACTTACGCATAATTGAACATTGCTTCTTTAAACATTAGTCCTTACCGGACCAATGATGCTGATTTCAGATATTGGACCTGTTATATTGTCTTGAAGACCGTGAGTGCATAATCTTGCAATCAAAAAAGGCAATTTAACACTTTCTCATGTCCTTTGATTATTTTCTGTAATGTATTTTAGAAATCCAGTGTTGTCATCACCTGCATTTGAAAAAGGTCAGAGAACACTATTTTCATAATAATATGATTATAGGTTATTTACCATGAGGTAATAACCTACTATAAGAGTTCCGGTGGTAAAGGAACATATTATCTAGGACTTAACAACCCATGTCGCCAGTGATTCTTGCGCCGTATATTACGCGTTGGCCATGAGATTTGGATTGGGACGAAGAAGTAAGCTGTATCTTTTCCCTCTCGCATGGAGCTGGATGTGTGGGTCATGGCTGTTATCACTCGTAGCGTGCATATTATTTATGGTAATTCGTAGAGGATATGCAGCATATGGGTGGGAGCCCTCAACGTCCCACGATAGTTCCGGCATCTGAACGGTCTGTACTGCCATTGCCGTAATTCAATAGGTGGGTTGGCGTACACCAAAGAGACATGCGGAGTCGTGGAGAAGGCAGTGATTGGCTTGGATCTTAGTTTGGGCCTCACACCAAGGAAGTGTGAACGGGTTCGCGGCCCGGATGTGCAACAAAGCTAAGATCTCTTATGGGTAAAGTGACGCACCTCTGCAGAGCGTAAGAACTATAACTTGTTACTCCCTATTCCGGGAAGGAGCTGCGAACTCGGTGGGAAAGTAACTCCATGAAAGTTCTGGTAAACCCGTGAAGGCTGACAGACATAGCTTTTCAGAATAAAAGCAACCTTTGAAGAAATATTTACAAAAACTTGCATGGCCTACGACCTATGGTCTGTGGCTGTAGATATAGTGCATCAAACACTCCTTTTCTAGTGAACTTGTTGAGTACGCTCGTACTCAACATATCTTCTTAACCCTTGCTAGGTTCTGAAGCCCGTATAGACGATGTCTACATCAAGTTATGCTCCAGGAATCATCACCAGAATCTAAAGTTATCCAATGAAGTGAAGACGAAGTTACTTATTATATAGGAACATAATCTCTAGCCATAGAACCTATTTCTATAGCATATTGCAATAGCAGCAATGCCAGACCATTAACTAAAATACTAGTCTTAATAGTATGATAGTTTTGAGTTGTTTATTTCTGATTCTTCTTTGTAAGAAGATTCTTTCTCTCTCTTTAACCTAGAGTGTTCTCTGGATCTTGTGTAAAGAGTTGAGTTGTAACCTATAGTCATGTCTTGGACCTGCTGTGTTTCTGTTGTACCACTCTGGGGGATGTAATACTGGTGAATGGTGTTTCATTCGTGTTATGTCAACGACTATAGTGTACTACATCATTGTAACACCCTCAGAATCGGACCTATGCAAGTTTGGGCAAAATTCACCAAACCCGCATAGAAACGATTCAAAGGTGCCCACCAGGCACTTTCGTGCGGGTGGAAAACGAAGTAATAACATTACACAACAGTCCTCGATGGGACCCACAGAACAGATATATATAACAGCGACTCCATGAGTCAAGAATACAAATATAATATACAAAGATCCAAATCACCTTGAAAATAGCAGAGCGTCCGACTACGGACAAGATGCAAATGGGGCTAAGAGCCCTGAAGAATAACCAATGGCGTCCATAACCCTGCCCAGGCCAAGCCGGAAGGGTAACCCTGCTAACGGCGTCGATCTCAAAACCTGCTTAACAAAAGGGGTGCCGACAAAGGGCAAAGCAGAAAAACAAAGAAGGAGCGTCAGTACTGAGGCCAGTACACGGCGAGGCTAGAATTCGGCGGTCCTCGCCTACATAGGTATGGTGGACTGAAGCGGCAGCGGCAGCATGCACTAAACAACCTATAGAGACTCGATACAACTGGCGGATATCAGAGAGGGGTGAGAAAGACCTTTTCGGATCCAACCTGTTACTAGCATCAAACAAACCCATCCTGGCGTTTCCCCCTCGAGACCAAACGAGGAAGTCAACCGAGGAACTCACACAGTTGGCAGTTTTATTTATTCGGTTATCGTTGCAGCAATTACTAGTCAAGTATAGATAATCATCCTGATAAAGTAGGCGGTGGGCACTTTTAGTTAACCATTCCGTTATAGTTGCAACACTTACTAATCATATACAGATGACATGAGATAAATCCAAAACCCAGCAGTTGTTGGCACTTTTATTCAGCCATTCCGTTGTAGTTGCAATACTTACTAGTCAGATACAATTGTCGCAAGCGACAACCAAACAAGCAATTGTGGGCAGTATTAATTAGCCATTCCATTATAGTGAAGCTGATTACTAGACATTATAAGTCAAATTTATAGCAGTAAACTTTAGTTATGCTTGTCTATGATCGAGAAACTGTGCTCCAAGTCGTCCATATCCGCGGACACGGCTTTCAGAAAGTTTTACCCGGCCGGGGTGCACCAATAGCAACACACACTCGATCAACCTCGGAAAAACCAAATCAAAACCCAACGAGGCCTTCACGACAAAGCAATCACAAGATTCAGAAATATTTCAGGGGGCCACCCCTTAAGTAGATCCCGCAACGGAGTAAGCAAGCTCCGAGACGGCCTCAAGGTCTGTGGGGACGGCTGTGAACGACTGGGAACCCAAAACTGGGCTTGTCGACACCGCGGAATCGTGCCACTATCCTAAACAGTACAGTGTGCTATCTGTCGCACAATCGTAAATAAAGCAGTAGCATGGCATAAGTACAGGATCGTAATAAAACCTCAAACTAGTTTGTGGCCCCAAGAAATAAGACGGAATCAAGCTCTGGCTGAGGGGGGTCCCATATACCTCCCGGATGTGGATAGCGCGAAAAATCAAGGAACAGGAATCAAGTACTCGGGGTCTTACGGGACACAAGTGGGCGTTCGGAAACCAAATATTATCTATCACCCACCGATGCCTCTGCTTATTTCAATTTTAGTTGTTAAACAGAGATTAAAGTGACGATAAGTAAAGCTAGAATCATCTCCAACAACAACATGCGGCAAAACATCAGCAACCGTGACATATGACGTCACTCATCAGCACTTGAGCAAGCAACTACGACGCGCAAGTCCAACTATCTACCAAACAACAGGTAATAGGATGTGTCCAAGGCTAATATAGGGCTGCAAGGGATATCACGGGTACGGAAACTAGAGCATCGCAACACAGATAGCAATAGATCAACAGGAGGGAATAAAGACTATAAAAGTAAGATAGGTAGAAAGGGGGAGATGCTCGCCTGAAAACATTGCCGAAGGTTCAACCGAAGATCGGGCGAAGCTCACATCAACTCTACGGCCTTATCCGCGAAGAAGCAAAACACTAGAAGAGACACCGGATGCAATATTTAATACAACGGCAGAAGATCGGCATGATGCAGGTATGATGTATGGCATGGCAAGGTGCGATGCAGTTAGGTCAAATTAAGCGGAACCGGGGTCCCGACAATTAATTAGGTGGTTCAAGTTGTTTAGCTACCCCGCAATTTAAATGTTGTTATAACAAGGCAGATAAGATTCCGGTTCGCTACACAAGTTTAAATGAGGCCAATATGAGACTAGATATGCCCGCATATGGGCCCCATATTTAGTTATTAGGTGAATCGGCCTAAGGCCCCCAAACCAATGCTATGCATGCGGGAATGTCAATTTAATATGCAACAAATTGATATGTTATAAAATAGGGTTCGAGGAAGAGGGGTCACACATCAGAGGGGGCTCGACGATCTTGTTAGGGTTCCGGGGTTCCGGGGTCGACAGGGTCCAGGGTCCGGGGTTCGACGGATTGGTCTCGGCGGGAACGTTCTCGGACTCGGGGGTAGGTCTGGCGCATCCGGGGTCTTCGGGTCATGTCGTCGGTCGTCTCGTCCGGGTCGAAGCACTTGTCTCATTCGGGGTCTTGGTGGACTCGGTGTACGAGGAGCAGATCTTGTCGTGCCCGTGGTCTTCGGGCCCGCAGGGTCGAGGCGTCAAATTCCGGGAAGGTGATCTTGGGGCTCCCTTCGGTGGCGTCGAAACTCGGGACGGCGATCTTGGTGTTCCTACCGATGATCTTGTGGTTCCAACTTCGAGGACCGGTGGCGGACTTGATTTACATGACGGTGATGCACCTTGTTTGTCTTTGTTCACCACGCCATCCTCACTTGGCGCCGCTCTGGTGGGTCCAAACGAGGCGGGGAACGACCGGATGGAGGGCTCGGAGGCGGTTGGGACCGGCGAGGACCTGCAGAGCCGGCAGGGGGGGCTCGGGGCCGCGCGGGGCGAGGGGAGGCGGAGGACGAGGCAGGCCGGCGGCGAGGAGCCATGCGGGGCCGGCGGGACGCGGCCGGGCCGGCGAGCAGGCGGGGCGACGAGCGCGGGAACGGGCGGTTGGCCGCGGCGACTGCGGGCGAGCCGGAGGCGGCGCGGCGGCGGCGGACTCGGCCGCGGCCGGGCGACGAGGGGGCGGTGGCGGTCCGAGCCAGGCGGCGGGGCAGAGGGTGCGGCGGAGCCTGCGGGTGCGGCGACGGCGACGCTGGCGGGTTCGGGGGCGAACGGGAGGCGGGGGAGGAGGAGACTGCGGAGCGGCGGGGCCCGCGGTGGCCGGCGCCGGCTCGAGCGAGAGCGGGGCGAGGCTGAGGGGAGAGGGAGCTGCGGGGAGGGGACGGAGGTTGCGGGCGTGCGGGGAAGAAGACGCTGGGGCGGGGCCGCTCGCGTGCGGCGCGGTTGGGGTCGGGAGCGGGCCAGGGTGGGGTCCACGCGGCAGGGAGAGAGAGGGTTGGGGGGGCGCGTGCGTGAAGGCGTGTGGGTGCTGGGGCTGCTGCGTGTGCTGGCGTGTGTGGGGGGTGGGGGTGAGAGAGAGAGGAGAGAGAGGGGGAGGGTTGGGCCATGTGGCAACGTGTGATAGGGTGAGGGAGAGGGGTGTGCTGAGGTGGTGTGTGGGGATAGGCCAGGGTGAGGTGGAGGGGTAGGTTGGGTAGCTTTTTAGGTGGTTTTAGTATTAGATGGGGCTGGCTAGTTGGACCGATTTAGTTTTCTGGGGCGGTCGTTCGGGTCGACCTGGCCCGTCCGACTGCCCCAACTAAAACAAATTAAATAATTTTATTATTTATAAACGAACTTTTGCAAACCGATACTAGACAAAATAAATAATCCGGACAAGCCCAGGTTTTGGGTTTTAAATAAAGACGGGGCGTTTAATATAGAAAACAAAATTAGGGTTTTTAGCAAAATGGTTTCAAACAGATAGATGCATGCTGATGTTATGCTGATGCACCGAGACAAGACATGCGATTATGATGATGCGATGCACAAATTCAACGCGATTTTCAAGTAGTGGTTTTGCGGGATGCCACAATCATGCCGTGGTATGCCGGGTCACCGCAAAGGCCCACTTTGTGATGTGCCAAAAACATTCAAATACTAAGTTTAAATGACAGTTTAAAATTGAATCTATCTCATATGGGAAGATCCCACTATTTCAAAAACCACTCAAACAAGCTCAATTTTCAAAACCCAAGCAACCATAGAGTCTCAAGCTCATGCCTAGCACATGTCAACACCCGGATTTTTAATCCCAGATGCCTGTTATGCCATACATCGCAATCCCAGGATTACCATTTTTGCGAGACATAACAGAATTGGATACCATAGTACATCATCCATTACAAACCGTACATAAGTTCTTACACAAATAGGGATCTCATGATCCAGTTTTTAATACAACATCAAGCAGCGGAATACGTAATAATAACAGTAGCGTAGGCGAAGCTCCATCTTCGGAGTCACAGGCAATGCTGACGATGGGGGATGATCCTATTTGTCGTAACCTTCCTGGGGTCCATCTTCCAGGTACTCCTCTTCATAGTCTGGACACGGGAATAGCCGGGGACAAATCCATGAGTACTCTTTAAGTACTCGCAAACTAATACTAACAAGTAGAAGGGTTTTTGGATAATAGTACACTAGGCTCTAGGGTTGTTTTGCAAAAGCCAGATTTATCTCTACTAAGTTCAGAAGCAAGAGAGCTAATTGATGTTTATAACACCTAAGTGGGAACTTGTATCTCATGCCACAACCCTGTTGTGGTCAAGTCAAAGTCTCAATTCATTTCACAAGTCTTTTGAAAAGTCTGACGGGGGAACAGTATGGCCACTCGAACTGTCCATAACCGCGGACGCGGCTATTCGAATAGTTTGACACTGCAGAGATTGTACACTTTCACCACAACATTCGATACATCCGTCAGGAACAAATCCTGAATTCACCATACTTAGTATGCGGATAATCAATCCTAACCTTTCAATTACACGCCCTAGTATAAGCACCTCTCCTGTGAGTTTGGCCTCCCAACCATGACCAACTGTCATCTTGGGTACTGCACAGGTGGACAATCTTCACAAGGTAGCCTCAGCTCAGACCTTGGCCATGAGGGAACTAATACTAAGGTATAAAAGTTTAATACTAAGGTATATAAGTTTCCAGTCAAGCCCTACCCAATTCTCGGGTATTGTGGTTATACGGTAAAATTGGAATGGTATCGCATCCAGACAACCATCAGTTTTATAAAGGGCTAAGGCTCATGCCTCAATATTTTCATCACCATAATCATCTAGTGTTCAGAAACACATGTCAAAACATCTCAGTGGAATGATCCATCATTCTAAGGTTTTCATAACCATTTTCACCAAGTATTCCCATCTAAAGTTGGTCAAGTTTTATGCTTAGCACTAGCATCTACAAGTGGGTGTGAGTACTAATGAGGGGTGGTACACTAGTGGGGTTTGACTAAGTTTAATCTCATGCCTTAGGATGACATCAAGATTTTCTAGCTTAGGCCAAGGTTTATGCTCTTTAAGCAACCTTCAAGTATCCTTCTAGTATCTACCATTTATTTCAGTAAACTCTAAGTAAGAGCTTTGATAAGGAAATAAAGTAATAAACTTGCAAATAAAACTAGGATTGGTTTATCAAGTGGTTATGATCCAATATGCTTTAAGGCATATAGTGGCATGGTAGCAAGCATGTTAGCTTGCCTTGTGCAGAGCAGTGGTTGAAGTCCTCCTCGGCTTCTTCTTTGTAGTATCCTCCTTCCTCCTCGTATCCTTGGTCGGTACTAGCATCTATAAATAAATATGATGTACACAATCACCAAACAATACTTAACTACTTGCAATCATCACACAAAAGGGTCCTATAGATGATCTAGCATCATCACTAACATTACAAGATTAAAGCTTGGTTTAATTCCTTTTATTTTTAGAAAAGTAATTTCTAGTCATTGAAAAACTACTTAAGATTTAATATTCTCCAAACCAAATATGGGATCATGTTGACACATGTCATCACCACATATTTTAGTCCATGAGAATGTGATTTAAAGTGGTGTCACAATTTAATAAGGTTTTACCCTTTTATTTTAATTAATTAAATTGGTTAGAAATGCCTATGTAGCATTCTTTTATTACTTGAACATTATCTCTGTAATTAAACCTATATATTTTTATATATTCTGAAAGGTATGGTTAAATGTGATTTTTGAGAGTTGGAATCAACTCAAAAGCTATTATGGTTTAAATTTGAAAAATGTTTGAATGCAGAAAAGCTTCTGCCTTGTTATTTTTACCAAGGGTGATCTACAGATCCAAATGACTTGCATCCAACGGGCTTGGATTCAGCATTTCAAGACCTTTCTAACAAAATTAGTTTCATTCAATTTGGTGCAGTGAATCGACCTGGGTTGATTTTTGAAACTGGGTACAGAAGTGTGTTTGAACTAAAATGGAAAAGGTTTAATTCAAATAATTGGGCTGCGCGGGAAAGGTTAACGGGCCGGCCTGCTAAGCGCAGCGCTTCCGCGGGCTGTTTAAGTGGTTGTCCCCACGCGTCAGTGAGACAGGGGGTGCGAAACGGTATGGAGTGATGTGGGGCGTTCGATCTGGTTCTAATCCAACGGCTAAGAGTCATCGTCGACGTTGGGCAACGCCGGCGAGACAGAAACCACTACTAGGAAAATGGCTATAGGTAATCAGCACATCCGTGGCTCACATGGTTGAAGTGCCCCACAGCTAAAACAGGAGTGGATCACCTCTGGGCAGTGCCCTACTAGTAACTAGAACAACCGTGGCGCACATGACCATAGTGCGCCACAGATATGTGTGGGCCAGGGCCCTGTTGGCCGCACGCCAAACATCTGTAGCACACATAGGGTAGGTGCGCTACGGTTGTTTGTGTCAACCGTGGCGCACGTGGAGGGTGTGCGCTACGCCTAAGCGCATGCCCCCTCTGCTGTGAAACGGCCAGACACATCCGTGGTGCACTATGGCATGTGCGCCACGGATGTTACTCCTCCTTGTGGTGCACTAGGGCAGAGTGCGCCACGGATGTGTCGTTTTTTTTGAAAACACTTTATGTGCACATGCGTGACCACATCCACCACCCCACACTTCACTTTCCCCTTCTTCTTCCTCCTTAGATCAAGTCGGGATCTTCTCCTTCCCACCTCAATTTCTCCACACATTCACCATTTTTAGCATGTAGAACTTGCCTTGGATGTTACATAAGTAATAGAGGAAGGTCTTCGGTCTCGCGCGCGCACCTCTCCTTTCCATCTTTCTCGCGATCGGTCTCTCATGTCTGTAAGTTGTCCATGTAAGGATGTGTTCATGTGTATATGGATGATATGCTCATATGTATGTAGATGATCGATGCTCATGATGTGTGTATGGAGAGGATCGATGGTCATATGTGTGTGTATATGGAGAGTATCGATGATGCTCATGCATGTGTGTATGGAGAGGATAATGATATGTTCATGTGTGTATGGATCGCTCTCTCTCTCTCTCTCTCTCTCTCTCTCTCTTGTGTTTGTATGTGAACAAGTTGCCATTTGTTTTGACAAAATGTTGATTCATTTCCATTTTGGCAAGACTTTGGCATTTCACAAAGGTCCTAATTTTTGGATAGGTCATGCCGAAATTTTCTATCGACCATTGCATGCATGCATTCATTATGTGGTTCTAATAGACTTCTAATTGTACCGTGTACACCGTGCAGGCAAAAATGGTCCGCATAATGAGCGAAGGCATTGTGGCCAGATTTTTGAAATGTGCGACGGCCGACATGATACGAAATAACAAGACGGATATAAGATGTCCGTGCAGAAGATGCAAACTCAACTGGGTGATCGACCCAGATTCCGGGAATCTGCAGGCGCACCTGCTCCGCCATGGTTTCATGGATGGATACACTCGTTGGATAAGTGATGACGAAGACGATGGAGACGGTGAAGGTGGCCAACATGACGATGATCATCATCACGGCGAGAACGGGCGAGATGATGAAGAGTCTCCTGGAGATGGTGAAGGTGCGGAAGCAGACCGGGATGATGATGATCTAGATGCCAGAGGAGCAGACGACGATGGAACAACGTCAGGCTGGGTGCGGGACCCTTATGTGCAAGAGCTGCTTCTCAAGCACACGAGTAACGCCAGGGCTGCCGCTAGAGAGAAAGCCAAGCTTGCGCAACTTGAGAAAGACGCGGTTACTCCATTGTATGAAGGATGCAGGCCCGATGATACCCGGTTGAATGTAACTCTCAAGGCTATGGAGATGAAGGCAAAACACAAATTGAGCGACGCAAGCTTCGACGATATGATGGCATTCTGGCACGATCGTCTCCCGGAGGGGAACACATGTCCAACTAGTATCGAGGACACCAAGAAAATCGTATGTCCTCTCGATCTACCGCATGTTAGATATCACGTATGCATCAATGATTGCATCATTTATCGGGGCGAGGACGCGGAGAAAACCACATGTCCGGTGTGCGGCGTGAGTCGATACAAGAAACGGAAGAAAGAACCTAGAAAAGTGGTATGGTACTTTCCTATCACTCCTCGTCTGCAGCGCTATTTCGCGGACCCTAAGGAAGCGAAGCTCATGCGATGGCATGCGGAAAGGAAGAAGCCAGGAGATGATGATGACCCCGAAAAGGATGAGTTGCTGACGCACCCTTCAGATGCTAGCTAGTGGAAATCATTGTACCTCGAATTCCCAGAATTCGGTGGAGATTCGAGGAACATCAGGCTTGGTGCGAGCACCGATGGACTCAATCCGTTCGGTAGCCAGAGGAGCACTCACAGCACTTGGCCCGTGTTTGTATGGATGTACAACCTCCCTCCATGGTTGTGCATGAAGAAGTACATACAAATGAGTATGCTAATTCAAGGGCCGAAACAACCTGGTACCGACATCAATCTGTATCTCGGGCTGTTGAAAGAGGAGCTAGCCACGTTATGGGAATCTGGAGCCAATACTTACGACGCCGTCGCACAAGATTATTTCACTATGAGAGCCGCGTTGGTCACTACGGTGCAAGACTATCCAGGTTGCGGGTATATATCGTGGCAGGTTATCCAAGGATTCTGCGCATGCGTTAGGTGCATGGATAACACAAGCTATCTCCAACTAGAGAAAGATCCAGGGTCATCGAAAACTGTGTTCATGGCGCACCGGAGGTGGCTCGGCAAGAATGATCCATGGAGAAAACGTGGAGACCTGTTCGATGGCAAATCCGAGACCCGAGGAATCCCAGAGCGTAGAAGCAGCGAAGAAGTGGAAGAGTTGCTGAAAAACTGGAAAGATTGTCCTAAGCCTGGAAAGAAGCGAAAGAGGCAGCAACAAGACAAGCCGCTAATGAAGGTATGGAAAACAAGGTCTATTTTCTGGGAGTTGCCATACTGGAAGTTTCTCCACACGCCTCATAGCCTTGACATCATGCATATCACGAAAAACGTGTGCGAGAGTCTGGTCGCCACCATAATCAACATGCCAGATAGGACGAAAGATGGTCCGAAAGCAAGGCACGACCTGATATGCTTGGGTATCTGGAAGGAGCTTCACGGAGGACGCACTACTCCTGATGATCAGGAAGATGACGATGATCATGAGTCGGAGACGACACAAGGTCGACGGAAGGGTAAAAAGTTCAAGAAGATCGAATATTACTGCCCTCCTTCTTGCTTCACTCTAAGCCAGGATGAGATCAAACAGTTTTTCAAGTGCCTTCTAGGAGTCAAATTTCCTTACGGCTATGCAGGCAAGATAAGCAGATACCTAGACAAGGCGAAGCAGAGGTTCTGTGGCATGAAGTCTCATGACTGTGCCGTGCTAATGACGCAGGTACTTCTGGTCGCATTAAGAGGGATAATGGACGAGCACGTCCCTGAAACGTTATTTGGCCTATGTAAGTTTTTCGACGTCATCTCTAGGAATTCGATTGGCGTGAATCAGCTCGGGAGGCTACAGGAGGAGATCGTGGTGATACTATGTGAGCTTGAGGTCTACTTCCCACCCGCATTATTCGACATTATGGTACATCTGCTGGTCCATGTCGTGGAGGACATCGTACAACTCGGGCCGATGTTCCTCCGCAGCATAATGGCGTTCGAAAGGATGAACGGACACATCAAAGGGTACGTTCGCAACAGGTCCCGTCCAGATGGAAGCATAGCCAAGGGATTTCTGGCCGAAGAGTGCATCTCTTTCTGCACGAATTATCTAGACATCGAGAACCCTGTCGGTCTTCCCGTCAACAGGCACTTTGGCAAGCTCGACGGATCTGGTCACCGAGAGGGTCGTCGCATACTGCATGCAGACTTCGAATTTCGACACGCAGACTTTGATCGAGCAAACTTCGTCGCGCTACAGCATTTAGAATTGGTCGATCCTTGGGTACAGAAGCACAAAAGGTTAATCGAGAAGAAGTACAGTGACCGGGGCATACAGAGGACGCAGGGAGAAATAATCAAAGAGCACAACTCAGATTTCTCGCGTTGGTTTAGGCAGACGCTCCTTGATAATCCCCCGCGATCGCATTCTTCTGACACGGGAAAGATCATATTCACCTTGTCACAGGGACCGAAGCAAAACCTGGTGACCTACCAGGCGTATGATATCAACGGCTACACATTCTACACGGAGGAAAAGGACAACAAGTGTGATTATCAGAAGTCATGCGTAACGTCGGAATTCTACACCGATGACAACGTGAAGGAAAGATTCTACGGAAGAATCGAGGAGATCTGGGAGCTCAACTATTGTGGAGAAAAGGTGACGATGTTCCATGTTAGATGGGCAAAGAGTGTCGAAAGAGAAGACCGGTATTTCACAACCATGGTTATACCCGAAGCATCCAAATCCAAGGTCGCCGGTGCAAACGTTGCCGCGAAAAATGAACCGTGGGTACTGGCTACCAAAGTGGACCAATGTTTTTTCATTACCGACCCGACAAAGCCTAGCCGTGTTGTCGTGAGGAGAGGAAAAATAAACATCATCGGAATGGACGGAGTCGCCAACGAGCAAGACTTCGACCAGTACGGCGATCCAAAGATTGAAGATGACGACGACTACGATGCAGCAACATACATCACAAGAAGAAAAAGGACAACCCTACCCAAAAAAGGTAGCCCGTTCGAAAGAAGAAACATTAAAGTGCCGGGGCTAAATTATTCAACCGCGACAAAGAAGGGAAAAAATATTGTAAAACGCTAGCTCAAAAAATATTGTAAAACGCGTGGTCGAAAAAAATTGTAAAGTGCATGTGGTCGAGTAGGGCCGTGCCCGATTCATATTATTATGGACAAATTATTATGAAATTTAGTTATACTTTGAATCATATTATTTGTACCAGTTTTATGACATATATTATCACTTTTAGGCATTTTTGGAACATTTAAAAGTATTTATAAAATAAAAACAAAACAAATATGGCATATATTACCACTTTTGGGCATTTTTGGAACATTTAAAAGTACTTTTAAAATAAAAATAAAAAAGGGGGCACTAGGATTCGAACCTGGGTGCTTAGAAGTTTGGAATAGAGCAATGGGCAGAACCAGTGGGATAGGGTAGTTAATTTGTTAGATAGTGGGACGGCTCTTTTCTTATACAGTTGCTAGAGGAGATAGGCGTAGCGCACTCTGGCATCCGTAGCGCACTATGCCAGAGTGCGCTACGCCTATATTTGTCTTATCCACATGCACGCAGGCACACGTCCCTCATCCCCATTCAACCACGCCCACCCATCTCCAGCCAGCCGCCGCCGACACTGTCGATCCGCCGCCTCGCCAGCCCTGCCAGCCGCCGCCACTCGAGGATGAGACCGTGGAGGAGCAGGCCCATGCCGCTGCCAATCCGCCGCCACCGCATCCAAGGAGGAGGAGGTCGCAGTCGCCATGCCAGGAGGAGGGCCATGCTAGGAGGAGGAGGTCGCAGTCGCCGCGCAGTCCGTGAAGGAGAAGGCCCTCATCGTCTGCGTGCTCGTCGTCGTCCTTGTCTCGGAGGTGAGCATCAGCCTCTCCCCTCTCCCCTCTCCCCCTCTCTCCCCTCTCGTTGCATCCATTCACTTAGGGGATTCAGAGTAGGATTCAGAGTAAGGGTTCAAAGTTAGGGTTCAGTTAGGGTTCTTAGGATTCAGAGTAGGAAATGTTTAGATTTTCTTAGGATTCAGAGTAGGGTTCAGTTAGGAAATGCTCAGAGTAGGAAATGTTCTTAGGAAATTCAGTT
This sequence comes from Avena atlantica, assembly GCA_910589765.1. Lineage (NCBI taxonomy): Eukaryota > Viridiplantae > Streptophyta > Magnoliopsida > Poales > Poaceae > Avena > Avena atlantica. The sequence continues at coordinate 41,959,311 of OU342736.1, read as the reverse complement.
AGGAAATGTTCAGATTAGGAAATTCAGATTAGGAAATGTTAATCAGTTAGGAAATTCAGATTAGGAAATTTAGAGTAGGAAATTCAGTTAGGAAATGGTTGCATGGTTTATGGTTGTTCAGAGTAGTGGTTCAGAGTTAGGATTCAGAGTTAGGAAATGTTCTTAGGTAGTATGAAATCATAACAGTAGTTTTGTCTTCATGGTTCATGGTTGCATGGATTAGCACTGCAAGCAACTTCCTTTCATGGTTGTCTTAGCCCCTAGATAAATTATTCTGAGATGAACATTATTCTGAATTTTTATTTCTGCATGATTGTATGCTTTCCTGTGTGGATGCTTCTAAGATGGACATTATGCCTGTGTGGCATACACCAACTGGTAGCATGTTAGCATGTTGACCAAATTTGTTCTAGCTATCTCTCTTTAGCATTTTGGGTCTGCAAGCCAACTTGTATGAGACACGTTGAGAGCATGGTGTTTCAAAATCTCAGAGAAACAACATAACATGGTAAAGATACAAATGAAACTATTTTAATAGTTCAAATAATGACCTGCAGCTAAAAAATTGATGGTTCTCTGTACTATATGAAAGCAATGCATTTGTATAATTCATTTATCACCAGTAGCTTTGACCTGTCAAACAAAGAAAAAACCCTGTCCATGTGAGTGATTTGTGGAGATAAGATGTTGTTATTGCTGTAGAGGAGGAAATTTTTGCACATGTTGCTGCTGTTATTGTTGTATCTATACATGCTGCTGTTGAACCAAATATCCTGGTGATGGTTTTAGTGATGAAATGTTCCTGGTGATGAAAATACATGGTTAAAACTTGCTTATTTGCTTATTTGCTTTAGTTATTAAATGCTCCTGGTGATGAAATGCTCCTGGTGTTGAATGCTCCTGGTGATGAAATGCTCCTGGTGATGAAATGAACAGTACCTTAAAAAACAGCTGGTCCAATTTTATCATTGAGTTTTTTACCTCTAGCAAGCTCTGCAAAGTCGTGTAGCATGTTATTGTTTTGCAGCAACAAAAACAAGACAGTAGCTAGCTAGCTAGCTCTGAGATTAAAAAAACAAGAGTGAATTCCACTTTTTACCCCCTAAGATCAATTTTGTGCCACTTTTTACCCAATTTAACAGAAATTGCTCAAAACTACTCCATTTAACATACTTTCTTCCACTTTTTACCCTTTTTATTTTTTACCACCATCCTGACAGGTGGGTCCCATCCGAGTGACTAGATCGGACACCGGTTCTGCTAGGCGTGTCCTATTCAGCTTATAGAGCCGAGCCAAGACGCAGAGAAGAATGTAGTAGAGTGCATGATTGGATAGAGTTTCTAAAACTGTTCTTGTAAAAATACGAAAACAAGATCAAAACAGTGATGTCCAAAGTTCGCGATTCTTCTACATTGCTGCATCTCACCAATACATGCTTGTATTAGGCAATTAGCATGACACAAGAAGTAGATTGTCCAGAGGCAATGGCACACAGCCCTGCAGTCCATCGATGGAGCAGTTCAGATAACTCTGAACTTTTTTTGTTTTGTGAACTTGCAGCAGCGTGGCCAATTCACAACTACTCTCGATCTAAGAAATTAAAATAATGGAAATAATGGGAATAATGGCAATACATTATGCAATACTAATTCAACAATAATATAGTCCCTCCGACCCATAATAGTTACTCAACTTTGTCTAGATACGGATGCATCTATATTATATACTTAATTAGATAAATATGAATCTATAAAAAATTTGAGTCAACTAATATGAATCGGAGGGAGTATAATTTTTTAACCATTGATCACCACCATCAGATTCAATCCAAACTCACTCTGGTTGAGGCAGAGTTACATGAGCAAAGATCCCTAAACTGGAAGAGCATACACAACCAAATAGTACGGGTAATACAAGAGACACCCCTAGCAGAACCGGTGTCCGTGTGTGGGACCCACCTATCAGAATGGGGGTAAAAAATAAAAAGAGGTAAAAAGTGGAAGAAAGTATGTTAAATGGGGTAGTTTTGAGAAATTTCTTTTAAATTGGGTAAAAAGTGGCACAAAATTGATCTTAGAGGGTAAAAAATGGAATTCACACAAAAAACAAAAACAAGATAGTAGCTAGCTGTGCATACTATTTGCATTTTTACACTCTTTATGCTTGCTGAAACCTGAAACTGCTAAGTCCAAACCTGAAACTGCTAAGTCCAAACCTAAAACCTGAAACTGCTAAGTCCAAACCTGAAACCTGGCCATTTATACTTGATGTACTGTTTGTGTGTTGGCCATAAGTTGCTCCATTTTTGCCTGAAACAGATTTATTGTGTGCTGGTTGCGCAGTTGTGCTGGCTATACTAGGCCATTTATGCTGGTTGTGCTGGCTATGATGGGCATTTATTGTGTGCTAGCTATGCTGGCCATATATATATGCAGGTTCTTGTATGAAATGAGTCCCGATTTTTGCCGGAATGTTGATTAACTTCCGTTTTGGCAAAAATCGGGCACTCCTAGTTTAATAAAATTAGCAAAGGTCATTTAACCAATTATTTGTTTTTTATTAGTGCAAAGATGTGTGACAACGACGAGGCTAGATGTTCTAAGCGCATCAGCGCTGAAGGAGAACTCAGACCTTCGAATAAACAATTGACATTCTGGGAGGCGACCCAGCGGCTAGAAGACGATGAAGAATACCATCCTTCCGAGAGCGAGGATGATGAGATGGAAGACGCGGAGGAAGAAGCCGAAGGAACGGCGGACGATGAAACCACTAATGGCGCGAGGGCATAGGGAGTGGTAGCAATCCTCCTAAGAAGAAGAAGAAGAAGCCGAAGGACCAGCGCCCGAACACGGTCGGAACGGTCAGGGAAGAAATTACCGAAGTGAGCCCATCAGGGGTTCCTTTGGAGCCCGCGCTTGTCGTCAAAGGGTACGGTGGGCAAGTGGCGGCGATCACCCGGACAACCATCTCGATCAACACCGAGAATCTCCGGCATAAAGATAATGGCCACTTGCGCACACTCCTCTTCGAGAAGCTGCACGCAAGATAGAAGTTCCCCGCTAAGTATCAGAACACGAATTATCATGGGAACGAAGTAAACAAATACGCCCTCACAAAGATGAGCACCGCCCTGGCCAGCTGGAGAACCCGGATAAAGAAGAAGATCTATAAAGAAGGCAAAAGTCTCGAGGAGATCCATAAGATTGACCCGCAGATCACCAAAGATCAGTTCCGTGAGTTCAAGGAGAGGTGTGAATCCGAAAGAGCCCTGGCCAATAGTAATCGGGGAAAGGTGCTGCAGGCTATGAATATAGGTCATCACCATCTCGGATCTGGTGGATACAGAACCGCGGAGGCCAAATGGAATAAGGAGGACAAAGAGTATAGATCCAAGGGGATAGAAAACCCCTTTGCTAAATTCGAACCCGGGCAGGTTCGAAACTTCATCAGGGCCCGTTACCATGTGGACCCAAAAACCAAACAACTCACCGCGGATCATGCGGTGAAGGAATTCGAGGAAATTGTGGTAAGTATAATCTAATTACCGCGGATCAACTCGATTGCAATCTAATCGATGATCTAAACGATTCACTGTTACTTCTTCTGAAGGAGGAGGAAATTATTGCTAGTCATGGATCCCAGGGTTCCTCATCCCACGGGTCGACGGCGGCCACCCGGTGGGATAACCCTTTTAACAGGGCGATGAACCGGGCCAAGAAAATAGAGCCGGTTACGAAGAAGCCGTCGTTGGTTGGCCGTCTGGCCGGCCTCGGGGGTAAGAATTGGGTGGATCATTTTGGTCCACCACCGAGGATGCATGTGGCACTGTCGGGAAGGAGCGAGGAGGAAAACCACGAGGTTCAAGAACTTAAGGCACAAGTGGCGCGGATCCCGCAGATCGTCCAAGACAACCTGGCAAGCACCCTCACGTCCTTCCTGCCTACCTTGGTGGAGTCAATAGCGAACTGGAGTGTGGGTGGTCGAGTAGGGCCATGCCGGATTCCAAGCATGGTCAGCAGCCACTCGAACAACGCGGCGCCGACGAATCAGGCGAACTACGTGTTCGTGAATCCGCCCGCTAGCACGGCAGTGCCGCAAGTGTTGGTGACTCCCCTGCCATCACCGCGACACCGGAGTACATGTTGGTGCCCCCCTGCCATCGTCGCGGCGGCACTGGAGCTCCAAGCACCCGTCGGTAGGGAGAATACACCGGCGGTCAGCACCGCGCCATCAAGCAGCCCTTCCGTCTCTTGCACGCCCATCTCCGTATGCGGTGCGTCGACATTAGCCGATCTCGATGCCATCACGGTAAACAAATTGCTTTAATTACCGCCTTTCATGCCATCTATTCCTCTTATGGCATCTCGCTCTGACGACGCCGTACATGTTTTCCGCAGACGGATGTTCCTTGCACTCTCTTATGCTACATGAACAACGAGCTGAGGGATGTTGCCAAGGGTACCATCGTTCAACCCTTGCAGTGCACGTTCCACTCAAGGCCGATGCCAGATAGCATGCACAGGGTTAAAATTAGTCGGGTGCTAAGGGGCTGCGACGACCTGGAACCTCCCATTCAACCCCCAGGAGCGGATGAAGAAGAGCCGTCTGTCCTCAGAACTTGCTTCGGCTTATTCTTGCTATGGCCAAAGAGCATGATCCGTTTGGGGACGGCGGGGGCCATCACGCCACAGACAATAGCACCGCCTGTCGTGCCAGCGACAAGCGGTGGCAAGGCCCCCTTACCGCCCTCGCCGTCACCTCCACGCGGTGGGTCGGATGATCATGTTGATGATATGCACATGGCGCAGGATCCGGCCGAGGACGATGAAGACTGGAATGATCACTTCTTCAGCACTCAGTTTGGCAACGAAGACCTAGCTGGTGGCCCCACAGAGAAAGCCACTATCACCAAGCGTCTGTTTGGTTCTCAGGAGACGCCTCCAGCTTGCGCCTTTACAGAGCCAGCTGATACAACCAACCGGACCTTTATTCTAAGCCTTGACACACTACATAGGGCGGCCGGTGCTCAGATTGCGGTGCCTGACCGCTCTCCAAAAGGAAAAAAGGGCAGGAAAAGAAAATCTAGCAGCTCGATCCAGCCGGTGGCGTCAACAACTGCGAATCCGATCAGGTTTCGGGTCGGGCCACCAAGACCCGAGGGTATTATGTGGAGGATTCATGTGGCGGGTGAGCCCATGCTACCTAAGAATTTGCGGAAGCTCGCCAGTTCGGAACTGCAGAGTGTCCATGACGGCGTGCTGACGATAGAGAGACGCCTTCTATCGGAGAAAGATCCCTCGCACCCGGTATTCATGGTTAAGGTGCCACCAGGCTTGGGCTTCGTCGACAATGCCCCTGCGGATCTGTTCTTCCTGCGGTTCGACGACATCTTCAATATGTTCCACCTATACCCGCTGCACTATACCATGGTCCGTCTCTTTTCTCTCTTCCTGGCCATGCAGATCATTAGAGAGAACACATCGGGCATCGCTATAGTGGACCCCTTCTACATGCGTGACGGCTGCTTGGGTTCCCCCGTCGAACGATGTATCGTGGCCTCGTACCTAAAAAGAATCTTCGTGGCGAACAAGACAAAGGAATACATTCTCGTGCCTTACTTTCCCGAGTAAGTCGTTATTCACTCGCCACCGTCGATTGGCTTTATTAGATCATCATCATTCTTTTTCCAACACATTCCATTTGAATTTTTTGCGCAGAGATGAATACTGCACGCTCATCTCCTTATCGCCGAAGCATTCCCACGCTACGTATTTCGACTCGGGGAGTCTAGAAAAGAAGAAAAACTACGACAAGATCAAGGAAGTTCTGGATGATGCTCTCACTGGCTTTGCCTCGACGGAAGGCACCACCTTCGTGCGTACGAAGGTCAAGTTCGGCAGGAACTTCTTCAACCACGTAACGGAGTTCCCCTGCGTGAAGCAGCCGGAAAACAGTAAGAAGGAAGCCTACTACGCACTCCATCACATGAGGGCGTTCCTACTTGACCAGCAGAATTCTACGCTGCCAGATCATCTCAAACAGTGGGACGAAGCAATGGCCAAGATCAATGATTCAGATATTAGACAAGAGATGTATCGCATCCAGCAGCAGTTTGGGGAAATCATCTTTCGTGATGTCACGACTTCGGGGGCGGGGGGGGGGATCTTCTACGGAGGAAATATCCCGAATAACCGTGACATAGAAGATCACCTAGAGATGCAGGGTAACTATAGGAAGTTCATGACGAGACAAGGCGTCCTCCCGTTCCCTAAGCCGAGCCAGAAGGCTTGATGTTGGCCTAGTTGTGTGTGTGTGTGTATGGCCACAAGACAAACTATAGATGACCTTTGTGTGTATGTGGACAAGTGTACATGCTACTATACTTATCTTATTACGTTTATGAATCATCGCTTATTTCTTTTGCTTATTATTATTATATATAAATCAATGCTTGGTTTTTTTGCTTAATCTTTGGTTCTTTGCTCATTTTGGTCCTTCTTTTTTTCCTTACTCTTTTTTCGAGAATAATGCCGACGATTTAAATGTCGTGGCACACTATATATGTGAATGTGCTACGATGGGATTGTGAGCCTTGTGATATGCACAAGTTCAGGTCTTGTGCATCCTACTTGGCTCACCGTTCCATCGTAGCATATTCCTATGTCCAACGAGACCTATGTATATATATGAGGCATTCTTTTCGAGTTATTTTTGTCTTTTTCGAGAATAATGCCGATGATTGAAATGTCGTTGCACAATATATATGTGAATGTGCTACGACGGGATGGTTAGCCTTGTGATATGCACAAGTCCAGGAATTGTGCATCCTACTTGGCTAACCGTTCCGTCATAGCATATTCCTGTGTCCAACGACATAGCTAGTTATATATGATGCATTTTTTGATTTAGTTTGGTCTTTTTCGAGAATAATGCCGATGATTGAAATATCGTACGTGGCACAATACATATGTGAATGTGCTACAACGGGATAGTTAGCCTTGTGATATGCACAAGTCTAAGTCTTGTGCATCCTACTTGGCTAACTGTTCCGTCGTAGCATATTCCTGTGTCCATCGACCTAGCTAGTTATATATGAGGCATTCTTTTCGAGCTACTTTGGTCTTTTTCGAGAATAATGCCGATGACTGAAATGTTGTGGCACACTATATATGTGAATGTGCTACGATGGGATTGTACGCCTTGTGCTATGCACAAGTCCAGGAGTTGTGCATCCTACTTGGCGTACAGTTGCATCGTAGCATATTCCTGTGTACAACAACCTAGTTATATATGAGGCATGCTTTTTGAGTTTGCTCTTTTTGATTTAGGAGTACCTTCTATAAGTGTATCTTCATATGCGACTTTAATTATACATGTTTTTTCAATCACCGGTTAATTATTATTGTCAACTTGTAGATGACGTGGTACGTCGTGTACAAGGGACGGGTTCCCGGAGTCTACGATGATTGGGAAGACTGCCGGAGACAGGTGCACCATTTCAGCGGCAATAGCTACAAAGGGTACAACACTATGGCGGAGGCGGAAGCTAGATACACGCGCTATCTAGCGGGAGTTAGGACGACAAGGAACCGGATGAAGACCTACACCTTCGTCATGGCGGTGATCATGCTTATCTTCTTTGGTTGTTTATCCCGCGTTTGTGTCTAGCTAGTTTAGATGTCTAGGCGAGATTCCGAGCTCTAACTTGTTTGATCGACACATGTATTCACATGTCACCAACTACTACTTTGTAACTTGATCGAAACAATGTAACTTATACTATGTATTCATGTATGAGACTTATCTATATGTATTTGTTTCAATCTTGTTTTTCATATTATGATTTATATATATAATTGTATATCTTGTATCTGTGTGTGTATATCTGTTGTAATATTGTATATAATCTGTATTGTATATAATCTGGCTTGGAAATTAAAAAAAAACAAAAAACACACCTGTGGCGCACATGATCTACCTTCTGTGGCGCACTACACCTAAAGCGCACTATAGAAGCTTAGTGGCGCACTGGGTAGTGCGCCATAGAAGATCCTACGCGTAGGGCACCTGCCCACATAGCTGTGGCGCACTAGCAGGTGCGCTACGCCTATCTCGAAACAACCGTGGTGCACTAGGCAGTGCGCCACGGCTGAGAGATAGCTGTAGCGCAAGGCACGTGGCGCACTGCTAGTGCGCCACAGATGATGTTTTCAGGTGCGCCACTAAATGCTGTTTTCCTAGTAGTGAACCTAGCGCGGCTAGTGGGGGTCATTGGGGGCTCACCGGGGTTCAGGCGAGGGTCGGCGAGTCGGGCGAACGACGAAGTCGACGACGGCGAACCTCCTGGTATCGGCAGCTTCTCCTGGGGCGGCTCCAATCGCTGGCTTCCTTCTACTCCAGAGGCGGCGGGCTCCGGTGAAATTCCGGCGAAGTGCTGCTCGCCTTGCTCCGGGGACGGGGTGGAATGGTCAGTGAAGAGAGGGGAGTGAGATGGTGTGCTCAATTCGGCTGGGGGTGACCTCTATTTATAGTGGAGCGAGGGGACCGAACGGGATGGGCAGGCGACGGTGGCGACATGGCTACGGGCTTCTAGAGGCATGGCCGGCGGTGGCGATCGCTTGGTGGTCTCCTGGCGGTGCTCTACGGCTTTAATGCACGTGTAGGGGCGGTGCGGTTTTGTCTGGAACGCGCGATGCTCTGCGCGGCAGAGGCGGTGTCTTCGACGGCGAACGGTGGCTGTGAGGCATGGGGCGGCGAATGGGGATGTCTGGCGGTCTCCTGGGTCGTTGGTGATCAAGTATGAACGCGGCGAGGGCGGCGCGCGGTCTATGGGCTTCGGTCGAGCGTGGCGCTCTGGCGCATGCTCGGCACGGTTGACAGAGGCACGGGCGCGGCGTTCCTGGGTGCTGTGTTCGACGTCTTTGAGGCAGGGTTGGTCGAGAGGGGGCGGTGAAGCATGGGTGATCTCCCAGACAAGATTGGCACGGCTAGTTTCCTTCCTAGCTTGCTGTCTCCACTGGGGTGGCATGGTGAGCTTCGGCTGTTCACCATTGAAGTCATTGCCCAGCTTACAGTGAGGCTAGTGCTTGGGTTAGCTTGCTAGATGATCTACTGAGATGGCTGTGAGCTAGAGAGGGAACAAGTTAGGCTTCAATCACTGCTCACAATAGTGTTTAGATTTTGTTTGATTTGTGTCTGCCAAGTGTTTGATGAAATGGCCGCAAGAATTCAAGTTTTGAATTTTGAAAAGATTTTTGGTGGCTGTGCTGGGTTGGTGCTGGTGAGTCTGCAGATGCTTGGGTTTTTAAAGTTGAGCTTGTTTGAGTGGTTTTTGAAAAAGTGGGATCTTCCCATATGATAAAGATTCAATTTTGAATTGTCATTTAAATCATGCATTTGAAAGTTTCTGGATGATCACAAAGTGGGCCTTGAAACTTTGTTATGAGTACAATCAAGGGGTGCAAAGATCTAGAAAAGTTTCTGTTAGGTTCTGAAAGTTTGAGACAACCAACGTAGGCATGGGAGTTAAATTGGTCAAAATGACCATTCACTCATTTAGCTTTGTTTTGATTTATTTGTATTTAAGAAAAGTTTGGGAATTGTTTAGATGATGTTTATTTCACCTAAGCATCCATTTACAAGCAAAGGAACACACAAACAAGTTGGTTCAAAAGAATTCCAAATGAAATGCATACACATATGCATGCTTTCATAATTTTATTTAGAAAAGTTTTTGTTAACCCTAATTTTGATGCTTAGAGTTTGATGATCCAAGTTTAGTATTTTTGGGATGTTACAAACCTTCCCCCTTAAACAAAATCTCGTCCCGAGATTTGAAAAAGGACAAAAAATATTACCTAGGATTGGAAGAGATCGGGAAACTCTGTCCTGATGTGATCTTCGCGCTCCCAGGTAGCTTCCTCTTCTGTGTGGTTGCTCCACTGAATCTTGAGAAACTTGATGCTTCGGGTTCGGGTAGTTCGAAAAGCTTCTTCCAAAATACGGATGGGTACTTCGGGATAGGTCAGGTCATCGTTGAAATCTATGGTCCGGTGATCTATATTCTTGAACACTTCGGTCTTCTCGGGGACATCGAGACACTTGCGAAGTAATGAGATATGGAACACATTGTGCACAGCTGACATCTCTTCGGGTAGTTCCAATTGATATGATACTTCTCCTCGACGGTTCAAAATCTTGAAAGGTCCGATATATCTGGGGGCTAACTTTCCTTTAAGTTGGAAATGCTGCATTCCCTTCAATGGCGACACTTTCAGATAAACAAAATCTCCTGTGTTAAAGGCGAGGTCTCGACGTCTCTTGTCGGCGTAACTCTTCTGTCTGGACTGAGCGGTCTTGAGGTGCTCACGAATCTTATGAACCTTCTCTTCTGCTTCTCGTAGGATGCCAGGTCCGAAAATCTGACTCTCTCCTACTTCCGACCAGTTCAATGGGGTGCGACACTTTCTTCCGTACAGGAATTCAAATGGGGCAATTTGCAAACTGGCTTGATAACTGTTATTGTATGAGAATTCTGCAAACGGCAGACAGTCTTCCCACTTGGATCCATATTCTAACACACATGCTCTCAGCATATCTTCGAGTATTTGGGTACTCGCTCCGTTTGTCCATCGGTCTGAGGGTGATATGCGGTATTAAAATCTAGGCGGGTTCCTAAACCTTCTTGGACTTTCTTCCAGAATCTCGAGGTAAAATGAGTTCCTCGATCCGATACGATGTTCTTGGGGACTCCATGCAAACTAACTATTCTAGCGATGTACAACTCTGCTAGTTTCGAACTCTGATATGTGGTCTTGACGGGCAAGAGATGGGCGACTTTGGACCATCTGTCCACTATGACCCAGATAGAGCCATTTCCCCTACTAGAAGTAGGCAGTCCAGTGATAAAGTCCATTCCAACGGAATCCAATTTCCATTCCGGAATCTGTAAGGGTTGCAACAATCCAGCAGGTCTTTGATGTCCTGCCTTGGCGATATAGCTTCCGATTTCTCTCTTCATCTTATGCCACCAAAATTGCTCTTTCAAATCTTGATACATCTTCGTTCCTCCGGGATGGATAGAATAAAGAGTATCATGAGCCTCCTTCAAAATCACTTCTTTAAACTCAGAATCTGCTGGTACACAAAGGCGTCCTTTGTACCACAGAACTCCTTCTTCGTCTTCGGTGAATCCAGGTACTTTGCCTGTAGCGATACGACGCTTGATTCCGTCGATACTAGCATTTCCTTTCTGCGCCTCTTTGATCCGACTGATCAAAGTGGGCTGGAGTTCTATGCTAGCGAAAAATCCTTCACTCATTAATTCTATTCGAAAATCTTCCATTTCTTTGTGCAGGCTTGGTTGCTCCTTCAAAACCATGGAGTTCAAGCGGCACGGCAATTTACTAAGGGCATCTGCTACCACGTTGCCCGTACCAGCATGATAGTGAATGTCCAGATCATAATCCTTGATTAGCTCAATCCATCTTCTCTGTGTCATATTCAGCTCCTTATGAGTGAATATATACTTGAGGCTCTTGTGATCCGAATAAATCTCACAACGATTTCCCATCAGGTAATGTCTCCATGTCTTCAGGGCTAGAACTACGGCTGCGAGTTCGAGGTCATGGGTTGGGTAATTTTGCTCATGTTTCTTCAGTTGTCGAGATAGATAAGATATAACTTTGCGTTCTTGCATTAGCACACATCCGAGACCAATCTTGGATGCATCACAATACACATCGAAGGGCTTCGTGATATCTGGCATGATCAAGGTTGGGGCTGAAATCAATCTCCTTTTGAGTTCTTGAAAACTCGCTTCACATTTGTCAGTCCATTCAAAATTCTTGTCCTTCTTTAGCAATTGGGTCATGGGTCTGGCGATACTCGAGAATCCCTCTACGAATTTGCGGTAGTATCCCGCCAATCCGAGAAATGCACGAACTTGGGTATGAGTGGTTGGGGCTTGCCAATCTTCTACATCTTTCACTTTGGCAGGGTCAACGGCAATTCCTCTCGCTGATACAATGTGACCGAGGAATCCTACCTCCTGTAACCAGAATTCACATTTTCTAAACTTTACATACAACTGATGCTCTCTAAGGGTTCGAAGAATGGTCCTTAGGTGTAGCTCATGTTCTTCTTTTGATTTGGAATAAATCAGAATGTCATCGATGAAAGCAACGACAAACTTATCCAGGAAGTCCATAAAAATCTTATTCATGAGATTCATGAAATAAGCGGGGGCATTGGTTAATCCAAAAGACATGACAGTATACTCGTATAATCCATATCTGGTGGTAAAGGCAGTCTTTGGAATATCCTCTGCGCGAATTTTGAGTTGATGATAGCCAGTCCTAAGATCAATCTTAGAAAACACTTTGGCACCGGTCAACTGATCAAACAAATCTTCTTTCTTGGGCAAGGGGTACTTGTTCTTGATGGTGACATCATTCAACTTCCGTTAATCCGTACACAAACGGTTACTTACATCCTTCCTGTCCACAAATAAGACAGGTGATCTCCATGGGGACGCACTTGGTTGAATCAATCCAATTTCCAGCATGGCATCGAGTTGCTTCTTCAGTTCTGCTAGCTCCGACGGGTTCATAGTATAGGGTCCTGTTCCGGGGATTAGTTTGATGATAAACTCGATATCCCGATCTGGGGGCATACCGGGCAAAACATCTGGAAATACATCGGGGTACTCACAGACTATCGGACTTGGTCAATGGTAGGTTGGGCTATACTCTTGTTACACTTGAATTGGCGAGGTAAGGTTCCAGATATATGCTCGACTGATATTCCGGTTGTACTGGTCATGGTGATGGCTTTCTTGGCACAGTCAATCAATCCTTTATGTTTGGACATCCAATCCATTCCTAGTACTACTTCCAAACCTTTAGTTCCGAGTACTATCACATTAGCATAAAAATCTATGTCATGGATTCGGATAGGGACGGCTTTGAAAATTTGCCTAGCCTTGGTGGTTGATCCGGGAATTTGAACAATCATGACATGCTTTAGTTTGGTTGGTTGAATTTTACTAGTGCATGCAAATTCTTCAGTGATAAATGAGTGCGATGCACCAGAATCAAAAAACACTCGTGCATGTACTGAATTAACAGAAAACATACCCAGCACGACGTCTAGCGCTTCCTGAGCTTCTCCAGCATGCATGAGAAAAAGACGACCATTGCGGTTGAGCGAATTCCCTGGGGCAAACCTTCTTCCGGGCTAAACACGACGCTGTTGCTGAGCTGGGACATTGGCATTGGGTGCTGCGGCATTCTTCTTGTTGGGGCACTCGTTGGAATAGTGGCCTTTATTTCCACAGTCATAATAGGTCACTTGCGACTTGTCCTTTGCTGCTACAGGCACAACATTGCTTCCAGTTCTCGGGGCAGTGTTGGTGTTGGCGGTAGCATTGTTGTTGTTGAACTTGGGTGGGGCACGATTGAAATTGCTAGAGTTGCCGGGGTTGTTGTGATTTCCTCCGGGTCTAGGGTTTCCACAGTTGGGATAGGTCGGATGGTTCATCGGGGGTCTATTGGTTCTGGGGGAAAATCCGGGAGATGGGTTAGGGCGATACTTTTGGGTCTGATGGGTTCCTGGCTGATGCATCATGCGACGCTTGCGGTTCTCGTTGGCTTGGTTGATCTTTCCTTCCATCTGGATAGCAGAGTCTACAAGGGCTTCAATATCGGCAAAGGGGATATTGACTAACACCGTCTACATCTCATCGTGCAGACCATTCAAGAATCTCTCTTTCTTCTTGGCTTCGGTGTCAATCTCATCCGGGGCATACCTAGCTAATGACAAAAATTTGTCACGGTATTACACTACAGTCATCCTTCCTTGCTTCAGTTCCCTGAACTCGTCTCTCATCCTCTTGATCAAACACGACGGCACATGGGTTCTGCTGAACTTGACCTTGAATTCCTCCCAGGTCATCATCTGGCCTCCGGTCATTGCGCGAACACTGTTCCACCATGCCCTGGCATCTCCGGCTAGATAGTGGGTGGCGAACAGAACTTTCTCGTTGGCTTCCACTCCGGTGACTTCTAGGTTATTTTCCATGGTTTTCAACCAATCATCGGCGTCTAGGGGCTCTTCTGACTTAGTGAAAACAGGTGGGTTGGTATTATGGAAATTCTTGAGCTTAGATCCATGGTTGTCCTGATTTCCGTGGCCTTGGTTGTTGTGGGCTAGCTGGGCTATCTGCTGCAGGGTGGCTAGGTTGGCTTGACGTTCCGCTCTTTCAGCTTCGCGGTCAGAAGTCAACATTTGCAGAATCTGCAAAACATCGGGTCCGGGGATGAACCACTTCCTCCACGTGGCATCTAAAGATTGAGATAGATCGTGAGAAAAGAGGGAAATTTCTAAGGTTTTGGGTCTTTGAAAAGTTTTTAAAGTTTGACTCAGATTTTTCTAGCAACTTGCTTTTTCATTCATTCATTCATAGCACACGATACAACACAGACCACAACAAAGAAAAGCAGATGGTTTTAAGAACCATTCTGAAAACTATGATACAGTGGGACCGAATACTAATCACTACGCTAGTGCTCAAGTGGTACTACTCCTCGGAATTGGTGGCTTCATCATCCTCGTCATCATCGATGAAGGCAAAATCATCCTCATCGGTGAAGAAATCCATAGCCCGATCCTCCAGAAAATCATCATCATCGCTGAGATAGGAGTAGGGGTCTCCATGAAGATCCTCTCCGGCATTCTCCCTTTCTTCCAACTGCATGTCTCTCTCGTGGATGGTCTCTTCCAAAGATGAGATGCAGTGGCGAAGACGGGCAATAATGCGCTCCTTCTTGTCGAGCTGACGGCGGCGAGACTTGCGATCCTTCGCTAGCATGGCAATGGTTTGATCCTTCGTCTTGATGATGGCAGACTTGTGGTTGGAGTAGTCATGGCAGTTGTCCAACTCCTGCTGATGATCGTACGTCATGAAGCTAAGGTGGTCCAATTGGGTCTTCAGCTTAGGGTGGTATGGTGCTTCCAGTGGTTGTCCATTAGCATCACGCCTTGGGCAAAACTCAAAGCGAGTTCCCTTGATCTGATTGATTCTCTGCCCACATAGACGGGCAAGACTTTCCTGCATGGACCTGGCAAGTCCATCGAGCCAGTTGTTTTCTATCAAGGTAAACTGAATTCCCTCAGCAGTGGGAGGTTCAATCTTTCCTCGGAGACTTGCAACAATTAGCCACTGCAGATCTTCTCCTCCTTGATCATTGAGCTGAGCTCCGAAGAACTCGGGGTGCGGACGCTCCAGAAGTTCCGAAAGCTGGTCCAAATCCCTCTCAAAGATAACGTCTCCTCCATTCCCGAACTGATAAAACTTGTTGTACTTCACGTCCATCTATAAGAATATAGGATGAGTAAGTTAGTAGAGTGATTCAGTGTGTCAAAAATTTATGTATTTTGCAAGAGTTTTTGAGGAACATGAATTTTCATGAAAGAATCAAAGGGATAAGAATGAGAATAAGTTTTTTGTAAATATTTGTTTTCTCTGGTTTTGAAACTAAGTTTTTGATTCAAACGTCCAGTCTAACTAGGGTCTCCTATGGTCAGGATGGCTCTGATACCAACTTGTCAACACCCGGATTTTTAATCCCAGATGCCTGTTATGCCATACATCGCAATCCTAGGATTACCATTTTTGCGAGACATAACAGAATTGGATACCATAGTGCATCATCCATTACATAAGTTCTTACACAAATAGGGATCTCATGATACAGTTCTTAATACAACATCAAGCAGCGGAATACGTAATAATAACAGTAGTGTAGGCGAAGCTCCATCTTCGTGGTCACAGGCAATGCTGACGATGGGAGATGATCCTAGTTGTCGTAACCTTCCTGGGGTCCATCTTCCAGGTACTCCTCTTTATAGTCTGGCCACGGGAATAGCCAGGGACAAAGCCATGAGTACTCTTTAAGTAGTCGCAAGCTAATACTAACAAGTAGAAGGGTTTTTGGATAATAGGACACTAGGATCTAGGGTTGTTTTGCAAAAGCCAGATTTATCTCTACTAAGTTCAGAAGCAAGAGAGCTAATTGAAGTTTATAACACCTATTGTGGTCAAGTCAAAGTCTCAATTCATTTCACAAGTATTTTGAAAAGTCTGACGGGGGAACAGTATGGCCACTCCAACTGTCCATAACCGCGGACGCGGCTATTCGAATAGTTTGACACTCTGCAGAGATTGTACACTTTCACCACAACATTCGATACATCCGTCAGGAACAAATCCTGAATTCACCATACTCAGTATGCGGATAATCAATCCTAACCTTTCAATTACACGCCCTAGTATAAGCACCTCTCCTGTGAGTTTGGCCTCCCAACCATGACCAACTTTCATCTTGGGTACTGCACAGGTGGACAATGTTCACAAGGTAGCCTCAGCTCAGACCTTGGCCGTGAGGGAACTAATACTAAGGTATATAAGTTTCCAGTCAAGCCCTACCCAATTCTCGGGTATTGTGGTTATACGGTAAAATTGGAATGGTATCGCATCCAGAAAACCATCAGTTTTATAAAGGGCTAAGGCTCATGCCTCAACATTTTCAGCACCATAATCATCTGGTGTTCATCAACACATGTCAAAACATCTCAGTAGAATGGTCCATCATTCTAAGGTTTTCATAACCATTTTCACCAAGTATTCCCATCTAAAGTTGGTAAAGTTTTATGCTTAGCACTAGCATCTACAAGTGGGGGTGAGTACTAATGAGGGGTGGTACACTAGTGGGGTTTGACTAAGTTTAATCTCATGCCTTAGGATGACATCAAGATTTTCTAGATTAGGCCAAGTTTTATGCTCTTTAAGCAACCTTCAAGTATCCTTCTAGTATCTACCATTTATTCCAGTAAACTCTAAGCAAGAGCTTTGATAAAGAAATAAAGTAATAAACTTGCAAATAAAACTAGGATTGGTTTATCAAGTGGTTATGATCCTATATGCTTTAAGGCATATAGTGGCATGGTAGCAAGCAGGTATGAACATGCACATCCCACTAGTAGTATTAGGCTTGCTAAAGTAGAGTATCTTGCAAGTGTTAGCTTGCCTTGTGCAGAGCAGTGGTTGAAGTTCTCCTCGGCTTCTTCGTAGTATCCTTCTTCCTCCTCGTATCCTTGGTCGGTACTAGCGTCTATAAATAAATACGATGTACACAATCACCAAACAATACTTAACTACTTGCAATCATCACACAAAAGGGTAATATAGATGATCTATCATAATCACTAACATTACAAGATTAAAGCTTGGTTTAATTCCTTTTATTTTTAGAAAAGTAATTTCTACTCATTGAAAAACTACTTAAGATTTAATATTCTCCAAACCAAATATGGGATCATGTTGACACATGTCATCACCACATATTTTAGTCCATGAGAATGTGATTTAAAGTGGTGTCACAATTTAATAAGGTTTTACCCTTTTATTTTAATTAATTAAAGTGGTTAGAAATGCCTATGTAGCATTCTTTTATTACTTGAACACTATATCTGTAAGTAAACCTATATATTTTTATATATTCTGAAAGGTATGGTTAAATGTGATTTTTGAGAGTTGGAATCAACTCAAAAGCTATTATGGTTTAAATTTTATAAATGTTTGAATGCAGAAAATCTTCTGCCTTGTTATTTTTACCAAGGGTGATCTACAGATCCAAATGACTTGCATCCAACGGGCTTGAATTCAGCATTTCAAGACCTTTCTAACAAAATTAGTTTCATTCAATTTGGTGCAATGAATCTACCTGGGTTGATTTTTGAAACTGGGTACAGAAGTGTGTTTGAACTAAAATGGAAAAG
Organism: Avena atlantica; assembly: GCA_910589765.1. NCBI lineage: Eukaryota > Viridiplantae > Streptophyta > Magnoliopsida > Poales > Poaceae > Avena > Avena atlantica. Next base: position 41,941,472 of record OU342736.1, on the reverse strand, counting down.
GTTTAATTCAAATAACTGGGCTGCGCGGGAAAGGTTAACGGGCCGGCCTGCTAAGCGCAACGCTTCCGCAGGTTGTTTAAGTGGCTGTCCCCACGCGTCAGTGAGACAGGGGGTGCGAAACGGTATGGGGCGATGTGGGACGTTCGATCTGGTTCTAATCCAACGGCTGAGAGTCATCATTGACGTTGGGCAACGCCGGCGAGACAGAAACCTAGCGCGACCAGTGGGGGTCATTGGGGGATCATCGGGGTTCAGGCGAGGGTCGGCGAGGCGGGCGAACGACGAAGTCGACGACGGCGAACCTCCTGGTACCGGCAACTTCTCCTGGGGCGACTCCAGTCGCTGGCTTCCTTCTGCTCCAGAGGCGGCGGGCTCCGGTGAAATTCCGGCGAAGTGCTGCTCGCCTTGCTCCGGGAACAGGGTGGAATGGTCAATGAATAGAGGGGAGTGAGATGGTGTGCTCAATTCGGCTGGGGGTGGCCTCTATTTATAGTGGAGCGAAGGGACCGAACGGGATGGGCAGGCGACGGTGGCGACATGGCTACGGGCTGCTAGAGGCATGGCCGGCGGTGGCGATCGCTTGGTGGTCTCCTGGCGATGCTCTACGGCTTTAATGCGCGTGTAGGGGCGGTGCGGTTTGGTTTGGAACGCGTGATGCTCTACGCGGCGAGGCGGCGTCTTCGACAGCGAGCGGTGGCTGTGAGGAATGGGGCGGTGAATGGGGATGTCTGGCGGTCTCCTGGGTCGGTGGTGATCGCGTATGCACGCGGCGAGGGCGGCGCGCGGTCTGTGGGCTTCGGTCGAGCGTGGCGCTCTGGCGCATGCTCGGCACGGTTGACAGAGGCACGGGCGCGGCATTCCTGGGTGCTGTGTTCGACGTCTTCGAGGCAGGGCTGGTCGAGAGGGGCGGTGAAGCATGGGTGATCTCCCAGACAAGGTTGGCACGGCTAGTTTCCTTCCTGGCTTGCTGTCTCCACTGGGGTGGCATGGTGAGCTTCGGCTGTTCACCATTGAATTCATTGCCCAGCTTACAGTGAGGCTAGTGCTTGGGTTAGCTTGCTAGATGATCTACTGAGATGGTTGTGAGCTAGAGAGGGAACAAGTTAGGCTTCAATCACTGCTCACAATAGTGTTTATATTTTGTTTGATTCGTGTCTGCCAAGTGTTTGATGAAATGGCCGCAAGAATTTAAGTTTTGAATTTTGAAAATATTTTTGGTGGGTGTGCTGGGTTGGTGCTGGTGAGTATGCAGATGCTTGGGTTTTGAAAGTTGAGCTTGTTTGAGTGGTTTTTGAAAAAGTGGGATCGTCCCATATGATAAAGATTCAATTTTGAATTGTCATTTAAACCATGCATTTGAAAGTTTCTGGATGATCACAAAGTGGGCCTTGATACTTTGTTATGAGTACAATCAAGGGGTGCAAAGATCCAGAAAAGTTTTTGTTAGGTTCGGAAAGTTTGAGACACCCAAAGTAGGCATGGGAGTTAATTGGTCAAAATGACCATTCACTCATTTAGCTTTGTTTTGATTTATTTGTATTTAAGAAAAGTTTGGGAATTGTTTAGATGATTTTTATTTCACCTAAGCATCCATTTACAAGCAAAGGAACACACAAAGAAGTTGGTTCAAAAGAATTCCAAATGAAATGCATACACATATGCATGCTTTCATAATTTTATTTAGAAAAGTTTTTGTTAACCCTAATTTTGATGCTTAGAGTTTGATGATCCAAGTTTAGTATTTTTGGGATGTTACAGCACACCCACCAAAAATCTTTTCAAAATTCAAAAGGAAGTTTCTTGCGGCCATTTCATCAAACACTTGGCAGGCAGAATTTAAACCAAATCATTTTCACTATTTTGAATAGTGTTCTGGCCAAACTTGTCTCCCATTTGACCTTCATTTTATCAATTTGTCCCCTCTGGATCAAACCAGGGCCTAACTACCCCGTCCCCTACCTCCTAGCAGCATGGCCATGCCAAACCGAGCCCACCTCGCCGGCCAACTGGTCGCCGCCGCAGCAGACCGCCTCCCCCTCTCTCGCCATGTCCAGGAGATAGCCAGCACCTCACCGCCGCCCACTGTCCCCTCCCCGAGCCATGGCCAGCCGTGGACCACCAAGAAAACCCCGCGCCCAGTGCCACCGCGCCATGCCGAGTACGCTCTAGAGCGCCGCACCCGACAAACGTTCACAAGCCTCCCCTCAACCGCAGCCCGCGCCCACCGTGTCCCCACGACCCAGGGAGCATGCTAGTCACCCCCATTCTCCGTCCAACGCCTCACAGCCACCGCTCGCCGTCGAAGACGCCGCCTCTGCCGCTCAGAGCGCCAGCTCCGCCCGACCTCTTACCACCGCCCCTAAGCCCGCATTAACATCCTAGAGCACCGCCAGGAGACCGCGCGTCGATCGCCACCCTCAGCCATGCCATTAGTATCCCGTAGCCATGTCGCCACCGTCGCCTGCCCATCCCTCTCGGTCTCACCGTCGAGCCTATAAAAGGAGGTCACCCCAACCGTTTGCAACACACCACTTCACTCCCCTCACCTCACTGATCGTCCCACACCTCTAGCTGGAGCACGGGGAACAGCAGCTCGCCGGAATTGTACCGGAGCAGGCCGCCTCTAGAGGAGAATGGCGCCGCTGATTGCGACCACCCCCGGAGCTACCTCGACCGTCCCTGAGCTCGCCGTCGACCACCAGTTCATTTGCCCGCCTCGCCGTTGTTGCTGGAACCCTGGTACGCCCCCTATGCACCCCCACCGAGCCGCTAGGGTTAGAGCTCGCCGGCGATAGGTCCGTCATCGACGACGATCCTCAGCCGTTGATCCCCACTCTAATCCAACATCCCACACCGCCCCGTACCGCTTCGCGCGTTATGAGCCACTGACTGGTGGATCCCCCTGTCAGCTGAGCCCCTCACTACGGAGTGATACTGGGCCGGCCCATTAACGTCTCCCGCGCGACCCAACAGTTTAAATTTAGATTTTTCCATTTAATTTCAAACACAGTTTTGTACATAGATTCAAAAATCAAACCAGCTCGACTCACTGAACCAAAATGCATGAAACTAATTTTGTTAGAAAGGTACTGAAATGCTTAATCCAAGCCCGTTGGATTCAAACCATTTGGAGTTATAGATCAACCTTGGTAAAACTAACAAGGCATAAGCTTTTTGCATTCAAACATTTTTCAAAATTTAACCATAAGAGCTTTTGAGTTTATTCCAACTCTCAAAAATCACATTTGATCATACCTTTCAAAATATATAAGTTTACTTACAGAAATAATGTTCAAGTAATAAAAGAATGCCACATAGGCATTTCTAGCCACTTTATTTAATTAAAATAAAAAGGTTAAACCTTATTAAATTGTGACTCCACTTTAAATCAAATTCCCATGTACTGAAATATGTGGTGATGACATGTGTCAACATGATCCCATGTTTGAGTTGGAGAATATTAAATCTTATGTAGTTTTTCAATGATTAGAAATTACTTTTCTCATATTAAAATAAATAAGACAAATGCTTTAATTCTTGTAATGTTAGTGATGATGCTAGATCATCTATACTGCACCTTTGTGTGATGATTGAAAATAGTTAAGTATTGTTTGGTGATTGTGTACCTCATATTTATTTATAGACGCTAGTACCGACCAACGATACGAGGAGGAAGGAGTATACTATGAGGAGGAAGCCGAGGAGAACTTCAACCACTGCTCTACACAATGCAAGCCAATACTGGAAACTTAGCAAGCTAACCCTTGCAATTTATGCAAGCTAATACTTACTTGTTACCATGCCACTATATGCCTTAAGCATATGTGATCATACCTAGTTGATAACCCAATCCTAGTTTTACTTGCAAGCTTTATACTTTATTTCTTTATCAAAGCCTTCTCTTACAGTTTACATAGTGAATTGTAGATTCTAGCAAGATCACTAATGGTATCATAAAGAGCATAAAATTTTGCCTAAGCTAGATAATCTTGATGTCATCCTAAGGCATGAGATTGAACTTAGCAAATCTCCACTTGTGTACCACCCCTCATTAGCAATTACCACCCCTTGTAGATGCTAGTGCTAAGCATAAAACTTGATCAACCTTAGATGGGAATACTTGGTGAAAATGGTTATGAAAAACTTAGGATGATGAGTCATTCTACTGAAATGTTTTGACATGTGTTTCCGAACACCAGATGATTTTGATGATGAAAATGTTGAGGCATGAGCCTTAACCCTTTATAAAACTGATGGTTGTCTGGATGCGATACCATTCCAATTTTACCGTACAACCACAATACCCAAAATTTTGGTAGGGCTTGAGTATGGGTTCCCTCGCGGCCAAGGTCTGAGCTGAGGCTACCTTGTGAAGATTGTCCACCTGTGCAGTACCCAAGATGACAGTTGGGCATGGTTGGGAGGCCAAACTCATAGGAGATGTGCCTATACTAGGGCGTGTAATTGAAAGGTTAGAATTGATTATCCGCATACTGAGTATGGTGAATTCAGGATTGTTCCTGACGTATGTATCGAATTTTGTGGTGTAAGTGTACAATCTCTGCAGGGTGTCAAACTAGTCGAATATCCGCATCCGTGGTTATGGACAGTTGGAGTGGCCATACTGTTCCCCTGTCAGATGTTTTCAAAATGACTTGTGAAAAGAATTGTGACTTTGACTTGACCACAACAGAGTTGTGACAGGAAATTCAAGTTCCCACTTGGGTGTTATAAAACTTTCCACTAGTTTTCTTTGCTTTTGAACTTAGTAGAGGTAAATTTGGCTTTTTGCAAAACAACCCTAGAGCTTAGTATCCTATTACAAAAACCTCCTTAACTGTTAGTATTAGTTTGCGAGTACTTAAGGAGTACTCATGGCTTTGTCCCTGGCTATTCCCGTGGCCAGACTATGAAGAGGAGTATCAGGATGATGGACCGCAGGAAGGTTACGACAACTAGGATCATCTCCCATCGTCAACATTGCCTGTGACCCTGAAGATGGAGCTTCGCCTATGCTATCGTTACTATTACGTTATTCCGCTGCTTGAGTTGTATTAAGAACTGGATCATGAGATCCTTATTTGTGTAAGACCTTATGTATGGTTTATAATGGATGATGTACTGTGATATCCAAATCTGTTATGTCTCGCAAAAATGGTAATCCTGGGATTGCGATGTACTCCCTCCGTTTGGAAATATAAGATGTTCTAGGTTTGTGAATGAGATGTATTTGGACACCTTTTAGTGTCTAGATTCATTTGAACCTATACACTAAAAGATGTCTAGATACATCTCCTTTACAAACCTAAAACATCTTATATTTCTAAACGGAGGGAGTATGGCATAATAGGCATCTGGGATTAAAAATACGGGTGTTAAAAAGTTGGTATCAGAGCCATCCTGACCATATGAGACCCTAGTTAGAATGGACGTTTGAATCAAAAAGGTAGTTTCAAAACCAAAGGAAGTGAGTATTTACAAAAACTTATTCTCATTCTTATCACTTGGATTCTTTCATGAAAATTCATGTTCCTCAAAAATTCTTGCAAAATACATAAAATTTGACACACTTGATCCCTCTATTAACTTACTCATCCTATATTCTTATATATGGAAGTGAAGTACAACAAGTTTTATCAGTTGGGGAATGGAGGAGACCTCATCTTTGAGTGTAACTTGGACCAGCTTTCGGAACTTCTGGAGCATCCGCACCCCAAGTTCTTCGGAACTCAGCTCAATGATCAGGAAGGAGAGTATCTGCAGTGGCTAGTTGTTGCAAGTCTCCAAGGAAAGATTGAACCTCCCACTGCCATGGAAATTAGTTCACCTTAAGAGAAAACAACTGGCTCGATGGATTGGCTAGGGAAATGCAGGAAGCTCTTGGCCGTCTATGTGGGAATTGTATCAATCAGATCAAGGGTACCCGCTTTAAGTTCTACCCAAGGCTTGATGTTATGGGACAGCCACTGGAGGCCCCACATTATCCCGAACTGAAGAGTCAAGTGGACCATCTCAGCTTCATGATGTACGATCGTCAACAGGAGTTGGACAACGCCCGTGCCTACGCCAACCACAAGTACGCCATCACCAAGAAGAAGGATCAGACCCTCGCCATGCTAGTGAAGGATCGCAAGTCTCGTTGCCATCAGCTCGACAAGAAGGAGCGCATCATTGCCCTTCTTTGCCACCGGATCTCAGATTTGGAGGAGACCATCCACGAGAGAGACATGTAGTTGGAGGAAAGGGAGAATGCCAGAGAATACGTTCGTGGAGATCCCTACTCCTATCTCAGCGATGATGATGACTTTCTGGAGGATCAGGCCATGGACTTCTTCACCGACGATGAGGATTTCGCCTTCATCGATAACGATGATGATGAGGAGGATGATGAATACACCGACTCCAAGGAGTATTAGCACTTGAGCACTAGCGTAGTGAGTTATATTCGGTCCCATTGTATCGTAGTTTCCAGAATGGTTCTTAAAACCATCTGTTTTTCCTTTGTTGTGGTGTGTGTTTGTATCGTGTTCTATGAATGAATGAATGAATGAATGAATGAATGAAAAGCAAGTTGCTAGAAAAATCTGAGTCAAACTTTAAAAACTTTTCAACAACCTCTGAACCTTAGAAATTTCCCTCTTTTCTCATGATCTATCTCAATCTTCAGATGCCTCGCGGAGGAAGCGGATCATCCCCGGACCCAATGTTGCAGATCTTGCAAATTTTGGTTTCTGACCACGAAGCTGAAAGAGCCGAACGTCAAGCCAACCTAGCCACCCTTCAACACATAGCTCAGATGGCCAACAACAATCAAGACCAAAGAAATCAGGACAACCATGGATCTAAGCTCAAGAATTTCCAGAACACCAATCCACTTGTTTTCACTAAGTCAAAGGAACCCCTAGATGCAGATGATTGGCTGCAAACAATGGAGAACAATCTGGAAGTCGCCGGAGTGGAAGCTAACGAGAATGTTCTGTTCACCACACACTATTTACACGGAGATGCAAGACCATGGTGGAACAGCGTTCGTGCAATGACCGGAGGACAGATGATGACCTGGGAGGAATTCAAGGTCAAGTTTAGCATAACCCATGTGCCACCAGGTTTGATCAAGAGGATGAGAGATGAATTCAGATAATTGTAGCAAGGAAGGATGACCGTAGTGGAATACCGTGAAAAATTCTTGTCATTAGCTAGGTATGCCCCGGATGAGATCGATACTGAAGCCAAGAAGAAAGAGAGATTCTTGAATGGTCTGCACGATGAGATGAAGACGGTGTTGGTCAATATCCCCTTTGCTGATATTGAAGACCTAGTCGACTCTGCCATTCAGATGGAAGGAAAGATCAACCAAGCCAATGAGGACTGCAAGTGTCGCATGATGCATCAACTAGGAACCCACCATATATCGCCACAACCCATATCCAGGATTTGCCCCAAGAACCAACAGACCCCCGATGAACCGTCCGACCTATCCCAACCGTGGAAACCCAAGTCCCGGAGGAAACCACAACAACCCCGGCAACTCTAGCAATTTCAACCATGCGCCAGCCAATTTCAACAACAACAATGCCGCCACCAACACCAACACTGCCCCAAGGACTAGAAGCAATGTTGTGCCTGTTGCAGCGAAGGACAAGTCGCAAGTGACTTGGTATGAATGCGGAACCAAGGGTCACTACTCCAATGAGTACCCCAAGAATAATGCCGCAGCCCCTAATGCTAATGCCCCAGCTCAGCAACAGCGTCATGTTCAGCCCGGAAGAAGGTTTGCCCCAGGAACTCGCTCAACCGCAACGGCCATCTTTTTCTCATGCATGCTGAAGAAGCCCAGGAAGCTCCAGACGTCGTGCTGGGTATGTTTTCTGTTAACTCAGTACTTGCAAGAGTGTTCTTTGATTCTGTAGCATCGCACTCATTTGTCACCGAAGAATTTTCATGCACTAGTAAGATTCAAGCAACCAAACTGAAGCATGTTATGATTGTTCAAATCCCCGGTTCAACCACCAAAGCTAGGCAAATTTGCAAAGCCATCCCTATCCGAATCCATGGCATAGATTTTTATGCTAATCTAATAGTACTCGGAACTAAAGGTTTGGACGTAGTACTAGGAATGGATTGGATGTCCAAACATAAAGGATTAATTGACTGTGCCAAGAAAGCCATAACCATGACCAGTACATCCAGAGTATCAGTCGAGCATGTATCTGAAACCTTACCTCGTCAATTCAAGTGCAACAAGAGTATAGCCCAACCTACCATTGACCAAGTCCGGATAGTCTGTGAATACCCCAATGTATTTCCAGATGTTTTGCCCGGTATGCCCCAGATCGGGATATCGAGTTTATCATTGAAATAATCCCTAGAACCGGACCCATAGCCCAGAGACCATATAGTATGATCCCGTCTGAACTAGCAGAACTGAAGAAGCAACTTGATGCCATGCTGGAAATTGGATTGATTCAACCAAGTGCGTCACCATGGAGATCACCTATTTTGTTTGTGGACAAGAAAGATGGAGGTAACCGTCTGTGTACGGATTATCGGAAGTTGAATGATGTCTCTATCAAGAACAAGTACCCATTGCCAAAGATCGAAGATCTGTTTGACCAGTCGACTGGTGCCAAGGTGTTTTCTAAGATTGATCTTAGAGCTGGCTATCATCAACTCAAGATTCACGGACAGGATATTCCAAAGACTGCCTTTACCACCAGATATGGATTATACGAGTATACTGTCATGTCTTTTGGATTAACCAATTCCCCCGCTTATTTCATGAATCTCATGAATAAGATTTTTATGGACTTCCTGGATAAGTTTGTCGTTGTTTTCATCGATGACATTCTGATTTATTCCAAATCAGAAGAAGAACATGAGCTAAACCTAAGGACCATTATCGGAACCCTTAGAGAGCATCAGTTGTATGCCAAGTTTAGCAAATGTGAATTCTGGTTACAGGGGGTAGGATTCGTCGTCCACATTATATCAGTCGGAGGAATTGCCGTTGACCCTGCAAAGGTGAAAGATGTCGAAGATTAGCAATCCCCAACCACTCAAACCCAAGTTCGTGCCTTTCTCGGCTTAGCGGGATACTACCGCAAGTTCGTAGAAGGATTCTCGAGTATCGCCAGACCATGACCCAATTGCTGAAGAAGGACAAGAAGTTTGAATGGACGGACAAATGTGAAGTGAGTTTTCAAGAACTCAATAGAAGATTGATTTCAGCCCCAATCTTGATCATGCCGGATATCACGAAGCCCTTCGGTGTGTATTGTGACGCATCCAAGATCGGTCTCGGATGTGTGCTAATGCAAGAAGGCAAAGTTATATCTTATCTATATCGACAACTGAAGTAGCATGAACATAACTACCCAACCCATGACCTCGAGCTCGTAGCTGTAGTTTTAGCCCTGAAGACATGGAGGCATTACCTGATGGGAAACCATTGTGAGATTTACTTGGATCACAAGAGCCTGAAGTATATATTGTTGGGAATATGCCCTAGAGGCAATCATGTATGATGAGATTTCCCATTGTATTCATAAAGATATTAAGTAGTCCTTGTATAAACATCTGATGTGTATCATTGAATATGTGATTCGGTTGTGGAACTATGCATTCATGTTGTTTATACTAAATATCCTTGGTCATCGAAGTTGTGCTGGACACACAACTTAGACCAATGTGAAAGTTGGCTTGATGACTCTGTTCCACTTGTCATGAGCATGGAGATGCTATTCCAACTTACACAGATTCGTCTAAAGAGTTTAGCGATTCGGATTGACCCATATTGAGGTACAACGAACAAGTTGTCATTTGTATATCTCAATCAATGTAAATCCTTAGACCTGAGGTTGATGCATAGTCCGAGTTGAGGATCACCGACTTAGGTTCTGTCAAACGCTGATCCGTAACTGGGCAGTTATAAAGGAAGGGTTCAGGTCGACTGAGAATCAAGTTGCATGATGTGAATAACCAAGATGGGATTTTGCCCCTCCACTCGGAGAGATATTCGCTGGTCCCTCTCGTGAGATATGATTCGGAAAGCATGGCCATGCACGACTCGGTTAAGTGTTAACCGAGGCGATCAACTAAGAGTTAGTTGGGTGAATCACTTATCTTGGATCGAGAAGAGAGTCAGACTATTTAAGGGATGACAATTATTTGCCTATAGTCTGACAAGGTATATCGTGAGGAAAAAGGGACTCGGACGTAAGTTGCATTGGAAAGGCAAGTCGTCATGACTCTTTGGTACTTGGGAGTCGGCACGTTCTGCTAGGAGCCTCTACCGACTAATCGATTGAGAGTCGGACTCCAATCGTGTCCAAGTATACATGAGCCCGCGGGGTCACACACTTAAGAGCGGGAGCATGTTCGTATTGGATCTGAACCTGTAATCTGGTTGGGTTGGACCTAAACTGGATTAGGACTGAGTTAGTGAGTTGGACTCATGGTGACTAGTGTTATATGGGCTTTAGTGAATGGGTCGCGCGAGCAGAGCCCACGTTCACTCCCTACATATAGTGGAGCACCGTAACCCAGAAAGGTTAATCGTTGTTCGGTTAGGTCATTCCATGTGTTGGAAACCCTAGCTCCGCAGTAGTCCTACCGTCGATACGAACCTAGCATTTCGCCGCCGGTGCTCCTCCTTGTACATGTGGATACCAGCAGAGGTGTTGTGCGATCAGCACCAGGACGATCAGATCGTGAGGACTGCACTCATCAACTGACGCGCTTCATCAGTAATCCGCAACTGCGCGTCTAGTGGTAAACCCCGTGGCCTTCTACCTCAGCTAGATCTTGGGATCACCACGTTAGAGGAAAAGTTTTTTTTATCTCTGCATGGCCCAACATATATTCACTCAAAAGGAGCTGAATATGAGATAAAGAAGATGGATTGAGCTAATCAAGGATTACAACCTGGACATTCACTATCACCCCGGTAAAGCCAATGTGGTAGCAGATGCCCTTAGTAGATTGCTGTGCCGCTTGAACTCCATGATTTTGAAGGAGCAACCAAGTTTGCATAAAGAGATGGAAGATTTTCGAATGGAATTAGTGAGTGAAGGATTTTTGGCTAGCATAGCGCTTCAACCCACTTTGATCAGCCAGATCAAGGAGGCACAGAAAGGAAATGCTAGTATCGACGGAATCAAGTCGTATCGGTACAGGCAAAGTACCCGGACTTACCGAAGATGAAGGAGTTATGTGGTATAAAGGACGCCTTTGTGTACCATCAGATTTAGAATTGAAAGAAGTGATTTTGAAAGAGGCCCATGATACCCTTTATTCTATCCACCCCGGGGGAACGAAGATGTATCAGGATTTGAAGGAACAATTCTGGTGGCATAAGATGAAGAGAGAAATCGGAAGCTATATCGCCAAGTGTAATATATGTAAGAGAGTCAAGGAGGGTAATCAAAGACCCACTGGATTGTTGCAACCTCTACAGATTCCGGAATGGAAATGGGATTTAGTTGGAATGGACTTTGTCACCGGATTGCCTACTTCTAGTAGGGGAAATGACTCTATCTGGGTCATAGTTGATAGATTGTCCAAAGTAGCCCATTTCTTACCAGTCAAGACCACCTACCAGAGTTCGAAGCTAGCGGAGTTATACATCGCTAGGATCGCCAGTTTGCAAGGAGTCCCCAAGAACATCGTATCAGATCGAGGAACTCAGTTTACCTCGAGATTCTGGAAGAAAGTCCAAGAAGGTTTAGGAACTCGACTAGATTTCAGCACAGCGTATAACCCTTAGAATGATGGACAAACGGAGCGAGTAAATCAAATACTCGAAGATATGTTGAGAGCATGTGTGTTAGAGTATGGATCTAAATGGGAAGACTGTCTACCGTTAATAGAATTTTCTTACAACAACAGTTATCAAGCTAGTTAGCAAATGGGCCCATTTGAATTCATGTACGGAAGGAAGTGTCGCACCCCTTTGAATTGGTCAGAAGTAGGAGAGAGTCATATTTTCGGACCCGACATCTGACGAGAAGCAGAAGAGAAAGTTCACAAGATTCGTGAGCACCTCAAGAACACCCAGTCAAGACAGAAGAGTTACGCCGACAAGAGACGTCGAGACCTTGCTTTCATTATCAGAGATTTTGTGTATTTTAAAGAGTGTCGCCATTGAAGGGAATGCAATGTTTCCAGCTCAAAGGAAAGTTAGCCCCCAGATATATCGGACCCTTCAAGATTCTGAATCGTCGAGGAGAAGTATCATATCAATTGGAACTGCCAGAAGAAATGTCAACCATGCACAATGTGTTCCATATCTCGTTACTTCGTAAATGCTTTGAAGTTTCGGAGAAGACTGGAGTTTTCAAGAATATTGATCACCGAACCATAGAAATCAATGATGACCTGACCTATCCCAAAGTACCCATCCATATTTTGGAAGAAGCTTTCAGAACTACTAGAACCCGAAGCATCAAGTTTATCAAGATTCAGTGGATCAACCACACGGAAGAAGAAGCTACCTGGGAGCGAGAAGATCCCATCATGACGGAGTTCCCCGATCTCTTTAAATCCTAGGTAATCTTTTTCGTCCTTTTTAAAATCTCGGGACGAGATTTTGTTTAAGGGGGGAAGGTTTGTAACATCCCAAAACTTTAATCCAAGTTAATCAAGATCCAAATCCTCAAAATTAGGGTTAACAAAAACTTTTCCATCTCAAAATATGAAAGCATCCATGTGTATGTGTATTAAATTAGGAGTTCATTTGAATTGCCATGGTTCTGTCATTCTTTGCTTGTAAAATGATTCTTAGGTGAAATAAACATCATCTAAATCATTCCCAAACTTTTCCCAAAGGAAAACAACTCAAAATAAATAAATGAAGTGAATGGTCATTTTTGCCAAATTATCTATCATGCCTACTTTGGCTATTCCTAGTACTCAAAACTTAACAGAAACAATTGTGGATCTTTGCACCACTTGCTAGTACACATAATGATGTACCAAGGCCCACTTTGTGATCTGCCAAAAACATTCAAATACTAAGTTTAAATGACAGTTTAAAATTGAATCTATCTCATATGGGAAGATCCCACTATTTCAAAAACCACTCAATCAAGATCAATTTTAAAAACCCAAGAAATCACAGAGTCTCAAGCTCATGCCTAGCACACCAACCAAAAATCATTTCAAAATTCAAAAGGAAGTTTCTAGCGGCCATTTCATCAAACACTTGGCAGGCAGAATTTAAACCAAATCAATTTCACTATTTTGAATGGTGTTCTGGCCAAACTTGTCTCCCATTTGACCTTCATTTGATCACTTTGTCCCCTCTGGATCAAACCAGGGCCTAACTACCCCATCCCCTACCTCCTAGCAGCATGGCCATGCCAAGCCGAGCCCACCTCGCCGGCCAACTTGGTCGCCGCCACAGCAGACCGCCTCCCCCTCTCTCGCCATGTACAGGAGATAGCCAGCACCTCACCACCGCCCACTGTCCCCTCCCCAAGCCATGGCCAGCCGTGGACCACCGAGAAAACCCCGCTCCCAGTGCCACCGCGCCATGCCGAGTACGTGCCAGAGCGCTGCACCAGCCACGCGTTCACAAGCCGCCCCTCGACCGCAGCCCGCGCCCACCGCGTCGCCATGACCCAGGGAGCACGCCAGACACCCCCCATTCACTGTCCAATGCCTCACAGCCACCGCTCGCCGTCAAAGACGCCGCCTCTGCCGCTCAGAGCGCCAGCTCCGCCCGACCGCTTTTCACCGCCCTTAAGCCTGCATTAACATCCTAGAGCACCGCCAGGAGACCGCGCATCGATCGCAACCCTCAGCCATGCCGCTAGCATCCCGTAGCCATGTCGCCACCGTCGCCTGCCCATCCCTCTCGGTCTCACCATTGAGCCTATAAAAGGAGGGAACCCCCAGCCGTTTGCAGCACACCACTTCACTCCCCTCACCTCACTTATCGTCCCACACCTCTAGCCGGAGCACGGGGAGCAGCAGCTCGCCGGAATTGTACCGGAGCAGGCCGCCTCTGGAGGAGAAGGGCGCCGCTAATTGCGACCACCCCCGGAGCTGCCTCGACCATCCCTGAGCTCGCCGTCGACCACCAGTTCGTTTGCCCGCCTCGCCGTTGTCGTTGGAGCCCTGGTATGCCCCCTATGCACCCCCAACGAGCCGCTAGGGTTAGAGCTCGCCGGCGATAGGTCCGTTGTCGACGACGATCCTCAACCGTTGATCCCCACTCTAATCCAACGTCCCACACCGCCCCGTACCGCTTCGCGCGTTATGAGCCACTGACTAGTGGATCCCCCTGTCAGCTGAGCCCCGCGCTGCGGAGTGACACTGGGCTGGCGCATTAACGTCTCCCGCGTGACCCAACAGTTTAAATTTAGAGTTTTCCATTTAATTTCAAACACAGTTTTGTACAGAGATTCAAAAATCAAACCAGCTCGACTCACTTAACCAAAATGCATGAAACTAATTTTGTTAGAAAGGTACTGAAATGCTTAATCCAAGCCTGTTGGATTCAAACCCTTTGGAGTTATAGATCAACCTTGGTAAAAATAGCAAGGCATAAGATTTTCTACATTCAAACATTTTTCAAAATTCGACCATAAGAGATTTTGAGTTGATTCCAACTCTCAAAAATCACATTTGATCATACCTTTCAAAATATATAAATTTACTTATAGAAATAATGTTCAAGTAATAAAAGAATGCCACATAGGCATTTCTAGCCACTTTATTTAATTAAAATAAAAAGGTTAAACCTTATTAAATTGTGACACCACTTTAAATCTAATTCCCATGAACTGAAATATGTGGTGATGACATGTGTCAACATGATCCCATGTTTGAGTTGGGGAATATTAATTCTTAAGTAGTTTTTCAATGAGTAGAAATTACTTTTCTCGAATTAAAATAAATAAGAAAAATGCTTTAATTCTTGTAATGTTAGTCATGATGCTAGATCATCTACCTAGTATTTATTTATAGACGCTAGTACCGACCAAGGATACGAGGAGGAAGGAGTATACTACGAGGAGGAAGCTGAGGAGAACTTCAACCACTGCTCTACACAAGGCAAGACAATACTGGAAACTTAGCAAGCTAACCCTTGCAATTTATGCAAGCTAATACTTGCTTGTTACCATGCCACTATATGCCCTAAGCATATGTGATCATACCCACTTGATAACCCAATCCTTGTTTTACTTGCAAGCTTTATACTTTATTTGTTTATCAAAGCCTTCTCTTACAGTTTACATAGTGAATTGTAGATTCTAGCAAGATCACTAAAGGTAGTATAAAGATCATAAAATTTGGCCTAAGCTAGATAATCTTGATGTCATCCTATGGCATTAGATTGAACTTAGCAAATCTCCACTTGTGTACCACCCCTCATTAGCAGTTACCACCCCTTGTAGATGCTAGTGCTAAGCATAAAACTTGATCAACTTTAGATGGGAATACTTGGTGAAAATGGTTATGAAAACCTTAGGATGATGAGTCATTCTACTGAAATGTTTTGACATGTGTTTCCGAACACCAGATGATTTTGATGATGAAAATGTTGAGGCATGAGCCTTAACCCTTTATAAAACTGATGGTTGTCTGGATGCGATACCATTCCAATTTTACCGTACAACCACAATACCCGAAATTTGGGTAGGGCTTGACTGGAAATTTATATACCTTAGTATGGGTTCCCTCGCGGCCAAGGTCTGAGTTGAGGCTACCTTGTGAAGATTGTCCACCTGTGTAGTACTCAAGATGACAGTTGGTCATGGTTGGCAGGCCAAACTGACAGGAGAGGTTCCTATAATAGGGCGTGTAATTGAAAGGTTAGGATTTATTATCCGCATACTGAGTATGGTAAATTCAGGATTGTTCCTGACGGATGTATCGACTGTTGTAGTGAAAGTGTACAATCTCCGCGGTTATGGACAGTTGGAGTGGCCATACTGTTCCCTCGTTAGATGTTTTCAAAATGACTTGTGAAAAGAATTGTGACTTTGACTTGACCACAACAGAGTTGTGACAGGAAATTCAAGTTCCCACTTAGGTGTTATAAAACTTTCCACTAGTTTTCTTTGCTTTTGAACTTAGTAGAGGTAAATCTGGCTTTTTGCAAAACAACCCTAGAGCTTAGTATCCTATTAAAAAAACCTCCTTAACTATTAGTATTAGTTCGCGAGTACTTAAAGAGTACTCATGGCTTTGTCCCTGGCTATTCCTATGGCCAGACTATGAAGAGGAGTATCTGGATGATGGACCGCAGGAAGGTTACGAAAACTAGGATCATCTCCCATCGTCAGCATTGCCTGTGACCCTGAAGATGGAGCTTTGCCTACACTATCATTACTATTACGTTATTCCGCTGCTTGAGTTGTATTAAGAGCTGGATCATGAGATCCTTATTTGTGTAAGACCTTATGTATGGTTTGTAATGGATGATGTACTGTGATATACAAATCTGTTATGTCTCGCAAAAATGGCAATCATGGGATTGCGATGTATGGCATAACAGGCATCTGGGATTAAAAATCCGGGTGTTGACAGAGGCTCACATGTGGTGCTTCTGGGTCTTTGCCGCCGATAGGAGGGAGAGACGGAAAGGAGTCCGTCGAGTTACGACTTTGGGACAAGAATATTCGAAGCCACGCCAGCCCTAGGAGGAACCAAGGGACCCCTTTATAAGGAGGGGCACGACCTCCTGGAAAGGGGATCGATTCATTGGTAACGAGAGGGCTCGCATAGTAGTGATATTCTTCCTCTTATCTCTAATACAGCTCAAGGAGCACTTGTAACTTGGTTGAAGATAAATAAATATCTGTGTTCTAGTCAGGTGTGTGTAGAAATCACTACATCTTCCCTCCCCAGATTCCACTAGCATCCATTGGCCCCATACGTTCGCCTACCCATGTCATCTGTCGTGCCATCACCACGACAGGAGTTTTGTGAGAATGGGTGACCGACCAGAAAGACTGACCAAGACTGCAATTTGATAGAAGATTAAGTATAATTAGTGTTAAAAATATTCTAAGAGAAAGATTAACGAGTCAAACAATTTAAAGATTAAAATATTTTATATTTTTTTACAACCTGCTGCTACAATAGCACATCTTACTGGAAGCAAGCTACGACTACGGTATTGCCGTCGGCCTTACAATAGCACACCATAGTAGAAGCGATTATGATATTATTGTCGGCGTTAACGACACACCTTCGTGGAAGCAAGCTACGGCTACGGTATTATCGTCGGCGTTACAACAACACCACCTTCCTGTAAGGACGCTACGCTAATGGTATAACCGACGGCACACATGTTTGCGACTTCAGTCCCCGTCCATTAGTTTGCCCGTGCTGACAGCCAGGCTATGCCGACGGGTTCCCCAAACTATCAACATAGGTAGCTACGCCGACGGTCATCGCTATGCCGACGGCCAACCTGCTACACTGACGCGACCTATACTGACGTCGCTATGCCGACGGTGGTCGTCGGCACAAGCTACGCCGATGGTTTATAGGCATATGCCGACGGCCGTTAGCATTATCAGCGATTCCTGTAGTGTCATAGATGGATTGTATTCTTGAAGCTACGTCGATCATGCCTCCACCAGGGATTATATGCCCAATTTCTTCCGAGGAAGTGGAACGGTCCTCGGTTTCTCGAATTGCCATTGATGCCGCTCGTGGGGCCCGTGAGCATGCAGACAATCCATGGGCGCATCTGCGCCGTTGTTGTAGGAGGTTGTGGTCACCTCTATCCCTCACAGCCACGGTTATTTTGCAGTACAATGCGCCATATCCGACTACAACCTCGCTAAGTTCTTCATCGAGATGGACCTATGCCTCAGTGGTGGCTACTCTACAAATAACCAAGGACATCTCTCAGCCGAGCGGCCAATCAGCGTTGGTCTGCCCATGCATGAGTCACGGGCTCCCGCGGCAACAGGCTAGGAGGATGGTGTCGGATCAAGCAGTTCGTCGAAGCCAGACGAGACGAGGGGAACGTATGGAACCACCACGACGCACTACCTAGCTTCTGCACCTACGCGTCGAGAGGTACGAGTTATTTCCTTTGACCTTGGCCGGATCTTGGGGTGGATCGCCAGAGTTCTAGCCGGAGCAAAAAAAATTGTTTTACCTCCTCGTCGTCGGATCCGATGCTCCTCCTTCTTATCTCCGACTTCACCGTCCAACACCGCTGGCGAGCACCGCTAATGTGGTGACTCTTGTGTCTCACACACCTACAAGGTGTAACGGCAGCAAGTGAGATGCTATTCTCGGTCTTGCCGTTGCGGGACCGGAAAAGTGGGAAGTGCCAAGTCTAGCAAAACCCTAGGAAGCAGCATTGGATCTCTTGTTCTCTCTTCTTTGTCTGCCGCCACCCACCTTCCCTTATATAGGCGAGTAGGTGAGGACACACAACACTTGTGTCCCTCGGTCCTAAACCCCAACCCTAGTCAAAGTGGGTGCAACCCATTGACATGTTTCCCTATCTGAACATGTCCTGGCTTGTGATAGTCGGATCAGCATCCACCTAGTTCCACTCTCTTTAGTGTGTGATCCCGCAGGATTATGGTAAGCCGGACACAACTGAGTAATCATTCAGTCAGAACCGTAGCTTAGTGACTTTCCGACTAGAGATGATAATCGGTGGCAGACTCTAGCAAGATTTGCCGACTCCCGGTTTACGCAATGCCCTCAATGTGACCGTTTGTCTGAGTCCCTTTGCCTCATGGTGATAAACTGCAGGGGAAATTCCGTCATCCCACTGCCGGTTTAACTCTCTTTATGTTGTCGTGATAACTAATTCCCTCCGGCTTCACTAAGTCGGACTACCTCGATCAACACTTGATTGAGTACCGCATGGCCATGCTTCTGAATCATATCACACAAGAGGGCCCATAGATTATCTCTCTGAGTTGGAGGGGCAAATTTCATCTTGGCTGATCCTCTTCACGGAGCTCGCTTTGAAGTCGGCCCAAGACCACCCTTATTACTCTCAGTGATCGTGAGCATTAGATGGAGTCAAGACGGCTATTCCACAACTTGGATCATGCGATCCCTTATGTCTAAGGATTCCATTCTGTTAGTCGGAGCGTATGACAGTGTGCTCATGACCTACTAATCTTTGGATCGGTCCAAATATCGTACCTCTTCCTACTAGCCAATGCAAGGCGGATAGCATCTCCATGCACATGACACATGCAATGTTGTCATCTTTTGACTTACAAATTAGTCTCAAAAGTGGGTTTCCCTCCCAACCTCAAACGACTAAGGATAAATAGGCTAGAACTAGATATAAGTATGTGGTTTCACACCTGCAACAATTGCAGTGACATATACAACTAGTTCTAAGACAAATTCTGGGTTACAAAGACAAGTCGGAACATGAGCCTCTAAGGAATCATTCCTAACAGTCTCCCACTTGCACTAGAGTCGAACACTCAGGCATCTCCAGGCCATAGGCATCTCACGACCATCACTCTAATGTATGCCTCAAACATGGCATGTGGAAGTGGCTTGTTCAACGGGTCTGCAAGATTTGAATCCGTGTGTACCTTGCATAACATAATTTCTCCGGTATCGACGAACTACTGAATCAGGTGAAATTTCATGAGTATGTGCTTATTCTTCTAGTGTGCCCGTGGCTCCATACCTTGTGCAATAACACCAATATTTCCGTAGTACTCGTCTAATGGACTGGACGAACCAAGTACAACTCCGAGTTCAGTCAGAAAATTTCTGACCCAAACTCCTTCTTTTGCCGCCTCTGAGGCAACAACATACTCAACTTCTGTAGTTGAATCGACCACCGATTCTTGCTTGGTACTTTTCCATCCCACTTCACCTCCATTCACTATGTACACATAGCCTGATTGGGAGCGCGAGTCATCCAGGTCGGTCTAAAAGCTAGCATCCATGCAACCCTATACACCTAGCTATTCCTCACCACCATAGACTTGGAACACATCTTTAGTATGTCTTGACTACTTAAAGATATTTTTTACTGCTACCTAGTGGCCTTTTTTTAGATAAAACACAAAGGATCTTTGCATTTTATATTATTGAAAATATATAGTTTTTACATCCGCCTAGGAGGCGGAGCCACATGCTAATACAAGATATTTAATGGACATCCCAGGTGGTTGGCAGAACAACTCGAAGGCCCCTCGCTGCTGCTTGTGCCTAGAGTTTAGCCTCATCTTTGATTGCTTTGATGAGTGCCTGTGTAGAAGGCTAGGACTTGCCGAAGACACATGCATCACTATGCGTCCAAATCATCCAAGGAATGAGGAGTGACGCGGAGGCCAGACCCCTGCACATCGGTTTGCGGGTTTCAATCCTGGCATGCTGCCACCAAGACATGATAGAATCCTCATGATCAGGTGGGCTAACCGTCATCCTAAGACAGGAGAGAATCTCACGACATGCTTGGCGGGCGAGGGGTAGTCTAGAAGGAGATGCCAGATCGTCTCTCGGTCTTGATCACACAGGGGACATCGAGGGTGGTGCTAAATACCATGTCGCGCAAGGGGCTTTGCTGCCCAGCATCTGTCTTGATCATCTATCCAGTGGAAGAATTTCACCCTGGGAGATTCCTAGCTCTTCCAAATCAGCTTCCAGGAGTAACAAGTAGTTGATCCATGGAAGGAGCCCTGGTAGCATGATCGAGCAGACTAAACGCCGTCGGCAGTCCAGTTCCACCGCAGCTGGTCCTGGGTGTCCGAGAGGGTAACATTCTGTAGAATTCTCCAGAGCTAAAGGTATTGTCCGATTTCACGCACACTGATGGTTCCTTGTATGTATCTAGCCTAGATGTTCCCCTGTAATCCTTGTGTCATCATTATTATCTTGTGCCTCCGCCGAGGGATGCACTCGTATAGGTCTGGCGTGATTTCTTTAGCAGATTCTCCTTTGATCCATTTGTCTTCCCAGAAGAGCGCCTTTTGGCCATTGCCAATGTACATGGTTGTAGATGCATGGAACAGCGCTCGTTCCTCTGAAGTGAATTCCAGATCCATGCCACTCTATGATCTGTTTTCGTCAGTGCGAGAGAGCCATAACCAGCGGAGCCGAAGCGCCAAACCTTGCCTCTATAGATCAGAAATGCCGAGGCCGCCGAGTGTGGCGGGGCAGTAGACATGGTCCCAATTAACGTGCTAGTGGCCTCCGTTAGATTCCTTGCATCCATCCCAAAGGAATCGACACTGGATTTTGGTAACTTTCTTTAGCGTCTCCTTGGGTGCGGCATAGGCTTGCATCTTGGGGACCGGGATAGCGCATAGGACAGACTTTACGAGCTACAATCGTCCTGATTTCTGCATCAGTCTAGGCTTCCAAGATGGGAGACGGCCGGCGATGCCATCGATAAGCAGTTGTATTTGGGCGACAGTGAGGCGGAAAATCTCCACAATTGGGCACCCTAGCTAGCCAATGGTCGGTGTGGCCTCTAGTTGCTCGCAACGGATGAGGGTATCCGAGCTCTTGTTGTAGTTCACGGCCAGGCCAGACACGTGGCCGAATGTCTGTAGGATGCCATGCACCGCTGCAATGTCAGAGGGCATGGGGTGACAGAAAAGCACCACGTCATCATCAGCACCACGTCCAGTGGCCTTCGCCAGGATCTAACTGATATCTTATCATTACAGTTAGACCATAGGAAATATCCGGCCTAGTACATATCATCGCATACATGATCGATCCTACTGACAAAGCATAAGGGATCCTATCCATCCGACTTTGCTCATCAGCTGACGATGTGCATTGAGTCTTGCTAAGTCGGATTCCATGCGTCATCGCTAAGAACCCCTTCTTAGCTGAATCCATATTGAACCTCTTCAATATCTTATCTAGACATGTAATGTGACTCAAACCTATGAGCCTACGGGATCTATCTCTATAGATCTTGATTCCCAGTATAGATGCCGCCTCACCCAAGTCCTTCATTTGGAAACACTTTTCCAAAGAATTATTGGTTTCTTGCAACATTGGAACATTGTTCCGACTAACAATATGTCATCTACATATAGTAGTAGGAATATACCTGAGCTTTCACTAAACTTCATGTAAACACAAGAATATTGTTTGTTTTTGATGAAGCCAAACAATTTGACCACTTCATCAAAATGAATATTCTTGCTTCAATCCGTAAATGGATTTCTAAATCTTGAAAACCTTGTAAGGATTGCCGGATTGACAAAACCCTTGGAAATGTATCATATACACGTCCTCGGTTAAATTTCGATTAAGGAAAGCCGTTTTGACATCCATCTGACATATCTCCCAATCGAAGTATGCAGCTCGTGTTAACATGATCCTTACCAACTTAAGCATCACTACTAGTGAGAAAGTATCGTCGTAGTCAAGTTCTTGAACTTGTCGGAACCTTTTCATCACAAGTCGTGCTTTATAGACAGAAATATTTCCGTCTTTGTCAGTTTTCCCCTTAAAGATCCATTTGCTCTTGATGGATCTTGCACCATCTGGTAGATCAACTAAGTTCCAAACTTGATTGTCATCCATGGACTTTAACTTGGATCTCATGGCTCCAAGCCATGACTCGGAATCAGTACTTCCCAGCGCACATCCTGATAAGTAGTCGACTCATCACCGTGCAGCATAAGTACATCTCCACGTAGTCTCGCTGGTCTTCGTGGCTCTGGTGCATTTGACGTCTTAGGCACAACGTCAGGCTCGACATCCAAGGTTGCCAACTTGTCCTGAGTTGGTGATCCCGAATTTCTTTGAGGTGCACCCTATTCCCACTATCTTTCTGGATTAGAAACTCTTTCTCTAGAAACACACTTTCTTGAGCGACAAACAATTTGCCTTCTTCTCGGTTGTAGAAATAGTAACCTATAGTTTCCTTACGGTAGCCTATGAAAACTACCTTATCTGACTTGTGGTGAGCTTGTCGGATTGCATTTTCTTGACAAAATCTTCACATCTCTAAATCTTGAGAAAAGACAAGGTCAGCTTCTTGCCCATCCACATATCATGTGGTGTCTTTTCTACTAATTTAGATGGTACTTTGTTTAGTGTTATTGATGTCGTCTCTAGAAAAAAACCGACAATGATAAAGGTAGATACGTCTTACTCATCATTGACCTTACCATGTCTAACAGGGTTCAGTTACACCTTTCCGACACACCATTTTTTCTAAGGTGTTCCTGGCGGGGTGAGCTGTTGAACTATTCCACAACTCTTGAGATGGTCATCAAACTCATGGCTCATATATTCGCCTCCACGATCTGATCGTAGAAACTTGATATTTTTTGTCGAGTTGGTTTTGTACTTCACTCTAAAACTCTTTGAACTTTTTAAAGGTTTCTAACTTAGATTTCATCGGGTAGACATAGCCATATCTACTAAAATCATCCGTGAAAGTGACAAAATACTCATAACCACCTATGGTTGTTGTGCTCATTGAACCGCATACATTACTATGTATCAGCTCCAACAAGCTAGATGCCCTCTCACAAATCTTTGCGAGAGGTGTCTTGGTCATCTTACCCATCAGAAAATATTCGCATGTTTTGAATGGTTCCAAGCCGGACGAATCCAGGAGTCCATCACCATGGATCTTTTGCATGCGTTTCCAGCTGACCAAGGAGAGAGTACCATAGATAAGTAGAACTTAGATCATTCGGCTTTAACCTTTTAGCATTCATGTTATAGAAGGAATTATTCAAATAAAAGGAACAATCATGGTTCTTAATATTTGACTCATAACCCTGCTCCATCAAACATGAGGCGGAAATTTTGTTTCGGTTTAGTACAGGAACATAAGAACACTTACTTACTTCTAGTACAAATCCTACAGGAAACTGGAGTTGCATCGTCCCTGCGGCTAGCATAGCAACTATTGCTTTGTTTCTGAATCTGATGTCAATCTCCCCTCTTGCCACGCTTCTATGCCTTACTAGTCCCTGCATCGATTTGCACACATGAACAATCGATCTGATATCGTATACCCACATACTTCAAGGGTTGTCGGCAAGATAAATGTCTATAATGTTCACTACAAGTGTACCTGAGTCGGAATTCATACTTCCACCCTTGGCTTTATCCGCCTTGTACTTGTCGTAGTTCCTCTTATAGTGACCCTCTCCTTTAAAATAAAAGCATACTGTACCCGGAGGTTTTGCTGGCTTGCCAGTTACCGAGCCGACACTGGGACTTAGATCCAGCGTGACGTCTCCCTTTGGATTGGATTTCTTAGACCAAGTCTTCTTATTGATACTGGAAGTGTTTTGCACCATCAACACTTGATTGGTACCGCCTCTCTTGATATCGTCTTCTGCTATCTTGAGCATCCCTTGAAATTTTGCCAGTTTCTTATCCATGTCGTGCATATGGTATTTCGAAATGAACGAACCATAGGCATTAGGAAGAGAATTCATGAGAATGTCGGTAGCGAATTCTTCGCTCAACGGGAAACCCAGACGATCCAAGGTTTGCACATATCCGACCATCTTGATCATGTGCGGCCCTATTGGATCTCCGTCTTTCATCTTGCAACCAAGAAAGGCTCTGGAGACATTGTACCAATCCGTCCTAGCCTGCGTATCAAACATGCTCTTGAGGGAAAGATCATATTGTTGTAGGGTTCGCAGCATAGAAAACAAAAATTTTCCTACGATGTGAACTATGTACCAAGATCTATCTAATAGATACACGGGCGGATGTATATCCGTAGAGAACATACCCTTGAAGACCGACAAAGCTTACGACTTCGACTCGTGGTTGATGTAGATGATCTCTTGCCGATCTCAAGATCGAGAGGAAGTCCTAGCGCCGCAAATCAGCAGCGCATCCGTGCTTGCACACACGTTCGAGGCACCGAGCAACCTCCGCCTCCTCGCTCCAGCGATGCAGCGGAAGCACAACTCTTTCTTGCCGAATAGTCACCGGGAACATGTATCTCGCTAGTCCGAGACCATGGGGGATAAATTCTAGAGGGGGAGAGAGATCCTTCACGAGGAAGTGTGAGTGAGAGAGAGAGGGAGGGGGGCTCCTTTTATAGGGAGAGGGGGGGCACCCAGAGGGTCATGCGCCCAGCCATGGGGCTGCCCCCAACTCTTCCACATTCATGTGTGTGGACACTCCACTCACTCAAATGCCTTTCAATTCCCTCCACTCAAAAACCCACTCAAATTCCCATTAATTTTCCACCAAATTTAATGCAAACTCTCATTAAATAAAACTCTTTTATTTTATTCAGAATTTTGTCAATTACTTTAATGACAAACATTCACATATAACCCCCTTGCTAGAATTCTATTTCACATGCATAACCACTTTATGCAATTTCACCCGAAAACCTGTTTCGGTATCTAGTGAAATAAATTCCTGCGCTTGTTATTCTTTTCGGCATGAAACTTTTGCTCCAAATGGATGTCGGTATCTCTTAAGCGTGTCACCCTAAGGTTCATGAATAATGCGGACATGATCGAGACCCCTCTCGGATCAATAATCAGAAGCGGGATCTGGAGACCCATACTGACTCCCACACATTCAACGATGACTTTCTTGTGATCGTCGGAACCTTTTATGCTAGTATCTTAATCCTTTTGATTCGCGATGTATCACATGTCCGATATTCGATCATCGGTATCTCCATACCTAGTTTGATCTCGTTACTGACATGCACTCTTTTCTCGTTCCCGTGATATAACATTCTAGTGATCAAATCACTTGCTTGCAAGCTAATCAATGTGATATCACCGAGAGGGCCCAGGGTATATCTATCTGTCATCGGGATGAACAAATTCCACTCTCGATCCATGAGCCTCAACATAACACTTTATTAGTTTTGAATCCATCTTTATAATCACCCTGTTACGGTGTGACGTTTGATGTTATCAAGAAACTCTTCTGGTGTTAGTGATTGACATGATCTCATGGTCTAAGGATTAGGATCACTTCGTAAGTTGTTATAGCAATATAAACTCAATGACTTTGATCGTAATGCTATACTTCGGATGAATGTTCATCACACCATTACACTAATGTTGTGACCTCGTTATTAACAACATCCAATGTCCATGATCAGGAAACTTTGATCATCTTGTTAATCAACGAGCTAGTTTATAAGAGAGGCATAACTAGGAACTTCCTTTTTGTTTATTAAACACACATGTATTAACGTTTCCGTATTAATACAATTATAGCATGCAAAATAAACATTTATCATAAATAAGGAATACGATAATAACCACTTTATTATTGCCTCTCGGGCATATTCTCTTCAGTCTCCCACTTGCACTAGAGACAATAATCTAGTTTGAAAACTTTGCGTATTGAACACTTATGGCTTTCCGGTGTTCCATATACGCGATTGTAAGTGGTTAACATAATCTACGGATCTGACACTTTCAGGTCCGTGTGTATTTGCATATCTTTGCGTCTCCACGCATCACTCATTCTCCAATGAGATGGCATTGCATAAATTTGGTCTTTTAGTGAGACCTTTAGTTCCCTCGGGTTAAACCATGTCGATAGTATTGTCGTACAATATATCTTTAGTGTTAGCCCGTTGTGAACCACACCTTAGTTTGATAACAAACTTCTTGACACAAATTCCATCCTTTGCTGCTACTATAGCAGTCATATACTTAGCCTTTTTGTTGTAGAATTCGTCACAATGTCTTAACTTTGGAACTCTTCCAAATCCATCATGTAAACTCCTTTCCATTACATTGTGCCACCCATAGATTAAATTGAGATAAACTTAATTTGTATCTTGTGACAAAACTAATATGAATGAAACGCTTTACAATGAACTATTTGTAATTGTTTGTCACCTCTACACAAATATATTCTTAGTTCTTCCAAAAGATCATAAGAATTTCCTTACTATTGTCCAATTATCATTTTATGATTCATTCTGGTATATGCTCATAACACTTAGAGCATAGGACATATCTGGATGTGTATATATCATGGTATGATTGATCAAATCATTCTTGTGATTTTACTCATCAAGTGTCAAAGCACTAGAATCTTGTTTCACTTATCAAGTGTCGATACACTTGAATCTTGATTCAATTCCTTTCAATACGACAAGAACCGTTTCTTGTTTTTTCTATATTGAACTCCTTCAATATCTCATATATGTACGTTTGGCACAACCATATTAGCGTCACAGTCTATCCACTATAGACATTCATGCTAAATATTCGGGTTTTCATAAGTCTTTCATCAAAATGAAATTCTTAACCTTTGTCAATAAAAGATATATCATTTATAATCAACAAGATGTCCTCCACATAATGTATTAGAAATATGTCTCAGCGCTCCCACTTAATTTCTTGCAAATGCAAGCATCTTCATCGTCTCCTGATGAAAACTCCTTTTCATTAAGGTGAAGATTCCAACTCCGCGATGCTTGCTTCAACCATTTAAGTTTGCATGCCCTTTTAGCATCCTTTGAATTTTAACAAAACCCTTTGGACCGTGTCATGTACACGTCCTAGGTAGCCATTCTATTAGAAGAATTTTGTTTTTCTTATTCATCTACCATATACCAAATTATATCTAGTGGTTGCTACTTTAATCCATCCATACTAAATATCGCTTATGAAAGATCTAATCTTGTCATAGTCAACTCCTTGAACATTGTTGTAAAATACTTTACGACATGTCGACTATTTCATAGATGTGAAACATCCATGTCTGTTTATAGATCCAAATACGACCGATAGGTTTTTACACCTTTCAGGAGGGTCTTCCAAGTTCAAAACTTGATTTCTCGTGTATGGAACTATCACGGATTTTATGGCTTCAAGCCATTTGACAGAGTCAGGGCCCATCATCGCTTCTTTGCATGTAGTCGGTTCATCATTGTCAAACAATAATGATTTGCTCTCAAATCTAAGTATTTGATTGTTTATCCGACCGACTTGGTTCAATAAGAACTTAGATCTCCGTGACCACAACCTTTGAGGCACATAATCTATGAGCATTATGGCAGCCTCCGGAACAATTTCCGGCGCTGCGCAACTCAGCATATTTAGCTAAGGTTCGTTAACCTTATCAAAGTTCTATTGTCCTCCCACTTAACTTTTATGAAAATTTCCTTCTTCAAGAAACTTCATGTTTCAAGCGACAAACCCTTTTTGTCCTTGATGTTATGGAGGAATAACCAATTGTTATTCGAAATAACCTACAAAGACATGCTCATCCGACTTTGGTTGTAAACATCTTAATTATGTTTAGCATACCAAAATTTAAGAAAGGACAACTTGGGTTTTACCCCAAACCATAACTCATATGGTGTCATTTCAACGGATCAAGATGGAGCTCTTTTCAGTGTAAAAGCGGTAGTCTCTAAAGCTTTAATCTTTTAAAACATAATGGCAGTTTTATAAATAAAACCTTTGATCCAACCATGTCAAACAAGGTTTCATTACAAATCTCAAACACTCCATACTCCTATGGTGTTTCGGGAGATGTAAATCTAGGTGTTTTGCTAAACTTGCAACTCAAATAAATCCCTTTATGATAAAATCATAATTCATTTATTTTTCTTGTTACACTTGTAACTCAAATAAATCCCTTTATGATCAAATCATAATTCATTTATTTTTATTGTTACAATGATTTTCCACTTCATCTTGAAATTCTTTGAAACGTTTTTCAAATATTTCATACTTCTTTCTCATTAAGTGAATATTCACTCAAATTTCCGGAGAAAGCATATGAAGTTGAAATCCATCGCTTACGAATACACATAATGGACTACATACATCGATATGTATAAATTCCAATATTTTAGTCGTTCGTTCTTCTTTGGCCTTTGAACGAAGTTTTAATTATACCGAGGAAAGTCTTACAAGCGTCACTTGATCAAATCAAAGACTCCAAAAAATCCATGAAAATGGAGTTTCTTCATGTTTTCTTTCCAATATAATTTAAATGGCGATGTCACTTCATAAGTGATCTTCCAATCATTTGTCTTGCGACATTTTAGCATTAGGCTTTATGGATGTGATTTCTCCAACTAGATTTGTAAATCATCCATATTATATGGAATACGGTAATTATTTGAACAACCTTTGTTCTCATAATACCTGATTTAAATAACAATTATTAAAACAAATCTTGAAGTCAAGCTTTGATGTCAACGAGAAATACAAACAATGGTTTGTTTGTTTTCGATGAACATCATCACATATTCTCTTGCTAGTTACTTAGGCCATTGTGGTTCATGAATTGCGTTGTTCCGTATGAAATTTCATACCAACCAATTCGGTATCCAATACCCAAGAATCACATTGTTTAACAAGCAAAGAATACAACCATAACATGTATATCATCTATATACCTAAATTGGATATTTCCAATCTTTTCTTTTCTGCCAAATATATTTTATAGATTCTCTTTCAGCATTTTCTTTTATTTTTAAAAGAATCTATCAACATCAACAGTGGCGCCATATACATGTCACATTGTCCGAAGCGTGTATATTCAAATAATAATACCTTTGGACTTGCACTTTGAAGTAGATCACCATCATCAAAATGATCGGTATTCTTTCAAAATCCATTCTTTAGTAATCTTTTAGTGTAGTAAACACTTTACATACATCTTCTATTCACCCTTATCATGACGAATTTCATGATCTAGCTACTGTAGCTTATAAAGGCGAATCATGAGTATAACATTACTTTCCAAAACCCTTTTGGATGATTAGGATGTCTAGCATCTCCAACCTTTGTAAATTGTAATCCAATACGAGAACATATATTATACTCTATCATATTGAAACCAAAACATTGTTTCAGATATCGTTATATCTGCCACACATGATGGTTTCTGAAACAATTCTTTCAGCTCCTAGATAAACTTGATATTAAAACAATCAAGAATCATGGAGGCAAACATGATACTTAAGATACTAACACTAGAATTGTTACACTCGATTTAATACTAACTATTAAATTTCACGAAGTAAATAGAGTTTGCTGAAAGTTTGCAATAGGACTTTAAACTTTAGATTGACACTCAACACAATACGGTACCAGTTCGTAAAGTATATATCCACAATTCTATTGTTCTATTATCTCAATTACAACTATGCATAAGGTGGTGAACGAATGCCAATGACTACAACAAATTATGCAAATTCACTTTGATTTAATTCATGATAAACTGAGTTCTACTAATCCACATTAGAAATGAACTCCCACTCAAAAACGACATCCCTCGTGTCTTTTTGGTGATTACATGAACCAAATCCACTACACCAAGTCCGATCATCACGTGAGTCGGTGTAGCTTCAAAGGCGAGCATCCATATGGTCATCATATAAAAACATATGAATCATGCTTAACCTTTCGGTCCGTGTTCCGAGGCCATGTCTGTACATGCTCGGCTCGTCAAGTAAGAACCTTAGTATTCGCGTGTGTAACTGTCTTACACCCGAGATATGCTCATGGATTCAAGTAGACCTGATCATCACGTGATGTCTTGAAGCGACGAAACATTGTCGGTGCATACTTAAGGAAGAACACATTCTTATCTTGATATCTAAATGAGGGATCATCTTATTATGCTAATAAAACTCCAAACAAGCAATATAAGATGCAATCAAAACATCACATGTTTATTAGTGAAATGATATGGTTCCCGCATATGATCTCCATCATGTGCACCGTGGTATGATCACTATCATACCTATATGCGTAAGTCCAAGGTCTATGGAGATTACACGTTATGTGTGTTGTAATATTATCATCTCATACTTATACTTACAACATCACCATATCATAACATTAGCCCAGCAACAATCTAAACTAGACGCCTCTAATTTATCCATTGCAAATTTTATGTGGCTTAGGGCTTTCGTAGATAGAACCGTTCTTACCTACGAACATGAACCACAACGAGGATAACCAAATTGTTAACAACTCGTTGCAAATTAGATATTGACTATAGTAGGAGAGACAGACACCCGCTAGCCACTTATGCAAAACTAGTTGCATGTCAAGCGTGGAACAGGTCTCATGTGCGAGGACATGTAAAGTTTGTCCGGGCCGCTTCATCCCACTATGCCACCAATATCCAAAGTACAACTAAGAAGCAATAAAATGATCATCATCGCCCACATACTCATATGTGTACTACCCGTGCAAAGTATCTACGCATAGATCCGGCTCTGATACCACTGTAGGGTTCGCAGCATAGAAAACAAAAAATTTCCTACGATGTGAACTATGTACCAAGATCTATCTAATAGATACAAACAACAGGTGGATGTATATCCGTAGAGAACATACCCTTGAAGACCGACAAAGCTTAACGAGTTCGACTCGTGGTTGATGTAGACGATCTCAAGATCGAGAGGAAGTCCTAGCGCCGCAAATCAGCAGCGCATCCGTGCCCGCACACACGTTCGAGGCACCGAGCAACCTCCACCTCCTCGCTCCAGCGATGCAGCAGAAGCACAACTCTTTCTTGCCGAATAGCCACCGGGAACATGTATCTCGCTAGTCCGAGACCATGGGGGATAAATTCTAGAGGGGGAGAGAGATCCTTCACGAGGAGGTGTGACTAAGAGAGAGGAAGGGGGGATCCTTTTATAGGGAGAGGGGGCACGCAAAGGGCCATGCGCCCAGCCATGGGGCTGCCCCCACCTCTTCCACATTCATGTGCGTGGACACTCCACTCACTCAAATGCCTTTCAATTCCCTCCACTCAAAAACCCACTCAAATTCCCATTAAATTTCCACCAAATTTAATGCAAAATCTCATTAAATAAAACTCTTTTATTTTATTCAGAATTTTTTCAATTACTTTAATGACAAACATTCACAAATAACCCCTTGCCAGATTTCTATTTCACATGCATAACCACTTTATGCAATTTCACCCGAAAACCGGTTTCGGTATCTAGTGAAATAAATTCATGCGCTTGTTATTCTTTTCGGCATGAAACTTTTGCTCCAAATGGATGTCGGTGTCTCTTAAGTGTGTCACCCTACGGTTCGTGAATAATGCGCACATGCTCGAGACCCCTCTCGGATCAATAATCAGAAGCGGGATCTGGAGACCCATACTGACTCCCACACATTCAACGATGACTTTCTTGTGATCGTCGGAACCTTTTATGCTAGTATCTTAATCCTTGTGTTTCAAGATATATTACATGTCCGAGATTCGATCATCGGTATCTCCATACCTAGTTTGATCTCGTTACTGACATGCACTCTTTTCTCGTTCCCGTGATATAACATTCTAGTGATCAAATCACTTGCTTGCAAGCTAATCAATGTGATATCACCAAGATGGCCCAGAGTATATCTACCCGTCATCGGGATGAACAAATTCCACTCTGAATCCATGAGCCTCAACATAACACTTTATTAGTTCTGAATCCATCTTTAATCACACGGTTACGGTGTGACGTTTGATGTTATCAAGAAACTCTTCTGGTGTTTGTGATTGACATGATCTCATGGTCTAAGGATTAGGATCACTTCGTAAGTTGCTATAGCAATATAAACTCAATGACTTTGATCGTAATGCTATACTTCGGATGAATGTTCATCACACCATTACACTAATGTTGTGAGCTCGTTATTAAAAACATCCAATGTCCATGATCAGGAAACTTTGATCATCTTGTTAATCAACGAGCTAGTTTATAAGAGATGCATAACTAGGAACTTCCTTTTTGTTTATTAAACACACATGTATTAACGTTTCTGTATTAATACAATTATAGCATGCAAAATAAACATTTATCATAAATAAGGAATACGATAATAACCACTTTATTATTGCCTCTTGGGCATATTCCCTTCAATCGTATGCCTCAACATTCTCGAACTGCTGCTATAGTTCCAGCTCCATGTGATCAAGCATGAGGTAGCTGACTTTCGTCGACTCATCCTGAGCCCGGTGGGAGGCGGTTCGTACAACATTAGGCTCATCACTACCTGGCTCGTCTGGAATCGGATTGTCCAGGGCATGTTCCTTCTTTTCTTGCTTGAGAATGATTCTCAAGTTACAATACTAGTTGGTAAAGTTGGTTCTATTCAGCTTGTCTTTCTCAAGGATAGTATGCAACACAAAGCTGGAAATCTGAACGATGCTAGTAGGTGCCATCGACAAACGAAAGATGCAAAACACTTAGGACAATGTATCTATAATAGGAGAAGGCGGATTAAAATCTTTAATCGTGTAAACTCCCACTGAGACTGATATCTCTCTGATAGTCGACAATGATTCAGGATCCCTCTCAATTATCCGACTAATGAGACTTTGCATCACTGCTAGCCAGAAAAACTTCCGAGTAGGCAACAACTTACCAATCAGATCTCTATTCGATTCTTGTTGGATTGTCCGACAATCCTCCTTACCCTGTAGCCCATAACTATTGTGATAGCTTCGTCTAGCTACCATGTCGCGGTGACCCAGCATACCACTACATGTGTAGTATACTATAGTCATTGACATAACACCCATGGAACACCGTTCAAAAAATATCACATCCCTCAGAGTGGTACAATAGAAATATTGTGGGTCCAATTTACAAACATACACAGATTATTATTATAATACCAAAAGATTGGTTCTTCCAAGTAGTTCGAACTTACAAACCATACACAACTTATTTAATATGTTTCAGGAGAAGAACGAAATATTCAAATGACACAACACGACTTGAGCTCAATAGCTTATTATATAAGGTTTATGCTGCTAGGCTCAACTTGAATGCTAGTACTCTGACTCATTTTGTTCAGCTCCATAGCATATCTCGTAGTCCACCCCTTCAACTCCACCGAATAGGTCTGGCTCCTCGTAGTAGACATCATCCTGGCCTTCAATAGCATACATTAGAGTATCTGCCGGCTCCTTAGAGTCTAAACATGGGATCAAAGGAAAGAGTGAGTAACATCGTTACCCATCAAGCTCATTAAATGCAAGGTGGGAAGTTTGATGCTCTATATACCACCTCATACATAAGTCTTTGGCACTATGCAGTTTTCGCAAACATTTCTTCAAAGGTTGATTTTAATATCAAAAATTATGCCCATCAATCTTCACAGGTTGATCAGAACTTCAAGGAGTTCCTTTTTTGCCAAGTTCGTAGTTCCTTTCCGGAACATGGAGTAACATGTCACAATTCTTACACTCTACAGAGGTACGTTTATTTACCCATAATAGATCAAAATCTTGTTGCATAACCAGGCGTACTTTCCCGTCCACAATTCCTTGATGTGGGGCCCAGAGATTTATGCAAGCCCATCACTGCCCTTCTCCGCGACCCCATATGCCTGCAAGACTCCTCGAGCAGAAATACCTCTGTTAACCCCCATATAGGCAAATATAACTCTGGTAACCCCTTGAGGACTCTAGTGAGAAGATCATGTCCCTCGTAGACCCCAACAAAGTGGTAGACCTACCTCCGACAACCGCTCATAGATAATCTAGATACCAAGATCGTGGGGCACTAAGGGGTCCCACCCATGTACTTAGTCTCCGCATGGAATCGCACCGTCACGATATGGTCATCCGCCAGCATACGAAAGGAAGAAGATCTAGCTGACTTCTTCGTCCCATTCCAGTTCTCATGGTTAATGCATATTATACGGTGCTAGAATCACTGATGCCATGGGTTATTAATTCCTATTTGGTGAATATCAATCCACATGAAATCCTAGATTCCATTGCTAATATTAATACTTACCATCACTTAGAATGATAATAACATATTTTAGTCTTGAGGAAATATTCTTTTTTGTCTCCTTTTAGAACATAGGTGATAACACACAAGTTGCAATTACTTTTGGTAAAGCATATCAAAGGACATGGGGAAGTATGAACTTGCCTTGTGAATGCAAGCTAGTGAAGTCGAATGCTCGCACTCGAC
The DNA here is from genome assembly GCA_910589765.1 of Avena atlantica. Lineage (NCBI taxonomy): Eukaryota > Viridiplantae > Streptophyta > Magnoliopsida > Poales > Poaceae > Avena > Avena atlantica. The sequence continues at coordinate 41,906,605 of OU342736.1, read as the reverse complement.
CGGGAATTTCAACTCGAGGAGTCCGCTTCCTGTGTGAGTGCAATGAGGGGTCCAAGTTTCATGTAATCGCTGGGTTTCACAAACTTGGGCTGTCAATCACTCAGAAGACCCATTCCGAGCCAAATTCGTCCCACCCCTGCCAAATACAAACTTTCCGTCAACTGCCCCATGAAGGAGACGTTCGGGACCTCCATGTCACTACTATGTCCGTGACGCGACAGCCAAGTCGGTAACCACGTAGGCAAAAGGAGGAACTAGACCCCACGCAGCGTTGACAAAATTCACAAATTCACTCACTCCTTTGCATGAACCCTAGCGCCGCTGGCGGAGAAATCAACACTCCACCCAGAACAATCCCTTAGGAAATTTGCCTTCTGGCGCTAAGTTGCTGTACCCTCTCGCTGATCCCGAGCTTAAATGCCGCATGCTATGCCCACCATTCCGAGGATTTAGCCCGACTCCGCCGCCGGACGAGTTGAGCAACATGGAGGATGGCAGATCATCGTACCCTGAAAGAAGTGTTGGATACATGCGGGTGAGCTACTCTTCTCTTTACTTTTCGCACTAACTATAACTACAATCTGTATATTGACCTGAAAGAGATAGATCGAACCTAGAATTTTTTGCTGGCCGAACGCTGACAAACAAGTTGTTTTGTTTCCCCAAATTTTTGTCAACAGATACCAACCGCAAATACCAAATGTGAAGGCCAAGTGGAATTATGGTACTTATGTCATGATTAAAGAAGCACATGCGCAGATTTGCACTATCCCTGGTATGGTTGCTGCTCTGCGTAAACATATTGAAATGGGACCGACGCATACTGGACGGTTCAGCTTCATGGATGAACAACGCATAAAGGTTACTATAAAGCATGACAGTCAGATGTCCGGGTTGCTGAAACAGTTTCCGAACATTCGAATGTTTCTCCTGGAATGTAGAATAGTGGATGTGGAAGCTGGTTCCACTACTAGTGTGTGACACCCCCGGGATTAGGGCTAGACAAATCTCAGACCTCTGTCTGATATAAGCCTAACCTAAATCTTGAAAGCATACAGAGGGAGAATTGATAACACAACAGTGACCCTACAACACAAAAATTATTACAGCAAGCACATAACTGAGCGAAGAACCAAAATATTACAAGCATAGGTCACTAACCACAAACATCAAACAACGGAAGGCAAATTGTGCTATTAACTATAGCAAACTTAACAAATGGCCTAAGAGGCCTGAAGCATAACGGTGACGTCCAATCCATAGATCCTAGACTGCCGACTGGGAACCCCAAGCTACTCATCGATGACGATGCCGTAAATAACTCATCTTCTATGGTACCACTTACTCTGCTGCAAAAGAGTCAATGAAGCAAGGGTGAGTACAGGGTGTACTCCGTAAGACTAATGGTGTAGAGGTCCGAACCTGATAAGGTAGAGATCCCTATGTTTACAATTCTAGTCCCTGGATCAATAGCTAGCATCCACAGTTTAATATGTAATATCAAGAAACAAAGGTCATAATACAACTTTATAACCAGGAATAAAATAATTCATTACATCTTACATAGCTCATTTGGCTATCTCATTACAATGCAGCAGAAATAACTATATAGCATGGAGTCCTTCATCTTCAAAGTTCCACAGGAAATCATGTTGGTTGTAGACTTGTGAAAGAACATGTGGGCCCCCATGTGTGGTTTTGGTAATTAATAACAATCTCTATGAACTAATTCTTGTATCAAGTTGTACTTGTAGGAATTGTCCATAGACCAAGGTGTTCAAAGAGTGATCCATAGATTGGTCATGTGAGAGTTAAACCTATGGCAAGTACGTCTTGAATAATAAGATGGAGTAATATCTCTGGTGCACCTTCAAGTCATCAACATAATGAAGAAAGGAAGAAATGATGTGCAAGCTAAAGATGTGCAATATCTAGAAGATCTCATGCTTGAAGCTTGCCATCCTCGGTGATCATGGATCGATGAAGACAAGGTCAAAGTAAAGGTTTCCCCATGTTGTATGGGGAGCAACTTGCAAGTCTTCATCAAGTGAGTGTGTGCAAGAGAAATCAAGAAAGGTGTTCCATCTTGAGAAGGACAAGATCATATACATCAAAATATAGTGGAATATGCGCAAGACAAAGGTATGACATTGATAGAGTTTTCTTCATACCGGTCTCGTGGTGTTAGTTGGGGACACCAGTTTATAGGATAGATAACCGTACTATCAAGAGGGGCTCTCAAGTGAGTAACTCGATCATATCGTTCAGAGAGAGCTCAAACCTTTGCGTACTTAGCATCATACTTTCTTGGTTGTTATTTGGATCTTATCCATGTGAGGTTCTAGAGCTTGTGGTAATATTCATAACAAGCGCTAGTTCATCCAAAAGGATTTACCCTTTATATCTTATTGCGTTTTTAATCTTGGAGGTTTTACCGGTTTGTCTTTTAGAGATAGGTAAAACCTTCCATTATTTGGTTCTTACTCATGTGAGGATTTAGAGCTTGTTTTAATCTCCATCACAAGATCTAGTTCATCGAAAACGGATTTCATATGCATTCTCTACTACGTTTTTGATGTTGGAGGTTTTACTGGTTTGTCTTTTGAGAGAGGTTAAACCTTTCATCATTTGGTTCTATCCTCCCTTTCTGGACTATTATGTTTTTCTGTATGATCTTGTATAGCTTATTGTAGTCTTTAAAACGAGCCCAAGATCATCAAAATCGGAGTCCGGATGCAAAAGTTATGGCTGTTTTCGTATTAGTCTTTCTGCCAGTTTTCTGCCAGTCTTTAAAACGAGACTCCGGACGAAATCTCCGGTCTATCTCCGGACCGCGTCTAGTACGTCCTCCAGATTGTCCCTGTTTGGCCTGGGTACACTAGAGACTCCGTACCGGGCGATTCCTGGGCCTAACGGTTGGATTTCTAGGGACCTATTTAAGGGCCCATTTTTCCCCAATGATTCCCCAGACCTCTTGCAAGTTTTCCCCCACTATTGTTGACATCTTTAAGCTTGCCATCTCTTAATCCCTCCATTTATTCTTGCATATACTTTAGGGATTTGAAAGAGGAGATCTAGATCTATAATCCCACCAATCCATCTCTCCTCTAAGTGAGGGGAACATCTTGGATCTAGATCTTGGAGTCTTTTGTGGATTTCCTCCATTGTTCTTCCTCTCTTATTCCCCCACAAGCTTTTGTAGCTTTGGTGGAATTTGGGAGAGAAGTATTTGAGCACTACTTGTGTTCTTTCCATTGCAATTGGTGCATAGATTTGAGTTCTCGGTGAGAATTTGATTGAGTGAAAGGTGAGAAGATCTTTACTCTTGGGTTCTTGGAACCCTAGACGGTTTGGTGGTTTCCAGGTACTTGGATTACTTGGGGCCTCCAATTAGGTTGTGGAGCTTTCGCCAAGCTTGTTTGTTGGGAGCCACCAATTGAGGTGTGGGGAAGTACCCCAACCTTGTGAGAGGTTCCGGATTGCAACCGACAAGTGCACCGATAGTGGAAGCGTGGATCGATCCCATTGGGGTAAGATTCACAGGAGAATAAGGGAGGCCTTTTATGGCGTTGGTGGTTTGATACCACCCACTCTCCAAACAAGACGTACTCCATGTTGGGAGGAACTCGGCAAAATATCGTCGTCCCCGCGTGCCTCGGTTATCTCTATACCCGAGCTCTTACTTATGCAATTTACTTTGTGATAGCCTTCGTGCTTGAAGTATATATCTTGCTATCAAATAGTTATTTTACTTGCTTAGCATAAGTTGTTGGTGAACATAGGTGGACCCTAGTTGTTCTTGGTCTTGTGCTTATCAAAGTAAACACTAGTTTAATTCCGCCTTTGTTGAGCAACTCTCGGAAAAGTTTTAATCGCCTATTCACCCCCCCATCTAGGCGACATATGTATCCTTTCAACTTGTAATCCTATTTACCACACTTCACTAACATCAAACAAACCTGCAACATAATAAATTACAGCCACAAGGGTCAATACATTTGAATTGTATTGGCAAGTTTCACTACTATGTGGAAATAAGTTGGATCCTATCAATATATGCATATTTGGCTAAGTAGAGTTTAGGCTCATTTGCAGAAAGCAATATGGGTTTACCCTATCTTTTCAAAATAGTTTTGATCTTTCAATCAATCTTTCTGAACTCCTTGGCAAACTCCAAGTGCTTCTAATCCCTTGTTGACACCATCAAGTTTTACTTTGAGAAATTGGAATGTCGAGATCTTCCATAGCTTCAGGCCTTAGTTGCTCAGAGTTGTCCTTAACCGGGGACACGGCTAAGTACTTAGAATTTGATCTTCTGCAGAATTTGTACACTTTACCCACATGACACAATCTCGTCCTGACGCCACCAGTGGCCGCTGGATAAGTACACACCAAATGGAGTACCGACAAATCGAGAATGTGACGAAGTCTTTCCATAGAATTCCTCCCAAGACATAATGCTAGCATGTCTACCAGGCACCAATGTAAGGATATATTTCCAATACATAATTCTAGTTCACCTGAGTAGGTGCCAATGCAAGGGTCTTCCAATATGTAATTGACTAAGCCAGAGCCCATTTAGCATGTGGCTGTACACGGAAGCCACTGTACGAGAAACATGTTCAATCTCTAAGTCCCTGTGTGGTTTTCTTCTAGTGCACATACAAAAAAGATAGCCATATATACATGGTTCCCTTTGTTGCCACCTTATCCACAATTGAGTATCCACATTCCACCCAGTTGATTTATTGAGTACTTGTTTTATTATATAAAACATATATTTTTCCAACACTTCATATAATCATAACATGATATTCCACCCCGAAACTATAGCAGGACTAAGCATACTAGAACTTATGATGTTTTTACTAAGTAAAGTCTAAATGATATCCTATATAGGACATAAAATAGCATAGTATCATAGTAGTCCTATCATGCATAATACAAAAATTCTACTAAGTGTAATGAAAATAGTAGGACATGGATGATAGTTCCACTTGCCTTAGTAGTTGGTGGTGTTGGTACACTCTTCGCAATAACACACTTGACAATCAACACAATATATCAAGCAAAACAACCAAGACAAAACATACACAAGATCAACACAAATGGCAACACAAAAATCATGCAAAAGTATGCAAACATGCAAGATGGCAATTTTTATTGTACAAATTTTTATAACAAGGTTCTGAACATTACTAAGCGATTTATGAACATTTTATATTTTCAAGATTACAAATGCAACCATTTGTGCAATAGTAGCAATTAGCAACATTTTCTAACAGTTGGAAAGTCCATTCTCACTAAATAATTGCCACGGTCTTATTTATACTAAAATAAAATTATATTTTGGTCTTACTATACAGAGGGTTCAATTTACAACCATTTGCAAAAGGACTCACCTAAAAATAATTTACACAATAATTTTTATACTCAAAATACTCCACAAATGGTTCTGTATAAAACGTGATTTTAACAGACTCAAAAATATCTAATTATGGCTCCACTATGTTCTACTCGTTTTCGTGAATCCATAGGCATATTATTTGCTAAATTTGGATATACAGAACTAAAGATATAAGTTTTATGTTGAAAATGACCAATTAAACCATTTAATTTATAAATCAAATTTTTGTACAGAGAATAAGTAATATTATTGCAGAAATCGATTCTACAGAATCTCAGCTTGTCAGGGATACCGAATTTAAAATTTTTGGACTTCTAAATCTTTTTCTATGAATTATATGAGTTCATACTAAAATCTGGAAAAGTCAAACTCGGGAATTGACTGAAATTGACTTTGACCGATCTGACTGAGTTGACTGTTGACTACGCTGATGTCATGATGATGTCAGAATTGACTATAGAAAAAGTTGCTCGGATGGAAAAAAATTCTACATGAAAGTTGTAGATAACAACTAGATCTATCTACTGTTCAAAAGAAATTGAGTTTGGAGCAACGAGGTGGGAGTAAAATGGATTATACCTTCTAAGATCTGAATCTTTGACCGTGTTCTTCTCTCTTCTTGATGAATGAAACGAGGTGAAACCAGCGGGAATGGAACCGTCTTGACGAGGTGTAGGGGTCCCAATCTTAGATAAGATAGAGCCTCATGTGTTTACAATGCTAGTCCCTGGATCAATAGCTAGCATCCACAGTTTAGATGTAATATCAAGAAACAAAGGTCATAATATAACTTTATAACCAGGAATAACATAAGTTTATTACATCAAACATAGCTCATTAGGCTATTACATTACATTGCAGCGGAATAACTATAAGCATGGGGTCCTTCGTCTTCAAAGTGCCACAGGCAGATGTTGGTTGTAGACTTTGTAATCCTAATCAATCAATCAATCTTCTCTAAACAATCAAACCTGCAATATACAAGTTACAGCCACAAAGGGTCAATACATTTGAATTGTATTGGCAAGTGATACTATGGTAGTATAGTGGAGTCTATCATCTATATGCATTTGGCTATGTGGAGTTGAGGGTTGCATTGCTCAAAATAGATTTTTCTTATCATTTTGAAAATACTAAGTTTTTGCTTGTCAAAATCATTTTCTCAATCAAAGATTTCAAGATCCTTGTACCAAGCCATCTCTCCATAAATGATTGAAGAATTCAAACAACCCTTGTTCAATCCACAAGTTTTAATTTAGAAATTGGAATGATGAGATTCTTGATTGCTTCCATGTCTTGATGCTCAAATTGTCCTTTACCAGGGACATGGCTAAGTACTTAGATTTTACACTCTGCAGAGGTGGTGCACTTTCCCCACAACACTTGGTTTCCCAAGACAAGATCTTTCAGAAGCCTTCCCTTAGACCAAAATGGACGCGCTCCAACCTATCAAACACTACCACCCACTGTCCATATGGCTAAGTTCTTGCAACCTATATGATCATGGCAGAGCCCATATTGCCAAGTGGTTGCACTTGAAGCTTCTCAACATTTGACATCTCAAATCCCTTTGTTCCTGGGTGGCCATCCACAAGTGAGATACACAAGGTCAACCATAAACATGGGCCTTGTGAACCACTCAACATACCTAATCCTTCCATTCCACCCAGGGAATTCATTAACTTAGTTGTTTTATTAAACAAAACATAAGTCCTCGGACTTAGAGATTTTTCCATAGTGTGAATATATTTTCCACCCATGTTTTCTATTAGCTAGGCTAAGCTTGGTAGTAATAGGAAACTTTAACTTAGGAAATCATACTAAGGATTCATCTACTAGGTTTTCCTATAGCAAGATCTATACTTAGCAAAATCCATGCAAGTTTACTTAGCAAAATCACTAATGCATAGTGAAAGTAATGGGATAAAAAGTATGAAGCATCACTTGCCTTTTTGGTAGGGAATGGTGGTTCACTCCTTGATCTTGCTAGTCTCACACTTTCTAACTTCACTACAAGTCAATCAAGCAAACACAAGATCAACTAACATTCCAAAACAAAGTCAAACAAACAATTTCACATTCACAAAGCAATGGAATCTAAGTCATGCGTAAGTATGCAAAGGATGGTTCTATTTGTAAGAATGGTCTCCACTAGGCTTCTAAACTTTGTAAGTTCCAAATTGGTCATTTACCAAAATGGCAAAGTCATTAGTTAGGGTGTTTTGCCCAAAAACTATTTTAAAATCCATTCAACATTTTCTGTGGTGGAAAATGGTTTTATCAAATCAAAAATATTTAAGTTTCTCACCAAAAGTTTCTAACTCTCAAGACTTGGTGTTTTTGGTCAGTAGCTTTGAATCAAAATATTTTCTCAAAGTTTATATTCAAAAATCCTTTTTCATAATAAAACCATTATCTTTACTTAGCTAGAAATAGATTAATTCAATTAATCCATTCTAAATTTTTCCAATTTCATTTTCAAAACCATGGGTTGGTTCCTAGGGTCAGTAAGGTCACAACAAACCATTTTGCAAAATTTTTAACCCTAAAATCAATTTTAAACAATTTTTATACTCTAAACAAGATCACAAAAGAATCTGCAAAATCAAGCAAACAAATAGATACTATTTGCTAAACTAAGGCCATGGTTGGCTAGGTATTGTTCTCCTGATTTCATTGATATAAAATTTGTAATTTTTGGACGTGTGGTTTGAAAGTTACAAGGGTTTGAAGTTTGCAAATAAATCTGATTCAAATCTGTTTTTTTAGTTTTAATACTGGCCACGCGTCGAGCCGTGATTGGCCGGTACCGTTTCGTGCGGATCGCACAGCTGCAACCGTTGGATCCAGTCAGATCGTGCGGCACTGGACGCGTACCTCTTCGCGGTAATTGATCTAATCGCAGCGCTTGGATCTACATCCTACGGTGCATAGCATGTTAGCCGTCGAGTGGCGACGCTGGTGACGGCGACTGGTGGCGGCGACTCTGCTTCGCGGCGGCGCCGGCGATACAGGAAGCAAGGAAGGGAAAGAGGATGCTCACCGGTTTCAGGAGGTCACGGCGATGCTCAACGTGCCGATGGTTCAACGAGGGGTGCTCTGGTCCGATGTGAATTGCTCGCCGGAGTAGGTGGCGGCGTCGGGCGGCTCTGGTCGATGGTGAGGGCGAGGCTACAAGGCACAGGAGGACAAGATAAGAGGTCTGTTAGACGCGCGAGGAAGTGTAGATCTTGCATGCCTGAACGAGAGGGAAAAGGGTGGACAGATGCATACCAGAAGTGCTCGTCGGAGTTAAGCCAGACGGTGGTCGGAGTCATCGCTGCAGATTGTCCTAAGGCAAGACAGGAGCATGTTCAGATGCGCAAGAGCAAGGCGATGCTGTGTGCGTGATCTAGGAGGCACGGGGTGGTCGGAATTAACCTGTGGGCGTCGTCGGAGTAGAGGCACACGGCGGCGGTACTGGAGGTTGTCGTTGGCGATGCTCAGGGGACGCGCGTGGTCGTACGAGGGGCACGGACGGATGCGTCAGGAGGTGGGGAACCTACTAGGGTGCTCAGGGAGGCTCGGGGTGGTGTGTGCTGGCCGGAATCGGGGAATAAGCTCGTCGGAGACGGCGGGAGTGTCTGGCGAAATACGGTAGCCTGGGGGCGTGCTTTGGGGAGGGGGTAGAGGGGAACGAGAGAGGAGGGGTGAGCGCTTTAAGGTGCGTGGTCTCTGGAGGAATCAAAGCTTCTTCAACGCGCATTCACTACCGGTGTAACTCACTGCAAACGGCCGGCGAGGGTGGGCGTCGTCTGCGGGTGGAGAAGAAGACAGTGCGGGGTCCTCTGTCAGCGTGAGAGGGAGTGAGGGGGAGGTGTCCATTAGTCAGCGGCTTTGCGGGCTGTTTCATCGGTGAGGAAAAACGGTTCGGGGGCAAAAGGCAGATGGGCTGGACTGGGCTGGGGTGGGCTTTGTTGGGCTGCTGTTGTTTCTTTTTTTTTGTACAGTAACTTTTGCCTTTTCTATTTCTATTTACTGATTTGAATTTCAAACAATTCTCAAGCATTCAAAACAATTCAAATCTTCACCAAACATTGTAACTAAGAATTTGGTTCTGTTTATCAACCAACATTCCAAAATAAAATAATATTTTCATTCCTTTTAGGATCTATTTAATATAAAATAGATCATAGTTATTTAATCAAATATGATATGTTTTATTTAATAAATCTCCATTTAAATTCCAAAATATTTTCCCAAACCAAACCAGTATGTATCATTTGGAAATAAAGAATACTTGGAAACTTTGTTTAAAACAAAATAACATTTTTGCTAAAGGGCCATTAGTAATTAAATAAAATGGGCTTTAGTTATTAATTCAAATAGGATTTGTTTTATTGAGATATTTATTTTGAAATCTAAAATAAAGCTAAAACACTTTAGTAGGATTTTTATTTGTGAATAACAAATATTTGGAAACTTATTTTAAACAATTTAATAAGTTTTGATGTTTCAATTAAATTAGTAAAACCTTTTATTTAAATAAAGTTGGATATTAAATCCTTATTAATTTATTTAAATAAACCTTTGCTATTTTTATTCAAAACAAAATATTTTAATTCCAAAGCTTGGCCAAGGTTTAATTTGGCTTTATAAAATATTCTTTATTTACAAACTTCTATTTCATTTGAAAACAATTTTTTTTTTCATTTAATTGTTTCAAAATAGTAATTCCAAATGTTTTTATTTTCCTTTTATTAAATGTTTAACTTTTTAAATCCCTTTAGGTTTTATTTAATTCAAATGGGTTTGAAGTTCCAATTGAATTCAAAAAGTTTCCTCTGGCTCTGAAAATCAAACAAAGTTTTATTTTCTTAATTTATTTTCACATTACAAGATTTGGAAAATCTTGGGATGTGACAGGCTACCACCCTTCAAATAAATCTCGTCCCGAGATTTGGGAAGGCTGGGTTACAAGCAAATTCAAAAACAACTAGGGTACTACCACCCTTAAAAATTTTCAAACAAAATTTACATATTGTTCTTCTTGGGATCCTGGGAAAACTTCTCTAAGCAAACTTTGCATTGTGTTCTTGGTTTCCATTCTTGACTCATGGGCCAAGGTTGAGTTCCTTCATAGACTTGTTTAACTTGTTCTCCATCCTTTCTGGACAGTTGCTTGCATAATGTCCTGGATTTTTGAAGTTGAAACAATGAATGTCCTTGAGTTCTTCACGTAGCTCTTGTGGACAAGTTGCTACATAGTGGCCTAGCTCTCTGCAGTTGTTGCACACTACTTGGCCAATCTCTTTATTCTTCTTGTTCTCTGGGCACTCACTAGAATAGTGTCCCATTTCTTTACATTTACGACATTGCACAAGGTGCATGTCCTGTCTTGGTTTCTTGGGTTTCTTTGATCCTTTGAAGTAGGTTGTCTTGTTTGGAGGTATAAGTGGTCCTTTTCCTTTGCCATCAACATTCTTGGCATACTTGGATCCTTCTTGTTTCCTTTGTTCCACCATGGAGTAGATGGGGCATTGAATAGGGCATGGTCATTTCCTTCACAAAGGTAACAAGTAGCTTGAGAGGTGGGACATTGTCCAACAGGATGATTTTCTTCACAGTTTGGGCATTGACCTTCATGCTCCTTGGAAGTGTGATCCTTGTCTCCACAAATAATGCAAGCTGGGGCTCCATCTAGAACAATATTCTTGTCATCTTTGTTGTCATAGACCCTTTTGGGATAGCTTTCTTCCATGTTGATCATTTGATTAGTCACCTTAAGCATCAGTTGGGATTGTTCCTCCAAAAACGTTTGCAGTGCTGGATCTTTATCACTATTGTTGGCTATGAATTGAGCTGTCAGTTGGTTTAACTGGTTTTGGGTTACTATAAGTTCTCTCATGTTGTCCTCTTGGTTGTGGTTGTCATCAACCTTGTTGTCTTTTGGAGTAGTCATCTGTTTGGGTTGAAGGGAGTTAGGGTAGGCAAGATATTTCTAAGGAAATATTTCCAATCACACACATCACAATTCACACAAGCATTGTGCAAGCAATCACAAACAAACATTCCACTCAAACAACAAGTTCAAGCACATACTTAGGCAACAAAATATTTTTGTTACACTACATAAGTTGGTGGTTTTGTCTTAGCTAAAATATGGTGGTCCATCTATATGGTTCACTTGTGATCTTTCCTTCCTTCTTGGTTGATTCTTCTTGTATGAGATGTTGGTTTTCTTGAGAAAAACTCTTGGTTGCAATACTTCCAAGTTGTTGATGGCTTCTTCTTATTTTGAATTCCCTTAGTCTCTAAATCTTGTGTAGGATTTCCTTGTCTCACTTGTAGTCCTTAGTGGTATCCAAGTTGGAAGTCCTTGGTGAATATGCTGAATATGTTGAAGTCATTAGAGCTGAAGATGTTGAAGTCATTAGAGTTGAAGAAGTTGAAGAAGTCCTTTGCATATGGTGTAGTCTTTGGCCATGGGTAGGTTTTCCATCAAGTTGAAGTAGAAGAGAAGTAGAGTTGAAACTAAAATGGTTGAGGAAAGAGTTTACAAGTGTTTTTGTAAATAAGTTTTGGAACAAGAACAACTCCTATTTTTCTAAGGGTTTTTGTCCAATCCTAGGTTTACAAATCCTACAGGCAACACAATGCTCTGATACCATCTGTAGGGGTCCCAATCTTAGATAAGATAGAGCCTCCTGTGTTTACAATGCTAGTCCCTGGATCAATAGCTAGCATCCACAGTTTAGATGTAATATCAAGAAACAAAGGTCATAATATAACTTTATAACCAGGAATAACATAAGTTTATTACATCAAACATAGCTCATTAGGCTATTACATTACATTGCAGCGGAATAACTATAAGCATGGGGTCCTTCATCTTCAAAGTGCCACAGGCAGATGTTGGTTGTAGACTTTGTAATCCTAATCAATCAATCAATCTTCTCTAAACAATCAAACCTGCAATATACAAGTTACAGCCACAAAGGGTCAATACATTTGAATTGTATTGGCAAGTGATACTATGGTAGTATAGTGGAGTCTATCATCTATATGCATTTGGCTATGTGGAGTTGAGGCTTGCATTGCTCAAAATAGATTTTTCTTATCATTTTGCAAATACTAAGTTTTTGCTTGTCAAAATCATTTTCTCAATCAAAGATTTCAAGATCCTTGTACCAAGCCATCTCTCCATCAATGATTGAAGAATTCAAACAACCCTTGTTCAATCCACAAGTTTTAATTTAGAAATTGGAATGATGAGATTCTTGATTGCTTCCATGTCTTGATGCTCAAATTGTCCTTTACCAGGGACATGGCTAAGTACTTAGATTTTACACTCTGCAGAGGTGGTGCACTTTCCCCACAAGACTTGGTTTCCCAAGACAAGATCTTTCAGAAGCCTTCCCTTAGACCAAAATGGACGCGCTCCAACCTATCAAACACTACCACCCACTGTCCATATGGCTAAGTTCTTGCAACCTATATGATCATGGCAGAGCCCATATTGCCAAGTGGTTGCACTTGAAGCTTCTCAACATTTGACATCTCAAATCCCTTTGTTCCTGGGTGGCCATCCACAAGTGAGATACACAAGGTCAACCATAAACATGGGCCTTGTGAACCACTCAACATAACCCAATCCTTCCATTCCACCCAGGGAATTCATTAACTTAGTTGTTTTATTAAACAAAACATAAGTCCTCAGACTTAGAGATTTTTCCATAGTGTGAATATATTTTCCACCCATGTTTTCTATTAGCTAGGCTAAGCTTGGTAGTAATAGGAAACTTTAACTTAGGAAATCCTACTAAGGATTCATCTACTAGGTTTTCCTATAGCAAGATCTATACTTAGCAAAATCCATGCAAGTTTACTTAGCAAAATCACTAATGCATAGTGAAAGTAATGGGATAAAAAGTATGAAGCATCACTTGCCTTTTTGGTAGGGAATGGTGGTTCACTCCTTGATCTTGCTAGTCTCACACTTTCTAACTTCACTACAAGTCAATCAAGCAAACACAAGATCAACTAACATTCCAAAACAAAGTCAAACAAACAATTTCACATTCACAAAGCAATGGAATCTAAGTCATGCGTAAGTATGCAAAGGATGGTTCTATTTGTAAGAATGGTCTCCACTAGGCTTCTAAACTTTGTAAGTTCCAAATTGGTCATTTACCAAAATGGCAAAGTCATTAGTTAGGGTGTTTTGCCCAAAAACTATTTTAAAATCCATTCAACATTTTCTGTGGTGGAAAATGGTTTTATCAAATCAAAAATATTTAAGTTTCTCACCAAAAGTTTCTAACTCTCAAGACTTGGTGTTTTTGGTCAGTAGCTTTGAATCAAAATATTTTCTCAAAGTTTATATTCAAAAATCCTTTTTCATAATAAAACCATTATCTTTACTTAGCTAGAAATATATTAATTCAATTAATCCATTCTAAATTTTTCCAATTTCATTTTCAAAACCATGGGTTGGTTCCTAGGGTCAGTAAGGTCACAACAAACCATTTTGCAAAATTTTTAACCCTAAAATCAATTTTAAACAATTTTTATACTCTAAACAAGATCACAAAAGAATCTGCAAAATCAAGCAAACAAATAGATACTATTTGCTAAACTAAGGCCATGGTTGGCTAGGTATTGTTCTCCTGATTTCATTGATATAAAATTTGTAATTTTTGGACGTGTGGTTTGAAAGTTACAAGGGTTTGAAGTTTGCAAATAAATCTGATTCAAATCTGTTTTTTTAGTTTTAATACTGGCCACGCGTCGAGCCGTGATTGGCCGGTACCGTTTCGTGCGGATCGCACAGCTGCAACCGTTGGATCCAGTCAGATCGTGCGGCACTGGACGCGTACCTCTTCGCGGTAATTGATCTAATCGCAGCGCTTGGATCTACATCCTACGGTGCATAGCATGTTAGCCGTCGAGTGGCGACGCTGGTGACGGCGACTGGTGGCGGCGACTCTGCTTCGCGGCGGCGCCGGCGATACAGGAAGCAAGGAAGGGAAAGAGGATGCTCACCGGTTTCAGGAGGTCACGGCGATGCTCAACGTGCCGATGGTTCAACGAGGGGTGCTCTGGTCCGATGTGAATTGCTCGCCGGAGTAGGTGGCGGCGTCGGGCGGCTCTGGTCGATGGTGAGGGCGAGGCTACAAGGCACAGGAGGACAAGATAAGAGGTCTGTTAGACGCGCGAGGAAGTGTAGATCTTGCATGCCTGAACGAGAGGGAAAAGGGTGGACAGATGCATACCAGAAGTGCTCGTCGGAGTTAAGCCAGACGGTGGTCAGAGTCGTCGCTGCAGATTGTCCTAAGGCAAGAAAGGAGCATGTTCAGATGCGCAAGAGCAAGGCGATGCTGTGTGCGTGATCTAGGAGGCACGGGGTGGTCGGAATTAACCTGTGGGCGTCTTCGGAGTAGAGGCAGACGGCGGCGGTACTGGAGGTTGTCGTTGGCGATGCTCAGGGGACGCGCGTGGTCGTACGAGGGGCACGGACGGATGCGTCAGGAGGTGGGGAACCTACTAGGGTGCTCAGGGAGGCTCGGGGTGGTGTGTGCTGGCCGGAATCAGGGAATAAGCTCGTCGGAGATGGCGGGAGTGTCTGGCAAAATACGGCAGCCTGGGGGCGTGCTTTGGGGAGGGGGTAGAGGGGAACGAGAGAGGAGGGGTGAGCGCTTTAAGGTGCGTGGTCTCTGGAGGAATCAAAGCTTCTTCAACGCGCATTCACTACCGGTGTAACTCACTGCAAACGGCCGGCGAGGGTGGGCGTCGTCTGCGGGTGGAGAAGAAGACAGCGTGTCTGCGGGGTCCTCTGTCAGCGTGAGAGGGAGTGAGGGGGAGGGGTCCATTAGTCAGCGGCTTTGCGGGCTGTTTCATCGGTGAGGAAAAACGGTTTGGGGGCAAAAGGCAGATAGGCTGGACTGGGCTGGGGTGGGCTTTGTTGGGCTGCTGTTGTTTCTTTTTTTTTGTACAGTAACTTTTCCTTTTCTATTTCTATTTACTGATTTGAATTTCAAACAATTCTCAAGCATTCAAAACAATTCAAATCTTCACCAAACATTGTAACTAAGAATTTGGTTCTGTTTATCAACCAACATTCCAAAATAAAATAATATTTTCATTCCTTTTAGGATCTATTTAATATAAAATAGATCATAGTTATTTAATCAAATATGATATGTTTTATTTAATAAATCTCCATTTAAATTCCAAAATATTTTCCCAAACCAAACCAGTAGGTATCATTTGGAAATAAAGAATACTTGGAAACTTTGTTTAAAACAAAATAACATTTTTGCTAAAGGGCCATTAGTAATTAAATAAAATGGGCTTTAGTTATTAATTCAAATAGGATTTGTTTTATTGAGATATTTATTTTGAAATCTAAAATAAAGCTAAAACACTTTAGTAGGATTTTTATTTGTGAATAACAAATATTTGGAAACTTATTTTAAACAATTTAATAAGTTTTGATGTTTCAATTAAATTAGTAAAACCTTTTATTTAAATAAAGTTGGATATTAAATCCTTATTAATTTATTTAAATAAACCTTTGCTATTTTTATTCAAAAGAAAATATTTTAATTCCAAAGCTTGGCCAAGGTTTAATTTGGCTTTATAAAATATTCTTTATTTACAAACTTCTATTTCATTTGAAAACAATTTTTTTTCATTTAATTGTTTCAAAATAGTATTTCCAAATGTTTTTATTTTCTTTTTATTAAATGTTTAACCTTTTAAATCCCTTTAGGTTTTATTTAATTCAAATGGGTTTGAAGTTCCAATTGAATTCAAAAAGTTTCCTCTGGCTCTGAAAATCAAACAAAGTTTTATTTTGTTAATTTATTTTCACATTACAAGATTTGGAAAATCTTGGGATGTGACACGAGGGGAACAACTTCCGTCTTCAAGTCGCCGCGATCCGAGGTCGTCTTGAAGGTCTATTTGGGTGGAGAATATTGGGGAGAATTTTGGACGAAAATGGAGCTATGATGAGTTGAAAACTTGTGAACTTTCCTGGAGTGGGGTTTATATAGGAGGGGGGTGGGGGCTGGTTTAAAGGAGATTAAAGAGGGAGAGGAATTAGGGGGCATTTAGTGCAATTTAGGAGGGCAATTGAGGGTCATTTAAGAGCATTAGATACAGATAAAACGAAGACCAAGGTGCTCCCCGGTTCCTATAGGTAGGTATGTAGGTGGTGGCCTCCAATCGGCCTGGTTGGGCCCGCCCATTTTGGCTGGCCTGGCCGGCCACCTTTTTTTTCGTTTTATATTTGTTTCTATTTCTGAATTCATTCATAACTTTTGATTTAGAGCTCCGAATTTGTTGATTCAAATTTCTGCGGGTTTGTAAATTCACGGGCAGCATTTTAGGACATAAATTTGATGTATTTAGAAATATTTAATTTTCTCAATTATTCATTAGTTAATTATTGTACGATTGCATGTGTGCGATATTGGCCTAGTTGCAGAGCCAATATATTTGGAATGACTTGGATTCTTTCCTTATTTGAACTTGATTCGATTTAGTTCCACTTTACATGGATAACCCATCAATTAAAGTTTGAAAATATGAGAGGATAATTTTATAAAAACTTAAAATAACTCACATAAGCTATGGTGCTTATTTTAAAACGAGACTCTTTGCTTTTATTTTTGGTTCAAAACAAAACAAAGGTTGTTTGAAAAATGTAAATGAAGTAGTTGAGATGTATAGATGGTTTTGGTTGAGAACATTCCTCAAGATTAAAAATAGATTTTAAAATATAGGAAGTTTGTGAAAAAGATTTTGAAGGGGAACCTTGCAAATTAAAATTTTGAAGTGGAGCAGATATATGGATAATCTTGATGCTTTGATCTTAGGGTTTTTGTTGAATGCTATTTTTATTTTAAGGAGTACCTTTATTTGGGGAAAAACTTTTGTAATAGTTCAAAAGGTTTTAATGTTTCCAATTAGAAGCAAAATGTTTTCTTTTCCCCCTAAATTTCATTATTTATTTATTTTGTTTGTATATTTTTTTAAATTTCAAAATTTATAAAGTTTTGGGATGTGACAGGCTACCACCCTTAAAAGAAATCTCGTCCCGAGATTTGGGAAGGCTAGAGATTACAAGTTGGCTTGAAGACAACTAGGGTACTACCACCCTTAAAAGAAAATTTTGTAGGGTTGCTTTGATGGTTCACTTGACTATGGGTTCAATAGTTGACATTCAAACATGGGATCCTTATATGACTCAACTGAGTTAGCTAAATCCTATCATCCACATCATCTAATTCTTCAAGGGTTCCATACATGTCGATGTGGTTCACATGTCCTTTCTGGGCCACATTGGAATCGCTTCCATTGGAGTTTCTAGCATCCTTATTCTTTTTCTTCTCAGGACAGTTTGATGCATAGTGTCCAAGTTTCTTACAATTATAGCACTGCAACTGGCTAATGTCTTTCCTCTTTGGATTACCATGTTGGTTCTGACCAAGGTCATCTCCATTGTCAGTATCATTCCCATTATTATTATCACTTCCATTGTTGTTGTGGTGATTCTTATAATGAGTGTGTCTTTTTCCTTCATGCTGATGTGGTCCAGAATCTCCATTGCTCTTTTTGAATGAACGCTTCTTTTGTGATGATCCTGAGTGATACTTGTCAAGGCTATGCTTCCTCTTTCTGTTCTCAACTTGTTTCATCTTATTTTCCAAGATGGTGGCTTTGTCACAGAGTGATTGATAATTTGGGACATAGGCAACAGACAGCTGCAGGTTCAACTCATCATTAAGTCCTTCGAGGAATTTATCTTTCCTCTTAGCATCAGTATCCACTTCATCCGGTGCATAGCGCGCCATATTGTTGAACTCCTCGATGTACTGAGCCACACTGTGATGACGCTGTTTTAGATTGTGGAACTCCTTTTTCTTCAAGTTCATCACTCCAGATGAGATGTGAGTTGTACGGAATTCATCCTGAAAAATAGCCCAAGTAACTTCCTCAAGGGGAGTGGTGATCTGAAAGTTGTCCCACCATGTTGTTGGTGGTCCTTCAAGCAGATGTGCTGCAAACCTGACTTTTTCCTCGTCGGTGCAGCCAATATTCACCAAGTCCTTGTTCACCGAATGTAACCAGTCAATGGTTACCATTGGATCGATCAGTTGTTCCGGAGAACCTTGCAGGCCTCAGTTTCAGAAATCTGGTGAGCATGTCAAATGCTGGAGGATTATTCTGATTGTTGTTGTTGTTGTTGTTCTTGTTTTTGTTGTTATTATTGTTTTGATTCTGATTCTGCATAAACTACGTCATCGTCTGCATTAGTTGATCTTGAGATGTGATCAACTGCTGCATCTCGGGAGTAATGTTGTTGTTGTTGTTTTGGTTGGGGTTGGCACGACAGGGAGGCATCTTTTGGTTTAATAGGGATAAGTAATAATAGATAGATCTAAAGAAGTTCTATCACATAACCCAAAACAATCAAGTTCAATCAAACAATAAGAAAGCAACTAATCACTTAACAACTTATGAGTTTAACTCACGAGTCGAAGGAAACAACAAGTTTTCTTGAAACAACCAACCTAGTATAGTCATACCTCATAGGTCAGTATGATCCATACACTAACATGTTATCAATGTCTTAGATAGTTGGTAGGCAATCTAATGTCTCTTGGTTCTCACTTGTAGTCCTTAGTGATGTCTAAGTTGAAGTCCTTGGTGAAACTAAAGTTGAAGTCATTGGTGTTTGTGAAGTCTTTGCTCATGGTGGAGGCTTCGTCCATCAAGTTGAAAAGGAAGAGATGTAGAATCAAAACCAAAAGGGTTGAGGAAAGAGTTTGCAAGATTGTTTGTAAATAAGTTTTGGAACAAATACAACTCCTATTTTTCTAAGGGGTTTTGTCCAATCCTAGGGTTACAAATCCTATAGGCAACACAGTGCTCTAATACCATCTATAGAGGTCCCAACCTGATAAGGTAGAGATCCCTGTGTTTACAATGCTAGTTCCTGGATCAATATCTAGATCCACAATTTAAGATGTAATATCAAGAAACAAAGGTCATAATACAACTTTATAACCAGGAATAAAATAATTCATTACATCTTACATAGCTCATTTGGCTATCTCATTACAATGCAACAGAAATAACTGTATAGCATGGAGTCCTTCATCTTCAAAGTGCCACAGGAAATCATGTTGGTTGTAGACTTGTAATCCTATTTAACACACTTCACTAACATCGAACAAACCTGCAACATAATAAGTTACAGCCACAATGGTCAATACATTTGAATTGTATTGGCAAGTTTCACTACTATGGGGAAATAAGTTGGATCCTATCAATATATGCATATTTGGCTAAGTAGAGTTTAGGCTCATTTGCAGAAAGCAATATGGTTTTATACTATCTTTTCAAAATAGTTTTGATCTTTCAATCAATCTTTCTGAACTCCTTGGCAAACTCCAAGTGCTTCTAATCCCTTGTTGACACCATCAAGTTTTACTTTGAGAAATTGGAATGTCGAGATCTTCCATAGCTTCAGGACTTAGTTGCTCAGAGTTGTCCGTAACCGGGGACACGGCTAAGTACTTAGAATTTGATCTTCTGCAGAAGTTGTACACTTTACCCACATGACATAATCTCGTCTTGACGCCACCAGTGGCCGCTAGATAAGTACACACCAAATGGAGTACCGACAGATCGAGAATGTGACAAAGTCTTTCCATAGAAGTCCTCCCAGGACATAATGCTAGCATGTCTACCAGGCACCAATGTAAGGATATATTTCCAATACATAATTCTAGTTAACCTGAATAGGTGCCAATGCAAGGGTCTTCCACTATGTAATTGACTAAGCCAGAGTCCATTTAGCATGTGGCTGTACACGGAAGCCACTGTACGAGAAACATGTTGAATCTCTAAGTCCCTGGGTGGTTTTCTTCTAGTGCACATACGAAAAAGATAGCCATATATACATGGTTCCCTTTGGTGCCACCTTATCCACAATTGGGTATCCATATTCCACCCAGGTGATTTATTGAGTACTTATTTTATTATATAAAACATATATTTTTCCAACACTTCATATAATCATAACATGATATTCCACCCCGAAAATATAGCAGGACTAAGCATACTAGAACTTATGATGTTTTTACTAAGTAAAGTCTAAAGGATATCCTATATAGGACATAAAATAACATAGTATCATAGTAGTCCTATCATGCATAATAAAAAAATTCTACTAAGTGTAATGAAAATAGTAGGACAAGGATGATAGTTTCACTTGCCTTAGTAGTTGGTGGTGTTGGTACACTCTTCGCAATAACACACTTGACAATCAACACAATATATCAAGCAAAACAACCAAGACAAAACATACATAAGATCAACACAAATGGCAACACAAAAATCATGCAAAGTATGCAAACATGCAAGATGGCAATTTTTATAGTACAAATTTTTATAACAAGGTTCTGAACATTACTAAGTGATTTATGAACATTTTATATTTTCAAGATTACAAATGCAACCATTTATGAAATTGTAGCAATTAGCAACATTTTCTAACAGTTGGAAATGTCATTCTCACTAAATAATTGCCACGGTCTTATTTATACTAGAATAAAATTATATTTTGGTCTTATCGTATAGAGGGTTCAATTACAACCATTTGCAAAAGGATTCACTTAAAAATAATTTACAAAATAATTTTTATACTCAAAATACTCCACAAATGGTTCTGTATAAAACGTGATTTTAACAGACTCAAAAATACCTAATTATGTCTCCACTGTGTTCTACTCGTTTTTGTGAATCCATAGAAATATTATTTGCTAAATTTGGATATACATAACTAAAGATATAATTTTTATGGTGAAAATGACCAATTAAACCATTTAATTGTTAAATCAAATTTTTGTACAGGGAATAAGTAATATTATTGCATAAGTGGATTCTACAGAATCTCAGCTTTTCAGGGATACCGAATTTATAATTTTTGGACTTCTAAATCTTTTTATATGAATTATACGAGTTCGTACTAAAATCTGGAAAATTCAAACTCGGGAATTGACTGAAATTTACTTTGACCGATCTGACTGAGTTGACTGTTGACTACGTTGATGTCATGATGATATCAGAATTGACTATATAAAAAGTTGCTCGGATGGGAAAAAATTCTACATGAAAGTTGTAGATAACAACTAGATTTATCTACTGTTCAAAGGAAATTGAGTTTGGAGCAACGAGGTGGGCGTAAAATGGATTATACCTTCTAAGATCTGAATCTTTGACCGTGTTTTTCTCTCTGCTTGATGAACGAAACCAGGTGAAACCAGCGGGAATGGAACCGTCTTGACGAGGGGGACAACTTCTATCTTCAAGCCGCCGCAATCCAAGGTCGTCTTGAAGGTCTATTTGGGTGGAAAAGATTGGGGAGAATTTTGGACAAAAATGGAGCTATGATGAGTTAAAAACTTGTGAACTTTCCTGGAGTGGGGTTTATATAGGAGGGGGTGGGGGCTGGATTAAAGGAGATTAAAGAGGGAGATGAATTAGGGGGCATTTAGTGCAATTTAGGAGGGCAATTGAGGGTCATTTAAGAGAATTAGATACAAATAAAATAAAGACCAAGGTGCTCCCTTGTTCATGTAGGTAGGTATGTAGGTGGTGGCCTCCGATCGGCCTGGTTGGGCCGGCCCATTTTGGCTGGCCTGGCCGGCCACCTTTTTTTCGTTTTATATTTTTTCTATTTCTTAATTCTTTCATAAATTTTGATTTAGAGCTCCGAATTTGTTGATTCAAATTTCTACGGGTTTGTAAATTCATGGGCAGCATTTTAGGACATAAATTTGATGTATTTATAAATATTTAATTTTCTCAATTATTAATTAGTTAATTATTGTACGGTTGCATGTGTGCGATATTGGCCTAGTTGCAGAGGCAATATATTTGGAATGACTTGGATTCTTTCCTTCTTTGAACTTGATTCGATTTTGTTCCACTTTACATTGATAACCCATCAATTAAAGTTTGAAAATATGAGAGGATAATTTTATAAAAACTTAAAATAGCTCACATAAGCTATGGTGCTTATTTTAAAATGAGACTCTTTGCTTTTATTTTTGGTTCAAAACAAAACAAAACAAAGGTTGTTTGAAAAATGTAAATGAAGTAGTTGAGATGTATAGATGGTTTTGGTTGAGAACATTCCTCAAGATTAAAAATAGATTTTAAAATATAGGAAGTTTCTGAAAAAGATTTTGAAGGGGAACCTTGCAAATTAAAATTTTGAAGTGGAGGAGATATATGGATAATCTTGATGCTTTGATCTTAGGGTTTTTGTTAAATGCTATTTTTATTTTAAGGAGTACCTTTATTTGGGGAAAAACTTTTGTAATAGTTCAAAAGGTTTTAATGTTTCCAATTAGAAGCAAAATGTTTTCTTTTCCCCCTAAATTTCATTCTTTATTTATTTTGTTTGTATATTTTTTTAAATTTCAAAATTTATAAAATTTTGGGATGTGACAGGCGACCACCCTTAAAAGAAATCTCGTCCCGAGATTTGGGAAGGCTAGAGATTACAAGTTGGCTTGAAGACAACTAGGGTACTACCACCCTTAAAAGAAAATTTTGTAGGGTTGCTTTGATGGTTCACTTGACTATGGGTTCAATAGTTGACATTCAAACATGGGATCCTTATATGACTCAACTGAGTTAGCTAAATCCTATCATCCACATCATCTAATTCTTCAAGGGTTCCATACATGTCGATGTGGTTCACATGTCCTTTCTGGGCCACATTGGAATCGCTTCCATTGGAGTTTCTAGCATCCTTATTCTTTTTCTTCTCAGGACAGTCTGATGCATAGTGTCCAAGTTTCTTACAATTATAGCACTGCAACTGGCTAATGTCTTTCCTCTTTGGATTGACATGTTGGTTCTGACCAAGGTCATCTCCATTGTCAGTATCATTCCCATTATTATTATCACTTGCATTGTTGTTGTGGTGATTCTTATAATGAGTGTGTCTTTTTCCTTCATGCTGATGTGGTCCAGAATCTCCATTGCTCTTTTTGAATGAACGCTTCTTTTGTGATGATCCTGAGTGATACTTGTCAAGGCTATGCTTCCTCTTTCTGTTCTCAACTTGTTTCATCTTATTTTCCAAGATGGTGGCTTTGTCACAGAGTGATTGATAATTTGGGACATAGGCAACAGACAGCTACAGGTTCAACTCATCATTAAGTCCTTCGAGGAATTTATCTTTCCTCTTAGCATCAGTATCCACTTCATCCGGTGCATAACGCGCCAGATTGTTGAACTCCTCGATGTACTGAGCCACACTGTGATGACGCTGTTTTAGATTGTGGAACTCCTTTTTCTTCAAGTTCATCACTCCGGATGAGATGTTAGCTGTACGGAATTCATCCTGAAAAATAGCCCAAGTAACTTCCTCAAGGGGAGTGGTGATCTGAAAGTTGTGCCACCATGTTGTTGTTGGTCCTTCGAGCAGATGTGCTGCAAACCTGACTTTTTCCTCGTCGGTGCAGCCAATATTCACCAAGTCCTTGTTCACCGAATGTAACCAGTCAATGGTTACCATTGGATCGATCAGTTGTTCCGGAGAACCTTGCAGGCCTCAGTTTCAGAAATCTGGTGAGCATGTCAAATGCTGGAGGATTATTCTGATTGTTGTTGTTGTTGTTGTTCTTGTTTTTGTTGTTATTATTGTTTTGATTCTGATTCTGCATAAACTACGTCATCGTCTGCATTAGTTGATCTTGAGATGTGATCAACTGCTGCATCTCGGGAGTAATGTTGTTGTTGTTGTTTTGGTTGGGGTTGGCACGACAGGGAGGCATCTTTTGGTTTAATAGGGATAAGTAATGATAGATAGATCTAAAGAAGTTCTATCACATAACCCAAAACAATCAAGTTCAATCAAACAATAAGAAAGCAACTAATCACTTAACAACTTATGAGTTTAACTCACGAGTCAAAGGAAACAACAAGTTTTCTTGAAACAACCAACCTAGTATAGTCATACCTCATAGGTCAGTATGATCCATACACTAACATGTTATCAATGTCTTAGATAGTTGGTAGGCAATCTAATGTCTCTTGGTTCTCACTTGTAGTCCTTAGTGATGTCTAAGTTGAAGTCCTTGGTGAAACTAAAGTTGAAGTCATTGGTGTTTGTGAAGTCTTTGCTCATGGTGGAGGCTTCGTCCATCAAGTTGAAAAGGAAGAGATGTAGAATCAAAACCAAAAGGGTTGAGGAAAGAGTTTGCAAGATTGTTTGTAAATAAGTTTTGGAACAAATACAACTCCTATTTTTCTAAGGGGTTTTGTCCAATCCTAGGGTTACAAATCCTATAGGCAACACAGTTCTCTGATACCATCTATAGAGGTCCCAACCTGATAAGGTAGAGATCCCTGTGTTTACAATGCTAGTTCCTGGATCAATATCTAGATCCACAATTTAAGATGTAATATCAAGAAACAAAGGTCATAATACAACTTTATAACCAGGAATAAAATAATTCATTACATCTTACATAGCTCATTTGGCTATCTCATTACAATGCAACCGAAATAACTGTATAGCATGGAGTCCTTCATCTTCAAAGTGCCACAGGAAATCATGTTGGTTGTAGACTTGTAATCCTATTTACCACACTTCACTAACATCAAACAAACCTGCAACATAATAAATTACAGCCACAAGGGTCAATACATTTGAATTGTATTGGCAAGTTTCACTACTATGTGGAAATAAGTTGGATCCTATCAATATATGCATATTTTGCTAAGTAGAGTTTAGGCTCATTTGCAGAAAGCAATATGGTTTTACCCTATCTTTTCAAAATAGTTTTGATCTTTCAATCAATCTTTCTGAACTCCTTGGCAAACTCCAAGTGCTTCTAATCCCTTGTTGACACCATCAAGTTTTACTTTGAGAAATTGGAATGTCGAGATCTTCCATAGCTTCAGGACTTAGTTGCTCAGAGTTGTCCGTAACCGGGGACACGGCTAAGTACTTAGAATTTGATCTTCTGCAGAAGTTGTACACTTTACCCACATGACATAATCTCGTCTTGACGCCACCAGTGGCCGCTAGATAAGTACACACCAAATGGAGTACCGACAGATCGAGAATGTGACAAAGTCTTTCCATAGAAGTCCTCCCAGGACATAATGCTAGCATGTCTACCAGGCACCAATGTAAGGATATATTTCCAATACATAATTCTAGTTAACCTGAATAGGTGCCAATGCAAGGGTCTTCCACTATGTAATTGACTAAGCCAGAGTCCATTTAGCATGTGGATGTACACGGAAGCCACTGTACGAGAAACATGTTGAATCTCTAAGTCCCTGGGTGGTTTTCTTCTAGTGCACATACGAAAAAGATAGCCATATATACATGGTTCCCTTTGTTGCCACCTTATCCACAATTGAGTATCCATATTCCACCCAGGTGATTTATTGAGTACTTATTTTATTATATAAAACATATATTTTTCCAACACTTCATATAATCATAACATGATATTCCACCCCGAAAATATAGCAGGACTAAGCATACTAGAACTTATGATGTTTTTACTAAGTAAAGTCTAAAGGATATCCTATATAGGACATAAAATAGCATAGTATCATAGTAGTCCTATCATGCATAATAAAAATATTCTACTAAGTGTAATGAAAATAGTAGGACAAGGATGATAGTTCCACTTGCCTTAGTAGTTGGTGGTGTTGGTACACTTTTCGCAATAACACACTTGACAATCAACACAATATATCAAGAAAAACAACCAAGACAAAACATACACAAGATCAACACAAATGGCAACACAAAAATCATGCAAAGTATGCAAACATGCAAGATGGAAATTTTTATTGTACACATTTTTATAACAAGGTTCTGAACATTACTAAGTGATTTATGAACATTTTATATTTTCAAGATTACAAATGCAACCATTTATGAAATTGTAGCAATTAGCAACATTTTCTAACAGTTGGAAATGTCATTCTCACTAAATAATTGCCACGGTCTTATTTATACTAGAATAAAATTATATTTTGGTCTTATCGTATAGAGGGTTCAATTTACAACCATTTGCAAAAGGATTCACTTAAAAATAATTTACCAAAATATTTTTTATACTCAAAATACTCCACAAATGGCTCTGTATAAAACGTGATTTTAACAGACTCAAAAATACCTAATTATGTCTCCACTGTGTTCTACTCGTTTTTGTGAATGCATAGAAATATTATTTGCTAAATTTGGATATACATAACTAAAGATATAATTTTTATGGTGAAAATGACCAATTAAACCATTTAATTTTTAAATCAAATTTTTGTACAGGGAATAAGTAATATTATTGCATAAATGGATTCTACAGAATCTCAGCTTTTCAGGGATACCGAATTTATAATTTTTGGACTTCTAAATCTTTTTATATGAATTATACGAGTTCGTACTAAAATCTGGAAAATTCAAACTCGGGAATTGACTGAAATTTACTTTGACCGATCTGACTGAGTTGACTGTTGACTACGTTGATGTCATGATGATATCAGAATTGACTATATAAAAAGTTGCTCAGATGGAAAAAAAATTCTACATGAAAGTTGTAGATAACAACTAGATCTATCTACTGTTCAAAGGAAATTGAGTTTGGAGTAACGAGGTGGGCGTAAAATGGATTATACCTTCTAAGATCTGAATCTTTGACCGTGTTTTTCTCTCTGCTTGATGAACGAAACCAGGTGAAACCAGCGGGAATGGAACCGTCTTGACGAGCGGGACAACTTCTATCTTCAAGCCGCCGCAATCCAAGGTCGTCTTGAAGGTCTATTTGGGTGGAAAAGATTGGGGAGAATTTTGGACGAAAATGGAGCTATGATGAGTTGAAAACTTGTGAACTTTCCTGGAGTGGGGTTTATATAGGAGGGGGTGGGGGCTGGATTAAAGGAGATTAAAGAGGGAGATGAATTAGGGGGCATTTAGTGCAATTTAGGAGGGCAATTGAGGGTCATTTAAGAGAATTAGATACAAATAAAATAAAGACCAAGGTGCTCCCTTGTTCATGTAGGTAGGTATGTAGGTGGTGGCCTCTGATCGGCCTGGTTGGGCCGGCCCATTTTGGCTGGCCTGGCCGGCCACCTTTTTTTCGTTTTATATTTTTTCTATTTCTTAATTCTTTCATAAATTTTGATTTAGAGCTCCGAATTTGTTGATTCAAATTTCTACAGGTTTGTAAATTCATGGGCAGCATTTTAGGACATAAATTTGATGTATTTATAAATATTTAATTTTCTCAATTATTAATTAGTTAATTATTGTACGGTTGCATGTGTGCGATATTGGCCTAGTTGCAGAGGCAATATATTTGGAATGACTTGGATTCTTT
The DNA here is from genome assembly GCA_910589765.1 of Avena atlantica. NCBI lineage: Eukaryota > Viridiplantae > Streptophyta > Magnoliopsida > Poales > Poaceae > Avena > Avena atlantica. The sequence continues at coordinate 41,878,783 of OU342736.1, read as the reverse complement.
CCTTCTTTGAACTTGATTCGATTGAGTTCCATTTTACATGGATAACCCATCAATTAAAGTTTGAAAATATGAGAGGATAATTTTATAAAAACTTAAAATAGCTCACATAAGCTATGGTGCTTATTTTAAAACGAGACTCTTTGCTTTTATTTTTGGTTCAAAACAAAACAAAGGTTGTTTGAAAAATGTAAATGAAGTAGTTGAGATGTATAGATGGTTTTGGTTGAGAACATTCCTCAAGATTAAAAATAGATTTTAAAATATAGGAAGTTTCTGAAAAAGATTTTGAAGGGGAACCTTGCAAATTAAAATTTTGAAGTGGAGGAGATATATGGATAATCTTGATGCTTTGATCTTAGGGTTTTTGTTAAATGCTATTTTTATTTTAAGGAGTACCTTTATTTGGGGAAAAACTTTTGTAATAGTTCAAAAGGTTTTAATGTTTCCAATTAGAAGCAAAATGTTTTCTTTTCCCCCTAAATTTCATTCTTTATTTATTTTGTTTGTATATTTTTTTAAATTTCAAAATTTATAAAGTTTTGGGATGTGACAGGCTACCACCCTTAAAAGAAATCTCATCCCGAGATTTGGGAAGGCTAGAGATTACAAGTTGGCTTGAAGACAACTAGGGTACTACCACCCTTAAAAGAAAATTTTGTAGGGTTGCTTTGATGGTTCACTTGACTATGGGTTCAATAGTTGACATTCAAACATGGGATCCTTATATGACTCAACTGAGTTAGCTAAATCCTATCATCCACATCATCTAATTCTTCAAGGGTTCCATACATGTCGATGTGGTTCACATGTCCTTTCTGGGCCACATTGGAATCGCTTCCATTGGAGTTTCTAGCATCCTTATTCTTTTTCTTCTCAGGACAGTCTGATGCATAGTGTCCAAGTTTCTTACAATTATAGCACTGCAACTGGCTAATGTCTTTCCTCTTTGGATTGCCATGTTGGTTCTGACCAAGGTCATCTCCATTGTCAGTATCATTCCCATTATTATTATCACTTGCATTGTTGTTGTGGTGATTCTTATAATGAGTGTGTCTTTTTCCTTCATGCTGATGTGGTCCAGAATCTCCATTGCTCTTTTTGAATGAACGCTTCTTTTGTGATGATCCTGAGTGATACTTGTCAAGGCTATGCTTCCTCTTTCTGTTCTCAACTTGTTTCATCTTATTTTCCAAGATGGTGGCTTTGTCACAGAGTGATTGATAATTTGGGACATAGGCAACAGACAGCTACAGGTTCAACTCATCATTAAGTCCTTCGAGGAATTTATCTTTCCTCTTAGCATCAGTATCCACTTCATCCGGTGCATAACGCGCCAGATTGTTGAACTCCTCGATGTACTGAGCCACACTGTGATGACGCTGTTTTAGATTGTGGAACTCCTTTTTCTTCAAGTTCATCACTCCGGATGAGATGTTAGCTGTACGGAATTCATCCTGAAAAATAGCCCAAGTAACTTCCTCAAGGGGAGTGGTGATCTGAAAGTTGTCCCACCATGTTGTTGTTGGTCCTTCGAGCAGATGTGCTGCAAACCTGACTTTTTCCTCGTCGGTGCAGCCAATATTCACCAAGTCCTTGTTCACCGAATGTAACCAGTCAATGGTTACCATTGGATCGATCAGTTGTTCCGGAGAACCTTGCAGGCCTCAGTTTTAGAAATCTGGTGAGCATGTCAAATGCTGGAGGATTATTCTGATTGTTGTTGTTGTTCTTGTTTTTGTTGTTATTATTGTTTTGATTCTGATTCTGCATAAACTGCGTCATCATCTGCATCAGTTGATCTTGAGATGTGATCAACTGCTGCATCTCGGGAGTGATGTTGTTGTTGTTGTTTTGGTTGGGGTTGGCACGACAGGGAGGCATCTTTTGGTTTAATAGGGATAAGTAATGATAGATAGATCTAAAGAAGTTCTATCACATAACCCAAAACAATCAAGTTCAATCAAACAATAAGAAAGCAACTAATCACTTAACAACTTATGAGTTTAACTCACGAGTCGAAGGAAACAACAAGTTTTCTTGAAACAACCAACCTAGTATAGTCATACCTCATAGGTCAGTATGATCCATACACTAACATGTTATCAATGTCTTAGATAGTTGGTAGGCAATCTAATGTCTCTTGGTTCTCACTTGTAGTCCTTAGTGATGTCTAAGTTGAATTCCTTGGTGAAACTAAAGTTGAAGTCATTGGTGTTTGTGAAGTCTTTGCTCATGGTGGAGGCTTCGTCCATCAAGTTGAAAAGGAAGAGATGTAGAATCAAAACCAAAAGGGTTGAGGAAAGAGTTTGCAAGATTGTTTGTAAATAAGTTTTGGAACAAATACAACTCCTATTTTTCTAAGGGGTTTTGTCCAATCCTAGGGTTACAAATCCTATAGGCAACACAGTGCTCTGATACCATCTATAGAGGTCCCAACCTGATAAGGTAGAGATCCCTGTGTTTACAATGCTAGTTCCTGGATCAATATCTAGATCCACAATTTAAGATGTAATATCAAGAAACAAAGGTCATAATACAACTTTATAACCAGGAATAAAATAATGCATTACATCTTACATAGCTCGTTTGGCTATCTCATTAAAATGCAACAGAAATAACTGTATAGCATGGAGTCCTTCATCTTAAAAGTGCCACAGGAAATAATGTTGGTTGTAGACTTGTAATCCTATTTAACACACTTCACTAACATCAAACAAACCTGCAACATAATAAGTTACAGCCACAATGGTCAATACATTTGAATTGTATTGGCAAGTTTCACTACTATGGGGAAATAAGTTGGATCCTATCAATATATGCATATTTGGGTAAGTAGAGTTTAGGCTCATTTGCAGAAAGCAATATGGTTTTATACTATCTTTTCAAAATAGTTTTGATCTTTCAATCAATCTTTCTGAACTCCTTGGCAAACTCCAAGTGCTTCTAATCCCTTGTTGTCACCATCAAGTTTTACTTTGAGAAATTGGAATGTCGAGATCTTCCATAGCTTCAGGACTTAGTTGCTCAGAGTTGTCCGTAACCGGGGACACGGCTAAGTACTTAGAATTTGATCTTCTGCAGAAGTTGTACACTTTACCCACATGACATAATCTCGTCTTGACGCCACCAGTGGCCGCTGGATAAGTACACACCAAATGGAGTACCGACAGATCGAGAATGTGACAAAGTCTTCCCATAGAAGTCCTCCCAAGACATAATGCTAGCATGTCTACCAGGCACCAATGTAAGGATATATTTCCAATACATAATTCTAGTTAACCTGAATAGGTGCCAATGCAAGGGTCTTCCACTATGTAATTGACTAAGCCAGAGCCCATTTAGCATGTGGTTGTACACGGAAGCCACTATACGAGAAACATGTTGAATCTCTAAGTCCCTGGGTGGTTTTCTTCTAGTGCACATACGAAAAAGATAGCCATATATACATGGTTCCATTTGTTGCCACCTTATCCACAATTGAGTATCCATATTCCACCTAGGTGATTTATTGAGTACTTATTTTATTATATAAAACATATATTTTTCCAACACTTCATATAATCATAACATGATATTCCACCCCGAAAATATAGCAGGACTAAGCATACTAGAACTTATGATGTTTTTACTAAGTAAAGTCTAAAGGATATCCTATATAGGACATAAAATAGCATAGTATCATAGTAGTCCTATCATGCATAATAAAAAAATTCTACTAAGTGTAATGAAAATAGTAGGACAAGGATGATAGTTCCACTTGCCTTAGTAGTTGGTGGTGTTGGTACACTCTTCGCAATAACACACTTGACAATCAACACAATATATCAAGCAAAACAACCAAGACAAAACATACACAAGATCAACACAAATGGCAACACAAAAATCATGCAAAGTATGCAAACATGCAAGATGGAAATTTTTATTGTACACATTTTTATAACAAGGTTATGAACATTACTAAGTGATTTATGAACATTTTATATTTTCAAGATTACAAATGCAACCATTTATGAAATTGTAGCAATTAGCAACATTTTCTAACAGTTGGAAATGTCATTCTCAATAAATAATTGCCATGGTCTTATTTATACTAGAATAAAATTATATTTTGGTCTTATCGTATAGAGGGTTCAATTTACAACCATTTGCAAAAGGATTCACTTAAAAATAATTTACAAAATAATTTTTATACTCAAAATACGCCACAAATGGTTCTGTATAAAACGTGATTTTAACAGACTCAAAAATACCTAATTATGTCTCCACTGTGTTCTACTCGTTTTTCTGAATCCATAGAAATATTATTTGCTAAATTTGGATATACATAACTAAAGATATAATTTTTATGGTGAAAATGACCAATTAAACCATTTAATTTTTAAATCAAATTTTTGTACAGGGAATAAGTAATATTATTGCATAAATGGATTCTACAGAATCTCAGCTTTTCAGGGATACCGAATTTATAATTTTTGGACTTCTAAATCTTTTTATATGAATTATACGAGTTCGTACTAAAATCTGGAAAATTCAAACTCGGGAATTGACTGAAATTTACTTTGACCGATCTGACTGAGTTGACTGTTGACTACGTTGATGTCATGATGATATCAGAATTGACTATATAAAAAGTTGCTCGGATGGAAAAAAAATTCTACATGAAAATTGTAGATAACAACTAGATCTATCTACTGTTCAAAGGAAATTGAGTTTGGAGCAACGAGGTGGGCGTAAAATGGATTATACCTTCTAAGATCTGAATCTTTGATCGTGTTTTTCTCTCTGCTTGATGAACGAAACCAGGTGAAACTAGCGGGAATGGAACCGTCTTGACGAGGGGGACAACTTCTATCTTCAAGCCGCCGCAATCCGAGGTCGTCTTGAAGGTCTATTTGGGTGGAAAAGATTGGGGAGAATTTTGGACGAAAATGGAGCTATGATGAGTTGAAAACTTGTGAACTTTCCTGGAGTGGGGTTTATATAGGAGGGGGTGGGGGCTGGATTAAAGGAGATTAAAGAGGGAGATGAATTAGGGGTCATTTAGTGCAATTTAGGAGGGCAATTGAGGGTCATTTAAGAGAATTAGATACAAATAAAATAAAGACCAAGGTGCTCCCTTGTTCATGTAGGTAGGTATGTAGGTGGTGGCCTCCGATCAGCCTGGTTGGGCCGGCCCATTTTGGCTGGCCTGGCCGGCTACCTTTTTTTCGTTTTATATTTTTTCTATTTCTTAATTCTTTCATAAATTTTGATTTAGAGCTCCGAATTTGTTGATTCAAATTTCTACGGGTTTGTAAATTCATGGGCAGAATTTTAGGACATAAATTTGATGTATTTATAAATATTTAATTTTCTCAATTATTAATTAGTTAATTATTGTAGGGTTGCATGTGTGCGATATTGGCCTAGTTGCAGAGGCAATATATTTGGAATGACTTGGATTCTTTCCTTCTTTGAACTTGATTCGATTGAGTTCCACTTTACATGGATAACCCATCAATTAAAGTTTGAAAATATGAGAGGATAATTTTATAAAAACTTAAAATAGCTCACCTAAGCTATGGTGCTTATTTTAAAACGAGACTCTTTTCTTTTATTTTTGGTTCAAAACAAAACAAAGGTTGTTTGAAAAATGTAAATGAAGTAGTTGAGATGTATAGATGGTTTTGGTTGAGAACATTCCTGAAGATTAAAAATAGATGTTCAAATATAGGAAGTTTGTGAAAAAGATTTTGAAGGGGAACCTTGCAAATTAAAATTTTGAAGTAGAGGAGATATATGGATAATCTTGATGCTTTTATCTTAGGGTTTTGTTAAATGCTATTTTTATTTTAAGGAGTACCTTTATTTGGGAAAAAACTTTTGTAATAGTTCAAAAGGTTTTAATGTTTCCAATTATAAGCAAAAAGTTTTCTTTCCCCCCTAAATTTCATTCTTTATTTATTTTGTTTCTATATTTTTTTACATTTCAAAATTTATAAAGTTTTGAGATGTGACATATGGCTGGTGGAGTTGTTTTGCATAAAGCCAACTTTGTTTATGAGACAAGAGGAAGAAGAATATCGACTAATCATAATATTTTAAAAGGGGATAAGGGAGCGGTATCTCCAACTTTGATCACCTTTTGATATCCACCGAATCATCATCAGCTGAACCTATCTAGGATCACCCCCTTGTACCCATGAGGAAGCATCCTTAAGCACACATTGATTACGAAGTTTTACGATTAGGTTCAAGTTCTCTATGATCTTAGAATCTGGTCACCAAGTTCGTCCATAACCGTGGACACGGCTTTTCGAAAAGATTTAAACCCTGCATGGGTGTACAACTTTACCCACACGTACCAACCGATTTTTAATGCCAAGCTATAAGCCCTCTTCCTTGGAAGGCCGGCAGAATGTGGTTGACCACGATCTTTACTTTGCTTTCGCCGAGACCATGAGTCACGCACTAGGGAGATGCCGCTATAACGAGTCGAGTCCCGAAGTCGGTCCCTAATGATGTTGAAAGAACATTTCTTAATCCCTAGTGTTTTGTGTGTTAGATAAAAATACCAAGGATCATTTAATGTGTGTTGAAGTGTTGCAGCTCAGAACTCTGCCTTTGGGGGCGGATTATCCGGCCCCACCAGGGGCGGATAATCCGCCCCTCCCTCTGCCCAAGCAAGCGCAAGCCCCAGAAGGGGGGCGGAATTTTGGCCGGATTCTCCGGCACCGCCGGATAATCCGCCCCTCAGGGGGGCCGGATAATCCGCCCCTCCTGCTCATCACCAAGGCGCAAGCCCCAGAGAAGGGGCGGAGTTTTGGCCGGACTTTCCGGCTAGGCCGGATAATCCGCCACTCAGGGGGGCCAGATTATCCGCCCCCCCAAGATCTTCTCCAAGTTTCTCCAAGACGCAAGCCCCAGAGAGGGGGCGGAGTTTCCCCCGGAGAATCCGCCCTTGGGGCAGAGTTTTCCCGGGGGCGGATAATCCGCCCCCAAAGTTGTGCAACGGCCAGATCTGGGGAGGGGGTATTTAAGCCAGCCATCCCCCTCCTGCCAGAACTCTTGATTCATCTCGAAAAGGAACAGATCTGATCTGAAAGCTTCATACAGAGTGCTCCACCTAGATCCACCCAAAGTCCCCATCCCTTGGGGAATCGAAGGAGGAGAACTCGATCTTCATCATCAACAATCAAGCGCTTCATCTCCTCTCCATTCATTTGGAGAACCTCCGATCTAGTATTTCTTGCAAATATCTAGATCCTCGTTTTTGTTTATATTGATAAACCTTGTTCTTGTGACAGATTGTTGTCATCCCGGGAGCCCCCAATTCGGTTGTGGGTGTGTGCCCCGATAGTGCTGTAAAAGGCACCGGTTCCCGCCTCGAAGGGATCCAATAGTGGAGAAGGTGGATCAGGCCTCTCGTGGCGAGATCCATCGGAGAATAGGGTGAGGCCTATTGTGGCGTGGTGGTCTTAGAACCGCCCACCCCTCCAACGCAGATGTACTTCCCTTAACAAGGAAGGAACTGCGGTAAAACAAATCCCTGTGTCTCCGCGTGCTCCACTACGGTTTCCTCGCTCCTCTTTTACGTGCTTAGTAGTTAGGGCTACATATAGGGAAATTCTCGTAGTTGCATATCTAGAGAATTTACTTTGTGTCAAGCCTAAAATTGAAAAAGTATTAAAAAATTGGTTAGCACCTATTCACCCCCCCTCTAGGTGCCCATACGATCCATTTCAATTGGTATCAGAGCCTCGGCTCTTATTTCGGGCTTAACCGCCTAAGAGAAGTATGGGTTCCAAGGGAGATGGGAGTGATGCTCTGGAGGTAGTCACCATGAACGATCTCAAGACGTTGGAAACAACCTTGGTGAGTTCAATGGAGGCTAAGATGGAAGAGATGTGTCAATTGATATTGCGTCTCTCCACATCCGTAGCATCATCTCCATCTAACTCTGAGGATACCACTCCGCAATCCAAGGAAACGGGTAAAACTGTTTCCAAAGATAACGAAGTGGTAGGTGATGATACTAGTAAGAGCTCCTCCTCGAAAAAGGATAGCGGTAAGGATGGATACAATGAGGTTTCTCATGTGTATTCCCCTGATCCGCCTATTCCTCACCCACACATACATAATAGGGGTGATCCACCCAAACTGTCAGCTTCTACTTTCTCTCAATGGCAATTTTTGATGAAATCTCATGTGTGCAGTTCCTCCATAGAGTTGTGGAAGATCATCGAAAATGGTCTTCACATTGGAAATCCTAACAATCTCACAAGGAGAGAAGTGGTCGATAGCCAACTCAATGCTACAGCTCTACACATGATACAGCTTGGTGTGGGTGATAAAGACATGCCACACATTCAGCATCTTAGCACAGCTAAAGAAGCTTGGGATGCTCTTACCGAGCTCTTCGTCGGAAATGAAAGTATGAGAAGGAATAGATATGATGCCTTGAGCAATGAAGCTGAAGGATTTTATATGCTGGATGGAGAAGACCACGAGGACATGTATAGGAGGCTCAAGGCAATAGCTACAACCTTCAGAAACCACGGTGCAGCTCATGTTGATGATGCTTGGATCAAGCGCAAGTATGTCAGTGCTCTTATGCCATTTGAGCCCACAAATTTGAAAAGTCTCCAAGGTAGGCATAATTATCACCTCATGTCATCCAATGAGGTAATGCAAGAAATGGCCGCATTCAAAGTGGCTGCCAAGAATGCCGAAGATGCTCGTGCTCGAGCTATGGGGATGCAAAAGGGGGTCAACATGGCTTTGAAGACTAGTGTGATTGATCATGATGAATCTTTAGTAGAAGGCCTGGACTGTCCCGAAGATATAAAAAGGATCCACGGACAATACTTGGCTCTTTATGCAAGAAACTTTTGGAAAGATCCAGCCAAGGCTAAAGCTGAACTAGATCGCAAAAGTGGAGCCTATGGAAGAAAAGAAAATGGTCTCAAACTGAGACATGCTTTAATTGTGGTGACCGGCTGCACTTCGTAGCTGAGTGTCCATATCAAAGTAGAGAGGATAATGGAGGAAGACTCATTTTCAAGGACAAATCAAAAGCTCCACGTAAGAAACAGTTTGTAAAGAAAAATGCTCCTTTCAAGAAGCAACCAAAGATTGTTTTAGTAGCTCAAGAAGAATATTTCATCGGGGAGTGAAGATGAGGACGAGGATGATAGCTCTCAAGAGGTGGCTGCTATAGCCACCACATCTACATCAACATCACTCTTCGACTCTCCAAACGAAAACATCATCAACAAGAATGCTACTTGCCTCATGGCAAGAAGCTCCGAGTTAACTTCTTCTAACTCTTCCTTTCCCAAGGCTATGATAGACATGGATGATCCTGCTAGTCTTAAGGTTAAAGAAGAGATTATTGCCTTGGATTATTTCTATACTAACTTGCAAGGTGAGCATAAAGTTCGTTTCGAGGCTCTTATGGATCAGCTGGCCCAAAACGAAGCACTCCTCGAAGAAAAGGGCAGAATTGAAAGGGAGGATGCAATGGAAATTGCATCCCTAAAAAATGCTCTTGAAGAAAAAGAAGAAGAAGCTCGGGTCTCTCTTGAAGAGAGGCTTGAGTCTATGGAAGAGTCACATGAAGAAATTGTGACTAAACTCGTTAAGGAACGTGACAATGCGGTCACCAAGGCAAAGAAGTTAAAGAAGGAAAGGATTGACTTTGGGGCTGCTCATGATAGACTCTCCGAGGAATTGGAGAAACTTGACAATGCTCACAAGGCGTTGCAAAACGAGTTCTCTATTCTCAGTGAGTCACATGATCAGCTTCAAAGTCGACTGGCCGAATATGATACTCCTAGCTCGTCCAACTCAACATATAGTAACAAGAAAAATGCTAGTGTGGAAAAAGGAGTGATCAAGGATGTCACTACAAAGGACAAAGGTGTGCTTGATGAAGTCCTTGACAAGCAAAGGTCAAATCATGGTAAAGAGGGACTTGGGTATGTCACCAAGTCCAAGAAGAAGAAAACCAAGAAGAACAAGACCAAGAATGGGCAATTAAAGACAAGCACTGCTGAGAAAGTTGTCACAAAAGACAAGACTAATAATATTGGTTTTGCAGGGTCCCACAATTCGAATTATGAACTCTTTTGTGATGAATATGGCGATGTTTATGCTTATTATGTTGGTACTTTTGATGAATATATTGCTTGGTCTATTTGGGTCCCAAAGACCCTTGTTACTAACATGAAAGGACCCATTGAAAAATGGCTACCTAAAACCAAGAAGTAATTTTCTTGCAGGGCTATTCTTCCGGTGGGTCGAAATGGGTGCTGGATAGTGGCTGCACTAGTCATATGACCGGAAGCAAGGAGATCATCACGGAGATGCGTCCAAATATTGATAATATCACAGTCTCCTATGGTGATAAGTCTAAATCTCAGGTATTGGGTCTTGGCAAGGTTGTGGTTGCCCAAGATATCTCTCTCGTGGACGTCATGCTTGTTGAGACCCTTGGCTACAATCTTCTTTCTGTTCGTGCCCTTGGCAAGATGGCTTTTGCTGTTTTTATCGATGATGATTTGGTGGTACTCTTATGGAGCAAGTCTCTAAAGGTCGCTTTCGTTGGATACGTCGAAAATGACCTGTATGTGGTGGACTTCTCGGGGAAAACCACTTCGGGTCCGATGTGTCTATTCGGAAAGGCCGACGTGGGCTGGCTATGGCATCGCCGTTTAGCCCATGTCAATATGAGAACTTTGCAAAGTCTCCAAAAGGGTGGCCACATTCTTGGACTAAAAGACAATGTCTCTTTTGCCAAAGATCGTGTTTGTAGGGCCTGTGTTGAAGGAAAAATGCATGATTCTCCCCACAAGAGGAAGACTATTGTGTCATCGAAGAGGATCTTGGAATTACTCCATGTGGATTTATTTGGTCCTCCTTCTCATGCAAGTCTTGGTGGGAAGAAATATTGCTTGGTCATCGTCGATGATTACTCAAGATATAAATGGGTATATTTCTTCAAGCTGAAAAGTGAGACTCAACAAACTGTCATCGACTTTGCCAATGAAGTTCAACATCAACACAATGTTCCCATCTTGGCAATTAGAAGTGACAACGGCACAGAATTCAAGAACTACACTTCAAACGAGTTTCTTAGCGAAGAGGGGATTAGACACCAATATTCCGCTGCGTACACCCCTCAACAAAATGGTGTAGCCGAGAGGAAGAACCGGACTTTGATGGATATGGAAAGATCTATGCTAGCTGAATTTAAGTCTCCTTATAATTTTTGGGCTGAAGCCATATCCACTGCTTGTCACTCTTCAAACCGGCTCTACCATCAGAAGATCTTGGACAAGACCCCATATGAAATACTTACCGGCAACAAACCCAACATCTCATACTTCAGAGTATTCGGGTGTAAGTGTTTCTTTCTTATTAAAGGTGTCCGTTTGTCAAAATTTGAATCCAAGGCTTTAGAAGGTATTTTTGTTGGTTACGGTGCCGAATCCCACACTTATAGAGTCTACAACAAGCTCACTGGGATTGTTGTAGAATCTTGTAGTGTGGAGTTCGATGAAAATAATGGCTCCTTTGTAGGGCAAGTTGATGTTTGTAATGCAGAAGTTGAAATACCCCAAGATGACATAAGAAGAATGGGCGTGGGATTTTTCCGCCCCATTGGGGAACCCCTTGTGGCGGATCGGGAAGGACAATGCTCCACACATGTGGAGCCCTCATCTACACAAGATCAACAAGCTCCTACTGTTGGAGACAATCCTGCACCAACACCACAATCTGTTGAAGATCATCTGTCCCCTGGACAAGCTGGTAGTCCCAGGCCAGACTATCCGCCCCCTCCAAGGGGCGGACAATCTGCCCCTGGCACTCCAACTCGTTCCAGAGGATCCGAAGGAGAAGTCAACAACTCTGAAGCTCCCAGGCCGGATTCTCCGGCCCCCGAGGGCGGATTATCCGGCCCTAGATCTCCAACGCTAGTCAGACTTTCTCAGGAAGATGGTTCTGGTACTTCACCTCCCAGGCCGGATAGTCCGGCCCCTCCAAGGGGCGGATTATCCGGGCCTGAAGAAAATGTTCAGCAACAATCTTCTGACAGTACCGGTGACCAAGATCAAGGGCAAGGCAGTAATCAAGACAAGGATACAACAATTGAATCCACTCCTTCAAGAAACAATAAGGATATTGAGGCTCGTCGCAAGGCTCGTGCTGAGCGCAACCTTGAACTAAGAGGTCACACTCTTGACAAGGTAGTTGGCGATCTACGACGAAGGGTATCCACTCGAAGAGAGCTTGCTAGCTTCTGTGATCATCAAGCTCACATTTCCATGGTTGAACCAAAGAAGGTTTTTGATGCTCTTGAAGACCCCGATTGGGTTGTTGCAATGCATGAAGAATTAAACAACTTCGAACGCAACAAAGTGTGGAAGCTCGTAGAAAAGCCAAAGGATTGCCGCAATGTTATAGGCACCAAGTGGATCTTCAAGAACAAAAAGGATGAAAATGGCATTGTTGTGAAGAATAAAGCACGACTCGTGGCTCAAGGATTCTCTCAAGTAGAAGGAATTGATTTTGGCGAGACCTACGCTCCTGTGGCTCGCCTTGAGTCCATCCGTATCCTTCTTGCATATGCAGCTCATCATAATTTTAAATTACAACAAATGGATGTTAAGAGCGCTTTCCTTAATGGTCCTCTACATGAGTTAGTTTACGTCAAGCAGCCCCCGGGGTTTGAGGATCCCAAATTTCCGAACCATGTCTACAAACTCGATAAGGCGCTCTATGGCCTTAAACAAGCCCCACGTGCGTGGTATGAGCACCTTAAAGAACTTTTGCTAGACCGTGGATTCGAAGTTGGGCAAATCGACCCCACTCTTTTTACTAAGAAGGTCAATGGGGAGCTTTTTGTATGCCAACTTTATGTAGATGACATCATTTTTGGCTCTACTAACCAAGCTTTTAATGATGAATTTTCAAAGCTTATGACTGACAGGTTTGAGATGTCCATGATGGGTGAGATCAGGTTTTTTCTTGGATTTGAAATCAAACAACTTAGAGAGGGAACCTTTATTAATCAAGCTAAGTACATCCAAGACATGCTCAAAAGGTTCAAGATAACGGATCTCAATGGCGTTGCTACCCCAATGCAAACAAAGTGTCATCTTGAGCTCAATCCCAAGGGTAAAGATGTGGATCAAAAGGTATACCGATCCATGATCGGCTCTCTCCTTTACCTCTGCGCATCTAGGCCCGATATCGTGTTAAGTGTAGGAGTGTGTGCAAGGTACCAAGCCGCTCCTAAAGAAAGCCACTTAGTGGCGGTCAAGCGAATCTTCCGATATTTGGTTCATTCCCCAAATTTTGGGTTATGGTATCCCAAGGGTTCAAGTTTCTGTCTATGTGGTTACACCGATTCAGATTGGGCTGGTGACAAAGATGATAGGAAATCAACCTCTGGTGCATGCCAATTCTTGGGCAGGTCTCTAGTGTGTTGGTCATCAAAGAAACAGAATTGTATTTCACTCTCAACCGCCGAAGCTGAATATGTTGCTGCTGCAAGTGCTTGTACTCAATTGTTATGGATGAGGCAAACTTTAAAGGAATATGGTGTCAATTGTGACAAAGTGCCTCTTTTATGCGACAATGAAAGTGCTATCAAAATTGCTTACAATCCCGTGCAGCATACGAGAACAAAACATATAGAGATTCGCAACCACTTTATTCGGGATCATGTTGCTCGTGGAGATATTGCTCTATCCTTTATGAGCACGAAGAACCAACTTGCTGATATTTTCACGAAGCCCCTCGATGAAGCAAGATTTTGTTATTTGCGGAATGAGCTAAATATCATAGATTCATGGAGCTTGGCTTGACTATTCTTGCACACTCACTTGCTCTTATTCATGTATTTGGTTTAGATGCGGGCATAGACATAGGGGGAGTGTGGTCCTAATTGATTGGGCCAACCCTCCCCCCATAATGCCGAAAGCAAGTAAAATCATTTCCCTTAATATCATTTTGTGATATGTGGGTCATCGATGAGCATTGGTTTTGAACTCAAGATACATCTTCGCGGTGTCATGCCATGCGCTCCAACATGGTGGCTTCGGCCACCGCCCTCTTCCTCGAGAAGAGTTGGTTTTTCATGGGTCTCGTTGGATTTTCTTGCATACCTCTTGTTCTTATGGAAAACACACTCAAATTTGGATTTGGCTGATTTGATTCTTGCAAATTTGGGTGCGTAGTACCATCTCCGTTTGATTCTCTCAACCCAAGCCTTTCTCTCCCTCCTTGAACCATCTATTCTTGCACACAAGTCCTCTAAAACACCATCGAGAGATTCGCTAGGGTGCTCTGGACTGACTCTGTCTTCCAGAATTTCTGGGGGGGGGGGGGCAGATTCTCCGCCCTAAGTGGGGGGCGGATTATCCGCCCCGGGCGAAATCAGCCCCTTATAGGCTGGGTCGGGGAGGGCAGACTCAAATAGAGCAGCCAGTCCTCCCCCAACCCTACATATGCCCCCCAGCCGCCGCCGGAGCATCCGCCTCTCCCGGAGTCGATTTGACCACCGGATTCTCCGGGCTCTCCCCGGATCTTCTTCACCTCGCCTCCGGGTATCTTCTCCTCTGCGATTTTCCTCCAATGAGTGAGGGTAACTCCCTCATCTCTCTTCTTTTGTATGGGATGTATTCTATTTGGTGGAAATCTCATTGTAGAAGGTTCTTGGTGTTGTTTCTTACATGCTAGAATCAGTAGCCTTGCAACCCTAGTACTCGATCTGTTTTGCCATGGTAGATCTGAGCCAATCCAGAATTTTATTGCGGGGGGCGGATTATCCGCCCCTGCCAGGGCCGGATAATCCGGCCTGGAGAGTTACACTCTGGTCTGTTTTGGTTCTGGTTCTGCTCCTGCACATCATTGGTTATGGGGTTGCATTGCTACTCTTTCTCCATGTTTTCTTTCTCCTGGACTTGTGTGTATGCTCATCTCCTTGCTACCTCTCTCAATGCTATTCACAGGTGGTTCCAAGCCGACCAAGACCTTCGTCCATCGTCCCCGTCCCCGTTATCTCAAACCCACTGCAGAAGGGAAGTTTATTGACGAAACAGAGGTCCGCAGGGCAGCAAGAGAGGCTACAAGGATGGCCGAGGCAAGTAAGAAATCTAAGCGAACCTCTTCTCGCAAGGGAAAACAGTCTCGGCCCAATTACAAGTCTATGGACAGCATTCAGTATGCCACCATCCGCCAGACAGACTACTATGATGATGTTGACAGTGATGGCCAACCGAGGACAATATGTTTTGGAATGCTCACTTTCGGGCTATGCATGATGATGTCTATGCTACTCTCAAGATTCGCCCCATGCGTCCCATCAACTTGATTGAGGCTCAATCCAAGGCTCGGCTCCTTGAGGCATTGGATGTGACCAACAAGATGGGGCTTCACCACCTCATGACCATTCAGTGCGATTATGACTCTTCTGTGGTGCGCCAGTTCTTCTCCACACTTGTGATCTGCGGTGATGAGCGCCGCATTATGAAGTGGATAACCGGGACTACCATGCTTCAGTCAGACTTTCGCACTTTTGGGCAGGTTCTTGGGTATGCTTTCCATGGCCGTGACACTCCCGCTGGTCACCGCATCATTACTCCCTTGAAGCCGTCCAAGGACACTGCACTGGCTCCTTGTCTTTCTCCTGATGGTGTTGCTGGTACTTTCGCTGGTCTCTCTCCCTTGTATGCCTCTCTTGTTGGCATGTTTCGGGACTGCATCGCGCCTAGTGGTGGCAACAATGACAAGATCCGTGGCCACCTTGTTCCTCTCCTTGCGTTTGCTCACGAGTGTGCCACCAACTCTGGATCAGCCACTGGTTATAAACTGGATGTCATGGACTATATTTTTCATGAGATGACGGATGCTATGATCAACCGGCTCTCCATTCCTTATGCTCCGTTCATTATGATGCTTGTCAAGCATATGTTACCCCATGAAGAGTTTGGAACTGCTTTGGATGGTGTTCATAAGCCCAAGAAAATCTACAACAAGGCTCAGAAGACTCATCACCCCTCCACTGCCCCGAAGTCCTTCATGCGTGATGCTCGGGCTAGTGGTCGTCGTTCCACGGTGTCCCCAATGGCACGTGAGGTCAAGCAGCTTAATTGGTTCCAGCGGAACATTCTTTGCATGGGTATTGACATTCACAAGGGCCAATATGAGGCGTACCACCGGGATCATGAGAGGGATCACACGCAGTAGCTTATCCTCCACCATGTCTCCGGTGCCACTGGCAATCCACCTCCTCCCACTGCTCCGGATCCGTACGCTCAGTGGAACACTTCAGGGATCAACTATGGCGAGCTCGAGAGTTGTCTCTTTCCTCCTCCATCGAGGGAATCCACTCCTCCAGCTGATGACGATGATGATGAGTATGATGAAGAGGAAGGGGACGGGAATGACTATGACGAGGATGAGGAGGAGTGATATCCAGGGACGTTAGCATCGCTCTTCTTCCTTTTTGGCGTTTCGATGCCAAAGGGGGAGAAGTAGTTCTATTAGGTCTCGTGGATTTGCAAGGGTCGGGCACAAGCTCTTCGATTTTAGTCATTTTTATTCGCGTGAACTTGTTTGCGATTTGTGGTTGTTTGTGTAAGACTATGTCGTACTCCATAGTGGTACTATGTTTGGTATTCATGGATTTCTAGATTTATCTATCATGGACCCCATGGAATTCTGGAATTATGGAGCATATTTGATGACATATGGATTCATGGGATTATCTATGTATGCCTTGGCTATATATATTCCGGTG
This sequence comes from Avena atlantica, assembly GCA_910589765.1. NCBI lineage: Eukaryota > Viridiplantae > Streptophyta > Magnoliopsida > Poales > Poaceae > Avena > Avena atlantica. Next base: position 41,861,994 of record OU342736.1, on the reverse strand, counting down.
GTATGACATTTTTTTCTCAAACCTTAAAGTGGTGTTCTTCCTAGTGTGTGTATTTGCATTCAAATGCAAATCTTAAATATGCACACATCTAGGGGGAGCGTCTTTCATTATCTAAGGTGGCACTTGCCGGTTTTATTGCAAATCCTAGTATTGTCATCTAACACCAAAAAGGGGGAGATTGAAAGAACATTTCTTAATCCCTAGTGTTTTGTGTGTTAGATAACAATACCAAGGATCATTTAATGTCCCTTTGCCCAAGCAAGCGCAAGCCCCAGAAGGGGGGCGGAATTTTGGCCGGATTCTCCGGCACCGCCGGATAATCCGCCCCTCCTGCTCATCGCCAAGGCGCAAGCCCCAGAGAAGGGGCGGAGTTTTGGCCGGACTTTTCGGCTAGGCCGGATAATCCGCCACTCAGGGGGGCCGGATTATCCGCCCCCCAAGATCTTCTCCAAGTTTCTCCAAGACGCAAGCCCCAGAGAGGGGGCGGAGTTTTCCCAGGGGACAGATAATCCGCCCCCAAAGTTGTGCAACGGCCAGATCTGGCGAGGGGGTATTTAAGCCAGCCATCCCCCTCCTGCCAGAACTCTTGATTCATCTCGAAAAGGAACAGATCAGATCTGAAAGCTTCATACAAGAGTGCTCCACCTAGATCCACCCAAAGGCCCCATCCCTTGGGGAATCGAAGGAGGAGAACTCGATCTTCATCATCAGCAATCAAGAGCTTCATCTCCTCTCCATTCATTTGGAGAACCTCCGATCTAGTATTTCTTGCAAATATCTAGATCCTCGTTTTTGTTTATATTGATAAACCTTGTTCTTGTAACAGCTTGTTGTCATCCCGGGAGCCCCCAATTCGGTTGTGGGTGTGTGCCCCGATAGTGCTGTAAAAGGCACCGGTTCCCGCCTCGAAGGGATCCAATAGTGGAGAAGGTGGATCAGGCCTCTCGTGGCGAGATCCATCGGAGAATAGGGTGAGGCCTATTGTGGCGTGGTTGTCTTAGAACCGCTCACCCCTCCAACGCAGATGTACTTCCCTTAACAAGGAAGGAACTGCGGTAAAACAAATCCCTGTTTCTCCGCGTGCTCCACTACGGTTTCCTCGCTCCTCTTTTACGTGCTTAGTAGTTAGGGCTACATATAGGGAAATTCTCGTAGTTCCATATCTAGAGAATTTACTTTGTGTCAAGCCTAAAATTGAAAAAGTATTAAAAAATTGGTTAGCACCTATTCACCCCCCCGTCTAGGTTCCCATACGATCCATTTCAGATGTGAACAGGGTTTGAGATTACGAATGCCGGGCATCTCCCATTCCCTGCCACGCTCACCTACCTGTATGAATGCACCTCCTTCACCTCCATTCAAGAACAACCAAGATGCGTATGTCGAATGGAATGCCCAAACTATGTGACTCAACATTGGTGAAGGCCTCCAGAATATTTTACAGAACTATTTGGTAGATGAGGATGAGGCAATCTTAGATGCTGAGGGGAGGGTGGGGATCCCTATGGACTCAAGTACAGTGGCTGCTGATAATGAAGATTGGATGTTGGAGGATCAGCATCTTCTTTCTCCTAATGAGGCTCATCTTCAGGTGGGAATGGTGAGAACTTTTGTTTCCATTCCAGATGTACACATTGTAAAGCAGGGCTTTTCCCAACAAGGCTTGGAACTCTGGGAAATTTACTTTGCTCCCCATATTCAGAAGGGCACTTCTTCAAAGGGCTCTCTCAAGTGTGATATCCCTTAAGTTGGTTTAACTTTATTACACTCATGCTTGCTACCCCTGAGAAGTTTAATTGGGTCAAGAGCTTCCTTACTTATCCTTTATGGGAAATTATTAAAGAGCCTATTGCTGAGGAGAATTCCATTTCTTTCATCATCCCTAATGAGAGCTTTTCCCAGATGGCTCCTTCTTGTCTGGGTATTGAAGCTAATAAATCTTCCTTCTCTCCCTCCACCCCTGCCAGAAAGAGAAAGGGCAAGGAGCCTCTTGTTGACACTGAGGTGAGAAGAAGCCCTAGAATTGTTGAACTAAATGGGGGCTTTAAAAGCCACATAAATTGCCTTATTGCTGATTGTCTTGTTTGTAATGCTGTTCCTCCATGCTTGAATTCTAAAGTGGTTAAAACTCTTGTTTACTCCTTCTGCAAGGTTAAGGATGGGGACCTCGAGAAGAGGTTGCTCAAGAAAGGGAAGATCAATGAAGTGGCAGTTAAGGCTCCTGAAAAAGGGAGCATCAAAGGAAGTGGTTCATCAGGCTTGAGCATTGGAGGCAAGAAGAAAATTGGGGCTGCTGGTACCTATGGACAGCAAGCCAAGAAGAAGCCTTCCTCTTAAGTGTTTAAATGTATCAAACCAAGTATTTTGCTGGAGTCTTGTTGACTCCCTATCCTGTGACATGTTCTTGTGATCTTGTCATGTGTTTGGTACTTGTTGTGAAACCTGTCTGTGGTGATATGATATGGATGGCCTTTTGTCTATGTGATTGTTGTTTCCGCTCTTGGGTGATTATATTACTTATATCACCCCATCTCTATACTTACTTCTGGTTTCTTAATGAATAACAAAAGAATTTGGAAGATCTTGAATTGGAATATCAGGGGAATTAATTCTAAAAAAAATGGATAGCTCTCAGAAATAAAATTGAGTAGTCTGGATGTGACATTATTTGTCTTCAAGAAACTAAGAGAGAAGATTTTGACAGCTCTTATATCAAAAAATTCTGCCCCCCCCCCAAATTCACCAATTTTGAATTTCTTCCCTCTAGAGGAGCCTCTGGAGGTTTGATCACCATTTGGAATAGTTCCCTGTTCTCTGGGCATCTTTCTTTTCACAATGAGTTCTCCATCTCCATCACCTTGACATCTCTCTTGTCCAATGAATCCTGGATCCTCACCAATATTTATGGGCCATGCTTACTTGAACAAAAGGCTGACTTCTTGGACTGGTTTGGTAACATTGATATGCCTAATGATTTGGACTGGCTCATTGTGGGAGATTTCAACTTCTGTAGACAGCCTTCTGATAGAAACAAATTGGGTGGAGATGTGAATGGTATGCTTCTCTTTAATGAAGCCATTAATAATTTGGGTCTCATAGAACTACCCCTTAAAGGTAGAAAATTTACTTGGAGTAATATGCAAAAAGAACCCCTTTTGGAAAGGTTGGACTGGTTTTTTACTTCTGCTTCCTGGACCCAGAGTTTTTCCTCAACTTTTGTTGCTCCTCTTACAAAACCTACCTCTGATCATTTTCCTTGTGTCATTTCCATTGGCACAATGATTCCCAAAGCCCAGGTGTTCAGATTTGAAAATCATTGGATGCATCATAAGGAATTTAAAGCAATTGTTCAAAATGCCTGGAATATTCCTGTGGGCTTTCAGGATTCTGCAAAAAAATCAATGCTAAATTCAATAATGTGAGAAGGGGGCTGATGCTCTGGGCCAAAAATCTGCCCTGCCTGAAATCACAAATCTGCAATGTTAATGCCACCATTGATCTTCTTGATGTCATGGAGGAAATGAGAACTCTTACTGTCCAAGAATGGAATCTCAGGGATCTCCTGAAAAATCTTACAATTTCTCTGTTACAGGACCAAAATACTTATTGGAAACAGAGGGGGGAAATTAAATGGGTTAAGCCGGGTGATGAAAACACAAAATTCTTTCATTCCAGAGCTACCATAAGTTTTAGGCATAACTACATTTCCATGCTTAAGGATGCTTCTAATGAAGAGATTTCTGCTCATCATGGTAAAGCAAATCTCCTTTGGAATTCCTTTAAAGATAGAATGGGTACTTCTGATAAGCCTGAAATGCACTTTAATCTTAATGACTTGGCCGAGGAATTCTCAAGGCAAGAGGAAAAGGATGGTTTGGAAAAACCTTTCTCTGATGAGGAGATTGATGAGGTCATTAAGGATCTGCCAAATGACAAATCCCCTGGCCCTGATGGTTTTAATAATGAATTCATGAAACAATGTTGGCCTATTATTAAGGATGATGTGAAACAACTCCTTGTGGATTTCTATGAGGGGCAAACTTCATTGGAAAGCATTAATGCCTCTTTTATCACACTCATTCCAAAAATTGCAGCTCCTCTGACTCCTGCTGATTTTAGGCATATTTCTTTGCTAAATAGTGTCTTCAAGATTATAACCAAAATTCTGGCAAATAGACTGCAGAAGGTCATTCTTAAGCTTGTTCACAAGAATCAATATGGTTTCCTCAAACAAAGATCTATCCAAGATTGTTTAGGTTGGGAATTTGAATTTCTTGATCAATGCCACAATTCCAAACATGAAATTTTAATTCTTAAGCTTGACTTTGAAAAGTCTTTTGACATAATTGAGCACTCTACAATTATCAATATCCTCAAAGCCAAAGGTTTTGGTGATAAATGGATTTCTTGGATTCAGTTGATTTTTGGTTCAGCTTCTTCCTCTGTTCTTTTAAATGGAGTGCCTAGGAAAAAAAATATTGCAGAAGAGGTGTTAGACAAGGGGATCCTTTATCTCCTCTCCTGTTTGTTTTGGCTGCTGATCTCCTTCAAAGCATCCTCAATAAAGCAATGAATCTTGGTCTTCTTTCTCTTCCCACTGAAGATGTGTTCTGTCCTGATTTCCCTGTGGTGCAGTATGCAGATGACACTTTATTAATCCTTAAAGCTGATTCTGAGCAACTTTTGTGCCTTAAGGCCATTCTTCATACTTTTGCTCTCTCCACTGGACTCAAAGTTATTTATTCTTAATCCAGTATGATGCCAATTAACACGGACTCTGAGAGGCTTGGACACTTTGCTAATACTCTTTCTTGCCTCACTGGCTCATTGCCATTCACCTACCTTGGTCTGCCTTTAAGTATAAATAAGCCTGCAGTGGAACATTTCCTGCCTATTGTTCAGAGAGTTGAGAAAAGGTTGTGTGGGATAGTTGATTTTATTAATTATGGGGGGAAACTATAGATAGTTACATCTGTTTTATCTTCCCTTCCCATATATTACATGAGTTGTTTTGATCTTCCTGTCACTATTAAGGAACAGTTGATTAAATATATGAGGCAATGTCTGTGGAGAAAGAAAACATTTGATGTTCAAGCTAGAGGTAAAGCTCTTGTAGCATGGAAGAAAGTTTGTCGGCCCAAGAACCAGGGGGGATTGGGAGTACTTGACCTTAATGTGCAAAACTCTGCACTTCTTTTGAAGAATTTGGATAAATTTTATAATCACAAGGATATCCCTTGGGTTCACCTTATATGGAACACTTATTACTGTAATGGTAAACTCCCTGGAAGAAGTCTAGAGGGATCCTTTTGGTGGAAAGCTCATCTGAAATTGATTGACATTTTTAAAGGAATTGCAAAGTGCTTGGTAGGAGATGGAAAATCCACCCTTCTCTGGTCTGATATGTGGAATGATGGTTGTCTACAGCATAAGCTTCCTCATCTCCTCTCCTATGCAAAAAAAACCCTCACATCTCTGTCAATGAGTTCCTGGAGGCAGATAATACTCAAGATCATTTTTACCTACCTCTGTCACAGCAAGCTTACTAGGAATATCAAAGTCTTGAGCAAATACTTAATACTGGCAGGGAGGGGGAAGCTGACAACTGGAGTTACATTTGGGGCAGTAATTTTTCAGTCCGAAAGGATTATTCTTCTTTATCTGGTTGCCAACCTATACAGCCCCATTTCTCCTGGTTGTGGAAGTCCTCTTGTCAACAAAAGCACAAATTCTTCTGAAAAGGAAATGTTTTTCTCTGGCATCATATGACTGTGTGTTCCAAGGCTGCATCAGTGAAGAAACCATTCTACATTTATTTTGGGACTGCCCTTTTGCAAGAGCTTGCTGGGCTCAAATCTCGCATGTCCAAGTGGCTGATCAAAATCTTTTTGAAGTTTTAGCCAGTATTAAAAAAGATCTTAAAGTCCCTTTTGCAATATAAATTATTATACTTGGATCTTGGGGCATTTGGATTTGTAGAAACAATGAAATCTTCAACAACAAGCATGCTTCGCTTGAGGAATGGAGAGATGTTGTCGCTCAGGAATTAAGATGGGTCCTGTATAGAATTAAGAAGAAGTATTATTAGGTCCTCAAAGATTGGATTGAAAATAATTTAGACAGGAGATAGCTTCTTAGAATGTTATCCCTCTTTTGAGGTAGATTGAGCTTGTAAATACTTTTTGTAACACTCTATGATATATAAAAACTGCAGTGGGGCACTTTTCCCTACTGTTTTACCCTCAAAAAAAACTATGTGACTCATGGAATCTACTCGGCAAGTTAGTTGGTCGAGGGGGTTTCCAGGCTCCCGTGTGGCTGTACGCTCATCTGGATCCATAGGCAAGAACTCAGGTCCTAGTAGTGGCAAGTATGGGACTGCAAAATCCATAACCCACCGTGGCCTCCCATACAAGCCTTAGCATGTTTAACTTTCATCTCTGATCATACCACGTCATCCTTTCATACTAGGTTCATTCACAGCTCTGATTCATCAACCGGATGGACCAGTGGTAACATCTAAGCATGGCTAATCACAACAGATGTAACAGCTCTAGCAACGCTTCACAAGCCAAACCCTAGTTATGCTAGGAGCGGTGGATCAGGGATTATAGTCTTCAAAGGTAACATAAATAAGATAGGATTAGTTTATCTATTGATAAAAGACTTTAGAATCGTATGCACATGGCAAGAATGTAAATACTTTGAAAACATAGGGTTATATCATGTGTGGGGTTTCGCTTGGCTTTGCTAGTTGGTATCTAGAAATCAGAGCTTCAAACATCTAGTACTTGACTTGATTACAGTTGGTCAAGTATTGGTCTTCGAACTTCGACGGTGTTGACCTCGGTCTTTGATCTCAATCTTGATATCGTATTCTACCAGGAAAGAACCAAACACCAGAAAGAGAGGGAAATAATCAACACATGGCATCTATGCAATGCTCAAACAACGATGATGATATGACAAGTTAGATTACATTGAGATAAACCCCTAAGGCATGCTTGACAATTTAATCGAGCTTCTGAGGGTACAAAACCCTAACTCAGGGAAACCTCGGAGGCATATGAGAGGGGTTATGTTGTTGTTCTAATTAAACTTGCAATTTAAGTTGTTTAACAACGCATGATTTAGCTTAGATAGTTAGATCTCATTTTTCTGAACATTTTGATATATTATTTGTATTTTTCTGACTTATAAATAATTAGATATTGAATTTACAAGTTTTAATCAATTTCTGAAATTAATAAACCAATTTAAATTGATTTATTGCGCCACCATGACATCAACACAGGAGTGGGGTGTTTCTTACTAGGGCTGGGTCTAGCCCCAGTCACTAACTGCTGGGCCCTGGGTTGGGTCAACATGCCACGCTGGAGGAGCTTGGTCAAGGCCCACGTCAGGCACATGCAGGCGCCACGTCGACGCCACATGGGCGCCACGTCGGCGACATGTGAGCTCGCCGGAGAGCGGCCAGACGGTGGCCGGCGACGGCGTAGGATGGCGCAAGCGAGCGAGCTAAATGGGATGTTCGAACAAGCGGAGCAAGGAGAGCATGGCAGAGGCGGCGCCGCCCGCATTTAGTCACCAGAGCATCGACAACGACGACGGCCAATGGCGGCGGCTGCAGGTGCACGACGATAGTGAGCTATGGAGAAAGAGGGAGGAAGGGAAAGGGTCCACAGGGACCGGCGGCTCACCCTGAAGCGGAAGAACGCGATGACGAGGCCAGAGGTGGACGGGGTCGACGGATATGACGACGGCGGTGGTCGTCGGAGATGGAGAAGACGGCATCGATGGCGACGATATGGAGCGACAGGGCTCGATTCCTTTGGCCAGGCGAACAAGGATGACAAGGCAGTCCCGATGGTGTGGTTAACATGGCACGGGGAGGCACGGAACAACGGCGGCGGTTGCTAGAGAGCTATGGTTCAGCCTTGCAGAGAGCGAGCAAGAGAGGGGGCGAGCCCAGGAGAAGTGAGAGGATAGGGAAGAGGGAGAGCGTCGTGGCGATCTTATCCTGGCGTCTAGGGCGGCGGATGCATCACGACGGCCGGCGAAGATCGACGGCGGGCTCTATGGCATGTAGCTGCTTCCTCGTCAGCGAGGAAGACGACGAATAGGGGCGAAGCGGTACCAGGCCGAGGGTGCGCCGCTGCTGGGCCAAGGTGGCCGGCTGCAGGCACGCGCTGAGCGGCAGGGAAAGAGGGAGGAAGTTGGGCTGCGGCCCAGTTATGTTTAGCAGCAGTTTTTATTTGCGAAATCTTTTCATGTTTTTCTATTTTCTCTTTTGTACATTCATTTGTAAATCTGTTTTGTATATTTTCAGAATACAAAACTTTTGTAAACATTTCTGAAATACTGCATGGACCCTTTATAACCATTTGGGTTCCATAGGTTTTGCACTTTTCAAAATTTCAACACCATTTGGAATGTTTCAAATAGGGAGGGGAGATACGGGAATTAGGGTTTGCATATGATTTTCTTCCATGCATTTTATTTAGAAAAGATGATGCTCATGCTATGCACAAATAAAAACCTAATTACTATTTACTAAAAAAGGGCTGTTACAATTCTACCCCCCTTAAAATAATCTCGACCCGAGATTCCTAGGTAGGAAGATAGAAGGAACAGGGTTACACTAAAATTCAACGATCTTCTCGAAGAGGTTGATCCATGCCACCATGACGAATGGACGAAGCGCTTCATAATCTTCGAAGTGGCTGCTCACACTAAAGATGAGAGGGAATGACACAAAACCACGAACTGAGTATCTCATGGTTAACTCATAGATAGATGTTTCACAATCATCTCTAGAGCCAACAAACATGAAACACACTCAGGTAACGGAGGAAACAAAAAGAGATGGTTTTCATGGTGACAGATAATTGGTCTTCATAAGGATTGAGACCATGGAACTTGCAGAACAGTTTTAACTTCAGATGGAAGGAAGCTTCCAACAGAAAGAACTTTGAGAGATAAACCTCCACTAAACAGCTTAATAGAGCTTTCCAGGTGGAAAAGATAGATACCAACAAAAACCAAGATATTGAAGTACTTTTGACACATAAGGGTCACTATTTCATTCAACAGAAGGCTAAGAAAGAAAGGTGTTTTGATGGAGAGGACTCGTAAGAGTCACAAGGAACATATAACAAGAGGATCTTCTGATTACTAAAATCATAATCGCTCTTCGAACATGTTTAAGAAAGCGAGAAGGAAATTCTTTATTCATCCAGAACTATGAAAATCCTTGCCAAAGATCTTGATATCACTTTGCACCGCCAAGATGAAAGTTCTAGAAGATTCCTAATGACACGAGAAGAAAGAAACTTCATTCTCAGACTCCAAGTACTTGGCATAACAAGACGCTTGCCATCATAAAGGGGTCTGGAGGATTGACCGAGGGACATTTAACAACACTTCCTTAAATGTTCTCCTTGATGTTCAAGACACCGATAGCAGGCTACTGGCAGGACTTTAACCAGTCATCAAGTAAAGGTCAAACTTCGGATACAAAGGAAACCATAAGATCAACTCCTATGATAAATCATAGAAGACGCCTAACGAGGAATGGTTGTTACTGCTGATTCAAGATAGGGTGACAATAGGTCTTCCAGCTAATTGTGCCAACCATTACACCAATCTTTCCAGACTTACAAAGAGACCTACGTCAAAACCTTGAGGAACACCAATCATTATTGTTGCTTGAGATTCAACTTTGATTAAGTTGAGAGATACTTCAGACTCAGCTTGTCCGAAAAGAAAGTTTGCAACATTTACACGGAGGTAAAGTCACTAGATTCTCAAGACATGGACTACAAGGTCAAGCTCCAAAAGATGATCTAGGTTGCAAAACCCATGTATTATCAAGTATCAAAATATAATTGCATCTACATGAATTGTGTACAACAATTAGAACTGAATCCTTTTCGGGAAACATTTAGGAGGATATCAAAGTTTTGTTGGACTTCTTGTCTTTCATAACAAATCAGTCAGTGGCTTGATATGTTTGGAGGATCTTCTCAAGATATGAAGGTATCAACCTTCCATATCAAGAATTCTTCGCACATGCTTGACTAACTTGGAAATGATTCCCGAGAAAACAAAGACAACTCTACTCCAATCCACGACGACATCTTTCAACATTTGCACGTGAACCGGAGAGGGTTATTTCTAACATCCAGAACACATACTTTGAGAGAACACAAAGATGGTTCTCAAAAGTTTCCAACATTAATGCCAAATGTTCTGTATGAATCTGGTATAACATGGAGAAGTTAAGAAGGTTATCGATGGGCTCAATAACAAACTTATCTGTACACTCCAAGAGGATGGACTCATGTGTTGTATAAACGGAGGATATACATTGGTCAGAACAAAGAACATGAACATGTACCTAGGTGAAACATCACAAGTAGATACACCATCAAGATTATCCTTGGAACTGAGTTTGATTTGACGATAAACCAAATCAAATCAAAGGCGGTCATGATAACATATCCACAAAGGAATTATTATCCTGCTTCAACACGAACAGAACTAGACATCCCTTTATGGAGGAACGAAGTTGAATCGAACTTTTGTCTTACAACTCTCCAAGTTGTTGTTTAAGCTCAACCAACTTGTTCAGGGGTATCTAGTACGGATCCTTGGAGAAAGATAAGTTCATAGAACTTGCTTTCTCAAGAACTTGACAACACGGTCATGTGGCGACATGGGGATACGTCTAGTAGACATCTAGAATATCACGAACCACCAATATGTCACTTAGCTCCGGAGGAAACTTGCTTTGTAAGGCAAGAAGACGTAGTCTCAGAGTTTCGGCACGAGCCTAACTCTTTGACTGAAGAGGGTGCACTAGAATAACGGACTTGGTAGCACAATCAAACTTTGCTTAGTGATAGAGTTAACCATCACGCTAAGAATGATACAAATGTCCTTTGAGTTCAAAGCAATGACAACTGCTAAGAGTCTCTGATAACCACATTATTACGCACTCACAACATTCCTGAGCGTGAACAACTCAGAGGAAAGGTGGGTAAATATGTGTAAAAGCATCACTTTATTAAGAGGGTCATGAGACTCAGCACGACCTCTTAGTATATAAAAGGTGTGATACCTTAAGGTAGAACAGAACATAAGCTAATCAATGGTTATTGATTTGCGGATTACAACACTTTGACCTGGTCTTAGAAATGACGAGGTACTGGAGTTTATTTCTCCTGACATCCCAAAATGTTTTGTCATGACGGACCACAAGGGTATCTTGCATTGAAAGACACCAATGCACATCTACTACTTGGCTACCAACTGGTAGGCAATGGTCGGAATGCAATAAGGTAAGGAACATACTCAGAATAGAATGCCTAAATGTAGATGCATGAGCCAACAACCTTCCGAAGACCGATACAGAAAAGGAAAGTGTGACAGAGTCACGAATATGGATGTGAGTCTCGCAAAGAGCACCCCTGTCGTGATCTATTTGGTTCCATTAAAGAACATCTACCATAGCTAGTGGTAGGGAGAGTCCTTTATCGTCACTGTTCAATAGAGGCAATATCCACAAGCTTGAAGGCTATACTGGAAGGTACTAGCCATCCTGAAGTAATGTGTGAACATTAACGACAGGGGTCAACAATGGATCTTGGGTTAAAGGTCAGCTTCATGTACAAGATTCACAAAACAAGAATCCAGCACAATCGGGGATCTTAGGTTCAAGTCTGAGGGTTAAAATCCAAAGGAAGGAGTAACTACTACTTGAGTGAAAAATCATACACTAGAAGGTAGTAATCACGAGGTAGCTTACAAAAGAAGAAACAACTTCGGAACTGCCCAAACAAATGAAAAGGAGGTACACGAGGCGAAAGGAAACCTCGAGACCTAGAACAGAACACTGTGGAACCATAAACATGATGTTGTGGTCCCATAAAATAGAGAGATTATGATAGAAAGAAATATCTCATATGAAATAGAACAAGGGAGTCAAGGAACACACACAACTGACTCTTGAGAACTCAACACTAGGTCAAAGGGGTGAGAACCGACATGCCTGATAAGGCACCTAAGTTTTTAAAGACTCGACGAGATAGCAAAACTTTTCCAAATCAACACAAGGTAAGATGACCCAGAGTTAGAGCGAAACTGGATAAGGAGAAAAAGTAGCATACCAGAGTTTTCACACATAATTTTCATCTTTGAAAATAGTTTTCAAAAATACTATACTCAACATTGACAAATAGAAAGGTTTCCTACAGTCGGTACTGCTCTGATACCAAAACCTGTGACACCCCCGGGATTAGGGCTAGACAAATTTCAGACCTCTGTCTGATATAAGCCTAACCTAAATCTCGAAAGCATACAGAGGGAGAATTGATAACACAACAGTGACCCTACGACACAAAAAATATAATAGCAAGCTCATAGCTTAGCGAATAACCAAAATATTACAAGCATAGGTCACTGACCACAAACATCAAACAACGGAAGGCAAATTATGCTATTAAGTATAGAAAACTTAACAAATGGCCTAAGAGACCCAGAGCATAATGATAACGTCCAATCGATAGATCCTAGACTGCCGACTGGGAACCCCAAGCTACTCGTCGATGTCGATGCCGTAAAGAACTCATCTTCTATGGTAACACTTACTCTGCTGCAAAAGAGTCAACAAAGCAAGGGTGAGTACAGGGTGTACTCCTCAAGACTTATGGCTAGTGGATTTGTTTTGCATAAAGCCAACTTTGTTTGTGAGACAAGAGGAAGAAGAATCTTGGCTAATCAGAATATTTTAAAAGGGGATAAGGGAGCGGTATCTCCAACTTTGATCATCTTTTTATATCCACCGAATCATCATCAGCTGAACCTATCTAGGATCACCCCCTCGTACACATGAGGAAGCATCCTTAAGAAAACATTGATTACCAAGTTCTAGGATTAGGTTCAAGTTCTCTATGATATTATAATCTGGTCACCAAGTTTGAACAATAACCGTGGACACGGCTTTTTGAAAAGATTTAACCCTGCAGGGGTGTACAACTTTACCCACATGTACCAACCGAGTCTTAATGCCAAGCTATAAGCCCTCTTCCTTGGAAGGCCGGCAGAGAGTGGTTGACCACGAGCTTTACCTTGATTTCTCTAAGACCATGAGTCACGCACTAGGGAGATGCCGCCGTAACGGGTCGAGTCCCGAAGTCGGTCCCTAATGATGTGAATAGGGTTTGATATTATGGATGCTGGGCATCTCCCATTCCCTGCCACGCTTACCTACCTGTATGAATGCACCTCCTTCACCTCCATTCAAGAACAACCAAGATGCGTATGTCAAATGGAAAGCCCGAACTATGTGACTCATGGAATCTACTCGGCAAGTTAGTTGGCCGAGGGGGTTTCCAGGCCCCGGTGTGGCTGTACGCTCGTCTTGGTCCATAGGCAAGGACTCAGGTCCTAGTAGTGGCAAGTATGGGACTGCAAAAACCACAACCCACCGTGTCCTCCCATACAAGCCTTAGAATGTTTAACTTTCATCTCTGATCATACCACATCATCCTGTCATACTAGGTTCATTCACAGATCCGATTCATCAACCAGATGGACCAGGGGTAACATCTAAGCATGGCTAAGCACAGCAGATGTAACAGCTCTAGCAACACTTCACAAGCCAAGCCCTAGTTATGCTAGGAGCGGTGGGTCAGGGATTATAGTCTTCAAAGGTAACATGCATAAGATATGATTACTCTATCTATCGATAAAAGACTTTAGAATCGTATGCACATGGAAATAATGTAAATACTTTGAAAACATAGGGTTATATCATGTGTGGGGTTTCGCTTGCCTTTGCTAGTTGGTATCCAGAAATCAGAGCTTCGGACATCTGGTACTTGACTTGATCTCGGTGTTGGTCTTCGAGCTTCGACGGTGTTGATCTCGGTCTTCGATCTCGATCTTGATATCGTATTCTACCAGGAAAGAACCAAACACTGGAAAGAGAGGGAAACAATCAACACATGGCATCGATGCAATGATCAAACAATGATGATGATATGACAAGTTAGATTGCATTGAGATAAACCCCTAAGGCATGCTTGACAATTTAATCGAGCTCCTGAGGGCACAAAACCCTAACTCAAGGAAACCTCGGAGGCATAAGAGAGGGGTTATGTTGTTGTTATAATTAAACTTGCAACTTAAGTTGTTTAACAATGCATGATTATAGCTTAGATAGTTAGATCTCATTTTTCTGAACATTTTGATATATTATTTGTATTTTTCTGACTTATAAATAATTAGATATTGAATTTACAAGTTTTAATCAATTTCTGAAATTAATAAACCAATTTAAATTGATTTATTGCGCCACCATGACATCAGCACAGGAGTGGGGCGTTTGTTACTGGGGCTGGGTCTAGCCCAGTCACTGTGTCACATCCCAAGATTTTCCAAATCTTGTAAATGTGAAAATAAATGAATAAAATAAAACTTTGTTTGATTTCCAGGGCCAGAAGAAACTTTTTGAATTTAAATGGAACCTCAAACCCATTTGAATTAAATAAAATCCTAAAGGAATTTAATGAGTTAAACATTTAATTAAAGGAAATTAAATTTTTTTTGGAATTACTATTTTGGAATCATTTAATAAAAGATTTGGTACTCAAAAGAAAAGATGAGTTTATAAATAAAGAATATTTTATAAAGCCAAATTAAAACCTTGGCCAAGCTTTTTAATTAAAATTTTTTATTTTAATTAAAATTAGCAAAGATTTGTTTAAATAAAATAATAAGGATTTAATATCCAACTTTATTTAAATAAAAGGTTTTACCAATTTAATTGAAACATCAAAACTTATTAAAATTATTTAAAATAAGTTTTTCCAAATATTCTATATTCTCCAATAAAACCTACTAAAAGTGTTTTGGCTTTATTTTAGATTTCAAAATAAATATCTCAATAAAACAAATCCTATTTGAATTAATAATGAAAGTCTATTTTATTTAATTATTAATGGACCCTAAAATAAAAGATTATTTTATTTTAAACAAGTTTTCCAAATATTCTTTATTTCCAAATAAAATCTACTGATTGGATTGAAAGTATTTGGAGTTCAAATGAAGATTTTATTAAATAAACCAAACCCTATTTTATTAATAAACCATGGACCATTTTACTTAATTAATAAATAGAACCTAAAGAGATTTAAAATATTATTTTTATTTTGGATTTTGGTTCATGTTACTAAACAGAACTAATTTCAATATTACAAAGTTTGAGTATTGTTTGAATTGATTTGAACCTTGATTGATTGTATTGAAATTCAAAACAGGAAATAAATTAGAAAAGGGAAAAAGATTCAAAAACAGAAAAAAAATATGAAATGGATCTGGCCCAGCTGCCCCAGCCCAACAGCCCACTCGCAGCCCACCTCCTCTTATTTCCCGAACCGTTTTTCTCACTCAATCTCGCACCCGCTAAGCAGCTGACCGGTGGA
This sequence comes from Avena atlantica, assembly GCA_910589765.1. NCBI lineage: Eukaryota > Viridiplantae > Streptophyta > Magnoliopsida > Poales > Poaceae > Avena > Avena atlantica. The sequence continues at coordinate 41,846,506 of OU342736.1, read as the reverse complement.
CCTCCTGCTCGTTTCTTTTCCCACTGACCGGTGGACCCCACCTCTACTGCTCATCGTCCACACCCGCGCGACCCTGTCACCCCCAAACCTCGCTGCCGTTGCTTCCTTTGAATGCCGCGTTCAATTCACAGTAAAGCCGTGCGTTAATCTCGCCGTGACTGCACGATATTAAACGCCTGCATCCTCCCCTCCCTTTCCCTCTGTCGCCATTCCCTCTCTGCCCCGAGGCTGCCCCAATTTGACTCGACACACTCCCAGCTCCGACCACCGTCTCCGACCGATTCCGGCCAAACCACATCACCCCGAGCCTCCCTGAGCACGCTAGCAACTTCCCCACTCCCAGACGCACCTCCCAGCACTTTTAGTTCGACCGCGGGCGCCCCGAAGCGTCGGCTTTGACAAGCTCCGACAGTGCCGCCGACTGTTCCTCCTCCGACGACGTTTACCAGGTGAACCAGACCGCCCCTTCACTTCTCGATCACGCACATAGCATTGTCTTGATCCTGCGCATCTGACCGCGCCTTCATTTTGCCATAGGGCGAACTCCAGCGACGTCCTCGACCTCGACCAGAGCCACCCGCCGCCAGAACCAACTCCGGCGAAGAATTTTGCCCGTCCCCGTGCGCCCCTCCACCAACCAAGAGCACGTTGAGTATCAGTGCTGCATTGCGAACCTGGTGAGCCCCTCCTCCCTCTCCCTCTCTTCCTAGAATAGCCGGACCGCCACTGCCTGGCCGTCGCCGCCGAGCGCCGCCAGACTTTGGCAAGCGTGTTAGTGACCGTAGGATCTGGATCTGACGGATACGATAGAATGTTAGCGAAGGGGTAAGTGATGATTCTGAGCCACATGATTTACATTTGATCCAACGCTCTACAGAGCGCGATCCGCGCGAAGCGGTATCGTCCAATGAAATCACGCCGCGTGTCACTGTTCTGTTTAAAAACAGATTTGAAAATAGAATTATTTGCAAACTTCAAACCTCTGTAACTTTCAAACCACACATCCAAAAATTACAAATTTTATGTCGTTGGATTCAGGAGAGAAAACCCTAGCCAACCATGCCCTTACTTTAGCAGATAGTATCTGTTAGCTTGTTAGAATTTGCAGAGACATTTGTATGCTTGTTAAGGATGTAAAAATTGTTTAAAATTGAAATTAGAGTTAAAATCTTTGGCAATTGGATTGATTTGAACTTACTGACCCTAGGAACCAACCCATGGTTTTGAAAATGAAATTGGAAAAAAATTTAGAATGGATTAAGTGAATTAGTCTATTTTTAGCTAAATAAAGATAATGGTTTTATTATGAAAAAGGATTTTGGAATAAAAAACTTGGGAAAATATGTTGATTCAAAGCTACTGACCCAAAACAACAAATATTGAGAGTTAGAAACTTTTGGTGAAGACTTAAAGGTTTTAGATTTAATAAAACTATTTTCCACCACATAAAATGTAAAATGGATTTAATATAGATTTTGAGCAAAACCCCCTAACTAATGACTTTTCCATTTTGGTAAATGACCAATTTGGACCTTACAAAGTTTAGAAACCTAGTGGAGACCATCCTTACAATAGAACCATCCTTTACATACTTATACATGACTTAGATTCCAATGCCTTGTGAGTATGAAATTGTTTGTTTGACTTGGGTTTGGAATGTTAGTTGATTTTGTGTTTGCTTGATTGATTATAGTGAAATTAGCAAAGTGAGAGACTAGCAAGATCAAGGAGTGAACCACCCTTCCCTACCAAAAAGGCAAGTGACACTATCATCAAAATTCCTACTATTTTCATTATACTTAGTGGATTTTGAAACATGCATCAAAATACTTTTTATACTTAAGCTATGCTAATCCTAATAGGATTCCCTATACACTCCTTAGTGAAAATAATGTAGTTGTACATGCTTAGCCATGCTTTACTTTGAAAAGAGATACATGTTGAGATTTTACAAAGGTTGAGAAAAGGACTTGTGTTTTACATAATAAAACAAGGACTCAATGAACCACCTAGGTGGTGGACACTTTAAGTTTTGGAGAAGGTGGCAACAAAAGGGATCATGTCTATGGGAATCACTTTGTGTTGTGCTCCAAAAGAAAACCACCTAGGAAACTTAGAGATTGAACATGTTTCTCCAATTGTGGCTTTCGTGTGCAACCACATGCTATTATGGCTCTGGCTTGGTCAACTACATTGGGAAGACCCATGCACTGTCTTCAGTTAACCGGACATGGAGATCTGGAATGCTTCATGGGTGCTGAAGGCAAGCTAGCAATGGTGTATGGGAGGACCCTTTGGAAAGACTTCGTCACATTCTCAATCTGCCAGTACTCCATCTTGGTGAGCACTAATCCAGTAGGCCACTGGTGGCAGAAGGATGGGATTGTGACATGTGGGTAAAGTGTACTCCTTCTGCAGAAGTCAATAAAATCTAAGTACTTAGCCGTGTCCCCGGTTATGGACAATACTGAGCAACTAAAGTTTGAACTATGGGAGATCTCGACATTCCAACTTCTAAAATAAAAACTTGATGCCCTTGTGTGTCTACCAAGGAATTCAAAGAGATTTTTTAAGATTGATGCACTTGGGGTTACCAAGGTGCTCAAGAGATTTTGATGAAAACATGAACACTTGGGTTACCAAGGAACTTATGAGAATTTGATAAAACTTGTTGCACTTGGGGTTACCAAGTGGCTCAAGAAATTTCTGACAAGGACTTGAACACTTGAGTTTCTACCAAGGAGTTCAAGGAACTTGGAAAAGAGATTTGACAAAATACCAAAACCATTTTGAAAAGATAGGATAAATTTTGCTTTATGCAAATAAGCCTTAAACTCTACTTAGCCAAATTTGCATGTAATGATAGGATCCACTCATATTATACATAGTAGTGAAACTTGCCAATACAATTCAAATGTATTGACCCTTGCTGCTGTAACTTGTAATGTTGCAGGTTTGATTGATTTTAGTGAAGATTGTTTGATTTGGATTACAAAGTCTACAACCAACATCTGCATGTGGCTCTTTGAAGATGAAGGACCCATGATTATAGTTATTTCCGCTGCAATTTAATGTAATAGCCAAATGAGCTATGTAATAAAAATTATGTTATTCCTGGTTATAAAGTTATGTTATGACCTTTGTATCTTGATATTACATCTTAACTGTGGATGCTAGCTATTGATCCAGGGACTAGCATTGTAAAACACAGGAGGAATCTACCTTACCAGGTTGAGACCTCTACAGATGGTATCACAGCATTGTGTTGCCTGTAGGATTTGTAAACCCTAGGATTGGACAAAAACCCTTAGAAAAATAGGAGTTGTATTTCTTCCAAAAACTTATTTACAAAAACACTTGTAAACTCTTCCCTCAACCATTTTGGTTTCAACTCTACATCTCTTCTATTCTAACTTGATGGAAAAACCAACCCCATGGCCAAAGACTACACCATATGCAAAGGACTTCTTCAACTTCTTCAACTCTAATGACTTCAACATCTTCAACTCTAATGACTTCAACATCTTCAGCATAATCACCAAGGACTTCCAACATGGATATCACCAAGGACTACAAGTGAAACAAGGAAATCTTGCTTAAGATTTAGAGACTGAGGGAATGCAAAATAAGAAGGAGCCATCAACAACTTTGAAGTATTGTGACCAAGAGCTTTTCCCAAGGAAACCATGATCTCATACAAGAAGAATCAACCAAAGAAGGATGGGAAGATCACAAGTGAATCATATAGATGGACCACCATATTTTAGTTAAGTCAAAACACACCAACTTATGTGGTGTAACAAAAGTATTTTTGTTGCCTAAGTGTGTACTTGAACTTTGTTGTTGAGTGAAAAATTGTTTGTGATTGCATGTACATTGCTTGTGTGAATTGTGATGTGTGTGATTAGAAATAATTCCTTAGAAATATCTTGCCTATTCTAATCTCCCTTCAACCCAAACAGATGACTACTCCAAAAGACTCCAAGGTTGATGACACCAACACCAACCAAGCTGACAGCATGAAAGAGCTCATAGCAACCCAACACCAGTTGAACCAACTGACAGCTCAGTTCATAGCCAACAATAGTGATAAAGATCCAGCACTACAAAGGTTTTTGGAGGAACAATCCCAACTGATGCTTAAGGTGACCAATCAAATGATCAGCATGGAAGAAAACTACCCCAAAGGAGTTTATGATAACAAAGATGACAGGAATGTTGTTCTAGATGGAGCCCCAGCTTGCATTATTTGTGGAGACAAGGATCATATTTCCAAGGAGCATGAAGGTCAATGCCCTAACTGTGAAGAAAATCATCCTGTTGGACAATGTCCTACCTCTCAAGCTACTTGTTATCTTTGTGAAGGAAACGACCATGTCCCTATCCAATGCCCCATCTATGCCATTGTTGAACAAAGGAAACAAGAAGGATCCAAGTATGCCAAAAATGTTGATGGCAAAGGAAAAGGACCACTTATACCTCCAAACAAGACAACCCAGTTCAAAGGATCAAAGAAACCCAAGAAACCAAGACCAGACATGAACCTTGTGCAATGTCGTAAATGTAAAGAAATGGGACACTATTCCAGTGAGTGCCCAGAGAACAAGAAGAATAAAGAGATTGGCCAAGTAGTGTGCAACAACTGCAGAGAGCTAGGACACTATGTAGAAACTTGTCCCCAAGAGCTACGTGAAGAACTCAAGGACATCCACTGTTTCAATTGCAAGGAACCAGGACATTATGCAAGCAACTGTCCAGAAAAGATGAAGAACAAGTTGAACAAGCCCATGGAGAAACTCAACCTTGGCCCATGAGTCAAATATGGAAACCAAGGACACCATGCAAATGTTTGCTTAGAGAAATTTTCCCAGGATCCCAAGAAGGACAATATGTAATTTTTGTTTGAAAAATTTTAAGGGTGGTAGTACCCTAGTTGTTTTGAACTTGCTTGTAACCTAGCCTTCCCAAATCTCGGGACGAGATTTATTTTAAGGGTGGTAGCCTGTCACATCCCAAGATTTTCCAAATCTTGTAAATGTGAAAATAAATGAATAAAATAAAACTTTGTTTGATTTCCAGGGCCAGAAGAAACTTTTTGAATTTAAATGGAACCTCAAACCCATTTGAATTAAATAAAATCCTAAAGGAATTTAATGCGTTAAACATTTAATTAAAGTAAATTAAAAATGTTTTGGAATTACTATTTTGGAATCATTTAATAAAAGATTTGGTATTCAAAAGAAAAGATGAGTTTATAAATAAAGAATATTTTATAAAGCCAAATTAAAACCTTGGCCAAGCTTTTTATTTAAAACATTTTATTTTAATTAAAATTAGCAAAGATTTGTTTAAATAAAATAATAAGGATTTAATATCCAACTTTATTTAAATAAAAGGTTTTACCAATTTAATTGAAACATCAAAACTTATTAAAATTATTTAAAATAAGTTTTTCCAAATATTCTATATTCTCCAATAAAACCTACTAAAAGTGTTTTGGCTTTATTTTAGATTTCAAAATAAATATCTCAATAAAACAAATCCTATTTGAATTAATAATGAAAGTCTATTTTATTTAATTATTAATGGACCCTAAAATAAAAGATTATTTTATTTTAAACAAGTTTTCCAAATATTCTTTATTTCCAAATAAAATCTACTGATTGGATTGAAAGTATTTGGAGTTCAAATGAAGATTTTATTAAATAAACCAAACCCTATTTTATTAATAAACCATGGACCATTTTACTTAATTAATGAATAGAACCTAAAGAGATTTAAAATATTATTTTTATTTTGGATTTTGGTTCATGTTACTAAACAGAACTAATTTCAATATTACAAAGTTTGAGTGTTGTTTGAATTGATTTGAACCATGATTGATTGTATTGAAATTCAAAAAAGGAAATAAATTAGAAAAAGGAAAAAGATTCAGAAACAGAAAAAAAATATGAAATGGATCTGGCCCAGCTGCCCCAGCCCAACAGCCCACTCGCAGCCCACCTCCTCTTATTTCCTGAACCGTTTTTCTCACTCAATCTCGCACCCGCTAAGCAGCTGACCGGTGGACCTCCTCCTCTTTTCTTTTCCCACTGACCGGTGGACCCCACCTCTACTGCTCATCGTCCACACCCGCGCGACCCTGTCACCCCCAAACCTCGCTGTTGTTGCTGCCTTTGAATGCCGCGTTCAATTCACAGTAAAGCCGTGCGTTAATCTCGCCGTGACTGCACGATATTAAACGCCTGCATCCTCCCCTCCCTTTCCCTCTGTCGCCATTCCCTCTCTGCCCCGAGGCTGCCCCAATTGGACTCGACACACTCCCAGCTCCGACCACCGTCTCCGACCGATTCCGGCCAAACCACATCACCCCGAGCCTCCCTGAGCATGCTAGCAACTTCCCCACTCCCAGACGCACCTCCCAGCACTTTTAGTTCGACCGCGGGCGCCCCGAAGCGTCAGCTTTGACAAGCTCCGACAGTGCCGCCGACTGTTCCTCCTCCGACGACGTTTACCAGGTGAACCAGACCGCCCCTTCACTTCTCGATCACGCACATAGCATTGTCTTGATCCTGCGCATCTGACCGCGCCTTCATTTTGCCATAGGGCGAACTCCAGCGACGTCCTCGACCTCGACCAGAGCCACCCGCCGCCAGAACCAACTCCGGCGAAGAATTTTGCCCGTCCCCGTGCGCCCCTCCACCAACCAAGAGCACGTTGAGTATCAGTGCTGCATTGCGAACCTGGTGAGCCCCTCCTCCCTCTCCCTCTCTTCCTAGAATAGCCGGACCGCCACTGCCTGGCCGTCGCCGCCGAGCGCCGCCAGACTTTGGCAAGCGTGTTAGTGACCGTAGGATCTGGATCTGACGGATACGATAGAATGTTAGCGAAGGGGTAAGTGATGATTCTGAGCCACACGATTTACATTTGATCCAACGCTCTACAGAGCGCGGTCCGCGCGAAGCGGTATCGTCCAATGAAATCACGCCGCGTGTCACTATTCTTTTTAAAAACAGATTTGAAAACAGAATTATTTGCAAACTTCAAACCTCTATAACTTTCAAACCACGCATCCAAAAATTACAAATTTTATGTCGTTGGATTCAGGAGAGAAAACCCTAGCCAACCGTGCCCTTAGTTTAGCAGATAGTATCTGTTAGCTTGTTAGAATTTGCAGAGACATTTGTATGCTTGTTAAGGATGTAAAAATTGTTTAAAATTGAAATTAGAGTTAAAATCTTTGGCAATTGGATTGATTTGATCTTACTGACCCTAGGAACCAACCCATGGTTTTGAAAATGAAATTGGAAAAAAATTTAGAATGGATTAAGTGAATTAGTCTATTTTTAGCTAAATAAAGATAATGGTTTTATTATGAAAAAGGATTTTGGAATAAAAACCTTGGGAAAATATGTTGATTCAAAGCTACTGACCCAAAACAACAAATATTGAGAGTTAGAAACTTTTGGTGAAGACTTAAAGGTTTTAGATTTAATAAAACTATTTTCCACCACATAAAATGTAAAATGGATTTAATATAGATTTTGAGCAAAACCCCCTAACTAATGACTATGCCATTTTGGTAAATGACCAATTTGGACCTTACAAAGTTTAGAAACCTAGTGGAGACCATCCTTACAATAGAACCATCCTTTACATACTTATGCATGACTTAGATTCCAATGCCTTGTGAGTATGAAATTGTTTGTTTGACTTGGGTTTGGAATGTTAGTTGATTTTGTGTTTGCTTGATTGATTATAGTGAAATTAGCAAAGTGAGAGATTAGCAAGATCAAGGAGTGAACCACCCTTCCCTACCAAAAAGGCAAGTGACACTATCATCAAAATTCCTACTATTTTCATTATACTTAGTGGATTTTGAAACATGCATCAAAATACTTTTTATACTTAAGCTATGCTAATCCTAATAGGATTCCCTATACACTCCTTAGTGAAAATAATGTAGTTGTACATGCTTAGCCATGCTTTATTTTGAAAAGAGATACATGTTGAGATTTTACAAAGGTTGAGAAAAGGACTTGTGTTTTACATAATAAAACAAGGACTCAATGAACCACCTAGGTGGTGGACACTTTAAGTTTTGGAGAAGGTGGCAACAAAAGGGACCATGTCTATGGGAATCACTTTGTGTTGTGCTCCAAAAGAAAACCACCTAGGAAACTTAGAGATTGAACATGTTTCTCCAATTGTGGCTTTCGTGTGCAACCACATGCTATTATGGCTCTGGCTTGGTCAACTACATTGGGAAGACCCATGCACTGTCTTCAGTTAACCAGACATGGGGATCTGGAATGCTTCATGGGTGCTGAAGGCAAGCTAGCAATGGTGTATGGGAGGACCCTTTGGAAAGACTTTGTCACATTCTCAATCTGCCAGTACTCCATCTTGGTGAGCACTAATCCAGTAGGCCACTGGTGGCAGAAGGATGGGATTGTGACATGTGGGTAAAATGTACTCCTTCTGTAGAAGTCAATAAAATCTAAGTACATAGCCGTGTCCCCGGTTATGGACAATACTGAGCAACTAAAGTTTGAACTATGGGAGATCTCGACATTCCAACTTCTAAAATAAAAACTTGATGCCCTTGTGTGTCTACCAAGGAATTCAAAGAGATTTTTTAAGCTTGATGCACTTGGGGTTACCAAGGTGCTCAAGAGATTTTGATGAAAACATGAACACTTGGGGTTACCAAGGAACTCATGAGAATTTGATAAAACTTGTTGCACTTGGGGTTACCAAGTGGCTCAAGAAATTTCTGACAAGGACTTGAACACTTGAGTTTCTACCAAGGAGTTCAAGGAACTTGGAAAAGAGATTTGACAAAATATCAAAACCATTTTGAAAAGATAGGATAAATTTTGCTTTATGAAATAAGCCTTAAACTCTACTTAGCCAAATTTGCATGTAATGATAGGATCCACTCATATTATACATAGTAGTGAAACTTGCCAATACAATTCAAATGTATTGACCCTTGCGGCTGTAACTTGTAATGTTGCAGGTTTGATTGATTTTAGTGAAGATTGTTTGATTTGGATTACAAAGTCTACAACCAATATCTGCCTGTGGCTCTTTGAAGATGAAGGACCCATGATTATAGTTATTTCCGCTGCAATGTAATGTAATAGCCAAATGAGCTATGTAATAAAAATTATGTTATTCCTGGTTATAAAGTTATGTTATGACCTTTGTATCTTGATATTACATCTTAACTGTGGATGCTAGCTATTGATCCAGGGACTAGCATTGTAAAACACAGGAGGAATCTACCTTACCAGGTTGAGACCTCTACACACTGACTGCTGGGCCCTGGGTTGGGTCAAGCCCACGTCAGGCACACGCAGGCGCCACATCGGCGACACGTGAGCATGCAGGAGAGCTGCCAGACGGTGGCCGGTGATGGCGTAGGAGGGCGAAAGTGAGCGAGCTAAATGGGATGTTCGAACAAGCGGAGCAAGGAGAGAATGGCAGAGGCGGCGCCGCCCGGATTTGGTCACCGAAGCATCGACAACGACGACGGCCAACGGCGGCGGATGCAGGTGCACGACGATAGTGAGCTACGGAGCAAGAGGGAGGAAGGGAAAGGGTCCACAGGGACCGGCGGCTCACCTTGAAGAGGAAGAACATGATGACAAGGCCAGAGGTGGACGGCGTCGACGGAGATGGCGACAGCGGTGGTCGTTGGTGGTGGAGAAGACGCCGTCGATGGCGATGATATGGAGCGCCAGGGCTCGATTCCTTTGGCCAGGCGAACAAAACTTTTGTAAACATTTCTGAAATACTGCATGGACCATTTATAACCCTTTGGGTTCCATAGGTTTTGCACTTTTCAAAATTGCAACACCATTTGGAATGTTTCAAATAGGAAGGGGAGATAGGGGAATTAGGGTTTGCATATGATTTTCTTCCATGCATTTTATTTAGAAAATATGTTGCTCATGCTATGCACAAATCAAACCCTAATTACTATTTACTAAAACAAGGGTTGTTACATAGTGGCTCTGCTATTCAAGCTCAGGGTAGTCTGACTCGAATCCCCGATGATGTTAAGCAAAATGTGGTTCGTCATCTGCACCATGCTTCTGCAGCGCAACCTCCTCGAAGGAGTGCCCATTTTCCTATGGTGCAAGACCCTGTGGTGGATGCATGTCATGCTTCCATTGCTAGAACTGCTGCTGTTCTGCAAACGAAGGCTTCGGGTGGCCGCACCGCTGTTGTGGAATCTATTGGTGTTGTTGCTCAGCCTACTACTGAACCAATCCCTTGTTCTGTTGTGCAAACTAAGGCTTTGGGAGGCTGCACTGCTGTTGTGGAATCTTCTAGTATTGTTGCTCAGCCTGCTACTGACCCAATCCCTATTGCTGTTGTACAAACTATGGCTTCAGGAGGCCGCCCCGCTATTGTGGAATCTGCTGGTGTTGTTGCTCGACATGCTACTGAACCAATCCCTACTTCTGTTGTGCAAACTAAGGCTTCAGGAGGCCCCTCCACTGTTGCCAGAACTGCTGGTGTTGTTGCTCAGCCTGCTACTGACCCAATCCATGCTGGTGTTTCAAGAGCTAATGTCTTGGGCGCTGGTCCTCCTCGAACCTATGGTGAAGTTCAGCGTGCTGCTGCTATTGCTGCCGTCGAGGCTCAACGAATACCAGTTGTTGAGGAACAAGCCCATGGTATAGACTCTGATACTGTCATCGAACCTCTCGGTGGTCTTGGTCCTAAGGAAACTAGAGATGGCAAGGTACACTTTCGTATCGGTGTCGAGAAGTTCACTGCAAAATTAGATGATCACACAGAAAAATTGTCGACGACATTGATGTATCCGTTGGCACATACGATCCTGAAGTGGTACAGATATCTGAGCTGATAGTAGCGTTACATGAGAAGGTGGAGTGGGGGTCCTCCCAGGAAGCACATTTGGCATTTTTTGCTTACAACAGCAAAAAGGCTATAGAATTAAAAGTTGACAGTGATTTAGCCATACCAATAAGTAGGATGAGTCGAACTATATGGGAAGTGTACCTGTTCATGCGCCTGCTAATGGTTGGACATGAATTTGAGGTTAGCAATGATAAAGACAAACTTGTAGAAAACATGATTGACCTGATGGAGGACCTCGCTCGACATGGTTCGAGTGACAGTAGCTTCGAACAGAGGAGAGACTTACAAGGGAGCAACATAAAGAGGAGCAGGAAGAGCATCCCCAGAAAGAGCACCCTGAGGAAGGGCATAACCAAGCAGACCATGCCAGAGAAGAGGACACCCAGGAGTTTCATGAAAAAGGGAACCATGCCGTAGAGTACACCCCTGATATCCGGTCATAAAGCAACACCGAACAGTAGCAGCAAAAAAGATAAGAGGGCCATACTAGTGGTGAACTAGATGGTGAACACACCTAGGAGAAGCATAAAAAAGGCTAGGGTGGCTCGCACGGAGGGTACCACACCCAATAGTAGCGGCTAAAAGGCTAGCTTGAAGAGGAACACGCCGCAGAGGTCCGGCAATAATGCCGGCGCGAAGGAGAACACACCCAATAGTGGCGGCAAAAATGCTAGCTTGATGGGGAACACGCTGCAGAGGTCCGGCAATAATGCCGGCGGGAAGGAGAAAACACCCAATAGTGGCAGCAAAAGGGCTAATTCGAAGGGGAACACGCCGCAGAGGTGAGGCAATGATGCCGGCACACATGAGCCAACACCCGTGAGGAGAAACATGAAGGAGATCACACCGAGGAGTAGTAGCAAAAAGGTTAGTTCGGTGAGGAACTCAATGCAAAGGTCAAGCCCTAATGGGGCTACCATCACAAATGATACCATCAGGAAGGATTCCATCAGGAAGGAGGATGTACACAAGAAGAGCAAGAGGGTTCTGTACAGTCGAGATGAAATATAATCTGATTACTGTTTGTCTGCCGACGAACATGTGACGCATGACAGTGTAAGACCACCCCCTGTTGTTGCAGAAACAGCAAAAGAGCGTCTGGGACAAAACAGATTTGACGGGGAGGTAGATTGGGCCAATGTTCTGGTCCATGTAGGGGCAAATGATGGTGCAGCCCCACCCCTGGGAGACAATACGATGTGTGCAGTGCTAGGTATTGGTGAGGATGGTGAAGATTCTGAATCAGATATAGAAGATGGCACTATGGAGCATCAAGAATCCGATGATGATGAGATTGACGAGACACTTATGGATGGGGCTGGCATTACAGGTTACGACTTGGGTCCCGACGTAGACGAGGTGATACATGACCACGAGGATCCTATAATTTCGGTTGGCACTGAGTTCAGCAGCATGCATGAGTTCAGGATGTCGTTACGGAATTTTTGTATCAAGGGGGAGTTCGATGTTCATAGACTAAAGAACACTGCCCAAATTTAAGATGCGGTTTGCAGGTTAAAGTGGAAGAATGGACATGTGGTGATACCTTGTCTGTGGAGTATTGCAGCTATAGCCCTACCCGTGTCAAAGGCAATTAGGGTATCCTGACAATGAATGGAGCAAGCCATTTCAACTTTATCATTTTTCACTCTATAATATAAGTAAAGTTGATGTGCAAGATCTATCTGGCAACTCTGATTATGCTATAAATTAATCTGTGTTGCAGGTGAACAAATTGGGCCCTCCCCACATGTGTGAGACATGGAGCATGCTAAAATCCTCGATGGCTGATACGGAGTGGGTGGATTTACAAGCTATGTCTATACTAAAGCATAACCCTAGGGAGACCGCAAAGAATATTCAGAATAAAATCGTTGCTTAGTACAACATTGTCCTACCGTATTACACGGTTTGGAAAGGTAAAGAGAAATATTTGAAAATATTGCATGGGGATTGGACTAATAGCTTTAGGATGTTGTATCACTTCAAGGCTGAGGAACATGCTAGGTATCCAGGGAGTGTTGTGGAGATCGACACTAAATCGGAAGGTGGTAAAATTTATTCAACAGATTTTCATGGTGCTTGAACCTTTCATGTAGGGATTCAAGGAAGGATGTAGGCCATATCTGAGCGTAGACAGTACTGTCTTATCTGGCAAATAGAAAGGTTGCCTGGCATCTACTACAACATTGGATGGTCACAACTGGATGTTCCCAGTGGCATTCGGGCTGTTCGATACAGATACGTAGGAAAACTGGGTCTGGTTTATGAGGTAGCTCAGGAGATCTATAGGACAAATGGATCCATTGGCTATATCCACAGATGCATGCAAATGGATGACGAATGTAGTGAATGAGGTGTTCCCGTGAGCTGAGGGTAGAGAATGCCATGCCCACCTGATGCTCAACCTATATAGACACTATGCAGGAAACGTATTTAGTTACATGTTTGCTGCTGCTAGATCTTATAGAGCTGGGCGCTGCGAATATTTCATGAGCAAGATTTTTGCGGAATCCCTAGATCTTCCCCAATACTTGGCCACACAACATTCGCAACTATGGAAGAGGAGTCAGTTCAACCCTGACATCATAGAGTATTACATAAACAACAACCTAGCTGAATGCCAGAATAATTGGGTGAAGGACATAAATGTCCGTCCTCTTCATATGTTGATGGACGACATATGGGGTATGATCATGAAGTTGTTAAATATAAGGAGAGAGATTGTTCGGAAACTTAGAGGCCATATTCTACCACCTATTTTATAGCAACTTCATAAGAGAAGACAAGGGCTTGGTCATCTTAGGGTTCTCCCGTCAAATAGCAGCTGTGAGGTGGTTGATATGTCCAAAAACGGCCACAGGGATGTTGTGAACATCGAGTGGCGGGAATGCACCTGATTAGAGTGGCAGCATACCGGGAAACCATGCAACCACGCATTGGTCTTCTTGGTCAAGAAAAGAACTCTACCACATTTGGATCAATATTTGTTTGACTACTTCTCTCTAGAAATGTTCAGAGCTGTGTACCCTGGTTCGGTCGAACCCTGTACTTACCCATCTCAGTGGCCTCAAGTCCAACTTTGTTTTGATATGTGCTAGCCAGTAACAAAAAGGGGCAGAGGTAGACCACATGTGAAGAGGTTTAAGAATTTTCTGGAGAGGGCTGGTTCAGCTTTTAGTGGTAGCATGAAGGGCAAAAACCGATGCAAAACCTACCGTATTATAGGACATAGAGCAGCGGGGTGTCCTATTAATGCACCCAAACCTAGGTATGAGATGGTAACTATACAAAAAAAATTGGTCGTACTCTGTAGATATTAGGTGCTTAACCATGTACTGTTTTTTAAAGGAAGCGCAAGGTAAGAAACATGACTACGGACTCAGTGATTTTGCTGCGGGAATAAAATCAAAACGGGTGGAGTGATGAGGCTTAACACGATTCTGATGCTGATTGTCTTGACTTCCCTCGACCCGGAGATGTAGAGTATGTGAAGGTAAGAAAGATGGCACCCGGGAAGAGGAGGAATGCGGACAATGAAGAAGACAGAGGAAACCGAGGAAAAGAAGTGGCACCTAGGAAGGGTAAGAAGGATGGCACCTAAGAAGCATAGTAATGTGTTTATGTTGACCCTGTCTATGTACTTTGTAAAATTCTGGACCTGTGTTCTTGGGAATTGTTGGGCAAAACAAGCATGTAGAGGTGTCTTAATACAATATGAGTTATTTCATGTTCTCGTACTTAACCGTTCATTGACTATGTAATCCCGCTCTCGTAGAGACTTGAGATTTGGTAATGCCTGAAGACACTTGATGAAGCCGAAATTGTGAATGTGCCACTACTATCTATATAATCGCATCACCGGAGCCGATGGGGATTACTTCTCCAGTTCGATGGATGGTAGTGGCACAGACATAATTTACATAAGCGCTTACTGGTTGCGCCAGTCGGAATAAATCCCTGTTTTTAGCATTACACTTATTAAAAGGTTCTAAGCTGAAAAAAAGTTCTAAGCTGCTACAATCCCACGAAGCAGCAATTTATTTCAGATGCTGAAAAATGCCATGGAAACATAAACAGCGAAGGAAACAGATAATGCCCAGATAATGAGGAAATTGTTTCCTGTTTTTGGCCGAATCTTTAGCTTGTCTATCTCACCAGCTTGCTTCCGCAACTTAGCTTGCAGGCCTCCTCCCTGCCCATGCTTCCCCTTCATCTGGCAAAGCTCCCAGATCTCTCTCTCTCTCTCTAGCGCACAAATCTCCTCCTTCTTGTCCCACACAGCATCACGAAAATCCTAAACAAGCTCCTTATGAAAACCTGTAAGGGGATTTTCGATCCACACAAACTTGCGAACAATCGAAGCAAACAAACACAAAATTACATAACGGTTCCCGGGTCGGGGTTACCAACAGCGCATAGCATACAAGGTTACTGCTCTGATGTTGCAGTTGCTGAATTTTCCTGCAATATTTTCGTCGGTCCAAGAAATCCATATCGGCATCTTCTCACCGCACAAACACAACATCTCGGGGTAGTAATCATAGGGCGTCTTCCGATACCTGATGGTGGCACCCGCCTGGCGGCTTTGAGCCGACCCTGATTCTTCCCGAGACGAACTCCATGAGCTGCGAGCCATGGGCTAGGGGAGCGAGGGCAGAGGAAAGAGGGGACAGCGGAGGAGCCTTGGATGTCAGAGCAGGGGAACGGTGAAGTGTGATTTACCCCACCTAGTAAGTTGAGGAGAATCCTACCGTCCACTTTGGGCTAACAGGTGGGGCTCCTCCAAAGCTCGTGCCTTCGTTGTTCAAAGGCCCTTTAGCGCTCATTGACCAAATTTTTTTGGCCTCATGCCCGCCTACATATCGCTAGGAGGCCTTGCCGAGTAGCCGTCACACCCCTGGTCCCACAGTTTTCCACCCTCCCCGTACACCCTGTATTAGGAAAAATCTGCCTTCATGGATCGCGGTGGCAGATCCGTCCACTCCAGGGCTTGCGGTCGGGCTCGCTGCAGTGGATACACACCTAGATCCTACCGTCATAGTATAAAATGGCCATGGTTTCTTGAGAGAATTGGCTATGCTAAATCTCCGAGCTCGGCCCCTCCTATCTGCAGACGCACTGTTGCGGCGTCGAGCTCGAGCAGGAGCCGCCAGACGCGAAGGGGCTCGATCGTTTCCACCCCCGTCCCCTTCATCATTGTTGATTCTGACAAGGATGAGGACGGCGACGAAGCAATATAGAATGCCACTGAAGCCTCCTTGGCAAAGGGAAAGCCACAATCGGGAGAGTATGTCGCTAGGAAGGGCGTGGAGGGGTCACCAATCGAGGTAGACTCCGATGACAGTGCCGAGATCTGGGTCTAGATGTTGTTTAGGGTGGTTGCAATTTTGGTTTTGTTTAATGTGAGTACAATTATTGTAATGGGTTTGGAAGGCTGCAATGGGAATTATCGATAGTTGTGTTCAGTGCAATAACATGTGCTCGTGCTTCCACAATAGAAATTGTGTATGTGCCCTTTGCATGCGGCAGAATCCAAGTAGATTCATCTTAAAAAACCAGCAAAGTTAGATTACCACCATCGGACAAAATGAACAAAGAAGGGCATAAGATAACAGACGTCCAATTTGTTCCGAGCAGACACTACTAGTTCAGACTTCAGACCACTTGGTCGACAAATACTTACATTTTGTTCTGAGCATTCCCAAAGACAAGTGAAAATCCACAGACATGCTTCATCTTGGGCTCCTACTAGTTCAGACTTCATACAACTTCGTCGACAAATGCTATTACAATTAATAGTGGGGAGCTCAATCTGAAAAAACCTAGTTTTCAAACACATACATTATCTTCCTAACCTTAGCACAATGCCCTTCATTCTGCCACTCCAGGGTTTAAATCTCAGCGCCATCTTTTCGGCATACTACTTGCACTTGGTCAGTTCTTTCTCTGCCTTGATCCTCAGGAACCTGTGCATATTGGTAGTTGTGACATTGTGGACTTTCTTCTCACGCAGTTCAAACCTTGATGCAGTCAGGTCATTCTCTGCTTTATCCTTTAGGGTCATCGCCATGTCCCTCTCCTTCCCGACTTTGCTAATGTTTGCTTCAAACCTATGGATTTCAAGGCGAAGGGTTGGTGCATAATCAAGGGCCATTAACTTCACCTCAGCACTCTCATGATGTGCGCTGACTAAGGCTTCTTTCATCTCGGCATTCTTCTCCCATAGTTTATCTAGTGATTTCTACATAGACAGTGGCCACTCCGTATCTACCCATTTGACAACGCCGCAACTTTTGGTTGGCCACGCTTCACCCTTTCCACATCCTAAGAACCTGCAGCCTGTGTTGCGTCCCTCGAATGCTAAAAATTTAGCCTCCACAAGATCATGTTTTTTACAATGGGGAGGACTCTCTCCCTTCGCTAAACCATGATAATCGGAATTGTACAAAGTCGTGACGGCCTAGAACACTAGACATACATTAGTAATCATAGTAGATCTAGCTCAAAATAAATAAATCCCCATAAAATGTAAGGTATGAGACGACTCACGTCCCTTTCACCGTCTCTGTGATCTTCACGTGTTTCCTGGCCGTCTCCCCGCGAAGCCAGGACGAGAAGGAGGTGGAGGAGTGGGGTGGCGGCGGGAGAGGTCGCTGGTTGGGTGGCGCGCCGCCTCCTAGCGGCTAGGGGATGGAGTGAGGACAGTGGATTCAAGGGGAAAGGGGATAATTAAAGAACGCCAACCCTACCAACAAAATCCAATGACTGTTATAACACGAACACATCTAACGTCTTATGTGCGCGACACATGGAAAGCGTGACACTGGCAGTTGGAGCATGCACGGTTATTAAGGAATACTCCCTACGTCTGCAAATAATTGTATTTCTAGCTTTTTCTTAAGTCAAACTTTATCAAATTTGACCAATTTTTTAGATAAATATAACATGTATTACACCAAGGAGTATTACAGAACTGCGACTAACATACATTCGTCTGACAAATATGCTCTCCACACCGTACTAGTATTGATTACGACTTACATTTAAGCAGATCATAAGTTCTACAACTCCCTATCAGTCTTCTCGATGCGAATGCAGAAATTGATCTGCTTGGCCGGTCCAGCATCGACAAGGTACTAGGATGGCACACAAAGGACCGACCTCAGGCCTGTAACCTCCACCTCGCCCGGCGTCAGGCAGCTCGGCGACACAGCCGTCACATGCACTGTATCGGACGATGGCGGTTGGTCATGCGACCACATACTCAGAGTGTATATCGGCCATGCGCACGAGACCGACCTGACGCATACCGCAGACATGAAGGTGGGCCCAGTGAAGGTTCCTGGAATGCAAGCGGTGATGGTTAAGACAAAAAAAGAGCCATCCCCTTCAAAACGAGTCGACGACATAACGGCTCAGGGAATGGCACCTTCTCTTAGAGAAGAATAGAGTAGCCATAGGAGATCCTAATCACTTCGATCAGGTGATCCCTTGGAAGGTGGACCACGAGCTTTTATGGCGGGCCGGTGTAGTTGCAGCCAGGCTCCATGCATCCGCACGCGCCGTGCCGGCACGCGATCTCGTGCCCTAGTAGCACGTAGTAGGGGTAACAGTGAGAGCATCCATCATGTGAGCACTCAATCCCGCACGTCGCCAGGATGTTGTGCGTGAGGATCTCCTCCGGATTCAAGGACTGGCGATCTGAGTACTCCTTGCAGCGTGGCTCTCACATCTGAAGATCGTCGAGAAATCAGAGAATAAATGTGCAGTTAGTTAAGCCGACAACAGGAATTTTTAAGATAAATTAAAACGCTAGTCAAATGATTTCCTGCCTTAAGGTTCAAGTCAATTGCTCTCATCGGGGAACGGCGCGCGAAAGTCGGTGGCTGCGTCCGGCATGGCGAGATGCGGTGGAGAAGGGGTTATTGCTGTGAAAGAGACGTGCTCAGTCACGAGCTTCTATTGATATAGGGCAGAGGGAGGTAAATATAGTAATATATTTGAATATTATAAGCGCGGCGAATCAAGTCGCAGAACATCCTACTCGCGGATCGGCCTTACAAAGAAACATCCAAGCGTCCATGCGACCCGATCGAACGTTTTGTAACCATCGCCATGCAGAACCAGCGCCCCGGGAAGGGGAAAGGTCTGAGTCTTCTAGAAGAGACGATCTAACGGTCTCCTTTGGCCACTAGGGTTACGATCCGACGGCTGTTATTAGTCGTTAGGGTTACTATACGGGAAAATCTAGATTTCTCCATGGAACCCTAGAATATCTAGTTGGAGATGTTGCTTAGAATGCCGAGAGGAAGCTAGGTGCCAGGTTTGGGCTCAATCCGCGTAGTGGATCCACATTCTAGGTAGTGAGAGGGAGGTCTAGGGTAGAAAGACATTTTAACTCCTAAGGAGTCTTGCTTATGATTTTATGTTTGTAGTGGGTGACACGCAGGGGCTACTCAAGTTGGTTTCGTATTTTTTAGTTTTGATGAAGTTCCCATTGTCGGGGTTCGGGGGGTGGGCAAAATCGGCAAACCCGTCAGCGTGCGTAAGCACGCGAGGTCCATTGCAACCTTGAACCTCGGCACTTGCCCAGCCTAGGTACCCTACGGGGCACGCCAAAACATTTTTTCTAGAAAATCCAGGGCAATTTCTATGGTACCTACAGTTAGAAACCGCAATTACCGGGGCATGACTCGAAAAAATACAGTATATGCTTGCACCACGAGATGAGCACCAACCTTCCGGGGATGGCGGTCCGCCACGATGTAGCATGCGTGTAAATTGCCTCGGGCCCTAGGGCGCACTCAATTCTCACACCTCCTTTGCAGAATCGCCGGTTTTCCAGAGTCGGTAAATAGAAACTCTGGATTTCTCCATAGAACCCTGGAATCTCTAGTTGGAAAAGTTCCTTAGAATTCCGAGACGGAGCTGGGTGCCGGGTTTGGGCTCAATCCGCGCAGTGCATCCATGTTCTAGGCAGTGAGGGGGAGGTCTAAGGTTGAAAGCCATGTTAACTCCTACTCGATAGCCATCCGGGGGGTGCGCCGTGTGCCAAAAGTCCCAGTTTGTCTTGCTTATGATTTTATGCTGGTAGTGGGTGACATATAGGGTCTACTCGAGCTGGTTTCATATTTTTTTTGATTTTTGATGAATTTCCCATTGTCGGGGTTCGGGGGTGGGCAAAATCAGCAAACCCGTCGGCGCGCGCAGGCACGTAAGGTCCATTGCAACCTTGAACCTAGGCACTTGTCCAGCCTAGGTACCCCATGGGGCACCCCAAAACATTTTTTTCAGAAAATCCAGGGCAATTTCAAGGATACATACAATTAGAAACCGCAATTACCGGGGTGTGACTCGGGATAATATAGTATATGCTTGCACCACATGATGAGCACCAACCTCCCGGGGATGGCAGTCCGCCACGACATAACATGTGTGTAAATTTCCTCGGGCCCTAGGGCACACTCAATTCTCGCACCTCCTTTCCAGAATCGCCGGTTTTCCAAAGTCGGTAAATGGAAACTCTGGATTTATCCATAAAACCCTGGAAACTCTAGTTGGAGAAGTTGCTTAGATTGCCGAGAGGGAGATAGGTGCCGAGTTTGGGCACAATCTGCACAATGGATCCACGTTCTGGGAAGTGAGGGGGAGGTCTAGGGTTGAAAGCCATGTTAACTCCTACTCAATAGCAATCCGGGGGGTGCACCATGTGCCAAAAGTCCCAGTTTGTCTTGATTATGATTTTATGCTGGTAGTGGGTGACACACAGGGGTACTCGAGCTAGTTTCATATTTTTTTGATTTTTGATGAATTTCCTTTGCCGGGGTTCCGGGGGTGGGAAAATCGGCAAACCCGCCGGCGCGCACAGGCACACGAGGTCCACTTCAACCTTGAACCTAGGCACTTGCCCAGCCTAGGTACCCCATAGGGCATCCCAAAACATTTTTCCCAGAAAATCCAGGGCAATTTCTAGGGTACCTACAGCTAGAAACCGCAATTACCAGGGCGTGACTCAGGAGAAATACAGTATATGCTTGCACCATGAGATGAGAACCAACCTTGTAGGGATGGCAGTCCGCCACGATGTAGCATGCATGTAAATTGCCTCGGGCACTAGGGCGCGCTCAATTCTCGCAATTCCTTTGCGGAATTGCCGGTTTTCTGGAGCTAGTAAATGGGAACTCTAGATTTCTCCATGGAACCCTGGAATCTCTAGTTGGAGAAGTTGTTTAGAATGCCGAGAGGGAGCTAGGTGCCGGGTTTGGGCTCAATCTGCGTAGTGGATCCATGTTCTGGGCGGTGAGGGGGAGGTCTAGGGTTGAAAGCCATGTTAACTCCACTCGATAGCCATCTAGGTGGTGCGCCGTGTGCCAAAAGTCCCGGTTTGTCTTTCTTATGATTTTATGCTGGTAGTGGGTGAAACATAGGGGCTACTCGAGCTGGTTTCATATATTTTTTGATTTTTTATGAATTTACCATTGCCAGTATATGATTGCACCACGAGATGAGCTCCAACCTCCCGGGGATGGCGGTCCGCCACGACATAGCATGCATGTAAATTGCCTCGGGTTCTAGGGCATGCTCAATTCTCGCACCTCCTATGCAGAATCACCGGTTTTCCGGAGTTGGTATATGGAAACTCTGGATTTCTCCATGGAACCCTGGAATATCTAGTTGGATAAGTTGCTTAGAATGTCGAGAGGGAGCTAAGTGCTGGGTTTGCGCTCAATCCGCGCAGTGGATCCATGTTCTGGGCAGTGAGGGGGAGGTCTAGGGTTGAAAGCCATGTTAACTCCTCCTCGATAGCCATCCGGGGGGTGCGCCGTGTGCCAAAAATCCCGGTTTGTCTTGCTATTATTTTATGCTTGTAGTGGGTGATACATAGGGGCTAATCGAGCTGGTTTCATATTTTTTTATTTTTGATGAATTTTCTATTGCCGGGGTTCGGGGTGGGCAAAATCAGCAACCCGTCAGCGCACGCAGGCACGCGAGTGACGAGGTTCGATCTCGTCAATGCCCATTGTTATGGGCTTGGGTTTTGGAGAAGATGGGGATGCTAGAGATCGCAGAACGGTTAATAGACAAGCAATGTAGGAAACGAGTTACCCAGGTTCAGGCCCCCAGAGAGAAAACCCTACTCATGTTTGTCTGCTCTTGATTACGGCGGAACCGAAGATTACAGCGGGCGCAGATGCAATCTAGTGTATGGTGCATATGCGGTGGTTGTCAAGGATCCTTCTCGCCGTACCCTCATGACCTTTATATAGATATGCAGGTCACGGGCTTAGGTTGAGTCGGTTACAAATTAGGGTTGGTACCCTTTTAAATTATATCTCCTCTAGACTTGTCCTCCAAGGATCCAAAGACATCATGGGCTTGGGCCACCCGAAATTTCCACGGGCTGCGTGTCTTGACGTGGGCCTTCCTTGGGCTGGACCAGGTATACCAATGTAGTGTACCCTTGGGGTATAACCATGTCAGTAGCCCTCGAGTGTTCAGTTGAATCATAGATTCAGCTAGAGACTCTTCAATCTTTCGCATGCCTGACTCTCCCGACGGATCAGGGCCAGTTAACTGTCATAGGACAAAACAACACGATCTTCATCAAACTCGAGTCCCTGGACTCGAATTCAGAACGATTGCTGGTGTGATTCGACTCATGCTGTTGTGGACTTACAGGAGTCGAATCCCAGTGATTTTCAGGTGATGTACCCAACGCGTCCGTCAGGATTTTCATCGTGCATGTTGACACGGGATTTTACAGGCAGAGTGAAGTCTGGTGCGTTACCAGGCCATTAGATGATATCTGTAGGACTTATCTTTGCATCACAGACACAACATCCATAATTTTATCATGGCGGAGTTGTTTTCGGTGACAAAGGAGATTGCTTCTCACTTAGCATTGGTTTGGGAAAAGTTGCTAAAAATATTTTCGCCGTATTTGATCCGAAGGATTGCAGTGGAAGAATTCATAGGGTGCATAACCAGCTCTGCCTATGGGAGTAGCCCTCGATTGTCTATTCGAGTCATAGACTCGAGAATAGACTTTTACTCAGTCGTTTACAATATAGGTCCAGAGGACACAAATTTTTCGAATGCTCAACTAACGCTCCCTATGAGAGTAGCCTCCGAGTCCGTAGTGGAGTCGCAGACTCGACGTAGGACTCGAAGATAGTTGTGAGGTGTAGTACCTTAGTCATTTCTCAGGTGCGCGTCCAGCGCTCCTGATAGGAGTAGCTCCCGAGTAGTTTCTCGAATCATAGATTCGAGTAAGTACTTTATTGATCAGTCAAAAATTTCCAGCCGTTGCTGGCTTGGTCTTGATGACGTCAGTGCTGACGATTGGTGACCTCAACCGTCTGCGGCGGCAGAGATGATGCGACGAGACGATCGTGGGTCCCACCGCCTGCCTTGAAGTTGACTAGTCACACAGACATGGTGAAAATTATGGCGTCTCCACGGTTTCCATGTGTAGTGGATGACGTGCTGGCGATAGTTCGTTGCTGTGCTGACACGTATAGGGTTAGATTTGGGGTGCGCGTTAGGGCTTCTGGATCAAAGGCTCGTGTTCCTCGTCTTCCTCCTTTAATACCGTGGGTAAACAGTGATTTTCTTTTACCCTTTGCCATTTGCTCATCTTGCTTGCCTCCATTTTCGCGAGCTTTGCTTTACTTCACTGTGCACTGGAAGTTCTTCGCATCTTTCCCTCATCTTTCCTCCGTGAACATCGCCACACTCGACGCCGCATGATGGGCAAGACGAAGAAGATCGCTGCGACAACCCGCATCACTAAGAGCGGGTGGAGGCGCACAGAGATGCACGACGGGGATCTGTGCAAGCTGTGCGATTCTGGGCTGATCCCCCAGAACAAGGAGGACGCCATCCTCCCTGGTGATGAGGTAATCCCCCGCCCACCTGAAGAGTTTCGGGTGATGTTTTTAGCCTTTGTCATCCATGGCCTTTCTCTTCCTGTCCACGATTTCCTTCGTGGACTCCTCTTCTGCTATGGGATTCAGTTGCATCAACTGTCTCCCAATTCTCTTCTCCATATCGCTTGTTTTATTACTCTTTGCGAGTGCTGGCTCGGTATCGAGCCGCACTTTGGCCTCTTCCGGAAGCTCTATTCCGTGAAGAGGCAGGCCGGCACCGATGGAGTCTATCCGCTCGGCGGCTGCATCATTTCCATCCGCTCTTCCGTCCAATTCTTTTCTTTTTCTATCTGTGAGTCCATCTAGAAATGGCGCCGGAAGTGGTTCTACATCCCTGACGCTAAGCTAGACAGTCAGCACTATGGTCTTTCCCCTTTTGACTCCATCCAATAGATCATCCCAAAGATATCGTGGAAGAACCACATCCTGGAAGGTGAATCCAAACAAGTGAAGGGTCTCTACTTGCGGGTGGAGGCTCTTCAGCTGGTGCCGGGCAAATAGGTTAATGGTGTCGACATCATCCGCACCTTCCTCAAGCGCCGGGTGTAGCCACTCCAAGCAAGGGTGCTCCCAATGTTCCTCTACGCCTGCTCCAGCGATCCGACGAGGGTTTCATTTGAAGAATTGTCTTTGGGTGACCTGGATAGGGCTCTGCGGCCCCTGCTGAAGGCCAAGGCCGGCGAGGACCTCTCGGGGAAGTATTTGACCGCTCCTTTCAGCGCCAAAAAAGTTATTTCCCAGGTGATACTGGTTCGTGCGCGTAGCACTTTTTTGTTCAAGTGTTCGCTATTTGATGTTGTTATTTGATGCTACGGAGTCCAAGGAGCGCTTGTAGAAGGAGGCTGCAGATCGCGAGGATGTCGTGGTATTGCCGACGAGTACGCCATGGAGGGGTCCTCACAGTGCGTGTTTAGAGACGTGGGGGAAGGAGGATGGTTGACGGGTACGAGGTAACACAACTTACCGAGGTTCATATCCCACGACGGTGGTGGAATCCTACTCCTTCTATAAATCACTATAATGGCAATACGCCGAGTTACAGGGATTGGTTCGCTATGCGAGGTGCGTCGTAGTCGACACTAGATTGTATGAGATTGTGCCCTAAAGCCTCCCATAGGCCCGACTTATATAGTCGCCAGGTCCTAGGGTTACAGGGAAGAGTCCTTGCCGGACAGGTTACGGAGTCCTACACTATCTATTACTAGTCTTGCGTGTCTTGTACTCCAAGGCTCCGGGTACGCTAGTGACTCCACCATAGCCTTCCTTTATCCCGCATGGGCCTCCCTTCTAGATCCATCTAACTGGGCCGCCCAGCAGGCCATGGGCCATGCTACCAATTGTGGGCCACCCGGGTTATCCGGATAGAGGACATGCTATGAGGATACCCATATAGCATATCCCCAACAGTAGCCCCCGGAGAACTCCGAGATCTTGCGCCGTCTTGCCTCTTCACGTTGAATGCTTCGTCTAGATGGATGTCGGCAAATCGTCAAGCAATATCTTGTAGTCCTCCCAAGGAACCCTGCAAGGTTTTCTCCGTCTTCAATTTGTAAGTTGGAGAATTGCGGAATCTTCTATCGTATTCTTCCGTAACCGGTTTGGATCCGTCTATGCCGAAATCTTCTGATGTGATGGTTCATCTGCCTATGACAGCTAGGGCGACGTAGACATAGGTCAGCTACGCCTCGTAACTCACACATGCAGAGAACGCAATCATGTCCACTTTTCCCATGTGGGCGATACGAACCATTGGCGGCGACGGTTGGTACGTGGCGAAATTTCTGCGCACGCCTCCGCACACGTCGTCTACGCAACAACCATTCGATCAAGCTGCACAAATCTTGATGCTAGAGACCATAAATAGTAACCGCGGTGGAAAATTTACTTTTTCACCTCATTCTCCCTGCATCGTCTTCTTCCTCCAGCGAGCGCCTCCTCGAGCTCTCCGCGCAACGTGCAAAAAACCCTAGCTCTCCAATATTTCCCAGCCACCGTCGAACATAGCCAATGGCCAGCAGCAGCTCCTCCCCTTCGATGGCAGCATCGGGCGAATCCACGACAAATCCGGCGAGCTCCATCGTCGTGCCCCCAGAGGGCCTGGTCATCCCCAGGTCTGCGGTGGTCGAGACCACCGGAGGCGAGCATAATCCAGCGGCATTGGAGCTGCTGGAGGAGGAGTACGACTCGCACAAGGGCGACTGGCACGGTTCGGACATCACGGACCGCGACATCAAAGAGCTAATCAACGAAGGTTACCTCCCCACGACGGAGGGGCTCGCCTAGAGGGCGGCGCCGGCCGGCGAGGTCACACCTTCTCCCCAAGTCGGAGAAAAGGTGTACCTCAAAGCAAAGATGGTACACGGCGTCTCCCTGCCCATATCCAACTTTTTCCATGTTGTCCTCAACCATTACTGAGTTCAGCCTCAGAACCTATCCCCCAATAGTATCCTACCGTTTAGCAACTACGCGGCGCTTTGCGAGGGTTATCTAGGGATTAGGCCTAGGCTAGATCTCTTCATATACTTCTTCACCGTCAAGTGCAAAGCCGGAGCCGGCAAGGACGAGCTCAGAAATTGTGGAACCATTAGTTCTACCTATGTAGCGGTGCCTCAAGACGTGGCTTGATTCCCTGTAGAATTAGTCTATTGGCTCGCTCAACCTGACCATTGGACTGTGGATGTGCCACAGATGCAAGATCAAGTAGGATACATTTCTCCCAAGAGTAAGCGTCCACTTCTCCGAGTGACAAGTTGCTGCCGTTGTCGGTGATAATGCTATGTGGGAGACAAAATATCACCACTAGATCTCGGACAAACCTAAGGGCAGTTGCCCCGTCAAGCTTTCTAATGGGTTTAGCTTCTATCCATTTAGTGAATTTATCAACTGCAACTAGCAGATGCGTAAATCCACATGGTGCCGTTTGTAACGGTCCCACCATGTCTAGCCCTCAGACTGCAAACGGCCAAGTGATTGGTATTGTTCGCAATTCTTCAACAGGAACATGTGGTTGTCGGGCATAATACTGGCATCCCATGCATGTATCCACCAGCTTGTCGGCATCCGCCTTTGCGGTCAGCCAATAGAATCCTTGCCAGAAGGCTTTCGCGACCAAAGATCGGGGAGCGGCGTGATGCCCGCAGTCTCCGAGATGGATTTCAATACCTTCTTGATGGGAAACACAATTAAGGTATACACCAGTAGTGCTTCTTATGTAGAGCTGTCCATTGATTATGGTATAGCCCTTTGCTCGACGTACTATTTTCCGTCTTTCAACTTTGTTGTCGGGCAAAGTTTCGTGTTCGAGATACTCCATGAACGGTTTTGTCCAAGCCGGAGGGACCTTTGCCACCGTGTGGACGAAAGAGTCAACTCTGTTCGGGTTGTTGATGTCTGCTCCCTTCACGGATGGTGTCCGTAGATGCTCTAAGAAAACTCCTGACAAAATTTTCTTGCGCCCTGATCCAAGCTTAGACAGCAGATCAGCCGCCTCATTTTTCTCCCTAGGTACACACTTGACCTCGTAGCCCAAGAAGCTCTTGGCTATCTTGTCCACTTCGTCTCGATATGCCGCCATCATAGGGTTCCGCGCATTCTAGGTGCCAGCCACCTTTTGGGAAACCAAGTCGGAATCTCCACAGCAAACTATGCACTTGATGCCAATATCCTTGGCTACGCATAATCCGTGAATGAGTGCTTCATACTCCACCATGTTGTTCGTAGCCTCGAAGTGGATCTACAGAAAGTAGTGTAGCTAGTCTCTAGTTGGTGATTGTAGTAATACACCAGCCCCCGAGACGTTGAGCAACTTTGATCCGTCAAAGTGCATCACCCAATATTCTGGTTCCGGCAATGGGGTAGCATCTGGCATCTCCGTCCAATCTGCAATAAAATCCGCCAAGGCTTGTGACTTGCTAGCGTCGCGTCTTTTGTAGGTGATCTCGAAGGCGGCAAGTTCAATGCCCCACTTCGCGACCCTTCCTATAGCTTCGCTATTGTTGATGATGTCGGACAGTGGTGTCTTGCTCACTACTGTTATGGGGTGCTCCTGGAAGTAATGCCTCAGCTTCCGAGAAGCAAGGAATACTCCATAAGTTATCTTCTGGTAGTGCGGGTAACGCTGCTTGGACTCCTCAAGACCTCGCTTACGTAGTAAACTGGTCATTGAACTCCGTGCTCATAGCCTGGCTCCTTTTGCTCTACCACGACGATGATGATTACCCGGTTGGTGGCCGCCATGTAAATTAACATGGGTTCTATCGGCTCGGGTGCTACAAGGATAGGAGCTGAGGAAAGAATATCCTTAAGCTGTTTCAATGCTGCATCTGCTTCATCCGTCCATGTGAATTTGTCCGCCTTCTTCAGCAACCTATATGGCGACAGAGCCTTCTCTCCAAGTCGGCTGATGAATCGACTAACTTCTGCAACACAACCTGTTAGTCGTTGAATGTCCTTTAGGCATGTCGGACGGTTTATGTTTAAGATGGCCTTGATTTTCTCCGGGTTGACCTTGATTCCACGCTGGGAAACGATGAAGCCCAACAATTTGCCGGCAGGAACCCCAAAGACGCACTTCTTAGGGTTAAGCATCATGTTGTATTTCCGGAGATTATCAAAGGTTTCTTTTAAGTTGAAGATTAAGTCATTTGACTTTTTAGACATCATCGCTATATCGTCCACATAGGCGTGAACATTCCGACCAATTTGATTGTGTAGGAAACATTGCATTGTCCACTGTTACGTAGCACCTGCGTTTTTCAGCCCAAAGGGCATCGTAACATAGCAAAATGTGCCGTAGGGGGTAGTAAATGAAGTGTCCAATTGGTCCGACTTCCTCATTTTGATCTAGTGGTATCCTGAGTATGCATCGAGAAAACACAAAAGCTCCGAGCCAGCCGTCGAGTCAATGACTTGGTCAATGCAAGGCAAAGCAAACGGATCTTTGGGGCATGCTTTATTCAAGCCGGTGTAATCAACGCACATTCTTAATTCTTTGGTTCCCTTTTTGGGGACAAGTACAGGATTGGCCACCCAGTGGGTGTGAAGGACTTATTGGATAAAACTAGCCTTAAGTAACCTAGTTATGTCTTTTCCTATGGAGCGTCTCTTCTCATCTCCAAAGCGTCGTAGAGGTTGCTTCACTGGTTTGCATTTTGGGTCAATGTTTAAGATGTGCTCGGCAAGTTCCCTAGGTACACTTTTCATGTCGGCAGGTTGCCAGGCAAAGATGTCCCTATTCTCATGGAGGAACTCAACGAGCACGCTTTCCTATTTGGGATCGAGGTTCGTCCCAATGGCGGTGGTCTTGGAGGCATCGCCTACCACAAGTTCCACCGGCTTGGTCTCGATGGCGGCCTTGAATGCTAGAGCGGAGTCGGAAATCTGCTTCTTCGACGCGGGCATCTCCGAGGCATCGACCTTGCTCTGGATCTCCTTGAACATCGTTGTAGAGGACAGCTTCCGCGTAGGCTGCTTCTCCAATCTCGCAGTCCCTAGCCTTTGCAAAGCTTCCGGATACGGTGATGACACTGTTTGGTCCGGGTATCTTGATTTTGTTGTAGACGAAGCATGGCTTGGCCATGAAGGTGTGGAATATGTCGCGGCCGAATATGACGTGGTACACGCTCTTGAAGGGGACCACCTCAAAGGTCATGCGCTCTTGGCGGTAATTATTAACGTCACCAAATGCGACCTGGAGTGTGATGCACCCAAGGGACCGAGCCTCCCGACCAGGAACTACGCCGTGGAAGATGGTGTTGGCCCGTCTTAGGTTTTCCTCCGTCAAGTTCATCTTCTGCAGTGTATCCAAGTACATAATGTTGATGCTGCTTCCACTATCCACCATACATTTGGTGAACTCGTAGCCGTCAATCAAGGGGTTGATGACCATGGCGTATTGGTTCTCTGTAGGGATGAGGTCTGGGTGATCCTTCCATTCCCAAGTAATTGGAACCTCCGACCAGTGCAGGTACTGGCGAACTGGGGGTAGAGTAGCCATCAGTATCCTCATAGAGGTATTCTATAGTCAGACGGTGGGGGTGCCAAGGAAAGTGTGGTAAACTGTCCCATTCTTCTCGAAGGGGTTCTTGCCTTTGCCATCGCTCTTGGCTGCGTGCTTGGGGTCAACATCCTCTTCCACGTCACTTGAATCCTTGGACTCCTCCTCCTTCTTCTTCCCCTTGCCCTTGCCTCGCGGTCTATTCTTTCGACTTTGCTTGTAGCCGGACTCCGGGTCCTGCCTTAGGCCGTTGACGAACTTGCAGTGTCGATTGGTATGGGTGGCCTTGCCATTGGCATCGAGGTGTACGAGGCAAGGCATATCGCGATACTCTTTGTAGGTTTGGGGAACACAGAGCACTGCCGAGGTAGTTTCACTCCTCGCTGCTGCCCACGACCAGCTCCCCTTCCTAGGCCACGTTGTCCGCCATCACCTCGCCCTGCGAAGGTCATAGCGACCATGTCGGGAGTTTGCTTTTCTTCTGGTGTGGTCTTCCTCTTTGTGCTGTTGTTCCTCCGATCTTGAGTTGGAACGGCCGTTACCGGCAGATTGCCGCGAGCATCATCTTCGGCAGCTGCGAACTCATTGCCCAACTGAATCATCTGGTTCAGATCTAGCTGGTGATTGTCCTACAGGCGCTTCATATGTCGGAGAAACATGCCCCTTTCCAACCCATCGATGAAGGCGGCCATGGCGGTCTGAGCGTGCACTCCTGCACATGAATTTTTCATATCCAGCCAGCGGGAGAGGTAGGCGCGAGATGTCTCGTCTTTCTCTTGCACGCACCGCTGTAGATCGCCAATAGTGTAGGGGCGTTTGTATGTACCCTCGATGTTTTTGGTGAACGCTTCTTGCATGTCCAACGAATTGCAGATGGATTTCTCCGGCAAGTCATCAATCCATTGACGGGATGTGCCCGCCAACATCAATGGGAGTTATTTGACGGCAACGTTGGGGTTACCCCCGGCGATCTCCACCGCGTTGCCGTAATCCAGCAACCATGTAGCTGTCTTGGCGGCGCCGTCATAGGGCTTGATGGTCTTGTCAATCCGGAAACCTTTGGGGTAAGTTGCGGACCGTATCACAGGTCCAAAGCAACGTGGTCCCAGGTATGGTCCTTCCCGGGCCTCGTGGATCTTATCAATAGGGAGGGGTTTCTTTTCTTCTTGTCAATAGGGAGGGGTTGCGTGAACGACTCGGGCCCCTTCCTCCATGGTGACTGCTAGGTGGCGACGGAGGCAGAGGTGGCGGTGGGTTAGCCTTCTTGCTGTTACCCTCCTGCGATGCCTCACGCTTGTCACGGTTGCTTGTCGGACGCAGAGGGTCATGGCGTGACCTGCTGTTGTGTCCTTGGTTGTGCTCTCCGTCATGACGGGTCTGCTCCGTGTGGTCGCGGATGACGATGTCGCTCTGCCTTGGCGGGGGAATATTCGTACGGCGGTGAACCTTGGGGCTACGCGATGTTGGGGTGAACAGGGCGGTGGCGATGGGCGACAATGTTGGGCCTTGCCTCCGTGGTCGGAGGATATGGGGATAGCATCCTTCCTGTTGCGTGCATCCCTCCGTCTTTGGTCTGATGAACCCGTCTGAGACCCGACATCAAGAGGAGATCTGTCCCTTGGTGGCTTATGCTGGCTAGACTAGAAAAACGCTTGGTCAGACTCAAGCCTCGGAGAGGTGGCCTTTTCCTGCTGCTTCACCACCTTGGCCACTAGGTCATAGACCTGGTCCACCGCCTCGGACGATCTATCCTGCTCCAGAAGGGTCTTGGCGACGGCGAGGTTGAGGAGAGGGGTGGGCATCACTTGTCTGCATTCACTGCCAATGTATGGCTTGGCTTGTGCTGGCTTCGGGGGAGCTCATCATAGGTTTCGCTGTACACCAGGATCGTTGATGATGCGAGCCGGAGCTTTCTTGGCCTTCTGCTGCTGCAGCAGAGTCTTGTACTCGGCCTCCATTGCTCTGGCTTTCTCTATGGATTTCTGCGCGTTGACCAGATCTCGATCTAGCTTTGCGCCTTGCTCCGTGATGGCCTGCGCTTCCTCCAACAGCTGCTGGCGCTTCTCGACAAGTCGGGTCACATTCCGGATATGAGCTACGGTCAGTGGATCGACGAGGATATTGCCGTACATCACTCTATCAGCTGTAGTGACTTGGGCAGCAGCAGACGTAGATGCTGGAGGCGGCGGGCTTGCGGTGTTGTCGTTGCTCAGGCCGGTGCCGAGTTCCTGCGTCTATTGCACTGGGTTTGGCGGAGGGGGCATGGCCTTTGCGCGATCATTGTCGGCAGCAATAGGTGGTCCCTCCCCCTTGTCCAGGGCTGTAGGCAGAGATCTTCCGGGTTGATCTTCATCCATCGCCGTCCCAATGGCGACGAATACCTCTCGGGACGTGACGGCATTGTTGGCCTGCTCGTCGCACGTGTACTCCTCATCCATATCCTGCATGGAGGAGTCTAGTTCCTCTGGACTGAAATGTATCTCCTCTGAATTTGCACTGAAGTCGGCGTGCACGTCAATCACAGAGTCGGAGGGTGCCAGGACTTCCTCGATGACGAGGGGTGGAGGTGCAATAGGGGCGACGATGACTGGAGGTGGGGGTGCTGCTAGGGCGATGGCAGCTGGAGGTGGTGGAGGCGGTTGCTGAGGTGGTGGCGCTTCGCCAATGAGCGTGAGATCCGCCTGAGTTATCCCTTCGGCCTCCGCATAGCTGTTGACGGTGTTCACCATGCTTTCGAAGGTGAGACGTCCTGAAGCCTGTTGCCGCCTTAGAGAATGTCGTAGAAGTGTTTCTTTGTCCAGTCCTTCCACAAAGTGATAAGTAGCATCATCATTGGGCTAGTGGGCCAGATCGGCTCTTATACGGATCCACCTAGCAAGGTAATTGCTGGGGTTTTCGCCTTCTCTCTGAACACAACACGCCAGATCGAAGATGGTAACCACGCCGACGAACTTGGATCTTTGCTGTCCAGACGCACGGACGAAGCCGGCGGACTTGCAGTGATCTTCCACTGTTATATCCTGCACAGGGGCGGTTTGGGTGGGCCTTAAATTTTCTGATCTTTGCCGGCAAACTCCGAGGAGAGATCCGACATCGATCCTTCCGTGAACGTATCCTTCCCGTAGGAGGTCCGTGCGGGTCTTGATGCTCCTCCGACTCCTAGGGAACTAGTGCCCGAGTCGGTTTTGCCAATGAAGAGGTGGATGTCTCTGATAGGAATGATCGAACACCGTGTAGGGTTCGTCTTTGCCGGGATCCAGAACTCTTTGGGAGGGACGACCGGAACATTGTCGGAGAATAGAACACGGCCGATGGCTACGGTTTCTCCGTTTCCCGCAAAGATCTTGGTCCTCGCCCGCTAAAGAGCCTGAAGCGCCTCTTGCCCCATGGTGGGCGCTAACTGTCGTGGTATTGCCGACTAGTACGCCATGGAGGGGTCCTCACAGTGCGTGTTTAGAGACATGGGGGAAGGCGTACGATTGACGGATGCGAGGTAACATAGCTTACCCAGGTTAAGATCCCACGACGGTGGCAGAATCCTACTCCTGCTATAAATCACTATAATGGCAATACGCCTAGTTAGAGGAATTGGTTCGTTGTGTGAGGTGCGTCGTAGTCGACACTAGATTGTATGAGATTGTGCCCTAAAGGCTCCCATAGGCCTGACTTATATAGTCGCCAGGTCCTAGGGTTACAGGGAAGAGTCCTTGCCGGACAGGTTACAGAGTCCTACACCGTCTATGACTAGTCTTGTGTGTCTTGTACTGCAATGCTCCGGGTACGCTGGTGACTCCACCATAGGCTTCCTTTATCCGGCATGGGCCTCCCTTCTGGAGCCATCTAACTAGGCTTCCCAGCAGGCCATGGGCCATGCTACCAACTGTGGGCCACCCGGGTTATTCGAATAGAGGACATGCTATGAGGATACCCATATAGCATATCCCCAATAGTCGACGCCCTTGTTGATGCTCTGTCAGAGGAGGCCTCGGCGGAGTACAAGCGCAAGCAGAAGGGCCTTGGCCCTTCCATAGGGCTGGCCATGGCGATGGCGTCCGGAGCGGAGCTGGACTTGCCGCAAATCAC
This sequence comes from Avena atlantica, assembly GCA_910589765.1. NCBI lineage: Eukaryota > Viridiplantae > Streptophyta > Magnoliopsida > Poales > Poaceae > Avena > Avena atlantica. The sequence continues at coordinate 41,812,597 of OU342736.1, read as the reverse complement.
GTCCCGGATGCTGGCGGCCGTAGATGGCTCATAGGTAGCTTTCGCCCTCTTTGTCTCTCGCTATAAGCGCTATGTGCCTAAGCTCCTCGATCTCCTGGCTGACAATATGTTGCCTGTCAAAACCCACCGGCGAGCAGCGACGAGCAACACGAAGAGCCGGGAGGCTCCCAGAACTGCTGGTGGGCCCTGGTCCCTCGGGCAACGGCCCGCAAAACTCCGGCACACGTCCTGGCTGATGTAAGGGCGTGCCACCTGACCTATACCTGGTCAGGAAGGTGATGGATTGCTTCGATTAGTTTCCTGCATGGCAAACACGTATACGTAAAATTCGAGCCGCAACCGGCTCCCAGGTTTCCCTGTGAATCGGCTCCTGGAGCCGATTAACCCATGGTTCTGCATTAAATCTACGATAACATGGGGTTTTGCTTCATCAAAACAAGTTAAATCGACCTACGATAGTTTAACGCTTTCACCACATAATTGGAACATCCTACACGTAATTGAGCCTGGTAGATGCAAAATATAATAGAAAACTAACCCTAGAGAAGGCCTAACAACCGACGTAAAGTCGACTCCCGGAACAACTCCTCTCGAATTGGCAAACCATACCCTTACATACTACTGGATCGTTCAACCCGTTTGCAAGGCCTGACTATGTGGATATCAAACTAAAACCTTGGAAAACAAGGCATAACTATAACAGATCAAGTCAACTAAATAAAGATCAAGCAAGATGCTACCCTTACACCCAAAAAAAGGTGCAAAGGCAGCGAGATAAATAAAGGCAGCATAACTAAGCAATCATAACAAAAAAGTACCGATGCTAGCCCAAACAGATCTATGATAACAGTATTACTCGCCATCAACAAGGCTTCAGCACAAGTAACACTAAATAACGCATAAGCAGAGACTGCCTAGATCGCAAGATGCGATCTAGGCAGCATGACACTTACCCGAGAAAAAACCCTAGAAACAAGGGGTGGCGATGCGCCGAGTTTGTGTTTGTTGTGAACGTGATCGTCCTCTTTTCTCAATAACCTTAGGTACATATTTATAGTCCGGAGACTTTCTATCTTTGGAATAACCCTAACAATCCTATCTCTTTACTTAAACCGAAACGTAACCTACCATAATATACAGATACACGGGAAATTTAGCTCAAATCCACGCACAAGGCTGGTCCAGCAATACGTTGCATATATGTATCCTCCAAGCCCATCTTGATTACGGCCCATCTCCTCCTTTGGCCAAAATGTGGCGATAACACATGCCCCCCTGGTTTTGGCAATAATAATTCCAAAACCACTCTGTTTTTTTTCTTATATCGGGTTACGCGTTGCAGAGCAGAATCGCCACGCCGCCCCCTCATCATGATGCCTTGTCTTCTCAACTTCTCCGCAGTGCATGATTTGACCGTTTTGTCACCACATTATGGAAAACTGCTATGGCAATTGAACCACCTCCCACTATTCCTCTTATTTAAATTCATCTGAGCAGTTCGCATCCCCATCCTCTTCCATTAGCCAAAAAACCCTCTTCCTCCGCCAAAAAACCCTCTTCCTCCGCCATGGCCTCCTCTTCTTCCTCCAGATCATCCGGCCTTTCCTTCCAATCTTCCAACACCATGAGCGACCGACAGCCGATGCCGGAGCACCCGCCAATGGCGGCGTACGAGGCTCTCGCCCCACAATGGTGGGACGAGAGGGACTGGGACTTCGCCACCTGGTCAGAGGACGACCAGTCCCTGACCGACGGCGAGGAGGGCCTCCAGTTCCTTGCCGACGGGGAACTGGAGGCGGAGAGCGCCGACGACGCCGTGTCCTGGGGCGAGGACATCGAATCCTCCGACGAGGAGGAGGAAGCGGAGAAGGACACCTCCTCCGACGAATACCCGCCGGTGAAGCGCTTCCGCGCCGGGTCCAGCGAGGACACCGACGACGACGACGAGGACGAGGAGGCCCCTGCTGACAACTTCAGAAGCAGCGGCGAAGACTACGCCGGCAGCAGCGCCGATGACAGCGAGTACGACGATGGCGAAGACAGCGGCGATGACGCCGGCTTCTAGATTAGGAACTAGTAGTAGTAGTACTAGTAGTAGATTTCCATTTGTAAGCAATCGGCTTCATTGTAAATATCCGTCTTTTGAATCAACAAAGATTGCTTTCCCTAATTCGATTTTGCCGATAGTCAAAATAGGTCAACGTTCCAGAAGCCGATAGCAATGTATCGGCTTTCACCATACTACGCTCATATGGTCAACCAAGTCAAAGCCCAACGAGCCGATGGTAACACATCGACTTTCCCCACAAACGTTGACAAGGTCAAATTTGGTCGCATATTTAGATAAATCTGAGCGGCCACTCTCCAACTTCAAACGGTAGCCTGCGACCCTCTTCAAAAAGGCTAAACCAGATCTCCAATTTCCTCACCGCATAGATCGAGCTTACAGCGACAAGAACCCTCGATCCCCAATCGCATAGATCCATCTCCGCCGGCAAACTAGATGGCGGAATCGTCCAACACCAGCACAGCGGTCTCTGGTCTGAAGGTACGCCTGCTCCTCGCAGTCTGAACACGGTGCTAGAATTAATAGCGAACACCTGAATTAATGCTTTATTCCACCGTTAAATTTTTAGGTCTCAGACATCCTGCTGCCGCATCCTTCCCTCCCAAATTCTCTCTGTCTTGGCCCCCGTACAGAATCTAGTCCTGCCCATCTGATCTATTGCGAGGCAAACAAAATCCCCTTCGTAAGCCAAAACCTTGATTTGAATTCTTGGGCCGACTGCTTGCGAGCCTGGCCTAATCCTCCTGAACATTGGGTCTCTTGGTACAGCAGGGTAGCCAAAACTTACCAATCCCAATGGGAAACCACGGGAATAGCCGATGCCTTGTATTTGTCATTGTCTCCCCTTGAGAAACATGAAAATCTTCTAAAAACCATCGGCTATTTCTGGTCCGATGCTCTGAACTGCTTCATGTTCGGTCATGGCCCCATGACACCAACTCTGTTAGACGTGGTGATGATTACTGGTCTGGACGTTACATCACCCAGCCCTTCTGCTTTTAAGCTGACAAAGGTTCCCTACAAGCTTTCTTCTAAGACAGCCTGCACGAACTGGGGTGCCTATCTTCAAAGCCACATGAAAACTAAAGGCCCTGTCACAGAGAAAGAACACACAGCTTTCCTCAACTTCTGGCTGGAACATTTCATATTCTGTGGCCCTTCCCTTGCTCCAACCAAGAACTATCTCTCCTTGGCCTACGAACTTGCCAGAGGCACTCAACTTGGCATCGGCAAACTGTTCCTTGGAGAAGTCTATCGATATCTCCAGTTGATGTCTATCAAACTATTCTCCGGCATAGCAGTCAAAACAGGAGGTCCTTGGTGGTTCATTCAGCTATGGTCTCAGCTGTATTTTCAAAACCATGTCCCAAACTTCCCCCTTTTGGCGAGTTGCACCTTCCCAGATGCCAAAGGGAAGTAGATCCGATGCACCAGTTACGGCCAAGCTCTGTATAGACTGCCAGGTAGCAAACTGATCCCTCGGGAAGCATCCAAGTGGTTCAGCATTCTCTTCCAAGGCCTGGATAATCCTATCTTCTTTCCTTACATGGAAGAATCGGAACATTTTGAAAATTCAATCTCCTTTAGGCTAGACAACTTTGCCGATGACACCAGCACTCGGCAGCTATTTTCCACTGTGATCCGTCCCTGCTTCCTTCCAGTTGGTATGAGCACATCCAACAGAATAATCAAGCCTGGATACGAATTCTACCAGCCGGTCGTAGCGGCTCGGCAATTTGGCCTTGGACAAGTACCTCCCCATTTCTTTCTCCACCATCTTACAGAGAGCAGAGCTGACCTGCCCGATCCTCTCACCAGGCAAAGGTGTTATTCCTTCTTCGATGCTCTGACCATCCCAATTCCTAACAACCTCACCTTCGCTTCATCAACCGATGGTTTTGAGAACTGGTGGTCGATGTGGAAGACTCATGCCTTCAGGAGAGCTCTGGGACCGTTGCTGGAACAGCTTGATGCTGACTATGATATCCCCGTAGAACAGGTACTATTACTTGTAAATTTTCTTGATGCAGCTCACAAATGATTCTTCTAATAACCCGCTCTGTCTCCTTGCAGCAACAAGATGGTCCTGAACCTACAAACGGTGATGGCTCCCCCTTCGAATTCTTCCCACCAGTTCCTGTGGTCCTTTTCTGCAAACGCCACCTTTTAAAAAGGTCGTGATGCAGAACCAGCCGATATCACCACAATCGGCTTCCAAGATCCAAGCAACTTCTGGGTCCGCCGCCTCTCGAGTTCCAACTAAAACAAGAACGGCGGTGAGGAAGGTAGCTGCCCGGAAGACTTTGAGGCGCCGGAGCCCTTCTCCAGAAAGCTCGCATGTACGCTGATCCATGCCTTGGTCGATCTCTTTCATCCTTGCAAACATGCTTGTGTTTACTAGCTCTCCTTTTCTTACAGGGTTCCATCGAAGACACCTCCAGCGGGAACGCACAATCCAATCGAGGAGAGTCGGGCCCAACAGATTCTGAAAGGACCACCACACCGAGCCAGCCAGATTTGCCACCATCGGCTCCCAGGAAAAGGCCGGTTCCTGCACCTACTGCCCCCCGAGCATCAGTCGAGGCGGGGTCAGCTGTGAGCCCCAAGAGGGCTCGCAAGGGACTGCAAACTTCTTCGTCGAGCCAGGAGGTTTCGAAAGTCATCACCCTCGACGCCCTTACCCATTATTTTTTATCTGCCGATTCATCACTTATTTACATCGGCTAAGCACCTTCCATGCAGACGACTGACACTTCTAGTGGGAAAGCCGGGGAAGTGTCGATGCCTTTGGCAAGGCTGGATCTAGTAATCCCTGAAGGTGCAGATGAAACGGTTACCACTTTGGCCAAGCCCCCAGCAACAACACACAAGCCGATTGCCTCGTCATCTGCTATCCCCTTGACCTTAGGAGAGGTACGTTCGCTTCGTTCGGCTCTTCCTTCCATGTTGGACGCATACTGACGCCATTTCGGCCTGCCAGGGTTGTGATATCTCAGGCCTGCTGACGTTCGACCCTGAATCCATCGAACCAACTCTCTCCGTCGCCAACGATGAACCACGAGCAAGGGCTGTTCTGCCTCAATTCCAACGTCTCAAAGCCTTGCTGTCCTCCCCGATCGAGAAGTTGATCGAGGGTTCTGAAGAGGTGAAGAGTGTTCTTGCTGAAATCAAGGACCAACTCCCAGTAGCACTGCAGGTGAAGCTTTGGCCAGTTGTAACTCTGTCTTTCTACGGGTCAAGGGTGAAGTTGGCTCGTGAGAGGATTAATCTGCGCCGCACCCAACTCCCACTGAAGGCCAATATTGCAGACAAATGTCAGCAGCTCAACGAAAAAAAGGCGTCTCTGGATGCCAAAACTGACACCTCTGTCAGCACCGCCGAGCTTGCATCCTTGAAAAAGGAACTGGGAGATCTTGAAGAGAAGGTCCGGGCGACTAAACAGCTCATTCGTGACAAGGAATCATTCATCGCCCGCTCCCAAGATGAAGCGGAAGGCCTCAAAACTCAACTGAAGACTGATCTGGCGGAAATACGTGCCCTGAACAAGCAGCTAGTGATGGGCAAGGACGAAGATGACGAAGCCGAGATCGCTGAGGTGGATCGTGTCCGTGCTGACGCCCTCCACGCCTTCGAGGCATTCCTTCAGTAGCTTCTTCATGTAAACTGACACCTGCTCGTAGCAGTTTGAACCTCTAGAGTCGATGGGCCCCTATTTTTTTTTATTGGCCGATTTCATGTATCGGCCCCCATATTTCACTGTCCATCATCCCACATGCTTGGGAAATATTTCTTGAGATGCTGACCGTTGACAGCCACTGGGAATTTCACGCCGTCCAGCTCCTCAAGCATGTACGCGTTCCCCCTTAAAACTTGATCGACCCTGTATGGCCCATGCCAATTTGGAGACCATTTACCGTATGCTGCATCCTTAGTCCCCAATGGCAATACAGCTTCCCATACCAGATTGCCAACGTGGAACTCCTTTGGTCTCACCTTCTTATTATATTCGCGAGCTACCTTGGCCTTGTTCTCTTTGATTTTCTCAAGCGACCACAGCCTAAGCTCAGTTAAATCCTCAACACTGTCACTCATCAGGGCCGCATATTCTTCAGTTGTTAGAACGTTCTGAAAAGTGACACGTCTCGATCCAGCCGTAATCTCCCAGGGCAATACGGCTTCTTGTCCATAGACTAGATGGTATGGTGAGGTTTTTATCGCTCCATGACACGACATGCGATAAGCCCATAAAGCTTCTGACAAAACTTCGTGCCAACGCCTAGGGTGCTCATCGACTTTCCTCTTAATCAGCTTGATAAGGCTCTGGTTGGACGCTTCAGCTTGCCCATTTGCTTGAGCATAGTACGGAGATGATCGGATCAGCTTAATTCCCGTGTCCTCACAGAACTTTCCAAACTCGTGAGAAATGAAGACCGAACCTCCATCGGTCGTGATAGTTTGGGGGATCCCGAATCTATGAATGACGTGTTCTTTCACAAAATCGATAACATCCTTCGAGTTCACTAACTTCATAGGGACGGCTTCCACCCATTTAGTGAAATAATCCGTAATGGCCAAAATCCACATGTGGCCTTTGCTTGATGGAGGATTGATCTTGCCAATCATATCCATGCCCCAACCTCGGAATGGCCAAGGCTTGATGATGGGGTTCATTGCTGACGCGGGTACCATCTGAATTTTCCCAAATTTCTGACATGCTTGACACCCTTTGTAGTACTTAAAACAGTCCTCAAGCATGGTGGGCCAATAAAACCCTGATCGCCTGATCAACCATTTCATTTTGTGAGCCGATTGGTGAGTTCCACAGGCGCCTTCGTGTACCTCGTGTAGGAGCCGATTGGCCTCGGTTGGCCCCAGACATTTGAGCAGTAACCCTTCCAGAGTCCTGTAGAACATGTCGTCCCCAATAAGCACATACTTCATGGCCTTGTACCTTATCCGTTTAGGTGCCCCCCGAGCCGAATCTTTCAAGTAATTGAAGATATCGGCTCTCCAGTCGTCCGCCTCCAGGAACTGTACCTGAACATCAGCTCTCTCTGCTACGTCCTTGTAGCCCGATGCCATTTGTGCGAGATCATTCGCCTCGGTATTCTGCGATCGCGGGATCCAGTTCAATTTTATGTACCGGAACTGTGCCATCAGCTCACGGCATTGCAACCATAATGGGAAGAGCGACTCGCTCTCGCACTTGTATTCCTCCGTGAGTTGGGAAATCACCAATTTGGAGTCTCCAAAAATTTCCACTGCTTCTGCTCTAGATTCGATGAGCAACTCCATTCCCTTGCGTATCGCCTCATACTCAGCGACGTTGTTGGTGCGAGGGGTAGATAGCCTGATGGAGAAGGAATATGTTGCCCCCCGGGGCGACACGAGTAGAATGCCGATGCCGCAACCATCATCACAAACCGATCCATCGAAAAACATAGCCCACGCTCGTATAGACAGAGCTGCTATATCAATGTTGATTCTTTCAGCAATAAGGTCGGCCAACGCCTAACCCTTAACCGCTTTCGCGGGTTGATACCGGATATCAAATTCCGATAATGCAAACATCCATTTTCCGAGTCGGCCTTTCAACATAGGAGCCGACAGCATATGTTTTATGACATCTGATTTGCATATAATGATAATCTCCGCTGAGAGTAAGATGTGGGGCAGCTTGGTGCAGGTGAAGAACAGGCAGAGGCACAACTTATCGATCTCAGGATACCTTGTCTCTGCATCCAGCATCCTTCTGCTGATGTAAAACACAACTCGCTCCAAACCATCATAAACCTGCACCACCACCGAGGCGATGGACTTGTCAGCTACTGACAAGTAAATGTAGAACGGCCTATCTCGCTGGGGCGGAACCAACACTGGCGGCTTCGTTAAATATTCTTTGATCTCGTCGAAGGCTCGTTGTTGTTCTGTCCCCCAGCGGAACTCCTCATCAGATTTAATTTTCACCAGTCCCATGAACGGCTCTATTCTTCCTGACAGATTGGAGATGATTCTTCTGACGAAGTTGATCTTGCCGATGAGAGACTGCAGTTCTTTCTTCGTGGTAGGTGGCTTCATTGTCCGCACCGCCTCCTGACTTTTCAGGCCAATCTCAATTCCGCGCTCATGGACCAAGAAACCCAAGAACTGACCGGCCGTTACACCGAAGGCACACTTCTTTGGATTCATCCGTAGCCCGAATTTTCTTGTTCGGTCCAGGACGCGTTGCAGATCGGCCAAGTGTCCTTGTACTGAAGCAGACTTGACCACCACGTCATCGATATAAATTTCCACCAGCTTGATGATCAGATCATGGAAAATGTAATTCATGGCTCTTTGGTATGTGGCGCCGGCATTGCCATCCATGAAGCTCAAGACCTTATGACCAGCAGCTGCGTTGATTAATGTCTCTGCTACCAGCATCAGATACTCATCCTTTGGAGTGGATTTATTGAGATCCCGAAAATCTATGGCAACACGCCAGCGGCCATCTTTTTTCTCTACAGGTACGATACTAGAAATCCACTCAGCATACCTGCATGGCCTGATTAACTTAGCTGTCAACATTTTCTCGATCTCCTTCTTGACTTCTTCCAAAATTTTGGCCTTCATCTGTCGTGCTCGCTGCTGGAATGGCCGAAACCCTTTTTTAAGCGGGAGTCGATGCTCAATGATGCTCCTGTCTAACCCGGGCATCTCTGTATAGTCCTAGGCAAAGCAATCTGGATATTCTTTCAACAAAGCTATCATCGGACCCCGCAGATTCGGATCTAACTTCTTGCTGATAAATGTTGGTCGCGGCTTATCCCTAGGACCGATGTCAATCTCTTCTAGCTCATCAGCGGAGGTAAACCCATACCCTAGCTTTCCGTCACCTACTAAATTGATGCTAAACACGGGGCAAACAGTTGGTGAGGATAACAAAGATAATTTGGGCCGATTGCCGGAATCGGCCCCCTTTTTGATTGCATTAGTCAAGGAAGGTTTACAACTTATTCGTGCTCTACAAAGGCAGGGAATCTCCCTACTATGATTGCATGACCTGTTTGTCGTAAGAGTACTGCTTTTTACGTTTTGTGGCCGATCGCAGGGATCGGCCATACCACGTACGATCCTGGACTTTGCTACTCTGTTAGGCCAGTGGATAAGACCAGCCTCGCCCCGTTTTTTGTAGCTTCAATGCGCTCACAGCCGTCTAGACTGATTCCAGAGATCAGCTCTTGGTCTTCTGCCTCCCAGATGTTCATGCCAGCTATGGAGATCTCGATCGAATCATCTGCATGAATGACCTCCACTTCATCTCCATCCCACTGTATTAGACACTGGTGCATCGTGGATGGAATGCAGCAGTTAGCGTGAATCCAATCCCTCCCCAGCAAGACATCGTAGGTGCTTTTGCTGTCAACGATGAAGAATGACGTAGGGATGGTTTTTCTGCCCACGGTCAGATCCACGTTCAGAACGCCTTGCGTTTCTGAAGTTTGGCCGTTGAAGTCGCTTAACGTGACGTTTGTTTTGATCAGATCTGCAGTGGAGCGTCCCAAACGCCGTAGCATGGAGTATGGCATTATATTGACTGCCGCTCCGGTGTCAACCAGCATCTTGCTGACGGGCTGCCCATTGATATAACCTCGCAGGTACAGGGCTTTCAGATGTTTGTAGCTCTTCTCCCGTGGTTTTTCAAAGATAACCGGCCACGGGCCGCAGTCAAACTGTGCCACTGGTAGTTCTTTGGTTCTTGGAGCGCAAAACTCTAACGGGAGTACGAACACCATGTTTGTGCCAGCCGATGTCTTCGCATCGTCTTTTACTGGTTTGGGGCGCCACTCTTTCCTTTTCGGACGAGTCTCCGTTTCCAAGGTTTGCCGAACTTTCACGGCCAGATCGGGCCGTGCTTTCCTTAAAGCGTGGAGGTACTACGCTTCGGCTTCCTCCAAGCTACGCAGTCGCTGAACTCTACGCTTTTGGGTGTGTCTGAGTCCATCGGGACACCACCTTGGCCGGTGATACCTGTCTTCTTCTTCTTTAGACTTTGGCTTCTCGAGATCTTTTGCTCGAGATGACTCCTCTTGCCTGTTCTGAGGCGGGAGAGGCCCTAGACGCTTGAACACTGAAACTGGACCTGTGTCATCCTTCTGCTGTCCACATTCCGGGAAGTTGTCGATTGTAGGAAATCGGCTCATTCCCGCATCCCAGAAATACTTGAAGAAAGGACAATCCCAGTGTTTATCCACGCCTTCCTTTTCCTTTGACTTTCCCCTAGCGAGGTGCTCATATCCTTCATCATCTCTATCGTGCCAGCGACGTCGGTCATGCTGACGCTCATACTTGTTAAGGAGATGCGTGGAGTGTGGCTTCTGATATCGCACGCTTCTCACTTGCTCCTCGGTTAAATACCGCCTGTCATCATAACGGGGCCGGTCACGTGGACCAGCCTCCTCTCTTTCTTTGCCCCGAGAGCGACCGCCTTCCTCCTTATATGAGCCATGGTGGTACACAGGCCCTGTCATATTAACATCGAACGAGAAATCTAACTGACGTCTGGTGGAGTGGCTGTGTTCTACCATGTTGACGCCGGGAAACGGGTTTGTGTCTACTTTCATGGCGAATTGCCCAAGGATCAGACGGCCCTGTTCTATCGCCGTCTGGATCTGGCGACGTAGCTCTTTGCAATCATTGGTGGTGTGGGTGAATGAGTGATGCCACTTGCAGTATGGTCTCCCGTTCATTTCTTGAGTCGTAGGGATTTTATGGCCTTCGGGTAACTTCAGCTGCTTTTCTTTCAGCAGTAAATCGAATATCTGCTCAGCTTTGCTCACATCAAAGTCGAACCCTTTTGCGGGCCCTTGCTGTTTCACCCATTTGCAGGACACATGATCTGCCCCCCGAGCCCATTTGGCCACGGCCACCTCCTGGTCTTGTACGCGATCCTCTTCTTCTGTATCGACAAGGCCTATCGGACATTTGAACTTGTCTTGGTACAACTCAGGGTGGCGCTGTTCATACATTGTCAGTTTCTTGGCCATGTGCGCTAATGAATTGTACTCTACTTGGAAAGCCAGATCCTTGATAGGTGCTGAGAGACCCAACACTGCCAGCTCGACTGCTTCTTTCTCAGTTAAACGAGCCGAATAACATCGGTTCTTGACAGTCCTGAAACGCTGAATGTACTCAGCTACCGTTTCTCCCCGCTTTTGCTGCACCTGCGCCAGATCTGCAATGCCAGCCTCGGTAGCTTCTGAATGATACTGAATGTGGAACTGCTCTTCTAGTTGCTTCCAGGTCTGGATCGAATCCGGTGGCAACGAGGTGTACCACCCAAAAGCTGGTCCTGTCAGAGATTGCACAAAGAACCTTACGCGTAAATGATCCGATGCTGAGATCATGCCTAACTGTGCCAGGTATCGTCTCACATGCTCGATCGAGCTCGACCCTTCTGATCCGCTAAACCTTGAGAACTCAGGGAGCCGATACTTGGGTGGCAGCGGAATCAGATCAAACTCGTTGGGGTACGGCTTGGAATAGCCGATTGTCCTTCTCTTCGGCACGAAGCCGAACTGGTCTCTCAAGATGGTACGGATTTGCTCCACCGTTTGAGCTGCAGGGGCTAAATTCTCAGAACTCGTTCCGGTGGCGAACTCCATTCCAGACATCCCTGCTCCCGAAATACCTGCCCCCGAAGCCCCTGCTCCAGAAACTCCTGCCCCAGAAATCCCTGCGGTCGCAACCTGGTTCGTGCGCGTCAGGCTATTGCAGTCCGGCACGTAGGTGCACACATACCCATGTGGGATTTCTTTAGGTGGTTCAACCAGGAATTGGCAATCGCCAGGGTCACCTCCAACCTTGTAGACGACGTACGCCGGTGCCCCTGGTGGCTCCGGAGCTGCAAGCGTAAATGGCAGCTGTGGCCTGGTCTGGAGCAGTCTTTCTCCCTGGTGAGTCCCTAGAGTAGGCCCCGACGGAGAGTACTGATGTTTCATGATCTCCTGAACTACGCGAACCGCGACGCGTTCGAAAGCGTTCACTAGGCTCTCTGAATGGCGGTGAAGAGAATGAGCCACCATGTAATTGACTTCCTGTCGCAGAGCTCTGGTGCGCTCCTCTGAAGGAACAGACAGATCCACCTCATCAAGAGCACCTTCGGGTGAGAACCCTTTCCACCTGATGCCATGCTTACGGGTCCTCTCAAAAGAGCCGATGAGATCGGCTTCGAAGAGAGCTTTGATATCATCATACTTCGCCTTGTGCTCATCAGGCAAATCGTCGTACGTGACCGGTCTGCCCTCCATCGCAGCGTCCGATGTTGATGCAGATGTTGTTGATTGTCCCACCGAGCGTGCCATAATGTGTTGCCTGTCAAAACCCACCGGCGAGCAGCGACGAGCAACACGAAGAGCCGGGAGGCTCCCAGAACTGCTGGTGGGCCCTGGTCCCTCAGGCAACAGCCCGCAAAACTCCGGCACACGCCCTGGCTGATGTAAGGGCGTGCCACCTGACCTATACCTGGTCAGGAAGGTGATGGATTGCTTCGATTAGTTTCCTGCATGGCAAACACGTATACGTAAAATTCGAGCCGCAACCGGCTCCCAGGTTTCCCTGTGAATCGGCTCCTGGAGCCGATTAAGCCATGGTTCTGCATTAAATCTACGATAACATGGGGTTTTGCTTCATCAAAACAAGTTAAATCGACCTACGACAGTTTAACGCTTTCACCACATAATTGGAACATCCTACACGTAATTGAGCCTGGTAGATGCAAAAGATAATAGAAAACTAACCCTAGAGAAGGCCTAACAACCGACGTAAAGTCGACTCCCGGAACAACTCCTCTCGAATTGGCAAACCATACCCTTACATACTACTGGATCGTTCAACCCGTTTGCAAGGCCTGACTATGTGGATATCAAACTAAAACCTTGGAAAACAAGGCATAACTATAACATATCAAGTCAACTAAATAAAGATCAAGCAAGATGCTACCCTTACACCCAAAAAAGGTGCAAAGGCAGCGAGATAAATAAAGGCAGCATAACTAAGCAATCATAAAAAAAAAGTACCGATGCTAGCCCAAACAGATCTATGATAACAGTATTACTCGCCATCAACAAGGCTTCAGCACGAGTAACACTAAATAACGCATAAGCAGATACTGCCTAGATCGCAAGATGCGATCTAGGCAGCATGACACTTACCCGAGAAAAAACCCTAGAAACAAGGGGTGGCGATGCGCCGAGATTGTGTTTGTTGTGAACGTGATCGTCCTCTTTTCTCAATAACCTTAGGTACATATTTATAGTCCGGAGACTTTCTATCTTTGGAATAACCCTAACAATCCTATCTCTTTACTTAAACCGAAACGTAACCTACCATAATATACAGATACACGGGAAATTTAGCTCAAATCCACGCACAAGGCTGGTCCAGCAATACGTTGCATATATGTATCCTCCAAGCCCATCTTGATTACGGCTCATCTCCTCCTTTGGCCAAAATGTGGCGATAACACTATATGACAAAGCAACAGTAGGAGGCCAAGAGCAGGCAATTTGGCTCAGAGGCCACCCTGGATGCGGGTGTTTAGGCCTTTGTAATTAGATTAAGCAGTTTCTTCTTTTGATACCTTCTGTAATATTTTGCTGATGAACAAGCCCAACTATGCTACGAGGTGGCTTTAATGTATATAAGTTTTATATTTCGGGCTGCTGCCAGAAATGTCTGTAATGTTCATGCTTGATTTGTTTGCCTTTAGGGTCCTTCGGGTGAGGTACCGATTGTCACTCCGACTGCTCCTGAGCCGCGACCTTCTTTGGATGATGTGTCGCAGTTGGTATTTCTACACAATCGTGTCCGTAGCTTGGAGAAGGACATCCTTGGAATTCGGGGCCATGCGGATGTGTGGAAGTCCAAGGCTGACGAGCCATGGCAAGGGAGGTATTCTTTCTTGGAGAGTTGCGGAAGATGGGTGAACAACTTGAATGTAAGTCTTCGACAGCCGATGTCCTTTTTGGGTGAAACCTGTTTTGTATGCCATCTTATTCCGTGTTGGTGCAGATGTCCATATCGTTCCGAGGGAACAGAAGGAGCACGTCGCGATTCGGATGAACTTCATGGCGCAACAGGACATGGGGACCGGTGGCTTATTCTGGATGGACCGCGATCGGGACATCGTCCTTGGGTCGGTGCAAGATCGCGTGTACCAGGTTCTTTGGGTTCTGCGGCAGGCGTGGACTTCTCTGGCGGCCATTTGATCCATGATGTTCCGCTTGGATGCGGCACCTTCCACCTTCTAGGGCCTTCTTGTGAAATTTCGAAACGTGGGCCATGTTAAAGAGTTGGTGCGGCATCAGCTGATAGCTGGGGTGACGGCTGCCTTGTCGATCATTAGGTTGCATCGCCGCGATGTCAATGTTGCGTAGGTCATGGGACATGCGCCCACATTATGCGGCTGTGACGCAACATGCTAAGGAGATCGTAGATCTGTTCGAGCAGCGGGCGAATGTCATGCTCTAGAATAGGTAGATCCTATAAAGAAGAAACTTAATGTAAAATCTGTATTCATTCGAGTGGGCTCGTAATGCCCTGATGTAAATGTTATGTGTATATTGGCACGTGGTGCTCTATAGTTTGCATGTCCCTTTCGTTAGCCTGACGTGGTCAGCTACTCGGGTTGTGTGTGTTTGTTTTCAGTTGACGTGGTCGTCGGGTGAGGTGTAGTCCCCCAAGCGTGTTTTAGCGATAAGTAATGTAAAGAAAAAGATATTTGGGCCAAGGAACTTAGCTTTTATTCATAGGAAATGAGGAGGTACATTCTTCGACTGAGTAGCCTTATTGAAATTAAAGGGTAACTAGGGGTCGAAGCGACGCAGTTGTGCGACGTTCCAGCGGTTGGTGTATTCGACTCCCGATGCGACGTCCATGAGGCGGTAGGCGCCACCTGGGATGACTTCGGTGACGATGTAGGGTCCTTCCCAGGGTGACTCGACCTTGTTGGGACGTTCTTGCTTGAGTCGCAGGACTAGGTCTCCTTCGACGAAGGACCTTGGACGTAGCTGGCGGCTGTGGTAGTTGCGGAGGCTCTGCTGGTAGACCGCTAAGCGAGCCGCGGCAATGCCGCATGCTTCATCGAGTGTGTCGAAGACGTCTTTGAGTGCGGCCAATGATTCAGCTTTTCTATAGGCAATGACCCATGGGGCCTTGTGGCGTACCTTGGGAGGCATCACGACTTCAGCTCCGTGCACCGTGAAGAAGGGCGTGTAGCCGGTTGAGCTGTTTGGCGTTGTACGCAGGCTCTAGAGAATGGAGGGTAGCTCATCTGCCCAGGATCCTGCAAGCCTTTCGAGTGGGCACAGCAGGCGCTTCTTGATTTCGTTCCCGATGAGACTGTTGGCCTTTTCTCCTTGTCCGTTGGTCTGCGGGTGCGCCACGGAGGCATAGGAGATGTTGATGCCGAGGTTCCCGCATAAGGTTTGAAATTCCTTCGATATGAAGTTCGAGCCGTTGTCCGTGATGATTCTATGAGGCATGCCGAATCTATAGACAATGGACTCAAAGAACTTGACGGCAGTTTTGCCACTTTGGTTGGTGACGGGCATTTCCTCGATCCACTTGGTGAACTTGTTGACTGCGACAAGGAGGAAGATGTGACCTCCTAGTGAGGACTTTAGCAGTTGGCCTATCATGTCGAGGCCCCATTAGGCGAAGGTCCAAGATAACGTTATGGGCCTTAGATCGGATCCTAGTGCGTGCGGCTTATCTACGTATCTCTTCCAGGCATTGCACCTCTGGACGATATCCTTAGCGTCGTGCATGGCCGTTGGCCAGTGGAACCCAGCTCGTAGAGCTTTGGCGACTAGGGCGCGGCTGCCTGCGTGGTGGCCGCAGATACCCTCGTGGACGTCCTGGAGGATGCTTTTGTCGTCACCGATGGTCACCCACCGTTGGAGCAAACCCAAAATGTTGCGCTTGTATAGCTCACCATTGATTATGGTGAAGGCTTTTGATCAGTGTGATATGCGTCGGGAATCTGTTGGGTCATCTGGCAGTTTGTTGTTTATCAGGTACCAAAGTTACGGCTGCGTCCACGTATCTTCAACCGCCATGACCTACATCAGGCTGACCAGCTCGGCCTCGGTGTCGAGATTTTTGGGTCCCTCCTGTCCTTCGGGTGGCGCAGCCCCTGAGTGCTCTACTTCTTCGGCTGAACCATTTGGGAATTTCCTCTTGATAGAAGGTACGCAGATTTGTTCGAGGAACACACCTGGTGGCACCCGTGCGCAGGTGGAGCCGATGTTGGCGAGTTTATCGGCTTGTTCGTTGCTTTTCCTTCCGACGTGTCGAAGCTCGCAGCCTTCAAAGTCCCCTTCGAGTGAGTTGTAGAGCGCGCAGTACGCGATCATGTTGGCGTTGTGAGCGTCGCACTCGTTCATCGTTTGCTAGACGACATGGTTCGAGTCAGCATAGATGACGAGGCGCGTTGCGCCGCAGATATTGGCCATCTTCATGTCGTGGATGAGGGCCTCGTATTCCGCCTCGTTGTTGGAGGCGCGAAATTTCATCCGAAGGACATATTTCATCTTGTCACCTTGAGGGGACATCAGGATGACGCCGTCCCCTGCTCCAGCCTCGCGTTTTGAGCCATTGAAGTGCATTGTCCATGATTGCGTCATGTCCGGAGTGTCCGACGGCTGGAGTTCCATCCAGTGGACGAGGAAGTCAGGGAGGACCTGAGATTTGATGGCCTTGCGCCGCTCATAGACTATGTCTAGAGGAGACAGCTCGATGCCCCATAGGGCTACGCGTCCAGTGGCCTCGGGGTTGTTCAGGATGTTGGACAGTGGGGCGTCATTGATGACCATGATCTTATGCTCCTAGAAGTAGTGGCTCAGCCGACGAGCCGTCATGAATACGTCATAGGCGAGCTTCTGGTAGTGAGGGTACCTCTGCTTTGTTGGGGTCAGTACCTCACTAAGGTAGTAGATTGGGCATTGGACCCCGTGAGTCTTGCCATTTTTAGGGTCATTCGACTACAAGTACGGTGCTTACCATCTGGTGCGTGGCTGCAATGTATAGCAACAAAGTCTCTCGCTCCTTTGGCGTGACCAGGATAGGCGAGGTGGAGAGCAGCCGCTTGAGGTCCTCGAATGCGTCGTCTGCTTCGGATGTCCACTCGAACTTGTCCACCTTGCGCATCAGCTGGTAAAAGGGTAGGGCCTTCTTGCCCATGCGGATAATGAATCTTCTTAGTGTCTCAATTCGACCTGCCAGCTACTGGACGCCTTTGAGATTCTTCGGCTTCTCCATGGCCAGTATGGCCCTGATTTTCTTCGGATTTGCCTCGATCCCCCGTTGCGAGATGAAGTAGCCGAGTAGCTGGCCAGATGGGACGCTGAAGGCGCACTTTTTTGGGTTTAGCTTGATCTTGTAGTGATCAAGGTTATCAAATGTCTTGCGGAGATCGTCGAATAGCATCTTGGCTTCCCTGGTCTTGATTACTATGTCGGCGACATAGACTTTAATGTTGCGACCGATCTGGTTTTTCAGACACGCCTGCATGCACCTCTGGTATGTGGCGCCTGCATTCTTTAGCCCGAAGGGCATGGTGTTGTAGCAGAACACACCAAACGACGTGATGACCAACGTTTTCTCCTGATCTTTGACCTTCAGCCGAATCTGGTTGTAGCCTTGTAGGCATCGAGGAAGGGGAGTTTCTCGCATCCTGCAGTCGAATCAATGATTTGATCGATCCGTGGTAAAGGGAAGTGGTCCTTGGGAAAGGACTTGTTGAGTGATGTGAAGTCCACGCACATCCATAGGATGTTCGTGTCCTTTTTGGGGACCAGCACGGTGTTGGCCAGCCACCCGCTTTCCTTGATTTCCCAGATGAAGTTGGCATCAAGCAGTCTGTTGACTTTGATTCCAATGTCTTCAACTCTTGGTTCGGACAGTCTTCGGATCGACTTCTTGACTGGCTTCGCATCAGGAAACACATTGAGTGCATGCTCGGCGAATTCCCTCGGAACTACTGGCATGTCCGCGCGACACCAGGCAAAAATTTCCCAGCGCTCACGGAGCAATTCGACGATCGCGCTTTCCTATGCAGGACTGAGGACATTGGCGATCAACACCGTCTTGGAGGCACCCGTCGGGTGGACCTGCACCTTCTTTATGTTGACCATGGAGTCAAATGACATGTCAGGTGCGTTTTTTCCTGGTAACTGGGGTGCCCTATTGTCTGTCATCTCTCGAAGCCTTGTGAGATCCTCCTTCATGCCGAATGACTGGGAGATTCTGTTGAAGTCTCTGTTGCAGTGGTCGGATCGGGTAAAGCTTCCCTGGATGGTGTAACGCCCCTTGGTCCTGGCATCTTGAATAGCAGGTACGTGTAGTGCGGTACTGCCAGGAATCATGCGAATGCCACACGTCCGAGGATGGCATGGTACTGTGATGGCCAGTCCACCACTTTGAATTCTAGCCGCTCGCGCCTGAAGTTTTTGGGCTAGCCGAAGATGACGTCGAGCCATATCTTTCCCAGGGGGTATACGCCCTTCCCCGGGACTATGTCGTGGAACGGTGTGTCTGATTGTTCCAGGCTGCATAGCGGGATCCACATTGCCACGAGTGGGCCAACATTAGATTGATGCCGCTGCCGCCATCCATGAAGACGTGGCTCATCTCGAATCCTCCGATCTGCACCTCAAGCACCAGGGCAGCATGGCCTGGGCGAGGCATCATGTGAAGGGATACGGGTAGGCTACACTAGCGCAAATCAAAATTTTCTACTGCGTAAACCAGGATTACTGTTGTCACAGATCACGGTATTACCACAAGACGCGCAGTTGCGGAACTTGATGAAGCGCGTCGAGGAAGTGCAGATGATCTATGACTCCTCCTCATTCTCGTCCCAAGAGCAGCTCCCCTTCTGTGGCTCGTCCAAATGCTACACATGCAGCGCCTCCAAGGTATCCACACGTACAGGGTGGAAGCGTTAGACGCCGGACTGCTAGGTTCGCGCGTGCAACACAGGCGTGAGGAGTGGCGGCTGGGTGAAATGGTCTAACCTTGGTCAGCCCGCCCCACCCTCTCTTATATAGGCGTCCCTAGTGGGATTCTACATTAGCAGCCCATTAGGAGCCTAAGCCTGGTCTAATTCGGATCCAATCCTCATTAGGCTTCCAGACCCTTAAGTGTGTGACCCTATAGGTTCGTATACTTATAGACATGACACGAATAAAACTATTCTGTCAATAGACGTGCCAGCTCCTAAACGTATACAAAGATCAAGATGATATTGGACGAACCATCAGAAGGTTTAGTACATGTCTTTCCCTTTGCCTCACGATATTTGGTCTTGATCCAAACTGACCTCCCTATCTCGATACTGCGATTCGGAATCCCTTTACTAGGTTAACTCTTAACCATATGTAGCACGGCCATGAATTTCTGGATCCGATCACTCGATGGGCCCAGAGATATCTCTCTCAAGTAGAGAGGGGAAAATCCCATCTTGATTGACCATGCATTGCAGCATGCTTCAGGACAAACCCGAAAGCTACCTTTATAACTACCCAGTTACGGAGTAGCGTCTGATAGCCCCAAAGTATGTTGATCCACATCTCAAGTACATGCGAC
Organism: Avena atlantica; assembly: GCA_910589765.1. Lineage (NCBI taxonomy): Eukaryota > Viridiplantae > Streptophyta > Magnoliopsida > Poales > Poaceae > Avena > Avena atlantica. The sequence goes on along the minus strand of OU342736.1, from coordinate 41,792,901 downwards.
AATCTCAGGTCTAAGGACAAAACGTACACGATGCATAGAGAGAGATCTGCAACTAATTGTCGGTCTCAAGTTGGGTCAGTCCAACCCCATGTTCATAACATGTGTCCACATCATTGATTTGACATCTCCATGTCTATGACTTGTGAAACATAGTCATCAACCAATCGATGTGCTAGTCTAATATTCACGTGTGTCCTCACATGAACTCCGACTAGAGACAACTCTTAAATAACCATACAAGTAAAGAGTTTCACAAACAATTCACATAATTGCCAATCAATACAAGTTGTCTGATATGGATATTCAAGGAACAATACAATAAGTCATGGATACATAAGAAATACAATCACCTCTATGATTGCCTCTAGGGCATATTTCCTTCAGTCTCCCACTTGCACTAGAGTTAATCTAGATTGTATCTAATACCTATTGCTCTTGCGTGCGCCTCATGCGCAGGCTGCGGGAGTGGCTTTGTAAAGGGATCAGCAACATTTGAGTCCGTATGTATTTTGCATATCATGACACTACCATCCTCAACGAACTCTCGAATCTGATGGTAACGCATGAGAATATGTTTGTTCTTCTGGTGTTGTCTAGGTTCCTTAGCTTGTGCAATGGCACCATTGTTGTCACAATAAACGTCCATGGGATTGGATGCGCTCTGAACCACACCAAGAGTTATTAGGAAATTCCTAATCCAAACAGCTTCCTTTGCAGCCTCCGAGGCGGAAATATATTCAACTTGTGTGGAAGAGGAGGCCACCATATCTTGCTTGGAACTTTTCCAACTCACAGTACCACCATTCATGACAAACACATAACCAGATTGCGATCTGGAATCATCTTAGTCATTAAGGTAACTCGCATTTGTGTAACCCCTTACACTGAGTTCATCCTCACTTCCATAAACTAGGAACACATCCTTAGTCCTTCTCAAGTACTTAAGGATGTTTCTATCGCTGTCCAGTGACCTTCACCTGGATCAGCCTGATGTATGCTCGTAACACTTAGAGCATAGGAAACATCTGGGCGAGTACATATCATTGCATACATGATGGATCCAATAGCCAAAGCATATGGAACCCTACTCATGTGCTCACGCTCATCAGTGGTCGAAGGACACCGAGTCTTGCTGAGTTTAATGACGTGAGACATGGGCAAGAACCTCTTCTTAGCCTCTTCCATGCTGAACCATTTCAACACTTCGTCAATGTATGTACTCTGGCTTAATCCAATTAGCCTCCTTGATCTATCTCTAAAGATCTTGATGCCCAGAATATATGTCGCTTCTCCTAAGTCCTTCATCGAAAAACTATTTTTCAACAAGGTCTTAACAGACTCGAGCATAGGAATGTCATTTCCAATCAACAATATGTCTTCTACATATAAGATTAGAAATACTAGCGCTATCCCACTTTCCTTCTTGCAAACACAAGGTTCTTGTTCCTTTTTGATGAATCCAAACTCCTTTACAACTTCCTCAAATCGAATGTTCCAACTCCGAGATGCTTGCTTCAGCCATAAATAGACTTTAGAAGTTTGCATACCTCTCCAGCATTGTTTGGATCAACAAAACCTTTGGGCTGCATCATATACACGTCCTCAGTTAGGATTCCATTTAGGAAAGCCGTATTCACATCCATCTTCCATATTTCAAAGTCGAAATGTGCAGCAATGGCTAGAATGATCCGTATAGATTTAAGCATCGCTACAGGTGAGAAAGTCTCGTCGTAGTCAACTCCTTGAACTTGTCGAAAACCTTTTGCAACAAGTCGAGCTTTATGGATGTGAACATTTCCATCCATATCAATATTCTTCTTATATATCCATTTGCACTCGATGGCTTTAAAACCATCAGGCAGGTCAACCAAGTTCCAAACTTGATTGTCTCCCATGGACTCTATCTTGGATCTCATGGCTATTAGCCATTTCTCAGAGTCTGGGTGCACCATCGCTTCTGCATAGGTCGCAGTCTCATCATTGTCTAACAATAATAATTCCTGCGTTTCGCGGAGCCTCGCCAACCTTCGTGGTTGTGGTGCTTCTATTGCCACGGGTTCCTCAACTTGTTCTTCTACAATAGCATCACTTGTAGAAGCATCCCCAACTGGCTTATCTTGAACTTCTTCAAGTCGCACCGACCTTCCACTCATTCCCTTTGTGAGAAACTCTTTCTCTAGGAAAACAGCGCTGTGAGCGACAAATACTTTGCCCTCTTCTCGGTTGTAGAAGTAATACCCTAAGGTTTCCCTCGGACATCCCACAAAAATGCACTTATCCGATTTGGGTGTTAGCTTGTCCGACTGAAGTCGCTTGACAAATGCATCACAACCCCAAATCTTTAGAAAAGACAAGCTTGGATTCTTTCCAGTCCACATCTCATATGGTGTCTTAACTACGGATTTAGATGGTACCATGTTAAGTGTGAAAGCTTCCGTTTCTAGAGCATAACCCCAAAATGATAATGGTAAATCCAACTGGCTCATCATCGATCGAACCATGTCCAACAAAGTTTGATTTCGCCATTCAGAGACCCCGTTTCTTTGAGGCGTTTCTCGCGGCGTGAGCTGTGGAACAATTCCGCAACTTTTAAGATGATTGCTAAATTCGTGACTCAAATATTGTAACATCCCTAAAATCATGATTTCAAAGATTGCATATCATTCATGCATGCATATAATTTTGAGATCATTTTCAAACCATTTTCAAGGAAACAGAAGCACATAGTGCTATCATTTTATGTGAACAAACTTAAATCAAATGACCATCCTCATTTGAGAGCATAAGTGTTTAAAAACCAAGTTTGTTTGCTTCCTTGTTGATTGGATTGAGTGTGGAGTTTGGTGAAATTTTACAAAACAAATATGATTCAGAAACCATTTCCAAAACTTATTCCAATCATGTGCTATAGCACTGCATATTTTGTTTGAACAAAAGGACCAAGCTAATACAAAGTGACCACTTGTTTTTATGCCCAGAAGTGCGAGTGTTGCACCCTACAAAATCCTGGAAAAAGTTTGAATTCAAAAGCTTTTGAAATCATTTGAAAATCATTCCAGAAAATGAAAACAGAAAAAGAAAAAGAGAAAGGAAATAGAAAAGGGCGGTCGCCAGACTTCTAGCCCAACGAAGGATCCAGCCCGTTTAGCCCACCCGGGTCCTCCCTCTCTCTCTTTCACTCGCAGACGCACCCACAGAGTCGCTGACGCCAGGACCCCACCTTCCCTCTGTTTATTTCGCTGACAAGTGGACCCGTGACCCCGTCGTCGTCTTCGTCAATCACGCGCGCCTGCGACGCTAACGCCGCCGTTACTCGCCGCAGTCACTGCCGCGTTGATTCCCATTGATTCCGCGAGTAACTCCATGCCCAGCTCCGGCTATATAAACCTCTCCCCCTCGCGACCATTTCCCCTCACTCACCAACAGCAAAGCGCCGCTAGGCTGTCCACAATCGAACTTGCGCCGCCGTAGACAGAACCTACTCCGGCGACCAATCCTGGTAAACCCCGTGCGCCCCTTCCCCTCTGGTTCATACGAGCCGCTTCGCAACTTCCTTGCGCACCTCCTGATCCCCTTTGTCCGTCTGTTTGTGATCCAGAGCTTCGACTTCGACGAGCACCATGAGCATCCGACGCCGTCTCCAACTCCGGCAAGCAATTAAGGTAAAAACCGACCGCCCCGTGCCTTCCCTTTCACGCTGACTTGTTCGCCTGACCTATGCGCACCCACTGATGCCCTCCGTTTGCGTTAGGGCGGAGCAGAACGTTGCCAAAGTCGCCATCCACCCAAGCCCGACGCTACCTCCAACTCCGATGAGCCCCAGCAGCCTCTGCAGCACGCCCCCGCCCACGGCAGCAACACCTTGATCTTCGTCGTGCTTCAGCGAGTCTGGTAAGCCACCGCTTGACCCTTAGCTCCCTCTGGAATCACCGGTGTGTCGCCGGCAGAAGCGCCGCCGCCGCCAGCAACCATTCGCGCCGCCACCCTTTGGTCAGAGCAGCACCCGCCGTTAGATCTGTATCGTAGGGTCTAGATTAGATCTGAGAGCGAACCGTTTTCTTTAGATCTGGCGCATTGGATCTAACTTGATCCGACGGCGCGGAAGCGTGATCCTGAGTGAAACGGTATTGGCCAATAGGATAGCACCGCGTGGCAGTAGTTTAGATTTAAAACAGAATTTGAATCTGATTATTGTTCAAATTTGTTTTGATTATAACTTTTGATTCCCACGTTAGATTTTGACAAATTTTATACCGTTGGAATCAGGAGAGCAAGCTCTTTCAGAATATGCAATGTGTTTAATGTTTTGCATCTGTTAAAATGGTTTCTTTTGCAGAAACTTATGTATGACTAATTAGAGTTTATGAAATGTTTAGGAAATAATTTAGGGTATAAATTTTGGTTGTTTGGCAAGTTTTTAACTTTTTAGTGAATCAGTAATGTTTACTTGTTTGGTTGAGTTTTAAAAATCATCATGTGCCATCTTGCATGCATGTATATATTTTTGGTTGTATATGTTTTGTGTGTAATTTGTTGCTACCAATCTTTGTGTAGATTTTGGTGCTAGTGATTGTGATTGTGAGGAGTGCTACTCTCCCAACTACCAAGGAAAGTGCTATAAATATTTCGTTAGACTTGAATGCTATATTTTTGCTTATATGCCATGTTGGGAAATCCTAGTAGTTGTAGAAATGCTAGGGAATTTCTAAGTTACTATCTATGCCATGCTTAGCCTAGCTAGTAGCAAACAAGGGTTGGTGAATTATACATGCTATGATGAAAATATTTCTAAGTCTCTGGACTTGTGTTTTACCTAATAAAACAACTAAGTTAATGAAACACCTAGGTGGAATGGAAGGAAAGGTTTATGTTGAGTGGTTACACAAGGCCCATTTTTATGGTTTACCTTGTGTATCTCACTTGTTGTAAGCCACCCAGGAACAAAGAGATTTTAGAGGCCAAGTGTTAAGAAGCTTCTAGTGCAACCACTTGGCAATATGGGCTCTGCCTGGAGCACATAAGTTGCTAGAACTTAGCCATTTGGACAGTTGGTGGTAGTGGGATGATAGGTTAGAACGCGTCCATTTGGTCTAAGGGAAGGCTTCTGAAAGGTCCTGTCTTGGTGAAACCAAGTCTGGTGGGGAAAGTGCACAACCTCTGCAGATGGAAAAATCTAAATACTTATCCAAGTCCATGGCAATGGACAACTTGAGCATCAAGGCATGGAAGCTATCAAGAATCTCCTCATCCCAATTTCTAAGTAAAAACTTGTTGGTGAACAAGGGTGAAGGACCTCAATGTCTATTGGTGGTTCCTTGGGAAAAGTTTTGATAAAGAAAAACTTAGTGATTTCAACTAATAGGCAAAATCTATTTTGAGCAAAGCAAGCCAAGCTACACTTAGCCAAATTGCATATAGTATCTAGTCCACTTAAAATTTTACTAAGGTATCACTTGCCAATACTATTCCAAAGTATTGACCCACTCTGGTTGTAACTTGTGATGTTGCAGGTTACTCTGATGAGGATTAGGTGTCAAGAGTCTACACTCAACATGTTTGCCTGTGGCACATGAAGATGAAGACTTTTACTTATTTACTTATTCAAACTCTTGTATTAGGCCTGTGGCCTTGGAGTTGTAAAGACTATATTTATCTCTGGAATGGATGTAATAAATGACCTTTGTATCTATGTACTTCATCTTAAACTGTGGATGCTAGCAATGATCCAGGGACTAGCATTGCAATCACAGGGATCCTTTTCCTTTATAAAGGAGGGATCTTACAGATGGTATCATAGCACTGTGTTGCCTGTAGGATTATGACCCTAGGATTGGAAACCACTAAGGAAAAAATTTCAACTACTTCTACACTTGTCTATTCTTCTCGTAAACTTTTCTAATCTTCTTTCTCATCTCTATTTGTAGATGAACTCCATCAACGAAGCCGTAAGGAAAGGACCACTCATGACAATGACTTTGGAGTGTGAGACAGAATTCCCCAAGGCTCTCAAGGACCTCATGGTTGTATTAGAGATACAAGGTGCAGCTGTGTATAAGGGTTTTCCTGTGATGGATGAAGGAGTGGAATACTGGTGGGTGCAACTTCACTTGTATAAAAACAAGGAAGACAACCATCAGGAAGAAGGATTCTGCATGTTCACCAATTCAGTGGTGCACACTACATTCTTTGAATCAGCAAGGGATGCAGCTTGGAAGACCATCAAAGAACTTGGTGATAGAGTCAAGTGCAGAATGCTCAACCTCCAAAATGATCTAAAGAAACAGAAGGAACATACCCAAGAGTTGGAAGCTACCAACCAAACCTTAAGAGGAGACATTATAGACTTAGTGATGGAGTCATGTGAGCAAGATAGGCTGATTGCTTCTAGAAACATTGTGTTAGCTAACAGATCCAGTGAGATAGGATTGTAAGCGTACTTCGTTAGTTGGACCACCACTTATCACCTTATTTTCCAAAAGTTGTTTTAAATAAGATTGAACATTGGATGTTGTAATGGTTTCATGTATGCTTGACTTGTGTGTTTTGTTTTCCAAGGATATGTATGTCATGTTTTGTCTTTAGTTTTATCTTCAATTGTGTTGTTCTAACTTTTCTATCTTATAAATAGATGCCTACTGTTACCATCAGCACTGTTGAGGAGTTCCAGGTTACTCGCTTTGGTCCTCGTATTGTTGAGCTTACTACTTTGCTCAATCTTCGTCTTCCTACCATCATGGTGCTTCCACTCACCAAGTTTGAGAGGAAGGACCTCTGGGGATTCAAGGTCAACCAGCCCAGACGCCAGACAAAGCCTACCACGGAGGCCATTGTCTTTAAGCTCATGCACGATGACAAGGAGAGAGGCCTTGAGGTAGTTATGCAGGATCTGATAGGACGTCTGCTAGGGAGACACTCCTGACAGGTTAGAGGTACCCACTTCCACGTCTTCGGAAGACGTGATGAGGATGGAGAGTCCATCGACTTCGAGGACGATTCGAGGGACGCAGCAGAACCGATTTGCCTGTACCTCCAGGACTTAGAGTCTCTCATTAGGCACGTGGACACTGATAGGACCAACGTCATGCTCAACAATGCCGAGCTCCAGGTGCAGCTTCGCGAGAAGGACAAGCTCTTTGCGGAGCAAGACGAGATAATCAAGGAAATGGAGGCGAAGTTCGAGAGCCAGGACAGGAAATTCAAGAGTCAGGAGAAGCGTGTCCAGGATAGAAACAAGAATATCCGGGACATGACTGAAGAACTGCAGGCCAAGGACTTCGAGCTCGAGCATAAGCAGACAGTGATCGAGAGGCTTCGTTCCCAGAAGAGGGCTCTCAAGGCCAATATAGAGACCTTGAACACTAGTGTCGAGTAATACAAGACCGCGATGGAGAACGCAGGTCTTACCTTTGTCGAGGAGGAGAATGATGCCGAGGAGTAGACTTGACTACTCATTTATCATTTATTATCGTACTTGTTATTTGAGTACTTGTTATTTGACCATCTGACATGTGGATGGCTTGCTACTTGTGTGTTTTACTTTGTGAACTTGTTATCTTGTTGTTGAACCTTTATCTTTGTGATGCATTCTTTGTGTTTGCTTATGTGATGTAATGTGCATGAAAGCATCTATGGGTATCTCATTCTTATCTCTATTGAACAAACCACAGATGCCTCCCCGTCATCCAAACCCCAACCACAACAACAACAACAACAACAACAACATCACTCCAGAAATGCAGCAAATGATGAACGCTCAAACTCAGCTGATGCAGATGATGACGACGTTCATCCAGAACCAAAACAACAACAATAACAACAACAACAACAACAATAACAACAACAACAACAACAACCCACCGGGTTTTGATATGCTTACCAGGTTCTTGAGATTGAGGCCAGCAAAGTTCTCAGGAACGACTGATCCCATGGTGGCCAATGATTGGCTACGCTCAGTGAACAAGGACTTGGTGACCGTGGGCTGTACGGATGCTGAAAAGGTCAGATTTGCAGCACATCTGCTGGAAGGACCAGCCGCCACTTGGTGGGACAACTTCCAGATCACCACTCCCATCGAAGATGTGACATGGGCTATCTTTGAGGATGGCTTTTGCACTGCTCATATCTCATCTGGAGTGATGAGTCTGAAAAAGAAGGAGTTCCATAACCTGAAACAGCGCCACCGCAGCGTGGCCGAATATATTGAGGAGTTCAACAATCTGGTGCGATATGCACCAGATGAAGTTGACACAGATGCTAAGAGGAAAGAAAAGTTCCTCGAAGGGTTGAATGATGAGTTGAATCTGCAGTTGGCTATGGCATATGTTCCCACTTATCAGTCTCTCTGTGACAGGGCTGCTATGTTGGAGAACAAAATGAAGCAAGTTGAGAGCAGGAAGAGAAAGCACTCAGACAAGCACAGCTCGGGATCGTCTCACGAACATTCCCATTATGATGACAGTGGAAGCTCAGGATCCCACAAGCATGGGAAATTCAACAAGCACCACAACCACAACCGTCATGACAACAAGCATCACCGTAGTCATGACAATGACAAGTATAAGAACCACAAGGGTGGATACAAGAGCCACCACAGTGGTAATGGAAGTGGAAGTGGAAGCCAGCCTGTCAAGAAAGACATAAGTCAGGTTGAATGCTTCAAGTGCAAGAAGATGGGGCATTATGCAAATGAATGCCCGGAAAAGAAAGTTGAAGGACCCAACAAGCCCAACCATTTTCAGAAGGGACAAGTGAACCACATCAATGTGGAGGAAATCTATGAGGAGCCTGATGCTGTGGCTGGTAAGTTCAAACTCAATTCTGTTCCAGCATTTGTTCTCTTTGATACTGGTGCATCTCATTCATTCATATCAAGAGCATTTGTTGAAAGAAATGAACTGCCGGTAGAAACTATTGGGTGTCCTATAAAAGTAAGTTCTCCTGGTGGAGAAATGATAGTGAATTCAGGATGTCATGATCTAGTCATAGAATTTGGGAAGTATAAGTTTCCCGTTAACTTGATAATTCTAAACTCCCAAGGATTGGATGTCATTTTGGGAATGGACTGGATGACTAAGCACAAGGGAGTGATAGATTGTGCCAACCATACTGTCTCACTCACAACTCCAGAAAATAAAAGGATCAGATTCAAGACCAACTTTGAAGCAAAAAGGAGTATGCTAAATTCTCTTAAGGGGGTTAGCATAGACAGTGTGCCAATTGTGAGTGAATATCCGGATGTGTTTCCGGAAGAAATGTCGGGAATGCCACCAGATAGAGATGTGGAGTTTCTTATAGATTTGGTACCAGGGTCTGGACTAATAGCAAAGAGACCTTATAAAATGTCAGTTGATGAACTGAAAGAACTCAAGAAACAACTTGGAGAACAGTTGCAGAAAGGATTTATTCATCCAAGTTCTTCATCTTGGGAAGCCCCAGTTTTGTTCGTGGAGAAGAAAGATAGAAGTCAAAGGTTATGCATAGATTACCGTTCACTCAACAAGGTAACTATCAAGAACAAATACCCTTTGCCTAGAATCAATGACTTGTTTGATCAGCTAGAAGGAGCTTGTGTGTTCTCAAAAATTGATCTCCGGTCAGGCTATTTTCAACTCAAGATAAGAGAACAAGACATACCTAAGACAGCGTTCACTACAAGGTATGGATTGTATGAGTATACCGTAATTCCTTTTGGTTTGACCAATGCTCCAGCATACTTCATGAATATGATGAACAAGGTGTTCATGGAATTCCTTGACAAGTTTGTTGTCGTTTTCATTGACGACATCTTAGTCTACTCCAAGAGGAAAGAAGAGCATGAAGGACATTTGCGTTTGATACTTGAGAAGTTAAGAGAACATAAACTTTATGCCAAATTCAGCAAATGCGAATTCTGGTTGAATGAAGTTGGATTTCTTGGTCATGTTATGACAAATGATGGTGTAGCAGTTGATCCCGCTAAAGTTTCAGCTGTGACTGAATGGGAATCTCCCTAGTCAGTGAAGGAAGTTCGTAGTTTCCTTGGCTTAGCAGGTTACTACAGAAGGTTCATTGAAAATTTCTCCAAGGTAGCTAAGCCTATGACTGAATTGTTAAAGAAAGACCAGAAGTTTGCTTGGTCTGAAGGTTGTGAACTCAGCTTTCAGGAATTGAAGAAGAGACTTGTGACATCACCAATCTTGTGTCTGCCAGATTTGGAAAAAGATTTAGAAGTATATTGTGATGCATCTCATCAGGGTTTGGGTGCAGTACTTATGCAAGAAGGAAAAGTTGTGGCGTATGCCTCGAGACAACTCAAAACTCATGAAGTGAACTATCCTACTCATGATTTAGAGTTAGCCTCTGTTGTCCATGCGCTCAAAACATGGAGACAATATCTTTTTAGAAGGCGTTGTGAAGTGTTCACAGATCAGAAAAGTTTGAAGTATATCTTCACCCAGAAGGAAATTAATATGAGACAAAGAATATGGCTAGAACTTATAAAGGACTATGACTTAAGTTTGCAATACCACCCCGGTAAAGCAAATGTTGTAGCAGATGCTTTAAGTCGTAAAGTTTTTGTGAATGGCCTTACCAAAGGAGAATTGCCAGATGATCTGTGTACCCAATTTAGAAAACTCAGATTAGAGATTGTGCCTGAAGGACATCTCATGTCTTTGGATGTTCAACCCACTTTGTTGGACAAGATCAAAGAAGCTCATAAGATTGATAAAAAAATCAAAGAGATTAAAGAAAAGATTGGCAAAGGAAAAGCCAAAGGGTTCCATGAAGACGAACAGGGTACTTTATGGCATGGGAAACGTATCTGTGTTCCACAAGATCCGGAGATGCGGAAACTGATTTTGCAAGAAGCACACAACTCTCCGTATTCCATTCATCCGGGTAACACCAAAATGTACATGGACATGAAAGAAAGATTTTGGTGGAATAATCTCAAGAAGGACATCGCCGAACATATTGCTTTGTGTGATGTGTGTAGTAGAGTGAAAGCGGAACATCAGAAACCAGCGGGTTTGCTTCAACCACTACCTATTCCTGATTGGAAGTGGGACAAGATTGGTATGGATTTCATTACCGGATTACCAAGTACCAGGTCAGGATATGATTCTATATGGGTAGTAGTAGATCGCCTAACTAAAGTGGCTCATTTCATACCCGTGAAGATAACCTATACAAGTGCTAAGTTAGCCAGAATCTACATGAGTAGAATTGTATGTCTACATGGAGTGCCCAAGTGTATTGTGTCTGATAGGGGAACTCAATTCACTTCCCATTTTTGGAGACAGTTACATGAGTCATTGGGAACGAGGTTGGAATTCAGTACTGCTTTTCATCCTCAAACTGATGGACAAATAGAAAGGACTAATCAGATTCTTGAAGACATGTTGAGGGCATGTGCCCTAGACTATGGAGCCAGTTGGGATGAAAGTCTGCCTTACGCAGAATTTTCTTATAACAACAGCTATCAAGACAGCATTGAGATGGCACCATTTGAGTTTCTATACGGAAGAAAGTGTACCACCCAATTGTTATGGAATGGTGTGGGAAAAAGAAGTTTATTCGGACTAGATCTTATCAAGGAAGCCGAAGAGAAGGTCAAGTTGGTTAAGGACAGATTGAAGATAGCATAGTCCCGACAGAAAAGCTACGCAGATCCTAAGCGTAGAGAAGTCACCTACAAAGTTGGTGATAGAGCTTATCTTAGAGTGTCACCACTTCGTGGAGTGAAGAGATTCGGAGTCAAAGGAAAATTGGCACCAAGATATGTTGGACCATTCAAGATTCTGAGTCGTAAAGGAGAAGTTGCCTATGAAATAGAACTGCCAGAATCTCTGTCAGCTGTCCATAATGTGTTTCATGTAAGTCAACTTAAGAAATGTCATTCAGAAATGGAAGAAACTTCTTTGAAGGATACCATACCTTTGGAGGAGGTTCAACTGGAAAGTGATCTCACTTATGAAGAGAAACCTATCAAGATTCTTGAGACTGCAGAAAGAGTCACACGGACTAAAACTATCAAGTTTTGCAAAGTTCAGTGGAACCATCATTCCGAAGAGGAAGCAACATGGAAAGAGAAGATGATCTTCGGAAAGACCACCCTCACCTATTTGCTAGCCAATCCAAATCTCGAGGGCGAGATTCACCTTAAGGGGGTTAGATTTGTAACATCACTAAAATCATGATTCAAAGATTGCATATCATTCATGCATGCATATAATTTTGAGATCATTTTCAAACCATTTTCAAGGAAACAGAAGCACATAGTGCTATCATTTTATGTGAGCAAACTTAAATCAAATGACCATCCTCATTTGAGAGCATAAGTGTTTAAAAACCAAGTTTGTTTGCTTCCTTGTTGATTGGATTGAGTGTGGAGTTTGGTGAAATTTTACAAAACAAATATGATTCAGAAACCATTTCAAAAACTTATTCAAATCATGTGCTATAGCACTGCTTATTTTGTTTGAACAAAAGGACCAAGCTAATACAAAGTGACCACTTGTTTTAATGCCTAGAAGTGTGAGTGTTTCACCCTACAAAATCCTAGAAAAAGTTTGAATTCAAAAGCTTTTGAAATCATTTGAAAATCATTCCAGAAAATCAAAACAGAAAAAGAAAAAGAGAAAGGAAATAGAAAAGGGCCGTCGCCAGACTTCTAGCCCAACGAAGGATCCAGCCCATTTAGCCCACCCGGGTCCTCCCTCTCTCTCTTTCACTCGCGGAGGCACCCACAGAGTCGCTGACGCCAGGACCCCACCTCCCCTCTGTTTATTTCGCTGACAAGTGGACCCGTGACCCCGTCGTCGTCTTCGTCAATCACGCGCGCCTGCGACGCTAACGCCGCCGTTACTCGCCGCAGTCACTGCCGCGTTGATTCCCATTGATTCCGCGAGTAACTCCATGCCCAGCTCCGGCTATATAAACCTCTCCCCCTCGCGACCATTTCCCCTCACTCACCAACAGCAAAGCGCCGCTAGGCTGTCCACAATCGAACTTGCGCCGCCGTAGACAGAACCTACTCCGGCGACCAATCCTGGTAAACCCCGTGCGCCCCTTCCCCTCTGGTTCATACGAGCCGCTTCGCAACTTCCTTGCGCACCTCCTGATCCCCTTTGTCCGTCTGTTTGTGATCCAGAGCTTCGACTTCGACGAGCACCGTTTACTTGTTAGTGAATCAGTACTGTTTACTTGTTTGGTTGAGTTTTAAATATCATCATGTGCCATCTTGCATGCATGCATATATTTTTGGTTGTATATGTTTTGTTTGTAATTTGTTGCTACCAATCTTTGTGTAGATTTTGGTGCTAGTGATTGTGATTGTGAGGAGTGCTACTCTCCCAACTACCAAGGCAAGTGGTACTTCATGAATATTATCATTCCTATGTTTTCTACTAAGCATTAGAAATATTTTGTTAGACTTGCATGCTATATTTTTGCTTATTTGCCATGTTGGGAAATCCTAGTAGTTGTAGAAATGCTAGGGAATTTCTAAGTTACTATCTATGCCATGCTTAGCCTAGCTAGTAGCAAACAAGGGTTGGTGAATTATACATGCTATGATGAAAATATTTCTAAGTCTTTGGACTTGTGTTTTACCTAATAAAACAACTAAGTTAATGAAACACCTAGGTGGAATGGAAGGAAAGGTTTATGTTGAGTGGTTACACAAGGCCCATTTTTATGGTTTACCTTGTGTATCTCACTTGTGGTAAGCCACCCAGGAACAAAGAGATTTTAGAGTCCAAGTGTTAAGAAGCTTCTAGTGCAACCACTTGGCAATATGGGCTCTGCCTGGATCACATAAGTTGCTAGAACTTAGCCATTTGGACAGTTGGTGGTAGTGGGATGATAGGTTGGAACGCGTCCATTTGGTCTAAGGGAAGGCTTCTGAAAGGTCATGTCTTGGTGAAACCAAGTCTGGTGGGGAAAGTGCACAACCTCTGCAGATGGAAAAATCTAAGTACTTAGCCAAGTCCATGGCAATGGACAACTTGAGCATCAAGGCATGGAAGCTATCAAGAATTTCCTCATCCCAATTTCTAAGTAAAAACTTGTGGGTGAACAAGGGTGAAGGACCTCAATGTCTATTGGTGGTTCCTTGGGAAAAGTTTTGACAAAGAAAAACTTAGTGATTTCAACTAATAGGCAAAATCTATTTTGAGCAAAGCAAGCCAAGATACACTTAGCCAAATTGCATATAGTATCTAGTCCACTTAAAATTTTACTAAGGTATCACTTGCCAATACTATTCCAATGTATTGACCCACTGTGGCTATAACTTGTGATGTTGCAGGTTACTCTGATGAGGATTAGGTGTCATGAGTCTACACTCAACATGTTTGCCTGTGGCACATGAAGATGAAGACTTTTACTTATTTACTTATTCAAACTCTTGTATTAGGCCTGTGGCCTTGGAGTTGTAAAGACTATGTTTATCTCTGGAATGGATGTAATAAATGACCTTTGTATCTGTGTACTTCATCTTAAACTGTGGATGCTAGCAATGATCCAGGGACTAGCATTGCAATCATAGGGATCCTTTTCCTTTATAAAGGAGGGATCTTACAAATATTCACCTCCGATCAGATCGCAAGGCCTTTATTTTATTGCCACGTTTATTCTCTACCTCACTCTGAAACTCCTTGAACCTTTCAAAAGTTTCAGACTTATGCCTCATTAAATAGACATAACCATATCTACTAAAATCATCAGTGAAAGTAATGAAGTACTGATATCGTCCTATGGATGTCGTGCTCATTGGTCCACACACATCAGTATGTATGAGTTCCAACAAGTCTGTCCCTCTCTCGGCTAAACCCGAAAAAGGCGATTTGGTCGTCTTTCCAAGTAAACAAGCCTGACATGTATCATATGATTCAAAATTAAATGAAGTTAGAAGACCATCACCATGGAGATTATTCATGCGCTTTTCACTTATATGCCCCAAACGATAATGCCATAAATAGGTAGGACTCAAATCATTATGCCGAATCCTTTTAGCACTAACATTGTAAACATATGTATCATCAAGATTTAAAATAAATAGCCCATTCACAATGGGAGCATTAGCCATAAACATATCATTCTTAGAGATTACACAACCATTGTTCATGCTCACAAATGAATATCCATCCCTCATCAAACATGAAGGTGATAAAATGTTTCGACCCATACTTAGAATGTAATAACAATTATTCAACTCCATAATAAATCCTAACGGAAGGTGAAGTTGCATGACGCTGACGAACAATGTAGCAACTCTTTCTTTATTTCCGACGCGAAAATCCACTTCGCCTTTCTGCACTTCTCTAGTCCTTATTAGCCCATGCATTGAATTGCAAATATGAGAAACCGATACGGTATCAAATACCCAAGAGTTAACATAGGAATCAGCGAGAAGAATGTCCACAACATTTACCACAAGCGTACCTAAGTGGGAAGTACTCTTACTTCCACTCTTCTTCAAAGAAGCCTGGTACTTGCTGCAGTTTCTCTTCCAGTGGCCATGTTCATGACAAAAGAAGCACTCAGTGTCTTCTACAGGTCCAGCCTTTTTATTGGGTGCAGGCTTAGGGATCGTATTCTTAGCCTTGCCCTTCTTCTTCCAAGAAGTACCCTTTTTCTTGAAGCTAGGCTTGGTCTGCACAGCCATCACATGGCTATGCCCTGCACACTTCTTCATGTCACTTTCGGCTATTTTTAGCATCCCGCATAACTCATTAAGGCCCTTCTCCACCCCATGAATATGGTAGTTCGAAATGAACTGCCCATAGCTGGATGGAAGAGAAGCCAAAATGAAGTCAGTGACCAACTCCTAGCCTAGTGGAAAACCAAGCTTTTCTAAAGTCTGACTGTAACCAACCATTTTCATCACATGGGGGCCTACACCTGCTCCCTCTGCTAGCTTGCATTCGACAAAGGACTTGGCAACATTGTACCTCTCAGTCCTTGCCTGATCTTGGAACATGTCCTTAAGCGCAACGATCATATCATACGCATCCTAATCCTCAAACTTCTTTTGGAGTTCAGGTTCCATGCATGCAAGCATAAGATAGCTAATCTCAAGAGAATCATCACATGATCTCTTGTAGGCATTCTTTAGGGCAGCAGATGCATTATCAGCAGGTTCATCGGGGATTGGGGTATCCAGAACCGTTTCCTTTTTATCAGACCTGAGAACAATTCTCAGGTTATGGACCCAGTCCGTATAGTTTGTTCCATTAAGTTTATCTTTGTCAAGAATCAAACGCAAATAAAAAGGTGATGTAGTGTTTCGTGCCATTGATCTACAACAGAAAACATGCAAAATACTAAGCCATGTAACCATGAAAGAGTAAAACATATTAAACAATTTAATAGCATATACTCCCACTTAAATCAATATCCCTCTATTGATACTAAGTGATTCAAGATCCACAATTAACAAGTCGACTAGTGAGCTTAAGCATCACTGCTAGAAGACAAGGAAAATCGATAAGCTACACTTGCTAATCATATCACATATGAATCTTGTTGTTGGGTGACATCTCTATGTCAAAACTAGGCGCCCAACCTTTATGCCCCAAGTCCTTAACTGTTAAGATGACCTTGTCAAGCTCACCTACCCTTATGCGTGTAGGTATCCGATACAAACCCATCCAGCCAAGGAAAACCACGGCACCCTAATTTCATAGGCCCACCAACGATTGTACAGGGCATAGGATGGTGGAAGGTTTGGTTGGGAGGGCATGGTTTAACTTAAACTTTGTGAGGGATCGTTCTACTTCTATCATCTAAGCATGCATAGTAGTAAAACGCGTAAGAATAGCATTCACATAAATGTGACACATTATGGCTCATTTTCTCATGGTGATCTACATCACCATAGAACCTGTCCACCATGATGATATCCATCTTCATGTTTCATGTGAGCCATCCTCCAAGTGATGAGTCCTCCAAGAACTAATACAAGATATTACACCTAACAGCTAGTAATCAAAATTACATAGATTTGGGATCATCACAAGTTGGCACGCAGGCCATTACAACAATTGACAACACATATGGCTCCAGCCGTGTTGCCCTACTCACGACACGCAGGTCATGATAAATATCATACATGTATGGGCCATACTGATCACATACATCCTGCAAAAACAATTTATGCATAGAATCGCATTCTACCGGATCATGTGACCTCGCAGCACCTAGTTATCTTAACGAGATACAAAAGGGGCTACGATTAAGGGAGGGTCTAGGGGGTCTCCCCCTGCGGGGTTCGAAGGGGCAGCGCCCCTCGTGGTATCAAACTGTAAAAAATGAGAGATCGAATCTACACAATTTTCTTTAAGGATTTTGATCGGCAAATCAAATTTACCATAAACCGTCTGTTGTTCTGATCTATTCAACCTCCTTTCATCATGGTACATCGATTTTAGATCTAGGTTCCGATTCAATCAATCATATTAATCTTCACGTGATTCAACAGGATTTATTTGTCACTGTCTACCCCGATGGCTGAAACCGACCGGTAGGGTTAAGTCATTCGACTACCTCAGAATCACGATCACGGAAAGCAAGATCATAGATCAATCCTGAACCACTGCAATATAAACGACCACATCATTCATATCAAACTGCATATCACCATATACAAATATTCCAAACCTATAACTGAACAGCATCGGCTCTGATACCACTGAAGGGATACGGTTAGGCTACACTAGTGCAAATCAAAATTTTCTACCCCGTAAACCAGGATTACTGTTGTCATAGATCACGGAATTACCACTAGACGCGCAGTTGTGGAACTTGATGAAGCACGTCGAGGCAGTGCAGACGATCTACGACTCCTCCTTGTTCTCGTCCCACGAGCATCTCCCCTTGCGCGGCTCATCCAAACGCTACAGATGCAGCGCCTCCAACGTATCTACACGTACAGGGTGGAAGCGTCAGACACCAGACTTCTAGGTCCGCACGTGCAACATAGGCATGAGGAGTGGCGGCTGGGTGGAATGGTCTAACCTTGGTCAGCTGTAACTACCTCGGTGAATTACGCTCCTAGTTACAAGCATGGATGAGCGGAAATGGTTAAAATAGTACGGTGGGGCCCAAATGCCACTCACAGGTAGACCTTTCTGCCGTCCTAACCATTTCCAAACATCGGGACAAGAACGGGCGGCGTAATCGGCATGCGAAGGGATCAACTACATACACAAATGAGTATGTATGCAAGCCACCATACAACAGTCCTCAGAGCCATTCCATCTAAAAGAAATAGAAATATTGCAACGCCATACGGCAAGATCCAAATGTCCTAGATAGATATAATAGTTTAGGATATCTCCTCAGACATCAAACATCAGAGTATCAGGCGGAAGCGGAAAACAAGATCCGAGTACGGATAAGAAGCAAATCGGCATAAGATGCCCCATAAATAAACACATCCCGCCCACAGATCTCACGGATCCCCGTTCCCGGAATCTCTACACCGAATGATCGTTGTCCACATCGTCCGTCACCTCCACCCAGTATCCATCTTGTCAGTGTACCTATTCATCTGAACCAAATAATTTATCGTGTGAGACCCTAGGGGTACTCAGCAAGTCTTTATGCCTCTAAAGGGGACACAACCTGGGTGACGCAATTGCAGCAAAAGATAATACCTGACAATTCTATAGATACTCGCTAACCATCCGCCTAACCAAAGATAGACGGATGTCCGTGAATTAATAACAACAGTTATAACAGTAATATTAACAGATCCATCCTCCTCCTCGCTTACCAACGAGGAAGCGGACGAACACCCCCCATCCGTTGGCAGTTTTATTATCCATTCCATGAGTGTTGCACTATTTACTAGTCATTTACTTAGTAAAATTAAAAGAGGTACTTTAGTTATACTTGTCTATGATCGAGAAACTGTGCTCCAAGTCGTCCATAACCGCGGACACGGCTTTCAGAAAGTTTTACCCTGCAGGGGTGCACAAATAGCAACACACACTCGATCAACCTCGGAAAAACCAAATCAAAACCCAACGAGGCATTCACGACAAAGCGATCACAGGATGCAGAAATATTTCAGGGGGCCACCCCATTAAGCTACCCGCAACAAAGTTAGCTGACTCCGAGACGGACTCAAGGTTTGCGTCAGTGGCTGTAAACGACTGGGAACCCGAAAATGTGACTGGGCTTGTCGATACCGCGAAAACACTCCGCTTCCAAAACAGTACAGGTGCTCCTCGCACAAACTTAAATAAAGCAGTAAAGCATGGCATAAGTACAGAATAGTAATAAATCCTCAAACTACTTTGTGGCCCCAAGAAATAAGAATGAATCAAGCTCTGGCTCAGGGGGGTCCATAAGCCTCCCGGATGTGGATAGCGCGAATATTCAAGGAACAGGAATCAAGTACTCGGGGTCCTACGGGACACAAGTGAGCATGAAAAACCAAATAGCAGATATTGCTCACCGGTGCCACTTTCATTAGTTATCCCATACCTCTCAGGTTAAGTTGTTTAGGTACCTCTTTATCCATCAGACACTCACATACCCTACACATGCTGTTCTACGACCCGCATGGCTCAAACAACTCCTATAGTAATGGCTCATGGGATGGAGGAACAAGCTTCGTTGGGGTTTAAAAGTAAAGGCTATGCAGTACTTGGGATTCAGTTTAATGCGATCGCGACTCAATGATGCAAGGATAAGATAGAGGCAATAGGTACTATATGTATGCAAGCATGTGGTAGTTCTTGCCTGGCAGCTCAGTTGAAGCGAGAGAAGGATCTGGGTAGTGCTCCTGGGTTTCTTGATATATCCCCTGCTCAGCGTCTATTCGAAGAAGAACCAAACAAACAAGGGCCAACATAAATAAAGTGCACAAGCATAAGAATAAAATGCGACAAGCAAACAATCATGCCATGATGAATGATGCACAATTTGCATGGCAATAAAGTAGCATGGCATGGGTGAGGTGTAGAATACAAGAAATAAACCTTCTATTGAGTTTTGGTCACGTTTTATTCTCGAATAAGTTGCTGTATACTTTATATTTATATGATGCATGCTGCAAAACAGAACATGGAATGCATAAACAGAAAGGTCTCGTCGAGCTAATCATTTTAGACATATTATTTGTCAAATTTGGAGTTATAAAACAAAAGTTATTAATTATTTAAGGAAAAAGGGCATTTTATTGTAATTTTAATCAACTTGAAATTTAAAGTGTCCAAACATTATTTTGAAGGGCATATTTGAATTCCTCACATTTTTCTGATTTCAAAACATATATCACATGTTTAATTTGAATTTATATTTTAAAAGATATATTAAAACAGATTTAAATTTGAATTTAAATTAATTTGGAAAAGTTTGAATTAAAACAGGAATACAGAAACCCTTTTCTTACTCGGCTCATCCTAGCCCTAGACACTGACGGGTGGGGTCGATGCTGACTCAGCAATAGCCGACACGGCGGGGTCTGGGCCGGACTTTTTGCACCGCGAGCACACCCAGCCGCAACGGATGACAGGTGGGCCTCCAGGCGGCGGGGCCACAGCGCGCGCGCGGCCAGCGGGCAGCTGACACGTGGGCGATCCAGGGCGTGCGGGTTGAGGCTAGAAGAACTAAGGGGCTTATCCGAAAAACGAACGGAGAGGCTGACAGGTGGGCTTCCGGGGACTGCAGGTTTAGGCGGGAAAAAGGGGAGGGGGTTCTGCGCAAAACGGCCAGCGGCTGCTGTTGACGCTGACGGACGCCGTGCTGCCGGCGGCGAAAGACTGGCCGTCTTCCAGCGACGATGGCGACGCCTCCGCTGGGCGAAACGCATCGCTCCAAAAACGAAAAGCGTAGAGGGCACCACGGGCTACATCTTTCGTTCAGAGAGCTAGCACGGAGGTGGGCTACAGCGCGCGGAAAAACTAGGGGAAACCGAGGGCAGCAGGCTGGCTGCAGACGCGTCTGTCGGTGAATACGGCGGCGCGCGTGCACGCGGGGTGTTCGACGCCGGGCGGCGGCGATGCAAGGAGAGAGGGGGAGGAAGATGATTTCCAGGAGGTCGGTGGGCTCACCTACGACCCTCAGGTGCAGCTAGCGGGCTCGGGGTGGCGTAGATCGACGAGGAAGCAGCAGGGCCGGAGTACTCCTGGTGCTCACGGACACGGCGGCGGCGAGGCTTCTCCGGCGAGCTTCTGGTACTACCCCGCGGCCTAGGCGTCGAAGAGGAAGCAGAGGAAGCTCCTAGTGCTCTTGAATCGTCTTGGGGAGCTTCAGAACGACGAGGCAAGGAGGTAGATGGGTATAGGGTTTGGGTTCGGCAAGGGGAAGGCCATGGCTGTGGTTTTTCTTGGGGAAAGGAGGACGGAGGGAGGGGATCTTCTGGTTGATCTTGATCTGGTCATGGCGTGGAGGAGGGGTAGAAAAGGAGAGGGTTATGGCTTGCACATGGGGTTTGGTGTGGTGCAAAAAGGGCTCGGGTGGGGCTTCCTTCTCCCTCCTTTCTCTCTTTGTCTTGAAGCCAAAGAAAAGAGTGGGGCAGAGGGGGGGTGTGACGTGGTGGTGCTGGTTGATGTGGTGATAAGGTTTAGGCAAGATCAAACAAGATCAAGCCAAAAGAAGGAAGAGAGAGAGATGAGAGATGAGCCACTCAAAAATTCAAATAAAAACAAAGGAGGACCAAAGTTGGAGAAGGTTGCATGGCCCATGCAAAAATGATAATTTCCATGATTAAAATATTGTGAAAACAATAATATTAACATGGCATTATTCTTATGCATTCCCCAAAAGTGGATTAAAGCCAAGAAAAAGAATTTGTGGAAGTAGATCCATCCTATCTCCCATGAGCTAGATTAAATACCAAAAGAAAATAAAATACAAGCTCATGGATAATGGAATGGTGGAATTATAAGGTGGTGAAAAGAAAGGGTGGTGGAGTAGATTAAAAGATATGCCCCCAACTCAACTTGGGCATTTAAACAATATATCAAGAACCAAATACAATATCAAGAGGCAAATACAATTGACAATGCATATGAGAGAAGATCCAAAACAAAAAGAGTTTTATATGATGCTCAATTGCAAGATGGCATGATGACATGAGCATGATATAATTATGATGCAACAATTATATGTAGGAAGTAGCATTTATATAGACTAGGCTAGTAGCATTGCAATTGTTAGACAATTGGGATGCTACAACTCTCCCCCACTAAACAAGAATCTCGCCCCGAGATTCCTAGGAAAAAGAGAACAACACAAGAAGAGGCGGGTGTCCGAACGAAGGTGACCCTCACGTTCCCAAGTTGATGAACAACGGAATGATGCGACCACAACACCTTGCAAAACTTTCTAGACTTGTTGCGAGTCTTGCGTTTTGCTTGAGAAACAACGGGTTAGAAGAGTTGAAGGATTGTCGTGAGACAAGAAGGATAGGATGGGCATAGCTCCGGTTTTCCCAAGAATCATGATAAAAGAATATAACCACTTGTGAAAGAAAAGGAAAAGATGATGTATCATGGATAAAGAAAGACACACCATTAAGATTAAAGATTTACCGATACGAGAGAGGATGAATCTTTGTCTCGCCGGAAGAAAGGAGCTAGATTGGAGAGGTTTTGAACCACTATTACAATAGCATCGTATCTTCTCTTGGATTTGAGAAAAGAAGTTTGGAAACAATATTGCCTTCAAACAATAGAGTCCCTTGATAACAACAGAAAGATATAGTTAGACATCGTCGGATTAGATTCTTGTTGCGCCGGTAAGAACCAAGGATCACGCAATTTAGGTGCGCAGATATAACTTCCAGAGATGGATGTGAAGCCAGATCATGGTGGAATCCCGAGAAGCAAAGAATATGGAGGATCTGGAGTTTATTGTAGAGATACTTATTGCTTTCTTTAGCCTTGAGGCTAACGCAATAGATTTGCGGCTGATGGCATCAACCATAATTGGCTTTACCACAGAAAAAGAATTGATGAAACAAAGAGAGAGATAGTTTCCTTTAATCTTGTTTGGGGATATCGAGCATCGGTAGAAAGACGAGGATAGAAAAAGGTTTGCATTTGTTTCCACCAGATAATTGAGGATTTTTCTCCGTGTAGAAAGGGTGAGATCACCAACAAGAGATTATTGATTACTTTCTTCGAAAGAGCACTCCGGAAAAACAAGGACGGAAGTAAAAGTATCAAGGGATAAAGGCCACTTCTAACTTCCGTGGAATGAGTGAAATCACATAAATTCACCAATTCAATGTACAGGAGCGAATGATAAGAGTAGTGGTATGGTAGCTACTCCATCCCGCACTCAAAGCATTACTCCGCACATGAATAAGAAAACCATGCAACCCAACTACCGAAACAGACTGAAGGTATTGACAAGAAGAGCTCGTGGAACTCCGTAAGAAAACAAAGATTGATGCAAACGATTCACCGGATCCAAGATAGATAAGGGTGATGATGTTGTCGTCATATCATAAGTAACCAGCCACCGGAAAGATATGAAGGAAGATTACGGAGACAACTGCAAGGTTCCACAGACAAAGAAAAAGATAGCACCACTAGAACCAAAGGAATACAAGATCTGGAAGGTCTTCATGGCCTCCGGTGGATTGAGCATAGATGATAGAACGAGAGGGTTTCAAGAGATTGCTTAACGAGATTGAGGTGAAAGAACTCCATGTTCTTCTTGAAATGATTGAGAGAGATTTAGCAGCCTTGAGGAAATCTTCAGCGGAACGACGATGATAACTTGCCAACAAGGAACAACTCCGGATTGGTTGAAGATGGAGGATGGAATTAACAATGTTACGAGTAAGGATTCCCGTTGAAGAAGATGCGCTGACAGAATAGGTTAACTGGTCCTTCGAAAGAAAAAGTGATGTCACCTAGTTCACATTGTCGATCGGATCACCGGTTACAAAGATAAAGAGTTCTTGGATAAGAACCGATGATAGCTCATACCTTAAGCAAAGCTATCAGAGACGAAAAGATGCAATTCCCTCGTATCCAGGAGAATTGTGCAGATATGGGGTTCAAAAGGATGTGCAGCATGATGGACAGATGATATACCGTCGTAGTGCTTGGAGAAACTCTGGATTGCCAAAGATGCTTGAATATGCATAGATATGATCGCGGTGTACTCAAAATCACAGGAGATAACCGTCACCATTTGGAGGATAGTGGTGATTGCATTTTCCATATTCCACTCAAGATAAGTGTCATATAGCTATGCCGAGAACCAAATTACAATCACCAGCATCGGATCGACACATGTTATGTAATTAGCCCAAGAGAATTGGAGATGAAATGAAACTCTAGGATTAAGCGCCGGTGACAAAAGAATGAGTTAGCATGGACATGCTGATAAAAGGGAGATAGATAATGTTTCACACAAGACTGAAAAGGAGTGTGGAAGCACAGATGTATCAAAGAAAATTTTTCCGCATTTTTCGGCATTAAAATACCAATAGATGCGCAAAAACACTTATCAGGTTGCGATTAGCAACTGATGGTTTCACAGAATGTGGAGTTGCTAGAAGGAAGGACACCCTTAAGAAGATGGCACCGGTTAACAAGGAGTCAGATAGATCGCGCCGGTTTGCAAAAGCCTGTCAGTATGGAATGTACCAACAGTTGATAACCAAAAGGCAGATAAATATAACATGTTGGATGCAACAGATAGACAAGGAATTACACACACACACATTCTATGGTACTACGGAAACCCAGAACACGTGAATCCTAGTTTGAATTTTTAAGAAGAGGATTGAAAACGTTACACTTCCTTACCAGAAAAGGGTGGGTGGGTGGGTAAGAAGAAAAGTGGAAGCAGTCCTACTCTCGCGTTTTGTTTTTCCCTAGTATACATAGCTACCAAAATATTTGCTAGACTGACAACGACCATTTGGCTGAGACCCTGAAGGGCGGGATGGCTCTGATACCAATTGTAACTACCTCGGTGAATTACGCTCCTAGTTACAAGCATGGATGAGCGGAAATGGTTAAAATAGTATGGTGGGGCCCAAATGCCACTCACAGGTAGACCTTTCGGCCGTCCTAACCATTTCCAAACATCGGGACAAGAACGGGCGGCGTAATCGGCAGGCGAAGGGATCAACTACATACACAAATGAGTATGTATGCAAGCCACCATACAACAGTCCTCAGAGCCATTCCATCTAAAAGAAATAGAAATATTGCAACGCCATACGGCAAGATCCAAATGTCCTAGATAGATATAATAGTTTAGGATATCTCCTCAGACATCAAACATCAGAGTATCAGGCGGAAGCGGAAAACAAGATCCGAGTACGGATAAGAAGCAAATCGGCATAAGATGCCCCATAAATAAACACATCCCGCCCACAGATCTCACGGATCCCCGTTCCCGGAATCTCTACACCGAATGATCGTTGTCCACATCGTCCGCCTCCTCCACCCAGTATCCATCTTGTGAGTGTACCTGTTCATCTGAATCAAATAATTTATCGTGTGAGACCCTAGGGGTACTCAGCAAGTCTTTATGCCTCTAAAGGGGACACAACCTGGGTGACGCAATTGCAGCAAAATATAATACCTGACAATTCTATAGATACTCGCTAACCATCCGCCTAACCAAAGATAGACGGATGTCCGTGAATTAATAACAACAGTTATAACAGTAATATTAACAGATCCATCCTCCTCCTCGCTTACCAACGAGGAAGCGGACGAACACCCCCCATCCATTGGCAGTTTTATTATCCATTCCATGAGTGTTGCACTATTTACTAGTCAGTTACTTAGTCAAATTAAAAGCGGTACTTTAGTTATACTTGTCTATGATCGAGAAACTGTGCTCCAAGTCGTCCATAACCGCGGACACGGCTTTCAGAAAGTTTTACCCTGCAGGGGTGCACAAATAGCAACACACACTCGATCAACCTCGGAAAAACCAAATCAAAACCCAACGAGGCATTCACGACAAAGCGATCACAGGATTCAGAAATATTTCAGGGGGCCACCCCATTAAGCTACCCGCAACGAAGTTAGCCGACTCCGAGACGGACTCAAGGTTTGCGTCAGTGGCTGTAAACGACTGGGAACCCGAAAATGTGACTGGGCTTGTCGATACCGCGAAAACACTCCGCTTCCAAAACAGTACAGGTGCTCCTCGCACAAACTTAAATAAAGCAGTAAAGCATGGCATAAGTACAGAATAGTAATAAAGCCCCAAACTACTTTGTGGCCCCAAGAAATAAGAATGAATCAAGCTCTGGCTCAGGGGGGTCCATAAGCCTCCCGGATGTGGATAGCGCGAATATTCAAGGAACAGGAATCAAGTACTCGGGGTCCTACGGGACACAAGTGAGCATGAAAAACCAAATAGCAGATATTGCTCACCGGTGCCACTTTCATTAGTTATCCCATACCTCTCAGGTTAAGTTGTTTAGGTACCTCGTTATCCATCAGACACTCACATACCCTACACATGCTGTTCTACGACCCGCATGGCTCAAACAACTCCTGTAGTAATGGCTCATGGGATGGACGAACAAGCTTCGGTGGGGTTTAAAAGTAAAGGCTATGCAGTACTTGGGATTCAGTTTAATGCGATCGCGACTCAATGATGCAAGGATAAGATAGAGGCAATAGGTACTATATGTATGCAAGCATGTGGTAGTGCTTGCCTGGCAGCTCAGTTGAAGCAAGAGAAGGATCTGGGTAGTGCTCCTGGGTTTCTTGATATATCCCCTGCTCAGCGTCTATTCGAAGAAGAACCAAACAAACAAGGGCCAACATAAATAAAGTGCACAAGCATAAGAATAAAATGCGACAAGCAAACAATCATGCCATGATGAATGATGCACAATTTGCATGGCAATAAAGTAGCATGGCATGGGTGAGGTGTAGAATACAAGAAATAAACCTTCTATTGAGTTTTGGTCACGTTTTATTCTCGAATAAGTTGCTGTATACTTTATATTTATATGATTCATGCTGCAAAACAGAACATGGAATGCATAAACAGAAAGGTCTCGTCGAGCTAATCATTTTAGACATATTATTTGTCAAATTTGGAGTTATAAAACAAAAGTTATTAATTATTTAAGGAAAAAGGGCATTTTATTGTAATTTTAATCAACTTGAAATTTAAAGTGTCCAAACATTATTTTGAAGGGCATATTTGAATTCCTCACATTTTTCTGATTTCAAAACATATATCACATGTTTAATTTGAATTTATATTTTAAAAGATATATTAAAACAGATTTAAATTTGAATTTAAATTAATTTGGAAAAGTTTGAATTAAAACAGGAATACAGAAACCCTTTTCTTACTCGGCTCATCCTAGCCCTAGACACTGACGGGTGGGGTCGATGCTGACTCAGCAATAGCCGACACGGCGGGGTCTGGGCCGGACTTTTTGCACCGCGAGCACACCCAGCCGCAACGGATGACAGGTGGGCCTCCAGGCGGCGGGGCCACAGCGCGCGCGCGGCCAGCGGGCAGCTGACACGTGGGCGATCCAGGGCGTGCGGGTTGAGGCTAGAAGAACTAAGGGGCTTATCCGAAAAACGAACGGAGAGGCTGACAGGTGGGCTTCCGAGGACTGCAGGTTTAGGCGGGAAAAAGGGGAGGGGGTTCTGCGCAAAACGGCCAGCGGCTGCTGCTGACGCTGACGGACGCCGTGCTGCCGGCGGCGAAAGACTGGCCGTCTTCCGGCGACGATGGCGACGCCTCCGCTGGGAGAAACGCATCGCTCCAAAAACGAAAAGCGTAGAGGGCACCACGGGCTACATCTTTCGTTCAGAGAGCTAGCACGGAGGTGGGCTACAGCGCGCGGAAAAACTAGGGGAAACCGAGGGCAGCAGGCTGGCTGCAGACGCGTCTGTCGGTGAATACGGCGGCGCGCGTGCACGCGGGGTGTTCGACGCCGGGCGGCGGCGATGCAAGGAGAGAGGGGGAGGAAGATGATTTCCAGGAGGTCGGTGGGCTCACCTACGACCCTCAGGTGCAGCTAGCGGGCTCGGGGTGGCGTAGATCGACGAGGAAGCAGCAGGGCCGGAGTACTCCTGGTGCTCACGGACACGGCGGCGGCGAGGCTTCTCCGGCGAGCTTCTGGTACTACCCCGCGGCCTAGGCGTCGAAGAGGAAGCAGAGGAAGCTCCTAGTGCTCTTGGATCATCTTGGGGAGCTTCAGAACGACGAGGCAAGGAGGTAGATGGGTATAGGGTTTGGGTTCGGCAAGGGGAAGGCCATGGCTGTGGTTTTTCTTGGGGAAAGGAGGACGGAGGGAGGGGATCTTCTGGTTGATCTTGATCTGGTCATGGCGTGGAGGAGGGGTAGAAAAGGAGAGGGTTAGGGCTTGCACATGGGGTTTGGTGTGGTGCAAAAAGGGCTCGGGTGGGGCTTCCTTCTCCCTCCTTTCTCTCTTTGTCTTGAAGCCAAAGAAAAGAGTGGGGCAGAGGGGGGGTGTGACGTGGTGGTGCTGGTTGATGTGGTGATAAGGTTTAGGCAAGATCAAACAAGATCAAGCCAAAAGAAGGAAGAGAGAGAGATGAGAGATGAGCCACTCAAAAATTCAAATAAAAACAAAGG
This sequence comes from Avena atlantica, assembly GCA_910589765.1. NCBI lineage: Eukaryota > Viridiplantae > Streptophyta > Magnoliopsida > Poales > Poaceae > Avena > Avena atlantica. The sequence goes on along the minus strand of OU342736.1, from coordinate 41,764,344 downwards.
AGGACCAAAGTTGGAGAAGGTTGCATGGCCCATGCAAAAATGATAATTGCCATGATTAAAATATTGTGAAAACAATAATATTAACATGGCATTATTCTTATGCATTCCCCAAAAGTGGATTAAAGCCAAGCAAAATAATTTGTGGAAGTAGATCCATCCTATCTCCCATGAGCTAGATTAAATACCAAAAGAAAATAAAATACAAGCTCATGGATAATGGAATGGTGGAATTATAAGGTGGTGAAATGAAAGGGTGGTGGAGTAGATTAAAAGATATACCCCCAACTCAACTTGGGCATTTAAACAATATATCAAGAACCAAATACAATATCAAGAGGCAAATACAATTGACAATGCATATGAGAGAAGATCCAAAACAAAAAGAGTTTTATATGATGCTCAATTGCAAGGTGGCATGATGACATGAGCATGATATAATTATGATGCAACAATTATATGTAGGAAGTAGCATTTATATAGACTAGGCTAGTAGCATTGCAATTGTTAGACAATTGGGATGCTACAACTCTCCCCCACTAAACAAGAATCTCGCCCCGAGATTTCTAGGAAAAAGAGAACAACACAAGAAGAGGCGGGTGTCCGAACGAAGGTGACCCTCACGTTCCCAAGTTGATGAACAACGGAATGATGCGACCACAACACCTTGCAAAACTTTCTAGACTTGTTGCGAGTCTTGCGTTTTGCTTGAGAAACAACGGGTTAGAAGAGTTGAAGGATTGTCGTGAGACAAGAAGGATAGGATGGGCATAGCTCCGGTTTTCCCAAGAATCATGATAAAAGAATATAACCACTTGTGAAAGAAAAGGAGAAGATGATGTATCATGGATAAAGAAAGACACACCATTAAGATTAAAGATTTACCGATACGAGAGAGGATGAATCTTTGTCTCGCCGGAAGAAAGGAGCTAGATTGGAGAGGTTTTGAACCACTATTACAATAGCATCGTATCTTCTCTCGGATTTGAGAAAAGAAGTTTGGAAACAATATTGCCTTCAAACAATAGAGTCCCTTGATAACAACAGAAAGATATAGTTAGACATCGTCGGATTAGATTCTTGTTGCGCCGGTAAGAACCAAGGATCACGCAATTTAGGTGCGCAGATATAACTTCCAGAGATGGATGTGAAGCCAGATCATGGTGGAATCCCGAGAAGCAAAGAATATGGAGGATCTGGAGTTTATTGTAGAGATACTTATTGCTTTCTTTAGCCTTGAGGCTAACGCAATAGATTTGCGGCTGATGGCATCAACCATAATTGGATTTACCACAGAAAAAGAATTGATGAAACAAAGAGAGAGATAGTTTCCTTTAATCTTGTTTGGGGATATCGAGCATCGGTAGAAAGACGAGGATAGAAAAAGGTTTGCATTTGTTTCCACCAGATAATTGAGGATTTTTCTTCGTGTAGAAAGGGTGAGATCACCAACAAGAGATTATTGATTACTTTCTTCGAAAGAGCACTCCGGAAAAACAAGGACGGAAGTAAAAGTATCAAGGGATAAAGGCCACTTCTAACTTCTGTGGAATGAGTGAAATCACATAAATTCACCAATTCAATGTACAGGAGCGAATGATAAGAGTAGTGGTATGGTAGCTACTCCATCCCGCACTCAAAGCATTACTCCGCACATGAATAAGAAAACCATGCAACCCAACTACCGAAACAGACTGAAGGTATTGACAAGAAGAGCTCGTGGAACTCCGTAAGAAAACAAAGATTGATGCAAACGATTCACCGGATCCAAGATAGATAAGGGTGATGATGTTGTCGTCATATCATAAGTAACCAGCCACCGGAAAGATATGAAGGAAGATTACGGAGACAACTGCAAGGTTCCACAGACAAAGAAAAAGATAGCCACACTAGAACCAAAGGAATACAAGATCTGGAAGGTCTTCATGGCCTCCGGTGGATTGAGCATAGATGATAGAACGAGAGGGTTTCAAGAGATTGCTTAACGAGATTGAGGTGAAAGAACTCCATGTTCTTCTTGAAATGATTGAGAGAGATTTAGCAGCCTTGAGGAAATCTTCAGCGGAACGACGATGATAACTTGCCAACAAGGAACAACTCCGGATTGGTTGAAGATGGAGGATGGAATTAACAATGTTACGAGTAAGGATTCCTGTTGAAGAAGATGCGCTGACAGAATAGGTTAACTGGTCCTTCGAAAGAAAAAGTGATGTCACCTAGTTCACATTGTCGATCGGATCACCGGTTACAAAGATAAAGAGATCTTGGATAAGAACCGATGATAGCTCATACCTTAAGCAAAGCTATCAGAGACGAAAAGATGCAATTCCCTCGTATCCAGGAGAATTGTGCAGATTTGGGGTTCAAAAGGATGTGCAGCATGATGGACAGATGATATACCGCCGTAGTGCTTGGAGAAACTCTGGATTGCCAAAGATGCTTGAATATGCATAGATATGATCGCGGTGTACTCAAAATCACAGGAGATAACCGTCACCATTTGGAGGATAGTGGTGATTGCATTTTCCATATTCCACTCAAGATAAGTGTCATATAGCTATGCCGAGAACCAAATTACAATCACCAGCATCGGATCGACACATGTTATGTAATTAGCCCAAGAGAATTGGAGATGAAATGAAACTCTAGGATTAAGCGCCGGTGACAAAAGAATGAGTTAGCACGGACATGCTGATAAAAGGGAGATAGATAATGTTTCACACACGATTGAAAAGGAGTGTGGAAGCACAGATGTATCAAAGAAAATTTTTCCGCATTTTTCGGCATTAAAATACCAATAGATGCGCAAAAACACTTATCAGGTTGCGATTAGCAACTGATGGTTTCACAGAATGTGGAGTTGCTAGAAGGAAGGACACCCTTAAGAAGATGGCACCGGTTAACAAGGAGTCAGATAGATCGCGCCGGTTTGCAAAAGCCTGTCGGTATGGAATGTACCAACAGTTGATAACCAAAAGGCAGATAAATATAACATGTTGGATGCAACAGATAGACAAGGAATTACACACACACACACACATTCTATGGTACTACGGAAACCCAGAACACGTGAATCCTAGTTTGAATTTTAAGAAGAGGATTGAAAACGTTACACTTCCTTACCAGAAAAGGGTGGGTGGGTGGGTAAGAAGAAAAGTGGAAGCAGTCCTACTCTCGCGTTTTGTTTTTCCCTAGTATACATAGCTACCAAAATATTTGCTAGACTGACAACGACCATTTGGCTGAGACCCTGAAGGGCGGGATGGCTCTGATACCAATTGTAACTACCTCGGTGAATTACGCTCCTAGTTACAAGCATGGATGAGCGGAAATGGTTAAAATAGTACGGTGGGGCCCAAATGCCACTCACAGGTAGACCTTTCGGCCGTCCTAACCATTTCCAAACATCGGGACAAGAACGGGCGGCGTAATCGGCAGGCGAAGGGATCAACTACATACACAAATGAGTATGTATGCAAGCCACCATACAACAGTCCTCAGAGCCATTCCATCTAAAAGAAATAGAAATATTGCAACGCCATACGGCAAGATCCAAATGTCCTAGATAGATATAATAGTTTAGGATATCTCCTCAGACATCAAACATCAGAGTATCAGGCGGAAGCGGAAAACAAGATCCGAGTACGGATAAGAAGCAAATCGGCATAAGATGCCCCATAAATAAACACATCCCGCCCACAGATCTCACGGATCCCCGTTCCCGGAATCTCTACACCGAATGATCGTTGTCCACATCGTCCGTCTCCTCCACCCAGTATCCATCTTGTGAGTGTACCTGTTCATCTGAATCAAATAATTTATCGTGTGAGACCCTAGGGGTACTCAGCAAGTCTTTATGCCTCTAAAGGGGACACAACCTGGGTGACGCAATTGCAGCAAAAGATAATACCTGACAATTCTATAGATACTCGCTAACCATCCGCCTAACCAAAGATAGACGGATGTCCGTGAATTAATAACAACAGTTATAACAGTAATATTAACAGATCCATCCTCCTCCTCGCTTACCAACGAGGAAGCGGACGAACACCCCCGATCCGTTGGCAGTTTTATTATCCATTCCATGAGTGTTGCACTATTTACTAGTCAGTTACTTAGTCAAATTAAAAGCGGTACTTTAGTTATACTTGTCTATGATCGAGAAACTGTGCTCCAAGTCGTCCATAACCGCGGACACGGCTTTCAGAAAGTTTTACCCTGCAGGGGTGCACAAATAGCAACACACACTCGATCAACCTCGGAAAAACCAAATCAAAACCCAACGAGGCATTCACGACAAAGCGATCACAGGATTCAGAAATATTTCAGGGGGCCACCCCATTAAGCTACCCGCAACGAAGTTAGCCGACTCCGAGACAGACTCAAGGTTTGCGTCAGTGGCTGTAAACGACTGGGAACCCGAAAATGTGACTGGGCTTGTCGATACCGCGAAAACACTCCGCTTCCAAAACAGTACAGGTGCTCCTCGCACAAACTTAAATAAAGCAGTAAAGCATGGCATAAGTACAGAATAGTAATAAAGCCCCAAACTACTTTGTGGCCCCAAGAAATAAGAATGAATCAAGCTCTGGCTCAGGGGGGTCCATAAGCCTCCCGGATGTGGATAGCGCGAATATTCAAGGAACAGGAATCAAGTACTCGGGGTCCTACGGGACACAAGTGAGCATGAAAAACCAAATAGCAGATATTGCTCACCGGTGCCACTTTCATTAGTTATCCCATACTAGTCAGGTTAAGTTGTTTAGGAACCTCGTTATCCATCAGACACTCACATACCCTACACATGCTGTTCTACGACCCGCATGGCTCAAACAACTCCTGTAGTAATGGCTCATGGGATGGACGAACAAGCTTCGGTGGGGTTTAAAAGTAAAGGCTATGCAGTACTTGGGATTCAGTTTAATGCGATCGCGACTCAATGATGCAAGGATAAGATAGAGGAAATAGGTACTATATGTATGCAAGAATGTGGTAGTGCTTGCCTGGCAGCTCAGTTGAAGCAAGAGAAGGATCTGGGTAGTGCTCCTGGGTTTCTTGATATATCCCCTGCTCAGCGTCTATTCGAAGAAGAACCAAACAAACAAGGGCCAACATAAATAAAGTGCACAAGCATAAGAATAAAATGCGACAAGCAAACAATCATGCCATGATGAATGATGCACAATTTGCATGGCAATAAAGTAGCATGGCATGGGTGAGGTGTAGAATACAAGAAATAAACCTTCTATTGAGTTTTGGTCACGTTTTATTCTCGAATAAGTTGCTGTATACTTTATATTTATATGATGCATGCTGCAAAACAGAACATGGAATGCATAAACAGAAAGGTCTCGTCGAGCTAATCATTTTAGACATATTATTTGTCAAATTTGGAGTTATAAAACAAAAGTTATTAATTATTTAAGGAAAAAGGGCATTTTATTGTAATTTTAATCAACTTGAAATTTAAAGTGTCCAAACATTATTTTGAAGGGCATATTTGAATTCCTCACATTTTTCTGATTTCAAAACATATATCACATGTTTAATTTGAATTTATATTTTAAAAGATATATTAAAACAGATTTAAATTTGAATTTAAATTAATTTGGAAAAGTTTGAATTAAAACAGGAATACAGAAACCCTTTTCTTACTCGGCTCATCCTAGCCCTAGACACTGACGGGTGGGGTCGATGCTGACTCAGCAATAGCCGACACGGCGGGGTCTGGGCCGGACTTTTTGCACCGCGAGCACACCCAGCCGCAACGGATGACAGGTGGGCCTCCAGGCGGCGGGGCCACAGCGCGCGCGCGGCCAGCGGGCAGCTGACACGTGGGCGATCCAGGGCGTGCGGGTTGAGGCTGGAAGAACAAAGGGGCTTATCCGAAAAACGAACGGAGAGGCTGACAGGTGGGCTTCCGGGGACTGCAGGTTTAGGCGGGAAAAAGGGGAGGGGGTTCTGCGCAAAACGGCCAGCGGCTGCTGCTGACGCGGACGGACGCGGTGCTGCCTGCGGCGAAAGACTGGCCGTCTTCCGGCGACGATGGCGACGCCTCCGCTGGGAGAAACGCATCGCTCCAAAAATGAAAAGCGTAGAGGGCACCACGGGCCACATCTTTCGTTCAGAGAGCTAGCACGGAGGTAGGCTACAGTGCGCGGAAAAACTAGGGGAAACCGAGGGCAGCAGGCTGGCTGCAGACGCGTCTGTCGGTGAATACGGCGGCGCGCGTGCACGCGGGGTGTTCGACGCCGGGCGGAGGTGCAAGGAGAGAGGGGGAGGAAGATGATGTCCAGGAGGTCGGTGGGCTCACCTACGACCCTCAGGTGCAGCTAGCGGGCTCGGGGTGGCGTAGATCGACGAGGAAGCAGCGGGGCCGGAGTACTCCTGGTGCTCACGGACACGGCGGCGGCGAGGCTTCTCCGGCGAGCTTCTGGTACTACCCCGCGGCCTAGGCTTCGAAGAGGAAGCAGAGGAATCTCCTAGTGCTCCTGGATCGTCTTGGGGAGCTTCAGAACGACGAGGCAAGGAGGTAGATGGGTATAGGGTTTGGGTTCGGCATGGGGAAGGCCATGGCTGTGGTTTTTCTTGGGGAAAGGAGGACGGAGGGAGGGGATCTTCTGGTTGATCTTGATCTGGTCATGGCGTGGAGGAGGGGTAGAAAAGGAGAGGGTCAGGGCTTGCACATGGGGTTTGGTGTGGTGCAAAAAGTGCTCGGGTGGGGCTTCCTTCTCCCTCCTTTCTCTCTTTGTCTTGAAGCCAAAGAAAAGAGTGGGGCAGAGGGGGGGTGTGACGTGGTGGTGCTGGTTGATGTGGTGATAAGGTTTAGGCAAGATCAAACAAGATTAAGCCAAAAGAAGGAAGAGAGAGAGATGAGAGATGAGCCACTCAAAAATTCAAATAAAAACAAAGGAGGACCAAAGTTGGAGAAGGTTGCATGGCCCATGCAAAAATGATAATTGCCATGATTAAAATATTGTGAAAACAATAATATTAACATGGCATTATTCTTATGCATTCCCCAAAAGTGGATTAAAGCCAAGCAAAATAATTTGTGGAAGTAGATCCATCCTATCTCCCATGAGCTAGATTAAATACCAAAAGAAAATAAAATACAAGCTCATGGATAATGGAATGGTGGAATTATAAGGTGGTGAAAAGAAAGGGTGGTGGAGTAGATTAAAAGATATGCCCCCAACTCAACTTGGGCATTTAAACAATATATCAAGAACCAAATACAATATCAAGAGGCAAATACAATTGACAATGCATATGAGAGAAGATCCAAAACAAAAAGAGTTTTATATGATGCTCAATTGCAAGGTGGCATGATGACATGAGCATGATATAATTATGATGCAACAATTATATGTAGGAAGTAGCATTTATATAGACTAGGCTAGTAGCATTGCAATTGTTAGACAATTGGGATGCTACATCAGCTCGCCCCACCCTCTCTTATATAGGCGTCCCTAGTGGGCTTGTACATTAGCAGCCCATTAGTAGCCTAAGCCTGGTCTAATTCGGAGCCAATCCTCATTAGGCTTCCAGCCCCTTAAGTGTGTGACTCTATAGGTTCGTATACGTATAGACATGACACGAATACAACTATTCTGTCAATAGTTGGTAGCGGCCTCTAGCAAGACGTGCCAGCTCCTAAACGTATACAAAGATCAAGATCATATCGGACGAACCATCACAAGGTTTAGTACATGTCTTTCCCTTTGCCTCACGATACTTGGTCTAGCTCCAAGCTGACCTCCCTTTCTCGATACTGCGATTCGGAATCCCTTTACTAGGTTAACTCTTAACCATATGTAGCACGGCCATGCATTTCTGGATCCGATCACTCGAGGGGCCCAGAGATATCTCTCTCAAGTAGAGAGGGGCAAATCCCATCTTGATTGACCATGCCTTGCAGAATGCTTCAACACAAACCCAAAAGCTACCTTTATAACTACCCAGTTATGGAGTAGCGTCTGATAGCCCCAAAGTATGTCGACCCACATCTCAAGTACATGCGACATTCTCAGGTCTAAGGACAAAACGTACACGATGTGTAGAGAGAGATATGCAACTAATTGCCATTCTCAAGTTGGGTCAGTCCAACCCCATGTTCATAACATGTGTCCACATCATTGGTTTGACATCTCCATGTCTATGACTTGCGAAACATAGTCATCAACCAATCGATGTGCTAGTCTAATATTCACGTGTGTCCTCACATGAACTTCGACTAGGGACAACTCTTAAATAACCATACAAGTAAAGATTTTCACAAACAATTCACATAATTTCCAATCAATACAAGTTGCCTGATATGGATATTCAAGGAACAATACAATAAGTCATGATTACATAAGAAATATAATCATATCTATGATTGCCTCTAGGGCATATTTCCGCCATCAGGCGTGGGTGATCCGATCGGCCAAACGTGATGCAGGACTCCAAGCCGCTGAGGTACTCAGGTATGGCTGGTGGAGAGGTCACGGCCAGGATGACTTTGTGGGTGATTTTCTTCTGCACCCTGTTAGTTGGGCGCCCCTTCTGGATCATTAGGGACCCTTTTGGCGGCAGGTGTCTGCCCGTACCGTTATTTGGTGCTGGTGCGACCGCTGAATTCGATGGTCCAACGGGTGGTGGTGGAGGATCCGGTGGGCGATGTCACCTGGTACAGGTGCGGGCCCATATCCAGGGTTCACGATCTGGCGTCGTATTTGGGTGAGACCCTCGCTGAGCTTCTGGAACTCGCGGAATTCCTTGAGCATGTGGCTGGCCTTCTTCTTGCCGCCCTGTTTGTCGATGTAGAAGTGGATGGTGCAAGGACCAGATAACTTGTCGTATGCCGAAGGCTCGTCGTCGCGGCTGGGACGTTGCCACATCTGTGTGGGTCGCCCTCCGTCGTGGTAGTTGCCTCCGTGATATCCGCTAATGCGGTTATCATCGTTGCATCGGTCGGCGTATCTTGCCGTGACCATGTCGACTCCGATGCGATCATCATAAACACACGATCTTCTTTTGCTGTGGCGTTCTTGCCAGCAACCGTAGTCGTCCTCGTCATCTGAATGCGTTCAGTGGAGGGAATCCTAGCCATCTACCGATCGTTTGGCGATGTCCATGAGGTGGTTGATCGTCTTGGGCTTGACACGCCCAAGTTCTTCTTCGAATTCAAGGTGCTTGACACCGTCCTTGAAGGCAACGAATGTCCTTTCTTCGGAGATATGTGCGGCGGAATTCTTGATATGGGACCTGCGTAATATGTACGAGCGAATGGAATCGCCGGTACGTTGGGTGCAGGCTCGCAGTTCCTCAATCGAGGCTGGCCTCTTGCTGGTGGTGTTGAAGTTGCGGATGAAGTTGTATGCTAGCTCCTCCCATCTTCGGATGGAGCCAGAGGAGAGGCTGCTGAGCCAGATCCTGGCTGCACCCGTCAGCTGCAGCTGAAGGAATTGTAAGTTGGTGTTCCTGATGCCGCCGTGCAGCTTGACGGATGAGAGGTGGTCGTTGAGCCAGGCCTTTGGGTCCTGGGTACCATCTTTGGAGTGTCCAAAGGGAGCTTGAAATTTTTCGGCATCCGCGTTCGTCAGACGGATCTGCTGAAGCATCTGGATCCACACAGCTCTACATCATCTTCCTCGTCGGATTTAGTTGAACACGCGCATTTAGCACGTGCCTTGTCGATCTCGCACTGGGTGAGATCGTTGTGAGCATCGTAGTCGCTGCTGCGGCGCCGTGGGCTCTTGCGACGTCGAGGCAGATCGTGCTCGTCTTCCTCGGATGAGGGCGTGGCGCTGCGGGTGAATCTGACCGTAGATTTTTTCTTGGCTCCGCAGGAGTTTTGTTGTGGAGTGCAGCTCCAACTAGTCCGAGTCCTGCTAGCGCGGATTTGTGCATGGAAATTTTCAGGTCGTCCGTCGGAGGTGGGTGGGACGCGAGATAGGTGGTGGCTGCCATGATCGTAGCCTGCGGTGTCTTCGGCGTGATGTTGCCGTTGTCGTCCATCGCCATGAAGGACGTGTTGAGAGTCCTGGTGACCTCGCGTCATGCGGCGGGGTCCATGTGCTCCGTGTGGGAGCGATGCTTGTTGGCAGGGTTGCCATGCGGACTGGAGCCGCCACCGGCGGAGAGCGCAGCTCTCCGCGTGCTGGATACTGAGGCTGCCTTCTTACGCTTGTCTAGCTCCTCCATCAGCTTCACCTACCGGTTATGATCGTTGATGAGGAGGTGGTGGTAGGCCATCAGTTGATCCCATGAAGCATTCACAGGTAGGATGATGTTTCCTGCTATGGCTTCGCGTACTTGGCACCATCCTTCCTCGTCGATGTTGATCTTCTGGTAGGCGTGGGTGTCACCCTCGTTGGGCCTCATAGGAGGTTTTCCCCTATTTCCTCCGTTCCTAGCTTGCGGGTTTAGGGAGGGTTGGGTGCACTCGAAACTGGTGGCAGTTCCATTTCGTTTTGGATGACGACGGTGCATAGGTAGCGCCCGCAGATTGGATTGCTGCTACCGCAGCTTTCCGATCCGGAACCATAGGTTCCTTCATCTGAGGGAGAGCCGCACAGATCTGAGTTGCAGCTGCTGCTGTCATCTGACTCGTCTGTCAGCGTCGATGCGTGTAACACACCGATAGGTGGGACCCATGAAGCAGGCCTGATGGATGGTGGTGGCACCCGCTCTGGGAGGCGGAGGGTGCCGGTCTTCCCTACCTAAAAGTAGAAGCTCCCGAACAGAACCTCGAGTCCGTCGCCAACGGACTCGAAATCCCTCAGTGTGGCCGGCGAGTGGGCGGTGAAGTCGAAGGCGCCGAAGAGGAGGTGACTCTCTGTCGCCAATGAGTTGTAGATCACTCCAGATGGATCCGTCACGATCGCACTATCAGGATCCCCAGTTCCCACAGACGGCGCCAATTGACGAGATTCGATCCTGTCAATGCCCATTGTTATGAGCTTGGGTTTTATAGAAGATGCGGATGCTGGAGATCGCGGAACGGTTAACAGACAAGAAATGCGGGACACGAGATTTACCCAGTGCGACACCCCCGGGATCAGGGCTAAACAAATCCTAGACCTCCATCTGACATAAGCTTAACTTTGAGCTCGAGGATATCCAGAGAAGAATCAATAACACTGCAGTGACCCTACGCCACAAAATTTATTATAGCAAGCTCATAAATGAGCAGAAACCCATATTATTACACGCAGAGGTCACGGACCACAAACGTCAAACAACGGAAGGAAAATTATGCTATTAAGTATAGCAAACTTAACAAATGGCCTAAGAGGCCTGAAGCATAACGATGATGTACCAGCCCATAGATTCCAGGCTACCGGCTGGGAACCCCAAGCTACTCGTCGGTGTCGATGTAGTACGGAACTTGTCTTCGGGGGAACACTTACTCTGTCAAAAGTATCAACCAAGCAAGGGTGAGTACATGTTGTACTCCACAATACTTATGACTGGTGGAGTTGTTTTGCATAAAGCCATCTTTGTTTATAAAACAAGAGAGAGAAGAAGCTTGTCTAATCAGAATATTTTAAAAGGGGATAAGAGAGCGACATCTCCAAAGCATTGATCATAATCTTTGATATGCACCAAGTCATCATCATCTACCAACTAGGATCACCCCCTCGTACCCATGAGGAAGCATCCTTAGGCACACGTTGATCTGCCAAGTTTTATGATTAGGTTATAGTTCTCTATGATCTTAGAATCTGGTCACCGATCGTTCATAACCATGAACACGAATTTTCGAAAATATTTAACCCTACAGCGGTGTACAACTTTACCCACACGTACTAACCTTCTCTTAATGCCACTTAAGATTAGCCATCTTCCTTGGAAGGCCGGCAGAAGGTGGTTAGACAGGACCTTTACCTTGCTTCCTCCGAGACCATGAGTCACTCCCTAAGGATGGTTCCGCCGTAACGGGTCAAGTCCCGAAGCCGGTCCCTAGAGGTGTGAGGCGAGGTTGGTTCACCAGGTGCTCCATCGACCCCAAGCAACCTCGGCCACACTTACCTACCTGTTATGAATGCACCTCCTTCACCGCCTTCGAGAAGATCCAGAATACATGTCGAATGGAACGCCTGAACTATGTGACTCATGGAATATACTTGGCAAGTTAGTCAATCGAGGGGTTCCCAATCCCTGTGTGGCTATACACTCGTCTCGGTTCCAAAGGCAAGAACTCGGTTCCAAGTGGTGGCGAGCATGGGACTAGAAAAACCACATCCCACTGTGGCCTCCCATACAAGCATTAGTATGTAATCGCATATCACCTCTGATATTATGTCATCAGTTCCTCCGGTCATACTAGATTATCTGCATCTGATACATCATCTGGATGAACCAGCACTGACAGCTATGCATGGCTAAGCAGGACACAAATATAAGCTCTAGCAGTGCACACAAGCCAAACCTAGTTATGCTAGGAGTAGTAGATCAGGTAATATAAGCTCAAAGGGAGTAATGCAATAGATAGGATACTTTATCTATCGATAAAATACGACAGAAAAATCGTATGCACAATGGCAAGAATTGAAATGCTTTCGAAATCATAGGATGATATCATGGTGGGGCTATGCATGCCTTTGCCTGTTTATAACCAATAAGCATTTCTTCGGAAGCTTGTACTTGACTTGGTTACAGTTTGTCAAGTATTGTTCGTCAATCTTCGATCTTCGATGGTGTTGACCTCGGGCTTCGATCTCGATATCGTATTCTACCAGGAAGAACCAAACACCGGAAAGAAAGGGAAAACAATCAACACATGGCATCGATGCAATGCTCAAGCAAGTATGATGATATGACAAGTTGAATTGTATTGAAAAGTAACCCTAAGGCATGCTCGAACATTTAATCGGGGTTTCGAGGGGTGCAAACCCTAACTCGGGGACACTTCGGATGTATATGAGAGGGGTTGGTTTGTTCTTCTAATTAAACTTGTCATGAAAGTGGATTAACAATGAATGATTATAGCTCTAATAGATAGTTCTCATTTTTCTAAATTACAAAATAGAAGTTATTGCATTTACAATATTTAAACCATTTCTGAAAATATTAAAAAGGTTTGTTACATCATTATGACATCAGCTAGGGGGTCGAGGTTGTTTTTCACTGGGGCTGGCTCTAGCCACTGTGGCTGACTTGTGGGCCTCACGGCCACATAGGAAGCACGTGGGTTCCACGTAGGAGCCACGTCGGCTCGCCGGAGGAAGCACCAGACGGCGGCACGGAACGGTGATAGGGGACGCGCGGGGCTAAGGAACCTAGCCCATTCGAACCAGGGCATCGAGGCAGACCTAATAGGGGCGGCGCCGCTGTTCCTTGGTCGCCGGAGCGACGTCGCGGCGGCGGTGCTTGCAGAGCATCGTCGGGCGGTGGTTATAGAGCAAGAGGGGGAGGATGAAGGAGTACTTCCGGACCAGGAGCTCACCATGAGGCTGTTGGTGGAGACGGTTGATACGTCAGAAACGTATCTATAATTTTTTATGTTCCATGCTCGTTTAGTATCTACTTTTCTTTGCTTTGTCTACACTTTGTGGTGTTTTTATATCTTTTCTGGAACTAACCTATTAACAAGTTGCCATAGTGCCAGTTGCATGTTTTCTTCTGTTTTTGGTTCCACAAAGGCAGAAAATCAATATTCTCGAAATTGGATGGGACAAAATCCAAAGTCAATATTTTACCGTGGGGGACACGAATCCAGAAGACGAGACGGAGAAGCAAGACAGGGCGGCCAAAACCCCCTAGGCGCGGCCAGGGGTGGGCCGGCGCCTAGGCAGGGTATGGCCCCCTGGTCGCCTCCTAGCCTCGCCTCCTTCTCCTATAAGAAGCCCCCGACTCAGAACCCTAAATAATCGACAAAAAAGCCAAGAAAAGTTCTGCAGCGCCGCCGCCACCAAAGGGGAGATTCGGGGGACAAAAAGTCTCTGTTCTGGCATCCTGCCGGGACGGGGAAGTGCCCCTAGAGCCATCTCCATCGATCTCCACCACCATCTCCATCACAGTTGCTGATTCCCATGATGAGGAGGGAGTAGTTCTTCTTCGAGGCTAAGGGCTCTACCGATAGCTATGTGTTCATCTCTATCTATGCATGATCTTGTTGTGGTCATGAGCTTTGTAATCTAGTAGATCTACCTTGCCACTCAAGTGCTTCCATAGATCTCTGCTCTGCCCATTTGTGTGAAAGTGACAGCGTGCACGCCATGGTGGCACTTAGGCTAGAGTATACATAAATACTCATTATGCTTTAATAGATCTATGCTTTTCACCACGTGTTTGACAGTGACAGCATGCGCACCATGTGTGGCACTTAAGCTAGATTATATATATATATATTTGTTATGAGTTATATTTGGAGTTGGATGTCTCTATGAAATTGTGGTGTTTGTTGGAACCATCTAGCGCTCAAGGTGACAGTGTGTGGTTATCTAGATTGGGGAAGGCAGACTTTGAGGTGTGTTGTTATAGCCCTACCATAGATAAGAGTGTCCAACCGGAGAGTAGTTAAGAGTAGTATCATGAAGAGAGGATATTTATACGAGAGAGTGTTCACTAGTGAAAGTATGATCCCTAGGCCTTGTTTCTAAGCATTGAAACACTGTTTGCTACTAGATCTGTCGCATGTTTGCTTGCTTCCATCTTGTTGCCTTTAGTCTTTACCTCATCGTCAAGCTATTTTCTAGCACCGTTACCACTTGTATTTCACTATCTCTTCGCCGAACTAGTGCACCTATGCACCTGACAAGTGTATTGGGTGTGTTGGGGACACAAGAAACTTCTTGTATCTTGATTGCAGGGTTGCTTGAGAGAGAATACCTTTGACCACTTCCTCCCTGAGTTCGATAAACCTTGGGTAATCTACTTAAGGGAAACTTGCTGCTGTTCTACAAACCTCTACACTTGGAGGCCCAACAACTGTCTACAAGAATAGAAGTGCATAGACATCAAGCTATTTTCTGGCGTCGTTGCCATTGAGGAAAGGTAAAAGGAACTCACACACGTTACCCCACGGCAACAGCAAGCCAGAAAGCTATTTCCTGGCGCCGTTGCCGGCGAGGTAAGGTAAAAGGTGCTCACATCCTCCGTTGTGAGTGCTCGAAGTTATTTCCTTTAGATTCTGCAATTTTGTCTTTTTGTTTCATATTTTCACTAGCTAGGCTTAATGGAAAACAACATCAAAATTAGAAAGCTTTATAGTGATTATCTTGAGTTAGGACATGAAGTGTTTGAAGAGAAAATTAAAAAACCTTTGGAACTTTCTTTGCATGCTAATAGCAATGTTATTAGTATGAATTTTTTGAACACCATTGTTGCTAATGCTATGGAAACGTCTAAGCTTGGGGAAGCTAGTTTTTATGAAAATGATCATTTTAGCTCCCCAGCTTTGGAAGATAGCAATTCTATTGCTTATGATGATACCAAACCTCCAATATATGATGATTACAATGATGAATATGCTATTTTCAGTCCACCTACTATTGAGGAGAAAATTTATTGTGATTACAATATGCCTCCTATTTTTGATGATTATGGTGATGAGAATAATAATGATAGCTATTTTGTTGATTTTGCTCCCATTACAATTAATAAGAATGACTATGCTTATGTGGAGAGTAATAATCATTTTATGCATGTGGCTCATGATAAGAATGTTTTATGTGATAGTTATATTGTTAATTTTATTCATGTTGCTACTGAAAGTTATTATGATAGAGGGAAACATGGTCTTATGCATCTCAACAATATTAAGTTTCCCCTCTTTATGTTGCAAATCTTGAAGTTGCACTTGTTTTTCTTTCCTATGATTGTTGCTTTGTGCTTTCATGACTTGTTTATTTACAAGATTCCTATGCATAGGAATTGGTTTAGACTTAGATGTGTTTTGAATTTGCTTCTTGATGTTCGATTTTACTTCAACTCATATTTCTTATGTGAGCATCTTCTCGAACTATCAAGCCTAACTTAAAGGCAGTAAAGAAAAGTACTTGTTGGGAGATAACCCAAGAGTTTTCTTGAGTCTTGGAAGTTATTACTTCAGTAATGACCTCTCCTTATCCTTTTTTGTTTTCTTTTTGTGCCAAGAATGACCTCTAATTATAGGGAATTAAGATTTGGGGTGTTGCTGTCCCGAAACAAATTTCTGTCCTCCACCATAAAAATTCGTGAGGAATATTTGTAAGTCGGATTGAGCTGATATTTTACTAATAAATCCCCCGCTATGTTAGCTAACTTTCGTTAGTTCAACACTTTGCTGATTTGAGCAACAGAAGATTTTTGAAAAAATTGGTTTCTACCTGCTGGTCTGTTTTGACAGATTTCTGCCATTATTTGCATTTGCTTCTTATTGATTCCTTTTTGGGTTCTTTTTGGGAAATTGACCTTTTTGAAGGAGTTTCTATAGTATCTTCTGTTTTTAGTGAAAAGTTTTTCTGTTCTAAAGCTAAAGCTAAAGGTCTATTATCTTTTGAATACACTAATGTTGCTAATGAAGATTGTGTGAAGTTTTGTATGAAGGAAAATTTTCAGGTTTAGAGAAAGAATGATGTAATGAGATGAAGAATGGACAAAAGCTCAAGCTTGGGGATTCCACCACGGTTTCACCCCAATAAATATACAAGAGTTACAAGCGTCAAAGCTTGGGGATGCCCAAGGCATCCCCTTCTTCATCAATAAAAAACTTAGGTCTGTCTAGACACTTCGTTTTTATTGTTTCATGCACAGTTGTGTTGTTCTTGGAGAGTCTTAGTTTTTGTTTTTGTTTTTTTTCTTAGTTTGCTTGAGTAAGTTGGTTGGAGCTCAACACACTTCTTGTGGAGAGAGACACACTCTGTTTTCATTGGCTAGAACACTCTAGGTTTCATTCTTATTGTCTTGTGAGTGTTCTCTTTTGCTAGCACTGTGTTTAGCTTTAGTTTTCTTGTGATTTTAGCTTAAAACTTTTTAGTTCTTCTTTGTGGATTTGTAAGACAAGCTCACTAGTCTTTATTGATTATTATCTTTGTGAGTTGTTTCAAATAAGTTGATTGGTGTTCGAAAAGAGTAGAAAGTTTCATGATTATAGTGGTACAAAAGTGAGCTTTCTTTGACTGTGGCCTAGACTTTATCATGTCATGCTAGGTGTTGTTTTGACCTTATGCTTAGTGATTAGTGTTGTAGCATGACTTGTTCCAAACAATTAGGATTGCTTAATGTTCCTTGAAAGAATCATGCGTTATTTTAGCATGCAAAAGCATAGTATTGTGGTATTCTCCTTTGATGCTTTGTTTGGGTTGACTTGGCACATGATCAAACCATGTTATGACTATGAAAAAGTCACCATAGCCTCTATGATCATTTAGTCCTTGACTTGTGATATGTTGGAAACATATCTATAATTTTTGATGCTCCATGCTTGTTTTGTATTTACTTTGCTTTACTTGTCTACACTTTGAGGTGCTTTTTACATGTTTTCTGGTACTAACCTATTAACAAGTTGCAACAGTGCCAGATGCCTGTTTTCTGCTATTTTTGGTTTCAGAAAAGTTAGTAAAGAAATATTCTCGGAATTGGACGGGACAAACGACAAAGTCAATAACTTTACGTGGGGAACAAGAAGTCCAGAGGAGAGCCCGAGAGGCCGGCCAGGGGGCCAGACCCACCCGAGGTGCGTGTGGGCCCTAGCCCGCGCCTGGCTAGGGTTTGGCTGCCCTGGAGGCCGCCTCGGTCTCCCCCTTCGCCTATAAGAAGCCCCCGATGTAGAAACTCTCAGTAGCCAATCAATATTCCACGAACCCATCTGTAGCCGCCGCCACCATCGTCCCTAAATCGGGAGGGATCTAAAGCTCTTCCTGGCACCCTGCCGGAGGGGAGATCATCCCGGAGGCCTACTCTCCGGTATGATTTGTGAGTAGTTACACCTTGGACTATGGGTCCATGTAGTCTCTAGATGGTTGTATCTCCTCCTTTGTGCTTTCATGTATAGATCTTGTGAGCTCCGTTAATGATCAAGATCTAATCTATTTGTAATCATGCATGTTGTGTTTGCGGGGATCCGATGGATATTGAGATTATTATGTTGGTTTGATTAATGGTTATATCTTTATGATTCTATCATGTCTGTGTTGTTTGTGATCTTGCATGCTCTCCGTTGCTAGTGGTTATCTTGGCCAAGTAGTTGCTAGTGACTCCAAGAGGGAGTATTTATGCTCGATAGTGGGTTCATGCCTCTAGTTTCCAAGGGAAGTGACAATAATCTCTTCGGTTGTAGATGTGTTGTTGCTACTAGGGAGAAAGCAACGGTCTCTTGTTCATGGAACATGTGGACTGTTTACCTTACACACTTTTCTTAAAGCAGTTGTCTATTACCTGCAACTTAATACTGGACGAGGTTCGGATGATAACCTGAAGGTGGACTTCTAGTCATATATGCAGTTGGATTACGGTCTATGTATATTGTTGTATTTCCCAATCAACCTCATAGGATCTTTCTAGCTAGTGATTGCATTGTTATGCCTTGCTCAGTTCCTTTCAATTGCCTCGCTGTAATTTGTTTACCCTTGATGACATGTTGTTTATCTAAGGAGAGCACCTCTAGTGAACTATGGACCCTGGTCCAATCTTTACCATTGATACATCTTCGACTGTTACTTGTTTACTTGCTGCAAACCATTACCTTCCACACCATAGATGTTAATCCGTTGTTACAGCAAACCGGTGAGCTTGACAACTTCACTGATTCGTTGGGACAAAGTCTTGAGTTTGTGTTGTGCAGGTCTCAACATTGCCAGCAACACCTGTGTGACGTTTCCTTCCTCCTTCTGGTTCGATAACCTCGGTCTCTACTGAGGGAAACTTGCTGCCGTGGGCCATCACACCTTGCTCTTGGGGTTCCAACGAAGTGCTCCACATCAACACTTGGTGCACGCATCAAAGATTGCTGGCACCATTGCTGGGGATTCTACTTCAACCTCTTCCTCCCCGTGAAGCACCATCAACTTGTAGTACCACTCTATGCTTTGATTAGTAATGATTTGTTGCTCTGCATGATTATGGCCATTATTGCTCTCTTAGTTGGTTGCTCCTAGTCTTTTGCTAGCCTCCACTTGTATGAATAAGCTCTACTCATGCATCCAACTCCCAAGAAACCAAGTTATTCCAAAGTTTCCACTATAAATTCCTATGCATGGTGTGTTACACCATTCCAAGTATATTCTTGTTTTCAGCTATCTTCCAATTTAAAAGTATTTTGTTATGTGAAAACATAGTGATTAAATCCCTCACAAACTTGATGGCACACTTTATATTCTTTGCACTTATACATTGGAATTAGCAGAACTCTGCTTTCACGGGGAACGTTTTCAACATTGCACTTGTACTTTGTACTCGGTTGATATCATGTTCTTTTGTCTATGGATGTCAGTGTGTGAAATAAAGAGGGATCTTGTAAGTCCATGGAGTATGTATTTTGTGTTAGAGAAACGCCTAGGATGCTAGCCTAAGCCATGCCTAATCATGGTGGAAACTTGCAGCGTCACCATAGTGATCTATCTATGAAGCATCCTCAATAAAAAGCTATGCACATAGTAAATAAAATGATTGCTGAGATGCTCATTGTCTGCTTGACATGTCATTTTGGTTATGGGATAGCTCATGTACCATGTGCAAGGGGTACCTCGTTGGCGGTTCTCTATGATATGCATGTACTTACAATGACAATAACTTACAGGTGACTGAAGTTCAGTAGCATGAGGTGTGGCCCTCATATTCAAGGGACTTGAGATTGCCAACTTATACTTTGTCAAGCATATACTCCATAGTTTGTTCACTTTAACCTTAATCACTTCAAGATGCTTATGATAGGGGCAATGAGGGCTTAAAGCTAACAAGTACCATAAATTTAGGAAGGTCTTTTTGTAACTTGAAATCCATGCTTCCCTTTATGAAGGGCGTTTCTTCCACCACTATTGAGTCTGCACCTTCTACCTTTAGGCACCATTAAGAGAGCATAGTTGCCATTCTTAGTTCTATGTATAGTGTCCCAAAACGTATTGATTGATGCATATTGTGATATTACTTGTTCTTGTGCTATTTGTTTCTAGTCACCCTTGTGAACTTTGAAGGTGTCATATGCATCTATTTGCTACTCTATGAGGGACAAGCTGATTGCCACTATGCTATGTTTTCTATATGTGAAACAAACAAATGTTTTTCAATGCATGTTATTCATGATCTTTGTTTATAGCCTGTCATACTGCATGCATAGTTACTTTGTCTTATTGTTAGAACTCCATCTTTCATGCACATGTTTAGAGTTCTTTGATCCCAGCTTTTAATGCTTGCAAATGCTTTGATCTTGATTTTGATGGTGCATGTCACCTCAAAAATTATTATTTTTATCACTTACCTACTCGAGGACGAGCAAGAGTTAAGATTGGGGATGCTTGATACGTCGGAAACGTATCTATAATTTTTGATGTTCCATGCTTGTTTAGTATCTACTTTGCTTTGTTTTTTCTACACTTTGAGGTGTTTTTATATATTTTCTGGAACTAACATATTAACAAGTTTCCACAGTGCTAGTTGCATGTTTTCTTCTGTTTTTGGTTTCAGAAAGGCAGAAAATCAATATCCTCGAAATTGGACGGGACAAAAGCCAAAGTCAATATTTTACCATGGGGGACAAGAATCCAGAAGACGAGACGGAGAGGCAAGCCAGGGCGGCCAAACCCCCCTAGGTGCGGCCAGGGGTGGGCACGCTCCTAGGCAGGGTGTGGTCCCAATAGTCGCCTCCTTCGCCTATAAGAAGCCCCCGACTCAGAAACCCTTAAGAATCGAACAAAAAGCCAAGAAAAGTTCCGCAGCACGGCCGCCACCAAAGGGGAGATTCGGGGGACAGAAAGTCTCTGTTCCGGCACCCTGCCGGGACGGGGAAGTGCCCCCGGAGCCATCTCCATCAATCTCCACCACCATTTCCATCATTGTTGTCGATTCCCATGATGAGGAGGGAGTAGTTCTTCTTCGAGGCTAAGGGCTCTACCGGTAGCTATGTGTTCATCTCTCTCTATACATGATCTTGTTGTTGCATGAGCATTGTAATCTAGTAGATCTACCTTGCTACTCAAGTGCTTCAATAGATCTCTGCTCTCCCCATGTGTGTGAAAGTGACAGCGTGTATGCCATGGTGGCACTTATGCTAGAGTCTACATAAATACTCATTGTGCTTTAATAGATCTATGCTTTTCCCCACGTGTGTGACAGTGACAGCGTGCGTGCCGTGTGTGGGACTTAAGCTAGATTATATATATATTTGTTATGAGTTATATTTGGAGTTCGATGTCTCTATGAAATTGTGGTGTTTGTTGGAACCATCTAGCGCTCAAGGTGACAGTGTGTGGTTATCTAGATTGGGGAAGGCGAACTTTGAGATGTGCTGTTATAGCCCTACCATGGATTAGAGTGTCCAACCGGAGAGTGGTTAAGAGTAGTATCATGAAGAGAGGATATTTATATGAGAGAGTGTTCACTAGTGAAAGTATGATCCCTAGGCCTTGTTTCTAAGCATTGAAACACCGTTTGCTACTAGATCTGTTGCATGTTTGCTTGCTTCCTTCTTGTTGCCTTTAGTCTTTACCTCACCGTCAAGATATTTTCTGGCACCGTTACCACTTGTATTTCGCTATCTCTTCACCGAACTAGTGCACCTATACACCTGACAAGTGTATTGGGTGTGTTGGGGACACAAGAGACTTCTTGTATCTTGATAGAACGGTTGCTTGAGAGGGAATACCTTTGACCACTTCCTTCCTGAGTTCGATAAACCTTGGGTAATCCACTAAAGGGAAACTTGCTGTTGTTCTACAAACCTCTACACTTGGAGGCCCAACAACTGTCTACAAGAATAGAAGTGCATAGACATCAACGTTGAGGCGAGGCGGTGCCCAGAGCGACGACGAGGCAGACGG
The DNA here is from genome assembly GCA_910589765.1 of Avena atlantica. Classification (NCBI taxonomy): domain Eukaryota; kingdom Viridiplantae; phylum Streptophyta; class Magnoliopsida; order Poales; family Poaceae; genus Avena; species Avena atlantica. Next base: position 41,742,400 of record OU342736.1, on the reverse strand, counting down.
CAGTGCACGTCAGGCTCATGCAAGACGATGACCTTGGTGATGATTAGAGGCACGCGGTGTCGATTCCTTCGATGGGGTGGCTCATAGAGGCGAGGCGGAGCTGATGGTAGCCTCAGAACGGCAAGGGGTGGACGGGGACGGCAGGGCGACGGTGAGCTCCGAAGCTAGGGTTTTAGGTTGGGGAAACCTAGGAGAGAGGGAGGTCGTCTGGGAGAGACTAAGGGGATAAGGACGAAGGAGAGGCGTTGTGGAGTTCTTATCTCCACTCCGGAGCGCGAAGGACGGCGGGGAGCGAGCGGTGGGATCGACAGTGGCGGCACCGACAGGCAGATGCTTGCGCTTGCGAGGAAGACGACGAACGCAGGAGCGAAGCGGTACCGGGCCCTAGCTGGGCTGCGGATGGGCCAGGTGGGCTGGCTGCGGGCACGCGTGGGCGACAGGAAAGGGAGGGAGAGGTTGGGCTGCGGCCCAGACAGGTTAGCTGGCTCCAATTTTTCATTCTAAAAACATTTTCCAATTCTATTTTCTATTCTCTCCTTTTGTAAATCATTTTCAAAATAGTTTTGATAATTTCAAAAATACCAGAACACTTTGTAAAATATATAAAAGATTATGGGGCCCTTATAACAGTTTGGCTCCACATATTTTGATAGTTTTCAAATTCAAAACATTTTGAGTTGATTTGAGAGGGAGAAAAAGTAGGGTTTTAGGGTTTCATTCCATTTCTCTTGGTATGTATTTAAAAGGATGATGCTCATGAATGCACAATCAACCCTAAATATGTGTTAAGTAAAACTGGGGTGTTACAGATCTACCCCCCTTATGAGAATCTCGACCCGAGATTCCTTAGGTAGGGAAAAAGATAGAGAGAGAAAGAAACAGGGGCACTCTAAGGATACTAGGGAAACGCACTAAACAACACACAAAGTATCTCATGGTCAACTCATTGATGGAGTGTTCAGAAACAACTCTGAGATGGCAAACATGAAACACGTCAAGGTTACAGAGGAAACAAGAGGAGATGGTTTCAAATTGTTAGATAGCTGGTATTCATAAGGATTGAGACCATGGAGCTTAGAGGAGGTTTGGAAGCTTCTGAAAAATAAGATTCCAATAGAAAGAACATGACCACAGACTTCGATAGGGAACCTCTACTAAACGGCTTAAGTATAGATTTCAGGTTGCAGAGATATGGATCAACAGAACCAAGTTGTTGAACTAATTTTGAAACAGAACGGTCACTCTTTCATCCAACAGAAGGCTTAGTACATAAAGGTGTTTCGTGGAGAGGACTCATAAGAGTCACAAGGAACATGTATCAAAAGAAACTATAGATTACCAAAATCATAGTCACACTTAAAACATGGTTGAGAAAGCGAAGGAAACTCTTTATTCATCCAGATATATCGAAATCTTTGCCAAGGATCGTGATATCACTTTACACCACTGAGATGAATTAGTAAGAAGATTCCTAATGACACGAGAAGAAAAAAAATTTCATTCTCATACTTCAATTACTTGGCGCAACAAAATGCTTGCCAACGTAAAATGTTCTCGAGGATCGATCGAGAGACATTTAGCAACACTACTTTAAATGTTCTCCTTGATGTTTGAGAAATTAAACATCAAGTAAAGGTCAAACTTCAGATACAAAGAAAACCATAAGCGCAACTACTATAATAAAATATAGCAAAAGCCTCGTGAAGAGTAGTTGTTACTGTTGAATCAAGGAATATGACGGTAGGTCTTTCTGGCTAAGTGTGTCAACCATTACATCAATCTTGCCAGATTTACAAAGATACCTATGTCAAAACCTTGAGGAACACCAACCATCGTTACTTCTTGAGAGTCAGCTTTGGTTAGGTGAGATGATACTTCAGACTCAGCGTGTCCGAATAGAAAGGGTGCAACATTTACCGCAAAGTTAAAGTTACTAGATTCTCAAGATATGGACTACAGTGTCAAGCTCCAAAAAGATGAGCTAGATTGCTGGACCCATGTATTAGCACCTTGTCGATAGACAACTACATACAAATAAAGTACTAGCAATAAAACACACATGTATCCTTAAGGAAAGAGAGATAACTCCTCTCGAATCCACAGCGGCATCTTTCAACATTTGCACATGAACCAGAGAAGGTCACTTCTAGCATCCAGAACACATACTTTGAGATGACTCGACGATGGTTCTCAAGATTTTCCAACATAAATGCCAAATGTTCCACATGAATCTAATCTAACATTTAGAAGATAAGAATGTCATTGAAGGGCTCAACAACAAACCTATTAGGACACTCCAAGAAGATGGACTCATTTGTTGCTTGAATGAGGCAAACATATTGGTCAGGCCAAAGGACATGAAGATGTACTAAAGTGAAACATCACAAGTAGCAACATCATCAAGATAATCCTTGGAACTGAGTTTGATTCGACAATAACCCAAATCAAATCAAAGGTGGGGGAAGATAACATATCCACGAAGGAAATACTATCTTTCTTCAGCACAAACAAAACTAGACATCCCTTAAAGAAGGAACTGAGCCGGATAGAACATTTGTCTTACAACTCTCCAAGTTGTTGTGTAAGCTCAACCAACTAGTTCAGGGGTATCCAATACGGATCCTTGGAGAAAAGAGCAGTTCAGAGAACTTGCTTTCTCAAGAACTTGACAACACGGTCATATGGCAACATGGCGATACTTATAGTAGACATCTATAATATCACGAACCACCGATATGTCACTTAGTTCGAGAGGAAACTTGCTTGGTAAGGCCAGAAGACATAATCTCATAGATTCTGCACAAGCCTAATTCTTTGACCGAAGAGAGTGCACCAGAATAATGGATGTGGTAGCACAATCATTATTCGTTTAGTGATAGGGTTAACTAATCACGCTAGAAATGACACAAATGTACTTAGAGTTCAAAACAATAATAATTGCTAAGAATCTCAGATGGCCACATTATTACGCACACGCATCACTCACGAGCACAAAAGCTCGAGGAAGGGTGGGTAAAGATGTGTGAGAGTATCACTTCATTAAGGGAATCACTAAACTTAGCACAAACTCCTAGTACAAAAGAGTGTGATACCTTAAGGTAGAACAGATGGAAGACAACCAATGTCTCTTAATCTACGGATTACAACTGTCAACACCCGGATTTTTAATCACAGATGCCTGTTATGCCATACATCGCAATCCCGGGATTACCATTTTTGCGAGACATAACAGATTAGATATCACAGTACATCATCCATTACAAACCATACATAAGTTCTTACACAAATAAGGATCTCGTGATCCAGTTCTTAATACAATTCAAGCAACGGAAATAACTTAACAGTAACGATAGCATGGGCGAAGCTCCATCTTCATGGTCACTGGCAATGCTGACGATGGGAGATGATCCTACTTGTCATAACCTTCATGTTATCCTTCTTCCTCATACTCCTCTCCATAGTCTGACCATGGGAATAGCCAGGGACAAAGCCATGAGTACTCTTTAAGTACTCGCAAACTAATACTAATAAGTGAAGGGGGTTTTTGTAGTAGGATGCTAAGCTCTAGGTTTTTTTTTGCAAAAAGCCAGATTTACCTCTACTAAGTTCAGAAGCAAAGTAAACTAGTGAAAGTTTTATAACACCTAAGTGGGAACTTGCATTTCATATCACAACTCTGTTGTGGTCAAGTCAAGGTCATAAATCATTTCACAAGTCTTTTTGGAAAACATCTGACGGGGGAACAGTATGGCCACTTCAACTGTCCATAACTGCGGATGCGGCTATTCGAATAGTTTGACACTCTATAGAGATTGTACACTTTCACCACAACTTTCGATACATCCGTCAGGAACAATCCTGAATTCACCATACTCAGTATGTGGATAATCAATCCTAACGTTTCATTTACATGCCCTATTATAGGCACCTCTCCTATGAGTTTGGCCTCCCAACCATGACCAACTGTCATCTTGGGTACTGCACAGGTGGAAAATCTTCACAAGGTAGCCTCAGCTCAGACCTTGGCCGCAAGGGAACCCATACTAAGGTATATAATTTTCCAGTCAAGCCCTACCCAAATTTCGGGTATTGTGGTTGTACGATAAAATTGGAATGGTATCACATCCTGACAACCATCAGTTTTATTAAGGGCTAAGCCTCATGCCTTAACATTTTCATCATCAAAATCATCTAGTGTTCGTAAACATATATCAAAACATTTCAGTAGAATGACTCATCATTCTAAGGTTTTCATAACCATTTTCAGCAAGTATTCCCATCTAAAGTTGATCAAGTTTTATGATTAGCACTAGCATCTACAAGTGGGGGTAAATACTAATGAGGGGTGGTAAACAAGTGTATCTTATCTAAGTAAAATCTCATGCCCAGCATGACATCAAGATTATCTAACTTAGGCCAAGTTTTATGCTCTTTATGATACCTTCAATTATCTTTCTAGAATCTACAAGTCACTAAGTAAACTTTGAGAGAAATCTTTGATAAAGAAATTAAAGTATTAAGCTTGCAAGTAAAACTAGGATGGTGGGTCAATTGGGTATAATTACATATGCTTAAGGCATATAGTTGGCATAGTAACAAGCAAGTAGTGGCTTGTATAAGTAGGGTATCTTGCAAGTGTTAGCTTGCTAGGATGTTGGTATAAGCTTGCCTTGTGCAGAGCAGTGGTTGAAGTTCTCCTCGGCTTCTTCCTCGTAGTATCCTCCTTCCTCCTCGTATCCTTGATCGGTACTAGTGTCTATAAATAAATATGAGGTACACAATCACCAAACAATACTTAACTATTTCCAATCATCACAAAAGGTGCACTCTAGATGATCTAGAATCATCACTAACATTATAAGATAAAAGCACTTGTCTCATTTATTTTATTTTAGAAAAGTAATTTCTACTTATTGAAAAACTACTTAAGATTTAATATTCTCCAACTCAAACATGGGATCATGTTGACACATGTCATCACCACATATTTTAGTATATGGGAATGTGATTTAAAGTGGTGTCAGAATTTAATAAGATTTAACCTTTTTATTTAATTTAATTTAAGTGACTAGAAATGCCTATGTGGCATTATTTTACTACTTGATCATTATTTCTGTAATTAAACCTATATATTTTTATATATTCTGAAAGGTATGGTCAAATGTGATTTTTGAGAGTTGGAATCAAATCAAAAGATATTATGGTTGAATTTTGAAAAATATTTGAATGCAGAAAAGCTTCTGTCTTGTTATTTTTACCATGGGTGATCTATAATTCTAAATGATTTGAATCCAATGGGCTTGGATTAAAAATTTCAATACCTTTCCGACAAAATTGGTTTCATGCTATTTGGTTTAGCAGAACTCCCTGAATTAATTCTTGAATCAACAGACAGAACTAGGGTTTGAGTTTAAATAAAAAATCTAAATTTAAACTAACTGGGTTTCGCGGGAGAGTTACTGGGCCGGCCCAGTACGCAGAGCGCGCGCGGGGGCTGCTGACAGATGGGGTCCACAAGTCAGGGAACTAACTAAACCAAATGGTATCTATGAATCTGAGCCTTACTATCTAATTCTAATCTAACCACTAGTAGAGAAAACCTTATAGCAGCAATCCTTAGCGCCGGCGAAGTGGGCCGGTGCTCGCCGGCGGTAAGGCCTTCCAGGCCTGTCTCGTGGTACTGCCGGCGAACGGAATATTAACTCGCTCGTGCTAATCCAATTATCGCCGGCGAACCCAGTGTCAAATTCCCCGAGGATAATATTGACAAGACTGGGAGGGTACGTGATACCGCCGACGAACCCACGTGTGATTCGCCAAGGATATTTTAGTAACCCGGGCGAACAGTATAGAAGTCCATATTCTTCGGAGGTATCTCGTCCCCCTCCCCACATCCTCGCCCACCCAATACCACAACACCTCCACACCCTCACGCGCACCCACCCCACCAACCCTCACGCAACCCCGCGCCGTCGCTCGCACGGGAGCAGATCGGTGGCGAACCGCCACATGCTCTCAGCCTCCCCAGCTACCTCCGTTCCTTCTCCCTAGCCTCACCAGTTAGCGCAACCCCATCCTCCTTCTCCCAGGCTGATTCCCCTAGATCCACCGTGTAAACCCTAGCGCCGCCATGCCGTTCGGCATCCATGACGAACCAGGCCACCGTCGCCTAGCTCGTGCTACTCCTCCCCGACCTCCTACGCGACACGGCTAGACCCCTCGTGGCCTGTCCGTTACGGCGACAAGGAGGCCGACCTGATGCTCGCCTCCGACGTCAACGACGATGGGTTATTGCTGGCCGAACCCGCCACGATCTCATCCTCCACGTCTTGGATCTGACCACATTGAGCCCACACGCTCTGGTTAGGATTGATCTCTTCTCCTGTGGCCTCTTCGATCTATACCAAGAATGCTAGATTTATTCTCGCTCATGCTCGTGCAGATTAGGAGAAGAGCTTGATGACGCTTAGTTTTATATCTTAGGTGAATAGTTGGATTTGGGTCAATGGTTCTAGCTAGGATCTGTTAAATTGTCGTGGTACAGTTCTTGCAGTCATATCTATTCTATAGTATATTTGAAGATGGTTCACTTGATATATTAAAATAAATGTGAGTTTTTAAATAAGACAGTCTATTTGAATGGGCAGAAATAAAATCAGAATATTATGTTCTTAAGCTGTGTGTGCAAGTATTTCCCTAAATGTAATATTGTCCTGGTATTGCATAGTGTGGTCTGTTAGCTTCTTTGCGTCAGGCGAGTGCGTTGTTTCATTCTATTTTAATGTCAGATGTTATGCGTTCTTTATCTGGAGGCCCCGTTGTTGACTTGAACCCTTTCAATCTTCGTGTTTTCAGGTCAAGTGTGTTCCTGAAGTGTACAATTCATCATGAGCACACATCGTGGATACTGATGGGAATATTGGATTTTCAGTCCACTCTACTTGGGTTACGGAGTTGTATTTTGGTGGATACTACTGCCATATTGGATTTTCAGTACACTATACTTGGGTTTCAGAGTTGAATTTTCCATTTTAATGTGCGGGGGCATCTGATTTATGGCCAAAGAATACACCCAGTCGTCAAATGGAATATCAAAGGCTCGATGCTTTGCTGCTACTTGACATACGTATTCTCCTTCAGTCACGGGGGAAGGTTGAGAGAGGAGGTAGTTCATTCGGAATCTTTTCTATCATTTAAGTATGAAAGCCTTTTCAGATTCATGTTGTTTTCAGTAATCATAGTATCATTTCTCCTAAAGCACCCTCATCTGTATGGGGCTGAGAAGTCGGAAGCACTGTCAATCATCCACTTCCTCACATCCTATCTACTCCATTTAAGGTATGTGTTTCCCGAGATTCCATACACACTTGATGATTCTACATTATGCAAATATGCTTTGGGCAGCTATTCTGTTTCCTCAAAGACTTCTACACTTTGTTCACAACTTTCAATTTGGTTTACTTAAGAGATCAACAACTAATTTAGATACTAAAGAATACTCTTTTTTTTGTTTACTTCAATTCTCTCCATTTAAATATCGGTATCACCAAAGGATATATCTTTTTCCAGTACACATTTCCTAGATTATTTTAGTCGAGGTTTTTTCCAAAAGTATTCTATAACAGTAAACATGCATGCTCACCTCAGTTTCTCTTATTCCAGGATCTAGGCCATTCTTTGGTGATCCAGGACACGGGACCAGCATGCCAAGACGCCGAGGGACCAGCAAGCCACGTCTACGTCGTCCATCCGCGTGGATATAGAGGTCCCAGCGAGGCGGTGGAGAGATCTGCTACGGCTGCGGAACTAGCAGGCTTCGTCTGCATCGTCATCCGCGACGACACAAAGCTGTTGCGCCGCCTCATTCGACATGGGCCGTAGCCGCCGTAGCAGGAGCCATCCCTCGGTTTGTTGTGTTTACTGAACATCTTGTTGGTCTATCTTGTAAGATCCCACCCTTATAAAGGTAAGGATCCCTGTGATTGCAATGCTAGTCGCTGAATCAATTACTAGCATCCACAGTTTAAGATGAAGTACACAGAAACAAAGGTCATTATTACAACGTCATTCCAGAGATAACATAGTCTTTTACAACTCCATAGCCATAGGCTAGTACAAAAGTTTAACTTAACAATATAAAATAGAAGTCTTCATCTTCATGTGCCACAGGCAAGCATGTTGAGTGTAGACTCATAACCCCTAATCATCATCAGAGTAACCTGCAACATCACAAGTTACAGCCACAGTGGGTCAATACATTGAAATATTATTGGCAAGTGATACCTTAGTAGAATATTAACATCTAGTTACTACATGAATTTGGCTAAGTGTAGCTTAGGCTTGCTTTGCTCAAAATAGGTTTTACCTGTTAGTTTTTGTTTGGATAAAACTTTCCCAAGGAACCACCAATAGAAATTGGTGAACCTTCACCCTTGTTCAACCACAAGTTTTAACTTAGAAAATTGGGATGAGAATATTCTTGATAGCTTCCATGTCTTGATGCTCAAGTTGTCCATTACCGGGGACACGGCTAAGTACTTAGTTTATTCCATCTGTAGAGGTTGTGCACTTTCCCCACAAGACTTGATTTTCACCAAGAGATGACCTTTCAGAAGCCTTCCCTTAGACCAAAATGGACGCGCTCCAAACCTATCATTCCCCTACCACCAACTATCCATTTGGCTAAGTTATTGCAACCTATATGATCCAGGCAGAGCCCATAATGCCATGTGGCTGCACTAGAAGCTTCTTAACATTTGGCATCTCAAATCCCTTTGTTCCTGGGTGGCAATCCACAAGTGAGATACACAAGGTAAACCATAGAAATGGTCCTTGTGTAACCACTCAACCAAAAAACCACCAAGCAATTACCATTCCACCCAGGTGTTTCATTCACTTAGCTATTTTATTAAGCAAAACCATAAGTCAAAGGCTTAACAATATTTTCCATAGCATGATTATATTCCACCCTTGGTTGCTATTAGCTAGGCTAAGCATGGTAATAACAAGTATCTTAACTTAAAGGAAATTCTAACATTTCTAAAGATACTAGGATTTCCCAAGCATAGCATATAGATACTTAGCAAAATATTCATGCAAGACCTATACAAAAAAATTCTAATGCATAGGCAAAAATATTGGGACATAAGTATGAAGCACCACTTGCCTTGGTAGTTGGAGGAGTAGCAACAATCTTCACAACCACAATCACTACTAGCACCAAAATCTACACATAAAATGATAGAACCAAAATCACATATCAAAATATACAAGCAAAAATATATGAATGCATGCAAATGCCATGTGATGATTTTTATAAATCAAACAAGACAAGTATATAGTACTGATTCACAAACAAAAGAAATATACACTAAATAAGCTTTATTTAGTCTTTAAATCATTTTTCAAATAATTTCTATACTCAAAATAAGCCTATAAATGTCTCTGCACAAATAACCAACTTTACAGAAGCAAAACATTAACAAAATTGCATAAATGGATAGAATTCTTTCTCCTGATTCCAATGACATAAAATTTACAAATTTTGAACGTCTGGATCAAAAGTTATGAATTTTGCAAGTTTGAACTTATAATAGAAAGTTTCTGTCTTTTTAAATAAAACTTAGGCCACGGGGCAGCGTCTGATTGGATGGTACCGGTTCGCGCTGGATCACACTCGCGGGGCCTTGGATCTAACTAACTGATACCGCTTCACCCTCTAATCTAATTCTAGCCTCTAGATCTGGATCCAACGATCCTCGATGCTCTGACCAAAGATGGGCGGCGCAAATGGCTACTGGCGGTGGCGCTACTGGCGGCGATGGTTCGGCGAATACAGGAGGGGCTGGGGGGTGTGGTGTGGCTTACCAGACTCGCAAGATCGTGAGGAAGCTCGAGATGTTGCTGGCGTGGACAGGGGCGAGTTGATGTGGCCGTAGGAACTCATCGGAGTTGTGCGCAGCGTCGGGTGCACGGTGATGAAGACTTTGGCGACGCTCTGGATCACCCTAGCACGAACCAGGTGTATCAGGAGGTGCGCACGGCTACGGCGAACACTACAGGATCAAGGAGAAAACAAGGGGCAGTCGTGTTTTACCCCAATCGCTCGTCGGAGTCGAGCGGCGGTTCTGACGTTTGCGGGTGTGAACGGGGACGGGGACCTGGGTCACGAGAAAGCAAACGAAAGGTATCAGGGAACACGCAAGAACATGTTGGTCATGCTTGTTTAAACCAGAGACAAGGGGGCGGTCGGAGCTCACCGGAATCAGTCGCCGGAGGTCGTCGGTACCGCGGGGGTTTGAGCTCGAATGCGCGCAGCCTGGTGGCAGAGTGAGCGAGGAAAGTGAGGGTAAATGATCGCGACGGTGTGGGGTTTAAATAGCAGGTGAGGGCTGGGCGAATTACTGGTGAAATCAAAGGAATTGATTCGGTTTAAATTCGCGAGGTAACGGGCGGCGACGACGTGTTCATCGCGCGGGATGTGGGGAGGACGATGACGACGTGGCGTTGGGGCCACTGGTCAGTGTCTGGGGGGTTGTTTCGACGTTGGTGAGAGAGAGAGGGGGAAGGAAATGGCCCGGGTGGGCTTGCTGGGCTGAGTCTGCTGATGGGCCGAAAGGCTGGCGCATGCCTTTTCTGTTTTCTTTATTCTTTTTCTTTTTGTGTTTGAATTTCCAGGAATCCTTTTCAAATGATTTCAAATATGTTTGAATTAAAACTCTCTCTGGATTTTTTATAAAGTAAAACTTGCACATAATTTGCTACATAACCATGTTGTACACTTGAATTTGCATTGGCACATTGGAATTTTTTAATAAACAATGATTTTATCAAATGCTTAGTAAAGATATAAAAATGGTTTTAAATTTTATACTTTGTTTTTGAATCTTTGTCCAAGCTTTTGGAAAACATCAATCAACCATAGGATCAAATGGCTTTGGTTTAAAACAAATAATCTCTTACTAGAGAGTAGCATAGGGCCAAATGCCTTGCTTACATAAAATAGTAGACATTTAAATGCTTCTCTTTTAGTAATGACTTTGAAAATGATCCTAAAATGATTATGAATGCATGGATGATATGCAAACTTTGAAATCATGATTTTTGGTATGTTACAAATCTAACCCCATTAAGGTGAATCTCGCCCTCGAGATTCGGATTGGATAGCAAATAGGTAAGGGTGATCTTTCCGAAGGTCATCTTCTCTTTCCCATGTTGCTTCTTCTTCGGAATGATGGTTCCACTGTACTTTGCAGAATTTGATAGTCTTTGTCCGAGTAACTCTTTCTGCAGTCTCAAGAATCTTGATGGGTTTTTCTTCATAAGTGAGATCACTTTCCAATTGGACCTCCTCCAAAGGTATAGTATCCTTCAAATAAGTCTCTTCCATCTCTGGATGGCATTTCTTTAGCTGACTCACATTGAACACATTGTGAACGGCAGACAATGATTCTGGCAATTCAATCTCATAAGCTACTTCTCCTTTTCGACTCAGAATCTTGAATGGTCCAACATATCTTGGGGCCAATTTTACTTTGACTCCAAATCTCTTCACTCCACGAAGAGATGACACTCTAAGATAAGCTCTATCTTCAATCTGTCCTTTACTAGCTTGACTTTCTCTTCAGCTTCTTTGATTAGTTCTGGTCCGAACAAATTTCTTTCTCCCACACCATTCCATAGCAATGGGGTAGTACACTTTCTCCCATAGAGAAACTCAAACGGTGCCATCTCAATACTGGCTTGATATCTGTTATTGTAAGAGAATTCTGCGTAAGGAAGACTTTCATCCCAACTAGCTTCATAGTCTACGACACATGCCCTCAACATATCTTCTAAAATCTGGTTGGTCCTTTCTGTCTGTCCATCAGTCTGGGGGTGAAAAGTAGTACTGAATTCCAATCTCGTTCCCAATGACTCATGCAGTTGCCGCCAAAAATGAGAAGTGAACTGAGTTCCCCTATTAGACACAATACTCTTGGGTACTCCATGCAGACATACAATCCTGTTCATATAGATCTTGGTCAACTTAGCACTTGTATAGGTTGTCTTCAAGGGTATGAAATGAGCCACTTTAGTTAGGCGATCCACTACTACCCAAATAGAATCATATCCTGACCTGGTCCTTAGCAATCCGGTAATAAAATCCATGCCAATCTTGTCCCACTTCCAATCAGGAATAGGTAGTGGTTGTAGTAATCATGCTGGTTTCTGATGTTCTGCTTTCACTCTACTACATACATCACACAAAGCAATATGTTCGGCGATGTCTTTCTTGAGATTATTCCACCAAAATCTTTCCTTCATATCCATGTACATTTTTGTGTTACCCGGATGAATGGAATATGGCGAGTTGTGTGATTCTTGTAAAATCAGTTTCCGAAGCTCTGGATCTTGCGGAACGCAGATACGTTTTCCATACCATAAAGTACCCTGTCCGTCTTCATGCAATCCTTTGGATTTTTCCCTTACCAATCTTTTCCTTAATCTCTTCAATTTCCTTATCTGTCTTTTGGGCTTCCTTGATTTTGTCCAACAATGTGGGTTGAACACCCAATGACATGAGATGTCCTTCAGGCACAATCTCCAACCTGAGGTGTCTAAATTGGGCACACAAATCATCTGGCAACTCTCCCTTAGTAAGGCCATTCACAAATACCTTACGGCTTAGTGCATCCGCTACAACATTTGGTTTACCGGGATGGTATTGGAAACTCAGGTCATAGTCCTTGACGAGTTCTAGCCATCTTATTTGTCTCATGTTGATTTATTTCTGAGTGAAGATATTCTTTAAACTTTTGTGATCTGTGAACACTTCACATCGCTTTCCCAAAAGATAATGTCTCCATGTTTTGAGTGCATGGACAACAGAGGCTAACTCTAAATCACGAGTAGGATAATTTACCTCATGAGTTTTGAGTTGTCTCGAGGCATAAGCCACAACTTTCCCTTCTTGTATTAGAACTGCATCTAATCCCTGATGAGATGCATCACAATACACTTGGAAATCCTTCTCCAAATCTGGCAGACATAAGACTGGTGCTGTCACTAGTCTCTTCTTCAATTCCTGAACGCTGAGTTCACATCCCTTAGTCCAAGAAAATTTCTTGTCTTTCTTTATTAACTCCATCATTGGCTTAGCTACCTTGGAGAAATTCTCAATGAATCTTCTGTAGTATCCTGCCAAGCCAAGGAAACTACGAATTTCCTTTATTGACTTAGGAGATTCCCATTCAGTTACAGCTGACACTTTTGCGTCAACTACTACACCATCTCCTGACACAACGTGTCCAAGAAATCCAACTTCATTCAACCAGAATTCACACTTGCTGAATTTGGCATACAGCTTATGCTCTCTAAGCTTCTCAAGTATCAAACGCAAATGTCCTTCATGCTCTTCTTTGCTCTTCGAGTAGATCAAAATGTCATCGATGAAAACGACAACAAACTTGTCAAGGAACTCCATGAACACCTTGTTCATCATATTCATGAAGTAAGCTGGTGCATTGGTCAAACCAAATGGCATCACAGTGTACTCATACAATCCATACCTAGTGGTGAAAGTTGTCTTAGGTATGTCTTGTTCCCTAATCTTAAGCTGAAAATAACCTGAACGGAGATCAATCTTTGAGAACACACGGGCTCCTTCTAGCTGATCAAACAAGTCATTAATTCTGGGCAAAGGATATTTGTTCTTGATAGTCACCTCATTGAATGAACGATAATCTATGCATAACCTTTGACTTCTATTTTCTTTTCCACAAACAATACTGGTGCTCCCCAAGATGAAGAACTTGGTTGAATAAATCCTTTCTGCAACTGTTCTCCAAGTTGTTTCTTGAGTTCTTTCAACTCATCAACTCACATCTTGTAAGGTCTCTTTGCTATTGCTCCTGATCCTGGCACCAAGTCAATCAGAAATTCCACATCTCTATCTGGTGGCATTCCCATCAATTCTTTCGGAAACACATCCGGATATTCTCTCAGAATTGGCACACTGTCTATGCTAACGCCCTTAAGAGAATTTAGGTTACTCCCTTTTGATTCAAAGTTAGACTCCTTGGGAATATAGGATTATTAGACTCACTGGAAACTTATGCTTCCCAAATTCTATCACTAGATCACGACATCCAAGACTTAATATCATATCTCCACCGGGAGAACTTACTTTTATTGGACACCCAATATTTTCAGTTGGAAATCCATTTCTATCAACAAATGCTTTTGATATGAATGAATGTGATGCACCAGTATCAAAAAGAACAAGTGCTGGAATAGAATTGAGTTTGAACTTACCAGCAACAGCATCAGGTTCCTCATAGATTTCCTCCACATTGATGTGGTTCACTTGCCCCTTCTGGAAAGGGTTGGGCTTGTTGGTTCCTTCAACTTTTTTTCTGGGCATTCATTTGCATAATGCCCTAGCTTCTTACACTTAAAACATTCAACCTGACTGGTATCTCTCTTTGCAGGCTGACTGCCACTTCCACTGTGGTGACTCTTGTGTCCACTCTTGTGGTTCTTGTACTTGTCTTTATCATGACCACGGTGATGCTTGTTGACACGATGGCGGTTGTGGTTGTGGTGGCTGTTGTAATTTCCATGCTTGTGGGATCCAGAACTCCCACTGTCATCATGATGGGAACGCTTGTGAGACGATCCCGAGATATGCTTCCTCTTTCTGCTTTCAACTTGTTTCATCTTGTTCTCCAAGATGGTAGCCTTGTCACAAAGTGATTGGTAGGTTTGGACATAGGCAACAGATAGGTGTAGATTCAGTTCATAGTTTAGTCCTTCGAGGAATTTCTCCTTCCTCTTGGCGTCGGTATCAACTTCATCCGGTGCATAACGCGCCAGATTGTTGAACTCCTCAATATATTCAGACACACTGCGGTGACGTTGTTTCAGGTTATGGAACTCCTTCTTCAAAATCATCACTCCGGATGAGATGTGAGCTGTACGGAATCCATCTTCAAAGATATCCCATGTCACATCCGCAATGGGAGTGGTGATCTGGAAGTTATCCCACCAAGTGGCCACTGGTCCTTCCAACAGATGTGCTGCAAACCTGACTTTCTCTTTATCGGTGCAGCCTACAGTTACCAAATCCTTGTTCACCGAACGTAGCCAATCATTGGCCACCATGGGATCAGTAGTTCCTCAGAACTTTGCAGGCCTCAGTCTTAGGAATCTGGTGAGCATGTCAAATCCTGGTGGATTGTTCTGATTGTTGTTGTTGTTATTATTAGTGTTGTTGTTATTTTGATTCTGCATAAAAGTGGTCATCATCTGCATCAGCTGTTTCTGTGTTGTCATCAGTTGCTGCATCTCGGGGGTGACATTGTTGTTGTTTGGGTTGGGGTTGGCACGTCGAGGAGGCATCTGTGGTTTTCATAAGGATAAGAATGAGATACCCATAGATGCTTAACATGCACAATACATCACATAGACAATCACCAAAACAAGCATCGAAATAACATAAAGTTCAACGACATAAACACAAGTTTGAAAAAGCAAACACACCATAGCAAGCCACCCACATGTTGGATGGTCATTGCGACTCAATAATCATAAGAATGGTAAATGAAAGATAAATGAGTAGTCATCCCTACTCCTCTGCATCAACCTCCTCATCAACAAGTGTAAGACCTGCATTCTCCATAGCGGTCTTGTATTCCTCGACATTGGTAGTCAAGGCCTCTATCTTGGTCTTAAGAGCCCTCTTCTATGAACGAAGTCTCTCAATCACACACTACTGATGCTCGAGCTCGAAGTCCTTGGTCTCTAGCTCTTCCTTCATCTCCTGGATCTTCTTGTTCCGGTCTTGGACTCTCTTCTCCTAGCTCTTGAATTTCCTGTCCTGGCTCTCAAACTTGGCCTCCATTTCCTTGACTATCTCGTCTTCCTCCGCGAAGAGCTTGTCCTTCTCACGAAGCTGCACCTGGAGCTCGTCATTGCTAAGCATGACGTTGGTCCTATCAGTATCTAGGTGCCTACCTCTAGGTCTTAAAGGTACAGACGAACCGGATCCACCGTCTCTCTAGCAGCATCCTCAAACTCGATAGCCTCACCCTCCTCGTCGCATCTCCCGAAGGGGTGAAAGTAGGTACCTCTAAGCTCTCTGGAGTGCCTCCCTACCAGACGCCCAAGTAAGTCCTGTATGACTACATCTAAGCCTCTCTCCTTGTCGTCGGGCATTAGCTTGAAAGTGATAGCCTCCGTGATTGGCTCAGTCTGACGTCCTGGCTGAGTAACTTTGAAGCCCCAAAGGTCCTTCCTCTAAAACTTGGTGAGGGGAAGCGTCATGATGCTAGGGAGCGGAAGGTTGAGAAAACTAGTGAGCTCAATAAGACGAGTGCCAAAGCGAGTTCCCTTGAACTCTTCAGCCGTGATGATAGTAACATTAGGCATCTATTTTATAAGATAGAGAAAAGTTAGAATCAACAGCAATAGAGAAAATCACAAGACAGAATATCACAAGCATATCTTTTGCAACAAACACACAAGTCATGGCATACACAAATACATTACAAGCATCAACGGTTCAACATAATTTAGATATAAATTTTGGAAATAAAACGATAGGTGTGGTGGTCCAACTAAGAAGTACATTAAAGTCCCATCTCACTTGCCAAGTTGGCTAACAAGGCATCCCTAGAGGCAATCTGTCGATCCTGATCACATGACTCCATTTCTCAGTCTATGATGTCCTCTCTTAAACATTGGTTGGTAGCCTCTAATTCTTGGGTATGCTTCTTTTCTTCCCTAAGGTCATTTTGGGTGTGAAGCATTCGACACTTGAGTCTGTCACCAAGTTCCTTGATGGCCTTCCATGCTGCATCTCTTGCAGAGTCAAAGAATGTGGTGTGCATTATTGAGTTGGTGACCATGCAGAATCCCGATTCCTTGTGGTTGTCTTCCTTGTTTTTGTATAAGTGAAGTTGCACCCACCAGTACTCTACGCCTTCATTCATCACAGGAAAACCTTTGTACACAGCTACACCATGTATTCCCATGGCAACCATGAGGTCCTTGAGGGCCTTGGGAAATTCTGTCTCACACTCCAAGGTCATGGTCATGAGTGGTTCCTTCCTCACGGCTTCGTTGATGGAGTTCATCTACAAATAGAGATGAGAAAGAAGATTAGAAAAGTTTACGAGAAGAAAAAAGACAAGTGTGGAAATTGTTTATTTTTTCCTTAGTGGTTTCTAATCCAATCCTAGGGTTATAATCCTACAGGCAACACAGTGCTCTGATATCATCTGTAAGATCCCACCCTTATAAAGGTAAGGATCCCTGTGATTGCAATGCTAGTCCCTGGATCAATTGCTAGCATCCACAGTTTAAGATGAAGTACACAGAAACAAAGGTCATTATTACAATGTCATTCCAGAGATAACATAGTCTTTTACAACTCCATAGCCATAGGCTAGTAAAAGAGTTTAACTTAACTATATAAAATAGAAATCTTCACCTTCATGTGCCACAGGCAAGCATGTTGAGTGTAGACTAATAATCATCAGAGTAACCTGCAACATCACAAGTTACAGCCACAGTGGGTCAATACATTGGAATAGTATTGGCAAGTGATACCTTAGTAGAATATTAACATCTAGTTACTACATGAACTTGGCTAAGTGTAGCTTAGGCTTGCTTTGCTCAAAATAGGTTTTACCTATTAGTTTTGTTTGGCAAAAACTTTCCCAAGGAACCACCAATAGAAATTGGTGAACCTTCACCCTTCTCAACCACAAGTTTTAACTTAGAAAATTGGGATGAGGAGATTCTTGATAGCTTCCATGTCTTGATGCTCAAGTTGTCCATTACCGGGGACACGTCTAAGTACTTAGTTTATTCCATCTGCAGAGGTTATGCACTTTCCCAACAAGACTTGATTTTCACCAAGATAGGACATTTCAGAAGCCTTCCCTTAGACCAAAATGGACGCGCTCCAAACCTATCATTCCCCTACCACCAACTGTCCATTTGGCTAAGTTATTGCAACCTATATGACCCAGGAAGAGCCCATAATGCCATGTGGCTACACTAGAAGCTTCTTAACATTTGGCATCTCAAATCCCTTTGTTCCTGGGTGGCAATCCACAAGTGAGATACACAAGGTAAACCATAGAAATGGGCCTTGTGTAACCACTCAACCAAAAAACCACCAAGCAATTACCATTCCACCCAGGTGTTTCATTCACTTAGCTGTTTTATTAAGCAAAACCATAAGTCAAAGGCTTAACAATATTTTCCATAGCATGATTATATTCCACCCTTGGTTGCTATTATCTAGGCTAAGCATGGTAATAACAAGTATCTTAACTTAATGGAAATTCTAACATTTCTAAAGCTACTAGGATTTCCCAAGCATAGCATATAGATACTTAGCAAAATATTCATGCAAGACCTATACAAAAAAATTCTAATGCATAGGAAAAAATATTGGGACATAAGTATGAAGCACCACTTGCCTTGGTAGTTGGAGGAGTAGCAACAATCTTCACAACCACAATCACTACTAGCACCAAAATCTACACATAAAATGATAGCACCAAAATCACATATCAAAATATACAAGCAAAAATATATGAATGCATGCTTACATAAAATAGCTTTTGGAAAACATCAATCAACCATAGGATCAAATGGCTTTGGTTTAAAACAAATAATCTCTTACTAGAGAGTAGCATAGGGCCAAATGCCTTGCTTACATAAAATAGTAGACATTTAAATGCTTCTGTTTTAGTAATGACTTTGAAAATGATCCTAAATGATTATGAATGCATGGATGATATGCAAACTTTGAAATCATGATTTTTGGGATGTTACATATCTGTTGTAATATAATATCTATTCAGTTGAAATAAAATAAATAGTGGCAACTACTTGTGCGTTGACCGTGTAGCCCGCTGATTTTTTTATGCTATACTAATTTAGCACTGGCGCAATTGGCATGTTCGGCGGGGTAACACCGGATATTGCTGGCGACTTAGACTGCGCCGGGGGTAACTTGAAATACCGCCGGCGAACAGGTCTACGCGCAGGCGATAATCCATTACCGCCGACATGGTGGTCGCCGGCGAATGGGAACTCGCCGGCGGTAGGACTTTTTGGTGCGCCAGCGGTAAGGTTTTCTCTACTAGTGAACAGCTGAGGGTCGTCGTTGACGACGAGCTACTCCGGAGAGGAACTAACCCAAACGCGGCCAGTGGGGGTCTGGGGCGGCTCATCGGGGTTCAGGCGATTTTCGGCAACGGGGGTGAACTACGAAGTCGACGACGGCGGTTCTCCTGGTACTGGCGGCTCCTCCTAGGGCGGCTCCAATAGACGGCTCCCTTCTCCTCCAGCAGCGGCGGGCTCCGGCCAAATTCCAGCGAGAGAGAGCTCGCCTTGCTCCGGGAAGAAGTGGGAAGGATCAGAGAGAGGTGGGGAGTGAGATGGTGTGGAGGAATCGAGCTGGGGAGGCCTCCTTTTATAGGCGAGCAAGAGAGGCAACACGGCATGGGAAGAGGTCGTTGGAGGCGACGGTACAGGCGGCTATCGGAGTGGCTGAGGCTAGGGGACAGTGCGCGGTCTCCTGGTGATCGTTGCTAGCTTAAAGGCGAGGCGTAGGGCGGTGGGGTTTGGTCTGGAACATGCGGTGCTCTGCGTGGTACCGACGGCGAACTTCGCGGCGTGCGGCAGCTACGGGGTACGGTCGAGGAAACGAGCATGTCTAGTGGTCTCCTGGAACGGTGGGGTTCGTGCTGGCGGGCGGCAAGGGCTCGAGGTGGTTGGGTTGAGTGGGAACGGCACGTGCACTGTGGTGCGCGTCGGCATGGTCGACAGCGGCGCAGGCATGGCGTTTCCGATGGTTCCAGTCTCTGTCTTCGATCTAGGGCTGGTCTTGAGGGGACGATGGACGGTGTTGCGTCTGTGAGACAAGGTTGGCGAGGCTATAGAGGCGTGTAGCTTGCTGTCCACATTGGGGTGGCAAAGGGGCTCGGCATGGTCACCATTAATGTCTATGCCAAGCTCACAGTGGTGCTAAGGCTTGTTATTTTGGCTAGTTCATCTACTGAGAGTGTAGTGAGAGCTAGAGAGGGAACAAGGTTGGCCAAAATTACTACACACTATAGTGTTTGATGTTTTGTTGTTTGTTGCTAACAAGGTGTTTGATGAAATGGCCGAAAGAAATTCAAATTTGTATTTTGGATTCAAACTTGGTGGGTTTGCTAGGCACATACTAGGGAGTCTCTGGTTAGTTGGATTTCTCAAGGGGCACTGGTTTGGTTAGGTTTTGAAAAGGTGTGATCTTCACATATGATAAAGATTCAATTTTGGATTGTCCTTTGAATGGGGTTGCCAAATGTTTCTGCAAGTTTTAAAGGCGGGATTTGATTCACTTTTACTTAGTCTTTCAAGGGGTGAAAAGAATTGGAAAAGTTTCCGTTTGAAATCTTGGACTAGAAACACTCAAAGTGACCTAGTGAACAAGATTGGCAAAAATAAACATTTGCTTTATTTGAATTGTTTTTGATTTTCTCTTGACTTGTTTCTGCTTGGAAATGTTTTATATGATGTTATATTCATATTTAAACCATTTCTTGCTATTTAGTTTAATCACACAAGTTCATTCATGAATTTATCAAATCATCACATACACACATGCATTCATATGAGTTTAAATTAATCAAGGTTTTTGTTAACCCTAATTTTAGTGATTAGAGTTTTATGATCATTGTTTTATATTTTTGGGATGTTAAAAACCTTCCCCCCTTAAACAAAATCTCGTCTCGAGATTTGATAAAGAAGAGAAAGATTACCTAGGATTTAAAGAGATCGGGAAACTCCATCCTGATGTGATCTTCTCGCTCCCAGGTAGCTTTTCTTCCGTATGGTTGCTCCACTGAATCTTGAGAAAATTGATGCTTCGGGTTCGGGTGGTTCTGAAAGCTTCTTCCAAGATACGGATGGGCACTTCAGGATACGTCAGGTCATCGTTGATCTCTATGGTTCGGTGATCAATGTTCTTGAAAACTTCGGTCTTCTCCGGAACTTCAAGGCATCTGCGAAGTAACGATATATGGAACACCTTGTGCACTGCTGCCATCTCCTCTAGCAGTTCCAATTGATATGATACTTATCCTAGACGATTCAGAATCTTGAAGGGTCCGATATATCTGGGGGCTAACTTTCCTTTGAGCTGGAAACGCTGCATTCCTTTCAAAGGCGACACTTTGAGATACACAAAATCTCCGATATTGAAAGCGAGGTCTTGACGTCTCTTGTCGGCATAACTCTTCTGTCTTGACTGGGCGGTCTTGAGGTGCTCAAGAATCTTGTGAACTTTCTCTTCTGCTTCTCGTAGGATGCCGGGTCCGAAAATCTGACTCTCTTCTACTTCCGACCAATTCAAAGGGGTGCGACACTTTCTTCCATACATGAATTCAAATGGGGCCATTTGCAGACTAGCTCGATAACAGTTGTTGTATGAAAATTCTGTGAAAGGCAGACAGTCTTCCCATTTAGATCCATACTCTAGCACACATGCTCTCAACATATCTTGGAGTGTTCGATTTACTCGCTCTGTTTGTCCATCGGTCTGAGCGTGATACGTTGTCCTGAAATCTAGTCGGGTTCCTAAACCTTCTTGGACTTTCTTTGTAAGATCCCTCCCTTTATAAAGGTAAGGATCCCTGTGATTGCAATGCTAGTCCCTGGATCAAAGCTAGCATCCATAGTTTAAGATGAAGTACACAGAAACAAAGGTCACTATTACATATCATTCCAGAGACAAACATAGTCTTTTACAAACTCCATGGCCATAGGCCTAATAAAAGAGTTCAAATATATAATATGATAAATAAGTCTTCATCTTCATGTGCCACAGGCAAGCATGTTGAGTGTAGACTCATAACCCCTAATCATCATCAGAATAACCTGCAACATCACAAGTTACAGCCACAGTGGGTCAATACATTGGAATACTATTGGCAAGTGATACCTTAGTAGAATATTTTCAGTCTAGATACTATATGCATTTTGGCTAAGTGTAGCTTAGGCTTGCTTTGCTCAAAATAGGTTTGACCTATCAGTTGAAAACACTAAGTTTTTCTTTGATAAAACTTTCCCAAGGAATCACCAATAGACATTGGCGATCCTTCACCCTTGTTCAACCACAAGGTTTAACTTAGAAATTGGGATGAGGAGATTCTTGATAGCTTCCATGTCTTGATGCTCAAGTTGTCCAATACCAGGGACATGGCTAAGTATTTAGATTCTTCCATCTGCAGAGGATGTGCACTTTCCCCACAAGACTTGATTTTCACCAAGACAGGATCTTTCAGAAGCCTTCCCTTAGACCAAATGGACGCGCTCCAAACCTATCATCCCACTACAACCAACTGTCCAAATGGCTAAGTTATTGCAACCTATATGATCTAGGCAGAGCCCATAATGCCATGTGGCTGCACTAGAAGCTACTTAACATATGGCATGTCAAATCCCTTTGATCCTGGGTGGCTTTCCACAAGTGAGATACACAAGGTAAACCATAGAGATGGGCCTTGTGTAACCACTCAACACAAACCAATCTATCCATTCCACCTAGGTGTTTCATTCACTTAGTTGTTTCATTCACTTAGTTGACCCAGGTGTCCATTCCACCCAGGTGTTTCATGCTATTTCTCATAGCATGAATATATAACCACCCTTGATTTCTACTAGCTAGGCTAAGCATGTCAATGGTAAGCATCTTCACTTAGAGAAATTTCTAACAATTCTACAACTACTAGTATTTCCCAAGCATAGCATATAGATACTTATCCAAAATATTAATGCAAGTCCTATACAAAATATTTATAGTGCATAGTTTGCACCAAAATCACAAAATATTTCTAGTGCATAGTTTGCACCAAAATACAACTACTAGGAATACAATCATGAAGAATCACTTGCCTTGGTAGTTTGGGGAGTAGAAACAATCTTCACAATCACAATCACTATTTGCACCAAAATCTACACATAAAATAATGGCACCAAAATCACATATCAAAAATATACAAACAAAAATATATGGATGCATGCAAATGCCATGTGATGATTTTTCTACACCAAACAAGACAAGTAAACAGTACTAAAACATACTCAAGTCCAAAATACTCAAAATAGACATTATTTGATCTTTAAAACATTTTTCAAATCATTTATATAACCAAAATAAGCCTACACAAGTTTCTGCATAAACAACCATTTTTAGAGAGGCAAAACATTAAACACATTGCATAAACAAATAGGATTTTCTCTCCTGATTCCAATGATATAAAATTTGTAAAATTTGAATGTGTGGATCAAAAGTTATGAATTTTACAAGTTTGGTCAACTAATAGATCTATTTCTGTTTTTAAATTTAAACTCAGGCCACGCGGCGCTCTCTAATTCATTGGTACCGCTTCGCACGGATCGACCAGCGTGGACCGCACAATCTAAATGAGATTGCACGGCCAAATCTAACTCGTACCCCTTCGCTTAAGTCACATATCAGATGTGTTGGATCTAGATCCAACGGTCCAGATCTAACATACCTAAAACGGGCGGCGCTGCGACGGTGGCTGGCGGCGGCGCGCTCGGGCGGTGATGTTGCTGGCGATACAGGAAGCGAGGAAGGCAATGGAATAGCTCACCAAGTTCGCGTGATGACGCTGGTGCTCGAGGTGGTCTTCGTTGGCGAAGTGGTGCACCGTGGAGGTCGCTGGGGCTCGTCGGAGTTGTGCGCGGCGTCGGGTGCTTGCAGACGTCGACGTTGCTGACGATTTGAATCGCCCTAGAACGAACGAGATGTATCAGGGGGTGCACAAGGTCACGGCGAGCATGATCGTATCGAGGAGAAGACAGGGGGCGCTCAGAGATTACCGTGATTTCTCACCAGAGATGAGAGAGACGTCAGGCACTTGGGGTGGTTGTCGAATCCGTCGACCTAGGTCGCGAGCTGACAAAACAAAGGCATGACATGAGTCGCGTGATCAAGGGAAACATGCTAGCGTGAACGAGACAGAGTGGAGTGGACGGAGCTTACCGGAATCGCACGCCGGAGTGGCTCGGTACAGCGGCGGTGCAAGCAAGATTGTGGGCAGCCTAGTGGCGGAAATGGTGTGCCGAGTGAGGGGAAATGAGCGGAGAGGGGAGGGGGTTAAGTAGCCAAGGCTGGACGGGGAGTTACTCGACGAATCAATGGAATTAAACTCACGAATTCATCGGCAGTGACTGGGGGAGGAAACGGCCGGAGTTGATTGCGGCGGGTTGAAGACACGACTGACAAGTGGGGCGTGGTTGTCAGCGAGAGAGGGAGAGAGAGAGTGGGTCCAGGCAGGGAGTGACTGAGGGGTGGGTTTCTGAGTGCGAAACGTTTTCCTCGCGGGAGAGAGCTGCTGGGCTAAATGGGCTGAGAGGCTGGGTTGGGCCAGATTAGCTGGTCTGTTCTATTTTTTTCTCCTTTACTCCTTTTTCTTTTTCTGATTGGATTTCTGGTTTGAATTTGTAAGCTCAAATCAAATCTGTTTTAATGAAACTTTCTCCAAACAAAAGTTTGCTGAATCTTGCATCCTGGGATGTGTAAAACATCCAATCATACCCAAATTCAAAAAGGGGTTTGGAAAAGAAGTTTAAATTATGTCTCATATAATTGTTTATAAAAGTGTATGAATGGTTTAAAATCATAATTTGTTTTTGAAAACACTGTCCAAACTTTAGGAACAACACTCAAAACTCAAACTTAATTCTTTATTGATTTAAATAAGTATTTTCCTATTAGAAGGTAGCAATATGGCCATTGCCTTGCTTACATAAAATAATAAGCAAACAAATGTTTCTGAATTTTGCAATGACTTTGGAAATGAACCCTAAATGATCATGAATGCATGGATGATATGCAAAGCTTTGAAAACATGATTTTTGGGATGTTACAAATCTAACCCCCTTAAGGTGAATCTCGCCCTCGAGCTTCGGATTGGCTAGCAAATAGGTGAGGGTGGTCTTTCCGAAGATCATCTTCTCTTTCCCATGTTGCTTCTTCTTCGGAATGATGGTTCCATTGAACTTTGCAGAATTTGATAGTCTTAGTCCGAGTAACTCTTTCTGTAGTCTCAATAATCTTTATAGGTTTTTCCTCATAAGTGAGGTCACTCTCCAATTGAACCTCCTCCAAAGGTATAGTATCCTTCAAAGAAGTCTCTTCCATCTCTGGATGGCATTTCTTAAGCTGACTTACATGAAACACATTGTGAACGGCAGACAATGATTCTGGCAATTCAATCTCATAAGCCACTTCTCCTTTACAACTCAGAATCTTGAATGGTCCAACATATCTTGGGGCCAATTTACCTTTGACACCAAATCTCTTTACTCCACGAAGTGGTGACACTCTAAGATAAGCTCTATCACCCACTTCATAGGTGACTTCTCTACGCGTAGGATCTGCGTAGCTCTTCTGCCGGGACTGTGCTATCTTCAATCTGTCCTTAACTAGCTTGACTTTCTCTTCAGCCTCTTTGATTAGTTCTGGTCCGAACAGATTTCTTTCTCCCACACCATTCCATAAAATGGGGTGGTACACTTTCTCCCATAGATAAATTCAAATGGTGCCATCTCAATACTGGCTTGATACCTGTTATTGTATGAGAATTCTGCATAAGGCAGACTTTCATCCAAACTGGCTCCATAGTCTAGGGCACATGCCCTCAACATATCTTCAAGAATCTGGTTGGTCCTTTCTGTTTGTCCATCAGTCTGAGGATGAAAAGCAATGCTGAATTCCAATCTCGTTCCCGATGAATCATGTAGTTGCTTCCAAAAATGAGAAGTGAATTGAGTTCCCCTATCAGACACAATACTCTTGGGTACTCCATGCAGACATACAATCCTACTCATATAGATTTTGGCTAACTTAGCACTTGTGTAGGTTGTCTTCACGGGTATGAAATGAGCTACTTTAGTTAGGCGATCCACTACTACCCAAATAGAATCATATCCTGACCTGGTCCTTGGCAATCCGGTGATGAAATCCATGCCAATCTTGTCCCACTTCCAATCAGGAATAGGTAGTGGTTGTAGCAATCATGCTGGTTTCTGATGTTACACTTTCACTCTACTACATACATCACACAAGGCAATATGTTCGGCGATGTATTTCTTGAGATTATTCCACCAAAATATTTCCTTCATATCCATGTACATTTTGGTGTTACCCGGATGAATAGAATATGGTGAGTTATGTGCTTCCTATAAAATCAGTTTCCGAAGCTCCGGATCTTGTGGAACACAGATACGTTTTCCATACCATAAAGTACCCTGTTCGTCTTCATGGAATCCTTTGGCTTTTCCTTTGCCAATCTTTTCCTTAATCTCTTCAATTTCCTTATCTGTATTTTGGGCTTCTTTGATTTTGTCCAACAAAGTGGGTTGAACATCCAATGACATGAGATGTCCTTCAGGCACAATCTCCAATCTGAGATCTCTAAATAGGGCGCACAGATCATCTGGCAATTCTCCCTTAGTAAGGCCATTCACAAATACCTTACGGCTTAGAGCATCCGCTACAACATTTTCTTTACCGGGGTGGTATTGCAAACTCAAGTCATAGTCCTTGATGAGTTCTAGCCATCTTCTTTGTCTCATGTTGATTTCTTTCTAGGTGAAGTTATACTTCAAACTTTTGTGATCTGTAAACACTTCACATCGCTTTCCCAAAAGATAATGTCTCCATGTTTTGAGTGCATGGACAACAGAGGCTAACTCTAAATCATGAGTAGGGTAATTTACCTCATGAGTTTTGAGTTGTCTCGAGGCATAAGCCACAACTTTCCCTTATTGCATTAGCGCTGCACCTAATCCATGATGAGATGCATCACAATACACTTGGAAATCTTTCTCCAAATCTGGCAGACACAAGACTGGTGCTGTCACTAGTCTCTTATTCAATTCTTGGAAACTGAGCTCACATCCTTCAGACCAAGCAAATTTCTTGTCTTTCTTTAGTAAATCTGTCATTGGCTTAGCTACCTTGGAGAAATTCTCAATAAACCTTTTGTAGTATCCTGCCAAGCCAAGGAAACTGCGAACTTCTTTTACTGACTTAGGAGATTCCCATTCAGTTACAGCTGACACTTTAGCAGGATCAACTGCTACACCATCTCCTGACACAATGTGTCCAAGAAATCCAACTTCATTTAACCAAAATTCACACTTGCTGAATTTGGCATACAACTTATGCTCTCTAAGCTTCTCAAGTATCAAACGCAAATGTCCCTCATGCTCTTCCTTGCTCTTGGAGTAGATCAAAATGTCATCGATGAAAACAACAACAAACTTGTCAAGGAACTCCATGAACACCTTGTTCATCATATTCATAAAGTATGCTGGTGCATTGGTCAAACCAAATGGCATCAAGGTGTATTCATACAATCCATACCTAGTGGCGAAAGCTGTCTTAGGTATGTCTTGTTCTCTTATCTTAAGCTGAAAATATCCTGATCGGGGATCAATCTTTGAGAACACACAGGCTCCTTCTAGCTGATCAAACAAGTCATTGATTCTAGGCAAAGGGTATTTGTTCTTAATAGTTACCTCATTGAGTGAACGGTAATTTATGCATAACCTTTGACTTCTATCCTTCTTTTCCACAAACAAACCTGGTGCTCCCCAAGATGAAGAACTTGGATGAATGAATCCTTTCTACAACTGTTCTCCAAGTTGTTTCGTGAGTTCTTTCAACTCATAAACTGACATCTTGTAAGGTCTCTTTGATATTGGTCCCGATCCTGGTAGCAAGTCAATAAGAAACTCCACATCTCTATCTGGTGGCATTCCCGACAATTCTTCCGGAAACACATCCGGGTATTCACTCACAATTGGCACACTGCTATGCTAACCCCCTTAAGAGAATTTAGGTTACTCCCTTTCGATTCAAAGTTAGACTTGAATCTTATCCGTTTCTTTTCCGGGGTTGTGAGTGCAACAGTTCGATTAGCACAATCTAGTACTCCTTCATACTTGGTCATCCAATCCATTCCCAAAATTACATCCAGTCCTTGGGAATCTAGGATTATCAGACTCACTGGAAACTTATGCTTTCCAAACTCTATTACTAGGTCCCGGCATCCAAGACTCACTATCATATCTCCACCTGGAGAACTTACTTTTATTGGACACCCAATGTTTTCAGTTGGAAACCCATTTCTATCAACAAATGCTTTTGATATGAATGAATGTGATGCACCAGTATCAAAAAGAACAAGTGCTGGAATAGAATTGAGTTTGAACTTACCAGCCACAGCATCGAATTCCTCATAAATTTCTTCCACATTGATGTGGTTCACTTGTCCATTTTGGAAAGGGTTGGGCTTGTTGGGTGCTTCAACTTTCGTTTTTGGGAATTCATTTGCATAATGCCCCATCTTCTTGCACTTGAAACATTCAACCTGACTAAGATCCTTCTTGACAGGCTGGTTTCCACTACCACTTCCACTTCCATTGTGGTGGTTCTTGTACCCACTCTTGTGATTCTTGTACTTGTCATTGTCATGACTACAGTGATGCTTGTTGTCATGATGACGGTTGTGTTTGTGGTGGCTGTTGTACTTTCCATGCTTGTGGGATCCAGAATTCCCACTATCGTCATAATGGGAACGCTTGTGAGACGATCCCGATCTGTGCTTGTCAGAGTGTTTCCTCTTCCTGCTTTCAACCCGTTTCATCTTGCTCTCCACGATGGCAGCCTTGTCACAAAGAGAATGATAAGTGGGGACATAGGCCACAGATAGCTGCAGGTTCAGTTCGTCGTTCAATCCTTCGAGGAACTTCTCTTTCCTCTTAGCATCAGTGTCAACTTCATCCGGTGCATAACGCGCCAGATTGTTGAACTCCTCAATATATTCAGCCACGCTGCGGTGGCGCTGCTTCAAGTTATGAAATTCCTTCTTCTTCAAACTCATCATTCCGGATGAGATGTGAGCTGTACGGAAACCATCTTCAAAAATAGCCCATGTCACATCCTCAATAGGAGTGGTGATCTGGAAGTTATCCCACCATGTAGCTGCTGGTCCTTCCAACAAGTGTGCTGCAAATCTAACTTTCTCTTCATCAGTACAGCCAACAGTTACCAAATCCTTGTTCACCGAGCGTAGCCAATCATTGGCCACCATGGGATCAGTAGTTCCTGAAAACTTTGCTGGCCTCAGTCTTAAGAATCTGGTAAGCATGTCAAAACCTGGTGGATTGTTCTGTTTGTTGTTGTTGTTGTTGTTGTTATTGTTGTTGCTGTTGTTGTTGTTATTGTTGTTGTTGTTGTTGTTGTTGTTCTGATTCTGCATAAAGGTGGTCATCATCTGCATCAGCTGTGTCTGAGCTGTCATCAATTGCTGCATCTCTGGGGTGACATTGTTGTTGTTCGGGTTGGGATTGGCACGTCGAGGAGGCATCTGTGGTTTTCAAAAAGGATAAGAATGAGATACCCATATATGCTTAACATGCACAATACATCACATAGAAAATCACCAAACAAGCATCAAAATAACATAAAGTTCAACGACATAACAACAAGTTTGAAAAGTAAACACACCAATAGCAAGCCATCCACATGTTGAATGGTCACTGCGACTCAATAATCATAAGTATGGTAAATGATAGATAAATGAGTAGTCATCACTACTCCTCTGCATCAACCTCCTCATCAACAAGTATAAGACCTGCATTCTCCATAGCGTTCTTGTACTCCTCGGCATTGGTAGTCAAGGCCTCTACCTTGGCTTTGAGAGCCCTCTTCTGTGAACGAAGTCTCTCAATCACCACCTGCTGATGCTCGAGCTCGAAGTCCTTGGCCTCTAGTTCTGCAGTCATCTCTCGAATCCTCTTGTTCCATCTTGGACTCTTTTATCTTGACTCTTAAACTTTATTTCCTGACTCTCGAACTTGGCCTCCATTTCCTTGACTATCTCATCTTGCTCCGCGAAGAGCTTGTCCTTCTCACGAAGCTGCACCTGGAGTTCGTCATTGCTAAGCATGACGTTGGTCCTATCAGTATCTAGGTGCCTAAGAAGAACCTCTAAGTCCTGGAGGTATAGACGAATCGGCTTTGCCGTCTCTCTAGCAGTATCCTAGAAGTCAATGGACTCACCATCCTCGTCACGTCTACCGAAGGCGTGGAAGTGAGTACCTCTAATCTCCTGAGAGTGTCTCCCTAGTAAACGTCTAAGCAAATCCTGCATGACTACCTCTAGGCCTCTCTCCTTGTCATCATGCATGAGCTTGAAGGTGATAGCCTCCGTGGCTGGCTCAGTCTGGCGTCCTGGCTGAGTAACCTTGAAGCCCCAAAGGTCCTTCCTCTCGAACTTGGTGAGGGGAAGCATCATAATGCTAGGAAGCGGAAGATTGAGCAGACTAATGAGCTCAATAAGACGAGTGCCAAATCGAGTTACCTTGAACTCTTCAGCCATGCTGATAGTAACATTAGTCATCTATTTTATAAGATAGAAAAAGTTAGAATCAACATACATAGAGATGAATCACAAGACAAGGCATCACATGCATATCTTTGACAATCAAAACACACAAGTCATGGCATACATAAATCTATTACAAGCATCCAAGGTTCAACTTTTTAGACAACATTTGGGAAATAAAATGATAAGTGTGGGGGTCCAACTAACGAAGTATGTTACAATCCCATCTCACTTGCCAAGTTGGCTAACAGGGCATCCCTAGAGGCAATCTGTCGATCCTGATCACATGACTCCATTGCTAAGTCTATGATGTCCTCTCTTAAACGTTGGTTGGTAGCCTCTAACTCATGGGTATGCTTCTTTTCTTCCCTAAGGTCATTTTGGGTGTTTAGCATTCTACACTTGAGTCTATCACCAAGCTCCTTGATGGCCTTCCAAGGTGCATCCCTTGCAGAGTCAAAGAATGTGGTGTGCATCACTGGGTTGGTGACCATGCAGAATCCTGATTCCTTGTGGTTGTCTTCGTTGTTTTTATACAAGTGAAGTTGCACCCACCAATACTCAACTCCTTCATCCATCACGGGAAAACCTTTGTACACAGCTTCACCATGTATTCCCATGGCAACCATGAGGTCCTTGAGAGCCTTGGGGAATTCTGTCTCACACTCCAAAGTCATAGTCATGAGTGGTCCCTTCCTCACGGCTTAGTTGATGGAGTTCATCTACAAATAGAGATGAGAAAGAAGATTAGAAAAGTTTACGAGAAGAAAATACAAGTGTGGAAATTGTTGAAAATTTTTCCTTAGTGGTTTCTAATCAAATCCTAGGGTCATAATCCTACAGGCAACACAGTGCTGTGATACCATCTGTAAGATCCCTCCCTTTATAAAGGTAAGGATCCCTATGATTGCAATGCTAGTCCCTGGATCAATTGGTAGCATCCACAGTTTAAGATGAAGTACACAGAAACAAAGGTCAATATTACATATCATTCCAGAGACAAACATAGTCTTTTACAAACTCCATTGCCACAGGCCTAATACAAGAGTTCAAATATATAATAAGATAAATAAGTCTTCACCTTCATGTGCCACAGGCAAGCATGTTGAGTGTAGACTCATAACCCCTAATCATCATCAGAATAACCTGCAACATCACAAGTTACAGCCACAGTGACATTGGTGATCCTTCACCCTCGTTCAACCACAAGTTTTAACTTAGAAATTGGGATAAGGAGATTCTTGATAGCTTCCATGTCTTGATGCTCAAGTTGTCCAATACCAGGGACATGGCTAAGTACTTAGATTCTTCCATCTGCAGAGGTTGTGCACTTTCCCCACAAGACTTGATTTTCACCAAATGGACGCGCTCCAAACCTATCATCCCACTACCAAATGGACGCGCTCCAAACCTATCATCCCACTACCACCAACTGTCCAAATGGCTAGGTTATTGCAATCTATATGATCCAGGCAGAGCCCATAATTCCATGTGGCTGCACTAGAAGCTACTTAACATATGGAATCTCAAATCCCTTTGTTCCTAGGTGGCTTTCCACAAGTGAGATACACAAGGTAAACCATAGAGATGGGCCTTGTGTAACCACTCAACACAAACCAATCTTTCCATTCCACCCAGGTGTTTCATTCACTTAGTTGTTTTATTAAGCAAAACTTAAGTCCAAAGACTTAGAAATATTTCTCATAGCATGAATATATAACCACCCTTGGTTGCTACTAGCTAGGATAAGCATGGCAATGGTAAGCATCTTAACTTAGAGAAATTTCTAACAATTCTACAACTACTAGGATTTCCCAAGCATAGCATATAGATACTTATCCAAAATATTCATGCAAGTCCTATAAAAAATATTTCTAGTGCATAGTTGAAAAATATAGGAATAAAATCATGAAGCACCACTTTCCTTGGTAGTTTTGGGAGTAGCAACAATCTTCACAATCACAATCACTATTTGCACCAAAATCTACACATAAAATAATGGCACCAAAATCATATATCAAAAATATACAAACAAAAATATATGAATGCATGCAAATGCCATGTGATGATTTTTTTACACCAAACAAGACAAGTAGACAGTAATAAAACATACTCAAGTCCAAAATACTCAAAATAGACATTATTTGATCTTTAAAACATTTTTCAAATCATTTATATAACCAAAATAAGCCTACACAAGTTTCTGCATAAACTACCACTTTTATAGAGGCAAAACATTAAACACATTGCATAAACAGATAGGATTTTCTCTCCTGATTCCAATGATATAAAATTTGTAAAATTTGAACATGTGGAACAAAAGTTATGAATTTTACAAGTTTGGTTAACTAATAGATCAATTTCTGTTTTTAAATTTAAACTCAGGCCACGCGGCGCTCTCTAATTCATTGGTACCGCTTCGCACGGATCGACCAGCGTGGACCGCACAATCTAAATGAGATTGCACGGCCAGATCTAACTCGTACCCCTTCGCTTAAGTCACATATCAGATGCGTTGGATCTAGATCCAACGGTCCAGATCTAACATACCTAAAACGGGCGGCGCTGCGACGGTGGTTGGCGGCGGCGCGCTCGGGCGGTGATGTTGCTGGCGATACAGGAAGCGAGGAAGGCAATGGAATAGCTCACCAAGTTCGCGTGATGACGCTGGTGCTCGAGGTGGTCTTCGTTGGCGAAGTGGTGCACCGTGGAGGTCGCTGGGGCTCGTCGGAGTTGTGCGCGGCGTCGGGTGCTTGCAGACGTCGACGTTGCTGACGATTTGAATCGCCCTAGAACGAACGAGATGTATCAGGGGGTGTGCAAGGTCACGGCGAGCATGATCGTATCGAGGAGAAGACAGGGGGCGCTCGGAGATTACCGTGATTTCTCATCGGAGATGAGAGAGACGTCAGGCACTTGGGGTGGTTGTCGAATCCGTCGACCTAGGTCGCGAGCTGACAAAACAAAGGCATGACATGAGTCGCGTGATCAAGCGAAACATGCTAGCGTGAACGAGACAGAGTGGAGTGGACGGAGCTTACCGGAATCGCACGCCGGAGTGGCTCGGTATAGCGGCGGTGCAAGCAAGATTGTGGGCAGCCTAGTGGCGGAAATGGTGTGCCGAGTGAGGGGAAATGAGCGGAGAGGGGAGGGGGTTAAGTAGCCAAGGCTGGACGGGGAGTTACTCGACGAATCAATGGAATTAAACTCACGAATTCATCGGCAGTGACTGGGGGAGGAAACGGCCGGAGTTGATTGCGGCGGGTTGAAGAGACGACTGACAAGTGGGGAGTGGTTGTCAGCGAGAGAGGGAGAGAGAGTGGGTCCAGGCAGTCAATGACTGAGGGGTGGGTTTCTGAGTGCGAAATGTTTTCCTCGCGGGAAAGACCTTCTGGGCTAAATGGGCTGAGTGGCTGGGTTGGGCCAGATTAGCTGGTCTGTTCTATTTTTTTTCTCCTTTACTCCTTTTTCTTTTTCTGATTGGATTTCTGGTTTGAATTTGAAAGCTCAAATCAAATCTGTTTTAAATGAAACTTTCTCCAAACAAAAGTTTGCTGAATCTTGCATCCTGGGATGTGTAAAACATCCAATCATACCCAAATTCAAAAAGGGGTTTGGAAAAGAAGTTTAAATTATGTCTCATATGATTATTTATAAAAGTGTATGAATGGTTTAAAATCATAATTTGTTTTTGAAAACGTTGTCCAAACTTTAGGAACAACACTCAAAACTTAAACTTAATTATTTACGGATATAAATAAGTATTTTCCTATTAGATGGTAGCAATATGGCCATTGCCTTGCTTACATAAAATAATAAGCAAACAAATGTTTCTGAATTTTGCAATGACTTTGGAAATGAACCCTAAATGATCATGAATGCATGGATGATATGCAAAGCTTTGAAAACATGATTTTTGGGATGTTAAATTCTTTCAGAATTTCGAGGTAAACTGAGTTCCTCGATCCTATACGATGTTCTTGGGGACTCCGTGCAAACTGACGATTCTAGCTATGTACAACTCTGCTAGCTTCGAACTCTAGTAAGTGGTCTTGACTCGTAAGAAATGGGCTACTTTGAACAATCTGTCAACTATGACCCAAATAGATTCATTTCCCTTACTAGAAGTAGGTAATCCGGTGATAAAGTCCATTCCAACTGAATCCCATCTCCATTCCGGAATCTGCATTGGTTGCAACAGTCCTGCGGGTCTTTGATGTCCTGCCTTGACTCTCTGACGTATATCACACTTGGGGATATAGCTTCCGATTTCTCTCCTCATTTTATGCCACCAAAATTGCTCCTTCAAATCCTGATACATCTTCGTTCCTCCGGGGTGGATAGAATAAAGAGTATCATGGGCCTCTTTCAAAGTAACTTCCTTCAACTCCGAATCTGCTGGCACACTGTAAGGTTCCCAACCTTTAATAAGGTAGAGATCCCTGTGTTTACAATGCTGGTCCCTGGATCAATAGCTAGCATCCATAGTTAAGATGTAATATCAAGAAACAAAGGTCATAATACAACTTTATAACCAGGAATAAAATAATTTATTACATCTTACATAGCTCATTTGGCTATCTCATTACAATGCAGCAGAATATAACAATAGCATGGGGTCCTTCATATTCAAAGTGCCACAGGCAGTCATGTTGGTTGTAGACTTGTAATCCTAATCAATAAACTTCACTAACACCA
Organism: Avena atlantica; assembly: GCA_910589765.1. Classification (NCBI taxonomy): domain Eukaryota; kingdom Viridiplantae; phylum Streptophyta; class Magnoliopsida; order Poales; family Poaceae; genus Avena; species Avena atlantica. Next base: position 41,707,226 of record OU342736.1, on the reverse strand, counting down.
AATAAACCTGCAACATAATAAGTTACAGCCACAAGGGTCAATACATTTGAATTGTATTGGCAAGTGAAACTATAGTAGTATAGTGGAGTCTATCATCTACATGCATTTGGCTAAGTGGATCTTAGGCTTGCTTTGCTCAAAATAGATTTTCCTTATCATTTGAAAACACTAAGTTTTTGCTTGACAAAATCACCCAAGGCATCTCCCAATAGAAATTGGTGATCCTTTAACCCTTGTTCAACCCCAAGTTTTTAACTTAGAAATTGGGATGAGGAGATTCTTGATAGCTTCCATTTCTTGATGCTCAAATTGTCCTTTACCAGGGACATGGCTAAGTACTTAGATTTTACACTCTACAGAGGTGGTGCACTTTCCCCACAAGACTTGGTTTCACCAAGACAAGATCTTTCAGAAGCCTTCCCTCAGACCAGAATGGACGCGTTCCAACCTATCATCCCCTACCACCAACTGTCCATTTGGATAACTTATTGCACCCTATATGATCCAGGCAGAGCCCATAATGCCAAGTGGCTGCACTTGAAGCTTCTCAACATTTGACATCTCAAATCTCTTTGTTCCTGGGTAGCCATCCACAAGTGAGATACACAAGGTAAACCACATAAATGGGCCTTGTGAACCACTCAACACAAACCATTCCTTCCATTCCACCCAGGTGATTCATTCACTTAGTTGTTTTATTAAACAAAACACAAGTCCTTGACTTAGAAATATTCTATAGCATGAAATATAATCCATCCTTGTTTTCTACTAGCTAAGCTAAGCATGATAGTAGTAGGAATCTTAACTTAGGAAATTTCTACTAAGGTTTCATCTACTAGGATTTCCCATGGCATAGTTTATACTTAGTAAAAATTCCATGCAAGTCCTACTTAGAAATATCACTAATGCATAGTGAAAATAATGGGACAAAAGTATGGAGCATCACTTGCCTTTTTGGTAGAGAATATAAGTTCACTCCTTGTCTTTGCAATGATCACACTCTTCAAATCACTACAATTCAATCAAGAAAGGCACAATTTCAATCTACCATTCAAGCAAACATCACATAAAATAATAGAAACAAAGAAATGCATGCAAGCATGCCAAATTTTGTTTATTTACAAAAGTGGTTTCTAATAGGTTATAAGCATTCTAAAACACTTATTGGTCATTTTATAAAGTTGCAAAACCATTTGCAAAATATTTTACCCTAAAAACCATTTTTAAACCAAATCAATATTTTATGTTGTTGAAAAAGTCTTTAGCAAAGCAATAATCTTTATAAGGTTCACCAATTACATTTTTAAATCATAAAACTTGGTGTTTGGGTCAGAGAGTTTAAATCAAAACATTTCCCAAAGATTTTCCTCCAAAAATCATTTTTAAACCATAATCAACATTTATATTTGGCTAGAAATGCTTTTATTCAAAGATTTATTCTTTTGCTTCACCAAATATATTTTTGAAACCACAAATTGATTTCTATGGTAAGTAGGTTCAAAACAAACCATTTGCCAAAGATTTTATCACCAAAATAATTTTACAAAGAATTTTATATTCAAAACATGCCTACACAAGTTTCTGCAAAAACAACCAATTTAACAGAAGCTATTTACTAAAACACTACATGGTTGGGTAGGATTTGTCTTGCCGATTCTATTGATATAAAATTTGCAAAATTTGGACGTTTGGTTTGAAAGTTATGAATTTTACAAATTGGAACATCTAAGAGATCATTTCTGGTTTTTATTCAAACAGTCCGGCCACGTGTCTTGTTTTTACTGGTTCATACCGTTTCGATCGGATCGGTCACTGTGAAGCGTTGGATTTAAGTTAGATCGAGTGGCACAGGTGGACGCGTACCCTTTCGGTTGGATCTAATCCTAGCCAGACAAATCGCATCCTACGGCTCCTGTCACGGTAACCAAAACCTGGCGGCGCTCAACTGTGGCTGGCGGCGGCGACGCTCTGCCGGCTAGGTTGCCGGTGATTTAGCAAGCGCGGAAGAGGTATATGATGCTCACTGGGTTCGTCTCGTCGTGCTGAAGCTCTAGGTGGTCATCGTAGCTGAAGGGGCGCACGGAGCTGCTGGTGATTTCTCGCCGTGGTTGTCATCGGCGTCGGGCGCCTCTGCTCGTCGTTGGGGGCGGGGCTACAAGGCACAGAAGAGCGAGATAAGGGATCAGTTAGACACGCGAGTGAGAGTAGAACCTTCTTGTGTCAACGAGAGGGGAAGGGGCGGACGGAAGCTACCTGGGCTACTCGCCGGAGTAGAGGTAGTGGACGGTGGCGAGAGGTCGTCGTCGTTGACAAAGCTCTAGTGTTCGCGCGAATGAAAGGGAAGCACATGGAGGTGCATCAGAGGCTCGGGATCATGCGCGTGTGGTCAAGGAGGCAGGGGCCGCGAGGTATGGCCGGAATTGGTGGAAGTGCTCGCCGGAGCAGAGCGTGGTCTCTGGTAAAATTGCCGCAGCCTGGTGGCGAGCTGGTGCGAGCGAGAGAGGGGAAGTGTAGAGGAGGGGCAGGCGGTTATGTACGCATGATCACGAGGCTGAATCAACGCGCGGTTAAAGAGGAATCAAGGCGCAATCAATCGACAGAAATGACGACGAGGGCGTGGTCTTCGCGTGGAGGAAGATGACTGGGGAGGTGGGACCAGGCTGTCTGCGCGAGAGAGAACGAGGACGTGGGGTCAGGTTGTCAGCCACTGTTTGGGTCAATTTCACGGGTGAAAACGGTTCACTCCGGGGGGAGGGGGTGGAGAGATGGGCTGTTGGGCTTTAGTGGGCTAGCTGGGTTGGGCTGGCTCTGTTTTATTTTTTTCTTCTTCTGTTTATTTTTCTTTTTCCATTTCTTTTATTCTGTTTTGATTTTAATTCAAACATTACAAACTCCAAATGAATTCAAACCATCACCAAACTTTGGGTGAATTTTAATTATGTTTATCAACATATTCCAAAGTCCAAAATAGAACAATTATTTTTAGGGTTTATTATTTATTTAAACTAAATAAATAGACTTTAGTCTTTAATTCAAAATAGGATTCAAATATGTTTAAAACTCTATTTGACTTTCTAAATTTTTCCAAAACCTTTTCAGTAGGTTTTAATTGAAATTATAAAATACTTTGAAATTTTATTTAAAACACTTTAATAAGTTTCCAATGTTTATTTTAAAATGGAAAAAGCCTTTACTCAAATATAATTGGGTATAATAAATCCTTATTATTTTATTTAAATAATCCTTTACTATTTTTATCAAATAGAAATATTTTCTTTCATTTGCTTGGCCAAGATTTAATTTGGCTCTATAAAATAATACTTATTTATTATTTCTACTTTGTTTATGAAAACCATATCTTTTTATTAAAAGATCCAAAAATAGTGATTCCAACTATTATTATAACTTTATTATTTATTTATCTTTTTAAATCCCTTTAGGGTTGTATTTGATCAAAATAGGTTTTGATGTTTCAAATTGGAATCAAAAAGTTTCTTCTCACCCTAAATTTCAACAATTGTTTAATTTGTTTATTTATTTTTCACATTTCAAAATTTGGAAAATTTTGGGATGTGACAGGCTACCACCCTTAAAAGAAATCTCATCCCGAGATTTGGGAAGGCTAGGGTTACAAGTTGGCTCGAAGAAACTAGGGTACTACCACCCTTAAATTTTTCCAACTAGATTACATCTTGGCTTGCTTGGGATTTTGATGAAGCTTCTCTGGACACTTGTCTGCATAATGGCCTAGCTCTTTGCATTTGAAACACATCACTTGGCTGATATCTTTCTTTTACTTTGGTATCATTGCCTCTTGTTTGTTTCCTTGGTTCTTCTTCTTTTCTGGGTAATCACTGGCATAGTGTCCCATTTCTTTGCAATTATAACATTGCAACTGGATTATGTCCTTCTTCTTCTTTTTGGGTCTCTCCAAAGCTAGGAGTTCTTCTAGTTCATGCTCTTCATACTTCACCACAAAGGTGGGAAATCTTTCTCTCTTCTTGGGGCAGTTACTAGAGATATGACCTTCTTCTCCACAAGAGTAGCAACACTTTGCGGTCACTTTAGATTTGGCCTTATGATGCATAGTTTTGACTTTGCCTTCATCCTTCTTGGTAGAAGTTGTTCCTTCATGATGGTTTACAAACTGTTGTTTCACTCCACCTTGTTTCCTTTGTTGAACTATGGTATAGATGGGGCATTGGATAGGGGCATGATTATTTCCTTCACATAGGAAACAAGTAGCTTGAGATGTGGGGCATTGATTGGTTGGATGTTTCTCTTCACAATTGGGGCATTGATCTTCATGCTCTTTGGAAGTGTGATCCTTGTCTCCACAAACATTGCAAGCTTGAGTTCCTTCTAGAATATCATCCTTGACATCCTTGTTGTCATAAACTCCTTGGGAAGAGTTGTCTCCCATGTTGATCATTTGAGTGGTCATCCCTTGCAGCAATTGGGATTGGATTACCAAAAACTTTTGTATGGTTGGGTCTATCTCCTTGTTGTTGGCTAAAAACTGAGTTGTCATCTGATTCAAATGGGTTTGTTTTACTAGTAGTTGTTCTCTCATGTTGACCTCTTGGTTGTTGGTGTCACCCTTCTTGATGTTGGAGTCTCTTGGAGAAGTCATCTGTTTGGGTTGGTTTGGGATTAGAATAGGCAAAGGATTTCTAAGGAATCAATTCTAATCACACACATCACAATTCACTCAAGCAATGTGCAAGCAATCACAAACAAACACTCTATTCAAACAACAAGTTTCAAGCACATTTATAGGCAACAAAACTATTTTTGTTACACCACATAAGTTGGTGTGTTTAATTTAAACTAAACATGGTGGTTCAACTATATGGTTCACTTGAGATCTTTCCATCCTTCTTAGTTGATCCTTCATGAACAAGATCTTTGTATCCTTGGATAATTTCTTGAATCTTGGTCACAAAACTTCAAAGTGATGATGGTTCCTTCTAAGTTGTGTTTCCTTAGTCTTCAAGTCTTGAGTAACATTTCTTGTCTCACTTGTAGTCCTTAGTGATATCCAAAGTTGAAGTCCTTGGTGAAAATATAGTTGAAGTCTTTGGTCATGGTGGAGGATTTATCCATCAAGTTGAAATAGACAAGATGTAGAATTAAAACCAAAATGGTTGAGAAAGAGTTTACAAGATTGTTTGCAAATATGTTTTGGAACAAATTCAACTCATGTTTTTCTAAGGGGTTTGTCCAATCCTAGGTTTACAAATCCTACAGTCAAAACAATGATCTGATACCATCTGTAAGATTCCCAAACTTTAATAAGGTAGAGATCCCTATGTTTACAATGCTAGTCCCTGGATCAATAGCTAGCATACACAGTTAAGATGTAATATCAAGAAACAAAGGTCATGCATAATACAACTTTATAACCAGGAATAAAATAATTTATTACATCTTACATAGCTCATTTGGCTATCTCATTACAATGCAGCAGAATATAAAAATAGCATGGGGTCCTTCATCTTCAAAGTGCCACAGGCAGTCATGTTGGTTGTAGGCTTGTAATCCTAATCAATAAACTTCACTGACATCAAATAAACCTGCAACATAATAATTTACAGCCACAAGGGTCAATACATTTGAATTGTATTGGCAAGTGAAACTATAGTAGTATAGTGGAGTCTATCATCTACATGCATTTGGCTAAGTGGAGCTTAGGCTTGCTTTGCTCAAAATAGATTTTCCTTATCATTTGAAAACACTAAGTTTTTGCTTGACACAATCACCCAAGGCATCTCCCAATAGAAATTGGTGATCCTTCAACCCTTGTTCAACCCCAAGTTTTTAACTTAGAAATTGGGATGAGGAGATTCTTAATAGCTTCCATGTCTTGATGCTCAAATTGTCCTTTACCAGGGACATGGCTAAGTACTTAGATTTTACACTCTGCAGAGGTGGTGCACTTTCCCCACAAGACTTGGTTTCACCAAGACAAGATCTTTCAGAAGCCTTCCCTTAGACCAGAATGGACGCGTTCCAACCTATCATCCCCTACCACCAACTGTCCATTTGGCTAAGTTATTGCACCCTATATGATCCAGGCAGAGCCCATAATGCCAAGTGGCTGCACTTGAAGCTTCTCAACATTTGACATCTCAAATCTCTTTGTTCCTAGGTGGCCATCCACAAATGAGATACACAAGGTAAACAATAGTCCTTGTGAACCATTCAACACAAACCATTCCTTCCATTCCACCTAGGTGATTCATTTACTTAGTTGTTTTATTAAACAAAACACAAGTCCTTGACTTAGAAATATTCTATAGCATGAAATATAATCCACCCTTGTTTTATACTAGCTAAGCTAAGCATGATAGTAGTAGGAATCTTAACTTAGGAAATTTCTACTAAGGTTTCATCTATTAGGATTTCCCATGGCGTAGTTTATACTTAGTAAAAATTACATGCAAGTCCTACTTAGAAATATCACTAATGCATAGTGAAAATAATGGGACAAAAGTATGGAGCATCACTTGCCTTTTTGGTAGAGAATATAAGTCCACTCCTTGTCTTTGCAATGATCACACTCTTCAAATCACTACAATTCAATCAAGCAAGGCACAATTTCAATCTACCATTCAAGCAAACATCACATAAAATAATAGAAACAAAGCAATGCATGCAAGCATGCCAAACATTGTTTATTTACAAAAGTGGTTTCTAATAGGTTATAAGCATTCTAAAACACTTATTGGTCATTTTATAAAGTGGCAAAACCATTTGCAAAAGATTTTACCCTAAAAACCATTTTTAAACCAAATCAATATTTTATGTAGTTGAAAATGTCTTTAGCAAAGAAATAATCTTTATAAGGTTCACCAAATACATTTTTAAATCATAAAACTTGGTGTTTCTGTCAGAGAGTTTAAATCAAAACATTTCCCAAAGGTTTTCCTCAAAAAATCATTTTTAAACCATAATCAACATTTTTATTTGGCTAGAAATGCTTTTATTCAAAGATTTATTATTTTGCTTCACCAAATATATTTTTGAAACCACAAATTGATTTCTATGGTCAGTAGGTTCAAAATAAACCATTTGCCAAAGATTTTATCACCAAAATAACTTTACAAAGAATTTTATATTCAAAACATGCCTACACAAGTTTCTGCAAAAACAACCAATTTAATAGAAGCAATTTACTAAAAAAAGTGCATGGTTCGGTAGGATTTGTATTGCTGATTCTATTGATATAAAATTTGCAAAATTTGGACGTGTCGTTTGAAAGTTATGAATTTTACAATTTGGTACATCTAAGAGATCATTTCTGGTTTTTATTCAAATAGTCCGTCCACGTGTCTTGTTTTTACTGGTCCATACCGTTTCGCTCGGATCGGTCACTGTGAAGCGTTGGATTTAAGTTAGATCGAGTGGCACAGGTGGACGCGTACCCTTTCGATTGGATCTAATCCTAGCCAGACAAATCGCATCCTACGGCTCCTGTCACGCTAACCAAAACCTGGCGGCACTCAACGGTGGCTGGCGGCGGCGACGCTCTACCGGTGAGGTTGCCGGTGATTTAGCAAGAGCGTAAGAGGTATATGATGCTCACTGGGTTCGTCTCGTCCTGCTGAAGCTCTAGGTGGTCGTCATAGCTGAATGGGCGCATGGAGCTGCTGGTGATTTCTCGCTGTGGTTGTCGTTGGCGTCGGTCGCCTCTGCTCGTCGTTGGGGGCGCGGCTACAAGGCACAGAAGAGCGAGATAAGGGATCAGTTAGACGCGCGAGTGAGAGTAGAACCTTCTTGTGTCAACGAGAGGGGAAGGGGTAGACGGAAGCTACCTGGGGTACTCGCGGGAGTAGAGGCAGTGGACGGTGGCGAGAGGTCGTCGTCGTTGCCGAAGCTCTGGTGTTCGCGCGGATGAATGGGAAGCACATGGAGGTGCGTCAGTGGCTGGGGATCACGCGCGTGTGGTCGAGGGGGCGAGGGGCCGCGAGGTGTGGCCAGAATTGGTGGAAGTGCTCACCGGAGCAGAGCGTGGTCTCTGGTAAAATTGGCGCAGCCCGGTGGCGAGCTGGTGCGAGCGAGAGAGTGGAAGTGTAGAGGAGGGGCAGGCGGTTATGTACGCGTGATCACGAGGCTAAATCAACACGCGGTTAAAGAGGAATCAAGGCGCAATCAATCGGCAGAAACGGCGACGAGGGCGTGGTCTTCGCGGGGAGGAAGATGTCTGGGGAGGTGGGACCAGGCTGTCTGCGAGAGAGAGAAGGAGGAGGTGGGGTCAGGTTGTCAGCCACTGTTTGGGTCAATTCGCGGGTGAAAACGGTTCACTGCGGGGGGGGGGGGGTGGAGAGATGGGCTGCTGGGCTTTAGTGGGCTAGCTGGGTTGGGCTTGCTCTGTTTTATTTATTTTTCCATTTCTTTTATTCTGTTTTGATTTTAATTCAAACATTACAAACTCCAAAGGAATTCAAACCACCACCAAACTTTGGATGAATTTTAATTCTGTTTATCAACATATTCCAAAGTCCAAAAAAGAACAATTATTTTTAGGGTTTATGATTTATTTAAAATAAATAAATAGACTTTAGTCTTTAATTCAAAATAGGATTCAAATATGTTTAAAACTCAATTTGACTTTCTAAATTTTTCCAAAAACTTTTTAGTAGGTTTTAATTGAAATTATAAAATACTTTGAAATTTTATTTAAAACACTTTAATAAGTTTCCAATGTTTATTATAAAATGGAAAAAGCCTTTACTCAAATATAATTGTGTATAATAAATCCTTATTATTTTATTTAAATAATCCTTTACTCTTTTTATCAAATAGAAATATTTTCTTTCATTTGCTTGGCCAAGATTTAATTTGGCTCTATAAAATAATCCTTATTTATTATTTCTACTTTGTTTATGAAAATCATATCTTTTTATTAAAAGATCCAAAAATAGTGATTCCAACTATTATTATAACTTTATTATTTATTTATCTTTTTAAATCCCTTTAGGATTCTATTTGATCAAAATAGGTTTTGATGTTTCAAATTGGAATCAAAAAGTTTCTTCTCACCCTAAATTTCAACAATTGTTTAATTTGTTTATTTATTTTTCACATTTCAAAATTTGTAAAATTTTGGGATGTGACACACACAAAGGCGTCCTTTGTACCACAAAACTCCCTCTTCGTCTTCGGTGAATCCGGGTACTTTTCATGTACTGATACGATGTTTGATTCCGTCGATACTAGAATTTCCTTTCTGCGCCTCTTTGATCTGACTGATCAACGTGGGTTGAAGTTCTATGCTAGACAAAAATCATTCACTCACTAATTCCATTCTAAAATCTTCCATCTCTTTGTGCGAACTTGGTTGCTCCTTCAAAATCATGGAGTTCAAATGACACGGCAATCTACAAAGGGCATCTCCTACCACGTTGGCTTTATCGGGGTGATAGTGAATGTCCAGATCATAATCCTTGATTAGCTCAATCCATCTTCTTTGCCGCATATACAGCTCCTTCTGAGTGAATATATACTTCAGGCTCTTGTGATCTGAATAAATCTCACAACGGTTACCCATAAGGTAATGCCTCCATGTCTTCAAGGCTAGAACTATGGCTATGAGTTCAAGGTCATGGGTTGGGTAATTCTGTTCATGTTGCTTCATTTGTTGGGATAAATAAGATATAAATTTTCCTTCTTGCATTAGCACACATCCGAGACCGATCTTGGATGTGTCACAATACATATCTAAGGGCTTCATGATATCCGGCATGATCAAGATTGGGGCTGAAATCAATCTCCTCTTGAGTTCTTGAAAACTCACTTCACATTTGACGGTCATTCGAACTTTTTATCCTTGTTCAACAATTGGGTCATGGGTCTGGCAATACTCGAGAATCCTTCTACAAACTTGCGGTAGTATCCCGCTAATCCGATAAATGCACAAACTTTAGTTTGAGTGGTTGGGGCTTGCCAATCTTCGGCATCCTTCACCTTCGTAGGGTCAACGGCAATTCCTCCGGCTGATACAATATGTCCGAGGAATCCTACCTCCTGTAACCAGAATTCACATTTGCTAAACTTGGAATATAGCTGATGCGCTCTAAGGGTTCCAAGAATGGTCCTTAGGTGTAGCTCATGTTCGTCTTCTGATTTGGAATAAATTAGAATGTCATAGATGAAAACAACGACAAATTTATCTAGGAAGTCCATAAAAATCTTATTCATGAGGTTCATGAAATAAGCGGGGGCATTGGTTAATCCAAAATACATGAGAGTCTACTCGTATAATCCATATCTGGTGGTAAAAGCAGTGTTTGGAATATCCTCTGCGTGAATCTTTAGTTGATGATAGCCAGTTCTAAGATCAATCTTAGAAAACACTTTGGCACCAGTCAACTGGTCAAACAGATCTTCTATCTTTGGCAAAGGGTACTTGTTCTTGATGGTGACATCATTCAACTTCCAATAATCCGTACACAAACGGTTACCTCCATCTTTCTTTTCCACAAACAAAACAGGTGATTTCGATGGTGACGCACTTGGTTGTATCAATCCAATTTCTAGCATAGCATCCAGTTGCTTCTTCAGTTCCACTAGTTCAGACGGGTTCATACTATATGGTCTCTGGTCTATGGGTCTGGTTCCAGGGATTAGTTCAATGATAAAATCGATATCCCGATCTGGGGGCATACCAGGCAAAACATCTGGAAATACATCGGGGTATTCACAGACTATCCGGACTTGGTCAATGGTTGGCTGGGCTATACTCTTGTTGCACTTGAATTGACGGGGCAAGGTTTCAGATACATGTTCGACTGATATTCCGGCTGTACTGGTCATGGTTATGGCTTTCTTGGCACAGTCAATTAAACCTTTGTGATTGGACATCCAATCCATTCCTAGTACTACTTCCAATCCTTTAGTTCTTAGTACTATTAGATTAGCATAAAAATCTATTCCATGGATGCGGATAGGGGCGGCTTTGCAAATTTGCCTAGCTTTGGTGGTTGAACCAGGTATTTGACCAATCATAACATGCTTCAATTTGGATGGCTGAATCTTACTAGTTCATGCAAATTCTTCAGTAACAATAGAGTGTGATGCTCCAGAATCAAACAACACTCTAGCAAGTACTGAGTTAACAGAAAACATACCCAAAACGACATCTGGCGCTTCTTGGGCTTCTTCAGCATGCATGAGAAAGAGATGGCCGTTGCGGTTGAGCGAATTCCCTGGGGCAAACCTTCTTCCAGGCTGAACATGACCCTGCTGCTGAGCTGGGGCATTGGCATTGGGGGTTGCGGCCATCTTCTTGGGGCACTCATTGGAGTAGTGACCCTTGGTTCCACATTCATAACAAGTCACTTGCGACTTGTCCTTTGCTGCAACAGGCATAGCATTGCTTCCAGTCCTTGGGGCAGTGTTGGTGTTGGTGGCGGCATTGTTGTTGTTGAACTTGGGTGGGGCACGGTTAAAATTTCTGGAATTGCTGGGGTTGTTGTGGTTTCCTCCGGGCCTTGGGTTTCCTCGGTTGGGATAGGTCGGATGGTTCATCGAGGGTCTGTTGTTTCTTGGGGCAAACCCTGGAGATGGGATGGGGTGATACTTTGGGGTATGGTGGGTTCCTGGTTGATTCATCATACGACGCTTGCGGTTCTCATTAGCTTGGTTGATCTTTCCTTCCATTTCAATGGCAGAGTCAACTAAGGCTTCAATATCTACGAAGGGGATATTGACTAACACTGTCTGCATCTCATCGTGCAGACCATTTAGGAATCTCTCCTTCTTCTTGGCTCCAGTATCTATCTCATCCGGTGCATACCTATCCAATGACAAGAATTTGTCACGGTATTCCACTACTGTCATCCTTCCTTGTTTCAATTATCTGAATTCATCTCGCATCCTCTTGATCAAACCCGGTGGCACATGGGTTATGCTGAACTTGACTTTGAACTCTTCCCAAGTCATCAGCTGTCCTCTAGTCATTGCGCAAACGTTGTTCCACTATGCTCTTGCATCTCCGGCCAGATAGTGGGTAGCAAACAATACTTTCTCGTTGGCTTCCACTCCTGCAACTTCCAGATTGTTCTCCATGGTTTGCAACCAATCATCTGCATCTAGGGGCTCTTCTGACTTAGTGAAAACAAGTGGATTGGTGTTCTGGAAATTCTTGAGCTTAGATCCATGGTTGTCCTGATTTCCATGGCCTTGGTTGTTGTTGGCCATCTGAGATATCTGTTGAAGGGTGGCTAAGTTGGCTTGACGTTTGGCTCTTTCAGCTTCGCGGTTAGAAACCAACATTTGCAAGAGTTGAAACATCGGGTCCGAGGCTGAGTTTCTTCCTCCGTGAGGCATCTAAAGATTGAGATAGATCATGAGAAAAGAGGGAAATTTCTAAGGTTCAGGGTTTTGTGAAGTTTTTTAAAGTTTGACTCAGATTTTTCTAGAAACTTACTTTTCATTCATTCATTCCTTCATAGCACACAATACAAACACACACCACAACCAAGAAAAACAGATGGTTTTAAGAACCATTCTATGAAACTACGATACAGTGGGACCGAATACAACTCACTAACACTAGTGCTCAAGTGCTACTACTCCTCGGAGTCAGTGTCCTCATCATCCTCGTCATCATCATCGATGAAGGCGAAGTCATCCTCATCGGTGAAGAAGTCCATGGAATGATCCTCCAGAAAGTCATCATCATCGCTGAGATAGGAGTGGGGGTCTCCACGAATATCCCCTCCTGCATTCTCCCTCTCCTCCAGATGCATGTCTCTCTCGTGAATGGTCTCCTCCAAATCTGAGATCTGGTGGCGAAGACGGGCAATGATGTGCTCCTTCTTGTCGAGCTGACGGTGACGAGACTTGCGATCCCTCACAAGCATGGCGATGGTTTGATCCTTCTTGACATCTAGGGCATAGTTGTGGTTGGCATAGGAACGGGCATTGTCCAACTCCTTCTGACGGTCATACATCATGAAGCTGAGGTGGTCCAATTGACTCTTCAGCTCATGGTGGTATGGGGCCTCTAGTGGTTATCCCATAACATCACGCCTTGGGTAGAACTCAAAGCTGGTACCCTTGATCTAGTTGATACTCTGCCCACACAGATAGGCAAGAGCTTCCTGCATTTCCCTGGCAAGTCCATCGAGCCAGTTGTTCCCTCTTAAGGTGAACTGAATTCCTTCTGCAGTGGGGGTTCAATATTTCCTCGGAGACTTGCAACAACTATCCACTACAGATCTTCTCCTTCTTGATCATTGAGCTGAGCTCCGAAGAACTCGGGGTGCGGACGCTCCAGCATCTCTGAAAGCTGGTCCAAGTCACGCTCAAAGATGAGGTCTCCTCCATTCCCCAACTGATAAAACTTGTTGTACTTCACGTCCATCTATAAGAATATAGGATGAGTAAGTTAGTAGAGTGATCAAGTGTGTCAAATTTTATGTACTTTTCAAGAATTTTTGAGGAACATGAATTTTCATGAAAGAATCTAAGTGATAAGAATAAGAATAAGTTTTCATAAATACTCACTTCCATTGGTTTTGAAACTAAGTTTTTGATTCAAACGTCCATTTTAACGAGGGTCTACTATGGTCAGGATGGTTCTTATACCAACTTGTCAACACCCGGATTTTTAATCATAGATGTCTATTATGCCATACATCGCAATTCTAGGATTACCATTTTTGCGAGACATAACAGATTGGATATCACAATACATCATCCATTATAAACCATACATAAGGTCTTACACAAATAAGGATCTCATGATCCAGTTCTTAATACAATTCAAGCAGCGGAAATAACGTAATAGTAACGATAGCGTGGGCGAAGCTCCATCTTCATGGTCACAGGTAATGCTGACGATGGGAGATGATCCTAGTTGTCGTAACCTTCATGTTGTCCTTCTTCCTCATACTCCTCTCCATAGTCTGACCATGGGAATAGCCAGGAACAAATCCATGAGTACTCTTTAAGTACTCGCAAACTAATACTAATAAGTGAAGGGGGTTTTGTAGTAGGATGCTAAGCTCTAGGGTTGTTTTGCAAAAAGCCAGATTTACCTCTACTAAGTTTAGAAGCAAAGAAAACTAGTGAAAGTTTTATAACACCTAAGTGGGAACTTGCATTTCATATCACAACTCTATTGTGGTCAAGTCAAAGTCATAAATCATTTCACAAGTCTTTTTGGAAAACATATGACGGGGGAACAGTATGGCCACTCCAACTGTCCATAACCGCGGACGCGGCTATTCAGATAGTTTAACACTCTGCAGATATTGTACACTTTCACCACAACTTTCGATACATTCGTCTGGAACAATCCTAAATTCACCATACTCAGTATGCGGATAATCAATCCTAACCTTTCATTTACACGCCCTAGTATAGGCACCTCTCCTGTGAGTTTGGCCTCCCAACCATGACCAACTATCATCTTGGGTACTACACAGGTGGAAAATCTTCACAAGGTAGCCTCAGCTTAGACCTTGGCCGCAAGGGAACCCATACTAAGGTATATAATTCTCCAGTCAAGCCCTACCCAAATTTCGAGTATTGTGGTTGTATGGTAAAATTGGAATGGTATCGCATCCAGACAACCATCAGTTTTACAAAGGGCCAAGGCTCATGCCTTAACATTTTCATTATCAAAATCAACTGGTGTTCGGAAACACATGTTAAAACATTTCAGTAAAATGACTCATCATTCTAAGGTTTTCAGAACCATTTTCACCAAGTATTCCCATCTAAAGTTGATCAAGTTTTATGATTAGCTCTAGCATCTACAAGTGGGGGAAAATACTAATGAGGGGTGGTAAACAAGTGTATTTTATCTAAGTAAAATCTCATGCCTCAGGATGACATCAAGATTATCTAACTTAGGCCAAGTTTTATGCTCTTTATGATACCTTCAATTATCTTTCTAGAATCTACAAGTCACTAAGTAAACTCTAAGAGAAATCTTTGATAAAGAAATTAAAGTATTAAGCTTGCAAGTAAAACTAGGATGGTCGGTCAAGTGGGTATAATCACATATGCTTAAGGCATATAGTTGGCATAGTAACAAGCAAGTAGTGGCTTGTATAAGTAGGGTATCTTGCAAGTGTTAGCTTGCTAGGATGCTGGTATAAGCTTGCCTTGTGCAGAGCAGTGGTTGAAGTTCTCCTCGGCTTATTCCTCGTAGTATCATCCTCCTTCCTCCTCGTATCCTTGATCGGTACTAGCGTCTATAAATAAATACGAGGTACACAATCACCAAACAATAATTAACTATTTCCAATCATCACACAAAGGTGCACTCTAGATGATCTAGAATCATCACTAACATTACAAGATTTAAGTACTTGTCTCATTTATTTTATTTTAGAAAAGTAATTTCTACTCATTAAAAAACTCCTTAAGATTTAATATTCTCCAACTCAAACATGGGATCATGTTGACACATGTCATCACCACATATTTCGGTACATGGGAATGTGATTTAAAGTGGTGTCACAATTTAATAAGGTTTAACCTTTTTATTTTATTTAATTAAAGTGACTAGAAATGCTTATGTGGCATTCTTTTATCACTTGATCATTATTTCTGTAAGTAAACCTATATATTTTTATATATTCTGAAAGGTATGGTCAAATGTGATTTTTGAGAGTTGGAATCAACTCAAAAGCTCTTATGGTTGAATTTTGAAAAATGTTTGAATGCGGAAATGCTTCTGCCTTGTTATTTGTACCATGGGTGATCTGTAATTATAAATGATTTGAATCCAACAGGCTTGGATTAAAAATTTGAATACCTTTCTGTCAAAATTGGTTTCATGCTATTTGGTTTAGCAAAACTCCCCGAATTGATTTTTCAATCAAGAGACAGAACTAGGGTTTGAGTTTAAATAAAAAATCTAAATTTAAACTAACTGGGTTGCGCGGGAGAGTTACTGGGCCGGCCCACTACGCACAGCGCGCGCGGGGGCTGCTGACAGATGGGCTCCACAAGTCAGTGGAACTAACTAAACAAAACGGTATCTATGAATCTGAGCCTTACGATCTAATTCTAATCTAACAGTTAAGGGTCGTCGTTGACGACGAGATACTCCGGCGTGGAACCCTAACGCGGCCAGTGGGGGTCTGGGGCGTCTCACCGGGGCTCAGGCGATGGTCAGCGATAGGGGCGAACTACGAAGTCGACGACGGCGGTTCTCCTGGTACCGGCGGCTCCTCCTGGGGTGAATCCAATCGACGACTCCCTTCTCCTCCAGCAGCAGCGGGCTCCGGCCAAATTCTGGTGACAGAGAGCTCGCCTTGCTCCGGTAAGAAGTGGGAAGGATCAGTGAGAGGTGGGGAGTGAGATAGTGTGGAGGAATCGAGCTGGGGAGGCCTCCTTTTATAGGCGAACAAGAGGGGCAACACGGCGTGGGAAGAGGTCATCGGAGGCGACGGTACTGGCGGCTATCGGCGTGGCTGAGGCTAGGGGATGGTGTGCGGTCTTCTGCCGATCGTTGCTAGCTTAAAGGCCAGGCGTAGGGCGGTGGGGTTTGGTCTAGAATGTGCCGTGGTCTGCGCGGTACTAACGGTGAACTTCGCGGTGTGCGGCATCTACGGGGTACAGTCGAGGAAACGAGCATGTCTAGTGGTCTCCTAGGATGGTGGGGTTCGTGCAGGCGGGCGGCAAGGGCTCGAGGTGTCGGGTTGAGTGGGAACGGCACGTGCACTGTGGTGCGCGTCGGCATGGTCGACAGTGGCGGGGGCACGGCGTTTCTGGTGGTTCCCGTCTCTTTCTTCGAGCTAGGGCTGGTCTAGAGGGGGCGGTGGACGGTGCTGCGTCTGTGAGACAAGGTTGGCGAGGCTAGAGAGGCGTGTAGCTTTCTATCCACATTGGGGGTGGCAAAGGGGCTCGGCATGGTCACCATTAATGGCTATGCCAAGATCACAGTGGTGCTAAGGCTTGTTAATTTGGCTAGTTCATCTACTGAGAGTGTAGTGAGAGCTAGAGAGGGAACAAGGTTGGCCAAAATTACTACACACTATAGTGTTTGATGTTTTGTTGTTTGTTGCTAACAAGGTGTTTGATGAAATGGCCGAAAGAAATTCAAATTTGAATTTTGGATTCAAACTTGGTGGGTTTGCTAGGCACATACTAGGGAGTCTCTGGTTAGTTGGATTGGTCAAGGGGCACTGGTTTGGTTAGTTTTTGAAAAGGTGTGATCTTCACATATGATAAAGATTCAATTTTGGATTGTCCTTTGAATGGGGTTGCCAAATGTTTTTGCAAGTTGGAAAGTGGGTCTTCGATTAACTTTTACTTGGTCTAGCAAGGGGTTAAAAGAATTGGAAAAGTTTATGTTTGAAATCTTGGACTAGAAACATTCAAAGTGACCTAGTGAACAAGATTGGCAAAAATGACCATTTGCTTTATTTGAATTGTTTTTGATTTTCTCTTGACTTGTTTCTGCTTGGAAATGTTTTATATGATGTTATATTCATCTTTAAACCATTTCTTGATATTTAGTTTAATCACACAAGTTCATTCATGCATTTATCAAATCATCACATACACACATGCATTCATATGAGTTTAAATTAATGAAAGTTTTTGTTAACCCTAATTTTAGTGATTAGAGTTTGATGATCATTGTTTTATATTTTTGGGATGTTACAAACGTTCCCCCCTTAAACAAAATCTCGTCTCGAGATTTGAGAAAGAAGAGAAGGATTACCTAGGATTTAAAGAGATCGGGAAACTTCGTCCTGATGTGATCTTCTCGCTCCAAGGTAGCTTCTTCTTCCATGTGGTTGCTCCACTGAATCTTGAGAAACTTGATGCTTCGGGTTCGGGTGGTTCTAAAAGCTTCTTCCAAGATACGGATGGGCACTTCGGGATACGTCAGGTCATCGTTGATCTCTATGGTCTGGTGATCAATGTTCTTGAAAACTTCGGTCTTCTCTGGAACACCAAGGCATTTGCGAAGTAACGATATATGGAACACCTTGTGCACTGCTGCCATCACCTCTAGCAGTTCCAATTGATATGATACTTCTCCTCGACGATTCAGAATCTTGAAGGGTCTGGTGTATCTGGGGCTTACTTTCCTTTGAGCTGGAAACACTGCATTCCTTTCAAAGGCGACACTTTGAGATACACAAAATTTTTGATATTGAAAGCGAGGTCTCGACGTCTCTTGTCGATGTAACTCTTCTTTCTTGATTGGGCGGTCTTGAGGTGCTCACGAATCTTGTGAACTTTATCTTCTTCTTCTCGTACGATGTCGGGTCCGAAAATCTAACTCTCTCCTACTTCCGACCAATTCAAAGGGGTGCGACACTTTCTTCCATACATGAATTCAAATGGGGCCATTTGCAGACTAGATTGATAACTGTTGTTGTATGAAAATTCTACGAAAGGCAGACAGTCTTCCCATTTAGATCCATACTCTAGCACACATGCTCTCAACATATGTTCGTGTATTTGATTTACTCGCTCTGTTGGTCCATCGGTCTGAGGGTCAAACGCTGTGCTGAAATCTAGTCGGGTTCCTAAACCTTCTTGGAGTTTCTTCTAGAATCTTGAGGTAAACTGAGTTCCTCTATCCGATACGATGTTCTTGGGGACTCCGTGCAAATTGACGATTCTAGCTATGTATAACTCTGCTAGCTTCGAACTCTGGTAAGTGGTCTTGACTGGTAAGAAATGGGCTACTTTGGACAATCTATCAACTATGAACCAAATAGAGTCATTTCCCTTACTAGAAGTAGGTAATCCGGTGATAATGTCTATTCCAACTGAACCCATTTCCTTTCCGGAATCTGCAATGGTTGCAATGGTTGCAACAGTCCTGTGGGTCTTTGATGTCCTGCCTTGACTCTCTGACATATATCATATTTGGCGATGTAGCTTCTGATTTCTCTCTTCATTTTATGCCACCAAAATTGCTCCTTCAAATCCCAATACATCTTCGTTCCTCAGGGGTGGATAGAATAAAGAGTATCATGGGCCTCTTTCAAAATAACTTCCTTCAACTCCGAATCTGCTGGTACACAAAGGCGTCCTTTGTACCACAGAACTCCCTCTTCGTCTTCGGTGAATCCGGGTACTTTTCCTGTACTGATATGACGTTTGATTCTGTCGATACTAGCATTTCCTTTCTGCGCCTCTTTGATCTGACTGATCAAAGTAGGTTGAAGTTCTATGCTAGCCAAAAATCCTTCACTCACTAATTCCATTCTAAAATCTTCCATCTCTTTGTGCAAACTTGGTTGCTCCTTCAAAATCATGGAGTTCAAACGACACGGCAATCTGCTAAGGGCATCTCCTACCACGTTGGCTTTACCGGGGTGATAGTGAATGTCCAGATCATAATCCTTGATTAGCTCAATCCATCTTCTCTGTCGCATATTCAGCTCCTTGTGAGTGAATATATACTTCAGGATCTTGTGATCTAAATAAATCTCACAATGGTTACCCATAAGATAATGCCTCCATGTCTTCAGGGCTAGAACTATGGCTGCGAGTTCAAGGTCATGGGTTGGGTAATTCTGTTCATGTTGCTTCAGTTGTCGGGATAAATAAGATATAACTTTGCCTTGTTGCATTAGCACACATCCGAGACCGATCTTGGATGCGTCAGAATACACATAGAAGGGCTTCGTGATATCCGGCATGATCAAGATTGGGGCTGAAATCAATCTCCTCTTGAGTTCTTGAAAACTCGCTTCACATTTGTCGGTCCATTCGAACTTCTTATCCTTCTTCAACAATTGGGTCATGGGTTTGGCAATACTCGAGAATCCTTCTACAAACTTGCAGTAGTATCCCGCTAATCCGAGAAATGCACGAACTTGGGTTTGAGTGGTTGGGGCTTGCCAATCATCGACATCCTTCACCTTCGTAGGGCCAACGGCAATTCCTTTGTCTGATACTGACGAGGTTTGATCTATGCCCATTGTTATGATCTTGGGTTTTGGAGGAGATGGGGATGTTGGATATCACGGAACGGTTAGCAAACAAGCAACACGGGGACACGAGGTTTACCCAGGTTCAGGCCCCAGAGGGAAAACCCTACTCCTGCTTGTCTGCTCTTGATTACGGCGGAACCGAAAATTACAGGGGTGCGCAGATGTAATCTGGCGTCGAGGTGTGTATGCTATGGTATGAGGTGCCCTTCTCGTCGTGCCCTCCTAGCCTTTATATAGAGATAGGCAGGTCCCGGGCACAGATCGAGTCGGTTACAGGTTTTAGGGTTTACCCCTTTGAATATTCTATCTATTCTAGTCTTGTTCTCTAAGGATCCGAAGGCGTCATGGGCCTGGGCCACCCGAAAGTCTTCATGGGCCGGCGCATATTCTCGTGGGCCTTCCTTGGGCTAGACTAGGTATGCTAAGGTCATGTACCCGTTGGGTATAACCATGTCAGTAGCCCCCGAGTGTTCAGTCAAATCGTAGATTCGGTTGAGGAATCTTCAAACTTTCGGGTGCAGTTGTTTTTATTCATCAGAGAATGATTTTGGTGTGTAGGGATTGTTGATGAGTGTGCCTGACTCTCCCGACGTATCAAGGCTAGTTAACTGTCTTAGGACAACACAACACGATCTTCTTCAGATTCGAGTCCCTCGACTCGAAACCGGAACATATGTTGGCGTAATTCGACTTAGGCCATTGAGGACTTACAGGAGTGGAATTCCAGTGATTTTCAAATGCTGTACCCAACGCGTCCGTCGGGATTTTCATCGCGCCTGTTGGCATGGATTATTACTAGTAGAGCGCAGTCGTGTGCGTTGCCAGGCCATCAGATGGTATCTGTAGGTCTTATCTTTGCGTCGCAGACGCAGCATCCGAATGTTTATCACAGCGGAGGTGTTTCGGGTGGCAAAAGAGGATGTTACTCATTTAGCGTTAACTAGGGCAAAGTTGTCGAAAAGTTTTGCATGCTGATCCGAAGGATCTCAGTCGAAGAATTCATAGGATGCGCGACCAGTGCTCCCTATGGGAGTAGCCCCCGAGTGTCTGTTCGAGTCGTAGACTCAAGCAGAGAATTTTAATTCAGTCATTGTTGACTTTTAGGTCCGTAGGACACAAATTTTTCGGATGCTTGAATCCATTCTCCCTATGGGAGTAGCCCCCGAGTCCGAAGTGGAGTCGTAGACTCGACGTAGGACTCGAAGAATAGTTCAATGGTGTAGTATTTTGATCATTTTTGGGGTGCGCGGCCAGCTCTCCTGATAGGAGTAGCCCCCGAGTAGTTAGTCGAATCATAGATTCAAGTGAGTACTTTAAGTTGTATGGTCGAAGATTTGTAACCGTTGCTAGTATAGCTTTGATGACGTCGGTGCGAACGATTGGTGACCTCAAGCGTCTGCAGCGCCAGAGATGACGTGACTGAACAAAAGTGGGTCCCACCTTCTGAGTTTGAATTGACTGGTCACCCGCGGCGTGGAGATAATTACGGCGTCTCCTCGGTTTCCGTGCATAGTGGACGGTGTGTGAGCGACGGTTCGCTGTCGTGCTGACACATGGACGATTGGATTCTGATGTTGGCTCTAGGGCTTCCCGATGGACGGTCACCATGCATCTTCTTCGTCCTTATAATCATTGGGGAAAAGTTTTGTTTGTTTTCACCGCAGCCATTCTTGTTTCACTGCTTCCATCTTCGTGAGTTTTTCTCGCCGCGCGCTTGAATTTCTTCGAACCTTTCCATATTTCTTTCTGCGTTCACGTCGTCGCCGTCGCCGCACTGCGATGGGGAAGTCCAAGAAGGCCTCCACCAAAGTTGGTACTAGTGGTGCCGCCGGCGGCAAGAAGGGTTCTGCCGCTACTCACGTCACCGATGGTGGCTGGCAACAATCGGAGACACGCGAGGGCGATCTCCACAAGCTTCGTGAACGGGGTCTGATCCCACAGGATAGGGAGGCCGTTAGGATTCCCGATGACGAGGTAATTCCCCGTCCTCTCGCTGGGTTTCGGGTCATGTTCGTCGCTTTTGTCCTTCGAGGCCTTTTTTTCCCAATCCACGATGTTCTCCGTGGATTGCTTTTCTTCTATGGCATCCAACTCCATCATCTTTCGCCGAACTCTCTTCTTCATATCGCCTGCTTCATCACCTTCTGCGAGTGCTGGCTCGGTGTCGAGCCGCACTTTGGCCTCTTCCGGAAGCTCTATTTCGTGAAGAGGCAATCTGGCTCCGATGGTGTTTATCCCATCGGTGGCTGCATCATTTCCCTGAAATCCAACTTTCTCTTCTTCTCTTTTTTTATGTCTGAGTCTGTCCAGTACTGGCGGAGGCAATGGTTTTACATCCGCGACTCCAAAGTGGCCGGGCAGAACTTTGGCCTTGCTTCTTTCGACCCCTCCCATAAAATCCAACCGAAGATGTCCTGGAAGAACCACATCTTGGATGGTGAGGTGGCGGAGATAGAGGAGCTCTATCGTCGGGTGGAGGACCTCTAGATGATTACGGATAAAGAGGTGAACGGTGTGGATATCATCCGCACCTTCCTCAAATGTCGGGTGCAGCCGCTCCAGGCTAGGGCGCACCTGATGTTCCTTTATTCTGGCCGCCACGATCTGACTAGGGTTTCGACTGAGGATCTCTCAAAGGGTAATCTCAATAGGATTCTTCGGCCGCTGCTGAAGTACAAAGCTAAAGAGGATCTCCCGGGGAAGTCGTTGACTCCTCCGTTCGCTGCCTCTCGTCTGGTTCCACAGGTGTAGATCTGGGGCATGCGCGTAGCGCTTTTTTCGATTGCGTTTTTCTTGCACTTGCTTGTTGCGGTGACCCACCATACCACTGCATGTGTAGTACACTATAGTCGTTGACATGACATCCACAGAACATCGTTCCACAAATATCACATCACTCAGAGTGGTACAACAGAAACATTGCGGGTCCATATTACAAATATACACACATTATTATTATTACAATACCGGAAGTTCAAGACTTCCAAAAGATTCAACTTACAAACCAAAATATAAAATGTTTTAGCAGAATCTAAAAGTAGCAACTCCGACTAGGAGTTGAGCTCAGCAGCTTATTCTATAGAGTTCATGCTGCTCGGCTCCGTTGGTTACTACTAACTAGGGATACTTAGTTGGACTCGTTATCATTGACACTGTAGCGGATTCCGTAATCCACTTCTTCAACACCTCCGAACAGATCGGGTCCCTCGTAAAACACATCTTCTTGACATTCGGCTGCATACATTGGCACGTCTTTGGGATCCTCAAAGTCTAAGCAAGGGATAAAAGGAAAGAATGAGTGACAGCGTTACCCAACAAGTTCATTATATGCAAGGTGGGAAGTTTGATGCTCTAACTACCACCTCAGATTATAAATCGTTGGAACTATGCAATTTTTGTAAATCTTTCTTCAAAGATTGATTTTATTCTGAAAAATTATGACAATCAGCCTTCACAGGTTGACCAGAACTTTCATGGAGTTCCTTTCCTGCCACGTTCGTAGCTCCTTCCCGGAACAGGGAGTAACAAGTTACAGTTCTTACACTCTGCAGAGGTGTGTTACTTTACCCATGAGAGATCAACTCCTTGTTGCACAACCGGGTGTACTTTCCCGTCCACAATTCCATGATGTGGGGCCCAGTAGTTGGTCCAAGCCAATCACTGCCCCCTTCGCGACCCCTCATGCATCCTTGCTGTACACCATGCCCACATAATGAATTACGGCAATGGTTTGTACAAACCGTTAGATGCCAGAACTATCATGGGACGATGAGGGTTCCCACCCATATGCTGCATATCCTCTATGAATTACCAATTAATATGCACGCTATAAGGATAACAGCCACGACATGCACATCCGGCTTCATGCGAGAGGAAGAAGATATAGCTGACTTCTCTGTCCCATTCCAAATCTCATGGCTAACGTATAATATACGGCGCTAGAATCACTGATGTCAGGGGTTATTAAGTCCCTATTTGATCATCATTGTTTGCAACTAGAACTCTAAGTTCTATTGCTCCAATATATCACCACTTAGGATGATATCTATGATTTCTTTATTTGTGAAAATAATATTTTCTTTCCTTTATAGCATATGTAATAACACACAATTTGTAAATACTTTGATAAAGAATCTTCAAAGGACATGAGAAAGTGATGAACTTGCCTTGTGATGCCAAGGTAGTGAAGTGTGATGCTTGCACTGGACCTTGAGCTTCTATGTCTACAAAAACATCATTATTTCCCGGTAAGAACAAACTTTAAAGAAGCAAAATTATTATGCAATAATGTAATGCACAATTTTAACTTGATATGCATTCACCCCATTATTATAAAAAGTTATTTTTAATAATAAAGGATTTATAAATATTACTTTTTAATATTTATAACATATATTGAATTATTTTATTTTATTTCCCTTTTATTTTACTTTTATTGATTTAATAATTCTTTTAGGAATTATCAATTATACATTAAAAATTGTTATTAAATAATTATTTAGTATTTTTCAAAAATACTACAATATTAACATATAATGAAATTGATTTTTATTTATTTTTATCGTCTTTCATTAATTTTGTAAAATTCCATAAGGAATATAAAAATTACAAAATTCTTAATTAAATTTAAATGTCTAAAAGTTTATATCTTATTTTATTTGGATAGTGTAGATTATTGTGAATCGAAAAAATATTTTATTTATAATTTTTTGGACTTTTATTTTATTTTCTAGAATTTAATTAAGTCCAGGGGTATTTTGGTCTTTTCCTATTTATTAAAATAGGCCTTAAAAGATTTCTGGGCTGGCTTATTCTTATTGGACCCTAGTGGCCCATTAGACAAAATAACCACCCCGAAAGGTTTGGCCCAACTCAGCCCATTCCTCACTACCTCTCTCTCCTTCAAGCTCATCCTCTCCTCCTCTGACCCAGACCCCGTGGTCGGTGATGTCGCCACCGGCGATTCCCGCCACCATGGGCCGTCCTGGTCGCCGCCGTGGTGCAACGAGAGGTTGTCAATGACGCTTGTCCTTTCTATCCAGCTGGATTTGAGCCTGGGGCTCTCCTGCGATGGATCGATGTCATCCCAAACCCTAGGGTTTGGGGCTTGGCGTGGATCTAGGTGCTGCCGCCGCCGTCGTGCGTCGTGGTGATGCTCCTCGCCTCTATGCGTGTTCATGGTCACCGCCGTGGTGTCGTATGGGTTGCAGCGCCCCTCCTGGGATGCTCCCCATGCCGCCATGGACGTCAGCCCCTCCTGCTTCCTCTTCAAGTCTTTAGCGAGGACCTACGGTGAGTTCGATTCCTCTCCCCTGGTGCTCTATGTGCTTGCTGATTCGATGCTAGATGCTGGAAGTGACCTCTGGTTACTGTCTTGTCCTGATTAAGATGATTTATTCCATTTAGGGTTCTTATCATGTGATTGATCATGTACTGGATGAATTAGATCATGTCTGGATGGTTTGTAAGCATGCTAAATGGTTATTGGCCTGCGGCTTATTGCTTGAGATGAACTATGATGGTTCTGGTGACTTACTAGATGCTTTTATGCTTGGATTGCATATGATTAAGATGGTATAGTTGCTCTGGAACCATGCTTGGTAAGGTTAGTGGCTTGATAAGTTTTCACTGTCATTTCTTGGTTTATAATCATAGTGCTGTTGGCTTAGAAATCAATATGTGGTTTGAGATCACAATGATCTCAAACAGTACAGATAAACATTGGAGTGTTTTATTTATGATTCCTGAAAGGAAAATGATTAGTAGATTGACTTATTGAATCTGTGATGATTGGATGTTTATCCTAATTCATATAGAATTGTTCTTGTGATAACAAATTGGTATGGCACACAAGATTGATTCTAATTCTTTGATTGGGTTGGTTTGAGCTTAAGACAAGCTTGGCTTCATAAGATAAATAGAAATTCTCTTCTCTGAATTCCCTAATACCAATGATGGTGGTCTGAGGCTTAGGGATTCAGACCTTATGTAATATCCCTCCTTTGTAAAAGAAAGGATCCCTCTGATTGCAATGCTAGTCCCTGGATCAATGCTAGCATCCACAGTTTAAGATGAAGTACACAGAAACAAAGGTCATTATTACATATCATTCCAGAGACAAACATAGTCTTTTACAAACTCCATGGCCACAGGCCTAATACAAGAGTTCAAATTTATAATAAGATAAATAAGTCTTCATCTTGATGTGCCACAGGCAAGCATGTTGAGTGTAGACTCATGACTCCTAATCAGCATCAGAATAACCTGCAACATCACAAGTTACAGCCATAGTGGGTCAATACAATGGAATAGTATTGGCAAGTGATACCTTAGTAGAATATTGGTGGACTAGATACTATATGCTTTTGGGCTAAGTGTATCTTAGGCTTGCTTTGCTCAAAATAGGTTTTGCCTATCAGTTGAAAACACTAAGTTTTTCTTTGTCAAAAATCTTTCCCAAGGAACCACCAATAGACATTGGGGTCCTTCACCCTTGTTCAACCACAAGTTTTTTTTTACTTAGAAAATTGGGATGAGGAGATTCTTGATAGCTTCCATGTCTTGATTCTCCAGTTGTCCAATACCAGGGACATGGCTAAGTACTTAGATTCTTCCATCTGCAGAGGTTGTGCACTTTTCCCACAAGACTTGATTTTCACCAAGACAGGACCTTTCAGAAGCCTTCCCTTTGACCAAATGGACGCGGTCCAACCTATCATCCCACTACCACCAACTGTCCGAATGGATAAGTTATTGCAACCTATATGATCCAGTCAGAGCTCATATTGCCAAGTGGCTGCACTAGAAGCTTCTTAACATATGGCATCTCAAATCCCTTTGTTCCTGGGTGGCTTTCGACAAGTGATATACACAAGGTAAACCGTAGAAATGGGCCTTGTGTAAACACTCAACATAACCCATTCTTTCCATTCCACCCAGGTGTTTCATTCACTTAGTTGTTTTATTAAGAAAAAACATAGTCCATAGACTTAGAAATATTTATTCATAGCATGAATATATAACCACCCTTGGATGCTACTAGCTAGGCTAAGCATGGCATTGATAAGACTTAGAAATATTTCTAGCAATTCTACATCTACTAGGATTTCCCAAGCATAGCATATAGCTCAAAATAACCATGCAAGACTAGCCAAATATTTCTAATGCATAGTTTAAAAACATAGGAATAAATCATGAAGCACCACTTGCCTTGGTAGTTTGGAGAGTAGCTACAATCCTCACAATCACAATCACTATTTGCACCAAAATCTACACATAAAATGATAGTACCAAATCACATACAAAATAAATACAAGCAAAAATATATGGATGCATGCAATATGATATGTGATGATTTTCTATACTCAACAAGACAAGTGCACAGTTCTGATTCATAAACAAGTTCAAAACTTGCCAAACAACCTTAACATTAAAACATTTCCCAAATATTTGTTATACATAAAATAGGTCTACACATGTTTCTGTAAAAATAACCATTTTAATATAAACAAAACATTAAACACATTGCATATATGGAAAGGTCTTTCTCTCATGATTCCATTGATACAAAATTTGTCAAATTTGGACGTGGGAATCAAAAGTTATGAATTAAACAAGTTTAAACATCTAATAGATTTAAAACAGAATTTTAAAACGAAGAACATGCCACGCAGCGCTTTCTTACCCGCTGGTACCGCTTCGCGCTGGATCGCGCTTCCGAGCCGTTGGATCTAACTAACACACGTGGCTCAGATCTAAACTTACCCCTTCGTTAAGTGATCTATCCTATGCATTATATCTAGATCCTACGGTGCTCGATCAACCTACCAAAGACTGGTGGCGCTAGCGGCGGCGACTGGCGGCGGCGGCGGCTCTGTCAGAGTCGTTGCCGATGTTCTAGGTCGCGTGGGAGAGGGAGAAGGGGCTTACTGTGCTCGCCGTGTGCTGTTGATGCTCAAGGTGGGCTTCGATGGCGAAGGGGCGCGCAGAGGTGGTCGCTGGAGCTCGTTGGAGTCGTGCAAGGCGTCGGGTTCTTGCAGACGGAGTTGTTGCCGACGCTCTGGACCTTCCTAGTACAAACCAGAGGCATCAGTATCTGCGCAAGGACAAGGCGAACCTAATCGTATGCAGGAGGGGTCAAGGGGCGCTCAGTATTTACCGTAATCGATCGCCGGAGTTGAGTGGCGGCTCGGTCCTTTGCAGAAATGAACGGGGACGGTGTCCTGGGTCACGAGCAGGCAAACAAATGGTATCAGAAGGTGCACGAGGACATGCTGGTCACACTCGTTTGAATCAGAGGCACAGGGGAGGTCAGGACTCACCGGAATTTGCTACCGGATATGCTCAGTACCGCGGCGGCGCAAGTTCGATTGTGGACAGCCTAGCGGCGCTCTGCGGTTGGTGAGTGAGGGGAATAGAGCAGAGTGGGGAGAGGATCTTATAGCCGGAGCAGGGGCGGAGATCACGCACGCATTCATCGCCTATTAAGAGGATTAAAATCGCGATAGAGGCGGGGAAGAAACGGGCGGCGACGGCGTATGCGCGCGAGATTTGGGGAAGAAGGAGTCGACGTGGAGAGGGTCCACCCGTCAGTGACTGCTTAGGTAGTGCGGGTGCGGTGAGAAAAACAGGGAGAGAGGGAAATCCCGGGTGGGCTGGTTGCTGGGCTGGTTTCGCTCTTGGGCCAAAAGTCTGGCGCCGGCCTTTTCCCTTTTCTTTACTCCTTTTCTATTTCTATTTTAATTTTTCTGGATCCATTTTCAAATAAATTCAAAGGCCATTTGAATTCAAATCTTTTCTAGATTTTTGTAGAGTGTAGCACTCACATTTTTGGGCATGAAATCATGTGGTCTCTTTGTATTAGCTTGGTCCTTTTGATTGAACAGAAAAATAGTGATAAAGCACTTGATTTGAATAAGTTTTGAATATTGGTTTTAAATCCATATTTGTTTTGTAAATTTTGGTTTAAGCACTAGCAATCAAGCAAAACAATCTGAGAGCAACAAGGTTTGGTTTTGAACAAATAATCTCCCATTGGAGAGTAGCATTTGATTTAATGTTGATCACATAAAATCATATCTCTCAAGTTCTATTTTCTTTCAAATGAGTTTGAGTTTTGATCCCTAAATGATATGCATGCATGCATGATATGAAATCTTTGAAAACATGATTTTAGGGATGTTACACCTTATCTAGTTGATTCATATAGATAGTCCTGGTAATGGTACCAGCTATTGTTTTTGAATCAAAGCTTGGTAAAATTGATAGTAAGCTTGATCATATATGGATCCAAAGGATTAGTTTCTAAGGTACTACCCTTACTTTAGTTATGTGCCTAGAAATAGATCATAGCTATATTTATGCTTGAATTGTAATATATATAGCCTAACAACTAGAGCAATGATGTTGTTCTGAGCTCTGGTTGGATCCTTGTTCTTTGCTATTTGCTTTTAGAGTTTAAAATATCTATGATGGATTCACCCCACTTGGGTGCTTTTTGAGAGTTTGTTTCATAAAACAACACATGCATCTATCTAGATAAGATGATTAGATCATGTGAGGGTTTTATGATGCTCACCACAAAATCTGATGATTGTGGAGTAAGTTGGTGATGATCTTGATCTGGTTTTGCTGGACTCCTGTGCTTGCTCTTGAGCTAGCCTGCTCCTCCTAGCTCCTGGACTGGATCTTGCTGTCCACCTGATCCTTCCCCCTCCTTATGTCACCATCTCGTGATGTGTGGTTGATCTTTGGTGGTTTAGTTTGGCTATTGTGCTTGGTAAGCTGTTGTCTAAGCTGGCTGTTCTTGTGTGCAGGCAGTGGAGAGATGCACTAGTGTGCTTCTCCACGGCTGTGCTGCTGGTTTTGTGAGTTTGGGTTGTGTTGTGGAGCTGACAGCACAACACATGCATTTAGTTGTGTGTCCTGCTTGTGTGCTTGCTGTGCACTTGTGGATATGTTCAGAATTTTGAAACTTACTGTTATCTGGTTACTTTCACCTGGTTGGTGAAACTTGCCCCTCTTGACTGTCATTTGACTTCTGGCTTAAAATTTATGAAAGATGGATTCTTGCATATTGGTGAAACTTGCCCCTTTTGATAAATTTCTCAATGATGAATTTGTTCAGTGCAACTCATTGACATTTCTGAGAGAAAAATAATACTAACACTAACCTTTTATTTTTCTATTTAGTTTCTGTTTTGTTTTGTAGGTACAAATATAAAGATGAAGATTTTAGTTTAGGTTTTTATAGAATAGTGATAGAATGATCTAATGTAATTTTCTTATTCTTTTGTAATTTTCATTTTATTATTTTGTAATCTTCATTTATTCTTCTGTAATAAAGATTATATAATTTTTTTAATAAATAAAAATTCTTATCCTTTATTCATTTGTTATTGTGAAGTTGGGAAATGATTTCAATAAGTTTTATTTTTGTAACTTGTTTATATATGGATAATATGAAATAAGTTTTCATATTCTTAATTGTTTCCTTTAAATAAAGTTTGAGTCAAAATAACTATCTATTGATTTAATCAAGATTCAAATCTTATTCCTAACTCATTTGAAGTATAATTCAAACACTCAAGTTTAAAATTCAAATTCATTTTCCAAAACACATAATTCCTCAAAGCTCATCTCAAAGTTTACAGCAATCATCCTTTAAGACTAAACCTAATCTCAAAGTTAGAAAGAAACCTTGATCACTTAAGGTTTTTATTTGGTGAAAATTTTACCCACATTTTCATAGATGAATGCATGCAACATTCCATATTCCTAAATCTACCCTTCGTTAGTTCTTAAATGCTGGGATGTTACAGACTCCCCCCCCCCTTAAATTAAACTTCGTCCCGAAGTTTGCGGAGATGTACCTGAATAGTTCTGGATAGGCTTCCCTTAAATCCTCTTCCTTCTCCCACGTGGCTTCACTTTCAGGGTGATGTTCGCACTATACCTTGCAATATTTGATTGCTCTGTTCCTCAACCTTTTCCAGTTTTCTTCTAGAATCTTAGAAGGTTGTTGAATATAGGTCAGGTCTACTTGTAGTTCTATCTCTTCATGTGTGATTGCATCATCTAGAACTTTTAAACATTTACGAAGTTGTGACACATGGAAAATATTATGCACTTGAGCCAATCTTGATGATAACTCTAAAGCATAAGCTATAGATCTGTTTTGACTCAATATCTTGAATGGTCTGATGTATCTTGGACTCAATTTCCCCTTAACTCCGAATATTTTCACCCCTTTCATTGGACTTACTTTCAAATAGACCATATCTCCACTTCTGGATGCCATGATCTTCGACTTTGATCCGCTTAACTTTTCTGCCTACTTTGGGATATTTTCAGTCCATCCTTGATCTTATCAATGATATCGTGTCTTTCCTTGATATAATCTGGTGCAAATTCTTTTTTGCTTCCAGGCTCATACCAACATATTGGTGACCTACACTTCCTTCCATACAAAACTTGGTATGGAGCTGCCTTCAGACTACTCTGATAGCTATTATTATAAGAAAATTCTGCAAATGGTAGATGATCTTCCCATGTTCCTCCAAAATCTAGTGCACAAGCCCTTAACATGTCTTCTAGTATTTGATTTGTTCTTTCAGTTTGACCTCCTATCTCAGGATGATATGTTGTGCTGAAATGTAACTTTGAACCAAGTGCTTCATGCAATTGCTTCCAAAATGCTGAAGTAAACACTGATCCCCTATCAATTACGATCTTTTTGGGTACTCCATGCTTACTTACTATCTCTTTAACATATACTTCGACTAACTTCTTGGCATTATATTTTTGATTCACCGGAATAAAATGTGCACTCTTAGTGAGTCTGTCCATAATTACCCATATCATATCCTTCCTTTTTGGTGTCATGGGCAATCCTGTGATGAAGTCCATAACTATTTCCTCCCATTTCCATTCAGGAATTTCCAAGGGTTGTAATGGTCCTGCTGGACTTTGATGTTCAACCTTCACCCTTTGGCAAGTATGGCATTCAGATACATATTTAGCGATACTCTTTTCATGTTATTCCACCAGAATAGTTCTTTCAAATCCATATACATCTTAGTACTTCCTGGATGTATATAATATGGTGTTTCATGTGCTTCTGTGAGTATGATTTCACGAATCTCAGACACATATGGAACACATAGACGGTCTTGAAACCATAAAGACTCATAATCCCCAAGGAGAAAAACTGATTTTTGCCCTTGAGATATCCTCCGAATTTCCTCAGCGATAAAAGGATCTTCTGCTTGATGTCTAAAAATTTCTTGCTATCACTGTCCTGCTCTACAACTATCTGCATAGTAGCTAATCCTCCAAGAACCTCTGTTCTGATGAATTGAAGTTCTAATCTTTCCAAGTCCATTTGTAACTCCTTTGGTAGCTCCCTATTGCTAGGCTGAATATCTGCACTCTTTCTGCTTAAAGCATCCGCTACAACATTTGCTTTCCCTAGAGTATAGTTGATTGTTAAATCATAATCCTTGATTAATTCCAACCAACATTTCTATATCATATTCAATTCCTTTTGATTGAAGAAATATTTGAGTCTTTTATGGTCTATGTATAACTCACATCTGGCTCCATAAAGAAAATGCCTCCATCCTTTCAGTGCAAAAACTACTGCTGCTAATTCTAAATCATGAGTTGGATAGTTGACTTCATGTGGTTTCAGTTGTCTTGAACCGTAAGCAATCACTTTCCGATCTTGCATTAATACACAACCCAGACCTTCTTTATACGCATCACAGTATACGGTGAAGTCCTTTCCTGTTTCAGGAACTGCTAAGATTGGAGTTGTGGTTAATCTAGTCTTTAACTCTTGAAAACTTGCTTCACATTTATCATCCCACTTGGATGGTGTATTCTTCCTTAATAATTTGGTCATTGGTCCGGCTATTTTGGAGAAACCTTCAAGGAATCTCCGATAATAACCAGCCATTCCTACGGAACCTCGAATTTGCTTCACATTGGTCGCTGCAGTCCACTCTAGTACTGACTGAACTTTAGATGGATTCACAGCAATTCCATCCTTACTGATCACATGACCGAGGAATTCTACCTCATCAAACCAAAATTCACACTTACTGAACTTAGCATAAAGTTTGTGTTCTCTTAAAGTCTGCAATGATATTATCAAATGATCAGGATGCTCTTCTTTATCCTTGGAATATATCAGAATATCATCAATAAATACTATGACGAACTTGTCCAAATATGGCATGAAGATCTTGTTCATCAAATTCATGAATATTGCCGGTGCATTGGTCAAACCAAATGGTACTACCAGATACTCATGGTGTCCATATCTTGAGACAAATGTTGTCTTTGGAACATCTTCCAGTTTGATTTTTATTTGATGGTATCCATATCTTAAATCGATCTTTGAAAATACTCCAGCTCCTTTCACTTGATGAAACAGATCTTGAATTCTTGGTAAAGGATACTTATTCTTGATAGTAACGTTGTTTAGGTTTCTATAATCACCACACATCCGTCTTCCACCATCTCTCTTATCCACAAATATTACTGGTGTTCCCCATGGGGATACACTTTCCTGAATAAATCCTTTTCTAGCTAACTCATCAATTTTCTCTTTGAGTTCTTTCAACTCTTTGGGTCCCATATTATATGGTGCTTGAGCTGTTGGTGCTGTGCCAGGAATTAGGTCAATAGTAAACTCAATCTCCCGGTCTGGTGGCATTCCTGGTAGCTCTGCTGGAAAAACATATTGTAAATCATTAACTATAGGAATCTCTTCCAATTTCACCTCTTTCATTGAGTTCAACTGCAGATCCACCATGATATGACTGTGCTTATCTGCTTGGTAAAGTATCCTTGCTCCACTTGGAGTTTTGATTGAGACAGTTTTCTCCTCACAATTTATCTGAGCTCCATGTTCCATCATCCAATCCATCCCTAGCACTACTGCAATTCCCTTCAAAGGAATCACATAAAGGTCTGCGAAATATGTACAACCATGGATCGAGATAACCTGATCTTGTTTTATGTTGCGTATAATCACATTCCCTCCTGCCGTAACTACGGTAATAGGACTTTCTAACGTTGCCCTTCTAATCCCGAACTTATCACAAAATTCTTCAGAAATGAATGAAGTAGTTGCACCTGTATCAAGTAGAACTTTGCCGGGATTGGTAAGGATATTGAGCGTACCTATCACTGCATGCTCTGAATTATCCTCCTCCTCGAGGGTTGCACAGTTCATTTTCTCGGTAGGTCGGTTCCTCTTGACATTGTTGTTCTTGCCATTATTTCCTCCTTTATTGGGCTGTCCATTTCCTCCACTGGCTTGTCCTCCTCCCTTGGTAGGCCAACCTCCTGGTGGTTTGCTCGGACAATCGGGCTTGATATGCCCCTTCTGACCACAACCATAACAAATAACTATAGGCTTTTTGCATTTCCTCTGGAAATGCCCTGGAATTCCACAATTGTTAGAAATAACATTCCTTCTCGGATTGGATTGATTTCTACCAGTGCCCTTGTTATTGTTATTGTTATTGTTCCCATAATTCCTATTCCGAGGTTTGAACTCCAGGTTAGGTTTAGGTTTGCTTGCCTGAATCCTCTTGGTTTCCTTTTTGGCTCTCTTCCTCCTATCCTCTTGGACATTCTTATAATCATCTTCAAAAGTAATGGCTGCATCCAACAACTGCTGATAAGTTTGCTTATTGGCTAACCTTAGCTGCATCTTCACAAATGGATTTAATCCACGCAGGAAACGCTTCTTCTGCTTCTCTTCAGTGTTGACATCCTCCTCAGAATAGCGAGACAGTTGACTAAAGTCCCGGATGTACTTCATGACACTAGTATATCCTTGCTGAAGCTCCTCAAATTCTCTCTGCTTCAACTCCATAACACTTTCCGGAACATGGTATTCATGGAATCTCTGCTTGAACTCTTCCCAGGTAAACTCCCTTCCTGGTTGTTGCATGGCCAACTGATTTTCCCACCATGATGCTGCAGGTCCAGTCAGAGGATGAGTTGCATACCTCAATTTCTCCTCATCATTGCAACCTACAGTTTTCAGCTTCCTTTCAGTATCTGCTAGCCAATCTTCTGCATCCATTGATTCAGGAGCTGATGCAAAAGGTAACGGTCTTGCATTCTGGAAATCAGATAGACTCACTCCTCCACCTTTAGGTGCCCTCTGAATTTGTTTGGAATTGGTGGTGTTGCAGTGATCTCTAGTTCATTAGACTTTGATGAGTACAGGAGTATATTTTGTTACTTTCATCTGATGGTCAAATGGATATGAATTTCTACCATGTTAGATGGAAAATTGTAATCTATTTCGAATAGTTTGGCTTAGTTCTGGTGGTGACTAGGAGTAAAACTTGTATGGCCAATTGTCCTACTTGATTAAGCAATCTGATAGAACAGTTCACAGATGCTCTTGCCAAATATATGTCTGAAATTGTTTTAGCTAAATGCATCCACATGATTATGTAGTAAATAAGATGTATGTGAGGTATAAGAGTGGGCATTGAAGATTTAAGCATACTATAACTTATGCTTTTCGTTGAAATGCTTGCATGTATTTTAGGATGCATATGTTGCACACAAATATCTCTCAGATTATGTGTATGTGAGATGTGGTAGTATGTACACGTATGCAGTACTCTTTGGAAAAAATTTATGAGCATAGTAGATGTATATTTGATCAAGTTTATACACATATATGTTCTAGTGTTATTATACTTACTGCAATACCTATTTTTATTCTGTTTTGTGAGTTCTTGTTTATTTGAGATACTTCTTTATCTCTAAACTGCTGCTAGGGGATTTATTACTTGCTCTGGTACTGTTGACTAAGACAATTCAAGGATGTGATGTT
This sequence comes from Avena atlantica, assembly GCA_910589765.1. Lineage (NCBI taxonomy): Eukaryota > Viridiplantae > Streptophyta > Magnoliopsida > Poales > Poaceae > Avena > Avena atlantica. Next base: position 41,671,424 of record OU342736.1, on the reverse strand, counting down.
GCTGGTAGCATTGGTCATGGATTGCTATCCATCTAATATTAACAAGTGAGTGTATTTGTAGATGATTCCTAAAATGCTTGAGTAGGGAAATGATTTGAATTCATTTGGGGTGCCCTGTTTGTATTGTAACATGTCAAAATTCATTAGCAATGATTTATTAGATCCCTGAATGGTGGCTTCTGCTACCTGGAGGTTTTCGCTGTGGTGCCTCCTTTTGGAAGGTGCACAACAATCCTTCAGATGGCATGATCTGCTGCTATATGTTTGGTTGTACTAGATGGGACCATCCTTTCTATGATTAAATGATAGAAATATTTGGAAAGCATCCCTGTCTATGATGCTAAGGCTAAGACTTTCTTTTTAATAAGAACAGATTTTGTGCTTGTTCTCAAGGCCTGGACTATGATGCAAGAGTCTGAGGCACTAATTTGGATAAGAACGGATATTTATTTTTGGTGGTTTGTTATTCTCTAGGATGAGCTTTTCATAGCATCTCTATGCAAGACTGAGAGAAATCCATATTCTAATCCTCCTAGACAACTCTATTGGAAAGATAGCTGGGTTTGGATGGATTTATAGCATAGCCATTGTTTCACTTGAATCAGATGGTGCACGCTAATAAGAACATGTGCTATGGTTGCCCCTTTATACACTCTACGATGATCCTCTCATCCAGATGCATGTAGATCTGAGGGTTATTCCCTCCATCTCTATGTATTCCTAATAAATCTAATAAGAATAGATAATAAGGAATGATTTTGGTGGTCAACCAGTGGTTGCTAAGTTCTTGCTGCTGCTGGGCTGGTGTTGATCTTGATCAGCCACTGTTAATTTGGTGGCCTGCTTTCCTCCCTTCTTCTAATGTAGCTAATGTTGCTGCTCTTCTTGGCATCAAGACCTCCTCCTTATGCTCCTGATCATGTTCTTCTACTTTTGGAGCTAATATCTCCTTTATGAAAACTTATCTCCTCCTCACTCTTGGATGGCTTTACTGAGCAACCAGGGTTAGGGATATGATGTTGACCTAGAGGAGTGATCTGGTGTTGATGAGAAAGAACATGTGTTATTCTTGGTGATGAAATAGTGGTCTGGTGGTAGTTGTTGGAAAAGTATGGTGGCCATGGAATATTTAGCTTTCCTGCTACGGCTGTGCACTCTTATCTCTCTTTGAATCTTCCTTGTGCTGACAGCACATACACATGCATGTATGTGTATGCTGCTTACCTATAAGCTTGCACTGTTGTGGATCAGCACAAGTAGTTACAGTGCTTTTACTCCTTCCTTTCTACCTCCTCTAGTGAAACTTGCCCCTCTTACTGCCAATGATGTAGGACTGAGGCTACACATCTGATAAGAACAGATGCCCTATTTGATGAAACTTGCCCCTCATTCTAATTAAGATCTATGATGAACAGTGGCAGTGCACTTCACTGTACTTACTGAGAGCAGCTAAAACTAACCCCCTCACATCTTATATTTATTTTTCTTGTTTTCTTTTGCAGGTAGATAAGTTCTTTGAAGGGTTTGGGAATTAATAGATAGAAGAACTAGAGTAGGAAAATAAGTTTAGGTTTCTGTAATTTTTATTCTTTTGTCATTCATTTATTCATTTGTATAAGATAATGTAATATATATTTCCTTCTAATAAAGAATTCTTTTAGTTGTTTCATTTATGTAATTCCTTTTTCTATTTATTTGTTTCATAGTAATTTACTTTTATTATTTTATTTTAAAAGAACATTAATACAATATGTATTATTGTATTAATAAAGAACCCTTTATACTATTATTGTAATCATTTCATTTCAAATCTTTTTAGATTCCATTTTTTTATCAATTGAGTTATCAAATTTGAATTGTCTTCCCCTCAAACACAAAAGATACAAGAGAGGTCATGCCAAAATCCATCGCAGTTGTACTGATGTTTTTATAAGAACAGGAGAGATCTCGATCCCTCTATAGCCTCTTGTAGTTTTGCGCGAAAATTCCCCGGATTTCTTATGCATGAATGTAATGCACAACCCTGTGTCCTCTTTATTTCTAGGTGCTAATCCTGGGATGAGTACAGACTCTCCCCCTTAAAATAAACTTCGTCCTCGAAGTTCGTATACTCTCACATTTTAGAATAATGAATTTCCATTGTATTGATCACGACACTTCCCAATTCCATGATAATCTCAAATGGGAATAATTGTAATATCCCATATCCATACCTTTTCTTTGAATTCTCCTCCTACTTGGCAATGTCCAACTTGTTGTCTACAATGCACTAATGTTCCTCTTAATATATTCCCTTAGGGCTATGTCCTTTCTTGAAGATCCTTCAATTGGGGTCTCTGATTTAGTTCATTACCTGTATTAGGTATCCTAATACAACTCGTTTACTTGATTATCAAACTTCCTAATTATACTATATAAGTTCTTGGAAGTCTCACTAAAAACAGGATTTTTAACTCTATTAAACAATAACTATGGTCAAAAGACTAACTTTTGATTTGTGATGATATTGGTTTATACTGGCAGTCCTTCTAAAAATTGTATTTGAACACATTTAGTCCATACCCATTGGAATTTCCTTGTTCCTCTACACATGTCCAATTGGATGTGCTATATTACCTCTTCATAATCACTTAAGAATTGTTTCTTTTAGGATTAGTTTGTTAGAACTATTCTATTTTATTACTTCGAGATTTTACCTTATTAGGCTTTTAGACAATCTTTTGTTATTATCTTCAGTACTTTTATAAGAATAACTTCCTTTTAACCTTATGAAAATAAGGCTTGCTGTTGTTGTAGGTTAGTCCCTCTCCATCCTTTATTCAGAAAGTTAGATAATAATACCTTCATTTCTAAGGTTTACTCTCCCCATTAGGGTTTACTAATGGTCTTCAAAAGGTCTATATAGTATTTCTTAATTTTATAAATAGAATATTGGTCCCTATCCAGCTTATGCTCAGCCTAATTAGGGTCTGATGAAAGATTGTACGGTGTATCCACACATTTTTGGATCTCCGAAGTGAATCTTTCAGCATTATTTGTCTTACTTACGATGTGGACATTATCACTTTGATAGGTCAATTTTCGCGAAGAGTCTCGAAAGACGGTCGCTTTCAATTTTTATACGCCTTTGTGTCTTACTTAACTTAGGATAAATTTTATGCTCTTTATGCAACTTGTAAGAAGATCTGGTTAACTATGTCAACCAACATCGGCTGCGGGCAAGATACCAACTGTGGATCAAATACCAGCTGCGGATATTTACCAGCTGCAAACCATTCTAGGATGTATGTATTACCCTATGGTTTCTAGCATCCTTATGGCATTCTCTCTGAATTGTTAGAGCTTGAATACCATTTTGGTTTAAAAGCTACTTCTTTGTATTTATTCATGATACTTCCATGAACTTGCATAATTACTCCATTGACTTCTTAGCAAAATTACCTATTTTGATTGAACTTTAAGTTCATCACTTCTTGTTGCTGACTAATAATAATCTAAGCTTGATCCATCCTCCAAATTGAGTTGATAATCCTTACACTTGGCTTCATTCTTCATGTAAGTCTTCATTTTGGTCTTTGAACTTCGTCACTCCCTTACACGAATTCCCTTACTCTATCTAGGTCTATAACATCAAGTAGTGACTGGATGTTGCAACATGCCTTTGCACACCAAGTCAAACTTCATGTACAGATCTAGTCAATCAAGAAGATCCAAGAAAAACAAATAAATCCAAATGTGGTACATATAACACACAATATTCTGAGCCCAGAATATAGTATTTGAGTATAATATCTCTAGAATTCCGGCTTAGTTGTTTAGTATATGACACCTCCTCATATAGGTTTACATTCTGATACTTAGCACATAAAGTCAACTATTCTTTATCTCAATATTTACCCAAATTTCTCAAGTGCAACAGGATAATATTAAGCAAAGTGGTCTCAATTTGGTTTTGACTAACCTTTGGTTTCACCTTTGGAATGATTAACTATGTTCAACCTTTCTTTATTAGCCAACTATCCTCACATGATCTCTCCAAATGACTAATCAGATTCTATTTGTTAACTAAAACCAAAGATTATTAGAAAGTTTTAGCACCCATGACTTCTATCATAACTCTACTATGTAATTTTCATACCTCTACTACAAGATAAATCACTGAGTACTTGTCATACTTACTCCTACATCATGGTTTCGAAGCTAATCTCACCATGATCTGGTTATGTCTACCTATACATCATGATTTAGGGGTTGATCTAACCATGATGACTTTGTTTCTCATAACACTATAATTAAGTCTTATCATAATTTTACTTCATCACGTAGAATTCTCAAGTGAATCCCACATGATTACTGCTTATTACGTTAACATTTATCCTAGTAAGATTCATCTCGTTGTCTTTGGTTAACAACTAACAATAAAATTCCATTGTGCTACTTGAATTCTAGAGTTAGGCTACACAATTAAGACTACTTCCATATGATGTCTTACACTTTCTTACAGTATCTTGGTGGTTTATGTCTCCTTCGGAAGACACTAAATAGCACTAGACTGAGAAAGGATAAAATATTTACTCCTAAGAAAGAATGACTTAAGCATCTGACTTATGTATGACAAGGTTATCCTCAAGTGGATACTCATCACAAGTCATAAGAATATTTGGTTTAGATAAGGTTGCTCCTATAGTCACTATCCAACCTACAGATCTCCCTAAAATGGTTTTAATCCTAAGGTCAAAGAATATGCTCTGATACCAACTGCGGTGACCCAGCATACCACTGCATGATGTAGTACACTATAGTCCTTGACATAACACCAATGAAACACCGTTCACTAGTATTACATCCCTCAAAGTAGTACAACAGAAACACAACAGGTCCAAGACATGACTATAGGTTAAAACTCAACTCTTTACACAAGATCTAGAGAACACTCTAGGTTAAAGAGAGAGAAAGAAACTTCTTACAAAGAATAATCAGAAATAAACAACTCCAAAATTATAATACTATTAAGACTAATATCTTAACTAATGGTCTGGCATTGCTGCTATTGCAATACACTACAGAAATAGGTTCTATGGCTAGAGATTATATTCTTATCTAATCAACAACTTCGTCTTCACTTGAGCTGATGTATATGTTGACTTTCTTAACTTCATTGAAGAGCTTTATCTTTTGATGATGATTCTTGGAGCATGGCTTGATGTAGTCACCGTCTGTACTGGCTTTAGAATCTAGCAAGGGTTAAGAAGATACTTTGAGTACGAGCGTACTCAGCATGTCCACTAGTAAAGGAGTGTTTGATGCACTATATCTACAGCCACAGACCATAGGTCGTAGGCAATGCAGGTTTTCGTAAACATTTCTTCAAAGGTTTCTTTTATTCTGAAAAGCTATGTTCATCAGCCTTCACGGGTTTACCAGAACTTTCATGGAGTTCCTTTCCCGCCGCGTTCGTAGCTCCTTCCCGGAACAGGGAGTAACAAGTTACAGTTCTTACACTCTGTAGAGGTGCGTTACTTTACCCATGAGAGACCTTAGCCTTGTTTCACAACCAAGTCATGACCTTGTCCATACTTCTTTGGTATGGGGCCCAGTCTAAGATCCAAGCCAATCACTGCCCCCTTCGCGACCCCGCATGCCTCCTTGGTGTACACCATGCCCACATATTGAATTACGACAATGGTTTGTACAGACCGTTAGATGCCAGAACTATCATGGGACATTGAGGGTTCCCACCCATATGCTGCATATCCTCTACGAATTACCAATTAATATGCATGCTACGAGTGATAACAGCCACGACCTGCACATCCGGCTTCATGCGAGAGGAAGAAGACACAGCTGACTTCTCTATCCCATTCCAAATCTCATGGTTAACACGTGATATACGACGCAAGAATCACTGGCGACATTGGTTGTTAGGTCCTAGATAATATGTTCCTTTACCACCGGAACTTTTATAGTAGGTTATTACCTCATGGTAAATAACCTATAATGACATTATTATGAAGATAAGTTTTCGGATCTTTTTAAATGCAGGTGATGAAAACACTGGATTTGAAAAATACTTTACAGAAAATAATCAAGGGACATGAGCAAGTGTGAACTTGCCTTTTGTGATTGCAAGATTATGCACTCACGGTCTTCGAGACGACATAAGATCCAATATTTGAAATCTGCATCATTGGTCGGGTAAGGACTAATGTTTAAAGAAGCAATATGCTGTTGTGCATAAGTAATGCTATGCATTTTGTAAAACCCCCAAAGTGAAACCCCAATACTATAAGTGAAGTGAACTTAGGTGATTCTTTTAACAGTTGGTTTATCTTCAAGTTTTTACTTCACATGAAGTGCATCTATAGGGATTTTAAGTTTTGACTTACAAGATATAAAAGTAGAGTACAATAGTAATTTAAGATTTCGATTAGTTGCTATTTTGTGATTAGGATGGAAGTCTATGTATTGGATTATTAAGGTTTGAAAGAACTATCCTAGAGTTGTTGCTTGAAGTGGCAAAAAGAATAACATTTGAAGAAAATATTTCCTTTCTAAGGTTTAAACAACCGTCATTGTTAATAGAACATGATCAATGTATTTTGGTGTTTGATGTACTAGTTTGGATTTGAGATGCTTTATGTCTTAAGTTTAAATAGACCAAAGTTAACTATAAAAACATAAGGGATTTATTAGACATGATGTTTATAAGCTTTGAGACTGAAGTTAATTTTAAAAGGTTAAGTAAACTTAAGATGTAATATATTTTAATTATTCCCAAGTTTTAGATGTATGATAGGTATAACTAAGGTGTGGAATTATTCACTTTATATTTAATTGAATGATTGGATTAAATTTGTTTTGCTTATTAAGAAAAAATATGTATTTATTTAATGGAAGCATAATTAGATGATCTTAGTAATTTGTTAAAATTTGAAGTTATGTTAGTAATGGTGAAGATATAATGGTTATTCATCATATTGTATAAATGGGTGATACCCAATGTTTATTTAAAAGAATCCTTAATAAGATTTTTAAAAGAATATTTTAAAGTTAAAAGTTATACTTAAGTTTGATTATGAATTCAAGTTGTGGTTTGGAATTTGATATAAAGACACTAATTGCTCAAGTTTTTATAAGAATGGTGATTATTTCTTACTTAATAATTATTTTTAAAGAATTTCACAAAATAGGTATTAGTTAAGGATTTATTATTTAAAATATTAAATACTTTTCTAATAATATATTTAATATTTTTTTAGTGTAATATATTTATTCAAGACCTTAAAAATGAATTTTATTTATTTTTAAGTATTACCTTTATTTTTATAAAATTCATCAAAGAATTAAGTGTCTTTAAATATTTGCTTTATGTTTTATTTCTAAAAGTCTAAATAAGTATTTTTATGAAATAGTAAAGTTATTTTGATACACAAAAATGATTTTTATATATTTTTAGAGTTTTTGTTTTATTTTATAACATTTCATTTAAGATTTAATGGTGTTAATAATTATTTTACTTTATATTTATTTTAAAAGAATTAAAATTATATTTTTATTAGGTAGATATTATTTTTGTGGTTATTTTGATATATCATATGTATTTTTGGGATATTTCTATATTTTTCTAGGGTATAAATTATATTCAGTATTCATTTAGTAATTTCCTTATTTATTTATTTTTAAATTTAGGGTCAGTTGGGTGTTGGGATTGGGCCGGTCCAGCCCAGTCCGATCTGGTCCAACGCAACCCTACCTCGACCCCACCCTCCCCTCACGCGTCAACCACACTCATACTCAACCCCCGCATGCACGTCTCGCCCCCCAGGTCGCTAGCGATGCCGCTAGCGCCGCCACCTGCCTCACTGACCATCGCCGGCGTCCCCCGGTGGCGCCATGCCTCTCTATCTCTCCTCCCTCGATTCTCCTCCGATGTGGTGCCTAGAACCCTTGCGCGCTCAGCCCGGGAGAAACCCTAGCTTCTACTGCTTGTGCTCACAACTCGCCCCCCAATCCCGCTTCTCCGGCTAGTTGGCATCGGGGACGGCGTGGCCTAGCTCGTTTTACCGCTCCTGCCTATGCTTCCAGTTCGAGGTCCGCTTCCTATGGCGATGTGGTACTGTAGTTGCCACTGCGGCCGACCCCTATCCCTGATGCGGGAGGGATGGCATCCAGGGATGAAACCCCGGCGCCCTTCGTTGCTTCGCCGTGCTTCTTCATGATCTTCCTGTGGTGGTGGGGGAGGTGATGTGGCATTATTTCTTCTCTGACACCGGCGGGAGGGAAAATTTCTACAACCCCGGCATCGGCCTTCTTGTCAACTACAATAACCATGTCATTAGACAGGTATTGTTTCTGTGACCGGCCTTCGAGCTAATGGATTGTTTTAGGCTTAAGGTTATAGCGGTTGGTTGGATTTCCTTGACATGTACTAGGCTATGATGCCAGTCGAATGTGTATTCAGGTGATTGGTGAATTTGTTTGGAATTGGAGGTGTTGAAGTGATCTCTAGTTCATCAGACTTTGATGAGTACAGGAGTATATTTTGTTACTTTCATCTGATGGTCAAATGGATATGAATTGCTACCATGTTAGATGGAAAATTGTAATCTATTTCGAATAGTTTGGCTTAGTTCTGGTGGTGACTAGGAGTAAAACTTGTATGGCCAATTGTCCTACTTGGTTAAGCACTCTGATAGAACAGTTCACAGATGCTCTTGCCAAAGATATGTCTGAAATTGTTTTACCTAAATGCATCCACATGATTATGTAGTAAATAAGATGTATGTGTTTTTGTTGAAATGCTTGCATGTATTTTAGGATGCATATGTTGCACACAATTATCTCTCAGATTATGTGTATGTGATGTGTGGTAGTATGTACACATATGCAGTACTCTTTGGAAAAACTTTATGAGCATAGTAGATGTATATTTGATCAAGTTTATACACATATATGTTCTAGTGTTAGTATACTTACTGCAATACCTATTTTTATTCTGTTTTGTCAGTTCTTGTTTATTTGAGATACTTCGTTATCTCCAAACTGCTGCTAGGGGATTTATTACTTGCTCTGGTACTGTTCACTAAGAAAATTCCAGGATGTGATGTTGCTGGTAGAATTGGTCATGGATTGCGATCCATCTAATGTTAACAAGTGAGTGTATTTGTAGATGATTCCTAAAATTATTTAGTAGGGAAATGATTTGAATTCATTTGGGGTGCCCTGTTTGTATTGTAACATGACAAAATTCATGAGCAATGATTTATTAGATCCCTGAATGGTGGCTTCTGCTACCTGGAGGTTTTTGCTGTGGTGCCTCCTTTTGGAAGGTGCACAACAATCCTTCAGATAACATGATCTGCTGCTATCTGTTTGGATGTACTAGATGGGACCATCCTTTCTATGATTAAATGATGGAAATATTTGGAAAGCATCCCTGTCTATGATGCTAAGGCTGAGACTTTCTTTTTAATAAGAACAAATTTTGTGCTTGATCTCAAGGCATGGCCTATGATGCAAGAGTCTGAGGCACTAATTTGAATAAGAACAGATATTTATTTTCAGTGGTTTGTTATTCTCTAGGATGAGCTTTGCATTGCATCTCTATGCAAGACTGAGAGAAATCCATATTCTAATCCTCCTAGACAGCTCTATTGGAAAGATAGCTGGGTTTGGATGGATTTGTAACATAGCCATTGTTTCACTTGAATCTGATGGTGCACGCTAATAAGAACATGTGTTATGGTTGCCCCTTTATACACTCTACGATGATCCTCTCATCCAGATGCATGTAGATCTGAGGGTTATTCCCTCCATCTCTATGTATTCCTAATAAATCTAATAAGAACAGATACTAAGGAATGATTTTGGTGGTCAACCTGTGGTTGCTGAGTTCTTGCTGCTGCTGGGCTGGTGTTGATCTTGATCAGCCACTGTTAATTTGGTGGCCTGCTTTCCTCCCTTCTTCTGATGTAGCTAATGTTGCTGCTCTTCTTGGCACCAAGACCTCCTCCTTATGCTCATGATCATGTTCTTCTACTTTTGGAGCTGATATCTCCTTTATGAAAACTTATCTCCTCCTCACTCTTGGATGGCTTTAGTGAACAAACAGGGTTAGGGATATGATGTTGACCTAGAGGAGTGATCTGGTGTTGATGAGAAAGAACAGGTGTTGTTCTTGGTCATGAAATAGTGGTCTGGGGGTAGTTGTTGGAAAAGTATGGTGGCCATGGGATATTTAACTTTCCTGCTACGGCTGTGCACTCTTATCTCTCTTTGAATCTTCCTTGTGCTGACAGCACATACACATGCAGGTATGTGTATGCTTCTTACCTATAAGCTTGCACTGTTGTGGATCAGCACAAGTAGTTACAGTGCTTTTACTCCTTCCTTTCTACCTCCTCTGGTGAAACTTGACCCTCTTACTACCAATGATGTAGGACTGAGGCTACACATCTGATAAGAACAGATGCCCTGTTTTATGAAACTTTCCCCTCATTCTAATTAAGATCTATGATGAACAGTGGCAGTGCACTTCACTGTACTTACTGAGAGCAGCTAAAACTAAACCCCTCTCACATCTTATATTTATTTTTCTTGTTTTCTTTTGTAGGTACATAAGTTCTTTGAAGGGTTTGGGAATTAATAGATAGAATAACTAGAGTAGGAAAATAAGTTTAGGTTTCTGTAATTTTTATTATTTTGTCATTCATTTATTCATTTGTATAAGATAATGTACTATATATTTCCTTGTAATAGAGAATTCTTTTAGTTGTTTCATTTATGTAATTCCTTTTTCTATTTATTTGTTTCATAGTAATTTAATTTTATTATTTTATTGTAAAAGAACAATAATACAATATGTATTATTGTATTAATAAAGAACCCTTTATACTATTATTTTAATCATTTCATTTGAAATTCTTTTTAGATTCAATTTTTTTATCAATTGAGTAATCAAATTTGAATTGTCTTCCCCTCAAACACAAAAGATACAAGAGAGGTCATGCCGAAATCCATCGCAGTTGTACTGATGTTTTTATAAGAACAAGAGATATCTCGATCCCTCTATAGCCTCTTGTAGTTTTGCGCAAAAATTCCCCGGATTTTCTTATGCATGAATGCAATGCACAACCCTGTGTCCTCTTTATTTCTAGGTGCTAATCCTGGGATGTTACATAATCCAACTTATTTACTTGATCAACGAACTTCCTTATTATATTATATAGGGTCTAGGAAGTCTCACTAAAACAAGTTTTAAATTCTGTTAGACAATAGTTGAGGCTAAAAGACTAATCTTTGATTTGTCATTGTATGAGTTGTACTGGTAATTCTTCCAAATATTGGTTTTGAACACATTTAGTCCATACCCATTGGAATTTCTTGTTCCTCTATACTTGTCCAATTGGATGTTCTTTGTTCCCTCTTAAGTTTCATTTAAGAGTTGTTTTTATTAGAATGGGTCTATTGGAATTAGTTTATTCTACCATCTTTAAGCTTTTACCTTATCAGGATTTTAGACAATATTTTTTTATTACCTATAGTACTTCTTTAACTTCCATTGATTAACTACCTTAAGGTTTGAGTACTACTACCTTGAAGTACACTCCGATCTTTCATCCACACATACTTCTGAAAGTACTCTTATGATGATTTTCTTTTAAGCTTATGAAAATAAGGCTTAATGTTGGCAGAGGTTAGTCTTTCTTATCCAACCTTTATTTGTAAAGTCAGATAATGATACTTTCATTTCTAATGTTTACTCTCCCCCTTAGGGTTTACTAATGGTCTTCAAACTATCTATATAGTATTTATTGGCTTTATAATTAGAATATTGTTCTCTATCCAGCTTATATTCTACCTAGTTAGGGTATTATGAAAGATTCTACGGTGTATACACACTATTGTGGATCTCCGAAGTGAATCTTTCAGCATTATTGGTCTAACTTACTATTTGGACATTTTCGCTTAGTCTGACTTCGCGAAGTGCCTCAAAAGACGATTGCTTTAATTTTATACTCATTTATGTCTTAATTAACTTTAGGCCAAGTTTTATGCTCTTTATGCAACCATTAAGATGATCTAGTTAACAATGTCAACCAACACCAGTTGCAGACAAGATACCAACTGTGGATCAAATACCAACTACTGACAAGATACCAACTGTGGATCATCCTAGGTTGTAGGTATTACCCTACGGTTTCCAACATCCTTATGGCATTATCTCTGAATTGTCAAAGCTTGAATACCATTTTGGTTCCAAGGCTTCTTCTTTGTACTTATGCATGATACTACCATGAACTAGTACAATTACTCCATTAACTTCTTAGCAACATCACTTACTTTGGTTGAACCTTAATTTCATTACTTCTTGTTGCTCCAAGTATTTTCTACACTAGACTTCCTTCTTATATCTGGTCAAGAATAACCTGAGCTTATCCTTCAAACTGTATTGATACTCCTTATACTTTGCTTTACCTTTCATGTAGGTCTTCATCTTGGTCTTTGGAAAACGTCACTCCCTTACACGAATTGCCTTTTCTATCTAGGTCTATAACATTAAGTAGTAACTGGATGTTGCAACATGCACTTGCACACCAAGTGAAACTTCATGTACAGATCTAGTCAATCAAGAAGATCCAAAAAAATCAATTAATCCAAATGTGGTACATATAACACACAATATTCTAATCCCAGAATATAGTAGTTGAGAGTATAATATCTCTAGAATTCAGGCTTAGTTGTGTAGTATATGACACCTCCTCATATAGGTTTACATCGTGATACTTAGCACTTAAATGGTTTAACTATTCTTTGTCTCGATATTTACCCAAATTGCTCAATTGCAATAGGATAATCTTAAACAAAGTGGTCTCAATTGGGTTTTGAATAACCTTTAGTCTCCCTTTTGGAATGGCTAGTATAACCAACCTATCATTATTTGGTAATCTAACCTAACATGATCTCTCGAAAAGACTAACAATATTCTATGTACTACTTTAAACCAAAGATTATTTGAATTTTCTAGTACTTGTGACTTCTATCATAGTTCTACCATGTTATTTTCTTACTTCTACCTCTAATTACTTGTCATATTTACACCTATATCATGGTTTCGGAGCTAATCTCAACATGATCTTGTTATGTTTTACCTATTTACATGATTCAAGAGCTAATCTAACCATGATAACTTTACTTCTCATTGTACTATCGTTGATTCTTATCATAATTTCACTTCATCACGTAGAATTCTCAAGTGAATCCCACATGATTACTACTCATTACATCAACATTTATCCTAATGATATTCATCATGTTGTCTTTGGTTATCAACTAACAATAAGATTCCACTATGCTACTTCAGTTCTAAAACTAGGCTACACCATTACGACTACTTCAATTGATGTCTTACACTTGATCCTAATCCACTGTGACTGATTGTCTTTCCTACAGTATCTTGGTGGGTTATGTCTCCTTCGGAAGACACTAAATAGCGCTTTACTGAGAAAGGTTAAAATAATTACTCCTAAGAATTATGACTTAAGCATTTTGTGGCAAGGTTTATCCTCAAGTGGATACTCATCACCAGTCATAAGATCATTTGGTTTAGATAAGATGGCTCCTATAATCACTATCCAACCTACAGATCTTCCTAAAAGAGTTTTAATCCTAAGGTCAAAGCATATGCTCTGATACCAACTGCGGTGACCCAGCATACCACTGCATGATCTAGTACACTATAGTCGTTGACATAACACCAATGAAACACCGTTCACTAGTATTACATCCCTCAGAGTGGCACAACAGAAACACAGCAGGTCCAAGACATGACTATAGGTTACAACTCAACTCTTTACACAAGATCCAGAGAAACCCTCTAGGTTAAAGACAGAGAAAGAAACTTCTTACAAAGAAGAATCAGAAATAAACAACTCAAAAGCTATCATACTATTAAGACTAGTGTCTTAACTAATGGTCTGGCATTGCTCCTATTATAATACACTATAGAAACATGTTCTATGGCTAGAGATTATATTCCTATCTAATCAATAAATTCGTCTTCACCTGAGTTGATGTATATGTTGACTCTCTTGACTTCATTGAAGAGCTTTAGCTTTTGATGATGATTCATGGAGCATAACTTGATGTAGACCTCGTCTATACTGGGTTTAGAACCTAGCAAGGGTTAAGAAGATACGTTGAGTACGAGCGTACTCAGCAAGTTCACTAGAAAAAAAGTGTTTGGTGCACTATATCTACAGCCACAGACCATAGGTCGTAGGCAATACAAGTTTTCGTAAACATTTCTTCAAAGGTTGCTTTTATTCTGAAAAACTATGCCCGTCAGCCTTCGCGGGTTTACCAGAACTTTCATGGAGTTACTTTCCCGCCACGTTTGCATCTCCTTTCTAGAACAGGGAGTAACAATTTATAGTTCTTACACTCTGTAGAGGTGCGTTACTTTACCCATGAGAGATCTTAGCTTTGTTGCACATACGAATTGCATTCTCGTCCACACTTCCTTGGTGTGGGGCCCATACTAAGATCCAAGCCAATCACTACCCTCTCCGCGACCTCATATGTCTGCACGATCCTTCGGGGATGGCTCACCTCCGTTAGTCCCTTTCGGGAAGGCTATAACCATGATGAGTTCCTGAAGACTCTATGACCTGGTGCTGCCCTCGCAAGTTCCATATTAAAGGGTCCATCAACTAAGCACCATCCATAGATAATCTAGACACCAAAAGTGTGGGGCATAAGGGTGCCCACCCATATGTTGGATCCGCACAAGGAATCACAACGTCACGTTAAGGTCGTCTTGCCTCCATACGAGAGGAAAAGGATACAGCTGACTTCTCCGTCCCATTCCAAATCTCATGGTTAACGCGTAATATAAGACGCAAGAATCACTGGAGACATTGGTTGTTAAGTCCTAAATAATATGTTCCTTTACCACCGGAACTTTCATAGTAGGTTATTACCTCATGGTAAATAACCTATAATCATATTGTTATGAAAATAGGGTTTTCTGACCTTTTTAAAATGCAGGTGATGACAACACTGGATTTGCAAAATACTTTACAGAAAATAATCAAAGGACATGAGCAAGTGTGAACTTGCCTTTTTTGATTGCAAGATTATGCACTCACGGTCTTCGAGACAATATAAAATATCCAATATCTGAAATAAGCATCATTGGTCCGGTAAGACTAATGTTTAAATATGCAAGATGCTATTATGCATAGTAATGTAATGCAATTTGATAAACTCGAATCCCGGGGATAACAGTGATCTAAGGTTTGGAAACTGTAATGGTTACTTTAGAATGTGTTGTCCTTTTAGATAAGTTTCACACATGTGTTTCTTATTAAGGCTTGTGAGTGTGTGTAAAACAACATGTATTTAGAATATCATACAACAATGAGATACACACAAATGTGAAATGCTACACAAGATTGCTTTTACTAGAATTGTTTATCTTCAGACTTTTACTTTACAAGTAATGGCATTTACAAGGAACTTAAGTATTAACAATATTATTATACAAGTAAAGTATAAAGTAATGTGATTGTGATTAGTTGTCATCTGTTTTCTGAAGTGGTAAAAATAATAACATTTGACGAAAAAATTTCCTTACTAAGGTTTAAACAATCTTTGTGGTTAATTAAATGTGATTGATGTTGTTTGTGTTTGAATAGTTTAGACTTGAGATGCTTTATAACTTAATTATAACATACCAAAGTTAACTATAAAACACATAACAAAGTCTTTTGCATAGTATTAAAGTATTATAGAATAAAGTTAACTTTAAAGACATAGATGGGCTTAAGGCATATTACCTATGTTATTTGTACCATGTGTACTTTATAATGTTTCTCTAAGGACACTTTAAGAATGGTAACACTTCTATTTGAATAGTGGTATCCTAATTACTTAGTGGAATTGTAGAGGTCCCAACCTTTAATACACTGGTAGAAAACGCCCCATGCGTCCCGGTTGGTAAGGGCCATTAGTCCCGGTTGCCCAACCGGGACGGGGGCATCGGGACTAAAGCTCCAACCATTAGTCCCGGTTGCCCCACCAACCGGGACAAATGGGGGCACACGTGGCGGCATCAGAGCGCGAGGGGGTGGAGCATTAGTCCCGGTTCGTAACACGAACCGGGACTAATAACCTGCTGCCGCGGCAGAGATTTGGCCCATTTCTCTGCCGCGGCAGAGAATTCATTTTGGCACATTTTGTTGCCGCGGCAGCATTTTCGCCACTTTTTGTGCCGCGGCAGAGAATTCATTTAGGTTGTTTTATTGTTTATTTAGTGTTTTGCACTTATCAATGAAGGAACCTTATATTACACAAGATCATCATGACAACATTTTACAATCCCTTGAAAGTTGCTATTTTTACAATCCCTATTGTCTATACACAGCCGAATAGTATTCTCCTTTTGGGTCTAGGACTTCTGCATCCAAGAATCCCGCCAATTCCTCCTGTATTGCTCGTATGCGATCCTTTGGCAGAAGACCGTCCCGTAGACGTTCGATCTGATTTAAAAAAGGAGTCAGCCTATATGAATATGAAACTAAACACAATTTGATTGTAATTAAAAACTATAGAAATTGTTTACATACGTGGAGTTGCTCTAAATTTCTGCCCTTCTCATCGCACGTCTGCCGGATGAACTCGCATACATAGTATCCACATAGATTGTTACCTGGTCCCTGCGTCAGGCACTTTACGACAACAGAGTTCAATCAAAATAATAATCAAGCATGATAATAACTGTATCAAAACTAGAATCAAAGAGATGCGCGGATATAGATAGTGGTGCTTACATCTAGTGGTTGAAATGTAAGCTCCTCTTTCCAAACACCCCTAGCCTTCTTGGTGAACCGTTTCCAAGCGCTGCCCGGCGTAGAAAACGAATAAAATAAGTTATTAAGTACTTGATATCATAAAATTCACGAACGTTGCCGATATAGTGTCGTAATGATTAGAATTACCGCTGGAGAAGTATCTGCATGTCCTTCCACGTCTCAAGGGGTTTATGTTTCGAGTCCATGACTAGTACACGCCCTTTGTCAAGTTGAATGATTAACAGAATATAGTGGTACCTGCGAATGCAGAACTTATCAATTATATACTTAACATCGAGTAAGCGAAATAGAAAGTGTATACAAGACAATAACACTCACTGGAAGTTGTAAGGAAATAGTATTTCCCTTTTGGTTTCTTGAAACCTTAACGCGTGTACTATATTATCCTCCGTATCCTGGGGGCTTATTTTGAGATTAGCTTCATGAACCCAATATGGGTCAATGAAGCCAATGTCATAGATTTGTCCTCTGCTGCATTCGAGAATCTTCATTCTGCATATTAAAGTATGATTATATACATGCAATAAACAAAATAATATATATGGAGACTAAATTAATTACAGAATTAGTACTTACAGACAATAGGCACTCATGATCGATTTGTCCAAGGCGTCTTGATTGAATAATTGAAATAGTTCATAAAATTCAATGGATATCATGTCATCCTTATCTTTCCCATGATGCTTTTTTGTAACCCTCAGCACTATCCAGTTAGCCCCGGCACTTGTGGCATGCATGTACCAGTTATGCAATCTTCGCATTTTTGTTGAAAGATTGTTTACCTCCTCAGGTTTGACGAGAGGTTTTCCGTACTGGTATTGGTATGCTACTTCACTCACGGGGAAGAACTCTAACTGGGATAAGTACTGGGCAATACTCATACCTTGAGCAGCGGCAGCTTCTCCGTATTGTGCAACTACCTCTGGATCATACTGCTCTTCGGCCCCATATTTGCTCGACCCCACATTGGTTTGAGAAATCACCTTGAGAGGGGCGCAAGTCTGTTTTGCTTGTTCTCCGAGCTGGGCAACAGATTTCCCGCTTGCATCAGTACTGCTCTTCGAGGCTTTTTGTGCCGCATGTGACTTGAGAATAGAACGCTCATAGTCTGATGACAGCTTTGGCTCGGGTTGATGAAGAGTCTTTAGCATTTTCAACACTTTGGCTTTTTCTTCTCTGGTGCTGGGGAACTCTGGCTCTTTCGGCCGCCTCAGCTTAGCGAAAAACGCTGTCGTTTCCGCATCAACGATCGTCGCAGTCTCCTCTTCAGTACAGTCATAAGCTCTCTTGGGAGGAACAGTTGGTACTTTTGGAAGAGGCTCTTGTTTACGTTTCGGCGATCGCTTACGACGCACAGTAGCGGTACGCTTACGCTTTTTATCCTGAGGCGCCGGCGATGGCTCCCGCGGCGATGGCTGCACCGGAGACGGGTGAGGCGACGGAGCCGGGTGAGGCGACGAAGACGGCTGCCGCGGCGGCGACGACCTCGCTGGAGACGGGTGAGGCGGCGGCGAAGATGGCCTTGGCGTGTGATTTCGAAGCAGGATACAATCCTTCGGCCATAGAATGGTGACGTTTTTTGCGTCACCCAGCACAGTCACATCCCCTTCACCAGCAGGGTAGTGAAGATCCAAAACCTCAAAGGTGGGCATGATTTCATCCACGCCGACAACAGCGTAGCCCTCTGGAACCGGACGACTGTGGTAAGTTGGTGTGGGTCCAATTGGTAAGGCATAGCCGACCGCCACCTTCATTGATATGTTCACAACTTTGACATGTAGCTCGCAGTGTGTCATCTCTGTGATATCATCCACTGGGTAGCCAACAGGAGCCATCGTCGGTGCATCATCGACATCGCCATTGTCATCACCCGGGACCTCGGTGGAAGCCACACTGCTTTTTCGATTATTCGATAGGCCGGTAGCATCAAATGCAGTGTGCTGCTGAGATGGGCCGGTAGTACTTTGCTCTTTAAGTGAGTTAATTTCATCTTGTTGTTGCTTTAATCGTTCTTCAATTAAACGCATTCGCTCTTTCTGACTTTCTGCTTCAACTGTCGCCCTGTCCTTACTCCTCTGACGGCTTCTATCAGGATATTTCTTCCTCTCTTCGGGAAACCCAGTCCTCCATGATTGGGAGCCTATTGTGCCTCGTGTTCGTCCATCATGTTCCTTATTTCCAAGGGCGAGTGTGAGCTCATCATTCTCT
Organism: Avena atlantica; assembly: GCA_910589765.1. NCBI lineage: Eukaryota > Viridiplantae > Streptophyta > Magnoliopsida > Poales > Poaceae > Avena > Avena atlantica. The sequence continues at coordinate 41,652,342 of OU342736.1, read as the reverse complement.
CTATCGGGAATGAAGTCCCCATCTTTAACAGCCTTTACTGCTTTTCTCATCCTCTCGATTGGCAAGGGGTCTTCTTTATGTCGTATGTTATATATACACCTCCCTTCCGAGTTCAACGTGCCCCCATGCCCGTAAAACTAATTCCTTGCACGTTCTACCCAATCGTCTGTCTCTGGGGTGATATTTTTATCACGCAGTTCCTGCTCAAGTTTCTCCCACTTAGGAATGCCAACCTTGTAGCCACCTTGCCCCATAGTATGGTGATACTTCTTCTTAGCAGCATTCACCTTATTCGTTTCAGACATTTTCTTAGCTTTTTCTGATTTCTTGTATTCCACAAACTCATCCCAGAATGGTTTTATCTTCTCAAACTGAATATTCTTGAAATCGGGAGTCTTCTTTTTCACGACATAGTCAAGGTGCAATCTTTTCTTCCAGTTGGTGAAACACTGGGCCATCTTCTTCAAAGCCCACTCCCTGACCTTAGCCTCCATGGCTCTCCCATGTTGTAAGGCGTCCTCAACTGGATACTCCGCATTTGGATCCAGCTCTATCTTCGGTAGTTTGAAATTAACCATGAGCCTCTTCCACAGTAAATCTTTGGCGTGGTTAGGGACAAATAAACATGTTCCCTCTTCATCCGCTTTAGCAGGCCTATTCCAATTTCTAATGGTGATCGGGATTAAGTCCCTAACGATTACTCCGCATTGTGCCACAAATTTGGTTGCGACAACTTCGGGAGCTGTCGGTCTGCCGTCTTCAGCGACATCTTCGATCCTAAACCTCTCATGGTCTTGCAACTTTTTGGTTGGGCCTCGTCTGCTCTTTTCAGTAGATTCCTTCGATCCGGAGGGCTAAAATAAGAAAGATCGTCGTTACTATTTCTATATAGATAGCAGATGATTAATTAATGAATTGATTTATATTACATGCACCTCGCCGGAGCGGTCGTCTTCTCGGTTACACAAGGCATCGCCTTCTCCCTCGCGGAAGGCAACACCTTCAACCTCAAACAAGTTGTCTACTCCGGTAAAAAGAGGATCACCCTCACCGGAGTTGTTCAGAAACGTTGATACGTCTAAATTATCTTCCCCACGGATCACACCTTGGATCAACTCTTCCTTTTCTTCGTCTCTGACGTGTGGGTCCATATTTTCTGCATAGGTGGAAAAACGAATAAGTCAAAGCGGCTAAAGGAGAAAGTTACGAATAAGTCAAAGCGGCTAACGAATATTTTCCGGATCGAAGGTGAAACCCTAATATATACATACACAATAATAAAAATGAAGAGAAACCCTAAACCCTAAGGCTATGAGAGGGGAACATGAGTATAAGGCTACAAAAGGTCTTCGATCTATCTATGGTCTTGATCTCGGTCTTCAATCTCAATCTCGATATCGTATTCTACCGAGAAGAACCAAATCACCGGAAAGAAAGGGAAACAATCAACACATGGCATCGATGCAATTCTCAAGCAATGATGATGATACGACAAGTTAATGTGCATTGGAATGTAACCCTAAAGCATTCTCGACAAGTTAATCGGGGTTCCGAGGGGCGCAAACCCTAACTCAAGGAACTCCGGAATCACCTGTTAGGGTTCCGAGGGCGCGGGCAGAGGCAGAGAAGTGAGTGGGGAAGGGAAGAAGAAGAGGAGGCACGGTTATAACTAAAGGGCCTTTAGTCCCGGTTCGTGACATCCCCTTTTCCCGAGCCGCCGACCGCCGTCTAAGACTAGGACTAGTCGGGAAAAAAATATTATAGTATTTGCCACGTCCACAATCTGAACACCACAATTCGATTGCACAACATACCCAACGTGATGCACATGAAGAACTTTGCGTAAGCCATCTATATTAATAGCAAAAAATACCAAAGAATCCATTATCAAATGCATTATCCAACAAATTGTGACAAATTACATAATTATTAGAATAACTATTAGACATAATTACGACAAGCAAACTAGCAAAATTCTTTCAACACAACAATATCACTCACATATATTGCAAATTCTTTCAACACAACAATATCAATCTACATTACAAACACCAATCAATCTACATTACAAACACCAATCAACCTAATACTACAAATTTGCGGAAATTTGGGGGAGAGTGAGAGCGGGAAGGGCGCGCGGGCCGGGAGACATACCCGAGGAAGGGGACAGGGGAGAGGCCGGAGGAGGTGCGGCCAGAGGAGAGGAGGTGTGGCCGGAGGAGCGGAGGCCGGAGGAGGTGCGGCCGGAGGAGAGGAGGTGTGGCCGGAGGAGCGGAGGCCGGAGGAGGTGCGGCCGGAGGAGGTGCGGCCGGAGGAGGCGGGAGGAGGAGGAGCCGCTACGGAGCGCGCGGCGGTGGCGGCCGGAGGAGGAGCCGCTACGGGGAGAGCGCGGCGGTGGCGGCCGGAGGCGGAGGCGTTGACGACGACAGAGGGCGCGGGCAGCCTGGCGGCGTGGTCAATGAAACAGAGAAGCAGAGAAGAGAAGAAGAGAAGTTATAAAGGGGAGGGAGTATACGTCCCGGTTGGTGGCTCCAACCGGGACTAAAAGGGCATACGTCCCGGTTGGAGCCACCAACCGGGACCTATAGTCCAATTTTCAGCAGGTGAAGGGGCGCGCGCGCAGGGGACTCTTCCGTCCCGGTTGGTGGCTCCAACCGGGACGTATTCCCCTGTTTTCAAATTTTTTCAGTTATTTTCTCTCTTTTCCCGCCTTTTTTTTTATTTTGGGGTTTAAATTTGTAATGTTTTTTAAATGATAATTAATTTGGAATTTAGAAAAACTTTAAACATAAAAAGTGTTTGGATTTGAATAAATAATTCGAAACCATTTTCTGTTTTGAAAAATAATTAATGTAACCATTTAAAATATGAACCATTTACAATTAAAAATGAATTAACTTATATTTTTTTAATATCAATTTGGAATTTAGAAAAACTTTAAATATAAGAAGTGTATGAATTTGAATAAATAATTCAAAAACATATTCTATTTTTAAAAAATAATTAATGTAACCTTTTAAAATGAATTAACTTATATTTTTGAATATTAATTTGGAATTTAGAAAAACTTTAAATATAAGAAGTGTATGGATTTGAATAAATAATTCAAAAACATATTCTATTTTTAAAAAATAATTAATGTAACCTTCTAAAATGAATAAACTTATATTTTTGAATATTAATTTGGAATTTAGAAAAAATTTAAACATAAAAAGTGTTTGGATTTAAATAAATAATTCAAAAACATTTTCTGTTTTAAAAAATAATTAATGTAACCATTTAAAATATGAACCATTTACAATTAAAAATGAATTAACTAATATTTTTTTAATATCAATTTGGAATTTAGAAAAACTTTAAACATAAGAAGTGTTTGGATTTTGAATAGGACGGTAGCATTCTGAAACGGCATTTTGGTGGTTACTTCACAAAACGACCCGTTTTTTGCGCTCGGAAAATGGAAAAGGGATTTTCCGTGCGACAAAAAGGAAAACTTCCTCCTGCAACATTGTTCTACATACCAATGTCCACACACATGCATAATATGGGCACAACATCACAACCTATGCCGTGATTCAGCACATAACATCGGTCATTTGGACCGAAAGCCATGAAACCTCGAACATGATAGGTCATTTTGTGAAGGTTTTTTCGAAACATGATCAATATACCAAGTCTGGTATTTTTCCTTTCAACTATGTAACATAATATGACACCACGCGAAGGATTTTCATTGTTCGGGTTTTTTTTGAATTTATTATGCCCGTTTTGAATTATCTGAATTTCTAACTATGGTCGAACCGGTGTGCATGAAGATAGGGGACGGGCATCGTTAGAACTTGCATTGGATCTCTGAAGAAACCACATATTGCGAGTCTAAAAATGATTTTTTCAAAAAATCACGGGCGATAGATCATGTACCTGTAGTACAAACCGGACCCACTTCCTGCCGATTCGGCAGACATTTGTCCTTTTTACCCGGGATGGACGAAAAGGTTTGAGATGTACCAGTTGGGATATAGTCCATGTAAGGTGGTCTAGTATTTTAGGAAAATAGGACGGTAGCATTCTGAAACGGCATTTTGGTGGTTACTTCACAAAACGACCCGTTTTTTGCGCTCGGAAAATGGAAAAGGGATTTTCCGTGCGACAAAAAGGAAAACTTCCTCCTACAACATTGTTCTACATACCAATGTCCACACACATGCATAATATGGGCACAACATCACAAACTATGCCGTGATTCAGCACATAACATCGGTCATTTGGACCGAAAGCCATGAAACCTCGAACATGATAGGTCATTTTGTGAAGGTTTTTTCGAAACATGATCAATATACCAAGTCTGGTATTTTCCTTTCAACTATGTAACATAATATGACACCACGCGAAGGATTTTCATTGTTCGGGTTTTTTTTGAATTTATTATGCCCGTTTTGAATTATCTGAATTTCTAACTATGGTCGAACCGGTGTGCATGAAGATAGGGGACGGGCATCGTTAGAACTTGCATTGGATCTCTGAAGAAACCACATATTGCGAGTCTAAAAATGATTTTTTCAAAAAATCACGGGCGATAGATCATGTACCTGTAGTACAAACCGGACCCACTTCCTGCCGATTCGGCAGACATTTGTCCTTTTTACCCGGGATGGACGAAAAGGTTTGAGATGTACCGGTTGGGATATAGTCCATGTAAGGTGGTCTAGTATTTTAGGAAAATAGGACGGTAGCATTCTGAAACGGCATTTTGGTGGTTACTTCACAAAACGACCCGTTTTTTGCGCTCGGAAAATGGAAAAGGGATTTTCCGTGCGACAAAAAGGAAAACTTCCTCCTGCAACATTGTTCTACATACCAATGTCCACACACATGCATAATATGGGCACAACATCACAAACTATGCCGTGATTCAGCACATAACATCGGTCATTTGGACCGAAAGCCATGAAACCTCGAACATGATAGGTCATTTTGTGAAGGTTTTTTCGAAACATGATCAATATACCAAGTCTGGTATTTTTCCTTTCAACTATGTAACATAATATGACACCACGCGAAGGATTTTCATTGTTCGGGTTTTTTTTGAATTTATTATGCCCGTTTTGAATTATCTGAATTTCAAACTATGGTCGAACCGGTGTGCATGAAGATTGGGGACGGGCATCGTTAGAACTTGCATTGGATCTCTGAAGAAACCACATATTGCGAGTCTAAAAATGATTTTTTCAAAAAATCACGGGCGATAGATCATGTACCTGTAGTACAAACCGGACCCACTTCCTGCCGATTCGGCAGACATTTGTCCTTTTTACCCGGGATGGACGAAAAGGTTTGAGATGTACCGGTTGGGATATAGTCCATGTAAGGTGGTCTAGTATTTTAGGAAAATAGGACGGTAGCATTCTGAAACGGCATTTTGGTGGTTACTTCACAAAACGACCCGTTTTTTGCGCTCGGAAAATGGAAAAGGGATTTTCCGTGCGACAAAAAGGAAAACTTCCTCCTGCAACATTGTTCTACATACCAATGTCCACACACATGCATAATATGGGCACAACATCACAAACTATGCCGTGATTCAGCACATAACATCGGTCATTTGGACCGAAAGCCATGAAACCTCGAACATGATAGGTCATTTTGTGAAGGTTTTTTCGAAACATGATCAATATACCAAGTCTGGTATTTTTCCTTTCAACTATGTAACATAATATGACACCACGCGAAGGATTTTCATTGTTCGGGTTTTTTTTGAATTTATTATGCCCGTTTTGAATTATCTGAATTTCTAACTATGGTCGAACCGGTGTGCATGAAGATAGGGGACGGGCATCGTTAGAACTTGCATTGGATCTCTGAAGAAACCACATATTGCGAGTCTAAAAATGATTTTTTCAAAAAATCACGGGCGATAGATCATGTACCTGTAGTACAAACCGGACCCACTTCCTGCCGATTCGGCAGACATTTGTCCTTTTTACCCGGGATGGACGAAAAGGTTTGAGATGTACCGGTTGGGATATAGTCCATGTAAGGTGGTCTAGTATTTTAGGAAAATATGACGGTAGCATTCTGAAACGGCATTTTGGTGGTTACTTCAGAAAACGACCCGTTTTTTGCGCTCGGAAAATGGAAAAGGGATTTTCCGTGCGACAAAAAGGAAAACTTCCTCCTGCAACATTGTTCTACATACCAATGTCCACACACATGCATAATATGGGCACAACATCACAAACTATGCCGTGATTCAACACATAACATCGGTCATTTGGACCGAAAGCCATGAAACCTCGAACATGATAGGTCATTTTGTGAAGGTTTTTTCGAAACATGATCAATATACCAAGTCTGATATTTTTCCTTTCAACTATGTAACATAATATGACACCACGCGAAGGATTTTCATTGTTCGGGTTTTTTTTGAATTTATTATGCCCGTTTTGAATTATCTGAATTTCTAACTATGGTCGAACCGGTGTGCATGAAGATAGGGGACGGGCATCGTTAGAACTTGCATTGGATCTCTGAAGAAACCACATATTGCGAGTCTAAAAATGATTTTTTCAAAAAATCACGGGCGATAGATCATGTACCTGTAGTACAAACCGGACCCACTTCCTGCCGATTCGGCAGACATTTGTCCTTTTTACCCGGGAGGGACGAAAAGTTTTGAGATGTACCGGTTGGGATATAGTCCATGTAAGGTGGTCTAGTATTTTAGGAAAATAGGACAGTAGCATTCTGAAACGGCATTTTGGTGGTTACTTCACAAAACGACCCGTTTTTTGCGCTCGGAAAATGGAAAAGGGATTTTCCGTGCGACAAAAAGGAAAACTTCCTCCTGCAACATTGTTCTACATACCAATGTCCACACACATGCATAATATGGGCACAACATCACAAACTATGCCGTGATTCAGCACATAACATCGGTCATTTGGACCGAAAGCCATGAAACCTCGAACATGATAGGTCATTTTGTGAAGGTTTTTTCGAAACATGATCAATATACCAAGTCTGGTATTTTTCCTTTCAACTATGTAACATAATATGACACCACGCGAAGGATTTTCATTGTTCGGGTTTTTTTTGAATTTATTATGCCCGTTTTGAATTATCTGAATTTCTAACTATGGTCGAACCGGTGTGCATGAAGATTGGGGACGGGCATCGTTAGAACTTGCATTGGATCTCTGAAGAAACCACATATTGCGAGTCTAAAAATGATTTTTTCAAAAAATCACGGGCGATAGATCATGTACCTGTAGTACAAACCGGACCCACTTCCTGCCGATTCGGCAGACATTTGTCCTTTTTACCCGGGATGGACGAAAAGGTTTGAGATGTACAGGTTGGGATATAGTCCATGTAAGGTGGTCTAGTATTTTAGGAAAATAGGACGGTAGCATTCTGAAACGGCATTTTGGTGGTTACTTCACAAAACGACCCGTTTTTTGCGCTCGGAAAATGGAAAAGGGATTTTCCGTGCGACAAAAAGGAAAACTTCCTCCTACAACATTGTTCTACATACCAATGTCCACACACATGCATAATATGGGCACAACATCACAAACTATGCCGTGATTCAGCACATAACATCGGTCATTTGGACCGAAAGCCATGAAACCTCGAACATGATAGGTCATTTTGTGAAGGTTTTTTCGAAACATGATCAATATACCAAGTCTGGTATTTTTCCTTTCAACTATGTAACATAATATGACACCACGCGAAGGATTTTCATTGTTCGGGTTTTTTTTGAATTTATTATGCCCGTTTTGAATTATCTGAATTTCTAACTATGGTCGAACCGGTGTGCATGAAGATAGGGGACGGGCATCGTTAGAACTTGCATTGGATCTCTGAAGAAACCACATATTGCGAGTCTAAAAATGATTTTTTCAAAAAATCACGGGCGATAGATCATGTACCTGTAGTACAAACCGGACCCACTTCCTGCCGATTCGGCAGACATTTGTCCTTTTTACCCGGGATGGACGAAAAGGTTTGAGATGTACCGGTTGGGATATAGTCCATGTAAGGTGGTCTAGTATTTTAGGAAAATAGGACGGTAGCATTCTGAAACGGCATTTTGGTGGTTACTTCACAAAACGACCCGTTTTTTGCGCTCGGAAAATGGAAAAGGGATTTTCCGTGCGACAAAAAGGAAAACTTCCTCCTGCAACATTGTTCTACATACCAATGTCCACACACATGCATAATATGGGCACAACATCACAAACTATGCCGTGATTCAGCACATAACATCGGTCATTTGGACCGAAAGCCATGAAACCTCGAACATGATAGGTCATTTTGTGAAGGTTTTTTCGAAACATGATCAATATACCAAGTCTGGTATTTTTCCTTTCAACTATGTAACATAATATGACACCACGCGAAGGATTTTCATTGTTCGGGTTTTTTTTGAATTTATTATGCCCGTTTTGAATTATCTGAATTTCTAACTATGGTCGAACCGGTGTGCATGAAGATTGGGGACGGGCATCGTTAGAACTTGCATTGGATCTCTGAAGAAACCACATATTGCGAGTCTAAAAATGATTTTTTCAAAAAATCACGGGCGATAGATCATGTACCTGTAGTACAAACCGGACCCACTTCCTGCCGATTCGGCAGACATTTGTCCTTTTTACCCGGGATGGACGAAAAGGTTTGAGATGTACAGGTTGGGATATAGTCCATGTAAGGTGGTCTAGTATTTTAGGAAAATAGGACGGTAGCATTCTGAAACGGCATTTTGGTGGTTACTTCACAAAACGACCCGTTTTTTTGCGCTCGGAAAATGGAAAAGGGATTTTCCGTGCGACAAAAAGGAAAACTTCCTCCTGCAACATTGTTCTACATACCAATGTCCACACACATGCATAATATGGGCACAACATCACAAACTATGCCGTGATTCAGCACATAACATCGGTCATTTGGACCGAAAGCCATGAAACCTCGAACATGATAGGTCATTTTGTGAAGGTTTTTTCGAAACATGATCAATATACCAAGTCTGGTATTTTGCGAAACATGATCATTGTTCGGCACACATTTAGTCCCGGATGTAGTCACAAACCGGGACTAAAGGGATTGCGGCAGAGTGGGCCAGACAACACTAATAATAGGGGTGAGTGTCGACATTATGTCGTGCGGCTTGTACCTTGTCCCGGATGGTGTCACCAACCGGGACTAAAGATGAACCTTTAGTCCCGGTTGGAGACACCAACCGGGACTAAAGATGAGTCAGCACTAATAATAGGGGTGAGTGTCGACATTATGTCGTGAGTGTCGACATTATGCCGAGCTGCTTGTACTATAAATATGCATCCTTGTGAGTCCAGTCCTCCAGCCAGTTTGAGGCATCTCCAAGATGGTTTTCGAGAGCAGGGACACCACTGCGGCCAGTTTCAGGGAGATGCCGATGGAGCCCAGTCCTCCGGCATCTCCGAGAAACTGGTCATAGAGGCACTCCCTAATATGTGAAATTAGTTAGCTCCTAGGCGTATTGATCTAGTTAGTGAAGTTACAAGCTGCAAGATGGTTTTCGAGAGCAGGGACACCACTGCGGCCAGTTTCAGGGAGATGCCGACGGAGCCCAGTCCTCCGGCATCTCTGAGAAACTGGTCATAGAGGCACTCCCTAATATGTGAAATTAGTTAGCTCCGAGGCGTATTGATCTAGTTAGTGAAGTTACAAGCTGCAAGATGGTTTTCGAGAGCAGGGACACCACTGCGGCCAGTTTCAGGGAGATGCCGACGGAGCCCAGTCCTCCGGCATCTCCGAGAAACTGGTCATAGAGGCACTCCCTAATATGTGAAATTAGTTAGCTCCGAGGCGTATTGATCTAGTTAGTGAAGTTACAAGCTGCAAGATGGTTTTCGAGAGCAGGGACACCACTGCGGCCAGTTTCAGGGAGATGCCGACGGAGCCCAGTCGTCCGGCATCTCCGAGAAACTGGTCATAGAGGCACTCCCGCTCTAGCCACAAAATGGGACTAACACTCAAGACATTTATTAATATTTAAAAACTGAGACTACAAAACCGGGACTAAAGGCCACAAACCGCGAAAGATATCCTTCGGTCAAGCCACAAACCGCGAAAGACATGAACTAGAGTTACATAATATGAGCATGAACTTCTTGGCATATGTCATTCCTTATGACCGCTTCAGACGTAACCATGGAGCATCTTCTTTACTTAACGGAATGCTTGGGTCAGTTTTCACTGTGAAGGGCGGAATTTCATCAAACTTATTATAATCTTCTGACATGTCTGTCTTGTCCTCGATTCCCACGATGTTTCTTTTCCCTGAAAGAACTATGTGACGCTTTGGCTCATCATATGATGTATTCGTTTGCATATTTTTTCTTTTTTTCGGTTTGGAGGACATGTCCTTCACATAGAAAACCTGAGACACATCATTGGCTAGGACGAATGGTTCATCTCTATAACCAAGATTGTTGAGATCCACTGTTGTCATTCCGTACAACTGGTCTATCTTTACCCCTTCCCCATTCAGGTTGACCCATTTGCAGCGAAACAAAGGGACCTTAAAAGAGACTCCATAGTCTAGTTCCCATATCTCCTCTATGTAACCATAATATGTGTCCTTTTGTCCATTCTCGTCTATTGCATCAAAGCGGACACCACTATTTTGGTTGGTGCTCTTTTTATCTTGGGCGATCGTGTAGAATGTATTCCCATTTATTTCGTACCCTTGGAAATTCAATACAGTAGAAGATGGTGACGCGGCCAACAAGTATAGCTGATCTCCAACAGTGGTGTCATTCAAGAGATGTGTCCGCATCCAACCACCGAAAGACTTCATGTGTTCATCTGTAATGCATGATTCAGGCTTCCCCGGGTTTTTGGAGCGTACAATATTCTTGTGTTCCTCGATATACGGAGCTGCCAAGGTGGAATTATGTAGAACTGTGTAGTGTGCTTTAGTGAAAGAATCCCCGTCCCTACATATCATTGCTTTCTTTCCCAACGTGCCTTTTCCACTTAGTCTTCCCTCATGTCGCGAGTCAGAAACACCAATCGGCTTAAGGTCAGGAATAAAGTCAACACAAAACTCAATGACCTCCTCTGTTCCATATCCCTTGGAGATGCTTCCTTCTGGTCTAGCACGGTTATGAACATATTTCTTTAAGACTCCCATGAACCTCTCAAAGGGGAACATATTGTGCAGAAATACCGGACCGAGAATGGCAATCTCTTCCACTAGATGAACCAGGAGATGCGTCATAATATTGAAGAAGGATGGTGGGAACACCAATTCAAAACTAACAAGACATTGTACCACATCCTTCTGTAACCTTGGCAGAATATCTGGATTGATTACCTTCTGAGATATTGCATTGAGGAATGCACACAGCTTCACAATGGGTACTCGAACATTTTCCGGTAGAAGCCCCCTCAATGCAATCGGAAGCAACTGCGTCATAATCACGTGACAGTCATGAGACTTCAGGTTTTGGAACTTTTTCTCTGCCATATTTATTATCCCCTTTATATTAGATGAGAAGCCCGACGGCACCTTGATACTGTAAAGGACTTCAAAAAAGATTTCCTTCTCTGCTTTGGTAAGAGCATAGCTGGCACGACTTAAGTGACGCCCTTTATCCGTCTTGTTATCTGTATGCATGTTCTTTGGGTCTTTCATAATTTGTTGGTCCTCCCGTGCTTCAGGTGTATCTTTTGTCTTACCATACACGCCTAGGAATCCTAGCAGGTTCACGCAGAGATTCTTCGTCACGTGCATCACGTCGATTGAAGAGCGGACACGCAGGACTTTCCAATATGGCAGCTCCCAAAATATAGATTTCTTCTTCCACATGGGTGCGTGTCCTGTAGCGACGTCGTTCGGAACTGATTGACCGCCGGGACCCTTTCCAAAGATTACTTCTATGCCCTTGACCATACCAAATACATCATCACCAGCAGGGAGTTCAGGCTTCTTCCGGTGATCTGCCTCACCTTTAAAATGCTTGCCTTTCTTTCTTACGGGATGATTGGTCGGAAGAAATCATCGATTCGCTAGGTACACAACCTTCTTGCATTTATGCAAATATGTACCTTCGGTCTTATCTAAACAGTGGGTGCATGCCTTATATCCTTTGTTTATCTGTCCTGAAAGGTTACTAAGAGCAGGCCAATCATTGATGGTTACGAATAACAACCCTCGTAGATTAAATGGCTCCTGTTTGTTCTCATCCCACGCACGTACACCTGGTTTGCCCCACAACTGTAAGAGTTCTTCAACTAATGGCCTAAGGTACACATCAATGTCGTTGCCCGGTTGCTTCGGGCCTTGGATGAGCACTGGCATCATAATGAACTTACGCTTCATGCACAACCAAGGAGGCAGGTTGTAGATACATAGAGTCACGGGCCAGGTGTTGTGACTGCAGCTCTGCTCCCCAAAAGGATTCATGCCATCCGTACTTAGACCAAACCATAAGTTCCTTGCGTCACCTGCAAAGTCTGGGAAGTCTCTCTCGATTTTTCTCCACTGTGACCCATCAGCAGGGTGTCTCAACTCTCCGTCTTTCTTACGGTCTTCTTTGTGCCATCGCAACAACCTGGCATGCTCTTTGTTTCTGAACATGCGTTTCAACCTTGGTATTATAGGAGCATACCACATAACCTTAGCAGGAACCCTCTTCCGGAGGGGCTCTCCCTCAACATCACCAGGGTCATCTCGTCTGATCTTATACCGCAACGCGTTGCATACCGGGCATTTATCTAAATTCTCATACTCCTTACCGCGGTAGAGGATGCAGTCATTAATGCATGCATGTATCTTTTGCACATCTAATCCCAGAGGACAGAGAGTCTTCTTTGCTTCGTAGGTACTCTCGGGAAGTTCGTTATGTTTTGGAAACTTCGGCTTCATTATTTTCAGCATCTTTTCAAATGAGGAGTCAGTTAGACCACACTCTGCCTTCCATCGCAACAATTCCAGTGTGGTACCGAGCTTTGTGCTGCCATCTTCACAATTTGGGTACAACAATTTCTTGTGATCTTCTAACATGCCCTCTAACTTCAACTTCTCATTTTCTGTTTCACAGTCTCGCTTTGCATCAGAAATGACCCTACCAAGTTCATCAGCCGGCTCATCTGATGCCCGTTCTTCACCTTTTTCCTCTCCATTGTCTTCCATAGCAGTATCACCGTATTCAGGAAACATATGATGATAGTTGTTATCATCATCTTCTTCTTCACCATCTTCCATCATAACCCCTCTTTCCCCGTGCTTGGTCTAGCAATTATAGTTGGGCATGAAACCTTTCATAATCAGGTGGCCGCGAATGATTTTCGAGGAAGAGTACTCCTTGTTGTTCCGACATTGAACACATGGACAACGTATAAATCCATTCTCTTTGTTTGCCGTAGCCACATCGATAAATTTATCCACGCCTTTGATATACCCGGCTACCCGCCGGTCACCGTACATCCATTCCCGACCGTTCATCTGCATCATATAAGTAAGTTTATCAAAAAACAGGACATCATAAATAGTGAAATAACCAATTCACACCGACACATGAATTGTATCAATGACCTAGAAAAGATAGGATTGCTAACCTCGATCGAGGGAAATAAAGAGGAGAAAGCTCAAGTGCGTCTCGGACACCTTCTATATTTTTGTTCTATGAGAAATTCAACTGGATTTTTCACTCAAACATTTCAACAAACACCTTCAATGCATGCATGAGAAAAAACTAGCACACACCCTCACACCTTACACCATTCGAAAAAACAGAGTGGAGGCAGAGGGGGCTGGGGCGTTGCATTTATAGAGGGCAAGGGGTCTTTAGTCCCGGTTGGAGCCAGCAACCGGGACTAAAGGTGCGTGCCACGCCACGTGGCTATGGCCAAACCTTTAGTCCCGGTTGGTGGCTCCAACCGGGACGCATGCCCCCTTACCAACCGGGACCCATGCCCCCTGGCCCCGTGCCCGCTCCAACCGGGACGCGTGCCAGCATTAGTCCCGGTTGGTGGCGCAACCGGGACTAATGCTCCCAGGGGTGGCGAACGGATGGCCCTTTTTCCTCTAGTGATAAGGTAGAGATACCTGTGTTTACAATGCTAGTACCTGGATCAATAGCTAGCATCCATAGTTAAGATGTAATATCAAGAAACAAAGGTCATAATACAATTTTATAACCAGGAATAAAATAGTACATTACATCTTACATATCTCATTTGGCTATCTCATTACAATGCAGCAGAAATAACTATAGCATGGAGTCCTTCATCTTCAAAATGCCACAGGCAATCATGTTGGTTGTAGACTTGTAATCCTAATCAATCATACTTCACTAACATCAAACAAACCTGCAACATAATAAGTTACAGCCACATGGGTCAATACATTTGAATTGTATTGGCATGTGATACTATGGTAGTATAGTGGAGTCTATCATCTATATGCATTTGGCTTTTGTCCTTCTTCTTCTTGGGTTTCTCCAGAGCTAGGAGTTCTTCTAGTTCATGCTCTTCATATCTCACCTCAAAGGTGGGAAAGTCTCCTGGTCTCCTTAATCTTTTCCTTGGATAATGCATATGTCTCTTCTTCTGTCCATCAAGGTGAGTCATATTGCATGGAGGTTCAAGCTGAGATTTTCCTTTGTCTTCATCCTTCTTTGTAGAAGTTGTTCCCTCAAGGGGGCTTACAATCTGTTGATGCACTCCACCTTGTTTCCTTTGTTGAAGTATGGAATAGATGGGGCATTGGATAGGGACATGCTTATTTCCTTCACATAGGAAACAAGTAGCTTGAGATGTGGGGCATTGATTAGTTGGATGTTTCTCTTCACAATTTGGGCATTGATCTTCATGCTCTTTGGAAGTGTGATCCTTGTCTCCATAAATATTGCAAGCTTGGGTTCCTTCTATAATATCATTCTTGACATCATTGTTGTCACCATCTCCTTGGGAAAGACTGTCTTTCATGTTGATCATTTGAGTGGTCATCCCTTGCAACAATTGGGATTGAATTTCCAAAAACTTTTGCATGGTTGGGTCTAACTCATTGTTGTTGGCTAAAAACTGAGTTGTCAACTGATTCAACTGGGTTTGGTTTGCTAGTAGTTGTTCTCTCATGTGCATCTCTTGGTTGTTGTTGTCACCATCCTTGATGTTGGAGTTCCTTGGAGTAGTCATCTGTTTGGGTTGGATTGGGATTAGAATAGGCAAAAGATTTCTAAGGAAATAATTCTAATCACACACATCACAATTCACACAAGCAAGGTGCAAGCAATTTCAACAAACATTCCACTCAAACAACAAAGTTCAAGCACATTTTTAGGCAACAAAATATTTTTCTACACCACATAAGTTGGTGGGTTTGATCTAAACTAAATGTGGTGGTCCAACTATATGGTTCACTTGATATCATTCCATCCTTCTTTGTTGTTTCTTCTTGAATGAGATCATGGTTTCCTTGGGAAAATTCTTGTGTCTTGGTTACAAACTCCAAAGATGATGATGATTCTTCTAAGTTGTATTTCCTTAGTCTTCAAGTCTTAAGCAATATTTCTTGTCTCACTTGTAGTCCTTAGTGATATCCAAAGTTGAAGTCCTTGGTGAAAATAAAGTTGAAGTCTTTGATGATGTTGAAGTTGAAGTCATTTGAGTTGGTGAAGTCCTTTGCTCATGGTGAGGTCTTGTCCATCAAGTTTGAAAAGGAAGAGATGTAGAATCAAAACCAAAATGCTTGAGGAAAGAGTTTACAAGATTTTTTGTAAATAAATTTTGGAATAAATACAACTCCTATTTTTCTAAGGGGTTTTGTCCAATCCTAGGTTTACAATCCTACAGGCAACACAGTGCTCTGATACCATTTGTAGAGGTCCCAACCTTTAATAAGGTAGAGATCCCTGTGTTTACAATGCCAGTCCCTGGATCAATATCTAGCATCCACAGTTAAGATGTAATATCAAGAAACAAAGGTCATAATACAATTTTATAGACAGGAATAAAATAGTACATTACATCTTACATAGCTCATTTGGCTATCTCATTACAATCACTACTAGAGAAAAGGCTATAGGAGACATGCTTATGCGAGGCACATTTAGACCATATGCGCCTCCTATAAAATAGGCGAGGCGCACTCCTTCTCCATGCGCCTCTAGTATAAAAATAGGCGAGGCGCATATGATAAGAATGCTCCTCCTATAATCCCTGTACGGACGGAATCTAGCAGCCCCATATTATGTGAGGCGCATTCTAGTCATATGCGCCTCCTATATATCAGATAGGCGAGGCGCATATGGATAGAATGCGCCTCACATAATCTGTGTGGGCCCGCGTGTTGGTAGGTGCACGAATATGCGAGGCGCATATGGTTATATGCGCCTCCTATATTTGATAATATGCGAGGCGCATATGGTCATATGCGCCTCAAGTAACTCCTGCGGGCCCGGGCGGTGGTAGGTGGCCGCATATGCGAGGCGCATATTGCACAATATGCGCCTCCTATAGTTTGAACTATAGGAGGCGCATATTGTGCAATATGCGCCTCCTATAACCTAGCACCACTTTTTTCCAGCTTTTTGCACATGGAGCCAACTACCACCCCACTCACTTGTGTCACTTCTTCCTCCTCCACCAAGACAAATCTGGTCGCCCCTCTCCTCCTCCCCACCTCATTTCCCCCATTGATTCACCATAGAAGCTTGCTCAACATCCATTGGTTGACACCCATATGTAAGTGAAGTCTCTTGCTCCTCTAGATATACAACATGTCCATTTACTTCTCCTCCGGCTCTCTTGCGCAAGTCGTTGTTGGAGGAAGCGTGAAGGCGTTGCTTGCATGTATGCGCGTTGTCGAAGACACCGACTATATGATTGTGTTGTGGTGCTACTTTTTGTGCAAGGATTTCATTTGAGATGCCAATGTTTCACCGGAATGTCAATTTATTTCTTTTTCGGCGAATTTCTGGCACTCGCGGATGTCCTCTTTTTAGGGGAGGTCATGCCGAAATTTTCCGGCGATCCACGTCCATATATGCTCTAATTATTCTCTTGCTCTTTGTATCACGCAGGAGGCCATGGTCCGACCACTGATCAACAAAGCCCGCGTGGATAGGTGGATGACATGCGCGAGGGCCGACATGGAACATGCAAACAAGACAGAGATAAGATGTCCATGTCGGGACTGCAAGCTGATGTATCTGATAAGGCATGATTCCGGAATGCTGGAGTCGCACCTGCTTCGACGTAGTTTCATGGATGGCTACACTCGATGGATACGTGATGACGAATATGATGATGAGGATGTCAATAATGGTGAAGATCAAGATGCCAGTGATGATCACGAAGATCAAGACGCCAGTCACGATCACGAAGATCAGGGTGGCACTGGACATGGACACAAAGATGATCAAGGTGGCGTCGGGCATGGACACGAAGATGATCAAGGTGGCGCCGGTCATGAACACGAAGATCAAGGTGCCGACCATGATTCGAGATGGTTGTGAGACCCTCATGTCCAAGATCTGCTTCTCAAGGAGATGAGTAACGAAAGAGCCGTCGGTAGAGAGAAAGCTAAACTGGAGCAAATGGAGAAAGACGTGGTCACTCCATTGTTTGACTGATGCAACGACGGGGATACCCGTTTAAATGTAACGCTTAGGGCTCTGGAGATGAAGGAGAAACACAAAATGACCGACGAATGTTTCGACGACAACATTGTATTCTGGCACGATATTCTTCCCATGAAGGGGAAAACATGTCCGAGTAGTATCGCTGAGGCGAAGAAAGTCGTGTGCCCTCTCAATCTACCGCACGTGAAATACCACGTTTGCATAAATGATTGCATCATCTACCGGGGCGAGGACGCGGAGAAGACCACGTGTCCGGTGTGCAAGACCTCTCGATACAACAGAGGGACCAAGAAAGCTCCTAGGAAGGTGGTGTGGTACTTTCCTCTAACTCCTCGTTTGCAGCGGTATTTCGCAGACCCTAAGGAAGCACAGCTCATGCGCTGGCACGCGGAAAGAAAGAGGCCGGAAGACGATGATCCGGAGAAGGAGGAAATGTTGAGGCACCCTTCGGATGCTTGCCAGTGGAAGGCGTTGGACCTCCAATATTACCAACATTTTGGGAAAGAGTCAAGGAACCTCAGGCTGGGCGTGAGCACTAACGGACTCAATCCGTTTGGAAGCCAGAGCAGCACACACAGCACCTGGCCCGTGTTTGTATGGATCTACAACCTCCCCCTGGTTGTGCATGAAGAAGAAGTACGTAACCATGAGTATGCTCGTTCAAGGGCCAAAACAACCTGGTACAGACATCAATCTGTATCTCACGTTGTTGAAAGAGGAGTTGGCCACGTTATGGGAAGAAGGAGCCCGTACATGGGACGCCTCGAGACAAGAGTACTTTGACATGAGAGCGGCGGTGATCACGACGGAGCAAGACTATCCCGGTTACGGATACTTCTCGGGGCAGGTGGTCCAAGGATTCTATGGGTGCGTTAGGTGCAAGGATAATACAACGTACCTCCAGCTACAGAAAGATCCCGGGTCCGGGAAAACCGTGTTCCTTGGGGCTCGGAGGTGGCTTCCCAAGAATCACGCCTGGAGAAAGCTAGGACATCTGTTCGATGGGACGATCGAGCTCCGAGGAATCCCACACCAGAAGAGTGGCGCGGAAATCTACAAGCTGTTGAATAACTGGAAGGAGTGCCCTGCGCCAGGAAAGACCCAGAAGAAGCCATAGCCGTTGCTGAAGGTATGGAAGGTGAGGTCTATTTTCTAGGACTTGCCATACTGGAAGATCCTTCGCGTGCCTCATAGCCTTGATCTCATGCATATCACGAAGAACGTGGGCGAGAGTCTCCTTGCCACCCTCCTTAACACCGACAAGACCAAAGGTGGGCCGAAGGCAAGGAACGACTTGAAGCATATGGGCATCAGGGATGAACTTCAACCACCACCTAGCGATGATGAGGAGGAGGAAGAGGTGGAGGAGACAGAACACAGAATAGCCGTCGTCGCAAGGGGAAAAAGGTTAAGAAGGGAGAGGTCAAGCTCAAGGCCTCATGCTTCACTCTGAGTAAGAAGGAGGCCATACAGTTTATGAAGTGCCTCCTCGGAGTCAAATTTCCGAACGGCTACGCGGGGAAGATAAGCAGATGGCTAGACGAGGCGAAGCAGCGCTTCAACGGGATAAAGTCTCACGACGTCGCCGTGCTAATGACGCAGGTACTCCCGGTCGCGATCCGAGGTATAATGGACAAGCACATCCGTGAAACACTGTTTGGCCTCTGCAATTTTTGTGGTTTATTAAATGTGATTGATGTTGTTTGTGTTTGAATAGTTTAGACTTGAGATGCTTTATAACTTAATTATAACAGGCCAAAGTTAACTATAAAACACATAACAAAGTCTTTTGCATAGTATTAAAGTATTATAGAATAAAGTTAACTTTAAAGACATAGATGGGCTTAAGGCATATTACCTATGTTATTTGTACCATGTGTACTTTATAATGTTTCTCTAAGGACACTTTAAGAATGGTAACACTTCTATTTGAATAGTGGTATCCTAATTACTTAGTGGAATTGTAGAGGTCTCAACCTTTAATAAGGTAGAGATCCCTGTGTTTACAATGCTAGTACCTGGATCAATAGCTAGCATCCACAGTTAAGATGTAATATCAAGAAACAAAGGTCATAATACAATTTTATAACCAGCAATAAAATAGTACATTACATCTTACATATCTCATTTGGCTATCTCATTACAATGCAGCAGAAATAACTATAGCATGGAGTCCTTCATCTTCAAAATGCCACAGGCAATCATGTTGGTTGTAGACTTGTAATCCTAATCAATCATACTTCACTAACATCAAACAAACCTGCAACATAATAAGTTACAGCCACATGGGTCAATACATTTGAATTGTATTGGCATGTGATACTATGGTAGTATAGTGGAGTCTATCATCTATATGCATTTGGCTTTTGTCCTTCTTCTTCTTGGGTTTCTCCAGAGCTAGGAGTTCTTCTAGTTCATGCTCTTCATATCTCACCTCAAAGGTGGGAAAGTCTCCTGGTCTCCTTAATCTTTTCCTTGGATAATGCATATGTCTCTTCTTCTGTCCATCAAGGTGAGTCATATTGCATGGAGGTTCAAGCTGAGATTTTCCTTTGTCTTCATCCTTCTTTGTAGAAGTTGTTCCCTCAAGGGGGCTTACAATCTGTTGATGCACTCCACCTTGTTTCCTTTGTTGAAGTATGGAATAGATGGGGCATTGGATAGGGACATGCTTATTTCCTTCACATAGGAAACAAGTAGCTTGAGATGTGGGGCATTGATTAGTTGGATGTTTCTCTTCACAATTTGGGCATTGATCTTCATGCTCTTTGGAAGTGTGATCCTTGTCTCCATAAATATTGCAAGCTTGGGTTCCTTCTATAATATCATTCTTGACATCATTGTTGTCACCATCTCCTTGGGAAAGACTGTCTTTCATGTTGATCATTTGAGTGGTCATCCCTTGCAACAATTGGGATTGAATTTCCAAAAACTTTTGCATGGTTGGGTCTAACTCATTGTTGTTGGCTAAAAACTGAGTTGTCAACTGATTCAACTGGGTTTGGTTTGCTAGTAGTTGTTCTCTCATGTGCATCTCTTGGTTGTTGTTGTCACCATCCTTGATGTTGGAGTTCCTTGGAGTAGTCATCTGTTTGGGTTGGATTGGGATTATAATAGGCAAAAGATTTCTAAGGAAATAATTCTAATCACACACATCACAATTCACACAAGCAAGGTGCAAGCAATTTCAACAAACATTCCACTCAAACAACAAAGTTCAAGCACATTTTTAGGCAACAAAATATTTTTCTACACCACATAAGTTGGTGGGTTTGATCTAAACTAAATGTGGTGGTCCAACTATATGGTTCACTTGATATCATTCCATCCTTCTTTGTTGTTTCTTCTTGAATGAGATCATGGTTTCCTTGGGAAAATTCTTGTGTCTTGGTTAAAAACTCCAAAGATGATGATGATTCTTCTAAGTTGTATTTCCTTAGTCTTCAAGTCTTAAGCAATATTTCTTGTCTCACTTGTAGTCCTTAGTGATATCCAAAGTTGAAGTCCTTGGTGAAAATAAAGTTGAAGTCTTTGATGATGTTGAAGTTGAAGTCATTTGAGTTGGTGAAGTCCTTTGCTCATGGTGAGGTCTTGTCCATCAAGTTTGAAAAGGAAGAGATGTAGAATCAAAACCAAAATGCTTGAGGAAAGAGTTTACAAGATTTTTTGTAAATAAATTTTGGAATAAATACAACTCCTATTTTTCTAAGGGGTTTTGTCCAATCCTAGGTTTACAATCCTACAGGCAACACAGTGCTCTGATACCATTTGTAGAAGTCCCAACCTTTAATAAGGTAGAGATCCCTGTGTTTACAATGCCAGTCCCTGGATCAATATCTAGCATCCACAGTTAAGATGTAATATCAAGAAACAAAGGTCATAATACAATTTTATAACCAGGAATAAAATAGTACATTACATCTTACATAGCTTATTTGGCTATCTCATTACAATGCAGCAGAAATAACTATAGCATGGAGTCCTTCATCTTCAAAATTCCACAGGCAATCATGTTGGTTGTAGACTTGTAATCCTAATCAATCATACTTCACTAACATCAAACAAACCTGCAACATAATAAGTTACAGCCACAGGGGTCAATACATTTGAATTGTATTGGCAAGTGATACTATGGTAGTATAGTGGAGTCTATCATCTATATGCATTTGTCTAGTTGGATCTTAGGCTTGCTTTGCTCAAAATAGATTTTTCTTATCTTTTAAAAACACTAAGCTTTTGCTTGTCAAAAGCAACCAAGGAACCACCAATAGAAATTGGTGAACATTCACCCTTGTTCAACCACAAGTTTTAACTTAGAAAATTGGGATGAGGAGATTCTTGATAGCTTCCATGTCTTGATGCTCAAATTTTCCAATACTAGGGACATGGCTAAGTACTTAGATTTTACACTCTGAAGAGGTTGTGCACTTTCCCCACAATACTCGGTTTCACCAAGACAAGATCTTTCAGAAGCCTTCCCTTAGACCAGAATGGACGCGCTCCAACCTATCAAACCCCTACCACCAACTGTACATTTGGCTAAGTTATTGCAACCTATATGATCCAGGCAGAGCCCATAATGCCATGTGGCTGCACTTGAAGCTTCTCAACATTTGACATCTCAAATCTCTTTGTTCCTGGGTGGCTTTCCACAAGTGAGATACACAAAGTAAACCATAGAAATGGGCCTTGTGTAACCACTCAACACAAACCTTTCTTTCCATTCCACTCAGGTGATTCATTCACTTAGTTGTTTTATTAAACAAAACACAAGTCCTTGACTTAGAAATATTCCATAGCATGAATATAATCCACCCTTGTTTTCTACTAGCTAAGCATGATAGTACTAGGAATATAATCCATCCTTGTTTTCTACTAAGGTTTCATCTACTAGGATTTCGCATGGCATAGTTTATACTTAGCAAAATTCCATGCAAGTCCTACTTAGAAATATCACTAATGCATAGTGAAAATAATGGGACAAAAGTATGAAGCATCACTTGCCTTTTTGGTAGAGAGTTATAAGTTCACTCCTTGATCTTGCATTAGTTACACTCTTCAAATTCCACTACAATTCAATCAAGCAAACAAATATTAAATCTACCATTCAAGCAATCATCACGTAAATATAATAAAAACAAAGCAATTCATGCAAGCATGCCAAAGATTGTTTTATTTTGGAAAATTGGTTTTTATAGGTTAAAATATCTTTTGGTCATTTATAAGAGTGGCAAGGTCATTTATAAATGTGGCAAAACCATTGGATATCAAGTTAGTGAAAATGGCCACTTTAAGTCATTTTTGTTTTGCTAGAAATGTTTAAATCAAGGTAATATTTTCTAGTGTTTGACAAATACATTTTATACACAAATGTTAGTGTTTTATGGTCAAGTGTTTATTATTAAAACCATTTGCAAATGGGTTTTACCGATAAACCATTTTTATACAAATCAATATTTTATGTTGTTGAAAATGCTTTTTAGCAAAGTAATAATTTATAGGGTTCATCAAATATATTTTTAAATCCTAAAACTTGGTGTTTAGGGTCAGAGAGTTTAAATTAAAACAATTCCCAAAGGTTTTTCTCTAAAAGCATTTTTAATACATAGACCATAATTTTCATTTAACTAGAAATGCTTTAATTCAAAGATTTATCCTTTTAATTCACAAAATACATTTTTAATTCCACAAATTGGTTTATATGGTGAGTAGGTTCAAAAACAAACCATTTGCCAAAGATTTTATCCTTAGAACATTTCTAGAATAAATTTTATGTTCTAAATATTCCTACACAAGTTTTGCAAAAACAACTATTTTACAAGACGCAATTCATTAAACAAAGTGCATGGTTGGAAAGTACTTGTCTTGCTGATTCCATTGATATAAAATTTACAAAATTTAGACGTGTAGATTTAAAGTTATGAATTTTACAAGTTTGAACATCTATTAGATCAATTCTGTCTTTAAAACAATAGCCAGGGCCACGTGGCAGAATATAACTGGTCTATACCGTTTCGCGAGGATCGATCGACACTAGCCATTAGATCAGAGTTGCATCGCACGGCACAGGACGCACGATACCGCTTCGCTTCTCATTTTATCCTATCCGCCAGATCTACATCCAATGGTCCAGATCGTATCGATCGAAGATGGCTGGCGCGGCGACGGTGGACAGCGGCGGCGCGCTCTGCCCACGGTGGTTTCGGCGAAGCTAGGGTGCACGGGAGAGTGTGAAGTGGCTTACCAGAATCGCCGTGAAGCGCTGACTCTCGGGGTGGTATTTGTCGAAGGAGGGGCGCACGGTGATGGCGTTAATCGCTCGCCGGAGAAGCTCCTGGCGATGGATGTTCACTGTCGAAGATGGAGGCGACACTACGGTGCGAGATAGGACACGAAAATGGCAGCGTTAGTTGCGGACGAGGTCACTGGTCACACGCAAATCATCGGAAGGAAGAGGGGCAGTCAGAATGATACCGAGGGCGTCTCCGGAGTTGATGCAGACGACGGCGATGTTCGGGTGTGGTCGTTGTCAATGTTTCAGAGCGCGCGCGATCTATCTAGAGCTACTGGAGGATGCAGGAGATGATGGGGAACACGTTCGAGAGCTCTGGGGCAGTGGGGTTGGCGGTGATGGCCGGAATTTCTTGCGAAGCTCGCCGGTGTCCGCGGTGGTGTGAGTTAAAATCGAGGCAGCCCGGGGGCTCTCTGGCAGAGAAGTTTGAGGGGAAAGAGGGAGGGGGAGGAGGGGATTATGATAGCATGGTCGGAGGGCGGAATCACTGAGGCATTGATGCTAATTAACCATGCAAATCAATCGGCAGAAACGGGAGAGAGAGGGAGGAAGAAGGGGTCCGCGGGGTTGAAGACGGTGACGTGGCTGTGGGGTAGCATCGTCAGTGAGAGAGAGAGAGAGGAGAGGTGGGGGCCAGCAGTCAGCGAGGCTGCGGGTCACTTCTCTGGTGCAAAACGTTTTCTACGGGGAGAGGGAAAATGGGCTTGCTGGGCTTAGTGGGCCAGGTTGGGTTGGGCTGGTTGGTTTCATTTTTTTTGTTCTGTTTCTTTTTCTTTTTCCATTTCTATTATTCTGTTTTGATTTTTATTTAAATAATTCAAACACTAATTGAATTCAAACTTTTGCCAAACCTTGAATATATTTTAATACTGTTTAATAACATATTCTAAAGTAAAATTTAGAATAATTCTTTTATTCTTTTTAGGGTATATTAATTATTTAAAATAGGCCCTTGTATTAATTCAAATAAGATTTATTAATGTTTTCAATCTCCATTTGAAATCTAAATTTTACCAAATCTTTTTAGTAGGTTTTATTTAAAAATAAAAAACTTTGAATTATTATTTAAAATACTTTATTTTGTTTTTAATGTTCATTTTTAAATTGGGAGAAGTCTTTACCTAAATGAAATTGGTTAATAATAAATCCTCATGATTTTATTTAAATAATAATTTATTTATTTTATTAAACAAAAATATTTTATTTTATTTGTTTAGTAAAGATTTAACTTGTCTTTTTTTTTAAATAGTCCTTATTTATTTATTTCTTCCTTTGCTTATATAATCCATATCTTTTTATTTATAGATCCAAAAATGGTGATTCCAACTTGTAAAATTTTATTTAATATTTTTTTATCCTTTTAAATCTCTTTAGGATTATTTACTCACCATTTGGTATGGATTTTTGGATAAGTGCTTAATTAGCTTTGGAAATTTAATTTCCTTATCTCATTAAATTCATAAGATTTTATCTAAGGCTCCAAATTAAGTGAAACCAATTTCTATGGTTTATAATATTTCTATTTATGATTCTTGATCATTTAGAAATGTTTGTTGACAAATTTTATATGGATCAAATCCATGGTCTTAGAGATATCTTGGAAATCTCCCATTAGGGTTTTAGGGTTTTGGTTTATTTTCCAAGTGTTTGAATTTCAAGATGCATTTATGAAGAATGCATTTCACTTGATTTGACTTTAGTTGGATTCAAACATTATTAAAAGTTTGTTGAAGATGGGATTTTAAGTTTCCATTTACAAACAAAAAGTTTCTTTTCACCCTAAATTTCAACAATTATTTATTTTGTTTATTTATTTATTTATTTTTCACATTACAAAATTCGGAAAATTTTGGGATGTGACAGGAATAGAATCATTTTCCTTTTTATGGATGAGTGGTTATAGTTCGTAAACAAGGAAATAATATTACTTAACTACTTATGGATTCAATATAGTGTTTTGGTTTGTTTATAACTTGTAGTTAAAGTATTGGAGTAGGTTTTATTTCACTACAAAATTATTCTTGGAGATTTTATAATGGATAAGGATTCTTTTATAAAATAATATACATTAATGGTTGAGAGATAATTTAATAAAATTGTATTTAAAATGTGTTGAACCATTTTGACTTTATATTATAAATATTTAAGACTAGTATTACTTATTAGATCTAAATTGGCAATTTTAGGAATATTAACAACTTTAATTTACCTTTATATGAATTATATATTAAGGAAATAAGTTTATATTTAAGTTATTAAATTGTTTAACTCAAAAGTGGAATATAATATTTTTAACATGTAGGTATTATTTTTATGATTATTTGGTATATTACATTTATTTTTGTGACTTATAAATAATAAGATATAATTTTTACAAGGTTTCTTACTTTATAAATACTTAATAGATAATAAATATTTAACTAAGTGAAATAATAATGCATTATTATAGTTTTAAATGTTAGTTCTTATTTTTCTAAGATTTTTGGTATTTTATTTATATTTTTAACATTT
Source organism: Avena atlantica (assembly GCA_910589765.1). Taxonomy (NCBI): domain Eukaryota; kingdom Viridiplantae; phylum Streptophyta; class Magnoliopsida; order Poales; family Poaceae; genus Avena; species Avena atlantica. The sequence continues at coordinate 41,625,903 of OU342736.1, read as the reverse complement.
ACCATTATTAAAATATGAATTATCAAAGTTTTATTACTTATAAAATCTTTATTAAATAATAATTATTTAAATTGTTAACATAATAAGGTTTGATAATGGTTTTAAGTTATAGATTTTATTTTTCTAAAAAAATTCATATATTACATGTATTTTTCTGAATTACCGAACTAAAGTTATTGATTTAACAAGTTTTAATCATTTTATTAAATTTATGAAATCTTTTAATGGAATTTATAATGTCTTACCTATTTATTAAACAGACAATAACTTTTTATACTGAACCTGGACCTAACCTAGGTCACTGACTGGTGGGGTCACATGCCACATGTGCATGGACTGGTCAACAGACGCAGGCATGACATCAGCATGACGCCAGCCTGGCCTCCACCACCAGAATGAGGTCGCCGGCGGCGATCGATGGCGCCCGAGCCAACGTGACCAACCTAGATCGAATAAGAACGACGTGCTGAACCCTAGTGTGGTGGCACTGCTAAGAAATGGTCGTCAGAACCTCGTCGGCGACGAGCTCTGGATGTGGTGCGGTCGGTATCAATGCGGACAGACGGTTACAGCGAGCGGACAACAAATCAGAGAGGACCATCGGAAGCAGAATCTTACCAGGAAGCTAGTAGAGGTGTTGGTGAGTCAAGGCTCGACCGGAATCGATGGGAACGGCGTCGACTGGTGGCGGGACATCGGTGATGGCGAGCTCGATTTAGGCCGAACGGCATCGATTCCTCTGGGGAGATGAACGAGTCGAGAATGGCGAGTTTACTGGTAAGCTCAGATGGCAAAGGGGTGGTCTCTAGAGGCGGTGATAAGTGGATCCGGCGAGCTAGGGTTCGGCATCTGAGAGGAGACAGAGCGAAAAAGGAAGAAATGGAGATAGGGATGAGCAGGGACGTCATGGTGGTCTTCTTATCCTCCTCTGGGACGGTGGCGGGCATCACGATGCACGGGTGATGACGGCGACGACATCGGGCGGAGACGGACCCCTCTAGCGAGGTGCTTGTGACGCACGAGGAAGACGACGATGGATATTTCGCAGAAAACCCCGTGGCAACAATTCAAACTCAACCCGTGATCCCCCTCTCTAGTCCCATCTGTCAGACTCAGGTGAGCCGTTGTGTGGGCTGTGTGGGCCGAAGTGGGCTGCTACGGGCTGCGCGTGAGTAGCAGATAAGGAGAAGGAAATGGGCCATGGCCAGAAACAGTTTCCTTTTGTTTTTTCCTTGTTCCTTTTCTTTGTCTATTTTCTGTTTTCTTTTCTTTCAAGATTTTGAATTTGAATACTTGTTCTGAATTTTTCTTTATGGAATTTTATTTTCTGAATACTTGCAGAAATAATGAATGTATTTTAGAGTCATTTTGTGAGCTTTTATTATTATTTGATGCATAATATCCTAAGGATATAATATGGTTAATATTACTCCCATAAATCTAGGGAATAACAAGGTATATAAATTTTATTATAACTAACAAAAGAGTTAGTTTGAATTGTAAATGCTTACCCTAGGGTTTAGGGTTCTTAATTTACTTATATTCTTATGTTGATGTGAATAAATATTAATGGCTAAACATATTGTCTTTATGTGTTCGATCTTTAATGATATCCCCTTTTTAAAATAGAAAGTTATTTTTTGGAAGGTCTTATGGAAAAGAATTGATAAAGATAACTTTTATGCACATATGGTTATGATATTTGGAAATGACAAGGATGTGCTTAAATGATTTGCTATAGGAAAATATTCTTGTAAACCATTGTGGAAACAAGATGATATATCAATCAGATGAAATGGATTTTATGCTTGATTATAGATTTAGGGTTTAATGTTTACCCAGAATTCCTATCTTCCATAATTCACAATCCTGGACTTCTAATTAAGGAATTCCTTTCCTATATATATTACTTCTTCCTATCCATCATCATGTGTTAACATGATGAGCTTTACTTCACAAGAATATTTTTATCCACCTTTTATTCTTCTAAATCCATTATAATTGCAATGAGCTTGACATTAAAGGTTTTCATGATCTTCTCATAACTATATTTGGTTATCCAACTATTCTACCTCTAATAATCTCCAATCCAACATGTAGCTACTTCTAACTCCATTCATAATCTTCCTTAATCATCCATCACTAACATTACTTAAATAGATGTATAGATCAAACTACCTTTCTCTAAAGCTTACTATCCTTTAAGATGAATAACACTACTTCCACAACTCCATGCTATACTAACTTTAATTTAATCATACTGTCTTACATTTACTTTACTCTAATAACTCATACTATAACCTCACGATCCAGTTCTTAATACATCTCAAGCAGCGGAATACGTAATAATAACGGTAGCGTAGGCGAAGCTCCATCTTCGGGGTCACAGGCAATGCTGACGATGGGATATGATCCTAGTTGTCGTAACCTTCCTGGGGTCCATCCTCCAGGTACTCCTCTTCATAGTCTGGCCACGGGAATAGCCAGGGACAAAGCCATGAGTACTCTTTAAGTACTCGCAAACTAATACTAACAAGTAAAAGGGGTTTTTGGAAATAGGACACTAGGCTCTAGGGTTGTTTTGCAAGAAGCCAGATTTACATCTACTAAGTTTAGAAGCAATGAATGCTAGTTGAAGTTTTATAACACCTAAGTGGGAACTTGTATCTCATGTCACAACTCTGTTGTGGTCAAGTCAAAGTCTCACTTCCTTTCAAAAATCATTTTGAAAAGTCTGACGGGGGAACAGTATGGCCACTCCAACTGCCCATAACCGCGGACACGGCTATTCGAATAGTTTAACACTCTGTAGATATTGTACACTTTCACCACAACATTCGATACCTCCGTTAGGAACAAATCCTGAATTCACCATACTTAGTATGTGGATAATCAATCCTAACCTTTCAATTACCTCCGTTAGGAACATCTGACGGGGGAACAGTATGGCCACTCCAACTGTCCATAACCGCAGACGCGGCTATTCGAATAGTTTGACACTCTGCAGAGATTGTACACTTTCACCACAACATTCGATACCTCTGTCAGGAACAAATCCTAAATTCACCATACTCAGTATGCGGATAATCAATCCTAACCTTTCTAAAAAAACGCCCTAGTATAAGCACCTCTCCTGTGAGTTTGGCCTCCCAACCATGACCAACTGTCATCTTGGGTACTGCACAGGTGGACAATCTTCACAAGGTAGCCTCATTTCAGACCTTGGCTATGAGGGAACTAATACTAAGGTATATAAGTTTCCAGTCAAGCCCTGCCCAATCTTCGGGTATTGTGGTTGTACGATAAAATTGGAATGGTACCGCATCCACACAACCATCAGTTTTAAAAAGGGCTAAGGCTCATGCCTCAACATTTTCATCAACAAAATCATCAGGTGTTCGGAAACACATGTCAAAACATCTCAGTAGAATGATCCATCATTCTAAGGTTTTCATAACCATTTTCACCAAGTATTCCCATCTAAAGTTGATCAAGTTTTATGCTTAGCACTAGCATCTACAAGTGGGGGTAAGCACTAATGAGGGGTGGTAAACTAGTGGAGTTTAACTAAGTTTAATCTCAAGCCTTAGGATGACATCAAGATTATCTAGCTTAGGCCAAATTTTATGCTCTTTATGCAACCTTCAATTATCCTTCTAGTATCTACCATTTATTCCAGTAACTCTAAGTAAGAGCTTTGATAAAGGAATAAAGTAATAAGCTTGCAAGTAAAACTAGGATTGGGTATCATCAAATGTATCTAACCAAGCATGCTTAGTGCATTGCATAGATTATTTAACTCTCATAATTGCAAGTGTTAGCTTGCATAGGTATAGTATCAGCTTGCATTGGTCCATTTGGTTAGTAAAGCTTGCCTTGTGTAGAGCAGTGGTTGAAGTTCTCCTCGGCTTCTTCGTAGAATCCTCCTTCCTCCTCATATCCTTGGTCGGTACTAGCGTCTATAAATAAATACGATGTACACAATCACCAAAAAATACTTAACTACTTTCAATCATCACACAAAAGGGTCCTATAGATGCTCTAGCATCATCACCAACATTACAAGATTAAAGCTTGGTTTAATTCCTTTTATTTTTAGAAAAGTAATTTCTACTCATTGAAAAACTACTTAAGATTTAATATTCTCCAAACCAAACATGGGATCATGTTGACACATGTCATCACCACATATGTTAGTCCATGGGGATGTGATTTAAAGTGGTGTCACAATTTAATAAGGTGTTTCTCTTTTATTTTAATTAATTAAAGTGGCTAGAAATGCCTATGTAGCATTCTTTTATTACTTGAACATTATTTCTGCAAGTAAACCTATATATTTTTATACATTCTGAAAGGTATGGTTAAATTTGATTTTTGAGAGTTGGAATTAACTCAAAAGCTATTATGGTTTTAATTTGAAAAAATTTTGAATGCAGAAAAGCTTCTGCCTTGCTATTTTTACCAAGGATGATCTATAGATCGAAATGACTTGAATCCAACGGGCTTGGATTTAGCATTCCCAGACCTTTCTAACAAAATTGGTTTCATTCAATTTGGTTCACTGAATCGATCTGAGTTGATTTTTGAATCTAGGTGCAGAAGTGTGTTTGAAATAAAATGGAAAAGGTTAATTTCAAACGACTGGGCTGCGCGGGAAGTGATACTGGGCCGGCCTGCTAAGCACAACGCTTACACGGGCTGGTTAAGTGGCTGTCCCCACGCGTCAGTGAGACGAGGGGGTGCGAAGCGGTATGGGGCGATGTGGTGCGTACGATCTGGTTCTAATCCAACGGCTGAGGGTCATCGTCGACGTTGGGCAACGCCGGCGAGACAGAAACCTAGCGCGGCCAGTGGGGGTCGTTGGGGGCTCACCGGGGTTCAGACGAGGGTCGGCGAGGTGGGCGAACGACGAAGTTGATGATGGCGAACCTCCTGGTACCGGCAGCTTCTCCTGGGGCGGCTCCAATCGCTGGCCCCCTTCTTCTCCAGCAGCGTCAGACTCCGATGAAATTCCGGCGAAGTGCTGCTCGCCTTGCTCCGGGAACGGGGTGGCACGATCAGTGATGAGAAGGGAGTGAGATGGTGTGCTCAATTCGGTTGGGGGTGGCCTCTATTTATAGTCGCGACGATGAGACCGAACGGGATGGGCAGACGACGGTGGCGACATGGCTACGGGCGGCTAGAGGCATGGCCAGCGGTGGCGCTCGCTTGGTCGTTTCCTGGCGATGCTCTACGGCTTTAATGCGCGCGTAGGGGCGGTACGGTTTGGTCTGGAATGCGCGATGCTCTGCGCGGTAGAGGCGGCGTCTTCGACGGCGAGCAGTGGCTGTGCGGCATGGGGCGGCGAATGGGGATGTCTGGCGGTCTCCTGGGTCGGTGGCGATCATGTATGCACGCGGCGAGGGCGGCGCGTGGTCTGTGGGCGTCGGTCGAGTGTGGCGCTCTGGCGCATGCTCAGCATGGTTGCTGGCGAGCTGGGCGCGGTTCGTGCGGGTGGTCCAGGGTTTGGCAATGCTCGCGGCTGGGACAGGGAGTGGCGGTGGATGGTGGGATGCCTCCTAGACAAGGTTGGCACGGCTAAATCTCCACCTAGCTTGCTGTCTCCACTGGGGTGGCATGGTGAGCTTCGGCTGTTCACCATTGATGTCATTGCCCAGCTTACAGTGAGGCTAGTGCTTGATTTAACTTGCTAGATGATCTACTGAGATGGTTGTGAGCTAGAGAGGGAACAAGTTAGGCTTCAATCACTGCTCACAATAGTGTTTAATATTTTGATGATTTGTGTCTGCAATGTGTTTGATGAAATGGCTGCAAGAATTCAAGTTTTGAATTTTGAAAAGATTTTTGGTGGGTGTGCTAGGTTGGTGCTGGTGAGTCTGCAGATGCTTGGGTTTTGAAAGTTGAGCTTGTTTGAGTGGTTTTTGAAAAAGTGGGATCTTCCCATATGATAAACATTCAATTTTGAATTGCCATTTAAACTATGCATTTAAAAGTTTCTGGATGATCACAACATGGGCCTTGATACTTTGTTATGTGTACAATCAAGGGGTGCAAAGATCCAGAAAAGTTTCTGTTAAGTTCTGAAAGTTTGAGGCAACCAAAGTAGGCATGGGAGTTAAATTGGTCAAAATGACCATTCACTCATTAGGTTTGTTTTGATTTATTTGTCTTTGAGAAAAGTTTGGGAATTGTTTAGATGATGTTTATTTCACCTAAGCATCCATTTACAAGCAAAGTAACACACAAACAAGTTGGTTTAAAAGAATTCCAAATGAAGTGCACACACCATGCATGATTTCATATTTTTTATTTAGCAAAGTTTTTGTTAACCCTAAATTTGATGATTAGAGATTGATGATCCAAGTTTAGTATTTTTGGGATGTTACAGGTTAAGAAGATACGTTGAGTACGAGCGTACTCAGCAAGTTCACTAGAAAATAAGTGTTTGGTGCACTATATCTACAGCCACAGACCATAGGTCGTAGGCAATACAAGTTTTCGTAAACATTTCTTCAAAGGTTGCTTTTATTCTAAAAAACTATGTTCGTCAGCCTTCATGGGTTTACCAGAACTTTCATGGAGTTCCTTTCCTGCCGCGATCGCAGCTCCTTCCCAGAACAGGGAGTAACAAGTTATAGTTCTTACACTCTAGAGAGGTGCGTTACTTTACTTTACCCATGAGAGATCTTATCTTTGTTGCACATCCGAATTGCATTCTCGTCCACACTTCCTTGGTGTGGGGCCCATACTAAGATCCAAGCCAATCACTGCCCTCTCTGCGACCTCATATGTCTGCACGATCCTTTGGGGATGGCTCACCTCCGTTAGTCCCATTTTGGGAAGGCTATAACCATGATGAGTTCCTGAAGACTCTATGACCTGGTGCTGCCCTCGCAAGTTCCATATTAATTGGTCCATCAACTAAGCACCATCCATAGATAATCTAGACACCAAAAGTGTGGGGCATAAGGGTGCCCACCCATATGTTGGATCCACACAAGGAATCACAACGTCACGTTAAGGTCGTCTTGCCTCCATACGAGAGGAAAAGGATACAGCTGACTTCTCCATCCCATTCCAAATCTCATGGTTAACGCGTAATATACGGCGCAAGAATCACTGGAGACATTGGTTGTTAAGTCCTAAATAATATGTTCCTTTACCACCGGAACTTTCATAGTAGGTTATTACCTCATGGTAAATAACCTTTAATCATATTATTATGAAAATAGTGTTTTCTGACCTTTTTCAAATGCAGGTGATGACAACACTGGATTTGCAAAATACTTTACAGAAAATAATCAAAGGACATGAGCAAGTGTGAACTCGGCTTTTTTGATTGCAAGATTATGCACTCACGATCTTCGAGACAATGTAAAAGATCCAATATCTGAAATCAGCATCATTGGTCCGGTAAGGACTAATGTTTAAAGATGCAAGATGCTATTATGCATAGTAATGTAATGCAATTTGATAAACTCGAATCCTGGGGATAACGTTGATCTAAGGTTTGGAAACTGGAATGGTTACTTTAGAATGTGTTGTCCTTTTAGATAAGTTTCACACATGTGTTTCTTATTAAGGCTTGTGAGTGTGTGTAAAACAACATGTATGTAGAATATCATACAACAATGAGATACACACAAATGTGAAATATAACACAAGATTTCTTTTACTATAATTGTTTATCTTCAGACTTTTACTTTACAAGTAATGGCATTTACAAGGAACTTAAGTATTAACAATCTTATTATACAAGTAAAGTATAAAGTAATGTGATTGTGATTAGTTATCATCTGTTTTCTGAAGAGGTAAAAAGAATAACATTTGAAGAAAAGATTTCCTTACTAAGGTTTAAACAATCTTTGTGGTTAATTAAATGTGATTGATGTTGTTTGTGTTTGAATATTTTAGACTTGAGGTGCTTTATAACTTAATTATAACAGACCAAAGTTAACTATAAAACACATAACAAAGTCTTTTGCATAGTATTAAAGTATTATAGACTAAAGTTAACTTTAAAGACATAGATGGGCTTAAGGCATATTGCTTATGTTATTTGTACCAGGTGTACTTTATAATGTTTCTATAAGGATACTTTAAGAACGGTAACACTTTTATTTGAATAGTGGTTTCCTAATTGTTTAGTGGAATAGAATCATTTTCCTTTTTATGGATGAATGGTTATAGTTTGTAAACAAGGAAATAATATTACTTAACTACTTATGGATTCAATATAGTGTTTTGGTTTGTTTATAACTTGTAGTTGAAGTATTGGAGTAGGTTTTATTTCACTACAAAATTATTCTTGGAGATTTTATAATGGATAAGGATTCTTTTATAAAATAATCTACATTAATGGTTGAGAGAAAATTTAATAAAATTGTATATAAAATGTGTTGAACCATTTTGACTTTATATTATAAATATTTAAGACTACTATTACTTATTATATCTAAATTGGCAATTTTAGGAATATTAACAAATTTTATTTACCTTTATATGAATTATATATTAAGTAAATAAGTTTAGATTTAAGTTTTTAAAGTGTTTAACTTTTTATTTCACTCAAAAGTGGAATATAATATTTTTAACATGTAGGTATTATTTTTGTGATCATTTTGGTATATTACATTTATTTTTGTGACTTATAAATAATAAGATATGATTTTTATAAGGTTTATTACTTTATAAATACTTCAGAGATAATAAATATTTAACTAAGTGAAATAATAATGCATGATTATAGTTTTAAATTATAGTTCTTATTTTTCTAAGATTTTTGGTATTTTATTTATATTTTTAACATTTACCATTATTAAAATATGACTTATCAAAGTTTATTACTTATAAAATATTTATTACATAATAATTATTTAAATTGTTAACATAATAAGGTTTGATAATGGTTTTAAGTTATAGATTTTATTTTTCTAAAAAATTTCATATATTACATGTATTTTTGTGAATTACCAAACTAAAGTTATTGATTTAACAAGTTTTAATCATTTTATTAAATTTATGAAATCTTTTAATTGGAATTTATAATGTTTTATCTATTTATTAAACAGACAATAACTTTTTATACTGAACCTGGACCTAACCTAGGTCACTGACTGGTGGTGTCACATGCCACATGTGCATGGACTGGTCAACAGACGCGGGCATGACGTCAGCATGACGCCAGCCTGCTCTCCACCACCAGAATGAGGTCGCCGGCGGCGATCGACGACGCCCCAGCCAACGTGACCAACCTAGATCGAATAAGCACGACGTGCTGAACCCTAGTATGGTGGCACTACCAAGAAATGGTCGTTAGAACCTCGTCGGCGACGAGCTCTGGCGGTCGTGCGGTCGATATCAATGCGGACAGACGGCTACAGCGAGCGGACAACGAATCGGAGAGGACCATCGGAAGGAAAATCTTACCAGGAAGCTAGTAGAGGTGTTGGTGAGTCGAGGACCGACCGGAATCGATGGGAACGGTGTTGACTGGAGGCGGAACATCGGTGATGGAGAGCTCGATTTAGGTCGAACGGCTTTGATTCCTCTGGGGGGATGAAAGAGTCGAGCATGGCGAATTCACTGGTAAGCTCAGATGGCAAACGGGTGGTCTCTAGCGGTGGGGATAAGCGGCTCCGGCGAGCTAGGGTTCATCATCTGAGAGGAGACAGAGCAAAAAAGGAAGAAATGGAGATAGGGATGAGCAGGGACATCATGGTGGTCTTCTTATCCTCCTCTGGGAAGGTGGCAGGCATCGCGATGCACGGCTGACAACGGCGACGACATCGGGCGATGGCGGACCCTCCTCTCTGGTCCCATCTGTCAGACTCAGGTGAGCCGTTTTGTGGGCTGTGTGGGCCGAAGTGGGCTGCTACGGGCTGCGCGTGAGTAGCAGATAAGGAGAAGGAAATGGGCCACGGCCAGAAACAACTTCCTTTTGTTTTTTCCTTGTTCCTTTTCTTTGTCTATTTTCTTTTTTCTTTTCTTTCAAGCTTTTGTATTTGAATACTTGTTTTGAATTTTTATTTATGGAATTTTATTTGCTGAATACTTCCAACAACAATGAATGTATTTCAAAGTTATTTTGTGAGATTTTATTATCATTTGATGCATAATATCCTAAGGATTTAATATGGTTAATATTACTCCCATAAATCTAGGGAATAACAAGGTATATAAATTTTATTATAACTAACAAAAGAGTTAGGTTTGAATTGTAAATGCTTACCCTAGGGTTTAGGGTTCTTAATTTACTTATATTCTTATGTTGATGTGAATAAATATTAATGGCTAAACATATTGTCTTTATGTGTTTTATATTTAATGATATCCCCTTTTTAAAATAGAAAGTTATTTTCTGGAAGGTCTTATGGAAAAGAATTGATAAAGATAACTTTTATGCACATATGGTTATGATATTTAGAAATGACAGAGATGTGCTTAAATGATTTGTTATAGGAAAATATTCTTATAAACCATTGTGGAAACAAGATGATAGATCAATCAGATGAAATGGATTTTATGCTTGATTATAGATTTAGGGTTTAATGTTTACCCAGAATTCCTATCTTCCATAATTCTCAATTCTGGACTTCTAATTAAGGAATTCCTTTCCTATATATATATATATTACTTCTTCCTATCCATCATTATGTGTTAACATGATGAGCTTTACTTCACAAGAATATTTTTATCCACCTTTTATTCTTCTAAATCCAATTATAATTGCAATGAGCTTGACATTAAAGGTTTTCATAATCTTCTCATAACTATATTTGGTTATCCAACTATTCTACCTCTAATAATCTCCAATCCAACAGGTAGCTACTTCTAACTCCATTCACACTCTTCCTTAATCATCCATCACTAACATTACTTCTATAAATGTATACATCAAACTACCTTTCTCTAAAGCTTACTATCCTTTAAGATGAATAACATTACTTCCACAACTCCATGCTATACTAACTTTAATTTAATCATACTGTCTTACATTTACTTTACTCTAATAACTCATACTCTAACCTCACATTATATTAATATGACCTGCAATGACTACTCTAGTATAACTTATCTATACTAGGGTTTCAATCATGTTCTACCCACCAATGTCCCTTATACTAGATATAAGTAGGCAATCCTGGTGAGCAAGGCATGATCATTATAATCCTTTAATCATTTATAGCTTAGGTTTCCAATTGGCTAATCAAGGCTTCATCAATTCAACTTTTCAATTGTATTGAAATTATCTTCATAGTATCTCATATTGGATTAAGGGTTGTTATTCATGGAATATGCCCACTTGATCCAATAGAATTATTACAGGTAACTATCTTCAGGATTCATCCTTGTAATCTCTACCTCATATACTCTTCTATCATTTCAGGAGTGAGTTTAACTCCATCTATTATCACATTGACTTTATTCTTCTTCAATCACTCCCATCCTATAGATGATATCTAAAACTAGCATTACTATTTACCTCTTCTTAGTTGTTTCTTTATAGGCACTTAAGTGTATGCTATAATATGGTCAAGAGTTGATAGATTAAGAACTGATAGGTTAAGGATTGGTGAATCAATAGTTGATTACTCAACTTTGATGAACAATAGATATTAAGATAAGTTTTAGTAGAGATGATAAAGGTTGATATGGAAAGAAATATATGTGTAAATGATCCTAACTTAGTTTCTTTCCTACTAAATATCACTAAAAGTTTAAAGTTAGGTATTACCATGATACTCATAACAAGAATAGATAAGAATAAGATAGGTCAGGATTAGTCATTACATTCTTATTACTTAAGTTGTAATCTTGACTTGGCATTTATGAGTTGTTGTGATGAATATTATGATATGATCCCTTAAGGATCAGGTATTAATCATTTAAGCAATGCATTATGAGTAACCTTTTATTATATTTGATCTACCCATAGATCAAATCATGTTTACCCAAATAAGGTTTTAGCAAAGGTCATATTGAGACTTATCGCAGTCAACTTGATTATCTACTTCAATTCCATCTGGTTGAGAGAAGCTTCAATCACTTTGACAAGTTTTGTTTAAAAGCGCGAAAATTATTCAGATTTTCTATGCATGAATGCAATGCACACACCTGGGTTCTGCTTATTTCTAAGCTCTAATGCTGGAATGTTACAAATGCATAATCAACCCTAAATATGTGTTAAGTAAAACCGGGGTGTTACACCCAAGTTCAGGCCCCGGAGGGAAAACCTTACTCATGCTTGTCTTCTCTTGATTATGGCGGAACCGAAGATTATAGGGGTGCCAGATGCAATCTGGTGTATGGTGCGTATGCGGTGGTTGTCATGGATCCTTCTCGCCGTACCCTCCTGGCCTTTATATAGATAGGAAGGTCCCGGGCTTAGGTCGAGTCGGTTACAAATTAGGGTTGGTACCCTTTGAAATTCTATCTACTCTAGACTTGTCCTCCATGGATCCGAAGACATCATGGCCTTGGGCCACCCAAAATCTCCACAGGCCGCGTGTCTTGACGTGGGCCTTCCTTGGGATGGACCAGGTATACCAATGTTGTGTACCCGTGGGATATAACCATGTCAGCAAGGTCCATTACAACCTTGAACCTAGGCACTTTCCTAGCCTAGGTACCCCATGGGGCACCCCAAAACATTTTTACTAGAAAATCCAGGGCAATTTCTATGGTACCTACAGTTAGAAACCGCAATTACCGGAGCGTGAATCGGGAAAAATACAGTATATGCTTGCACCAGGAGATGAGCACCAACCTCCCGGGGATGGAGGTCCAACATGACGTAGCATGATTGTAAATTGCCTCGAGCGCCCTAGGGCACGCTCAGTTCTCGCACCTCCTTTACAGAATCGATGGTTTTCCGAAGTCGGTAAATGGAAACTCTGGATTTCTCCATGGAACCTGGAATCTCTAGTTGGATAAGTTGCTTAGAATTCCGAGAGGGAGCTAGGTGTCGGGTTTGGGCTCAATCCGCGCAGTGCATCCATGTTCTAGGCAGTGAGGGGGAGGTCTAGGGTTGAAAGCCATGTTAACTCCTACTCGATAGCCATCCGGGGGGTGCGTCGTGTGCCAAAAGTCCCAGTTTGTCTTGCTTATGATTTTATGCTGGTAGTGGGTGACACATAGGGTATACTCGAGCTGGTTTCATATTTTCTTTATTTTTGATGAATTTCCCATTTCCAGAGTTCGGGGCATGGGCAAAATCGGCAAACCCGCCGGCGTGCGCAGGCACGCGAGGTCCATTGCAACCTTGAACCTAGGCACTTTCCCAGCCTAGGTACCCCATGGGGCACCCGAAAACATTTTTTCTACAAAATCCAGGGCAATTTCTATGGTACCTACAGTCAGAAACCGCAATTACCGGGGCGTGACTCAGAAAAATACAGTATATACTTGCACCACGAGATGAGCACCAACCTTTCGGGGATGGCAGTTTGGCACGACGTAGCATGCGTGTAAATTGCATCGGGCCCTAGGGCGCGCTCAATTCTCGCACCTCCTTTGCAGAATCGCCTGTTTTCCGGAGTCGGTAAATGGAAACTCTGGATTTCTCCATGGAACCCTGGAATCTCTAGTTGGAGAAGTTGCTTAGAATTCCGAGAGGGAGCTAGGTGCCGGGTTTGGGCTCAATCCACGTAGTGGATCCTTTTATGGGCAGTGATGTAGAGGTCTATGGTTGAAAGCCATGTTAACTCCTACTCGATATCCATCCGGGGGGTGCGCCGTGCGTCAAAAGTCCCGATTTGGCTTGCTTATTATTTTATGCTGGTAGTGGGTGACACAGGGGCTACTTGAGATGGTTTCATATTTTTTTTATTTTGATGAATTTGCCATTATCGGGGTTCGGGGGTGGGCTAAATCGGCAAACCCACCGGCGCGCGCAGGCACGCAGGTCCATTTCAACCTTGAACCTAGGCACTTTCCCAGCCTAGGTACCCCATGGAGCACCCGAAAACATTTTTTCTAGAAAATCCAGGGCAATTTCTATGGTACCTACAGTCAGAAACCGCAATTACCGGGGCGTGACTCGGAAAAAATACAGTATATACTTACACCACGAGATGAGCACCAACCTTTCGGGGATGGCGGTCCGCCACGACGTAGCATGCGTGTAAATTGCCTCGGGCCCTAGGGCGCACTCAATTCTCGCACCTCCTTTGCAGAATCGCCTGTTTTTCCAAGTCGGTAAATGGAAACTCTAGATTTCTCCATGGAACCCTGGAATCTCTAGTTGGAGAAGTTGCTTAGAATTCCGAGAGGGAGCTAGGTGCCGGGTTTGGGCTCAATCCGCGTAGTGGATCCTTTTCTGGGCAGTGAGGTAGAGGTCTATGGTTGAAAGCCATGTTAAGTCCTACTCGATAGCCATCCCGGGGGTGCGCCGTGCGTCAATAGTCCCGGTTTGGCTTGCTTATTATTTTATGCTGGTAGTGGGTGACACACAGGGGATACTTGAGCCGGTTTCATATTTTTTTATTTTGATGAACTTGCCATTGTCGGGGTTCGGGGGGTGGGCTAAATCGGCAAACCCGCCGGCGCGCGCAGGCACGCGAGGTCCATTGCAAACTTGAACCTAGGCACTTGCCCAACCTAGTTACCCCATGGGGCACCCCAAAACATTCTTTTCTAGAAAATCCAGGGAAATTTCTATGGTACCTACAGTTAGAAACCGCAATTACCGGTGCGTGACTCTGAAAAAATACAGTATATGCTTGCACAACGAGATGAGCACCAACCTTCCGGGGATGGCGGTTCGCCACGAAGTAGCATGCGTGTAAATTGCCTTGGACGCAAGGGCGCGCCCAATTCTCGCACCTCCTTTGAAGAATCGCCGGTTTTTTAGAGTCGGTAAATGGAAACTCTGGACTTCTCCATGGAACCCTTGAACCTCTAGTTGGAGAAGTTGCTTAGAATTCTGAGAGGGAGCTAGGTGTCGGGTTTGGGCTCAATCCGCGCAGTGGATCCACGTTCTGGGAAGTGAGGGGGAGGTCTAGGGTTGAAAGCCATGTTAACTCCTACTCGATAGCCATCCAGGGGGTGCGCTGTGTGTCAAAATTTCTGGTTTGTCTTGCTTATTATTTTATGCTGGTAGTGGCTGACACACATGGGCTACTCAAGATGGTCTCATGTGGCATCCCGCAAAACCACTACTAGAAAATCGCGTTGTTTTTGTGCATTGCATCATCATGACCGCATGCTCATGTCATCATGCCACCTTGCATTTGAGCATCGTCATCATATTGCATTTGCTTGTATAAAACTATTTACAGAAAAACCTATTTTGTGTTCCTAAAACGCCCCGTCTTTATTTAAACGCAAAACCCGGGTCTCCGGATTATTTTGTTTTGTCTGCTATCGGGTTGCACAGGCCCTGTTTTAAATAAATAAAACATTTAATTATTTTTAGTGGGGCAGTCGAACGGGCCGAATCGACCCGGACGACCACCCCCAGAATAAAACGGTTCGCCCGAAATCCTAAAACTACCCAGTCCTATTCTACCCACCCCTCCTCCACCTCACCCCGGCCAATCCCCACCTGACACATCACCCACCCGAACCTGAAGCACGACAATATCTGCCCCGTTGTTCGAGAACGTTCCCGCCAAGACCGACCTGTCGAACCCTGGACCCTGAGACCGACCCCGAACCCCGGAACCTCAAGTTCGTCGCGACCCCCTAATGTGTGACCCTTATCCGAACCCCTATTTTTATAAATGCTAAACATAAAACCTGTTGCATATTAAATTGTCATACTCGCATGCATATTTGTGGTTTGGGGGCCTTATGCCGATTCACCATATAATTAAATATGGGGCCCATATGCGGGCAAATCTAGCCTTATATTGGCCTCATTTAAATTTGTGTAGCGAACCGGTGCCATCTTTTGTCTTGCTAAGGCAACATTTAATTTGCGGGGTAGATAAATAACTTGAACCGTTTAATTAATTGTCGGAACCCCGGTTCCGCTTAATCTGGCCTAATTGCATCACACCTTTGCCATGTCATGCATCATACATGCATCATGCCGATCCTCTGCCGTTGTATTAAATATTGCATCCGGTGTTTATTCTAGCATTTTGCTTCTTCGCGGATAAGGCCGTTGAGTTG
This sequence comes from Avena atlantica, assembly GCA_910589765.1. Taxonomy (NCBI): domain Eukaryota; kingdom Viridiplantae; phylum Streptophyta; class Magnoliopsida; order Poales; family Poaceae; genus Avena; species Avena atlantica. Next base: position 41,609,784 of record OU342736.1, on the reverse strand, counting down.
ATGCGAGTGTCGACCCGATCTTCGGTTGAACCTTCGACAATGTTTTCAGGCGAGCATCTTCCCCTTTCTACCTATCTTACTTTTATAGTATTTATTCCCTCCTATTGATCTATTGCTATCTGTGTTGCGTTGCTCTAGTTTTCGTACCCGTGATATCCCTTGCAGCCCTATATTGCCATGGCCACCTCCTATTACCTGTTGTTTGGTAGATAGTTGGATTTGCGAGTCGTAGTCGCTTGCTCGAGTGCTGTTGCGTGTCGCCATGTACCACAGTTGTTGGAGTATTGCCACATGTTTGATGTTGGAGATGATCTCGGCTTTATTTATCGTTCACTTTAATTCCTGTTTAACAACTAAAATTGAAGTAAGTAAGCAGAGGCATCGGTGGGTGATAGATAATATTTGGTTTCCGACCGCCCACTTGTGTCCCGTAGGACCCCGAGTACTTGATACCTGTTCCTTGAATATTCGCGCTATCCACATACGGGGAATTATGGGACCCCCCTTAGCCAGAGCTTGATTCATTCTTATTTCTTGGGGCCACAAACTAGTTTGAGGTTTTATTTACTATCCTGTACTTATGCCATGCTACTGCTTTATTTACGATTGTGCGAGGAGCACACTGTACTGTTTAGGTAAGCGGAGTGTTTTCGCGGTATCGACAAGCCCAGTTTTGGGTTCCCAGTCGTTTACAGCCATTGTCGCAAACCTTGAGTCCGTCTCGGAGTCAGCTAGCTTCGTTGCGGGTCTACTCAAAGGGGTGGCCCCCTGAAATAATTCTGAATCCTGTGATTGCTTTGTCGTGAAAGCCTCGTTGGGTTTTGATTTGGTTTTTCCGAGGTCGATCGTGTGTGTGTTGCTATTTGTGCACCCCGGCCGGGTTAAAACTTTCTGAAAGCCGTGTCCGCGGTTATGGACGACTTGGAGCACAGTATCTCGATCATAGACAACTATAACTAAAGTAGTGCTATAAATTTGACTTTATAATGACTAGTAATCAGCTTCACTATAATGGAATGGCTAAATAATACTGCCCACAATTGCTTGTTTGGATTGTCGCTTGCGGCCATTGTATCTGACTAGTAAGTATTGCAACTACAACGGAATGGCTGAATAAAAGTACCAACAAATGCTGGGTTTTGGGATTTTCTCATGCTAATTGTACCTGACTAGTAAGTGTCGCAACTACAACGGAATGGTTAACTAAAATTGCCCACTGCTTATTATATCAGGATGATTATCTATACTTGACTAGTAACTGTTGCAACGATAACTGAATAAATAAAACTGCCAACCGTGTGAGTTCCTTGGTTGACTTCCTCGTTTGGTCTCGAGGGGGAAACACCAGGATGGGTTTGCTTGGTGGTAGCATCAGGGTGGTTCCGGATAGGACTTTCTTACCCCTCTCTGTTTGCCGCCAGTTGTATCGAGTCTCTATAGGTTGTTTAGTGCATGCTGTCGCTGCCGCTTCAGTCCACCATACCTATGTAGGCGAGGACCGCCGAATTCTAGCCTCGCCGTGTACTGGCCTCAGTACTGACGCTCCTCTTTTTCCTTTGCCTTTTGTCGGCACCCCTTTTGTTTAAGCAGGTTTTGAGATCGACGTCGTTAGCAGGGTTACCCTTCCGGCTTGGCCTGGGCAGGGTTATGGACGCCATTGGTTATTATTCAGGGCTCTTAGCCCCATTTGCATCTTGTCCGTAGCTGGACGCTCTATCGTTTTCAAGGTGATTTGTATCTTTGTATATTATATCTGTACTCTTGACTCATTGAGTCGCTGTTGAATATATATCTGTTCTGTGGGTCCCATCGAGGACTGTTGTGTAATGTTATTACTTCGTTTTCCACCCGCACGAAAGTGCCTAGTGGGCACCTTTGAATCGTTTCTATGCGGGTTTGGCGGGTTTCGCTAAAACTTGCATAGGTCCGATTCTGAGGGTGTTACAGAGTGGTATCAGAGCTCAGCAGTTGCGATACCCCACAAGTCCAGCCTGTAGGATAACCTAGCTAACGGCCGAAGTAGAGTGTCAAAACTATTTTTGAAAAATCGGTTGGATAGTTCTGGATAGGTCTGCTTTTATTCCTTACCCCTCTGCTAATCTCCTCTTACCTCTACGTGTTTTGAATCCGCTCTCGTCTCTTTCTTCGAGTCCAGGAATTCTCGTGGTTGGGTTCCATCGTACCTTTAGGGTTTCGCTTCCTCCTTTGGTAACGATGCTTCTACATCTGGTCTTCATGCTATCTGAGGAATCCGTCTTCTGTGGTACCATCCTTTGTTCCTTGTTTGAGCCTTCCGGTGTTCTCCGACGCGACGACATCATCTACGCCAGATCCGATGTAGAGTCCGCATCACTCCTTTGTTTCTGAACCTCATTTGTCGAGATCTTCAGTCTGAATTCCGAGAGTTGGTTGCATAATCCGCCTATTCGTGTGCAGAGTAATGGTTTGGGTGCGCGATGGACTGATCGCCATCCGACTACTCTTATCATTCGCTCTTGTACATCGAATCAGTGGATCCAGCAGTTTTACTCCGTCCACGGAAGCTAGAGGTGGATTTATTTGTGGATACCTCTACCTCCGACCTTTTGTTCCGGAGTGTTCCTCGCAACGGTCACGGACAACGACCTCTTGTTAGTGGTGTCGCGAAGATCTACACGAAGCGAGAAGATGCAGATCGCCGACCTTCCTTCCGGTACCATGAGGCGGATCTCGAGGGCGAGATCCATTGTTAGTGGTGTCAAATTGTGGCATCCCGCAAAACCACTACTAGAAAATCGCGTTGTTTTTGTGCATTGCATCGTCATGACCGCATGCTCATGTCATCATGCCACCTTGCATTTGAGCATCGTCATCATCTTGCATTTGCTTGTATAAAACTATTTACAGAAAAACCTATTTTGTGTTTCTAAAACGCCCCGTCTTTATTTAAACGCAAAACCCGGGTCTCCGGATTATTTTGTTTTGTCTGCTATCGGGTTGCACAGGCCCTGTTTTAAATAAATAAAACATTTAATTATTTTTAGTGGGGCAGTCGAACGGGCCGAATCGACCCGGACGACCACCCCCAGAATAAAACGGTTCGCCCGAAATCCTAAAACTACCCAGTCCTATTCTACCCACCCCTCCTCCACCTCACCTCGGCCAATCCCCACCTGACACATCACCTCTCCCCTCCCTCTACCCTATCCCACGCAGCCACCTGGCCTCTCTCCTCTCTCTCTCCCCCTCTCTCTCCCTGGGCCCCACTCCTCCCCACAGCACACACACACGCCACCGCACGCCCCACCGTGCTCACCCTGGCCCACCCCGACCCCGTCGTCCCCATCCTCCCACCACCGCTCCCCTGGTTCTCTCCCTCCTCCCTCCTCTCCATCCTCCTTCCCCGCGGCCGAGCCCCGCCCGGACCCGAGCGCCGCCGCTCCCGCGCGCCCCGCGGTCCCAGCTCCCTCCTCCTTCCCCAAAGCACCAGCACCCCCTCCTCCGACCGCTGCTCCTCCCGCCCGCAACGGCCTCACCCCGCCGCCGCGCTGGACCCCTCCGACCGCTGCTCCGGCTGCCGTCCGTCCCCGCCGCCCGACCACCTCCGCCTCCGGCCCCGCCTCCTCGGCTAGCCGCCCCCGACATCTCCCGCATCGCCGGCCCCCTCCCCCGAGCGTCCCCTCTCGCGTGCCCTCCTCCTCACCCCGCGTCCGGCCGCGTCCGGCCGCACCTCCCCGCCCCAACCTCGAGCTCCGTCGCCACCTGCTTCGCCGGTCGCCCTCCCTCTGCCGACCGCGACCCCCGTCGACCTCTGCTGCCGCGCCTCCGCCTCGTCGCCGGGAGCCGTCGCCCTCCTCCCCGGCCGCGGCTCCGCCGACGCCTGCCCTCGTCCCTGCCTGCTCCCCCGAGCCGCCGACGACCCCCTCGCCGGCCGCCAAGGCCTCCTCCGTCGAGCGCCCTCACCGCCCTCCTCCTCGTCGTGGCCGCCGTGGCCGTCTCCGGCGCTCCCCGCCCCTCTAGCTCCGCCACCGCCGGCCTCAGGCCCTCCCGATGCCAGCACCGGCCGCGCGGCAACCGTCGCAGGTCATGTCCCCTCCGCTGTCAGCTCCGGTGTGCAGACTGAGGTTGACGTGGTACTAGATATGTGGTGTTCGATGACCAAGTACCAAGCTCTCCAACACGGACTTGCCACTCCCGAAGAAGTCGTCGATAGGAAACCTCAAGGACTTCTTCCCGGAGTCCGAAGAACGCCGACATGGATGCGAAGACCAAGCCTCGACACCCCGAACCCGATGCCGCGCCAAGATCTCCGAAAACCCGGTACCGGACAAGTTCGCCATCGACCTCGAGAACGCCTACATGGAACAACAAGACCGCCACACGGACGCGAACCCCAAGACCCTGAGGCCCCGAACCGAAGACCGATCCGAAGCGCCAAGACCTCCGACAGGGAACCGACCAGTTCGCCGAGAACCGCACCCGAACCTGAAGCACGACAATATCTGCCCCGTTGTTCGAGAACGTTCCCGCTGTAGCATCCCAGTTGTCTAACCCCTGTAATGCTACTTGTTATAATAATAAAAAGGGCCACTTCCAATATATAATTATTGCATCATCATCATATCATGCTCATGTCATCATGCCACCTTGCATTTGAGCATCATATAAAACCTATTCTTGTTTGGTTCTTATCTCATGTGCACCATTAATTGTATTTGCTTCTTGATATTGTATTTGGATCTTGATATATTGTTAAATGCCCAAGTTGAGTTGAGGGCATCTCTCTTATTGACTCCACCACCTTTATCTTTCACCACCTTATAATTCCACCATCCATTAATATGGGCTTGGCATTTTATTTTGAGTTATCTCTAGCTCATGTTGTTGGTTGGGTTCCTTCCATAATCTTTTGCTTGGCCTTTGCCCATCTTTTGGGAATGCAAGTAATAATGCCACATAAATTAATGTTGTTTTCACAATATAACTACATGGCAAATATTGTTGCATGGGCCATGCAAGTGCCACCTTTTTCTTGGCTTTGGTATGTTTTTGGCTTTGTTTGCATGGATCATCTTTTCTTTGTTTGGATCTTGTGTTGGCTTGTAGTATTCTTCACCATATCATCTAAACCTCTATCCCCATCTCCATACACACACATGTGATCATGTGTGAGCATAAGGACAACCCCTTCACCACATCTCTCTACCTTTTCCTTGTTTTGTTTTTGTGGGATCTTGTCCAAGCATGCATGATCAAGTCAAGTACCTCTCCATCTACCTTAACCCTCTCTTAAACCTAAACCCTAAGCCACCCCTCTAAAACCTACCTAGCATGGCCACATGACCAACATGCCCTTAACCATCCTAGCTAAACCCTAGCTAATCAAACCCTAAGTGCCCCTCTCCATCGTCTCCCCTTCCCTCTAGCGTGCAGGCCCCACCTAGCTGCTGCCCCACCCCAAAACTCTAGCTGTACCCGAGCCATACCCCCCTCTCTCTCCTAACCTAGCTCCAACCCTACCCTAGCCGAGCCTCCTCTCTCTCTCTGCATGGGGCCCCTCCACCGAGCCACCACCTCTCTGTCCTTCCCCTACCCCACCTGGAAGCCTCCCCTACCAGCCTGCCGCGCCACCCCAGCCGTGCCTGCCTGGTCCATGCCGTGCACGTGAGGGGAGAGGATAAAGGTGACCGAAGTCACCTCCCCTCCCCAACACGCCAACCACTCCCTTCCTTCGGTCCTATCCGCCCCACAGCCTCCTCTGCCCCCCAGATCCATCCCAGGACACCCTGCCCTATCCCCCCTGCCTCCGCGTCGCCACCGTCTGCACCAGCATCGGCCTCCTCGGCCCCTCGTGGCTACACCGTACCAGGCGACGAGGACGTTCTGGAGGTTGTCGAGGAAGACCAGTTCGCCCTCCTGCTTCACCTGGACCGCGCCAACGAGGAGGAGAAGGTCTGCACCGCCGCTGCACGCCGGAACGCCCACCGAAAACCCTATCACGCTGGGCCTCTGCCTCCCCGTCGTCCTGCTGCGCCCCGACCAGATCCGAGCCCACCGCCGAGCCCGCGGTGAGCACCCGAACCCCCCTGACCCCTCCGTCCTCGCCGTAGCCCTCTGTGCCCGCCGGACCTAGTGTCGAGCGCTCTGTGTGCGTCGCGTGCGCGCGCGTCCTCTGCGTCGCCGCGTCGCGCACCAGCTTACCTAGACACGAACCACCTTCCTAGCACCATCTCGCAGCCTAGCGCAGCGGTTCTGCCCACCGCGCGCACGCCCGCGGCGCGGGATCGAGCCCCCACCCAGCCTCTGTCGCTCGCGGCGTTTCAGGAAGAAAAACAGTGGACGGCTGTCTCTTTGCACAAAACCCCCGGCCTCTTTTGTTTTCCAACCCGCGAACCTCGGAGCCCACCTGTCAGCGTCGGTGTCCTTTTAGTAAAAAGGCTCTCCGCCTTTCCTTGATTCAACCCGCGGTCCCTTTTCCCTCAGCCGCTGGCGCGTGGGACCGCAGATCCTTGGCCCCACCTGTAAGTGTCTGAGGGCATGTTTAGTCTGTGTATAAAAGGTTTTCTGTGTCTGTTTGAATTCAAATTTAGTTTAAATTATTTCAAATTCAAATTTCCATTCAGATTTCAAATAACTTTTCCATAGTAATTCCAAATCACACCAATGATATATGTTTGGATATCAGGAAAATGCCAGGATTTCAAATATGCCATTCTATTTGCATTTTGAACATTTAAATTCCAAGTTGATTTAAATTACCCAATTGCCACTAGAATTTAAATAATTAATAACTTTTGCTTTATAATTCCAAATTTGACAAATGATATGTCTAAAATGATCAGCTCGACGAGACCTTTCTGTTTATGCTATCCATGACTTCAATTGCAGCATGCATCATATAAAAATATAGTGAACAGCAACTATTATGGCAACAAATGTGATTCCAAAACCCCATTAAAATGTTATTACTTGTCTTCCACACCTCACCATGCCATGCTACATTTATTGCCATATAAATTGTGCATCATTCATCATGGCATGATTGTTTGTTTGACGCATCTTATTCATATGCTTGTGCTCTATATTCATGTTGGCCTTGTTTGTTTGGTTTTTCTCGGATAGACACTGAGAAGGGGTTATACCAAGAGAACCAGGAGCACTACCCAGATCCGTCCCTCGCTTCAACTGAGTTGACAGGCAAGCACTTCCACATGCTTGCATACATACAGTACCTATTGCCTCTATCTTATTCTTGCATCATTGAGTCGCGATTGCATTAAATTGAATCCCAAGTATGCATAGCCTTTACTTTTAAACCCCACGAAGCTTGTTCCTCCATCCCATGCGCCATTACTACAGGAGTTGTTTGAGCCATGCGAGTCGTAGAACAGCATGTGTAGGGGTTGTGAGTGTCGGATGGATAACGAGGTACCTAAACAACTTAACCTGAGTAGTGATGGGATAACTAATGAAAGTGGCACCGGTGAGCAACATCTGCTATTTGGTTTTTCCTGCTCACTTGTGTCCCGTAAGACCCCGAGTACTTGATTCCTGTTCCTTGATTTATCGCGCTATCCACATCCGGGAGGTATATGGGACCCCCCTGAGCCAGAGCTTGATTCCGTCTTATTTCTTGGGGCCACAAACTAGTTTGAGGTTTTATTTACGATCCTGTACTTATGCCATGTTTTACCGCTTTATTTACGATTGTGCGACAGATAGCACACTGTACTGTTTAGGTAAGCGGAGTGATTACGCGGTATCGACACCCCGAGTTTTCGGGTTCCCAGTCGCTTACAGCCATTGACGCAAACCTTGAGTCCGTCTGGAAGCTTGCTTACTTTGTTGCGGGTCTACTCAATGGGGTGGCCCCCTGAAATATTTCTGAATCCGGTGATTGTTCAGTCGTGAAAGCCTCGTTGGGTTTTGATTTGGTTTTTCCGAGGTTGATCGAGCGTGTGTTGCTATTGGTGCACCCCGGCCGGGTAAAACTTTCTGAAAGCCGTGTCCGCGGATATGGACAACTTGGAGCACAGTTTCTCGATCATAGACAAGCATAACTAAAGTACCACTTCTAATCTGACTAAGTAACTTGACTAGTAAATAGTGCAACACTCATGGAATGGTTAATAAAATTGCCAACGGATGGGGGGGGTTGTTCGTCCGCTTCCTTGTTGGTAAGCAGGGAGGAGGATGGATCTGATGAAATTACTATTATAACTGTTGTTCTTAATTCACGGACATCCGTCTATCATTGGTTAGGCGGATGGTTAGCGTTTATCTGTAGAACTGCTAGGGTTTATCTTTCGCTGCAATTGCGTCACCCCAGGTTGTGTCCCCTTTAGAGGCATTAAGACTTGCTGAGTACCCTTAGGGTCTCACACGATAAATTATTGGTTCAGATGGACAGGTACCCCCGCAGGACGGATACTGGGTGGAAGAAGCTGATGATGTGGGCAACGATCGTTCGGTGTAGAGATTCCGGGATCGGGGATCCGTGAGACCTGTAGTTGGGATGTGCTTATTCTCTATGGCATCTTATGCCGATTTGCTTCTTATCCGCACTCGGATTTTGTTTGCCGCTTCCGCATGATACTCTGATGTGTGTTGTATGAGGAAGTATCCTAAAATATAGATCTATCTAGGTCATTTGAATCTTGCCGTATGGCGTTGCTATATTTCCTTTCTTTCTAGATGGTATGGCTCTGATGTACTCTTGTATGGTGGCTTGCGTACATACCCACTTGTGTACGTAGTTGATCCCTTCGCCTGCCGATTACGCCGCCCGTACAGGTCCCGTTGAGAGGGTAGTGGTTGGGACGTCTGAAAGGACTACCAGTGAGTGGCTTTTGGGGCCCCACCGTACTATTTCAACCACTACCACTCATCCAGGCTTGTATCTAGGAGCGTAATTCAACGAGGTAGTTACAATTGGTATCAGAGCCATCCCGACCTTCAGGGTTTCAGCCAAACGGTCGTTGTCAGTCTAGCAAATATTTTGGTAGTTATGTATATTAGGGAAAAACAAAACGAGAGAGTAGGACTGCTTCCACTTTTCTTCTTACCCTCCCACCCACCCTTTTCTGGTAAGGAAGTGCAACGTTTTCAATCCTCTTCTCAAAGTTCAAACTAGGATTCACGTGTTCTGGGTTTCCGTAGTACCATAGGTTGTGTGTGTGTGTGTGTGTAATTCCTTGTCTATCTGTTGCATCCGAGTTGTTATCTTATCTGCCTTTGGTTATCAACTATTGGTATATTCCATACCGACAGGCGTTTGCAAACCGACGCAATCTATCTTCCTCTTTGTATCCGACGCTATCTTGTTTGGGGTGTTCGTTTCCGTAGTTACCAATCTTTAGGTTTCGTCGTGAGAAGAAGGGGTTAGGATATGTGTTCCACTTGTTCATGTGCGGAGTAATGATTTGAGTGCGGGATGGAGTCGCGACCATACCACTACTCTTATCATTCGCTTTTGTATATTGAATCGGTAGAGTCACTAATCTTGATTCGTTAAGTAATTTTGCGCATCTATTGGTATTCTAATGCCGAAATTTGTGGAAAAATTTTCTTTGATATATTTGTGTACCACACTCCTTTTTCAGTCGTGTGCGATATGCTTAATATCTTTTAGGTGCTATGAACTTTGTTGATATTTTAATATCATCTCAGTAAATTGTATCCTTAAATCTTGGTTAATTCCATCTTGGTACTATTTTGGATTATTATCATCTTCCATTATAGTACTGACTTGAGTTTTATATCAATGACAGGATGGCTCCACCACGCCGGACTGATGAGGACATACCTCCGGAACTGGGCTCCGCGCTGTCAAACATCGCTAAAGCTTTGGCAGCAATGCAAGAGAACCAGCAGCGCTTTGAGGAGAGTGTCAGAAGAAATGAGTTTGCTCCACTTCCTCCACCTCCCAGGCGTGGAGACATCAAGAGCTTCCTCAAGTTCAACCCTCGTCAGTTTGATGTTTCTGAACGACCTCTGGACGCGGATGATTGGCTGCGTGAGATCTCAAGGTTGCTCGAGACTGCTGATGTTCCGGAGCAGGAGTGGGTCAAGTGTGCTACTCACCTTCTCAAGGGAGATGCAGCTCTCTGGTGGGAGAATTATTTGAAGGCAAGCTGCACTGGTTTCCAGCCAACTTGGGAAAGGTTCACTGGAGCGTTCAAGGAGCAGTTTCTCTCAGAGATTGTTATGGAAAGGATGAAGGAGGCTTTTCTCAACCTGAAGCAAGGAAATGATAACGTCAACACCTACATCAGGAACTTCATGAATCTCTCTCGTTATGGTGGTGATGAGGTATCTGATGACAAGAAGAAGCAGAAAAGGTTCAGGCAAGGGCTCAATGCGTCGATCAAGTATGCAATCACGCATGCAAGACCGGCAACTTTCCTGGAACTCCAACACACAGCACTGCAAGAGGAGGCAAGCAGGCAAATGTTTGAGGAGTCCAAGAAACATAACAGGGATGCATCAAGCTCTGCAGTTATGGCAGCTCCTTCTAAGCGGCGTGTCTGGGTTCCTAACACCCCATCGTCTCTCCCGGCTCCACCAAGACCTGCAAGTTTCGCGCCAAGGCCACCAAACTTCACCACTGCGGCTCCCAGGGGCTACAACAACCACTACCCTGGAGCGCCTGGCGGAGTCCCTGGCTACTCTGCTCCACGTCCAGCTGGTGCCTGCTTCATGTGTGGAGATCCTGGACATCCCCACTGGAACTGTCCAATGAAGAACAAAGCTCTCCCTCAACCCCCGCCAAGATCTGCAACAAGCTCTCCTTCGGTTCGTGCACCACTGCCTCGGGCTCTCAACATCAACACTAAGCCCGGGTCTGCGGTTGTTCGTGCCAACTGCGTCAACGCCTCTCAAGCTGAGCTCGCACCTAAAGTTGTGATGGGTATGCTTTCCGTTCACTCAGTCCCTGCACGAGTTCTCTTTGATTCTGGTGCATCGCATTCTTTTGTCTCTATAAAGTTGCAAGTGAGAATGAGTTAGTCATGGATCCTCTTCCCAAGAAGTTAATGGTTCTTTCTCCTGGAGCAACAATGGCAGCTTCTAAAATCAGTCATGGCAATCAAATTGAGATTGGTGGTTCTTCATTCTTGGCTTCTTTGATTGTTCTGGGCAACTCTGACATTGATGTCATCTTGGGCATGGATTGGTTGACAGCAAATGCAGCTGTGATTGATTGTGCTGAACGCTCAGTGTCTCTGAAGATTCCTGAAGGCCATATAGTCTTTTCTCCAAGTCTGACTCCTGCTGTCCAGCTCTATTCCTTGGCGGCTCTGAATAATGATGCTATGGAAGCTATTCAGAGTGTACCAGTGGTCTGTGAGTTTCCAGATGTTTTCCCTGAAGAGTTGCCAGGTATGCCTCCGGATCGCGAGGTTGAATTCGTGATTGAGATTGAACCTGGAACGGCTCCTATCTCCAAGAGGCCATATAAAATGGGTCCTTCTGAGTTGTCTGAACTCAAACGACAACTTGATGAACAAGAGAAGTTGGGTTTCATTCAACACAGCACTTCATCTTGGGGTAGCCCAACAATCTTTGTGAAGAAGCGTGACAGAACCGATAGACTCTGTGTTGACTACCGGGCTCTCAATGCTAAAACCATCAAGAACAAATATCCTCTTCCACGGATAAATGATCTTTTTGATCAGCTGGCAGGAGCTGTGGTGTTCTCTAAGCTGGACTTGAGAAGTGGTTATCACCAAATCAAAATTCGCAAAGAAGATGTGCCCAAAACAGCTTTCACCACCCGCTATGGCCTGTATGAGTACACGGTCATGTCTTTCGGCCTCACCAACGCACCTGCTACCTTCTCGAGGCTGATGAACTCCGTTTTCATGGAGTACCTAGATAAGTTTGTTGTGGTATATCTGGATGACATTCTGGTCTATTCCAAGTCTAAGGTGGAGCATGAAGAACACATGCGGTGTGTCTTAAACAAGCTTCGTGAGAACCGCTTGTATGCAAAGTTCTCAAAGTGTGAGTTTTGGCTGCCTCAAGTAACATACCTGGGTCATGTTATCTCTGCCAAGGGCATTGCAGTCAACCCGGAAACCGTGAAGACAATAGTTGAATGGCTTCCTCCTGCTAATGTCAAGGAAGTGCGGAGTTTTCTCGGCTTGGCTAGCTATTGCCGTCGCTTTGTTCAGAACTTCTCGAAGATAGCAAAGCCTCTTACCGATCTCCTCAAGAAAGGCAAGAAGTACCTGTGGACTCCTGCTTGTCAAGAAAGTTTTGAGACACTCAAAGAGAAGCTCACTTCCACACCAGTCTTGGTTCCTCCGGATACATCTAAGCCTTTCCAGATATTCTGTGACGCCTCTTTGCAAGGATTGGGTGCGGTCCTTATGCAAGAGAAACAGGTGGTTGCTTATGCCTCTCGTCAGTTGAAGACGCATGAGATTAACTATCCCACACATGACCTCGAGCTAGCAGCAGTTGTCTTTGCTTTGAAGCTATGGAGGCACTACTTGCTTGGTAACCGTTGTGAGATCTTCTCGGACCACAAGAGTTTGAAGTATATCTTCACTCAGCCTGATCTCAACCTTCGGCAGAGGAGATGGATTGAAGCAATCAATGACTTTGATGTGACCATCAACTACACTCCAGGCAAAGCAAACGTCATGGCTGATGCGCTTAGCCGAAAAGCTTATGTCAACAACCTCTTGATAGAAGAGCAGCAGCCTCTCTTGTGCGAGGAATTCCGTCAGCTCAACCTTGAAGTTGTGGAACAAGGGCATCTCCTGAACCTTCTGGCTACCCCTCTCTTGGAAGAAAAGATTCGCTCTCGTCAGCTTGGTGATCCGCACACCAGAAAGCTCATCTCGAAACTTGGGCTTCCGAAGTATGAGTCCTTCCACGTTGATGATCAAGGCACGCTCTTCTTCGACCACCGGATGTTTGTTCCAAACTACCCGGTTTGAGAGACCAAGTTCTCAAGGAGGCGCATGATTCGGTTCTATCTATCCATCCTGGCAGCACAAAGATGTACATGGACTTGAAAACACAATACTGGTGGCCTGGGTTGAAACGGTATTGTGCCAAGTATGTCTCGGAATGTGATGTCTGCCGCAGAGTGAAGGCTGTCCATCAGAAACCATTTGGTCTTCTACAGCCATTGAAACCTCCGGAATGGAAATGGGAGAAAGTAGAGATGGACTTCATCACTGGGTTTCCTAGATCGCAGAAGGGCAACAATGCAATCTTTGTTGTCATCGACAGGCTTTCTAAAGTGGCTCATTTCTTCCCAGTCAAGGAAACAATTTCTGGAATTCAGTTGGCTGAGCTCTATATCAACAGAATTGTCTCTCTGTATGGGGTTCCACTTGAAATCAGTTCCGACCGTGGGAGCATCTTCACCTCAAAGTTCTGGGAGAGTTTCCAAAAAGCTTTGGGAACAAAGTTGAACTTCAGCACTGCTTACCACCCTCAGTCGCAAGGACAAGTGGAAAGAATCAATCAGATTCTGGAGGACATGCTTCGGGCTTGCGTCATCTCGTTTGGCATGAAGTGGGAGGAATGTCTTCCATATGCTGAATTCTCCTACAACAACAGCTTCCAGAAGAGTCTGAAGATGGCACCATTCGAGGCTCTCTATGGACGCAAGTGCAGAACTCCGATTGGTTGGTCAGGTGCAGGAGAAAGAATCTGGTTTGGCCCTGACATTGTAACCCAAGCAGAGGAGAAGGTGCATATCATTCTGGAGAACCTGAAGATTGCTCAAAGTCGTCAGAAGAGCAACTATGACAGGAAGCACACGGATATGGTGTATGCCCCTGGTGATCTCGTATACCTTCGTGTCACTCCCATGAGAGGAACACACCGTTTCGGTATCAAAGGAAAGTTGGCTCCTAGATACATCGGTCCTTTCAAGATACGTGGTAGAAGAGGAGAAGTTTCTTATGCACTTGAGCTTCCGGAAAAACTCAAAGTCCATGATGTTTTCCACATCTCTCAGCTCAAGAAGTGCTTCAAAGATCCCGGCAGGACCGTGGATCATGAGCTAATCGATCTCAAAGAAGACTTGTCTTATCAAGAACACCCCCCAAAATCCTTGAGACCGCAGAACGAAGGACTCGCAACAAGTCAATCAAATTCTGCAAGGTGCAGTGGTCACACCATTCTGTTGATGAAGCCACATGGGAGCGTGAAGATGAACTCCGTGCCAACCATCCTTCTCTCTTTGTATCTTCTTTCTTTCTTCCTAGAATCTCGGGGCGAGATTCCTGTTTAGTGGGGGAGAGTTGTAGCATCCCAGTTGTCTAACCCCTGTAATGCTACTTGTTATAATAATAAAAAGGGCCACTTCCAATATATAATTATTGCATCATCATCATATCATGCTCATGTCATCATGCCACCTTGCATTTGAGCATCATATAAAACCTATTCTTGTTTGGTTCTTATCTCATGTGCACCATTAATTGTATTTGCTTCTTGATATTGTATTTGGATCTTGATATATTGTTAAATGCCCAAGTTGAGTTGAGGGCATCTCTCTTATTGACTCCACCACCTTTATCTTTCACCACCTTATAATTCCACCATCCATTAATATGGGCTTGGCATTTTATTTTGAGTTATCTCTAGCTCATGTTGTTGGTTGGATTCCTTCCATAATCTTTTGCTTGGCCTTTGCCCATCTTTTGGAATGCAAGTAATAATGCCACATAAATTAATGTTGTTTTCACAATATAACTACATGGCAAATATTGTTGCATGGGCCATGCAAGTGCCACCTTTTTCTTGGCTTTGGTATGTTTTTGGCTTTGTTTGCATGGATCATCTTTTCTTTGTTTGGATCTTGTGTTGGCTTGTAGTATTCTTCACCATATCATCTAAACCTCTATCCCCATCTCCATGCACACACATGTGATCATGTGTGAGCATAAGGACAACCCCTTCACCACATCTCTCTACCTTTTCCTTGTTTTGTTTTTGTGGGATCTTGTCCAAGCATGCATGATCAAGTCAAGTACCTCTCCATCTACCTTAACCCTCTCTTAAACCTAAACCCTAAGCCACCCCTCTAAAACCTACCTAGCATGGCCACATGACCAACATGCCCTTAACCATCCTAGCTAAACCCTAGCTAATCAAACCCTAAGTGCCCCTCTCCATCGTCTCCCCTTCCCTCTAGCGTGCAGGCCCCACCTAGCTGCTGCCCCACCCCAAAACTCTAGCTGTACCCGAGCCATACCCCCCTCTCTCTCCTAACCTTGCTCCAACCCTACCCTAGCCGAGCCTCCTCTCTCTCTCTGCATGGGGCCCCTCCACCGAGCCACCACCTCTCTGTCCTTCCCCTACCCCACCTGGAAGCCTCCCCTACCAGCCTGCCGCGCCACCCCAGCCGTGCCTGCCTGGTCCATGCCGTGCACGTGAGGGGAGAGGATAAAGGTGACCGAAGTCACCTCCCCTCCCCAACACGCCAACCACTCCCTTCCTTCGGTCCTATCTGCCCCACAGCCTCCTCTGCCCCCCAGATCCATCCCAGGACGCCCTGCCCTATCCCCCCTACCTCCGCGTCGCCACCGTCTGCACCAGCGTCGGCCTCCTCGGCCCCTCGTGGCTACACCGTACCAGGCGACGAGGACGTTCTGGAGGTTGTCGAGGAAGACCAGTTCGCCCTCCTGCTTCACCTGGACCGCGCCAACGAGGAGGAGAAGGTCTGCACCGCCGCTGCACGCCGGAACGCCCACCGAAAACCCTATCACGCTGGGCCTCTGCCTCCCCGTCGTCCTGCTGCGCCCCGACCAGATCCGAGCCCACCGCCGAGCCCGCGGTGAGCACCCGAACCCCCCTGACCCCTCCGTCCTCGCCGTAGCCCTCTGTGCCCGCCGGACCTAGCGTCGAGCGCTCTGTGTGCGTCGCGTGCGCGCGCGTCCTCTGCGTCGCCGCGTCGCGCACCAGCTTACCTAGACACGAACCACCTTCCTAGCACCAGCTCGCAGCCTAGCGCAGCGGTTCTGCCCACCGCGCGCACGCCCGCGGCGCGGGATCGAGCCCCCACCCAGCCTCTGTCGCTCGCGGCGTTTCAGGAAGAAAAACAGTGGACGGCTGTCTCTTTGCACAAAACCCCCGGCCTCTTTTGTTTTTCCAACCCGCGAACCTCGGAGCCCACCTGTCAGCGTCGGTGTCCTTTTAGTAAAAAGGCTCCCCGCCTTTCCTTGATTCAACCCGCGGTCCCTTTTCCCTCAGCCGCTGGCGCGTGGGACCGCAGATCCTTGGCCCCACCTGTAAGTGTCTGAGGGCATGTTTAGTCTGTGTATAAAAGGTTTTCTGTGTCTGTTTGAATTCAAATTTAGTTTAAATTATTTCAAATTCAAATTTCCATTCAGATTTCAAATAACTTTTCCATAGTAATTCCAAATCACACCAATGATATATGTTTGGATATCAGGAAAATGCCAGGATTTCAAATATGCCATTCTATTTGCATTTTGAACATTTAAATTCCAAGTTGATTTAAATTACCCAATTGCCACTAGAATTTAAATAATTAATAACTTTTGCTTTATAATTCCAAATTTGACAAATGATATGTCTAAAATGATCACCTCGACGAGACCTTTCTGTTTATGCTATCCATGACTTCAATTGCAGCATGCATCATATAAAAATATAGTGAACAGCAACTATTATGGCAACAAATGTGATTCCAAAACCCCATTAAAATGTTATTACTTGTCTTCCACACCTCACCATGCCATGCTACATTTATTGCCATGTAAATTGTGCATCATTCATCATGGCATGATTGTTTGTTTGACGCATCTTATTCATATGCTTGTGCTCTATATTCATGTTGGCCTTGTTTGTTTGGTTTTTCTCGGATAGACACTGAGCAGGGGTTATACCAAGAGAACCAGGAGCACTACCCAGATCCGTCCCTCGCTTCAACTGAGTTGACAGGCAAGCACTTCCACATGCTTGCATACATACAGTACCTATTGCCTCTATCTTATTCTTGCATCATTGAGTCGCGATTGCATTAAATTGAATCCCAGGTATGCATAGCCTTTACTTTTAAACCCCACCAAGCTTGTTCCTCCATCCCATGCGCCATTACTACAGGAGTTGTTTGAGCCATGCGAGTCGTAGAACAGCATGTGTAGGGGTTGTGAGTGTCGGATGGATAACGAGGTACCTAAACAACTTAACCTGAGTAGTGATGGGATAACTAATGAAAGTGGCACCGGTGAGCAACATCTGCTATTTGGTTTTTCCTGCTCACTTGTGTCCCGTAAGACCCCGAGTACTTGATTCCTGTTCCTTGATTTATCGCGCTATCCACATCCGGGAGGTATATGGGACCCCCCTGAGCCAGAGCTTGATTCCGTCTTATTTCTTGGGGCCACAAACTAGTTTGAGGTTTTATTTACGATCCTGTACTTATGCCATGTTTTACCGCTTTATTTACGATTGTGCGACAGATAGCACACTGTACTGTTTAGGTAAGCGGAGTGATTACGCGGTATCGACACCCCGAGTTTTCGGGTTCCCAGTCGCTTACAGCCATTGACGCAAACCTTGAGTCCATCTCGAAGCTTGCTTACTTCGTTGCGGGTCTACTCAATGGGGTGGCCCCCTGAAATATTTCTGAATCCGGTGATTGTTCAGTCGTGAAAGCCTCGTTGGGTTTTGATTTGGTTTTTCCGAGGTTGATCGAGCGTGTGTTGCTATTGGTGCACCCCGGCCGGGTAAAACTTTCTGAAAGCCGTGTCCGCGGATATGGACGACTTGGAGCACAGTTTCTCGATCATAGAAAAGCATAACTAAAGTACCACTTCTAATCTGACTAAGTAACTTGACTAGTAAATAGTGCAACACTCATGGAATGGTTAATAAAATTGCCAACGGATGGGGGGGGTTGTTCGTCCGCTTCCTTGTTGGTAAGCAGGGAGGAGGATGGATCTCATGAAATTACTATTATAACTGTTGTTCCTAATTCACGGACATCCGTCTATCATTGGTTAGGCGGATGGTTAGCGTTTATCTGTAGAACTGCTAGGGTTTATCTTTCGCTGCAATTGCGTCACCCCAGGTTGTGTCCCCTTTAGAGGCATTAAGACTTGCTGAGTACCCTTAGGGTCTCACACGATAAATTATTGGTTCAGATGGACAGGTACCCCCGCAGGACGGATACTGGGTGGAAGAAGCTGATGATGTGGGCAACGATCGTTCGGTGTAGAGATTCCGGGATCGGGGATCCGTGAGACCTGTAGTTGGGATGTGCTTATTCTCTATGGCATCTTATGCCGATTTGCTTCTTATCCGTACTCGGATTTTGTTTGCCGCTTCCGCATGATACTCTGATGTGTGTTGTATGAGGAAGTATCCTAAAATATAGATCTATCTAGGTCATTTGAATCTTGCCGTATGGCGTTGCTATATTTCCTTTCTTTCTAGATGGTATGGCTCTGATGTACTCTTGTATGGTGGCTTGCGTACATACCCACTTGTGTACGTAGTTGATCCCTTCGCCTGCCGATTACGCCGCCCGTACAGGTCCCGTTGAGAGGGTAGTGGTTGGGACGTCTGAAAGGACTACCAGTGAGTGGCTTTTGGGGCCCCACCGTACTATTTCAACCACTACCACTCATCCAGGCTTGTATCTAGGAGCGTAATTCAACGAGGTAGTTACAATTGGTATCAGAGCCATCCCGACCTTCAGGGTTTCAGCCAAACGGTCGTTGTCAGTCTAGCAAATATTTTGGTAGTTATGTATATTAGGGAAAAACAAAACGAGAGAGTAGGACTGCTTCCACTTTTCTTCTTACCCTCCCACCCACCCTTTTCTGGTAAGGAAGTGCAACGTTTTCAATCCTCTTCTCAAAGTTCAAACTAGGATTCACGTGTTCTGGGTTTCCTTAGTACCATAGGTTGTGTGTGTGTGTGTGTGTAATTCCTTGTCTATCTGTTGCATCCGAGTTGTTATCTTATCTGCCTTTGTTTATCAACTGTTGGTACATTCCATACCGACAGGCGTTTGCAAACCGACGCAATCTATCTTCCTCTTTGTATCCGACGCTATCTTGTTTGGGGTGTTCGTTTCCGTAGTTACCAATCTTTAGGTTTCGTCGTGAGAAGAAGGGGTTAGGATATGTGTTCCACTTGTTCATGTGCGGAGTAATGATTTGAGTGCGGGATGGAGTCGCGACCATACCACTACTCTTATCATTCGCTTTTGTATATTGAATCGGTAGAGTCACTAATCTTGATTCGTTAAGTAATTTTGCGCATCTATTGGTATTCTAATGCCGAAATTTGTGGAAAAATTTTCTTTGATATATTTGTGTACCACACTCCTTTTTCAGTCGTGTGCGATATGCTTAATATCTTTTAGGTGCTATGAACTTTGTTGATATTTTAATATCATCTCAGTAAATTGTATCCTTAAATCTTGGTTAATTCCATCTTGGTACTATTTTGGATTATTATCATCTTCCATTATAGTACTGACTTGAGTTTTATATCAATGACAGGATGGCTCCACCACGCCGGACTGATGAGGACATACCTCCGGAACTGGGCTCCGCGCTGTCAAACATCGCTAATGCTTTGGCAGCAATGCAAGAGAACCAGCAGCGCTTTGAGGAGAGTGTCAGAAGAAACGAGTTTGCTCCACTTCCTCCACCTCCCAGGCGTGGAGACATCAAGAGCTTCCTCAAGTTCAACCCTCGTCAGTTTGATGTTTCTGAACGACCTCTGGACGCGGATGATTGGCTGCGTGAGATCTCAAGGTTGCTCGAGACTGCTGATGTTCCAGAGCAGGAGTGGGTCAAGTGTGCTACTCACCTTCTCAAGGTAGATGCAGCTCTCTGGTGGGAGAATTATTTGAAGGAAAGCTGCACTGGTTTCCAGCCAACTTGGGAAAGGTTCACTGGAGCGTTCAAGGAGCAGTTTCTCTCAGAGATTGTTATGGAAAGGATGAAGGAGGCTTTTCTCAACCTGAAGCAAGGAAATGATAACGTCAACACCTACATCAGGAACTTCATGAATCTCTCTCGTTATGGTGGTGATGAGGTATCTGATGACAAGAAGAAGCAGAAAAGGTTCAGGCAAGGGCTCAATGCGTCGATCAAGTATGCAATCACGCATGCAAGACCGGCAACTTTCCTGGAACTCCAACACACAGCACTGCAAGAGGAGGCAAGCAGGCAAATGTTTGAGGAGTCCAAGAAACATAACAGGGATGCATCAAGCTCTGCAGTTATGGCAGCTCCTTCTAAGCGGCGTGTCTGGGTTCCTAACACCCCACCGTCGCTCCCGGCTCCACCAAGACCTGCAAGTTTCGCGCCAAGGCCACCAAACTTCACCACTGCGGCTCCCAGGGGCTACAACAACCACTACCCTGGAGCGCCTGGCGGAGTCCCTGGCTACTCTGCTCCACGTCCAGCTGGTGCCTGCTTCATGTGTGGAGATCCTGGACATCCCCACTGGAACTGTCCAATGAAGAACAAAGCTCTCCCTCAACCCCCGCCAAGATCTGCAACAAGCTCTCCTTCGGTTCGTGCACCACTTCCTCGGGCTCTCAACATCAACACTAAGCCCGGGTCTGCGGTTGTTCGTGCCAACTGCGTCAACGCCTCTCAAGCTGAGCTCGCACCTAAAGTTGTGATGGGTATGCTTTCCGTTAACTCAGTCCCTGCACGAGTTCTCTTTGATTCTGGTGCATCGCATTCTTTTGTCTCTATAAAGTTTGCAAGTGAGAATGAGTTAGTCATGGATCCTCTTCCCAAGAAGTTAATGGTTCTTTCTCCTGGAGCAACAATGGCAGCTTCTAAAATCAGTCATGGCAATCAAATTGAGATTGGTGGTTCTTCATTCTTGGCTTCTTTGATTGTTCTGGGCAACTCTGACATTGATGTCATCTTGGGCATGGATTGGTTGACAGCAAATGCAGCTGTGATTGATTGTGCTGAACGCTCAGTGTCTCTGAAGATTCCTGAAGGCCATATAGTCTTTTCTCCAAGTCTGACTCCTGCTGTCCAGCTCTATTCCTTGGCGGCTCTGAATAATGATGCTATGGAAGCTATTCAGAGTGTACCAGTGGTCTGTGAGTTTCCAGATGTTTTCCCTGAAGAGTTGCCAGGTATGCCTCCGGATCGCGAGGTTGAATTCGTGATTGAGATTGAACCTGGAACGGCTCCTATCTCCAAGAGGCCATATAAAATGGGTCCTTCTGAGTTGGCTGAACTCAAACGACAACTTGATGAACAAGAGAAGTTGGGTTTCATTCAACACAGCACTTCATCTTGGGGTAGCCCAACAATCTTTGTGAAGAAGCGTGACAGAACCTATAGACTCTGTGTTGACTACCGGGCTCTCAATGCTAAAACCATCAAGAACAAATATCCTCTTCCACGGATAAATGATCTTTTTGATCAGCTGGCAGGAGCTGTGGTGTTCTCTAAGCTGGACTTGAGAAGTGGTTATCACCAAATCAAAATTCGCAAAGAAGATGTGCCCAAAACAGCTTTCACCACCCGCTATGGCCTGTATGAGTACACGGTCATGTCTTTCGGCCTCACCAACGCACCTGCTACCTTCTCGAGGCTGATGAACTCCGTTTTCATGGAGTACCTAGATAAGTTTGTTGTGGTATATCTGGATGACATTCTGGTCTATTCCAAGTCTAAGGTGGAGCATGAAGAACACCTGCGGTGTGTCTTAAACAAGCTTCGTGAGAACCGCTTGTATGCAAAGTTCTCAAAGTGTGAGTTTTGGCTGCCTGAAGTAACATACCTGGGTCATGTTATCTCTGCCAAGGGCATTGCAGTCAACCCGGAAACCGTGAAGACAATAGTTGAATGGCTTCCTCCTGCTAATGTCAAGGAAGTGCGGAGTTTTCTCGGCTTGGCTAGCTATTGCCGTCGCTTTGTTCAGAACTTCTCGAAGATAGCAAAGCCTCTTACCGATCTCCTCAAGAAAGGCAAGAACTACCTGTGGACTCCTGCTTGTCAAGAAAGTTTTGAGACACTCAAAGAGAAGCTCACTTCCACACCAGTCTTGGTTCCTCCGGATACATCTAAGCCTTTCCAGATATTCTGTGATGCCTCTTTGCAAGGATTGGGTGCGGTCCTTATGCAAGAGAAACAGGTGGTTGCTTATGCCTCTCGTTAGTTGAAGACGCATGAGATTAACTATCCCACACATGACCTCGAGCTAGCAGCAGTTGTCTTTGCTTTGAAGCTATGGAGGCACTACTTGCTTGGTAACCGTTGTGAGATCTTCTCGGACCACAAGAGTTTGAAGTATATCTTCACTCAGCCTGATCTCAACCTTCGGCAGAGGAGATGGATTGAAGCAATCAATGACTTTGATGTGACCATCAACTACACTCCAGGCAAAGCAAACGTCATGGCTGATGCGCTTAGCCGAAAAGCTTATGTCAACAACCTCTTGATAGAAGAGCAGCAGCCTCTCTTGTGCGAGGAATTCCGTCAGCTCAACCTTGAAGTTGTGGAACAAGGGCATCTCCTGAACCTTCTGGCTACCCCTCTCTTGGAAGAAAAGATTCGCTCTCGTCAGCTTGGTGATCCGCACACCAGAAAGCTCATCTCGAAACTTGGGCTTCCGAAGTATGAGTCCTTCCACGTTGATGATCAAGGCACGCTCTTCTTCGACCACCGGATGTTTGTTCCAAACTACCCGGGTTTGAGAGACCAAGTTCTCAAGGAGGTGCATGATTCGGTTCTATCTATCCATCCTGGCAGCACAAAGATGTACATGTACTTGAAAACACAATACTGGTGGCCTGGGTTGAAACGGTATTGTGCCAAGTATGTCTCGGAATGTGATGTCTGCCGCAGAGTGAAGGCTGTCCATCAGAAACCATTTGGTCTTCTACAGCCATTGAAACCTCCGGAATGGAAATGGGAGAAAGTAGAGATGGACTTCATCACTGGGTTTCCTAGATCGCAGAAGGGCAACAATGCAATCTTTGTTGTCATCGACAGGCTTTCTAAAGTGGCTCATTTCTTCCCAGTCAAGGAAACAATTTCTGGAATTCAGTTGGCTGAGCTCTATATCAACAGAATTGTCTCTCTGTATGGGGTTCCACTTGAAATCAGTTCCGACCGTGGGAGCATCTTCACCTCAAAGTTCTGGGAGAGTTTCCAAAAAGCTTTGGGAACAAAGTTGAACTTCAGCACTGCTTACCACCCTCAGTCGCAAGGACAAGTGGAAAGAATCAATCAGATTCTGGAGGACATGCTTCGGGCTTGCGTCATCTCGTTTGGCATGAAGTGGGAGGAATGTCTTCCATATGCTGAATTCTCCTACAACAACAGCTTCCAGAAGAGTCTGAAGATGGCACCATTCGAGGCTCTCTATGGACGCAAGTGCAGAACTCCGATTGGTTGGTCAGGTGCAGGAGAAAGAATCTGGTTTGGCCCTGACATTGTAACCCAAGCAGAGGAGAAGGTGCATATCATTCTGGAGAACCTGAAGATTGCTCAAAGTCGTCAGAAGAGCAACTATGACAGGAAGCACACGGATATGGTGTATGCCCCTGGTGATCTCGTCTACCTTCGTGTCACTCCCATGAGAGGAACACACCGTTTCGGTATCAAAGGAAAGTTGGCTCCTAGATACATCGGTCCTTTCAAGATACGTGGTAGAAGAGGAGAAGTTGCTTATGCACTTGAGCTTCCGGAAAAACTCAAAGTCCATGATGTTTTCCACATCTCTCAGCTCAAGAAGTGCTTCAAAGATCCCGGCAGGACCGTGGATCATGAGCTAATCGATCTCAAAGAAGACTTGTCTTATCAAGAACACCCCACCAAAATCCTTGAGACCGCAGAACGAAGGACTCGCAACAAGTCAATCAAATTCTGCAAGGTGCAGTGGTCACACCATTCTGTTGATGAAGCCACATGGGAGCGTGAAGATGAACTCCGTGCCAACCATCCTTCTCTCTTTGTATCTTCTTCTTCTTCTTCCTAGAATCTCGGGGCGAGATTCCTGTTTAGTGGGGGAGAGTTGTAGCATCCCAGTTGTCTAACCCCTGTAATGCTACTTGTTATAATAATAAAAAGGGCCACTTCCAATATATAATTATTGCATCATCATCATATCATGCTCATGTCATCATGCCACCTTGCATTTGAGCATCATATAAAACCTATTCTTGTTTGGTTCTTATCTCATGTGCACCATTAATTGTATTTGCTTCTTGATATTGTATTTGGATCTTGATATATTGTTAAATGCCCAAGTTGAGTTGAGGGCATCTCTCTTATTGACTCCACCACCTTTATCTTTCACCACCTTATAATTCCACCATCCATTAATATGGGCTTGGCATTTTATTTTGAGTTATCTCTAGCTCATGTTGTTGGTTGGATTCCTTCCATAATCTTTTGCTTGGCCTTTGCCCATCTTTTGGGAATGCAAGTAATAATGCCACATAAATTAATGTTGTTTTCACAATATAACTACATGGCAAATATTGTTGCATGGGCCATGCAAGTGCCACCTTTTTCTTGGCTTTGGTATGTTTTTGGCTTTGTTTGCATGGATCATCTTTTCTTTGTTTGGATCTTGTGTTGGCTTGTAGTATTCTTCACCATATCATCTAAACCTCTATCCCCATCTCCATGCACACACATGTGATCATGTGTGAGAATAAGGACAACCCCTTCACCACATCTCTCTACCTTTTCCTTGTTTTGTTTTTGTGGGATCTTGTCCAAGCATGCATGATCAAGTCAAGTACCTCTCCATCTACCTTAACCCTCTCTTAAACCTAAACCCTAAGCCACCCCTCTAAAACCTACCTAGCATGGCCACATGACCAACATGCCCTTAACCATCCTAGCTAAACCCTAGCTAATAAAACCCTAAGTGCCCCTCTCCATCGTCTCCCCTTCCCTCTAGCGTGCAGGCCCCACCTAGCTGCTGCCCCACCCCAAAACTCTAGTTGTACCCGAGCCATACCCCCCTCTCTCTCCTAACCTAGCTCCAACCCTACCCTAGCCGAGCCTCCTCTCTCTCTGCATGGGGCCCCTCCACCGAGCCACCACCTCTCTGTCCTTCCCCTACCCCACCTGGAAGCCTCCCCTACCAGCCTGCCGCGCCACCCCAGCCGTGCCTGCCTGGTCCATCCCGTGCACGTGAGGGGAGAGGATAAAGGTGACCGAAGTCACCTCCCCTCCCCAACACGCCAACCACTCCCTCCCTTCGGTCCTATCCGCCCCACAGCCTCCTCTGCCCCCCAGATCCATCCCAGGACGCCCTGCCCTATCCCCCCTGCCTCCGCGTCGCCACCGTCTGCACCAGCGTCGGCCTCCTCGGCCCCTCGTGGCTACACCGTACCAGGCGACGAGGACGTTCTGGAGGTTGTCGAGGAAGACCAGTTCGCCCTCCTGCTTCACCTGGACCGCGCCAACGAGGAGGAGAAGGTCTGCACCGCCGCTGCACGCCGGAACGCCCACCGAAAACCCTATCACGCTGGGCCTCTGCCTCCCCGTCGTCCTGCTGCGCCCCGAACAGATCCGAGCCCACCGCCGAGCCCGCGGTGAGCACCCGAACCCCCCTGACCCCTCCGTCCTCGCCGTAGCCCTCTGTGCCCGCCGGACCTAGCGTCGAGCGCTCTGTGTGCGTCGCGTGCGCGCGCGTCCTCTGCATCGCCGCGTCGCGCACCAGCTTACCTAGACACGAACCACCTTCCTAGCACCAGCTCGCAGCCTAGCGCAGCGGTTCTGCCCACCGCGCGCACGCCCGCGGCGCGGGATCGAGCCCCCACCCAGCCTCTGTCGCTCGCGGCGTTTCAGGAAGAAAAACAGTGGACGGCTGTCTCTTTGCACAAAACCCCCGGCCTCTTTTGTTTTTCCAACCCGCGAACCTCGGAGCCCACCTGTCAGCGTCGGTGTCCTTTTAGTAAAAAGGCTCCCCGCCTTTCCTTGATTCAACCCGCGGTCCCTTTTCCCTCAGCCGCTGGCGCGTGGGACCGCAGATCCTTGGCCCCACCTGTAAGTGTCTGAGGGCATGTTTAGTCTGTGTATAAAAGGTTTTCTGTGTCTGTTTGAATTCAAATTTAGTTTAAATTATTTCAAATTCAAATTTCCATTCAGATTTCAAATAACTTTTCCATAGTAATTCCAAATCACACCAATGATATATGTTTGGATATCAGGAAAATGCCAGGATTTCAAATATGCCATTGTATTTGCATTTTGAACATTTAAATTCCAAGTTGATTTAAATTACCCAATTGCCACTAGAATTTAAATAATTAATAACTTTTGCTTTATAATTCCAAATTTGACAAATGATATGTCTAAAATGATCAGCTCGACGAGACCTTTCTGTTTATGCTATCCATGACTTCAATTGCAGCATGCATCATATAAAAATATAGTGAACAGCAACTGTTATGGCAACAAATGTGATTCCAAAACCCCATTAAAATGTTATTACTTGTCTTCCACACCTCACCATGCCATGCTACCTTTATTGCCATGTAAATTGTGCATCATTCATCATGGCATGATTGTTTGTTTGACGCATCTTATTCATATGCTTGTGCTCTATATACATGTTGGCCTTGTTTGTTTGGTTTTTCTCGGATAGACACTGAGCAGGGGTTATACCAAGAGAACCAGGAGCACTACCCGGATCCGTCCCTCGCTTCAACTGAGTTGACAGGCAAGCACTTCCACATGCTTGCATACATACAGTACCTATTGCCTCTATCTTATTCTTGCATCATTGAGTCGCGATTGCATTAACTTGAATCCCAAGTATGCATAGCCTTTACTTTTAAACCCCACCAAGCTTGTTCCTCCATCCCATGAGCCATTACTACAGGAGTTGTTTGAGCCATGCGAGTCGTAGAACAACATGTGTAGGGGTTGTGAGTGTCGGATGGATAACGAGGTACCTAAACAACTTAACCTGAGTAGTGATGGGATAACTAATGAAAGTGGCACCGGTGAGCAACATCTGCTATTTGGTTTTTCCTGCTCACTTGTGTCCCGTAAGACCCCGAGTACTTAATTCCTGTTCCTTGATTTATCGTGCTATCCACATCCGGGAGGTATATGGGACCCCCCTGAGCCAGAGCTTGATTCCGTCTTATTTCTTGGGGCCACAAACTAGTTTGAGGTTTTATTTACGATCCTGTACTTATGCCATGTTTTACCGCTTTATTTACGATTGTGCGACAGATAGCACACTGTACTGTTTAGGTAAGCGGAGTGATTACGCGGTATCGACACCCCGAGTTTTCGGGTTCCCAGTCGCTTACAGCCATTGACGCAAACCTTGAGTCCGTCTCGAAGCTTGCTTACTTCGTTGCGGGTCTAATCAATGGGGTGGCCCCCTGAAATATTTCTGAATCCGGTGATTGTTCAGTCGTGAAAGCCTCGTTGGGTTTTGATTTGGTTTTTCCGAGGTTGATCGAGCGTGTGTTGCTATTGGTGCACCCCGGCCGGGTAAAACTTTCTGAAAGCCGTGTCTGCGGATATGGACGACTTGGAGCACAGTTTCTCGATCATAGACAAGCATAACTAAAGTACCACTTCTAATCTGACTAAGTAACTTGACTAGTAAATAGTGCAACACTCATGGAATGGTTAATAAAATTGCCAACGGATGGGGGGGGGTTGTTCGTCCGCTTCCTTGTTGGTAAGCAGGGAGGAGGATGGATCTGATGAAATTACTATTATAACTGTTGTTCTTAATTCACGGACATCCGTCTATCATTGGTTAGGCGGATGGTTAGCGTTTATCTGTAGAACTGCTAGGGTTTATCTTTCGCTGCAATTGCGTCACCCCAGGTTGTGTCCCCTTTAGAGGCATTAAGACTTGCTGAGTACCCTTAGGGTCTCACACGATAAATTATTGGTTCAGATGGACAGGTACCCCCGCAGGACGGATACTGGGTGGAAGAAGCTGATGATGTGGGCAACGATCGTTCGGTGTAGAGATTCCGGGATCGGGGATCCGTGAGACCTGTAGTTGGGATGTGCTTATTCTCTATGGCATCTTATGCCGATTTGCTTCTTATCCGTACTCGGATTTTGTTTGCCGCTTCCGCATGATACTCTGATGTGTGTTGTATGAGGAAGTATCCTAAAATATAGATCTATCTAGGTCATTTGAATCTTGCCGTATGGCGTTGCTATATTTCCTTTCTTTCTAGATGGTATGGCTCTGATGTACTCTTGTATGGTGGCTTGCATACATACCCACTTGTGTACGTAGTTGATCCCTTCGCCTGCCGATTACGCCGCCCGTACAGGTCCCGTTGAGAGGGTAGTGGTTGGGACGTCTGAAAGGACTACCAGTGAGTGGCTTTTGGGGCCCCACCGTACTATTTCAACCACTACCACTCATCCAGGCTTGTATCTAGGAGCGTAATTCACCGAGGTAGTTACACCCGCCGAGACCGACCTGTCGAACCCTGGACCCTGAGACCGACCCCGAACCCCGGAACCTCAAGTTCGTCGCGACCCCCTAATGTGTGACCCTTATCCGAACCCCTATTTATATAAATGCTAAACATAAAACCTGTTGCATATTAAATTGTCATACTCGCATGCATATTTGTGGTTTGGGGGCCTTATGCCGATTCACCATATAATTAAATATGGGGCCCATATGCGGGCAAATCTAGCCTTCTATTGGCCTCATTTAAATTTGTGTAGCGAACCGGTGCCATCTTTTGTCTTGCTAAGGCAACATTTAATTTGCGGGGTAGATAAATAACTTGAACCGTTTAATTAATTGTCGGAACCCCGGTTCCGCTTAATCTGGCCTAATTGCATCACACCTTTGCCATGTCATGCATCATACATGCATCATGCCGATCCTCTGCCGTTGTATTAAATATTGCATCCGGTGTTTATTCTAGCATTTTGCTTCTTCGCGGATAAGGCCGTTGAGTTGATGCGAGTGTCGACCCGATCTTCGGTTGAACCTTCGACAATGTTTTCAGGCGAGCATCTTCCCCTTTCTACCTATCTTACTTTTATAGTATTTATTCCCTCCTATTGATCTATTGCTATCTGTGTTGCGTTGCTCTAGTTTTCGTACCCGTGATATCCCTTGCAGCCCTATATTGCCATGGCCACCTCCTATTACCTGTTGTTTGGTAGATAGTTGGATTTGCGAGTCGTAGTCGCTTGCTCGAGTGCTGTTGCGTGTCGCCATGTACCACAGTTGTTGGAGTATTGCCACATGTTTGATGTTGGAGATGATCTCGGCTTTATTTATCGTTCACTTTAATTCCTGTTTAACAACTAAAATTGAAGTAAGTAAGCAGAGGCATCGGTGGGTGATAGATAATATTTGGTTTCCGACCGCCCACTTGTGTCCCGTAGGACCCCGAGTACTTGAAACCTGTTCCTTGAATATTCGCGCTATCCACATACGGGGAATTATGGGACCCCCCTTAGCCAGAGCTTGATTCATTCTTATTTCTTGGGGCCACAAACTAGTTTGAGGTTTTATTTACTATCCTGTACTTATGCCATGCTACTGCTTTATTTACGATTGTGCGAGGAGCACACTGTATTGTTTAGGTAAGCGGAGTGTTTTCGCGGTATCGACAAGCCCAGTTTTGGGTTCCCAGTCGTTTACAGCCATTGTCGCAAACCTTGAGTCCATCTCGGAGTCAGCTAGCTTCATTGCGGGTCTACTCAATGGGGTGGCCCCCTGAAATAATTCTGAATTCTGTGATTGCTTTGTCGTGAAAGCCTCGTTGGGTTTTGATTTGGTTTTTTCGAGGTCGATCGTGTGTGTGTTGCTATTTGTGCACCCCGGCCGGGTTAAAACTTTCTGAAAGCCGTGTCCGCGGTTATGGACGACTTGGAGCACAGTATCTCGATCATAGACAACTATAACTAAAGTAGTGCTATAAGTTTGACTTTATAATGACTAGTAATCAGCTTCACTATAATGGAATGGCTAAATAATACTGCCCACAATTGCTTGTTTGGATTGTCGCTTGCGACCATTGTATCTGACTAGTAAGTATTGCAACTACAACGGAATGGCTGAATAAAAGTACCAACAAATGCTGGGTTTTGGGATTTTCTCATGCTAATTGTACCTGACTAGTAAGTGTCGCAACTACAATGGAATGATTAACTAAAATTGCCCACTGCTTATTATATCAGGATGATTATCTATACTTGACTAGTAACTGTTGCAACGATAACTGAATAAATAAAACTGCCAACCGTGTGAGTTCCTTGGTTGACTTCCTCGTTTGGTCTCGAGGGGGAAACACCAGGATGGGTTTGCTTGGTGGTAGCATCAGGGTGGTTCCGGATAGGACTTTCTTACCCCTCTCTGATTGCCGCCAGTTGTATCGAGTCTCTATAGGTTGTTTAGTGCATGCTGCCGCTGCCGCTTCAGTCCACCATACCTATGTAGGCGAGGACCGCCGAATTCTAGCCTCGCCGTGTACTAGCCTCAGTACTGATGCTCCTCTTTTTCCTTTGCCTTTTGTCGGCACCCCTTTTTTTTAAGCAGGTTTTGAGATCGACGTCGTTAGCAGGGTTACCCTTCCGGCTTGGCCTGGGCAGGGTTATGGACGCCATTGGTTATTCTTCAGGGCTCTTAGCCCCATTTGCATCTTGTCCGTAGCTGGACGCTCTATCGTTTTCAAGGTGATTTGGATCTTTGTATATTATATCTGTACTCTTGACTCATTGAGTCGCTGTTGAATATATATCTGTTCTGTGGGTCCCATCGAGGACTGTTGTGTAATGTTATTACTTCGTTTTCCACCCGCACGAAAGTGCCTGGTGGGCACCTTTGAATCGTTTCTATGCGGGTTTGGCGGGTTTCGCTAAAACTTGCATAGGTCCGATTCTGAGGGTGTTACATCTCATATTTTTTTTATTTTGATTAATTTCCCATTGCCGGGGTTCGGGGGTGGGAAAAATCGGCTAACCCGCCGGCACGCGCAGGCACGCGAGGTCCATTGCAACCTTGAACCTAGGCACTTACCCAGCCTAGGTACCCCATGGGGCACCCCAAAACATTTTTTCTAGAAAATCCAGGGCAATTTCTATGGTACCTACAATTAGAAACCGCAAATTATCGGGGCGTGACTCAGAAAAAATATAGTATATGCTTGCACCACGAGATGAGAACCAACCATCCGGCGATGGAGGTCCGCCATGATGTAGCATGCGTATAAATTTCCTCGAGCCCTAGGGCGCGCTCAATTCTCGCACCTCCTTTGCAGAATCGCCGGTTTTCTAGAGTCGGTAAAAGGAAACTCTGGATTTCTCCATGGAACCCTGGAATCTCTAGGTGGAGAAGTTGTTTAGAATTCCGAGAGGGAGATAGGTGTCGGGTTTGAGCTCAACCCGCGTAGTGGATCCACGTTCTGGGCAGTGAGGGGGAGGTCTAGGGTTGAAAGCCATGTTAACTCCTACTCGATAGCCATCCGGGGGGTGCCGTGTGCCAAAAGTCCTGGTTTGTCTTGCTTATTATTTTATGCTGGTAGTGGGTGACACACAGGGGATACTCGAGCTGGTTTCATATTTTTTTATTTTTGATGAATTTCCTATTGTCGGGGTTCGGGGAGGGGGGGTGGGCAAAATCGGCAAACCCGCCGGCGTGCGCAGGCACGCGAGGTCCATTGCAACCTTCAACCTAGGCACTTTCCCAGCATAGGTACTAAAGGGTTTCGCGGCATAGTAAATCAAAATTTTCTACGGAGCGAACAGAGGGAAAGCCAAGATCTAATCTAGGAGATGCAAACAACGAGAGAGATTTGATTAGATCTTCATACCCTTGAAGATTCGCACAGCGGAACGTTCGTCGGAACGTGGGTGATGTAGTCGTACTCGCTTCTCCTCCTCGCGATCCGATCCGATCTAGCACCACAAGTGGCGGTGCCTCCGTGAGATGCACACGTGCAGCACCTCGACGTCTCCTCCTTCCTCGGACCAGCAAGTATGGTGGAGAGATGGATTGGATCTACAACACGACGGCGTGGTGTATATGGTGGAGAATTTCTGCAGCAGGGCTTCGCCTACAAGCAGTCGGGAGGGAGAGAGGAAGCGCAGCAGGGCGGCTAGGGTTGGAGGGGAAGGTGTGTGTGTAGGGGGGAGGGGGCGCACCACCCCTCTATATATAGAGGGGGGGCGGCCAGCCCTTGCCCCTCCTCCAAGCCTATCTCTAGTTTAAACAATTTAAACTCTCCCTTATCTAGAAATCCTATCTCTAGTTTAAACGATTTAAACTCTCCCTTATCTAGAAATTCTATCCCGAGATTTAAACGAGTCAAATATCTCTAGAATCGGCTGGGCCCTATGGGGCCTTGTGTCCCTGGCCCAATGCGGCCAGGACACTCCCTCATAGGCCCATGCCCCCTCCCGGAAGGTGGGGCCACGTTGGTCCCCTTCCGGAAGGTTCTAGAAGCTTCCGGTACAATACCGATTAACCCGGAACAATTCCGAACTCCAAAAAACTGCACTGCCTTATATGAATCTTATTCTCCGGACCATTCCGGAACCTCTCGTGATATCCCGGATCCCATCCGAGACTCCGAACAAAAATTCATAAACCAATTATCCAATCTATCCTAGCGTCGAGATACGTTAAGTGTGTGACCCTGCGGGTTCGAGAATATGTAGACATGATCTTCTATCAATAATCAACAGCGGGGTCTGGGCACCCATATTGACTCCCACACATTCATCGATGATCATATCGGATGAACCACGATGCCAGGATTCAATCAATCCCATATATATATTCCCTTCGTCTCGCGATATTTTACTTGCCCGAGATTCGATCGTCGGTACCGTCATACCTAGTTCAATCTCGTTCACAGCAAGTACTTTACTCGTTCCATAATCCGATATCACTTTGTGATTAACTCCTTAACCACATGCTTGCAAGCGGTGTTGATATCGATTACCGAGTGGGCCCGAAGTATATCTCTCCGACTTGGGAGGGACAAATTCCATCTCGATACATACAACCCAACAGATACTTTCCGATCACCTGAGAGACACCTTTATGATCACCCTCTCATAGGATGACGTTTGATGACCTCAAAGCTTTCTTCCGATACCAGGGAGTTGTATTATCTCATGGTCTAAGGAATACAATATTTGACATAGGAAAAGCTTCGCAAAGACGAACACGATGACACGATCTAATTGCTTCGCTTAGTTTGGGTCTGTCCACCATATCATTCTCCCAATGATATGATCTCATTATCAATTGACAACTCATGTCTATGGTTAGGAAACCTTAACCATCATTGATCAATGAGCTAGTCCATAAAGGCATACTAGGGACACGGTGTTGTTCACAAACCACACAAGTATTAAAGTTTCCGCTTAATACAATTCTAGCATGGAATATAAACTTTATCATGAACAAGAATTATAATAATAACATCTTTATTATTGCCTCTAGGGCATAATTCCAACAGTCTCCCACTTGCACTAGAGTCAATAATCTAGTTTACATTTGGCAACAATCTCACACCCATGGCACTGAGGTGTTGATCATGTTTTACACGTGGAAGAGGTTTAGTCAATGGATCTGCGACATTCAGATCCGTATGTACTTTGCTAATCTTCAGATCTCCATCTGCTATATAATCTCGGATTATATGAAACTTGCGGTTGATATGCTTGGTCTTTGGATGATATCTTGGTTCCTTAGCGAGTGCTATGGCGCCAGTGTTGTCACACAATATCTCCAGTGGGTCCAATGCACTTGGAACCACGCCAAGCTCAGTGATGAAGTTTCTGATCCAAACTCCTTCACTTGACGCTTCTGCAGCAGCCATGTATTCCTCTTCTACTATAGATCCCGCGATCACGCTTTGCTTGCAGCTTCTCCAGCTCACAGCTCCTCCATTCAAAATATAAACGTATCCTGTCTGAGATTTAGAATCATCCTTGTCGGTGTCGAAACTAGCATCGACGTAACCTTTTACGACAAGATGTTCATCACCCCCATAGACTAAGAACATTTCTTTAGTTCTATTTAGGTACTTTAGGATGTTCTTCACGGCTGTCTAGTGTTCCACTCCTGGATCACTTTGATATCTGCTCGTCAAACTAAGAGCATTGGACACATCCGGTCTAGTACACAGCATGGCATACATGATGGAACCTATGGCCGAGGCATAAGGCACTTTGCTCATAGCTTCCCTATCATTTACCGTAGCTGGACACTGAGCCTTGCTCAATATCTTACCTGACAACATAGGCACTGAACCTTTCTTTGCCTTATCCATTCTGAACCTTTTCAGAACTTTGTCTAGGTATGTACTCTGGCTTAAAGCTATCAGGCGTCTTTGTCTATCTCTATAGATCTTGATGCCCAATATATAAGCAGCTTCACCTAGGTCTTTCATTGAAAAACACTTGTTCAAATAACTCTTCACATCGTTAAGCATGTTGATGTCATTTCCGATAATCAATATGTCATCCACATACAGTACTAGAAACGTCACCGAGCTCCCACTCACTTTCTTGTAGATGCAAGCTTCGTAGCAATTTGGAACAAATCCAAAGCTCTTGATCACTTGATCAAAACGAAGGTTCCAACTCCGAGATGCTTGCTTCAGCCCATAAATGGAACGCTGAAGTTTGCATACTTTACTAGCATCCTTAGGATCGACAAAACCTTCGGGTTGCATCATATACAACTCTTCATCAATGTTGCCATTGAGGAAAGCAGTCTTGACATCCATCTGCCATATTTCATAATCATGAAATGCAGCAATTGCTAATAAAATCCGAATGGACTTAAACATCGCTACGGGAGAGAAAGTCTCATCGTAGTCAACACCTTGAACTTGTCGAAAACCTTTTGCGACAAGCCGTGCTTTATAGACGGTAACATTACCATCCGCGTCTGTTTTCTTCTTGAAAATCCATTTGCACTCAACGGCCTTTCGGTCGCTAGGAGGATCCACCAAAGTCCATACTTGGTTTTCGCTCATGGATCCCAATTCGGATTTCATGGCTTCCAGCCATTTCTCAGAGTCTGGGCTCATCATCGCTTCCTCATAGTTCGTAGGTTCACTGTCTTCTACCAACAAGACAGTCAAGACAGGGTTGCCATACCACTCAGGAGGGGCACGCGACCTTGTCGACCTGCGACGTTCAGTAGCAGCATCGTCCGAAGCTTCATGATCCTTGTCATTAGCTTCCTCTATTGTTGGTGCAGGCGGCACTGGAACACTTTCAGGTGCTGCGCTACTCTCCAATTCAAGAGAAGGTTCAATAACCTCGTCTAGCTCTACTTTCCTCCCACTCACTTCTTTCGAGAGAAACTCCTTCTCAAGAACGGAACCGTTCTTTGCGACAAACACTTTGCCTTCGGTTCTGTGATAGAAGGTATACCCAATAGTTTCCTTAGGGTATCCTATGAAGACGCATTTCTCCGCTTTGGGTTCGAGCTTGTCCGGCATCAACTTCTTGACGTAAGCTTCGCATCCCCAAACTTTAAGAAACGACAACTTAGGTTTAGCACCAAACCACAGTTCATACGGTGTCGTCTCAAAGGATTTAGATGGAGCCCTATTTAAAGTGAATGCAGCGGTTTCTAATGCATAACCCCAAAATGATAACGGCAAATCAGTAAGAGACATCATTGATCGGACCATATCTAATAGGGTTCGATTCCGGCGTTCAGACACACCATTGCGCTGTGGTGTTCCGGGTGGCGTGAGTTGTGAAACGATTCCACTTGCTTTAAGATACGTGAGAAAATCATAACTCAAATATTCACCTCCACGATCGGATCGTAGAAACTTAATCTTTCTGTTACGATGGTTCTCCACTTCATTCTGAAATTCTTTGAACTTTTCAAACGTTTCAGATTTATGTTTCATTAAATAGATATACCCATATCTACTTAAGTCATCGGTAAAAGAGAGGAAATAGCGATATCCACCGCGCGTCGAAACACTCATCGGTCCGCATACATCGGTATGTATGATTTCCAACAAGTCCGTTGCTCGCTCCATCATACCGGAGAACGGGGTTTTGATCATCTTGCCCATGAGGCATGGTTCGCATGTGTCAAATGATTCAAAATCAAGAGACTCCAAAAGTCCATTAGAATGGAGTTTCTTCATGCGCTTTACTCCAATATGACCTAGACGACAGTGCCACAAATAAGTAGTATTATCACTATCTACTTTGCATCTCTTAGCCTCAATGTTATGGATGTGTGTTTCATCCCTTTCGAAATTTAGAAGAAATAAACCATTCACAAGAGGTGCATGACCATAAAAGATGTTACTCATATAAATAGAACAACCATTATTCTCCGATTTAAATGAATAACCGTCTTGCAATAAACACGATCCGGAAATGATGTTCATGCTCAACGCAGGCACATAATAACATTTATTAAGGTTTAAAACTAATCCCGAAGGTAAAACTAAGGAGAGCGTGCCGACGGCCATCACATCAACTCTTGATCCGTTGCCAACGCGCATCGTCACCTCATCCCTCGCAAGCCGCCGTCTATTCCGTAGCTCCTGTTTCGAGTTACAAATACTAGCAACTGAACCGGTATCAAATACCCAGGCACTACAACGAGGGCTAGTAAGGAAAACATCAATAACATGTATATCAAATATACCTTTGATGGTGCCAGCCTTCTTGTCCGCTAAGTACTTCGGACAGTTGCGCTTCCAGTGACCCTTGTCCTTGCAATAGAAGCACTCAGTGTCCGGCTTGGGACCAGACCTGAGCTTCTTCTCAGCAGGGGCATTGCGCTTGCCGCCGCCCTTCTTGAAGGGCTTCTTTGCTCCCTTACCTTTCTTAAAGGAGGGCTTGTTGACCATCAACACATGATTATCCTTCTTGATGTCCACTTTCGCAGCCTTCAGCTTTGCGAAGAGCTCGGTGATCGTATCAGTGGAACCAATCTGATTATGAGTCACTAAAAAACTTTTGTAGCTGGGAGGGAGTGATTACAGAACCCTGTCAATCTTGAGCTCCTCTGGAATCGTGCATTCCAGTTTCTCAAGGCGTTGAGTGTAGCCCGACATCTTTATGGCGTGCTCACTAACGGAACTCCCTTCCTCCATCTTGCAGTTAAAGAATTTCTCAGAGATCTCATATCTCTCAGAACGGGCTTGAGTCTGAAACATGGTTTTCAGCTCCTCGAGAATCTCAAAGGGCCCGGGATAGGTTTCAAAACGATTTTGAAGTTCCGGTTCCATAGCAAACAACATGGTGCTCTTAATCACACCATAATCATCTTTGCGCGACTGATAGACAGCTTTCTCATCAGCCGGCGCAGTTGCAGCAGGGGGGTCACCTAACGCTTTCCCAAGGACATAGTCCTTTTGTCCGCCAGACAGAATGATTCTTAGATTGCGGAACCAATTGGTGAAGTTAGACCCATTGTTTCTAAGCTTTTCCTTCTCAGCAAAAACGTTGAAGTTGAAGTTGGATTTGGCCATGTGATCTACAGTATTTGCAAGTACAATTTAGACTATGTTCATGATAAATAGTTCAACTTAATCAAATTACTAGATGAACTCCCACTAAATTCAACATCCCTCAAGTTGTTTAGTGAACACGATCCAAATTCACCACACCTAATCCGATCATCACGAGAAGAGATGTGGTTTCAATGGTGGACAACGAAGTGTCGATCATATCATTCATATGACTCATGCTTAACCTTTCGGTTCTTGTGTTCCGAGGCCATGTCTGTACATGCTAGGCTCGTCAAGTTAGACCCAAGTATTTCCGCGTGTGCAAAAACTGGCTTGCACCCGTTGTATGTGAGCGTAGAGTCTATAGCACCCGATCATCACGTGATGCTTGGCCACGACGAACTTTCGGAATGGTGCATACTTGGGGAGAACACAGTTTTTATCTTGATCTTTAAGTGAGGAATCATCTTATAATGCTACCGTCGCGATCTAAGCATGATAAGATACATAAAAGGATAAACATCACATGCATATAACTTTATGTGACATGGTATAGCCAATCTTCGCGCAATGATCTCCATCTTGTGCGTTCCGGCATGATCTCCATCACTCCACCATGATTGCCTCCACCACGAATAGCAACTACAACTATTTCTAACTACTTAGCGATAAAGTAAAGCTATTACATGGCGTATAAGAAGTTGACTCGCAGGTCATACACAATTATAAAGACAACCATATGGCTCCTGCCGGTTGTGTACTCATCGACATGCAAGTCGTGAAACATTACAAAACATGATCATCGCATACAATATACACATCACATCTTGGGCCATACCATATCACAGAAAACACTCCCTGCAAAAACAAGTTAGACGCCTTTACTTTGTTGTTGCATGTTTTACGTGGCTTTATGGGAGTAGATGCTAAGAACGATTCTTACCTACGGAAAGCCACAACGGTGATATTATGGTTGCCAAACTCTGGTGTTAATCCCATGACAACTATAGTGAGAGAAACTGACATCCACCAGCCGCATGTGTGGTACAAGCCACACGTCAAGTGCGGAGCCGGTCTCGCGAACGACGTCGCGTAAGGTTGGCTTGGACCGCTTCAATCTCACTATCCTGCGTCATAAGAAGAACACAAACAAGAGGCTTGCAACAGAAAACATCAACGCCCGCAACAACCATGTTGCGTTCTACTCGTGAAACACATCTACGCATAGATCTAGCTCTGATACCACTGAAGGGTTTCGCGGCATAGTAAATCAAAATTTTCTACGGAGCGAACAGAGGGAAAGCCAAGATCTAATCTAGGAGATGCAAACAACGAGAGAGATTGGATTAGATCTTCATACCCTTGAAGATTCGCACAGCGGAACGTTCGTCGGAACGTGGGTGATGTAGTCGTACTCGCTTCTCCTCCTCGCGATCCGATCCGATCTAGCACCACAAGTGGCGGTGCCTCCGTGAGATGCACACGTGCAGCACCTCGACGTCTCCTCCTTCCTCGGACCAGCAAGTATGGTGGAGAGATGGATTGGATCTACAACACGACGGCGTGGTGTATATGGTGGAGAATTTCTGCAGCAGGGCTTCGCCTACAAGCAGTCGGGAGGGAGAGAGGAAGGGCAGCAGGGCGGCTAGGGTTGGAGGGGAAGGTGTGTGTGTAGGGGGGAGGGGGCGCACCACCCCTCTATATATAGAGGGGGGGCGGCCAGCCCTTGCCCCTCCTCCAAGCCTATCTCTAGTTTAAACAATTTAAACTCTCCCTTATCTAGAAATCCTATCTCTAGTTTAAACGATTTAAACTCTCCCTTATCTAGAAATTCTATCCCGAGATTTAAACGAGTCAAATCTCTCTAGAATCGGCTGGGCCCTATGGGGCCTTGTGCCCCTGGCCCAATGCGGCCAGGACACTCCCTCATAGGCCCATGCCCCCTCCCGGAAGGTGGGGCCACGTTGGTCCCCTTCCGGAAGGTTCTAGAAGCTTCCGGTACAATACCGATTAACCCGGAACAATTCCGAACTCCAAAAAACTGCACTGCCTTATATGAATCTTATTCTCCGGACCATTCCGGAACCTCTCGTGATATCCCGGATCCCATCCGAGACTCCGAACAAAAATTCATAAACCAATTATCCAATCTATCCTAGCGTCGAGATACGTTAAGTGTGTGACCCTGCGGGTTCGAGAATATGCAGACATGAGCTTCTATCAATAATCAACAGCGGGGTCTGGGAACCCATATTGACTCCCACACATTCATCGATGATCATATCGGATGAACCACGATGCCAGGATTCAATCAATCCCATATATATATTCCCTTCGTCTCGCGATATTTTACTTGCCCGAGATTCGATCGTCGGTACCGTCATACCTAGTTCAATCTCGTTCACAGCAAGTACTTTACTCGTTCCGTAATCCGATATCACTTTGTGATTAACTCCTTAACCACATGCTTGCAAGCGGTGTTGATATCGATTACCGAGTGGGCCCGAAGTATATCTCTCCGACTTGGGAGGGACAAATTCCATCTCGATACATACAACCCAACAGATACTTTCCGATCACCTGAGAGACACCTTTATGATCACCCTCTCATAGGATGACGTTTGATGACCTCAAAGCTTTCTTCCGATACCAGGGAGTTGTATTATCTCATGGTCTAAGGAATACAATATTTGACATAGGAAAAGCTTCGCAAAGACGAACACGATGACACGATCTAATTGCTTCGCTTAGTTTGGGTCTGTCCACCATATCATTCTCCCAATGATATGATCTCATTATCAATTGACAACTCATGTCTATGGTTAGGAAACCTTAACCATCATTGATCAATGAGCTAGTCCATAAAGGCATACTAGGGACACGGTGTTGTTCACAAACCACACAAGTATTAAAGTTTCCGCTTAATACAATTCTAGCATGGAATATAAACTTTATCATGAACAAGAATTATAATAATAACATCTTTATTATTGCCACTAGGGCATAATTCCAATAGGTACCCCATGGGGAACCCCAAAAAAAATTTCTAGAAAATCCAGGGCAATTTCTATGGTACCTACAATTCGAAACCGCAATTACCGGGCCGTGTTTTGGAAAAAATACAGTATATGCTTGCACCACGAGATGAGCACCACCCTTTCGGGGATGGCAGTCTGCCACGATGTAGCATGCGTGTAAATTGCCTCGGGCCCTAGGGCGCGCTCAATTCTCGCACCTCCTTTGTAGAATCACCGGTTTTCCGGAGTTGGTAAATGGAAACTCTGGATTTCTCCATGGAACCCAAAAATCTGTAGTTGGAGAAGTTGCTTAGCATGCTGAAAGGGATCTAGGTGCCAGGTTTGGGCTCAATCCGCGCAGTGGATCCCTGATCTGGGCAGTGAGGGGGAGGTCTATGATTGAAAGCCCTGTTAAATCCTACTCTATAGCCATCTAGGTGGTGCGCCGTGTGCCAAAAGTCCCGGTTTGTCTTGTTTATGATTTTATCTTGGTAGTGGGTGACACACAAGAGCTACACTACTATGAAAACGATTATAGGTAGATTTTAATTCTGTGGTGCATATAGAAAAAATGCTCCACTAATATTAATTTTGTGGCGCATATAGCAAATGCTCCACAGAATTCTTATAATTCTGTGGCGCAATGGCGCATATAGCCATATCCGCCACAGAATTTCTGTGGGCCCCATGTGGGCGTAATCAAGCACATGGGCATGCTAGAATTCCGTGGCGCATATGCTATATGCGCCACAGAATTTTGACATTCTGTGGGGCATTTGTCATATGCGCCACAGAATGTGCGAAACAGATCTAAAAATTATAAAGCCGCTCTTTTTCGGATCTTTATTTATCTAAAACTATTTTCAAAATGTTTAACGTTTTAAAATAAATAATTTATTTATAAAGACTATTTTTATTTTCTAAATACCCCTATCTTTATTTCAAATTAAATCCTGATCCTCTCAGATCTTTAGTTTGCCTAAAACATATTTGCAACTAGTTTGTTTTCAAAAAAAATACGCAAATTCTATTTCCGCCCGTGCACGGTTCTATCTTTCCAGTGCTCGTGAGCTACCTCGTCTGATCGCCATCTGATGCCTCATGTTGCCTTGACCGAACCAAACACGCCCGATGAATTTAGAGAGAGACGACGTGTGGCTCCACTTCTGCCGTTCCCCGTTCCACTTCTGTCGTTCCCTGTTCCCCTCTCCTCTCCCGATTTCTCTCCTCCACCCCACCGAGTTCTAAATCCCTACATCAGAGATGACGTGTGGCTGCTCCATCTAGCGGGTTGACGGCAGAGGAAAGTTGTGGAGTTTCGGGGACTGGCACAACGGCGGTGGGTCGATGGCACGGTCTGCCATCCATCTAGTTCAACGGCGGAGGAGGGAGGCGGAGTTGGGGGCAGGCAGCGGCGGTGCGTCGATGGCGCAGTCCCACAGCCATCTAGTTCACCGGCAGGCGCCGCGGCGATACGTGGATGGCGGAGCATACAGGAGAAGGCGGGGAGGATCTGGCGGGAAGAGGAGCAGAGGCGGGGGATCTGGCTGTCTAGGAGCGGATCTGGTGGCGTCTCGCTGGTGAGCAAATCCTTTTTCTTCTTCTTCTTCTTGTCTCAGCTTTTTCGATCTACGAATCTCCTCTTCCGTCGAGTTACTACTGCCTGCTCTTTTTTCCCATGACACAGCAGTAGCTAGTACTATTATAGTTTCCTGCTCGCTCAACTAACCCCCTGCTGTTTCTTTTTGTTCCTACCAAGAGGGTGCGCAAGGCATGGAGCACTACACTGCGAGGCTCGGTGCCGGCGCCGGAGGGGGAGGGGACGGGGCCGCCACCGCCGTTGCTACTGCCTAGCAGCTCTCCTGGGCAGAGACGCCCGGGCCAGACCGCGTCCGCACCGTCTCCTCGCCCGCCGCCAGGGCTGTCCGCCTCCGTTTCCAGCGGTGGCTGCGCCCTTCCCCCTGTCCCTCCCGCAGGCCGCCATCGGCTTGTCCCCGTTCCGCAGTGCTGCTTCACCGGTCCCGCCGACCTCTACCACGTGAGCGTCACCGTCGTCTCTGCTGTATTTCTCAACTAAGTTAATTGTTTTCTCCTATTGAGGCATGGGCCGATGGTGTTTGACGTTATGCCTAAAACCACTATGAGATGCCAAGATCATCCAATACAAGTTCGCCGTCATGCTTCTATGTCCGGCGTCCATCGTCTCTGTCTTGCCAAGTTCTCCTTGGAGCCGTTCTGGTCTAAGTGAAATATACTTGTACATTTATTCGGTTATAAGTGATGTGATTGATGAACACTTGTGAACATTTGTGTTTGTTGATGTATTATATGTGAACTGGAACATTTGTACTACTGTGTGCAGCTTTTCTGTGTATTTTTATCAATTTTTGTTTATTTCCTGTAATATATCTGTTATATACCTGTATTTGTACCAGATTCTAAAAATTTCAAAATTCTAAAAAAAGAATTCTGCGAAGCATATGAACATATGTGCCATAGAATTCTGTCCCAGATTTTGTGGCGCATATGGCCATATGCGCCACAGAATTTTGAGAATTCTGTGGTGCATATGCATATGCGCCATAGAATTCACAATTTAGTAGCGACGCCACTGATAACGTTTTTCCTAGTAGTGCTACTCGAGCTGGTTTTATATTTTTTTGTTTTTTGGGAGCTGGTTTCATATTTTTTTGTTTTTTGGTGAATTTCCCATTGTGTGTTTGTGTGTGTGTTGTGTGTAGGGTTGATATGAAAATGGTTGTACTTAGTTTTCCCCCTCTCATGATAACTCGTCCTCACTTTGGTGGTACGTCCTGATTGGTCGAGACGGTTGTCACGCGGATCGTGCCGTGCCCACCCAACGTTGATCCTCTATGATCTAACGGCCAAGATAGCCCCCTTCTCTCTCTCTCTCTCTCTCTCTCTCTCTCTCTCTCTCTCTCTGTGGAGACAGACCTCTCTATCCATGCGAAATAATGAGTTTGCCACTGATACTTTACTTTCATAATCTATAAGAAAAGTGTACAAAGGCGTATAATTTTCGTATATGCGTGTCTATGAATTTCCTTTTATTCTATAAAAATTATAAAATATTTAGATTTATATACACGAGGGTATATAAAATATATAAAATGTTTGTATTTTATAGTGCAGTGAGGGAGAAACGCGGCGGCACACTCGTCTAACTAGTTGCAACGTGTCCACCATGGCACAAGTACGGTGCACAGTAATGTCGTGTCAGCGGGGGTCAAACGATGCATTCTCTGCACGCGTCGTACCCTTCGCATTAGAGCGTGACAACACACAGCTCTGGCTAGCCATACTTTAACCGTTGTGTTTTAGGCGTCCCTCCTTTCGACCCTTCTACAAGAAGAAATCGATCGAGGTGTAGATTAAAAAATTCGTCGAGTGGTTATGTCACGCCTATGAAAAGCCTACTACTGCCCCAGCTGCAAATGGGAACGGGCCTCACAGTATCGCGCCTGCAATCTCACTTATAGGTGGGGCCCATGCCACGAAACGTCCACGCGTCATCCAGAACCCCTACCGGGGTTTAGGGTTTGAGCCTCAAGGCAGAGAGCCCCAGGAGAAGACTTAACAATGCCCCGTCTTTAAAACCTACTCCTATGCATCGTCTCCCTCCCACGCACTGACCCATTCTTCCCGATCTAGCAAAACCCACAAACCTCACCGTATAGCTCGAGGCCGAACAACCACCTTCTCCCTTTCGACGCCATAAAGCGAGTGCTTGTAGGTGAGTCTTCCGGTGTTGCCACCGGGCTGCCTGCGCCTGCCACGGGCTGTGCGGCGCCTCCCGCCGCCGCAGTTCTAGAGATGCATGCAGCCCAGGGCGAGGAGGACGTCCAGTTCGACCCTTATGAGGAGTATGTTCTCGCGGGTGCAGAAGACTTGGGAACCCCAGATGAGGGCGAGGAGTTCAACGAGAACGTTCCGCTCGTGTACCCGGAGGTACTTTTATTTCTCCATCTTTCTAGTTTACTGTTCATATTTTATGGTTGGGTTGTAGATGTACTAGTACTGAATCTGTTCAAGTGATCTGTATTCTACCAATCATGATCAGATGCACTATACAACCTGCTGCATGCAGAGATTTAGTCTGTTCTGAATTACACCACATTCTATATTTAGG
Organism: Avena atlantica; assembly: GCA_910589765.1. NCBI lineage: Eukaryota > Viridiplantae > Streptophyta > Magnoliopsida > Poales > Poaceae > Avena > Avena atlantica. The sequence continues at coordinate 41,565,212 of OU342736.1, read as the reverse complement.
AGCGAGCTATGGAAACAGCCGTAATAAACCTGTAAAATTGTGTTGTGGTTTTCAAAGTAACTTGAAATGGTTGTTCGAATATCTAGGCATGACCGGTAAATGCACTACTAGTTTGTGCGATTTTTGAGAACAAGTAGACTAAGTAAATTTATTTTGCACATTTCTTTTGCATTTTTTTGCATATTACAGGATGATTAAAGTGAGGTGGGCTCTGACAAGGAGTACATGGATGACAAGAGCCGCCACGTCTTGAAGAGTATCAAGAGCGGGAATGTCCCTTTCCGCACTCTAAGTGGGGAGCTCAGTTTCCCCTTCTGTAGCAAAAGAGTCACCCGAGGATGGACAGCATGACTCAGCATGCGGTTGGCATCGGTAAAAGCCCCAATGCTTCACTCAAGCCAGTGACCAAGGCTAAACATGCTGCGTATGGCAAATTCCCGAGGGAGTACGTCAGGACTGGTCTTGTATCCCCAGCGTTCGGGATCGGACGGATCCGCCGCTCCAAGCCGGCCAAGAAGTGACCTTGCTACCTCCTATGGCACCTAATAATTTTAAGTTGTTTCTGTCGTTTCTAGAACATGAGACTATATGTGGTGTGTTGGAACGGACACAATGGTTCCGAGTCTGTGTGCGTGTTGCATCTGTGTCGCCGCCCTCTCGATCCATACGCCATCGCCAAGTCGCACGCACACCCTTCCTGCTCGGCACGACCACGCAATCGTAGCCCTACGATGTCGAAACCGATGGTGCTCGACCGGTCAAACTTTCTTCGTGGTAGGTAAAGACCATAGTGATGGTAAATGCGATATACCCGGCCCTCCTCCCCCTCCCCTTTTAACGAAGGGCCTCCCGGCCCCGCAGCCCTACGCTGTGCAAATTCTGTCGGCGCCATTTGCATGAGGCAGCATCACAAACTGTCATGCAGTGCCTGGGTTTACTTTCCGTGGCTTGACTTTTCTAAAAGTTTGGACAAACTTTCTGTGGCTTGACCATTAAAAAAAATAGGCCTTAAGCCTTCAAATGGAGGGAGTACTCCCTCCCTCCTAGTTTAGGATGCGCATAATTTTTTTCAAGATTTCTCAAATTTGGATGCGTATTGTGCATGGAAGCCTAGTCCTAACCTGACTCTTTTGCCCCTGATTAAATACTGCATGCAATTAACTTATTATATGTTTCCATTCCCACAATGATGACTAACCAATGCATGCATGAGTTTGGGTTAATTCAGTCCAAGGTTTTCCTCCACAACCTTGCATGCAGGATTTTCCACATGGTGGCATGCATGAGTAGTAACGAGTAAACGGGAAAGGGTTAATTCAGTCCAGGATTTTCCTCCACAACCTTGCATGCAGTCTATTGGTATGCGTGTCAAAAACTATACGCATCCTAAATTGGGAGAGAGGGGTATTACTGAATATCGCTATCTGAGATTGTGGTGGGATCCACAAGATCAGATGTCACTATCCACAAACGGGCACAATCTAAGGACATATTCATAATATAAGATGCTAGCAAACTCGGCACATCGTGCTTGGCAGTAGTGGCATAGACATAATTATTGTTATAACGAAGGTTACAGTCATAAACACAACAGTTCAGAAGTGCTCACACATAGATATCACACATTGTACTTGTGAACGAACATGTTTTCGTAAAAATAACAAGCCCCATACAAACACAACAATCATGCACTAAAACTGGACATCCCAGCATGTTGGAATGATTGGTGGAGAAGGCGACCGATCCGAGGATGTCTTCAGGCGGTGGTTGAAGGGCGCATTGCCTGGAACGAAACACTTTGATCTGATGGTACAGCTCGTGGCTGACATACCCGTCAATAGCAGCGTACTTCAGGTTAGGTTCAGAAAATGGCTTATCCTCCTACTAATCGTGCCCTAAACGCCTCCACCAACATCTTGGGAGTTTGTCCTTCATGTCAGTGTACCACGGGTCGATGAGATCGGCGGCAAGATCTGCCATCCCAGTCCTGCTGCCTCTCGTGCCTCGGATCTAGTAAATATCCTGGATGTCCACTTTGTACTCCTCTGGGATGGAAATTCCGACAGTCGGGCTGGTAAGCATGCCATTGTCAGACCTAGTGTCAACACTAGTAAATGTTATCTGGTGGTTCACGATAAAGTCACCAAAGAGCGACCAAATTCTTTTGCCCCACCTGCATAAAATGGATTCATACAAATAATGTAGCAATAACTTTTGCAAACAATCGGCTCAGGAACAAAATGATAGCAACATGTACCTCTTCCCATCACCCCCCTTCTTGCAAAAACGCTGGTAAACAAGGATGTGCTCCTTCATGGAGAGTTGCAGCACGGCGATCCTGCGGTGATCTCGGCTATACTCGAGGTCAAGACCCACGAACCTGAACCCGCTTTCTTCCGACGGCAGCCAATTCTTGTACTAGCCAATAGTGTGGTTCACAGTGTTAGGGTCGATGGTGTAGATGACATTGAGAATCTTCTCGCCGTGGAATTCTATGTCGAAGTACACGGTCCCTATCAGGCCGCCGTTTTGTACATCCCACCGGTCCATGACTATAGGCAAGAGGGAAAGGACACGGAGGAAGAGGCCAATGTCGTGGCAATGGAAATGGATGCGGCCATGGAGGAGGAAGACAATGAGGCCGTGGAGGAGGAAAGGAGATGGAGAAGAGCGAAACTACCTATTGTAAGATTGCAACCACCCTTCCTAGTATGTGGAACGGTGCATGACCGTTCGTAGTTGGGTGGAAGTGCAGGAAAACGGCGATTCTACAAGGCGACACTAGCGCTACCTGAAATTGGTTCTGCGCCACTAGCATGCACCGGAATCAAGGTCTGCCATGCACGATCTAAGTCAAACTTAGTCGCGTTCCGACCTTCACTCTCTGACATGTGGGACCCTACATTTGGCAGTCGCATACCAGCATAGTTTTAAAATCCGGACCAGTCAGTGAACCAGTGAGGCGATTCAGAGGCGCTGGCAGAAGGCTGACCGGCGACAACTTGCGCCATCAATGGCGACGTGACGGCACGCTGACTGACTAGACGACACGCTCTCCACCACCGATGCAGGCGCCACCCGACGCTTGCCCTACTGACTGGACACTTCAATGCCCCTCTTTGGCCTCCGCACCGGCATCCAATGCTGCTCCCTTTTAACCGGCCACCCGCGACCATCTTCTCCCACATAGAACACCATCCCTCTCCTCCTTCCCCTTTTCCTTGTCCACTGCTTGCAGCTAGCCATGGCCGGCGGCGCTAGGTCGAGGGGAGGCCGTGGTGGCCGTGGACGCCGAGGGAGGCATGGAGGATGCGTCCAACTCACCGCGCCACCACGCTCTCCCTCAACACTATCGTCTCCCAAATATTTCGACCCAGGCACCCAGTTTGCCATGGCCATTCAGCATGGCATGCCGCGTGATAGGCTACTCCTGCCCCGTGGGTTCGTCACGCTGATCGACGACGAGCCGCCCCCGCTCGCCATGCTGCGGGCAAACAGCTTCAGGATAGGCAGGTACCCAGTCGACCTACAGTCTGACCACCTTGTCCAGATGTACCTTGGCAACGGCTGGGAGCACTTCGCCCGCTCGCACCAGATCAAAGCGGGCAACATCGACGTCTTCAAGTACGATGGCGAAGGAAAGTATGGCGTCAGCATCTTCGATCACACCATGTGTCGCTGCTGCTACCACTCCGACTCCTCCTCCGACTCCGACGAGTAGGCTAGGCTGTGCGCGCGCACGCCAAGTATGATGTATGAATGTAGGCATTGGCCATTTGAAATGAAATTCTTTATTCAAGCCCTAAAACATCGTTAAACTCACTCCACCCTAAAACATCGTTACAACCTAAGACTACGTGTGGCCGCCGGTGCTGTGGGAGGTGGCTACGGCGGGCCAGATACACCATTCGTCATTGAGAGAATTGATGAGCGCTCGTTGCGTCTGCACCTCCTCTTCAGCTCGGTCGAGGCGGGCACACAGGGAAGCATCACCAGGATTGGCCCGCACCGCTTCGCGGAGGTCGACACGCACCAATCCGAGCTACTCCAATCGCCGGTATTCTGGCAGAAAGACGCATTCTGCCACCATCGTCGTGAAATGCTCGCCGGTGGTCATGTGACGGCTGTAGAAAGGGCGAACAGGTGGTGTGCCTATCCTGTAAATCTGCGGATGCCCCGGAATGGGAGGAGGCAGCATGTCCGGCAACTCCGGCGGATTCAGCCACCATGATTGCAGCGGCCGCTCGAGCACCTCTTCCCTGCTGGCATCGGGGTTGCCACAGAGCTCGTCGTGTCGACACCGGCAGCCAGGCATGGTGGTTTTTTGGGTTGTGGGTTGCGTGGGTATGGATGAAGATAGCTCGGCGACCTCCCCCTTTTATGGCCACACCTGGACGCGGCGGGAAACGCCAAGAACTCGCGGGAAGCGGCGGGAAAGAAAGGCGGGAGCGCTGGATGAAATTGGTTCTGCGCCACCTACATGCAGTGGAATCGAGGTCCACCATGCACGATCCAAGTCAAATGTACTCACGTTTGCGCCCACATTCACTCGCTGACAGGTGGGACCCCAGGTTCCCCTCAAGATTAATGTTTTCACTTCCTTGCATGAAATTGGTTCTGTGCCACTTGCATGCAGTCAAATGTACTCACGCTAGACGGTCCCCATGCCCACCCTCACTAATTACGGCCCCCTTCCTTGCCTTCCACAATCCATGCGGACGAGATCTGTGTATGCGCAATTAAATTGCACGCTAGGATTTGACATGTGATAAGTAGTGATGCAGTGCACATGAGCTATAGGTGATGCAGTGGACATGACTAAATGACCGATAGCTTGAATTGACCTGACAGCACAAGACACATGTATCCTCGTTATTATTATTTTTAATGAGTGCTCCTTTTAAATATTTATTTACTCAGAAGATGGAACGGCCGCTGCCACGCATCTCCACAAGTTCATCTGAATCGCAGCAACGGTTCCAGCATATCCCCTGTTTCGAAGAAAGCCCTCTTCTTCTTCCTCCTGTCCTCTGTCTTCTCCTTCCCATCCGCTGTTCTTTCTGTCTTCTCCTTGCCGCCGCCATGCTTCTCCACAAGGACGTCTGAATCGTAGAGACGGTTCCAGCCTTCCCTTTTTTGCTGAAAGCCTTCTTCTTACTCATGTCCTCTATCTTTTGCATCCCATCTATTGTTCTTTCTGTCTACTCCTTTCCGCCATGGAAGGTTACACTCGAGAGACAGACTTCACTGCCCATGGCAATACAGAGATACATGTTGTCTACACCAACGAGGAGGATACAGTTGTGCGAGTCCTGAGGATGTACAAGGGATGTCTTGATAAGGACGAGGACAAGTTTGTCAGATTGGACCTCGAGTACACCAAGGAGGAGGAATACTTCGAAAACTAGGTCACCGTTGTTCCACTAGCAATGAGGCAACACGTCCTCGTCTACCACTACTCCTGGTTTGTAGATCTGATCTCTTTAATTTACCACTTTCAGGGTTTTCTTACTTTTAATGGTTACTTGTATGATTTTTATCAGTTGATCTTGCCTTTAGTAAACAGTCTTAGTCCTAAATTTGCTCAAATGTTGTTCTCGCAAGTATGGCAATCTTTCCATATGCTCATATTGCATTTACTGAATTCTTTTAGTACCAAATGAATTATGACCATATAACTATTAGAGTGTTCACCTTGGATTTACTAAATTTTTGTAGTTTCAATTTTTATTCAGGATGTGGTATTGCATTGTCTAAATAGTCATAGTACCAAATTTTATTATAGTGGGGATCTTGCAAGTACTGCATTTTTGCAACTAGTGAATTTTATTGCGTATGGAATCTATCCATTTGGTCATGTTGCAGCTACTGAATTTTATTAGGACCAAAAAAATATTATGACAAGCCATACTTGAGAGTCTTGATTTTGCATTTACTAAACTTTTGTACCTTAAAAATATATTCAAAGATGATGATCTTGCATGGACAACATTTGTAGTTACTCATTTTGTCATTATTTTGGTCAAGCATTTTATGATGACAAAATACATACTTCTAGGTCTGACAAGAAGTGTCCAGCGCTACGCCAATACCTTGTACATAAAGGAATTGTTTTCTGCACTGTTGACAAAAGATCTGATTCTGTCAAGTTTTCTCATGTGGGAATCAAAATTCCTGAGCACAAGTGGATCAATATTCAAGATCTTGTCAAGATTAAAGGGGGCGAGAAGCGGGATGGAATGGCTAGTCTCGCGGCTAGAATCATCGATCCATCGTATACCAAAATGAAGATTTCCCTGGAGATAGGCACGATTTTTGGGAGGATACACCGTTGTCTGGTATAAACCTGAAGTATGCAGCCATACATGCTTACGTGACCTACCGGTTGTATGCTCAGATCCATTTATTTCAAACTTTCCTCGTGTTTTGACCCAGTTGCAAGAGGGAAGACAAGCAAAGGTGAGGACTTTGTTGGAAATGCAGAATAGCTGAGCATGACGCTGAAACTGCAAAGAGAGAGGCTGCAGCTGAAGCCGCAAACAGAGAGGCTGTAGCTGATGCTACAAACAGAGAGGCTGCAGCTGATGCCGCAAATAGAGAGGCTGCAGCTGAAGATAGAGAAGCCAAGGACCCAACTTTCATATCGTCAGTGGTGGGAGGCCAATAACACAAGCGACAGATGGAATGATGGTCGTTGGTCTCGTAGGAAAGATGGCAAGCGCATCAAGTGGTCTGATGAGGAGTGAATTAAATTTTACTACTTTCAATTATGTTTATGTATATGTCTGGTAGCTTGTCAAGAAATTTTGTTGGTCATGTGGAATTATTAGTGTACGAACCATGTTTAATATGTATGGGAATCATCATGACTTATTGTGTAATCAAATATCTATGTTTGCGCCACGGTACGTAATGATGATAGCATGCATTCTATCTTGCCATGTTGTTTTGAGAATTTTAAAAAAATAACCCTCAAATTCAAAAATAGGATTTAATTTGTGAAGCAAGTATAGACACTACAATTTGAATCCTTCTAATTTGGACCCTGTTTTTACCAAACCTTGTAAATTTTATAATAAAATTAGAAATTCTCAAATTCTTGTGAAACCTTGAAATTTGGTCATTGTGTGGCAGATACTTTGCAAGAAAAATGTCAAACATGGAAAAAATGCCCCTAGCGGTCCATTATCAAATGTGGGCTGGTTAGGTCAACGAGCATGTCCGACTACTCGATACAACCACTTGTGTACCATTTTTTCATCTACCTTTCTTCAAATGGACCCAAATTTGGCACAAGGGTGTATCACCATGTCCCTAATGATGCTAGAATTCTATTTAGACATTATGGTTTCAAATTTTTAAAAAATCACCCTCAAACTCAAAAACATGGTTTCATTTGTCAAGAAAGTACCAAAACTAAAATTTGTAACCTTCTAATTGCGGGCTTATAGCTCCTATGCGACGTCTTTACATGGAATTGGAAGGAAAGCGACATCGTTGAAAAGAATAGCTCGCATGCGACGGTTGTGAGGCAGCTAATATCCCAGGGCCACACGGGCCTTAAAACGGTCGTAAGGACACATTTAACTTTGTTCCAATATTAGGGTTAAGCCAAACCGGTTGGTTGGGACAGCCAGTCAAACCAACCGCTTCCGACCGAGAGCGCGCGTAACACTGACTGTAGCTTCCCCGACGGCGGCGGCGGACCTCGCCCATCGTTCTCGGCGCCGGCAGCGGTGGCACGGCAATTAATTTAGGCGGCGGCGCTTTCGTTCGACGACGAAGGTGGTGAGTGGAATTTGAAAGCTAATTCCTCTCCCATTCTTCTCAATTCGAGATCTGAGCGTGCCCATTGATGCTAGATTGTGGAGGCGAGGGTGTGCTGAACGGGGCGAGGGGGAACGATATGGAGCATGGAGAGGGGACTTCAAATCGGTATATCCCGTATCTCTGCACTTAATTTCTCTAAGGTTGAGCTCTCTGTTCGCTTCCGCTAGCTCACAGTGCCCGCCAAAAACAGGGGAGACGATGTTGCGCGCCAAACCTTCGAATTTCGCATCAATTTCTTTCCCTCTAGGGCTGTTTTAGTTGATGGAAGCACGCAGATCATTGAGAGAGACACGGTTGTTAAATGGGAGGTGGAATTAGAACATGTTGATCCCCAAGAGCTAATAAACATGGGAGAGGAGGCAGTAAGGAAAATGGTGGAAAAAATTGGGGATAGTGTGGTTTGGGGGCCAGAGCAAGAAGTTTCTTTGTTACGATTTGATGATTGCAAATGTGACTATGTTAGGGTTGAGACAGGGGAACATATAGTTGATGAAATCGATGAGCGAAACGGTTGGACAAGCAAAACTGTTCTGTTTTTAGCAGAGCTCATTGATCTGAAACCTGATTCGAGGGTTGGATATGTGGCCTCGAAGCTGGCTGCTCAGATGGTCGAGGATGATTGGGCTGCACAAAGGCAAGTAATGCCTATACTTACTGAGTTGGAAGTGTTAACAGTGGAGGATGATGATGCTAATGCACAAGGGGAGGCTGCAGATGGTAATGCACAAAGGATTGTAACTGTTGATTGGAATTCAGTTGAGATACATGACCGCACTGATTTGGTCATTACACCAATAGATGACATTGAAATGGCAAAGCTTTTTGGCATTCCTATAGATGACAGAGACAAGGAGAAGAAGAGGGATGAAGCTGCAAATGATGGTGACAACCATTTAAGAGATGAAGAGGCAGATATAGATCTAGAGTTGTTGGAAAATGCTGCAGTTCATGTAGATGATGCACATGATGATGAGCTAGTAACAGTTTATGACAAAGAGGACCTAGTTATTGAAGTTGGGAGATTGTTTCCAAGCATGGATGAATTCAGGATGTGTTTCAGGACATATGCAGTCAAACGTGAGTTTGCTACTAAGACTATGTGGAATGATAAAAAGAAGTTCTATGCAAAATGCATAGGTTATGATGGTGGTGCCAATCCTTGCAAGTGGTATATATCTGCTAGACGCCAACCTGATGGAAGGACAATAAGAGTGAATCAAATTCCAAAACCTCATACTTGCATTACAAGTTCTCAAACAGTTACAAAGATGACATCACAATTATGGGTTGCAGAAAAGATCAAGCCCATTTTAGCCACAACACCAAACAGCACTGCAAAGAGACTGAAAATAGACTTGGAAAAGCAGTACCCCATTAAGCTGAATTATACTACAGTGTGGAAGGCAAAGCAAAGGGCAATGAAAGAGCTATATGGTGATTGGGCAAATACCTTTCGAATGCTTTATAACTTCAAAGCAGAAGTAGAGAAGAGGTCACCTGGCAGTGTTGTGGAGATAGATACTGAGGTAACAGCTGATGGGAAAGTCTTCTTCTCTAAATTCTTAATGGCTTTAAAGCCTTGCATCGATGGCTTTAAAGCAGGTTGCCGTCCATATTTGAGTATAGACTCATCTTTCTTGACTGGAAAGTGGAATGGTCAACTAGCAGCATGCAATGCATTAGATGGACACAATTGGATGTTCCCTGTAGCTATTGGCATGTTTCAGTCTGAGACAGAGGCATCATGGACATGGTTCATGATGCAGTTGAAAAGATGCATAGGGCCAGTCTCTCCATTGGCAGTGCACACAGATGCATGTAAAGGTTTAGAAAATGCAGTGAAGATTGTTTTCCCTCATGCTGAGCAGAGGGAGTGCTTCGGCCATATGTGGATGAATTTGATCAAAAAATTCAGAGGAGATGATTTTGGACGCATGTGGCCAGCAGCAAGATCTTACACCAGGCAGACACATTCATATCACCTTGAGAAGATTAAGGCGGCATGCTCTGAGGAGGATAGGGTCAAGTTTTGTACATGGTTGGAAACCTACCATTCTCTTTTATGGTACAGGTCTGGTTTTAACACTGCCATCAAATGTGATCATATCAACAATAATTTGGCAGAAAGTTTCAACAACAAAGTGAAGGAGTTAAAAGACTTGCCTGTCCATGACATGGTTGACCAGATCAGGATCATGATCATGAGGTTGTGGGAATTGAGAAGAAGGCTTGGTGATGTTCTTCAAGGAGATAAGCTTCCTGATGTTGTGCAGAAGGTGGTCAACAGGAGCAGAAATCTTGCACATTTGCGTGTTGAGAAATCCTCATTGTGGGGTGCTAAAGTCAGAGATACAAAGACTGGCAGGAGGCATGTTGTTGACACTCAATTGCATGAATGCACATGCCTTGAGTGGCAACACACTGGGAAGCCTTGTGATCATGCCATACTTTTCTTGGCCTCCAAACACAAGCTAAATATGCACCCATATTTGCATGAGTATTATTCTGTAGCAAAATTCAAGGCTGCATATGGAACACCAATTCCAGCACTTACAGATCAGTCTCAGTGGCCTGAAGTGGACATTCAGTTTTCCTTGTGTCCTCCTTTGATGAAAAGAAAGGCTGGCAGGCCCAAGCAGAGTAGATTCAAGGCTTGGTTTGAGAAAGGTGAGAGCAGCAAGAAGGGAAAGAAAGATGAAAAGAAAGATGCCAAGCCAAAAAGGGCCCAAAAAGGTAACAAGAATAGATGCAAACTCTATGAAGAACTTGGACACCGAGCTGGCTCTACCAAGTGCAGATACACTGCTGAAAAGCCAAAGTATGTTCATCCAAAATCTATCCCATTTCTTGTTGATGATTTTTCTCCCCCAGCTAACTTGCTTGTTTTCAGGAGGAAGCGTGGAGAAAAAGGCCCACCTCTTGTTGTTGACGAATGCTGGCCAGTGAAAAGGGCAAGAATCAATGGCCAAAGAAAGAAGAGAACTAACCAGATCATGTTTGGTGCTGCTGAGGTGCAATCTGAACTTGTTTTGGAGGATGATGTGCAAACTGTTGAGGCTTTAGGGCACACCGTTTCTGATTTGGAAGCTCTGGTGCAAAATGAGGGGCAAAATGAGCCTGTTGTTGAGGCTCTGGTGCAAAATGAGCCTGTTGTTGAGGCTCTGGTGCAAAATGAGCCTGTTGTTGAGGCTCTGGTGCAAAATGAGCCTGTTGTTGAAGCTCTGGTGCAAACTGACCAAGTTGTTGAGGCTCTGGTGCAAAGTGACCATGTTGTTGAGGCTCTGGTGCAAAGTGACCATGTTGATGAGGCTCTGGATCATGATCATGAGGTTGTTGAGGAGGTGCAGGAGGTGAAGGAGACTCTTGGACGTGCTGTGGGGAGGCCAGATGGTAATGGTAAGAAAAAGAAGAGCATAAACCTATTGTGTGGTGTGAAACTTGTGAAGGAGAAGAAAACGAGGGGTAAGAAGAGCCAAAAGAAATAGACATTTGTTATTGTAAACATTTGTTATTGTTGTAAACATTTGACACTTGTTGTTGTAATAATTTGGCACTTTTTGTTGTAAACATTTGTTATTATAATAATTTGTCACTTGTTGATAATTTGGACAAAATTCAAATATGATGGTAAATTTGAATTTCAACATATGTAGCTATGTCACTTTTCTATGTTTGTATGAGCTTCCAACGTTTTTCTCATATGTACAATACAACTCATCCTCACCCTGATCCCTTTTGTGAAGGACAACTCACCCTCACCCAAAATGGGGTAGAAATGGGCTCCAAAGCTAGGGTAAACCACCCCATTTCTAAGCAAGTTTTTTTTTCGACCATTTCTAAAACCAAGTTAGATATTTTTCCTCAGAACTATGTCACATAACATGACACCATGCGAAGGTTTTGTATTTTTTTGATTTTTTTGAATTAGTTATGCACATTTGAATGTCTGGTCAAACTTGAAGGGTTTTCATAAATATTCTTAGCTAGGGGCTGAGGCTCGCAAAACTAGCATTGGATCTCTGATGAAATAGCATGTTGTGAACCTAAAAATTATTTTTACAAAAAATCATCAGCATGGAATCATGTACCTGTAGTTCATATCTTACCCACTTCCAGCCGATTCGGCAGGATTTGTCTTTTTCACCAGGGATGGAATAAAAGGTTTGAGATACTCAGGTTGGGAAATTGTACATTCTAGGTGGTCTAGTATTTTTGAAAAATAGGATGTTACCATTTTAAAACTTCAATTTGGTGGTTGCTTCACAAATCCCCCCCTCTTTCGGCACTCAGAAAATAGAAAATGATTTTTCTATGCGTCGAAAAGGAAAACTTTGTGCTACAACATTGTTAGTCATCCCATTATAGACATGCATGCCAAATATGGGCACATTATCACAAACTATGCCTTGATTCTAGCCATATCATTGGTCATTTGACCCGAAAGCCAGAAAACCTCGGAGGAGATAGGTCATTTTGTGAAGGGTTTTTTGAAATATGATCAATAGACCAAGTTTGATATTTTTACTCACAACTATGTGACATAACATGACACCATGCGAAGGTTTTGTATTTTTTTTGAATTAGTTATGCACATTTGAATGTTTGGTCAAACTTGTGAAACCCCGTTGACTGCATCTTAAACCCCGCTAACCCTAAGGCCGAATGAGGACCGTAGATCTAACCCTAGCGCGACACTGTGGCCGTCCGATCGCGTCTTCTAGAAGGATTCCGCGGGTGGCTCTGGGCGATCCGTGGAAGGGCTTGTTCTGCAACCTGATTGGTTGGCGTCTCTTAGAAGAATTTCGTGGCTAGCTCTTGGCGATCCGTGGGATGGATGATTCTGGAATCTGATTGGCTTCATCGTTTTTACGTGCAACAGCGTGGCATGCGAGGGCGCTGGGCGGGGCGGGCTGCACCATGCGGGCATGCAGCTGCCCCTAGCGTCGCAGTCTAGCTATTTTACGTCCAACAGCGCTGCAGCGTATTTACTCCCTCCATCGCATTAAATAAGTTTACGTGTAACAACTTTCTCCAATCAAACTTACTCCCCTCAGGTTCATTGTAATAAATGAGACTTTGCATGATACCACATCTATGTTATTTTGCACTATGTAGTAGTAACTTAGACTAGTAACATATGCATGATACCACATCTATATTTATTGCTTGTGGGCAACCCATAAGCTTGTAGGTCACCCTTAAGGAAAATCTTCTAAAGTAAACCTCCACTATGTATATGGATAGCCATATGGACTACTTTTTGGCCTGTGGATAGCCTTATGGACTACATAGTGGATGCCCAAGTGCATTGGAAAGGTAGAAGTACATTTTTTGTGGACAAATTTTGAAGCCAAACGTACACTTATTTGTGGACAGAGGGAGTATGCATGTCACTATGACCAGCAGAAAAAATATCAAAATCTAAAATATGTAATAAATATAACGTACAACGTTGGCACACTCCAGACCGTTGGACCGAGCGTGGCATGCGAGGGCGCTGGGCGGGGCGGGCTGCACCATGCATGCAGCATGCAGGGTTCGGGGGCGGCGGTGCAGGGGTTACAGTACGTCGCATCCTAGCTATTTTTTTTCTCTCTTTCGCATTGATCACGCCCGCTTCCCACACGCAACGCAGCGCACGCGTCTCGTCTCGGCGTCTGGGCGGACTGCACCATGCATGCAGCAGCTGTCCCTAGCGTCGCAGTCTAACTATTTTGCGTGCAACAGCGCTGCCCCATTAAATAAGTGTACGTCGAACAACTTTCTTCAGTCAAATTTACTTCCATCTGGTTCATGCGCCATACAAAAAGTCAATATTACTCCCACCGATTTTTCTTGCGTGTGTAAAAACGAACGAGTACCTTGGTACTAGATTCCTGCATTTATTACCGAAGTAAATCAAGGCCAAATTATATTTTCCCTTTTATTTTTCACTGTCAATGAACAACTACCTTGGACGTTTTTTTCTCTCTTTCGCATTAATGCACATGCATGCATGCAGGGGCGGGGGCGTCGCATCCTAGCTATTTTTTCTCTCTTTCGCATTGATCACGCCCGCTGCCCCGCTTCCCGTCTCTTTCGCATTGATCATGCATGCAGGGGCCACGCAGCGCACGCGTCTCGTCTCGGCGTCTGCGCCAACGCGACGCTGGATTCCCACGTCGCCCTTCACGCTCCGCCCTCAATAAATAGGCAAAACGCCTTTGCCTCCTCATCTCATCTTGCCCCTCATCTCTTCAACCTCGAGCCTGTCCCTTTGCCTCCTCCCAGCCGCCCCCCAAACACTCCGACCATGGCGACCTCCCCCTTCCGCCTCCCTTCCGACACCGAACTAAGCGACGAGGACAACCACCCGGACCACAAGCAGTGGTGGGAGCAGCGGGCGCCCACGTGCCCCAAGCGTGGCAAGAAGAAGGAGAAGAAGTCCCCGCCCTGCCCCTGGGGAGACCAGGGCCCCATCGTCCACAACCCCGTCCCCAACCTCCCCGGCGGTAGCGACCTCCCCTCTGAAGCCTACTGGGCTAAGGCGGCGAAGGAGGAGGCAAAGCAGGAGGCTGCTATCGCCAGGTGGGAGGAGGAGGCCCAGCGCTCCTTGAAGAAAAGGCGCAGACGGCAGGAGGAGGAGCAACGGGAGGCCAATGGCCGGGCCTTCCGGGAGGAGCAACGGAAGCGGGACCAGCGGGAGAGGCTGACAGCGTGGAATGCGGCTGCACCGGCACCGCCTCCACCGCCGATGGAGTAGGGGGTTAGGGTTTAGGGGCTAGCCCAGGGTTTAGGCGGGGCGCCTATTCCGCCCCTTCTATATTATTGTACTTTTTTATTTTTATTGTAATGTTATCGATCCCCCCTATCTAATATAAGTAATGTTATCCCAATATTATCTATCCCTTGTTTCATTGTAATCTGTGTTTTATTGTATTGTCATTTGTCAAAACACCCAAAACAACAAGTGTATAAAACAAAAGACACAAAAACAAGTTCATATAATACTCGTGCAATATTTATATATTTACAAGTGTATAAAACAAAAGACACAAAAACAAGTTCATATAATACTCGTGCAATATTTATATATTTACAAGTGTATAAAACAAAAGACACAAAAACAAGTTCATACAACACATGGTTCATTTTCAAATAAGACATTTACATATTTACATAAGTTAAAGGAGCGCCCAAGTTATGTTTGTTAAATGGATGTCCTTGGACTTCATTTATATATTTACTTTTAAAAAAAAAAGATTGCAACCTGAGCACACGAGTATCTGCAGATCCACACGTTCCTATTTAGATTGTAACGTGAGTACCATTTTTTTTGCCCAATCAACATATAGTTACTATTGGGCCTGGATACGTCCATTTTGGCATGGCTAAGTTATATTTGGGCCTGGCCTTTTTCAATCCTCGTCAATTGTTTTATTTACTTTTCAACCCCTCCCCCTCCCCTGCACACGGGCGCCCCCTGCACAATGATAAAAGGAACACTGACGAAACTGACGAAACTGAAGAAACACTGATTTCGAAAACAGAGCAGCTCAAAATTAGCCCGAATTTGTGTTGCATTTTATTCAAGCCAAAGACATAGACCATTACATCCATTACAAAGCATCACTCGAACACTGACTGCGCTGTCTAATGACTAACGATGAGGAGATAAACTAATCCGAGAGAAATTACACAAAAATAAAAAAACCGGCCATCAGATTGTCCTGCTTCTTCAATTCGATGATTTGCCTTAGCTGCTTGTTCATCTTCTTTAGCTCGGCCTTCACTTCCGCATCCACCGTAGTACCAGCGGAAATGGGGTTGCCACATCCCAATTGCTCCACCACGGACGGGTTTTCGAGCTCCCGGGATGCTACCTCCACCCCAATTCGCTCGATGTACTCATCAAGCCACTCAAAATGCCCACATTTTGGCAGTTCCTGAAATCGCAGAGATGAACCCTAAATCCCAAATTTGATGAAATGCATGAAATTTCGAAAGAAAAGTGAGAAATTGGCGCTCGGAACACTCAGATCTCACCTTTCCCGGCTCGGGCTTGCTCTCACACTTCACAAATTCCCGACCAGTGTTGTCGTTCTTGTCGGTGGATGTGACAAGCCGCTTCAGGGGCGCGGTACGGGGGCAATCGGGGCACCTCCTCATCGGCACCGCACCATACCGAGGCCATGAGCGGTGGGAGGAAGAAGAGCTCGACATCCCTCGCCGGCGTTGCCGCACTTGCTCGCCGGAGAAGAAAACAGAAGGGGATGAGATGCTGGAACGGTGGCGGGAGTGCTCGGGTGCGGGGACGGATCGGGGCCAACGGCTCTCTTCAACCACAGGGTGGGTCCCACGATATGAGGTGGACATCAGGTGAGTTCCACCGTGACGTGGAGAGGCTGTGGGTCCTACTGTGCTCAGCTGATTCGAATTCGTTGACGGTCTCGTGGGGTTAAGTGGAAGTGTCGCACGGGAGCTATTTGCCGCTTCAGAAGTGTCGCGTGCGAGCTATTCTTTTCAACGATGTGGTGTTCCTTCCAATTCCATGTAAAGACGTCGCATAGGAGCTATAATCCCTCTAATTGCTTGTGTGGTTGTACATCACATTGGGACCACATAACATCACTTGTACTTTTCAGATGCTTTCACAATCTCTCAAAGGACTCTGGTCAACCCTGGGTTGACCAAGCCTTGTAAATTTCATAATAAATTAAGAAATTCTCCTGGAAACCTTCAAATTTGTTCATTGTGTGGCAAATACATTGAATAAAAAGAACAAACTTTTGAAAAAATGTCCTCCTAGCAGTCCACTCTGTAATGTGGGGGTAGTTAGGTCAATGATCATGTCCGACTACTCGAAAGAGCAACTTGTGTACCATGTTTTCATCTACCATTCTTCAAATGGACTCAAATTTGGAACAAGGGGGTATCACCACATTCCTAATGATGGTAGCATTGTATCTAGCCATTTTGGTTTGAAAATTTCAAAAATTTCACCCTCAAACTCAAGAAGGGCTTTCATTTGTGAAGCAAGTACCAAAACTACAATTTGAAACCTTCTAGTTGCATGCTTGTGTGGTTTTACATCACATTGGGATCATAGAAGATCAAATGTACTTTTTAGATGCTTTTAACAAACCACAATGATCCACATGACCACACACACTCAAGTGGATGTTGTGATGCATCTTATGTCCCACTAGTGCATCGTTCCATATCTGGCAGCTGCATCACAGTGGCTTTTGGGTATTTATGACCATGGTTTGACACATGGAGTCTCCAGAGTCATTTTCATATGTTCTTTTCAAACCACAATGATCCACATGACCACACACACTACAATGGATGTGGTGATGCAACTTCTGTCACACCGGTGCATCATTCCATGTGGCAGCTGCATTTGAGTGGCTTTCTAGGGATTTATGACCATGGTTTGACACATGGACTCCATAGATTCACTGCATGTGTTTTTACCAAACCACAATGATCCACATGAGCACACACACTCAAGTGGATGTGGTGATGCAACTTCTATCACACTGGTGCATCATTCCATATTTTCATGTGGCACTAGTGATGCTCTTTACATGGTGCCCAAGTGCTGGATGAAATTGGTTCCGCGCCACTTGCATGCAGTGGAATCGAGGTATGCCATGCACGATCCAAGTCAAAGCGAACTCATGTTTGCACGTGCCAACCTTCCCTCGCCGACAGGTGGGACCATGCATTTCCCCTCACCATTTATTTTTTGCACCCCTTTAGACGATCCCTATGCCCACCCTCACTAATTACACCCACCCCACCCCCCTCCTTGTATTCCATGTGGACGAGACCGGCGGCAGCGATTCCTCAATCCCTACTCGAACAACTGCTTCCCTCCCTGATTCCATCCCCTCACGAATCCATCTGCCTCCGGATCACACTGCCTCAATTAATCTGCCTGATTCCATCCTCCATTTTCCGCCATGGGTAAACTGTGGGGCTAGCACCGCCGCACGCTGAAGCGTAAGGCAGACCACGACGACGCGGCTGGCCATGGCGGCCGCCACCACGAGGATTGGGGATGGCCGAACCTCAGCTCTATGAACGTGTACAGGGTCTCCAAGGAGTTGGACATCGTCACGCCGGTCGCCTCGGTCCCTAAATCCCCAGCTTCCGCCCGCCGATCCGGGAAATGCAAGAACAACTGTTCGGCACGCCAGGCCTTCTTTACCCCGATACGAGCATATGGCCAAACTACCGCGACGGCCACGTAAGTTCCAGTATCTTGCTTAGTGACTCAGTCATACCGTTGATTCATATGTGCTGAACTTTCGTCAGAATCCTATGTTCCTTTCGTCAAGCGTGTTGTGTGAACACGCAGTTTGAATAAATTGAACCATTTAAGACTATTCTGTACAGAGGAAGCTCTGCTTGCACTTGATATTCTGGTATTTTTGTAGTGATACAGTCTTAATTTAGGTGATAGCTGAGGTGTCAATTTGGATTTGCAATGGAATGCCTGCTAGGTGATATTTTGTTTTCTAAAAAAAAAACTAGACGATTTAAGACTATTATGTCCCTAGTTGTTTATGATCACCGTCAGGAGTTTGTTCGGGGGAAGCTCTACTCCTACTTGATATATTGGATATTTTCGTAGTGACATAGGCACAATTTAGGAGAGAGCTGAGGAGACAGTCATATATAATACTTTAATCTGAGCACAGTAGTGTCAATTGTATTTGCAATGGAATCCATGCTAGGTGATTCTACCAACTGACAACAAACTTTTGCAGAATGTTCATGCAAAACTGATGCTGCTGGATAAGTGGTCGCAATCAGTAGTGGTGAATATCAAGGAGATAGAGGAGGCGGAAATGGATGATGAGAAGAAGTGGGTGGCTGGCAACGGCGAGTGGCTGGTCCTTTTATCCCAAGACGGGGGTACTTGGACTCTAAAAAATGTCTACAGATCATTGATACTTACACCGCCATCTGTAGTGGGTATTAGCATAACTGCATTCAACCATGGGTGGCCGCCGCCAAAATGTGAATTCGCTTACAGGTTCAACGTGGCAGAATTTGAGCTCCTGAAGATACAGCTCCCACAGAAGCCTCTCCTAATGTGGAAGACTTGGCACTACAACCTCTTAGCGGTGTTCGAAAAGGCAATCACATTCATTAGATGCCCAGATGATAATGAATGGACAGTCTTGCGCGACGACCATCTACGGATAGGGAAGTATGTCGACGTCGTCTTCACCTCCAGCGTGTATGACGACACACCGCAACGCATTTACGCGGTCACTGAACCTAGCAGCGACGTGCGTGTTTTGGAGCCGTCCACCTGGGGTGAGTCATGGTGTCATATAGCATGTAAATTCCCATTCAAAATTCTTCTTACTGATTAAAGGTAACACATAGGTACACACACAGCCCCACGCTTCATTCCAGCTCCGGTGATCAAAGATGAAGTAGTAGATGCTGATCTTGTATCACGGCGCTGGTTCCTTGCACCTCTCAGAGGCGATGTCAACCAGGGTACTGAACTCATGTGGATTCATATCAGGGTATCATTAAACAGTGTTGGTGATACAATAGAACATATGGGGACACAATTTTCTTCATACCCATCGCTGTGGTGTCACGTCTTCTCGAGGTCCGCGTGTCCATCAAAAGACCCAGTAGAACAGGTCTGGAGCAGAGTCGACAATCTGAAGGGACAATCTCTGTTTCTTGGGATCAACTACCCTTTCTTCCTCGGAGCCCCTGAAGCTGTTGAACCTATAATTTCTTAGGCAGCCCCGGCTCCTTATGATGCTGCTCCTGCTAGTGGAGCTGATGAAGAACTATCTAATGCTGCTGCTCCTGGTGAAGCTGACGAAATACTCGCTAATGCTGCTGCTGGTGAAGCTAACGAGATACTGGTTAAGGATGCTATTGGAGTCCAGGGAGAACATGGTGCTATTGTTGCTGAGGTGGCATCACTTTCAGTGTTGATAGCACACTGTGTGTTTGCTGTGCACTCATGCGTTTATTATGTTGACACTCCAGATCCAACCTAGAGCCGAATCCACATCGGGGGGAGGGGCCTGCATTGGCTCATCGGTGGGGTCGTGCAATTTGATAGAGAATGAGAGACAGCCAAACGCAGCACTCTGGTTCGTTCCGACGATGCCACCATCTCTAGAGGCTGGTTCACCGGTTGGCTCGCCGGAAGTTCCGGCGGTGTAAGACTGCTTTGCTTATTTGTGTAAGAACAAGTTAAGACTATGTATATAAGACTAAGTTATGCCTAACAGTGTAATATTCATTGAATCCCAGCTTTTCTTTCCCTGCCCACAACAGCAGAATTGCAGCATAGAACATACAAGGGTCATGTGTATACCAGACATTTTGCTCGGGATAACAACCACTTCAAGTTAATTGCAGTTTCAAGTTGGCAATACTTCCGATAGTGTTATTGTTATGAATGTGTACGTATTTGAAGGCATCACTAGAATGTGCCACCTATTGATGATTGATGACATGGATCTAGCTTATCTTTGCGTATTTGCATTCAATCGCTCATGGATCAGAATTACTACACGTACATAGAAAAATAGTGAAATTGAAATAGGTACAACACATGATCTTTTTGAAACAAGTTCATCCGATGTATTACAGGCACACCATACAACTTGCACTTGCATATAATTCATAGACAGAGAATACAATAGGACCAGACCCACATGATCCATCAATCTAATCTGACGGGTAGCCGTTGTAGTAATCATAGTGGGTGGTGCCATATTCGCCATAAGGCAGCACCATCTTCAGCTCAAAAATCTCGACGATACTGCAATACACCGCCAGCAATCGATCGAGTTCGAAAGGACGGTCATTGTGCCATAATCCTCCTGCTCCACACCCATGGATAACCGTTTGCTCCTCTTCCCACGCAAGAGCCTCAAAGTTGTAAGATCTAATCTGGTATAGGTCCGGATAGTAGATGCTGCCAGCCTGCACCATGGGTACCTAGGCGCTGTTGACGCAAATGCATCGATTGTCAACAACGAAGAGATCATGGCTGTCAACGCCTCTGACCAGCTGAAGGACACGGTTCTATGTATCAACCCGGTAAACAACGGGCTTGCCGCCATGTACCGGTCCACTCACAACGAACAACAACTCCCCGTCGAACTCGACAAGGTAAAAACGATTCTCTAGGTACCGGTAGCCCGAAACAGGGCCTTCGACGGTGGCATGCATCTTCAGGGTCCGTGCAGAGCGCTGCATCTGGACATATCCATGAGCAGCACCAGGCATAGTCGAGAGGACATACCTGTAGCTGTCTGCGATGAAAACATCACCGGCTTAAGAAGTCATGCTCCAGAGTTCCACGAAGTCATTCGGCGTGTATCGCCCTTCACCAAAGACCAGGCGACTGCCTTCCTTCATGCCCTCATCCGCCCACTGAATGATGGTGTTCTGAATATTTAATGTAAACACTATCAATGATGGGAAAATCGTCACAGCGACAGAAGCCACCTGCTCGATCGGTATCTCCACCATGAGGCGCTTGATAGCGCCCGAGAAGGGGTTGCACAACTATGTCTTGTACGGTTGCACCCTCTGTCCAAGCACAAGGAGGCCGCCGGTTATGCTACCGACGTAAAAGTACCTTCTAGAGACACAGAGAGGGAGAGAGAGAGAGAGGAGAAGCAGAGATTCAGTCATGGTAAACAGACAGAGATTCAATCAAGGTAAACAAGTAGATGGAGAAACAAACCTTGAAAAACATATCATATAGGAGGTGACCGCAAAAAAAGGATCGCACATATACAGATGAATATGAAGAAAGCACCTACGAGTAACCTAACTAATCTTCTTCTGAAGGTAGCGGTCGGTTCTCACGTTCAGCAACGTGATGGCGGCATCGTCTACCCGATATGGCACCAACAAATGGTGCTCTAGAACAATCCAGTTGGCCGGTATAAAGTGCTCCTCCATGAAGCCGCGCCAGGAACTACAGACTGCCTGGAAGGCGGCGTAGTAGTCAAAGTTGTCCGTCAACGGGAAGATGTCACCTATCTTCTACACGACTCCCTTAGGGAGATCAGCCCACGGCGAATCCTGTTGCTTGTTTCCAGCCATGGATGGTGGTGTTCGTGTGGTCTCAGTCCCGTCAAATGGCGGAGGAAGCGGTTCTAGAGACAGACATTTATTAAAGAAGGCCTGGGAATGCCAAGGAAAGCATGTGGAAACGAGACGACCGCATGCACACAGCAACCGCAAGCCCAACCGTCAATGATTCCGCATGCAATCTCTCTCGTTTGTTCAGTTCCTATCAAGTAAATGCGGGGGGTTACTACACAGACAAGTTAATGCAGGCGGTTGCAGTTTGAAGTTTACTATTATCCAGGAAAGTAAGGTGCCACAATCATATAAAATGAATAGCTCATACAAACAGCTAGCAAGACTGCCACCATAAGTTATTGTTATGAATGTGTACATATTTGAACGCATCACTATAATGTGCCACCTATTGATAATTGATGACATGGATCTAGCTTCTCTTCGCGTATTTGCATTCAATCGATTATGGATTTGTTCCGATATTTTTTGGCAATGGCAGATGAACTCCACTCTCTTGGTAGCATGCTTCGTCAACGAGCCCTTGTTGATGCAATGAAAAGTACAGACTATGGTCTTCATTGTTATCACATTTAGGTTCTCTGTTTTTCTTCATCATGGAGCTACTAATTTCAAATGAAAGTATAGTAAACAACATATCGGTACATGTTTTCTACTACCACAATCACAAGAAGAAAACTGGATAGAATTTCATCTCGTTGGGATTGTGCCGAACAGATTGGATGTGGCCTTGGGGTTCGGAGAGGAAGGCGCCCTGGCTGGTACGGGTGCGACCACGACGACGGCGAGTTCGGATTTTGGATAGGATAACATGACCGAAATCTTGTCCCGGTGTCGTGCCATGGGTGCTGCCATGCCATGGGTCGAGCTCCGGTTTCGGAGGAGGAGGGCGAGACCGATCAGGTTCAGCCGGGTGCCAGATCTCGCTGCAGAAGGAATTTCCTCCCAGCTCCGCGCCATGGCGGTGACCACAGATCACCCCTTTGGGGAAGAAGAAGGCCGGGTCAAAAAGACCATTTGAACACGAGGGCGTCAGTGCTGCAAGTCTACATGGAATCCAGGATGGCAGTGACTTAACGGTCAAAAGTGACAGGTGGGGCCCAATTTGAAGGGCATTAGCTAGTTTTCCCGTGTTCAAACTGTTTGTGGAATTCGTGTCGAAAAAGACCCTCTAAGCATTTGGCACACCAACTCGGGGTATCGCGATCCAATACCGACGAAGTCGGATCCCGCGTTGCCTTGGCGCTTCAACTTTCGGGCTGCAAGTTAAAAATCTCCACTCGACCTTGATCTCCTGTTTCTATAAAACACCATTATTTCCTAGTAACGCGTCTTGTATATTTTAGCTATACTACTCAAGTATGGCAGCGCATTCTTCTTGTCACCAAACCGTCCATAGCCTAGTGGCTATACTTCAGGTCCTATCATTACTACTCTGGCCACCTAGGTTCGAATCCTGGTGGCCACAATGTTTTGAAACTTTTTTCAAAGGCCATTATTAATGTAAAAACATTGTCCAAACATAATATAATATTCAATTCAAATAGCATACAAAAGTGGTCATACATGCATGCAATTAGCTAGCTAGCGTTTCTTGACAATTATCTTTTTGCCCTTCTTTGTCGCGGTTGAATAGGTTAGGCCCAAAACGTCTTCACTTTTCTCTTGAATGAGAGTCCTTTTTTAGGTAGGGTTGTGATGTATGGTGCTTGGTCTCCATATTCGTTTTCCATTTTCGGGTCGCTGTACTAGTCAAAGTCTTGCTCGTTGGCGACTTTCGCCCATTCATATGATGTTCTGTTTTCCTCTCCTTGCGACAATGTGGCAAGGCTTTGACGGTTTGGTAATAAAGAAGCATTGGTCCACTTTGCTAGCCAAAACCCATGGCTCATTTTTCATGGCTATGTTCGTGCCGGTGGTCTTGGATTTTGGTGGTATAACCATGGTGGTGAAATACCAGCCTTCTTTTTTGATGCTCTTGGGCCATCTGGCATGGAACATCGGTACCTTCTCTATAAGGTAGTCGAGCTCCCATATCTCCTCGTTCCTACCATAGTATCTTACCTTGACATCGTTGGTAGAATATCCCTGTTACCCCTGAGTTCTGGTAATCACAGTTATTGTCCTTTTCCTCCGTGTAGAATGTGTAACTGTTGATATCATATGCTTGATAGGTCATCAGGTTTTGCCCAGTGCCCTGTGACAAGGTGAATATGAGTTTATCATCCTCTGAAGCATCGCCTTGCGGGGGAGAAGCAAGAACCTTCTTAGAGTTGCTCTTTGATTACATCTTCTTCCGTTCTCACCTGGCCCTCGTCAGCGTAATTCTTCTTGATAAAATCTTTGTGCTCTTGTATCCAAGGATCGACCACCTGCAAGTGTTGTATCATGACCAGGTTTTCTCTTTCAAAGTCCTTGGTTCGGCCCTCGAAGTCGACATGCTTTGTGTGCTGACCCTTGCGGTGACCCCATCCAGCGAGCCTCCCAAGGTGCTTGTTGAATGGAAGACCAACAGGGGTCTTAGTTTGTAGAAAATTCGAGCAGAAAGAGATGAACTCTTCGGCCAGAAATCCATTTTCTATACTTCCATCTAGATAGGACATGTTACAAATGTATCCTTTGACGTGTCCATTCAGCCTTTTGAACAGCATCATGCTTCGTAGAAATGAAGGCCCGAGTTGGACGATATCCTCCATGACATGTAGATGCAGCTGAACCATAATGTCAAAGAATACGGGAGAGCAGTATATCTCGAGATCACATTTTATCACCATGATCTCCTCTTGTAGCCTCCTGAGTTGCTTGTCCATTATCCCTTGGATCGCAACTGAAAGTATCAGCGTCATCAGCATGGCACAGTCATGAGACTTCATCCCGCTAAAGCGTTGTTCGCCTTGTCTAGCCATCTTCTTATCTTCCCCGCGTAGCCGTTAGGAAATTTGACTCATAGGAGGCACTTCATAAACTCCATGATCTCCTCCTGACTTAGAGTGAAGCCCATGACGTCGATCTTAACTTTGTCCTTATTGACCTTTTTGCCCTTGCGGCGACTATTTTGTGTTTCCTTCTCCTCCTCCTCTAACTCGGCTTCATCATCACTAGGTGGTGGTTGAAGGTCCTTCCTGATGCCCATATGTTTCAAGTTGTTCCTTGCTTTCAGGCCATCTTTGGTCTTGTCAGGCATGTTTAGGATGGTGGCAAGCACACTACTAGGAAAATGCATGTTCGTGGCGCACATGAAATCCACTTCTGTGGTGCACTAGGGATGCACCACTAGCTCTGCGCTACGACTAAAAGTTACCCGTAGCGCACTGCCTAGTGCGCTACGGGTAAAAAGGTTAGCGGTGGTGCACAACCTGGTGCGCCACGGGTAGAGGTACACGATGCGCTACGAATACAAATTTCAAAATTCAAAAAAAAGCGGGATCTAGATCTAGATCGCGTCGTCGTCATTGCTGTGCTCACGTACCGGAGGTGAGAGAGGTCATGGCCATAGCCTACAACCGCAAGGAGGTGGGGGAGGCCGTGGCCATGACCTACCATGGAGGAGGGCGCGACCGTAGGTGGGCGAAGAAGGTGGTCGGAGGTCGCCGTCGGTGGAGAAGGTCGTGGAAGAAGGTTGTTGGAGGAGGGGCACGTCCGGAGGTGGTCAAAAGAGGGAGCCGTCGGGGGTGGGTGCAGCCGGCGAGAGGAAGCCGAAGAAGGATGAGAGGAGAGGAGAAGTGGAGAAGGAAGGATAAGTGGAGAAGGGAGGGGAAGTAGAGGATAAGGAGTAGTGGAGAGGTGGATAAGAGAGGAGAAGGAGAGGAGAAGGAGAAGTGTGGAAGTGGAGGAGAAGGAGAAGGGTAAGTGGAGGAAAAGGAGGGTAGGTGGCCGGCGGGGTGGTGATTCGAATTTCGAATCCCTCCCACTTACTCGTGACGCACTAGGTGGTGGTGCGCTATGGGTAAGTTGCCCTCTATTTTTTCTGCAGGAAAAAACGGTCTTTTGACCGTAACTTTTTACTCTTTTCGAATTTTGAAAATCTAAAAAATTGCTAAACGACCAGAGGGAGGGTGGAGTTGGTGCAGGACACTTAGCCGCAGGGCACTAGGGCAGGGTGCCCTACGGGTAAGTTCATCCACCTGCTGCAGCAGGCCGCAACACACATACCCATAGCGCACTAGGTCAGGGTGCGCTACGGCTAAGTTTCACAACTGCAGCACACCCTGTCCTAGTGCGCTATGCGTATGTGGTCTGCGGACACCTGTGCCCTGGTCCACACATAGTTGTGGCGCGCCACCTCCATGTGTGCCATTCTTACGGCAGTTAGCTATAGGGCACCTATGGGCAGTGCGCCATGCCTATTTTACCCGTGGGGCACCACTAGCACGTGTGCCACGGATGTGTGGATTACCTATAGCCATTTTCCTAGTAGTGGCAGACTCTCGCCCACGTTCCTCCTGATATGCATGAGATCAAGCCTATGAGGCACGCGGAGGATCTTCTAGTATGGAAAATCCCAGAAAACATACCTCGCCTTCCATACTTCAACAGAGGCTTTGACTTCTTTTGGATCTTTCCCGGTGTAGGGCACTCTTCCCAGATTTCCAACAGCTCGTCGATTTATGTGTCGCTCCTCTGCTCTGGGATTCCTCAAAACTCGACGGTCCCATCGAACAGATGTCATTGCTTTCTCCAGACGTGATTCCTAGAAAGCCACTTTCAAGACCCCTAGAACACGGTTTTTCCGGACCCAGGATCTTTCTCTAGCTGATGGTACGTTGTATTATCCTTGCACCTAACGCACCCAGAGTATCCTTCTATCACCTGACCCGAGAAATATTCATAATCGGGATAGTCTTGCACCGTCGTGATCATCGCGGCTCTCATATTGAAATAGTCTTGTGCAATAGCGTCCCACGTATGGGCTCTGTCTTCCCATAACATGGCCAGCTCCTCTTTCAACAGCGTGAGATATAGTTGATGTCTGTACTAGGTTGTTTGGGGCCTTGTTCAAGCATACTCGTTGTTACATACTTCTTCATTCATAGCCATGGGGGGAGGTTGTAGATACATATAAACACGGGCCAGGTGCTATGTGGACTGCTCTGGCTGCTGAACAGATTGACTCTGTTGGTGCTCACACTCAGCCAGAGGTTTCTTGGGTCCTTCCTGAATTGTTGGTAATATTCGAGGTCCAATGCCTTCCACTAGCTATCACCCAAATGGTGCCTTAGAATTTCCTTCTTTTCCGGATCTTCATCTTCTGGCCTCTTTCTTTCCGCATGCCATCGCATGAGATTTGCTTCCTTAGGGTCTGCGAAATACCGTTGTAAACGAGGAGTTAGAGGAAACTACCATACCACTTTTTGAGGAGCTTTCTTCCCTCTCTTGTATCAAGAGGTGTTGCACGCCAGACACGTGGTTTTCTCCGCATCCTTGCCTCGTTTGATGATACAATCATTTATGCAGATGTGGTATTTCACGTGCGCTAGATTGATAGGGCACACGACTTTCTTGGCCTTAGTGATTCTAGTCAGACATGTGTTCCCCCTCTTGGGAAGACGATCGTGCCAGAATTCCATGATGTCGTTGAAGCATTCATCGGTCATCTCCGGATCTCTAAGAATTATAGTCAGGCGAGTATCCCCGTCGTTGTATCCTTCATACAATGAAAGAACTATGTCTTTCTCCATTTGCTCCAGCTTGGCTTTCTTTCTAGCGGTGGCTCTGGAGTTACTCGTCTCCTTGAGAAGTAGCTCTTGGACATGAGGGTCCTGCACCTAGCCCAAATCATGCCCGACATCTTGTTCTTCATGTTCATGCCCGACATCTTGATCATCATGTTCATGTCTGGCACCTTGATCTTCATGTTCATGCACGGCATCTTGATCTTCATGATTTGCTCCGGCATCTTGATCTTTGTCTTCACCATTTGTTGCTGCACCATTACTAATGTCCTCATTCCCTGGCACCTTCCCATTCACATCCTCATAATCTTCATCGTCATCACATATCCACCAAGTGTAACCATCCATATAACCACGCCGTATCAGGTGTGTGTCCAACATTTCACAATCATGTCCGCTCTCGCGCATTTCATCCACCTATCCAATTGGCCTTTTCTTATTGTTGTGCGGACCATGGTCGCCTGCGCAGTAAAAGAGAATTAGAGCATGACGTAGATCGCCGGAAAATTTTGGCATGACCTCTCCTAAAAAAGGACATCCACCGACTGCAAGAAATTCACCGGAACGGTAATGAGTCAACATTCGGGAAAAACATTGGCAACCCAAATGAAATCCCTCCATAAAAGAAAGGAAGCACATGCACAAACATAGTTGGTGTCGCCAACAATGCACATACATGAAACAACGCCTTCACACATCCTCCAACAATGACTAGGAGTAGGAGAGTCGAAGGAGAAGTGAAGTGAGATCTTGTAGATCTAGAGGTGCATGCAAGATATTTCACTTACATATATGTGTCAACCAATGGAGATTTAACAAGCTTCAATGGTGAAACAATGGAGGAAATAAGGTGGGGAGGAGGATGAACGCGACCAGATCTCCCTTGTCGAGGTGGAGCAAGTCTGGGGAGTGAAGTGAGGTGGTATGTGGCTCCATGTGCCAAAAAGGTGGTGCCAGGATGTTCGAGACGCACCCTACAACGATGCGTCTTGTGTAATTAAAGTATGAGAGATGCATATGTGAAGGGTACGTCTCGAATATCTGGCACCTACCACCCCTAGGCCCACATTGAATACACACGGCGCACCATTAGAGGATGCGCCTTGATCATGGCAAAATATGCAAGACGCATATACGCAGCATGTGTCTCGAACACCTGAGCACCTGCCTGCCCCAGGCCCACCCCCTTATTCGAGACGCATATGGGAAGGATGTGTCTCAAATATTTAAACTATACAAGATACATCCAACGCTTATGCGTCTCGAATAAGGGGGGGTCAAGCCGGTCTGGTCCATACAGAGACTATACCAGACGAATCGAAGTAGGAATGTGTCTCAAGTTCCAAATTCTTGAGGCGCATGCCTTATTGGTGCGCCTTGTATATTTAGTCGAGACGCATATGTTTGATATGTGTCTCCTACATTGTTATCTCCTATAGCCTTTTTTCTAATAGTGTTAGGCTTCATAAACTTTTTTCTTCTAAGAATGCTTGAATAGGTTGACATGGTTAACTAGTCCAGATTTAAGCCTTTCCTCCTCTAGTACACATCTAGCCATCATTTCATCCATGAACCATTTAGAATACATCGCATTGTAATTGATGGTAAATGGAGAGAACTCCGTGGGTAAGGATGACATAATAAATGGACAAGGAAACCTTCAGAGGTTTCCATTTCCATTTTCTTAAGTTTAGTGGCCATGTTAATTTTTCCTCATGATATGCTCTCACTACAAGGAATGTGTCAGCTTGTGACATTTTGATAGTGGTTGTGGACAAAATCATCATAGATCTATGACGATTCTACACCGGGTGGTCTCAAGCTGCTTGGGAGGGCCCAAGACTTAACAAACAATGACGATTTCACTCAAAAAAGTCGTAATTTTTAAAATAAAATCCATAATATCCAGGCAGGTATAAATACGGAGGATCGTAAGCAGGACCGTTGGATATGAACAAGATGGACGAATAGGATGTTGATATACCGGAACTTAACATGGATCGATGACATGGCACTATACACATCGCGCGCAGACACCAAATATTTTCACCATCGCGCGCAGACACAACTCATATTGCGCGCTTGTCAGGACATATTGCGCAGACATAGCCCTCCTAGAGAACAATGCTCCCCTCCTTCCTCCATCTTTCCCCTCCCTCCTCTTCGCCTCCGGCTCCTCAACCCTAATCCTATCACCCGCCGCCATGCACAAGCGAGTAAACGCCGCTCCCCTCCTTCTTCAGCGAGATCCACGCGCCACCACCGCCCTCTGTTCGAGAGAGTCTTCCCTGCTCACTCTAGCTCAACCTCCATCTCCATGGCCTCCCGCGCCTCCGTGCAGTTGTAGGTCGTGGCGTGCTTGCTTCGTCTGCTAGGACCACGCGAGGAGACGAGAGGCACAATGTTGTCCGGGATCTGGCGCGTTTAGGGTCTCGCGTCATCCGGGATATTGCGCACCGTGTAGGATCTTGCGACGCCGTGCACTCCATCCCATCGTACGGCTACCGTGTCTTCTAGGCCCCCTCTCCATACTCCTGCCTCGGTGAGTCTCTCTCTGCATCTTCCAGATTCTACATATCGGGCACACAAGTAGCACAGATTGGCGCTCGTCGAGGATGACTTGCAACTCCCAGATCCCCTCAATTCTTGCTTCCCGTCTTTATGCTCTGCGCGGCTGCCACCACCTATCTCATACAGCAGCAAAGATATGGATATGACATTTTTGTTGTCTGGTCTTTCAGGTGCGGTGGCGGCCGGCGAGCTCGTGCGGAATCTGGGGGTCGACCTCACTGGCAGGTGGACACATCGCGTCGGACCCAGGGAGCTGGGGTTGTCTTTGCGTGCCTGACGACTGGGGATGCCAGGGGCCGCATCGGTGGGAGCTGCATGTCGTCACCTTGCGCCAGGAACTGGCCACCGTGCATCATGAACATCACGGTGAGAGGTAGAAGTGACCCCTTCCCGTTCCTCTGTTAGGCAGCATTGTAATCTGCTAAATAGTCAGTACCCAAATTCCGGTTAGTTTTCCTTGTTGTTGAATTGATGATGATTGCAGTACTGTAATCTGCTAAATAACCATATGCTTGTTTGAATTTTGAGTTAGTCTATGTCTTGCATTTGAGTAGATCTTGTGTATACGCTTTTCTCTTTGTGAGTTTTCTCTGATTAATATGCTGAATCCAAGTGTTTTGTCTGGTCTCTTAAATGTTGTTCTAATTCATTCATTCATTCAAAAAACTTAATAAAACAGCATGGAAGACTGCAGAGCTTGATGTTTCTCTTACCAAATTAAATGGGGGAAATTATATCACCTACTTCTCTACAAAATGAGTTATACATACTTGAAAATATAAGAATTGATGCAATGAAACTATTTTGCAATAATATTATAACTGTTTCAACAATTTTTTGGATAAATGTTTGGCATTGCTGTAAAGTACCTACGAGAGTTTATTCTTTCTTGTGTAAACTAGTGCTCATTTGCATAAGTTGAGATAAATCTGTTGTGATCATTGACAGTAGTGTAATAATATAAATATGTACTTTCCTTCATCATGGCGTAATTAATTGGCCCTTATTTTACTTGGTTTGACCTTAAGAATCAGCATCCTTGATGCTTATTGACACCTATTTCGCTTGGTTATTCTCACAGGCCTGATGGAGTGCATTGGAGCGCATCAACCCCAGTCATTGCACCGAATGCTTAGTGTCACGATGCTGCAACCGAATCAATGTTGTCTTCTCTGGATTAGATAAGTTCTTCAGTCTATCATGTTCTCCTCGTTACGTGGTTGCTGGGCCATGATGCCATGCATTATTATTTAGTCAATTCCCTATGTGCTATGGAAGTTATGATCTGAATAGCTTTGCCTTTGGATCTGGTCGAGTCTCCATGCTGTTACTTTATGGCCATGATGTCTACTTATCTGTTATGTCGTTACTTTATTCCACATTGATATATATATATATATATATATATATATATATATATATATATATATCAACCGTATGGGTGATTTTGATCTAGAAATAATAATACATGCGCTATGACCTTCTGAATCTGGCTAGCAAAACCTTTTGGATCAGATAGTCATATGCATAAACCTTTTGGTGTAGATGGTCGGAGCTTCTGGTTGTTCTCTGTATTATGATTGTCAGTTGCTTAATGTGACTTGACATAGTTAGTTAACAAACCTGAATATGATGCATCTGAACTGCTTGTTCTCTAGTTCTATGGTTTTTGCATATGACCATGCCTTTTCATTTTTTATTTTTTGCTTATTCACAATTGGTTAACATGAACAACTTGAGTCAAATGCTGCAAAACCCTGCTCTGAATTGGTATTTTATCAGAATGAATGGTTCTTATTTCACTGTTTGATTCCATCTGTTTTAGGAAAAGTAGATGCTTGTAGAATTACCAGGTTGAGTTTTCCCTTCATATAGACTTTGATATTAACCATTTCCATGAGGACGTGCACCTCAATTGTGTCATGTATCTGACCAGATTGTGTGCATGTGCATGACTTTGATATTAACTTAGTAGTGCATTTTGTTTTTTGGTTCACAATGATGGTGAGACGTGAAGTGAACGTCTCCATTATTTAGTTACATGTTAGAAGATGATGTACAAGCTAACTAGGATAACAAATTTTTTTCCTTTTTGGTAACAAGATTTTGTCTTGCTAGTTGAATCGGTTGCTGCTATCTTGCTAGTTGAATCGGTTGCTGCTTGTTTACTCCTGTCTATGTGCTTGCTAAAATATTTATTTTTAAACTAGGCAAAAGTTTTGCCTTTCATTGATATAATAGAAAAGAGTTGGCCCGTTTTATGAGTAAAACTGGCCGAAAAACTACATACAACACAACACCCCACGCCAGCCCCGAGCACTGGTGTAGAACACCACCTCTAACACCGGTTCAGAACACCCTCTAACAGCGGTTGTAGAACCGCTGTTGAGGGTTCGGTGTTAGAGCCCCCCCCCCTTTAACACCGGTTTTTATACGAACCGGTGTTAAAGGGTGGCGCACGTGGGGCTGCCGCAGCGCTCACCACCACCCTCCTTTAACACCGGCCGCGGCAGGAAAACGGCCTAAATCTCTGCTGCGGCAGAGTTCTACCGCGGCAGGAAAACAGCCTAAATCTCTGTCGCGGCAGAGTTCTGCCGCCGCCCCTTCTGGGCGTATTTCTGCGGCGCGGCGGGGACGGGGAGGGGGGAGGATGGGGGGGAATCGATCGGGAGCGGTATATACATATACATCGTCGTCGATACATACGAGTACATGAATAATTAAGCAACTATTATTATACACAAACATCGTCATTGTGTTGTACTCTCCGTAAACGTTGAAGCATCAAGCTAAGTACAAGACAAACACGTTCAAGCATATATACAACGTTCATTTTTTTGGATATCTAAAGAGTTCTTCGCCAGGCGTGACGACCTCATCAAGTATGAACCCCGCCAATTCCTCTTGAATGGCTCGTATTCGGTCAAATAGTAGGAGTTGGTCCCGCATCCGTTTGATCTAAATATATATGAAGAATGGGGTCAATATATATATAAGAATAAAACTCAACAAAATTGATGGTAATAAAATAATGTTGTGTACTTTGTTTACTTACTCTAAGTTGTTCTAGTGCGGCTTGGCCCGTCGCACATATCGTGTTGCGAATGAACTCGCAAACATAGTATCCACATAAGTTATTGTCGGGTCTCTGATGCGCGCACTTTACGAGAATAGAGAGTTCAATCAAAATAATAATCAATAAAGCATGATATAATGGAATTGGAAGCAGAATCAAAGAGATACGTAGACCTAGCTAGCTAGTATTACTTACATTTTGGTCTACAAATTTTAGTTCTTCTGACCATTCACCCACGGCCCTGCCCGTGAACCTTTTACAAACCCTGTCGGGCAAATAAAATGGATAAAGGAGTAATTAATTACTTGTTGTCACGAAAGCTGTCGATCTAGTGCCGATCTAGTCCGATAATATGATTGAAATTACCTCTGGAGCATCTCTCTAAAGTCTGCCCATAGCTCTTTTTCTTTTCGTAACGAGTCCATGACAAGGACTTTTCCTGAGTCAGGTTGAATGACTAGCAGAATAAAGTGAAACCTACGCACGCATAACTCATCATCAGTTACACTTAACATCGAGTAAGCCAAAACAGAATGTGTACAAGAGAGGGTAATAGTACTCACGAGAAGTTGTAAGGCAATAGTATTTCCCTTTTGGTTTGTTGTCTCAGTAAAGACGTTAGCAAGAAATCTTTTGTTTGCCCGGGTTTGTGTCTTACCACTTCTTCATGAACTCTATTTGGGTCAACGAACTCAATGTCAAAAGGGCCTCCTTTCATGCATTCCATAACCTTTTTCCTGCATAATAGTATATACATATATGGTGAGCATATATATATATATACATGCAATTAATGAATTGAATGAGATGAGACAGAAAATACATAAATAGTACTTACACACAATAAAGGCTGATGGCAGCTTTGTCGAGTTTTTTCTGATTGAATAGAAAATGCAATTCTTGAATGTTGAAGTCGATATTGTCGTCTCCGCACAAGAAAACATGATCTCTTATATGCGCCGTGATCCATTCTTCCTTTCTCGTCCTGCAGAAATCAAGGTACCACTTGTGCAATCTTCGCATCTTTGTTGTTAGATCCTTGAGCTCCTCTTTCTTGATGAGATTCTTCCCATACTTCCATGGCTGTATGGGGTTGACATCGCCTTTGGGCAAGTTGTCTCCCATGATGTTCAAGTATGCAATGTAAGTCATCCCTATCTCATTTGCCTTTCTTTGTAGCTCTGCCTCGTAATCATTTACAGGAGGAGCGTTCCGTGTGTCGAACACTTGGAGTGGGGCGCATGATTGCTTTTCCTGCTCTTCGAGCATGGGAACCGTTTTCTGGGGTGCTGCACGATTGCTACTTTCAGTATCCCTCTGCCTTGCATCCCCCTTCAAAATCTGGTGCTCGTAGTCCGGCATAAGTGGGGTTTCAGGTTTGAAAAGATTATTGTAAAACTTCTCCACCACTGCCGGATCTATTTTCTCCTTTGGCTCGGCCTGTCTAGGTGCAAAGAATTTCTTGACCTCTTATTCTGAGATCCTATTGGTGTCCTCGTCGCTGCGATTCCACGGTAAAACCGGCAATGGCTTTGCAGAAGGCTGCGGGACGTAGTTTCTTGAACTCTTTGGCATACGGTTTCCTGCGGATTTCTTCGTGGCAGTGTTAGTGATGCTCTTCGTGGCAGTGCTCTTCCGCTTATGCTGAGGAGATGGCTGAAGCGCCGGAGATGGCTGACGTGCACGAGATGGCTGGCGCGCTGGAGGAGATGGCTGCCGCGCAGGAGATGGATGGCGCGCCGGAGATGGCTGCCGCGCAGGAGATGGCTGAAGCGCCGGAGATGGCTGCCGCGCACGAGATGGCTGAAGCGCCGGAGACGACAGGGGAGTATGTACTGTCGGGAAACTCATTATTTCTTGGTATGTACTGTCAGGCACCTCATTATTTATTGGAAGAAGATTCTTCATTTTTACCAACAACTTTGAAAATGCGCTGTCAGTCACACCGTTCCATGCCTTCCATTGCAGCAAATCCAGTGTGGTACCTAGCTTTTTGTGGCCATCTTCGCAAGCTGGGTACAACAATGTTTTGTGATCCTTTAACATCTGCTCCAGCTTCTCCTTCTCCTTTTCAGTTTCACATTCTTACTTTGCATCAGTAATGGCCCGACCAAGATCGTCATCAGCGGGCCCATCTGCTACCTCTTGATCTTCATTATCTACCCCCGTTGCAGTATCATCATATTTAGGATACATATTATGATAGTTTTCATCATCCTCTTCTTCTTCGTTGTCTTCCATCGCAACCCCTTTTTCTCCGTGCTTGGTCCAACAATTATAGCTGGGCATGAAACCGGATCGAAGCAGGTGGGCGTGAATGGTTCTGGTCTTTGAGTAGTCTTTCTTGTTCTGATAGTGAACACACGGACAACACATAAAACCATTGTAACCATGGTTTGCATTAGCCACAACGATGAAATTTTGGAGGACCGTAATGTACTCGGAAGTGCGTCGGTCACCGTACATCCATTGCCGGTTCATCTGCATTAATATATAGTATATATCAAAAATTAATAGGGAGATGACCATTTATATATAGTACATCAATGACACATGAAAGGATAGTTGCCGACCTCGACCGAGAAGGAAAGAGCAACGAGAAAACTTATTTTGAGCTCTCGGGCATTTCACGAACACCTCTTGTGCATAGAAAAAACACAAACTAGCACACCTCTCACCCTCTTGCTAGGCTCCAAAATGAGAGAGTGAAAAAATGGAAGAGAGGGGTGTGGGCTGCGGTGTGTTATATAGCCCCCCCTTTAACACCAGTTCAAGCCACGAACCGGTGTTAAAGGGGGGGGGGGGCTGCACGGGACACTGGTGCAGGGCCTTTAACACCGGTTCGTGGCACGAACCGGTGTTAAAGGGGGGCTACTTTTTGCTGCACGGGCCACGCTGGTACGAGCCCCCCTTTAACACCGGTTCGTAGAAGAACCGGTGTTAAAGCCCATTTCCAGGCTCAACCAAAGGCCTCATTTCCACTAGTGGAGGTTTCACACCACACGGGTCTACGACCAACCAGGTCGACACCACACCTCAACGCAAAAAGCGGAGGCGAAAGACCGGATCCACCACTCCAAACTACCACGCCGGCCAAGGGATGCGCTCCACCAGGTAGAAGGTCAACCCGCCTTCGCCAAAACCACCAACACACACCACAAACTCTCAGTCCGGTGGACGTCCAAAGAGAGGCCCCAAGAGGCAAAGCAACACGAAAGCGCCACCCACGCCCGATCTCGCGAGTGATCTAGGGTTTCCCCCGGAGAGCCCGGGCGGAGGATCGAGAAACACCCGATTCGACAACGACTTCAAGAAGGATGCGGCGCCCATGGGCGTCACCGTCGTTGGCTCCGGCCAGCAGCCAGGACAAAGCTTTTGCCAGCGCAGAGTCCTCAACCTCACGCTCGCCCAACAAGGACCTGCACAACCACCAAACCTCCCCTCCCTAAAAAGCACCCAACGACCAACAAGCATCCCATCCGCCGCCACGCCTAGGCTCCCCGTCGCCATGACGAAAGCTGCCGTCCAGATCATCACGCTGCCCGCGAGATAGTTGCTGAAACAACCAGAGCGAACCCGAGCAGCCTCCACCGCGAAAAAGGACTGCAGGACATCGCCACCAAAACACCTCCCTGGGGGCCAAGAACGAGCCCCGGACGAGCCCGCTCTGCCACGACGAGCCCTCCGACCACATGACGCCCGCCAAGCATCCCCGACCTCCGACCATATGCGCAGATGAGTCGTCGCCGCGCCAACCAGCCTCAATGCGCAGGCAGAGACCCCATCCCGGCGGACGAGCGTCGGAGCCGTGGCCCGCCCAAGCCCATCTAGGCCCAGATGGGCCCTTCCACAGCCGAGAGCTCGGAGCGCCGTCAGCACCGGCGCCCCCACCGCGCAGCCGGAGCAAACTATCACCAACGTCGCCCGCCGCGCGCCGCGCCCGGCCATGCTGCCATCACCGTCCCAACGCAGGAGCAAAGCACCAGCAGCCCATGATGCCGCCACACAGGATCTTCACCACGCCCGCAGGCGTCATGCCACCGGAACTGCCCGCCACACCGCCACACGTCTAGGCCACTACGCAGCCGGTCGTGAGCCCCCGAAGACCAGACGCTAGGTCGCCCTCCAGACCAGGGATTGCTCCTCGGTCGCAAGGGATTGCTCCTCGGTCGCCCGGAGGAGGCGACGTTTCGGTTCGTTCTTCCCGTGTTTGAATGCCTAAAAAAGGAATAGCTTGCTTGCTAAAATAATATTAAACTGTCAAAGTGATCAATTTCTGACTCAACTTGTACAGGTGCATTCGTGGCGCTAGGCAAGAAGACGCCCCTAGAGCATGTGTCGGGCTGTACAGATCTAGACAGGAGGGGCTTATAGCTCCCATGCGACGTATTTACGTGGAATTGGAAGGAACGCGACATCGTTGCAAAGAATAGCTCGCATGCGACACTTCTGAAGCGGCAAATAGCTCACGTGCGACACTTCCACTTAACCCCATGTGACCGTCAACGAATTCAAATCAGCTGAGCACAGTAGGACCCACAGCCTCTCCACGTCACGGCAGAACTCACCTGATGTCCACCTCATATTGTGGGACCCACGCTGTGGTTGAGGAGAGCCGTTGGCCCCGATCCGTCCCTGCACCCGAGCACTCTGCCACCGTTCCAGCATCTCATTCCCTTTCGTTTTCTTCTCCGGCGAGCAAGTGTGGCAACGCCGGCGAGGCATGTCGAGCTATGCTTCAGCCTCGGTATGGTGCGGTGCCGATGAGGAGGTGCCCCGATTGCCCCCGTACTGCGCCCCTGAAGCGGCTTGTCACATCCACCGACAAGAACGACAACATTGGCCAGGAATTTGTGAAGTGTGAAAGCAAGCCCGAGCCGGTAAAGGTGAGATCTGAGTGTTCCGAGCGCCAATTTATCGCTTTTCTTTCGAAATTTCATGCATTTCATCGAATTAGGGATTTAGGGTTCATCTCTGCGATTTCAGGAACTGCCAAAACGTGGGCATTTTGAGTGGCTTGATGAGTACATCGAGCGAATTGGGGTGGAGGTAGCATCCCGGGAGCTCGAAAACCCGTCCGTGGTGGAGCAATTGGGATGTGGCAACCCCATTTCCGCTGGTACTACAGTGGATGCGGAAGTGAAGGCCGAGCTGAAGAAGATGAACAAGCAGCTAAGGCAAATCATCGAATTGAAGAAGCAGGACAATCTGATGGCCGGGTTTTTTTATTTTTGTGTAATTTCTCTCGGATTAGTTTATCTCCTGATCATTAGTCATTAGACAGCGCAATCACTGTTCGAGTGATTCTTTGTAATGGATATAATGGTCTATGTCTTTGGCTTGAATAAATTGCAACACAAATTCGGGCTAATTTTGAGCTGCTCTGTTTTCAAATCAGTGTTCCTTCATTTTCGTTAGTTTCGCCAGTGTTCCTTCAGTTTTATCAGTGTGCAGGGGGCGCCCGTGTGCAGGGGAGGGGGAGGGGTTGAAAAGTTAAAAAAGCAATTGACAAGGAGTGATTGTAAAAGGCCAGGCCCAAATAGAACTTAGCTAGACCAAAATGGTCGTATCCAGGCCCAATAGTAACTACTTGTAGATTGGGCAAAAAAAATGGTACTCACGTTACAATCTAAATAG
Source organism: Avena atlantica (assembly GCA_910589765.1). NCBI lineage: Eukaryota > Viridiplantae > Streptophyta > Magnoliopsida > Poales > Poaceae > Avena > Avena atlantica. Next base: position 41,526,326 of record OU342736.1, on the reverse strand, counting down.
GGATGTGTGGATCTGCAGATACTCGTGCTCAGGTCGCAATCTATTTTATGCGAAAGTAAATATATAAATGAAGTCCAAGGGCATCCATTTAACTAACATAACTTGGGCGCCCCTTTAACTTATGTAAATACGTAAATGTGTTATTTGAAAATGAACCATGTCTTGTTTGAAAATAATCAACCATCACAACGTTAACTTATTCTTCCTTTTGAGCTTTTCTAATTTAACTTATTTAATAAATATTGCACGAGTATTATTGTCACATCCCAAATTTTAGATTTGGTTCTGCATATCATTCATATCATTGCATCATACTTTTCCATGCAAAACCGTCGATTGAAAAGAATTGGCGAAATGCTATTTTCGAATCCCTTTTTCTATTCTTCTACAAGGCTCCCGCGGGAGGCATTAGAAGAACTCGTGTTGCCACCCTTGTAGCCTAGTGGTTTCGCTCAACCATTGAGCCTAGATTGTTCCCCTCGATTTTACAAAACCGTAGGAGCAAGAATCGCTCGATTCGGAGCGCGTACGGAAAAGTTGCGGCCGTTTTATTAAAAGATAGAAAAACGGGCCGATTCTCGGGCCGATTTTTTGCCGTGTCCGTATCCAACCGCGCCCCGAATCGGACTAGGAAAGGACGGACCCCACCTGGCGCCGCCGCCCCTGCCTTGAAGACCGCACCCGCCCCGCCTTGTTTTCCGCACCCCCACCTCGATCGCCCCACCCCGCCTTGATCCCCGCAATCGCGCCGCCACCCAGCCGCCTCGGGCTCCGTGCCCCGCCGCCCCAGGTACGCTGTCATGCCCCGCCGCCAGCGCGCCACGCCACCCCGCCGCCGGCGCTGCCGCGCCGCCACCGAGCCGCCTCGCAGCCGCACCGCCGCCGCTTCGCGTGCCCGCCTCGCGCACCGTCGCCTCGCGCCGTCACGATGACCGTTTTGATCCGAGCGCTGACCGTCTCCCTCTCGCGCAGGTAACCGCCGTCACCGGAACCGATCGCCGCCACCGTCCGGAACTCGCCACCGTTCGTTTCGCCGTTTATCTCCGGTGAGTCTGCAGCCACCGTTAGATTTCAGATCAGCGGTCCAGATCGGTCGTTGACCGGTCAGTATCCAGGCGTTGACTGGTCAGACGCCCAGTCAGCACCCAGTCAGCAGCCGAGTTGACCAGTCAACAGACACAGTTGACTGGGTAATTACTTTAATCGTTTTAGTTCACAGATTTCGGTAGAAACTTGTAAATTGCGTAGAAATTAAACCGCTGGGCCAAAAATTGCAAATAAAATATGTGTAGATTCGGTTTGTCCTGTAGAATCTTGCTGTACCTTTGGTTCAGACTTTTGCAGCAAGATTTAGTACAATTTAATCAAATGAGTTAATAGCCTTTCTAGAGTAATTAGTTTGTAGAAAAAGATCTGTAGCTCCAAAAATTGCGTATGATATGTCCCTGGATTCAGTGGAACGAGGGGAATCTCATCATGAATTAAAAGGATAGGCTTACAGTGAAAACTTCTGCAGAAACTGTCTAGTGGCTTTCTGCAGTGTTTTAATTACTCGGGGAGTTTTATAATTCATTTTTGAGTAATTCCAGTTGGTACTGTTCCTAAATAGCAAAGCCTATGCGGTAGAATTTTCCCAAGATTTTACAAACAGTATAATACCGGTAGTGAATTATTTGAGTTCTAGCTCTAGTTTTGAGCATTACTTTTTGCGTAATAGTTTTCCTTGCGCTAAAACTATTTTCCCTGCATGCAATCAGTACCCCTACTGAATACTATTATGTGTTTCTGCTGTAGCGTCACCCCACTTGTCATGCATGCATTCATGCATCATCTTTGTTGCATATGCTTGTGGATTGTTTGTTTATGATTGCAATTGTATCGTGTAGATTGTGACGAGTGCAACGCTTGCTCGTGTGTGGATTGTTCTTCTGACCGCTACAACCAAGGCAAGTAGATGCTACTTTGTTCATGATATCGTCCTACTATTTTCAATGCATTGTCGTGTATTTTGTAGATGCATGTGTAGGATGATACTATCGCTATGCTATGTCCTATTAGGTGGTAGGACCCTCCTTGTAGATGAACCACCGTTGGTAGATGTGCTTATCCATGCTATGTTGAACGAGGGCTGGGTTACATCACCGAGACTTGTTTCTAAAAGTATTGGTTTGTGAAAACTAAAACAACTTAATCAATGAATCTCCTGGGTGTGATGGGATTGATAATTTTTGGTGGTTTCATTGCGGAAAGGCACCCAGGTATCGAGAGAAACTGATTGGCTTCTTTATTTGGTAGCTTACATGTACAACCATGTGCCAATAATGAAATGAGCGGTTGGTTGGACTTAGTAGGTTGTGGTAACTCGAACCCGCGTATCCAGAGATGTAGAATTTTGGTAGGTTGGACCGGTGCGCGTCGGGATTGAGGAGCTACTTCCCGAACAGTCTCTTCTTGGACTTCTCCCTATCATCACCCAAAATGAGAGTGATGGTACGAGCTGGGCTGGCCAAGTCACATGGGTAAATTGTACTAACCTCTGCAGGGTGTATAATCTAATCGATTAGCCGTGTCCCCGGTTATGGACAACTGAGTTGCTTGATATTGATTCCATGACATGTTTCTCGCTCATTCTAATTTCATAATTGTTTTAATACTGTTGGGTTAACTTAATTGGGATCTTTTCAAAGAAAATCAAAAACTGTTTATGAAAGTAGGACAAATGTATTTGCAAATGCAAGCCAGACACAGCTCCACTTGCCAAATATGCATGTAGATGTTAGTACTATTGTTTCCATTACTAGCTCTACTTGCCATACATTCCATGTATTGACCCTTCGGGGCTGCTACGTTTCATGTTGCAGGTTATTCCGATTCTGAGTAATCGATATAGGCCACGGTACTCCACTCGGCACTTGTTCACTTGTGGGCAATTTGAAGAATGGAGGATTTACCTTATTTATGTTGCTACCTGAATAATTTGAGCTAGCCTTGAGCTAAGCTTTTATTGTAATAATGGTACTCTGGATCTTCGTTATTTATGATACACGGATATTTTGCTATGTTATTCATCTTATTCTATTGTGGGCCAATGAACCGATCCAGGGATTGACATGTCACATAGAAGCCACGGTCTTTTCAGAACCGCGGTGTTACAGGATGGTATCAGAGCCCGTGTGTCGACTGTAGGATCGTGACCTAGGATTGGATTAGGAAGCCATAGAATTACTAAAGCCTATATTAACTCTGTCTTTCATCTTATGCCCTTCACTCTCGTAAAATTCTTATCATATGCTATTCTCACACTTTCCTCTTTTACTTGATAGATGGGAGAAGTCAGGACTGAGTATGCCACCATGGAGTCACCAAGGCCCTTTGCAAGGCAGTTAGCACAACTCTCGCAGTCATTGGGATTGCCACTGCCCATGTTCAAGGGAAGAAGGCTGTAGACCTATGGATATGGTGAGGATGCATGGGAGATTACCACCTTCATCTTCAGGGATGCCGCCTTGCCAAATCCTGTGCATCTGATCTACACCAAGACATACTGCAACTGGGGACTTGGAATCAACTTGGCCATACATGAAGCCCTGTCTCGCCAGTGCCATAATGTCCGACACCTACTGCCAGCAGATTCACCCTACCATGACTATGGGAGGCATGATGAAGATGGGCACATTGTGGTTACCCCGGGCGACAGGAACAACATGCCGCCCCGTCGGAGGCACATAGAGGACATGGAAAGGGAGAATGGAGCTCTAGTTGAGAAGGTGATGATGATAAAGGAGATTGCAGACTTTGCTAGCAATGTTATGGTGGTCCAAGGACATGAGATTGACACCTTGCATGAAGCTGTGGGAGTTCTGGAGAATGCCCTGATAGCCAGAGATGCAACCATAGCTCATCTTCATGGTACGGTGCAGGGGAACATCCAGAACATACAACAGTTGCAAGGGACCGTCCAGGAAAGGGATCAAACTATTGAAGCTATGACAGCCCAGATTGCCGCTCTCCAAGCACAGCTGAATCCACCCTCTGATGATGACAATGGAGAAGATGGCAACAATGGGGATGATGATGACAGCGGAAACGATGATGATGATGAGGACGAGGATGATGATGATGGAGACGATGATGGTGGAGGAGATGAAGCTGTTGCAGTTGCAGCTGAGAGTGAAGAAGAAGAGGAGGATCCAGAAGAGGTGGAGTTCGAGATCTCAAGTGATGATTCAGGAGAAGTGTACACTCCGCCGCCATGGTTGTGCCGTGAACCGAAGCGCCAACGCATGAGTGCAAGGACCTACCGCAACCTCTTCAAGAAGTAGATAGAAGTCCACCAATTAGTCCAAGTTAGGAAAATTCGTTAGGATTAGTCTCGATCAATGTGAAGCTTAGTTCATGTTAGTTTAAGAGTGATTAGTTGCTTATTTGTGTACTCCAATATCCCAGGAATTATTTGTGCGAATTTTATGAAAGAGTCATGGCAATTTTGGTTAACATCTGTGTTATTTTTGCTGCAGTTTTTCTGCTGATACAGCAGTACTGCGCGATTTTTCATATTTTTTTTGGTAACTGGGAAAAATCTGAAAAAAATTGGGCTGATGCGAAACTCTCTGTACTATATGTGCAAAAATCAGCTAAATTTTCTGACGAGTTTAAGTCAGGCGGAAAAATTTGTGAACGCTGCTGGACTGTTCTGGCAGATTGCTTTTTTGTTGTTTAGTTGATCAACTGTTTGGTTAACCATTGCCAACTCTTGTAAAACTATTTCAGTAGGTATATACTGCTAGGATAACCCCTGGGTTGCTGCTGGATCATTGTTTGTTGATGTGTTGCTTGCTTGTGATTGTCTGCTATTGTTTGTTGTTGATTGAACATATGCATGGGTAGAGTCCTATTGTCGTAGTTGATTCTTTATAAACTTACCTGTGCTGAACCATAGATGCCTCCCCGCCGTCAACCCACTGAGTTGGAGCAGATCATGGCAGCTCAGGCACAGCTGACCCAAGTGATGACTCAGTTCATGGCAAATCAGAACAACAACAACAATGGAAACAATCAGCCTCAGGGATATGCTCTCACCAGATTTCTGAGGTTAAGGCCAGCTAAGTTCTCTACTGCAACGGAGCCAATGGTTGCTCTCGACTGGTTGCGTTCAGTCAAGAAGGATCTAGTAACTGTTGGATGTACTAATGCTGAGAAGGTGAGGTTTGCCGCTCACCTACTGGAGGGACCAGCCGCTTCTTGGTGGGACACATTTCAGATCACCCACCCGCTGGATACTATGACTTGGGCTATGTTTGAGGAAGGTTTCAGGACCAACCACGTATCTTCAGGAGTTCTGAGCCTGAAGAGGAAGGAGTTCCGTAACTTGCGCCAAACCAATCGCACCGTGGCTGAGTACATTGAGGAGTTCAACAACCTGTCTCGTTATGCACATGAGGATATTGACACTGATGCAAAAAGGAGGGAGAGATTCCTGGATGGCCTCAGTGATGAGATTTCAGTGCAGCTACTGGTGGTTTACTGCCCCACTTTCTAGGAGCTTATGGACAAGGCCAGGATCTTGGAAGGGAAGCACAAAAAGGTGGAGAACCGTAAGAGAAAGAGCAATAGTCACCACTCTGGTTCTCACCACAAGTCTCGCACTTCTTACGATGGATACTCCAAGCATGGAGGAAGTGACCATGGGAGCCATGACCGCCACCACCATGGAGGCGATGGGCATCGTCATGACAACCATAGGAGCAGCCACCACAGCCACAAGGGAGGACACTCTCACCACTCTGGAGGACACGGTGGACATGACCGCAACCGTGATCGCAGCTTTGTGAAGAAGGATCTGAGTGAGGTGACATGCTTCAAGTGTAAACAGAAGGGACACTATGCTGACAACTGTCCGAAGAGGAAAGGACTGAAGCCAACCAACAACGAGAAGGCCACAGTGAACCACATGAATGTGGAGGAGATTCCAGATGAGCCTGACCTTGTGATTGGTAAGTTTCCAATCAACACTCACCCAGCACTTATACTTTTCGATACTGGTGCATCGCATTCATTCATATCAAGGGCATTTATGGATAAGTATAAGTTACCTACTGAGTCTTTGAAAAGGTCTATTAGAGTGATTTCACCTGGAGGAGATATGATAGCTAGCGCGGGATGCCGCGACTTGACTGTGAGGATTGGAACACACGACTTCAGTGCACATCTAGTAGTGTTGGAATCACAGGGATTAGAGTTTATTCTAGGTATGGATTGGATGTCTATGCATGGGGGACACATAGATTGTGCACAGCGAGCTGTTTCACTCAAAACCCCGGATGGTAAGAGGATTAGATTCAATTCAGCTGTAAGACCGCGAAGGTGTAAGTTGAATTCTCTTAAGGGGGTTAGCATGGATACTGTGCCAGTGATTAGGGATTACCCCGACGTGTTTCCGGAAGAGCTGCCAGGGATGCCACCTGACAGGGAAGTGGAGTTTCTCATCGACCTGATGCCGGGAACAGGACCAATAGCAAAGAAACCATATAAGATGGATGTGGATGAGCTGAAGGAATTGAAGAAGCAGTTGAAAGAGCAGCTGGAAAAGGGGTTCATTCAGCCTAGTTCGTCGTCATGGGGAGAACCTATTCTGTTTGTGGAGAAGAAAGATAGCAGCAAGAGATTAGTGATGGACTATCGCTGGCTGAATGAAGTAACCATCAAGAACAAGTACCCTCTGCCAAACATAAATGATTTGTTTGATCAACTGGAAGGAGCAAAGGTGTTCAGCAAGATTGATCTGCGATCAGGCTACTTTCAATTGAAGATCCGGGAGGAGGACGTACCAAAAATCGCCTTCACCACTAGGTATGGTTTATATGAGTATACGGTTATGTCTTTTGGACTAACGAATGCCTCGGCATACTTCATGACCATGATGAACAAGGTATTTATGGAGTATTTGGACAAGTTCGTGGTGGTGTTTATTGATGACATACTGATATATTCCAAGGATGATACCGAGCATGAGAAACAACTACGACTGATTATGGAGAAGCTGAGGGAACACAAGCTGTATGCCAAATTCAGCAAGTGTGAATTCTGGCTTAACACCGTTGGATTTCTTGGACACATAGTGTCAGGAGAAGGAGTCGCTGTTGATCCAAGCAAAGTGACTACAGTGACAGAATGGGAAGCACCCAAGAATGCAGGAGAGATACGAAGCTTTTTGGGACTTGCTGGATATTACAGGAGCTTCATTGAGAACTTTTCCAAGATTGCTAAGCCGATGACGGAACTTCTGAAGAAGGAGAGGAAGTTTGAATGGTCAGACGTGTGTGAAGCCAGCTTTCAGGAACTGAAGCATCGACTAGTGACTGCGCCTATTCTGTGTTTACCAGATCTTCAGAAGGATTTCCAAGTGTACTGTGATGCTTCTCGACAGGGACTTGGGAGTGTGCTGATGCAAGATGGGAGAGTATTGTCATATGCCTCGCGACAACTTAAGCACCATGAGCGGAATTACCCCACACACGACTTGGAGTTAGCGTCAGTGGTTCATGCGCTCAAGGTATGGAGGCATTACTTAATGGGAAAACACTGTGATGTGTACACCGACCACAAGATCCTGAAGTACATATTCACGCAGAAGGAACTGAACATGAGACAAAGGAGATGGTTGGAGCTTATCAAGGACTACGATATGAATCTGCAATACCACCCAGGAAAGGCCAATGTAGTAGCAGATGCTCTGAGCCGGAAGGTGTATGCCAATGGGTTGACAATTGGTGAATTGCCCGAGGATTTGTGCAAGAAATTCAAGGACCTTAGAATGGAGGTAGTATCTGAAGGATACTTGGCAACAATGGAAGTCCAACCAACGCTACAGGATAGAATTAGGAAGGCTCGAGTGGGAGACAAAGAGATAGATGAAATAAGGGAAAAGATGAAGGAGGATCGAGAAAAGGAATTCCGCGAGGATGAGCAAGGAACCTTGTGGTATGGAGATCGTTTGTGCGTTCCCAACGATCCGGAGATAAGGAAGTTGATTCTGCAGGAGGCTCATGACTCGCCGTATTCCATACATCCGGGCAATACAAAGATGTATATGGACCTAAAGGACAGATTCTGGTGGAGCAACATGAAGGGAGACATCGCAGAGCATATTGCCCTATGTGATGTATGTAGCCGAGTGAAGGCGGAACACCAGAAGCCAGCAGGATTGCTACAGCCATTGCCCGTGCCGGATTGGAAGTAGGATAGAGTGGGAATGGATTTTATCACAGGATTTCCCAGGACCAGGTCAGGATATGACTCCATTTGGGTAGTGGTCGACCATTTGACAAAGGTAGCCCACTTTATACCGGTGAAGACGACATATACGAGTGCAAAGTTGGCCAAGATTTACATGGACAGAATTGTGTGCCTACATGGAGTTCCCAAGAGTATCGTATCTGATAGAGGCACCCAGTTTACCTCACACTTCTGGCGCCAGCTGCACGAGTCACTTGGTACTAGACTGGAGTTTAGCACAGCGTTTCACCCGCAGACTGATGGACAGACCGAGAGGGTGAATCAAATTTTGGAGGACATGCTGAGAGCTTGCGCTTTGGCTCATGGTTCTAGTTGGGATGAGAATTTGCCGTATGCTGAGTTTTCCTACAACAACAGCTATCAAACCAGCATCAAGACGTCACCGTTTGATGTACTATATGGGAAACGGTGCTAAACACCATTGCTATGGGATGGAGTAGGAGAACGTCAGTTGTTTGGACCTGATTTGATCAAGGATGCTGAGGAGAAGGTCGCCTTGATTAGGGACAGGCTGAAGGTAGCACAATCAAGGCAGAAGAGCTACGCTGACGCCAAGCGCAAGGAAGCGGTGTATGAGATAGGCGATAGAGCATACCTCAGAGTGTCGCCACTTCGTGGGATCAAGAGATTTGGAATTAAGGGTAAGCTGGCACCTCGGTTTATTGGACCGTATCGGGTCTTAGCATGCAAAGGATAAGTTGCTTATCAGTTGGAGTTGCTAGAGGCTCTGTCCGCTGTTCATAATGTGTTCCACGTATCCCAGCTGAAGAAGTGCCATCCGGAGATGGCAGATACACCATTGAGAGACACAGTACCGCTAGAGGAGGTTCAGCTTGAGAATGACCTGACCTATGAAGAGAAGCCGGTCAAGATTCTGGAGACAGCAGAGAGGATTACCCGTACCAAGACGATCAGGTTTTGCAAGGTACAGTGGAGCCACCACACCGAAGAGGAAGCCACTTGGGAGCGTGAGGATGACATCCGAGAGGACTACCCACACCTATTTGCTAGCCGCGCCGAATCTCGAGGACGAGATTCATCTTAAGGGGGTTAGTCTTGTCACATCCCAAATTTTAGATTTGGTTCTGCATATCATTCATATCATTGCATCATACTTTTCCATGAAAAACCGTCGATTGAAAAGAATCGGCGAAACGCTATTTTCGAAACCCTTTTTCTATTCTTCTACAAGGCTCCCGCGGGAGGCATTAGAAGAACTCGTGTTGCCACTCTTGTATCCAAGTGGTTTCGCTCAACCATTGACCCTAGATTGTTCCCCTTGATTTTACAAAACCGTAGGAGCAAGAATCGCTCGATTCGGAGCTCGTACGGAAAAGTTGCGGCCGTTTTATTAAAAGATAGAAAAACGGGCCGATTCTCGGGCCGATTTTTCGCCGTGTCCGTATCCATTCGCGCCCCGAATCGGACTAGGAAAGGACGGACCCCTGCCGCCGCCACCCCTGCCTTGAAGACCGCACCCGCCCTGCCTCGTTTTCCGCACCCCCACCTCGATCGCCCCATCCCGCCTTGATCCCCGTGATCGCGCCGCCACCCAGCCGCCTCGGGCTCCGTGCCCCGCCGCCCCAGGTATGCCGCCCTGCCCCGCCGCCAGCGCGCCACGCCACCCCGCCGCCGGCGCTGCCGCGCCGCGCCGCCTCCAAGCCGCCGCTGCAGCACTCCGCCAGCCCCGCAGCGCCGTCCGCCAGCCGCGCCGTCGCCCGCAGCGCGCCTCCGCCCGCCGCTGCACGCGCGCAGCTGCCGCCGCCTCGCTCGCCTGCAGCACCGCGCCCACCCCGCGGGCGCTCGCCCGCGCGCATGCGCTCGCCCACGCTGCTGCCCGCTGCACGCCGCGCGCCCGCCAGCCGCTCGCGCGCTGCTGCTGCACGCCGCGCTCTGCGCCGCTCGCCGCCTCACAGCCGCACCGCCGCCGCTTCGCGTGCCCGCCTCGCGCACCGTCGCCTCGCGCCGTCGTGATGACCGTTTTGATCCGAGCGCTGACCGTCTCCCTCTCGCGCAGGTAACCGCCGTCACCGGAACCGATCGCCGCCACCGTCCGGAACTCGCCACCGTTCGTTTCGCCCGTTTGTCTCCGGTGAGTCTGCAGCCACCGTTAGATTTCAGATCAGCGGTCCAGATCGGTCGTTGACCGGTCAGTATCCAGGCATTGACTGGTCAGACGCCCAGTCAGCACCCAGTCAGCAGCCGCGTTGACCAGTCAACAGACACAGTTGACTGGGTAATTACTTTAATCGTTTTAGTTGACAGATTTCGGTAGAAACTTGTAAATTGCGTAGAAATTAAACCGCTGGGCCAAAAATTGCAAATAAAATATGTGTAGATTCGGTGAGTCGTGTAGAATCTTGCTGTACCTTTGGTTCAGACTTTTGCAGCAAGATTTAGTACAGTTTAATCAAATGAGTTAATAGCCTTTCTGGAGTAATTAGTTTGTAGAAAAAGATCTGTAGCTCCAAAAATTGCGTATGATATGTCCCTGGATTCAGTGGAACGAGGGGAATCTCATCGTGAATTAAAAGGATAGGCTTACAGTGAAAACTTCTGCAGAAACTGTCTAGTGGATTTCTGCAGTGTTTTAATTACTCGGGGAGTTTTATAATTCCTTTTTGAGTAATTCCAGTTGGTACTGTTCCTAAATAGCTGTCACATCCCAAGATTTTCCAAATCTTGTAATGTGAAAATAAATGAATAAAATAAAACCTTGTTTGATTTTCAGAGCCAGAAGAAACTTTTTGAATTCAATTGGAACCTCAAACCCATTTGAATTAAATAAAACCTAAAGGGATTTAAAAAGATAAACATTTTAGATAAAGTAAAATAAAATATTTTTTTTGAAATACTATTCTGGATCTTTTAATAAAAGATTTGGTAGTCAAAAGAAAAGATGGATTTATAAATAAAGATTATTTTATAAAGCCAAATTAAACCTTGGCCAAGCTTTGGATTTAAAACATTTTGTTTTGAATAAAAAATAGCAAAAGTTGATTTAAAATAAATTAATAAGGATTTAATATCCAAGTTTTATTAATAAAGGTTCTATCATTTATAAACCATCAAAACTTATTTGTTTAATTTAAATAAGTTTTCCAAGTACTTGGTATTCTTAAATAAAACCTACTGAATGACTTTGGTACAATTTTAGATTCCAAAATAAAAGATTTAAATAAACAAATCCTATTTGAGTTATTTACTAAAGCTCATTTTATTTAATTATTATTGGACCCTAAAGTAAAATAATAGTTTGTTTTAAACAAGTATCCAAGTATTATTTACTTCCAAATGATACCTACTGATTTGATTTTAAAATATTTGGATTTCAAATGAAGATTTTATTAATAAACAACAAAAAACTCTATTTAATTAATAAACCATGGCCTACTTATTTAATTAAGGATGGAACCTAAAAAGATTAAAGTATTATTTATTTTATTTAGGATTTTGGTTCAGGTTACTAAACAGAACCAAATTCTTAGTTACAATGTTTGGTGAAGATTTGAATTGTTTTGAATGCTTGAGAATTGTTTGAAATATCAAATCTGAAAATAGAAATAGAAAAGAATAAAACAAAGTAAACAGAAAAAAATAAGAGAAAACGACCAGCCCACCATCTGGCCCAACAGCCCAACTCGCAGCCCACCTTCTCTTTTCCCTGAAGCGTTTTCTTTCACCACATAAACAACCCGCATAGCCTATGACTGGTGGACCTCCCCCTTTCTCTCCTTTTCTCACTGACACCAGACCCCACCACCGGCCCTCTTCTTCCTCAGCCGCCGCGGACTGGTTCTTCCCCCTCTCCTCGCCGTTGCAGACTTAATTTCTCGGCTTGATTACGCCTTAACGCGACAATCTTTACTCGCAGTGATCACGCACCTTAAAGCGCCAGCCTCCCCTCTTCCGTTTCCCCCAGACGCCCCTCCTCGACACGCCCCCAGGCCGCCACAATTTCTCCCTGAGCGGCTCTGTCCCGACGACACTCCGGTGCCGATTCCGGCGACTCAACACCGCCCCGTGCCTCCCTGAACACCCCAGGAGACTCCCCATCTCCCTACGTATCTCCTAGAACCATCCCCACATCCTCGCGTGCTCTAGAACGCCGACAAGGAACACGACTGAGCGCCACCGTCTGCTGCCGTTCTCCGACGACGTCTCCTCGGTAAAAAAATCCGACCACCCTTCTCTTCCTCGTGGATACGATGATGACCGCCATGCTCTCGCGGACCTAATGGTGCTATTCGTTTGTCCTAGGACACTCCTTATCCTCGCCCGCGACGACCTCCAGGACCACCCGAGGCTCAGCTCGTCTCCGGCGAGCAATCCCAACTGCCCCTGAGCGCCCCTCGACGGACAAGCCACGCGTTGAGAATCAGCGCGACGCCACGAACGCGGTGAGCTTACTTCCTCCCTTTCTCGCTTCCTACCTCGCTAGCGCCGCCACCATCCGTCCGCTCCGCCGCTCGCCGTCAACCTAGCGCCGCCAGTCCTTGGCCAGGCAGCAGCAACCGTCCGATCTTGATCCAATGGATAGGATAGAAAGTGAGCGAAGGGGTATCGAGCAACCAGTGCCGTGCGATCCCACTTAGATCCAACGATCCAGAGAGGTCAATCCGACCGAACCGGTACCAACCAGTAAGATAACGCCGCGTGTCATCTATTCCGTTTAAAAACAAATTTGAAAACAGATTTATTTGCAAACTTCAAACCTTTGTAACTTTCAAACCACACGTCCAAATTTTACAAATTTTATATCAATGGATTCAGGAGAACAAGCCCTAGCCAGCCATGCCCTTAGTTTAGAAAATAGTATATGTTAGTTTGCTTGATTTTGCAGATTCTTTTGTGAGCTTGTTTAGAGTATAAAAATAGTTTAAAATTGTTTTTAGGGTTAAAACTTTTTAAAAATGGTTTGATGTGACCTTACTGACCCTAGGAACCAACCCTTGGTGTTAAAAATGATTTTTGTAAGATTTAGGTTGGATTACTTGACTTAGTCATTTTCTAGCCAAATAAAAAGAATGGTTTTTGTTATAAAAATGTTTATGGAAAGAAAACTTTAAGGAAATGTTTTGGACCAAACCTAATGACCTAAAAACACCAAGTTTTGCAAATTATCAACTCATTTGGTGAACAACTTAAGAGTTTTGCCTTAATAAAAACATTTTTCACCACATAAAATGATGAATGGATTTAAAGATAGTTTTTGGACAAAACCCTCTTGCTAATGACCTTGCCACATTGGTAAATGACCAATTTGGATCTTACAAAGTTTAGAAACCCCATAGAGACCCCTTTGCAAAATAAAACTATCTTGTGCGTGCTCCCATGCATGACTTAGATTCCATTACTTTGTGTGTGTGAAGAATTGTTTGTTTGACTTTGGTTTGGAATGTGAATTGAATTTGTGTTTGCTTGATTGATTTGTAGTGAAGTGTGAGACTAGAAAGATCAAGGAGTGAACCACCATTCCCTACCAAAAAGGCAAGTGATGCTTCATACTTTTTGTCCCATTACTTTCTCTATGCATTAGTGATTTTGCTAAGTAAAACTTGCATGGATTTTGCTAAGTATAAATCTTGCTATAGGAAACCTAGTAGATGAATCCTTAGTAGGAATTCCTAAGTTAAGTTTCCTATTACCATAAAGCTGAGCCTAGCTAATAGAAAACATGGGTGGAAAATATATTCACACTATGGAAAAATCTCTAAGTCTGAAGACTTATGTTTTTGTTTAATAAAACAACTAAGTTAATGAATCCCCTGGGTGGAATGGGCTTGCTTGGTGGAGATTGGTTGAGTGGTTCACAATTCCATGGACTTGGATTGTGTATCTCACTTGTGGAATGCCACCCAGGAAATAAAGGGATTTGAGATGTCAAATGTTGAGAAGCTTCAAGTGCAACCACTTGGCAATATGGGCTCTGCCATGATCATATAGGTTGCAAGAACTTAGCCATATGGACAGTGGGTGGTAGTGTTTGATAGGTTGGAGCGCGTCCATTTTGGTCTAAGGGAAAGCTTCTGAAAGATCTTGTCTTTGGAAACCAAGTCTTGTGGGGAAAGTGGACCACCTCTGCAGAGTGTAAAATCTAAGTAGTTAGCCATGTCCCTGGTAAAGGACAATTTGAGCATCAAGACATGGAAGCAATCAAGAATCTCATCATTCAAATTTCTAAATTAAAATCTTGTGGTTTGAACAAGGGTTGTTTGAATTCTTCAATCATTGATGGAGAGATGGCTTGGTACAAGGATCTTGAAATCTTTGATTGAGAAAATGATTTTGCCAAGCAAAAACTTAGTATTTTCAAAATGATAAGAAAAATCTATTTTGAGCAATGCAAGCCTCAACTCCAATTAGCCAAATGCATATAGATGATAGACTCCACTATACTACCATAGTATCACTTGCCAATACAATTCAAATGTATTGACCCTTGTGGCTGTAACTTGTATGTTGCAGGTTTGATTGATTTTAGTGAAGATTGATTGTTTAGGATTACAAAGTCTACAACCAACATCTGCCTGTGGCACTTTGAAGATGAAGGACCCATGACTATATTTATTCCGCTGCAATGTAATGTAATAGCCTAATGAGCTATGTTTGATGTAATAAAATTATGTTATTCCTGGTCATAAAGTTATATTATGACCCTTGTTTATTGATATTACATCTAAACTGTGGATGCTAGCTATTGATCCAGGGACTAGCATTGTAAAACACAGGAGGAATCTACCTTATTAAAGGTTGGGACCTCTACAATAGCAAACCCTATGCGGTAGAATTTTCCCAAGATTTTACAAACAGTATAATACCGGTAGTGAATTATTTGAGGTCTAGCTCTAGTTTTGAGCATTACTTTTTGCGTAATAGTTTTCCTTGCGCTAAAACTATTTTCCATGCATGCAATCAGTACCCCTACTGAATACTATTATGTGGTGCTGCTGTAGCGTCACCCCACTTGTCATGCATGCATTCATGCATCATCTTTGTTGCATATGCTTGTGGATTGTTTGTTTATGATTGCAATTGTATCGTGTAGATTGTGACGAGTGCAACGCTTGCTCGTGTGTGGATTGTTCTTCCGACCGCTACAACCAAGGCAAGTAGATGCTACTTTGTTCATGATATCGTCCTACTATTTTCAATGCATTGTCGTGTATTTTGTAGATGCATGTGTAGGACGATACTATCGCTATGCTATGTCCTATTAGGTGGTAGGACCCTCCTTGTAGATGAACCACCGTTGGTAGATGTGCTTAGCCATGCTATGTTGAACGAGGGCTGGGTTACATCACTGAGACTTGTTTCTAAAAGTATTGGTTTGTGAAAACTAAAACAACTTAATCAATGAATCTCCTGGGTGTGATGGGATTGATAATTTTTGGTGGTTTCATTGCGGAAAGGCACCCAGGTATCGAGAGAAATTGATTGGCTTCTTTATTTGGTAGCTTACATGTACAACCATGTGCCAATAATGAAATGAGTGGTTGGTTGGACTTAGTAGGTTGTGGTAACTCGAACCCGCGTATCCAGAGATGTAGAATTTTGGTAGGTTGGACCGGTGCGCGTCGGGGTTGAGGAGCTACTTCCCGAACAGTCTCTTCTTGGACTTCTCCCTATCATCACCCAAAATGAGAGTGATGGTACGAGCTGGGCTGGCCAAGTCACATGGGTAAAGTGTACTAACCTCTGCAGGGTGTATAATCTAATCGATTAGCCGTGTCCCCGGTTATGGACAACTGATTTGCTTGATATTGATTCCATGACATGTTTCTCGCTCATTCTAATTTCATAATTGTTTTAATACTGTTGGGTTAACTTAATTGGGATCTTTTCAAAGAAAATCAAAAACTGTTTATGAAAGTAGGACAAATGTATTTGCAAATGCAAGCCAGACACAGCTCCACTTGCCAAATATGCATGTAGATGTTAGTACTATTGTTTCCATTACTAGCTCTACTTGCCATACATTCCATGTATTGACCCTTCGGGGCTGCTACGTTTCATGTTGCAGGTTATTCCGATTCTGAGTAATCGATATAGGCCACGGTACTCCACTCGGCACTTGTTCACTTGTGGGAAATTTGAAGAATGGAGGATTTACCTTATTTATGTTGCTACCTGAATAATTTTAGCTAGCCTTGAGCTAAGCTTTTATTGTAATAATGGTACTCTGGATCTTCGTTATTTATGATACACGGATATTTTGCTATGTTATTCATCTTATTCTATTGTGGGCCAATGAACCGATCCAGGGATTGGCATGTCACATAGAAGCCACGGTCTTTTCAGAACCGCGGTGTTACAATTATATGAGAACTTGTTTTTGTGTCTTTTGTTTTATGCACTTGTTGTTTTGGGTGTTTTGACAAATGACAATACAATAAAACACAAGTCGAGTGATAACAGATTATAAATATTGTGGGCACGAGTAAAACACGGGATAGATAATATATTAGATAACATTTATATTAGATAGCCCGATAACATTACAATAAAAAGAAAAGGGGTATAATATAGAAGGGAAGGGCAACTAGGCGCCTAAACCCTGGGCTAAACCCTAACCCTAGCTACTACGGGGGTTTAGCCCGGCTGCCGGTCAACGTCGCCGCCCTACTCCATCGGCGGTGAAGGCGGTGCCGGTGCCGCCGCCGCAGCATTCCAAGCTGTCACCCTCTCCCGATGCTCCTGCCGCCGCTGCTCCTCCTAGAAGGCCCAGCGATTGGCCTCCCGTCGGTCCTCCTCCTCCCGTTTGCGCCTTTTCTTCAAGGCGCGCGCGGCCTGCTTCTCCTCCCACTTGGCGTAAGCAGCCAGCTCCGCCTCCTCCTCCTTCTCCGCCGCCTTCCAATACTCTTAGGGGGGGCCGTCGTCGGGGAGGTTGCCGCCGGGAAGGGAATGCGTACGATGTGGCCCTGGGCCCAGGGGCAGGGCGGGGCTTTGCGTCGCCCCCCTTTTTGCCCTACCTCGGGCGCAGGGGTGCCTCCTGCTTCTAGACCTTCTTGTGGTCCGGGTGGTTGTCCTCGTCGCTTACTTCGGATTCCGAAGGGAAGCGGGGGGAGGTCGCCATGGTCGCCGGAGTGTTTTTTGGGGTTTGGGCGGCTGGGAGGAGGCAAAGGGATGGGATCGAGTTTGAAGATGAGGGGCAAGATGAGATGAGGAGGCAAAGGCATTTTGCCTATTTATTGAGGGCGGGGCGTGAAGGGTGGAGTGGGAATCCAGCGTTGGCGTAGCCGCGTGCACTACGTTGCGTGTAGGTAGCGGGCGTAGCCGCGTGCGTGATCAATGCGGTAAGTGAAAAAAAATACTATGATGCGACGTGAACCCTACACCGTCGCCCGCGCCCCTGCATGCATGCATGCATTAATGGGAAAGAGATAAAAAATGTCCAAGGTAGTTGTTCATTGGCAGTGAAAAATAAAAGAGAAAATAGAATTTGTCCTTGATTTACTTAGTAATAAATGCAGGAATCTAGGACCAAGGTACTCGTTCGTTTTTACACACCACATGCAACAAACTCGTTCACACCGCACGCAACAAACTCGTTCGTTTTTACGGGCCCGTTTTTACACACCGTATGCAACAAACTCACACATGGAAACTCAACGGGTGAGAAGAAAAATCGGTGGGAGTAATCAGAGGGATGTCAATTGGAGGGAATAGAGGGAGTATGAAACTAAGTTTATAATATCAATTTTATATAATATAAAAGTATCTGTGATGGTGAATCTAATTATATTTATTACATATTTTAGATTTTGATATTTTTTCTTATATACATAGTCAAAGTTTATAAATATTGACTTTCTCTATGGCGCATGAACAGGAGGGGAGTAAGTTTGACTGAAGAAAGTTGTTAGACGTTCACTTATTTAATACAACGGAGGGAGTAAATATGCTGCAGCGCTGTTGCACGCAAAATAGCTAGACTGCGACGCGAGAGGCAGCTGCATAGCATGCATGCATGGTGCAGCCCGCCCCGCCCAGCGCCCTCGCATGCCACGCTCGGTCCAACGGTCAATGGAGTGTGCCACACTGTACCTTATATTTATTACATATTTTAGATTTTGATATTTTTTCTTAGGCTGATCATAGTGACATGCATATGTGGGAGTAACTTAGAGTAGTAACATGCATATGTTACTAGTCTAAGTTACTAACTCCATAGTGCAAAATAACATAGATGTGGTATCATGCAAAGTCTCATTTATTACAATGTAGACTCATTTTGTCTTGAAATTTGTGATGTTATGGTAACATAGCTAGTTACCACAAACCTCTCTCTCATCATTTAATTGCATGTCATGTCATCTCAATACTTAGTTGACAATACATGTAGGACTATGTTACTATCCAAGTTACTCCCACTATGACTAGCCTTATATACATAGTCGAAGTTTATAAATATTGACTTTTTCTATGGCGCATGAACCTGAGGGGAGTAAGTTTGACTGAAGAAAGTTGTTAGATGTACACGTATTTAATGCAACAGAGGGAGTAAATACGTTGCAGCGCTGTTGCACGCAAAATAGCTAGACTGCGACGCGAGAGGCAGTTGCATGCATGGTGCAGCCCGCCCCGCCCAGCGCCCTCGCATGCCACGCTCGGTCCCACGGTCAATGTAGTGTGCCACGATGTACCTTATATGTTCATGGAAAAACGATAAAGCCAATCAGATTCCAGAATCATCCATCCCACGAATCGCCAAGAGCTAGCCGTGAAATCCTTCTAAGAGACGCCAACCAATCAGGTTGCAGAACAAGCCATCCACGGATCGCCTAGAGCCACCCACGGAATCCTTCTAGAAGACGCGATCGGACGGCCACAGTGTCGCGCTAGGGTTAGATCTACGTTCCTCATTCGGCCTTAGTGTTAGCTAGGTTTAGGATGCAGTCAACGGGGTTTCAAAAAGTTTGACCAGACATTCAAATGTGCATAACTAATTCAAAAAAATTAAAAAAATACAAAACATTCGCATGGTGTCATGTTATGTGACATAGTTGTGAGGAAAAATATCAAACTTGGTGTATTGATCATATTTCAAAAAACCCTTCACAAAATGACCTATCTCCTCCGAGGTTTTCTGGCTTTCGGGTCAAATGACCAATGATATGGCTAGAATCAAGGCATAGTTTGTGATAATGTGCCCATATTGGGCATGCATGTGTATAATGGGATGACTAACAATGTTGTAGTACAAAGTTTTCCTTTTCTACGCACAGAAAATCCATTTTCTATTTTGTGAGTGCCGAAAGAGGGGGGATTTGTGAAGCAACCACCAAATTGAAGTTTCAAAATGGTAACATCCTATTTTTAAAAAATACTAGACCACCTAGCACGTACAATTTACCAACTTGAGTATCTCAAACCTTTTATTCCATGCCTGGTGAAAAAGACAAATCCTGCCGAATCGGCTGGAAGTGGGTAAGATATGAACTACAGGTACATGATTTCATGCTGATGATTTTTTGTAAAAATCATTTTTAGGTTCACAACATGCTATTTCATCAAAGATCCAATGCTAGTTTTTGAGCCTCAGCTCCTAGCTAAGAATATTTATGAAAAACCTTCAAAAAGTTTGACCAGGCATTCAAATGTGCATAACTAATTCAAAGAAAATCAAAAAAATACAAAACCTTCGCATGGTGTCATGTTATGTGACATAGTTGTGAGGAAAAAGATCAAACTTGGTCTATTGATCATATTTCAAAAAACCCTTCACAAAATGACCTATCTCCTCTGAGGTTTTCTAGCTTTCGGGTCAAATGACCAATGATATGGCTAGAATCAAGGCATAGTTTGTGATAATGTGCCCATATTGGGCATGCATGTGTATAATGGGATGACTAACAATGTTGTAGTACAAAGTTTTCCTTTTCTACGCACAGAAAATCCATTTTCTATTTTCTGAGTGCCGAAAGAGGGGGGATTTGTGAAGCAACCACCAAATTGAAGTTTCAAAATGGTAACATACTATTTTAAAAAAATACTAGACCACCTAGCATGTACAATTTCCGAACTTGAGTATCTCAAACCTTTTATTCCATCCCTGGTGAAAAAGAGAAATCCTGCCAAATCGGTTGGAAGTGGGTAAGATATGAACTACAAGTACATGATTTCATGCTGATGATTTTTTGTAAAAATCATTTTTAGGTTCAAAACATGCTATTTCATCAGAGATCTAATGCTAGTTTTGTGAGCCTCAGCCCCTAGCTAAGAATATTTATGAAAACCCTTCAAAAAGTTTGACCAAACATTCAAATGTGCATAACTAATTCAAAAAAATCAAAAAAATACAAAACCTTCACATGGTGTCATGTTATGTGACATAGTTGTGAGGAAAAATACCGAACTTGGTTTTAGAAATGGTCAAAAAAAAACTTGCTTAGAAATGGGGTGGTTTACCCTAGCTTTGGAGCCCATTTCTACCACATTTTGGGTGAGGGTGAGTTGTACTTCACAAAAGGGATCATGGTGAGGATGAGTTGTACTATAAATATTAGAAAAACGTTGGAAGCTCATACAAACATAGAAAAGTACACATAGCTACATTTGTTGAAATTCAAATTTACCATCATATTTGAATTTTGTCCAAATTATCAACAAGTGCCAAATTATTATAATAACAAATGTTTACAACAACAACAACTGCCAAATTATTACAATAACAAATGTTTACCACAACAACAAGTGCCAAATTCAAAGTCTATTTCTTTTGGCTCTTCTTACCCCTTGTTTTCTTCTCCTTCACAAGTTTCACACCACACAACAGGTTTATGCTCTTTTTTTTCTTACCATTACCATCTGGCCTCCCCACAGCACGTCCAAGAGTCTCCTTCACCTCCTGCACCTCCTCAACAACACAATCTGGCACCAGAGCATCATCAACATGGTCACTTTGCACCAGAGCCTCATCAACATGGTCAGTTTGCACCAGAGCCTCAACAACTTGGTCAGTTTGCACCAGAGCCTCAACAACAGGCTCATTTTGTACCTGGGCCTCAACAACATACTCATTTTGTACCTTGGCCTCAACAACATGCTCATTTTGTACCAAAGCCTCAACAACATGCTCATTTTGCACCAGAGCCTCAACAACAGGCTCATTTTGTACTAGAGCCTCAGCAACATGCTCATTTTGCCCCTCATTTTGCACTAGAGCTTCCAAATCAGAAACGGTGTGCCCTAAAGCCTCAACAATTTGCACATCATCCTCCAAAACAAGTTTAGATTGCACCTCAGCAGCACCAAACATGATCTGGTTCTCTTCTTTCTTTGGCCATTGATTCTTGCCCTTTTCACTGGCCAGCATTCGTCAACAACAAGAGGTGGGCCTTTTTCTCCACGCTTCCTCTTGAAAACAAGCAAGTTAGTTGGGGGAGAAAAATCATCAACAAGAAATGGGATAGATTTTGGATGAACATACTTTGGCTTTTCAGCAGTGTATCTGCACTTGGTAGAGCCAGCTCGGTGTCCAAGTTCTTCACAGAGTTTAAATCTATTCTTGTTACCTTTTTGGGCCCTTTTTGTCTTGGCATCTTTCTTTCCCTTCTTGCTGCTCCCACCTTTCTCAAACCAAGCCTTGAATCTACTCTGCTTGGGCCAGCCAGCCTTTATTTTCATCAAAGGAGGACACAAGGAGAACTGAATGTCCACTTCAGGCCACTAAGACTGATCTGTAAGTGCTGGAATTGGTGTTCCATATGCAGCCTTGAATTTTTCTTCAGAATAATACTCATGAAAATATGGGTGCATATTTAGCTTGTGTTTGGAGGCCAAGAAAAGTATGACATCCTCACAAGGCTTCCCAGTGTGTTGCCACTCAAGGCATGTGCATTCATGGAATTGAGTGTCAACAACATGCCTCCTGCCAGTCTTTGTATCTCTGACTTCAGAACCCCACAATGAGGATTTCTCAACACGCAAATGTGCCAGATTTCTGCTCCTGTTGACCACCTGCTGCACAACATCGGGAAGCTTATCTCCTTGAAGAACATCACCAAGCCTTCTTCTCAATTCCCACAACCTCATGATCATGATCCTGATCTGGTCAACCATGTCATGGACAGGCAAGTCTTTTAACTCCTTCACTTTGTTGTTGAAACTTTCTACCAAATTATTGTTGATATGATCACATTTGATGGCAGTGTTAAAACCAGACCTGTACCATAAAAGAGAATGGTAGGTTTCCAACCATGTACAAAACTTGACCCTATCCTCCTCAGAGCATGCCGCCTTAATATTCTCAAGGTGATATGAATGTGTCTGTCTGGTGTAAGATCTTGATGCTGGCCACATGCATCCAAAATCATCTCCTCTGAATTTTTTGATCAAATTCATCCACATATGGCCAAAGCACCCCCTCTGTTCATCATGAGGGAAAACAATCTTCACTGCATTTTATAAACCTATACATGCATCTATGTGCACTGCCAATGGAGAGACTGGCCCTATGCATCTTTTCAACTGCATCATGAACCATGTCCACGATGACTCTGTCTTAGACTGAAACATGCCAATAGCTACAGGGAACATCCAATTGTGTCCATCTCCAGCATTGCATGCTTCTAGTTGACCATTCCACTTTCCAGTCAAGAAAGATGAGTCTATACTCAAATATGGACGGCACCCTGCTTTGAACCCATCGATGCAAGGCTTTAAAGCCATGAAGAATTTAGAGAAGAATACTTTCCCATCAGCTGTTACCTCAGTATCTATCTCCACAACACTGCCAGGTGACCTCTTCTCTACTTCTGCTTTGAAGTTATAAAGCATTCGAAAGGTATTTGCCCAATCACCATATAGCTCTTTCATTGCCCTTTGCTTTGCTTTCCACACTGTAGTATAATTCAGCTTAATGGGGTACTGCTTTTCCAAGTCTATTTTCAGTCTCTTTGCAGTGCTGTTTGGTGTTGTGGCTAAAATGGGTGTAATACCTCGGACACTACGCTCTAAGTAACAAGCCTGGATTGATCCCAAAATGCATGAGGTGTCCTACCGAGGAAGCCGGGGCCACCCACGGGTAGGTCCCGTCTGAGCGGAACAGGGCACGGTACCGACCAACACCCCATCCATTTTGCAAGAACATCGGGACAAGTACGAGGGGCGTAGTCGATAGGCATGCGAAAACATAACATACATAATTGTGTATGTTAGCGACATACAAGAGTACATCAGAGCCAGACCATCTAAAAGAAATAGAAATATGCAACGCCATACGGCAAGATTCAAATTACTAGATAGTTCTAATAGTTAGGATACATCCTCAAACATCACATATCAGAGTATCAAGCGGAAGCGGAAGACAGATCCGAGTACAGATAAGAAACGAATTGGCGTAAGACGCCATGAAAATAAGCACATCCCGCCCACATGATCTCAAGATCTCCAAACCCCGGAAACTCTACGCCAGATGGTTGTTGCCTCCATCATCGGTCTCTTCCACCCAGTAGCCTTCCTGTGGGTAAACCTGTCCATCTGAACCAAATATTTATCGTGTGAGACCCTAGGGGGCTCAGCAAGTCTTTATGCATCTAAAGGGAACAACCTGAGGGTCACGCAATTGCAGCAAAAATAAAGTCTAGCAGTCCTATAGAGACACGCTACATCATCCGCCCAACCAAAGATAAACGGATGCTCGTTAAATAAACAACGGTTAAATACCCAACAGATATATATACCGACATTAATAAAACTCGCTCACCCACCTCCCCGTTCCCGAACGATAAGGCGGAAGAACATCCCATCCGTTGGCAGTTTTATTAATCATTCCATTAATATTCCACTATTACTAGGCAAGTTTTTAGTCAATTTAAAAGCGGTACTTTAGTTATGCTTGTCTATGATCGAGAAACTATGCTCCAAGTCGTCCATAACCGCGGACACGGCTTTCAGAAAGTTTTACCCTGCAGGGGTGCACAAATAGCAACACACGCACGATCAACCTCGGAAAAACCAAATGAAAACCCAACGAGGCATCACCACAAAAGAATCGCAAGATCCATATAATATTTCAGGGGGCCACCCCACTAAGCTACCCACTACGAAGTTGGCCGGCTCCGAGACGGACCCAGAGGTTTGTGACGACGGCTGTAAACGACTGAGAACCCGAAAGTGTGACTGGGCTTGTCGATACCGCGAAAACGTGGCACGGGGTTCCAAAACAGTACAGGCGCTCCACGCGCAATAGTAAATAAAACAGTAAAGCATGGCATAAGTACAGGATAGTAATAAAGCCCCAAACTACTTTGTGGCCCCAAGAAATAGGATATGACTCAAGCTCATGCTAAGGGGATTCATGGTCCCACATGCGGATAGCGCGATAGTCGAGGAACATGTATCAAGTACTCGGGGTCCTACGGGACACAAGTGAGCGGATAAAAACCAGATCTCAACTATTGCCCACCGGTGCCTCTTTCTTTAGTTATCCCATTACTACTCAATTCAGTTGTTTAGGTACCTCATTCTTAAAAGACACTCACAAACCCTACACATGCAATTCTACGACTCGCATGGCTCAAATAACTCCTGTAGTAATGGCTCATAGGATTGAGGGAACAAGTTTCGGTGGGGTTTAAAAATAAAGGCTATGCAATACTTGGGATTCAATGTTATTCGGATCGCGTCACATGATGCAAGAATAAGATAGATGCAATAGGTACTATATGTAGTGCAAGCATGGGGAAGTGCTTGCCTGGCAGTTCAGTTGGAGAATAAGGTGGCTCCAGGTAAAACTCCTGGGTCTCCTGGTAAGATTCTTGCTCGGCGTCTATCCGGATAAAAACCAAACACACAAAGGGCCGAAATAAATACATTGCGCAATCATATAATTAATATGCAACAAGCAAACAAGGTATGCCATGATGATATGATGCACAGTTTATATGGTATAACATAGCATGGCATGGGTGAGGTGAGAAAACAATAATAAAACACTTGGTTCATGTATTTAGGCATGTTTTACTCCCATAAACAGTTCTGGTTTTGCAATATTTATGTGATGCATGCTTCAATTCATATCATGGAATGCAAAGTTAGAACGGGCTCGTCGAGCTAATCGATTTAGACATATCATTTGTCAAATTCGGAGTTACGGATTTAAAGTTATGCAATATTTATAGACATTTATTAATATTTATTAATTCGAAATTTTTAAATTGCTCAAATGGTGTTATAAATAGCATAAACAGATTCCTCATACTTTTCTGGTTCAAAATCATATATCATACATATTATTTGGATTTATAATTTTAAAATAATATTTAAATCAAATATATTAAAGAGGGGTCAAAGTCAAAGGTTTGACTAGTTGCAGTCAACTCTGGTCAAATTGAAAATATGGTTGGGTTCATATTTGAAAATCATTCACATTTCATTTTATAAGTTTGTTCAAAATCAAAACCTGAATGTTTGATGTAGTAAACTCCTGGGACTTTTCTCACTCGCCTGAAACATACCCAACAAGACAGACACGCGGGTCCGTGGAACGGCGGGTCCACTCGCTGGCGCGTCCAGCAGGCGCACGCCACGTGGGCGATCTGGAATAGCGGGGGACGCCGGGTGGAAAGTCCAAAATGACAGGTGTCTTTTTGCAAAACCCCGGGCCGAGGAAGGACGGCGGGAAGGAGACTTGGAAAATAGGGGGGCCTAAGTGGAAAACCTGCTCGAGATCGGATCTGACGTGAAAACTCAGAACGCAAAATCTGCTAGCTGAATCGAGGATTAGAATGACGATGGCGAGCAAACAACTGGGAATTCCTTGATGCCGTAAAAACCAAAGTTGTAGAAGGGACATAGTCCTACGACTTTCGTGTTTAGGTTCTCTCCATCGGAGGCCTCTATGCATCGGGAATCAATGGAGAACAGAGGCCGGCCGAGTGCAAAAGGACTGAACTTCGTCGTCAGATTACCAGGGATTTTCCTGAACTCGCGAGGACTGTGGCGATGGATACAAAGCGAATATGAAGTTGAAGTAAAAACGAAAAACAAAGAAGGATCCCTGATCTACAACTTTTGTTCAGAAGTCTTTCGCAAATAATCATCAGGGACGACGGGGCAACGTGCGGAACAAAGGGTTGCGGCTGTTGTCGCTGCACGCAAGCACTGCTGCTGCTGCGGTTTCCAGTGGGCGCGGCGAGCGGCACGGCAAGGCTGCGCGGGAGGCGGCGACAACACTGGGAAAGAGGAAGATGGGGATCATGCCCGGTTGGAGAGGGGCTCACCAGGCTGATTTCGGTGGCGATCTGCCGGAGAACGATGAGACGACGGCGAGGTAGAGGAAACAGTCGACGGCGGCACCGGCGCAAGAAGAGGGACTCCTGGAGCACTCCTGGAGCACCTGGTGCAGTTCCGATTCAGCAAGGCAACAAGGACAGAGGCCAACGGGGTGCTAGCTTCAGTAGCATGTACCTGGAGCAAGAAGAGGGCGTTGCTTGATCAACAAAGGCTGGAGCTTGTCCCGGACATGGCGGCGGCTAGGGTTGGCTGGGAGGAAGGAGGAGAGGGAAGGAGGTGGCCTGGCAAAGGATGGGTGGTTGGTTAGTGGCTACGGTGCCCTGCTTGCTTTATGCAGGCTCAAAACAAGCGAGGCACAATAGAGGCGTGAGGCTGCTGGGAGCACGTGATGCCGTCCAGGAAGAAAAACAGGGCCATGTCGGGGTTGGATGGGAAAAAGCCAGTTAGGAAAATTAGTCCAAGTTTGAAAATATTATCAAAACCAACAAGTGCTATATGAAAAAAAAGAGCCAACATGGAATAGTGAGGGATAAAAGGGGTTTTATTATTGCATGTGCGGTGGAATTCCAATTAAAACTAAGAAGGAACACATGCATAGATGATAAGGAAGGAGTGCAAAGCACTAGAATTGAACAGCGGAATATTAAGAAATTGGATCCACATAATTCCATTATGGGCCTGATTTGAAACAAGCTGGGATAATTAGGTTCCCATATGTAGTGGTACAAAAGGGCAAGGTTAACTGATCAAGTTAGAGGGGCATGTTGGTAGATGGAAGGAATTTTAAAAGATACGCCCCCAACTCAACTTGGTCCTTTAACCTATATTAAAAGCCAAATACAATATATCAAGAAGCAAATACAGTTAATAAGGCAAATGCAATATGAGGAGAAGAACCAAATGAAAGGTTTTAATAATGATGATTAAATGTAAGGTGGCATGATGACATGAGCATGATATATTGATGATGCCATGCAAGGGTAATATGTAGGAAGTAGCATTTTATTAAGAACCATGTAGCATTACAGATGTTAGACAGATGGGATGCTACAACTCTCCCCCACTAAAGAAGAATCTCGCCCCGAGATTCTAGGAAGACTAAGACTGGAACAAGGTAGGATACTCGGAACGGAGGTCATCCTCACGCTCCCAAGTTGTTTCATCAACGGAATGGTGCGACCATTGCACCTTGCAGAATTTTATAGACTTGTTGCGAGTCTTTCGTTCTGCGATTTCAAGAATTTTCACGGGGTGTTCTTTATAAGAGAGGTCTTCTTGGAGGTTGATGAGCTCGTGATCCACGGTCTTGCCGGGGTCTTTGAAGCACTTCTTGAGCTGAGAGACGTGAAAGACATCGTGCACCTTGAGTTTTTCAGGAAGCGCCAGTGCATAAGCCACTTCTCCTCTTCTTCCACGAATTTTGAAAGGACCGATGAATCGCGGAGCGAGCTAGCCCTTGATACCAAACCGGTGTGTGCCTCTCATGGGAGTGACACGAAGGTAAACCAAATAACCAGGAACATATTCCATAGCCACATGTTTCTTGTCATAGTAGCTCTTCTGCCGACTCTGGGCAACTTTCAAGTTCTCAAGAATGATAAGAACTTTTTCTTCTGCTTGGGTGACGATGTCAGGGCCAAAGAAATTCCTTTCACCTGCACCTGACCAACCAATAGGGGTACGGCACTTGCGGCCATAGAGAACCTCAAAGGGTGCCATCTTGATACTTTTCTGGAAGCTATTGTTGTAGGAAAACTCGGCATATGGAAGGCATTCCTCCCACTTCATGCCGAAAGAGATGACACAAGCGTGAAGCATATCTTCTAGAATTTGATTGATTCTTTCCACTTGTCCTTGAGACTGAGGGTGATATGCCGTGCTGAAGTTTAGCTTTGTGCCTAAGCCTTGTTGGAAGCTTTCCCAGAACTTGGAAGTGAAGATACTCCCACGATCTGAGCTGATCTCTAGAGGAACACCACAGAGCGAGACAATCCTGTTGATATAGAGCTCGGCCAATTGACTAGCAGAAATAGTCTCCTTGACCGGAAAGAAGTGGGCAACCTTGGAAAGCCTGTCGATGACAACAAAGATAGCATTGTTGCCTTTCTGAGACCTCGGAAAACCAGTGATGAAGTCCATCTCTACTTTCTCCCATTTCCATTCTGGAGGCTTCAAAGGATGAAGAAGACCAGATGGTTTTTGATGGACAGCTTTTACTCTGCGGCAGACATCGCACTCAGAGACGTACTTGGCACAGTCATTTTTCATTCCTGGCCACCAGTACTGTGTTTTTAGGTCCATGTACATCTTTGTGCTACCGGGGTGGATGGAAAGAACAGAATTATGAGCTTCTTTCAGAACTTCTTCCCTCAAGCCTGGAAGTTCAGGAACAACCATCCTGTGATCATAGAACAAGGTGCCTTGATCATCGAGGTGGTATGCTTCATATTTTGGATTCTGGGATTTTATTGCATACTCTTTACAAAAGGGATCCTCTAGTTGAGCAGAACGGATCTTTTCTTGCAAGGAAGGAGTAGCTACCAAGGTCGCAAGGCAGCCTCTAGGAATAAGGCCGAGGTTGAGCTGGTCGAATTCCTCACACAGCTGAGGCTCATACTTCTTCACCTTGAGATTGTTCACATAAGCTTTACGGCTCAAGGCATCAGCCATGACATTTGCTTTGCCCGGAGTGTAGTTTATTGTGAGATCGAAGTCGTTGATTGTTTCAATCCATCTCCTTTGCCGAAGGTTAAGATCCGGCTGAGTGAATATATATTTGAGGCTTTTGTGATCCGAGTAAATCTCACATTTGTTGCCAAGAAGGTAATGCCTCCATAACTTCAAGGCAAACACAACAGCTGCAAGTTCTAGATCATGAGTAGGATAGTTGACTTCATGAGTTTTCAATTGATGAGAACCATATGCAACGACTTGCTTATCTTGCATCAGAACGGCACCAAGCCCTTGGAGTGAAGCATCACAGAAGATCTGAAAGGGCTTCGATGTATCAGGAGGAATCAATATAGGAGTGGAGGTCAGTTTTTCCTTGAGAGTTTCAAAGCTTGCTTGGCACACCGGTGTCCAAAGATATTTCTTGCCTTTCTTGAGGAGATCGGTAATAGGCTTGGCAATCTTGGAGAAGTTTTGGACGAATCATCGACAATAACTCGCCAATCCGAGGAAGCTGCAAACTTCTTTCACATTTTTCGGAGGAAGCCACTCCACTATTGTCCGAACAGTTTCTGGGTTGACAGAAATGCCTTCCTCAGAGATGACATGCCCCAGGTAGGTGACTTTTGGCAGCCAGAATTCGCACTTGGAGAACTTTGCATAGAGACGGTTCTCGCGAAGCTTGGTGAGGACGCAACAGAGGTGTTCAACATGTTCCTCTTGAGACTTGGAATAGACAAGAATATCATCAAGATAAACCACCACGAACTTGTCGAGGTACTCCATGAAGACCGAGTTCATGAGCCTAGAGAATGTAGCAGGTGCATTGGTGAGATCAAAGGACATGACCGTGTACTCATACAGGCCATAGCGAGTAGTGAACGCCGTTTTAGGAATATCTTCTTTGCGAATCTTGATCTGATGGTATCCACTTCTCAAATCAAGCTTAGAGAACACCACAGCTCCTGCAAGTTGATCGAATAGATCGTTGATTCGAGGCAGAGGATACTTGTTCTTGATTGTTTTATCATTGAGAGCTCGGTAGTCAACGCAAAGTCGATCCGTCCGGTCTTGCTTCTTGACAAAAATTGTTGGGCTACCCCAGGAGGAAGTGCTGTGTTGGATAAACCCCAATTTTTCTTGCTCATCGAGCTGCCGCTTGAGTTCGGCTAGCTCATTAGGTCCCATTTTATAAGGCCTCTTGGAAATAGGAGCGGTTCCAGGCTCTAGTTCAATCACAAACTCAACCTCACGATTAGGAGGCATACCTGGCAGCTCTTCGGGAAATACATCCAGGAATTCACAGACCACTGGTACACTTTGGAGAGCAGCCAAAACATCCACGTTATGAACACCCATAGAATAGAGCTGAATTGAGGGATTCTGCCTTGGAGAATAGACAATGTGGCCTTCAGGAATTTTCAAGGAAACCGAGTAATCCGTGCAATCGATCACGGCTCCATTTGCACTTAGCCAATCCATGCCCAAGATAATGTCAATATCTGAGCTGCCCAGGATAATCAACGAGGCCAGAAAAGAAGATCCACCTATTTGAATTTTATTATCCTTGCTGATCTTGGAAGCTCTCATGTTAGAACAAGGGGATTGTACCACAAGACGAGTAGGCAAGGAATCAGAAGATAACCCATTATTTTCCGCAAACTTGAAAGACACAAAAGAATGTGATGCTCCAGTATCAAATAATACTCGTGCAGGGACAGTGTTCACGGGAAGCGTACCCAGCACAACTCCAGGTGCATGCTCCGCCTGAACAATGTTGACGTTGTTGGCGCGAGCGACAGATGACCCGGGCTTGGTGTTGATGTTGAGAGCCCGTGGAGCAGGTGCCCGAACCAACGCAGTAGTCGAAGCAGGTCTTGGCGGGGGTGGAGGAAGAGACTTGTTCATTGGGCAATTCCACTGTTGATGCCCAAAGTTCCCACAGGTGAAGCAAGCGCCACTTGGGTGTGGAGCCGAGTAACCACCATACGGCGCCCTGGGGTAGTTGCTGTTGTAGCCCCTAGGTGCGGCGTTGTAAGAGTGTGGTGGCCTTGGAGCAAAAATTGCAGGTCTTGGAGGAGCGGGGAGCGACGGTGTAGTTGTAGGAACCCACACGCGGCGCTTGGAAGGAGCGGCCCTATAGGGAGACCCAACATCACGGCTATGCTTCTTGGATTCTTCATAAGCCTGTTTGCTCGACTCCTCTTGGAGAGCCGCTTGTTGAAGCTTGAGCAGAGAGCTGGTGTTTGCATGAGTCAAAGCATACTTGATCGCAGGCTTGAGACCTTGACGAAACCTCTTCTGCCTCTTTTTGTCGTCAGACACTTCATCGCCTCCATAGCGAGAGAGCTTAGTGAAGTTCCTGATATAAGTGTTGATGTTGTCGTTGCCCTGCTTCAGGTTGAGAAACACCTCCTTCATACTTTCCATCACAATCTCAGGCAGGTACTGTTCCTTGAAGGCATCAGAGAACTGCCCCCAGGATGGCTGAAAACCAGGCGGGCTTGACCTCAGGTAGTTCTCCCACCAAAGTGCGGCCTCTCCACGCAGCAAGTGAGTAGCACACTTGACCCTTTCCTGCTCAGTCACATTAGCGGTATCCAGCAGCTTTGTGGTCTCGCGGAGCCAATCGTCCGCATCGAGTGGCTCGACCGTCATCTCAAACTGTCGAGGGTTGAACTTTAGAAAGTCCTTCAGGGTGCCATGTTGTGGAGGCGGAGGAGGCGGAGGAGGTGGAGCAAACTCGTTTCTCCTGACGCTTTCTTCAAACCTTAACTGGTTTGCTGCATTTCCCCCAGTGTAGTAGCAATGCTAACAAGAGCAGCTCCCAACTCTGGTAATCCCGGAGCTTCTTCTTCCACATTTTTACGCAGTGGAGGCGCAATCCTGTTATAGCTGCAAGAGCTTACATTAGTACCATAATGGAGAATGTTTAGTAATCCAGAACAGTACTAAAAATGGAATTATCCATGATTAGAGGATACAATTTACTAAGATGATATTAAAATATCAAACAAAGTTCATAGCACCTAAGAGATTGTTAACATATCGCACACGAATGAAAGGAGTGTGAGACACGAATCAACCAAAGAAAAATTTTCCGCAATTTTTAGCATTGTAATCTTCCATTGAGCATAGTAAAATCACATTAATCCACCAATTCAATGCAAGAGAGCGAATGCTAAGAGTAGTGGTATGGTCATGACTCCATCCCGCACTCGAAGCATTACCCCATACATGAATAGGAAAACTCGTGCGACCCAACTCTGACAATAGTATCACTCAAATGCGCAAAATCATTTAACAGATGAAGTTAGCAATTCCACATCACGTGAAAATATACTTAGATATCAAACACCCCTAACTAGATTACGTTGGTAACAAGGAGTAAGACAAATCGCATCGGTTTACAAAGAGTCGGATAGATCGCGTCGGTTTATAAAAGTCTGTCGGTATGGAATGTACCGTCAGTTGATAACCAAAGGTAGATTACGATAACAAATTGGATGCAACAGATAGACAAAATGATTTAACAACACACATCCTATGGTACTACGGAAACCCAGAACACGAGAATCCTAAGTTGAATTTTTAGAAGAGGATGGATCAACGTTACACTTCCTTACCAGAAGAGGGTGGGTGGGTGGGTAAGAAAGAAAAATGGAAGCAGTCCTACACTCACATTTAGTTTTTTCCTAATATCCATAACTACCAAAATATTTTCTAGACTGACAACGACCATCTTGGCTGAGACCCTGAAGGGCGGAATGGCTCTGATACCAGATGTAATACCTCGGACACTACGTTCTAAGTAACAAGCCTGGATTGATCCCAAAATGCATGAGGTGTCCTACCGAGGAAGCCGGGGCCACCCACGGGTAGGTCCCGTCTGAGCGGAACAGGGCACGGTATCGACCAACACCCCATCCATTTTGCAAGAACATCGGGACAAGTACGAGCGGCGTAGTCGATAGGCATGCGAAAACATAACATACACAATTGTGTATGTTAGCGACATACAAGAGTACATCAGAGCCAGACCATCTAAAAGAAATAGAAATATGCAACGCCATACGGCAAGATTCAAATTACTAGATAGTTCTAATAGTTAGGATACATCCTCAAACATCACATATCAGAGTATCAAGCGGAAGCGGAAGATAGATCCGAGTACGGATAAGAAACGAATTGGCGTAAGACACCTTGAAAATAAGCACATCCCGCCCACATGATCTCAAGATCTCCAAACCCCGGAAACTCTACGCCAGATGGTTGTTGCCTCCATCATCGGTCTCTTCCACCCAGTAGCCTTCTTGTGGGTAAACCTGTCCATCTGAACCAAATATTTATCGTGTGAGACCCTAGGAGGCTCAGCAAGTCTTTATGCATCTAAAGGGAACAACCTGAGGGTGACGCAATTGCAGCAAAAATAAAGTCTAGCAGTCCTATAGAGACACGCTACATCATCCGCCCAACCAAAGATAAACGGATGCTCGTTAAATAAACAACGGTTAAATACCCAACAGATATATATACCGACATTAATAAAACTCGCTCACCCACCTCCCCGTTCCCGAACGAGAAGGCGGAAGAACATCCCATCCGTTGGCAGTTTTATTAATCATTCCATTAATATTCCACTATTACTATGCAAGTTTTTAGTCAATTTAAAAGCGGTACTTTAGTTATGCTTGTCTATGATCGAGAAACTGTGCTCCAAGTCGTCCATAACCGCGGACACGGCTTTCAGAAAGTTTTACCCTGCAGGGGTGCACAAATAGCAACACACGTACGATCAACCTCGGAAAAACCAAATGAAAACCCAACGAGGCATCACGACAAAAGAATCGCAAGATCCATATAATATTTCAGGGGGCCACCCCACTAAGCTACCCGCTACGAAGTTGGCCGGCTCCGAGACGGACCCAGAGGTTTGTGACGACGGCTGTAAACGACTGGGAACCCGAAAGTGTGACTGGGCTTGTCGATACCGCGAAAACGTGACACGGGGTTCCAAAACAGTACAGGCGCTCCACGCGCAATAGTAAATAAAATAGTAAAGCATGGCATAAGTACAGGATAGTAATAAAGCCCCAAACTACTTTGTGGCCCCAAGAAATAGGATATGACTCAAGCTCATGCTAAGGGGATTCATGGTCCCACATGCGGATAGCGCGATAGTCTAGGAACAGGTATCAAGTACTCGGGGTCCTACGGGACACAAGTGAGCGGATAAAAACCAGATCTCAACTATTGCCCACCGGTGCCTCTTTCTTTAGTTATCCCATTACTACTCAATTCAGTTGTTTAGGTACCTCATTCTTAAAAGACACTCACAAACCCTACACATGCAATTCTACGACTCGCATGGCTCAAATAACTCCTGTAGTAATGGCTCATAGGATTGAGGGAACAAGTTTCGGTGGGGTTTAAAAATAAAGGCTATGCAATACTTGGGATTCAATTTTATTCGGATCGCGTCACATGATGCAAGAATAAGATAGATGCAATAGGTACTATATGTAGTACAAGCATGGGGAAGTGCTTGCCTGGCAGTTCAGTTGGAGAATAAGGTGGCTCCAGGTAAAACTCCTGGGTCTCCTGGTAAGATTCTTGCTCGGCGTCTATCCGGATAAAAACCAAACACACAAAGGGCCGAAATAAATACATTGCGCAATCATATAATTAATATGCAACAAGCAAACAAGGTATGCCATGATGATATGATGCACAGTTTATATGGTATAACATAGCATGGCATGGGTGAGGTGAGAAAACAATAATAAAACACTTGGTTCATGTATTTAGGCATGTTTTACTCCCATAAACAGTTCTGGTTTTGCAATATTTATGTGATGCATGCTTCAATTCATATCATGGAATGCAAAGATAGAATAGGCTCATAGAGCTAATCGATTTAGACATATCATTTGTCAAATTCGGAGTTACGGATTTAAAGTTATGCAATATTTAATAATAGACATTTATTAATATTTATTAATTCGAAATTTTTAAATTGCTCAAATGGTGTTATAAATAGCATAAACAGATTCCTCATACTTTTCTGGTTCAAAATCATATATCATACATATTATTTGGATTTATAATTTTAAAATAATATTTAAATCAAATATATTAAAAAGGGGTCAAAGTCAAAGGTTTGACTAGTTGCAGCAACTCTGGTCAAATTGAAAATATGGTTGGGTTCATATTTGAAAATCATTCACATTTCATTTTATAAGTTTGTTCAAAATCAAAACCTGAATGTTTGATGTAGTAAACTCCTGGGACTTTTCTCACTCGCCTGAAACATACCCAACGAGACAGACACGCGGGTCCGTGGAACGGCGGGTCCACTCGCTGGCGCGTCCAGCAGGCGCACGCCACGTGGGCGATCTGGAATAGCGGGGGACGCCGGGTGGAAAGTCCAAAACGGCAGGTGTCTTTTTGCGAAACCCCGGGCCCGGGAAGGACGGCGGGAAGGAGACTTGGAAAACAGGGGGGCCTAAGTGGAAAACCTGCTCGAGATCGGATCTGACGTGAAAATTCAGAACGCTAAATATGCTAGCTGAATCGAGGATTGGAATGACGATGGCGAGCAAACCACTGGGAATTCCTTGATGCCGTAAAAACCAAAGTTGTAGAAGGGACATAGTCCTACGACTTTCGTGTTTAGGTTCTCTCCATCGGAGGCCTCTATGCATCGGGAATCAATGGAGAACAGAGGCCGGCCGAGTGCAAAAGGACTGAACTTCGTCATCAGATTACCAGGGATTTTCCTGAACTCGCGAGGACTGTGGCGATGGATACAAAGTGAATATGAAGTTGAAGTAAAAACGAAAAACGAAGAAGGATCCCTGATCTACAACTTTCGTTCAGAAGGCTTTCGCAAATAATCATCAGGGACGACGGGGCAACATGCGGAACAAAGGGTTGCGGCTGTTGTCGCTGCACGCAAGCACTGCTGCTGCTGCGGTTTCCAGTGGGCGCAGCGAGCGGCACGGCAAGGCTGCGCGGGAGGCGGCGACAACACTGGGAAAGAGGAAGATGGGGATCATGCCCGGTTGGAGAGGGGCTCACCAGGCTGATTTCGGTGGCGATCTGCCGGAGAACGATGAGACGACGGCGAGGTAGAGGAAACAGTCGACGGCGGCACCGGCGCAAGAAGAGGGACTCTGTAACACCCTCAGAATCGGCCCTATGCAAGTTTTAGCAAAACTCGCCAAACCCTCATAGAAACGATTCAAAGGTGCCCACCAGGCACTTTCGTGCGGGTGGAAAACGAAGTAATAACATTACACAACAGTCCTTGATGGGACCCACAGAACAGATATATATACAACACGACTCCATGAGTCAAGAATACAGATATAATATACAAAGATCCAAATCACCTTGAAAACGATATAGCGTCCAGCTACGGACAAGATGCAAATGGGGCTAAGAGCCCTGAAGAATAACCAATAGCGTCCATAACCCTGCCCAGGCCAAGCCGGAAGGGTAACCCTGCTAACGACGTCGATCTCGAAACCTGCTTAAACAAAAGGGGTGCCGACAAAGGGCAAAGGAAAAAGAGGAGCGTCAGTACTGAGGCCAGTACACGGCGAGGCTAGAATTCGGCGGTCCTCGCCTACATAGGTATGGTGGACTGAAGCGGCAGCGGCAGCATGCACTATACAACCTGTAGAGACTCGACACAACTGACGGCTATCAGAGAGGGATAAGAAATACCTATTCGGAACCAACCTGATTCTACCACCAAACAAACCCGTCCTGGTGTTTCCCCCTCGAGACCAAACGAGGAAGTCAACCGAGGAACTCACACAGTTGGCAGTTTTATTTATTCAGTTATCGTTGCAGCAATTACTAGTCAGGTGTAGATAATCATCCTGATAAAATAAGCAGTGGGCCGTTTTAGTTAACCATTCCGTTGTAGTTGCGGCACTTACTAGTCAAATACAATTAGCATGAGATAACCCAAAACCCAGCAGTTGTTGGTACTTTTATTTAGCCATTCCGTTGTAGTTGCAATACTTACTAGTCAGATACAATTGTCGCAAGCGACAAACCAAACAAGCAATTGTTGGCAGTTTTATTTAGCCATTCCATTATAGTGAAGCTGATTACTAGTCAGTATAAAGTCAAATTTATAGCACTACTTTAGTTATAGTTGTCTATGATCGAGATACTGTGCTCCAAGTCGTCCATAACCGCGGACACGGCTTTCAGAAAGTTTTACCCGGCCGGGGTGCACAAATAGCATCACACACTCGATCAACCTCGGAAAAACCAAATCAAAACCCAACGAGGCCTTCACGACAAAGCAATCACAGGATTCAGAAATATTTCAGGGGGCCACCCCTTGGAGTACACCCGCAACGAAGTTAGCTGACTCCGAGACGGACCCGAGGTTTGGGTGGACGGTTGTTAACGACTGGGAACCCAAAACTGGGCTTGTCGACACCGCGAAAACGTGTCCCGATCCTAAACAGTACAGTGTGCTCCTCGCACAATCGTAATAAAGCAGTAAAGCATGGCATAAGTACAGGATAGTAAATAAAACCTCAAACTAGTTTGTGGCCCCAAGAAATAAGAATGAATCAAGCTCTGGCTCAGGGGGGTCCCATAATCCTCCCGGATGTGGATAGCGCGATAAATCAAGGAACAGGTATCAAGTACTCGGGGTCCTACGGGACACAAGTGGACGGTTAACAACCAAATAACATCTATTGCCCACCTGTGCCTCTGCTTACTTACTTCAATTTTAGTTGTTAAACAGTAAGTAAAGTTATGATCAACTCCAACCATAAACATGCGGCAATACTTCAACAACTGTGGCATTTGACGACACGCAACAGCACTTGAGCAAGCGACTATGATGCGCAAGTCCAACTATCTACCAAACAACAGGTAATAGGATGTGTCCAAGGCAATATAAGGCTGCAAGGGATATCACGGGTACGAAAACTAGAGCATCGCAACACAGATAGCAATAGATCAAAAGGAGGGAATAAATACTATAAAAGTAAGATAGGTAGAAAGGGGGAGATGCTCGCCTGAAAACATTGTCGAAGGTTCAACCGAAGATCGGGTCGACACTCGCATCAACTCAACGGCCTTATCCGCGAAGAACCATAACACTAGAATAAACACCGGATGCACTATTTAATACAACGGCAGAGGATCGGGCATGATGCATGTATGATGCGTGACATGGCAAAGATGCGATGCAATGGGGCAATATTAAGTGGAACCGGGGTCCCGACAATTAATTAAATGGTTCAAGTTGTTTATCTACCCCGCAAATTAAATGTTGTCTTAACAAGGCAAGATTATATCATCGGTTCGCTACACAAATTTAAATGAGGCCAATATAAGGCTAGATTTGCCCACATATGGGCCCCATATTTAATTATAAGGTGAATCGGCATAAGGCCCCCAAACCACAAGATATGCATGCGAGATGAACAATTTAATATGCAACAATTTATATAGTTGACAATTTATAAAATAGGGTTCTCGGATAAGGGTCACACATTAGGGTTCGACGATCTTGGGGTTCCGGGTCGGTCTCAGGGTTTGGATCTGGGGTTCGATCTCGGCGGAAGCATTCTCGGATAACAGAGTAGATCTTGGCGCATCCGTGAAGAAGGACTTGGTTCGGCGTCGGGGGCGCATCGGACTCGCCCTGGTCGGTGTCGATCTTGTCGTCGTCGTGGTCTTCGGGTCCGCGCCATCAGGTCGGTCTTGTCGTTTCACGGCGGAGATCTTGGTGTCCCGGGTCTCGGCGCCTTCGGATCCGAGAGGAGAACTTGGCAATTCCGAGGGTCTTGGTGTTCGACGGGGTTTGGCGTCGGGATCGGTCTTCGGTTTTCCATGTTGGCGCACCCGAGGTTCTCGGCGTTCTTGAGGGTTGCAGCGTTCGGGCTCTGGATCCGGGTTCGACGGGGTTCGGCCTTCGGGTACCGGGTAGGCGACCTTGAGGTGCA
The DNA here is from genome assembly GCA_910589765.1 of Avena atlantica. NCBI lineage: Eukaryota > Viridiplantae > Streptophyta > Magnoliopsida > Poales > Poaceae > Avena > Avena atlantica. Next base: position 41,487,132 of record OU342736.1, on the reverse strand, counting down.
TCCTTGTCTTTGGAAGATCTTGTCGAACCTTGTCACCTTGCGAGCACACTGGTTCTATGCAGGTCACACAATGGTGTATCCATCTAGAAGGTGCACGGACAGCAACAGCCAAGCACAAGGAGGCCGAGGCGAGCTTGTCGGAGGGAAGCGCGCAGGCGGCCACCGGGAGGAACGGTGAGGACGTCTAGGGGCAGGCATGGCCGCGGCCAGAGCGTCGGCGAGCTTGGAGGTGAACGGAGGACGCGGCCGGGGAGGAAGCAGAAACTCGACATGGACGCACGCTCGCGGAAACGGAGCTCTCCATCGCCATCCTACACGTCTCCTGCACCCGCCGCCTAGGGTAGATTAGGACCAGGTGGGAATAGGATTTCGGGTAGGCTGGTGTAGGTGGACCGATTTATTCTGGGGGTGGTCGACTGGGTCGAATCGGCCCGTTCGACTGCCCCCCCAAAAAAAAATAATTAAATATTTTATTTATTTCAAACAGGGCTTTTGCAAACCGATAGCAGACAAAACAAAATAATTCCGGAGACCCGGGTTTTGCGTTTGAACAAAGACGGGACGTTTAGAAAACAGATTAGGTTTTCCCGAAAATATTTTTATGCGAACAAATGCAAGATGATGACGATGCTCAAATGCAATGTGGCAGGATGACATGAGCATGCGGTCATGATGATGCAATGCACAAAAACAACGCGGTTTTCTAGTAGTTGTTTTGCGGGATGCCACAGACTCCTGGAGCACTCCTGGAGCACCTGGTGCAGTTCCGATTCAGCAAGGCAACAAGGACAGAGGCCAACGGGGTGCTAGCTTCAGTAGTATGTACCTGGAGCAAGAAGAGGGCGTTGCTTGATCAACAAAGGCTGGAGCTTGTCCCGGACATGGCGGCGGCTAGGGTTGGCTGGGAGGAAGGAGGAGAGGGAAGGAGGTGGCCTGGCAAAGGATGGGTGGTTGGTTAGTGGCTACGGTGCCCTGCTTGCTTTATGCAGGCTCAAAAGAAGCGAGGCACGATAGAGGCGTGAGGCTGCTGGGAGCACGTGATGCCGTCCAGGAAGAAAAACAGGGCCATGTCGGGGTTGGACGGGAAAAAGCCAGTTAGGAAAATTAGTCCAAGTTTGAAAATATTATCAAAACCAACAAGTGCTATATAAAAAAAAGAGCCAACATGGAATAGTAGGGGTTTTATTATTGCATGTGCGGTGGAATTCCAATTAAAACTAAGAAGGAACACATGCATAGATGATAAGGAAGGAGTGCAAAGCACTAGAATTGAACAACGGAATATTAAGAAATTGGATCCACATAATTCCATTATGGTCCTGATTTGAAACAAGCTGGGATAATTAGGTTCCCATATGTAGTGGTATAAAAGGGCAAGGTTAACTGATCAAGTTAGAGGGGCATGTTGGTAGATGGAAGGAATTTTAAAAGATACGCCCCCAACTCAACTTGGGCCTTTAACATATATTAAAAGCCAAATACAATATATCAAGAAGCAAATACAGTTAATAAGGCAAATGTAATATGAGGAGAAGAACCAAATGAAAGGTTTTAATAATGATGATTAAATGTAAGGTGGCATGATGACATGAGCATGATATATTGATGATGCCATGCAAGGGTAATATGTAGGAAGTAGCATTTTATTAAGAACCATGTAGCATTACAGATGTTAGACAGATGGGATGCTACAATGGGCTTGATCTTTTCTGCAACCCATAATTGTGATGTCATCTTTGTAACTATTTGAGAACTTGTAATGCAAGTATGAGGTTTTGGAATTTGATTCACTCTTATTGTCCTTCCATCAGGTTGGCGTCTAGCAGATATATACCACTTGCAAGGCTTGGCACCACCATCATAACCTACGCAATTTGCATAGAACTTCTTTTTATCAGTCCACATAGTCTTAGTAGCAAACTCACGTTTGACTGCATATGTCCTGAAACACATCCTGAATTCATCCATGCTTGGAAACAATCTCCCAACTTCAATAACTAGGTCCTCTTTGTCATAAACTGTTACTAGCTCATCATCATGAGCATCATCTACATGAACTGCAGCATTTTCCAACAACTCTAGATCTATATCTGCCTCTTCATATCTTAAATGGTTGTCACCGTCGTTTGGAGCTTCATCCCTCTTCTTCTCCTTGTCTCTGTCATCTATAGGAATGCCAAAAAGATTTGCCATTTCAATTTCATATATTGGTGCAATGACCAAATCAGTCTGGTCATGTATCTCAATTGAATTCCAATCAACAGTTACAATCCTTTGTGAATTAGCATCTGCAGCCTCCCCTTGTGCATTAGCATCATCCTCCACTGTTAAAACTTCCAAATCGTTAAGTATAGGCATTACTTGCCTTTGTGCAGTCCAATCATCCTCGACCATCTGAGCATCTAGCTTCGAGGCCACATATCCAACTCTCGAATCAGGTTTCAGATCAATGAGCTCTACTAAAAACAGAACAGTTTTGCTTGTCCAACCGTTTCGCTCATTGATTTCATCAACTATATGTTCCCCTGTCTCAACCCTAACATAGTCACATTTGCAATCATCAAATCGTAACAAAGAAACTTCTTGCTCTGGCCCCCAAACCACACTATCCCCAATTTTTTCCACCATTTTCCTCACCGCCTCCTCTCCCATGTTTATTAGCTCTTGGGGATCAACATGTTCTAATTCCACCTCCCATTTAACAACTTTGTCTCTCTCAATGAGCTGTGTGCTTCCATCAACTAAAACAGCCCTAGAGGGAAAGAAATTGATGCGAAATTCGAAGGTTTGGCGCGCAATGTCGTCTCCCCTGTTTTTGGCGGGCACTGTGAGCTAGCGGAAGCGAACAAAGAGCTCAACCTTAGAGAAATTAAGTGCAGAGATACATGATATACCGATTAGAAGTCCCCTTTCCATGCTCCATCTCGTTCCCCCTTGCCCCGTTCAGCACACCCTCGCCTCCACAATCTAGCATCAATGGGCACGCTCATATCTCGAATTGAGAAGAATGGGAGAGGAATTAGCTTTCAAATGGCACTCACCACCTTCGCCGTCGAACGAAAGCACCGTCGCCTAAATGAATTGCCCTGCCACTGCTGTCGGCGCCGAGAACGATGGGTGAGGTCCGCCGCCGCCATCGGGGAAGCTACAGTCAGTGTGACGCGCACTCTCAGTCGGAAGCGGTTGGTTCGACTGGCTTTCCCAACCGACCGGTTTGGCTTAACCCTAATCTTGGAACAAAGTTAAATGTGTCCTTAACGACCATTTTATGGCCCGTGAGGCCCTAGGATATTAGCTGCCTCACAACCTTCGCATGCGAGCTATTCTTTTCAACGATGTCGTGTTCCTTCCAATTCTGCGTAAAGACGTCGCACGGAAGCTATAAGCCCAGACAGGAGTGGAGGCTATGTTTGTGTTTGGTTAGACGACCTGTAGCTGGATTAATGATTTATAATTATTACACGAGTTGTGTGCTTCGACCTTTGCACATTATTTTGTTGATTATCTGATGTTGTGTGATTCCGATGTCCAGAAAAGAGCGTGAAAGTCATTGCAGAATTTTGAATTTGTCAGAGACGGTCGTTATATAATATAGAGGCTTGATATGTGTAATTTGGATGTACAGTACTGAACCTAAAGAGGTCAAAGGCCCCAATACTATTTCATTGTAAAAGGGAAAACGAATTATAATGGATCGTATAATGGTTCTATAAAATCTTACAGCCCATACAATTTTAAAAGGTCAAAGCCCAAAAATAAATACCATGTCCAAGAAATTAAACAAGCCAATGCCCATTAAGAATTGGGCTCGTAACAGGCCAAGGCCCATATAACATACTGAATGGACCGGGCTGATTTTGCCACGTCGGATCGACAGTGATGTTTTAAAAACGTCGTAAACCCTATGACGGTTCTAGAACGTCATAAACACTTGTGGCATTCCTATGAGAAACGTCACTATCGGTCATTGCTGACGCTCAACTTTCGAAATGTCACAAACCGATTATGGTGACAATTCAGTGACGTTTTTTGAGCGTCGCGTAATGCTGGATTCCTTGTAGTGTCGCTTAGACGCCCGGTTGGATCATACCTTTCATTAATAAACCTTATAATGAGACTTGTTGCATAAATTTTGGATGATGTCTTAAACTGGTCCTCAATCTTTCCAAGGTATCCCTTGGGAGTTTGAGAGTTTAGGATAGCTCCTCTCATACTTTGAGTAATGGAGCTCTTAATGATCATGAGGAAATTACGATTTGCGTCCTCCCACTTAGTTTTCTCATCATCATAAACCCTTTTCAGGGCATCATAATTATCATCACCTTCAACAGGTGCTATAGGAGAATCCATAAGTAGGGCATAATCAATATTCAGCAAAGCTAAGGTGATCTCAAGCTTCACCTTCCATGTACCAAAATTGCTACTAGTCAATTGTTCTATGCCATTAATTATATCGACAATTTGAGAGGCATTAGATGCTGCAAAAAGAAAACAAATGCTTTAAGTCAGCATCACCATTTTATATTCCTTTTATCAATTTAGTCTACATCAGTTTTGGCCAGAAATAGACGGGGTCAATAAATTGTTGTGATCAAAACATCTGCCAATCAGCTTTGGCCAGAATGACAGATATATGACACACCTAATTAAATCCTCTCATATATATGGAATTATTTCATCAATCTCGAACAAATCAGCTTTGGCCAGAAGTGAACTAAACCAATAAAATTTCATAGTCAAAATGTCCATCAATCAGCTTTGGCCATAATGATAGACATAATCCATGCTTAATTAGCGGATTTATAAACTTTATTTTATAGGAAAACATTATCATCACAATTTATTTGTAAAACAACAATAAATAACCAATTAAGCATGATAAACACAATAGCATTACTTAAGTATGAAACATGATTGCATGACAAAAGAAAATGTCACTCAACCATGTCATATAATTGGCATAATAAAATATGCCAAACATTTAGCCCCAAAACTTATTGATATATATAAGCCCCAACTCTTATATTTTAAATTTTTTAAAAAGGAAAAACAATAGTTTCAAATAGTCAAAACTAAGCACGTAAAGGATTTGGCCCAGTTCCCCTTTTCTCTTTGAATAAAGAAAAATAAAACAAACAAACTTTCGAACTGGGACGAAATCAGCCCAGCCCGTCTCCCCTTGGCTCCCCTTAGTGGCATGCTTGGCCTGTTAAGCAGCTGAGGATACTGCCATTGGACAGTAGAGAGCACGCTCGGCCGAATCTAAACCAACCCGCGATGACCACCCCTAAGCCCTAGCCCCCAATTATCCCTCAACCTCATCTGCCTTTTTTTCCTAACGTGATGGGAACAACGCGAGCAACGTGGCCTGGCGGAGCCGCTACGTGCGGCTTTGGCTAGATCCCACATCCGTCGAGCGGCTCTAGGAAGTGCCCTTTGCGAGTAGATGGCGCACGTGCAGGCGTCCTTGTGTTGGCGTCAGCGACCTCACCAAGATACAGCACTACATCGGGCCACGACATCATCAAGCGAACGAGGAAGCACCACCACAGTCCGGTGTGGCGGAGGACAGAGCGGCTCAGGTACAAGCCCGAGCACACCTGCTGGCTTAGGAGGCTTTCTCTGGTGCCGCCGTGGCCAACGATGGGGACGAGGACCATAAGGTAAGCTTCCGCCACCCATTAGATCATTAGATTAGGGTTAGGGTTCTTTAATTTGATAAATTGGGTTAGGTTTCTTTAATTTGAGAAATCAGGGTTAGGGTTCGTCGGTAATTGGGGAATTTACACTAGTAGAAAAATGCCTAGTGGCAGCATTCAGAAAAGGGGGTTCATGGCATTTAAGGTGCACGCCACTAATCACAAGCCACTGGTAGGTCGTAGTGGTGTCATCCCAGCAAATGCCACTAGTAGGATTTCTAGTGGCGGCGGTTCCAGCAAGCGCCACCATTACATATCCTATTTGTGGCATTATTTTTATTTTCAATGCCACAAGTGAGTTTTTGAAAAGAAAAAAATCGGGTGCATCCAATTGAATATTCACAGCACAACAAGATATATTCATAAAAATGGTATCACATCATTACATTAACCTACATATAATTGAGCTAGCTAGCTATATAGTATTAACTACTAGTCCTCAACAAGATTATCGGCAGCATCCGTGCCATACCTAATGGCAGGAACAAGAATCTCGTCATCTGAAGAAGCGTTAGAGTCTGTCAATGCTCCAGGGCCTCGGTAGTCGAAGTAGGTCATGCGATTTTAATAGAGATAGAAGACCAACTTCGGTCCATCTCATAGGCATTGGCCATCTCAGTCCACCTCGGACCACCAAAAAAGGTGCGGTTCGCATCGTTCGTGATTTGGACTGTGTAGGTCGGTGCAAGTTGCTTCAGAGACATTAGATCGACCTGAAATTGTCCTTGTTATCACAATGACCAATCGAAATGGTCTAGGAAATCAAGTCTAAACTTTCAAGGTATGTTCACCATACAAAATCATAAGAAAGCAACAATTAGCAGGTAATTTATTTGTAAGGTATATATAGTTTGATTGCTTGTGAATGGACATACCATACTAACTCGACGGTCATGAGGGAGCACTATGACAACCTTCTTGTTCTTGCACCCTTGGTAACCATAATGCTCACACCGATCATCATTCATTATACCTATATATAATCATGCAAACTTAGTTATATAGACCATTTTAACTTAATTAGCATCATAAGTAGCACAATATATCAACATAACAAATAAGTAAAATTAGCTAGCATCATATATAAGTAGTACAATAGTAGCATGATAAGTCTATATAAGTAGTACGATAGGTAGCATACGATAGTCACATGAGAACATCCTAAACTCAATTAGACCCAGACATCGTCATCCGAGTGATCCCATAAAGAGGACGACAGGCTGCAAGAGTCGTCCTGCTGCATGCCGGAAGGGCCGGGCTAACCCTGCTGCTATGCCGGAGGGGCCGGCCTTGCCCTGCCCACGCTGTTGTCGGCTCTCGCTAAGGCCCTCGTACTAGACCGCCATCACCTGGGGATCAAGTAGGAGATCCCTGACAAGGGGTCATCCTCCTCGCAGCGGTGTCATGCTATCTGCCTCTCTTCATGTCGGTTCTCCCTCTCCTCGGCCCTTGTGGTGATCCTCATGCCATTTGGCGCTAATAGATGTGCCACACGACGCTCATCCTCGAAGTAGTGGATCACTCTCGCCCCCTAGTGCTAGACCACAGTGTAGTCGTAGTCGCGGCCACCTTCCACGCGCACCTGAATGTACTGCGGTGACCCAACATACCACTTCATGATGTAGTACACTATAGTCATTGACATAACACTAATGAAACACATGTTCACTAGTATTACATCCCTAAGAGTGGTACAACAGAAACACATCTAAGTTAAAGAGAGAGAAAGAAACTTCTTGTAAAAAAGATTCAGAAATAAACAACTCAAAAACTAGCGTACTATTAAGACTATGATTTTAACTAATGGTCTGGCATTGCTGCTTATTGCAATATGCTTCAGAAATAGGTTCTATGGCTAGAGATCATATTCCTATCTAATCAGTAACTTCGTCTTCCCTTGAGTTGATGTATATGTTGACTTCCCTGACTTCATTGGGAGCTTTAGCTTTTGATGATGATTCCTGGAGCATAACTTGATGTAGATGTCGTATTAATGGCTTCAGAATCTAGCAAGGGTTAAGAAGATACGTTGAGTACGAGCATACTCAGCAAGTTCACTAGAAAAGGAGTGTTTGATGCACTATATCTACAGCCACAGACCATAAGTCATATGCAATGCAGGTTTTCGTAAACATTTCTTCAAAGGTTGCTTTTATTCTGAAAAGCTATGTCCGCCAGCCTTCACGGGTTTACCAGAACTTTCATGGAGTTCCTTTCCCGTCGCGATCGCAGCTCGTTCCCGGAACATGGAGTAACAAGTTGCAGTTCTTACACTCTTCAGAGGTGCGTTACTTTACCCATGAGAGATCAACTCCTTGTTGCACAACCGAGTAGCTTACCCGTCCATAATTCCATGTTGTAGGGCCCAGTAGATGATCCAATCCAATCACTGCCCTCTCCGTGACCCCATATGTCTACACGATCCTTCGGGGCCGGCTCACCTCCGTTATGCCCCCTTTCGGGCAGGCTAAAACCCTGATGAGTTCCCGAAGACTCTATGACCTTGTGATGCCCTGGCAAGTACCATATTAAATGGACTATACCACTAAACACCATTCATAGATAATCTATACACCAAAAGTGTGGGGCGTAAGGGTGCCCACCCATATGTTGGATCCGCACAAGGAATCACAACGTCACGTTAAGGTTGTCTTGCCTCCATACGAGAGGAAAAGGATACAACTGACTTCTCCGTCCCATTCCAAATCTCATGGTTAAAGCGTAATATACGGCGCTAGAATCACTGGCGACATTGGTTGTTAAGTCCTAGATAATATGTTCCTTTACCACCGGAACTTTCATAGTAGGTTATTGCCTCATGGTAAATAACCTATAATCATATTATTATGAAAATAGTGTTTTCTGACCTTTTTGAAATGCAGGTGATGACAACACTAGATTTGCAAAATACTTTATAGAAAATAATCAAAGGACATGAGCAAGTGTGAACTTGCCTTTTGTGATTGTAAGATTATGCACTCACGGTCTTGAACACAATATAAGATCCAATATCTGAAATTAGCATCATTGGTCCGGTAAGGACTAATGTTTAAAGAAGCAAGATGCTTTTATGCATAAGAAATGTAATGCAAGTTGATAAACTTGAATCCCGGGGATAACGTTGATCTAGGGTTTGGAAACTGGAAATGGTTTCTTTAGAATGTGTTGTCCTTTTAGATAAGTTTAATACTTGTGCTTCTTATTAAGGCTTTTGCGTGGGTGTGAAACAACATGTAATTATAATGGTATACAATAATAAGATACACGAATGTGGAAGGCGACTCACGATTGCTTATACTATAACTGTTTATCTTCAAATTTTTATGTTACAAGTAATGTTATTTATAAAAAACTTAAGTGTTATCAATCCGAAGTATACAAATAAAGTATAAAGTACTGTGATTACGATTAATTGTCATATGTTGACTGAAGTGGCAAAACTAATAACTTTTGAAGAAAAGATTTCTTGATTAAGGTTCAAACAATCCTTATGGTTAATCAGAGGTGGTCGACGTTGTTTGTGCTTGCTTGGATAGTTTGGATTTGAGATACTTTATACTTGATTATAACAGACCAAAGTTAACTATAAAACACATAACAATATCTTTAGCCTAATATTTAAAATCTTGTAGACTAAAGTTAACTTTAAATAAAACATAGATGAACTTCGAGTGTAATGCTTATGATATTTGTATCTTCTTCACTTTATACGGTTTCCTTTAAAGTTACTTAAGAATGGCATTACTTCTATTTGAGTAGTGGTTTCCTAACATTACAAACGTATAAAAGGATTTATCTCCTTATAAGGGTGTGGTTATGGTTTGTGAACAAGTAAACAATATTATTTCCTACTTATGAATTATCTTTGAATTTAGTCCATTATAAAATTCTGAGTGAAAAAATGATAAAAGGTTTTATTTGGTTGAAAACATCACTCTTGAAGGTTTTATAATTGATAGGAATTCTTTTAGAAGATAATCTACACATATAGTTGAATGATAATTTTAATAAGATTGTATTTAAAATGTGTTGAACCATTTTTACTCCATATTATCAGTACTTAAGATTAATACTATTTATTAGACTTAATTAGCTAATTTTTAGAATTATTAGCAAGTTTTATTTACCCTTATATGAGTTATCAACTGAGGAAATAGTATAAATTCAAGTTCTTGAAGTGTTTTAAATTTTTATTTACTTCAAAAGTGGAATATTATATTTTTAACATGTAGGTATTATTTTTGTGATCATTTTGGTATATTACAATTATTTTTATGATTTAAAAATAATAAGATATGATTTTTATAAGATTTATTACTTTATAAATAATTAATAAATAATAAATATTTACTTAAGTGAAATAATAATGCATGATTATAGTTTTAAATTATAGTTCTTATTTTTCTAAGATTTTTGGTATTTTATTTATATTTTTAACGTTTATCAATATTAAAATATGAATTATCAAAGTATTAATACTTATAACATCTTTATTAAATTTTAGTTATTTAAATTGTTAACATAATAATGTTTGACAATAGTTTAATGTTATAGATTTTATTTTTCTAAAAATTTACATATTTTGAACATATTTTTCTGAATTATAAAATAAAAGTTATTGAATTTATAAGGTTTAATCATTTTGTGAATTTTTAATTAAATAACTAAATGTGTTTATGAGGTAATGCTGATGTCAGCATGAGGTGAGGGGTTTTTCTCACCAGAGCTAATCCTACCCCAGTCACTGACTGGTGGGACCTTTGCCATGTCATTTCTAATGTTTTTATTTATTATAGAAAACATTATCACAATTTCTAAAATGATAAAAAATAGCAATATGACATCAGCGTGATGTCATGCTGACATCATCCATGGATGATCCTCAGATCAAGGTTGAATTCGTGGATTCACTACGTGTGCGGGGCTGTGGCTAGGTGTGTTAGAAAGAGCATGCGCTGGCAGGTTGAACTATGGTCGCGCCGCCCGAAAATGGTCGTCGGAGCTTGGTCGACGGCGAGCCTAGGCGGTGGTTACGTTGGACTCATACGGGTAGGCTAGTAAGGCGAGCAAGCAACGAATAAAAGAGTACAAGGGTACTTAGGGGCTCACCAGGAGCGTGAAAAAGGGCTCGGCGAAGCGAATCGTGGCTGGAATCGACGGAAACGGCGTCGACTGGCGGCGAAACGTCGATGATGGCGAACTCGATTTAGGGCAAGCGGCTCCGATTCCTTTGGGGAGACGAACGAGTCGAGCACGACGAACTCACAGGCGAGCTGGGATGGCAGAGAGGTGGTCTCTAGCGGCTACGACAAACATCTCCGGCGAGCTAGGGTTTAGGTGTTCTTGCGAAAAAGAAAGAGGGAGGTTGATAGAGAGGTTGTGGGGAGATAAGGATGAGAGAGGGCACTCCGGCAGTTCTTATCCTCTCTTCTTGAGCTCAGCGGTGGCGGGAATCGCAGCGGCCGATCGACGGCGGCCGGCGCGACAGGCAGCTGCTTCCGCCATCGCTGAAGACGACGACGAACACAAGGCCAAACCGGTACGGGCTGGCATTGGGCTGTAGTTGGGCCAACGTAGGCTACGGTTGGGCTGCTCGCGGGCGACGAATAAGAGAGAGGGAAGTTGGGCCATGGGCCAGATCTGATCTCCTTCTATTTTTTTCTGGTTCTTTCCCTTTTCCATAATCTGTTTTGTTTTCAGATTTGAATTTGCACAATTGATTTGAGTTTTATTTATGGAATTTCTTTGTTGGGTAATGGTAGTAATACTAAAATGTATTTTAGTATCATTTTGTGAGCTTTTATTAAATAATGCTATATTTCTTTATTTCTTTATATACTTCCTTTTTAATATTCTTTAATAAGTTTTGTGATGAATTTTCTCTTCATAATAAACCATGGATTTATTAAACGATCTTTCCTTATTTATTTATAAAACTTAGTTATAGTTAAGTTATAGTTTGGAGGGGAATTTTTATATAATGATCATTTATCATCAGTTGATGTATGATAAACAAAGGAAATTATCTAGTTGATATAACTCCCATAAGTCTAGGGAATAATAAGATATATATATTTTATTATAGCTAACATAAGAGTTAGGGTTTGATCTGTAAATGCTTACCCTAGGGTTTAGGGTTCTTACTATACTTATATTCTTTTGTTGATGTGAATGAAGATTAATGGCTAAACATATTGTCTTTATTTTTATGATCTTTAATGATATCACCCCTTTAGAATAGAAAGTTATTATCTGGAATGACTGATGGAAAAGAATTGATAAAGATAACTCCTAAGCACAAATGGTATGATAATTGGAAGGACAAAAATGTGCTTAAGTGATTTGTTATAGGAAATTGTTCCTATTAAGACATTGTGGAAACAGGATGATAGATCAATCAGATGAAATGGATTTTATGTTTGGTTAAAGATTTAGGGTTTAGTGTTTACCAAGAATTACTATCTTCCATACTTCATAATTCTGGACTTCTGATTAAGGAATTCCTTTCCTAGATATTCTACTTCTTCATATCCATCATCATGTGTTCACATGATGAGCTTTGCTTCACAAGAATAATATTATCAACACTTTTATTCTTCTAAATCTATACTTGGTTATCAAACTATTCTACTACTAATAATCTCCAATCCAAGAGATGGTTACAATTGCCTCAATTTATACCCTTCCTTTATTATCCATCACCAACATTACTCTAATAGATTCATTTATAATTATATATATATCAAATCCTACTTCACCTCAAGTGTTTAATATTTCCCAAGAGGAAAATACTAACTCTATAATTCAATGCTGCTCTAACATCATCCTAATCATACTTATCTTATATCTACTTGACTCCAGTATCTTATACTAGAGTTCAATCATGTTTTACCCACCAATGTCACTTATACAGGATATAAGCATTCAATCTTGGTGACTAAAGCATGATCATTATAATCCTTTGATCCTTTATGGTTTAGGTTTCCAATTGGCTAATTAAGGCTTCATCAATACAACATTACAGTTGTATTGGAATTATCTACTTAATATCTCTATTGGATTAAGGGATGTTATTCATGGGCTATGCCTACTTAATCCAATAGGATTACTCCTTGGTCTCTATCTTCATTGTTCATCCTTACAATCCTATTTGTTACCATATAATTAGATCTTCCATATAATCCTTCTATCCATTCAGGAGTGAGTTAACTCCTTCAATTACCATACTGATTTGAGTCCTTCAATCACTCCCATCCTATAGATGATATCCAAACTAGAATTTCTACTTACCTCTTCTTACTTCCTTCTCAAAAGGATTTAAGTGAATGCTAAGATAAGAACAAGAGTTGATAGATCAAGAATTGATAGGCTAAGAATTGGTGAATCAATGGTTGATTACTCAACATTGATGAACAACAGATATTAGAATAAGTTTCAATAGAGATGATAAGGATTGATATGGAGAGAAAGATATGTGGTGAATGATCTTAACTTGGTTTCTTTCTTACTCAATCTCACTAAAGAGTTCAGGTTAGGTATTACCATGATACTCATGGTATAAGTAGATGAGATTAAGATTTAGTTGTTACATTACTATTACTTAAGTTATAGTTATAACTTGGTATTCATGGGTTGTGTAATGAATACTAGGATATGATTACTTAGGGATCAAATATAAATCATTAAGTAATGTACTATGATTAAACTTGTACTACATTTGATCTACCCTTAGATCAAATCTCCTTTACCCAAAATAAGGTTTTAGCAAAGGTCATATTGAAACTTAACGCAGTCAACTTGATGATCTACTTCAATTACATCAAGTTGAGAGAATCTTCGATCACGTTGACAAGTTTTGTTCAAAAGTGCGAAAATTATTCGGATTTTCTATGCATGAATGCAATGCATACATCTGGGTTCAGCTTATCTCTAAGCTCTAATGCTGGGATGTTACATGTACCTAACTGGAACTTCATGTTATCCACTATGATCTGAGTTGCCCAAGTCGTGGTCCTCATGGGTTCTTGGTGAACATGTAACATCCCAAAAATACTAAACCTGGATCATCAAACTCTAAGCATCAAAATTTGGGTTAACAAAAACTTTTCTAAATAAAATTATGAAAGCATGCATATGTGTATGCATTTCATTTGAAATTCTTTTCAACCAACTTGTTTGTGTGTTCCTTTGCTTGTAAATGGATGCTTAGGTGAAATAAAAATCATCTAAACAATTCCCAAACTTTTCTCAAAGACAAGTAAATCAAAACAAATAAAATAAGGGAATGGTCATTTTGACCAATTTAACTCCCATGCCTATTTTGGCTGTCTCAAACTTTCAGAACCTAACAGAAACTTTTCTGGATCTTTGCACCCCTTGATTGTACTCATAAAAAAGTATCAAGGCCCACTTTGTGATCATCCAGAAACATTCAAATGCATAGTTTAAAGGACAGTTCAAAATTGAATCTTTATCATATGAGAAGATCCCACTTTTTCAAAAACCACCCAAACAAGCTCAACTTTCAAAACCCAAGCATCTGCAGACTCACCAGCACCAACCTAGCACACCCACCAAAAATCTTTTCAAAATTCAAAACTTGAATTCTTGCGGCCATTTCATCAAACACATTGCAGACACAAATCAAACAAAATCTAAACACTATTGTGAGCAGTTATTGAAGCCTAACTTGTTCCCTCTCTAGCTCACAACCATCTCAGTAGATCATCTAGCAAGCTAAACCAAGCACTAGCCCCACTGTAAGCTTGGCAATGCCATCAATGGTGAATAGCCGAAGCTCACCATGCCATCCAAGTGGAGACAGCGAGCTAGGAGAAGATTTAGCCGTGCCAACCTTGTCTAGGAGGTAGCCCACCGTCCACTGCCACTCCATGTCCAATGCTCGAACCTTGCCAACCCCTGGACCACACGCACGGACCGCGCCCAGCTCGCCAGCAACCGTGCCGAGCATGCGCCAGAGCGCCACCCTCGACCGAAGCCCATAGACTGTGCGCAGCCCTCGCCGAGTGCATACATGATCTCCACCGCCCCAGGAGACCGCCAGACATCCCCACTCGCCACCCCATGCCGCAGAGCCACCGCTCGCCGTCGAAGACGCCGCCTCTGCCCCGCAGAGCATCGCGTGTTCCAGACAAAACCGCACCGCCCCTACACGCGCATTAAAGCCGTAGGGCATCGCCAGGAGACCACCAAGCGATCGCCACCGCCGGCCAGGCCTCTAGCAGCCCGTAGCCATGTCGCCACCGTCGCCTGCCCAAGCCATTCGGTCTCGTCGTCGAGACTATAAATAGAGGCCACCCCTAGCCGAATTGAGCACACCATCTCACTCCCCTCTTCCCACTGATCATTCCACCCCGTTCCCGGAGCAAGGCGAGCAGCACTTCGCCGGAATTTCACCGGAGCCCGCCGCCTCTGGAGAAGAAGGAAGCCAGTGATTGGAGCCGCCCCAGGAGAAGCTGCCGGTACCAGGAGAACCGCCGTCATCGACTTCGTCATTCGCCCGCCTCGGCGATCCTCGCCTGAACCCCAGTGCGCCCCCAGCAACCCCCACTGGCCGCGCTAGGTTTTTGTCTCGCCGGCGTTGCCCAACGTCGACGATGACTCTCAGCCGTTAGATTAGAACCAGATCGAACGCACCACATCTCTCCATACCGCTTCGCACCCCATGTCTCACTGACGCGTGGGGACAGCCACTTAATCAGCCCGCGGAAGCGCTGCGCTTAGCAGGCCGGCCCGTTAACTTTTCCTACGCAGCCCAGTTATTTGAATTAAACCTTTTCCATGTTATTTCAAACACACTTCTGTACCCAGTTTCAAAAATCCACCCAGGTCGATTCAGTGAAACAAATTGAATGAAAGCCATTTTTGTTAGAAAGGTCTGGGAATGCTGAATCCAAGCCCGTTGGATTCAAGTCATTTGGATCTGTAGATCAACCTTGGTAAAAATAACAAGGCAGAAGATTTTCTGCATTTAAACATTTTTCAAATTAAAACCATAATAGATTTTAAGTTGATTCCAACTCTCAAAAATCACATTTAACCATACCATTCAGAATATATAAAAATATATAGGTTTACTTACAGAAATAATGTTCAAGTAATAAAAGAATGCTACATAGGCATTTTTAGCCACTTTAATTAATTAAAATAAAAGGGTAAAACCTTATTAAATTGTGACACCACTTTAAATCACATTCCCATGGACTAAAATATGTTGTGATGACATGTGTCAACATGATCCCATATTTGGTTTGGAGAATATTAAATCTTAAGTAGTTTTTCAATGAGTAGAAATTACTTTTCTAAAAATAAAAGGAATTAAACCAAGCTTTAATTTTGTAATGGTAGTGATGATGCTAGATCATCTATAGTACCCTTTTGTGTGATGATTGCAAGTAGTTAAGTATTGTTTGGTGATTGTGTACATCGTATTTATTCATAGACGCTAGTACCGACCAAGGATACGAGGAAGAAGGAGGATACTACGAAGAAGAAGCCGAGGAGAATTTCAACCACTGTTCTGCACAAGGCAAGCTTTACTAACCAAGTGGACCAATGCAAGCTAACACTTGCAATTTAGCAAGCTTATACTAATATTGTGCAAGCCTAATACTACTAGTTGAATGTGCAAGCTAACACTTGCAAGATATTCTACTGATGCAAACAAACCACTACTTGTTACTATGCGCACTATATGCCTTAAGCATATGTGTTATAACCACTTGATAAATCAATCCTAGTTTTATTTGCAAGTTTATTACTTTATTTCTTTATCAAAGCTCTTCCTTAGAGAGTACTCAAGTGACTTATAGATTCTAGAAAGATATAGTTGAACGTTGCATAAAGAGCATAAAATTTGGCCTAAGCTAGATAATCTTGATGTTATCCTAAGGCATGAGATTGAACTTAGTTGAAACCCCACTAGTTTACCACCCCTCATTAGTACTCACCCCCACTTGTAGATGCTAGTGCTAATCATAAAACTTGATCAAATTTAGATGGGAATACTTGGTGAAAATGGTTATGAAAACTTTAGAATGATGGATCATTCTACTGAGAAGTTTTGACATATGTTTCTGAACACCAGATGATTATGGTGATGAAAATGTTGAGGCATGAGCCTTAGCCCTTTATAAAACTGATGGTTGTCTGGATGCGATACCATTCCAATTTTATCGTACAACCACAATACCCGAAGATTGGGTAGGGCTTGACTGGAAACTTATATACCTTAGTATTAGTTCCCTCACGGCCATGGTCTGAGCTGAGGCTACCTTGTGAAGATTGTCCACCTGTGCAGTACCCAAGATGACAGTTGGTCATGGTTGGGAGGCCAAACTCACAGGAGAGGTGCTTATACTAGGGCGTGTAATTGAAAGGTTAGGATTGATTATCCGCATACTGAGTATGGTGAATTCAGGATTTGTTCCCGACGGATGTATTGAATGTTGTGGTGAAAGTGTATAATCTCTGCAGAGTGTCAAACTATTTGAATGGCCGCGTCCGCGGTTATGGACAGTTGGAGTGGCCATACTGTTCCCCCGTCAGATGTTTTCAAAAAGACTTGTGAAATGAATTGAGACTTTGACTTGACCACAACAGAGTTGTGATATGAAATACAAGTTCCCACTTAGGTGTTATAAACTTCAATTAGCTCTCTTGCTTCTGAACTTAGTAGAGATAAATCTGGCTTTTGCAAAACAACCATAGAGCCTAGTATCCTATTGTCAAAAACCCCTTTCACTTGTTAGTATTAGTTTGCGAGTACTTAAAGAGTACTCATGGCTTTGTCCCTGGATATTCCCGTGGCCAGACTATGAAGAGGAGTACCTGGAAGATGGACCTTAGGAAGGTTACGACAACTAGGATCATCTCCCATCGTCAGCATTGCCTGTGACCCCGAAGATGGAGTTTCGCCTACGCTACCGTTATTATTACGTATTCCGCTGCTTGAAGTTGTATTAAGAACTGGATCATGAGATCCCTATTTGTGTAAGAACTTATGTACGGTTTGTAATGGATGATGTATTATGGTGTCCAATTCTATTATGTCTCGCAAAAATGGTAATCCTGGGATTGCGATTTATGGCATAACAGGCATCTGGGATTAAAAATCTGGGTGTTGACAAGTTGGTATCAGAGCCATCCTGACCATAGGAGACCCTAGTTAGACTGGACGTTGAATCAAAAACTTAGTTTCAAAACCAAAGAAAACAAATATTTACAAAAACTTATTCTCATTCTTATCCCTTTGATTCTTTCATGAAAATTCATGTTCCTCAAAAAACTCTTGCAATATACAAAAAAATTTGGCACACTTGATCACTCTACTAACTTACTCATCCTATATTCTTTTAGATGGACGTGAAGTACAGCAAGTTTTATCAGTTGGGGAATGGAGGAGACCTTATCTTTGAGAGGGATTTGGACCAACTCTCGGAACTTCTGGAGCGTCCGCACCCCGAGTTCTTCGGAGCTCAGCTCAATGATCAAGGAGGAGAAGATCTGCAGTGGCTAATTGTTGCAAGTCTCCGAGGAAAGATTGAACCTCCCACTGCTGAGGGAATTCAGTTTACCTTGAGAGGGAACAACTGGCTCGATGGACTTGCCAGGGCCATGCATGAAAGTCTTGCTTGTCTGTGTGCGCAGAGCATCAACCAGATCAAGGGTACTCGCTTTGAGTTTTGCCCGAGGCGTGATGCAAATGGACAACCACTAGAAGCACCATACCACCCGGAGCTGAAGACTCAATTGGACAACCTTAGCTTCATGATGTACGATCGACAGCAGGAGTTGGATAACTGCCGTGACTACTCCAACCACAAGTCTGCCATCATCAAGACGAAGGATCAAACCATCGCCATGCTAGCGAAGGATCGCAAGTCTCGCCGCTGTCAGCTCGACAAGAAGGAGCGCATCATTGCCCTTCTTCGCCACCGCATCTCATCTTTGGAGGAGACCATCCACGAGAGAGACATGCAGTTGGAGGAAAGGGAGAATGCCGGAGAGGACCTTCGTGGAGACCCCTACTCCTATCTCAGCGATGATGATGATTTTCTGGAGGATCAGGCTATGGATTTCTTCACCGATGAGGATGATTTCGTCTTCATCGATGATGATGAGGATGATGAAGCCACCGACTCCGAGGAGTAGTACCACTTGAGCACTAGCGTAGTGAGTAGTATTCGGTCCCACTGTATCGTAGTTTTCAGAATGGTTCTTAAAACCATCTGTTTTTCTTTCTTGTGGTGTGTGTTGTATCGTGTGCTATGAGTGAATGAATGAAAAGCAAGTTGCTAGAAAAATCTGAGTCAAACTTTAAAAAACTTTTCAAAGTCCCCGAAACCTTAGAAATTCCCCTCTTTTCTCATGATCTATCTCAATCTTCAGATGCCACGCGGAGGAAGTGGTTCATCCCCGGACCCGATGTTGCAGATCCTGCAAATGTTGACCTCTGACTCGAAGTTGAAAGAGCGGAACATCAAGCCAACCTAGCCACCATGCAACAGATAGCCCAGCTTTCCCACAACAACCAAGGCCACGGAAATCAGGACAACCATGGATCTAAGCTCAAGAATTTCCAGAATACCAACCCACCTGTTTTCACTAAGTCAGAAGAGCCCCTAGACGCCGATGATTGGTTGCAAACCATGGAAAATAACCTAGAAGTCGCCGGAGTGGAAGCCAACGAGAAAGTTCTGTTCGCCACCTACTATCTAGCCGGAGATGCCAGGGCATGGTGGAATAGTATTCGTGCAATGACCGGAGGCCAGATGATGACCTGGGAGGAATTCAAGGTCAAGTTTAGCAGAACCCATGTGCCGTCGGGTTTGATCAAGAGGATGAGAGATGAGTTCATGGAACTGAAGCAAGGAAGGATGACTATAGTGGAATACCGTGACAAATTCTTGTCATTAGCTAGGTATGCCCCGGATGAGATTGACACCGAAGCCAAGAAGAAGGAGAGATTCTTGAATGGTCTGCACGATGAGATGCAGACAGTGTTAGTCAATATCCCCTTTGCCGATATTAAAGACCTTGTAGACTCTGCTATCTAGATGGAAGGAAAGATCAACCAAGCCAACAAGAACCGCAAGCGTCACATGATGCATCAACGAGGAACCCATCAGACCCCAAAGTATCGCCCTAATCCATCTCCTGGATTTGCCCCAAGACGAACAGACCCCCGATGAACCGTCTGACCTCTCCCAACCATGGAAATCCTAGACCCGGAGGAAATCACAACAACCCCGGCAACTCTAGCAAATTCAATCATGCCCCACCCAAGTTCAACAACAACAATGCTACCGCCAACACCAACACTGCCCCGAGGACTGGAAGCAATGTTGTGCCTGTAGCAGCAAAGGACAAGTCGCAAGTGACTTGTTATGACTGTGGAAATAGAGGCCACTATTCCAACGAGTGCCCCAACAAGAAGAATGCCGCAGCACCCAATACCAATGCCCCAGCTCAGCAGCAGCGTCGTGTTCAGCCCGGAAGAAGATTTGCCCCAGGGAATTCGCTCAACCGCAATGGCCGTCTTTTTCTGATGCATGCTGAAGAAGCTCAGGAAGCGCCAGACGTCGTGCTGGGTATGTTTTCTGTTAATTCAGTACTTGCAAGAGTGTTGTTTGATTCCGGTGAATCGCACTCATTTGTCACCGAAGAATTTGCATGCACTAGTAAAATTCAACCAACCAAACTAAAGCATGTCATGATTGTTCAAATTCCCGGATCAACCACCAAGGCTAGGCAAATTTGCAAAGCCGTCCCTATCCGAATCCATGACATAGATTTTTATGCTAATCTGATAGTACTCGGAACTAAAGGTTTGGAAGTAGTACTAGGAATGGATTGGATGTCCAAACATAAAGGATTGATTGACTGTGCCAAGAAAGCCATAACCATGACCAGTACAGCCGGAATATCAGTCGAGCATATATCTGAAACCTTACCTCGCCAATTCAAATGCAACAAGAGTATAGCCCAACCTAGCATTGACCAAGTCCGGATAGTCTGTGAATACCCCGATGTATTTCTAGATGTTTTGCCCGGTATGCCCCCAGATAGGGATATCGAGTTTATCATCGAACTAATCCCCGGAACAGGACCCATAGCCTAGAGACCCTATAGTATGAACTCGTCGGAGCTAGAAGAACTGAAGAAGCAACTTGATGCCATGCTGGAAATTGGATTGATTCAACCAAGTGCGTCACCATGGAGATCACCTGTCTTGTTTATGGACAAGAAAGATGGAGGTAACCGTTTGTGTACGGATTATCGGAAGTTGAATGATGTCACCATCAAGAACAAATACCCCTTTCCCAAGATAGAAGATTTGTTTGATCAGTTGACCGGTGCCAAAGTGTTTTCTAAGATTGATCTTAGAACAGGCTATCATCAACTCAAGATTCGTGCAGAGGATATTTCAAAGACTACCTTTACCACCAGATATGGATTGTATGAGTATACAGTCGTGTCTTTTGGATTAACCAATGCCCCCGCTTATTTCATGAATCTCATGAATAAGATTTTTATGGACTTCCTGGATAAGTTTGTCGTTGTTTTCATCGATGACATTCTGATTTATTCCAAATCAGAAGAAGAACATGAGCTACACCTAAGGACCATTCTTGGAACCCTTAGAGAGCATCAGCTGTATGCAAAATTTAGCAAATGTGAATTTTGGTTACAGGAGGTAGGATTCCTCGGTCACATTGTATCAGCCGGAGGAATTTCCGTTGACCCTGCCAAAGTGAAAGATGTAGAAGATTGGCAAGCCCCAACCACTCAAACCCAAGTTCGTGCATTTCTCGGATTGGCGGGATATTACCGCAAATTCGTAGAAGGATTCTCGAGTATCGCCAGACCCATGACCCAATTGCTGAAGAAGGACAAGAAGTTTGAATGGACCGACAAATGTGAAGCGAGTTTTCAAGAACTCAAGAGAAGATTGATTTCAGCCCCAATCTTGATCATGCCAGATATCATGAAGCCCTTCGATGTGTATTGTGATGCATCCAAGATCGGCCTCGGATGTGTGCTAATGCAAGAAGGCAAAGTTATATCTTATCTATCTCGACAATTGAAGCAACATGAGCAAAATTACCCAACCCATGACCTCGAAGTCGCAGCCGTAGTTCTAGCCCTGAAGACATGGAGACATTACCTCATGGGAAACCATTGTGAGATCTATACGGATCACAAGAGTCTAAAGTATATATTCACTCAGAAGGAGCTGAATATGAGACAGATGAGATGGATTGAGCTAATCAAGGATTACGACCTAGACATTCACTATCACCCTGGTAAAGCCAATGTGGTAGACAATGTCCTTGGAAGATTGCCCTGCCGCTTGAACTCCATGATTTTGAAGGAGCAACCAAGTTTGCACAAAGATATGGAAGATTTTCGAATGGAATTAGTAAGTGAAGGATTTTTGGCTAGCATAGAACTCCAGCCCACTTTGATCAGTCAAATTAAAGAGGTGCAGAAGGGAAATGCTAGTATTGACGGAATCAAGCGTCGTATCGGTACAGGCAAAGTACCTGGATTCACCGAAGACAAAGAAGGAGTTATGTGGTACAAAGGACACTTTTGTGTACCAGCAGATTCTGAGTTGAAAGAAGTTATTTTGAAGGAAGCTCATGATACTCTTTATTCTATCCATCCCGGAGGAACTAAGATGTATCAAGATTTGAAAGAGCAATTTTGGTGGCATAAGATGAAGAGAGAAATCGGAAGCTATATCGCCAAGTGTGATATTTGTCAGCGAGTCAAGGCAGGACATCAAAGACCCGTTGGATTGTTGCAACCATTACAGATTCCGGAATGGAAATGGGATTCCGTTGGAATGGTCTTTATCACTGGACTGCCTACTTCTAGTAGGGGAAATGACTCTATCTGGGTCATAGTGGACCGATTGTCCAAAGTCGCGCATTACTTGCCCGTCAAGACCACCTATCAGAGTTCGAAGCTAGCGGAGTTGTACATCGCTAGGATAGTTAGTTTGCACAGAGTCCCCAAGAACATCGTATCGGATCGAGGAACTCAGTTTACCTCGAGATTCTGGAAGAAAGTCCAAGAAGGTTTAGGAACCCGCCTAGATTTCAGCACCGTGTATGACCCTCAGACCGATGGACAAACGGAGCGACTAAATCAAATACTCAAAGATATGCTGAGAGCATGTGTGTTAGAATATGGATCCAAGTGGGAAGACTGTCTGCCGTTTGCAGAATTCTCATACAACAACAGTTATCAGGCTAGTTTGCAAATGGCCCCATTTGAATTCATGTACGGAAGAAAGTGTCGCACCCCTTTGAACTGTTCGGAAGTAGGAGAGATTCAGATTTTCGGACCCGACATCCTACAAGAAGCAGAAGAGAAGGTTCACAAGATTCGTGAGCACCTCAAGACTGCCCAATCCAGACAGAAGAGTTACGCCGCCTTCAACGTAGGAGATTTTGTTTATCTGAAAGTGTCACCATTGAAGGGAATGCAGCGTTTCCAACTCAAAGGAAAGTTAGCCCCCAGATATATCGGACCCTTCAAGATTTTGAACCATCGAGGAGAAGTGTCGTATCAATTGGAACTACCCAAAGAGATGTCATCTGTGCACAATGTGTTCCATATCTCATTACTTCGCAAGTGTCTCGAAGTCCCCGAGAAGACCGAAGTGTTCAAAAATATCAACCACCAGACCATAGAGATCAACGATGACCTGACCTATCCCGAAGTACCCATCCGTATTTTGGAAGAAGCTTTTCAAACTACCCAAACCCGAAGCATCAAGTTTCTCAAGATTCAGTGGAGCAACCACACAGAAGAGGAAGCTACCTGGGAGCACGAAGATAACATCAGGACAGAGTTTCCCGATCTCTTCAAATCCTAGGTAATCTTTTTCGTCCTTTTTCAAATCTCGGGACGAAGATGACATCCGTCTTTTTCGTCTTTTGTCAAATCTCTTCAAAATTTTGTTTAAGGGGGGAAGGTTTGTAACATCCCAAAAATACTAAACTTAGATCATCAAACTCTAAGCATCAAAATTTGGGTTAACAAAAACTTTTCTAAATAAAATTATGAAAGCATGCATATGTGTATGCATTTCATTTGAAATTCTTTTGAACCAACTTGTTTGTGTGTTCCTTTGCTTGTAAATGGATGCTTAGGTGAAATAAACATCATCTAAACAATTCCCAAACTTTTCTCAAAGACAAGTAAATCAAAATAAATAAAATAAGGGAATGGTCATTTTGACCAATTTAACTCCCATGCCTACTTTGGCTGTCTCAAACTTTCAGAACCTAACAGGAACTTTTCTGGATCTTTGCACCCCTTGATTTTACTCATAACAAAGTATCAAGGCCCACTTTGTGATCATCCAGAAACATTCAAATGCATAGTTTAAAGGACAGTTCAAAATTGAATCTTTATCATATGAGAAGATCCCACTTTTTCAAAAACCACCCAAACAAGCTCAACTTTCAAAACCCAAGCATCTGCAGACTCACCAGCACCAACCTAGCACACCCACCAAAAATCTTTTCAAAATTCAAAACTTGAATTCTTGCGGCCATTTCATCAAACACATTGCAGACACAAATCAAACAAAATCTAAACACTATTGTGAGCAGTGATTGAAGCCTAACTTGTTCCCTCTCTAGCTCACAACCATCTCAGTAGATGAACTAGCAAGCTAACCCAAGCACTAGCCCCACTGTAAGCTTGGCAATGCCATCAATGGTGAGCAGCGGAAGCTCACCATGCCACCCTAGTGGACACAGCGAGCTAGGAGAAGATTTAGCCGTGCCAACCTTGTCTAGGAGCCAGCCCACCGTCCACTGCCACTCCCTATCCAATGCTCGAACCTTGCCAACCCCTGGACCACACGCACGGACCGCGCCCAGCTCGCCAGCAACCGTGCCGAGCATGTGCCAGAGCGCCACCCTCGACCGAAGCCCATAGACTGTGCGCAGCCCTCGCCGAGGGCATACATGATCTCCACCGCCCCAGGAGACCGCCAGACATCCCCATTCGCCACCCCCATGCCGCAAAGACACCGCTGGCCGTCGAAGAGGCCGCCTCTGCCGCGCAGAGCATCGCGTGTTCCAGACAAAAGCGCACCGCCCCTACACGCGCATTAAAGCCGTATGGCATCGCCAGGAGACCACCAAGCGATCGCCACCGCCGGCCAGGCCTCTAGCAGCCCGTAGCCATGTCGCCACCGTCGCCTGCCCAAGCCGTTCGGTCTCGTCGTCGCGACTATAAATAGAGGCCACCCCCAGCCGAATGGAGCACACCATCTCACTCCCCTCTTCTCACTGATCATTCCACCCCGTTCCCGGAGCAAGGCGAGCAGCACTTCGCCGGAATTTCACCGGAGCCCGCCTCCTCTGGAGAAGAAGGAATCCAGCGATTGGAG
Source organism: Avena atlantica (assembly GCA_910589765.1). Classification (NCBI taxonomy): domain Eukaryota; kingdom Viridiplantae; phylum Streptophyta; class Magnoliopsida; order Poales; family Poaceae; genus Avena; species Avena atlantica. The sequence continues at coordinate 41,461,992 of OU342736.1, read as the reverse complement.
CCGCCCCAGGAGAAGCTGCCGGTACCAGGAGAACCGCCATCGTCGACTTCGTCGTTCGCCCGCCTCGGCGATCCTCGCCTGAACCCCAGTGAGCCCCCAGCAACCCCCACTGGCCGCGCTAGGTTTTTGTCTCGCCGGCGTTGCCCAACGTCGACAATGACTCTCAGCCGTTAGATTAGAACCAGATCGAACGCACCACATCTCTCCATACCGCTTCGCACCCCATGTCTCACTGACGCGTGGGGACAGCCACTTAATCAGCCCGCGGAAGCGCTGCGCTTAGCAGGCCGGCCCGTTAACCTTTCCCGCGCAGCCCAGTTATTTGAATTAAACCTTTTCCATGTTATTTCAAACACACTTCTGTACCCAGTTTCAAAAATCCACCCAGGTCGATTCAGTGAAACAAATTGAATGAAAGCCATTTTTGTTCGAAAGGTCTAGGAATGCTGAATCCAAGCCCGTTGGATTCAAGTCATTTGGATCTGTAGATCAACCTTGGTAAAAATAACAAGGCAGAAGATTTTCTGCATTTAAACATTTTTCAAATTAAAACCATAATAGATTTTAAGTTGATTCCAACTCTCAAAAATCACATTTAACCATACCATTCAGAATGTATAAAAATATATAGGTTTACTTACAGAAATAATGTTCAAGTAATAAAAGAATGCTACATAGGCATTTTTAGCCACTTTAATTAATTAAAATAAAAGGGTAAAACCTTATTAAATTGTGACACCACTTTAAATCACATTCCCATGGACTAAAATATGTTGTGATGACATGTGTCAACATGATCCCATATTTGGTTTGGAGAATATTAAATCTTAAGTAGTTTTTCAATGAGTAGAAATTACTTTTCTAAAAATAAAAGGAATTAAACCAAGCTTTAATTTTGTAATGGTAGTGATGATGCTAGATCATCTATAGTACCCTTTTGTGTGATGATTGCAAGTAGTTAAGTATTGTTTGGTGATTGTGTACATCGTATTTATTCATAGACGCTAGCACCGACCAAGGATACGAGGAAGAAGGAGGATACTACGAAGAAGAAGCCGAGGAGAACTTCAACCACTGTTCTGCACAAGGCAAGATTTACTAACCAAGTGGACCAATGCAAGCTAACACTTGCAATTTAGCAAGCTTATACTGATATTGTGCAAGCCTAATACTACTAGTTGAATGTGCAAGCTAACACTTGCAAGATATTCTACTGATGCAAACAAACCACTACTTGTTACTATGCGCACTATATGCCTTAAGCATATGTGTTATAACCACTTGATAAATCAATCCTAGTTTTATTTGCAAGTTTATTACTTTATTTCTTTATCAAAGCTCTTCCTTAGAGAGTACTCAAGTGACTTATAGATTCTAGAAAGATATAGTTGAAGGTTGCATAAAGAGCATAAAATTTGGCCTAAGCTAGATAATCTTGATGTTATCCTAAGGCATGAGATTGAACTTAGTTGAAACCCCACTAGTTTACCACCCCTCATTAGTACTCACCCCCACTTGTAGATGCTAGTGCTAATCATAAAACTTGATCAACTTTAGATGGGAATACTTGGTGAAAATGGTTATGAAAACTTTAGAATGATGGATCATTCTACTGAGAAGTTTTGACATATGTTTCTGAACACCAGATGATTATGGTGATGAAAATGTTGAGGCATGAGCCTTAGCCCTTTATAAAACTGATGGTTGTCTGGATGCGATACCATTCCAATTTTATCGTACAACCATAATACCCGAATATTGGGTAGGGCTTGACTGGAAACTTATATACCTTAGTATTAGTTCCCTCACGGCCAAGGTCTGAGCTGAGGCTACCTTGTGAAGATTGTCCACCTGTGCAGTACCCAAGATGACAGTTGGTCATGGTTGGGAGGCCAAACTCACAGGAGAGGTGCTTATACTAGGGTGTGTAATTGAAAGGTTAGGATTGATTATCCGCATACTGAGTATGGTGAATTCAGGATTTGTTCCCGACGGATGTATTGAATGTTGTGGTGAAAGTGTATAATCTCTGTAGAGTGTCAAACTATTTGAATAGCCGCGTCCGCGGTTATGGACAGTTGGAGTGGCCATACTGTTCCCCCGTCAGATGTTTTCAAAAAGACTTGTGAAATGAATTGAGACTTTGACTTGACCACAACAGAGTTGTGATATGAAATACAAGTTCCCACTTAGGTGTTATAAACTTCAATTATCTCTCTTGCTTCTGAACTTAGTAGAGATAAATCTGGCTTTTGCAAAACAACCATAGAGCCTAGTGTCCTATTGTCAAAAACCCCTTTCACTTGTTAGTATTAGTTTGCGAGTACTTAAAGAGTACTCATGGCTTTGTCCCTGGATATTCCCGTGGCCAGACTATGAAGAGGAGTACCTGGAAGATGGACCTTAGGAAGGTTACGACAACTAGGATCATCTCCCATCGTCAGCATTGCCTGTGACCCCGAAGATGGAGTTTCGCCTACGCTACCGTTATTATTACGTATTCCGCTGCTTGAAGTTGTATTAAGAACTGGATCATGAGATACCTATTTATGTAAGAACTTATGTACGGTTTGTAATGGATGATGTATTATGGTGTCCAATTCTATTAAGTCTCGCAAAAATGGTAATCCTGGGATTGCGATTTATGGCATAACAGGCATCTGGGATTAAAAATCTGGGTGTTGACAAGTTGGTATCAGAGCCATCCTGACCATAGGAGACCCTAGTTAGACTGGACGTTGAATCAAAAACTTAGTTTCAAAACCAAAGAAAACAAATATTTACAAAAACTTATTCTTATTCTTATCCCTTTGATTCTTTCATGAAAATTCATGTTCCTCAAAAACTCTTGCAATATACAAAAAAAATTCTCACACTTGATCACTCTACTAACTTACTCATCCTATATTCTTTTAGATGGACGTGAAGTACAGCAAGTTTTATCAGTTGGGGAATGGAGGAGACCTTATCTTTGAGAGGGATTTGGACCAACTCTCGGAACTTCTGGAGCGTCCGCACCCCGAGTTCTTCGGAGCTCAGCTCAATGATCAAGGAGGAGAAGATCTGCAGTGGCTAATTGTTGCAAGTCTCCGAGGAAAGATTGAACCTCCCACTGCTGAGGGAATTCAGTTTACCTTGAGAGGGAACAACTGGCTCGATGGACTTGCCAGGGCCATGCAGGAAAGTCTTGCTTGTCTGTGTGTGCAGAGCATCAACCAGATCAAGGGTACTCGCTTTGAGTTTTGCCCGAGGCGTGATGCAAATGGACAACCACTGGAAGCACCATACCACCCGGAGCTGAAGACTCAATTGGACCACCTTAGCTTCATGATGTACGATCGACAGCAGGAGTTGGATAACTGTCGTGACTACTCCAACCACAAGTCTGCCATCATCAAGACGAAGGATCAAACCATCGCCATGCTAGCGAAGGATCGCAAGTCTCGCCGCTGTCAGCTCGACAAGAAGGAGCGCATCATTGCCCGTCTTCGCCACCGCATCTCATCTTTGGAGGAGACCATCCACGAGAGAGGCATGCAGTTGGAGGAAAGGGAGAATGCCGGAGAGGATCTTCGTGGAGACCCCTACTCCTATCTCAGCGATGATGATGATTTTCTGGAGGATCAGGCTATGGATTTCTTCACCGATGAGGATGATTTCGCCTTCATCGATGATGATGAGGATGATGAAGCCACCGACTCCGAGGAGTAGTACCACTTGAGCACTAGCGTAGTGAGTAGTATTCGGTCCCACTGTATCGTAGTTTTCAGAATGGTTCTTAAAACCATCTGTTTTTCTTTGTTGTGGTGTGTGTTGTATCGTGTGCTATGAGTGAATGAATGAAAAGCAAGTTGCTAGAAAAATCTGAGTCAAACTTTAAAAAACTTTTCAAAGTCCCCGAAACCTTAGAAATTTCCCTCTTTTCTCATGATCTATCTCAATCTTCAGATGCCACTCCCTGTCCAATGCTCGAACCTTGCCAACCCCTGGACCACACGCACGGACCGCACCTAGCTCGCCAGCAACCGTGTCGAGCATGAGCCAGAGCGCCACCCTCGACCAAAGCCCACAGACCATGTGTCTCCCTCGCCGCGTGCATACATGATCGCCACCGACACAGGAGACCGCCAAACATCCCCATTCGTCGCCCCGTGCTGCACAGCCACCGCTCGCCGTCGAAGACACCGCCTCTGCCGCGTAGAGCATCGCGTGTTCCAGACCAAACCGCACCGCCCCTATACGCGCATTAAAGCCGTAGAGCATCGCCAGGAGACCACCAAGTGATCGCCACCGCCGGCCAGGCCTCTACCAGCCCGTAGCCATGTCACCACCATCGCCTGCCCATGTCGTTCGGTCTCGTCGTCGCGACTATAAATAGAGGCCACCCCCAGCCGAATTGAGCACACCATCTCACTCCCCTCTTCTCACTGATCATTCCACCCCGTTCCCGGATCAAGGCGAGCAGCACTTCGCCAGAATTTCACCGGAGCCCGCCGCCTCTGGAGAAGAAGCAAGCCAGCGATTGGGGCCACCCCAGGAGAAGCTGCCGGTACCAGGAGAACCGCCATCGTCGACTTCGTCGTTCGCCCGCCTCGCCGACCCTCGCCTGAACCCCGGTGAGCCCCCAGCAACCCCCACTAGCCGCGCTAGGTTTCTGTCTCGCCGGCGTTGCCCAACTTCGACGATGACTCTCAGTCGTTGGATTAGAACCAGATCGAACGCACCACATCGCCCCATACCGCTTCGCACCCCCTTGTCTCGCTGACGCGTGGGGATAGCCACTTAAACAGCCCGCGGAAGCACTGCGCTTAGCAGGCCGGCCCGTTAACCTTTCCCGCGCAGCCCAGTTATTTGAATTAAACCTTTTACATTTTATTTCAAACACACTTCTGTACCCAGTTTCAAAAATCCAACCAGGTCGATTCAGTCAACCGAATTGAATGAAACTAATTTTGTTAGAAAGGTCTGGGAATGCTGAATCCAAGCCCGTTGGATTCAAGTCATTTGGATCTGTAGATCAACCTTGGTAAAAATAACAAGGCAGAAGCTTTTCTGCATTCAAACATTTTTCAAATTAAAACCATAATAGTTTTTGAGTTGATTCCAACTCTCAAAAATCACATTTAACCATACCTTTCAGAATATATAAAAATATATAGGTTTACTTACAGAAATAATGTTCAAGTAATAAAAGAATGCTACATAGGAATTTCTAGCCACTTTAATTAATTAAAATAAAAGGGTAAAACCTTATTAAATTGTGACACCACTTTAAATCACATTCCCATGGACTAAAATATGTGGTGATGTCATGTGTCAACATGATCCCATATTTGGTTTGGAGAATATTAAATCTTAAGTAGTTTTTCAATGAGTAGAAATTACTTCTCTAAAAATAAAAGGAATTAAACCAAGCTTTAATCTTGTAATGTTAGTGATGATGCTAGATCATCTATAGGACCCTTTTGTGTGATGATTGCAAGTAGTTAAGTATTGTTTGGTGATTGTGTACATCGTATTTATTCATAGACGCTAGTACCGACCAAGGATACGAGGAAGAAGGAGGATACTACGAAGAAGAAGCCGAGGAGAACATCAACCACTACTCTACACAAGGCAAGCTTTACTAACCAACTGGACCAATGCAAGCTAACACTTCCAATTTAGCAATCTTATACTGATATTGTGCAAGCCTAATACTACTAGTTGAATGTGCAATCTAACACTTGCAAGATACTCTACTGATGCAAACAAACCACTACTTGTTACTATGCCCACTATATGCCTTAAGCATATGTGTTATAACCACTTGATAAATAAATCCTAGTTTTATTTGCAAGTTTATTACTTTATTTCTTTATCAAAGCTCTTCCTTAGAGAGTACTCAACTGACTTATAGATTCTAGAAAGATATAGTTGAAGGTTGCATAAAGAGCATAAAATTGGGCCTAAGCTAGATAATCTTGATGTTATCCTAAGGCATGAGATTGAACTTAGTTGAAACCCCACTAGTTTACCACCCCTCATTAGTACTCACCCCCACTTGTAGATGCTAGTGCTAAGCATAAAACTTGATCAACTTTAGATGGGAATACTTGGTGAAAATGGTTATGAAAACTTTAGAATGATGGAGCATTCTACTGAGAAGTTTTGACATATGTTTCAGAGCACCAGATGATTATGGTGATGAAAATGTTGAGGCATGAGCCTTAACCCTTTATAAAACTGATGGTTGTATATATGCGATATTTTATCATACAACCACAATACCCGAAGATTGGGTAGGGCTTGACTGGAAACTTATATACCTTAGTATTAGTTCCCTCATGGCCAAGGTCTGAGCTGAGGCTACCTTGTGAAGATTGTCCACCTGTGTAGTACCCAAGATGACAGTTGGTCATGGTTGGGAGGCCAAACTCACAGGAGAGGTGCTTATACTAGGGCGTGTAATTGAAAGGTTTGAATTGATTATCAGCATACTGAGTATGGTGAATTCAGGATTTGTTCCTAACGGATGTATCGAATGTTATGGTGAAAGTGTGCAATCTCTACAGAGTGTCAAACTATTCTAATAGCCGCGTCCGCGGTTATGGACAGTTGGAGTGGCCATACTGTTCCCCCGTCAGATGTTTTCAAAAAGACTTGTGAAATGAATTGAGACTTTGACTTGACCACAACAGAGTTGTGATATGAAATACAAGTTCCCACTTAGGTGTTATAAACTTCAATTAGCTCTCTTGCTTCTGAACTTAGTAGAGATAAATCTGGGTTTTGCAAAACAACCCTAGAGCCTAGTGTCCTATTATCAAAAACCCCTTTCACTTGTTAGTATTAGTTTGCGAGTACTTAAAGAGTACTCATGGCTTTTTCCCTGGCTATTCCCGTGGCCAGACTATGAAGAGGAGTACCTGGAAGATGGACCTCAGGAAGGTTACGACAACTAGGATCATCTCCCATCGTCAGCATTGCCTGTGACCCCGAAGATGGAGTTTCGCCTACGCTACCGTTATTATTACGTATTCCGCTGCTTGAAGTTGTATTAAGAACTGGATCATGAGATCCCTATTTGTGTAAGAACTTATGTACGGTTTGTAATGGATGATGTACTATGGTATCCAATTCTGTTATGTCTCGCAAAAATGGTAATCCTGGGATTGCGATGTATGGCATAACAGGCATCTGGGATTAAAAATCCGGGTGTTGACAGAACACCACGAAACTTCAGCTCTGCCTCCGACATGATACTAATTAAGTAGTTAAATAGCAACATTTCATAAAAATGTTAGTCAACATATAAGAAATGAATATATATGTACATTTGATACATCTATCCCTAAAATTATCTAGATTTTCTACCCCTAAAATTATGTACATTTGCCACTACATACTAAATCTACACTATATACTAAATCTAACATTCCTATATCTATTGAGCCCAAATTTAATATCTCTAAAGCATTATATACTAAATCTACACCAAATCATCTAAAATCATCTACACTAAACCATCTAAATCATCTACTCTAAAACAAATAAAAAAGGGGGAGAGATGGGGCTCACTGGCGGTGGCGAGGGGCAGTGGACGCGGGAGGTCGCGGGTATGGGGACGAGGCGGCGAAGGGAGACAAGGACAATGCAGCGATAGGGATGAGGAGGCGATAGGGGGCAGGGACGAGGTGGTGACGTGCACAAGGCGGCGGATGGAGGATCGAATGTGTCGATATGGGGACGAAGCGGCAACGAGGAGACGGGGACGAGGTGAAGGGAATATGCCCGAGAGGCAATAATAAAATGGTTATTATCGTATTCCTTATTTATGATAAATGTGTATTTTGCATGCTATAATTGTATTAATATGGAAACGTTAATACATGTGTGTTTAATAAACAAAAAGGAAGTTCCTAGTTATGCCTCTCTTATAAACTAGCTGGTTGAATAACAAGATGATCAAAGTTTCTTGATCATGGACATTGGATGTTGTTAATGACGAGGTCACAACATTAGTGTAATGATGTTATGAACATTCATCCAAAGTATAGCATTACGATCAAAGTCATTGAGTTTATATTGCTATAACAACTTACGGAGTGATCCTAATCCTTAGACCATGAGATCATTTCAATCACTAACATCGGAAGAGTTTCTCGATGACATCAAACGTCACACCGTAACTGGGTGATTATATAGATGGCTTCAGAACTACTAAAATGTTATGTTGGGGTTCATGGATCGAGAGTGGAATTTGTTCATCCCGATGATGGATAGATATGCTCCGGGCCCTCTCGGTGATATCACATTGAATAGCTTGCAAGCAAGTGATTTGATCACTAGAATGTTATGTCACGGGAACGAGAAAAAGAGTGCATGTCGGTAACGAGATCAATCTAGTTATGGATATACCGATGATCGAATCTCATACATGTAATATATCGTGAAACAAAGGGATTAAGATACTAGCGTAAAAGGTTCACACGATCATAGAAGTCATCGTTGAATGTGTGGGAGTCAGTACGGATCTCCAGGTCCCGCTGCTGATTATTGATCGGAGAGGGGTCTCGATCATATCTGCATTATTCACTAACCATAGGGTGACACACTTAAGGGATACCGACATCATTCGGAGCAAATGATATGTCAGAAAAAGAAAAGGAAAGCGCTGGAATTTATTTCACTAGACACCAGAACTGTTTCGGTTGAAATTGCTGAAACTGGTTCTTCATGTGAAATTGAATACTAGCAGGGGATTTATGTGAATGTTTGTTAATTAAAGTAATTATCAAAATTCTGAATAAATAAATAAAAGAGTTTTATTTAAAGGAGAGCTTGCATTAAATTTGGTGGAAATTTAATGCATGTGAGTGGATTTTTGAGTGGAGGCTCTTTTATGGGAGTGGCGGCTTTTCATTTTGAGTGGGAGCTCCACCCACATGAATGTGGGAGAGGTGGGGGCAGCCCCCATGGCTGGGCTCCATGCCCCTTGGGTTCCCCCCTCTCCTCCTCTCAAAGCACACCTCCTCGCGAAGGATCTCTCTCCCCCCCTTTAGAATTTCCCCATGGTCTCGGATCAACGAGATACATGTTCCCGGTGGCTTTTTCTGGAAGGATTTGTTGCTTCCGCTGCTTCGCTGGAGCCAGGGCGCGGAGGTTGTCGGGGTACCCGTACGTGTGTGCGATCATGGATGCACCACTGCTTTGCGGTGCTGGACTAGATGGTGCTGGATAGGCTGGACCAGATGGACTTCATCACGATCTTGAGATCGGCAAGCGTTCGTCTACATCATCCATGAGTACAACCTCGTTAACGCTATTCGGTCTTCGAGGGTATGTATTCTATGGATGTATATCCACCCATTGCTTGTATCTAGTAGATAGATCTTGGTACTTAGATGTTCCCATCGTATGAATTTTTTTGTTTTCTATGCTACGAACCCTACATTGGTATCAGAGCCGGATCTATGCGTAGATGCTTTGCACGGGTAGTACACATATGAGTATGTGGGCGATGATGATCATTTTATTTCTTCTTAGTTGTACTTTGGATATTGGTGGCATAGTGGGATGAAGCGGCCCGGACAAACTTTACATGTCCTCGCACATGAGACATGTTCCACACATGACATGCAACTAGTTTTGCATAAGTGGCTAGCGGGTGTTTGTCTCTCCTACTATATTCAATATCTAATTTGCAACGAGTTGTCAACAATTTGATTATCCTCGTTGTGGTTCATGTTTGTAGGTAAGAATGGTTCTATCTTCGAAAGCCCTAAGCCATGTAAAACTTACAATGGATAAATTAGAGGCGTCTAGTTTAGATTGTTGCTAGGCTAGTGTTATGATATGGTGACGTTGTAAGTAGAAGTTTGAGATGATACTCTTACAACACACATAACGTGTAGGTTCCATAGACCTTGTCCTTACACATAGAGGTATGATAGAGATCATACCACGGTGCACATGATGGAGATCATATGCGGGAACCATATCATTTCACTTACAAACATGTGATGTTTGATTGCATCTTATATTGCTTGTTTGGCATTTTATTAGCATAATAAGATGATCCCTCATTTAGATATCAAGATAAAAATGTGTTCTTCCTTAAGTATGCACCGACAATGTTTTGTCGCTTCAAGACATCACGTGATGATCGGGTGTACTTGAATCCATGAGCATATCTCGGGTGTAAGACAGTTACACACGCGAATACTAAGGTTCTTACTTGGCGAGCCTAGAATGTATAGACATGGCCTCGGAACATGGACCAAAAGGTTAAGCATGAGTCATATGTTTTGATATGATGACCATATGGATGCTCGCCTTTGAAGCTACACTGACTCACGTGATGATCGGACTTGGTGTAGTGGATTTGGTTCATGTAATCACCAAAAAGGCATGAGGGATGTCGTTTTTGAGTGGGAGTTCATTTCTAATTTGGATTAGTAGAACTAAATTTATCATAAAATAAATCAAAGTGAATTTTCATAATTTGTTGTAGTCATTGGCATTCGTTCACCACCTTATGCATAGTTGTAATTGAGATAATAGAAATATAGAATTCCGGATATTTACTTTACGAACTGGTATCGTATTGTGTTGAGTGTCAATCTAAAGTTTAAAGTCCTATTTCAAACTTTCAACAAACTTTGTTTACTCCGTGAGATTTAATAATTGGTATTAAATCAAGAGTAACAATTGCAGTGTTAGTATCTTAAGTATCATGTTTGCCTCCATGATTCTTGATTGTTTTAATATCAAGTTTATCTAGGATCTAAAAGAATTGTTTCAGAAACCATCATGTGTAGCAGATATAACGATATCTGAAACAATGTTTTGGTTGCAATATGATAGAGTATAATGTATATTATCATATTGGATGAGAATTTAGAAAGGTTGGAGATGCTAGACATCCTAATCATCCAAAAGGGTTTTGGAAAGTAATGTTATATTCATGATTCGTCTTTAAAAGCTATAGTAGCTTGATCATGAATGTCGTCATGATAAGGATGAATAGAAGATGTATGTAAAGTGTTTACTACACTAAAAGATTACTAAAGAATGGATTTTGAAAGAATGCCGATCATTTGATGATGGTGATCTACTTCAAAGTGCAAGTCCAAAGGTATTATTATTTGAATGTACACGTTTTGGACTATGTGGTATGTATATGGCGCCACTGTTGATGTTGATAGATTCTTTTAAGGAAAAGGAAATGCTGAAAGAGAATCTATAAAATATATTTGGCAGAAAAGAAAAGATTGGAAATATCCAATTTAGGTATATGGATGATATACATGTTATGGTTGTATTCTTTGCTTGTTAAACAATGTGGTTCTTGGGTATTGGATACCGAATTGGTTGGTATGAAATTTCATATAGAACGACGCAATTCATGAACCACAATGGCCTAAGTAACTAGCAAGAGAATATGTGATGATGTTCATCGAAAACAAACAAACCGTTGTTTGTATTTCCCGTTGACATCAAAGCTTGACTTCAAGATTTGTTTTAATAATAGTTATTCAAATCAGGTATTATGAGAAAAAAGGTTGTTCAAATAATTACCGTATTCCATATAAGATGGATGATACAAATCTAGTTGGAGAAATCACATCCATAAAACCTAATGCTAAAATGTCGCAAGACAAATGATTGAAAGATCACTTACGAAGTGACATCGCCGTTTAAATTATATTGGAAATAAAACATGAAGAAACTCCATTTTCATGGATTTTTGGAGTCTTTGATTTGATCAAGTGACGCTTGTGAGACTTTCCTAGGGATAATTAAAACTTCGTTTAAAGGCCAAAGAAGAACGAACGACTAAAATATTAGAATTTATACATATCGATGTATGTAGTCCATTATGCGTAGTCATAAGCGTTGGGTTTCAATTTCATATACTTTCTCTGGAAATTTGAGTGAATATTCACTTAATGAGAAAGAAGTATGAAATATTTGAAAATGTTCAAAGACTTTCAAGATGAAGTGAAAATCATTGTGACAAGAAAATAAATGGTTTATGATTTTATCATAAGGGATTTATTTGAGTTACAAGTGTAACAAGAAAATAAATGAATTATGATTTTATCACAAAGGGATTCATTTGAGTTGCGAGTTTAGCAAAACACCTAGATTTACATCTCCCGAAACACCATAGGAGTATGGAGTGTTTGAGATTTGTAATGAAACCTTGTTTGACATGGTTGGATCAAAGGTGTTATTTATAAAACTACCATTATGTTTTAAAAATATTAAAAGCTTTAGAGACTACCGCTTTTACACTGAAGAGGGCTCCTTCTTGATCCGTTGAAATGACACCATGGAAGTTATGGTTTTGGGTAAAACCCAAGTTGTCATTTCTTAAATTTTGGTATGCTAAACATAAGTAAGATGTTTACAACCGAAGTCGGATGAGCATGTCTTTATAGGTTATTTCGAATAACAATTGGTTATTCCTCCATAACACCAAGGGCAAAAGGGTTTGTCGCTTGAAACGAGAAGTTTCTTGAAGAAGGAATTTTTCATAAATGTTAAGTGGGAGGACAATAGAACTTTTATAAGGTTAACAAACCTTAGCTATATGTGCTGAGTTGCGCAGCGCCGGAAAATGTTCCGGAGGCAGCCAGCATGCTCATGGCTCACGTGCCTCAAAGGTTGCGGTCACGGAGGTCTAAGTTCCTATTGAACCAAGTCGGTCCGATAAACAATCAAATGTTGGAACTTGAGAGTAAATCATTATTGTTTGACAATGATGAACCGACTACATGCAAAGAAGATATGATGGTCCCTGACTCTGTCAAATGGCTTGAAGCCATAAAATCCATGATAGTTCCATACACGAGAAATCAAGTTTTGAACTTGGAAGACCCTCCGGAAAGGTGTAAAAACCTATCGGTCGTATTTGGATCTATAAATAAACAGACATGGATGTTTCACATCTATGAAATAGTTGACATGTCGTAAAGTATTTTACGACAATGTTCAAGGAGTTGACTATGACAAGATTTGATCTTTCATGGCAATATTTAGTCTGGACGGATTAAAGTAGCAACCACTACATATAATTTGGTATATGGTAGATGAATAAACAAAAAAAAGTTCTTCTAATAGAATGGTTACCTAGGACGTGTACATGACACGATCCAAAGGGTTTTGTTAATTCAAAGGATGCTAAAAAGGGCATGCAAACTTCAATGGTTGAAGTAAGCATCACGGAGTTGGAATCTTCACCGTCATGAAAAGGAGTTTTCATCAGGAGACGATGAAGATGGTTGCATTTGCAAGAAATTAAGTGGGAGCGCTGAGACATATTTCTAATACATTATGTGGAGGAAATCTTGTTGATTAGAAATGATGTAATTTTTATTGACAAAGGTTAAGAATTTCATTTCGATGAAAGACTTAGGCAAAACCCAAATATTTAGCATGAATGTCTATAGTGGATAGACTGTGACGCTAATATGGTTATGCCAAACGTACATATATGAGATATTGAAGGAGTTCAACATAGAAACGACAAGAAAAGGTTCTTGTCGCATGGAAAGGAATTGAATCAAGATTCAAGTGTATCGACACTTGATAAATGAAACAAGATTCGAGTGCTTTGACACTTGATGAGTGAAATCACGAGAATGTTTTGATCAATCATACCATGATATGTACACATCCAGATGTGTCCTATGCTCTAAGTGTTATGAGCATATACCAGAATGAATCATAAAATGATCATTGGACGATAGTAAGGATATTCTTATGATCTTTTGGAAGAACTAAGAATATATTTGTGTACAGATGACAAACAATTACAAATAGTTCATTGTAAAGCGTTACATTGATACTAGTTTTGTCACAAGATACAAATTAAGTTTATCTCAATTTAAACTATGGGTGGCACAATGAAATGGAAAGAAAGTTTCCATGATGGATTTGGATGAATTCTAAAGTTAAGACATTGTGACAGATACTACAACAAAAGGCTAAGTATATGACTGCTATAGTAGCAGCAAAGGAGGGAATTTGTGTCAAGTAGTTTGTTATAAAACTAAGGTGTGGTTCGCAATGGGCTAACACTAAAGATATATTGTACCACAATAGTATCAACATGGTTTAACCCCAAGGAACTAAAGGTCTCACCAAAAGACCAAATTTATACAATGTCATCTCATTAGAGAATGAGTGATGCGTGAAGACGCAAACACATGCAAATACACACGGACCTGAAAGTGTCAGATCCGTATATTATGTTAACCACTTGCAGTTGCGTATATGGAACACACCAGAAAGCCATAGGTGTTCAAATACGCAAAGTTTTCAAACTAGATTATTGTCTCTAGTGCAAGTGGGAGATTGAAGGGAATACGCCCGAGAGGCAATAATAAAATGGTTATTATCGTATTCCTTATTTATGATAAATGTTTATTTTGCATGCTATAATTGTATTAATATGCAAACGTTAATACATGTGTGTTTAATAAACAAAAAGGAAGTTCCTAGTTATGCCTCTCTTATAAACTAGCTCGTTGATTAACAAGATGATCAAAGTTTCCTAATCATGGACATTGGATGTTGTTAATAACGAGGTCACAACATTAGTGTAATGATGTGATGAACATTCATACAAAGTATTGCATTACGATCAAATTCATTGAGTTTATATTGCTATAACAACTTACGGAGTGATCCTAATCCTTAGACCGTGAGATCAAGTCAATCACTAACACCGAAAGAGTTTCTCGATGACATCAAATGTCACACCATAACTGGGTGATTATAAAGATGGCTTCAGAACTAATAAAGTGTTATGTTGAGGTTCATGGATCGAGAGTGGAATTTGTTTATCCCGATGACAGATAGATATTCTCTGGGCCCTCTCGGTGATATCACATTGATTAGCTTGCAAGCAAGTGATTTGATCACTAGAATGTTATATCATGGGAACGAGAAAAGAGTGCATGTCGGTAACGAGGTCAAACTAGGTATGGAGATACCGGTTATCGAATCTCGTAAATGTAATGTATCGTGAAACAAAGGGATTAAGATACTAGCATAAAAGGTTCAAACGATCACAGAAGTCATTGTTGAATGTGTGGGAGTCAGTACGAATCTCCAGGTCCCGCTGCTGATTATTGATCGGAGAGGGGTCTCGATCATGTCTGCATTATTCACGAACCGTAGGGTGACACACTTAAGGGATACCGACACCATTCAGAGCAAATGATATGTCAGAAAAAGAAAAGGAAAGCGCGGGAATTTATTTCACTAGACACTGGAACTATTTCGGTTGAAATTGCTGAAACTGGTTCTGCATGTGAAATTGAAAACTAGCAAGGGGTTTTATGTGAATGTTTGTTAATTAAAGTAATTAACAAAATTCTGAATAAATAAATAAAAGAGTTTTATTTAAAGGAGAGCTTGCATTAAATTTGGTGGAAATTTAATGCATGTCAGTGGATTTTTGAGTGGAGGCTCTTTTATGGGAGTGGCGGCTTTTCATTTTGAGTATGAGCTCCACCCACATGAATGTGGGAGAGGTGGGGGAAGCCCCCATGGATGGGCGCCATGCCCCTTGGGTGCCCCCCTCTCCCCTATAAAAGGCCCCCCTCTCCTCCTCTCAAAGCACACCTCCTCGCGAAGGATCTCTCTCCCCCCTTTAGAATTTCCCCATGGTCTCGGATCAACGAGATACATGTTCCCGGTGGCTTTTTCTGGAAGGATTTGTTGCTTCCGCTGCTTCGCTGGAGCCAGGGCGCGGAGGTTGTCGGGGTACCCGTACGTGTGTGCGATCATGGATGCACCACTGCTTTGCGGTGCTGGACTAGATGGTGCTGGATAGGCTGGACCAGATGGACTTCATCACGATCTTGAGATCGGCAAGCGTTCGTCTACATCATCCATGAGTACAACCTCGTTAACGCTATTCGGTCTTCGAGGGTATGTATTCTATGGATGTATATCCACCCATTGCTTGTATCTAGTAGATAGATCTTGGTACTTAGATGTTCCCATCGTAGTAAAAACAATTTCTATGATGCAAACCCTACACGAGGCGCTGACGGGGAGACGGGGACAAGGCGGCGATAGGGAAGAGGCAGCGGGTAAAGGAGCGGATGCAATGGAGGTGACGGCGGCGGCGGTCGATGCGGTGGCCGATGCGGTACACGCGAGGTGTGGCGGCTGTCGAGGCTGTTGGGAAGATTGAGGGGGAGGTTGGGGAAGAGGGAGAGGGTGTGATGGGGAGATGTGGGTCAGGACGGCGCGGGGAAAGTTTGAATCTAGGATAGCATCATTGTTTCTTTCCTACGAACAATACTAGAACTATAGGCATTGATGACATTTCCAACTTTCGAACATCGCGCCTAAATTTGGCCCGGTTCCACCTAACGATCCGATTTAGTAGTGGCATCCGGAGTACACTGAATGCCACAGTTAAGCTCTAGTAGTGGCATTCCGTATATTCGAGACGACACTAATATGTTGGCTCTTAGCAACGACATGTTCTTTCTAGGGCACGCCACTGGCAAAATGACTGTTATAAGCATTTTCCTACTTATGTTAGGATTAGGGTTCTTTGATTCGACAAACTGGGGTTAGGGTTCATCAGGGAATTGGGGATTTAGGTTTAGGGTTTGCACGAGAAACTTAAATCATGGCATAAAAATTGCATAATGGAAACTCTAGCTCCTGTTCTTAATCAGTTAGGGCTTAAACTTAGTGAATTTAGGGCTAAAACAACAACTTTGAGCAGTTCTGAAGCAAGAACTTGAACAAAAACAAAGCTCCAGCAACAAAAAAAACTTGATCAATTCAGGAAGAACAAGCTTGTAGAAACACAATTCAATGCATAAGAGGGCTCAAACTTAGAGTTAGATGCTCTGATACCACTGTTAGAATCCCTTAGGACCAACTAGCTCAAGGTTAAGCCACGCAAGAAGGATCATATGATGTGTACCTTGATTTGGAGGTCCTGTCATGGCCTCCTCTTGGTACCCCTTAGTCTGAAACTATTAGGTATGAACTGTGAGTGGCTCTTCCTAGTGTTGTGAGTGCTTGCTTGATCAGAGAGAGAGAGAGCGGTCGTATGTGTCTGAGAGTGTCTCATCTCAAACCCTAGGGTACCTATTTATAGCCCCTGCACTAGGGGAACCAACGCCTATAAAAGGATGGTCAGGATGCCCTTGATCATAGCATCCAATGGCTGTAATTAACAGCTCATTAATTGACCCTTATTTGACTTAGATTGATCACCAAAACATGTAGATTACTACAGATCACTTATATCCAACAATTTATATTAATATTAGAGACTGGAAATTTAGTAATGTAGTGGACGAGTTTCAGGACTACAGTTTTGCAAGGGTGACATTTTTTAGTGTATAGGGACAATTGTCGTGTCATTTGATAACATTTTTGTTTTCAGGAAAACTTTTATTTTATTATATTAAAACCTTCGGTGAAGGCCTAGGAATAAGGTCAATATGAGTCCTCGGAATTTTACAACTCTTTCCATGGTAGTCTTGATAGGCTAGCTGGGCGTAAGTGGATTGGTTTGCCTTTTGATTAGTATAGTTAATTACTAGATGGTAGCAGAAGCGGACAAATAATATGGAGAAGAGGACAAGAGATTAGATGAGTCATCTGTCATTTGGTTAACTTGGCAAAAAACAACCCATATCTTATTATAATAGTTATAATAGGGGGTGAAGAGTTGAGGTTGGCTTGACAATCATTGGCCTTTCTTATTTAGTGTTGTTATTGATAGCTTGGATTTAAGAGAGAGTAAATCGTATGAGCGGTCCTAATTCTTTCCCCGCACCTTCACTTTGGTCCCTATTCTTTAAAATTGCACATATAGGTCCTAAATCTTTCATAAGTGATTCATGTGAGGTCCTAAATCGGTTTGATTGGAGCTGACTGGTGCCACGTTGGCAGTGAGGCCCACGAGGCTTACCAGGTCGCCACGCATATTTGTGAATAAGCCCCCGAGGTTCTATTTCTTCTAAAACACGACCCCTAAGCGATATTTTGCAAATTTTAATTGAATTGGTGACAAGCTTGCCGATGCCCACCTTGTTCCCTCATCGTCGGCATGCACCGAGCCTCCATCGCGCAGGCGTGCACCAGCTTCACACGGTGTATCCCATGCCGCCTGGACAAGCTCTTTGCCTACACGTGTTATTCCCACAATTATTCCGTGCGCTGCCGCTATTTCCGATCTAGCCCAAAATTGGCATTTCCCCCAAACCAATCTCATCGATCAGCTGACCCATGCCTGCAAACCACCTGCTGCTACTTTGTATTGGTGGTCCTCGTGACAAAGATGCACAAGAAGGTATAGGCCCAGAAATTGCCATCCAGTCGTCCGTCGCTGCCATTCACCCTCCTGCCGCTGAGATTCACCATCCCGTCGTTGTTCAGGTCCTGCCCACGAACTAGGGTTCGGGCTAGGCGGGAAGGGAGGGAGGACAGGGCAAGAGGGACAGGGACGAGCAGGGAAGGGGCGGCCATGGAAGAGGGAGGTCATGGGAAGGTCACCAGGGAGGCGGGCGGGGGATTACCTCTCCTCCGTCGAGGTCCTAATCAAATGGAGGCTCATGGGATCCAAAGAGTAGACCACCTTTTAAAAGAAACAGAACCTCGGGGGCTTATTCACAAATATGCGCAGTGACCTGGTAAGCCTCGTTGGTCTCACTGCCAACGTGGTATCGGTCAACTCCGGTCAAACCGATTTAGGACCTCGGATGAATCATTTACGAAAGATTTAGGACCTAAATGTGCAATTTCAAAAAATAGGGACCAAAGTGAAGATACGGGGAAAGAATTAGGACCGCCCGTACAGTTTACTCTTTAAGAGAAGTAACAATGACTGGAAAACAGTTTATTGGGGCAAACAGTCTTCCAAAACCTACATACGAAAAAACTAGATCGTGTACTGATGGACTCTAATTGGGAGGATCATTTCCCACTAGTTTTAGTACGCTCTTTAGAATGTATCGAGGAAGATCATGCTCCCATTATGTTGACTACTAGTTTACCTAGTCCTCGTTGTGCCAAAAGCTTCAAGTTTGAACTTGGATTGTTTCACTAAGACTGTTTCCATGATATGGTCAGAACTGTTTGGGAAAGGCCTGTTATCGGTGTCACTCCAATAGAAAGGTGGAACAATAAAATGTGTGCAACACGCAAACACCTGGTCAGATGGGCATGACATACTACATGTATTGTTAAAAAGAGAAGATATGACTTTCAGCAGTAATTGACAAACTTGAGGCCTTAGCAGAGGTTCATCCGCTGTCTCAGGAGAAAACTGAGCTTAAGAGCCAAGCGAGTGCTAAGATAGCAAGACTTCTGCATGAGGAGGAACTTAAGTGGTATCAACGCTCCAAATCAAAATTTATTCTGGAAGGATATTCAAATATATACTAGATACTTTCATAGTATTGCTAATGGCAGATACATGAAGAAACTAATCTGGTCTTTAATCCAGGATGAAGGAACGATTGAGGGCCATGAATAACTTAAGTCATATATTACTAATTATTACAAATGCATGTTCGGGGCACTAGAGGAAGGGAACTTTGCTATGGATGAGTCCCGAACAGATGACATACCCCAGATTTCTGATGAGGAAAATAACCTATTAACTGCTCCGTATATAGAGGAGGAAGTTAAAAAAGGCGGTTCTTCAAATGGAACATAATAAAGCACCTAGGCCTAATGACTTCCCGACAGAGTTTTATCAAAAAATTTGGGAAGTAATCAAGTATGATCTCCTAGAATAGTTTAGTGTTTTACACTCTGGACAACTTCAATTGTTTCGTCCGAACTTTGAAGAAATTATTTTATTGGCTAAGATTAATGAGGCAGAAAGGATCCAAAAATATAGGGAAATTTGTCTCCTTAATGTTAGTTTTAAGATATTCACCAAGGTCACAACAATCAGACTAAACTCAGTGGCAGATCATGTAGTCTCTCCCTCTCAAACTGCCTTCATGCAAGGGCATAACATCCTCGATGGAGTGGTTGTCCTACATGAAACAGTCCATGAACTATATAGAAAAAAGCTTAATGGGGTAATTTTTAAGATTGATTTTGAGAAGGCATATGATAAGGTTCCTCTAACAAACTCTCAGAATGAAAAGTTTTTCTGAAGAACGACGTGCTCTTATTAATAGCTTTGTTTCTGGTGGGAGTGTTGCCATCAAAGTCAATGATGACGTTGGTAAATACTTCAACACTTAGAAAGGGCTAAGACGAGGCGATCCATTATCACCAATGCTTTTTAATATAGTGGCGGATATGTTAGTTGTCATTATTGAGCGTGCAAAGGTTGCTGGCCAAATTGAAGGTCTGGTTCCTCATCTTACAATATGCCGATGATACAATTATTTTTATGGAACATGATATTGAAAAAGCTCGAAATCTAAAACTTATTCTTTCAGCATTCGAGCAGCTTTCGGGGCTGAAATTAACTTCCATAAAAGTGAATTGTTATGTTTTAGCGAGGCTTAGGAACATGCCAACCAAAATGCTGAACTTTTCGGCTGTGGTCAAGGCCAGTTTTCTATTAGGTATTTGGGAATCCCGATACACTATCGGAGACTCACAAATGTTGAATGGAAGGTTGTTGAGGAAATGTTACAATTAAGGCTAAGTAGTTGGAAAGGAAAATTGCTGTCTCTAGGTGGAAGATTAGTTCTCATAAGCTTCATACTGAGTAATATGGTGCTTTACATGATTTATTTCTTCCAATTACCAAAAGGAGTCTTAAAAAGATTGGATTATTTATGATCAAGATTCTTTTGGCAAGGGGATAGTGACAAAAAGAAATATCGACTGGCTAAGTGAAGTATTGTATGCCAGCCCAAAGACCAGGGAGGGTTAAATATTCATGATCTTGAGATTAAGAATATAGCCCTTCTTGGAAAATGGATCTTCAAATTACTTTCTAAAGATGGGATGTGGCAAACTCTCCTTAAAAGGAAATACATTGGCTCGAAAGCTTTATCCTAGGTTATTCGGAAACCTGGGGATTCGCATTTCTGGGCCGGTCTAATGTCAACGAAGAAGCATTTTTTCCGCTTTGGATCGTTTTCCATTAAGGATGGATCAAAGATTCGGTTCTAGGAGGATAGGTGGTTGGGTACTATCTCTCTCTAAGAATAGTATCTAGCGTTGTATAACATTGTTCGTCATAAAGGTGATACACTTGCCATAGTGATGGAGTCTTCTCTTCCGAATATGATCTTCAGTAGGGATTTGATTGGACCTAGACTCTTGGAATACCTTGCTTCAACGCTTGACAGCAATCCAACTATTACCAGGGGTTGATGAGTTCCGTTGGAATTTTAGCAAGAATGGTGGATTCTCTGTTAGTTCCATGTATACCGCTCTAATTTTGTCTGACTTACTAGTTGAGCACAATATGAAAATTTGAAAGATGAGGACACCTTTAAAAATTAAAGTTTTTGTTTGGTACCTTCGTCGGGGAGTTATCCTTACTAAAGATAACCTTGCTTGGCGGAATTGGCATGGAAATACAAAGTATGTTTTCCATCACCATGAGGAGACAATAAAGTATTTATTTTTCCATTGTAATTTCGTCTGTTCTATATGGTTAGTCACCCAAGTAGCTTTAGGCTTGTATCCACCATGTAGAGTTGCTAATATATTTGGAAACTGGATACATGGTATAGATCACAAGTACCAGGTACTTCTTTGGGTGGGAGCGGTTATAATTGTTTTGTCGCTATGGCTATATAGAAAGGATAAAGTGTTTAACGATAAAAACTCTTCTTTCTTGTAGGTTATGTACCGGTGTATAGTACATGCGACTATGGTCGTCTCTACACTGTGCGGAGTTGAGGGACCTCTTTACGGAGATGTTTACACGTCTGAAGGATACGACGAGAGATCTATTTACCCATCATGGATGACACTATAATCTGCGGATTGGCCCTCCACCTTAGGCGATTCTACAATTTCTCACTACGGTATGTAATTTGCTTTTTTTATTTTGTTGTTCATATTTGGACTAGTGTCGGCTATGTACATCCTAGTTATACAAAGGCCGGGTGTAATAGTTAAAACTCTTTAAGTAATAAAAATGCCCTTTATCGAAAAAATGAGCATATCCGTTTTGGATAGTCAAAGTAGATAACAATATCGTTATGAACTCTTAGACAAGACAAATGACTTCATCATACATGCATGTGCAGAAGTACCTCTCTTACAAAATAATTTTTGAAAATTCAGTCCTAATTTTGTCAAACAAGGAGAATAGCATCTCACTGCAAATTGATTTCAGGTTCCGACCACGCGTGCTGATCGATGTGTCCAGTATCAACATGGCCACAAATATCCTGGGCTTCGACATCTCCATGCCGATCATGATCGCTCCGTCGGCCATGCAGAAAATGGCTCACCCTGAAGGTTTAACCAAACTTGCAATGAACACCCCCTGTTCACATTTTTCTACAGCAATGCTCTTATGGAGAAATTTATGTGTTACACAGGAGAGCTTGCTACTGCAAGAGCTGCAGCATCTGCAGGAACCATAATGGTTTGGAAGATCACCTGCAGTTTGTGGCATCTTTGCTATTTGTCGTGGTGGTGGTGGCACGGCATATGCCTGGGTAGGCTTAAGTTGGGGGCTGAATGGGTGCTTGTGGTCACCGGGGAGGGAGTGCACGGTCGAACCATTCACGTAGAACAAGAAGAACTCTCCACATTTGACAATGTGATTGATACCCCAAAGATTACAAGTACTCCTTGAGCTGTATTGGCTTTAGTACGCAGCACCTGTTCTCTACTTGGTCCAACCTCCTTCTACTACTGCTATGCCCTCCCTTATATAGGCAGTGCCAGCTAGCTAATACCCCTTTGGGTTCTAGGGTTTACTGTTTGGATCCTGGTCCCTACAATATGGGCCGGGTTATGGGCTTGCCTTAAGCCCATAGGCCCGGTCCATAAAGCTTGACAGCTAACGGTCTTCTGGTACGCTGCCTCTTGTTCTTTTTGACGTCACGTTGTGTCACATCCCAAGATTTTCCAAATCTTGTAATGCGAAAAATAAATAAACAAAATAAATTATTGTTGAAAATTAAGGTGAAAAGAAACTTTTGTTTTTAAATGGAAATTAAAATCCCATCTTGAACAAACTTGAATTAAAGTTTGAATTCAACAAAATCCAAATCAAGAGAAATGCATTCCTCATAAAATGCATCTGGAAATTTAAACACTTTGAAAATAAAACCAAACCCTAAACCCTAATGGAATAAAAATCATTTTCAAGTTATCTCCATGCCTATGGATTTGATCCATATAAAAATTTGTCAACAAACATTTACAAATAATCAAGAATAACAAATAGAAATATCATAAGACCATATAAATTGGGTTCACTTAAATTGGAACCATAAATAAAATCTTATGAATTTAAATAAGATAACGAAAAGTAATTTCCAAAGCTAATAAAGCACTTATCTAAAATCCATACAAAATGGTGAGCAAATAATACTAAAATATATTTAAAAGGATAAATAAATATCAAATAAAATTTTACAAATAGGAATCACCAAGTTTGGATCTCTAAATAAAAAGATATGGATTTTATAAGACAAAGATAGGAATATTAGATAAAGAATATTTGAAAAACCAAATAAATCTTGGCCTAATCCATAATAAAATGGAATGAATGGAGTCCAAATCCAAATAAAAATAAAAGGATAAAGAATTTTCCAAAATAAAGTAAAATGGCATAAAACAAATCCTATTAGAATAAAGACAAATCTCTAATAAGAATAATTATATAATTCATGTGAAAATAGTATTTTGGAATTTACCCAAGTGGAATAAAAGTTGTTTAATTCAACCTAAATAAAATAAAATAAATCTTCCAAATAAAATTTAGGGAATTAAAACTATATTTAAATTCCATTGGAATTAAAACAAATACCCAATTCAAATGATTTATGAATCATATTAAATACTTTCCAAATAATTCAAGATGAATTATTTGACACCCTATTAATCAAATAAAAACCTACTGAAAATATTTGGAAGGTTTTTAGAAATTTAAATGGTGTTTGAAATTATTATTAAATCTTATTTTATTTAAAACTAGAGCCTATTTTGAATAATTAAAAGACCTTAAAAAGTATAAATAAATTATTCTAAAATGATTTCAGAATGTTTTATTAATCAGTGTTTGAAGCTACACAAAATTTGACAAGGGTTTGAATTCAAATGGATGCTTGAAATGGTTAAATAAAACCAAAACAGAATAAAAGAATTGGAAAAAGAAAAGAAACAGGAACAAAAAAAATATAAACAGACTCGACCGAGCCCATCTAGCCGACTAAGGCCCAACAGCCCACCTCTCCTTCTCTCCCACAGAAAAACGTTTCACACCAAAGAAAGAACCCGCAGCGACACCGACAGATGGACCCCACCCCCACTCTCTTTCCGCTGACAACGGACCCCATCGCCACGTCGTCATCGTCTTCACCCGCCGCTGACCACGCCCTCCTCCCGGCCGTTTCCTGCCGTTAACATCTCAGAGTAAATACGCTGCAATGGCTCGAAAAATTAATCCCGTGATCACGCCTGATAAATCCCCTCCCTCTCCTCTTCATTTCCCCTCAAACCCCGCTGCCAGAGAGCCACCAGGCTGCCTCCATTTTGCTCTGCACTGCCGCTGTCTCCGGCGAGCTCCGCGAGCGATTCCGGCCAGTAGACGTCACCCCTCCTAGAGAACCTCTTAGTAGCATGAGCTCGTCCCCAGGCGCCCCAGAACCTCGGCAACGACGACGACCACCGCCACCACTGTCTGTTTCCTCTCCGGCGAAGCCTCGGGTAAGAACCAGACCGCCCCTCCCTTTCGCTTTCACGCACGCATCTTTGCCACATCTTTGCGCGTCTAATCACACTCTCCTCTCCCTCTGGCATGCACCGAAGCCCCCTCCCCGTCGACAAGCAGAAGCTCCTAGCACCACCCCTATCTCCGGCGAGGAATTCCGATCAACCTCGTGCGCCCCTTCGACCAACACGAGCAGGTTGAGCATCCCCGTGCCACGGCGATCACGGTGAGCCACCTTTCTACCTTCCATGCTTCCTATTTCTCCAGCTCCGCCGCTAGCCGAGCGTCGCCGCCGCGCGCTGCCGCTAAGCGCCGCCAGAGTATGGTTAGATCGTCTCCAGCCGTTAGATGCAGATCGTAGGGATACGATAGATGACTTAACTGAACCGTTACGGATAGATCTGTGCCGCTCGATCCAACTTAGATCTAACGCCTCACAGCGACCGATCCGCGCGAAACGGTACGCACCAATAAGAAAGCGACGCATGGCAAGTGTGTTAAATTAAAACAGAATTTGATCTATTGAATTAGTAAACTTGAAAAATTCATAACTTTCAAACCACACGTTCAAATTTTGCAAATTTTATATCAATGGATTCAGAAAGACAAGCCCTAGCCAACCATGCACTTTGTTTAGTAAAAAGCTTTTGTTAAATTGTTTGTTTTTGCAGAAACTTGTGTATGCATGTTTAGAATATAAAAATTGTTCTAAAATAATTTTGGGGATAAAATATTTGGCAAATGGTTTGTTTTGAACCTACTGACCATAGGAATCACTTTGTGGTTTCAAAAATGTATTTGGTGACGCAAAAGAATGAATCTTGGATTTAAACCATTTCTAGTCAAATAAAAATATAGTTTAATTATTAAAAATGGTTTTGGAAGAAAACCTTTGAGAAATGTTTTGGAAATAAACTATCTAACCCTAAACACAAGGTTTTATGGTTTGAAAGCATATTTTGTGAAACCTATAGAATGTTGCCTTATTAAAAGCATTTCTTCACCACATAAAATAATGATTTGGTTTAAAAATGGTTTAAGAAGTAAAACCTTTTACAAATGGTTTTGCAACTTTATAAAATTACCCTTAGGTGTTTTCAAATGTTTATGACCCATTAGAAACCACTTTTACAAATAAAACCTTGCATGCATTGTTTTGTTTCTATCATTTTATGTGATGAATTGCTTGAATGGTAGATTGAAATATTGTTTGTTTGCTTGAATTATAGTGATTTGAAGAGTGTGAATATTGCAAGAACAAGGAGTGAAATTATACTCTCTACCAACAAGGCAAGTGATGCTTCATACTTTTGTCCCATTATTTTCACTATGCATTAGTGATATTTCTAAGTAAGACTTGCATGGAATTTTTGCTAAGTATAAACCATGCTATGGGAAATCCTAGTAGATGAAACCTTAGTAGAAAATTCCTAAGTTAAGATTCCTACTACTATCATGCTTAACTTAGCTAATAGAAAACAAGGGTGGAATATATATTCATAACTATGGAATATTTCCAAGTCAAGGACTTGTGTTTTGCTTAATAAAACAACTAAGTGAATGAATCACCTGGGTGGACTGGAAGGAATGGTTTGTGTTGAGTGGTTCAAAAGGCCCATTTATATGGTTTACCTTGCGTATCTCACTTGTGGATGGCCACCCAGGAACAAAGAGATTTAAGATGTCAAATGTTGAGAAGCTTCAAGTGCAGCCACTTGGCATTATGGGCTCTGCCTGGATCATATAGGTTGCAATAACTTAGCCAAATGGACAGTTGGTGGTAGGGGTTTGATAGGTTGGAGCGCGTCCATTTTGGTCTAAGGGAAGGCTTCTGAAAGATCTTGTCTTGGTGAAACCAAGTCTTGTGGGGAAAGTGCACCACCTCTGCAGAGCGTAAAATCTAAGTACTTAGCCATGTCCCTAGCAAAGGACAATTTGAGTATCAAGACATGGAAGCTATCAAGAATCTCATCATCCCAATTTCTAAGTTAAAAACTTGTGGGTGAACAAGGGTTGAAGGATCACCAATTTATATTGGGAGATGCCTTGGGAAAGATTTTGTCAAAGCAAAAACTTAGAGTTTTTAAATGATAAGGAAAATCTATTTTCAGCAATGCAAGCCTAAGCTCCACTTAGCCAAATGCATGTAGATGATAGACTCCACTATACTACCATAGTATCACTTGCCAATACAATTCAAATGTATTGACCCTTGTGGCTGTAACTTGTTATGTTGCAGGTTTGTTTGATATTAGTGAATTTTAATGATTAGGATTACAAGTCTACAACCAACATGTCTGCCTGTGGCACTTTGAAGATGAAGGACCCCATGCTATTGTTATATTCTGCTGCAATGTAATGAGATAGCCAATGAGCTATGTAAGATGTAATAAATTATGTTATGCCTAGTTATAAAGTTGTATTATGAGCTTTGTTTCTTGATATTACATCTTAACTGTGGATGCTAGCTATTGATCCAGGGACTAGCATTGTAAACACAGGGATCTCTACCTTATGATAGGTTGGGAACCTTACAGATGGTATCAGAGCATTGTGTTTCCTGTAGGATTTGTAACCCTAGGATTGGACAAAACCCTTAGAAAAATAGGAGTTGGAATTGTTCCAAAACTTATTTACAAACAATCTTGTAAATTCTTTCCTCAACCATTTTGGTTTTGATTCTACATCTCTTCTATTTCAAACTTGATGGACAAAGCCTCAACCATGACCAAAGACTCCATCATGTGCAAAGGACTTCATCAACTCTAATGACTTCAACATCTTCAAATCTAATGACTTCAACATCTTCAACATTTTCACCAAGCACTTCAACCTTAGATATCACTAAGGACTACAAGTGAGACAAGAAATATTACTCAAGACTTCAAGACTAAGGAAACACAACTTAGAAGGAACCATCATCACTTTGAAATTTTGTGACCAAGATTCAACAAATTCTCCAAGGATACAAAGATCTTGTTCATGAAGAATCAACTAAGAAGGATGGAAAGATCTCAAGTGAACCATATAGTTGGACCACCATGTTTAGTTTAAATTAAACACACCAACCTATGTGGCGTAAAAAAATTATTTTTGGTTGCCTAAAAATGTGCTTGAACTTGTTGTTTGAGTGGAATGTTTGTTTGTGATTGCTTGCACATTGCTTGAGTGAATTGTGATGTGTGTGATTACAATTGATTCCTAGAAAATCTTTTGCCTATTCTAATTCCAATCCAACCCAAACAGATGACTACTCCAAGAGACTCCAACATCAAGGATGGCAACAACAACAACCAAGAGGTCAACATGAGAGACCAACTGCTTGCAAGACAAACCCAGTTGAACCAAGTGACAACTCAGTTTTTAGCCAACAACAATGAGTTAGACCCAACCATGCAAGAAGTTTTGAAAACTCAATCCCAATTGTTGCAAGGGATGGGTACTCAAATGATCAACATGGGAAACAACTCTTCCAAAGAAGATTGTGACAACAAGGATGACAAAGATGATAATTTAGAAGGAACCCAAGCTTGCAATATTTGTGGAGACAAGGATCACACTTCCAAAGAGCATGAAGATCAATGCCCCAATTGTGAAGAGAAACATCCAGTTGACCAATGCCCCACAACCCAAGCTACTTGTTACTTATGTGAAGGAAATAATCATGTCCCTATCCAATGCCCCATCTATTCCATAGTTCAACAAAGGAAACAAGGTGTAGTGAAACAACTGATTGCAGACTACCATGAGAGAGCCAAGTCTACCAAGAAGGATGAAGACAAAGGAAAATATCATCTTGTACCTCCCAGCAACATGACTCAATTTAAAGGACCAAAAAGGAGACATATGTATTATCCAAGGAATAATAGAAGGTCAAGGAGACCAGGAACTGTTCCTACCTTTGAAATAACATATGAAGAACATGAATTAGAAGCACTCTTAGCTTTGGAGAAACCCAAGAAAAAGAAGGACAAAAGCCATGTGCAATGTGGTCATTGCAAAGAAATGGGACACTATGCCAATGAATGTCCAGAGAAGAAGAAGTATAAGGAGATTAGCCAAGTGTGGTGCAACAACTGCAAAGAGGTAGGTCATTATGTAGCAACTTGTCCACAGAAGATACGTGAAGAACTCAATCTTATCACATGTTACAATTGTGGTAACCAAGGACATTATGCAATAAATTGTCCAGAAAAGATGAAGCACAAGATAAAGCCTATGAAGGATCTCAGCCTTGTCACATGTTTCAAGTGTGGAAACAAAGGACACTATGCAGATGTTTGCCCAGAGAGATTTCATCAAGATCCCAAGCAAGCCAAGATGTAATTTAGTTGGAAAAATTTTAAGGGTGGTAGTACCCTAGATGCTTCGAGCCAACTTGTAACCCATAGCCTCCCCAAATCTCGGGACGAGATTTATTTTAAGGGTGGTAGCCTGTCACATCCCAAGATTTTCCAAATCTTATAATGTGAAAAATAAATAAACAAAATAAATTATTGTTGAAAATTAGGGTGAAAAGAAACTTTTGTTTTTAAATGGAAATTAAAATCCCATCTTGAACAAACTTTAATTAAAGTTTGAATTCAACAAAATCCAAATCAAGAGAAATTCATTCCTCATAAAATGCATCTGGAAATTTAAACACTTGGAAAATAAAACCAAACCCTAAACCCTAATGGAATAAAAATCATTTTCAAGTTATCTCCAAGCCTATGTATTTGATCCATATAAAAATTTGTCAACAAACATTTAGAAATAATCAAGAATAACAAATAGAAATATCATAAGACCATATAAATTGGGTTCACTTATATTGGAACCATAAATAAAATCTTATGAATTTAAATAAGATAAGGAAAAGTAATTTCCAAAGCTAATAAAGCACTTATATAAAATCCATACAAAATGGTGAGCAAATAATACTAAAAGATATTTAAAAGGATAAATAAATAGCAAATAAAATTTTACAAATTGGAATCACCAAGTTTGGATCTCTAAATAAAAAGATATGGATTTTATAAGACAAAGATAGGAATATTAGATAAAGAATATTTGAAAAACCAAATAAATCTTGGCCTAACCCATAAGAAAATGGAATGAATGGAGTCCAAATCCAAATAAAAATAAAAGGATAAATAATTTTCCAAAATAAAGTAAAATGGCATAAAACAAATCCTATTAGAATAAAGACAAATCTCTAATAAGAATAATTATATAATTCATGTGAAAATAGAATTTTGGAATTTACCCAAGTGGAATAAAAGTTGTTTAATTCAACCTAAATAAAATAAAATAAATCTTCCAAATAAAATTTAGGGAATTAAAAATATATTTAAATTCCATTTGAATTAAAACAAATACCCAATTCAAATGATTTATGAATCATATTAAATACTTTCCAAATAATTCAAGATGAATTATTTGACACCCTATTAATCAAATAAAAACCTACTGAAAAAGATTTCGAAGGTTTTTAGAAATTTAAATGGTTTTTGAAATTATTATTAAATCTTATTTGATTTAAAACTAGAGCCTATTTTGAATAATTAAAAGACCTTAAAAAGAATAAATAAATTATTCTAAAATGATTTCAGAATGTTCTATTAATCAGTGTTTGAAGCTACACAAAATTTGACAAGGGTTTGAATTCAAATGGATGCTTGAAATGGTTAAATAAAACCAAAACAGAATAAAAGAAATGGAAAAAGAAAAGAAACAGGAACAAAAAAATATATAAATAGACTCGACCCAGCCCATCTAGCCGACTAAGGCCCAACAGCCCACCTCTCCTTCTCTCCCACAGAAAAACGTTTCACACCAAAGAAAGAACCCGCAGCGACACCGACAGATGGACCCCACCCCCACTCTCGTTCACTCGCTGACAACGGACCCCATCGCCACGTCGTCATCGTCTTCACCCTCCGCTGACCACGCCCTCCTCCCGGCCGTTTCCTACTGTTAACCTCTTAGAGTAAATACGCTGCAATGGCTCGACAAATTAATCCCGTGATCACGCCTGATAAATCCCCTCCCTCTCCTCTTCATTTCCCCTCAAACCCTGCTGCCAGAGAGCCACCAGGCTGCCTCCATTTTGCTCTGCACTGCCGCTGTATCCGGCGAGCTCCGCGAGCGATTCCGTCCAGTAGACGTCGTCCCTCGCCTCCTCGAGCACACAAGCGTGATCCCCATCTCCTGGAGAACCTCCTAGTAGCATCAGCTCGTCCCCACGCGCCCCAGAACCTTGGCAACAACGACGACCACCGCCGCCACCGTCCGTTTCCTCTCCGGCGAAGCCTCGGGTAAGAACCAGACCTCCCCTCCCTTTCTCTTTCACGCACGCATCTTCGCCATGTATTTGCGTGTCTAATCATACTCTCATCTCCCTCTGGCATGCACCGAAGCCCCCTCCCCGTCGACAAGCAGAAGCTCCTGGCGCCACCCCTATCTCCGCGAGGAATTCCGATCAACCTCGTGCGCCCCTTCGACTAACGCGAGCAGGTTGAGAATCCCCGTGCCACAGCGATCACGGTGAGCCACCTCTCTACCTTCCTTTCTTCCTATTTCGCCAGCTCCGCCGCTAGCCGAGCGTCGCTGCCGCTGAGCGCCGCCAGAGTATGGTCAGATCGTCTCTAGCCGTTAGATGCAGATCGTAGGGATACGATAGATGACTTAACTGAACCGTTACGGATAGATCTGTGTCGCTCGGTCCAACTTAGATCTAACGCCTCACAGCGACCGATCGGCATGAAACGGTACGCACCAATAAGAAAGCGACGCGTGGCTAGTGTGTTGAATTAAAACAGAATTTGATCTATTGAATTAGTAAACTTGCAAAATTCATAACTTTCAAACCACACGTCCAAATTTTGCAAATTTTATATCAATGGATTCAGCAAGACAATCCCTAGCCAACCATGCACTTTGTTTAGTAAAAAGCTTCTGTTAAATTGTTTGTTTTTGCAGAAACTTGTGTATGCATGTTTAGAATATAAAAATTGTTCTAAAATAATTTTGGGGATAAAATCTTTGGCAAATGGTTTGTTTTGAACCTAATGACCATAGGAATCACTTTGTGGTTTCAAAAATGTATTTGGTGAAGCAAAAGAATGAATCTTGGATTTAAACCATTTCTAGTCAAATAAAAATATAGTTTAATTATTAAAAATGGTTTTGGAAGAAAACCTTTGAGAAATGTTTTGGAAATAAACTCTCTGACCCTAAACACAAGGTTTTATGGTTTGAAAGCATATTTTGTGAATCCTGTAGAATGTTGCCTTATTAAAAGCATTTCTTCACCACATAAAATAATGATTTGGTTTAAAAATGGTTTATGAAGTAAAACCTTTTGCAAATGGTTTTGCCACTTTATAAAATGACCCTTAGGTGTTTTCAAATGTTTATGACCCATTAGAAACCACTTTTACAAATAAAACAATCTTTATCATGCTTGCATGCATTGTTTTGTTTCTATCATTTTATGTGATGAATTGCTTGAATGGTAGATTGAAATATTGTTTGTTTGCTTGAATTATAGTGATTTGAAGAGTGTGAATATTGCAAGAACAAGGAGTGAACTTATACTCTCTACCAACAAGGCAAGTGATGCTTCATACTTTTGTCCCATTATTTTCACTATGCATTAGTGATATTTCTAAGTAAGACTTGCATGGAATTTTTGCTAAGTATAAACCATGCTATGGGAAATCCGAGTAGATGAAACCTTGGTAGAAAATTTCCTAAGTTAAGATTCCTACTACTATCATGCTTAGCTTAGCTTATAGAAAACAAGGGTGGAATATATATTCATAACTATGGAATATTTCCAAGTCAAGGACTTGTATTTTGTTTAATAAAATAACTAAGTGAATGAATCACCTGGGTGGAATGGAAGGAATGGTTTGTGTTGAGTGGTTCACAAGGCCCATTTCTATGGTTTACCTTGTATATCTCACTTGTGGATGGCCACCCAGGAACAAAGAGATTTGAGATGTCAAATGTTGAGAAGCTTCAAGTGTAGCCACTTGGCATTATGGGCTCTGCCTGGATCATATAGGTGGCAATAACTTAGCCAAATGGACAGTTGGTGGTAGGGGTTTGATAGGTTGGAGCGCGTCCATTTTGGTCTAAGGGAAGGCTTCTAAAAGATCTTTTCTTGGTGAAACCAAGTCTTGTGCGGAAAGTGCACCACCTCTGTAGAGTGTAAAATCTAAGTACTTAGCCATGTCCCTGCCAAAGGACAATTTGAGCATCAAGACGTGGAAGCTATCAAGAATCTCATCATCCCAATTTCTAAGTTAAAAACTTGTGGGTGAACAAGGGTTGAAGGATCACCAATTTCTATTGGGAGATGCCTTGGGAAAGATTTTGTCAAAGCAAAAACTTAGAGTTTTCAAATGATAAGGAAAATATATTTTAAGCAATGCAAGCCTAAGCTCAACTTAGCCAAATGCATGTAGATGATAGACTCCACTATACTACCATAGTATCACTTGCCAATACAATTCAAATGTATTGACCCTTGTGGTTGTAACTTGTTATGTTGCAGGTTTGTTTGATATTAGTGAAGTTTAATGATTAGGATTACAAGTCTACAACCAACATGTCTGCCTGTGGCACTTTGAAGATGAAGGACCCCATGCTATTTTTATATTCTGCTGCAATGTAATGAGATAGCCAATGAGCTATGTAAGATGTAATAAATTATGTTATGCCTGGTTATAAAGTTGTATTATGACCTTTGTTTCTTGATATTACATCTTAACTGTGGATGCTAGCTATTGATCCAGGGACTAGCAATGTAAACATAGGGATATCTACCTTATGATAGGTTGGGTACCTTACACGATGTTACTTTGTACGTCAGCGCTTGCTTTGGGCGTCTCCTGGCTCCTTTTGTGTCACCCGGCGTCGCCCTTCTCTTTTGACCATACTTTAGCATGGTCCTTCCCGAACCTTACTCGGAAAGGTGCCACGTGTCCTTCTTGACTCGGCCCTTCCTCGGTTGACTCGGCTCGTTCGTACCTGCAAGGGTTACAACTTTGTCCTATACGGGCCGAGATAGTTTGTATCTCGGCTCTCGTGCTTATCTTTCCCGGCCATTCTTACCCGGCCTGGTTCATTTTTACTCGGAGCCAAGTCTACCAAGAAGGATGAAGACAAAGGAAAATCTCAGCTTGTACCTCCCAGCAACATGACTCAATTTAAAGGACCAAAAAGGAGACATATGTATTATCCAAGGAATAATATAAGGTCAAGGAGACCAGGAACTGTTCCTACCTTTGAGATAACATATGAAGAACATGAATTAGAAGCACTCTTAGCTTTGGAGAAACCCAAGAAAAAGAAGGACAAAATCCATGTGCAATGTGGTCATTGCAAAGAAATGGGACACTATGCCAATGAATGTCCAGAGAAGAAGAAGTATAAGGAGATTAGCCAAGTGTGGTGCAACAACTGCAAAGAGCTAGGTCATTATGTAGCAACTTGTCCACAGAAGATACGTGAAGAACTCAATCTTATCACATGTTACAATTGTGGTAACCAAGGACATTATGCAAGCAATTGTCCAGAAAAGATGAAGCACAAGATAAAAACTATGAAGGATCTCAGCCTTGTCACATGTTTCAAGTGTGGAAACAAAGGACACTATGCAGATGTTTGCCTAGAGAGATTTCATCAAGATCCCAAGCAAGCCAAGATGTAATTTATTTGGAAAATTTTTAAGGGTGGTAGTACCCTAGATGCTTCGAGCCAACTTGTAACCCCTAGCCTCCCCAAATCTCGGGAAGAGATTTATTTTAAGGGTGGTAGCCTGTCACATCCCAAGATTTTCCAAATCTTGTAATGTGAAAAATAAATAAACAAAATAAATTATTGTTGAAAATTAAGGTGAAAAGAAACTTTTGTTTTTAAATGGAAATTAAAATCCCATCTTGAACAAACTTTAATTAAAGTTTGAATTCAACAAAATCCATATCAAGAGAAATGCATTCCTCATAAAATGCATCTGGAAATTTAAACACTTGGAAAATAAAACCAAACCCTAAACCCTAATGGAATAAAAATCATTTTCAAGTTATCTCCAAGCCTATGGATTTGATCCATATAAAAATTTGTCAACAAACATTTACAAGTAATCAAGAATAACAAATAGAAATATCATAAGACCATATAAATTGGGTTCACTTAAATTGGAACCATAAATAAAATCTTATGAATTTAAATAAGATAAGGAAAAGTAATTTCCAAAGCTAATAAAGCACTTATCTAAAATCCATACAAAATGGTGAGCAAATAATACTAAAAGATATTTAAAAGGATAAATAAATATCAAATAAAATTTTACAAATTGGAATCACCAAATTTGGATCTCTAAATAAAAAGATATGGATTTTATAAGACAAAGATAGGAATATTAGATAAAGAATATTTGAAAAACCAAATAAATCTTGGCCTAATCCATAAGAAAATGGAATGAATGGAGTCCAAATCCAAATAAAAATAAAAGGATAAAGAATTTTCCAAAATAAAGTAAAATGGCATAAAACAAATCCTATTAGAATAAAGACAAATCTCTAATAAGACTAATTATATAACTCATGTGAAAATAGTATTTT
The DNA here is from genome assembly GCA_910589765.1 of Avena atlantica. Taxonomy (NCBI): domain Eukaryota; kingdom Viridiplantae; phylum Streptophyta; class Magnoliopsida; order Poales; family Poaceae; genus Avena; species Avena atlantica. Next base: position 41,426,520 of record OU342736.1, on the reverse strand, counting down.
GGAATTTACCCAAGTGGAATAAAAGTTGTTTAATTCAACCTAAATAAAATAAAATAAATCTTCCAAATAAAATTTAGGGAATTAAAACTATATTTAAATTCCATTGGAATTAAAACAAATACCCAATTCAAATGATTTATGAATCATATTAAATACTTTCCAAATAATTCAAGATGAATTATTTGACACCCTATTAATCAAATAAAAACCTACTGAAAATATTTGGAAGGTTTTTAGAAATTTGAATGGTGTTTGAAATTATTATTAAATCTTATTTGATTTAAAACTAGAGCCTATTTTGAATAATTAAAAGACCTTAAAAAGTATAAATAAATTATTCTAAAATGATTTCAGAATGTTTTATTAATCTGTGTTTGAAGCTACACAAAATTTGACAAGGGTTTGAATTCAAATCGATGCTTGAAATGATTAAATAAAACCAAAATAGAATAAAAGAAATGGAAAAAGAAAAGAAACAGGAACAAAAAAAATATAAGCAGACTCGACCCAGCCCATCTAGCCCACTAAGGCCCAACAACCCACCTCTCCTTCTCTCCCGCAGAAAAACGTTTCGCACCAAAGAAAGAACCCGTAGCGACACCGACAGATGGACTCCACCCCCACTCTCTTTCACTCGCTGACAACGGACCCCATCGCCACGTCGTCATCGTCTTCACCCGCCGCTGACCACACCCTCCTCCCGGCCGTTTCCTGCCGTTAACCTCTCAGAGTAAATACGCTGCAATGGCTCGACAAATTAATCCCGTGATCATGCCTGATAAATCCCCTCCCTCTCCTCTTCATTTCCCCTCAAACCCCGCTGCCAGAGAGCCACCAGGCTGCCTCCATTTTGCTCTGCACTGCCGCTATCTCCGGCGAGCTCCGCGAGCGATTCCGGCCAGTAGACGTCGCCCCTCGCCTCCCCGAGCACACAAGTATGATCCCCATCTCCTGGAGAACCTCCTAGTAGCATCATCTCGTCCCCAGGCGCCCCAGAACCTCGGCAACGACGATGACCACCGCCGCCACCGTCTGTTTCCTCTCCGGCGAAGCCTCGGGTAAGAACCAGACCGCCCCTCCCTTTCTCTTTCACGCACGCATCTTCGCCACGTCTTTGCGCGTCTAATCATACTCTCCTCTCCCTCTGGCATGCACCAAAGCCCCCTCCCCGTCGACATGCAGAAGCTCCTGGCGCCACCCCTATCTCCGGCGAGGAATTCCGATCAACCTCGTGCGCCCCTTCGACCAACGCGAGCAGGTTGAGCATCCCCGTTCCTTGCTTCCTATTTCTCCAGCTCCGCCGCTAGCCGAGCGTCGCCGCCGCGCGCTGCCACTGAGCGCCGCCAGAGTATGGTCAGATCGTCTCCAGCCGTTAGATGCAGATCGTAGGGATACGATAGATGACTTAACTGAACCGTTATGGATAGATCTGCGCCGCTCGATCCAACTTAGATCTAACGCCTCACAGCGACCGATCTACGCGAAACGGTACGCACCAATAAGAAAGCGACGCGTGGCCAGTGTGTTGAATTAAAACAGAATTTGATCTATTGAATTAGTAAACTTGCAAAATTCATAACTTTCAAACCACACGTCCAACTTTTGCAAATTTTATATCAATGGATTCAGCAAGACAAGCCCTAGCCAACCATGCACTTTGTTTAGTAAAAAGCTTCTGTTAAATTGTTTGTTTTTGCAGAAACTTGTGTATGCATGTTTAGAATATAAAAATTGCTCTAAAATAATTTTGGGGATAAAATCATTGGAAAATGGTTTGTTTTAAAACTACTGACCATATGAATCACTTTTTGGTTTCAAAAATGTATTTGGTGAAGCAAAAGAATGAATCTTGGATTTAAAGCATTTCTAGTCAAATAAAAATATAGTTTAATTACTAAAAATGGTTTTGGAAGAAAACCTTTGAGAAATATTTTGGAAATAAACTCTCTGACCCTAAACACAAGGTTTTATGGTTTGAAAGAATATTTTGTGAAACCTATAGAATGTTGCCTTATTAAAAGCATTTCTTCACCACATAAAATAATGATTTGGTTTAAAAATGGTTTATGAAGTAAAACCTTTTGCAAATGGTTTTGCCACTTTATAAAATGACCCTTAGGTGTTTTAAAATGTTTATGACCCATTAGAAACCACTTTTACAAATAAAACAATCTTTAGCATGCTTGCATGCATTGTTTTGTTTCTATCATTTTATGTAATGAATTGCTTGAATGGTAGATTGAAATATTGTTTGTATGCTTGAATTATAGTGATTTGAAGAGTGTGAATATTGCAAGAACAAGGAGTGAAATTATACTCTCTACCAACAAGGCAAGTTATGCTTCATACTTTTGTCCCATTATTTTCACTATGCATTAGTGATATTTCTAAGTAAGACTTGCATGGAATTTTTGCTAAGTATAAAACATGCTATGGGAAATCCTAGTAGATGAAACCTTAGTAGAAAATTTCCTAAGTTAAGATTCCTACTACTATTGATGGGGATACGCCTACTGGGGTATACTCAGCAGGACGTTTCCGACTGGCCCAAGGGCTGGCGAGTGGGCCTGCAGAACGGCGAGTGGATCAAAGCCCAGCAAGGTACCAAGCGACTGGAAGTTGAAGGCCCAGGCGAGTAGATAGGCCCAGTCGGACTAGGTTAAACGATTACCGAAGCTGTAACCGAATCGGTTGAGATATGTAAACCCTAGGGGAGGTGAGCCTATATAAACCTCCCTACGGGGTGAGTAGAGACACGTTCCCTCATACACCCAAGCGACTCGCCGCCTAGCCGCCGAGCTCGCCCATTGTAACACCTCCATAATACAATCTAGCAGGAGTAGGTCTTTACCCTCCGGGGGGCCGAACCTGGGTAAAACCCTGTGTCTTTGCCCTCATCTCGCACCGCAGATGGCTGGCCGCCCTTGCCCCTCGTTCTACTACTCGCTGCCGATTGCAGCATCTGCCGTGACCATCCCCACGACAGTGGCGCCCACCGTGGGGCCTGGCCGGTCTGGCCGGTGTTCTGCGGCGAGATCCAATCTGCCCATCAACGAGACGGTCGCCACCGGCCGCATGATAGCGATCGGCGAGATGCTCCAGATCTTGCCGAGCAGCTACGTCCCGGCGGCGCGACCCGTCACGCACAGCGTGATCCTGCCAATCGGCACGATCAGCCTCTTCGTCGGCCTCACTGACATCATCGTCTCGGAGGACTCGGCTCGCATCCGCGAGTCGCCGCCACGCGATCGGCTCTCCGAGAGCCAGGTTCACACGATCCACCGCCTTGCCTCCGAGTACAACTCGGCCCACAGCAACGTGGCCGGGAACTCAGCGGCCGCAGAAGATGCGGCCCTCACCGATGACGCCGACTCGGCGACCCCGGCGTCACTCGCCGGATCGATCACCGCGGCCTCATCCACGGGCTCCATCGCCCAGGTCTCCAACGCGGGAGACTTCGAGGACCCCTCCATCCTCGGGATCTTCGAATTCGACTCCGGGTCGGAGAACTCCGCCGACCTCCGCGACGGCGCCAATCGCCACGCCGCGACTTACATGGCCACCGGCACTGATCCACCGGAGGATCCTTTCTCCACCCCAATCCCTCCTAACGCCACGGCAACGGAGGTCGAGGAGCTCCGCTTGAAACTGGCGGAGGCGGTACGCAAAGAGCAGGCCGAGCGCGAAAAATTTCGCCTCGAGCAGGTGACGGCGCAGGAGCTGTCACGCTACCACCAGCAGAGGATCAGGTCACGCTTGAACCCCACCGTTCAAGGGCGTGCCCTGAACTTCGACGACGAAAACGACCCGGCCCGCATAGCCGAGCGCGCGATCTGCGAGAATGCGCCACCAGGAGGAAGCGCCCGGCCCCCGCCAGGATCAACGGCGATGGGTGCCCCACCACCACCCAACCGCACCCCTCCCAGGGACCAACCGCGGATAGTTGTCTCCTCACGGGAGCGAGACGCAAACGGCCTCCCACTGTTCTCCACCCCAATGGACAACCTCGTGGCAGGCCGAGCAGCAGTCGATAGCATCACGGCCACTGGCGACGGCGCCTTACAGATCCAGTACGTCAAGGCCCTGCTTGCGAAGGCCGTGGAGCAGCAAAAAGCGGGCGCCGACTCGCAAGGCCGAGTATACTCGCTTTCCTCGGGAAGCAGAGCGGCCTCAAGCGGCCGCCCAGCGGCGGCAAACACCCTCAATTGCCCGCCACCAGAGCCACTGCAGCTCCAACACCGACCCGCGAACGCGGCACTCTCCACCAACGATCCCAGGCCGGCGACCAACTTCGTCGCCGCTAACGGACAACCCATCGACGCCCGCACTCACATCATCAACAACCAAAACTGGCGCGCACGCCAGCCCGACGACTTGCGACACACCCTAACTAATCGCCGCGATGGCGAGCCCATGGGGTCGCTCAGTCGACTCGGGCCTAAGTGCTTCGGACCAATGATCCGAGGCGAGAAGTACCCGCCAAACTTCAAGGCGCCAAAGGAGATAGAGAAATACGACTCCTCGTACGACCCCGTAGTCTGGCTCGACACATACCTCATGGCAATGGGGATCGCGGGTCACACTGACCTACTCGCCGCCCGTTACCTCCCACTGATGATGGAGGGGACGTGCAGGCAGTGGATCAACACGCTCCCCCAGGACAGCATCGACTCCTGGGAGGAAATGCGCGACGCCTTTGTCAGGCACTTCGAGTGCTCCTACACCCGCGCCACCACCATCGAGGACCTGGAACGATGCGTCCAGGGACCCCACGAGTCGACCCGTAACTGGGTCCAACGGTGGCAAGAGCTCTGGTACAACGCGGTCGGCATCCACCCGGACACCGCGATCCATTGCTTCAAGACCTCGTGCCGCTACGAGCCTCTAGTCGCCAAGCTCAAGCGACACTCCCGCACACTCGACAACATCCCCGACCTCCTCGAGATCGCCAAACGGTACGCCGAGGAGGATCCAAACCAGGAAACCGACGACGAGTCAGGAGGGCAACGCCGCACGGGCGGCAACGACGGCGGACGCCGAACCGACCTACGCTACAGCGGCACTCGCCTCACCGGCAAGCGCCGCAGCGACGGGCGAGTCGACTTCGTCGCCAACGCTGGGCACGCTCAGCGCGAGCCCAAGAGCTACCGCCGCGACGGAGGGCAACGGCGCGACGGCGGCAATTACAAGAACAAGCCAAGATTCGATCCTGCGGCCCTCCTCAACCAACCATGTGCGTTCCACAGCAGGGAAGGGAAGCCCGCAACGCACACCACCGCCGACTGCCACACCCTCAGGGAAATCGAGAAGGCACGGCACGCGCGGGAGGACACCGACAACGACCCGCCAAATGGCGGAAAATTCGGCAAAGTGGCCGGCTCGCTCCACACCTTCACAGGCTTCAACACGAAGCGCGAGAAGAAGGTCATCGCCCGCGCCGTCGCCGTCAACGCGGTGGCCCAAACAGACGTCCCCCAGTTCCTGAACTGGTCGGAACAGCCCATCACCTGGAGCCGGCAAGACCACTCGCCACGCATCGAGTACCCAGGACGAGTCGCCCTGGTGGTCAAGCCCAAGGTTCGCGACTACTGGCTCCCCAAGACACTGATGGACGGCGGCAGCTCCATCAACATCCTCTACCTCGACACCTTCAGGCGGCTGCGGCTCCCGCAGTCGATGATCGAGACAACCCACACCACGTTCCACGGCATCGTCCCCGGTCGGAAGGCGTATCCGATCGGCAAAGTCACGCTGCCAATCACTTTCGGCAGTCCGGCAAACTTCCGCACCGAGCGGATCGTCTTCGAGCTGGTGCCCTTCGACATCCCTTACCACTGCGTCCTGGGGCGCCAGGCGTTTGCTAAATTCATGGCAGCGCCCCACTACGCGTACAACGCGATGAAGCTCCCCGGGCCATGCGGCGTCATCACCATCAACGGCGACCCCGACATGGCCGCCGAATGCGAGGCCAAAGGAGCCGAACTCGCCGACGCTGTCATTGCGGCAGAAACAAACCACGCCGACGAGCTCGCCAAATACACGAGCGGGGTCAACAATGACGATCCCACAATACTCAAGAGGCCCAACTCAGAGGGCACAAACACCTCAACCTTTGAGGCCACGACGCACACCCACACCGTCGAGCTGGTCCCAGGCGACCCCAGCCAGACGGTGACGATCGGGACAGGCATGAGCCCAGCATAGGAAGGCGCGCTCATCGAGTTCCTTCGTGAGAATAGGGACATCTTCGCATGGAAACCCTCCGACATGCCCGGTGTCCCTAGGGAGCTCGCTGAGCACAAATTAAACGCCGACCCCAAAGTGCGACCTGTCAAGCAGTCGCTACAGCCCTTCAACGAAGAACGCCGTCGAACAATCGCCGAGGAAGTGCAGCGCCTACTCGCTGCCGGCTTCATCCGGCCAATCAAATACTCCAAGTGGCTGGCAAACCCAGTCCTGGTCGAGAAGAAAAACGGGACCTGGAGAATGTGTATCGACTACACAAACCTGAACAGCGCCTGCCCAAAGGAGCAGTTCGTCCTCCCGCGGATCGATCAGATAATCGATTCAACCGCGGGTTCGGAGTCGCTGTGTTTCCTCGATGCCTACTCGGGGTACAACCAGATCAAAATGAATGTCGAAGACGGCGTTCATCACGCCATTCGGAGCCTTCTGCTACACCGCCATGACCTTCGGCCTCAAGAACGCCGGGGCAACCTACCAGCGGTGCATGCAAGAATGCCTCGCGAGCCAAATTGGCCGCAACATCCACGTCTACATCGACGACGTGGTCGTGAAATCCACTCGCCAAGGCGACCTACTCGCCGACCTGGCGGAGACCTTCGCCAATCTGCGGAGGTACAAGATAAAGCTCAACCCAGGCAAGTGCACCTCCGGTGTACCCGCCGGACAACTACTGGGGTACGTCGTCTCCAAACGAGGGATCGAAGCGAACCCAACAAAGATCGACACGATCGCCCGGCTCGGCAAACCCGAGTGCCTGCGTGACGTCCAGAAGCTAGCCGGGCGAGTAGCGGCTCTCAGTCGCTTCATCCCCCGCCTAGGCGAAAAGGCGATGCCCCTATACCGCCTGATGCGCAAGAACCCCACCTTCCAGTGGGACAAGGAGGCGGACGACGCGCTCCGCGACCTCAAAAAGGTGCTACTCGCTGCACCACTACTCGCCGCACCCGCTGACAAGGAACCCATGCTGGTTTACGTCGCGGCGTCCGAGCGCGTCGTCAGTGCCGTGATGGTCGTCGAACGACCAGAGGAAGGAAAGGAGCGCCCGGTTCAGCGGCCGGTGTACTATATCAGCGAGGTTCTCACCGAATCGCGCCAGCGGTACCCACAGTACCAAAAGTTAGTATACGCGGTCTTCAGGGCTCAGCGGCGTCTGCCGCACTACTTCCAGGAGCACCCGATCACGGTCGTCTCCTCAGCGCCACTGCAAGACATCATCCGCAATCGCGAGGCGACCGGGCGAGTCTCCAAGTGGGCCGTCGAGATCGGCGTCCACAACATTAAATACGAGCCACGAAGGGCGATTAAGTCACAGGCACTGGCAGACTTCATCGCCGACTGGGAGGAGGCCCAGCAGCCAGAAAAGCTGCCGTACCTCCATTACTGGAGCCTGCACTTCGACGGGTCCAAGAACGCGGACGGTGCAGGAGCGTGGATAGTGCTGACTTCACCAAAGGGCGACAAGCTCCGCTACATCCTCCGCCTCGAATTCACGCCCTGCACCAACAACATGGCCGAATACGAGGCCCTACTCCACGGCATGCGAGCCGCCAAGGAGATGAGCGTCAACCGCCTCCGATGCTACGGAGATTCCGACCTCGTTGCGGGACAAGTCGCCGGCACCTGCGACGCCATCTCCCCTACCATGGCGGCGTACCGCCAAGAGGTGAATAAGTTGGGCGGCCACTTCACCGGCTACTCTGTCGAGTGGATCAACAGGCGAAAAAACGAGGAGGCCAACGCCCTCTCTCGCATCGGGTCGGCTCGACTCGCACCACCCGCCGGCGTGTTCCTCGACACAATCTCCAAGCCATCAGTCTCTCCCCCGAGGGAGATCGACATCGGAGTCCCACTCCAACCAGAGGCAGCCTTGGTCGCACTCATCACCGAGCCAGACGACTGGACCAAGCCCTACATTGCCTACCTAGAAACCGGCACTATGCCAGCAGACGAGACAAACGCTCGGATGATCGCTCGCCGATGCAAGTCTTACACCATCATCGACGGCGAGCTACACAAGCGCAACGTCACCGGCGTGTTCCAACGTTGCGTCCAACCGGCTGAAGGACGCAAAATCCTCCACGACATTCACTCAGGTGACTGCGGCCACCACGCCGCCGCTCGCTCCCTGGTCGCCAAGGCTATGCGACACGGCTTCTACTGGCCCACCGCACACGCCGACGCCGTCGACATCGTCCAGCGATGCGCCGGGTGCCAGAAGTACGCCAATCAGACGCGCGTACCGAGCTCAGCGCTCAAAACGATCCCCATCACTTGGCCATTCGCCGTATGGGGCATGGACATGGTAGGCCCCTTCAAGAAAGCCCCCTCCGGCTACACCCACCTGCTAGTCGCCGTCGACAAATTCACCAAGTGGGTGGAGGCCAAGCCAGTCCGGAAATGCGACGGGAAGACCGCCACTAAATTCCTACGCGAGCTCATATATCGCTACGGGTTCCCCAACAGTATCATCACGGACAACGGCACAAACTTCGCCAAGGGGGCAATGGCCGAATTTTGCGAAGAGCACCACATCCGGCTCGATCTCGCGTCAGTCGCCCACCCGGAATCCAACGGCCAGGCGGAACGAGCCAACCAAAGCATCCTCCACGGCCTGAAGCCGTGACTCCAAGTGTCACTCGAACGCACCGCTGGATGCTGGGTCGAAGAGCTGCCCTCCGTCATCTGGGGAATCCGCACCTCGGTTAACAGATCGACGGGATTCACTCCCTTCTTCATGGTCTACGGCGCCGAAGCAGTCATGCCCACCGACCTCGAACACGACTCGCCGCGGGTCGTCCACTATACGGAGGCTGCAAACGAGCTGGCCCGCCAAGATGGGCTCGACCAGCTCGACGAAGCACGCGACCTCGCTCGATCGCGCACCGCCATTTACCAGCAAGGACTCCGCCGCTACCACAGCCGACGGGTGAAAACCCGCACCTTCCAGGAAGGCGACCTGGTGTTACGCCTCATCCAGGACAAGAAGGGCATGCACAAGCTCTCCCCTCCGTGGGAAGGCCCATTCGCCATCGGGCGCTTACTCGGCAACGACGCCTACTACCTCATCGACGTCCGCGGGGACGGCAAACTAGACGTCCAGCGACCATGGAATGTAAATCTCCTCCGGAAGTTCTACTCCTAGAACCCCACACATGTACTCTCCAGTCGCTATGAAATAAAAGAAACGGTTACCGCCAATGGCGTCCACTCTCCATGCCTTGTGCCACTCGCACTCGTAAAAACAGCGTCATGCTAAAATGCAGAAGTCAACCTTTGGTACAGCGATCGGCACGGCTAAGTAGTGCGATGTAAGAGCACTGAATCATTTCAGGTCTCGCGTCGTCCACGAAAAACGCCAATCCGGAGCCCCATTGGAGTCGCCTAGCTCGACTGGTTTCACGAACCAAGACAACTGCCCTCGCTTCTCACAGCGACCTTGGTCCTCCGCATCCTCGGCATAGCGACTCGAACGGCTAAGTACCACGCTCGGGGACTGAATACCAGTTCGTCGCGATCGGTCAGGGAAAACGCCAAGTAAGAGAGCATGCCCGGGACTCGCCACGCGACTGACCCTCCGGGCCAGGCAGGAGTGACGCGCTCACACCAACGCGCTAAGTCCTCAACCACCCTCGAGTCGCGCCTAGAACTACCAAGTACCACGCTCGGGGACTCGGCCACCCGACCCCGTTCGCGTACGGGAAAACGGCAAAGTACAGAGCACTCAAGGGAGTCGCCTAGCGACTGGCTCTCCGAGCTCGGGCGAGTCGACTAAAACTAACAAAACACATGATAACAACAAACATCATATACGAGGTGAACCCCACAAAAGGGCGGACGCGCTCGGGGACTCGTCCAAAATCAATCCAAAACACACAAACAAATAGAAAAATGGACACGACGTCCCATTCAATCGCATATTGCATTGTCTTATATTACAAAATATGCCCGCGTGGCAGAATTGCTGCTAACACATCCAGGCAAACTACCCTATTCTGCAGGCTTCGACGACGACTCGCCAGAATCCCGGCGCCTACGGATGAACGCGGTGTACGGGTTTGACGGATACGTCGTCAGCTCACCCGCCATCACCGAGCGAAAAGGCTGCTCGACCTTGAAGTCACGATGCAGCGGCTCGGGGTCGTTCGGCGCGACGACTGTTTCCTGGTAGGGAAGGAGGTCGCCCATCGCCCAGACACGCTCCGAGTATGCGGCGGCACGCTCCTGCAACTTGAGAACCTCGGACAGGTCCACCGCGCCAGTCGACGAGGGATACCCACTCGTCACATCGTCGAGGTCGAAATCCTCGGGGAAGTGGGCGAGTCCAAGGCTCAGCGCTGTCGACGCTCCACGCCGAAACGCCGACCGCGTCATGAACTCAACGACCGCGGGCGCCTTCTCCAAATACTCCCACACCTCAACGAGGTCGCTGGGAATAACCTCCGTGGGCGACATTTCTTGAAGGTAGGCGCGGATGCACGTCGCCGATAGCGTAGCCGAGTCGACGAGCATGCTTACGCACTGCCTCGCGTCGAGCGAGCTCGCTTCTTCGTGGCTACCAATAACGCGACCTGCGAGAAGGAGACAATGATGAGGGCGACGGACACCACAAAAACCCCAACCCACGGAAAGGGAAGATGCACTCACCAAGCAACGGGCAGGCGAGCCCCGTGATGAAGCACTGGAGCGACGTGTGGTCGTCCTGAAGCCCAGCAATAAGGACTTCCGACACCTTGCGATCCTCCTCTGCGGCTGCAATGGCGGCCTTAGCCCGCCCGTCCGCCGAGCTAGCTTCTTCCCTCGCCTCCCGCAGCTCGCGCTCGAGGTCAGCGACCCGCTGTTCAGCAGCGCCCAGAGCAGATCGCGCCGCCTCCAACTCACCAGCAGGGACAAGCTCCTGGCGAGCTTCCTCTGCCTTCGCAGCGACAGCCTGGAGCTCCTTGTTCGCTTCCTGGATGGTGGTCAGCTCCTTCTCAGCACGCTGTTGCGCGGCCAGTCGGTCCGCCGACTCGAGCTGCAGACCCTGCATATGATCAAGAAAGTCAGCAAAAACGAACCTCCTAAGTGCCCACCCGCTGAAATTCAGCGAGTGCGCACTCGGGGACTGGCGATCAAGAAATTCCCAAATGCCCACCCCGCTAAAATTTAGCGCGTGCGCACTCGGGCACTGGATACGAAAATAAAAGACGAGAAAATAATAAGAATCACGCCGCTGCAAAGCACCGACCCGATCCTCGGGGACTGGATATACCTGGATGGCTGCGCCAAGCATGCCATGAAGTTGCATCGCGTCCACGGACGCGAGTAACGCTGGCGTGTGCCCACGACGCTGGTCGACTTCAGCATCGGCGGTCCCTGGAACGAGGCTCGGGGATGCAGCCCCGCTCGCCGCAGCCGCCTTGGTCATGAAGCGAGGGAAGGTGGCGATAGAGGCACCCGCTCCAAAGGAAGTCGCCTCCGCCGCTCCAGGCAAGGAAACGCCCTCCTTCGTAGACGCGGCTGCCTCCACCGCAGGGCCGGCCGGCGCGACCGCCGTGTCGTCAGAAACGGTGACGACGTCGTCGCCCTTGGCCTTCTTACCGCCATCCGCCGAGGCAACAACCTCGTCCGCTTTCCTCTTACGGGAAGGATCCTCCTCGCTAGCGGTGGAGGGTACCTGGGCCACGGTCGGGTGGCCCATCCTTTTCACTCCGGTCCTGCACATCAGTCGAATCAGTAAAGACAATCGAAACAGCTATGGAAAATAGAGAAGGCCGAATGCACTCACTTGGCAACCGGGATGAAGCGTAGCCCTGTGCGAAGGCCGGCCGGTTTTTCCAGCTCGGGGCCCAGTTGGCGACTGAGCCCTAGTTCCAGGACGTCGCGTGCCCAAGACACGGACGGCTTCTTCGTCGTCGAGGCTGCGGCTGGCGCCTCTGGGATACCTTCGGCAGGGGCTTCTTCGCGAACTGGAGCCGCTACGGCCGGAGCCTCCTTGCGGGGCGAAGCCGCCCCAATCGGAACCTCCTTGCGAGGCGAAGTCGCCGCGGCTGGAGCCTTCCCTAGCCCAGAGACTGGTGCGAATGGCGGGGGCATCGAGGCCAGCGGCACTTCCACAGATGGCGCATCTAGCGCGGTTGTCGCGGGGGCCGCGCCGTCATCGGCCGAGCTGTGAGCATCACAACTGCTCGTCGAGTGCGGCGGCGAGGCCATCCTTGGCAGCTTCGTTTTCCTCTTTGGGGGGGCCCTCGCCTCCTTTTTCTTCTTCTTCTTCTTCGAAGGAGTGGCCTGGCGGCGTGAGGTGGTTTCTGGGAGCTCGCCGTCGTCATCATGACGCTCGAGGCTCCTGCTCGCGTCGATTTCGCGCTGACGTTGCCCGCGGGTCTTTCGGACCAGCGGGGCGATTTCCTCTTCGGACTCGTCCTCGTCGTCCTCGTTGCCCTTCGCGGGTGGCGATTCGCTTGTATCCTGGGCGGATGGCCCCGGGCTCTCGTCATCGGCAGGTGGGAGCCACCCTTCCACCACTTGGAACAGCCGCGATGAATACGAAACAGAGTTAGAATTACCGCGACTGCATACGCTGCGACTGCGAACAAGATAAAGAAATTACCGTCGGAGCCGGACGCTTCGCGGTGTAGGGGGGGACCCCGGCCTGTGCATCCACGTACACCGCCTGGGTGATCTTCTTCAACGCTGGGAGATAGTCCTCCAGCTTCCACTCGTCGAGGCAGGCTTTCGTCGAGTCTCCCCGGCCCGTGTACTGATACATGTAATGGTCGCGTTGGGCGAGCGGAACGAGCCGCCGCCCAAGCCAACAATTGTACAAGTTTATCGTCTGGAGCCCCTTCTTCTTCAGACCGCGGATGGCCTGGAGCATCTCGTCGACGACCATCCGCTGGTCGTCGGGGAGCTTGCCGACCTGGAGATGGCGCGGCTCGGAACGGTTGGCCGAGTACCGCGGGATCGCCGCCTCGTCCTCCGGAGTCGCCTCGGTCACGTAGAACCATGACTTCTTCCAGTCACTCGCTGCTTTGGCGGGCAGCATCAGATCGAAGAAGGAAGCTTTGGACTTAAGCTGGAACGTCAGGCCGCCCGCGGCCAGCATTGGGCCGCCTGCCTCCTCGCGGCTGATCCGTCCGTGGAACAGATCTTGCCACAAGGGAAAGTAGGGCCGGCAGCCCAAGTAGCACTCGCAGAACGCCACGAAGATGGCGAGCTGCTCGATGCTGTGGGGACCCAGATCTGAGGGCTGGATCCCGTAGTAGGCGCAAAAACGCCGGAAGAACAAAGACGTGGGAAACCCTAACCCCCGCTCGAGATGACTGGTGAAACAGACGAACTCCCTCTCTCGCGGGTTTGGGGTCGTTTCTCCGGCTGCGGGGATACGCCAGCAGCCGGGTCGCAGGATTCCGGCCTCCTCGAAAGAGGCCAGCTGCGCCCTCGTGCACTTGGACCTGCCCCATGGTTCGGAGAGAAGGGCCATGGCTGAGGGGTTGGTTGCAGGTCGGAGGATTTCGGGTCGATTGGATCAAGGAGCGAAGGAAAGAGAATGCGCGCACTCGGAAGAAGTGGTGGGCAGTTGGCTCTACGATTGCCTACCATTCCTCTTATATAGCGGGAGTTACCCGCCAAATCAGGGGGCCGTTACCGCGCGATGATTACGCCGAAAGTTACCGTTGAGTTACCTTAACGGCTAGTTTGACCACGCCTGACGGTCCAACTCCATCCACTCGGCTCGCTAGGTCACTCGCCGCGGCCGCGTCCCGTTGGCTCGACTCGCCCAAGACGCGACTCGGTTCACCGGATTTTCTCCTTCATACAGGAGCCCGCCGACGATTCGACTGGATGCCTGCTTTGAAGCCGTATACTCCGACTGCCAGCAGCCACTTACGCCTAATCGACGACGGCCTCGGGGACTACTGATGGGGATACGCCTACTGGGGTATACTCAGCAGGACGTTTCCGACTGGCCCAAGGGCTGGCGAGTGGGCCTGCAGAACGGCGAGTGGATCAAAGCCCAGCAATGTACCAAGCGACTGGAAGCTGAAGGCCCAGGCGAGTAGATAGGCCCAGTCGGACTAGGTTAAACGATTACCGAAGCTGTAACCGAATCGGTTGAGATATGTAAACCCTAGGGGAGGTGAGCCTATATAAACCTCCCTACGTTGTGAGTAGAGACACGTTCCATCATACACCCAAGCGACTCGCCGCCTAGCCGCCGAGCTCGCCCATTGTAACACCTCCATAATACAATCTAGCAGGAGTAGGTCTTTACCCTCCGGGGGGCCGAACCTGGGTAAAACCCTGTGTCTTTGCCCTCATCTCGCACCGCAGATGGCTGGCCGCCCTTGCCCCTCGTTCTACTACTCGCTGCCGATTGCAGCATCTGCCGTGACCATCCCCACGACACTATCATGCTTAGCTTAGCTAATAGAAAACAAGGGTGGAATATATATTCATAACTATGGAATATTTCCAAGTCAAGGACTTGTGTTTTGTTTAATAAAACAACTAAGTTGTAACATCCCAAAAATACCAAACTGAGATCAACAAACCCTAATCAGCAAGTTTAGGGTTAACAAAAACTTTTCCAAATAAATTCATGAATGCATGTATATGTGTATGCATGGATTTTGAATTTCTTTAAAAACCACCTTGTTTGTGTGATCCATTGCTTGTAAAATGTTTCTTAGGTGAAATAAACATCATCTAAAACATTCCCCACCATTTTCCTAAAGACAAGTAAATCAAAACAAGTATATGAAGTGAATGGTCATTTTGACCAATTTAACTCACATGCCTACTTTGGCTGTCTCAAACTTTCAAAACCTAACAGAAACTTTTCTGGATCTTTGCACCCCTTGAATGTACTCATAACAAAGTATCAAGGCCCACTTTGTGATCATCTAGAAACTTTCAAATGCATAGTTTAAATGACAATTCAAAATTGAATCTTCTTCATATGGGAAGATCCCACTTTTTCAAAACCCACTCAAACAAGGTCAACTTTCAAAACCCAAGCATCTGCAGACTCACCAGAACCAATCTAGCAAACCCACCAAAAATCATTTCAAAATTCAAAACTTGATTTCATGCGGCCATTTCATCAAACAGGTTGCAGACACAAATCAAACAAACCCACAAACACTATAGTGTGCAGTGTTTTGAGCCTAACTTGTTCCCTAGTTAGCTCACACACAATCCAGTAGATCATCTAGAAAGATTAGCCCAACACTAGCACCCCTGTGAGCTTGCCATTGCCATTAATGGTGAACAGCCGAGCAGCCCCATGTCACCCCAATGTGGACAGCAAGCTAGGAGCAGCATCAAGATTAGCCAGCATGTCTGGGAGGCAGCCCACCGTCCACCGCCACTGCCTGTCCCAGCCGCGAGCGTTGCCAAGCCATGGACCACGCGCACAAGACACGCCCAGACCATGCCGAGCGTGCGCCAGAACGCCACCCGCGACCAGCGTCCACAGACCGCGCGCCGCCCTCACCACGCGCACACACGATCACCACCGACCCAGGAGACCGCCAGACATCCCCGTTTACCGCCCCGCTCCATACAGCCACCGCCCGCCGTCGAAGACGCCGCCTCTGCCGCGCAGAGCACCGCCCGTTCCAGACCAAACCACACCGCCCCATGCCTCGCGACCATGTCGTTGAGCATCGCCAGGAGACACAGCACCATCCCCTACCCTTGCCCATGCCAGTAGCCGCCTGTAACGTCGCCCTTGACGAGCTCACCGTGCGCCCCGACGGTCCCCTCGCTCGACTATAAATAGAGGCCACCCCCGCATGATTTCTTCACACCATCTCACTCCCCTCTCCTCACTGATCGTGCCACACCATTCTCAGAGCAAGGCGAGCACCACCTCGCCGGAATTTCACTGGAGCCTGCCGCTACCGGAGAAGAAGGGAGCCAACGATTGGAGCCGCCCAGGAGAAGCCACCGGTACCAGGAGGTTCGCCGTCGTCGACTTCGTCGTTCGCCCGCCTCGCCGACCCTCGCGCGTACCCCGGTGAGCCCCCAGCACCCCTCACTGGCCGCGCTAGGTTTCGTTCTCGCCGGAGTTGTCTCGCGTCGACGATGACTCCCAGCCGTTAGATTAGAACTAGATCGAACGATCCACATTGCCCCATACCGCTTCGCCCAGCCCTGTGTCACTGACGAGTGGGGACACCCACTTAAGCAGCCCGCGGGAGCACTGCGCTTAGCAGGACGGCCCGTTAGAATTTCCCGCGCAGCCCAGCAATTCAAATTAAACCTTTTCTTTTTAAATTCAAACACACTTCTATACCCAACTTCAAAAATCAACCCAGATCGATTCAGTGCACCAAATTGGATGAAACCAATTTTGTTGGAAAGGTCTGTGAATGCTTAATCCAAGCCCATTGGATTCAAGTCATTTGGATCTGTAGATCACCCATAGTAAAAATAACAAGGCAGAAGCTTTTCTGCATTCAAACATTTTTTTAAATTTAAACCATAAAAGCTTTTGAGTTGATTCCAACTCTCAAAAATCACATTTAACCATACCTTTCAGAATATATAAAAATATATATAGGTTTACTTGCAGAAATAATGTTCAAGTATTAAAAGAATGCTTCATAAGCATTTCTAGCCACTTTAATTAGTTAAAATAAAAGGGTTAAACCTTATTAAATTGTGACACCACTTTAAATCACATTCCCATGGACTAAAATATGTGGTGATGACATGTGTCAACATGATCCCATGTTTAGTTTGGAGAATATTAAATCTTAAGTAGTTTTTCAATGAGTAGAAATTACTTTTCTAAAATAAAAAGACTTAAACCAATCCTTAACCTTGTAATGTTAGAGATGAGGCTAGATCATCTATAGGACCCTTGTGTGTGATGATTGCAAGTAGTTAAGTATTGTTTGGTGATTGTGTACCTCGTATTTATTCATAGACGCTAGTACCGACCAAGGATACTACGAAGAGGAAGCCGAAGAGAACTTCAACCACTGCTCTGCACAAGGCAAGCTTTACTAACCAAGTTGACCAATGCAAGCTAACACTTGCAAGATACTATACCAGTGCAAGCTAACACTTGCAAGATACCCTATTGTTGCCACAAACCCATACTTGTGAGATGATTACTTTACGCCTTAAGCGTATGTGATCATACCAATTTGCTAAACCAATCCTAGTTTTATGGCAAGCTTCTTACTTTATTTCTTTATCAAAGCTTACTTGGAGTCTACCTAAGAGTTTGGTAGATACTAGACAGTTGTGCTGAAGGTTGCATAAAGAGCATAAAATTTGGCCTAAGCTAGAAACCTTGATATCAGCCTAAGATATAAGGTTGGACTTAGTTGAAACTCCACTAGTTACCACCCCCCATTAGTACTACCCCCACCTGTAGATGCTAGTGCTAAGCATAAAACTTGATCAACTTTAGATGTGAATACTTGGTGGAAAAATGGTTATGAAAACCTTGGAATGATGGATCATTCTATAGAAATGTTTTGGACATGTGTTTCCAAACACTTGATGATTCTGGTGATAAAAATGTTGAGGCATGAGCCTTAGCCCTTTATAAAACTGATGGTTGTCTGGATGCGATACCATTCCAATTTTTGCGTACAACCACAATACCCGAATATTGGGTAGGGCTTGACTGGAAACTTATATACCTTAGTATTAGTTCCCTCACGGCCAAGGTCTGAGCTGAGGCTACCTTGTGAAGATTGTCCACCTGTGCAGTACCCAAGATGACAGTGGTCATGGTTGGGAGGCCAAACTCACAGGAGAGGTGCTTATACTAGGGAGTGTAATTGAAAGGTTAGGATTGATTATCCGCATACTGAGTATGGTGAATTCTGGATTTGTTGCTGACGGATGTATCGAATGTTGTGGTGAAAGTGTACAATCTCTGCAGAGTGTCAAACTATTCGAATATCCGCGTCCGCGGTTATGGACAGTTGGAGTGGCCATACTGTTCCCCCGTCAGACTTTTTCAAAATGACTTGTGAAACGACTTGAGACTTTGACTTGACCACAGCAGAGTTGTGACCGGAAATACAAGTTCCCACTTAGGATTTATAAAATTATGACTAGCTTCAGAACTTAGTAGAGATAAATCTGGCTCTTGCAAAACAACCCTAGAGCCTAGTGTCCTATTATCCAAAAACCCCCTTTACTTGTTAGTATTAGTTTGCGAGTACTTAAAGAGTACTCATGGCTTTGTCCCTGGCTATTCCCATGGCCAGACTATGAAGAGGAGTACCTGGAGGATGGACCCCAAGAAGGTTACGACAACTAGGATCATCTCCCATCGTCAGCATTGCCTGTGACCCCGAAGATGGAGCATCTCCTACGCTACCGTTATTATTACGTATTTCGCTGCTTGATGTTGTAGTAAGAACTGGATCATGAGATCCCTATTTGTGTAAGAACTTATGTATCGTTTGTAATGGATGAAGTACTATGGTATCCAATTCTGTTATGTCTCGCAAAAATGGTAATCCTGGGATTGCGATGTATGGCATAACAGGCATCTAGGATTGAAAAATCCGGGTGTTGACATAAGTGAATGAATCACCTGGGTGGAATGGAAGGAATGGTTTGTGTTGAGTGGTTCACAAGGCTCATTTCTATGGTTTACCTTGTGTATATCACTTGTGGATGGCCACCCAGGAACAAAGAGATTTGAGATGTCAAATGTTGAGAAGCTTCAAGTGCAGCCACTTGGCATTATGGGCTCTGCCTGGATCATATAGGTTGCAATAACTTAGCCAAATGGACAGTTGGTGGTAGGGGTTTGATAGGTTGGAGCGCGTCCATTTTGGTCTAAGGGAAGGCTTCTGAAAGATCTTGTCTTGGTGAAACCAAGTCTTGTGGGTAAAGTGCACCACCTCTGCAGAGTGTAAAATCTAAGTACTTAGCCATGTCCCTCGCAAAGGACAATTTGAGCATCAAGACATGGAAGCTATCAAGAATCTCATCATCCCAATTTCTAAGTTAAAAACTTGTGGGTGAACAAGGGTTGAAGGATCACCAATTTCTATTGGGAGATGCCTTGGGAAAGATTTTGTCAAACCAAAAACTTAGAGTTTTCAAATGATAAGGAAAATATATTTTAAGCAATGCAAGCCTAAGCTCCACTTAGCCAAATGCATGTAGATGATAGACTCCACTATACTACCATAGTATCACTTGCCAATACAATTCAAATGTATTGACCCTTGTGGCTGTAACTTGTTATGTTGCAGGTTTGTTTGATATTAGTGAAGTTTAATGATTAGGATTACAAGTATACAACGAACATGTCTGCCTGTGGCACTTTGAAGATGAAGGACCCCATGCTATTGTTATATTCTGCTGCAATGTAATGAGATAGCCAATGAGCTATGTAAGATGTAATAAATTATGTTATGCCTGGTTATAAAGTTGTATTATGACCTTTGTTTCTTGATATTACATCTTAACTGTGGATGCTAGCTATTGATCCAGGGACTAGCATTGTAAACACAGGGATCTCTACCTTATGATAGGTTGGGAACCTTACAGATGGTATCAGAGCATTGTGTTGCCTATAGGATTTGTAACCCTAGGATTGGACAAAACCCTTAGAAAATAGGAGTTGGAATTGTTCCAAAACTTATTTACAAACAATCTTGTAAACTCTTTCCTCAACCATATTGGTTTTGATTCTACATCTCTTCTATTTCAAACTTGATGGACAAAGCCTCAACCATGACCAAAGACTCCATCATGTGCAAAGGACTTCATCAACTCTAATGACTTCAACATCTTCAACTCTAATGACTTCAACATTTTCACCAAGGACTTCAACCTTAGATATCACTAAGGACTACAAGTGAGACAAGAAATATTACTCAAGACTTGAAGAATAAGGAAACACAACTTAGAAGGAACCATCATCACTTTGAAATTTTGTGACCAAGATTCAAGAAATTCTCCAAGGATACAAAGATCTTGTTCATGAAGAATCAACTAAGAAGGATGGAAAGATCTCAAGTGAACCATATAGTTGGACCACCATGTTTAGTTTAAATTAAACACACCAACCTATGTGGCGTAACAAAAATATTTTTGGTTGCCTAAAAATGTGCTTGAACTTGTTGTTTGAGTGGAATGTTTGTTTGTGATTGCTTGCACATTGCTTGAGTGAATTGTGATGTGTGTGATTAGAATTGATTCCTAGAAAATCTTTTGCCTATTCTAATTCCAATCCAACACAAATAGATGACTACTCCAAGAGACTCCAACATCAAGGATGGCAACAACAACAACCAAGAGGTCAACATGAGAGACCAACTGCTTGCAAGACAAACCTAGTTTAACGAAGTGACAACTCATTTTTTAGCCAACAACAATGAGTTAGACCCAACCATGCAAGAAGTTTTGAAAACTCAATCCCAATTGTTGCAAGGGATGGCTACTCAAATGATCAACATGGGAAACAACTCTTCCAAAGAAGATTGTGACAACAAGGATGACAAAGATGATATTTTAGAAGGAACCCAAGATTGCAATATTTGTGGAGACAAGGATCACACTTCCAAAGAGCATGAAGATCAATGCCCCAATTGTGAAGAGAAACATCCAGTTGACCAATGCCCCACAACCCAAGCTACTTGTTACTTATGTGAAGGAAATAATCATGTCCCTATCCAATGCCCCATCTATTCCATAGTTCAACAAAGGAAACAAGGTGGAGTGCAACAACTGATTGCAGACTACCATGAGAGAGCCAAGTCTACCAAGAAGGATGAAGACAAAGGAAAATCTCAGCTTGTACCTCCCAGCAACATGACTCAATTTAAAGGACCAAAAAGGAGACATATGTATTATCCAAGGAATAATAGAAGGTCAAGGAGACCAGGAACTGTTCCTACCTTTGAGATAACATATGAAGAACATGAATTAGAAGCACTCTTAGCTTTGGAGAAACCCAAGAAAAAGAAGGACAAAAGCCATGTGCAATGTGGTCATTGCAAAGAAATGGGACACTATGACAATGAATGTCCAGAGAAGAAGAAGTATAAGGAGATTAGCCAAGTGTGGTGCAACAACTGCAAAGAGCTAGGTCATTATGTAGCAACTTGTCCACAGAAGATACGTGAAGAACTCAATCTTATCACATGTTACAATTGTGGTAACCAAGGACATTATGCAAGCAATTGTCCAGAAAAGATGAAGAACAAGATAAAGCCTATGAAGGATCTCAGCCTTGTCACATGTTTCAAGTGTGGAAACAAAGGACACTATGTAGATGTTTGCCCAGAGAGATTTCATCAAGATCCCTAGCAAGCCAAGATGTAATTTAGTTGGAAAATTTTTAAGGTTTGTAGTACCCTAGATGCTTCGAGCCAACTTGTAACCCCTAGCCTCCCCAAATCTCGGGACGAGATTTATTTTAAGGGTGGTAGCCTGTCACATCCCAAGATTTTCCAAATCTTGTAATGTGAAAAATAAATAAACAAAATAAATTATTGTTGAAAATTAGGGTGAAAAGAAACTTTTGTTTTTAAATGGAAATTAAAATCCCATCTTGAACAAACTTTAATTAAAGTTTGAATTCAACAAAATCCAAATCAAGAGAAATGCATTCCTCATAAAATGCATCTGGAAATTTAAACACTTGGAAAATAAAACCAAACCCTAAACCCTAATGGAATAAAAATCATTTTCAAGTTATCTCCAAGCCTATGGATTTGATCCATATAAAAATTTGTCAACAAACATTTACAAATAATCAAGAATAACAAATAGAAATATCATAAGACCATATAAATTGGGTTCACTTAAATTGGAACCATAAATAAAATCTTATGAATTTAAATAAGATAAGGAAAAGTAATTTCCAAAGCTAATAAAGCACTTATCTAAAATCCATACAAAATGGTGAGCAAATAATACTAAAAGATATTTAAAAGGATAAATAAATATCAAATAAAATTTTACAAATTGGAATCACCAAGTTTGGATCTCTAAATAAAAAGATATGGATTTTATAAGACAAAGATAGGAATATTAGATAAAGAATATTTGAAAAACCAAATAAATCTTGGCCTAATCCATAAGAAAATGGAATTAATGGAGTCCAAATCCAAATAAAAATAAAAGGATAAAGAATTTTCCAAAATAAAGTAAAATGGCATAAAACAAATCCTATTAGAATAAAGACAAATCTCTAATAAGAATAATTATATAATTCATGTGAAAATAGTATTTTGGAATTTACCCAACTGGAATAAAATTTGTTTAATTCAACCTAAATAAAATAAAATAAATCTTCCAAATAAAATTTAGGGAATTAAAACTATATTTAAACTCCATTGGAATTAAAACAAATACCCAATTCAAATGATTTATGAATCATATTAAATACTTTCCAAATAATTCAAGATGAATTATTTGACACCCTATTAATCAAATAAAAACCTACTGAAAAGATTTCGAAGGTTTGTAGAAATTTAAATGGTGTTTGAAATTATTATTAAATCTTATTTGATTTAAACTAGAGCCTATTTTGAATAATTAAAAGACCTTAAAAAGAATAAATAAATTATTCTAAAATGATTTCAGAATGTTTTATTAATCAGTGTTTGAAGCTACACGAAATTTGACAAGGGTTTGAATTCAAATGGATGCTTGAAATGATTAAATAAAACCAAAACAGAATAAAAGAAATGGAAAGGCTAAAAAACAGCGGGTCCACTGACAACATCCGGCTTCCCCCTTTCTCGGACGAGGTCCCCCACAAGAAGCACTGGCAGCTTGACCCGCGCGACGAAGACGCCGCGGTGAACGAAGCCAATGCTA
The DNA here is from genome assembly GCA_910589765.1 of Avena atlantica. NCBI lineage: Eukaryota > Viridiplantae > Streptophyta > Magnoliopsida > Poales > Poaceae > Avena > Avena atlantica. The sequence goes on along the minus strand of OU342736.1, from coordinate 41,403,474 downwards.
TCCTGGAAAGGCTGCTGTCGCCAGATGAGAACTTTCACCTCGTTGAATCTGATCTCATGTGCACCTTCATCTCACGTCGGGTAAGCCCCATCCAATCCAGGAGACACAAGATGTGCTTCATGAGCGGGTCCCATGATCCCACTCGGCATTCCACTAAGGAGCTCACCCATGACTCCATTGCCCGCCGAGTAAGCTCAATCTTCAAATTGAACTTGGCGGATAATTGGGCTTGGAGTTGCCCACCGTTTAGCTGGGTCAGGCCTGTCCCCTGGGTAAGTTTTCCGAATTACTTTCTCGCCGAGTAGGCTTTAGCTCTTTTGCCACTCTTAGCTTAGTTTTTAGTTTCTCATTCTGTTTGTCCTTCGCAGAATCTCCTTCACCATGTTGATGACAGTACTGTCCCTCCTGCTGGCTATAACGGGGATCGCTCTGACTCGGATGAGTTCGAGTATGACCTGGAATGCTTCACTCCCATCCCGCACACTGCGGCCGCTTCGGCTTCGGGTAAGAGTCAATCTTGCAATCCCTTACAAGATTGGTATGACAATGATGAGGATGATGATTGTACAGTCTTGGAGGTATTTGTCTTGTGAGCTTGGTATCTTTGCTTATCCGAGTAAGCCCGTTATTTACTTATGCATCTGTCCAGGTACATGACATTCCTCCTCTCGCCGTGGGAGGAGTTGTCAAGGTCCCCGTCGCCAAGCCGAAGCGACGCGGAGCCTCCTCCAGCACCCAGCCGGCCAAGAAGAACAAGCTCCGGCAGCTCCTGTTGCCCCTACTGCTGCCAGCCTGGGTGCGACTCGCCAAGCTGCTGGGCGCCGAGTCACACGCCGGGTCGCCCGCGACCCGGTCGTCATCGGGTAAGTTTGTTTTTACTTTGCCTTCTCTGTTCTTTTCTTTCTCATCCTAGATGTTCTCTTACATACGTCATGTTGTTTTCAGTGTTGCACCTTTGACGGCGAATCAGGCTTCTTCTAGCATTGCCTCGTCACTTTGGCCTGCACCTCCTCCAGCTGACTCGGCGGCGCCGAGTCCCGTCCGGGTTGAGGCTCGCACTGTTGAGGCTCACGCTTCTCAGTGTTAGTCAGACCCGGTGGGTCATTCGGCTAGCACTCCTGGCGTTGGCCAGGTAAAACTTCCTGATCTTGGTGCCCACAAGTCTGGCACCGAGAAACCCTCTGCCCCCAGTTCCTCTGGCATCATCCCTCAGGCTGATGTGAATGAAACTTCCTGATCTTGGAGCCAGCAAAACTGCTGAGCCTAGTTAGGAAGCTCCACGTTCTTCTTCAAATCCTTCTGCTCGCTCTCCAGTTCTGTCAAAGGGCCAGACCCAGCCCAAGGCTTCTGGTTCTACTCGCCCCTCTTCTGGCAAATCCACCTCTTCCAAGCAAGCAACTCTAGTTTGCGCTCCGGGTTCTGCTCCTCAGATTCGGCCTCCTACGTCGGCGACCGTGTTCGCTTCAACGGGTAAGGGGGACGAATCCGCGGCTGCCGGGTCAGGTGATGGATCCAAGGCTGTTACCCTCCATACTTCTGCCGCTGCAACCCGTGCCACTGTGGGAACCGCCCTGAAACGGGTCGAGTTCTCACTCGGACGCTCAGTGGGCAGAGCCTTGGTTCGGCTGAGCCTTACGCCGTGGCATGGAATGCAGCAGGAGAGCAAGAGGTCAGCACTCGTGCCGGGAAGAAGCTGAAGCTGGGCCCCAAGGTCGTCTCCGACATAACCCAGCAGGCCATTACTCTGATGGCCCATGCCGACGAAATAAACGAGGTAAAGTAACTTCATACTCTTTTGTGTTATTGAATATTTCCTTTATACATATCACCTAGTCCCCGAGGTTACAGTCGAGTAAGAAACTTACTCGGCTGTAAGCTCTTCAATTTATTCACCTAGTCTTTTGAATCCCAAGCTTGCATGTTAGAGCTTCGATCCCTAGCCCTCGAGCTTACTGCCGAGTAAGGAACTTACTCGGCTGTAAGCTCTTAAGCTCTTTGATTACTTTGTGCCAAACTCATGTTAGAGCTTCAATCCCTAGCCCTCAAGGTTACTGCCGAGTAAGGAACTTACTCGGCTGTAAACTCTTAAGCTTTTTTATTCGGCAGGTTGTCTGACTCGACTCTTCCATATTGTCTGTATTCTTTGATCAGCTCACACATAACAAGCGCACCAAGGTGCATCAAGCTCTCGTCCTGGCGCATCGCAAGCTTGAACTTGCGTATGAGAAGCTACAGACTGACACCTACGGCCAATGTAATATCTTTGCGCTTCCTCTTTTTTATTTGGTGTAAGTTTCCTTGGTTCATCTTCTCACCTTTCCTCTTGCTCTTGTTCCATAGCCACTGCTCAGTCTACCATCAACGATCTTCACTCACAAATCAGCGAGGCCGAGAGTAAATTTCTTGCCTCCCTAAGCCAATAGCTGAAACTTTTCTGTTGGTACTGACAAACATTTGTTCTGAATAAGCAGAGAAGCACCAAGCCGAGCTCCAGAAGGAGCGCGACGAGGTGACTCGGCTGAAGAAACTGATGGCCGAGACGGAGCAGAAACACATGGCCGAGGTGAAAGGGCTGAAGGAAGAACTTGCTGAGAAGAGTGAGAAGCAAGCCGCCAGCACCGAGAAGACCAAGAAGCTGCTTGACGAGGCCGAGTCATTGGTTGAGTCGGCAAACCTGAACCTCGACGCCCTCCAAGCCAAGACCAAGACTTGACATAGCCAACTCGCCGCCATCAACTTCTTTCTCGGTAGTGAGTTTTTACACTTTTACGCTCTGTATGGGTCCTTCTTGGATTTCTTCACTGCCCTTGCTATTCGCTAACTTTCTCTTTTTTCTTGCAGAGAACTTTCCTGAGGGCAACATGTTTGCCATCCGAGCCATGAAGAAGGTGAGGGCCGAAGCTGGTGTTGCTGCTGACGGTGGTGTGTCCATGGAAGAGCTCCTTGCAGCGGTGTCTGAACGGGTCAAGACCCTCAGATCCTGTGGTATGGACTTGCTCAAAGCGGCTATCCATGCGTTTCGCATGCTCTGGCCGGATGAAGACCCACCCGAACTCATCGAGCCACTTGCTGACAGATTGCTCCTTACTAAAGACCGGCTGGATCAATGGCGTGAGTCGGCCGGCCGGGCTGCAGCGGACAAGGCTCTCTCCTTCGTGCTTTCATGGTACGAGGACATCAACCTTGATGTTCTTGCTCGCATAAGGGGAGATGGCAAATGGTTGAACGACCTGGAGCTGATCAAGAAGCGCCAGGAGCAAGCTTATGCCATGATCAAGTACACCATGGTGCACGCTTGGTGTGAAGGGCCCAGCTTCCTCGACCTTGGCGACCCGCTCGTCAAAGTTCCTGCTGAAGAAGGTGGCGACATCGTGGCGACCAAGTCAGATGATCCAGATGACCCGGCCACAGATGCCCCTCACCCGGCCGATGCTCCAAGCACTCCTGTCTCCGAGAATGCTCCTCCGAGTTCTCTTGCTCCTTAGGCCAACAAATACTCGAAGTTTTATTAGATCCCCGGTATGCCGGGTACAAATGTAACGTACATTTCACTTGAAGTTTGACTATGTGCCTTGTGATAGGCTTTATATATTTTGCGTTATGCTTTGAGTGCGAATTACTCAAGGACAAGTCCCCGAGTTTCATTTCGTCGTGTCACCTTTCCTTGCCTTTGGCCCTTGTCTACCATTTTTCGGTGTTCGACATTAGGATCTCAAAGTATGAAGGATTTAGTTAGCAGGTATGAAACTTGGATAACTTGGCCGAGATTATTCGACACATAGCATAACACAACCTGCAGAGAGTTAGGCGAAAACTAAATCCGACTCGCGTTTCTCCCTTGTATTTATCCGGCGTTCATGTTTACCCGTCTTAGATCTTTTTCTCTTTCTTGCCATGAAGCCGTGTTTTCGGACAACAGCATAGTTGAAGAGTTGATTTCTTCCAAGTACATACTACTTGTTCCAAGATAAATTTCAGGTATCACGCCAGCCGACGTAAAATAATCGAAATGGAAAGCCTTAGGGGTAGTCCCCGAGTCAGTTTTTCGAATCATACCATTTTATTATTAGCACATAGCCGGCAAAGACATCCGACATATGAGAGTTCGAGTGATACATGCACTGCTTCTCCTAAGTATAGAAGGGACGAAGCAATGCCACATTCCATGGCCTTTTGGTTTCATCTCTTGACATGTCCGCTTTGTTCTTTTGCGCTTCACGAGCGTCTATGAGATAGTAGGAATCATTGTGCAATGCTTTGCTTACAATGAATGGACCTTCCAAGGAGGCGATAATTTATGCATTCCGGTTGTGTGCTGCACCAGCCTCAGTACCATATCTCCTTCTCGAAAAACACGAGGTTGCACTTTCCGGCTATGGTAGCGTCGGAGATTTTGTTGATATATAGCAGATATGGAGAATGCCAGTTCCCTTGCTTCTTCGAGTAAATCTACTCCATCTTCTCGGGCCTCTTTTACCTCGGCTTCCGAATATTGCCTTATCCTTGGCGAGTCATATTCTATGTCGGCAGGCAAAACTGCTTCAGCCCCATATACAAGGAAAAATGGCGTATAACCAGTTGATCGATTCGGAGTCATTCTTAAGCTCCACAGTACTGAGGGTAGTTCCTCTATCCAACAACCAGGTGATCTCTGGAGCGGTTCCATTAAGCGGGGTTTTATCCCGGACAGAACTAAGCCATTAGCCCGTTCAACTAGTCCATTTGATTCTGGATGGGCGACTGATGCTACGTCGAGTCTTACTCGGTGTTTCCCACAGAAGCGAGCAAAAGCTCCTTCAGCAAAGTTTGTGCCATTGTCTGTGATCACACTGTGCGGGTAACCGTATCTGAGGATTATATCCCTTAGGAATGTGACAGTTGTTTTACCGTCCAATTTCTAGATTGGCTTCACTTCTATCCACTTGGTGAATTTATCGATCATGACCAAGATATGAGTCATGCCTCCCCTTGCTGGTTTGAATGGTCCTACCATATCCAGGCACGATACTGCAAAAGGCCAAGTGATTGGTATAGTCTTCAATTCAGACGCTGGTAAATGTGACTTGGACACATAGTGTTGACAACCACTGCATTTCCCGACTAACTCTTGCGCTTGTGCCAATGCGCTTGGCCAGTAGAATCCATGTCGGAATGCCTTGGCTACCAATGCTCTTGATGACGCATGGTGCCCGCACTCTCCCTGATGGATATCCAATAAGATCTCATGGCCTTGCTCTGAGCTGATGCAACGCTGCAGTACACTTGTCACACTTCGCTTGTAGAATTCCTTGTTGATTATGGTGTATGCTTTTTCCCTTCGCGTCGTTTGCCTTGCCAGTGTTTCATCACTCGGCAAGCACTACTAGGAAAACGGCTATAGGTAATCCACACTCTGTGGCGCACTTGATAGTGGTGCCCCACGGGTAAAATAGGCGTGGCGCACTGCCCACAGGTGCCCTACGGCTAACTGTTGTAAGCGTGGCGCACATGTGGGTGGTGCGCCACGGCTATGTGTGGTTCAGGGCACATGTGGCCACAGCACACATACCCGTAGCGCACTAGGTCAAGGTGCGCTACGGATGTGCGACTTAGCCATAGGGCACTCCGGCCTAGTGCGCTACGGGGCTGTGTGTTGCAGCAACTGGGTCAACTTAGCCGTAGGGCACTCTGCCCTAGTGCCCTACGGCTAAGTGGCCTGCACCAACTCCACCCCCCCCCCCCCCCCCCCCGTGGATCGCCTTTTTAGGTTTTGCAAAAAATAAAAGAAAATAATAAACACTTCAAAAAATAAAATCCTTTCATATTTAGGTAGGTAATGTGGTCTAGTTTGTAGGAAAATTAACAAACATGCATTTCGACTTTTTATGCAAAAAAAAAGTCATGCCACGGTAAAATGGCCGTAACTTTTGCATACGATGTCGAAAAAAATCATATAATATACCAAAATGACGAGAACGAGATTTCGCATCCGCTCGCAACCACCTCCGGTCGTTTAGCGATTATATAGATTTTCCAAATTCGAAAAGAGTAAAAAGTTACGGTCAAAAGACTGTTTTTTCCTGCAGAAAAAAAAAGATGGCAACTTACCCGTAGCGCACCACAACCTAGTGCGCTACGAGTAAGTTGGGCGGGATTCAAAATTTGAATCCCCACCCCGCCCACTACCCCTTTTCTTGTCCCTCCCCTTCTCTCCTTTTCCTTTTCCTCCCTTCTCATTTCCTTCTTCTCCTCCTTCTCTTTCTCCTTCTCATTTTCCTCCTCCTCCTCCTTCTCTTTCTCCTTCTCCTTCTCCTCCTCTTCCTCCTCCTTGAAGTGAAGATGGTGATGGCGGCCTCCTCCTTGCAGTTCCGACGACGAGGCGGCAGGCTCCTTCTTCTCCTCCTCTTCCTCCTCCTCCTTGTAGTTCCGACGACGCCAAGGCCTCCTCTTCTTCTCCTCCTCCTCCTCCTCTCCCTCCTATTCTTCTTCTCCTCCTCCTCTTCTTCTCCTCCTCTTCCTCCTCTTCTTCTCCTCCTCCTCCTCCTTGCAGTTCCGACGACGACGACGAGGTGACGACGACGAGGCGATGACGACGACCTGCACCGACGCGCGACGGCACTGACGACGAGATCCAGGTCGCTTTTTTTTGAATTTTAAAATTTATATCCGTGGTGAACAGCACGTAGTGCGCCACGGTTATCGTTTCATGCGCGTGGCGCACCTGGACTACTTTCCTTGGCGCACTGGCATGTGCGCCACGCCTATCTCGACACAACCGTGACGCACCAGGTAGTGCGCCACGGCTATGAGATAGCCGTAGCGCGAGGCCCGTGGCGCACTGCTAGTGCGCCATGGATGGTCTTTTCAGGTGCGCCACGAATAGGCGTTTTCCTAGTAGTGAAGGTTCCATCTCTCAAATAACTGAATATTGGTTGTGCCCGCATTGGTACTAGTGGTTTCGGGTATGCTTCAACATTAATGTCCATCGGTTCCGTCGAGATATGTTCTGCCGACATAACCTGAGGAGTGCCCGAGTGTGATTCGGCGACCCCTAAATTGAACAGATCAGTCCCCGAGTGACTCGAACCTACCCCTGAGTCGATGTCCATTGGCACTGCCTCTGATTCCTGACTCGACGGGATGATCCTAATTGATTCGGACTCTGGTGACGGCTTGATCGATGGCTTCCTGAGATGCTCCAATGCTACCCCTGGTGGTATTGCTTGCCTAGATGACCCTAGTTTCGATAATACATCTGCTGCCTCATTTTCTTCTCTAGGAATGTGATGAAATTCACAACCGTCAAAATATCTCGAAATTTTTTGTACGTGGAAGCGATATAATGCCATGTTTGTGTCCAGTGCATCCCAATGTCCAGACACTTGCTGAATCACCAAATCTGAATCGCCAAAACACATGATCCTTTTGATACCAATTTCCTTGGCTACTTTAATGCCATGGACAAGTGCTTCATACTCGGCAACGTTGTTAGAAGCAGCAAAATGAATTTGCAACACATACCTCAGTTGATCCCTCTTTGGAGATGTGAGCACTATCCCGGCGCCCAGACCCATTCTCGTCTTGGACCCGTCAAAATGCATTTTCTAGTAATTTGGATCTGGCAGTGGTGGTTCGTACTGCATCTCCATCCATTCTACAAAGAAATCTGCAACGGCTTGAGATTTTATTGCATCCCGCCTATCATATTGTAGAGTGTATGGTGCCAGTTCAATGGCCCATTTGGCTACTCGGCCGCTGGCATCTTTGCTGCCCAACAGATTGGGTGTTCTTGAAAATAATGTTTCGGCTTCTTTGCTGCCATATATACCCCATATGTCATCTTCTGATAATGCGGGTAATTCTGTTTCGAGACAGAGAGCACTTTGCTCAAGTAATATACTGGTCTTTGGACTGATTTTCCCCCTTCTTCACGTTCAACCACTATTACTGCACTTACAACTCTGTTGGTTGCGGCGACATAGAGCAGCATTGGCTCCTTGGATAGTCGTGACGCTAATATTGGTGCTATTGCCAATATTTTCTTTAATTCATGGAAAGCGCTATCAGCTTGCTGTGTCCATGTGAATTTGTCTAATTTTTTCATCATCTGATATAGTGGTAGGTCTTTTTTGCCTAGCCGACTAACGAACCTGCTCAATGAAGCCAGGCATCCAGTGAACTTCTGGACATCATTGAGGGTTTTTGGCAATTCCATTCTTTCGATGGCCCTGATCTTTGTCGGGTTAGCTTCAATTCCTCGGCTGGATACAAGGAATCCGAGTAACTTGTCGGACGGGACACCAAATGTACATTTTTCCGGGTTAGGTTTCATCCGGAATATTCTCAAGTTTGCGAATGTTTGACACAAGTCCTCAATTAGAGTATGACTTTGTTTGGTTTTTATTACCACGTCATCGACGTATACTTGAACATTTTTTTCCAATTGATCTTGTAAGCATTTTTGCATGCATCTTTGGTATGTTGAGCCTGCATTTCTCAATCCGAATGGCATGGTGCGATAGCAATAAGCCCCGTACGGGGTGATAAAAGCTGTCTTTATTTGATCATTTGGATTCAACGGAATATGATGGAATCCTGAATATGCATCCACAAATGACAACAACTCACACCCAGCAGTAGAATCTATGACTTGATCAATCTGAGGCAGAGGAAATGGATCTTTCAGACACGCCTTATTGAGGTTCGTGTAATCAATACACATGCGCCATACCACTGCCACGTTCGGGTCATCTTTCTTCTCGACCAGGACTGGATTTGACAACCAGTCCGGGTGCAGCACTTCCATGATGAATCCAGTAGCTAAAAGTCTTGCAATCTCGGCCGCTATTACTTTCCTCCTATCTTCGGTGAAGCGGCGGAGGGTTTGCTTCACCGGCCTTGCATCTGGTCTTACATGAAGAGAGTGCTCAGCCAGCTCCCTCGGAACTCCTTGCAGATCTTGAGTGGACCATGCAAAGATGTCCCGATTCTCACGGAGGAAGTTGGTGAGCTCGCTTTCCTATTTATCTGTAAGGCCAGCCCCAATGGTCACTGTGCGCTCTGGGAAAGTTTCATCCATCTGCACCTTCTTGGTTTCCTTGGTAGCTTGAAATGACACATTGCCATGTGGGTTGGTGAGTGTCGGCATGGACATTTGTGCTGCTTTGGCTAATGTTGCCACCTCCAACATCTGACTTTACTCTTGTGCTATGACGAGCGACTCAGCTAGTGAATATCCGGCTGAGGCACAAGCAATAGATCTCTTGTAATCTCCTTCCACTGTGATCACCCCACATGGGTCTGGCAGCTTCATCTTTAAGTATGCCATATGGGTAGTAGCCATGAATCTTGCCATAGCCGGCCTGTCGAGTAAGGCGTGATATGAGCTGACCAGATCTACCACCTCGAACTCTATAGCTTCAGTGCGACAATTTTCCCTGTTGCCGAATAAGACGTCGACCCAGATCTTGCCAATTGGCTCACAGGACAATCCCGGCACAATCCCATGGAAAGTGGTCTTAGTCGGTTCCAGCATGTTCATGGTAATGCCTAACTTGAGCATTGTATCCTTATACATGATGGTGATGCTACTGCCACCGTCAATCAGTACTTTTGAAAATTTCACGTTGATATCTGGGCCCATGAATGTTGGATCCAACACCAGAGCGTATCCTCCAGGGGCTGGCATGATCTTGGGGTGATCTTTTATACTCCAAGTTATATCTTGCTCAGACCAATGCATGTACTTGGGAATTGCCGGCATCATGGCATTCAATTCCATCATTCGTCGCTGCTGGATCTTCTTGTCATTTGGCTCTGTGACAAAGACAACATAGCTCTGGTGATGTTCTCTGTACTTATTTTTGGTTCCGTGGCCGATATGAGCATCGTCACCTCTTGGATTGTGCACCTGGTGCACAGCTTCTCTTCTTTCCTGATTCTGATATCTCGGCTGCCTGTTTTCATATCTGTTATCTGCTCCTACTGCTTGAGCATTTCCTCCTGTAAGTGGTGGAGGGGGAGGTGGTGGAAGCTGCTTATTTCGCGAGTCCACTCTGTCTCCTTTCTGAAACCAAGTGCATTGCCTTGTTGAGTGATTTGTCGGCTTACTCGGACTAGGCATGTGAAACTTGCACGGCTGATCCAGCATCATCTCATAGGTGTATTTTTGTCGGTCCTAATACTGTTTCCTCTGATCGTATGGCCTTTTGCCGTCATTCTTTGGCACCCATTGTTGTTGACCATTTGTCCTTTGACGCTGACTGCTTCCAGCATCTGGATGACCCTGACTCACTGCCGCAACCTGAGCCGAACCATACTTGTAATCTGGCCTCTCGTCTCTTCTCTTGCTTTTGTATTCGGATCTCTCCTGGCGCCTTTGCGACCCGGCAGCGTCATAGATCTGAGTCTCAGTCATCCCGTCTGCCGACATGAGCAGCGGCTGAATCGAATCTCCTAACGCATACGAGTCGGCGATTCTTATCGTCTCTGCCAGGCTTGCCGGCATATCTCTTTGTAACTTTTGCCACAACACACTCCCATGTCTACATCATTGTGCAAACCATGCGATTGCTTGTGACTCGATTACCCCTTCACAAGAGTTACGCATTGTACACCACCTTGTAGGGAATTCCCTGTCTGTCTCATTCGGTCTTTGCTTGCACATTCCTAGTTGCTGTGGGCGATTCGTCCTCTTGTAAGTGATCGTGAAATTGCTCACGAAAGCGTCATGAAAATCAATCCAATTGTTGATGATTCCGGGTGGCAAATTTTCAACCATACCCGAGCTGGTCCTTCCAGCATCTGCGCTACATAACGTACTGCCCATCTCAAGTTTCCCTGCGTGATCTTCACAGTGGTTCCATAATCTATGAGCCAGTCCTCTGGCTTTGTGCTTCCATCATATGTTTTTGTCCCTCTGGCCAGCTAGAAATTTGGCACCGGTGGCTCCTTCATGATCCTTGGGCCAAAGCACGGTGGACCCTGCGGACCTTGTGATTCAACTATCTCTGCCATTTTTATGTGGTCAAGCTTCAGCCTGGCATCATCCGGCTGAAGGTTCCTACCTCCGTATCTCGCTCCCATCGCTTGATATGCATGATCCGGCAGCTCATACCCGTCATTTACCATGGCCGAGTAACCATCATTATACTTATTCGCGTTCGGGTCAGCTGGCTGTTGAACTGCTTTTCCCGCGCTCTGTTGTCTTCTTTCCGGCTGAGCTGGTGCGTTATTCGGAGCTGGATTTCCTCCTCCTGCCAAGTGAGTTGCGCGCCGAGTATGAGGCGCAAAATTTTGCCCTCCGTTGTCATTTCTCTGTCCAATTTTTTCCTGGTTTTCATTTTCTCGGGGATTATTTATTTTTGCCCGTTGCGCATGCACCGGGTTTCCTTGAACTACTGCCGGATCATAGGCGACCATCTGCTTGTTTCTTCCAGAATCCACACTTTTTTCTTTTCTCGGCCTGGGTGCCGCTCCGGGTGAGGATGTCGTGTGCCCAACCGATTTTGCCGGGACAGGAGTTGCCGAGTGAACCAGCTGTGATCTCCCTGCTATACCCGGATTTGCTCTGTAATACGCCTCATTCAGCATGTTGGCTGCTTTTACTAACTCATTGACTCATTCTTGCTGCCTTTTCTTTGCTTCCCCCTCCAAGTGGGGTAATTCTGCCATTGTTGCTTCTCGCTCGCAGATTAGCTGCTGCTGTGTTGTACGTTGGACGCATGGCCGTCTCATTGCTGTTCTCTGGTGTTATCTTTGATGTCGCATCTGCCAGTTCTTCGTTGAGGTTCCTTCCTCTCAATCTCGTTGCATCAAGCCGGGTCTTTGCGCCCTTGACTCGATTTGCCGAGTTAAGCTCTCGGATAGTGATATCCACATCCTGTTGTAACTGTGCTAGCTCCTTTGTTTTCTCCAGAACTTTTATCCTGGTTTCTTCCAACTCGGCTTGCACACGCGTCGGGTCAGTTGCTTGTGCCACTGGCTCTGCCAACTTGTCTATCGCATCCTGCAGCTCCTTAGCTCTTTTGCTCCTAGCTATGTTCTCTGGTTTTTCCAGCGGCGCCTTTGCTGTTCTTGCAGCCCTTGGCGTTTCCTCGTGATTTCCTTCCTCTGCATTCTCATTCTCTACTGGAACTACTGTGGAGCTGTGGGGTTTGGGGCTGTCATCATTACCTCCATGGAGACGAGTTGGAGAGGTTTCCCAGCAACTGGAGCCATTGGAGGATCCGGCGCCAGGACGACGTGCTTAGGATATGCGTGCTCCACGCGCAGCGCGACGTAGACCTGGTGCTCGCCGAACTTGATGAAGCGACCGCCCCTAGGGAACGGCTTGGTCCCGAAGCAGCCCGCGTTGCCGCTAACGAAGTTGAGCGCTCCAAACCTCTGGATGAGGCCGGAGTAGACGCGCTCGCCGGTCTTGGCGATGATGTTGCGCGTCCGGATGAAGACTCCATCAAGCACCTGCTTCTGCCCCACGGTGGGCGCCAACTGTCGTGGTGGTGGCACAGCAGATGCCATAGGTAGGCTTAAGTTGGAGGGCGAATGGGTGCTTGTGGTCACCGAGGAGGGAGTGCACGGTCGAGCCATGCACGTAGAACAAGAAGAACTCTCCACACTTGACAATTTGATTGATACCCCAAAGATTACAAGTGCTCCTTGAGCTGTATTGGCTTTAGTACGCAGCACCTGTTCTCTACTTGGTCCAACCTCCTTCTACTACTGTTATGCCCTCCCTTATATAGGCAGTGCCAGCTAGCTAATACCTCTTTGGGTTCTAGGATTTACTGTTTGGATCCTGGTCCCTACAATATGGGCCGGGTTATGGGCTTGACTTAAGCCCATAGGCCCGGTCCATAAAGCTTGACAGCTAACGGTCTTCTGGTATGCTACGCTGCTTCTTGTCCTTTTTGGCGTCACGCTGTTACTTTGTACGTCAGCGCTTGCTTTGGGCGTCACCCGGCTCCTTTTGTGTCACCCGGCGTCACCCATGGTCCTTTCCGAACCTTACTCGGAAAGGTGCCACGTGTCCTTCTTGACACGGTCCTTCCTCGGTTGACTCGGCTCGTTGGTACCTGCAAGGGTTACAACTTTGTCCTATACGGGCCGAGATAGTTTGTATCTCGGCTCTCATGCTTATCTTTCCCGGCCATTCTTACCCGGCCTGGTTCATTTTTTACTCGGAGCCAACCCAGCTGCGCTATGTTTCCCCTCTCGTAACCCTACCGAGGTTATCCCCCGACACTATTCCAGATAAATATTCAGTGTGCTGATGCTTTTTATAACTTGTGTTTTTCAGACATTGGCTACTTCTCGTGTTGAAGATGTCAAGTCAGTAGGTCCAGGGATATGATTCTTCCAGCTATATGTATGTTTAGTCTTCCGTTTCCCTAATATAATATGAGAAAATTATTTCTTCTTCTTTAATCTGATCATAGCGCGGACCATTGTTTCCATCAGGTTTTCAAGGACAGGAATATAGCACGGCAGCTCGTCAAAAGGGCTGAAACGGTTGGGTTTAAGGCAATTGCGCTCACTGTCGACACTCCGAGGCTCGGTCGCAGGGAAGCTGATATCAAGAACAGGTCTAAATCTAGCAGCTGTGCACGCTATGATGCTTAATATACAAGTGAAAGCCGAGGCTCGGTCCATTTCATTTCACAATGAACTCAACAATCTGCCGCCACGCACACACTGAAAGCCGTGCAGCCACCGCAGCGCCCGCCGGGCGGCCGTGCCAAAGCGCCCACGCCAGCGCCTCACCCCGCCAGCAGATGCAAACTGTGCCGCTACCACCGCGCGGGGGGAGAGGAGGCCCCGCCGCTGCAAGCGACACCAGGGCTTCGTCTGGCGACACCCACCGGCGGCAGCGAGGGGAAGGGGAGGGAGAGGAGGGGGTCGGAGGCAGCGGCTAGGGTTTCCCCCCGCGTGTCGCTCGTGGGAGCGACCACAGGAGGGGAAAAAGTGGCTCGTCGTTTACGTCCAGCCTACCCTTTTCACCTTTCTTTCTTTCTTTCTTTCTTTCTTTCTTTCTTTTTCAGTGCTATTGGAAGGGTATCATTAGCACCACTTGTTCCTAATCGGAATAATAATGGCTTGTTCTACTCACACTGACTTTAGTGTTCTGTATCAATGAGTAGTGATCATGCACACAAAATGCAGGACGTCAAGTGGCTGCAGACAATTACCTCGTTGCCGATCTTGCTGAAAGGGGTCATGACTCATGACTGCAGAGGACAGTAAGCTATCCAGTTTATATATTTCAGTTGCATCTCCATTTCCAATGTCATGTAGCCCTTGTGTTACGACGGACGGTACAGTATGTCAGTCACATGAAGAAACTTGTGCAAAATGCAGCTACGCTTGCCATTGAAAAAATGTTCAGCCTCTCTACCTAAAATCATCCAAGGGCCTAATCAACCTTCCCTACCACTACTGTTACTACAACTTCTGCTACTGCTACTAGAGGTACTCTGATGCTTACCTTGATCAGTATAGAAGGATAGGCCTTCCCCCCGCCCTCATTATTCCTAACCCCTTGGCTTGCCTGATGATTGAGTTGCAGAGCTATATGGTTCAAGCTAGACCTTCAGAGATAGCTAAGCTCATGTTCCTCAGGTATAACCACTGTGCTTACTGGCCTACTGGGTACATTTGATCTGAGCTTACAAATATGCATTCATACTCCCCCATGGTGTCTGAGCTACTTGTGCTGTCAGGGCTACCGCTGCCGAGAGTACCGGTAGACCCTGCAAAAAGAGCGAAGAACTCCCGCCTGGACTTGTAGACTCTGATACTGGATATGATGACTCATCCAACGTCGTATCCACTGTGTAGGTGCGGTCATACACTATAGGATCCCTACACCATTGCTCACCTTGGTGCCTGCTGCTCAGGTAACTACCTCCTTCCGAACAAATTGGTTCCGGATCTACTGTGTGTCTGGCTCTCTTCATGCGTGATGGGTCTTGGGCAATCACTTTCCTTAAAGAGCTTGGAGCCCGTGGTGAACACCTAATGTATTTAATCCTACAGAATTTATTATGGCCAACAAATATATGAAAGCGATATAGCATACATGGGATACCAGTGCAGTAATTACCTCGCATAGAACAGCATATATGCACACTTTGAGCGAACTTTTTCCAGAGAAACAGGTTTCACCTAAAGACACGAAAGAACAGTTAGCATTCACGATTGATTCACATCGGCACATGGATAATTGTTCTTATGGTGCTGATAAATGTCCCCGGGCAAGATATTTTTTGCTTAAATAAAAATAAACCTGCATCTGTCAATGTTTCCAGCAAAAATGATATTCCGCTATGAAAAAGGGTGTACTCAGCAGATTTAGGAAGTGTAATTTACCTGGCTATCATCCATCTTGTACCACTTCTCCTGTGAGCCCTTCACATAACACACATAATGACCAGAAAAGGCTGCACAATCAACATCACGATGGACAACCACAGCATATAGCCTGTACACAGGAGAATTATCATCTGTTGTACTCATATAGCTAGACAAATTCAAGTACTCCGGGAACTTGATGGCCTTGTTGATTTTGCCAAACATACCAGGCTGTTGGAAGAAAAAAAAGAGTTATAATGAACAGAAACAAAACTACAACAGCTTGATCAAAACCCAACACAAGTAAATAATAACCAAGCATGATTTGATGTAACAATTTCTTGAGACCACAGACTGGTGGAAAACAATCTAATATTCTTAATGATACTGTACCTGGTATCTTTTCAATGCAATTGTCAGGATATTTGGTGCTTCTGATATTGTCAGCTTCTTTTTGGCACGTTCATATGATTCGCATCTGGTGAGAAAAAATAAGTTGAAGCATCAGAGTTCGAAGCAAAAGGAAGGTCGGGTAACAGAAAAAGATGCACTAATTTATACAATTAGTCCCAATTAAATAATATAGAGATATTGTCAACCGTGAATCCTACAATTGAGTGGATTAGCTATAAGCGCTAAGTGCTGTATTGCTACTATAAAAGTGGTCACAGCATTGTTTCAAGATCAGTTGCCAACATGCCACTATAGAACTCTTTACTTAATATAGAGTTCAGTTAGTCACCTGAAGTGATAAATACAAGGAATGTAAAATATACAGAAAGTCACGTCATGAGCATTTAAAGAAACAAAAAAACAACGGAACATAATGAACCAACCTGACGCAATGGTATCTGTTATCGCCATCTAAGACTTCATTAGATGTAAATCGATGAAGTGCGTCTTCAAGAGTATTGATATTCCCATCTATTTCAACAGTAAGATCCAGAATACTTTCACGCTGTTCTGAACTGACCCCACACTTTGTGCACTTTATCTAGGAATAATATTAAATGATTAATAATAACGAAAGATGTTACACTATATATGCAACACTAGTACTCAAGAACCAAAAAAATTGGAAACTTGAGCTCTTTATGTAGAGAAAACCTTAGATCGTAGATAGCCCCCAAACATTAATTGCACCAGTGTTGTTTCTTCAGATAACTTATGCACACCTCCATTATTGGCTTCCTCCAGGCTGGCAGATTGCATAGTATTGAGTGCATACCTGTTAAACTTTTCATTCAGTGCAGTTAAATGAAAAACACTACTCATTGTGAGGAAATCTAACTAGTTAAAAACAGGCCGCGTCCTAGAAGGGTTAATAGAAGAGATTTTTGGATTAAAATGCTTGACATGTAACAAGCTAGCATACACTCTTTCATAGAAGGTGCCAATTTGTTTGGTTTATACAATATACTGTAGTTCCACTGATGTACCTCGTTTGGCACCTTGACTTGTTGACCCGTAAAACGGCTGTATTTAACGCTTCCAAGTTCTACACACTCTTACTTTTTACAAACAATATTATAACAAAAGAACTGATTGTTTTTGGATCAAAAACCTCTCACAAGTAGGTTATCTCTCACCATGGAGTAGAAACGGATATGCAATATCTGGGAAGAACACAAGTTTAATTGCCTCCTGTGAATAAGAAGGAAGTCCCATTTTTTATTTTCTGTTTAAAAAAATAGGTCCTAATGTTTAGATTATACATTTTAACAAACCCAAGCCAAAGCGAGTTCATGTCGCACTTAGATTTTATGGCATGTGAATCCTAACTATGGTTGCCAATAGATCAATCTAGGAGGATTTCAACCATCTGCGAATGTAAAAACAAGTTCCCTTCTATTTTCAACAACAAAAGGCACATGTGCCAAATGAGCAGGAGGAACATTGCATAACTAAATTTTTCACTAATCTCTGTAATCCTAATATTTAATAACATCCTCTACAAACATAAACTAGCATAGAAGTGATAATAGCATCATCAACTCTAGTACAAATATAAAAAAATGGTTTACCCTGTCATTATGTTGGAACTTATAGTAAACTAGTAATCAGTCTAACGAGTAGTTCAGTAAAACGTCAATAGTATATTCAACTATTCAAAAAAAAAGGATGATCATTGGACATGTTAGCAGAGCAGCAACAAAACAGTTAATTTAACCACAATAAAAGAAGAATTTCCTTTCTCAAGGGCAATAGAAGTGGCTTCATTAAAATGTTTAACTTATTATGTAACACCCTGCCCTCGTACCGACCCACCCACACCACACACATCCCATATAGCATGAGTGCGTGCTAGAGAGAAGGGAGAGGAACAAAAAATCTCACCTGAGAAACTCATGAGCATCTTCCTCTTTGCCTGGAGCGAAGCTACTCCCAATGTCACCGAGATGAGAGAGTATTCCAGTAGGTGATAATGGAGATTGTCCTCGCTTACCCTCCATAATGAGTCTTTCAAACTCACACAAGAAGCACCATTCCTTTTTGGAACCTACAAAATACAGTCATATACTGTAACTCAAAGGAGTGTTGTGAGTAACAAGAAATGCAAGTTCAGCATTAGTTTACAATTTTTTGAATGGAGTCTTTCCAGAAGGTACACTGTAAGTGGCCTTGTAAATGCCAAACACTGAATAACAACATTTGCGTAGCAACTGTAAAACAAAAGGCAAAGGTTAGGAAGAAACAACAGCATTAAAGAGATACACTCAAATTCAATAAATTATTTATACTTATGACATGAGGTGACAAATATGTGTAACATCAATCCTCTTTATAAGAAATTGAGATAAGGTGTGTATAATATGTTACTCCCTCAGATCAAATTAATTGACTCAGATTTGTCTAGATTTGGATGTATCAAGACAAGTTTTAGTGCAAGATACATCCGAATCGAGACAAATTCGAGTCAATTAATTTGGATCGGAGGGAGTACATTTGATGTACGGGATCTAGCGTCCACCACCACGTCTCGTGTTGGACACAAGTAGTAGTTTGTGAATCCCTAGATACTGCAAGTGGACCCTTGTTTTGTTATTGGAGCAATATTTACTCCAAATAGAAACTACAGTTTGAGTTTCGTAACAATAAAGGACTAGAAAGTGAAACCATTGGCTATTAAGTATGTCACTTCGAGCCAAATATATCATTTCATGTTCTTTGATTTCATCTATAATTGATATGGAACCCTGTCTGTAATGAATCAAATATTTCTTCCACAAATACTTGAAGCACATCACAAGAAAAGCTCTTAAAAATATAAAGGTATGACTAAAGTGGTATGCATCAAAGATCAACGCAACAAAATCTTTCATAAAATTGTCACATTTAGACTCAAATGAAAAGCACTAACATAAATATGTTAGGAAGGTCTTTTAAGGAAATAGTTCAATAGGGATAGGTATTAATATCATCCAAATAATAACTTGTATGATCACCTAATAAAAGAACATGAATGGTTTGCCTCCCTTTCAGAAAAAATAACTGTTTACCTATTCCCAAGGTTACGTAGACCAAAAGGATGTAACTCCACCTTGTTAAAGTTGTACAGCTTGACGAAAAGTTCATACTGAAATTTTTTATGACACGTTTAGATAACCGTTAGGTTGAATATGTCACAGTCTCTGTTAGAGATTAAACGAGCATACCGATTCTGATGGATAATGCCTGACAACTTTTGAAGCAGTTTGTTGCATGATCAAACTTTTCGTCGTTGATAGATTATTTGGCACCACAACACTGCTCTCCAATCTCGCAGAAATTTCAATAAGATTATCTGCCTTTTTAGATGGATTACCCGCTGGAAAGTGTGCAACAGCACGAGTGGAAGAAACTTTGTCAACAGTTGACATTGATGGCAAATTTCTAGAGCTTTTACGGTTATCTATGCAAGGAGATTGTTTGCAAGCTTGCTCCAGTTCATATTGCAACCCAGCAAATCTATCTGCTTGCGAACTAGAGTTGTCTGCTGGAACGCGAGAATGAGAGCCATTTTCACTAACAGAAGTGCCATTGCCTTTCCAAGATTTACCAGAAGTTGGAAAACTTGAACAATCAACAGATTCTGCATGCACTGTAACCCTAGAAAATCTGAACATATTGCTGTCATGTTCAGAAACCTCTGCGGCATTGGATGCCTTCCCAAAGGGCATCTCCTTGCTTTCATCATTTAAACACTCCGCAACACAGTTTTCCTTGGATGATTCAGGCATAGCACCAATGGAATTTTTTATTTTAACTGCTCTCTCTACTCCTGCTACCTCACTTTCTTCATATGAGCTATTGCATTCAACTCCTTTCTTTGACGAAGAAGCTTTTATTGTACCGTCTTTCCTAGCATCAACAGTTGCTGGATGGCATTCATCTTTGTGTCCTTGTCTCCAGTGAACTATCTGGCATCCGAAGGTGCTGCAACAAATAAAAGGGAAGTTAAGCAAGTAGAACAGTATATACAGTACGATTCGTCATACCACACACAATACTAACATCTGTTCAGACAATGGGCCCTCGTTTCATTTGACCAATACCACACGAGATATAATATATCTTATAGTAAAAAAATGTACATCATTAACATACCCAGACAGTTACCATTCGTAATATATGCAGGAATTTGTTTGAGCGGATGCCAACTCTGAAGACACTTTTCAGGTTTCATGTAGTCAAATACTTGGTAAAAGTATTCAAAATATTATCACGAAAACATTAATATGAGTGAAATTCAAAGATATTCACAATTAGTGGATGGGACAATCATTATTAAGAACATGTGACCACTAATTATCGACTAAAACAGTAGACTATAACAAAATCAACTTGGTAAAATCAATGCTGCATTATATATACATATGCTTTGTTGGATAAAGATGCACATATGATGGAAGATCAAATTTTATATACAACTATTAAGATCAAGGAGATCAATGGATCTCCTTCTTTCATGTACTGTTTCAAACAGTTGGCGACTTGGAGAAGCACTCTGAGTTAATATAATACCGGAAAATTTGTCATCCATCGAACATGGGATATAAACTGAGCTCAACATAATTGCATATTACACACTGGCCTATAATACAAGTAGTAATATATGGATCCCCCAAATAATAAAGTTTTCTTGCAAGCCATTTGCATTATTGAAGATGGTCTCTGGGCCTTTTATTTGCCGAATATGAACAAGGCCATGCGACCGTCTGACATCATAATGCTCACGCTAAATTCTACCGATTCCATAATTTGGAAAGATTGATCAGTCCAGCAGTGACATAAAATTGGTATTAAATCCCACTCATAGAATCTGACTTTCAGCCAAGTTACTATTCATTGAACAAATTTGCTGAACTGAACCGCATAAATGAGTTAAATGATTTAAACGATTGAACCCAAATGTGAGGCGCCTAGTATGGGTGCCAATTCTACTTCAGTGGAGTAATTTTCTGAAAGCAGCAGAAACACTCAGGACAAACTGGGGCTAAGTTGATCTAGTGAAAAATCTAGTAAGCTGGTGTAAACAGTTACTAAGAATCAAAGATTATGCAGGAAATGCAGTTTCTGGCATCATGCTCTAGGCAGAAAATAATCAGGAAAACACAAGTCCGTTGACAGGGTATGGTGGAGCTTGACAAAATTGTTTGGAGGGTATGGCGAAAGACCAGAAAAATTAAGCCACCACAACAAACTAGAAACTGTAGACTTGAGACAAATTTAAATTGATATTGTCCACATTGGTTTCAAAATACTTGTATGATTTTTCTAGACAGAAGGCTCGAGCAGAGCCCGGTTTTAAATTAATAAAGCCTCACCGGCCAACATAGTACACAACAGCAGTTTGAAAAACGAAAAACAAAGTTTACAGCACAGACCACAGAGGATCACACATGTAGTGCGGATACAAGCCAGATCAGCCAAATAGAAACTAACAGTAGACGACTACGGCTCCATCTAGGCTGCTTCCAGATCTGGAGATAATCAGACAATTTATATAAAGCTTCCGCTGGGTGCGCCAGGAAGAATCGTTCAATGGTAAATTTGTTCCTAATGTTCCACCTGGTCCAGCAAAGGGCGGTGCAGCTAATCTAGAGGATCCTCTTATCTTGCCCCGAAGATAGGTTAATGGGTCTGTACAGCTCCGCTAAGCATGCGGGATTCCCAATCACAGGTGACCAATTCCCTAACTGCCCTCCATAATGATTTGTGTAGCGAAAGGATCTAGCGATGGCACAACCAAGGAAAATATGATTTGTGTCTTCATGTTCATCGCATAAGCCGGAGCGGCGCCGTGTAGCGCGGCGAGTCGTTGGGCGCCGAGCCGAACGAGCACTCGACCGACGCCGATGAGGAGGACGATGCGCCGGCCATCCTCCTCGGCATCCAGGAGGCCATCCCCCGGCACCGCGACAAGGAAGGAGGCGAGCGCAGTGAATACCCCTGCCGCGGGCTCTTGCCGGCCGAGATATGCTCGAGGACGGAGGCAAGGGTGCAACCGGGTGCACTCTACCAGCGACGCCGACCTTCGGCGTTGTTGCGCGTCAGCGCCGGGCCGCCGCCCTCATGGTACGCCAGCCAGCGCTCGCGGAAGTACTTGTCCCAATACGCCTCGTTCTCGGGATGCTCCGCCTCCTCGGGGTCTCGTCAATCCTTTCGTGCCCTTCTGGCACCGGCGGCATGGGTACGCCACCCGCGCTGAGATTCCAAGTCGGAAGGCACCGGAAATTTGGCAGCGCCTAGTAGTCGGCCTCATGGAGAAGCCACGCCTCCCATGGCTGGAGCGACCGGTGGCCGAAGCCGTTCGCCGCCGCGGGGTCGCTAGGGTACCTCTCCACCATTGCTTCTGCCGAGCTTCTCTTCGCCCAGAACTTGGTAGATTGGGGAGGAAATGAAGGTGTGAAGGTGGGTGCTCTGAAGACGGCGAGGTTGGACGGCTTTTATAGCGATTTCGGAAAAGCACGACAAGGGCGGGAAAAGGGAAAAGGCGGGAAGACGGGTGGGCGGTGGCGCGCCATTACGCCCTCCGCGTGGGCTATTGGACATGCGGCCATTGCCCGCCGGTCCAACGCGGAGTCAATGGGAAGCGATGAGAATGAGATCTCCGTTCTCTCGCTGACAGGTCAAGGCCACCAGTGCAGTTTTTCAGTTTCAGTGTATGTGAAGTAAGAAATTATGGGAACCTTGTCTTAATGATCTTGAAGCTGGAAAATGCGCATTCTGCACTTGCAGTAGACAGTAGAAACCACTTGAAGTAGGATAGGAGTAATGGTACCCATTTTGTATCCAGTTCCCAAATCCTAGATTCACTGATCTCCCTCTTACCCCCAAGTCGTAATTCATCAATCAGCAGGATAATTGGAGAAATGCGCGCGCGGTTCAAACAAGAAGAAAAGCCCAAATTAGTAATTTAGGATCGAGGAAACTGTGGTCGTACTGAAAATCCTACTCACTAGATCACCGCTTACCAAGAATCATGTGGAGGGGAGGCGTGGATGGGATATACGTAATAAACTTGATGAATGTTGACTCAACGGCCGAGCTGCTTGGTCGCCGTAGGGTCGCGGTGGGTGGTGGCTCGCCGCCCGGTCGGTGCTGCTGGTGGTCGGCGCCTCGGCGGTGGTGGCTCGCCGCCCGATCGACGGTGCTGCTGCAGGGTGGGAAGTCTGGTGGTAGCGAATCAGGATGGGTCGCCACGATGGGCCTAAGCAACCCACACCCAGGCCCGTAAGCTACAGAATTAAGGGGGCCGAATACTCTTAATTTTTTTTCCAAACTTAGCAAACTGCGGCTGTAATTAAATTTTCTTCTGTTTTGGGCTGGAGTGGTGCGGCGCCCCCCTTGACCTCAACAACATAGCTCAGGGAAACCCCATCTTCTCCGTCAAAAAAAAAAAAGCTCAGAAACCACACAGACTAGTACATTGATTTTTTGATTAAAAAAAAGACCGATCAATACTGGAGTACATGGCATGTCAGGCAGCTTACTTTCTATCGGAATGAAGGAAGGAAGGAATAAAAAAATCGAACTCATGAAGGAATAATAAACTGCATCGGAAATAAGCAGGGAGGGAGGGAGCTAACCAGTAGTTGACGCCCTTGCAGCGCTTGCACCTGAAGGAAGTCGGGTTGCGGCACACCTCGCACGACCCCTTCTTCTTCCCGGCCTCTGCCGCTGCCGCTGGCGGAACCACAAGGTCCGTCCACGGGGGCGCCTCCATCGGGCCGTAGTAGTAGGGGTGGACCTCCTCCTCTGAGGTGAGCCGCCTCAGCTCGGCCGCGCACCGCAGCCACCGCCACGCAAGGGTCGCGAGCGCCACCATCTCGGCCAGGAGCGACGCCATTCCCCTTGCCGAGCAGAAGCGGAAGAACGTGGCTGCACTGCGCGAATGGAAAAGGTCAGAAGCAGCCAAGGGAAGGGCCGGCCGTTGTCTTTTTCTTTTTTCGGGCCGTTCCCCCCTCTCTCACTCCCTCCTCCCAGCGGCGTCAGCTAACTGATTTTCGGGCCGTCCGATGCGGGTGATCATCGGTCTTAGGGCATATCCGGCTCAACCGGTCTCTTTCTATCTGTTTGGGCAGACCACGGTCGATTAGGCCGTGGTCCAACATGCCCGGCCGACCGCGTCCTGCGGTTCGATCCATTGTCCGTCTCTCTCCCGCTGTCTGACATCCTCGCGATGGGATGTTAATGGCGACGCGAAGTCGGCTGTCAGTGCCGGCGGCTTCCCGCGCGGCCGGTGTTTCCCACCATCGTTTCCCGAGCGCGCCTCGTTTCCCACGGCGAGAAAACTTCTCGCGCATCCCAATCTGTTTCCCGCCTCCATCGCGGTCTATGAAAGACGGCCGCCAGCGCGGCGGAGACAACAAGCCCCAAAGCAAGAGAAAACCAGCAGCCGAAAAAGCTCCAGCATCCATGTCTCGCCGCAAGATCGCCACATTGTCCAAGATCCGGGAGATGAGCCACACCCGCTACCCGGACATGGAGGTCGACGAGGTCCACCTCGAGGCCACAGTGCTGGTCCGACGAATGGGCGAAGCGCAGGTGCTAGCGTTCGAGAAGGAAGGCGAGATCGCCGAGTGTACGCTGCAGCAGGTGGTGGAGGCGGCGGCAACGGTGGCCGCCCAATGGGCGGTGACCGACATACACCATGTCGCTGCCAAGGAGGCGGTGCAAGCGGTGGCCATGGAGGCTGCATCAGCGGCTCTTCGCGATATCCGCCACAAGGCGGCCATGACCACGCTTGAGGAGGTGGCCAAGGAGGCCGCCAAGGTCGCCATCCGCAAGCTCCGCCATGCCGCCAAAGCGCGCAGCGACGCGGAAGAGCACGTCACCGACTCAGCGGCGGAGGAGGAACGCGTGGTTCTGGCCGCTAAGGCGGCTCTCGCGTGGGTTCTCGTCGACGTCGACAACAGGGAGGAGGCGGTGGATGACGACAAGGAGGGGGAGGGGTGGACTAGCTGGAGGCGCCGATCGTCGTCCCCGTGCAGATAGCGCAGGCGCTGGGCTTTGGCCCCAATGGTGCTCAGATCCTGTCTCTGGCTCCTTCTCCGACGGAGCTGCTCACCCAATAGGAGGCGAGGTACCACTGGGCTGCCGAGATGGACAAGACCCTGGCGAACCGGGCGACGGAGGACCGGCTGCAGGCGGAGGGCAGGGCGACGGCTCGCGGCCATTCTCGCGACCGTCTCGGTGAACACGTCCAGCAGCGGGCAATCTAGGCCGCTAGGGCGGCGATCGACGGAGCCGGTGGCCGTGGAAACGGTGGCCATGGCAACGACAGTGAGTAGCCGCCGCACCATCCTGCTCCAGCAGTAGCCATAGCCGCAGGAGCAGCAGCAGTAGCACAGTAGCACCCCCTCCCTAATTAATTTGAATGACCTTTTTATAACTGGCAGGACTTAATCTGATGAAAAGCTATCGTTAAGTACTAATGTCTTTCTTACATATGGGTCGAGTGGCCAACGGACAGGACACCCCGCGCTGTCCGTGCGCGTTCGGACCGACGCATCCGAGCACCAGATTAGATGCATGAATGAGTCGAGCCGGATGCGTTTGTCCAGATGAAACACCCCCGCGCGAACCGTTTTAGGCACGCTCGGACGGGATGCGTCGGTCCGATAGAGATGCCCTTATATAGCCGTCTTATAAAACAATAATAGTAATTACTACTTCTTTCGTCCAGATATGAATAACTTGATATAACTTGGATATATCTAGATTTATCGTGTATCTATATACTAAAACATGTTTAAATACATACTCGCTTCAATCTATGGACCAAACATAAATAATACAACGTTGTTCCGTGCACTAGTTCTTTTGTGTGGCTCCCCCGTGGGAGATCGAGCAACATGAGATGGAGACAACGGACTTGACGCGCTGCAGTTTTTTGTGCCCCATCACATAGACAGAGAATCTTGCATGTTTTCAACGGATTATGGCCTGCACGTTGCCTAGGCGCTCGTGCGTACCTACCTACCTTGCTGCCGGCCGGTGATGCTCTCGACGAGACGAGAGGAGACGCCTCCCAAAAGCCATGCTTCAGTTCCGTACCGTACCGTACGCCCCCGTTCATGCATGGGCTGCCCAGCTACTCTATGGAACCATGATGTGATGATAAATTATTGAGGTTGGTTCCGACGTACAGTACAGTACGTCGCGATGTTTTATTACAATTTATATATTCTTCAGCTATAGGAAAAAAAATCAACCAACACCATGCCCACTTTTCAAATCTCATCCGAGGAATCTAACACTAGCTAGTAGCAGATCTCACATATTCAAGCATCTTATATCGATATTACTTTCTTTGCATTTTCAAAACCCTGCATTCCAAATAAAACGCGTCTAATGTAGGATAGAGGAAGACCGCGGGTCGGAGCGCTCCGACGACAGTGACTCGGGTTCCGACCCCGAGTCTCCCCTCGTCTCCGGCGCGTCGCCGCCCCCCCCCCCCTCCCCCGCTCAGGGTGTCGCCGGAGGTGGTCCGACGGCCTCGCTGATGACCGGCCTCTCCGGCGGGGGTCCCTTCTTCCCCGGAAGGCGACCCCTGTCGCTGAGCGCCCCGGCCAAGCTGGCCCCGGTGGACCTTCCTCGCTGCTGCCGCCCGGACCCCCCCATCTCCTTCGACCTCGACATCGCCCAGTATGGATCCAACCTCCCCCGGGCCTCTCCGCCTCGCCCGGCTCCCCCGGCCTCCTCCCCCGTTCTTGAGTTGGAGTCCTCGGGGAGTAAGGGGATGGTCGTTTGTGCCAGTCTGTCCCCGCGGTCCCCCAGTGTGGTGTGTTACTCCCTCGCGCCGGACACCCCTGCCCCGCAGAGTCTCGTGCTGGCCGCTGGTGACCCGCCCTCTCCTGCAGCGACTTCCAAGCTGCGCCGTGCCAGGGCCCCCAGGCCGCCTCCCCCGCCACCCTCCCGCCACAGTGTTCGTCTCGCTGACTCCCGGACAGGCCTGCCCGGCCTCGAACCGACAGTGGCCGAGCGGGCGGCTCGCCGGGTGGCGGCTCGTGACGACTTCTCAGGTACTTCCTCCTCCCTCTCCGCTTCTATGCCTGCCCCGGTCCCGCCGGGTTCGCTTGGTTCCCTGTTTTGTGTGCTTTCAGAGGTGTCGCTGGCTCACCTTGGCGAGGTAGCTGATGACTGTGGGCTGGTGTTCCGGGGCGAGAAGGGCCCGTGGCTCGAGCAGCTTGCTGCCATTAAGGTGCGGGAGGGGTAAGCGGGGGCGATCGCGGCTGCCCGGGCTCGTGATGCCCGGGAGCGGGAACGCTCCCGGATCCTTACCGAGGACAGGTCTATTGGGCTTGACCTCAGTGGGGATCCCCCTTCTGCCCCTGATGTGCGGGAGATCACCCAGGTGCCGACCCCTAGGCCACGTGGGAGACCTCCCAAGGCAGCTGCGTCTCGCCCCACCTCCCCCCGTGCCCGTTCGGTCCCCACTAAGGGGACTGCCCTGGCCTAGGCGTCCTGATGGACATCCTTCGGGCCTTCCAGATGTTCATTTGGAACATCCAGGGGTTCGGGCACGAGGGCCGGCGACGCCAGATCAAGGACTACATCCGCCAGGAGTCGCCGGATATTGTCGGCTTTCAGGAGACAATTCGCCAAGACTTCACCATTTCCGAGTTGGAAGCCCTCTCCCGCTGCAAGTTTTCCTGGTTCTGGATCCCTGCCTCTGGCCATTCCGGGGGTATCCTCCTGGGGGCGAAGGAGGATACCTTTGTGATTGATGATATGGACCGTGGGGAGTTTTTCGTGAGCATGGCCCTCACGCATAGGCAGACTCGCTTCAGATTCGAGGTGATTACTGTCTATGGCCCCGCGGACCATCGGAGGTCCACTGAGTTTTTGCTTGAGCTCAAGTCGAAGGTGGAACGGACTGATATCCCGGTGGTGATAGCCGGCGACTTCAATATGATCCGCTCGGCTCTAGACAAGAGCTCGGCGAACGTGGACCTCCCTAGGATGCGTATGTTTAACGACTGCATCGCTGACCTCGCCCTCCGCGAGATTGTGCGGGTGGGTGCTAGATATACGTGGACAAACAAGCAAATCCAGCCTATCCGCAGCGTCCTCGACCGTGTCTTTGTCTCTGTTGAGTGGGAGGTTGCCTTCCCCCTCTGTGCCCTGAAGGCGGTTACTAGGATTGGGTCCGACCATACCCCGCTCCTCTTTTCGTCCGGAGGGGGCCGGCCTCCTAGATTGAACCGCTTCCACTTTGAGTCCTTCTGGCTACATAAACAGGGCTTCATGGAGGCAGTGCGGTCTAGGTGGCTTGTGGCGGTCTCCTCGAGCCCTCGTGTTTATTGCGCTGTTGACATCTGGCACCATTGTGCCAAGATGGCTCGCCAATTCATGAGGGGTTGGGGGGCGAACTTGGGGGCGGATCTCCGTGCCCAGAAGGCGTCGATTCTGGGGGCGATCCAAGCTTTGGATCGGGAGGCCGATCTCCACGGCCTCTCGGCCGAGGAGTGGTCCCATAGGTACTCCCTTGAGACCTCCATTATGGAGATCTACAAGGGGAGGAGGCGTTCTGGCGCCAGCGGAGCCGCCAGAACTGGACGGTCCAAGGGGAATCAAACACGGCCTATTTCCATGCCGTTGCGAACGGTAGGAGGCGGAAGTGTTCGATCCCCTGCCTCTAGGCGGGTGAGGACCTTTTGGAATCCCCTCAGGCCCTCTCCGCCCATATTTATTCGTTCTACCGGGACCTCTTCTCGGTGGCCCAGCCGTCGGGGCTCTCTCTGGCCCCGGACTTCTGGTCGGCTGCCGCGCTGGTCTCCCAGGCAGAGAATGAGGATCTCACCCGCCTTTTCTCTCGGAGGAGGTGGCGGCGGCCCTGAAGTCCATGAAGGCTGGCTCGGCCCCGGGTCCCGATGGGTTGCCCGTGGGTTTCTTCCAGACCTTATGGCCCCAGCTTCAGCTAGTGGTTCTCCAGATGTTCCAGGAGTTCTATGTTGGGACCCTGGTGATGTCTCGCTTGAACCTCGGCGTTATTTCCCTGATCCCCAAGGTAGTGGGGGCCACGGACATCCGCCAATTCCGCCCGATCACTGTGATTAATGTCATCCAACGCCTGTTCGCCAAGGTCTGTGCTCTCCGCCTCGCGCCGGTGTTGGAGCGTCTTACCCACCCCCTCCAGTTCGCCTTCTTGAAGGGACGCCTCATTCATGACGACGTCCTGGCCTTCCATGAAATTATTCATGAAGTCAAGACTCAACGTCAACGTGGGGTCTTTCTCAAGATGGACTTCCAGAAGGCCTATGACCGATTGGACTGGGCTTTCCTGAGGTTGGTTCTAGAGAGGCGGGGTTTTGATGACCGTGTGATCCGGTGGATTATGCAGTTCGCGATGAGTGGGCAGACGGCGATCAACATTAATGGGGAGATTGGCCCATACTTTCGTCCCTCCTGCGGGGTTAGGCAAGGGGATCCTATTTCCCCCTCCTCTTCAACGCGGCGGTGGACGCTCTAGCTGAGATGTTGGATAGGGCCAGAGTAGCTGGCCACATCTCGGGAGTGGTGGGCCATCTGATCCCGGGTGGTGGTATCTCTCACCTCCAGTACGCTGATGACACCATGATCATGGTTCAGGGCTCGGACCTGGACATTATTAACTTGAAGTTCCTGCTGCTGTGTTTTGAGTTCCTGGCCGGGCTCACGATCAACTTCGACAAGAGCGAGGTGATGGTCCTGGGCTATCCCGACGTGGATCGCCAGCGGATTGCGGATAACCTGAACTGTTCGCTGGCGGACTTCCCTATTACCTATCTGGGTTTCCCCATCCGGGAGACTAGAGTTCTGATCAGGGATCTGGCCCCCTTGGTTTCAAGGGTTCGCTCGCGCCCGGAGCCGTGGCGGGCGCGCCTTACGACTAAGGGGAGCAAATCCATACTGATTAACTCATGTCTCTCGAGTCTGCCCATGTACCAGATGGGCCTGTACCTTCTGCCTGAGGGGACCCATGCCGACTTCGCCAAGGAGTTGTCTAGGTTCTTTTGGGCCGCAAGGGATGGACATCAGAAATATCATATGGTCAAATGGGAAGATGTTTGCTCCCCCAAATGTCTTGGGGGACTAGGTATTCTGGACTCCCGGCGCTTTAATGTGGCGTTGATGCTGAAGTGGGTGTGGCGCATAGGGATGACGGGGGTCTCTGGCTGCAGCTTATCAAGGCCAAGTACCTTCGGGGACGCCCGCTTTTGGCGTGTGAGAGGCGGGAGGGCTCTCAGTTCTGGAGAGCCCTCCAGGAGATCAAACACTTCATTGGCCTGGGCGTGTCCTTTGAGGTGGGGAGTGGATGGGGGGTGCGTTTCTGGCTGGACCCGTGGCTCCTCCCTATCCCGTTGGGCGTCCAGTTCCCCGGGCTGTTCGCCATCTCCTCCTCCCCGGCGGCGCTGGTGGCCGAGGTCTTCGTTGAGGGCCGCTGGAACATCCTGTTCCGGCGCTACCTCGACGTGCCCGAGGCCGCGGACTTGGTGCAGCTTCGGAACTCCCTTCCGATGGATCTTGTGTCTTCCCCGGATTCGGCCTCTTGGCGGCTGCAGCCGTCCGGGGAGTTCTCTGTGGGCTCGGCTTACCGCGCCTTGTTCCAGGGCCCGGAGCTGCCCTGGACCTCCCCCCTGTGGAAGGCCCCCTTCCGCTTAGTATTAGGATTTTTGTGTGGCAGCTACTCCGGGACAGGCTCCCCTTTGGGGTCGAGGTGGCCAAGCGCCACGGCCCGGGCACTGGCTTTTGTCCCCTATGTGGGACCCCGGAGACCTGTTCCCATATTATGTTCTCCTGCTCGGCGGCGCGGGCTCTGTGGTCCTTTGTCCAGGAGGCGCTGGGGCCTGCTTGGCAGGCGCGGGAACTCGGGGAGTTCCTGCAAACCCAGGCAAACAGGGTTGGAGGAGGGCGCCGCCTCTTCTGGCTCGTGTTTGCGGGCATCTCTTGGACCCTGTGGAATGTGCGTAACAAGATGGTGATTGAGAAGACCTTCCCTTCCCGTGTGACTGACCCAGTGTTCTCCTTTCTTGGCTTCCTTCAGCAGAGGTCTCCCCTGGTGCGGCAACGTGACCGGTCGTCCTTCGATGAAACTCTCCGGACCTTGAGGACGGCGGCGCTCCCCCTCTCGGCCCCTGCCCCGTCGACCTCTTCGGTGGCTTGAGTACCTCCTCTGTCGTCTCGCCGTACCTTTTTTTGCTTTGCTTTTGGGCTTGTCTGTGCTGTGGCCCCAGCAGTCGGTTGCTACCTTTTACTTCTTGTTTGGCCTCGGCCGGTTTGTATGTGGTGCGAACCTTGTATGTGGATGTTGCTTTATTTATAAAGCGGGGCGAAAGCCTATTTCGAGCGAGTATATTTCTTATACTACTACTACTACTATAAAATTAGTGTCAGCTTACTTGTCACGAGTGATTTTGTAAGAGATGGGAAATATAACACAGGGGCACGCAAAGCAATAATGTATATATCAACCTGTAAGTCCCTTTGATTAAACGGAATTAAGAGTTTGGCTGTTTAAGTGCCGCTGTAAGATAGGGGAAACCACACAATTATGGTGCCTTATATTTATCAATGTTAGAAATATACAAGTTGTATTCCTCTTGGGGCCAAAGGCCACAATATATAATACAGGTATAGGGCAAATATGCAGGAAGCCCCCTAACATATGGGAGAAATACAATATACAGATATATACATCTAACACCCCCCCTCAAACTCATGGTGGATCCACAACACTGAGTTTGGAGAGTAAGAAATCTTGCTATGCTCTGGTCTGTGCCTTCATGAAGAAATCCGCCAACTATAAATCTGAAGACACATACTGAAGCGCAACAACCTGAGCCTGCACCTGAGCACGTGTATAGAAAGCATCAACACCAATATGCTTGGTAAGCTCATGCTTGACCGGATCACGTGCAACACTAATAGCACCTGTACTGTCAGACAAAACCAGACTGGGTGTGGTAATAGAGACCCCAAAATCCGCAAATAACCACCGTAACCAGGTCACCTCAGCAGTCAACAAGGTCATAGCACGCAACTCAACCTCAACACTCGAACGGGAAACCGCTGTCTGTTTCTTCATCTTCCAAGCAATGAGCGAACCACCAAGAAACACACAGTAAGTAGAAAATGAACGGCGATCCGAAGGATCACTCGCCCACGTAGCGTCCGAATAGCACTGGAGCTGGAGGGAGCTGGAACGAGGAAAGAAAAGGCGACGAGTGATCGTACCACGAAGATAACGAAGAACACGGAGAAGATGACTATATTGAATAGTGGTAGGAGCAGGAACAAACTGACTCAGAATATGAACAGGATAAGAGATGTCAGGATGAGTGACAGCAAGATAAACAAGGCTCCCAACAAGATGACGATAACTCGTCGGATCAGAAAGAGGATCACCATCAGTAAGTTGAAGCTTAACATTAAGCTCCATAGGGGTCTCAACAGTGCGCTCATCCCCAAGAGCAGCACGAGCAAGAAGATACTGAATATACTTTTCCTGAGAGATGTAAAAGCCATCAGAAGTGGAGGAAACCTCAATCCCAAGAAAGTATCGAAGAGGACCAAGATCAGTCATAAGAAACTGATCACGAAGACGAGTCTTAACAAAGGCGATATACTCAGGATCATCACCGGTAATGATCATATCATCAACATAGAGAAGAAGAAGAGTGCGTCCACGAGGAGAAGTGTGAACAAACAACGCTGGATCATGAGCACTAGGGGAGAAACCAGCAGAAGTCACTACAGAAGCAAAGCGCTCAAACCAGGCACGAGGGCCTGTTTGAGTCCATAAAGAGAACGTCGAAGACGACAAACCATCCCCTCGGGAACAGAATACCCAGGAGGAGGCTGCATATAAACCTCCTCACTCAACTCACCATTGAGAAAGGCGTTCTGAACATCAATCTGGGACACAGACCAGTGACGAACAGAAGCAACAGCAAGAAGAGTACGCACAGTGGTCATATGAGCCACAGGATCAAAGGTCTCATCATAGTCACGACCATGCTCCTGCTGAAAACCACGAGCCACAAGACGCGCTTTATAGCGCTCAAGAGATCCATCAGAGCGAGTCTTAATCTTATAGACCCACGTACACATGATAGGATGAACACCGGGAGGGGGAGAAACAAGATCCCAGGTGCCAGTGCGCTCAAGCGCAGCAATCTCCTCAGCCATGGCCAGGTGCCATTCAGGATGATGCTCAGCATCCCGATAAGAAGTCAGCTCAGAGGCAACAGAAAGACCATACTGACTAGGAGAGTAACGGTTGGGGGCACGACGCTGACAAACAGGACGAGGAGAGGGAAGATCATCAGAGGAAGACGATGCGGGAGACGACGATGAAGAAGAGGGAATAGTAGAGGAAGACTCCGGAGAACGAGGAGAACTAGGAGAACTAGACGGAGCAGAGGAGGACGATGTCGAAGAAGAGATATCAGGAGGAGGAGATCCTGAAGAAGACACAATAGGGGTAGAAGGAGGTGTGTCAGGAAAGAGAAGAAAAGAGATATCTTCCACCGGGTAAGTATTAGCAGTGGGACGAGGATAGAAAGGACGCGTCTCATCAAAAGTAACATCACGAGAGATACACATCCGACGACCAACATGGTCCCAACAACGATAGCCCTTATGCTCATCACTGTATCCGAGGAAGACACACTCAACAGACTGAGCGGTCCGTTTGGTGCGTTCGCGAGGAGCAAGGAGAACATAGCAAACACAACCAAACAAATTCATGTTAATGAATGAAGATGCTCCATGGATACGGCGGGATCAGAAAGGAGCACACACGAAGAAATGATTTGTAATAATTGTAACATTTTATGAGTGAAGATGCTCCATGTGTCCATTTTTATAGTGTTGTTTGCAAACCATCTTGAGTGTGTTAGTCCCGGTTTGTGGCTGGACCGGGACTAAAGGGGTGCCTTTAGTCCCGATTCGTACTTACCATTAAGATCTGATCTCCAAATGCGTGAGGTCACATATTAGGGAGTGCCTCTATGACCAGTTTCTTGGAGATGCCGGAGGACTGGGCTCCGGTGGCATCTCCCTGAAACTGGCCGTAGTGGTGTCCCTGCTCTCGAAAACCATCTTGCAGCTTGTAACTTCTCTAACTAGATCAATACGCCTGGGAGCTAACTAATTTCACATATTAGGGAGTGCCTCTATGACCAGTTTCTTGGAGATGCCGGAGGACTGGGCTCCGGTGGCATCTCCCTGAAACTGGCCGTAGTGGTGTCCCTACTCTCGAAAACCATCTTGGAGATGCCTCAAACTGGCTAGAGGTTTGGACTCATAAGGATGCCTATTTATAGTACAAGCAGCTCGGCATAGTGTCGAGACTCACCCCCTATTATTAGTGCTGACTCATGTTTTGTCCCGGTTGGTGTCTCCAACCGGGACAAAAGGTTCGTCTTTAGTCCCAATTGGTGACACCATACGGGACAAGGTATAAGCCACATAATGTCGACACTCACCCCTATTATTGGTGCTGCCTGGCCCAGTCTGCCGCAATCCCTTCAGTCGTGGTTGGTTTCTCCAACCGGGACTAAAGATGAACCCTCTCTTTATAGGAATTTCCCTCTATTTATATGCTGCTCGATCCAGCCTGCCCGCCCTTTCCTCTATTTATAGGCTGCTCTATTTATAGGCCTTTTCCTCTAAATACAACAACATCCTCATATTTAGTCCCGAGACTAGGTAACACTCAAGACATTTGTTAATATTAAAAAATGGGACAAACCAGGACTAGATAACACTCAGGACTAAAGCCGTCCCCTTCAGTCATAATCATGCCTAGTCCTATAGTACGCAGCTTCAGGGTCTTGTTCGTCATCGTCATCATCATCGTCATCGTCACCTGCCACTCCGGGGATCCTGAGCCTAGCCATGGCATATACCGGGGGCACCTGCCACTCCGGCCTCGGATTCACGGCGGGCGGGGGAGGGGTCTCCTGGAAGATGATGCCGCTACCGCTGGGCGGGGTAGAGGCCTTCTTGTGGCTCTGTGGTGGGTGGACTTGTGAGCACCGCATGCGGGGATGGTCTCCCCTGGCGATGTAGCGCATCACTCCGATGATAGTATTGTTCGCCCACCACAGAGGGCGGCCGGCTTCGTTGTGGTTCACCGGGGCGAGCCATCACCCTCGTACCTAGCGAGCTCCATTTCCCGCCTATTAGCGAAGAAGGCATTCCAGGTGTCGTAGTTTTCGGGATCCTACTAGGGATCCATTCGCTGCTCCGGCGTGAGCTCGTGGTAGAAGTGGTTCGTGATGGCCGCCTGGCATGTGGAACATTGAGGGACAGGAGGGACAGGAACCCCTCCAGCGCTCAGCATCCAGCCGGTGGGCGGCCGGTAGCCCGGTGGACAAGGGTAGCTAGAGGCGCACAGCGTCTCGGTCTCCTCGATGGTCAGAATGGCCCAGTAGGCGTTGTCCATTGTTATAAGAGAGGAAGGTGTGGATGTGTGGATAGCCATGGCGCGATCTCCCTAGATATAGAGTGAAAGGGCGGGAAAACTTGGCGGGAAGCTTTGGGAAATGGCGGGAAATATCTTTAGTCCCGGTTAGTGACTACAACCGGGACTAAAATCTATCGTAAAAAGGAAAGGGCGGGAATACATGGCGGGAAGCGGTGGGAAATGGCGGGAAATATCTTTAGTCCCGGTTAGTGACTACAACCGGAACTAAAAGCTCTCGTAAAAAGGAAAGGACGGGAAAACATGGCGGGAAGCGGTGGGAAATGGCGGGAAATATCTTTAGTCCCGGTTAGTGACTACAACCGGGACTAAATGTATATTATATTAAGATTTCTTTATATTTTTCTGTAATAATAGATTTATTTGGATTTTTACAATAAAAGATATGATTTTCCAAAGTTTTATATTTGATTTGAATTAAAAAGGAAAATTTACAAATGAAATAATTTATAAATGATGCAAACAAATGTATGGATATTATATTAAGATTCTTTATATTTTTCTGAAATTAATAGACATATTATTTGTTTTATTTGGATTTTTACAATAAAAGATATGATTTCCAAAGTTTTATATTTGATTTGAATCCATCCGGTGATGGAATAGAGGAAAACCTAATGTACCAAGTGGAAGATCGGATGGACGAAGGGCAAACAAATAACAACAATAATGATGGCCCCTCGACAGGATTCGGCGAGGTACATATATATATAAAGCCTCGTGTTACCTCTATTCATTAAGTGATCTAGATATATATTAATCACTCTCTCTTCTTCTTTTATCCCACCAGATCGAAGCAATCGAAAGCTCGAACGAAACGAGGGCCGAACAAAAAGTTGGATGGTAATCAGAGGTTCACCATCGAAGAAATAGATGATGATGGTGAACCGATTGCTCCAGACAAGCACCAGAGGATGTT
Source organism: Avena atlantica (assembly GCA_910589765.1). Lineage (NCBI taxonomy): Eukaryota > Viridiplantae > Streptophyta > Magnoliopsida > Poales > Poaceae > Avena > Avena atlantica. Next base: position 41,367,268 of record OU342736.1, on the reverse strand, counting down.
TATAAATCAATGCGGGGTGCTTATTAGGGACAACCTTCCGATCACCATCCAAGAATGGAATCAGTCAAAGAAACCCGGTGAAGAATCCAACAGCTATGTCACCGATGATGCCAAAGATGACCTTTGGCAGAAGCTCATAGCACATTTCATACTACCTCCAGAGTATGAAGAATTTGAGGTAGATGGTATTACCCCAAGGCCGGGTGGGCATGAAAATAGATGGAAAGTCAAGGAGTGGGCTCTGAGCAAGATGGATGGACTGTACCGGAACCATAAGAAAAGTTTATACGCAAAATATGTTGCGAAAAAGAAAACTCCAGACTTCAAAGGAGTATACGAGAAGTTGAGAGAACAGTGGCCCGATATTCTATAGTACAAGAAATCTGATAAAGCAAAGGCAAAGTCGGCAAAGAACGCGTTAAATGCTGCCCAAAAGAAATACCATCATAAAATGGGGACAAGTGGCTACAAGAGTGCCGTCCCTAGGTGGGAAACTATGGAGAAGGAAATGAGGGCTAGAGGCGTCACTCCTGGTACATATGGATGGCTCGAGAGATTAAAGCATTGGTGGTAAGGGCACGGGGGATCGTTGGACCCAGAAACAGGGAAGACATTATTTCATGAAAAATTTCTAAAACCCTCTCAAGACCTTATTCAAGCATTGAACGACGCTCAATTGGGATTGTTCTGTCCCGAGAAAGAGAACGACGAGCTGACAGGCGCCCTAGGGAATCCTGAAAAGGGAGGACGGACACGAGGCAAAGGCACCGGTGTCTCGTGGAAGAAAGGGTTTCCTCAGTATGATGCCAGTTACAGAAGCCGTCAGAGAAAGAAGGTCCAGGAGGCAGACCGGATCTCTAGGGTAGAGCAGGACCTATCTGATCTGAAGAACCTCATGCAAGAAATTAGACAAAGGCCGTCATCGTCAACTCACCCGCAGGCTGATGATCCTGCATTGGATCTTAGCCAGCGGAGAAGCGGTGTGGCTTCCACGGAGGTCCGGGCTGATGATCAAGCACTGCTGGATGATGCACCGGTTCCTTGCTACCCCGTGGATGATGTCAGAGAGATGGCACAATGTGAGCTACATCAGCCAATGAACAACCTGTCCTTCAAGGTGGCGATCGGCACTGCTTTACCTTGTCTACCTGGAGCACTCCATCATTCACTTCCGATTCCACCTGGCTATGCTCGTGTCACGGTGGATGACATAGTGGAGGATTTTGTGGACCTAGAGATTGACATCGCTACGCCTGAAGGCCTTACGAAACTAGGAGATGTCAAGTGCAACATCATTCTATGGAAGAAGAAGTACATCAAGTTTCCAGGCTCGGCGCCAAGGCCACCGACTCCGAGGAATCCAAGTCCACCCCGCATCGAATATCGTCAACCTCCAAGTCCACCCCAACCCGATTATCGTCAACCTCCAAGTCCACCCTACCCCGCTGACGATCGCCGCAGCAGGAGTACATCAACTCGATCTCCGCCTCTGTGCAATACTCGATCTCCGCCTCCGCCTCCGTGCAATACTACTACCTCGTCGAAGAAACAAAAGGTCGACGCTCCCCCGCGCCCCACATCGAAGAAAGGTCAAACAACGAAGATAGTCGACATCCCACCGGCTCTTCCAAAGAGACCTTATGAAAAGACCGATGAGGAAACTAATGCGGATGTGGCTTCCCAAGTTAAGGCGCATTTTGCACCTAAAAATCCTGAGCCAAAGACAGTATATGATGAAAAAACCAAAAAAGTGGGCTAAGTCTTTTCTTGAGCAACCATCCCAGATATCGATGAATCTTGAATCAGAGTATGACCGGGAGATTATTAAGCAACCCACAGAAGATAAAAATCACAAGTGCAAAAAGCGAGAAGCAAGTTGCCCAGCTCGGAGCATAGAAGAATCAATCGGTCGCCCCGCTCAGTCATTTCAGACCTCGACAAGGCCTTCAGAGCTGAAATGGATATGGACATGCAAATAATGGACCCTAGAGCCCGTAATAATGCTGCACTAATGGGCATCACTGTATCGCAGGCCAAAGCACTTGCTACCGAAGCAAAAATGTCTCTTGGTCAATATTTAGGCTATGAAGATACGCCAGTGGGTCAGATAGTATGGAAGTATGTCCAAGGGGAGCCTCTAGTCAGTAATGAGGAGCTCGCGCGTCTATCCACACATATGCGAAATCTACACGAATGGTACATGCCGCAAGCAGAAAAAAGCATTAGAAAGATTGGTTTCCGGTGGATGTTAGAAAGGAGCATCACTTCAAACCATACTCGATATAGGTTCAAATGACCGAACTGTTTATACAACCAGCACGCCCTTGACAAATCTATCATTGGTTGCTACTGTCTGTAAGTGATTTATTTCTATAATTAAGTTTGTAGCTCAGCTCGTTCATTGCATTAGATATATTATCCTAACTATATATCCTTTTGTATGATATTATATTCTGCAGAATGAAGATGCTTGAATGCAAAAGAGCTAGAAGATACGACGTTTGGGTTCATTGACCCATATATCGTTAATGAATATACATTAAAGAATCACCCCAAGGACGTGGAGGAAGACCTGTGCAGGTTCTTAACCGAGAATAATTTTGTTAAGGAAATATTATTTCCTTACAACTTCAAGTGAGTGTTTATATCTTGTACACATTTTATTTTTGCTTACTCGATGAGCTATGCATGTATGATTATGTAAACGTCCGTAGATTTCACTGGATCTTGCTAAACATTTAATTTGACAAGTCCCTAGTTGAAGTCCACGACTCATTAAGTTGGGACCAAGAGCAGTGGAGCGACATGAAAGCAATGCTCCATAAGTAATTTCAATCATTATCGCATTATATCGGCCTCTTTCGTTCATTTCCTGATATCAAGTAACTAATAACTCCTTTGTTCATTTTGTTTGCCGAGAAGGTGTTGTACACAGTTCAGACAGAAAATACCAGGTCCATTCAAAGAGGAGCTAACTTATAAAATGGTGAAGAGTTTACAACAGCCACCTGGAACTCATTTATGTGGATACTATGTCTGCGAGTACATCCACGAGTTGACCAGTGAGCGGAAAGTTGACTCACATTATATTTATGGTTTGCGGGAGAAACTAGAGCCAGACCAGCGCATAAGAGCAATTCAAGTGGAGCTGGCGGGATTTATGATGAAGGAGGTCCTTGATGTACATGGAGAGCATTATGCGAATGCCATGGAACTCGATTTTCCTTAGTGATCTCCATGTAGTTGATATGATATATATATTCATCAATGACCATGTAATTTCAAAACATTTCTTCCTTTTGATATATATCATGAATGTATGCTTGCAAGGGATCAATTAATTATATAAATGCATCAACATGTACTGTGTATGTACTAGCGTAGAATATGTGTACTGAAATATATGTTTTGAAATTATAGTGAAACAAAAAACGAAAAAGGAATGAAATGGAAAAAAAAGGAAATACACAATCTCTGCCGCGGTAGAGAAACACACGAATTCTCTGCCGCGGTAGGAAACCTTATAGTCACGGGTGGTGTTACGGCCCGGGACTAGAGGGTTTCCACCCCCCGCTGCACTGAAACAACCACGTGGCTGTTATCAGTCGCGGGACGTAGCGAGCCGGGCTAGGGAGGGGGGGGGGGCTCTAGTCCTATTTTGGCAGTCCCGGGCCCAAAATCGGGACTAGAGCCAGTTGCGGCCCGGGACTGGAGGCCCTTTTTCCACCAGTGACTGTCCTAAAAATCCAAGTAGGAGATGACAATCCTTTTGTGAAGATGTCCGTGAATTGAGAAGAACTCGGAACATGAAGAACCTAGACCTCGCCGATGGCGACACGATCTCGCACAAAGTGTAGATCAATCTCCACATGCTTAGTGTGTCGGTGATGAATAGGATTCTGAGTCATGTAGACAGAGCTCACATTTTCGCAGAAAACCACAGTTGCACCAGCCACTGGTCAATAAAGCTCCTGAAAAAGTTGTCAAAGCCAATATGTCTCATCCACCACATTTGCAATCACCATGTATTCATCCTCGGCACTAGAGCGAGAGACTTTGTGTTGCCGCTTAGCATACCATGACACCAGGTTAGCACCGAGGAAGACACAATAGCCAGAGGTGGACTGGCGAGTGTCTGGACAACCTGTCCAATCAGCGTAACAGTATGCCATCAGTTTGTTCAAGTTGCACCGAAACAAAGTGATGCCATAGCTGGTGGTGTCGCGGATGTAGAGGAGAACATGTTTCACAAGGACCAAATGATTGGCCCAAGGATCATTCATGTGAAGGTACAATACTCGGGGTCTGCCATAGGATCACTCGACTTGGTTGAAAGTTTGGAGGCGGTATCAACAGGAGTGGATATGGATTCGCATTCCAACATACCACGCTGTCAAGAAGCTCCAAAGCATACTTCTCCCGCGAACGGAAAAAACTGTCCATGCTACACTTGAATGAGATCCCAGAAAATAATAAAGATCACCCATATCTGTCATACTGAACTCGGTACGGAGAGAGGAAATCAAACTGTGCAGCAATATGGAGGAAGAGGCGGTCTGGATTATGTCATCCACATAGAGCAGGAGATAAGCCATGTCACTGCCATTCCGATAGACAAACAACAAGCTATCGGACTTGGAGGAAATGAACCCAATAGACACAACATAAGAGGAAAATCACTGAAACCATGCTCGAGGCGCCTACTTTAATCCATATAGTGATTTGTTGATACAACAAACCTTGTCAAGAAAATTAGGATCAGTAAAACCTGAAGGCTAACGAGCATACACGGTCATAGTGAGAGTGCCATTGAGTAACGAATTCTTGACGTGAAGTTGGTGAATTGGACAGTCACTAGAGAGCGGAAGAGATAACACTGTGCGAATAGTAGCTGGCTTGACGACAGGGTTGATAGTTTCATCAAAATAAATACCATTCACGCTGAGCAAAATCCACACAGGACCCAACAAGCTTTGTATCGTTCTAGGGAACTATCACACGTCATGTTGTGATGATAAATCCACTTCCCTGTAACAATGTTAGCATTGCGAGGTGGATCAACGAGGTCCCAAGTATTGTTGGAGAGGAGAGCATCGTATGCATCAACCATAGCTGAGTGCCAGTTTGGGTCCTTGAGTGCGCCATGATACGCCTTCGGAATTGTATTCATCAACCATATCTGTTAGGCCATGTAGAGATAAAACAAAACCTTTTCCTCTAACATGGTGATCCCAAGATCTAGCTGAGGTAGAAGGTCACGAGGATTACCACTAGACGCGTAGTTGTGGATTACTGATGAAGCGCGTCAGTTGAATGCAGTGTAGTCCTTGCGATCCGATCCAATCCCAATCGTCCTGGTGTTGATCGTACAACACCGCTGCTGGTATCCACACGTACAAGAAGGAGCACCGTCGGCGAACTGCTAGGTTCGATATGACGGCTGGACTGCTGTGGAGGTAGGGTTTCCAACGCATGGAATGACCTAACCGATCAACCCTTCTGGGTTTCTGCGCCCCACTGTATATAGGGAGTGATCATGGGCTCCACGCACTCATGGCCCATTCACTAAATTTCATATAATATTAGTCACTGTAAGTCCGACTCACTGAATCAGTCCAAATCCGGCTCGGGTCCAACCCAACCAGATTTCTGGTTCATATCCAATCCGATCTTGCTCACGCTCTTAAGTGTGTGACCCCACAGGCTCATGGCAACTTGGACACGACTGGAGTCCGAATCTCAATCGATCAGTCGGTAGCGGCTCCTAGAAGAACATGCTGATTCCCAAGTACCAAAGAGTCATGACGACTTGCCTTTCCAATGCGACTTGCTTCTGAGTCCCTTTTGCCTCACGATATACGTTGTCAGACTATAGGTGAATATTTGTCATCCCTTAAATAGTCCGACTCTCTTCTCGATTCGAGATAAGTGATTCATCCGACTAACTCTTAGTCCATCGCCTCGGTTAACACTTAACCAAGTCGTGCATGGCCATGCTTTCCGAATCATATCATGCGAGAGGGCCCAGAGAATATCTCTCCAAGTGGAGGGGAAAATCCCATCTTAGTTATTCACATCACGCAGCTTGATCTCAGTCGACCCGTACTCTGCCTTTATAACTGCCCAGTTATAGATCAACGTTTGACAGAACCTAAGTCGGTGATCCTCAACTCGGACTGTTCAACAACCTCAGGTCTAAGGATTACATTGATTGAGATGTACAAATCACAACTTGTTCGTTGTACCTCAATATGGGTTAATTTGACTCGCTAAACTCTTTGGCCGAATCTATGTAAGTCGGAATAGCATCTCCATGCCCATGCCAAGTGGAACTGAGTCATCAAGCCGACTTTCACATTAGTCTAAGTTGTGTGTCCTGCACAATCCCAATGACCAAGGATATTTAGTATAAACAACATGAATGTATAGTTCCACAACCGAATCACATATTCAATGATATACATCAGATGTTCACACAAGGACAACTTAATATCTTTATGAATACAATGGTAAATACCATCATACATGATTACCTCTAGGGCATGTTCCCAATAGTCTCCCACTTGCACGAGAGTCAATCTTCCGACATCACATGTCTAGGAATCTAATGACCATAGCTCTTAGGTGCGCCTCATGCTTCGGCTGTGTCAACACCCGAATTTTTAATCCCAGATGCCTGTTATGCCATACATCGCAATCCCAGGATTACCATTTTTGCGAAACATAACAGATTTGGATACCACAGTACATCATCCATTACAAACCATACATAAGGTCTTACACAAATAAGGATCTCATGATCCGGTTCTTAATACAACTCAAGCAGCGGAAATACGTAATAATAACGATAGCGTAGGCGAAGCTCCATCTTCGGGGTCACAGGTAATGCTGACGATGGGAGATGATCCTAATTGTCGTAACCTTCCTGGGGTCCATCCTACTGGTACTCCTCTTCATAGTCTGGCCATGGGAATAGCCAGGGACAAAGCCTTGAGTACTCTTTAAGTACTCACAAACTAATACTAACAAGGGAAAGGGTTTTTGTAATAGGACACTAAGCTCTAGGGTTGTTTTGCAAAAAGCCAGATTTACCTCTACTAAGTTAAGAAACAAAGAAAGCTAGTTGAAGTTTTATAACACCTAGGTGGGAACTTGTATCTCATGCCACAACTCTGTTGTGGTCAAGTCAAATTCTCAATTCATTTGACAAGTTATTTTGAAAACATCTGACGGGGGAACAGTATGGCCACTCCAACTGTCCATAACCGCAGACGCGGCTATTCGAATAGTTTGACACTCTGTAGAGATTGTACACTTTCACCACCACATTCGATACATCCGTCAGGAACAAATCCTGAATTCACCATACTCAGTATGCGGATAATCAATCCTAACCTTTCAATTACACGCCCTAGTATAAGCACCTCTCCTGTGAGTTTGGCCTCCCAACCATGACCAACTGTCATCTTGGGTACTGCACAGGTGGACAATCTTCACAAGGTAGCCTCAGCTCAGACCTTGGCCGTGAGGGAACCAATACTAAGGTATATAAGTTTCCAGTCAAGCCTTACCCAATTCTCGGGTATTGTGGTTGTACGGTAAAATTGGAATGGTATCGCATCCAGACAACCATCAGTTTTATAAAGGGCTAAGGCTCGCGCCTCAACATTTTCACCACCAAAATCATCTGGTGTTCGGAAACACATGTCAAAACATCTCAATAGAATGATCCATCATTCCAAGGTTTTCATAACCATTTTTCCACATTCCCATCTACAGTTGATCAAGTTTTATGCTTAGCACTAGCATCTAGAAGTGGGGGTAAGTACTAATGAGGGGTGGTAAACTAGTGGAGTTTAACTAAGTTCAATATCATGCCTTAGGATGACATAAAGATTATCTAGCTTAGGCCAAGTTTTATGCTCTTTATGCAACCTTCCATTATCTTTCTAGTATCTACAATTCACTTAAGTAAACTCTAAGTAGTAGCTTTGATAAAGAAATCAAGTATAAAGCTTGTAAGTAAAACTAGGAATGGGGTTATCAAGTGGGTATGATCACATATGCTTAAGGCATATAGTTGGCATGGTAACAAGCAAGTATTTGCTTGCATAGGTCGACTTGATTAGTTAGGCTTGCTAAAGTAGAGTATCTTGCAAGTGTTAGCTTACTCAATCAACTAGTAGTATTAGGCTTGCTAAGTTAATGGCTTGCAAGTATTGGCTTGCCTTGTGAAGAGTAGTTGTTGAAGTTATCCTCGGCTTCTTCTTCGTAGTATCCTCCTTCCTCTTCGTATCCTTGGTGGTACTAGTGTCTATAAATAAATACGAGGTACACAATCACCAAACAATACTTAACTACTTTCAATCATCACACACAAGGGTTCTATAGATGATCTAGCATCATCACCAATATTACAAGGTTATTTCTTTTATTTTTAGAAAAGTAATTTCTACTCATTGAAAAACTACTTAAGATTTAATATTCTCCAAACCAAAAATGGGATCATGTTGACACATGTCATAACCACACGTTTCCAAACCAATTTTTTTTTTCATTCAAGTTGGTTCACTGAATCGAGATGGATTGATTTTTGAAACTAGGTACAGAACTATGTTTGAATGAAAATGGAAAAATCCAAATTCAAACGAGTGGGCTACGCGGGAAGAGCAAATGGGCCGGCCTGCTACGCACAGCGCTTACGCGGGCTGGTTAAGTTGTTGTCCCCACGCGTCAGTGAGACGGGGGGGGGGGGGTGCGAAGCGGTACGGGGCAACGTGGTGCGTTGGATCTAGTTCTAATCCAACGGCTCTGGTTCATCGTCCACGTCGGGCAGTGCCGGCGAGACAGAACCCTAACGCGGTAGGTGGGGGTCGTCGGAGGGCTCACCGGGGCTCAGGCGAGGGTCGGCGATGCGGGCGAACGACGAAGTCGACAACGGCGAACCTCCTGGTACCGGCAGCTCCTCCTGGGGTGGACGAAATCGACAGCACCCTTCTTCTCCAGAGGCGGCCTGCTCCGGCGCAATTCCGGCGATGCGCTGCTCGCCTTGCTCCGGGAACAGGGTGGAACGATCAGTGAGGAGAGGGGAGTGAGATGGTGTGCTTCAATCGGCTGGGGGTCGTCTCCTTTTATAGGCTCGACGGTGAGACCGAACGGGATGGGCAGGCGACGGTGGCAACATGGCTACGGGCTGCTAGAGGCATGGCCGAGGGTGGCGATCGATTGGTGGTCTCTGGCGATGCTCTATGGCTTTAATGCGTGTGTAGGGGCGGTGGCAAACGGTCTGGAGCGCTCGACGTTCTGGGCGGCAGAGGCGGCGTCTTCGATGGCGAGCGGTGGCTACGGGGTACGGGCAGTAAAATGGGCATGTATGGCGTGTTCCTAGGATCATGGCGAAGTGGTGGGCACGGGCTGCGGTCGAGGGGCGGAGTGTGCACGCGTGCCGGGTGCGGCGCTCTAGGGCGGGCTCGGCATGTCGCAGTGGCACTGGGCGCGCAGCGTTCCTGGTGGTCCATGGGTTGCACTGGCTTGGGGAAGGGACAATGAGCGGTGGTGAGGTGCTGGCTACCTCCCAGACAAGGTTGGGAAGGCTAGGGTTGCTGCTAGCTGGCCGGTGACAATGGGGTGGCACGGTGAGGCTCGGCCTGCTCAACATTGATGGCAAGGCAAGCTCACAGTGGTGCTAGATGTTTACAAATGAGCTAGATGATCTACTACAGACTAGTTTCAACCAGAGATGGAACAAGTTAGGCCAAAACACTGCTCAAAATAGTGTTTGTGATTTTGTTGATTTGAATCTGCAAGGTGTTTGACAAAATGGCCGCATGAATTCAAGTTTTGAATTTTGAAAAGATTTTTGGTGGGTGTGCTAGGCATGTGCTGGTGAGTCTATAGATGCTTGGGTTTTGAAAGTTGAGCTTGTTTGAGTGGTTTTTGAAAAAGTGGGATCTTCCCATATGATATAGATTCAATTTTGAACTGTCATTTATACTATGCATTTGAATGTTTCTGGATGATCACAAGGTGGGCCTTGATACTTTGTTATGATTACTATCAAGGGGTGTAAAGATCCAAACAAGTTTCTGTTAAGTTTTGAAAGTTAGAGACAACCAAAGTAGGCATGGGAGTTAATTTGGCCAAAGTGACCATTCGCTTAATTTGTTTGTTTTGATTTATTTTTCTTTGGGAAAAGTTTGGTAATTGTTTAGATGATGTTTATTTCACCTAAGAATCATTATACAAGCAAAGAAACACATAATCATGGCAATTCAAAAGAATCCAAATTTCAATACACACACATATGAATGCTTTCATATTTTTAATTAGAATTTTTTTGTTAACCCTAAATTTGATGATTAAAGTTTGATGATCCATGTTTAGTATTTTTGGGATGTTACAAACCTTCCCCCCTTAAATAAAATCTCGTCCCGAGATTTGAAAAAGGACAAAAAAGATTACCTAGGATTTGAAGAGATCGGGAAACTCCGTCCTGATGTGATCTTCGCACTCCCAGGTAGCTTCCTCTTCTGTGTGGTTGCTCCACTGAATTTTGAGAAACTTGATGCTTTGGGTTATGGTAGTTCGGAAAGCTTCTTCCAAAATACGGATGGGTACTTCGGGATAGGTTAGGTCATCGTTGATCTCTATGGTCCGGTGATCGATATTCTTGAACACTTCGGTCTTCTCTGGAACTTCGAGGCACTTGCGCAGTAATGAGATATGGAACACATGGTGCACGGCTGACATCTCTTCGGGTAGTTCCAATTGATATGACACTTCTCCTCGACGGTTCAGAATCTTTAAGGGTCCGATATATCTGGAGCTAACTTTCCTTTGAGTTGGAAACACCGCATTCCCTTTTAATGGCGACACTTTTAGATATACAAAATCTCCGATGTTCAAGGCGAGGTCTTGACGTCTCTTGTCGGCGTAACTCTTCTATCTGGACTGGGCTGTCTTGAGGTGCTCACGAATCTTATGAACCTTCTCTTCTGCTTCTCGTAGGATTTCGGGTCCGAAAATCTGACTCTCTCCTACTTCCGACCAGTTCAAAGGGGTGCGACACTTCCTTCTGTACATGAATTCAAAGGGGGCCATTTGCAAACTAGCTTGATAACTATTGTTGTACGAAAATTCTGCAAACGGCAGACAGTCTTCCCACTTAGATACATATTCTAACACATAGGCTCTCAACATGTCTTCGAGTATTTGATTTACTCGCTCCGTTTGTCCATCGGTCTGAGGGTGATAAGCGGTACTAAAATCTAGTCGGGTTCCTAAACCTTCTTGGACTTTCTTCCAGAATCTCGAGGTAAACTGAGTTCCTCGATCCGATACGATGTTCTTGGGGACTCCATGCAAACTAACGATTCTAGCGATGTATATCTCCGCTAGCTTCGAACTCTGATATGTGGTCTTGACGGGTAATAAATGGGCGATTTTGGACAACCTGTCCACTATGACCCAGATAGAGTCATTTCCCCTACTAGAAGTAGGCAATCCGGTGATAAAGTCCATTCCAATGGAATCCCATTTCCATTCCGGAATCTGTAATGGTTGCAACAATCCAGCGGGTCTTTGATGTCCTGCCTTGACTCGCTGACATATATCACACTTGGCGATATAGCTTCCGATTTCTCTCTTCATCTTATGCCATCAAAATTGCTCTTTCAAATCTTGATACATATTAGTTCCTCCGGGGTGGATAGAATAAAGAGTATCATGAGCTTCCTTGATAAAAACTTCTTTCAACTCAGAATCTGCTGGTACACAAAGGCGTCCTTTGTACCACATCACTCCTTCTTCGTCTTCGGTGAATCCGGGTACTTTTCCTATACCAGTGCGACGCTTGATTTCGTCGATACTAGCATTTCCTTTCTGCGCCTCTTTGATCTGGCTGATCAAAGTGGGTTGAAGTTCTATTCTAGCCAAAAATCCTTCACTCACTAATTCCATTCGAAAATCTTCCATCTCTTTGTGAAAACTTGGTTGCTCCTTCAAAATCATGGAGTTCAAGCGGCACGGCAATCTGCTAAGGGCATCTGCTACCACATTGGCTTTACCAGGGTGACAGTGAATGTCCAGATCGCAATCCTTGATTAGCTCAATCCATCTTCTCTGTCTCATATTCAGCTCCTTCTGAGTGAATATATACTTCAGGCTCTTGTGATCCGAATAAATCTCACAGCGATTTCCCATGAGGTAGTGCCTCCATGTCTTCAGGGCTAAAACTATGGCTGCGAGTTCGAGGTCATGGGTTGGGTAATTTTGCTCATGTTGTTTCAGTTGTCGATATAGATAAGAGATAACTTTGCCTTCTTGCATTAGCACACATCCGAGAGCAATCTTGGATGCGTCACAATACACGTCAAAGGGCTTCGTTATATCCTTCATGATTAAGATTAGGGCTGAAATCAATCTCCTATTGAGTTCTTGAAAACTCGCTTCACATTTGTCGGTCTATTCAAACTTCTTGTCCTTCTTCAGCAATTGGGTCATGGGTCTGGCGATACTCGAGAATCCTTCTACGAACTTGCGATAGTATCCCGCCAATCCGAGAAATGCACGAACTTGGGTTTGAGTGGTTGGGGCTTGCCAATCTTCGACATCTTTCACCTTTGCAGGGTCAACGGCAATTCCTCCGGCTGATACAATGTGGCCGAGGAATCCTACCTCCTATAACTAGAATTCACAGTTGCTAAACTTGGCATACAACTGATGCTCTCTAAGGGTTCCAAGAATGGTCCTTAGGTGTAGCTCATGTTCTTCTTATGATTTGGAATAAATCAGAATTTCATCGATGAAAACAACGACAAAATTATCCAGGAAGTCCATAAAAATCTTATTCATGAGATTCATGAAATAAGCGGGGGCATTGGTTAATCCAAAAGACATGACGATATACTCGTATAATCCATATCTGGTGGTAAAGGCAGTCTTTGGAATATCCTCTACGCGAATCTTGAGTTGATGATAGCCTGTTCTAAGATCAATCTTAGAAAACACTTTGGCACCGGTCAACTGATCAAACAAATCTTCTATCTTGGGCAATGGGTACTTGTTATTGATAGTGACATCATTCAACTTCCGATAATCCGTACACAGACGGTTACCTCCATCCTTCTTGTCCACAAATAAGAAAGGTGATCTCCATGGTGACACACTTGGTTGAATTAATCCAATTTCTAACATGGAATCCAGTTGCTTCTTTAGTTTTGCTAGTTCAGACGGGTTCATACTATAGGGTCTCTAGGCTATGGGTCCTGTTCCGGGGATTAGTTCGATGATAAACTCGATATCCCGATCTGGGGGCATACCGGGCAAAACATATGGAAATACATCGGGGTATTCACAGACTATTCAGACTTGGTCAATGGTAGGTTGGTCTATACTCTTGTTGCACTTGAATTGACGAGGTAAGGTTTCAAATATATGCTCGACTGATATTCCGGCTGTACTGGTCATGGTTATGGCTTTCTTGGCACAGTCAATCAATCCTTTATGTTTGGACATCCAATCCATTCCTAGTACTACTTCCAAACCTTTTGTTCTGAGTACTATTAGATTAGCATAAAAATCTATGCCATGGATTCGGATAGGGACGACTTTGCAAATTTGCCTAGACTTGGTGGTTGAACCGGGGATTTGAACAATCATAACATGCTTCAGTTTGGTTGGTTGAATCTTACTAGTGCATGAAAATTCTTCGGTGACAAATGAGTGTGATTCACCAGAATCAAACAACACTCTAGCAAGTACTGAATTAACAGAAAACATACCCAGCACGACGTCTGGCGCTTCCTGAGCTTCTTCAGCATGCATGAGAAAAAGACGGCCGTTGCGGTTGAGCGAATTCCCTGGGGCAAATCTTCTTCCAGGCTGAACATGACGCTGCTGCTGAGCTAGGGCATTGGTATTGGGGGCTGCGGTATTCTTCTTGTTGGGGCACTCATTGGAGTAGTGACCCTTATTTCCACAGTCATAACAAGCCACTTGCGATTTGTCCTTTGTTGCAACATGCACAACATTGCTTCCAGTCCTAGGGGCAGTGTTGGTGTTGGCGGTAGCATTGTTGTTGTTGAACTTGGGTGGGGCACAGTTGAAATTGCCAGAGTTGCCGGGGTGGTTGTGATTTCCTCCGGGTCTCGGGTTTCCACGGTTGGGAATGTCGAACGGTTCATTGGGGGTCTGTTGGTTCTCGGGGAAAATCTTGGAGATGGGTTAGGGCAATACTTTGGGGTCTGATGGGTTCCTGGTTGATGCATCATGCGGCGCTTGCGGCTCTCGTTGGCTTGGTTGATCTTTCCTTCCATCTAGGTGGCAGAGTCGACAAGGGCTTCAATATCAGCAAAGGGGATATTGACTAACACCGTCTGCATCTCATCGTGCAGACCATTCAAGAATCTCTCCTTCTTCTTGGCTTCGGTGTCGATCTCATCCGGGGCATACCTAGCTAATGTCAAGAATTTGTCACGGTATTCCACTACGGTCATCGGTCCTTGGTTCAGTTTCTGAACTCATCTCTCATTCTCTTGATCAAACCCGGTGGCACATGGGTTCTGCTGAACTTGACCTTGAATTCCTCCCAGGTCATCATCTGTCCTCCGGTCATTGCACGAACGCTGTTCCACCATGCTCTGGCATCTCCGGCTAGATAGTGGGTGGCAAACAAAACTTTCTCGTTAGATTCCACTCTGGCGACTTCTAAGTTGTTTTCCATGGTCTGCAGCCAATCATCGGCATCTAGGGGCTCTTTCGACTTAGTGAAAACAGGTGGGTTGGTGTTATGGAAATTCTTAAGCTTAGATCCATGGTTGTCCTGGTTTTCGTGGCCTTGATTGTTGTGGGCTAGCTGAGCTATCTGCTGAAGGGTGGCTAGGTTGGCTTGACGTTCGGCTCTTTTAGCTTCGCGGTCAGAGACCAACATTTGCAGGATCTGGAACATCGGGTCCGGGGATGAACCACTTCCTCCGCGTGGCATCTGAAGATTTGAGATAGATCATGAGAAAAGAGGGAAATTTCTAAGGTTCAGGGACTTTGAAAAGTTTTTAAAGTTTGACTCAGATTTTTTTTGCAACTTGCTTTTCATTCATTCATTCACACGATACAACACACACCACAACAAAGGTAAACAGATGGTTTTAGGAACCATTCTGGAAACTACGATACAGTGGGACCGAATACCACTCACTACGCTAGTGCTCAAGTGCTACTATTCCTCGGAGTCGGTGTAGTCGTCATCCTCATCATCCTCATCGTCATCGATGAAGGCGTAATCATCCTCATCGGTGAAGAAATCCATAGCCTGATCCTCTAGAAAATCATCATCATCGCTGTGATAAGAGTAGGGGTCTCCACGAAGATCCTCTCCGGCATTCTCCCTTTCCTCCAACTGAATGTCTCTCTCATGGATGGTCTCCTCCAAATCCGAGATACGGTGGCGAAGATGGGCAATGATGCGCTCCTTCTTATCGAGCTGACGACGGCGAGACTTGTGATCCTTTGCTAGCATGGAGATGGTCTGATCCTTCGTGTTGATGATGGCGGACTTGTGGTTGGAGTAGTCAAGACAATTATCCAACTCCTGCTGACGATCGTACATCATGAAGCTGAGGTGGTCCAATTGGGTCTTCAGCTCGTGGTGGTATGGGGCTTCCAGTGGCTGTCCATTAGCATCACGCCTTGGGAAAAACTCAAAGCGGGTACCCTTGATCTGGTTAATACTCTGCCCACACAGACGGGCAAGAGCTTCGTGCATGGCCCTGGCAAGTCCATCGAGCCAGTTGTTCTCTCTTAAGGTAAACTGAATTCCCTCGGCAGTGGGAGGTTCAATCTTTCCTCAGAGACTTGCAACAATTAGCTACTGCAGATCTTCTCCTCCTTGATTATTGAGCCGAGCTCCGAAGAACTCGGGGTGCGGACGCTCCAGAAGTTCCAAAAGCTGGTCCAAATCCCGCTCAAAGATAAGGTCTCCTCCATTCCCCAACCGATAAAACTTGCTGTATTTCACGTCCATCTGTAAGAATATTGGATGAGTAAGTTAGTAGAGTGATCAAGTGTGTCAAATTTTATGTATTTTGCAAGAGTTTTTGAGGAACATGAATTTTCATAAAAGAATCAAGGTGATAAGAATGGGAATAAGTTTTTGTAAATATTTGCTTCCTTTGGTTTTGAAACTAAGTTTTTTTTTGTTCAAACGTCCAGTCTAACTAGGGTCTCCTATGGTCAGGATGGCTCTGATACCAACTTGTCAACACCCGGATTTTTAATCCCAGATGCCTGTTATGCCATACATCGCAATCCCAGGATTACCATTTTTGCGAGACATAACAGATTTGGATACCACAGTACATCATCCATTACAAACCATACATAAGGTCTTACACAAATAGGGATCTCATGATCCAGTTCTTAATACAACTTCAAGCAGCGGAATACGTAATAATAACGGTAGCGTAGGCGAAACTCCATCTTCGGGGTCACAGGCAATGCTGACGATGGGAGATGATCATAGTTGTCGTAACCTTCCCGGGGTCCATCCTCCTGGTACTCCTCTTCATAGTCTGGCCATGGGAATAGCCAGGGACAAAGCCATGAGTACTCTTTAAGTACTCGCAAACTAATACTAACAAGGGAAAGGGTTTTTGTAATATGACACTAAGCTCTAGGGTTGTTTTGCAAAATGCTAGATTTACCTCAACTAAGTTATGAAACAAAGAAAGCTAGTTGAAGTTTTATAACACCTAAGTGGGAACTTGTATCTCATGCCACAACTCTGTTGTGGTCAAGTCAAATTCTCAATTAATTTCACAAGTTATTTTGAAAACATCTGACGGGGGAACAGTATAGCCACTCCAACTGTCCATAACCGCGGACGCGGCTATTCGAATAGTTTGACACTCTGCAGAGATTGTACACTTTGACCACAACATTCGATACATCCATCAGGAACAAATCCTGAATTCACCATACTCAGTATACGGATAATCAATCCTAACCTTTCAATTACACGCCCTAGTATAAGATCCTCTCCTGTGAGTTTGGCCTCCCAACCATGACCAACTGTCATCTTGGGTACTGCACAGGTGGACAATCTTCACAAGGTAGCCTCAGCTCAGACCTTGGCCGTGAGGGAACCAATACTAAGGTATATAAGTTTCCAGTCAAGCCCTACCCAATTCTCGGGTATTGTGGTTGTGCAGTAAAATTGGAATGGTATCGCATCCAGAAAACCATCAGTTTTATAAAGGGCTAAGGCTCGCGCCTCAACATTTTCACAACCAAAATCATCTGGTGTTCGGAAACACATGTCAAAACATCTCAATAGAATGATCCATCATTCCAAGGTTTTCATAACCATTTTTCCACATTCCCATCTACAGTTGATCAAGTTTTATGCTTATCACTAGCATCTAAAGTGGGGGTAAGTACTAATGAGGGGTGGTAAACTAGTGGAGTTTAACTAAGTTCAATCTCATGCCTTAGGATGACATAAAGATTATCTAGCTTAGGCCAAGTTTTATGCTCTTTATGAAACCTTCATTATCTTTCTAGTATCTACAATTCACTTAAGTAAACTCTAAGTAGTAGCTTTGATAAAGAAATCAAGTATAAAGCTTGTAAGTAAAACTAGGAATGGGGTTATCAAGTGGGTATGATCACATATGCTTAAGGCATATAGTTGGCATGGTAACAAGCAAGTATTTGCTTGCATAGGTCAACTTGATTAGTAAGGCTTGCTAAAGTAGAGTATCTTGCAAGTGTTAGCTTGCTCAATCAAATAGTAGTATTAGGCTTGCTAAGTTAATAGCTTGCAAGTATTGGCTTGCCTTGTGCAGAGAGTGGCTGAAGTTCTCCTCGGCTTCTTCTTCGTAGTATCCTCCTTCCTCCTCGTATCCTCGGTCGATACTAGCGACTATAAATAAATACGAGGTACACAATCACCAAACAATACTTAACTACTTTCAATCATCACACACAAGGGTTCTATAGATGATCTAGCATCATCACCAATATTACAAGGTTATTTCTTTTATTTTTAGAAAAGTAATTTCTACTCATTGAAAAACTACTTAAGATTTAATATTCTCCAAACCAAACATGGGATCATGTTGAAACATGTCATCACCACATATTTTAGTTCATGGGAATGTGATTTAAAGCGGTGTCACAATTTAATAAGGTTTTACCCTTTTATTTTAATTAAATAATGTGGCTAGAAATGCCTATGTGGCATTCTTTTATTACTTGAACATTATTTTTGTAAGTAAACCTATATATTTTTATATTTTCTGAAAGGTATGGTTAAATGTTATTTTTGAGAGTTGGAACCAACTCAAAAGCTATTATGGTTTAAATTTGAAAAATGTTTGAATGCAGAAAAGCTTATTCCTTGTTATTTTTACCAAGGTTGATCTATAGATTCAAATGATTCGAATCCAATGGGCTTGGATTCAGAATTTCCAGACTTTTCTAACAAAATTTGTTTTATTCAATTTGGTTCACTGAATCGAGCTGGGTTGATTTTTGAAAATAGGTACAGAACTGTGTTTGAATGAAAATGGAAAAATCCAAATTCAAACGAGTGGGCTGCGCAGGAAGAGCAAATGGGCTGGCCTGCTACACACAGCGCTTACGCAGGCTGGTTAAGTTGCTGTCCCCACGCGCCAGTGAGACAGGGGGGGGGGGGTGTGAAGCGGTACAGCGCAACGTGGTGCGTTGGATCTAGTTCTAATCCAACGGCTATGGTTCATCGTCCACGTGGAGCAGCGCCAGCGAGTCAGAACCCTAACGCGGCAGGTGGGGGTCGTCGGAAGGCTCACCGGGGCTCTGGCGAGGGTCGGCGATGTGGGCGAACGACGAAGTCGACGACGGCGAACCTCCTAGTACCGGCAGCTCCTCCTTGGGTGGACGAAATCGACGACGCCCTTCTTCTCCAGAGGCGGCCTGCTCCGGTGCAATTCCGGCGATGCGCTGCTCGCCTTGCTCTGGGAACAGGGTGGAACGATCAGTGAGGAGAGGGGAGTGAGATGGTGTTCTTCAATCGGATGGGGGTCGTCTCCTTTTATAGGCTCGACGGTGAGACCGAACGGGATGGGCAGGCAACGGTGGTGACATGGCTACGGGCTGCTAGAGGCATGGCCGAGGGTGGCGATCGATTGGTGGTCTCCTGGCGATGCTCTATGGCTTTAATGTGTGTGTAGGGGCGGTGGCAAATGGTCAGGAACGCTCGATGTTCTGCACGGCAGAGGCGGCGTCTTCGACGGCGAGCGGTGGCTACGGGGTACGGGCGGTGAAATGGGCATGTCTGGCGTGTTCCTGGGATCATGGCGAAGCGGTGGGCACGGGCTGCAGTCGAGGGGCGAAGTCTGCACACATGCCGGGTGCGGCGCTCTAGGGCGGGCTCGGCATGTCGCAGTGGCACTTGGCGCACGGCATTCCTGGTGGTCCACGGCTTGCACTGGCTTGGGGAGGGGACAATGAGCGACGGTGAGGTGCTGGCTACCTTCCAGACAAGGTTGGCAAGGCTAGGATTGCTGCTAGCTGGCCGACGATAATGGGGTGGCATGGTGAGGCTCGGCCTGCTCACCATTGATGGCAAGGCAAGCTCACACTGGTGCTAGATGTTTACAAATGAGCTAGATGATCTACTACAGACTAGTTGCAACTAGAGAGGGAACAAGTTAGGCCAACACACTGCTCAAAATAGTGTTTGTGATTTTGTTGATTTGAATCTGCAAGGTGTTTGATGAAATGGCCGCATGAATTCAAGTTTTGAATTTTGAAAATATTTTTGGTGGGTGTGCTAGGCATGTGCTGGTGAGTCTGTAGATGCTTGGGTTTTGAAAGTTGAGCTTGTTTGAGTGGTTTTCGAAAAAGTGGGATCTTGCCAGATGATATAGATTCAATTTTGAACTGTCATTTAAACTATGCATTTGAATGTTTCTGGATGATCACAAGGTGGGCCTTGATACTTTGTTATGAGTACTATCAAGGGGTGTAAAGATCCAAACAAGTTTCTGTTAAGTTTTGAAAGTTAGAGACAGCCAAAGTAGGCATGGGAGTTAATTTGGCCAAAGTGACCATTCGCTTAATTTGTTTGTTTTGATTTATTTGTCTTTGGAAAAAGTTTGGTAATTGTTTAGATGATGTTTATTTCACCTAAGAATAATTTTACAAGCAAAGAAACACATAATCATGGCAATTCAAAAGAATCCAAATTTCAATACACACACATATGAATGCTTTCATATTTTTAATTAGAAAAGTTTTTGTTGACCCTAAATTTTATGATTAAAGTTTGATTATCCAAGTTTAGTATTTTTGGGATGTTACAGGATGTGGTAACGGCTTTGTCAATGGATCCACAACATTTGCATCTGTGTGTACCTTGCATAACTTGATATCACCCTGATCAACGAACTGGCGAATCAGGTGATACCGCAAGAGTATGTGCTTGTTCTTCTGGTGTTGTCTAGGTTCTTGGCTTGCGCAATGGCACGATTGTTGTCACAATACACGTCTAATGGATTGGACGAGCCTTGAACCACACCAAGATCCATGAGGAAATTCCTCATCCAAATAGCTTCCTTTGCTGCCTCTGAGGCGGCAATATACTCAGCCTCTCTTGTAGATGCAGACATAGTCTCTTGCTTGGAACTCTTCCAGATCACAGCACCTCCGTTTATAATAAACACGTATCCGGATTGCAAACGAGAATCATCAGAGTCGGTAAGATAACTCGCATCCGTGTAACCCTTTACACTGAGTTCATCACCACCTCCATAAACCAAAAACATATCCTTAGTCCTTCTCAAGTACTTTAGGATATTTTTAGCCGCGATCTAGTGGATTTCTCCAGGATCAGCCTGGTATCTTGTAAAAACACTTAGAGCATAGGAAACATCCGACCTAGTACAAATCATGGCATACATGGTGGATCCAACTGCCGTGGCATACGGAATCGCACTCATCCGACTTTGCTCATCAGTCGTCAAAGGACACCGAGTCTTGCTAAGTTTTACACCATGGGACATCAGTAAGAACCCCTTCTTGGACGATTGCATGTTGAACTTTTTCAACACTTTGTCCAAATAAATACTCTGACTCAATCCAGTGAGCCTCCTTGATCTATCTCTATAGATCCAGATTCCTAGGATGTATGTTGCTTCACCCAAGTATTTCATTGAGAAACTCCTTTCCAATGATTCCTTGGTTTCTTGCAACATCTGAACATCATTTCCAATCAATAATATGTCATCCACATATAAGATTATAAATTTTACTTTTCTCCCACTAAACTTCTTGTATAAACAAGAATCATGATCAATCTTGATGAAGCCAAACGATTTGACTACCTCATCAAAGCGAATATTCCAACTCCGAGATGCTTGCTTCAACCCATAAATGGATTTCTGAAGTTTGCACACTTTGTCAGCATTAGCCGGATCAACAAAACCCTCAGGTTGTATCATATACACATCCTCGGTTAAATTTCTGGTAAGGAAGGCTGTTTTGACATCCATTTGCCATATCTCATAGTCGAAATAGGTTTTTATAGCTAACATGATCCGAACTGATCTAAGCATCGCTACGGGCGAGAAGGTCTCGTCGTAATCAACTCCTTGAACTTATCGGAACCCCTTCGTGACAAGACATGCTTTATGCTTTATAGACAGAAACAATTCCATCCATATCAGTTTTCTTCATAAAGACCCATTTGCACTCGACATGTCTCGCACCATCTGGCAGATCAACCAAGTTCCAAACTTGATTTTCATCCATGGACTTTAACTCGGATCTCATGGCTCCAAGCCATGACTCGAAATCAGACACCACCATCGCTTCTGAATAATTTGCCGGCTCATCACTTTCTAACAGTAACACATCACAAACACTTCGTAATCTTGCCAATCTTCGTATTACAGGTGCCGCTACCGGCTCAGCCACCACGGCTGGCTCAACCTCCAAGGTTTTTGACGACTCGCTACTAGCCGGGTCCTCTCGAATTTCTTTGAGCTGCACCGTGCTTCCACTGACTCCCCGAATGAGAAACTCTTTCTCAAGGAAGACACCGTTCCGAGCGATAAACACTTTGCCCTATTCTCGGTTGTAGAAGTAGTAACCCAAGATTTCCCTTGGATACCCCACGAAAATACACTTATCCGACTTGGCCGTAAGCTTGTCTGACAGAAGTCGCTTGACAAATGCTTCACAACCCCAAATCTTAAGAAAAGACAGACTCAGCTTTTTGCCTGTCGACATCTCATGCGGTGTCTTCTCTACCGATTTTGATGGTACTATGTTTAGTGTGAATGCTGCTGTTTCTAGACAATAACCCCAAAATGATAAAGGCAGATATGTCCAACTCATCATCGATCGTACCATGTCCAACAAGGTCCGATTCCGCCTTTCCGAGACATCGTTCCTCTGTGGCGTTCCCAGTGGATTAAGTTGGGGAACTATTCCACAACTCTTCAGATGGTCATCAAACTCGTGGCTCATGTACTCGCCTCCTCGGTGTGACCGAAGAAACTTTATTTTCTTGCCGAGTTGATTATGTACTTCAATCTGGAATTCTTTGAACTTTTCAAAGGCTTCCGACTTATGTTTCATCAAGTAAATATATCCGTACCTACTCAAATCATCAGTGAAGGTAATGAAGTACTCATAACCACCCCTGGCTGTCGTGCTCATTGGTCCACATACATCACTATGTACTAGTCCCAACAAGTCAGATGCCCTTTCACAACTCTTTGCAAAAGGTGTCTTGGTCATTTTGCCGAGTAGGCAAGATTCGCATGTCTTGAACGACTCCAAGTCGAACGAAGTTAGGAGTCCATCATCATGGAGGTTCTTCATGCGTTTCAAAATTATATGACCAAGCTGATAGGGCCAAAAGTAAGTCATATTCAGATCATTTGGTTTCAACCTTTTAACATTTATGTTATAAACCGACTCACCATCAAGGTTCAAAATAAATAACCCGTCCTGGACGGGTGAAAAGCCATGAAACATATCATTCAAATACAAAGAACAACCATTATTCTTGATATTCGACTCATAGCCTTGCCTCATCAAACATGAAGCAGAAATAATGTTTCGACTGAGCACTGGAACAAAATAACAATTATTCAGTTCCATAATAAATCCGGAAGGTAAATAAAGCTGCATCGTCTGACTTCCAACGCAGCAACTCTTTCTTTGTTGCCGACTCAAATATCAACCTCGCCTCTTACTACGGTCCTAGTTCTTACCAGTCCCTGCAACGAGTTGTAGATGTGAATAACTGATTCGGTATCATATACCCAAGAACTATTAGGTTCTTCAGCAAGATATATGTCTATAACATTGCAAACAAGTGTACCTGAGTCAGAAGTCATACCTCCACTCTTGGCTTTATCAGCCAAATACTCGTTGCAGTTCCTCTTTCAGTGGCCATACGCCTTGCAATAAAAGCAAGTGGATCCGGCTGAAGGAGATGGCTTAGTCCCTGAGGAAGCACTTGGGACGGAGTCCTAAGCTTGCTTTCCTCCTGACTTAGCCTTCTTCTTAGTCCAAACTCTTCTTGAACTTAGCCTTGTTCTGCACCATCAACACTTGATTGGCACCCTTCTTGAGATCTGCCTCTGCCTGCTTGAGCATCCCATGTAATTTAGTGATCTTCTTATCCATACCATGCATATGGTAGTTCGATATGAACTGACCATACGCACTAGGAAGAGAGTTCAAAATTATGTCTATAGCGAACTCTTCGCTAATGGGTACCCAAGACTCTCCATAGACTGCACGTAACCAACCATTTTGATCACATGTGGACTTAGTGGATCACCATCCTTAAGCTTGCAACTCAGCAAAGCCTGAGAGACTTGATACCTCTCAGTCTTCGCCTGAGCCTGGAATATACTTTTGAGGCTTTCGATCATATCGTAGGCCTCAACATTCTCGAACTGCTTTTGCAAGTCCGGTTCCATGTGAGCAAGCATAAGACAGCTAATATCCGTGGACTCATCCTTAGCCTGATGGTAGGCATTGGTGGCAGGGATAGTCGCATTCTCATTCGGATCATCTGTAAGTGGGTTGTCTAGAACATGGTCCTTCTTTTCTTATTTGAGGATAATTCTTAGATTTCGATGCCAGTTGGTAAAATTAGTGTCGTTCAGTTTATCTTTCTCAAGAATGGTTCTCAAAGAAAAACCGGATATCTGAGAGTGACTGCTACTAGGTGCCATGATCTACAACAGAAATATGCAAAAACACATAAGACATGTATTCATAAAAGAGCAAGCATATTAAACAGTTTAATATTTTATGCTCCCACTAGAACCAACACCCCTCCGATGGTTACTTAGTGATTCAGGATCCTAGATAAGCAAGTCATCTAGTGAGATTTAGCATCACCGCTAGCTGCCAAGTGATCTAGGTAGACAACTCCTTGTCAATTGTATCGCATACAACTCATGTTGGTCGGGTGGCATCACATGCCCCGGCTCCCGTCCGAATTTTCCCCGAGTTGATACGCCCAATTTGCATCACCATTCTATATCACAATTTACCTCTATTCATTGATATTTATCTTATTACGAGGTATTACTTATGGCTTTTCATCTGTTTGTGCATGTTGGATGATTCTTGGAGGATGGACTGCCGGAGTCTAGATTCTGATGGAAAAGAAGGTGTTTCGGTGTAACTTCGCGAAGATCAGAAAAATACCAGAAAAATATGGAAACATATTATTTTACCTGAGGACGAAGGAAGCCAGAAGGAGGAGCGAAGGGGGGCCATAGGGGGCCCACACCCCCTAGGCGCGTGCCCACCTGAGGCCGAGGTGTGGCCCACCTGCCCGGCCTCCAACTCTCCCCCTTCGCCTATATCTTCCCTTCGGAACCCTAAGCCTCAGGGAGCGACCACATATATATTTCCGCCGCTTCTTGGGGGCGGAAAACACCGAGTTTGAAAGATCTCTCCGGCAGACAGATTTCTGCCGGGGAATTCCTCCCCGGAGGGGGGAGAGCGTCGCCATCAACACCATCATCAAGCTAGGCTTCATCGGAATCAGCATCATCATCAGCCACACCATCATCTCCACCATCACCATCAATACCACTCCGTCCCGCTGTAACAATTGTGTTGGATATTGTTTTAGTTCTTAGGGGAAACTTTCCCGGTGTTAATTACTATTGTAGTTGATGCTTGTGAGTGGAACCATTGGATTATTGTTTATGTTCAGATTGTTATCCATTACCATATCATCCTTGATCTTGATCCATATGATGTCTTGTGAGTAGTTCGTTGTGTTCTTGAGGACATGGGAGAAGTGATGTTGTTAGTAGTGAATCTGTGATGATTTATCATTCAATGGTTTAGTATTTAAGTTGTGGTGCTATTCTTCTAGGGGTGTCATGTGAACATCGACTACATGACACTTCACCATTTATGGTCCTAGGGGGATGCATTGTGTATTTGGCTACTAATCGCAGGGTTGCCGAAGTGACAGAAACATGAACCCCCGTTAGGACACCTTTGCATAAGTGAGTGTAGAATCTCAGAGTTTAAGGCTGTGGTTAGTTTTATATCTTAATTACTTTCCTATAGTTACGGATGTTTGCAGGGGGTTTAATCACCAGTATGTATTAGTCCTAGGAAGGGCGGTATGTTAGCACAGGTTCACCCACACAACACTTACGAACACCAAAGAAGAGTACTCAACTATTTGCAGCGAAAGCACTTGACAGAATTCCCATGTGTCCTCGAGAATGTTTGGTCCTTATAAGTATTTCCACTGGCTTGTCCTTTTCTAACAAAGGATTGGGCCACTTGCTCCGTTTGTTCGTTACTTATGTTACTTGCTCTTTGTTTTGTTGCCTTATCAGAAAACCACTAAAAATCCGTTTTCTAAGTATTCACAGGGATTTCCTGCTCCATACCACTGTTCAACACCTTCTGCTCCTTGTTGGGATCGACACTCCTATTTATCGAAAGTACTACGATACACCCCCTATACTTGTGGGTCATCAAGAATATTTTCTGGCACCATTGCCGGGGAGTGAAGTGCTATTGAAGAGTGGAACTGGTAAGGGAAACTTTTACTATGAGTATTGCTTTTGTCGCTGCTTATTACTTTGTTTCCAATATGGATAACCCACTTGGTTTTCTGTTTGGGAAAACTACTACCAGTGCTAGGGTATTAGATGAACCACCACGTGTTGAGTTAGATACTTTTAAGATACCTACAAGTATTGTTGACCGTGTTATGGATAATTATTATTTTGGAGATGGAACTGTCCATCCTGGTGATCACTTTCTTTTTATCCATGAATTATGCGGGTTGTTTAAATGTGTAGGTATCACAACTAAATAGGTGAAGAAGAAGCTACTCTCCATATCCTTGAAAGGGAGAGCTGAAGAATGGTATAAGCTGCTGAAGAATGGACAATCCATGGAATGGGAGGAGATGTCATCTCTCTTTTACTCTAAATTTTATCCTCCCAGTGAAATTCATAAAGATAGAAATCTTATATATAACTTTTGGCCTCTTGATGGAGAAAGTATAGCTCAAGCTTGGGGGAGATTGAAGTTACTAATGCTTAAATTTCCTATTCATGAACTCCCTAACAATATTATTCTCAATAATTTTTATGCTAGGCTTTCTCTTCATGATAAAGATTTACTAGATGCTTCTTGTGCTGGGTCATTCACACATATGAAGGAAGAAGCTAAATGGGATCTCTTAGACCGTATTCAAGATAACACTGAAGCTTGGGAGAATGACAAAGGACGAAAGTCAGGTATAAACTATGATTATGAATGCATTAAATCTTTTATTGGAACTGATGACTTCCGTGATATTGGCAATGAATTTGGTCTTGATTCCCAAAGTATTGCCAACTGTTTTAAGGACTTTTCCTCTTACATAGAAATTCCAAAGAAGAAGTGGAATAAGTACCATGCTGCTTATAAAGATGTTGTTAATCATGTTCCTGTTAGAAGTACTCAAGTTTGTACTATTAATCATATTGTTCCTGAGCCTCATGTTGAGAAAATGCCCTTCCCAGCTAAGGTAAAGGAGTATTCTATGATTATTAATGCAAATAACAAAGGTACAAAGAAAACTATGGAGCCTGGTAAGCAATTGAGTGATGAACCTGTGGTAGCTATTGTGAAAGATCTTGTCACTAGAAATATAGAGGATGAGCATATTGTCTTCTGTGAAGATGCTTCTAATATTATTTCTCATCCTAGTAAGGCTAGAAAAGCTGGTGTTCATGTGCTTTCTGTTAAAATTGGTGATCATTGCTACTATGGTTTATGTGATATTGGTGCTAGTTCTAGTGCTATTCCTTATGAGATCTACAGGGAAATTATGCATGAGATTGGTCCTTGTGAGCTTGAGGACATTGATGTGGTTATTCACCTTGCTAATATGGAAACCATTTGCCCCATTGGCATTGTAAGAGATGTGGAGGTTCTCTGCGGTAAGATTAAATATCCTACTGATTTTCTAGTGCTTAATTCAGCAGCTAGCAAAACTTGTCCTATCATTTTTGGTAGACCATTCTTGAATACTTGTGGAGCTATTATTGATTGTAAGAAGGAAAAAGTTTTAAATAAGTTTGATGGAGATTCTTATGAGTTTAACTTTTCCAAATTTGCTAAAGCTCCTTGCGAAAATAGCTTGCCTAATAAAGATTTCAGGATGGAACAACTTGCTTCTATTGACCCAGTCTATGACCTTGGACCTCTTTTTGATGACTGTAAGTATGCTTACTCTGATGATAAATTTGTTTCCAGTGATAGCTATATTGTCAACTTTATTCAAGGTGTTACTGAAAGTTATTATGAGAGAGGGAAACATGGTTTTATGCATCTCAATGATGTTAAGTTTTCCCGCTTTATTTTGAAAGCTTTGAAGTTGCACTTGTTTTGTCTTCCTATGCTTGTGGCTTTTTGTTTCAACAATTCATTTTCTCAAGATACCCCCATGCATAGGAAGTGGGTTAGACTCAAGTGTGTTGGTTATTTGCTTCTTGATGCTCTCTTTCACTTCAAATATATATATATCCTATGTGAGCATCTTTGAAAGTTTCAAGATTAACTTAAAGGCATTAAAGAAAAGTACTTGTTGGGAGATAACCCAAGAGTTTTGTCAAGTCTTGGAAGTTATTAACTCAGTAATAACCGCTCCTTATCCTTTTTGTTTTGGTTTTTGTGTCATGTCCAACTACTTTTGTGAAGTAGAAGAGTTGTGAAGAGTGGCTGTCCTGGGACAGATTTTTGTGCTATATTGTAAACATTCGTGAGCAAGATCAGTACTTCGGATTGAGCTGCATTTTTCTGAGCTTGTTCTCCAGGTTGTTACCAAACTTTCAGTAGTTCTGCACTTTTTGATTTGAGCAAAATAAGGTCTTCGAAAAATCAATCTATACCTGTTGGTCTATTTGGACAGATTTCTGCCTTCATTTGCATTTGCCTCTTATAGAAGCTTTTGTTTTGATGGGTTTTCAGTTGAAGTGTGTACCAAAGGGATATTGTTTTTGCTTACACTAATGTTGTCATTGAGTTTGTGCAAAGGTTTTGTATGATGGAAATTCTCAGGAGAAAGAGGAAAGGAACCTGCAGAGTTCGTCTTTGAATAGGTAAAAGTGGTGAAAATAGAAGGTTCGTGAAACTCCAATCTTTTATATTTTTGATGTTTTTAATATATAATGGAAGTTACGAGACAAAACTGAAGAGGAAATGGAGCCTTGGGTGGACAAACCCACCCCAGGCGCGGCCCCCAGCCTGGCTGCACCTAAGGGGGGTGTCCCCTCCCCGAACTCCGTCTCCGCCTCGTTTCCGTGTCAAGACCTTCCTTATGCATTGAAACATCGTAATATATAATCCCCCGGATCCCCCGAGGTTCCTGCATCCTATTCTCATCGTGATTTCGTTTCGATCTGTTCCTTTCAGGATTTTTTCTCAACTTTAGAGCGCCATGGCCTCAGCTGACGACAAAGGAAAGAAGCCTGAGGAAGAAGAACCTCAAAGTCCAAAGGAGGAGGAGATTCCGGTAGGATATGAAGGTGATATGGAGGAGGACAAGCATCCAGACACCCGCGCTACCGTCGCAAGTATTGGTTTGGTGGCACAACCTACCTAGCTTAGGAGTATAGCACGGATGTCTATAGGAGGGAGAACTCCACGCCATATCCTCGCTCCACGCACACTTACTCCTAGTACCCCTTGTTCTAACTGTGCAGGGAAGAAACACTCTAATTTGGAAGAATGGAGAAAGATTAACAAGGACTGGGATCCTTAGTTTGAGTTGATCATGGGATGCATTGAGTATAATTCGTACTCTGACCTTCGATATGGAGGACTTGAGGAAACTTATTAAATAACTTATCAAGAGAACACCATCACCGCCAAAGGAGTAATTCATCTTCAGGTTTGGCATCCCATTGGCTTGTTCCAAGCTTGGGGGAGTGTCGCGGTATCACCACCATTATCTTTTATCCTTTACTTTTTAGTGGATTCATATCTGTGATAGAGAAGTTATCTTATAGTTTGGTTTGCATGTGTAAGTATCTCTCTTTTAGTTGATTATCTATGTATCCCTTGGTTTGAGTGCCTTTATTGAATATTAATGAGAAGTCTCATCTTTTAACTTTTGCACTTCTTATTTTATTTTGCAATCTCTATTATATGATGGATCTTGTTGATCAGTATTGGCACCACTTTGGGAGCATCAATTGGATCTAAATTGGTTTTGGCAAACCGAGTTCTGGTCAGTAGCAACAAATTTTGAGGTT
Source organism: Avena atlantica (assembly GCA_910589765.1). Lineage (NCBI taxonomy): Eukaryota > Viridiplantae > Streptophyta > Magnoliopsida > Poales > Poaceae > Avena > Avena atlantica. Next base: position 41,337,476 of record OU342736.1, on the reverse strand, counting down.
TGAAAGAAAAAAGAGAAAGAAAAAGCTTACAGGTATTTGGTATCATTTGTTTTCTTTCTTGTTGGCTCATAAGTTTAGTATTCTTTATTTAAGATCTTTTGTGTCTTCAAGGAAGATTGCATGTTTGGCTTTATTACTTGTATGTTTGCTTGTTTCTTTCAACTCTCTTGCTTGCTACCCAGCCTTGCTAGCCAAAAACCTATTTTGAGAAGGCATACTTCTCATGTTTCCAAACTCCTTTGAACCAAAATTTTGCCACTCATGTCCACCATATCTACCTAGTAGCTATTGCTATTCCAAGCAAATTCTCAAGCTTCATCTATCTTCCGAATTTAAAAGTATTTTGTTATGTGAAAACTAGTTAGTAAAGCTCTCACGAACTTGATGGCACACTTTATTTTCTTGCCCCTAATAAACTTGAACCATTGTGGACATAGAATTTGTATATGCTTGCATCTATACTTTGTAATTAGCAGAACCGTGCTGTCACGGGGAACGTTTTCAACATATCACTTGTACCTTGTACATCGTTGATATTGTGCTCTTTTGTCTATGGATGTCAAAGGTGTGAAATTAAGAGGGGAACTTGTGAGTCCATGGAGTTTGTACTTTGTGTTAGAGAAACGTCTGGGCCACTAGCCTAAGCCATGCCTAATCATGGTGGAAACTTGCAGCACCACCATAGTGAGCATTCTGTCAAGCATCCTCAATAAAAAACTATACATATAGTAAATAAAAAGATCACTGAGATGCTCACTATCTGCTTGCCTTGTCATTTTGGTTATGGGAAAGCTCCTGTACCATGTGCAAGGGGTACCCCGTTGGCGGTTCTCAATGATATGCAAGTACTTACAATGACAAGAACTTGCCTGGGCCCAAAATTTGAGCAGCATGAGGAGTGGCCCTCATATTCAAGGGACATGAGACTGCTAACTTATATTTCGTCAAGCATATACTCCATCTTTGTTCACTTTAACCTTAACCATCTCAAGATGCTTATGATAGGGGAAATGAGGGATCAAAGCTAGTAAGTACCATAATCTTTTGGAAGCTCTTTATGACTTGTAATCCCTGCTTACCTCTATGAAGGGACCTTTCTCCCACTTCCAAGATGAATCAGTAAACCTACTTCCTCTCTATCTACAACAAGCATTTGAGTTATTGTGTTTCAAGCATTCATATGGTGATTTATTCAATCATATTTTTTATCTTCTTTGTTTGCACAAAACTCTTATATATTGAGTATTACTTTGAAAGCCTTCACTTGTGAAAAAACTTTTTGAGCAAAGAGTGTTCCTGCTTTGAACCTTCTACAAAAATCTTGTTGTGAAACTGTTTGCCAGGTGTTCTTTGACCAAGAAAAAGTTTGCCAATTCTAACTATGATTTATCTTTATGCATCTCTATTGTGACTGATGTGCTCGGTTGCAAGCTAAGTTGTATAATGGTGAGTAGCCTTCTTCTATGAGTTGTGCAATGGTAAGTGTGATGCTTCTTGTTCGTATTATTTTATCGACACTTCACTCCATAAACTTGTGGACATGTTTACTGAGCTCAGTATTCGCTTGGGGACAAGCGAAGTCTAAGCTTGGGGGAGTTGATATGCCCAATTTGCATCACCATAATATATCATAATTTACCTCTATTCATTGATATTTGTCTTATTATGAGGTATTACTTGTGGCTTTTCATCTGTTTATGCATGTTGGATGATTCTTGGAGGATGGACTGCTGGAGTCTGGATTCTGATGGAAAAGAAGGCGTTTTGGTGCAAATTCATGAAGATCAGAAAAATACCAGAAAAATATGGAAACATATTATTTTACCCGAGGACGAAGGAAGCCAACTGAGGCCGCGCCTAGGGTAGATGTGGCCCACCTGCCCGGCCTCCGACTCTCCCCCTTCGCCTATATCTTCCCTTCGGAACCCTAAGCCTCAGGGAGCGACCACAGATAGATTTCCACTGCCTCTGGGGGCGGAAAACACCGAGAGAGAAATATCTCTCCGGCAGACAGATTTATGCCGGGGGAATTCCTCCCCGGAGAGGGGAGACCGTCGCCATCAACACCATCATCAAGCTAGGGTTCATCGGGATCAGCATCATCATCAGCCACACCATCATCTCCACCAGCACCATCATCACCACTCCGTCCCACTGTAACAATTGTTTTGGATATTGCTTTAGTTCTTAGGGGAAACTTTCCCGGTGTTAATTACTATTGTAGTTGATGCTTGTGAGTGGAACCATTGGATTATTGTTTATGTTCAGATCATTATCCATTACCATATCATCTTTGATCTTGATCCATATGATGTCTTGTGAGTAGTTCGTTGTGTTCTTGAGGACATGGGAGAAGTCATGTTGTTAGTAGTGAATCTGTGATGAGTTATTATTCAATGGTTTAGTATTTAAGTTGTGGTGCTATTCTTCTAGTGGTGTCATGTGAACGTCGACTACATGAACACTTCACCATTTATGGTCCTAGGGGGATGCATTGTGTATTTGGCTACTAATCGCGGGGTTGCCGGAGTGACAAAAACCTGAACCCCCATTAGGACACCTTTGCATAAGGTAGTGTAGAATCTCAGAGTTTAAGGCTATGGTTAGATTTATATCTTAATTACTTTCCTGTAGTTACAGATGTTTGCGGGGGGTAGGGGGGGGGGGTTAATCACAAGTATGTATTAGTCCTAGGAAGGGCGGTATGTTAGCACAGGTTCACCCACACAACACTTACGAACACCAAAGAAGAGTACTCAGCTATTTGCAGCGAAAGCACTTGACAGAATTCCCATGTGTCCTCGACAATGTTTGGTCCTTATAAGTATTTCCACCGGCCTGTCCTTTGCTAACAAAGGATTGGGCCACTTGCTCCGTTTGTTCATTACTTCTGTTACTTGCTCTTTGTTTTGTTGCCTTATCAGAAAACCACTTTCGCTGAAAACCACTTTAATCTTTTTAAAATCAATGCACATTCTATACCCAACCACTACTCTTTGGGGTATAAGCTCATTATCCTCATTAGGCACAACAGTTATTCCCCCTTTCTTGGGAACACAATGAACAGGGCTAACCCATTTACTATCAGCAATCGGATAAATAAATCCAGCATCAAGGAGTTTTAATACCTCATTTCTTACCACATCCTTCATCTTAGGATTTAGATGGCGTTGGTGCTCAATAACTGGTTTTGCATCAGGTTCTATATTAATAGCATGCTGACATATAGTAGGAGAAATCCCCTTTAACTCATCAAGAGTATAGCCCATAGCTCCTCGGTGTTTCTTCAATATCTCCAATAACCTTTCTTCTTCCTTTCCTAAAAGTTTAGAACTGATAATAACAGGATATATTTTCTTATCATCAAGATAAGCATATTTAAGATCATCAGGTAAGGGTTTTAATTCGAAAACAGGATCCCTTTAGGTGGTAGTGTGGTACCCAAGTCTTCCATAGGTAGATTATGCTTAAGTAACTCAGGCTGACGAAGGAAAACCTCTTCAATCTCATTTCTTTCCTTCATGAAGGCATCACTTTCATGATCTTCCATAGATTGCTGCAAGGCATTGTTAGGAGAAAGAGAGATAGCAGAAAGTTGCTCAACCCTGAAATCCTCATCAGGCAGTTCATTTTCATAAGGAGTTTTGGCAAATTTGGAAAAATTAAACTCATAAGACTCTCCAGCAAACTTAGTTAAAACTTTTTCTTTCCTACAGTCTATGATAGACCCACAAGTATTCAGAAAGGGTCTACCAAAGATAATATGATAGGTTTTACTAGCTTCTTTACGAAGTACTAGAAAATCAGCAGGATATTTAATCTTACCACAAAGGACCTCCACATCTCTTACAATGCCAATGGGGCAAACTTGCTCTCTATTAGCAAGGTGAATAACCACATCGATGTCCTCAAGCTCACAAGGACCAATCTCATGCATAATTTCCCTGTAAAGCTCATAAGGAATAGCACTAGAACTAGCACCAATATCACATAAACCATAATAGCTATGACTTCCAATTTTAACAGAAAGCACAGGGACACTAGCTTTTCTAACTTTCTGAGGATGAGAAACAATATTTGTAGCCTCTTCACAAAAGACAATATGCTCATCCTCCATATTTTTAGTGAAAAGATCTTTCACAATAGCTACCACAGGATCAATATCAATAAACTCATCAGACCCTACAGTTTCTTTGCGCCTTTACTAACCACATTAGCTAAAATAGAATGTTACCTTACCTTGGAGGGAAAAGGGATCTTATTGTAAGGTCCCAACCTTTAATAAGGTAGAGATCCCTGTGTTTACAATGCTAGTCCCTGGATCAATAGCTAGCATCCAAAGTTAAGATGTAATATCAAGAAACAAAGGTCATAATACAATTTATAACCAGGAATAAAATAATTCATTACATCTTACATATCTCATTTGGCTATCTCATTACAATGCAGTAGAAATAACTATAGCACGGAGTCCTTCATCTTCAAGTGCCATATGCAAACATGTTGGTTGTAGACTTGTAATCCTAATCATCACACTTTACTAACATCAAACAAACCTGCAACATAATAAGTTATAGCCACAAGGGTCAATACATTTGAATTGTATTGGCAAGTGATACTATGGTAGTATAGTGGAGTCTATCATCTATATGCATTTGGCCAAGTGGAGCTTAGGCTTGCTTTGCTCAAATTAGATTTTCTTTATCATTTGAAAACACTAAGTTTTTGTTTGTCAAAAATCACCCAAGGCATCCCCCAATAGAAATTGGTGATCCTTTAACCCTTGTTCAACCACAAGTTTTTAACTTAGAAATTGAGATGAGGAGATTCTTGATAGCTTCCATGTCTTGATGCTCAAATTGTCCTTTACTAGGGACATGGCTAAGTACTTAGATTTTACACTCTGCAGAGGTGGTGCACTTTTCCCACAAGACTTGGTTTCACCAAGACAAGATCTTTCAGAAGACTTCCCTTAGACCAGAATGGACGCGTTCCAAACTATCAAACCCCTACCACCAACTGTCCATTTGGCTAAGTTATTGCAACCTATATGATTCAGGTAGAGCCCATAATGCCAAGATCACACCAGGACAGAGTTTCCCAATCTCTTCAAATCCTAAGTAATCTTTTTTCGTCCTTTTTCAAATCTCGGGACGAGATTTCATTTAAGGGGGGAAGGTTTGTAACATCCCAAAAATACTAAACTTGGATCATCAAACTCTAATCATCAAATTTAGGGTTAACAAAAACTTTTCTAAATAAAAATATGAAAGCATGCATGTGTGTATGCATCCCATTTTGAATTCTTTTGAATTTCCTTGTTTATGTGTTTCTTTTCTTGTAAAATGTTTCTTAGGTGAAATAAACATCATCTAAACAATTCCCAAACTTTTCTTAAAGACAAATAAATCAAAACAAAGCTAAATGAGTGAATGGTCATTTTGACCAATTTAACTCCCATGCCTACTTTGGATGTCTCAAACTTTCAGAACTTAACATAAACTTTTCTGGATCTTTGCACCCCTTGATTTTACTCATAACAAACTATCAAGGTCAACTTTGTGATCATCCAGAAACTTTCAAATGTATAGTTTAAATGACAATTCAAAATTGAATCTTTATCATATGAGAAGATCCCACTTTTTCAAAAACCACTCAAACAAGCTCAACTTTCAAAACCCAAGCATCTGCAGACTCACCAGCACCAACCTAGCACACCCACCAAAAATCTTTTCAAAATTCAAAACTTGAATTCTTGCGGCCATTTCATCAAACACATTGCAGACACAAATCATCAAAATCTTAAACACTATTGTGAGCAGTGATTGAAGCCTAACTTGTTCCCTCTCTTGTTACAACTAGGTTTTAGTAGATCATCTAGCTCAATTGCACACCCTTAGCATCACTCTAAGCTTGGCATTGCCATCAATGGTGAGCAGGCCGAATGCACCCTTGTCACTCCCATGTCGACAACACGCTAGGAGGAGAAACCAGCCTAGCCAGCATATCTGGGAGCAAGCCAACATCCCATCGCCACTCCCTGTTCAGCGCTCGAACGTTGCCAGCCACAGGACCACACGCACGAACCATGCCAACCTCACTAGCAACCATGACGAGCGCACGCCCCGTGCGCCACGCTCGACCGACGCCCACAGACCGCATGCCGCCCTCGCCGCGTGCATACGTGATCACCACCATCACAGTAACCCCGCAGACATGCTCGTTCGCCGCCGCGCGGACCACGCGCGCTGTGCGCCATTAAATCTTCCGTTGGGCACGCGCAGAGCACCGTCGCGTTCCGACCAAACCGCACCGCCCCACATCTCGCGGCCGTGTCGTTGAGCATCGCCAGGGAGCACCGCACCCTACCGTCGCCCACGCCGATAGCCGTCTGTACCATCGACCACGACGAGCTCACCTTGCGCCCCATTGGTCCTCTCGCTCCACTATAAATAGAGGCCACCCCTAGCTGAATTGAGCACACCATCTCACTCCCCTCTCCTCACTGATCGTGCCACACCGTTCCCGGAGCAAGGCGAGCAGCACTTCGCTAGAATTTCACCGGAGTCTGCCGCTGCTGGAGAAGAAGGGGGCCAGCGATTGGAACCGCCCCAGGAGAAGCTGCCGGTACCAGGAGGTTCGCTGTCGTCGACTTCGTCGTTCGCCCGCCTCTCCGACCCTCGCCTGAACCCCCGTGAGCCCCCAACGAACCCCACTGGCCGCGCTAGGATTCTGTCTCGCCGGCGTTGCCCAACGTCGACGATGACTCTCAGCCGTTGGATTAGAACCAGATCGAACGCACCACATTGCCCCATACAGCTTCACACCCCCTCGTCTCACTGACGCGTGGGGACAGCCACTTAACCAGCCCGCGTAAGCGCTGTGCTTAGCAGGCCGGCCCAGTATCGCTTCCCGCGCAACCCAGTTATTTGAATTTAACCTTTTCCATTTTATTTCAAACACACTTCTGTACCCAGTTTCAAAAATCAACCCAGATCGATTCAGTGAACCAAATGGAATAAAACCAATTTTTTTAGAAAGGTCTGGGAATGCTGAATCCAAGCCCGTTGGATTCAAGTCATTTGGATCTGTAGATCACCCATGGTAAAAATAACAAGGCAGAAGCTTTTCTGCATTCAAACATTTTTCAAATTTAAACCATAATAGCTTTTGAGTTGATTCCAACTCTCAAAAATCACTTTAACCATACCTTTTAGAATATATAAAAATATATAGGTTTACTTACAGAAATAATGTTCAAGTAATAAAAGAATGCCACATAGGCATTTCTAGCCACTTTATTTAATTAAAATAAAAGGGTAAAACATTATTAAATTGTGACACCACTTTAAATCAAATTCCCATGAACTAAAATATGTGGTGATGACATGTGTCAACATGATCCCATGTTTGGTTTGGAGAATATTAAATCTTAAGTAGTTTTTCAATGAGTAGAAATTACTTTTCTAAAAATAAAAGGAATTAAAAGAAACTTTAATCTTTTAATATTAGTGATGATGCTAGATCATCTATAGGACCCTTTGGTGTGATGATTGCAAGTAGTTAAGTATTGTTTGGTGATTGTGTACCTCGTATTTATTTATAGACGCTAGTACCGACCAAGGATACGAGGATGAAGGAGGATTCTACGAAGAAGAAGCTGAGGAGAACTTCAAGCACTGCTCTACACAAGGCAAGATTTATTAACCAAATGGACCAATGCAAGCTAACACTTGCAAGATACTCTACTTTAGCAGGCCTAATGCTACTAGTTGAATGTGCCAGTTAAAACTTGCAATTTAGCAAGCTTATACTGATACTGTGCAAGCCAAGACATGATTGTCACCATGCCAACTATATGCCTTAAACATAGATGATCCTACCCACTTGATAAACCCATCCTAGTTTTTTACTTGCAAGCTTATTATTTTATTTCTTTATCAAAGCTAGTACTTAGAGTTACTAGAATAAATGGTAGATACTAGAAGGATAATTGAAGGTTGCATAAAGAGCATAAAATTTGGCCTAAGCTAGATAATCTTGATGTCATCCTAAGGCATGAGATTAAACTTGGTTAAACTCCACTAGTTTACCACCCCTCATTAGTGCTCACTCCCACTTGTAGATGCTAGTGCTAAGCATAAACCTTAATCAACTTTAGATGGGAATACTTGGTGGAAATGGTTATGAAAACCTTAGAATGATGGATCATTCTACTGAGATGTTTTGACATGTGTTTCCGAACACCCGATTATTTTGGTGATGAAAATGTTGAGGCAGGAGCCTTAGCCCTTTATAAAACTGATGGTTGTCTGGATGCGATACCATTCCAGTTTTATCGTACAACCACAATACCCGAAGATTGGGTAGGGCTTGACTGGAAACTTATATACCTTAGTATTAGTTCCCTCACGTCCAAGGTCTGAGCTTAGGCTACCTTGTGAAGATTGTCCACCTGTGCAGTACCCAAGATGACAGTTGGTCATGGTTGGGAGGCCAAACTCACAGGAGAGGTGCTTATACTAGGGCGTGTAATTGAAAGGTTAGGATTGATTATCCGCATACTGAGTATGGTGAATTTAGGATTTGTTCCTGACGGATGTATCAAATGTTGTGGTGAAAGTGTACAATCTCTGCAAAGTGTCAAACTATTCGAATAGCCGCGTACCTGGAGGAGTACCTGGAGGATGGACCACTGGAAAGTGTCAAACTCATGGTTTTGTCCCTGGCTATTCCCGTGGCCAGACTATGAAGAGGAGTACCTGGAGGATGGACCCCTGGAAGGTTACGTCAACTAGGATCATCTCCCATCGTCAGCATTGCCTGTGACCCCGAAGATGGAGCTTCGCCTACGCTATCGTTATTATTACGTATTCCGCTTCTTGATGTGGTATTAAGAACTGGATCATGAGATCCCTATTTGTGTAAGAACTTATGTATGGTTTGTAATGGATGATGTATTATGGTATCCAATTCTGTTATGTCTCGCAAAAATGGTAATCCTGGGATTGCGATGTATGGCATAACAGGCATCTAGGATTAAAAATCCGGGTGTTGACAAGTTGGTATCAGAGCCATCCTGACCCTAGGAGACCCTAGTTAGACTGGACGTTTGAATCAAAAACTTAGTTTCAAAACCAAAGAAAACAAATATTTACAAAAACTTATTCTCATTCTTATCCCTTTGATTCTTTCATGAAAATTCATGTTCCTCAAAAACTCTTGCAAAATACATAAAATTTTGACACACTTGATCACTCTACTAACTTACGTGCGGGTGGAAAACGAAGTAATAACATTACACAACAGTCCTCGATGGGACCCACAGAACAGATATATATATAACAGCGACTCAAATGAGCCAAGAATACAGATATACAGTACAAAGATCCAAATCACCTTGAGAACGATATAGCGTCCCGCTACGGACAAGATGCAAATGGGGCTAAGAGCCCTGAAGAATAACCAATGGCGTCCATAACCCTGCCCAGGCCAAGCCGGAAGGGTAACCCTGCTAACGACGTCGATCTTAAACCTGCTTAAACAAAAGGGGTGCCGACAAAGGGAAAGGAAAAAGAGGAGCGTCAGTAGTGAGGCCAGTACACGGCGAGACTAGAATTCGGCGGTCCTCGCCTACATAGGTATGGTGGACTGAAGCGGCAGCGGCAGCATGCACTAATCAACCTATAGAGACTCGGTACAACTGGCGGTAATCAGAGAGGGGTAAGAGTGACCTATCCGGATCCAACCTGAATCTAACACCAAACAAAACCCATCCTGGTGTTTCCCCCTCGACACCGATCGAGGAAGTCAACCGAGGAACTCACACAGTGGGCAGTTTTATTTATTCGGTTATCGTTGCAGCAATTACTAGTCAGGTTAAAGATAGTCGTCCTGATAAAGTAAGCAGTGAGCACTTTTAGTTAACCATTCCGTTATAGTTACAACACTTACTAATCAGGTATAGATAGCATGAGATAACCCAGAAACCCAGCAGTTGTTGGTACTTTTACTTAGCCATTCCGTTGTAGTTGCAATACTTACTAGTCAGATACAATGGTCGCAAGCGACACTCCAAACAAGCAATGGTGGGCAGTATTATTAGCCATTCCATTATAGTGAAGCTGATTACTAGTCATTATAAAGTCAAATTTATAGCAATAAACTTTAGTTATGCTTGTCTATGGTCGAGATACTGTTCTCCAAGTCGTCCATATCCGCGGACACGGCTTTCAGAAAGTTTTACCCGGCCGGGGTGCACCAATAGCAACACACGCTCGATCAACCTCGGAAAAACCAAAACAAAACCCAACGAGGCTTTCACGACTGAACAATCACAGGATTCAGAAATATTTCAGGGGGCCACCCCTTGAAGTCTACCCGCAACGAAGTAAGCTAGCTCCGAGACGGACCCAAGGTTTGTGGGGCCGGCGGTAAACGACAGCAGATCCCCAAACGGGGACTGTCGATACCACGTAAACGGGTCACAACTCCTAAACAGTACAGTGTGCTCCTCGCACAATCGTAAATGCATAAGTAGCATGGCATAAGTACAGGATCGTAAATAAAACCTCAAACTAGTTTGTGGCCCCAAGAAATAAGACTGAATCAAGCTCTGGCTCAGGGGGTCCCATATACCTCCCGGATGTGGATAGCGCGAATAAATCAAGGAACAGGTATCAAGTACTCGGGGTCCTACGGGACACAAGTGGGCGTTCGGAAACCAAATATTATCTATCACCCACCGATGCCTCTGCTTACTTCAATTTTAGTTGTTAAACAGGAATTAAAGTGAACGATAAGTAAAACTATGATCATCTCCAACATCAAACATGCGGCATTACTCCAACAACTGTGGCAAATGACAACACGCGACATCACTTGAGCAAGCGACTACGGCGCGCAAGTCCAACTATCTACCAAACAACAGGTAATAGGATGTGTCCAAGGCAATATAGGGCTGCACGGTATATCACAGGTACGGAAACTAAAGCATCGCAACACAGATAGCAATAGATCAACAGGAGGGAAGTAAATACTATAAAAGTAAGATAGGTAGAAAGGGGAGATGCTCGCCTGGAAACATTGTCGAAGGTTCAACCGAAGATCGGGGCGAAGCTCACATCAACTCAACGGTCTTATCCGCGAAGAAGCAAAACACTAGAAGAAACACCGGATGCAATATTTAATACGACGGAAGAAGATCGGCATGATGCATGTATGATGCATGGCATGGCAAGGTGCGATGCAATTAGGTCATATTAAGCGGAACCGGGGTCCCGACAATTAAATATATGGTTCTAGTTGTTTATCCACCCCGCAAATTAAATGTTGTTTAACAAGGCAAAAGGTACCACTGGTTCGCTACCCAGATTTAGATGAGGCCAATATGAGACTAGATTTGCCCGCATATGGGCCCCAACTTTAATTATGAGGTGAATCGGCATAAGGCCCCCAAACCACATGAATGTATGCATGCGTGAACAATTCAATATGCACAAGTTTATATTTCATTTATAAAAATAGGGCTCGAGAAAGGGGTCACACATTTAGGGTTCGGCAGATCTTGGGGTTCCGGGGTTCGGGGTCGGTCTCAGGATCCAGGGTTCGACGGGTTCGGGCTTGGCGGGATCGTTCTCGGGTATCGGGGGTAGTTCCTGTCGCGTCCGTGTCTTCGGTTCATGTTGTCGTTCTCGGCGTCCTGGATGGAGAACTCAGTGTTCCGTGGAGGCGATATCATCGGCTCCTCCTCAAGGCCTTGGGGTTCCGGGGTTCGACTGCCGGTGTCGATCTTGTCGTTCCACACCAAACACTTGGCACCAACTTGGTACTACACCGGAATCCTGCACGGTGGAGGCGGATGGCAGAGCTCGGCGGGGCGGCACTGCAGGGCCATCTGCGAGGCCGTTGCGTGGGCCCAGCAACGGCGCGCGCTCGGTGGAGACAGGGGACGGCTTGCAGGCGGCAGGGAGCCACGGCGCGTGCTTGGCCAGCGGCGACGCGGGCCCGGCGGCGGCGAGCAGCAGGGGTCGAGGTGGGGGTCGGCCGGTCGCAGAGGAGGGCGAGCGCGGAGGGGGCACGGGGCGGCGACGGACCGGCGGGGCCGCGCGGGGCCGCAGGCGAGGAGGCGGTTGGGGGCGCCGGAGAGGGAGGGCTCGGGGTCGCCGGCGTCGGGGCTTGGCTAGCGCGGGTGGAGGCGGGCTGGCTCGGGGGCGTGGTGCTCGCGGTGGAGGAGATGGCCGCGGGCGCGGGCGGAGGGAGGGGGATGGCCGGCCGCGGGTGGCGCGCCTGTCCGCAGGACGGCGGCGGCGACAGGCGGTGGGCGAGCGCGGGCGCTTGCTGGGGAGGTTCTCGGGGTGGGGCGGAGGTCGACTGGGAGCGGGACGGAGGGGAGGTGAGGCAGGAGCGGCGAGGTGCGGCGGAGGGTGGCCGGCGAGGCGGAGGGCGGCGCAGCGAGCGGCGGGGCGGCGGGCTCGCGCGGAGCGGCGCCCGAGGGAGAAGGGGAGGAGCGGTTGCGGGGGTGCAGGGGAGAGGCGGCCTGGCGGCGGGGCGGAGGCAGCGACCGGCGGCGAGGTTGGAGAGAGAGGGGCGCTCGCGGGGACGAAGGTACGGGGAGACGGGGTGCGGCTCGGCGCTCTGGGGAGGAAGAGGACACGCGGGCAGGTGGGCCTAGGCGTGTGGGGCCCAGGCGCGGGGCAGGCGTGTGGTCTGCGCGTGTGTGCGTGAGTTGTGTACTGTGTGGTGGGGTGTGGGGCTGGGTTGAGAGGAGAGAGAGGGGGAAGAGGGGGAGTGGCTGACGTGGCAGTTTCTGGTTGGTGGGGGGAAGAGGAGAGGGTGAGGTGGCAGCGTGTGAGTGGCCAGGGTGATGTGGAGGCTGGGTTGGGGTAGATAGTTTGGTAGGTTTAGGATTATGGGTGGGACTGGTTGGACCGATTTAAAATCCTGGGGGTGGTCGTTCGGGTCGATCTGGCCCGTTCGACTGCCCCCACTAAAAATAATATAATTTTTATTTGTTTTATTAACGTCGTTTGCAAACCGATAGCATTCAAACAAAAATAATACGGAGGCCGGACTTTGCATTTGAATTAAGATGGGGCGTTTGGAAGCAAATCGGGCTTTGCGAAAATAGTTTTATGCAAACAACACATGATGATGACGATGCAATGCACAGATTCAACGCGATTTTCTAGTAGTGGTTTTGCGGGATGCCACAAGTTGGAGATCTGTTTCTTCGATGCGGGCATCTACGAGGCGTCGGACTTGATCTGGATTTCCTTGAATTCTTCACTGTAGAGGATAGCTTCTACAAAGGCTGCTTCTCCAATCTCGCAGTCCCTTGCCTTTGTAAAGCTTCCGGATACGGTGATGACACCGTTTGGTCCGGGTATCTTGATCTTGTTGTAGACGAAGCATGGCTTGGCCATGAAGGTGTGGAATATGTTGCGGCCGAATATGACGTGGTACACACTTTTGATGGGGACCACCTCAAAGGTCATGCGTTCTTGGCGGTAATTATTGACATTTCCAAACGTGACCTGAAGTGTGATGCACCCAAAGGACCAAGCCTACCGACCAGGAACTACGCCATGGAAGATGGTGCTGGTCCGCCTTAGGTTTGCCTCCGTCAAATTCATCTTGTGCAGTGTATCCAGGTACATGATGTTGATGCTGCTTCCACTATCCACCATACATTTGGTGAACTCATTGCCGTCAATCAGGGGGTTTATGATCATGGAATATTGGTTCTCCGTAGGGATGAGATCTGGGTGATCCTTCCTGTCCCAAGTAATTGGAATTTCGACCAACACAGGTATTGGGGAACTAGGGGGAGAATGGCCATCAGTATCCTCATGGAAGTCTTCTGTTGTCGGACGGTGGGGGTGCCAAGGAAAGTGTGGAAAACTGCCGCCTTCTTCTCGAAGGTTTTTTCCCTTGTCGTCTCTCTTGACGGCGTGCTTGGGGTCAACGTCCTCGTCCATGTCACTTGAATCCTTGGACTCCTCCTCCTTCTTTCCCTTGCCCTTTCCTCGCGGTCTGTTCTTCCGACTTTGCTTGTAGCTGGACTCCGGGTCTTCCTTAAGGTCGTTGACGAACTTGCAATGGCGATTGGTGTGTGTGGCTTTGCCATTCGCGTCGAGGTTTACGAGGCATGACATATTGCGGTACTCCTCGTAAGTATGGGGAACACGGGGCGCTCCCGGGGTAGTTTCACTATATCGCTGCTGCCCACGACCAGCCCCCCGTCCTTGGCCACGCTGTCCACCATCACCTCGTCCTTCAAAATTCATGGCGAACATGTCAGAGGCTTGCTTTTCTTCTGGTGGGTTCTTCCGCTTTGTGATGCTGTTCCTCTTAGCTTGGGTTGGAATTGCTATTGCCGGCAATGATCCGCGAGCGTCGTCGTCGGCAGCCGCGAACTCACTAGCCAGCTGGATCATCTGGTTGAGGTCGAGATGGTGGTTGTCCTGCAGGCGTTTAAACGTATGTCAGATTAACGTACCTCTTTCCAACCCATCGATGAAGGCAGACATGGCGGTCTGGGAGTGCACTCCTGCGCAGGAATTCTTCATATCTAGCCAGCGGGAGAGGTAGGCGCGAGATGACTCGTCTTTCTCCTGCACGCACCGCTGTAAGTCGCCAACAGTGCAGGGACGTTTGTACGTACCCTCGAAGTTCTTGGTGAACGCTTCTTGCATGTCCAACCAATTGCAGACAAATTTCTCCGGCAAGTCATCGATCCATTGTCGGGCCATGCCCGCTAGCATCAGTGGGAGGTACTTGACGGCAACCGTTGGGGTTTTCCCCGGCGATCTCCACCGCATTGCCGTAGTCCTGCAACCATGTAACTGGCTTGGCGGTGCCGTCATAGGGCTTGATGGTCTTGTTAATCCGGAAACCCTTGGGGTAAGCTGTGGTCTGTATCACAGGTCCGAAGCAGCGTGGACCTAGGTATGCTCCATCCCGGGCCTCATGGATCTTGTCCAGATGTGATCGTGCATCGTATGGCTCCGGGTTTCTTTTCTTCTTTTTGCCATCAGGGGATGGGCTGCGTTAGTGACGCGGGCCTCCTCCGCCATGCTGGTTGCTGGGTGGTGACGGAGGCGAAGGTGGCGGTGGGTTAGCCTTCTTGCTATTGCCCTCCTACGATGCCTCACGCTTTTCACGGTTGCTTGTCGGACGCGGAGGGTCATGGCGTGACCTTCTCTTATGTCCTTGGCTGCGCTCTCCATCATGGTGGTCCTGCTCCGCATTATCGCGGATGGCGATGCTGCGTTGCTTTGGCGGAGGCATGTCCATGCGATGGTGAGCCTTGGGGTCTTCGCAATGTTGGGGGGATCGGAGCGGTGGAGATGGGCGGCGAGGGTGAGCTTTGCCTCCGTGGTCGGAGAATATGGGGATAGCAACCTTCCTGTTGTACGCATCCCTCCGTCTTCGCTCTGATGAACCCGTCTGGGACCCGACATCTAGAGGAGATTTATCACTTGGCGGCTTATGCTGACTAGACTGGCAGAACGCTGGGTCATACTCAAGCCTCTGAGAGGTGGCCTTTTCCTACTATTTCACCACCTTGGTGACAAGGTCATAGACTTGCTCCACTGCCTTGGGTGATCTATCCTATTCCAGAAGAGTCTTGGCAACAGCGAGATTAATAAGGGGAGTGGGCATCACCTGCCTGCCTTCGCTGTCAATGTATGGATTTGCTTGTGGCGGCTTCGAGGGGGCCCATCCTAGATTTCTCCGTACACCAGGATCGTTAATGACGTGAGCTGGAGCAGAGTCTTGTACTCGGCCTCCATGGCTCTAGCTTTCTTTATTGACTTCTGCGCGTTGGCCAGATCTCGATCTGGCTTGGCGCCTTGCTCCGCGATGGCCTGCGCTTCCTCCAGCAGTTACTGGCGCTTCTCATCAAGCTGGCTTACGTTCCGGATATGAGCTATGGTCAAGGGCTCGACGATGAAATTTCCTCTATCAGCCGGAGTAATGTGGGCAGCCGCAGATGTTGATACCGGAGGCGGCGGGTTTGCGGTGTTGTTGTTACTCGGACCAGTGTTGAGTTCCTGCGGCTGCTGCACTGGGTTAGGCGGAGGGGGCATGACCTTTGCACGATCCTTGTCGGCAGCAACAAGTGGTCCCTTCCCTTTGTCCAGCGCTTTAGGCGAAGCTTGTCTAGGTTGGTCTTCTTCCATCACGGCCCTAATGGCGACGAACACCTCTCCGGATATGATGGCCTTGATAGCTTTCTCGTTGCGTTGGAAGTCATCTTCCATATCCTGCATAGCTGATTCTAGCTCGTCCGGGCTGAAATCTATCTCCTCCGAGTAAGCGCTGATGTCGGCGTAGAGCGCGTCAAGCACAGAACCAGAGGGTGCCAGGGCTTCGTCGACCATGGGTGATGGCGGGGCGATGGCGGCAATGATGTCTGGAGGTGGTAGTGCTACTGCGGAGATGACGATCGGAGGCGGCGGCGGTGGCGTGGCGACGTCGATCATAGGAGGTGGTGGTGGTGGCTGAGGCGGAAGTGCGCCGCCAATGAGCGCATGCACTGCATGGGGTGCCACCTCGGCCTCCGCGTAGCTAATGACGGTGTTCACCATGCTCTCAAAGGTGAGGCGTCCCGAAGCCTGCTTCGCCTTAGCGTATGCCGAAGAAGCGTGCCTTGGTACAGTCCTTCCACAAAGTGATACATGGCATCATCATTGGGGGTAATGAGCCAAATCGGCCCGTATACGGATCCATCTGGCAAGGTAATCGTGGGGTTTTTATCACTCTCTCTGAATGCAGCGCGCTAGATCGGAGATGGTAACCACGCCGACGAACTTGGATCGCTGCTGTCCAGACGCACGGGCGAAGCCGGCGAGCTTGCAGTGATCTTCCACCTTTATATCCAGCACAAGGGCGGTTTGGGTGGGTCTTGAATTTTTCCGATCTTTGCCGGCAAACTCCAAAGAGAGATCCGACATCGATTCTTCCGCGAACGTATCCTGCCCGTAGGTGGTCTGTGCGGGTGTAGATGCTCCTCCGACTTCCAGGGAACTAGTTCCCAAGTTGGTTTCTCCAATGAAGAGGTGGATATCTCCGATGGGGACGATCGAGCACCACATAGGGTTCGTCTTCGCCGGGATACAGAACTCGTCGGGAGGGACGATCGGAATGTTGCCGGAGAAGAGAACATGACAAATGGCTACGATTTCGCCAATTCCCGCAAAGATCTTGGTCCTCGCCGCTAAAGAGCCTGAAGCGCCTCTTGCCCCACGATGGGCACCAACTGTCATGGTATTGCCGACGAGTACGCCATGGAGGGGTCCTCACAGTGCGTGTTTAGAGACGTGGGGAAGGCGGACGGTTGAAGGGTACGGGGTTACACAGTTTACCCAGGTTCAGATCCCACGATGGTTGCGGAATCCTACTCCTGCTATAAATCACTATAATGGAAATATGCCGAGTTACATGGATTGGTTCGCTGTGCGAGGTAAGACTAGAGAGTCTAAGTTATCGTGCCCTAAAGGCTACCATAGGCCCGACTTATAAAGTCGCCAGGTCCTAAGGTTACAGGTGATGTCCTAGCCGGACATGTTACATAGTCTTACACTGCTTACAAACTAGTCTTAGGTATCTTGTACTCCAAGGCTTCGGGTATGTCGGTGACTCCTCCATAGCCTTCCTTTATCCGGCATGGGCTTCCCTTCTGGATCCATCTAACTGGGCCGCCCATCAGGCCATGGGACATGCTACCAAGTGTGGGCCGCACGGGTTAGCCGGATAACAGACATGCTATGGGGATACCCATATAGAATATCCCCAACACACATAAAGGTTCACACTAGATGATCTAGCATCATCACAATCATCACAAGGATTAAAGCAATAGTCTTATTTATTTTATTTTAGAAAAGTAATTTCTACTCATTGAAAGACTAATTAAGATTTAATATTCTCCAATTAAAATATGGGATCATGTTGACACATGTCATCACCACATATTTCAATACTTGGGAACGTGATTTAAAGTGGTGTCACAATTTAATAAGTTTTAACCTTATTATTTTAATTAAATAAAGTGGCTAGAAATGCCTATGGGGCATTCTTTTATTACTTGTCCATTATTACTTTAAGTAAACCTAGATATTTTTATATATTCAGAAAGGCCTTGTCAAATGTGATATTTGAGAGTTGGAATCAACTCAAAAGCATTTATGGTTGAATTTTGAAAATGTTTTAATGCAGAAAAGACTCTGCCTTGTTATTTTTACTATAGGTGATCTATAATCTCAAATGGTTTGAACCCAACGTGCTTGGATTAAGAATTTGTATATATTTCCAACAAAATTAGTTTCATGCAATTTGGTTCAGTAAAACTCTCTGAATTGATTTTTGAATCTACTGCCAGAACTAGGTTTGAAACTAAATAGATAAATCTAAATTCAAACTACTGGGTCACGCGGGAAATCTAACTGGGCCGGCCCACTACGCACAACGCGTGCGCAAGCTGGTTAAGTGGGTGTCCCCACACGTCAATTGGCCAGGCCGGTGTGAAGGGGTATGGGGTGATTGCGACCATAGGATTAGATCAAGGATCAACGACTCATGGCCATTGTCCTCGTGGAACATAAAACGACGGGCTCGAACCCTAGCGCAGCCAGTGGGGGTCTTGGGCAGCTCACCGGGGCTCAAGCGATGGTCGCCGATAAGGGCGAGCGACAAAGTCGACGACAACAGTTCTCCTGGTTCTCGCAGCTCTTCCTGGGGTGGCTCCAATCAACGACGCCCTTCTCCTCCAGCAGCGGCAGGTTCCGGCGAAATTCTGGCGAGGGAGAGGTCACCTTGCTGCGGGAAGAAGTGGGAAGGATCAGTGAGAGGTGGGGAGTGGAATGGTGTGAAGTAAACGAGCGGGGAAGGCCTCCTTTTATAGGCGGGCGAGAGGGGAAACACGGCGTGGGTAGAGGTCGTCAGGGGCGATGGTACAAGAGGCTATCGGCGTGGCTGAGGCTAGGGGCGGTGCGTGGTCTCCTGGCGATCATTGCTAGCTTACAGGCGAGGCGTGGGGCGGTGTGGTTTGGTTGGGAACATGCGATGCTCTGAGTGGTACCGACGGCAAACTCCATGGCGTGCGGCGACTACGGGGCATGGTCGATGAAACGAGCATGTCTGGTGGTCTTCTGGGATGGTGGTAATCGTGTAGACGGGCGGCGAAGGTAAGGCGCGGTCGGGTTGAGTGGGAACGGCGCGTGCACTGTGGTGCGCATCGGCATGGTCGACATCGGCATGGGCACAACATTTCCGGCGGTTCCTGTCTCTATCTTCGAGCTAGGGCTGGTCTAAAGGGGGCAGTGAGGCACGGGCAGCATGGTACACAAGGTTGGCAAGGCTGGATATGCTTGTAGCTTGCTGTCAATGGTGGGGGTGGCAAGTGTGCTTGGCCATGGTGGCCATTGATGGCATGGTCGAGTACACAGTGGGCTAGAGCTGCTTAGACAAGTTTAATGACCTACTGGAAGTATGGTGAGATATAAAGAGGGAACAAGTTTGGCACAAACACTCCTCACAATAGTGTTTGTTGTTTAATTTGATTTATTCTCAAAAGGTGTTTGATGAAATGGCCGCAAGAAATTCATATTTGAATTTTTAGATGAAACTTGGTGGGTGCAATGTTCACATACTAGGTAGTCTCTGATTGATTGGATTTGTCAAGGTGAACTGGTTTAGTTGGGTTTTGAGTAGGGTTGCCAAATGTGAATATCATATGAACTAGATTCAATTTTTAAATATCATTTGAATAGGGTTGCCAAATGTTTTTGTGGGTTTGCAAGGTGGGATTGGGTTCACTTTCACTTGGTCTAGCAAGGGGTGAAAAGAATTGGATTAGTTTCTATTAGAAATCTTGGACTAGAAACACTCTAAGTGGTCTAGTGAACAAGATTGGCAAAAATGACCATTAGCTCATTTGGTTTGTTTTTGAATTTCTATTGATTTGATTCTGCTTGGAAATGATTGAGATGATGTTTTTTTCATCTTTAAACCAATCCTTCCCATAAGTCCATACAAACATTCATGCATTCATTACATACACACATGCATTCATATGGATTTAATTAACAAAAGTTTTTGTTAACTGTAAATTTGGGTGATTAGAACTTGATAACCTTTATTGATATTTTTGGGATGTTACAAACCTTCCCTCCTTAAACAAAATATCGTCCCAAGATTGGAGAAAAAGAGAAAACTAGGATTTAAAGAGGTCTGGAAACTCCGTCCTAATGTAGTCTTCTCGCTCCCAGGTAGCTTCTTCTTGAGTGTGGTTACTCCGCTGGATCTTGAGAAACATGATACTCTGGGTCCTGGTGGTTCTGAAAGCTTCCTCCAAATTTCGAATGGGTACTTCGGGATATGTTAGGTCATTGTTGATCTGTATGATTCTATGATCAATATTCTTGAAAACTTCAGTCTTCTCCAGGACTTCTAGGCATTTTCGAAGTAACGAGATATGAAACACATTATGCATGGCTAACATCTCTTCCGGCAGTTCCAGTTGATACAATACTTCTTCTCCGCAATTCAAAATCTTGAAGGGTCCG
Organism: Avena atlantica; assembly: GCA_910589765.1. Taxonomy (NCBI): domain Eukaryota; kingdom Viridiplantae; phylum Streptophyta; class Magnoliopsida; order Poales; family Poaceae; genus Avena; species Avena atlantica. The sequence continues at coordinate 41,316,903 of OU342736.1, read as the reverse complement.
ATATATCTCGGGTATAACTTTCCTTTGAGCTAGAAACCTTGCATTCCCTTCAAAGGTGATACTTTGAGATACAAAAAATCTCCGATGTTGAAGGCTAGGTCTCCACGTCTCTTGTTGGCATAACTCATTTGTATGGATCGGGCGGTCTTGAGGTGCTCACGAATCTTGTGAACTTTCTCTTCGACTTCTCGTAGGATGTCGGGTCCGAAAATCTGACTCTCTCCTACTTCCGACCAATTCAAAGGGGTACGGCACTTCCTTCCATACATGACCTCAAATGGGGCCATTTGCAAACTGGCTTGGTAACTGTTGTTGTATGAAAATTCTGCGAAAGGCAGACGGTCTTCCCATTTAGATCCATATTCCAACACACATGCTCTCAACATATCTTCGAGTATTTGATTTACTCGCTCCATTTGTCCATTAGTATGAGGGTGATAAGCTGTGCTGAAATCTAGTCAGGTTCCTAATCCTTCTTGGACTTTGTTCCAAAATCTCGAGGTACACTGAGTTCCTCGATCCGACAAAATGTTCTTGGGGACTCCATGCAAACTAATTATTCTAGCAATGTACAACTCTGCGAGCTTCGCACTTTGATAAGTGGTCTTGACTGGTAACAAATGGGCGACTTTGGACAGTCTATCCACTATGACCCAAATAGAGTCATTTCTCCTACTAGATGTAGGCAAACTAGTGATAAAATCCATTCCAACTGAATCCCATTTCCATTCTGGAATCTGCAATGGTTGCAACAGTCCTGTGGGTCTCTGATGTCCTGCCTTGACTCTTTGACAGATATCACACTTGGCTATGTAGCTTCCGATTTTTCTCTTCATCTTATGCCACCAAAATTGCACCTTCAAATCCTGATACATCTTCGTTCCTCCGGGGTGGATAGAATAAAGAGTATCATGGGCTTCTGTCAAAGTAGCTTGTTTCAATTCTGAATGTGCTGGCACACAGATACGTCCTTTGTACCATAAAACTCCTTCTTCATCTTCGGTGAATCCGGGTACCTTCCCTGTACCGATACGACGTTTGATTCCGTCGATACTAGCATTTCCTTTCTGCGTCTCCTTGATCTGACTAATCAAAGTGGGTTGAAGTTCTATGCTAGCCAAAAATCCTTCACTTACTAACTCCATTCGAAAATCTTCCAACTCCTTGTGCAAACTTGGTTGCTCCTTCAGAATCATGGTGTTAAATCGACACGACAATCTACTAAGAGCATCTTCTACCACATTGGCTTTACCGGGGTGATAGTGAATGTCAAGATCATAGTCTTTTATTAACTCTGTCCATCTCCTTTGCCTCATAATGAGCTCCTTCTGGGTGAAAATATACTTCAGACTCTTGTGATTCGAATAAATTTCACAACGGTTAACCATGAGGTAATGTCGCCATGTCTTCAAGGCTAGAACTACGGCTGGTAGTTCAAGGTCATGGGTAGGATAATTCTGCTCATGTTGCTTCTGTTGTCGGGATAGATATGATATGACTTTGCTTTCTTGCATCAACACACATCTGAGACCAATCTTGGATGCGTCAAAAAACAGATCAAAAGGATTCGTAATATTCGGCATAATCAAGATTGGGGCTGAGATCAATCTCTTCTTAAGCTCTTTAAAAGGTTTTTCACATTTGTCCGTCCATTCAAACTTCTTATTTTTCTTCAACAATTGGGTCATGGGTCTTGCGATGCTCGGGAATCCGTCTACGAACTTGCGGTAATATCCCGCTAATCCGAGAAATGCACGAACTTGGGTTTGAGTGGTTGGGGCTTGCCATTCTTCAACATCCTTAACCTTGGCAGGGTCAACAGCAATTCCTCTGGCCGACACGATATGTCCGAAGAATCCTACTTCGTGTAACCAGAATTCACATTTGCTAAACTTGGCATACAACTGATGCTCCCTAAGGGTTCCAAGGATGGTACTCAGGTGTAGCGCATGTTCTTATTCTGATTTGGAATAGATCAGAATGTCATCGATGAAAACAACGACAAACTTATCCAGGAAGTCCAAAAAAATCTTATTCATGAGGTTCATAAAATAAGCGGGGGCATTGGTTAATCCAAAAGACATGACAATGTACTCATACAATCCATATCTAGTGGTAAAGGCAGTCTTTGGAATATCCTCTGCGTGAATCTTGAGTTGATGATAACCAGTTCTAAGATCAATCTTAGAAAACACTTTGGCACCGGTCAACTGGTCAAATAGATCTTCTATCTTCGGCAGTGGGTACTTGTTCTTGATGGTGACATCATTCAGTTTCCGATAATCCGTACACAAATGGTTACCTCCATCTTTCTTATCCACGAACAAGACAGGTGAAGTCCATGGCGACGCACTTGGTTGAATCAATCCTATCTCTAGCATAGCATCCAGTTGCTTCTTTAGGTCCACTAATTCCGATGGGTTCATACTATAAGGTCTCTGAGCTATGGGTATGGTTCTAGGGATTAGTTCAATGATAAACTCGATATCCCGATCTGGGGGCATATCCTGCAAAACATCTGGAAATACGTCGGGGTATTCACAGACTACTCTGACTTGGTCGATGTTTGGTTGGGCTAGACTCTTGTTGCACTTGAATTGACGGGGCAAGGTTTCAGATACATGATCTATTTATTGTCACATCCCAAAATTTTCCAAATTTTGTAATGTGAAAAATAATTAAACAAATAAACAATTGTTGAAATTTAGGGTGAAAAGAAACTTTTTATTTCTAAATGGAAACTTAAAATCCCATCTTGAACAAACTTTGAATAATGTTTGAATCCAACTAAATTCAAATCAAGTGGAATGTTTCCTTCATAAAAGCATCTTGAAAATTTAAACACTTGGAAAATAAACCAAAACTCTAAAACCTTAATGGGATAAAATTATTTCTAAGATATCTCTAAGACCATGGTTTTGATCCATATAAAATTTTGTCAACAAACATTTATAAATGATCAAGAATGCCAAATAGAAATATTATAAAACCATATGAATTGGTTTCACTTAATTTGGAGCCATAAATTTAATAAGATAAGGGAATTAAATTTCCAAAACTAATAAAGCACCTATCTAAAAATCCATACAAAATGGTGAGCAAATAATCCTAAAGATATTTAAAAGGATAAACAAATATTAAAACATATGAATTTTATAAGATAAAGAAAGAAATATTAAATGAGGAATATTTAAAGGCCAAATCAAATCTTGACCTAATCCATAATCAAATGGAATAAATATAATCCAAATCCAAATAAAATAAAAGGATAAAGAAATTTCCAAATAAAATAAAATGGCATTAACCAAGTTCTATATCTATATGAATAAAAACAATCCCTAATAAGAATGGTTAAATAAATCATGGGAAAATAATATTTGGAATATACCCAAGTGGTATAAAAAATATTTAATTAACTCAAATAGAATCAAGGAAATCACCTAAATAAAATTTATGGAATTCAAAACCATAATTGATTTCATTTGGAATAAAAACAAATACCTAATTTAAACCATATTAAAAATGTTCCAAATGAGTCAAGGAGTATTATTTGACACCCTAATTAAATAAATAAACCTACTGAATAGGTTTGGTAAAAATATGGATTTCAAATCAAGTTTTAAAACACATGAAATAAATACCAATGTCCATTTATAAAATAAATGAAAGACCCTAAATAGAACAAATGAACTATTCTAGTATTGACTCTAAAATGAACTATTAAACAGTATTTGAATATACATGAAGTTTGGTTGAAGTTTGAAATCAAATTGTTGTTTGAAAAGTTTAAACAAAGTCAAAACAGATAAATAGAAAAGGAAAAAGAAAAAAATTCAGAACAAAAAAATGAAACAAAGCCAACTAGCCCAGCTGGCCCAACCTAGCCCAGCAGCGCAGCCCATTTCTTTCCCTCCCCCGAAACGTTTTCCACTCAGAAACCTCCCCCTTCAGACGCTGACTGCCTCGACCCACCCTTCTCTCTCTCTCTCTCTCTCTCTCTCTCTCTCTCTCTCTCTCTCTCTCTCTCTCTCTCTCTCTCTCTCTCTCTCTCTCTCTCTCTCTCGCTATCGATTAGCCCCACCGGTCAGATCGTCGTCCTCACCCCCTGACCTCGCCGGCCGTTTTTGCCCGATTAAACTCACATCAATACTCGTTACTGCCGCGTTGATTTAGCCCAGTGATCACGCCCTCTTAATCGCCCCTCTCTTACCTCTCTTTTCCCCCAGACGCCACACCATCGGAGCCTCTAGGCTGCGAGGATTTCTATACCCACACCATCACTGCCTCCGACGAGCATCTGCGATGATTCCGGCGAACCCTGACCATATCCTGCCCCCTTGTGCACGTGAGCTCACTCTCCAGACTAGTGCGCATCTACCAGTGGTGCCAGCTTGGCCACGCTTGCCTCAGAGCGTCGGCAAGGACGACCTCTGCACGCCACCATCGTCTGCCACTTCTCCGGCAACACCCCCTGGTAACCACTGACCACCCCATCCCCTCTGACTGATACTCTCGTATTCGCCCTTCACGCGCGAACCTAATAGCATCGTTTGTTTGGTTTGGCGTGACCCGTACCTTCGCCTCCAACGATGAATAGAGGATCCCGACGCGGACATGAACTTCGGCGAGCGATTCAAGCCATCATAGTGCGCCCCTGTCCCCGCCACGACAAGCTTGAGCATCAGCAACGTGCTGTGAACTCGGTGAGCACCTTCCCTTGCCCTCTCGCCCCCTGTAACCCCGGCAACCTCACCGCCAGAGCCGTGCGCCGCCAGCCACCGTCGCTGCGCCTCCAACCTTTGGTCAATCGTCTGTGGACCGTTAGATCTTCATCTGGTGGCTTAGATAGATTGACAAATCGAAGGGGTATGCGCTGATCCGATCCGTGCAATTCAGTTAGATCCAACGCACCACACAACACGATCCGCACGAACCGTTTTCGACGAATCAGAACAGTCCATGTGGCCTGGAATTTGTTTTAAAAACAGGAATGAAACTATTAGATGTATGATTTTGTAAAATTCATAACTTTCAATCCACACGTCCAAATTTTTCAAATTTTATATCAATGGAATCAGCAAGACAAGTACTTTCTAACCATGCCCTTTTTTTTAGTAAATTGATTCTGTTAAAATGGTTGTTTTTGCAGAAACTTGTGTAAGCATAATTTGAACATAAAATTCATACTAAAATTTTTTTTGTGATAAAACCTTTGGAAAATGGATTGTTTTGAACCTACTGATCATATAAATCATTTTGTGGATTCAAAAACATAATTTGTGAGGCAAATTAATAAATCTTGGAATTAAAGCATTTCTAGTCAAATAAAAATGTTGTTTATATGTTGGAAATACTTTTTGGAGAAAAACCTTTGGGAAATGTTTTGATTTAAACTCTCTGACATCAAACACCAAATTTTAGAATTAAAAATGTATTTGGTGAACCCTATAAAGACTGTTTCTTTGCTAAAGGCATTTTCAACCACATAAAATATTGATTTGGTTTAAAAATGATTTATAAGTAAAATCTTTTGCAAATGGTTTTTACACTTATATAAAATGACCAATAGGTGTTTTAGAATGTTTATAACATATTAGAAACCAATTTTCCCAATAAAACAATCTTTGGCATGCTTGCATGCATTGCATTGTTTCTATTATTTTATGTGATGTTTGCTTCAATGGTAGATTGAAATATTGCTTGCTTGATTGAATTGTAGTGATTTGAAGAGTGTGAGTATTGCAAGATCAAGGAGTGAACTTATATTATCTACCAAAAAGGCAAGTGATGCTTCATACTTTGTCCCATTATTTTCACTATGCATTAGTGATATTTTTAAGTAGGACTTGCATGGAATTTTTGCTAAGTGAAAACTATGCCATTGGAAATCCGAGTAGATGAAACCTTAGTAGAAATTTCCTAAGTTAAGATCCCTACTACTATAATGCTTAGCTTAGCTAGTAGAAAACATGGGTGGATTATTGTCAACACCCGGATTTTTAATCCCAGATGCCTGTTATGCCATACATCGCAATCCCAGGATTACCATTTTTGCGAGACATAATAGAATTGGATACCATAGTACATCATCCATTACAACCGTACATAAGTTCTTACACAAATAGGGATCTCATGATCCAGTTCTTAATACAACATCAAGCAGCGGAATACGTAGTAATAACGGTAGCGTGGGCGAAGCTCCATCTTCGGGGTCACAGGCAATGCTGACGATGGGAGATGATCCTAGTTGTCGTAACCTTCCTGGGGTCCATCCTCCAGGTACTCCTCTTCATAGTCTGTCCATGGGAACAGCCAGGGACAAAGCCATGAGTACTCTTTAAGTACTCGCAAACTAATACTAACACGCGAAAGGGGTTTTTGATAATAGGACACTAGGCTCTAGGGTTGTTTTGCAAAAGCCAGATTTATCACTACTCAGTTTAGGAGCAACAATTGCTAGTTGCAGTTTTATAACACCTAAGTGGGAATTTGTATTTCATCTCACAACCCTGTTGTGGTCAAGTCAATGTTTCAATTCATTTCATAAGTCATTTTGAAAAGTCTGACGGTGGAACAGTATGGCCACTCCAACTGTCCATAACCGCGGACGCGGCTATTCGAATAGTTTGACACTCTGAAGAGATTGTACACTTTCACCACAACATTCGATACATCCGTCAGGAACAAAGCCTGAATTTACCATACTCAGTATGCGGATAATCAATCGTAACCTTTCAATTACACGCCCTAGTATAAGCACCTCTCCTGTGAGTTTGGCCTCCCAACCATGACCAACTGTCATCTTGGGTACTGCACATGTGGACAATCTTCACAAGGTAGCCTCAGCTCAGACCTCGGCCGTGAGGGAACTAATACTAAGGTATATAAGTTTCCAGTTAAGCCTACCCAATCTTCGGGTATTGTGGTTGTACGATAAAATTGGAATCGTATCGCATCCAGACAACCATCAGTTTTATAAAGGAATAAGGCTCATGCCTCAACATTTTCATCACCAAAATCATTACGTGTTCGGAAACACATGTCCAAAACATTTCAATAATATGATCCATCATTCCAAGGTTTTCATAACCTTTTTTCCACCAAGTATTCCCATCTAAAGTTGATCAGGTTTTATACTTAGCACTAGCATCTACAGGTGGGGGTAGCACTAATGAGGGGTGGTAAACTAGTGGAGTTTTAACTAAGTTCAATCTCATGCCTTAGGAAGACATCAAGATTATCTAGCTTAGGCCAAATTTTATGCTCTTTATGCAACCTTCAAGTATCCTTCTAGAATCTACAATTCACTTAAGTAAGCTCTAAATACTAGCTTTGATAAAGAAATAAAGTAAGAATCTTGCAAGTAAAACTAGGATTGGTTTCTCAAGTGGATATGATCACATATGCTTAAGGCATATAGTGGTCATAGTAACAAGCAGGTATTAGCTTGCAAGGTTAATAGCTTGCACATTCAACTAGTAGTATTAGGCTTTCATTAGTGTCAATATAAGCTTGCTAAATTGCAAGTGTTAGCTTGCCCTGTGCAGAGCAGTGGTTGAAGTTCTCCTCGGCTTCCTCTTCGTAGAATCCTCCTTCCTCCTCGTATCCTTGGTCGGTACTATCGTCTATGAATAAATATGAGGTACACAATCACCAAACAATACTTAACTACTTGCAATCATCACACACAAGGGTCCTATAGATGATCTAACATCATCTCTAACATTACAAGATTAATCCTTGGTTTAATTCCTTTTATTTATAGAAAAGTAATTTCTACTCATTGAAAAACTACTTAAGATTTAATATTCTCCACACCAAACATGGGATCATGTTGACACATGTCATCACCACATATTTTAGTCCATGGGAATATGATTGAAAGTGGTGTCACAATTTAATAAGGTTTTACCTTTTTATTTTAATTAAATAAAGTGACTAGAAATGACTATGGGGCATTCTTTTATTACTTGAACATTATTTCTGCAAGTAAACCTATATATTTTTATATATTCTGAAAGGTATGGTTAAATGTGATTTTTGAGAGTTGGAATCAACTCAAAAGCTATTATGGTTTAAATTTGAAAAATGTTTGAATGCAGAAAATCTTCTGCCTTGTTATTTTTACCATGGGTGATCTATAGATCCAAATGACTTGAATCCAACAGGCTTGGATTCAGCATTCCCAGACCTTTCCAACAAAATTAGTTTCATTCAATTTGGTGCACTGAATCGATCTAGGTTGATTTTTGAAACTGGGTATAGAAGTGTGTTTGAAATAAAATGGAAAAGGTTTAATTCAAATAACTGGGCTGCGCGGGAAAAGTTAACGGGCCGGCCTGCTAAGCGTAGCGCTTCCGCGGGCTGCTTAAGTGGTTGTGCCCACTCGTTAGTGAGACAGGGGGTGTGAAGCGGTATGGGGCGATGTGGGTCGTTCGATCTAGTTCTAATCCAACGGCTGGGAGTCATCGTCAACGTTGGGCAACGCCGGCGAGACAGAAACCTAGCGCGGCCAGTGGGGGCTGCTGGGGGCTCACCGGGGTGAAGGCGAGGGTCGGCGAGGCGGGCGAACGACGAAGTCGACGACGGCGAATCTCCTGGTACCGGTGGCTCCTCCTGGGGTGGCTCGTATCGCTGGCTCCTTTCTTCTCCAGAGGCAGCGGGCTCCGGTGAAATTCCGACGAGGTGTTGCTCGCCTTGCTCCGGGAACGGTGTGGCACGATCAGTGAAGAGAGGGGAGTAGAATGGTGTGCTCAATTCGGCTGGGGGTGGCCTCTATTTATATTTGAGCGAGGGGAACGACGGGGCGCACGATGAGCTCGTCGGAGGCGATGATACAGACGGCTATTGGCATGGGCGAAGGTAGGGGACGGTGCGGTGTTCCCTGGCAACGCTCTATGCGGCAGAGGCGGCGTCTTCGACAACGAGAGGTGGCTGTGCGGCATGGGGCGGCTAACGGGGATGTCTGGCGGTCTCCTGGGTCGGTGGCAATCGTGTATGCACGCAGCGAGGGCGGTGCGCGGTCTGTGGGCTTCGGTCGAGGGTGGCGCTCTGGCGCATGCTCGACACATTTGGCAGAGGCACGGGCGCGGCGTTCCTGGGTGCTCTGGTTGGTGTCTTCGAGGCAGGGCTGGTCGATAGGGGGCGGTGAGGCATGGGTGATCTCCCAGACAAGGTTGGCATGGCTTGTTTCCTTCCTAGCTTGTTGTCTACACTAGGGTGGCAAGGTTGCACTCGACTGTTCACCATTGATGATATTGGCAAGCTCACAGTGGTGCTAGTGCTTGGTTAATCTTGCTAGATGATCTACTGAGCTAGTTACGAGCTAGATAGGGAACCAGTTAGGCTCAAAACACTACACACTATAGTGTTTTGATTTTGTTTGTTTTGTGTCTGCCAAGTGTTTGATGAAATGGCCGCATGAATTCAAGTTTTGAATTTTGAAAAGATTTTTGGTGGGTGTGCTAGATTGGTGCTGGTGAGTCTGCAGATGCTTGAATTTTGAAAGTTGAGCTTGTTTGAGTGGTTTTTGAAAAAGTGGGATCTTCTCATATGATAAAGATTCAATTTTGAATTGTCATTTAAACTATGCATTTGAAAGTTTCTGGATGATCACAAAGTGGGCATTGATACTTTGTCAAGAGTACATTCAAGGGGTGCAAAGATCCGGAGAAGTTTCTGTTAGGTTCTGAAAGTTTGAGATAGCCAAAGTAGGCATGGGAGTTAAATTGGTCAAAATGACCATTCCTTTATTTTATTTGTTTTGATTTACTTGTCTTTGGGAAAAGGGTGGGAAATGTTTTAGATGATGTTTATTTCACCTAAGAAACATTTTACAAGCAAGGAAACACACAAACAAGGTGGTTCAAAAGAATTTCAAATTCAATGCATACTCATATGCATGCATTCATAATTTTATTTAGAAAAGTTTTTGTTAACCCTAATTTTGATGATTCAAGTTTAGTATTTTTGGGATGTTACAAACCTTCCCCCCTTAAACAAAATCTCGTCACGAGATTTGAAAAAGGGCAAAAAGATTACCTAGGATTTGAAGAGATCGGGAAACTCCGTCCTGATGTGATCTTCGCGCTCCCAGGTAGCTTCCTCTTCTGTGAGGTTGCTCCACTGAATTTTGAGAAACTTGATGCTTCGGGTTCGGGTAGTTCGAAAAGCTTCTTCCAAAATACGGATGGGTACTTCGGGATAGGTCAGGTCATCGTTGATCTCTATGGTCCGGTGATCGATATTTTTGAACACTTCGGTCTTCTCGGGGACTTCGAGACACTTGCGAAGTAATGAGATATGGAACACATTGTGCATGGCGGACATCTCTTCGGGCAGTTCCAATTGATACGACACTTCTCCTCGACGGTTCAAAATCTTGAAAGGTCCAATATATCTGGGGGCTAACTTTCCTTTGAGTTGGAAACAATACATTCCCTTCAATGGCGACACTTTCAGACAAACAAAGTCTCCTATGTTGAAGGCGAGGTCTCTACGTCTCTTGTCGGCGTAACTCTTCTGTCTGGACTGGGCGGTCTTGAGGTGCTCACGAATCTTGTGAACCTTCTCTTCTGCTTCTCGTAGGATATCGGGTCCGAAAATCTGACTCTCTCCTACTTTCGACCAGTTCAAAGGGGTTCGACACTTCCGTCCGTACATGAATTCAAATGGGGCCATTTGCAAACTGGCTTGATAATTGTTGTTGTATGAAAATTCTGCAAACGGCAGGCAGTCTTCCCACTTGGATCCATATTCTAACACACATGATCTAAGCATATCTTCGAGTATTTGATTTACTCGCTCCGTTTGTCCATCGGTCTGAGGGTGATATGCGGTGCTGAAATCTAGACGGGTTCCTAAACCTTCTTGGACTTTCTTCCAGAATCTCGAGGTAAACTGAGTTCCTCGATCTGATACGATGTTCTTGGGGACTCCATGCAAACTAACGATTCTAGCGATGTACAACTCTGCTAGTTTCGAACTCTGATATGTGGTCTTGACGGGTAAGAAATGGGCGACTTTGGACAATCTGTCCACTATGACCCAGATAGAGTCATTGCCCCTACTAGAAGTAGGCAGTCTAGTGATAAAGTCCATTCCAACGGAATCCCATTTCCATTCCAGAATCTGCAATGGTTGCAACAATGTAGCGGGTCTTTGATGTCCTGCCTTGACTCGCTGACATATATCACACTTGGAGATATAGCTTCCGATTTCTCTCTTCATCTTATGCCACCAAAATTGCTCTTTCAAATCTTGATACATCTTAGTTCCTCCGGGATGGATAGAATAAAGAGTATCATGAGCCTCCTTCAAGATAACTTCTTTCAACTCAGAATCTGCTGGTACACAAAGGCGTCCTTTGTACCACAAAACTCCTTCTTCGTCCTCGGTGAATCCAGGTACTTTGCCTGTACCGATACGACGCTTGATTCCGTCAATACTAGCATTTCCCTTCAGCACCTCTTTAATCTGACTGATCAAAGTGGGCTGGAGTTCTATGCTAGCCAAAAATCCTTCACTTACTAATTCCATTCAAAAATCTTCCATCTCTTTGTGCAAACTTGGTTGCTCCTTCAAAATCATGGATTTCAAGCGGCACGGTAATCTGCTCAGGGCATCGTCTACCACATTGGCTTTACCAGGGTGATAGTGAATGTCCAGATCATAATCCTTGATTAGCTCAATCCATCTTCTCTACCTCATATTCAGCTCCTTCTGAGTAAATATATACTTTAGGCTCTTGTGATTCGCATAGATCTCACAACGATTTCCCATCAGGTAATGTATCCATGTTTTCAGGGCTAGAACTACGGCTGCGAGTTCAAGGTCATGGGTTGGGTAATTTTGCTCATGTTGCTTCCGTGGTCGAGATAGATAAGATATACTTTGCCTTCTTGCATTAGCACACATCCGAGACCGATCTTGTATGCATCACAATACACATCGAAGGGCTTCGTGATATCTGGCATGATCAAGATTGGGGCTGAAATCAATCTCCTCTTGAGTTCTTGAAAACCTGCTTCACATTTGTCGGTCCATTCAAACTTCCTGTCCATCTTCAGCAATTGGGTCATGGGTCTGGTGATACTAGAGAATCCTTCTACGAATTTGCGGTAATATCCCGCCAATCCGAGAAATGCACGAACTTGGGTTTGAGTGGTTGGGGCTTGCCAATCTTCTAAATCTTTCACTTTTGCAGGGTCAACGGCAATTCCTCCGGCTGATACAATGTGACCGAGGAATCCTACCTCCTATAACCAGAATTCACATTTGCTAAACTTGGCATACAACTGATGCTCTCTAAGGGTTCCAAGAATGGTCCTTAGGTGTAGCTCATGTTCTTCTTCTGATTTGGAATAAATCAGAATGTCATCAATGAAAACAATGACAAACTTATGCAGGAAGTCCATAAAAATCTTATTCATGAGGTTCATGAAATAAGCGGGGGCATTGGTTAGTCCGAAAGACATGACGGTATACTCATACAATCCATATCTGGTGGTAAAGGCGGTCTTTGGAATATCCTCAGCAAGAATTTTGTGTTGATGATAGCCAGTTCTAAGATCAATCTTAGAAAACACTTTGGCACCGGTCAACTGATCAAACAAATCTTCTATCTTGGGCAAGGGGTACTTGTTCTTGATGGTGACATCATTCAATTTCCGATAATCCATACACAAACGGTTACCTCCATCCTTCTTGTCCACAAATAAGACATGTGATCTCCAAGGTGACGCACTTGGTTGAATCAATCCAATTTCCAACATGGCATCCAGTTGCTTCTTCAGTTCTGCTAGCTCTGACGGGTTCATACTATAGGGTCTCTGGGCTATGGGTCCAGTTCCGGGGATTACTTCGATGATAAACTCGATATCCCGATCTGGGGGCATACCGGGCAAAACATCTGGTAATACATCGGGGTATTCACAGACTATCCGGACTTGGTCAATGGTAGGTTGGGCTATACTCTTGTTGCATTTGAATTGGCGAGGTAAGGTTTCAGATATATGCTCGACTGATATTCCGGCAGTACTGGTCATGGTTATGGCTTTCTTGGCATAGTCAATCAATCCTTTATGCTTGGACATCCAATCCATTCCTAGTACTACTTCCAAACCTTTAGTTCCGAGTACTATCAGATTTGCATAAAAATCTATGCCATGGATTCGGATAGGGACGGCTTTGCAAATTTGCCTAGCCTTGGTGGTTGATCCGGGAATTTGAACAATCATAACATGCTTCAGTTTGGTTGGTTGAATTTTACTAGTGCATGAAAATTCTTCGGTGACAAATGAGTGCGATGCACCAGAATCAAACAACACTCTTGCAAGTACTGAATTAACAGAAAACAGACCCAGCACGACGTCTGGCGCTTCCTGAGCTTCTTCAGCATGTATGAGAAAAAGGAGGCCGTTGCGGTTGAATGAATTCCCTGGGACAAATCTTCTTCCTGGCTGAACACGACGCTGCTGCTGAGCTGGGACGTTGGCATTGGGGGCTGTAGCATTCTTCTTGTTGGGGCACTCGTTGGAATAGTGGCCTTTATTTCCACAATCATAACAAGTCACTTGCGACTTGTCCTTTGCTGCTACAGGCACATCATTGCTTCCAGTCCTGGGGGTAGTGTTGGTGTTGGCGGTAACATTGTTGTTGTTGAACTTGGGTGGGGCACAATTGAAATTGCTAGCGTTGCCGGGGTTGTTGTGATTTCCTCCGGGCCTAGGATTTCCACGGTTCGGATAGGTCGGACGGTTCATCGGGGGTCTATTGTTTCTTGGGGAAAATCCTGGAGATAGGTTGGGGCGATACTTTGGGGTCTGATGGGTTCTTGGTTGATGCATCATGTGACGCTTGCGGTTCTCATTGGCTTGGTTGATCTTTCCTTCCATCTGGATAGCAGAGTCCACAAGGGCTTCAATATCCACAAAGGGGATATTGACTAACACTCTCTGCATCTCGTCATGCAAACCATTCAGGAATCTTTCTTTCTTCTTGGCTTCGGTGTCGATCTCATCCCTAGCTAATGACAAAAATTTGTCACGGTATTCCACTACAGTCATCCTTCCTTGCTTCAGCTCTCTGAACTCGTCTCTCATTCTCTTGATCAAACCTGGTGGCACATGGGTTCTGCTGAACTTGACCTTGAATTACTCCCAGGTCATCATCTGGCCTCCGGTCATTGCGCAAACACTGTTCCACCATGCCCTGGCATCTCCGACTAGATAGTGGGTGGCGAATAGAACTTTCTCGTTGGCTTCCACTCCGGCAACTTCTAAGTTATTTTCCATGGTTTGCAGCCAATCATCGGCGTCTAGGGGTTCTTCTGACTTAGTGAAAATAGGTGGGTTGGTATTCTGGAAATTCTTGAGCTTAGATCTATGGTTGTCTTGATTTCCATGGCTTTGGTTGTTATGGGAAAGCTGGGCTATCTTCTGAAGGGTGGCTAGGTTGACTTGACGTTCCGCTCTTTCAGCTTCGCGGTCAGAATTCAACATTTGCAGAATCTGCAACATCGGGTCCGGGGATGAACCACTTCCTCCACGTGGCATCTGAAGATTGAGATAGATCATGAGAAAAGAGGGATATTTCTAAAGTTTTTGGGTCTTTGAAAAAATTTTAAAGTTTGACTCAGATTTTCTAGCAACTTGCTTTTTCATTCATTCATTCATAGCACACGATACAACACACACCACAACAAAGGAAGGAAGATGGTTTTAAGAACCATTCTGAGAACTACGATATAGTGGGACCGAATACTACTCACTACGCTAGTGCTTAAGTGCTACTACTCCTTGGAATCGGTGGCTTCATCATCCTCATCATCATCGATGAAGGCGAAATCATCTTCATCGGTGAAGAAGTCCATAGCGTGATCCTCCAGAAAATCATCGTCATCGCTGAGATAGGAGTAGGGGTCTCCACGAAGATCCTCTCCGGCATACTCCCTTTCCTCCAACTGCATGTCTCTCTCGTGGATGGTCTCCTCCAAAGATGAGATGCGGTGGCGAAGACGGGCAATGGTGCGCTCCTTCTTGTCGAGCTGACGGCGACGAGACTTGCGATCCTTTGCTAGCATGGCGATGGTTTGGTCCTTCATCTTGATGATGGCAGACTTGTGGTTAGAGTAGTCACGGCAGTTGTCTAACTCCTGCTGACGATCGTACATCATGAAGCTAAGGTGGTCCAATTGATTCTTTAGCTCGGGGTGGTATGGGGCTTCCAGTGGTTGTCCATTTGCATCACGCCTTGGGAAAAACTCAAAGCGAGTACCCTTGATCTGATTGATGCTCTGCCCCACACAGACGGGAAAGAGCTTCATGCATGGCCCTGGCAAGTCCATCGAGCCAGTTGTTCTCTCTTAAGGTAAACTGAATTCCTTCCGAAGTGGGAGGTTCAATCTTTCCTCTGAGACTTGCAACAATTAGCCACTGCAGATCTTCTCCTCCTTGATCATTGAGCTGAGCTCCGAAGAAATCGGGGTGCGGACGCTCCAGAAGTTCCGAAAGCTGGTCCAAATCCCTCTCAAAGATAAGGTCTCCTCCATTCCCCAACTGATAAAACTTGCTGTACTTCACGTCCATCTTTGGTTTTTGAAGAACATGAATTTTCATGAAAGAATCCAAGGGATAAGAATGAGAATAGGTTTTTGTAAATAGTTGTTTTCTTTGGTTTTGAAACTAAGTTTTTGATTCAAACGTCCAGTCTAACTAGGGTCTCCTATGGTCAGGATGGCTCTGATACCAACTTGTCAACACCCGGATTTTTAATCCCAGATGCCTGTTATGCCATACATCGCAATCCCAGGATTACCATTTTTGCGAGACATAACAGAATTGGATACCATAGTACATCATCCATTACAACCGTACATAAGTTCTTACACAAATAGGGATCTCATGATCCAGTTCTTATTACAACATCAAGCAGCGGAATACGTAGTAATAACTGTAGCGTGGGCGAAGCTCCATCTTCGGGGTCACAGGCAATGCTGATGATGGGAGATGATCCTAGTTGTCGTAACCTTCCTGGGGTCCATCCTCCAGGTACTCCTCTTCATAGTCTGGCCATGGGAATAGCCAGGGACAAAGCCATGAGTACTCTTTAAGTACTCGCAAACTAATACTAACAAGGGAAAGGGGTTTTTGATAATAGGACACTAGGCTCTAGGGTTGTTTTGCAAAAGCCAGATTTATCACTACTTAGTTTAGGAGCAACAATTGCTAGTTGAAGTTTTATAACACCTAAGTGGGAATTTGTATTTCATCTCACAACCCTGTTGTGGTCAAGTCAAAGTCTCAATTCATTTCATAAGTCATTTTGAAAAGTCTGACATGGGAACAGTATGGCCACTCCAACTGTGCATAACCGCGGACGCGGCTATTCGAATAGTTTGACACTCTGCAGAGATTGTACACTTTCAACCACAATATTCGATACATCCGTCAGGAACAAATCCTGAATTTACCATACTCAGTATGCGGATAATCAATCCTAACCTTTCAATTACACGCCCTACTATAAGCACCTCTCCTGTGAGTTTGGCCTCCCAACCATGACCAACTGTCATCTTGGGTACTACACAGGTGGACAATCTTCACAAGGTAGCCTCATCTCAGACCTTGGCCGTGAGGGAACTAATACTAAGGTATATAAGTTTCTAGTCAAGCCCTACCCAATCTTCGGGTATTGTGGTTATACGATAAAATTGGAATGGTATCGCATCCAGACAACCATCAGTTTTATAAAGGGCTAAGGCTCATGCCTCAACATTTTCATCACCAAAATCATCAGGTGTTCGGAAACACATGTCCAAAACATTTCAATAGAATGATCCATCATTCCAAGGTTTTCATAACCATTTTTCCACCAAGTATTCCCATCTAAACTTAGCACTAGCATCTACATGTGGGGGTAAGCACTGATGAGGGGTGGTAAACTAGTGGAGTTTTAACTAAGTTCAATCTCATGCCTTAGGAAGACATCAAGATTATCTAGCTTAGGCCAAATTTTATGCTCTTTATGCAACCTTCAAGTATCCTTATAGAATCTACAATTCACTTAAGTAAGCTTTAAATACTAGCTTTGATAAAGAAATAAAGTAAGAAGCTTGCACGTAAAACTAGGATTGGTTTCTCAAGTGGATATGATCACATATGCTTAAGGCATATAGTGGTCATAGTAACAAGCAGGTATTAGCTTGCAAGGTTAATAGCTTGCACATTCAACTAGTAGTATTAGGCTTGCATTAGTGTCAATATAAGCTTGCTAAATTGCAGGTGTTAGCTTGCCTTGTGCAAAGCAGTGGTTGAAGTTCTCCTCGGCTTCCTCTTCGTAGAATCCTCCTTCCTCCTCGTATCCTTGGTCGGTACTATCGTCTATGAATAAATATGAGGTACACAATCACCAAACAATACTTAACTACTTGCAATCATCACACACAAGGGTCCTATAGATGATCTAACATCATCTCTAACATTACAAGATTAAGGCTTGGTTTAATTCCTTTTATTTTTAGAAAAGTAATTTCTACTCATTGAAAAACTACTTAAGATTTAATATTCTCCAAACCAAACATGGGATCATGTTGACACATGTCATCACCACATATTTTAGTCCATGGGAATATGATTTAAAGTGGTGTCACAATTTAATAAGGTTTTACCTTTTTATTTTAATTAAATAAAGTGACTAGAAATGACTATGGGGCATTCTTTTATTACTTGAACATTATTTCTGCAAGTAAACCTATATATTTTTATATATTCTGAAAGGTATGGTTAAATGTGATTTTTGAGAGTTGGAATCAACTCAAAAGCTATTATTGTTTAAATTTGAAAAATATTTTGAATGCAGAAAAGATTCTGCCTTATTATTTTTACCATGGGTGATCTATAGATCCAAATGACTTGAATCCAACGGGCTTGGATTCAGCATTCCCAGACCTTTCTAACAAAATTAGTTTCATTGAATTTGGTGCACTGAATCGATCTGGGTTGATTTTTGAAACTGGGTACAGAAGTGTGTTTGAAATAAAATGGAAAAGGTTTAATTCAAATAACTGGGCTGTGCGGGAAAAGATAATGTGCCGGCCTGCTAAGCGTAGCGCTTCCGCGGGCTGCTTAAGTGGCTGTCCCCACTCGTCAGTGAGACAGGGGGTGTGAAGCGGCATGGGGAGATGTGGGTCGTTCGATCTAGTTCTAATCCAACGGCTGGGAGTCAGCGTCGATGTTGGGCAACGCCGGCGAGACAGAAACCTAGCACGGCCAGTGGGGGTTGCTGGGGGCTCACCGGGGTGCAGGCGAGGGTCGGCGAGACGGGCGAACAACGAAGTCGACGACGGCGAATCTCCTGGTACCGGTGGCTCCTCCTGGGCGGCTCCAATTGCTGGCTCCTTTCTTCTCTAGAGGCGGCGGGCTCCGGTGAAATTCCGACGAGGTGTTGCTCACCTCGCTCCGAGAACAGTGTGGCACGATCAGTGAAGAGAGGGGAGTAGAATGGTATGCTCAATTCGGCTGGGGGTGGCCTCTATTTATAGTCGAGCGAGGGGACCGACGGGGCGCACGGTGAGCTCGTCGGGGGCGATGGTACAGACGGCTATTGGCATGGGCGAAGGTAGGGGACGGTGCGGTGTTCCCTGGTGATGCTCAACGATACGGTGGCGAGACATGGGGCGGTGCGGGTTGGTATGGAACACGCGACGCTCTGCGCGGCAGAGGCGGCGTCTTCGACGGGCGAGCGGTGGCTGTGCGACATGCGGTGGCTAACGGGGATGTCTGGCGGTCTCCTGGGTCGGTGGCGATCGTGTATGCATGAGGCGAGGGCGGTGCGCAGTCTGTGGGCTTCGGTCGAGGGTGGCGCTCTGGCGCATGCTCGGCACATTTGGCAGAGGCACGGGCGCGACGTTCCTGGGTGCTCTGGTCGGTGTCTTCGAGGAAGGGCTGGTCGATAGGGGGCGGTGAGGCATGGGTGATCTCCCAGACAAGGTTGGCATGGCTAGTTTCCTTCCTAACTTGCTGTCTACACTGGGGTGGCAAGGTTGCACTCGGCTGTTCACCATTGATGATATTGGCAAGCTCACAGTGGTGCTAGTTCTTGGTTAATCTTGCTAGATGATCTACTGAGCTGGTTGTGAGCTATATAGGGAACCAGTTAGGCTCAAAACACTGCATTTGTTTGATTTGTGTCTGCCAAGTGTTTGATGAAATGGCCGCATGAATTCAAGTTTTGAATTTTGAAAAGATTTTTGGTGGGTGTGCTAGATTGGTGCTGGTGAGTCTGCAGATGCTTGGGTTTTGAAAGTTGAGCTTGTTTGAGTGGTTTTTGAAAAAGTGGGATCTTCTCATATGATAAAGATTCAATTTTGAATTGTCATTTAAACTATGCATTTGAAAGTTTCTGGATGATCACAAAGTGGGCCTTTATACTTTGTCAAGAGTACATTCAAGGGGTGCAAAGATCCGGAAAAGTTTCTGTTAGGTTCTGAAAGTTTGAGATAGCCAAAGTAGGCATGGGAGTTAAATTGGTCAAAATGACCATTCCTTTATTTTATTTGTTTTGATTTACTTGTCTTTGGGAAAAGGGTGGGAAATGTTTTAGATGATCTTTATTTCACCTAAGAAACATTTTACAAGCAAGGAAACACACAAACAAGGTGGTTCAAAAGAATTTCAAATTCAATGCATACTCATATGCATGCATTCATAATTTTATTTTGAAAAGTTTTTGTTAACCCTAATTTTGATGCTTAGAGTTTGATGATTCAAGTTTAGTATTTTTGGGATGTTACAATTATATTCATGCTCTGGAATATTTCTAAGTCAAGGACTTGTTTTTTGTTTCATAAAGCAACTAAGTGAATGAATCACCTGGGTGGAACGGAAGGAATGGCTTGTGTTGAGTGGTATACAAGGCCCATTTATATGGTTTACCTTGTGTATCTCACTTGTGGAATGCCGCTCAGGAACAAAGAGATTTGAGATGTCAAATGTTGAGAAGCTTCAAGTGCAGCCACTTGGCATTATGGGCTCTGCCTGGATCATATAGGTTGCAATAACTTAGCCAAATGGACAGTTGGTGGTAGGGGTTTGATAGGTTGGAGCGCATCCATTCCGGTCTAAGGGAAGGCTTCTGAAAGATCTTGTCTTGGTGAAACCAAGTCTTGTGGGGAAAGTGCACCACCTCTGCAGAGTGAAAAATCTAAGTACTTAGCCATGTCCCTGGCAAAGGACAATTTGAGCATCAAGACATGGAAGCTATCAAGAATCTCCTCATACCAATTTCTAAGTTAAAAACTTGTAGTTGAACAAGGGTTGAAGGATCACCAATTCCTATTGGGAGATGCCTTGGGTGATTTTTGACAAACAAAAACTTAGTGTTTTCAAATGATAAGGAAATTCTATTTTGAGCAAAGCAAGCCTAAGATCCACTTAGCCAAATGCATATAGATGATAGACTCCACTATACTACCATAGTATCACTTGCCAATACAATTCAAATGTATTGACCCTTGTGGCTGTAACTTATTATGTTGCAGGTTTGTTTGATGTTAGTGAAGTGTGTTGATGAGGATTACAAGTCTATAACCAACATGATTGCCTGTGGCACTTTGAATATGAAGGACCCCATGCTATAGATATATTATGCTGCATTGTAATGAGATAGCCAAATGAGATATGTAAGATGTAATAAATTATTTTATTCCTGGTTATGAAGTTGTATTATGACCTTTGTTTCTTGATATTACATCTTAACTGTGGATGCTAGCTATTGATCCAGGGACTAGCATTGTAAACGCAGGGATCTCTACCTTATTAAAGGTTGGGACCTCTACAGATGGTATCAGAGCACTGTGTTGCCTGTAGGATTGTAAACCTAGGATTGGACAAAACCCCTTAGAAAAGAAAATAGGAATTGTATTTGTTCAAAATTATTTACAAACCATCCTATAAACTCTTTCCTCAACCTTTTTGGTTTTAATTCTACATCTCTTCTATTTCAAACTTGATGGACAAAGCCTACCCCATGGCCAAAGACTTCAACATGAGCAAAGGACTTCACCAACTCAAATGAATTCAACTTCAACATCATCAAAGACTTCAACTTTATTTGCACCAAGGACTTCAACTTGGATATCACTAAGGACTAGAAGTGAGACAAGAATGTTACTCAAGACTTGAAGACTAAGGAAACACAACTTAGAAGGAATTACCATCATCTTTGGAGTTTGTAACCAAGACACAAGAATTCTTCCCAAGAAAACCATGATCTTGTTCAAGAAGAACCAACTAAGAAGGATGGAATGATCTCAAGTGAACCATGTAGTTGGACCCCCATATTAGTGTTTAGAATAAATCAACTCACCAACTTATGTGGTGTAAAAAAATATATTTTTTGCCTAAAATGTGTTTGAAACATTGTTGTTTGATTGGAATGTTTGTTTTTGATTGCTTGTTCATTGCTTGTGTGAAATTGTTGTGTGATTAGAATTACTTCCTTAGAAATATTTTGCCCATTCTAATCCCAATCCAACCCAAACAGATGACTATTCCAAGAAATTCCAACATCAAGGATGGAGACAACAACAACCAAGAGGTCAACATGAGATAACTCATAGTAACCCAAACCCAGTTGAACCAAGTGACAACTCAGTTTTTAGCCAACAACAATGAGTTAGACCTAACCATGCAAAGGTTTTTGGAAACCCAAACTCAATTGATGCAAAAGGTGACAAATCAAATGATCAACATGGGAGACAACCCTCCCCAAGGAGTTTATGACAACAAGGATGTCAAGGATGATATTCTAGAAGGAACCCAAGCTTGCAATGTTTCTGGAGACAAGGATCACACTTCCAAGGAGCATGAAGATCATTGCCCTAACTGTGAAGAGAAACATCCAACTAATTAATGCCTCACATCTCAAGCTACTTGTTTCCTATGTGAAGGAAATAATCATGTCCCTATCCAATGCCCCATCTATTCCATAGTTCAAAAAAGGAAACAAGGTGGAGTGCATCAACAGTTTGTAAACCCCCATGAGGGAACAACTTCTACCAAGAAGGATGATGACAAAGGAAAATCTCAGCTTGCACCTCCATGCAATATGACTCAATTTGATGGACCAAAGAGGAAACATATGTATTATCCAAGGAAA
Organism: Avena atlantica; assembly: GCA_910589765.1. Taxonomy (NCBI): domain Eukaryota; kingdom Viridiplantae; phylum Streptophyta; class Magnoliopsida; order Poales; family Poaceae; genus Avena; species Avena atlantica. Next base: position 41,294,745 of record OU342736.1, on the reverse strand, counting down.
AGATCAAGGAGACCAGGAAACTTTCCCACCTTTGAGATAAGATATGAAGAACATGAACTAGAAGCACTCTTAGCATTGGAGAAGCCCAAGAAGAAGAAGGACAAAAGCCAAGTGCAATGTTGCCATTGGAAAGAAATGGGACACTATGCCAATGAATGTCCTGAGAAGAAACAAAAATATAAGGAGATTAACCAAGTGTGGTGCAACAACTGCAAATAACTAGGACATTATGTATCAACTTGTCCACAGAAGATACGAGAAGAGCTCAATCTTGTCACATGTTACAATTGTGGTAACCAAGGACATTATGCAAGCAATTGTCCAGAAAAGATGAAGCACAAGATAAACAAGCCTATGAAGGATCTCCGCCTTCTCACATGTTTCAAGTGTGGAAACAAAGGACACTATGCAGATGTTTGCCCAGAGAGGTTTCAACAAGATTCCAAGCAAGCCAAGAAGTAATCTAGTTGGAAAATTTTTAAGGGTGGTAGTACCCTAGTTGCTTTGAACCAACTTGCAACCCTAGCCTTCCCAAATCTCGGGACAAGATTTATTTGAAGGGTGGTAGCCTGTCACATCCCAAAATTTTCCAAATTCTGTAATGTGAAAATAATTAAACAAATAAACAATTGTTGAAATTTAGGGTGAAAAGAAACTTTTTATTTCTAAATGGAAACTTAAAATCCCATCTTGAACAAACTTTGAATAATGTTTGAATCCAACTAAATTCAAATCAAGTGGAATGCTTCCTTCATAAAAGCATCTTGAAAATTTAAACACTTGGAAAATAAACCAAAACTCTAAAACCTTAATGGAATAAAATCATTTCCAAGATATCTCTAAGACCATGGTTTTGATCCATATAAAATTTTGTCAACAAAAATTTATAAATGATCAAGAATGACAAATAGAAATATTATAAAACCATATGAATTGGTTTCACTTAATTTGGAGCCATAAATAAAATCTTATGAATTTAATAAGATAAGGGAATTGAATTTCCAAAACTAATAAAGCACCTATCTAAAAATCCATACCAAATGGTGAGCAAATAATCATAAAGATATTTAAAAGTATAAACAAATATTAAATAAGATTTTTCCAATTTGAATCACCAAGTTTGGATCTTTAAATAAAAAGATATGGATTTTATAAGATAAAGAAAGAAATATTAAATGAGGAATATTTAAAGGCCAAATCAAATCTTGACCTAATCCATAAGCAAATGTAATAAATATAATCCAAATCCAAATAAAATAAAAGGATAAAGAAATTTCCAAATAAAATAAAATGGCATTAACCAAATTCTATTTCTATATGAATAAAAACAATCCCTAATAAGAATGGTTAAATAAGTCATGGGAAAATAATATTTGGAATATACCCAAGTGGTATAAAAATTATTTAATTAACTTAAATAGAATCATGAAATCACCTAAATAAAATTTATGGAATTTAAAACCATAATTGATTTCATTTGGAATAAAAACAAATACCCAATTTAAATCATATATATTAAAAATGTTCCAAATGAGTCAAGGAGAACTATTTGACACCCTAATTAAATAAATAAACTTACTGAATAGGTTTGGTAAAAAATATGGATTTCAAATAAAGTTTTAAAACACATGTAATAAAGACCAATGTCCATTTATAAAATAAATGAAAGACCCTAAAAAGAATAAATGAACTATTCTAAATTTGACTCTAAAATGAACTATTAAACAGTATTTGAATATACATAAAGTTTGGTTGAAGTTTGAAATCAAATTTTTGTTTGAAAAGTTTAAACAAAATCAAAACATATAAATAGAAAAGGAAAAAGAAAAACATTCAGAACAAAAAAAATGAAACAAAGCCAACTAGCCCAGCAGGCCCAACCTAGCCCAGCAGCACAACCCATTTCTTTCCCTCCACCGAAACGTTTTCCACTCAGAAACCTCCCCCTTCAGACGCTGACTGCCTGGACCCACCCTTCATCTCTCTCTCTTGCTGTCAACTAGACCCCACCAGTCAGATCGTCGTCCTCACCCCCCTGACCTTGCCGGCCGTTTCTGCCCGATTAAACTCACATCAATACTCGTTACTGCCGCGTTGATTTATCCCAGTGATCACGCCCTCTTAATCGCCCCTCTCCTACCTCTCTTTTCCCTAGACGCCCCGCCATCGGAGCCTCTAGGCTGTGAGAATTTCTATACCCACACCGTCACTGTCTCCGACGAGCATCCGCGACGATTCCGGCGAACCCTGACCGTATCCTGCCCCCTTGTGCACGTGATCTCACTCTCCAGACTAGTGCGCATCTACCAGTGGTGCCAGCTTGGCCGCGCTTGCCCCAGAGCATCGGCAAGGACGACCTCTGCACGCCACCATCGTCTGCCACTTCTCCGGCAACACCCCCTGGTAACCACTAACCACCCCATCCCCTCTGACTGATACTCTCGTATTCGCCTTTCACGCGCGAACCTAATAGCATCGTTTGTTTGTTTTGGCGTGACCCGTACCTTCGCCTCCGACGATGAATAGAGGAGCCCGACGCGGACACGAACTCCGGCGAGCGATTCAAGCCATCACAGTTCGCCCCTGTCCCCGCGACGACAAGCTTGGGCATCAGGAACGTGCTGCGAACTCGGTGAGCACCTTCCCTTGCCCTCTCGCCCCCTGTAACCCCGGCAACCTCACCGCCAGAGCCACGCCGCCGCCAGCCACCGTCGTTGTGCCGCCAACCTTTGGTCAATCGTCTGTGGACCGTTAGATCTTCATCTGGTGGCTTAGATAGATTGACAAATCGAAGGGGTATGCGCTGATCGGATTCGTGCAATTCAGATAGATCCAACGCACCACACAGCACGATCCGCACGAACCGTTTTCGACGAATCAGAACAGTCCATGTGGCCTGGAATTTGTTTTAAAAACAGGAATGAAACTATTAGATGTATGATTTTGTAAAATTCATAACTTTCAATCCACACGACCAAATTTTGAAAATTTTATATCAATGGAATCAGCAAGACAAGTACTTTCCAACCATGACCTTTGTTTATTAAATTGATTCTATTAAAATGGTTGTTTTTGCAGAAACTTGTCCCATTATTTTCACTTTGCATTAGTGATATTTTTAAGTAGGACTTGCATGGAATTTTTGCTAAGTAAAAACTATGCCATGGGAAATCCTAGTAGATGAAACCTTAGTAGAAATTTCCTAAGTTAAGATCCCTACTACTATCATGCTTAGATTAGCTAGTAGAAAACAAGGGTGGATTATATTCATGCTATGGAATATTTCTAAGTCAAGGACTTGTGTTTTGTTTAATAAAGCAACTAAGTGAATGAATCACCTGGGTGGAATGGAAGGATCGGTTTGTGTTGAGTGGTTATACAAGGCCCATTTCTATGGTTTACCTTGTGTATCTCACTTGTCAAATGTTGAGAAGCTTCAAGTGCAACCACTTGGCATTATGGGCTCTTCCTGGATCATATAGGTTGCAATAACTTAGCCAAATGGACAGTTGGTGGTAGGGGTTTGATAGGTTGGAGTGCGTCCATTCTGGTCTAAGGGAAGGCTTCTGAAAGATCTTGTCTTGGTGAAACCATGTCTTGTGGGGAAAGTGCACCACCTCTTTAGAGTGAAAAATCTAAGTACTTAGCCATGTCCCTGGCAAAGGACAATTTGAGAATCAAGACATGGAAGCTATCAAGAATCTCCTCATACCAATTTCTAAGTTAAAAACTTGTGGTTGAACAAGGGTTGAAGGATCACCAATTTCTATTGGGAGATGCCTTGGGTGATTTTTGACAAACAAAAACTTAGTGTTTTCAAATGATAAGGAAAATCTATTTTGAGCAAAGCAAGCTTAAGCTCCACTTAGCCAAATGCATATAGATGATAGACTCCACTATATTACCATAATATCACTTGCCAATACAATTCAAATGTATTGACCCTTATGGCTGTAACTTATTATGTTGCAGGTTTGTTCGATTTTAGTGAAGTGTGTTGATTAGGATTACAAGTCTACAACCAACATGATTTCTTGTGGCACTTTGAAGATGAAGGACCCCATGCTATATATATATATTCTGCTGCATTGTAATGAGATAGCCAAATGAGCTATGTAAGATGTAATAAATTATTTTATTCCTGGTTATAAAGTTGTATTATGACCTTTGTTTCTTGATATTACATCTTAACTGTGGATGCTAGCTATTGATCCAGGGACTAGCATTGTAAACACAGGGATCTCTACCTTATTAAAGGTTGGGACCTCTACACTGATACTCCAGATGTACTAGTCATGGTTATGGCTTTCTTGGCATAGTCGATTAATCCTTTATGTTTCAACATCCAATCCATTCCTAGTACTACTTCCAAATCTTTGGTTCAGAGTACTATTAGGTTAGCATAAAAATCTATGCCATGGATTCTGATAGGTACGGCCTTGCAAATTTGTCTAGCTTTGGTGGTTGAACCAGGTATTTGAACTATCATAATATGCTTCAATTTTGTTGGTTGAATCTTACTAGTGCATGCGAATTCTTCCGTAACAAATGAGTGCGATGCTCCAGAATCAACAAACACTCTTGAAAGTACTAAGTTAACAGAAAACATACCCAGCACGACATCTGGATCTTCTTGGGCTTCTTCAGCATTCATGTGAAACAGACGGCCATTGCGGTTGAGCGAATTACCTGGGGAAATTCTCCTTCCAGGCTGAACACGACGCTGCTGCTGAGATGGGGCATTCACATTGGTGGCTGCTGCAAGCTTCTTGTGGCACTCATTGGAATAGTGACCCTTGGTTCTGCATTCATAACAAGTCACCTGAGACTTGTCCTTTCCTGCAACAGGCACAACATTGCTTCCGGTCCTTGGGGCAGTATTGGTGTTGTTGATGGGGTTGTATTTGAACTTGGGGGGTGAATGGTTGAAACTGTTGGAGTTTCCGGGATTGTTGTTGTGGTTTCCTCCGGTCCTTGGGTTTCCTCTTCCACGGTTAGGATAGCTCGGACGGTTCTTGGGGTAAATCATGTAGACGGGTTGGGGCGATACTTTGGGGTATGGTGGGTTCTTGGTTGATGCATCATTCGACGCTTGCGATTCTCATTGGCTTGGTTTATCTTTCCTTCCATTTGAATGGAAGAATCCACTAAGGCTTCAATGTTAGCAAATGGAATATTGACTAACACTGTCTGCATCTCATCATGCAGTCCATTCAAGAATGTTTCCTTCTTCTTGGCTTCAGTATCAATCTCATCTGGTGCATACTAGCTAGTGACATAAATTTGTCATGGTACTCAACAACTGTCATCCTCCCTTGCTTCAATTCTCTGAATTCATCTCTCATCCTCTTGATTAAACCTAGTGGCACATGGGTTCGGCTGAACTTGAGTTTGAATTCATCCCAAGTCATCATATGTCCTCCATTCATGGCACGAACGCTATTCTACCAAGCTCTTGCATATCCTGCCAGATAGTGGGTGGAAAACAGTACCTTCTCATTGGCCTCTACTCCTACAACTTCTAAGTTGTTCTCCAGAGTCTGCAGCCAAACATCAGCTTCTAATGGCTCTTTAGACTTACTAAAGATGGATGGATTGGTGTTCTGAAAGTTCTTAAGCTTGGATCCATGGTTGTCCTGGTTTCCATGGCCTTGATTGTTCTAGGTCATCTAAGCTATGTGTTGAAGGGTGGCTAAGTTGGCTTGGCGTTCGGCTCTTTCAGCTTCACGGTCCGAAACCAACATTTGCAAGATTTACAGCATTGGGTCCTGAGATGAACTGCTTCCTCCGCGAGGCATCTGAAGATTGAGATAGATCATGAGAAAAGAGGGCCATTTCTAAGGTTCAGGGGTTTGTTTCTGAAAAAAATTTAAACTTTGAGTTTGACTGAGGCTTTGCTAACTAGCAACTTTCTTTTCATTCATTCATACCACATAATACAAACACACACCACAACAAGGAAACAGATGGTTTTGAGAATCATTCTGTGAAACTACAATACAGTGGGACCGGATAAAACTCACTAACGCTAGTGCTGAAGTGCTACTACTCCTCGAAATCGGTGGCTTCATCATCATCATCAATGAAGGCGGAATCGTCATCATCAGTGTGGAAATCCATGGCTTGGTCCTCCAGGAAGTCATCATCGTAACTGAGGTAGGAGTAAGGGTCTCCACGGATATCTTCCCCAGCATTCTCCCTCTCCTCAAGCTGCATGTCCCACTCATGGATGGTCTCCTCCAAGTTTGTCACTTTGTGACGAAGGCGAGCAATGATGCGCTCCTTCTTGTCAAGCCAACGGCGATGTGACTGGTGATCCTTCACAAGCATGGAAATGTCCTGGTCCTTCTTGACTGCGATAGCATAGTTGTGGTTGGCGTAGGTGCGGGCGTTGTCCAACTCCTTCTGCCTATCATACATCATGAAGTTGATATGATCCACTTGATGCTTCAACTGTGGGTGACTTGGTCCCTCCAATGGCTGTCCCATAGCATCACGCCTTGGGTAATACTCAAAGCGGGTTCCCTTGATCTTACTAATGCTTTGCCCACATAGGCGGCCAAGAGCTTCCTACATAGCCCTGGAGAGTCCGTATAGCCAGTTGTTCTCTCTTAAGGTGAACTGGATTCCCTCCGAGGTGGGGGCTTCAATCTTCCCTCTAAGACTTGCAACTATCATCCATTGCAATTCTCCTCCTTGTTGATCGTTGAGCTGGGCTCCAAAGAACTTGAGGTGCGGGCGCTCCAGAAGTTCCGAGAGTTGGTCCAAATCACGCTCAAAGATGAGCTCTCCTCCATTGCCCAACTGATAGAACTTGTTATACTTAACATCCATCTATAAGAATATAGATGAGTAAGTTAGTAGAGTGATCAAGTGTGTCAAATTTTATGTTAGATTTTGCAAGAATTTTTTAGGGACATGGATTTTCTTGAAAGACTCCAAGTGATAAGAATAAGAATAGGTTTTCATAAATACTCACTTCTTTTGTTTTGAAACTAAGTTTTTTGATTCAATCGTCCATTCTAACTAGGGTCTCCTATGGTCAGGATGGCTCTGATACCAACTTGTCAACACCCGGATTTTTAATCCCAGATGCCTGTTATGCCATACATCGCAATCCCAGGATTACCATTTTTGCGAGACATAACAGATTGGATATCACAGTACATCATCCATTACAAACCATAATATAGGTCTTACAAATAAAGGATCTCATGATCAGTCTTAATACAATCGACGTAGCGGAATAATATAATAATGGTAGCATGGGCAAAGTTCCATCTTCATGGTCACAGTCAATGTTGACGATGGAAGATGATCCTAGTTGTCATAGACTTCATGTTGTCCATCATTCTGGTAGTCCTCCTCATAGTCTGGCCATAATAATAGCCAGGGACAAATCCATGAGTACTATTTAAGTACTCGAAAACTATCACTAACAGGTAAAGAGGGTTCAAGTAGGAATACTAAGCTCTAGTTTGTTTTGCAAAAAGCCAGATTTATCTCTAACCAAGTTTAGAAGCAACCAAAACTAGTTTAATATTTTATAACACCTAAGTGGGAACTTGAGTTTTCATATCACAACCCTGTTGTGGTCAAGTCAAAGTCATGATTCATTTCACAAGTCATTTTGAAATCATCTAACGACGGAACAGTATGGCCACTCCAACTGTCCATAACCGCGGACGTGGCTATTCAAATAGTTTGACACTCTGTAGAGGTGGTACACTTTCACCACAACATTCGATACATCCGTCAGGAACAATCCTGAATCACCATATTCAGTATGCGGATAATCAATCCTAACCTTTCAATTACAGACCCTAGTATAGGCACATCTCCTATGAGTTTGGCCTCCCAACCATGACCATTTGTCATCTTGGGAACTACACAGGTGGACAATCATCACGACATAGCCTCAGCTCAACCCTCGGTCGCAAGGGAACCCATACTAAGATATATAGACTTCCAGTCAAGCCCAACCCAAATTCGGGTATTGTGGTTTTACGGTAAACATTGGAATGGTATCGCATCCGAAGACGACCATCAGTTTTATAAAGGGCTAAGGCTCATGCCTCAACATTTTCATCATCAAATCATCTGGTGTTCAGGAACACATGTCAAAGCATTTCATTAGAATGACTCATCATTCTAAGGTTTTCATAACCATTTTCACCAAGTATTCCCATCTAAATTGATCAAGTTTTATGCTTAGCACTAGCCACTAAAGTTGGGGGTTAACACGAATGAGGGGTGCTAATCAAGTGTGACTTATCTACATCTAATCTCATGCCTCAGGATGACATCTAATTCTATCTAACTTAGGAAAAGTTGTATGCTCTTTATTCTACCTCTAAAATCTTTCCTTAACTTCACAAGTCACTAAGTAAACACAAATAAAGAGCTTTGATAAAGAAATAAAAGTATAAATCTTGCAAGTAAAACTGGGATTTGGTATACTCAAGATGGTCTAATCAAAGCATGCCTAATGCATTGCATAAGTTATCATGCAAGTGTTAGCTTGCATAGATGGCTTGCTTCGTTACTAGCTTGCTAGTTAACTTGTAGTGTTCGGCTTGCCTTGTGCAGTGTAGTGGTTGAAGTTCTCCTCTACTTCTTCCTCGTAGTAGTCTCCTTCCTCTTCGTCTCCTTGGTCGGTACTAGCGTCTATAATAAATACGATGATCTAGCATCAATACAAAGGTTCACACTAGATGATCACCAAACAATACTTAACTACTTCTACTTGGCACACAAAGGTTCACACTAGATGATCTAGCATCATCACAATCATCACAAGGATTAAAGCAATAGTCTTATTTATTTTATTTTAGAAAAGTAAATTCTACTCATTGAAATACTACTTAAGATTTAATATTCTCCAAGGGATCATGTTGACACATGTCATCACCACATATTTCGATACTTGGTAATGCGATTTAAAGTGGTGTCATAATTTAATAAGTATTAACCTTATTATTTTAATTAAATGAAGTGGCTAGAAATGCCTATGGGGCATTCTTTTATTACTTCAAGTAAACCTAGATATTTTAATATATTCAGAAAGGTCTTGTCAAATGTGATTTTTGAGATTTGGAATCAACTCAAAAGCATTTATGGTTGAATTTTTAAAAATGTTTACATGCATAAAAGACTTCCTTGTAATTTTTACTATAGGTGATCTATAATCTCAAATGGTTGGAATCCAACGTTCTTGGACTAAAAAAATTAGATTCATGCAATTTGGTTCAGTAAAACTCTCTGAATTGATTTTTGAATCTACTACCAGAACTAGGTTTGAAACTAAATAGATAAATCTAAATTCAAACTACTGGGTCACGTGGGAAACATAACTGGGCCTTCCCACTATGCATAGCGCACACGCGAACTGGTTAAGTGGGTGTCCCCACACATCAGTGGGACAGGGGGTGCGAAGGGGTATGGGGTGATTGCGACCGTAGGATTAGATCAAGTATCAACGATAGGCCATCGTCCTCGTCGAACAGAACATGACGGGCTCGAACCCTATCGCGGCCAGTGGTGGTATGGGGCGGCTCACCGGAGCTCACGCGATGGTCGATGATGGGGGCGAACAACGAAGTCGATGACGGCAGTTCTCCTGGTATTGGCGGCTCCTCCTGGGGTGGCTCCAATCAACGGCGCTCTTCTCCTCTAGCAGCGGCAGGCTGCGGTGAAATTCCAGCATGGGAGAGCTCGCCTTGCTCCGGGAAGAAGTGGAAGAATCAGTGAGAGATGGGGAGCGGAATGGTGTGAAGAAAATGAGCGGGGAAGTCCTCCTTTTATAGGAGGGCGATAGGGGCCGCATGGCGTGGGAAGAGGTCGTCGGGGGCGACGGTACAGGCGGCTATCAATGTGTCTGAGGCAAGGGGATGGTGCATGGTCTCCTGGCGGTCGTTGCTAGCTTAAAGGCGAGGCGTGGGGCAGTGCGGTTCGGTCGGGAACGTGCGATGCTCTGAGCGGTACATAAGGTAAACTCTGCGGCGTGCGGCGACTACGGGGCACGGTCGATGAAACGAGCATGTCTGGTGGTCTCCTCGGACGGTGGTTATTATGTAGACGGGCGGTGAAGGCGAGACGCAGTCAGGTTGAGTGGGAACGGCGCGTGCACTGCGATCCGTGTCGACATGGTCGACAGCGAAGTGGGCACGGCGTTTTCGGCGGTTCCTGTCTCTGTCTTCGAGCTAGGGCTGGTCTAAAGGGGGCAGTGAGGCACGGGCGGCATGGTAGACAAGGTTGGCGAGGTTGGCAAGTGTTCTCGGCCATGGTGGCCATTGATGGCATGGTCGAGTACATAGTGGGCTAGAGCTGCTTAGACAAGTTTAATGACCTACTGGGAGTGTGGTGAGAGCTAGAGAGGGAACAAGTTTGGCACAAACACTGCTCACAATAGTGTTTGTTGATTAATTTGATTTGTGCTTAGAAGGTGTTTGATGAAATGGCCGCAAGATATTCATATTTGATTTTTTGGATGAAACTTGGTGGGTTCAATGGTCACATACTAGATAGTCTCTAGTTTATTGGATTTGTCAAGGTGAACTGGTTTGGTTGGGTTTTTACTTTTGAGAAATGGTGATCTTACCATATGAACTAGATTCAATTTTTAAATATCATTTGAATAGGGTTGCCAAATGTTTATGTGTGTTTGCAAGGTGGGATTGGGTTCACTTTCACTTGGTCTAGCAAGGGGTGAAAATAATTGGATTAGTTTCCATTAGAAATCTTGGACTAGAAACACTCTAAGTGGTCTAGTGAACAAGATTGACAAAAATGACCATTAGCTCATTTGGTTTGTTTTTGAATTTCTATTGATTTGATTCTGCTTGGAAATGATTGAGATGATGTTTTTTTCATCTTTAAACCAATCCTTGCCATTCATAATAATCACACAAGTCCATACAAGCATTCATGCATTCATTACATACACACATGCATTCAAATGGATTTAATTAACAAAAGTTTTTGTTAACCCTAAATTTGGGTGATTAAAACTTGATAACCTTGATTGATATTTTTGGAATGTTATAGTATGCCTTTTGGTTTATGTAATGCTCTTGTCACCTTTCAGAGATGTACCACCTTTCAGAGATGTATGTCTGCTATCTTTCATGGTTTTTATGAAGAAATTGTGGAGGTTTTCATGGAGGATTTCTTCGTCTATGGAACTTCTTTTGATAATTTTTAGCACAACCTTGATAAAGTTTTGCAGAGACGTGAAGAAACTAACCTTGTTCTTAATTGCGAGAAATGCCACGTCATGGTTAATGAAGGGATTGTTCTTGGACACAAAATTTCTGAAAGAGGCATTGAAGTAGACATAGCCAAAATCGAAGCAATTGAGAAGATGCCTTGCCCTAGGAATATAAAAGGTATTCATAGTAACCTTGTTCATGCTGGTTTCTATAGGAGGTTTATTAAAAATTTCTCCAAAATTTCAAAGCCCCTTACTAATCTTCTTCGAAAATATGTACCTTTTGTTTTTGATGATGATTGTAAGGAAGCTTTTGAAACTTTGAAGAAAGCTTTGACTCTGCTCCTATTGTTCAACCACCTGATTGGAATTTACCTTTTGAAATTATGTGTGATTCTAGTGATTTTGCTGTGGGTGTTGTCCTTGGGCAACGTGTTGATAAAAAATTAAATGCTATTCATTATGCTAGCAAGACTCTAGATGCTGCTCAAAAGAATTATGCTACTACTGAAAAGGAATTCTTAGCTGTAATCTTTGCCTGTGATAAATTTAGGCCCTAGTGGATTCAAAGGTTACTATTCATAATGACATGTTGCAATTAAGTACCTTATGACAAAGAAAGACACTAATCCTAGGCTTATTAGATTGGTGTTGCTTTTACAAGAGTTTGATCTGCATATTATAGATAGGAAAGGTGCTGAAAATCCTGTTGCTGATAATTTATCTCGTTAGGAAAACATTTATTTTGACCCTATGCCTGTTAATGATAGTTTTCCAAACGAGCAGTTGCGTGCAATAAGGGTAAGCCCGCATGAGAGTCCTTGGTATGCTGATTACGCTAACTTTATTGTTTCCAAGTATTTGCCTCCAACCTTTACAGCTCAGCAAAGAAGGAAATTATTTTATGATCTAAGGCATTACTTTTGGGATGACCCACAATTGTATAAAGAAGGAGTAGATGGTATTATGCGAAGATGTGTCCTAGAATATGCACAACAAGAGATATTGAGGAAATGTCATGGCAATACTAATGGAGGACATCATGCTGGGGATAGAACTACACAAAAAGTTCTACAATCTAGATTTTATTGGCCTACCGTTTTCAAGGATTCAAGGAAGTTTGTTTTATCATGTGACGAATATCAAAGAGTTGGTAACATTTATAGACGTAATGAAATGTCTATGAATTATTCTCTTGTTATCGAACCTTTTGATTGTTGGGGATTTGACTTTATGGGTCTTTTTCCTCCTTCAAAAGGGTATACTCATATTATTATTGTTGTTGACTGATGACCCACAAGTATAGGGGGTGTATCGTAGTACTTTCGATATATAGGAGTGTCGATCCCAACGAGGAGCAGAAGGTGCTGAACAGTGGTATGGAGGAGGAAATCCCTGTGAATACTTAGCTAATGGATTTTTAGTGGTTTTCTGTCAAGCCAACAAAACAAAGAGAAAGTAACAGAAGTAATGAACAAATGGAGCAAATGGCCCAATCCTTTGCAAAGGACAAGCCGGTGGAAATACTTATAAGGACCAAACGTTCTCGAGGACACATGGGAATTCTGTAAAGTGCTTTTGGTTCAAATAGCTGAGTACTCTTCTCTGGTGTTTGTAAGTGTTGTGTGGGTGAACCTATGCTAACATACTGCCCTTCCTAGGACTAATACATACTTGTGATTAAACCCCCTGCAAACATCCATAACTACAAGAAAGTATTTAAGATATAAATCTAACCACAGGCGTAAACTCTGAGATCCTACACTCCCTCTCAAAGGTGTCCTAATGGGGGTTCAGGTTTCTGTCACTCCGGCAACCCCACGATTAGTAGGAAAATACACAATGCATTCCCCTAGACCGATAAATGGTGAAGTGTCATGTAGTCGACGTTCACATCTCACCACTAGAAGAATAGCACCACAACTTAAATATTAAACAATTGAATAATAACTCATCACAGATTCACTACTAACAACATCACTTCTCCCATGTCCTCAAGAACACAACAAACTACTCACAAGACATCGTATGGATCAAGATCAAAGATGATATGGTAATGGATAACAATCTGAAAATAAACAATAATCCAATGGTTCCACTCACAAGCATCAACTACAAAAGTAATTAACACTGGGAAAGTTTCCCCTAATGAACTAAGGAATATCCAACATAATTGTTACAGCGAGACGGAGTGGTGATGATGGTGCTGATGGAGATGATGGTCTGGATGATGATGATGTTGATCCCGATGAAGCCTAGCTTGATGATGATGTTGATGGCGACGGTCTCCCCTCTCCGGGAAGGAATTCCCCCGGCAGAAATCTGTCTGCCGGAGAGATCTTTCTCTCTCGGTGTTTTTCTCCCCAGAGGTGGCAGAAATCTATCTGTGGTTGCTCCCCCGATATTAGGGTTCCGTAGGGAAATTATAGGCGAAGGGGGAGAGTTGGAGGCCAGGCAGGTGGGCCACACCTGCCCTAGGCGCGGCCTCATGTGGGCCCGCACCTAGGGGGTGTGGCCCCCTACGGCCCCCCTTCGCTCCTCCTTCTGGCCTCCTTCGTATCCTGGTGAAATAATATGTTTCCATATTTTTTTGGTATTTTTCTGATCTTCCCAAAACTGCACCGAAACGCCTTCTTTTCCATCAGAATCCAGACTCCAACAATCCATCCTCCAAGAATCATCCAACGTGCATAAACAGATGAAAGCCATAAGTAATACCTCATAATAAGACAAATATCAATGAATAAAGGTAAATTATGATATAGAATTGTCACATCCCAAGATTTTCCAAATCTTGTAATGTGAAAATAAATGAATAAAATAAAACTTTGTTTGATTTTCAGAGCCAGAAGAAACTTTTTGAACTCAATTGGAACTTCAAACCCATTTGAATTAAATAAAATCATAAAGGGATTCTTAAGGATAAACAGAATAATAAAGGTTTATTTAAAAATAATAAAGGATTATTTAAATAAAATAATAAGGATTTAATATCCAACTTTATTTGATAAAAAGGGTTTTACCATTTTAATTAAAACATCAAAACTTATTAAATTGTTTAAAATAGGTTTTCCAAGTAATTTATATTTTCTAATAAAACCCACTAAAGTGTTTTGGCTTTATTTTAGATTTTAAAATAAACTTTCTCAATAAAACAAACCTTAGTTGATTTAATAATGAAAGTCTATTATATTTAATTAATAATGGACTCTAAAATAAAATGTTATTTTATTTTAAACAAGATTTCCAAATGAAATTTATTTCCAAATAAACCTACTGATTTGGTTTTGAAAACATTTGGATTTCTAATGAAGATTTTATTAATTAAACCAAACCTTATTAATAAACCATGGTCCATTTTATTTAAACTAATAAATGGAACCTAAATAGGTTTCAAAATATTGTTTTATTTTGGATTATGTTGAAAAACAGAACCAAATTCAAAGTGAAGTTGAGTGTTTGTTTGAATTGATTTGAGTGTTGTTTGAATGTGTGAATAATTGTTTGAAATTCAAAACCAGAAAATAGAAATAGAAAAGAATAAAACAAACAGGCAGAAAAAAAAATGGAAAAGGACAACCCAACAAGGCCCAGCCCAACAGCCCAGTCCAGCCCAACTTCTGTTCTCCCCGAACCGTTTTCTTTCCCACTCAGAACCGCACCCACACCGACGCTGGCAGGTGGACCTCCCCTCGTTTCTTTTTCCCACTGACCAGAGGACCCCACACTGCCCTCCTTCTTCTCCACCCCGCGACTGCTTCTCCCTTCTCTCGTCGCCGTTGCCAGCATTGATTCACGGGCATCAATTCGCGTTAACGCCACACTTAATCCCTCCTGCAACCATACTGTTTTAATCGACCCTGATCCCTCTCCGTTTTTCCCTCTGCCTTCTTCCCCCGACACGCCCCCAGGCCGCCTCGATTTCGCTCTGAGCACCCTCGGCTCCGACGACCTTCCTTGCCAAAATCCGTCCAGCACACACCTCCCCGAGCCTCCCCGAGCACCCTGGCAGCCTCCCCACTCCCAGACCTTCCTCCCCATACCACCCATTTGACCGCGGGCGCCCCAGAGCCTCGGCTACGACAAGCTTCTGAGCGCCGCCGTTTGTTTCGCCTCCGACGAGCTCCTCCGGTAAAGCCAGACCACCCCCACCCCTCTCGTTCACGCACACGCCTTCTTCGCGTCCTTGCGCTCCTGACCGTGTGCCTCGTTTGTCTCCGGGTGACTCCTAGCTTCGTCTTCGACTTCGACCAGAGCCGTCCGTCGCCAGCTCCAACTCCGGCGAGTACCCCAGGTAGTCTCCATCCGCCCCTTTCCCTCTCGTTCACGCACACATCTTCGCCAGGACTGTGCGCATCTGACCCTGTCTTCCGTTTGCCCCAGTACGCGTTGTAGCCTCGTCCTCGACGACGCCTGAGCAATCCTGACGCCGACGACGTCTCCGACGAGCAATCGCCGCCGTTCCCGTGCGCCCCCTGCCCAACGACGAGCACCTTGAGCATCAGAGCGTCACCGCGATCACCGTAAGCACCCTCACCTCCTCCCTCGCTTCCTAAATCGCCGGCACTGTCCACATCTGACCGCGCCGCCAGTCGCCGCCGCGTCAGCGCCGCTGCCAAATGGTCAAAACACTAGGGTCCATCGGATCTCGATCTGACGGATAAGATTAGAAATAAGCGAACAGGTAAGTAGCATCTGCACACCGCACGATCTAACTTGATCCAACGCACCAGAGTAGCCGATCCGAGCGAAGCGGTATAGACGAATCAGAGTCAGACACGTGGCCAGGTTTTGTTTTAAAAACAGATTTGAATCTGTTATAGATTCAATTTTCAAACCTCTGTAACTTTCAAACCACACGTCCAAATTTTGCAAATTTTATATCAATGAATTCAGGAGAACAAGCCCTAGCCAACCATGGCCTTAGTTTGGTAAATAATATCTTTTATCTTGTTTGAGTTTGCAGAAACTTATGTATGCTTGTTTAGAGTATAAAAATTGTTTAAAAATGATTTTTGGATTAAAACTTTTGCAAAATGGATTGTTGTGACCTTACTGATCTTAGGAACCAACCTTTGGTGTAAAAAATGATTTTGGTGAAATTTAGGTTGAATTATTTAACTTAGCCAATTTCTAGCCAAATAAAAATAATGGATTGTTTATGGAAATGATTTTGAGTAAAGAACTTTGGATAAAAATGGTTTAGACCAACCCTACTGACCCAAAACACCAAGTTTTGCAATAGCAACTCATTTGGTGAACCCTATGGGCTAATGCCTTAGTAAAAATATTCCTACACCACATAAAATAACACTTTATTTTGAAAATGGTTTTAAAGTGAAATCTTTTGCAAATGACTTGGCCACTTTAGGAAATGACCATTATATGTACCCAAATGACTATGACCCACTAGGAACCACTTTTTCAAACAAAACAAAGCTTGGCATGCTTGCATGCATTTCTTTGACTGTGTTATTTATGTGTGTTGTTTTGCTTGATTGGTAGATTGAGTTTGTTCCTTGCTTGATTGATTTGTAGTGACTTGAAGAGTGTGATTGTTGCAAAGATCAAGAAATGAACCCATTCCCTACCAAAAAGGCAAGTGATGCTTCATACTTTTTGTCCTATTACTTTCACTATGCATTAGTGATTTTGTTAAGTAAAACTTGCATGGATTTTGCTAAGTATAGATCTTACTATAGGAAAACATAGTAATGAATCCTTAGTAGGATTTTCATAAGTTAAAGATTCCTAATACTACCAAGCTTAGCCTAGCTAATAGAAAACATGGGTGGAAAATATATTCACACTATGGAAAAATATTCTAAGTCTAAAGGACTTGTGATTTTGTCTAATAAAACAACTAAGTTAATGAATCACCTGGGTGGAATGGGCTTGCTTGGTGGAGAATGGTTGAGTGGTTACACAAGGCCAGGGGACTGGTGAACCTTGTGTATCTCACTTGTGGATGGCCACCCAGGAAACAAAGGGATTTGAGATGTCAAATGTTGAGAAGCTTCAAGTGCAACCACTTGGCAATATGGGCTCTGCCATGATCATATAGGTTGCAAGAACTTAGCCAAATGGACAGTGGGTGGTAGTGTTTGATAGGTTGGAGCGCGTCCATTTTGGTCTAAGGGAAAGCTTCTGAAAGATCTTGTCTTGGGAAACCAAGTCTTGTGGGTAAAGTGCACCACCTCTGCAGAGTGTAAAACCTAAGTACTTAGCCATGTCCCTGGTAAAGGACAATTTGAGCATCAAGACATGGAAGCAATCAAGAATCTCAACATTCAAATTTCTAAGTTAAAATCTTGTGGTTTGAACAAGGGTTGTTTGAATTCTTCAATCATTGATGGAGAGATGGCTTGGTACAAGGATCTTGAAATCTTTGATTGAGGAAAATGATTTTGTCAAGCAAAAACTTAGTATTTTCAAAATGATAAGAAAAATCTATTTTGAGCAATGCAAGCCTCAACTCCACTTAGCCAAATGCATATAGAGGATAGACTCCACTATACTACCATAGTATCACTTGCCAATACAATTCAAATGTATTGACCCTTTGTGGCTGTAACTTGTATGTTGCAGGTTTGATTGATTTTAGTGAAGATTGTTTGATTAGGATTACAAAGTCTACAACCAACATCTGCCTGTGGCACTTTGAAGATGAAGGACCACTTGACCATAGTTATTCCGCTGCAATGTAATGAAATAGCCTAATGAGCTATGTTTGATGTAATAAACTTATGTTATTCCTGGTTATAAAGTTATATCATGACCTTTGATTCTTGATATTACATCTTAACTGTGGATGCTAGCTATTGATCCAGGGACTAGCATTGTAAACACAGGAGGCTCTATCTTATTAAAGATTGGGACTCTTACAGATGGTATCAGAGCATTGTGTTGCCTGTAGGATTTGTAAACCCTAGGATTGGACAAAACCCTTAGAAAAATAGGAGTTATATTTTGACCCAAAACTTATTTACAAAAACACTTGTAAACTCTTTCCTCAACCATTTTGGTTTCAACTCTACTCCTCTTCTACTTCAACTTGATGGAAAAACCTACCCATGGCAAAAGACTACACCATATGCAAAGGACTTCTTCAACTCTAATGACTTCAACATTTTCAACTCTAATGACTTCAACATCTTCAGTATATTCACCAAGGACTTCCAACATGGATACCACTAAGGACTACAAGTGAGACAAGGAAATCCTACTCAAGATTTAGAGACTAAGGGAATGCAAAATAAGAAGAAATCAACAACAACTTTGAAGTATTGTGACCAAGAGCTTTTCTCAAAAGAAACCATGATCCCATACAAGAAGAATCAAGAAGGAAGGAAAGATCACAAGTAAACCATATAGATGGACCACCATATTTTAGCTAAGACAAAACACACCAACTTATGTGGTGTAACAAAAATATTTTGTTGCCTAAGTATGTGCTTGAACCTTGTTTGAGTAAAATGTTTGTTTATGCATGCATATTGCTTGTGTGAATTGTGATGTGTGTGATTAAAAATATCTCCTTAGAATTATCTTTTCTATTCTAATCTCCCTTCAACCCAAACAGATGACTACCTCAAAAGACTCCAAGGTTGATGACACCAACACCAACCAAGGAGACAACATGAGAGAATTTATAGCAACCCAAAACCAATTGAGCCAAGAGACAACTCAGCTCTTAGCCAACAACAATGGATTAGACCCAGCCATACAAAGGATTTTGAAACTTCAATCCCAATTATTGCAAGGATTAGTTACTCAAATGATCAACATGAGAGAAAACTTTTTCCAAGGAGCTAATGACAACAAGGATGACAAAGATGTCATTCTAGAAGGAACCCAAGCTAGCAATGTTTTTAGAGACAAGGATCATGCATCCAAGGAACATGAAGATCAATGCCTCAAGAAGAGAGAAAGATCTCCCACTCATGAAGAACATGAACTAGAAGAACTCCTAGCTTTGGAGAAACCCAAAAAGAAGAAGAAATGCCCCAACCCAAACAAGAAGGATATTACTCAAGAGCAATGTTACACTTGCAAAGAGATGGGACACTATTACAATGAATGCCCAGAAAAGAAGAAGAGACAAGAAGACAAACAAAAGCTAGTGAAACCCAAGATAAGGAAAGATTTTAGCCAAGTGGTGTGCAAACACTGCAAAGAGTTAGGACATTATGCAAACTACTGTCCAGGAAAGAAGAAGCATTGGATAAACCAGCCTATGAGGGATCTCAGCCTTGTCACATGTTTCAAATGCAAGGAACTAGGCCACTATGCAAACAATTGTCCAGAAAGGATGGAGAACAAGTTAAACAAGTCTATGAAGGATCTCAACCTTGGCCCATGAGTCAAGAATAGAAACCAAGGACACATGCAACTGTTTGCATAGAGAAAGTTTTCCCAGGATCCCAAGAAGGACAATGTGTAATTTTTGTTTGAAATTTTTTTAGGGTGGTAGTACCCTAGTTGTTTGAACTTGCTTGTAACCCTAACCTTCCCAAATCTCGGGACGAGATTTATTTTAAGGGTGGTAGCCTGTCACATCCCAAGATTTTCCAAATCTTGTAATGTGAAAATAAATGAATAAAATAAAACTTTGTTTGATTTTCAGAGCCAGAAGAAACTTTTTGAACTCAATTGGAACTTCAAACCCATTTGAATTAAATAAAATCATAAAGGGATTCTTAAGGATAAACAGAATAATAAAGGTTTATTTAAAAATAATAAAGGATTATTTAAATAAAATAATAAGGATTTAATATCCAACTTTATTTGATAAAAAGGGTTTTACCATTTTAATTAAAACATCAAAACTTATTAAATTGTTTAAAATAGGTTTTCCAAGTAATTTATATTTTCTAATAAAACCCACTAAAGTGTTTTGGCTTTATTTTAGATTTTAAAATAAACTTTCTCAATAAAACAAACCTTAGTTGATTTAATAATGAAAGTCTATTATATTTAATTAATAATGGACTCTAAAATAAAATGTTATTTTATTTTAAACAAGATTTCCAAATGAAATTTATTTCCAAATAAACCTACTGATTTGGTTTTGAAAACATTTGGATTTCTAATGAAGATTTTATTAATTAAACCAAACCTTATTAATAAACCATGGTCCATTTTATTTAAACTAATAAATGGAACCTAAATAGGTTTCAAAATATTGTTTTATTTTGGATTATGTTGAAAAACAGAACCAAATTCAAAGTGAAGTTGAGTGTTTGTTTGAATTGATTTGAGTGTTGTTTGAATGTGTGAATAATTGTTTGAAATTCAAAACCAGAAAATAGAAATAGAAAAGAATAAAACAAACAGGCAGAAAAAAAAATGGAAAAGGACAACCCAACAAGGCCCAGCCCAACAGCCCAGTCCAGCCCAACTTCTGTTCTCCCCGAACCGTTTTCTTTCCCACTCAGAACCGCACCCACACCGACGCTGGCAGGTGGACCTCCCCTCGTTTCTTTTTCCCACTGACCAGAGGACCCCACACTGCCCTCCTTCTTCTCCACCCCGCGACTGCTTCTCCCTTCTCTCGTCGCCGTTGCCAGCATTGATTCACGGGCATCAATTCGCGTTAACGCCACACTTAATCCCTCCTGCATCCATACTGTTTTAATCGACCCTGATCCCTCTCCGTTTTTCCCTCTGCCTTCTTCCCCCGACACGCCCCCAGGCCGCCTCGATTTCGCTCTGAGCACCCTCGGCTCCGACGACCTTCCTTGCCAAAATCCGTCCAGCACACACCTCCCTGAGCCTCCCCGAGCACCCTGGCAGCCTCCCCACTCCCAGACCTTCCTCCCCATACCACCCATTTGACCGCGGGCGCCCCAGAGCCTCGGCTACGACAAGCTTCTGAGCGCCGCCGTTTGTTTCGCCTCGGACGAGCTCCTCCGGTAAAGCCAGACCACCCCCACCCCTCTCGTTCACGCACACGCCTTCTTCGCGTCCTTGCGCTCCTGACCGTGTGCCTCGTTTGTCTCCGGGTGACTCCTAGCTTCGTCTTCGACTTCGACCAGAGCCGTCCGTCGCCAGCTCCAACTCCGGCGAGTACCCCAGGTAGTCTCCGTCCGCCCCTTTCCCTCTCGTTCACGCACGCATCTTCGCCAGGACTGTGCGCATCTGACCCTGTCTTCCGTTTGCCCCAGTACGCGTTGTAGCCTCGTCCTCGACGACGCCTGAGCAATCCTGACGCCGACGACGTCTCCGACGAGCAATCGCCGCCGTTCCCGTGCGCCCCCTGCCCAACGACGAGCACCTTCAGCATCAGAGCGTCACCGCGATCACCGTAAGCACCCTCACCTCCTCCCTCGCTTCCTAAATCGTCGGCACTGTCCACATCTGACCGCGCCGCCAGTCGCCGCCGCGTCAGCGCCGCTGCCAAATGGTCAAAACACTAGGGTCCATCGGATCTCGATCTGACGGATAAGATTAGAAATAAGCGAACAGGTAAGTAGCATCTGCACACCACACGATCTAACTTGATCCAACGCACCAGAGTAGCCGATCCGAGCGAAGCGGTATAGACGAATCAGAGTCAGACACGTGGCCAGGTTTTGTTTTAAAAACAGATTTGAATCTGTTATAGATTCAATTTTCAAACCTCTGTAACTTTCAAACCACACGTCCAAATTTTGCAAATTTTATATCAATGAATTCAGGAGAACAAGCCCTAGCCAACCATGGCCTTAGTTTGGTAAATAATATCTTTTATCTTGTTTGAGTTTGCAGAAACTTATGTATGCTTGTTTAGAGTATAAAAATTGTTTAAAAATGATTTTTGGATTAAAACTTTTGCAAAATGGATTGTTGTGACCTTACTGATCTTAGGAACCAACCTTTGGTGTAAAAAATGATTTTGGTGAAATTTAGGTTGAATTATTTAACTTAGCCAATTTCTAGCCAAATAAAAATAATGGATTGTTTATGGAAATGATTTTGAGTAAAGAACTTTGGATAAAAATGGTTTAGACCAACCCTACTGACCCAAAACACCAAGTTTTGCAATAGCAACTCATTTGGTGAACCCTATGGGCTAATGCCTTAGTAAAAATATTCCTACACCACATAAAATAACACTTTATTTTGAAAATGGTTTTAAAGTGAAATCTTTTGCAAATGACTTGGCCACTTTAGGAAATGACCATTATATGTACCCAAATGACTATGACCCACTAGGAACCACTTTTTCAAACAAAACAAAGCTTGGCATGCTTGCATGCATTTCTTTGACTGTGTTATTTATGTGTGTTGTTTTGCTTGATTGGTAGATTGAGTTTGTTCCTTGCTTGATTGATTTGTAGTGACTTGAAGAGTGTGATTGTTGCAAAGATCAAGAAATGAACCCATTCCCTACCAAAAAGGCAAGTGATGCTTCATACTTTTTGTCCTATTACTTTCACTATGCATTAGTGATTTTGTTAAGTAAAACTTGCATGGATTTTGCTAAGTATAGATCTTACTATAGGAAAACATAGTAATGAATCCTTAGTAGGATTTTCATAAGTTAAAGATTCCTAATACTACCAAGCTTAGCCTAGCTAATAGAAAACATGGGTGGAAAATATATTCACACTATGGAAAAATATTCTAAGTCTAAAGGACTTGTGATTTTGTCTAATAAAACAACTAAGTTAATGAATCACCTGGGTGGAATGGGCTTGCTTGGTGGAGAATGGTTGAGTGGTTACACAAGGCCAGGGGACTGGTGAACCTTGTGTATCTCACTTGTGGATGGCCACCCAGGAAACAAAGGGATTTGAGATGTCAAATGTTGAGAAGCTTCAAGTGCAACCACTTGGAAATATGGGCTCTGCCATGATCATATAGGTTGCAAGAACTTAGCCAAATGGACAGTGGGTGGTAGTGTTTGATAGGTTGGAGCGCGTCCATTTTGGTCTAAGGGAAAGATTCTGAAAGATCTTGTCTTGGGAAACCAAGTCTTGTGGGTAAAGTGCACCACCTCTGCAGAGTGTAAAACCTAAGTACTTAGCCATGTCCCTGGTAAAGGACAATTTGAGCATCAAGACATGGAAGCAATCAAGAATCTCAACATTCAAATTTCTAAGTTAAAATCTTGTGGTTTGAACAAGGGTTGTTTGAATTCTTCAATCATTGATGGAGAGATGGCTTGGTACAAGGATCTTGAAATCTTTGATTGAGGAAAATGATTTTGTCAAGCAAAAACTTAGTATTTTCAAAATGATAAGAAAAATCTATTTTGAGCAATGCAAGCCTCAACTCCACTTAGCCAAATGCATATAGAGGATAGACTCCACTATACTACCATAGTATCACTTGCCAATACAATTCAAATGTATTGACCCTTTGTGGCTGTAACTTGTATGTTGCAGGTTTGATTGATTTTAGTGAAGATTGTTTGATTAGGATTACAAAGTCTACAACCAACATCTGCCTGTGGCACTTTGAAGATGAAGGACCACTTGACCATAGTTATTCCGCTGCAATGTAATGAAATAGCCTAATGAGTTATGTTTGATGTAATAAACTTATGTTATTCCTGGTTATAAAGTTATATCATGACCTTTGATTCTTGATATTACATCTTAACTGTGGATGCTAGCTATTGATCCAGGGACTAGCATTGTAAACACAGGAGGCTCTATCTTATTAAAGATTGGGACTCTTACAAGAATGGTGATGCAAATTGGGCGTATTAACTTCCCCAAGCTTAGACTTCGCTTGTCCCCAAGAAAAAACTGAGCTCAGTAAATATGTCCACAGGTTTATGGAGTGAAGTGTCGATAAAATAATACGAACAAGAAGCATCACACTTACCATTGCACCACTCATAGAAGAAATCAACTCACCACTATATAACTTAGCTTGCAACCAAGTAGAGTAGTGACAATAGAGATACATAAAGATAAATCATAATTGGAATTGGCAAACTTGTTCTTGGTCAGAGAACACCTGGCAAACAGTTTCACAAAAAGCTTTTTGTAGAAGTTTTAAAACAGGAACACTCTTTGCTCAAAAAGGTTTTTCACAAGTGAAGGCTTTCAAAGTAATAATCAATAGATAAGAGTTTTATGCAAACAAGGAAGATAAAGAACATGATTGAATTAATCACCATATGAATGCTTGAAACACAACAACTCAAATGCTTGCTGGAGATAGAGAGGAAGTAGGTTTACTGACTCAAACTGGTAACTAGGAGAAAGGTCCCTTCTTAGAGGGTAGCAGGGACTACAAGTCATAAAGAGCTTCCAAAAGATTATGGTACTTACTAGCTTTGAGCCCTCATTGCCCCTATCATAAGCATCTTGAGATGATTAAGGTTAAAGTGAACAAAGATGGAGTATATGCTTGACGAAATATAAGTTCGCAATCTCATGTCCCTTGAATATGAGGGCCACTCCTCATGCTACTCAACTTTTGGGCCCAGGCAAGTTCTTGTCATTGTAAGTACTTGCACATCATCGAGAACCGCCAACGGGGTACCCCTTGCACATGGTACAGGAGCTTTCCCATAACCAAAATTACAAGGCAAGCAGACAGTGAGCACCTCAGCAATATTTTTATTTACTATGTGTATAGTTTTTTATTGAGGATGCTTCACAGAATGCTCACTATGGTGGTGCTACAAGTTTCCACCATGATTAGGCATGGCTTAGGCTAGCGGCCCAGGCGTTTCTCTAACACAAAATACAAACTCCATGGACTCACAAGTTCCCCTCTCATTTCACACCGTTGACATCCATAGACAAAAGAGCACGATATCAACTATGTACAACAAGGTACAAGTGCAATGCTGAAAATGTTCCCTGTGACAACACGGTTCTGCTAATCCCAACGTATAGATGCAAGAATATACAACTTCGATGTCCACAATGGTTCAAGTTTATTAGGGGCAAATAAAGTGTGGCATCAAGTTTGTGATAGCTTTACTAACTAGTTTTCACATAACAAAATACTTTTTAATTTGAAAGGTAGATGAAGCTTGAGAATTTGCTAGGAGTAGCAATAGCTACTAGGTAGATATTGTGGAGACAAGTGGCAAAAGTTTTGGGTTTAAAGGGATTTGGAGACATGAGAAGTATGCCTTCTCAAAACAGGTTTTTGGCTAGCAAGGCTAGGTAGCAAGCAAGAGAGTTGAAAGAAACAAGAAAACTGATACGTCGAAAACGTATCTATAATTTTTGATGCTCCATGCTTGTTAGTATCTACTTTGCTTAACTTTTCTACACTTTGAGGTGCTTTTTACATGTTTTCTGGTAATAACCTATTAACAAGTTGCAACAGTGCCATATGCCTGTTTTCTGCTGTTTTTGTGTAAGATCCCTCCTTTGTAAAGGAAAGGATCCCTGTGATTGCAATGCTAGTCCCCGGATCAATGCTAGCATCCACAGTTTAAGATGAAGTACACATAAACAAAGGTCATTATTACAGTAATTCAGAGACAAACATAGTCTTTTACAACTCCATGGCCACAGGCCTAATACAAGAGTTCAAATATATAATAAGATAAATAAGTCTTCATCTTCATGTGCCACATGCAAGCATGTTGAGTGTAGACTCATGACTCCTAATCATCATCAGAATATCCTGCAACATCACAAGTTACAACCACAGTGGGTCAATACATTGGAATAGTATTGGCAAGTGATACTGTCATCACCCGGATTTTTAATCCTAGATGCCTGTTATGCCATACATCGCAATCCCAGGATTACCATTTTTGCGAGACATAACAGAATTGTATACCATAGTACATCATCCATTACAAACGATACATAAGTTCTTACACAAATAGGGATCTCATGATCCAGTTCTTAATACAACATCAAGCAGCGGAATACGTAATAATAACGGTAGCGTCGGCGAAGATCCATCTTCGGGGTCATAGGCAATGCTGACAATGGGAGATGATCCTAGTTGTCGTAACCTTCCTGGGGTCCATCCTCAGGGTACTCCTCTTCATTGTCTGGCCATGGGAATAGCCAGGGACAAATCCATGAGTACTCTTTAAGTACTCGCAAACTGATACTAATAGGTAAAGGGGGTTTTTGGATAATAGGACACTAGGATCTAGGGTTGTTTTGCAAAATCCAAATTTATCTCTACTAAGTTTTAGAAGCAACGAATGTTAGTTGAAGTTTTATAACACCTAAGTGGGAACCTGTATTTCATATCACAACCCTGTTGTGGTCAAGTCAAAGTCACAATTCATTTCACAAGTCATTTTGAAAAGTCTGATGGGGGAACAGTATGGCCACTCCAACTGTCCATAACCGCAGACGCGGCTATTCGAATAGTTTGACACTCTGCAGAGATTGTACACTTTCACCACAACATTCGATACATCCGTCAGGAACAAATCCTGAATTCACCATACTCAGTATGCGGATAATCAATCCTAACCTTTCAATTACACGCCCTAATATAAGCACCTCTCCTGTGAGTTTGGCCTCCCAACCATGACAAACTGTCATCTTGGGTACCGCACAGGTGGACAATCTTCACAAGGTAGCCTCAGCTTAGACCTTGGTCGTGAGGGAACTAATACTAAGGTATATAAGTTTCCAGTCAAGCCCTACCCAATCTTCGGGTATTGTAGTTGTACGATAAAATTGGAATGGTATCGCATCCAGACAACCATCAGTTTTATAAAGGGCTAAGGCTCACGCCTCAACATTTTCATCACCAAAATCATCAGACAACCATCCTAACTAGGGTCCATCTCATGCCTTAAGATGACATCGAGAGTATCTAGCTTACGCCAAATTTTATGCTCTTTATGCAACCTTCACATATCTTTCTAGTATCTACCATTCACTTAGGAAGAATCTAGGTAAGAGCTTTGATAAAGAAATAAAGTAAGGAGCTTGCAAGTAAAACTAGGATTGGGTTATCAAGTGGATATGATCACATATACTTAAGGCATATAGTGGTCATGGTAACAAGCAAGTATTAGCTTGCACAATATCAGTATAAGCTTGCTAAATTTCAAGTGTTAGCTTGCACATTCAACTAGTAGCATTAGGCTTGCCTTGAGCAGAGCAGTGGTTGAAGTTCTCCTCGGCTTCTTCTTCGTAGAATCCTCCTTCCTCCTCGTATCCTTGGTCGGTACTAGCGCCTATAAATAAATACGATGTACACAATCACCAAACAATACTTAACTACTTGCAATCATCACACACAAGGGTCCTATAGATGATCTAACATCATCACTAACATTACAAGATTAAAGCTTGGTTTAATTCCTTTTATTTTTAGAAAAGTAATTTCTACTCATTGAAGAACAACTTAAGATTTAATATTCTCCAAACCAAACATGGGATCATGTTGACACATGTCATCACCCGATATTTTAGTCCATGGGAATGGGATCTAAAGTGGTGTCACAATTTAATAAGGTTTTACCCTTTTATTTTAATTAATTAATGTGTTTAGAAATGCCTATGTAGTAAACCTATATATTTTTATCTATTCTGAAAGGTATGGTTAGATGTGATTTGTGAGAGTTGGAATCAACTCAAAAGCTATTATGGTTTAAATTTGAAAAATGTTTGAATGCGGAAAAGCTTCTGCCTTGTTATTTTTACCATGGGTGATCTACAGATCCAAATGACTTGAATCCAATGGGCTTGGATTCAGCATTCTCAGACCTTTCTAACAAAATTAGTTTCATTCAATTTGATGCACTGAATCGCTCTGGGTTGATTTTTGAAGTTGAGTACAGAAGTGAGTTTGAAACAAAATGAAAAAGGTTTAATTCAAATAACTCGGCTGCGCGGGAAAGGTTAACGGGCCGGCCTGCTAAGCGCAGTGCTCCCGCGGGCTGCTTAAGTGGGTGTCCCCACTCGTCAGTGAGACAGGGAGGGGCGAAACGGTACAGGGCAACGTGGTGCGTTCGATCTGATTCTAATCCAACGGCTAATAGTCATCGTTGACGTTGAGTAACGGCGGCGAGAAAGAAACCTAGCGCGGCCAGTGAGGGGTGCTGGGGGCTCACCGGGGTGTAGGCGAGGGTCTGCGAGGTGGGCGAACGACGAAGTCGACGGTGGCGAACTCAGGGGTGGTCGCGGCAGCTCCTGGGGTTGACGAAATCGATGGCGCCCTTCTTCTCAAGAGGCGGCGGGCTCCGGTGAAATTCCGGCGAGGTGGTGCTCGCCTTGCTCCGGGAATGGTGTGGCACGATCAGTGAGGAGAGGAAAGTGAGATTGTGGGAAGAAATCGACTGGGGGTGGCCTCTATTTATAGTCGAGCAAGGGGACCGACGGGCCGCATGGTGAGCTCGTCGGCGGCGATGTTATAGGCGGCTATTGGCATGGGCGTAGGTAGGGGCGGTGCGGTGTTCCCTGGCGATGCTCAACGACATGGTTTGGAGGCGTGGGGCGGTGCGGCTTGGTCTGGAACATGTGACGCTCTGCACGTGAGAGGCGGCGTCTTCGACGGCGAGCGGTGGATGTGCGGCACGGGGCGGCGAACGAGGATGCCTGGTGGTCTCCTGGGTCGGTGGTGATCGTGTGTGCACGCGGTGAGGGCGGCGCGCGGTCTGTGGGCTTCGGTCAAGGGTGGCGCTCTGGCGCACGCTCGACATGGTTGCTGGCGAGGTTGGCATGATTCGTGCGTGTGGTCCAGGCTTTGGCAACGCTCGTGCCTAGGACAGGGAGTGGCGGTGGACGGTGGGCTGCCTCCCAGACATGCCGGCTAGGCTGGCTTCTCTTCCTAGCTTGCTGTCGACATGGGGGTGACATGGGTGTGCTCGTCTGTTCACCATTGATGGCAATGCCCAGCTTACAGTGATGCTAAGGGTTAGTTTATGTTGTTAGATGATCTACTAAGGCTAGTGTTGTCCAGAGAGGGAACAAGTTAGGCTTCAATCACTGCTCACTATAGTGTTTAGGATTTTGATGATTTGTGTCTGCAACCTTTTTGATGAAATGGCCGCATGAAATCAAGTTTGGAATTTTGAAAAGATTTTTGGTGGGTTGCTAGATTGGTGCTAGTGAGTCTCCAGATGCTTGGGTTTTGAAAGTTGAGCTTGTTTGAGTGGTTTTTGAAAAAGTGGGATCTTCCCATATGATAAAGATTCAATTTTGAATTGTCATTTAGACTATGCATTTGAAAGTTTCTGGATGATCACAAAGTGGGCCTTGATACCTTGTTATGAGTACATTCAAGGGGTGCACAGATCCAGAAAAGTTTCCATTAGGTTCTGAGAGTTTGAGACAACCAAAGTAGACATGGGAGTTAAATTGGTCAAAATGACCATTCCTTTATTTTATTGGTTTTGATTTATTTGTATTTAGGAAAAGTTTGGGAAATGTTTAGATGATGTTTATTTCACCTAAGAAACATTTTACAAGCAAGGAAACATACAAACAAGGTGGTCCAAAAGAATTTCAAATTAAATGTATACACATATGCATGCCTTCATAATTTTAATTAGAAAAGTTTTTGTTAACCCTAATTTTGATGATTAGAGTTTGATGATTTAAGTTTAGTATATTTGGGATGTTACAAACCTTCCCCCCTTAAACAAAAATCTCGTCCCGAGATTTGAAAAAGGACGAAAAGATTACCTAGGATTCGAAGAGATCGGGAAACTCCGTCCTGATGTGATCTTCGCGTTCCCAGGTAGCTTCCTCTTCTATGTGGTTGCTCCACTGAATCTTGAGAAACTTGATGCTTCGGGTTCGGGTAGTTCGAAAAGCTTCTTCCAAAATACGGATGGGTACTTCGGGATAGGTCAGGTCATCGTTTATCTCTATGGTCTGGTGATCGATATTCTTGAACACTTCGGTATTCTCGGGGACTTCGAGACACTTGCAAAGTAACGAGATATGTAACACCTTGTGCACAGCTGAAATCTCTTCAGGTAGTTCCAATTGATACTATACTTCTCCTCGACGGTTCAGAATCTTGAAAGGTCCGATATATCTGGGGGCTAACTTTCCTTTGAGTTGGAAACGCTGCATTCCCTTCAATGGCGAAACTTTCAGATAAACAAAATCTCCTATGTTGAAGGCGAGGTATCTACGTCTCTTTTCAGCGTAACTCTTCTGTCTGGACTGGGCAGTCTTGAGGTTCTCACGAATCTTGTGAACCTTCTCTTCTGCTTCTCGTAGGATGTCGGGTCCGAAGATCTGACTCTCTCCTACTTCCAACCAGTTCAAAGGGGTGCGACACTTCCTTCCGTACATGAATTCAAATGGGGCCATTTGCAAACTGGCTTGATAACTATTGTTGTATGAAAATTCTGTGAACGACAAACAGTCTTCCCACTTGGATCCATATTCTAACACACATGATCTCAGCATATCTTCGAGTATTTGATTTACTCGCTCCGTTTTTCCATCGGTCTGAGGGTGATACGCGGTGCTGAAATCTAGACAGGTTCCTAAACCTTCTTGGACTTTCTTCCAGAATTTCGAGGTAAACTGAGTTCCTCGATCCGATACTATGTTCTTGGGGACTACGTGCAAACTAACGATTCTAGCGATGTATAACTCTGCTAGTTTCGAACTCTGATATGTGGTCTTGATGGGCAAGAAATGGGCGACTTTGGACAATCTGTCCACTATGACCCAGATAGAGTCATTTCCCCTACTAGAAGTGGGTAGTCCAGTGATAAAGTCCATTCCTACAGAATCCCATTTCCATTCCGGAATCTGCAATGGTTTCCACAATCCAGCGGGTCTTTGATGTCCTGCCTTGACTCGCTGACATATATTACACTTGGCAATATAGCTTCCGATTTCTCTCTTCATCTTATGCCACCAAAATTGCTCTTTTAAGTCTTGATACATCTTAGTTCCTCCGGGATGGATAAAATAAAGAGTATCATGAGCCTCCTTCAAAATAACTCCTTTCAACTCGGAATCTGTTGGTACACAAAGGCGTCCTTTGTACCACAAAACTCCTTCTTCGTCCTCGGTGAATCCGGGTACTTTGCCTGTACCGATACGACGCTTGATTCCGTCAATACTGGCATTTCCCTTCTGCGCCTCTTTAATCTGACTGATCAAAGTGGGATGGAGTTCTATACTACCCAGAAATCCTTCACTTACTAATTCCATCCGAAAAACTTCTAGCTCTTTGTGCAGACTTGGTTGCTCCTTCAAAATCATGGAGTTCAAGCGGCACGGCAATCTGCTAAGGGCATCGGCTACTACGTTGGCTTTACCAGGGTGATAGTGAATATCCAGGTCGTAATCCTTGATTAGCTCCTTCTGAGTGAATATATACTTTAGGCTCTTGTGATCCGAATAAATCTTACAACGGTTTCCCATCAGGTAATGCCTCCATGTTTTCAGGGCTAGAACTACGGCTGCGAGTTCGAGGTCATGGGTTGGGTAGTTTTGCTCATGTTGCTTCAGTTGTCGCGATAGATAAGATATAACTTTGCCTTCTTGCATTATCACACATCCGAGACCAATCTTGGATGTGTCACAATACACATCGAAGGGCTTCGTGATATCCGGCATGACCAAGATTGGGGCTGAAATCAATCTCCTCTTGAGTTCTTTAAAACTCGCTTCACATTTGTCGGTCCATTCAAACTTCTTGTCCTTCTTCAGCAATTGGGTCATGGG
Source organism: Avena atlantica (assembly GCA_910589765.1). Lineage (NCBI taxonomy): Eukaryota > Viridiplantae > Streptophyta > Magnoliopsida > Poales > Poaceae > Avena > Avena atlantica. The sequence goes on along the minus strand of OU342736.1, from coordinate 41,262,954 downwards.
TCTAGCGATACTAGAGAATCCTTCTACGAATTTGCGGTAATATCCCGCCAATCCGAGAAATGCACGAACTTGGGTTTGAGTGGTCGGGGCTTGCCAATCTTCTACATCTTTCACTTTGGCAGGGTCAACGGTAATTCCTCCGGCCGATACAATGTGACCGAGGAATCCTACCTCCTGTAACGAGAATTCACATTTGCTAAACTTTGCATACAGCTGATGCTCTCTAAGGGTTCCAAGAATGGTCCTTAGGTGTAGCTCATGTTCTTCTTCTGATTTGGAATAAATCAGAATGTCATCGATGAAAACAACGACAAACTTATCCAGGAAGTCCATAAAAATCTTATTCATGAGATTCATGAAATAAGCAGGGGCATTGGTTAATCCGAAAGACATGACCGTATACAAATACAATCCATATCTGGTGGTAAAGGCAGTCTTTGGAATATCCTCTACACGAATTTTGAGTTGATGATAGCCAGTTCTAAGATCAATCTTAGAAAACACTTTGGCACCGGTCAACTGATCAAACAAATCTTCTATGTTGGGCAAGGGGTACTTGTTCTTGATAGTGACATCATTCAATTTCCGATAATCTGTACACAAACGGTTACCTCCATCCTTCTTGTCCACAAACAAGACAGGTGATCTCCAAGGTGACGCACTTGGTTGAATCAATCCAATTTCTAGCATGGAATCCAGTTGCTTCTTCAGTTCTGCGAGCTCTGACGGGTTCATACTATATGGTCTCTGGGCTATGGGTCCAGTTCCGGGGATTAGTTCGATGATGAACTCGATATCCCGATCTGGGGGCATACCGGGCAAAACATCTGGAAATACATCGGGGTATTCACAGACTATCCGGACTTGGTCTATGGTAGGTTGGGCTATACTCTTGTTACACTTGAATTGGCGGGGTAAGTTTCAGATATATGCTCGACTGATATTCCGGCTGTACTGGTCATAGTTATGGCTTTCTTGGCATAGTCAATTAATCCTTTATGTTTGGACATCCAATCCATTCCTAGTACTACTTCGAAACCTTTAGTTCCAAGTACTATCAGGTTAGCATAAAAATCTATGCCATGTATTCGGATAGGGACGGCTTTGCAAATTTGCCTAGCCTTGGTGGTTGATCCGGGAATTTGAACAATCATTACATGCTTTAGTTTTGTTGGTTGAATCTTACTAGTGCATGCAAATTCTTCGGTGACAAATGAATGCGATGCACCAGAATCAAACAACACTCTTGCAAGTACTGAATTAAGAGAAAACATACCCAGCACGACGTCTAGCGCTTCCTGAGCTTCTTCAGCATGCATGAGAAAAAGACGGCCGTTGCGGTTGAGTGAATTCCCTAGGGCAAATCTTCTTCCTGGCTGAACACGACGCTGCTGCTGAGCTGGGACATTGGTATTGGGGGCTGTAGCATTCTTCTTGTTGGGGCACTCGTTGGAATAGTGGCCTTTATTTCCACACTCATAACAAGTCACTTGCGACTTGTCCTTGGCTGCTACAGGCACAGCATTGCTTCCAGTCCTAGGGGCAGTGTTGGTGTTGGTGGTAGCATTGTTTTAGTTGAACTTGGGTGGGGAACGATTGAAAGTGCTATAGTTGCCGGGGTTGTTGTGATTTCCTCCGGGTCTAGGGTTTCCACGGTGTAGATAGGTGGGACGGGTTATCGGGGGTTTGTTGGTCCTTGGGGCAAATCCTGGAGATGGGTTAGGGCGATACTTTGGGGTCTGATGGGTTCCTGGTTGATGCATCATACGACTCTTGCGGTTCTCATTGGCTTGGTTGATCTTTCCTTCCATCTGGATAGCAGAGTCGACAAGGGCTTCAATAACCGCAAAGGGGATATTGACTAACACCGTCTACATCTCGTCATGCAGACCATTCAGGAATCTTTCTTTCTTCTTGGCTTCGGTGACGATCTCATCCGGGGCATACCTAGCTAATGACAAAAATTTGTCACGGTATTCCACTACAGTCATCCTTCCTTTCTTCAGCTCTCTGAACTCGTCTCTCATTCTCTTGATCAAACCCGGTGGTACATGGGTTCTGCTAAACTTGACCTTGAATTCCTCCCAGGTCATCATCTGGACTCCGGTCATTGCGCGAACACTGTTCCATCATGCTCTGGCATCTCCGGCTAGATAGTGGGTGGCGAACAGGACTTTCTCGTTGGCTTCCACTCCGGCTACTTCTAAGTTATTTTCCATTGTTTGCAGCCAATCATTAGCGTCTGGGGGTTCTTCTGACTTAGTGAAAACAGGTGGGTTGGTATTCTGGAAGTTCTTGAGCTTAGATCCGTGGTTGTCCTGATTTCCGTGGCCTTGGTTGTTGTGGGCTAGCTGGGCTATCTGCTGAAGGGTGGCTAGGTTGGCTTGACGTTCCGCTCTTTCAGCTTCACGATCAGAAGTCAACATTTGCAGAATCTGCAACATCGGGTCCGGGGTTGAACCACTTCCTCCACGTGGCATCTGAAGGTTGAGGTAGATCATGAGAAAAGAGGGAAATTTCTAAAGTTTTGGGTCTTTAAAGAATATTTTAAAGTCTGACTTAGATTTTCTAGCAACTTGCTTTTTTATTCATTCATTCATTCATTCATTCACACGATACAACACACACCACATCAAAGGAAAGCAGATGGTTTTAAGAACCATTCTGAGAACTATGATACAGTGGGACCGAATACTACTCACTACGCTAGTGCTCAAGTGCTACTACTCCTTGGAATCTGTGGCTTCATCATCCTCATCATCATCGATGAAGGCGAAATCACCCTCATCGGAGAAGAAATCCATAGCCTGATCCTCCAGAAAATCGTCGTCATCGCTGAGATATGAGTAGGGGTCTCCACGAAGATCCTCTCCGGCATTCTCCCTTTCCTCCAACTGCATGTCTCTCTCGTGGAGGGTGTCCTCCAGATATGAGATGCGGTGACGAAGACGGGCAATGATGCGCTCCTTCTTGTCGAGCTGACGGCAGCGAGACGTGCGGTCCTTTGCTAGAAGGGCGATGGTCTGGTCCTTCGTCTTGATGATGGCAGACTTGTGGTTGCAGTAGTCACGATAGTTGTCCAACTCTTGCTGACGATCGTACATCATGAAGCTAAGGTGGTCCAATTGGGTCTTCAGCTCGGGGTGGTATGGGGCTTCCAGTGGTTGTCCATTAGCATCACGCGTTGGGAAAAACTCAAAGCGAGTACCCTTGATCTGATTGATGCTCCGCCCACACAGACGAGAAAGAGCTTCCTGCATGGCTCTGGCAAGTTCATCTAGCCAGTTGTTTTCCCTCAAGGTAAACTGAATTCCCTCCGTAGTGGGAGGTTCAATATTTCCTCAGTAACTTGCAACAATTAGCCACTGCAGATCTTCTCCTCCTTGATCATTGAGCTGAGCTTCGAAGAACTCGGCGTGCGGACGCTCCAGAAGTTCCGAAAGCTGGTCCAAATCCCTCTCAAAGATCAGGTATCCTCCATTCCCCAACTGATAAAACTTGCTGTACTTCACGTCCATCTATAAGAATATAGGATGAGTAAGTTAGTAGAGTGATCAAGTGTGTCCAAATTTTATGTATTTTTGCAAGAGTTTTTGAGGAACATGAATTTTCAGGAAAGAATCAAAGGGATAAGAATGAGAATAAGTTTTTGTAAATATTTGTTTTCATTGGTTTTGGAAAATAAGTTTCTGGTTTAAACTACCAGTCTAACTAGGGTATCCTATGGTCAGGATGGCTCTGATACCAACTTGTCAACACCCGGATTTTTAATCCCAGATGCTTGTTATGCCATACATCGCAATATCAGGATTACCATTTTTGCGTGACATAACAGAATTGGATACCATAGTACATCATCCATTACAAACGATACATAAGTTCTTACACAAATAGGGATCTCATGATCCAGTTCTTAATACAACATCAAGCAGCGGAATACGTAATAATAACGGTAGCGTAGGCGAAGCTCCATCTTCGGGGTCACAGGCAATGCTGACGATGGGAGATGATCCTAGTTGTCGTAAGCTTCCTGGGGTCCATCCTCAGGGTACTCATCTTCATAGTCTGGCCATGGGAATAGCCAGGGACAAAGCCATGAGTACTCTTTAAGTACTCGCAAACTGATACTAACAGGTAAAGGGGTTTTTGGATAATAGGACACTAGGCTCTAGGGTTGTTTTGAAAAAGCCAGATTTATCTCTACTAAGTTTTAGAAGCAACGAATGCTAGTTGAAGTTTTATAACACCTAAGTGGGAATTTGTATTTCATATCACAACCCTATTGTGGTCAAGTCAAAGTCTCAATTCATTTCACAAATCTTTTTGAAAAGTCTGATGGGGGAACAGTATGGCCACTCCAACTATCTGTAACCGCGGACGCGGATATTCGAATAGTTTGACACTCTACAGAGATTGTACACTTTCACCACAACATTCGATACATCCATCAGGAACAAATCCTGAATTCAGCATACTTAGTATGCGGATAATCAATCCTAACCTTTCAATTACACGCCCTAGTATAAGCACCTCTCCTGTGAGTTTGGCCTCCCAACCATGACCAACTGTCATCTTGGGTACTGCATAGGTGGACAATCTTCACAAGGTAGCCTCAGCTCAGACCTTGGCCGTGAGGGAACTAATACTAAGGTATATAAGTTTCCAGTCAAGCCCTAACTAATCTTCGGGTATTGTGGTTGTACGATAAAGTTGGAATGGTATCGCATCCAGACAACCATCAGTTTTATAAAGGGCTAAGGCTCATGCCTCAACATTTTCATCACCAAAATCATCAGGTGTTCGGAAACACATGTCCAAAACATTTCAATAGAATGATCCATCATTCCAAGGTTTTCATAACCATTTTTTCACCAAGTATTCCCATCTAAAGTTGATCAAGTTTTATGCTTAGCACTAGCATCTACAGGTGGGGGTAAGCAGTAATGAGGGGTGGTAAACTAGTGGAGTTCTAACTAGGTTCCATCTCATGCCTTAAGATGACATCAAGAGTATCTAGCTTAGGCCAAATTTTATGCTCTTTATGCAACCTTCACATATCTTTCTAGTATCTACCATTCACTTAGGAAGAATCTAGGTAAGAGCTTTGATAAAGAAATAAAGTAAGGAGCTTGAAACTAGGATTGGGTTATCAAGTGGATATGATCACATATACTTAAGGAATATAGTGGTCATTGTAACAAGCAAGTATTAGCTTGCACAATATCAGTATAAGCTTGCTAAATTGCAAGTGTTAGCTTGCACATTCAACTAGTAGCATTAGGCTTGCCTTGAGCAGAGCAGTGGTTGAAGTTCTCCTCGGCTTCTTCTTCGTAGAATCCTCCTTCCTCCTCGTATCCTTGGTCGGTACTAGCGTCTATAAATAATGTACACAATCACCAAACAATACTTAACTACTTGGAATCATCACACACAAGGGTCCTATAGATGATCTAACATCATCACTAACATTACAAGATTAAAGATTGGTTTCATTCCTTTTATTTTTAGAAAAGTAATTTCTACTCATTGAAAAACTACTTAAGATTTAATATTCTCCAAACCAAACATGGTATCATGTTGACACATGTCATCACCACATATTTTAGTCCATGGGAATGTGATCTAAAGTGGTGTCACAATTTGATAAGGCTTTACCCTTTTATTTTAATTAATTAATGTGTCTACAAATGCCTATGTAGCATTCTTTTATTACCTGAACATTATTTCTGCAAGTAAACCTATATATTTTTATCTATTCTGAAAGGTATGGTTAGATGTGATTTGTGAGAGTTGGAATCAACTCAAAAGCTATTATGGTTTAAATTTGAAAAATGTTTGAATGCGGAAAAGCTTCTGCCTTGTTATTGTTACCATGGGTGATCTACAGATCCAAATGACTTGAATCCAACGGGCTTTGATTCAGAATTCTCAGACCTTTCTAAAAAAAATTAGTTCCATTCAATTTGATGCACTGAATTGATCTGGGTTGATTTTTTAAGTTGAGTACAGAAGTGAGTTTGAAACAAAATGAAAAAGGTTTAATTCAAATAACTGGGCTGCGCAGGAAAGGTTAACAGGCCGACCTGCTAAGTGCAGTGCTCCCGCGGGCTGCTTAAGTAGGCGTCCCCAGTCGTTAGTGAGACAGGGAGGGGCGAAACGGTACGGGGCAACGTGGTGCGTTTGATCTGTTTCTAATCCAACAACTGAGAGTCATCGTCGACGTTGAGTAACGCCGGCGAGAAAGAAACCTAGCGCGGCCAGTGAGGGGTGCTGGGGGCTCACCGGGGTGCAGGAGAGGGTCAGCGAGGCGGGCGAATGACGAAGTCGACAACGGCGAACTCAGGGGTGGTCGCGGCAGCTCCTGGGGTGGATGAAATCGATGGCGCCCTTCTTCTCCAGAGGCGGCGGGCTCCGGTGAAATTCCGGCGAGGTGGTGATCGCCTTGCTCCGAGAACGGTGTCGCACGATCAGTGAGGAGAGAGGAGTGAGATGGTGTGAAGAAATCGACTGGGGGTGGCCTCTATTTATAGTCGAGCGAGGGGACCGACGGGGCAAATGGTGAGCTCGTCGGGGGCGATGTTATAGGCGGCTACTAGCATGGGCGAAGGTAGGGGCAGTGCGGTGTTCCCTGGCGATTCTCAACGACATGGTTTTGAGGCGTGGGGCGGTGCGGCTTGGTCTGGAACATGCGACGCTCTGCACGACAAAGGTGGCGTCTTCGACGGCGAGCGGTGGCTGTGCGGCACGGGGCGGCGAACGAGGATGTCTGGTGGTCTCCTAGGTCGATGGTGATCGTGTGTGCACGCGGTGAGGGCGGCGCGCGGTGTGTGGGCTTCGGTCGAGGGTGGCGCTCTGGCGCACGCTCGGCATGGTTGCTGGCAAGGTTGGCATGGTTTGTGCGTGTGGTCCAGGGCTTGGCAACGCTCGCGGCTGGGAAAGGGAGTGGCGGTGGACGGTGGGCTGCCTCCCAGACATGCTGGCTAGGCTTGCTTCTCTTCCTAGCTTGCTGTCGACATGGGGGTGACATGGGTGTGCTCGGTTGTTCACCATTGATGGCAATGCCCATCTTACAGTGATGCTAAGGGTTAGTTTAGGTTGTTAGATGATCGACTAAGGCTAGTGGTGTCCAGAGAGGGAACAAGTTAGGCTTCAATCGCTGCTCACTATAGTGTTTAGGATTTTGATGATTTGTGTCTGCAACCTGTTTGATGAAATGGCCGCATGAAATCAAGTTTGGAATTTTGAAAAGATTTTTGGTGGGGTTGCTAGATTGGTGCTAGTGAGTCTGCAGATGCTTGGGTTTTGAAAGTTGAGCTTGTTTGAGTGGTTTTTGAAAAAGTGGGATCTTCCCATAAGATAAAGATTCAATTTTGAATTGTCATTTAGACTATGCATTTGAAAGTTTCTGGATGATCACAAAGTGGGTCTTGATACCTTGTTATGAGTACATTCAAGGGGTGCAAATATCCAGAAAAGTTTCCATTAGGTTCTGAAAGTTTGAGACATCCAAAGTAGGCATGGGAGTTAAATTGGTCAAAATGACCATTCCTTAGGAAAAGTTTGGGAAATGTTTAGATGATGTTTATTTCACCTAAGAAACATTTTACAAGCAAGGAAACATACAAACAAGGTGGTTCAAAATAATTTCAAATTAAATGTATACACATATGCATGCCTTCATAATTTTAATTAGAAATTTTTTTGTTAACCCTAATTTTTATGATTAGTGTTTGATGATTTAAGTTTAGTATTTTTGGGATGTTACAGATATCTTAGTATAATATTGGTGGACTAAATACTATATGCATTTTGGCTAAGTGCAACTTAGGCTTGCTTTGCTCAAAAATAGGTTTTGCCTATCAGTTGAAAATACTAAGTTTTTCTTTGTCAAAAACTTTTCCCAAGGAACCACCAATAGACATTGGGGTCCTTTACCCTTGTTCAACCACAAGTTTTACTTAGAAATTGGGATGAGGAGATTCTTGATAGCTTCCATGTCTTGATGCTCAAGTTGTCCTTTTCTAGGGACATGGCTAAGTACTTAGATTCTTCCATATCCAAAAATGAGAATTGAATTGTGTCCCTCTATCAGACACAATACTCTTGGGTACTCCATGTAGACACACAATTCTGCTCATATAGATCTTGGCTAACTTAGCACTTGTGTAGATTGTCTTCACGGGTATGAAAGGAGCCACTTTAGTTAGGCGATCCACTACTACCCAAATAGAATCATATCCTGACCTGGTCCTTGGTAATACGGTAATGAAATCCATACCAATCTTGTCCCACTTCCAATCAGGAATAGGTAGTGGTTGTAAAAATCCTGCTGGTTTCTGATGTTCCGCTTTCACTCTACTACATACATCACACAAAGCAATATGTTCGGCGATGTCCTTCTTGAGATTATTCCACCAAAATCTTTCCTTCATATCCATGTACATTTTGGTGTTACCCGGATGAATGGAATACGGTGAGTTGTGTGCTTCTTGTAAAATCAGTTTCCGAAGCTCCGGATCTTGTGGAACACAGATACGTTTACCATGCCAGAAAGTACCCTGTTCGTCTTCATGGAATCCTTTGGCTTTTCCTTTGCCAATCTTTTCCTTAATCTCTTCAATTTCCTTATCAGTCTCCTGGGCTTCTTTGATCTTGTCCAACAAAGTGGGTTGAACATGATGTCCTTCAGGCACAATCTCCAATCTGAGATCTCTAAATTGGGCACACAGATCATCTGGTAATTATCCTTTAGTAAGGCCATTCACAAAAACCTTACGGCTTAGAGCATCCGCTACAACATTTGCTTTACCGGGATGGTATTGCAAACTCAAGTCATAGTCCTTGATGAGTTCTAGCCATCTTCTTTGTCTCATGTTAATTTCTTTCTAGGTGAAGATATACTTCAAACTCTTGTGATCTGTGAACACTTCACAACGCTTTCCCAAAAGATAATGTCTCCATGTTTTGAGTGCATGGACAATAGAGGCTAACTCTAAATCACGAGTAGGGTAGTTCACTTCATGAGTTTTGAGTTGTCTCGAGGCATATGCCACAACTTTTCCTTCTTGCATAAGTACTGCACCCAATCCATGATGAGATGCATCACAATACACTTGGAAATCCTTCTCCAAATCTGGCGAGACTGGTGCTGTCACTAGTCTCTTCTTCAATTCTTGAAAGCTGAGTTCACAACCTTCTGACCAAGCAAATTTCTTGTCTTTCTTTAGCAATTCTATCATAGGCTTAGCTACCTTAGAGAAATTCTCAATGAACCTTCTATAGTAACCTACTAAGCCAAAGGAAACTACGAACTTCTTTCACTGACTTGGGAGATTCCCATTCAGTTACAGCTGAAACTTTAGCAGGATCAACTGCTACACCATCTCCTGACACAACGTGTCCAAGAAAACCAACTTCATTCAACCAAAATTCACACTTGCTGAATTTGACATACAGTTTATGCTCTCTAAGATTCTCAAGTATCAATCGCAAATGTCCTTCATGCTCTTCCTTGCTCTTGGAGTAGATCAGAATGTCGTCGATGAATACGACAACAAACTTGTCAAGGAACTCCATGAACACCTTGTTCATCATATTCATGAAGTATGCTGGTGCATTGGTCAAACCAAATGGCATCACGGTATACTCATACAATCCATACCTTGTGGTGAAAGCTGTCTTAGGTATGTCTTGTTCCCTTATTTTCAGCTGAAAATAACCTGACCGGAGATCAATCTTTGAGAACACACAAGCTCCTTCTAATTGATCAAACAAGTCATTGATTCTAGGCAAAGGGTATTTGTTCTTGATAGTCACCTCATTGAGTGAACGGTAATCTATGCATAACCTTTGACTTCTATCTTTCTTTTCCACAAAAAAACTGGTGCTCCCCAAGATGAGGAACTTGGTTGGATAAAACCTTTTTGCAATTGTTCTCCAAGTTGTTTCTTGAGTTCTTTCAACTCATCAACTGACATCTTGTACGGTCTCTTTGCTATTGGTCCAGATCCTGGTAGCAAATCAATTAGAAATTCCACATCTCTATCAGGTGGCATTCCCGGTAATTCTTCCGGAAACACATCCAGATATTCACTCACAGTTGGCACACTGTCTATGCTAACCCCCTTAAGATAATTTAGCTTACTCCCTTTTGATTCAAAGTTAGACTTGAATCTAATCCGCTTCTTTTCCGGGGTTGTGAGTGCAACAGTATGATTATCACAATCTAGTACTCCTTCATACTTAGCCATCCAATCCATTCCCAATATTACATCCAGTCCTTGGGAATCTAGGATTATCAGACTCACTGGAAACTTATGCTTTCCAAATTCTATCACTGGATCCCGGCATCCAAGACATACTATCATATCTCCACCTGGAGAACTAAATTTTATTGGACACCCAATGTTTTCAGTGGAAACCCATTTCTATCAACAAATGCTTTTGATATGAACGAATGCGATGCTCCAGTATCAAAAAGAACAAGTGCTGGAATAGAATTGAGTTTGAACTTACCAGCAACAGCATCTGGCTCCTCATAGATTTCCTCCACATTGATGTGGTTCACTTGTCCCTTCTGAAAAGGGTTGGGCTTCTTGGGTCCTTCAACTTTCTTTTCTGGGCATTCATTTGCATAATGCCCCATCTTCTTGCACTTGAAACACTCAACCTGAGTAAGGTCCTTCTTGACAGGCTGGTTTCCACTGCCACTTCCACTACCACTGTGGTGGCTCTTATATCCACCCTTGTGATTCTTGTACTTGTCATTGTCATGACTACGGTGACTCTTGTTGTCATGATGACGGTTGCGGTTGTGGTGCTTGTTGAATTTCCCATGCTTGTGGAATCCTGAACTTCCACCATCATCATAATGGGAACGCTTCTGAGACGATCTCGAGCTGTGCTTATCAGAGTGCTTTCTCTTCCTACTTTCAACTTGCTTCATCTTGTTCTCCAAAATAGCAGCCTTGTCACAAAGAGACTGGTATGTGGGAACATAGCCACAGCTAACTGCAGGTTCAGTTCATCATTCAACCCTTCAAGGAACTTTTTCTTCCTCTTAGCATCAGTATCAACTTCATCCGGTGCATAACGCGCCAAATTGTTGAACTCTTCAATATATTCAGCCACACTGCGGTGGCACTGCTTCAGGTTATGGAACTCTTTCTTCTTCAAACTCATCACTCCGGATGAGATGTGAGCAGTACGCAAACCTTCTTCAAAGATAGCCCATGTCACATCTGCAATGGGAGAGGTGATCTGGAAGTTATCCCACCAAGTAGCTGCTGGTCCTTCCAACAAGTGAGCTGCAAATTTGACTTTTTCTTCATCAGTACAACCAACTGTTATCAAGTCCTTGTTCACAGAGCGTAGCCAATCATTGGCCACCATAGGATCAGTAGTTCCTGAGAACTTTGCTAGCCTCAATCTCAAGAACCTGGTAAGCATGTCAAAACCCGGTGGGTTGTTCTGATTGTTGTTGTTGTTATTGTTGTTGTTGTTGTTGTTGTGATTCTGGATGAACGTAGTCATCATCTGCATCAGTTGAGTCTGAGCTGTCATCATTTGCTGCATCTCAGGGGTGATGTTGTTGTTGTTGTTGGGGTTGGGATTGGCACGTCAGGGAGGCATCTGTGGTTTGTTCAATATAGATAAGAATAAGATACCCATAGATGCTCACATGCACAATACATCACATACACTATTACCAAACATGCATCATAATAATAGTTCAACAACATAAAGGACAAGTTTGCAAAGTAAACACACCAATAGCAAGCCACTCAATAAAAAGCATGATAAATAAATGATAAATGAGTAGTCATCACTACTCCTCGGCATCAACCTCCTCCTCAACAAAGGTAAGACCTGCATTCTCCATAGTGGTCTTGTATTCCTCGATGTCGTGGTGGTGGCACGGCAGATGCCATGGGTAGGCTAAAGTATGGGGCCAATGGATGCTAGAGGGATCTGCGGAGGGAAGATGCAGTTGATTCTGCACACAGAAGGCAAAGGTAAAGATCTTATTTCTCTTTGCTTGGGCTACAAGTGCTCCTTGAGCTGTGTTTGAGAAGGAAGAACTATACCAGCCTAATGGTACTAAAAATGAGCCGATCCCTTCCTCAGGGTCCAAGCCTCCCCTTATAAAGGAGAGCCTTGGGTTCCTTTAGGGCTGATGTGGCAAGCATATTCGAGGAATATGCTTGTCCCAATATAGTAGTTCGGCGCCCCCTTTCCCTGTCGCTCCCCTAATGACGGCAAGGTTCTAGAGGGCCCCTCCTGTGCGCCTCGGGCTTCAGGACTGTCACCTTGGTGACCTCCTTCTGCCTCTCTGTCACTCTGCGCCTTTGTCCGTAGTGCTTGGCTCCGCTCAGATTCTCCCTAGCCTGTGGCTAGAGTTTGACTTCAGGCTTCTCCTTCGCCTGCAAGCTTCGTATCATTCGGCCCTACCTCCCGTAACTCGGCTTGTCCTTCACCTACATCAAGATTACTCGGGCTAACCCAGCCGACTTACGGAGTATCTCGGACGGGTAATGCCTTGCCATTACTATAAGGGTCCTGCCCTTTCCTATCTTGGCCGACCTCTACAGGATTTGGTCGACTCAGACTGTAACTCGGAAACTAGACGGGGAACATCCTTTCGTCTTTCCCCGTCTTTACCCTATCCGGGGTTACCTCCCCAACATTAGTCCCCGAAGTTGGTATGGCCCCGCCGATAACCTCGGCCGGGTCGTATCAGTTTCATGACACTCGTTCTGTATTGTTTCCGAGATATTTCTTTCTAGTTCGAGGTATCATCGTATCTTCTCGCGTACGCCTCGTCCTACGTGTCATCCCCATCATTGTTTCTCTAGTTTTTTGTTCCTCTACAGTATTTACTGACAGGCCATAGTTACTACTGTGCCTGTCGCGCCGGCGCTGCGACGCCTCGTGTGTCGTTTCCGTTGGGGATCGTGACCTTCTTTGCTACCGTGTGGCCCTTGGTGCGGTTCCGCTCAACGACGTGCGGTCGTGCGGCGCACACGATCTACACGGCCAACTGCCACACCCACGATCCCACTACCTCGCTCGCGGCTCGGTTATAAAGAGGGGCGCGGTGCTGGGGGATTCACTTTCCCCTTTTCGCTCGCCCGCGCCCTTCTTCTTCCTCTCGCTTCCGCGCCCGTTCGCAGCTCCGCCGCCACGTGTTCATCTGAACCTCCGATGGCGAGGACTCCGCCGTGTTGCTCCGTCTGCCTCGTCCTTGTTCGCTAGCTTCGGCGTCATCGCCAGTGAGTTCTTTCCGGCCCCGTCGCCTAGGCTTTCCTCTAGATTTCTCTGTCTCCATTTCGTTTTCGTGCGGTGGTTCCTTTGCTGCTCCGCCGCCGTTTCTGTGTAGAATCACGACGGGGCCCTGTAGTTCTAAACTTTTCTCCGCCGCTAGTTCTTCCTCCGCTGATTTTTCCGGCGAGCCCATGTCTAGCTCCTTTAGCGGTGCTCTGATAGAGGATGACGATGCTGGCTCTGGGCCCAAGCGAGGCTCGTGGCCTGGCTCCTCCGATACTCGCCGCGAGATCGAGTGGCTTATCCGAACTCGGAGGATTCCCGCCGAGGTCTCCTGTCACTTACCCGACAGTGAGTCCTCTCCGGATCTTAGGGAGGGCGAGTATGTAGTTTTCATGTCGCATTTCTCGCGCGGATTTGTTCTCCCTCTTAGCGACTTTGCTAGGGAATTTCTCGACTACTTCGGCCTTCAGCCGCATCATCTTCCTGCAAATGCCATCGCCTCTCTCTCTGCTTTTATCTCTGCCTCGGAGGGATACTTCGGCATATGGCCGTCCGTGCATGTCTGGTCGAAGTTCTTCCAGATTCGTTCTAACGTTGTCCCTGACAAGTCTCTGCACCCTTGCTTACTCAATGTGGAGCAGCGTCCATTACACCTTGGAGGAAGTCCGTATTTCCTCGTGTTACAGGGCTAGAGTCGTGCAAGAAGTGGCACAAGTCCTTCTTCTATGTCAAGAACACGGGAACGGAGGACAAGATTCGGCTCCCTGCATTCTCCATTGGTACGCCCTCCAAGGTGAATTGGACTTATAATCCGAGGAAGAGTCACGCCTTGGCCGAGGCCTTTGAGATTCGGCTTAAAGAGCTGATCCGCGTCGGGTTACGCGGCGAGGATTTGATGGCTACCTTTATCAGTAGCCGAATCTTCCCATTCCAGAAACAGACGCACAAACTCTGCTACATGAGCGGTCCTCTTGACCCCAACCGAGTCTCGACCGTGGAGCTGGACAACTATCTCATATTTAAGCGTGTCCGAGCTATCTTCAAGACGGAGATGCCTGAGGACTGGGCTTGGGGATTGAAGCCGTTCACCCGCGAGCGTCCCCCTCCCGAAGTAAGCTGAACCACCTACGCTCTGTTTTCCAATTGTTTTCGTAACTGTTTTCGCTAATTTTCCTTTTTCTTGTCTTACAAAGGTTCGCAGAGCAGAAGGACGAGGATGCCGAAGTTTTGTCGCTTCCGTGGCCTGCGGACCGGAATAGCCCGGACACTGGGGAGCCGGACTCGGAAGAGTTCGTCCCTAAGTCGGATCCCGCCCCGGCTCGTGCTCGTGGCAAGACCTCGGCCCACGAGGAGGAAGGTGATTCGGACGAGGTACAAGTTCTAGAGGTAGTTGCCGCAATGCCTATTTATTATGCATTTCCGGCTTCTACTTTCCCAGCTAATCCGGCCGGTCAGGTTCACGACGTCGAGCCTATTGCCTCCCGGCCCCCTGTTACCTCGGGGAAACGTGGGGCTCCTGCTGGTGCCTCAGAGGCGGCCCCCAAGAAACGAATGAAGAAATCCGCACCGAATCCTCCCCGGCGCAAGACCATGCTTGGAGTCGCAGGGTAAGTTCCTTTTGCTCGTATTTCTTGTTTCTCTCTTTCTGTTTTTCAACCTGACGCCCTTCTTTCTTTTCTATTTTCGTAGTGCTCCACTTTCTGTTAAGCCCGGCGGTCCTAGCATGACTAGCCGTGTGACTCGGCAGCCGTCTCCTCCGCCTGCCGAAGATACCAGGATTCCCAGTCCTGCTCGTGCTGCATCTCCTCCAGTTCCGAATCGATCGCCCCCTCGCCACGATGTGCCTGAGACTCCTCTTGTTGACGTTGATTCCACTCGGCCCTCCGAGATTTCCACCGAACCAGTTGCCTCCTCTGTGAATCCGAGCGTCTCTACCGAGCCTCTTTCTACCCCCGCAGTTTCTATAGTAGCTCCAGCCCCGGCCGAGGACGTCAATATCTCGGCGCCCTCTGCGACCATGACCCCTCCGGATCCTAAAGACACCATTCCCATTGCCGAGGTATCAGCTCCTGCTGACGCCTCTAAAGCAAGAAAAGCTGTCGCCGCCAAGGCTTCCACTTCCCAGAAAGGTCTTGTCGGCTCTTCTCAGCCGATTATCGCCGATGTGCTGCGCAAAGGAACTGCCTCCACCAAAGCCTCCGTTACTCCGGCCGCCGGTACCCAGCTTTCTCTTCATAAAAGCCCTGCGGCCGCGGTGGTTACACAGCACGTCCGGGGTAAAGTCCTAACTCGGACGGCAAGTGGGAACAGCCTCGGCTCACTGGTGGAGTATGCCAATAACTGGAATGCTGCCGATCAATTTGAGGGTAATCCCAGCAGTCGGCCGTTCCAGCTTTCCGACATTAGCAGCCGCTTGAATCAAGCCGCCAAGATCGTCCTTGATAGTAACAGGATGAATGAGGTAATTATTGTTTTACGGAGTTTTGATTAATTCTCCAGACGCTACTATATATACTCTAGTCCCCGAAACTTGCAAGTGAATAACTTGTTATTCGCTTGGAAGTTTTATGATGCTCTACTTAATTCGATTTAACTTTAGGGTTCGAACCTATATCCGACTAGATCTGCCTTAAACTTTGCTTTATTTTTGTCTAGCTGATCTTTGAATATCCAGCCTCCTAGATCCGGGTTAAGTTTTGCTTGACTTGGATCTGTTTTGGCTTTGAATATCCAGCCACCTAGATCCGGGTTAAGTTTTGCTTGACTCAGATCTGTTTTGGCTTTGAATATCCAACCACCTAGATCCGGGTTAAGTTTTGCTTGAATCGAATCTGTTTTGGGTTTGAATATCCAACCACCTAGATCCGGGTTAAGTTTTGCTTGACTCGGATCTGTTCTGGCTTTGAATATCCAGCCACCTAGATCCGGGTTAAGTTTTGCTTGACTCGGATCTGTTTTGGCTTTCAATATCCAGCCACCTAGATCCGGGTTAAGTTTTGCTTGACTCGGATCTGTTTTGGCTTTGAATATCCACTCATCGTTTGCTCTATTGCTCAGATTGCACATGACCGGCGGACTACTGAATTTCAAAGATTTCTTTTTTCGCACAGAAAACTGGAAGAAAAATATGAGAAAGTTATTCCTGTGGTGAAAAAAGCTGGTAAGTCGACAATTCTTTTCGTCATCTACAACATTCCTATTGTTTTGTATGCGAGATGTCGGCTCACTTTGTTGGTGAACAGGTAACATCAATAATCTCAACATCCGTCTTGATAAGAAAGTCAAGAGCCTGGAAGGTTAGTTTCCCTTTTACCTTATACCTTTCCCTCTTTAAAATGTGCGCTAAGTTTCTTTTATCTCGTTTGGCTTTGGTAAAGCCGAGTTACAAACCTTTGCAGCATCTCACCAAGATTGCACGACCATGCCTGATGTGATGCTGCATTTTTTAGAACAAAGCGCTACTCATTCGGCGCAGCTAAAGGACAAGGACGATGAAATAGCTCACCTGCGCGCCGAGGTTGAGGCCCTTAAGCTCTCTTAGAAGTCCGAACTAGAAAAGGTCGACCAGGAGTTCTCCGAGGAGAAAAATCGGCTGGCTCTGCAATTGCAGAAAAATAAAGAGCTCCTCGAGGCTGCTGAATTGAAAACTCGGGGAATAAGCGAGGAGATCGCTCGCTTTGAGAAGAGCAAGATTGACTAGGCTAAAGACCTTCAGATAATGATGAGTTATATTCATCGTAAGCTTCTTAGCACAGCCGGATTATCTTTTTCTTTTTTCCTGCTGCCTCCTGACGCATTCGTGTTTTGCGCAGATCATTTTCCAGAAGCTAAGCCCGTGAGCTCTAAAGCGGTTCTTGCTGCTCGTGTGCGCCGAGGTGTCCCTGTTGACGCGGACTCGGAGTACTCGATGGAAGATTTCCCGGTTGCTGTCGGCACTGCAGTTGGTCCGATGAAGATTATGGGAAGGGATTTGGTCCAGGCAGCTATCCGAGCATACCATGTTCTCTGGCAAAATACTTCTGGGACTCCTGATATCAATGAGGTCCAATTGCTGGTGAAAAGATTAATGGCGTCCGAGAGGCAACTAAGTCTTTGGAGGGAATCAGCCGGACGAGCTGGCGCTGATATGGCTCTAACTGTTATTATGTCATGGTATGAAGATATTTCTCTTGATATCTTGAGAAATTTGCGCACTGGTTCCCGTTGGGTTGAGGACCCCACCTTCGTCGCTCTTCGTGAAGCTCGCGCCTTCCAGCTCGTTGAGTATGCCGACGTGCATACCTGGAATGAAGATCCAAGTTTCCTTCCGAACCCGGACGACGAGGTCGTAGTCGAGGATGCATCGGATAACAACTCAGCTGAACAAGGGGAAGATGAGGATGACTCGGCTACTTCTGGTGATTCCAGTTCGAGCTCGGATGGCAACGGCGACGCGCGATCCTCCTCCAAAGGTACTGGGCATTCAACTGCACAAACTGATGCTCCTCAGCAGCGTCGGGCTTCGGCCGAAGTCGCACCTGCGTCTGCGGAGGGCGAGGCAACCTTGGCCGAGGCTCCGCCTACCTCGGAGCATCCAGCCCCTGACCAAGTTATTGCCTCTCCAGCTGAAAACCTTTAAGTCATTTCTTATCCCTGGTATGCCAGGCATACGATGTACGTGGAACATTTGTCCGTCTTGTGTATGGCATGAATTTCTTTTGCCGTGTGCTGCTGCGACATATATGTTTGTAGTTGTTATAACTTTGTTTAAGTGGTTTTGTTCGTCCGAATCCTTGCTTTGGTGGCCTGCGATTTCTTGATTTTAGGATATATCTTTGCCTTTGTATTCCCGTGGTTTAACCAATTAATTTGGGTGTGAGCTTCGAATATCATACGATATTGAGCTGTTCTTACTCTGAGTGTCGAAGTTTGATACCTTCCTTGTATCAAAGGCTAACCACTACTTCGGAACAATATATGGCAGTCCCCGAGTCACTTCCTATAGCGCCGAAGTCTAGTATGTAAACCAAATTTCAGAAATAATATAAGACGGTTGCCGAGTCGCTGATCAAGGTGCCGAGGTTTAGTACATAACATAAAATTGGAGCAACATATGGCAGTCCCCGAGTCACTGCTCTGGATGCCGAGGTTTAATACGTAAGATGAAATTGAAATAACATATGGCAGTCCCCGAGTCACTACTCTGGATGCCGAGGTTTAATACATAAGATGAAATTGAAGTAACATATGGCAGTCCCCGAGTCACTGCTCTGGATGCCGAGGTTTAATACATAACCCAAATTTGAAATAACACATGACAGTCCCCGAGTCAATGCTCTGGATGCCGAGGTTTAATACATAATTGGTTCTTGATCTTGAGATACTATGCTACGAGTAAAATGGACGAAGTAAAGCTACGTTCCATCGCCGCTTTGTTTCTTCGCCGGCTTTGTCTGCCCTGTTCTTTCCAGGGGATTGAGCATCGATTAGGTAATAGGCATCATTGTGCAATGCTTTTCTCACGATGAAAGGTCCTTCCCATGGAGGTGCCAGCTTGTGCATGCCGGCCGTGCGTTGCACAAGTCGAAGAACTAAATCCCCTTCTTTGAACACTCCTGGATTCACCTTCTTGCTGTGATATCGTCGCAAGTTCTGCTGATGAATAGCTGATCATGATAGCGCCAGCTCTCTGGCTTCTTCTAGCAGGTCAACCGTATCTTGCCGAGCTACTTCATTTATCTCTGAAGTTGTATATTGAGTAACTCTTGGCGAGTCATGTACTATGTCTGCTGGAAGCATGGCCTCTGCCCCGTATACCAGAAAGAATGGTGTATAACCTGTTGATCTGTTCGGAGTAGTCCTGAGGCTCCATAATACTGCTAGTAATTCCTCAATCCAACATCCTGCCGACCTTTGCAATCGTTCGACGAGTCGTGGTTTTATTCCGGACAACACTAGTCCATTAGACCTTTCCACTTGCCCATTAGATGCTGGGTGAGCCACAGCGGCAACATCTAATCTTATGTGTTTCTCTTGGCAAAACCTAGCGAAAGCTCCTTCTACAAAGTTTATGCCGTTATCTGTAATAACACTGTGCGGGTACCCATATCTTAAGATAATATCTTGGAGGAATTTCACTGCTGTGGGCCCATCACATTTTTTTATTGGTTTCACTTCAATCCATTTTGTGAACTTGTCCACCATAACCAATATGTGGGTCATCCCCCCTCGGGCCGGCTTAAATGGTCCCACCATATCTAAGCACCACACAGAAAATGGCCAAGTAATGGGTATCGTTTTTAACTCGGACGACGGCATGTGTATCTTGGTTGCATATCTCTGACAACCATTGCATTTTTCAACCAGCTCTTTGGCTTCCTTCAACGCTGTTGGCCAATAAAACCCATGCCTGAATGCTTTGGCCACTAAGGCACGAGATGAGGCGCGGTGTCCACATTCTCCTTGATGTATAACGAGGAGGATCTCCTGGCCTTCTGCCGAACTCACACACCTTTGCAATACACTTGTGACGCTTCTTTTATATAGCTCATTATTTATGATTGTATAAGCTTTAGCTCTCCTTGTTATCTGTCTTGCTAACACTTCATTATTTGGGAAAATTGTATCTTTAAGGAAAGAGAATATGGGTTGCGCCCATACCGGTGTGATTTTATCTGGTGTGGTCTCACTGTCTATTTCCATGTTTTCTGCCGACATAACTACCTCGGCTTTCTCCATAGCTATGCTTACCTCTGCTGTCCTCCTCTCGGGGAGTTCCGGGTTATATTGCTAGTCTAGTTCCATCGGCACATTATCTTCTGCTGAATTTGCCGGAATAAAGATGGATTCGGACTCTGGTGATGGAGTTATTGATGGTTTCCTGAGGTGCTCTAGGGCAATACCTGGGGGAATTGACTGCCTGGTTGATCCTACCTTTGACAACGTGTCTGCGGCATCATTTTCTACCCGAGGTATGTGGTGAAATTCACACCCTTCAAAGTATCCACTGATCTTTTGCACATGAAATCTATACAAAGCCATATTATCATCTAATGCGTCCCAATTGCCTGAGACTTGCTGTACTACTACATCCGAGCCCCATAGCATAAGATTCGGCGTATGCCAATCTCTTTTGCTACTTTCAATCCATGGACCAGTGCTTCATATTCGGCTACATTGTTTGACGTGGCAAAATGTATTTACAGCACATATTTCAGCTGATCTCTTTTGGGCGAGGTTAACACTATTCCTGCCCCCAAACCATTTCTTAGTTTGGAACCGTCGAAATGCATCGTCCAATAATTTTGGTCCGGTAATGGTGGCTCATACTGCACCTCGGCCCAATCTACGAAGAAGTCGGTGACTGCCTGAGATTTGATTGCATCTCTCCTGTCGAATTGTGGAGCATACGGTGACAACTCAATTGCCCATTTTGCTATTCGGCCACTCGCATCTTTGTTGCTCAATATGTCGGCTATGGGTGCTTCACAGATCACTTTGATGGGGTGTTCCTCGAAGTAATGTTTAAGTTTCTTTGCCGACATATACACTCCATAAGCCATCTTCTGATAATGTGGGTAATTTTGCTTTGAAGCGGATAACTCCTCGCTCAAATAATACACCGGCCTCTGTACCGACTTATCATCTTCGAGTCGTTCTACGACGACTACAGCACTCACTACTCTGTTGGTAGCCACTATATAGAGTAACATAGGCTCTTTTGATAATGGAGAAGCCAGAATGGGTGCTGTGCTCAACATCCTTTTCAACTCATGAAATGCACTGTCTGCTTGTGGAGTCCAAATGAACTTATCTGATTTCTTCATCAGTTGATAGAGTGGTAGTGCCTTCTCTCCCAGCCGACATACAAACCGGCTGAGCGAGGCTAAACATCCCGTGAACTTTTGTACGTCATTTAGACACCTTGGCAACTCCATTCTTTCTACTGCCTTTATCTTCGTTGGGTTGGCCTCTATACCTCGGCTAGATACAAGAAAACCGAGTAATTTTCCTGCTGGCACGCCAAATGTGCATTTTTCCGGGTTAAGCTTCATTCGGAACCTTCTTAGGTTCTCGAAAGTCTGTCGTATATCATCCAGTAGCATTTTGCTTTCCTTGGTTTTGATGAGCACGTCATCTACATATACTTGTACATTTTTTCCTATCTGGTCGTGTAGACATTTTTGCATGCATCTCTGATACGTTGCTCCTGCGTTTCGCAGGCCGAATGGCATTGTGCGATGGCAATAAGCCCCATACGGGGTAATAAACGCAGTATTTATTTGATCGGCCGGATTTAACGGTATCTGGTGAAAACCAGAATACGCGTCTACAAATGACAATAACTCACAACCAGCGGTCGAATAAATGACTTGGTCTATTCTAGGTAATGGAAAAGGATCTTTTGGACACGCCTTGTTCAGGTTTGTGTAATCGGTACACATTCACCATACAATGGCTACATTCGGATCATCTTTCTTCTTTTCTACTAGCACCGGATTCGACAACCAATCCGGATACAACACCTCCATGATGATCCCGGCCGCGAGGAGCCGAGCTATTTCATCCCCTATTATTTTTCTCCTGTCTTAGCGAAGCGGCGGAGAGGTTGCTTCACCGGCCTTGCTCCTGGCCTTACATTTAGAGAGTGCTCAGCCAACTCCCTCGGAACACCTTGCAGATCCTGAGTTGACCATGCAAATATGTCCCGATTCTCACGGAGGAAGTTGGTGAGCTCCCTTTCCTATTTAGCATCTAGGCATGCACCAATAGTAACAGTACGCTCAGGGAATTTCTCATCTATCTGAAACTTCTTCATTTCTTTAGTCGGCTGAAAGGAGACACTTCCATGTGGATTGGCTAGTGCCGGCATATTCAGCTGTGCCGACTCAGCGAGGGCTGCTACCTCCTGAATCCTTCTTTTTTCTCTTGCTATAACCAATGATTCGGCCAAATTTGACCCGGCTGAATCACATTCCATTGACTACTTGTAATCCCCTGCTACTGTTATCACTCCTTGTGGTCCGGGTAGCTTCATTTTCAGGTAACTTATATGACAGCTGCCCATGAATTTGGCCAACGCGGGCCGTCCGAGTAAAGCATGATAACAACTCTCTAGATCCACCACCTCAAACTCTAAGTTTTCTGCTCTGCAGTTATCTCTTGTGCCGAATAACACATCCACTCGGACCTTAACAAATGGGTTCACATGAAAGCCCTGGCACTATCGCATGGAAAGTGGTCCTCGTGGATTGCAGCATGTTCTCCGATATTCCGAGTTTATGCATGGTATCTTTGTACATGATGTTGATACTGCTCCCATTTTCAATGAGAACCTTTGAGAATTTCACATTAATGCTTGGTCCGACAAATGTCGGATCCAACACGAGTGCATACGACCCCGGATTCGGAATTATCTTGGGGTGATCCTTTATGCTCCAAGTTACTTCCTGATCTGACCAAGGCACATATCTTGGCACTGCCGGCATAACTGCATTTACTTCCATATGCCGGCGTTGCACACTCTGCTTGTCTTGTTGTTCCGTTGTGAACACGCAATAAGACTGATGATGTTCTCTGTAATCATTGTGTCCAGTATTTCCTGGATTTTTCCTTCCATCCTGGCCTTGGTTTATCACTTGATGTACCGCATCTCTCCGGTCCGAGTTATCGTATCTCGGGGGAGGAGGTGGTAACATCAGTTGTTGTGCATTTGCTCCAGTCAACTGTGGCTGATTCTATTGATGTACTTGAAGGGGAGCTGCCTGAATTCCTGCGGGGTTTCCCATTGCATTTTTCATCCATGCACATTGGCGGGTCGTATGGTTGGCTGGCCTGGATGGGTTTGACGTGTGAAATTTACACGACTGATCTAACATAGATTCGAACGTGTACTTCGGCCTCTCCTGCCATTGCTTCTTTTGTTCTGGGGTCCACTGTCTTTTTCCTTCATTCCTTGGTGTCCACTGTTGAGGACCATTCTTTTGCCGTTGAGTCGTTCCGTGACTCGGCTGATCCTGCGCTACCGCTGCCACTTGGGCCGAATTATATCTATAATCCGGCCTTTCTTCTCTTCTTCTTCCTCTAAAGTCATTGCGCCTGGACGACCCAGCCAAATCTGTAACACCCTCAGAATCGGACCTATGCAAGTTTGAGCAAAATTCGCCAAGCCCGCATAGAAACGATTCAAAGGTGCCCACCAGGCACTTTCGTGCGGGTGGAAAACGAAGTAATAACATTACACAACAGTCCTCGATGGGACCCACAAAAACAGATACATATATAACAGCGACTCAGAGAGTCAAGAATACAGATATAATATACAAAGATTCAAATCACCTTGAAAACGATAGACCGTCCAGCTACGGACAAGATGCAAATGGGGCTAAGAGCCCTGAAGAATAACCAATGGCATCCATAACCCTGCCCAGGCCAAGCCGGAAGGGTAACCCTGCTAATGACGTCGATCTCAAACCTGCTTAAACAAAAGGGGTGCCGACAAAGGGCAAAGGAAAAAGAGGAGCGTCAGTACTGAGGCCAGTACACGGCGAGGCTAGAATTCGGCGGTCCTCGCCTACATAGGTATGGTGGACTGAAGCGGCAGCGGCAACATGCACTAAACAACCTATAGAGACTCGATACAAATGGCGGTTATCAGAGAGGGTAAGAAAGACCTATTCGGATCCAACCTGAAGCTAACACCAAACAAACCCATCCTGGTGTTTCCCCCTCGAGACCAAACGAGGAAGTCAACCGAGGAACTCACACGGTTGGCAGTTTTACTTATTCGGTTATCGTTGCAGCAATTACTAGTCAAGTATAGATAATCATCCTGATAAAATAAGCAGTGGACACTTTTAGTTAACCATTCCGTTATAGTTACAACACTTACTAATCAGATATAGATAGCATGAGATAACCCAAAACCCAGCAGTTGTTGGTACTTTTATTCAGCCATTCCGTTGTAGTTGCAATACTTACTAGTCAGGTACAATGGTCGCAAGCGACACTCCAACAAGCAATTGTGGGCAGTATTATTTAGCCATTCCATTATAGTGAAGCTGCTTACTAGTCATTATAAAGTCAAATTTATAGCAATAAACTTTAGTTATGCTTGTCTATGGTCGAGATACTGTGCTCCAAGTCGTCCATAACCGCGGACACGGCTTTCAGAAAGTTTTAACCCGGCCGGGGTGCACAAATAGCAACACACACACGATCAACCTCGGAAAAACCAAATCAAAACCCAACGAGGTCTTCACGACAGAGCAATCACAAGATTCAGAAATATTTCAGGGGGCCACCCCTTTGAGTAGATCCCGCAACGGAGTAAGCAAGCTCCGAGACGGACTCAAGGTTAGCGCCAATGGCTGTAAGCGACTGGGAACCCGAAAACTCGGGGTGTCGATACCGCGTAATCACTCCGCTTACCTAAACAGTACAGTGTGCTATCTGTCGCACAATGGTAAATAAAGCAGTAAAGCATGGCATAAGTACAGGATCGTAAATAAAACCTCAAACTAGTTTGTGGCCCCAAGAAATAAGACAGAATCAAGCTCTGGCTAAGGGGGGCCCATACTCCCCATATGTGGATAGCGCGATAAATCAAGGAACAGGTATCAAGTACTCGGGGTCCTACGGGACACAAGTGGGCGTTCGGAAACCAAATATTATCTATCACCCACCGATGCCTCTGCTTACTTCAATTTTAGTTGTTAAACAGGAATTAAAGTGAACAATAAGTAAAACTATGATCATCTCCAACATCAACATGCGGCAATACATCAACAACTGTGGCACTTGACGACACGCAACAGCACTTGAGCAAGCGACTACGACGCGCAAGTCCAACTATCTACCAAACAATAGGTAATAGGATGTGTCCGAGGCAATATAGGGCTGCAAGGGATATCACGGGTACGGAAAACTAGAGCATCGCAACACAGATAGCAATAGATCAACAGGAGGGAAGTAAATACTATAAAAGTAAGATAGGTAGAAAAGGGGAGATGCTCGCCTGAAAACATTGTCGAAGGGTTCAACCGAAGATCGGGGCGAATCTCACATCAACTCAACGGCCTTATCCGCGAAGAAGCAAAACACTAGAATACACACCGGATGCAATATTTAATACAACGGCAGAAGATCGGCATGATGCATGTATGATGTATGGCATGGCAAAGGTGCAGTGCAATTAGGTCATATTAAGCGGAACCGGGGTCCCGACAATTATTTAGATGGTTCAAGTTGTTTAGAACCCCCCGCAATTTAAATATTGTTTTAACAAGGCAAGATTATAGTATTGGTTCGCTACACAAGTTTAAATGAGGCCGATATGAGACTAGATTTGCCCGCATATGGGCCCCATATTTAATTATGCAGGTGAATCGGCATAAGGCCCCCAAACCAATGCTATGCATGCGGGAATGACAATTTAATATGCAACAAGTTGTATTATGTTATAAAATAGGGTTTCGGGAAGAGGTTCACACATTAGGGGTCGCGACGGTCTTGGGGTTCCGGGGTTCGGGTTGGTCTCAGGTTCCGGGTCTAGGGTTCGGCCTTGGCGGGATCGTTCTCGGAGTTCAGGGTTCGGCGAGGTCGTTCTCGGACTCCGGGATCGTCCTCGGCGGGCTTGGCGTTCGGAAGGAGAACTTGGCTCGGCGTCGGGGCGCATCGGTTTAACCCTGGACGGTGTCGTTCTTGTTGTCACGAAGATCTTGTCGGGTCCTCGGGTCTCGGGTCGAAGAACTTGGCGCGCCCGAGAAACGATCTTGTCGCATCCGCGTCGACCACCTTGGCGTTCAGAGGGTAGCTCTCGGTGTTCCGTGAGGAAGGCCGTGAGGGTTCGGTGACGGAGATCTTGACGGTACGGGAGGAAGAACTTGACGTTATCGGATCGGTTTTCGGGGTTTGACCATCGGTCACGGTGACGGGGCATCGAGTCCATGAGGTAGATCTTCATGCCCCAAGACGAAGATCTTGACCGCCCCTGTCTGAGTACTTCGGGTCCTATGACCACTTGTCCGCTTTGTCGCCTTGAACCAGGGAAGAACATTGTCGAGGCTCCACAAACGAACTTGTAGCTTGCGACGTGCTGGAGCAGTAGAGAGGGCCATGTACCCGAGGCGCCATGTACCACGGAGGAAGGCAGGGTCGCGACCGGCGACACGACGGCCGGGCCCCACGAGGCGGAAGACGCGGCGAAGCGGAGAGGCCGACGGCGAACGCTGCTGGCAGAGGGAGCACGACGAGGGGGGGTACTGCGGCCGGCGAGCTCGCGCAGGGAGGCCGGTGGAGGCAGGGCTCGGTGCCGGGCCAGTGAGCTCGGGACCGGCGGGAGGAGCGTCGGCGGCTGGAGGGGCGGACCCTGCGGGCGGGGCTGAGGAGGTAGCTGCCGGAGGGCGGGCGCGCGGAGGCACGTGCTGGCGGTGGCGGTCGCGCCGGCGGCGAGGCGCGGCCCGCGGCGAGCTCGGGGAAGGAGGACACGGGGGAGAGCGGCGGTGAGGGCGGCGGAGCAGAGCGGCGTCGGGGCGGCAGGCGCGAGGCAGGGCGGTGGGGGACGGCGACGCGGCGAGCTCGTTCGGAGCGGCGGAGGCGGCGGAGCAGCTACGCGGGCCGGGGAGGAGCTTGGGGGAGGAGGCTGCGGCGGCGGCTGCGGGGAGCTGGCGGCGGAGAGGGCCGGAGAGGGCCGGGCGCGTGCGGGGCCGCTGGGGCAGGAGCGGTGGAGGCGCGCGCGAGGAGCAGAGGGAAGAGGGAGAGCGGCGGTGGCGGGACTGCAGGCGGCGGGGCGAGCGGCGAGGTGAGCCGGGGCGGAGAGGGGAGCGAGCGCGCGGGCGGAGCTCGCAGCGGGGGCGGGCGGTTGACCGGCGTCGCGGCGGCAGACGGGGAGGGAGCCGTCGCGGCGGAGCGGCGCTGGGTGGAGGAGGCAGGGAAAGGGGAGGTTGCCGGTAGCGGGGAAGAAGGGCGGGCGGCGCTGCGGGAAGAGAGAGAGGTAGGGAGCGACGGGGACGGGCAGGTGTCGTGGTGGGGCCCAGGGAGTGGGGCGGTGGCGCGGAACGTGCGCGGGGTGGGTGGGGATCCAGTGTGCTGCGTGCCTGCGTGTGAGTGCGTGCGTGCGGGTGTTGGTTGGTGGGGGCAGGTTGAGTGGAGGGAGAGGCCAAGTGGCAGGTGGGGATTGGGTAGAGGGGAGAGGGGCGCTGAGGTGGCGAGAGGCTATTGGAGGGAGTGAGGTGGCCAGGGGGTGTGGGTAGATTAGCTGGTAGGTTTAGAAAAAGGGGCGGACCGTTTTAGTTTTCCTGGGGTGGTCGATCGGGTCAATCGGCCCGTTCGACTGCCCCTATTAAAATTAATTTAATATTTTATTTATTTTCAAATAGCTTTTATAACTAGTTTTAGACAAACAAAATATCCGGAACATCCGGGGGTTGGCGTTTGAATAAAAGTCGGGGCGTTTTTAGAAAACAAACAGGCTTGCGAAAATAGTTTTATGCAAACGATGCATGATGATGACGATGCAATGCACAAATTCAACGCGATTTTCTAGTAGTGGTTTTGCGGGATGCCACAAAATCTCTTGCATATTGGTCTTGTTGCTCCCGATGATCTGCCGACATTAATTCTGGTTGCGTTGGATCTCCTAATGCATAGGAGTCCGCTATTCTGATAGTTTCTGCCAATGTGGTTGGCATATCTCCTTGCAGTCATTGCCACAATACACTAGCATAACGGCATCCTTGAGCAAACCAAGCTATTGCTTGTGACTCTATGACTCCTTCACACGAGTTTCTCAGGTTACACCATCGAGTTAAAAACTCTCTATCTGTTTCATTCGACCTCTGCTTGCACATGGCTAACTGTTGCGGCCTGTTTGGACTCTTGTATGTGCTGGTAAAGTTGCTGACGGACATTTCTTCAAAATCTAACCAACAGTTGATACTGCCTGTCGGTAGATTATTCAGCCATACCCTAGCTGGTCCTTCCAACATTTGTGGGATATACCGTACTGCCCATCGTAAGTTCCCCACCCGCTATTTTCACAGCAGTGGCATAATCAATAAACCACTCTTGTGGTTTGGTACTCCCATTATATGTTTTCGTGCCTCTCGCTAGCTGAAAGTTCGGCACAGGTGGTTCTCCCATGATCCGTGGTCCAAAGCACGTCGGACCTGGTGGACCCTGTTCTTCCAGCAACTCGGACCGGTATAGCCGGTCTAGCTTTACTCTTGCATCATTTGATGGCAAATCTCTGTACAGAACTCTGTCTTGCATTCCATTGTGGTTATTTCCACCATGGATCGCATATTCCACCTCGGAATAACCATCATTGTACCTTTCATTCACTTGATTATGGCGAGCTGGTCTCGCTTCTCTTTCCTGCCGGGGTTCATGTCTTGGCTGTGGGTTGAGCGGCGGTTCTCTCCTTACTTCAACCGGGGTATTGTTCTCATGATTGCCTCTTCCGAGTTCTCTTCTGCCGAGGTCTCCATTGCCTCGGCTTCCACCGTCTTTCTCAATACGGCCGGGATTCCTCTCACCACTGTTACCTCGGCTTCCATTTCCTCTGTTCTTGTTTGCCTTCCCGGCTATTGCCGGATCATACGGAACAATTTGCTTGTTTCTCTTTCCTGAAGTTACTGCTTTGTCCTTTCGTGCATTATTTCCGGGTGAGGACACTGCTGCCACGGACAAGGCAGGTGCTGCTCCAGCCGAGTGAACCATTCGCGAGGCCCCCGGCCTCGCCGGGTCTGCCCTGAGCATTTCTTTGTTTTGCTGGTTCGCGATGCGCACCAGCTCATTCACTCTTTCTTGATGTTTCTGCCGGTTTTCGCCGATCAACCCCTCTAACTCTAATGCCGCGGCATTTGCCGCTCTTAGGTTCTTTGCCGGGGTACTGTACCTCGGCAAGCCCAAATCAACAGATTCCGCCTTATGAGCATCATGCTCCTTGTTGATATCATCTATGAGGTTTTTCCCTCTCAATCTTAACTCGTCCACCCGTTCGGGCGCGACGTCAAGCTTATTAGCTTTGGCATATTCTCACAGGGTCCTGTTTAAGGACTCCCGCAAGGCCGACACCTTTTTTGCCTCTACCAGCACCTTTTGACTGGTTTCTTCTAACTCTGCCTGAGCATTGGCCGGATCAAGTATCGGCGCTACAGGTGTAGTCAAGTTTTCTATGGTTGCCTGAAGAATGTTTTCTGGCCTTTCCAGAGGTGGCCCTCTTACTCTTGGTGCTTTTGGGGTAGTGTCCTGTACCTCGGCCTGGTTGGTCACTGGAGGGATTACCTCGGTGGGTAGTGGTGCCGTCTGCCTGGGCGCACCCTACACGCCTGTGGCGGGGTCTCTGGTCGATCCGGCAGGCGCTACTCCCGCTTGCACTTCGGCCGCGACCATCACCACGACGCTGCCTATGGGACGCGCTCCGCGTGGACGGCTCGCAGCGCTAAGGGGTGGCTCTCCTGCAACAACAACTTGGTGAGGATAAATGCCGGAGATGTCGACGCCGACGTAGACCCTGTGCCCGCCCAAGCTGATGAAGACACCGTTGCGCGGCGGAGTTTTTCCCCTGAAGCTGCCCGCATTGTCGCTGACGTAGTCACAGAGATCAAACCTCCGGACCAAGCCAGAAACAACGCGCTCGCCAGTGTTGATGAACTTTCCCGTCCGGATCATAACTCCATCTAGCACCGCTGCTGGCCCCACGGTGGGCGCCAACTGTCGTGGTGGTGGCACGACAGATGCCATGGGTAGGCTAAAGTATGGGGCCAATGGATGCTAGAGGGATCTGGGGAGGGAAGATGCAGTTGATTCTGCACACAGAAGGCAAAGGTAAAGATCTTATTTCTCCTTCCTTGGGCTACAAGTGCTCCTTGAGCTGTGTTCGAGAAGGAAGAACTATACCAGCCTAACGGTACTAAAAATGAGCCGATCCCTTCCTCAGGGTCCAAGCCTCCCCTTATAAAGGAGAGCCTTGGGTTCCTTTAGGGCTGATGTGGCAAGCATATTCGAGGAATATGCTTGTCCCAATATAGTAGTTCGGCGCCCCCCTTTCCCTGTCGCTCCCCTAATGACGGCAAGGTTCCAGAGGGCCCCTCCTGTGCGCCTCGGGCTTCAGGACTGTCACCTTCGTGACCTCCTTCTGCCTCTCTATCGCTCTGCGCCTTTGTCCATAGTGCTTGGCTCTGCTCAGATTCTCCCTAGCCTGCGGCTAGAGTTTGACTTCAGGCTTCTCCTTCTCCTACAAGCTTCGTATCATTCGGCCCTGCCTCCCGTAACTCGGCTTGTCCTTCACCTGCATCAAGATTACTCGGGCTAACCCAGCCGACTTACGCAGTATCTCGGCCTGGTAATGCCTTGACATTACTATAAGGGTCCTGCCCTTTCCTATCTTGGCCGACCTCTACAGGATTCGGTCGACTCAGACTGTAACTCGGAAACTAGACGGGGAACATCCTTTCGTCTTTCCCCGTCTTTACCCTATCCGGGGTTACCTCCCCAACACTCGACATTGGTGGCCAAGGTCTCTACTTTGGCTTTGAGAGCCCTCTTCTGAGAACGAAGCCTCTCAATCACAGTCTCCTGATGCTCGAGCTCGAAGTCCTTGGCCTCCAGTTCTGCAGTCATGTCTCGAATCCTCTTGTTCCTATCTTGGAATAGCTTCTCTTGACTCTTGAACTTTCTTTCTTGACTCTCGAACTTGGCCTCCATCTCCTTGACTATCTCATCTTGCTCCGCGAAGAGCTTGTCCTTCTCACTAAGCTGCACCTGGAGTTCGTCATTGCTGAGCATGACGTTGGTCCTATCAGTGTCCACGTGCCTAAGAAGAACCTCTAAGTCCTGGAGGTATAGACGAATCGGCTCTGCTGTCTCCCTCGAAGTGTCCTCGAAGTCGATGGCCTCACCATCCTCATCACGTCTACCGAAGGCGTGGAAGTGAGTACCTCTAACATATCGAGAGTGTCTCCCTAACAAACGTCCAATCAAGTCCTGCATGACTACCTCTAGGCCTCTCTCCTTGTCATCATGCATGATCTTGAAGACGATTGCCTCCGTGGTAGGCTCAGTCTGGCGTCCGGGCTGATTGACCTTGAAGCCCCAAAGGTCTTTCCTCTCAAACTTGGTGAGGGGAAGTACCATGATGGTAGGAAGAGGGAGATTAAGTAAACTAGTGAGCTCAATAATACGAGGGCCAAAACGAGTTCCCTGGAACTCTTCAACAGTGTTGATGGTAACATTAGGCATCTATTTAATAAGATAGAAAAAGTTAGAATCAACACAATTTAAGACAAGTCACAAGACAAGACATCACATGCATAACTTCGAAAATCAAAACACACAAGTCATGGCCTACATGGATTCATTACAACAACCAAGGTTCAACTTATTTTAAACAGCATTTGAAAAATGATAAGTGTGGTGGTCCAACTAACGAAGTACACTTGCCAAGTTGGTTAACAAGGCATCCCTAGAGGCAATCTGTTTATCTTGATCACATGACTCCATTGCTAAGTCTATGATGTCCTTCCTTAGGCTTTGATTGGTAGCCTCTAACTCTTGGGTATGTTTCTTCTCTTCCTTAAGATCATTCTGGGTGTTAAGCATTCTGCACTTGATTCTATCACCAAGTTCTTTGATGGCCCTCCAAGCTGTATCCCTTGCTGAATCAAAGAATGTGGTGTGCATCGTTGTGTTGGTGACCATGCAGAATCCTGAGTCCTTGTGGTTATATTCCTTGTTTTTATATAAGTGAAGTTGCACCCACTAGTACTCAACTCCTTCATCCATCACAGGAAAGCCTTTGTACACAGCTACACCATGTATTCCCATGGAAACCATGAGGTCCTTGAGAGCCTTGGGGAACTCTGTCTCACATTCCAAAGTCATAGTCATGAGTGGTCCCTTCTTCACGGCTTCGTTGATGGAGTTCATCTACAAATAGAGATGAGAAAGAAGATTAGAAAAGTTTACGAGAAGAAAAGACAAGTGTGGAAGTTGTTGAAAAATTTTCCTTAGTGGTTTCCAATCCTAGGGTCATAATCCTATAGGAAACCTGGCTCTGATACCATCTGTAAGATCCCTCCTTTGTAAAGGAAAGGATCCCTGTGATTGCAATGCTAGTCCCTGGATCAATGCTAGCATCCACAGTTTAAGATGAAGTACACAGAAACAAAGGTCATTATTACAGTCATTCTAGAGACAAACATAGTCTTTTACAACTCCATGGCCACAGGACTAATACAAGAGTTCAAATATATAATAAGATAAATAAGTCTTCATCTTCATGTGCCACAGGCAAGCATGTTGAGTGTAGACTCATGACTCCTAATCATCATCAGAATATCCTGCAACATCACAAGTTAAAGCCACAGTGGGTCAATACATTGGAATAGTATTGTCAAGTGATACCTTAACATAATATTGGTGGACTAAATACTATATGCATTTTGGCTATTAGTATTGGAATAGTATTGGCAAGTGTATCTTAGGCTTGCTTTGCTCAAAAATAGGTTTTGCCTATTAGTTGAAAATACTAAGTTTTTCTTTGTCAAAAACTTTTCCCAAGGAACCACCAATAGACATTGGGGTCCTTTACCCTTGTTCAACCACAAGTTTTACTTAGAAATTGGGATGAGGAGATTCTTGATAGCTTCCATGTCTTGATGCTCAAGTTGTCCTTTTCCAGGGACATGGCTAAGTACTTAGATTCTTCCATCTGCAGAGGTTGTGCACTTTCCCCACAAGACTTGATTTTCACCAAGACAGGACCTTTCAGAAGCCTTCCCTTAGACCAAATGGACGCGCTCCAACCTATCATCCCACTACCACCAACTGTCCAAATGGCTAAGTTATTGCAACATATATGATCCAGGCAGAGCCCATATTGCCAAGTGGCTGCACTAGAAGCTTCTTAACATATGGCATCTCAAATCCCTTTGTTTCTGGGTGGCTTTCCACAAGTGAGATACACAAGGTAAACCATATAAATGGGCCTTGTGTAACCACTCAACATAACCCATTCACAACCATTCCACCCAGGTGATTCATTCACTTAGTTGTTTTATTAAGTAAAAACATAGTCCAAAGACTTAGAAATATTTATTCATAGCATGAACATATAGCCACCCTTGGTTTCTACTAGCTAGGCTAAGCATGGCATAGGTAAGCATCTTAACTTAGAAATTTCTAGCAATTCTACACCTACTAGGATTTCCCAAGCATAGCATATAAGAAAAATATAATCATGCAAGACTAGCAAAATATTTCTAATGCATAGTTGAAAAACATAGGGATAAAATCATGAAGCACCACTTGCCTTGGTAGTTTGGAGAGTAGTTACAATCCTCACAATCACAATCACTATTTGCACCAAAATCTACACATAAAATCATAGCACCAAATCACATACAAAATAAATACAAGCAAAAATATATGGATGCATGCAATATGATATGTGATGATTTTCTAAACTCAACAAGACAAGTGCACAGTACTGGTTAATAAACAAGTTCAAAACTTGCCAAACAAACTTTATTTGGACATTAAAACATTTCCTAAATATTTGTAATATACAAAATAGGCCTACACATGTTTCTGTAAATAAAACCATTTTAACAGAAACAAAACATTAAACACATTGCATATATGGAAAGTTCTTTCTCTGCTGATTCCATTGATATAAAATTCATCAAATTTGGACGTGGGAATCAAAAGTTATGAATTAAACAAGTTTTAATATCTAATAGATCTAATTCCAGTTTTTAAATTCAAATCCTAGCCACGCGGCGTATTCCTATTGGTTGATACCGTTTCGCACCGGATCACACACGTGAGCCATTAGATCTAACTTAATCTGCATGGCCCAGATCTGTTCGTACCCCTTTGCGTAAGTGATCTATCTAGCCCATCGGATATAGATCCAACGGTTCGCGATCAAGCGACCAAACTCTGGCGGCGCTAGCGGTGGCGAGTGGCGGCGGCGGCTCTGTCCACGGCGGCGCGGTGTCTACAGGGGGGTTTGGGGTCGTCGGAGATGCTTACCAGAGTCGCGGCGGTGTGCTGAATCTCAACATGGCGGTGGCTGGTCAAGGGGCGCACAGATGCAGCGGCAGGGTCTCGTCGGAGTTGCTGGCGGCGTCAGGTGCTTGTTGACGAAGATGTTTCCAAGGTTCTACGTTGGCCTAGCACGAGCCAGATGGGTTAGGAGGTGCGCAAGGTCTCGGCGATCATGATAGCATCAAAGGGAAGGCAAGGGGCGGTCGTGTTTTACCTGGATTGCACGTCGGAGTCGAGTGGCGGCTCAGGTGTTCGCGGACGTGAACGAAGACGTCGTCCTAGGTCACGAGAACGCAAACAGAAGGCATCAGTGAACGCGCAAGGACACGCTGGTCACGTTGGTTTGAACCAGATACACGGGGCAGTCGGAGCTCACCGGGATTGGTCGCCGGAGTGGGTTCTGTCTGCGGCGAGGTAATGGCAAATACTGGCAGCCTGGAGGCGCTTCGGGCTGGCTTTTTTGGGGGAAATGGCCGCGAGGGGGAGAGGTTTAAGTAGCCAGGAGGGGCGAGGGAATTACGCTGCAGATCAATGCCAATTAAGCGCGGAATCAACGCGGCGTTTCTGGAGGAAACGGCGGTGGCGACGGGGTCTGCGCGCGGGGGGGGGGGGTGGAGAAGAAGGAACTGACCTGGCTCAGGCTCAGTGGCAGTGGCAGCTGGGCAGAGCGGGTGCGGGTGAGAGAGGGAGAAGGGAAAACGACCCGGGTGGGCTTAGTGGGCTGGTTTCTCTATTGGGCTAAATAACTGGCGCCGACCCTTTTCTTTTTCTCAATTCATTTTCTATTTCTGATTTGATTTTCTGAATCCATTTTCAAACAAATTCAAATGCCAATAGAATTCAAATTTGTTCTGGGTTTTTTGCAGAGTGTAACAAACATAATTCTGAGTGTAAAACATATGGAACTTCTGTATTAGCTTGGTCCTATTGATCAAACAAAATAAATAGTGATATGACACTAGATTTGATCAAGTTTTGAAAATGGTTTCAAATTCACTTTTGTTTTGAAAATTTTGGTTTAAGCAAATAGCAAGCAAGAAAAACAATCTGAGAGTAACCAGGTTTGATTCATGAACAACAATCTCTCACTGGAGAGTAGCATTTGATTTAATGTTGACCACATAAAATAATGAGCTCATATGCTCCTGTTTTTGAATTGATTTTTTGAAATGAACTCTACATGATCATGGATGCATGAATGATATGCATGAGTTTGAAAAATGATTTTAGGGATGTTACATTTTGGTTTCATAAAAGTTAGTAAATAAATATTCTCGGAATTGGACGGGACAAACGTCAAAGTCAATTACTTTCCATGGGGAACAAGAAGTCCAGATGGGAGCCCGGGAGGCCAGCCAAGGGGCCCAGACCCACCCTAGGCGCGAGTGGGCCCTAGCCCGCTCCTGGCTAGGGTTTGGTGCCCCTGGCTGGCTCCTCGACCTTCCCCTTTGCCTATAAAAAGCCCCCGATGCAGAAACTCTCAGGACCCGATCTGAAATCCACAGAACTGTCTGTAGGCGCCGCCACCATCGTCCCTAGATCGGGGGGATCTGAAGCTCTTCCCGGCACCCTGCCGGAGGGGAGATCATCCCGAAGGCCTTTTCTCCGGTATGATTCGTGAGTAGTTCCACCTTGGACTATGGGTCCATGTAGTAGCTAGATGGTTGTATCTCCTCCTTTGTGCTTTCATGTATAGATCTTGTGAGCTCCGTTCATGATCAAGATCTAATCTATTTGTAATCATGCATGTTGTGTTTGCGGGGATTTGATGGATATTGAGATTATTATGTTGGTTTGATTAATGGTTTTATCTTTATGATTCTATCATGTCTGTGTTGTTTGTGATCTTGCATGCTCTTTGTTGCTAGTGGTTATCTTGGCCAAGTAATTGCTAGTGACTCCAAGAGGGAGTATTTATGCTCGATAGTGGGTTCATGCCTCTAGTTTCCAAGGGAAGTGACAGAAATCTCTTCGGTTGTAGATGTGATGTTGCTACTAGGGAGAAAACAACGGTCTCTTGTTCATGGAACATGTGGACTGTTTACCTTACACACTTTTCTTAAAGCAGTTGTCTATTGCTTGCAACTTAATACTGGAGGGGATTCGGATGATAACCTGAAGGTGGACTTGTAGTAATAGATGCAGTTGGATGGCGGTCTATGTATATTGTTGTATTGCCCAACCGAATCTCATAGGATCTTTCTGACTAGTAATTGCATTGTTATGCCTTGCTTAGTTCCTGTCAATTGCCCCGCTGTAATTTGTTTACCCTTCATTCCATGTTGTTTATCTAAGGAGAGCACCTCTAGTGAACTATGGACCTCGGTCCAATCTTTACCATCATTACATCTTCCACTGTTACTTGTTTACTTGCTTCAAACCATTACCTTCCACACCATACGTTTAATCCTTTGTTATAGCAAACCGGTGAGCTTAACAACCTCACTGATTTGTTGGGACAAAGTCTTGAGTTTGTGTTGTGCAGGTCTCCATGTTTCTTCCAACACCTATGTGACGTTTCCTTCCTCCTTATGGTTCGATAACCTCGGTTTCTACTGAGGGAAGACTTGCTATTGTGTTGCTTCACACCTTGCTCTTGGGGTTTCCACGAAGCTCTCCCATGTCAAACACCGGGCTCCATCAAGTTTTTTTGGCGCCGTTGCCGGGGAGGCTAAGGATGTCTTCACAAGGGGAGTCCTTCACTTCCTTTCTCTTTACTTTGTTTTTAGTTTTCTTTGTTATTCTTGCTTGGTTTTGTTTGCCTCTTTCCAAAAAACCCAAAAAAAAAGTCTAGTTTGGTTTGCCTTCTTTGTTCAAAAACACAAAAAAATTAGTTCCTGTTCTAGCTGGTGCTGCTGTTTTTGGCTTGCCCACCTTTGACAAAATGAATTCTGCTGAGAACACTAAGTTGTGTGACTTCACTAGCACCAACAACAATGGTTTCCTTAGCACACCTATTACTCCACCTGCTTCTGATGCTACCTTTTATGAAATTAAGCCTCCTTTGTTGAATCTTGTGATGAGAGAACAGTTTTTTGGTGCTAGTTCTGATGACCCTGCTGCCCATCTCAATAGTTTTGTTGAACTCTGTGAAATGCCAAAGTATAAGGATGTAGATGGAGATATTATTAAGCTCAAGCTTTTTCCTTTCTCCTTGAGAGGAAAAGCTAAAAATGGTTGCTTTCTTTGCCTAAAAATAGTATTGATTCTTGGACTAAGTTCAAAGATGCTTTTATTGGAAAATACTATCCTCCTGCCAAGATTATTGCTATGAGAAGTGACATTATGAAATTGAAACAACTTGTTAATGAACATGTTTCTCAAGATTGGGAAAGAATGAAAACTTTGGTTAAGAATTGTCCCACTCATGGACTCACTGCTTGGATGATTATCCAGACTTTTTATACATT
This sequence comes from Avena atlantica, assembly GCA_910589765.1. Taxonomy (NCBI): domain Eukaryota; kingdom Viridiplantae; phylum Streptophyta; class Magnoliopsida; order Poales; family Poaceae; genus Avena; species Avena atlantica. The sequence goes on along the minus strand of OU342736.1, from coordinate 41,225,245 downwards.
GAACTACTCTTCAAGGAACCTGCTGGATTCAGCTTCTGGAGGTACTTTCATGGACCTCACCTTGGGTGCTGCAACAAGACTCCTTGACAATATGATGCTTAACTACTCTGAATGGCATGTTGAGAGAGCTCCACATGGTAAGAAGGTAAATTCTGTTGAGGAAACTTCCTCTTTGAGTGAAAATATTGATGTTATTATGGATATGCTTGTTAATGGGAAAGCTCCTCTAGATCCTAATAGTGTTTTTTTAGCCTCTTTGGTTGCTCAAGAAGAGAAAGTTGATGTGAACTTCATTAGAAACAACAATTTCAACAACAATTATAGGCCTTATCCTCCTAATAATGGCAATTCCTATGGAAGCTCTTACAATAATGCTAGAAGTGCCCCCTCTGAACTTGAAGTCATGCTCAAGGACTTCATTAGTAAACAAACCACTTTCAATAAGATTATAGAGGAAAAGCTTTTAACTGTTGAGAAAAACATATCCTCTTTGTCTGAATCTCAATCTTCCTTGATTAATAAAATGTCTGCTAAACACCTTTGCTACTGCTCATGCCATACAAGTTACTATTGATGAAAATGTTAGGCTGCTAGCTCAACTTCATGCTAAGTGGGAAAGGGAAGCTGAAATTGATAGAAACAATAGTGTGTACACCATCACCACTAAAATGCCAGTAGTCCCTACTTCTTCTCCTACTATGCCTAAGCCTATTTATCCTACTACTAGTGATGCTAAGCTTGAATTTGATATTGATGGTTGCAACATTTCTGAAGTGATTATGTTCCTACAAAAGCTTGCTAGAAGTCCTGATGCTAGTGATATGCATGTTGCCTTTACAAAACACATTACAGATGCTCTTGTTAAGAATAAGGAAGAGAAGCTAAAACACAAAGATTCTATTCCTAGGAAAGTAGAGGATAGTTGGGAACCCATTATTAATATGCAAGTGAATGACTTTGATCTCAAAGCTTCATGAGATCTTGGTTCTAGTATTTCTATTATGCCTAGGAAGATTTATGAAATGCTTGATTTGCCACCATTAGAAGATTGTCATTTGGTTGTCCTACTCAATAATAATGCTAAAAAGAAACTCATGGGGAGTATTAATGATGTTCTCATTATGTTTAATAATGCTTATGTCCCTGTGGATTTCTATGTTTTATATGTTGAATACAATGCTTCTTGTCCTATTACTTTGGGAAGACCTTTTCTTAGAACAGTTGGTGCCATCATTGATATGAAAGAAGGCACCATCAAATATCAATTTCCATTCAAGAAAGGTATTGAACACTTCCCTATGAGGAGAGAGAAGTTACTTTTTGTTGCTCCTTTGAAAGCAAGATTTAATGTTAATGCTTCCTCATTTGATAATAATTGATTCTTCTTACTTCCCGTGCCTAACTTAAAGGCGTTAAAGAAAAATACTTGTTGGGAGATAACCCAAGAGTTTCCTTGAGACTTGGAAGTTATTACTTAAGTAATGACCTGTCCTTATCCTTTTTGTTTGATTTTTGTGCCAAGAATGACCTCTAATGAGAGTGAAGTAAGATTTGGGGAGTTGTTGTCGAGAAACAGATTTCTGTCCTCCACCAAAAAAATTCGTGAGGAGTATCTATAACTCGGTGAGCTGACAATTTACGAATAAATCCCCCAGTATGTGAGCTAACTTTCGTTAGTTCAACACTTTTTGATTTGAGCAACAGAAGATGGTCGAAAAAATCGGTTTCTACCTGCTGGTCTGTTTTAAAGATTTCTGCATTGTTTGCATTTGCTTCTTATTGATTCCTTTTTTGAGTTATCTTCAGGTAAATTGAACTTTTTGAAGATGTTGCTACAGTAGCTTGTGTTTTTTAGTGAAAATTCTTGCTGTTCCAAAGCTTTGCCAAGTGGTCTAATATCTTTTGAATACACTAATGTTGCCAATGAAGATTGTGTGAAGTTTTGTATGAAGGAAAAATTTCAGGTGTAGAGAGAGAATGATGTAATGAGATGAAGAATGGACAAAATCTCAATCTTGGGGATGCCACCATGGTGTCACCCCAAGAAATATCCAAGAGGTACAAGCGTCAAAGCTTGGGTATGCCCAAGGCATCCCCTTCTTCATCAATAAAAAGCTCAAGTCTGTCTAGACACTTCACTTTTATTGTTTCATGCATAGTTGTGTTGTTCTTGGAGCGTCTTAGTTTTTGTTTGCTTTGCTTAGGTTGTTTAGTTTTCTTGAATAAAGTAAGTTTGGACCCCCGTTCTTGTTGTATTGTTTTGCAAATACGTTCTCTTGGTGTTGGAAAGGAGTAGTAAGTTCTTGCTTGAAGTGCAAGAGGAGCTTGCATTGACTGTGACTTAGACTTTAGCATGACATTCTAGGTGTTGTTTTAGAATTATGCTTAGTGATTATTGCTATAGCATGTCTCGTCCCAAACAACTGGGATTGTTTAGTGTGCCTTGAATAAATTATGCGTTGTTTTAGCATGCAAAAGCATAGTATTGTGGTATTCTCCTTTCATGCTTTGCTTGGGTTGACTTGGCACATGCTTACACCATGTTATGACTATGACAAGTCACCATTAGCCTCTATGATCATTTAGTCCTTGACTTGTAGTACCACACTTTGCTTTGATTAGTATGCTTTGTTGCATTGCATGATTATGGCCATTATGCTCTCTTAGTTGGTTGCTCCCAGTCTTTTGCTAGCCTCCACTTGTATGAGTAAGTTCTACTCATGCCTCCAACTCCCAAGAAACCAAGTTATTCCAAAGTGTCCACTATAAACTCCTATGCATGGTGTGTTACACCATTCCAAGTATATTCTTGTTTTCAACTATCTTCCAATTAAAAACTATTTTGTTATGTAAAAACTTAGTGATTAAATCCCTCACGAACTTGCTGACACATTTTATTCTTTGCCCCTAATAAACTTGAACCATTGAGACAACTTTGTTGTATATGCTTGCACTTATAAGTTGGGATTAGCAGAACCGTGCTGTCACGCGGAAAGTTTTCAACATTGAACTTGTACTTTTGTACTCCGTTGATATCATGCTCTTTTGTCTATGGATGTTACCGGTGTGAAATGAAGTGGGAACTTGTAAGTCCATGGAGTTTGTATTATGTGTTAGATAAATGCCTGGGCCGCTAGCCTAAGCCATGCCTAATCATGGTGGAAACTTGCAGCATCACCATAGTGAGCTATCTATGAAGCATCCTCAATAAAAAGCTATGCATATGGTAAATAAAAATATTGCTGAGATGCTCATTGTCTTCTTGCCTTGTCATTTTGGTTATGGGAATGCTCCTGTACCATGTGCAAGGGGTACCCCGTTGGTGGTTCTCAATGATATGCAAATACTTATAGTGACAAGAACTTGCCTAGACGCTAAGTTGAGTATCCATGAGGTGTAGCCCTCATATTCAAGGGACTTGAGATTGCCAACTTATACTTCGTCAAGCATATACTCCAGCTTTGCCACTTTAACCTGAACCACTTCAAGATGCTTATGATAGGCGTGATGAGGGCTGAAAGCTAACAAGTATCATAATTTTTGGAAGCTCTTTTTGAAACTTGTAATCCCTAATTCCTTTATAAAAAGGCCTTTCTTCCACCATTATTTGAGTCTCCACCTTCTACCTTTAGGCACCATTAAGAGAGCATAGTTGTCATTCTGTGTGCAGTGTTCCAAAGATTATTAATTGATGCATATTGTGATATTACTTGTTCTTGTGCTAATTGTTTCTAGTCACCCTTTTGAACTTTGAAGGTGTCCTATGCATCTATATTGCTACTCTATGAGGGACAAGCTGATTGCCACTATGTTACGTTTTATGTATGTGAAACAAATAAATGTTTTTCAATGCATGTTATTTATGATCTTTATTTGTGTCTTTCCATGTTGCATGCATAGTTACTATGTCCTACTGTTTGAACTCCATTCTTTCATGCACATGTTTAGAGTTCTTTGCTCCCATCTTTCAATGCTTGCAAATGGTTGGACCTTTATTGTGAGGGTGCATGTTCACCTCAAAAATTATTCTGTTTATCACTTACATACTCGAGGACGAGTAGGAGTTAAGCTTGGGGATGTTGATACGATGGAAACGTATCTATAATTTTTGATGCTCCATGCTTGTTTAGTATCTACTTTGATTTACTTGTCTACACTTTGAGGTGCTTTTTACATGTCTGTGTTGTTTGTGATCTTGCATGCTCTTTGTTTCTAGTGGTTATCTTGGCCAAGTAGTTGCTAGTGACTCCAAGAGGGAGTATTTATGCTCGATAGTGGGTTCATGCCTCTAGTTTCCAACGGAAGTGACAGAAATCTCTTCGGTTGTAGATGTGCGGTTGCTACTAGGGAGAAAACAACGGTCTCTTGTTCATGGAACATGTGGACTGTTTACCTTACACACTTTACTTAAAGCATTTGTCCGTTGCTTGCAACTTAATATTGGATGGGGTTCAGATGATAACCTGAAGGTGGACTTCTAGTCATAGATGCAGTTGGATGGTGGTCTATGTATATTGTTGTATTGCCCAATCAAATCTCATAGGATCTTTCTAACTAGTAATTGCATTGTTATGCCTTGCTCAGTTCCTGTAAATTGCCCCACTGTAATTTGTTTACCCTTCATGCCATGTTGTTTATCTAAGGAGAGCACCTCTAGTGAACTATGGTCCCCGGTCCAATCTTTACCATCAATACATCTTCCATTGTTACTTGTTTACTTGCTGCAAACCATTACCTTCCCCACCATACGTTTAATCCTTTTTTACAGCAAACCGGTGAGCTTGACAACCTCACTGATTTGTTGGGACAAAGTCTTGAGTTTATGTTGTGCAGGTCTCCACGTTGCTTCCAACACCTGTGTGACGTTTCCTTCGTCCTTCTGGTTCGATAACCTTGGTTTCTACTGAGGGAAGATTTGCTGCTGTGCTGCATCACACCTTGCTCTTAGAGTTTCCAACGAAGCGCTTCCACGTCAAACACTTATGAGTAATAAAGCCAAACATGCAATCTTCCTTTAAGACACAAACTATCTTAAATAAAGAATACTAAACTTATGAGCCAACAAGAAAGAAAACAAATGATACCAAATACCTGTAAGATTTTTCTTTCTCTTTTTCTTTCAAACCTCAAAATTTGTTGCTACTGACCAGAACTCGGTTTGCCAAAACCAATTTAGATCCACTTGATGCTCCCAAAGTGGTGCCAATAGTGATCAACAAGATCCATCATATAATAGATATTGCAAACTAAAATAAGAAGTGCAAAAAGTAAAAGATGAGACTTCTCATTAATATTCATTAAAGGCACTCACACCAAGGGATACATAGATAATCAACTAAAGGAGAGATACTTCCACATGCAAACCAAACTATAAGATAACCCCTCTACCACAGATACGAATCCACTAAAAAGGTAAAGGATAAAATATAATGGTGGTGATACCGCGGCACTCCCCCAAGCTTGGAACAAGCCAAGGGGATGCCAAACCTCATGACGAATTACTCCTTCGGTGGTGGTGGTGTTCTCTTGATAAGATCTTCAATAACTTTCCTCAAGTCCTCGAACTCAAAAGTAAGAGTACGGATTAGCTCCGAGTTTTGCTCTATACGGTTCATGATCATGTCCGTATGAGAATCCCAGTTCTTGTTATTCTTTCCCTACTCTTCATTCTTAGCATGATCCTTCTCTGCATTGTTAGAACGACGCATATCCCAAACCGAAGGCAAATTCCCTTTGGGCACATGTTGATATTGATATTCATGTATAAGTGTATGGAAGGGTCTCTTGTTACATGGAGGAGACGACTATGGATTGTAGAAGAGACGTGGAGGTTTCCATCCTGTAGACATCTGTGCTGTCCTCTTAAGCTTGGTAGGCCGTGCAACCAAACCAATGCTTGCGAAGGTAGCATGAGTGTCCGGTTGCTTGTCCTCCTCCATGTCACCTTCACATCCTACCGTAATCTCCTCCTCCTTTGGAACTTGAGGTTCTTCTTCCTCGGGCTTCTTGCCTTTGTCGTTGGCGGAGGCCATGGTGCTCTAAACTTGAGAAGATTTCCTGACAGAAACAGATCAAAATGAAAACACGACGAGAACATGATGCGCGAACCTCGGGGATACTGGGGGTTATATATTACGATGTTTCAATACATAAGGAAGGTTTTCACATGAAAACGATGCGGGGACGGAGTTCGGGGAGGGGACACCCCCCTCAGGCGCGGCCAGGCTGGGCCCGTGCCTGGGGTGGGTTTGTCCACCCCGGGCTCCGTTTCCTCTTCAGTTTCATCTCGTAACTTCCCTTATTTATTAACAACATCAAAAATAAAAAAAGATTGGAGTTTCATGAACCTTCTGTTTGCACCACTTTTACCTATTCAAAGACGAACTCTACAGATTCCTTTCCTCTTTCTCCTGAGAATTTCCTTCATACAAAACCTTTGCACAAACTCAATGACAAAATTAGTACAAGAAAAAACAATAAACCTTTGGTACACACTTCAACTGAAAACCCATCAATACAAAAGCTTCTATAAGAGGCAAATGCAAAGGATGGCAGAAATCTGTCAAAACAGACCAGCAGGTAAAGATTAATTTTTTCGAAGACCTTCTATTGCTCAAATCAGAAAGTGCAGAACTAATTAAAGTTTGGTAACAACCTTGAGAACAATCTCAGAAAAATGCAGATCAATCCAAAGTACTGAGTTCCCTCGCGAATTTTTACAATACAGCACAAAAATCTGTCCCGGGACAGCCACTTTTCACAACTCCTCTACTTCATAAAAGTAGTTGAACTTGACACAAAAACCAAAACAAAAAGGATAAGGAGCGGTTATTACTGAGGTAATAACTTCCAAGACTCTACAAAACTTTTGGGTTATCTCCCAACAAGTACTTTTCTTTACTGCCTTTAAGTTAGGCTTGAAACTTTCAAAGATTCTCACATAGGATATATATATTTGAAGTGAAAGAGAGCATCAAGAAGCAAATAATCAGCACACTTGAGTATAACCCACTTACTATGCATGGGGGTATCATGAGAAAACGAATTATTGAAACAAAAAGGCACAAGCATAGGAAGACAAAACAAGTGCAACTTCAAAGCTTTCAAAATAAAACGGGGAAACTTAACATCATTGAGATGCATAAAACCATGTTTCCCTCTCTCATAATAACTTTCAGTAACACTTTGAATAAAGTTGAAAATATAGCTGTCACTGGAAACAACTTTATCATCAGAATAAACATACTTACAGTCATCAAAAAGAGGTCCAAGGTCATAGACTGGATCAATAGAAGGAAGTTGTTCCATCATGAAATCTTTATTAGGCAAGCTATTTTCACAAGGAGTTTTAGCAAATTTGGAAAAGTTAAACTCATGAGAATCTCCATCAAACTTAGTTAAAACCTTTTCCTTCTTACAATCAATAATAGCTCCACAAGTATTCAAAAAGGGTCTACCAAAAATGATAGGACAAGTTTTTCTAGCTGCTGAATTGAGCACTAGAAAATCAGCATGATATTTAATCTTACCACAGAGAACCTCCACATCTCTTACAATGCCAATGGGTCAAATGGTTTCCTTGTTGGCAAGGTGAATAACCACATCAATGTCATCAAGCTCACAAGGACCAATCTCATGCATAATTTCATTGTAGATCTCATAAGGAATAGCACTAGAACTAGCACCAATATCACATAAACCATAGTAGCAATGATCACCAATTTTAAGAGAAAGCACAGGAACACTAGATTTTCTAGCCTTACCAGGATGAGAAATAATATTAGAAGACAATGTCCTCATCCTCCATATTTCTAGTGACAGTGTATTTCACAATATCTACCACAGGTTCATCACTCAAATGCTTACCAGGCTCCATAGTTTTCATTTTACCTTTACTATTTGCACTAATAATCATAGAATACTCCCTTACCTTAGCTGCGAAAGGCATTTTATCAACATGGGGTTCAGGCACAATATGATTAATAGTACAAACTTGAGTACTTCTAATAGGAACATGACTAGCAACATCTTTATAAGGAGCATGGTACTTATTCCACTTCTTCTTGGGAATTTCAATGTAAGAGGCAAAGGCCTTAAAATAGCTGGCAATACTTTGGGAATCGAGACCAAACTCATTGCTAATATCACGGAAGCTATCAGTTCCCATAAAAGATTTAATGCATTCATAGTCATAGTTTATACCTGACTTTCTTCCTTTGTCATTCTCCCAAGCTTCAGTATTCTCTTGAATACGGTCTAGAAGATCCCATTTAGCTTCTACCTTCATACGTGTGAATGATCCATCACAAGAAGCATCTAGTAAATATTTATCATGAAGAGAAAGCCTAGCATAAAAGTTATTGAGAATAATATTGTTAGGGAGTTCATGAATAGGACATTTAAGCATTAGTAACTTCAATCTCTCCAAAGCTTGAGGTGTACTCTCTCCATCAAGTGGACAAAAGTTATATATAAGATTTCTATCCTTATGGATCTCACTGGCAGGATACAATTTAGAGTAAAAGAGAGATGACATCTCCTACCATTCAATGGATTATCCATTCTTCAGCAGCTTATACCATTCTTCATCTCTCCCTTTCAAGGATATGGAGAGCAATTTCTTCTTTACCTGTTCAATTGTGATACCTGCGCACTTAAACAATCCGCATAATTCATGGATAAAAAGCAAATGATCACCAGGATGGGCAGTTCCATCCCCAAAATAATAATTATCCATAACACGGTTAACAATACTTGTAGGTATCTTAAAAGGATCTATCTCAACAGGAGGTGGTTCATCTACTACCGTAGCAGTGGTAGTAGTTTTCCCAAACAGAAAACCAAGTGGGTTATCCATATTGGAAACAAAGTAACAAGCAGTAACAAGAGCAATACTCACAGTGAAAGTTTACCTTACCAGTTCCACTCTTCAATAGCGCTTCACTCCCCGACAACAGCGCCAGAAAATAGTCTTGATGACCCACGAGTATAGGGGTGTATCGTAGTACTTTCGATAAATAGGAGTGTCGATCAAAGCGAGGAGCAGAAGCTGCTGAACAGTGGTATGGAGCAGGAAATCCCTGTGAATACTTAGCAAACGGATTTTTAGTGGTTTCCTGACAACTGAACAAAACAAAGAGCAGGTAACAGAAGTAATGAACAAATGGAGAAAATGGCCCAATCCTTTCTTAGCAAAGGAAAAGCTGGTGGAAATACTTATAAGGACCAAACTTTCTCGAGGACAGATGGGAATTCTGCCAAGTGCTTTCACTTCAAATAGATGAGCACTCTTCTCTGGTGTTTGTAAGTGTTGTGTGGGTGAACATGTGCTAACATACGGCCCTTACTAGGACTAATACATACTTGTGATTAAACCCCCTGCAAACATCTGTAACTATAGGAAAGTATTTAAGATATAAATCTAACCACAGCCTTAAACTCTGAGATCCTACACTCCCTTGTGCAAAGGTGTCCTAACGGGGGTTCAGGTTTCTGTCACTCCGGCAACCCCACGATTAGTAGCCAAATACACAATGCATCCCCCTAGGCCCATAAATGGTGAAGTGTCATCTAGTCGACGTTCACATGACACCACTAGAAGAATATCACCACAACTTAAATACTAAACCATTGAATAATAACTCATCATAGATTCACTACTAACAACATGACTTCTCCCATGTCCTCAACAACACAAACGAACTACTCACAAGACATCATATGGATCAAGATCAAAAATGATATGGTAATGGATAACAATCTGAACATAAACAATAATCCAATGGTTCCACTCACAAGCATCAACTAAAATAGTAATTAACACCGGGAAAGTTTCCCCTAATGAACTAAGCAATATCCAACACAATTGTTACAGCGAGACAGAGTGGTGATGATGGTGCTAATGGAGATTATGGTGTGGATGATGATGATGCTGATCCCGATGAAGCCTAGCTTGATGATGGCGTTGATGGCGACGGTCTCCCCTCTCCGGGGAGGAATTCCCCCAGCAGAAATCTGTATGTCAGAGAGATCTTTCTCTCTCGGTGTTTTCCACCCCCCCCCCCCAGAGGCGGCGGAAATCTATTTGTGGTCGCTCCCCCGATGTTAGGGTTCCGTAGCGAAGTTATAGGCGAAGGGGGAGAGTCGAAGGCCGGGAAGGTGGGCCACACCTGCCCTAGCGGCCTCAGGTGGGCCCACGCCTAGGGGGTGTTGGCCCCCTGCAGCCCCCCTTCGCTCCTCCTTCTGGCCTCCTTCGTCTTCTGGTGAAATAATATGTTTCCATATTTTTCTGGTATTTTTCTGATCTTCGCGAAATTGCACCAAAACGCCTTCTTTTCCATCAGAATCCAAACTCCGGCAGTCCATCCTCCAAGAATCCTCAAACATGCATAAACGGATGAAAATCCATAAGTAATACCTCATAATAAGACAAATATCAATTCAATAGAGGTAAATTATGATATAGAATGGTCATGCAAATTGGGCGTATCATATACTATGTTACAAAGTGGGTAGAAGCCATACCTACAAACAGCACTGATGGTAAGACCTCTTTAAAAATGCTTAAAGATGTTATTTTTCCTATGTTTGGTGTGCCTGGATATCTCATGACTGATGGAGGTTCTCATTTTATTCATGGTGTTTTTAGGAAGACTCTTGCTAAATATGATGTTAACCATAGAATAGCTTCAGCTTATCACCCCCAAACCAGTGGGAAAGTAGAACTTTCTAATAGAGAAATTAAATCTATCTTGCAAAACACTGTTAATAGATCTAGGAAAAATTGGGCTAAAAACTTGAACGATGCTTTATGGGATTATAGAACTTCTTATAAAAATCCTATGGGAATGTCTCCTTACAAAATGGTTTATGGGAAAGCTTGTCACCTGCCTTTAGAATTAGAACACAAATCTTATTGGGTAGTGAAAGAACAGAATATAGATTTTAAACTTGCTGGTGAGAAAAGATTACCTTAGATGAGTGGAGAAGTGAAGATTATGAAGATGCTATACTCTTTAAGGAAAAAGTAAAAAGATGGAATGATAGGAGAATTCTCAAAAGAAAGTTCCATGTTGTTGAGAAAGTTCTTTTGTATAGGTCTCATCTCAGATTTTTTGCAGGAAAACTACTCTCAAAATGGGAAGGACCTTTTGTTATTGAGGAAGTGTATCTTTCAGGGGCTATCAAAATATCTTCTTTGAAGGACAACACTACACAGGTGGTGAATGGTCAAAGGCTTAAACGTTATATTTCTAGAGATTCTTACAATCAAGATGTTGATATTATTCAAATGGTAACTCGGGAAGAATTTATTAGAAACCAAACTCTAGAATCTGCAGAATCTGTCTTTGAGTAGGTAAAAGTGCTGCAAACTGAAGGTTTGTGAAAACATTATCTTTTTATATTTTTGATGTTTTTATTACATACGGAAGGTTACGAGACGAAATAGAGGAGGAAACAGAGGCCAGGTGGGCCACAGCCACCCTAGGCGCGAGCCCCAGCTGGTCGCGCCTAAAGGGGGTGTGAGCCCTCTAGAGTCCGTCTCTGCCTCGTTTTAGCACAGTACCTTCCTTATGTAGTGAAACTTCGTAATATATAACCCCCAGATCCCCCGAGGTTCGTATATTGTGTTCTCGTCGTGTTTTCATTTCGATCTGTTTCAGTCAGGAAGATTCTCAGATTTTGGGCCTCAATGTCTTCCTCTACATCACCTAAGGAGGACTCCTCCGCAGACGTCATCAACCCATACATGTATGAGTTGAAGGTTCATCCCAAGGAGTTGATTCTCAAGGACAGGAAGGTGCAGATTAAAGAAGTTTAAGGCCCTAAAGGAAAGGCATTCTGGAAGACAAGATGGAAGCATTGGAGCAAGAAGTTTTCAGGTACAAGAAGATGGCGGAACGCGAAGTGCATGTCATCCATAAGATAAGTTCAGAACTCATCACCGAGCACAAGAGGGAGACTGCCGAGCTTCGATATGAAATCCTCTCACTCCATCAGACCACCAACCAATTACAAGCACAGCTCTACGACATACAAAATCAAAACTATGAGTATGAGGCCAGGTTTAATCGAATAAGCTCTACTGCTAGTTTCAGGATTGTGGAAACCAAGACATCCTTCGTGGATGGGGAACCTTTACCTTGCAAATTTGACGATGACAAGGGAACACCGCCACCACAAAAAGAGTAATTCGTCATCAGGTTTGGCATCCCCTTGGCTTGTTCTAAGCTTGGGGGAGTGTTGCGGTATCACATCATTATCTTTTATCTTTTTACCTTTTTAGTGGATTCATATCTTGGGTAGAGAAGTTATCTTATAGATTGGTTTGCATTGTGGAAGTATCTCTCCTTTTAGTTGGTTATCTATGTATCCCTTGGTATGAGTGCCTTTATGGAATATTAATGAGAAGTTTCATCTTTTACTTTTTGCACTTCTTATTTTAGTTTGCAATCTCTTTTATAATGTTGATCTTGTTGGTCAGTATTGGTATCACTTTGGGAGCATCAAGTAGATCTAAATTGGTTTTGGCAAACCTTGCTCTAGTTAGTATCAACACTTTTTGATATTTGAAAGGAAAAGACAAAAGCACTTACAGGTATTTTGTATCATTTATTTTATTTCGTGATTGGCTCTTAAGCTTAGTATTCTTTATTTAAGAACTTTTGTGCCTTCAAGGAAGATTTCATGTTTGGATTTATCCCTTGTAGGTTTGCTTGTTTCTTTCAACTCTTTTGTTTGCTACCCAGCCTTGCTGTCACATCCCAAAATTTTCCAAATTTTGAAATGTGAAAAATAAATAAACAAAATAAATAATTGTTGAAATTTAGGGTGAAAAGAAAGTTTTTGATTTCAAATGGAAACATCAAAACCCATCTTGAACAAACTTTGAATAAAATGGAGTCCAAAAAATTTCAATCAAGTAAAATGCATTCATCAACGAATCTATCTTGAAATTTAAACACTTGGAAAAGTTAAACAAAAACCCTAAAACCCTAATAAAAGAAATCAATTCCAAGATCACTCTAAGACTATGGATTTGTTCCATATAAATACTTGTGATCAAAAATGATAAACAAAAATATTATAAAACCATAGAAATTGGTTTCATTCAATTTGGAGCCATGGATAAAAACTTATGAATTTGATGAAAAGAAATAATTTCCAAAGCTAATAAAGCTCCTAACTAAAATCCATACCAAAATCTTGAGAAAAGTAATCCTAAAAGGACTTAAAAAGGATAAACAAATATTAAATAAAATCATACAAATTAGAATCACAAAATTTGGATCTATAAATAAAAAGATATGGATTTTATAAGGCAAAGGAAGAAAATAAATAAATAAGGAATATTTAAAAGCCAAATTAAATCTTAGCCAATCCATAAACAAATAAAATAAATATTATTGAGGGTAAAAGATTATTAAAATAAAATCATACGGATTGAAAAATATTCAAATCTATTTAAATAAAGACAATTTGCCTAAATAATAAATCCCAATAAAATTATTAGAAGACCATTTAAAACTTGAATTAAATCCATAAGCAAATGGAATAAATATAATACAAGAAAATAAAGGGATAAAGAATAATCAAATAAAAGTGAATTATTTGAATAAAGACAAATGCCCAAATTTAAATGATTAATAAATCATATTCAAATATTTTAAATAATTCAAAGTGAATTATTTGCACTAAATAAAACCTACTGAAAAAGGTTTGGTAAAAATTGGAATTCAAACAGAAGTTTGAAAATGTATTTAAAATCTTATTTTTATAGAGACAAAATGTCTATTTTAAATAAATAACAAACCATAAAGAGATTGTTTAATTACATAAATGAACAGATTAAAAACCTACTGAAAGTTTAAGAAGATATTGGATAAAAATCTGAAATCAATTTGAGATTGAAATCATTTGAGTAAATCCAAAACAGAAAATCAGAAAACAAAAATAAAAAGGAAACAGAAAGAAAAAATGAAAAACGAATCAGCCTAGCAACCAGGCCCAGTCCAGCCCAACTAGCCCACCTCTCTCTCCCCCTGGAGAACCGTTTTCCTACCCGCACGTCAACCCGCACCCTCGCTGACTTGCTGACCCCACCGTACACCCTCCCCACTTGCTGACAACGGATCCCACGCCGCGTAATCGTCTTCCTCACCCCGCGACCAATTCCTTCCCCCTCTCGCCCGTTTCTGGCTTTTATTTTGCAGACTTAATTCGCCGTAATGCCGCGTTGAATCAGCCCAGTAACCTCGCCCATTTAATCGCCCACGTTCCCTCCTTCTTTCCCCTCAAACCTCACACGACTGGAGCCACCAGGCTGCCTCGATTTTTGTTTGCAACCTCGCTGCCCCGACGAGCTCCTTTCCCCGATTCCGGCGAGCATGACCTTCCCCTTGCCTCCTAGTTTCCACGAGGACATTCCCCACCTCCGTACGCATCTCCCAGTACCACCCACTCGCCCACGCATGATCCACAGCGTCGGCAATGTCTTCGACAGAGCGTCGGCAACGTCTTCGACAGAGCGTCGCCCCCGTCTGCTATTCCTCCGACGAGCTCCCCTGGTAAAGTCCGACAGCACCTCTCCCTCTCTTTGTCACATCCCAAAATTTTCCAAATTTTGAAATGTGAAAAATAAATAAACAAAATAAACAATTGTTGATTTTTAGGGTGAGAAGAAACTTTTTGATTCCAATTGGAAACATCAAAACCTATTTTGATCAAATAAAATCCTAAAGGGATTTAAAAAGATAAATAATTAATAAATAAAGTTATAATAGTTGGAATCACTATTTTTGGATCTTTTAATAAAAAGATTTGGTTTTAAAAAGAATAGGTAGAATTATAAATAAGGATTATTTTATAGAGCCAAATTAGATCTTGGCCAAGCTTTTGAAATAAAATATTTCTATTTGATAAAAGAGTAAAGGTCTATTTAATTAAAATAATGAAGATTTATTAATATCCAATTTTATTAAAATAAAGGCTTTTCCATTTTGAATAAACACTAAAACTTGTTAATTTATTTTAAATAAGTTTTCCAAGTGTTTTATATTTCCAAATAAAACCTACTGAAATGGTTTTGATATTATTTAGATTTAAAATAGAGTTTTTAAATAAATAAAATCCTAGTTGAATTAATGACTAAGGTCTATTTATTTAATTACTAATGGATCCTAAAAAGAATAAAAATTATTTTGTTTTGGACTTTGGATAATGTTGTTAAACAGAATTAATCTATACCTAAAGTTTGGTGATGGTTTGATTTGATTTGTTGTTTGAATTATTTGTTTGAAAATCAAAACAGAAAATTCATATTGGAAAAATAAAAAGCTTTCTGTATAAAAAAAATGAAACAAACAGCAGCCCATCTGGCCAGCCCAGCAAGCCCACATGCAGCCCAACTAACCCCCCCCCCCCCCCGCAGCGAACCGTTTCCACTGAAAAGCACACCCGTAGAGACGCAGACAAGTGGACCCCGTGCCCTCTCTCTCTCTCACTATCAGACGGACCCCACCACGCCAGCACATCGTCTTCAACCCGCGACCACGTCCCCCTGCCGTTGCTGCCGATTAACTCCGGCGATGAATTCGCGTTGATGGCGGCCTTAATTCCTCCAGTGATCACGCGTAGATAAATGCCCACGTCTCCTCTCGCTTTCCCCTCACTCGCCCCTCCTTCTCTGCCCCAGGGCTGCCCCGATTTCCTCTTGCACCGCCGCGGACTCCGACGAGCTTCGCGAGCAATTCCGGCCACACCTCGCCACCCCTCGCCTCCTAGAGCACTCAAGCTTGCTCCTCAGACCCGTGCGCATCTGCCCGTGTGCTCCACTCGCTCGCGTGCGCCCCAAACCGTCGGCAACCTCGACACCGAGCGCCACCGTCTTCTGTCGTTTCTCCGGCGAGCTCCCCCTGGTAAGCTCGGACTGCCCCAGAACCTCTCGATGATGCTCACGTGAACCCCACGTTCGCCCGCGTCTAACCGTGCCCCTATCTTGCCTTAGGGTGACTTGTATCCCCATCCCCGACGACACCTGAGCGTGCCGACGCCAACAGTGACTCCGGCGAGGAATTGCCAGCAGCTCCGAGCGCCCCT
The DNA here is from genome assembly GCA_910589765.1 of Avena atlantica. NCBI lineage: Eukaryota > Viridiplantae > Streptophyta > Magnoliopsida > Poales > Poaceae > Avena > Avena atlantica. Next base: position 41,209,147 of record OU342736.1, on the reverse strand, counting down.
TCGTCCACTTCAACCACCTTGAGCTTCAGCACATCACGGCGAGTTCGGTAATGGTCTTCCCCCTCTCCTACGCTTCCTAGCTTCGCCGGAAACCTCCTGCCCGAGCGTGCGCCGCCGCCAGCCGCCGTGCAGCGCCGCCAGGCAATGGTCAAACCCATCTGAGCCGTAAGATCGTGATCCAGTGGACGCGATAGATTGACTTAACCTAAGGGGTACGTGTGATCTGTGTCATGCGATTAAGTGAGATCCTGCGGTCAGAACAGCTCGATCCAAACGAAATGGTACCAACCAATAGCAATGCACCACGTGGACATGGTTTTGTTTAAAAACAGAAATTTGAATCTATTGTTTATGCAAACTTATAAATTCATAACTTTAATTCTACACGTCCAAATTTTGCAAATTTTATATCAATGGATTCAGCAGAACAAGTACTTTGCAACCATGCATTTTGTTTAATGATTTGCTTCTGGTAAATTGGTTGAATTTGCAGAAACTTGTGTAGGCTTATTTTGAATAGAAAAATTGTTCTAGATATAATTTTGAGATGAAATCTTTGCAAAATGGTTTGTTGAGAACCTACTGACCGTAGGAACCAACTTATGGATTTAGAAATGTATTTTGTGAAGTTAGGGAATAAATAATTGAATTAGCTCATTTCTAGTCAAATAAAAATATTGATTTTTTTTAGAAATGATTTTTGAGTGAAACCTTTGGGAAATGATTTGATTCAAACCTTCTGACCCTAAACACCAAGTTTTGAGAATTAAAGTATATTTGGTGAACTCTTTAAAGAATATTTCTTTGCTAAAAACATTTTCAACCACATAAAATATTGATTTGATTTAAAAATGGTTTATAGATAAAACCTTTTGCAAATGGTTTTACCACTTAATAAATGACCACTTTTAACTTTATAATGTTTAGAGCCTAGTAGAAACCACCTTTGCAAACAATACTATCTTATGCATGCTAGCATGCATGACCTTGTTTTTGTTATTTTATGTGTCAGAAGTTGTTTGGAATGCTAGTTGAAATTGTGTTTGTTTGATTGAATTGTAGTGAAGTTAGAAGAGTGTGATATCTGCAAGAACAAGAAGTGAACCATCATTCTCTACTAAAAAGGCAAGTGACACTATCATCCATGTCCTACTATTTTCATTACACTTAGTGGATTTTGTATTATGCATGGAAAGGTTTACTATATTTTATGCTATGCTAAATCCTAATAGGATACCCTTATATATCCCTTAGTGGAAACAATGTAGTTGTAGTATGCTTATCCCTGCTATATATTGGGATGGGATACATGATATGATTATATGAAGAGTTGAAAAGACTTATGTTTTATATAATAAAACAAGTACTCAATGAACCACCTGGGTGGAAAAGGTAACTCAAGTTTTGGACAAGGTGGCAACAAAAGGAACCATGTTTATATGGCTATCTCTTTTTGTATGTGCACTAGAAGAAAACCACCCAGGGACTTAGAGATTGAACATGTTTCTCGTACAGTGGCTTCCGTGTACAGCCACATTCTAAATGGGCTCTGGCTTAGTCAACTACATAGTGGAAGACCCTTGCATTGGCATCTTCAGGTTAAATAGAATTGTGTAAGGGAACTTGAAGCCCTACATTGGTGCCTGGATGACAAGCTAGCATTGTGTATTGGGAGGACTCCTATGGAAAGACTTTGTCACATTCTCAATCTGCCAGTACTCCATCTTGGTGAGTACTTATCCAGCGGCCACTGGTGGCATCAAGATGAGATTGTGTCATGTGGGTAAAGTGTACAACTTCTGCAGAAGATCAAATTCTAAGTACTTAGCCGTGTCCCTGGTTATGGACAATACTGAGCAACTAAGGCCTGAAGCTATGGAAGATCTCGACATTCCAATTTCTCAAAGTAAAACTTGATGGTGACAACGAGGGATTTGAAACTCTTGGAGTTTTCCAAGAAGTTCAGAAAGATTTGACAAAGATCGAAAACTATTTTGAAAATATAGGATAAAACTATATTGCTTTCTGCAAAAGAGCCTTAACCCTACTTAGCCAAATATGCATGTAATGATAGGATCCACTTATTTCTACATAGTAGTGAAACTTGCCAATACAGTTCAAATGTATTGACCCTTGTGGCTGCAACTTATTATGTTACAGGTTTGTTTGATGTTAGTGAAGTGTGTTGAGTAGGATTACAAGTCTACAACCAACATGATTGCCTGTGGCACTTTGAAGATGAAGGACCCCATGCTTTATAGATATTCTGCTGCAATGTAATGAGATAGCCAAATGAGCTATGTAAGATGTAATGAATTATTTTATTCCTGGTTATAAAGTTGTATTATGACCTTTGTTTCTTGATATTACATCTTAACTGTGGATGCTAGCTATTGATCCAGGGACTAGCATTGTAAACACAGGGATCTCTACCTTATTAAATGTTGGGAACCTTACACTCTTTCACACGCGTGTACTCGCCACGATCTTGACCATCAAACAACATCTTTTATTTTCTCTAGTTTGCACCGTAGCCTCGCCTCCGTCTTTGACAGAGTGTGCCCGGCGTCAGCAACATCTCCGGCGAGCAATCGGCGATAACCCTGTGCGCCCGTGTCCCTCCCGCGATCACCTCGAGCATCACCGTGACCCTGCGAACACAGTGAGCAACCTCCCCCTCTCTCTTGCTTCCTATATCGCCGGAACCACCGTTATCCGAGCATCTCCGCCGCGCGCCACCATCGAGCGCCGCCAGAGTTTGGTCAAAACATTTCAGGACGATAGATGTTGATCTGATTGACATGTTAGATCCACTTACGCGAAGGGGTATGTTAGATCTAAACCGTGCGATCTCACTTAAATCCTACGGTCTGTATCGCTCGATCCAAACGTAACGGTACCAGTGAATAAGATTCAGCCACGTGTCCAGTGATTTGTTTTAAAAACAGAAACTTGTCTATTAGATGTTTGAATTTGTAAATTCCATAACTTTTAATCTACACATCCAAAATTTGTAAACTTTATATCATTGGAATCAGGAAAAAGAATACTATCCAACCATACCCTTTGTTTAGTGATTTGCTTCTGTAAAATTGTTTTTTTTTTGCAAAAACATATGTAGGGCTATTTTTATTATAAAAGTTATTCTAAAGATGATTTTAGGGTAAAATATTTGCAAATGGTTTGTTTTGGACCCACGGAGGATAGAAACCAACTTTTGGATTTAAAAGTATATTTGGTGATACTAAGGAATTAATCCTTGAATAAAAGCATTTCTAGTTAAATAAAAATATTGATTATGGTTTAAAAATGCCTTTTTGAGTAAAACCTATTGAAAATGGTTTGATTTAAACTCCCTGACCCTAAACACCAAGTTTAGAGATTTAAAAATATATTTAATTAACCCTAGAAAATTAATACTTTGATTTGAATCATTTCTAGCAAAACAAAAATGATTTAAATGACCCATTTTCAGTAACTTGATTCTATTGTTTTGCCACTTTTATAAATGACCAATAGGTGTTTTAAAATGTTTATAGCTAATTAAAAACCACCTTTCCAAATAAAACAATATTTTGCATGCTTGCACGGATTGTATTGTTTTCTTTATTTTATGTGGTGAATTGTTTGAATGCTAGATTGAATTTGTGTCTTGATTGAATTGTAGTGAAATTTTAAGAGTGTGAATATTGCAAGGTCAAGGAGTGAACTTAGTATTATCTACCAAAAAGGCAAGTGGTGCTTCATACTTTTGTCCTATTATTTTAACTATGCAGTAGTGATGTTTTGAGTAGGACTTGCATGGAATTTTTACTAAGTATGCTATGCCTTGGGAAATCCTAGTAGATGATGCCTTAGTAGAATTATCCCTAAGATAAGATCCTACTACTATCATGCTTAGCTTAGCTAGTAGAAAACAAGGGTGGATTATACTCATGCTATGAAATATTTCTAAGTCTATGACTTGTGTTTTGTTTAATAAAACTACTAAGTGAATGAATCACCTGGGTGGAATGGTAATTGCTTGGATTTATGTTGAGTGGTTACATAGGGCCAGTAAACTGGCGAAAACTTGTGTATCTCACTTGTGGAATGCCACCCAGGAACAAAGAGATTTGAGATGTCAAATGTTGAGAAGCTTCAAGTGCAGCCACATGGCAATATGGGCTCTTCCTGGATCATATAGGTTGTAATAACTTAGCTAGATGGACAAAAGGTGGTAGTGGGTGATAGGTTTAGGAACGCGTCCATTTTGGTCTAAGGGAAGGCTTCTGAAAGATCTTGTCTCGATGCATGTCGAGTCTTGTGGGGAAAGTGCACCACCTCTCGAGAGAGTAAAATCTAAGTACTTAGTCGTGTCCCCGGCAATGGAAAATTTGAGCATGAAGACATGGAAGCTATCAAGAATCTCCTCATCCCAATTTCTAAGTTAAAAACTTGTGGTTGAACAAGGTTTAAAGAATCTTCAATCAATGATTGGTAGATGCCTTGGGTGATTTTGACAAATAAAAACTTAGTGTTTTCAAATGATAAGGAAAATCTATTTTGAGCAAAGCAAGCCTAAGCTCCACTTACCAAATGCATATATATGATAGATACCACTACTCTACCATAGTATCACTTGCCAATACAATTTAAATGTATTGACCCTTGTGGCTGTAACTTATTATATTGCAGGTTTCTTTGATGTTAGTGAAGTGTGTTGATTAGGATTACAAGTCTACAACCAACATGATTGCATGTGTCACTTTGAAGATGAAGGACTCCATGCTACATAGTTATTTCTGCTGCATTGTAATAAGATAGCCAAATGAGCTATGTAAGATGTAATGAACTATTTTATTCCTGGTTATAAAGTTGTACTATGACCTTTGTTTCTTGATATTACATCTTAAACTGTGGATGCTAGCTATTGATCCAGGGACTAGCATTGTAAACGCAAGGATCTCTACCTTATCAAGTTGGGACCTCTACACTTGCTAGCCAAAAACCTGGGCTGGGAGGTTTACTTCTCATGCATCCAACTCCTTTAAACCAAAACATGTGCCATTTGTGTCCACCATATCTACCTATTAGCATTATTGCTATTCCATGCAAATTCTCTAGCTTCATCTATCTTTCGAATTAAAAATTATTTTGTTATGTGAAAACTAGTTAGTAAATGATACGTACAATTTACATTACCATTCTATATCATAATTTTCCTCTATTAATTGATATATGTCTTATTATGAGGTGGTACTAATGTCTTTTCCTCTTTTTTTGCATGTTGGATGATTCTTGGAGGATGAACTGCCGGAGTCTGGATTCTGATGGAAAAGGGGGTGTTTTGATGCAATTTCGTGAAGATCAGAAAAATACCAGAAAAATATTGGAAAATTATATTTTTGCAGAAGACGATGGAAGCCAGAAGGGGAGGCGTAACTGGGCCACAGGGGGCCCACATCCCCCTAGGTGCGGTCCCCCTAGGCCGCGCCTAGGGCAGGTGTGGCCCACCTAGCCGGCCTTCGACTCAGCCCTCTCGCCTATATCTTCCTCTTGGAACCCTAATACTAGCGGAGCAACAACATAAAGATTTCCGCCGCCTCTGCGGGGCGAAAAACACCGAGAGAGAAAGAGCTCTCCGGCAGACAGATTTCTGCCGGGGAAATTCCTTCCCGGAGAGGGACATCATCGCCATGAACACCGTCATCAATCTAGGATTCATCGGGATCATCATCATCATCCACACCATTATCTCCACTAGCACCATCATCACCCCTCCATCCCGTTGTAACAATTGTGGTGAGTACTTGCACAGTTCTTAGGGGAAACTTTCCCGGTGTTGATTACTATTGTAGTTGATGCTTGTGAGTTGAACCATTGGATTATTGTTTATGTTTAGATTGTTATCCATCACCATATCATCTTCGATGTTGATCCATATAATGTCTCATGAGTAGTTCGTTTAGTTCTTGAGGACATGAGAGAAGTCATGTTGTTAGTAGTGGATTTAAGCTGTGGTGCTAATCTTCTAGTGGTGTCATGTGAACATCGACTACATGATACTTCACCATTTATGGGACTAGGGGAATGCATTGTGTATTTGGCTACTAATTGTAGGGTTGCCGGAGTGACAGAAACATGAACCCCCGTTAGGACACCTTTGCACAAGGGAGTGTAGGATCTCAGAGTTTAAGGTTGTGGTTAGGTTTATATCTTAATTACTTTCATGTAGTTGCGGATGCTTGCATGGGGTTTAATTACAAGTATGTATTAGTCCAAGTAAGGTCGGTACATTAGCACAGGTTCACCCACACAACACTTAGAACACCAAGGAAGAGTACTCAGCTATTTGAAGCGAAAGCACTTGACATAATTCCCATGTGTCCTCGAGAACGTTTGGTCCTTATAAGTATTTACACCGGCTTGTCCTTTGCTAAGAAAGGATTGGGCCACCTACTGTGTTTGCTTGTTGTCTTTACTACTTGCACTTTGTTTTGTTGCTTTATCAGAAAAATCCTAAAAATCCGTTTACTAAGTATTTATAGAGATTTCCTAGTCCATACCACTAGTCAACACCTTCTGCTCCTCATTGTGATCGACACTCCTATTTATCTAAAGTACTACTATACACCCCTATACTTGTGGGTCATCAAGACTATTTTCTGGCGCCGTTGCCGAGGAGTGAAGCGCTATTGAAGAGTGGAACTGGTAAAGGAAACTTCTACTGTGAGTATTTCTTTTTGTTTCGGTTTGTTACTTTGTTTCCAACATGGATAACCTACTTGGTTTTCTGTTTGGGAAAACTACTACTGTTAGGGTAGTAGAGGAAACCACCACCTGTAGAGATAGATCCTTTTAATATACCTACAAGTATTATTGATCGTGTTATGGATAATTATTTTTTAGGGGATGGAACTGTTCATCCTGGTGATCATTTGCTTTTTATCCATGAATTATGCGAGTTGTTTAATTGTGCAGGTATCACAACTGAACATGTGAAGAAGAAGGTACTCTCTATATCCTTGAAAGGGAGATCTGAATAATGGTATAAGCTGCTGAAGAATGGGCAATCCATGGAATGGGAGGAAATTTCATCTCTCTTTTATTCTAAATTTTATCCTCCCGGTGAAATTTATAAGGATAGAAATCTAATATATAACTTTTGGCCTCGTGATGGAGATAGTACATCTCGAGCTTGGGGGAGATTGAAGTTACTAATGCTTAAATGTCCTATTCATGAACTCCCTAACAATATCATTATCAATAACTTTTATGCTAGGCTTTCTCTTCATGATAAAGATTTACTAGATGCTTCTTGTGCTGGATCATTCACACGTATAAAGGAAGAAGCTAAATGAGATCTCCTAGACCGTATTCAAGAGAACACTAAAGCTTGGGAGAATGACAAAGGAAGAAAGTCAGGTATAAACTATGATTATGAATGCATTAAATCTTTTATGGGAACTGATGACTTCCATGATATTAGCAATGCGTACGGTCTTGACTCTCAAGTTCTCGCAAAATGTTTTGAGGCTTTTGCCTCTTACATAGAGATTCCTAAAAAGGAGTGGGACAAGTACCATGCTCGTTTTAAAGACATTGTTACTCATGTTCCTGCTGGCTTAGAGGTTTGTACTGTTGATCCAATTTTTCCTGGACCATATTTTGAGACAAATCCCTTTTTCTGCTAAGTTAAAGGAGCATTCTTGTAGCACCCTCAGAATCGGACCTATGCAAGTTTGAGCAAAATTCGCCAAACCCGCATAGAAACGATTCAAAGGTGCCCACCAGGCACTTTCGTGCGGGTGGAAAACGAAGTAATAACATTACACAACAGTCCTCGATGGGACCCATAGAACAGATATATATAACAGCGACTCAGAGAGTCAAGAATACAGATATAATATACAAAGATTCAAATCACCTTGATAACGATAGAGCGTCCAGCTACGGACAAGATGCAAATGGGGCTAAGAGCCCTGAAGAATAACCAATGGCGTCCATAACCCTGCCCGGGCCAAGCCGGAAGGGTAACCCTGCTAACGACGTCGACCTCAAACCTGCTTAAACAAAGGGGTGCCGACAAAGGGAAAAGGGAAAAGAAGGAGCGTCAGTACTGAGGCCAGTACACGGCGAGACTAGAATTCGGCGGTCCTCGCCTACACAGGTATGGTGGACTGAGCGGCAGCGGCAGCATGCACTGAACAACCTATAGAGACTCGATACAACTGGCGGTTATCAGAGAGGGGTAAGAATGACCTATCCGGATCCAACCTGAAGCTAACACCAAACATACCCATCCTGGTGTTTCCCCCTCGATACCAAACGAGGAAGTCAACCGAGGAACTCACACAGTTGGCAGTTTTATTTATTCGATTATCGTTGCAGCAATTACTAGTCAAGTATAGATAATCATCCTGATAAAGTAGGCGGTGGGCACTTTTAGTTAACCATTCCGTTATAGTTGCAACACTTACTAATCATATACAGATGACATGAGATAAACCCAAAACTCAGCAGTTGTTGGTACTTTTATTCAGCCATTCCGTTGTAGTTGCAATACTTACTAGTCAGGTACAATGGTCGCAAGCGACAATCCAAACAAGCAATTGTTGGCAGTTTTATTTAGCCATTCCGTTATAGTTGCAATACTTACTAGTCATATCAGATACAAGTCAATTTATAACAGTAAACTTTAGTTATAGTTGTCTATGTTCGAGATACTGTGCTCCAAGTCGTCCATAACCGCGGACACGGCTTTCAGAAAGTTTTAACCCGGCCGGGGTGCACAAATAGCAACACACACACGATCAACCTCGGAAAAACCAAATCAAAACCCAACGAGGTCTTCACGACAGAGCAATCACAAGATTCAGAAATATTTCAGGGGGCCACCCCATTAAGCTACCCGCAACGAAGTAAGCTAGCTCCGAGACAGACTCAAGGTCTGGGTATACGGCTGTGAACGACTGGGAACCCAAAACTGGGCTTGTCGACACCGCGGAATCGTGTCCCGATCCTAAACAGTACAGGTGCTATCTGTCGCACAATCGTAAATAAAGCAGTAAAACATGGCATAAGTACAGGATCGTAAATAAAACCTCAAACTAGTTTGTGGCCCCAAGAAATAAGACTGAATCAAGCTCTGGCTAAGGGGGGCCCATACTCCCCATATGTGGATAGCGCGATAAATCAAGGAACAGGTATCAAGTACTCGGGGTCCTACGGGACACAAGTGGGCGTTCGGAAACCAAATGTTATCTATCACCCACTGATGCCTCTGCTTACTTCAATTTTAGTTGTTAAACAGGAATTAAAGTGAACGAGAAGTAAAACTATGATCATCTCCAACATCAAACATGCGGCATTACTCCAACAACTGTGGCAATTGACGACACGCAACATCACTTGAGCAAGCGACTACGACGCGCAAGTCCCACTATCTACCAAACAACAGGTAATAGGATGTGTCCAAGGCAATATAGGGCTGCACGGTATATCACAGGTACGGAAACTAAAGCATCGCAACACAGATAGCAGTAGATCAACAGGAAGGAGTAAAACACTATAAAAGTAAGATAGATAGAAAGGGGAAGATGCTCGCCTGAAAAACACTGTCGAAGGTTCAACCGAAGATCGGGTCGACACTCGCATCAACTCAACGGCCTTATCCGCGAAGAAGCAAAGCACTAGAATAAACACCGGATGCAAGATTTAATACAACGGCAGAAGATCGGCATGATGCATGTATGATGCATGGCATGGCAAAGATGGGATGCGATTAGGTCATATTAAGTGGAACCGGGGTCCCGACAATTAATTAAATGGTGCAAGTTATTTAGATACCCCTCAATTAAATATTGTTTAACATGGCAAGATATGGTACCGGTTCACTACACAAGTTTAAATGAGGCCAATATAAGGCTAGATTTGCTCGCATATAGCCCCATATTTAATTGTTAGGTGAATCGGCATGAGGCCCCCAAACCAATGATATGCATGCAAGTATGACAATTTAATATGCGACAAGGTTATATTTCATTTATAAAATAGGGTTTGCGGGAAGGGGTTCACACATTAGGGTTCGGGAGATCTTGGGGTTCCGGGGTTCGGGGTTCGACAGGGTCCAGGGTCCGGTCTCGGGGTCCAGGGTTCGACGAATCGGTCTCGACGGGATCGTTCTCGGATATCGGGGTAGTTCTTGGCGTTCTGTGAAGAAGCACTTGGTCCGACGTCGGGGAATCGGATTCTTCCGAGTCGATGCCGTTCTTGTCGCATTCGCGGCCTTCGGGTCATGTCGACGATCATGGCGTTCAGGGGAAGTTCTCGGTGTTCCGCGTCGGTATCCTTATCGTCCGGGTACGGAAACGGTCTTCAGGGTTCGCCATCGGATCCGTGTAGGAGGGCTCGAGGGCTTCGGCTCAGGGTCGCCGTCGACTCCGCGGATCAGGGTCTTCGGATTCCGTGAGGGAGAGCTTGTAGTTCCGGGATCTTCGGGTCTCGATCATCGGAATCCGTGAAGGAGGCCTTGGCGTCCGGGGTGGAAATCTTGGCGATCTTCTCTTGTTCATGTTGGGGAACTTGAGGTCTCTCGCGGCTTCGATGATTGTGTCGGTGCCGTCCCTGACGCGCATGCTCTGGTTGGAACAGCAGGTGGACGCGGACGCGCAGGCAGAGCACTGGCCGATGCGGGGCCCACCTAGACGGCACCGGACCAGGACGGCAGGGAGATCAAGGGCGCGGCGCCGGGAGACGCTGTCAGCGGCATGGATCTGCAGGCACCGTAGAGCTCGCATGGCGGTGGCCGCGAGGCGAGGAAGGCACGGGGCAGGGCGCGGCTCGGGTCGGCGACGAGCGGGGCTCCGTGGCGGCGACGTAGAGCGGCCCCGCAGCGAGGAGACGATGCGGGGTCGGCGGCGCTGGCCCGAGGCGAGGTCGACGCCGGCCAGAGGCGCCACCGGAGGGGGCCGCGGCATGGGGCGAGCGGGCTTGGCGCGGCGCGAGGCGGCGTAGGTCGGGCCGGGGACGACGGGGACGGGCGGTGGGCGGCGGCGTACGGTGGGGGCGACGGGAGGGGCCGGCGAGGAAGGACACGACCGCGGGGCGGGCTCGCCGGAGGGCACGGGGAGGCGAGGCGGCGGAGAAGGAGGAGTCGGGGGCGCCGGCGAGGGAGAGCGCGGGACGAGCCGGGGCCGGAGAAGCTGGTGGCGAGGGGAGGGTGGAGCAGGGGAGGCGGGCCCGCGGCGGAGCTCGCAGAGGCGGCGGCGGGGCCTGGCGGGTGCTGCGAGGTTGGTGGAGAGGCGAGGGGCGAGGGGGAGGCGCCGGCGGCGAGCTCGGAGGGAGGCGGAGCGGCGGCAGACCCTGGGGAGGAGGGCGGCGAGCAGCAGAGGGGTGGGGGCGAGGACGCGGAGAGGGAGGGGAGGAGCGGCGCCGGCGCTGGGCAAGGGAGCTCGCGGTCGGGCGGTTGGTGAGAGAGAGAGCGCGGCGCGGCCGCGTGGGAGCGCGTGGGCGCGGGTGGGACCCAGGGGAGGCGCGGGGGCGGTGGAAACTGGGGAGGGAGAGGCAGGTGGGCCAGGCGGCTGGGGGGTCCCACGGGCAGGGGAGAGAGGCTGACGCGGTGGGGCCCGGGGGCGTGGACTGGGTCCTGGGGAGGGCTGGCGCGGCTTGCGTGCGTTGCATGTGTGCGTGTGGGGTGCGTGTGTGGGGGGTCTGGGGAGCTGAGTGGGGTGGGTTTAGGAGAGAGAGAGGGAAGAGGAGAAAGGGAGTGGCCATGTGGCAGCGAATGGTTGGTGGGGGGGGGAAAGGCCAAGGTGAGGTGGCAGCCTGCTACTGGTTGGGGTGAGGTGGAGGTTGGGTTGGGGTAGATAGATGGGTGGGTTTAGGATTTGGAAGGGCGGGTGTAGGTGGACCGTTTTAATTTCTGGGGCGGTCGTTCGGTCGATCTGGCCCGTTCGACTGCCCCACACTAAAAATAATATAATTTTTATTTGTTTTAAACGGGCCGTGTGCAAACCAATAGCAGCCAAAACAAAATAATCCGGAGACCCGGGTTTGATATTTGATTAAAGTTGGGGCGTTTTAGAAAACAAACGAGCGTTGCGAAAATAGTTTTAGCAAACAATGCATGATGATGACGATGCAATGCACAAATTCAACGCGATTTTCTAGTAGTGGTTTTGCGGGATGCCACAATTCGACACCACTAACAATGGATCTCGCCCTCGAGATCCGCCTCATGGTACCGGAAAGAAGGTCGGCGATCTGCGTCTTCTCGCATCGTGTAGATCCTCGCGACACCACTAACAAGAGGTCGTTGTCCGTGATCGTCGAGAGAACTCTCCGGGAACAAAAGGTCGAAGGTAGAGGTATCAACAAATAAAGCCACCCCTAACTTCGATAGAAAGAGGGAACCGATGCATTCTCATCCACTTCAATGTACAAAAGCGAATAGAAGGGGTAGTCGGCATGGGGGCCAATCCATCACGCACCCAAACTATTACTCTGCACAATCAGTAGAAAAGCATGCAGCCGTTCTCGGAATCAGACTGAAGATCTCGACAAGCGAGGTTCGGAACAACGGAGTGATGCAGACTCTGCATCGGATCTGGCGTAGATGATGTCGTCGCGTCGGGAAAACACCGGAAAGCACAAACAAGGAACAAAGGATGGTAACACCGTAGACGGATTCATCAGGCAGCTTGAACACCGGATGGTAGAGCACCGTTATCAAAGAAGGAAGCGAAACCCTGAAGGTACGACGGAAACCCATCCACGAGAAATCCTGGACTCGAAGAGAGAGAAAAGAGCGGATTCAAAACACGTCGAGATAAGAGGGGAATAGCAAAGGGGTGAGAAGTAAAATCAGACCTAATCAGAACTATCCAACCGTTTTTCCCAAAATAGTTTTGACACTCTACTTCGGCCGTTAGCTAGGTTATCCTACAGGCTGGACTTGTGGGGTATCGCAACTGCTGGGCTCTGATACCACTCGGTAGCACCCTCAGAATCGGACCTATGCAAGTTTGAGCAAAATTCGCCAAACCCGCATAGAAACGATTCAAAGGTGCCCACCAGGCACTTTCGTGCGGGTGGAAAACGAAGTAATAACATTACACAACAGTCCTCGATGGGACCCACAGAACAGATATATATATAACAGCGACTCAGAGAGTCAAGAATACAGATATAATATACAAAGATTCAAATCACCTTGAAAACGATAGAGCGTCCAGCTACGGACAAGATGCAAATGGGGCTAAGAGCCCTGAAGAATAACCAATGGCGTCCATAACCCTGCCCAGGCCAAGCAGGAAGGGTAACCCTGCTAACGACGTCGACCTCAAACCTGCTTAAACAAAGGGGTGCCGACAAAGGGCAAAGGGAAAAGAAGGAGCGTCAGTACTGAGGCCAGTACACGGCGAGACTAGAATTCGGCGGTCCTCGCCTACACAGGTATGGTGGACTGAGCGGCAGCGGCAGCATGCACTGAACAACCTATAGAGACTCGATACAACTGGCGGTTATCAGAGAGGGGTAAGAATGACCTATCCGGATCCAACCTGAAGCTAACACCAAACATACCCATCCTGGTGTTTCCCCCTCGATACCAAACGAGGAAGTCAACCGAGGAACTCACACAGTTGGCAGTTTTATTTATTCGGTTATCGTTGCTGCAATTACTAGTCAAGTATAGATAATCATCCTGATAAAGTAGGCGGTGGGCACTTTTAGTTAACCATTCCGTTATAGTTGCAACACTTACTAATCATATACAGATGACATGAGATAAACCCAAAACTCAGCAGTTGTTGGTACTTTTATTCAGCCATTCCGTTGTAGTTGCAATACTTACTAGTCAGGTACAATGGTCGCAAGCGACAATCCAAACAAGCAATTGTTGGCAGTTTTATTTAGCCATTCCGTTGTAGTTGCAATACTTACTAGTCATATCAGATACAAGTCAATTTATAACAGTAAACTTTAGTTATAGTTGTCTATGTTCGAGATACTGTGCTCCAAGTCGTCCATAACCGCGGACACGGCTTTCAGAAAGTTTTAACCCGGCCGGGGTGCACAAATAGCAACACACACACGATCAACCTCGGAAAAACCAAATCAAAACCCAACGAGGTCTTCACGACAGAGCAATCACAAGATTCAGAAATATTTCAGGGGGCCACCCCATTAAGCTACCCGCAACGAAGTAAGCTAGCTCCGAGACGGACTCAAGGTCTGGGTATACGGCTGTGAACGACTGGGAACCCAAAACTGGGCTTGTCGACACCGCGGAATCGTGTCCCGATCCTAAACAGTACAGGTGCTATCTGTCGCACAATCGTAAATAAAGCAGTAAAACATGGCATAAGTACAGGATCGTAAATAAAACCTCAAACTAGTTTGTGGCCCCAAGAAATAAGACTGAATCAAGCTCTGGCTAAGGGGGGCCCATACTCCCCATATGTGGATAGCGCGATAAATCAAGGAACAGGTATCAAGTACTCGGGGTCCTACGGGACACAAGTGGGCGTTCGGAAACCAAATGTTATCTATCACCCACCGATGCCTCTGCTTACTTCAATTTTAGTTGTTAAACAGGAATTAAAGTGAACGAGAAGTAAAACTATGATCATCTCCAACATCAAACATGCGGCATTACTCCAACAACTGTGGCAATTGACGACACGCAACATCACTTGAGCAAGCGACTACGACACGCAAGTCCCACTATCTACCAAACAACAGGTAATAGGATGTGTCCAAGGCAATATAGGGCTGCACGGTATATCACAGGTACGGAAACTAAAGCATCGCAACACAGATAGCAGTAGATCAACAGGAAGGAGTAAAACACTATAAAAGTAAGATAGATAGAAAGGGGAAGATGCTCGCCTGAAAAACACTATCGAAGGTTCAACCGAAGATCGGGTCGACACTCGCATCAACTCAACGGCCTTATCCGCGAAGAAGCAAAGCACTAGAATAAACACTGGATGCAAGATTTAATACAACGGCAGAAGATCGGCATGATGCATGTATGATGCATGGCATGGCAAAGATGGGATGCGATTAGGTCATATTAAGTGGAACCGGGGTCCCGACAATTAATTAAATGGTGCAAGTTATTTAGATACCCCGCAATTAAATGTTGTTTAACATGGCAAGATATGGTACCGGTTCACTACACAAGTTTAAATGAGGCCAATATAAGGCTAGATTTGCTCGCATATGGCCCCATATTTAATTGTTAGGTGAATCGGCATAAGGCCCCCAAACCAATGATATGCATGCAAGTATGACAATTTAATATGCGACAAGGTTATATTTCATTTATAAAATAGGGTTTGCGGGAAGGGGTTAACACATTAGGGTTCGGGAGATCTTGGGGTTCCGGGGTTCGGGGTTCGACAGGGTCCAGGGTCCGGTCTCGGGGTCCAGGGTTCGACGGATCGGTCTCGACGGGATCGTTCTCGGATATCGGGGTAGTTCTTGGCGTTCTGTGAAGAAGCACTTGGTCCGACGTCGGGGAATCGGATTCTTCCGAGTCGATGCCGTTCTTGTCGCATTCGCGGCCTTCGGGTCATGTCGACGATCATGGCGTTCAGGGGAAGTTCTCGGTGTTCCGCGT
Organism: Avena atlantica; assembly: GCA_910589765.1. NCBI lineage: Eukaryota > Viridiplantae > Streptophyta > Magnoliopsida > Poales > Poaceae > Avena > Avena atlantica. Next base: position 41,193,537 of record OU342736.1, on the reverse strand, counting down.
CGGTATCCTTATCGTCCGGGTACGGAAACGGTCTTCAGGGTTCGCCATCGGATCCGTGTAGGAGGGCTCGAGGGCTTCGGCTCAGGGTCGCCGTCGACTCCGCGGATCAGGGTCTTCGGATTCCGTGAGGGAGAGCTTGTAGTTCCGGGATCTTCGGGTCTCGATCATCGGAATCCGTGAAGGAGTCCTTGGCGTCCGGGGTGGAAATCTTGGCGATCTTCTCTTGTTCATGTTGGGGAACTTGAGGTCTCTCGCGGCTTCGATGATTGTGTCGGTGCCGTCCCTGACGCGCATGCTCTGGTTGGAACAGCAGGTGGACGCGGACGCGCAGGCAGAGCACTGGCCGATGCGGGGCCCACCTAGACGGCGCCGGACCAGGACGGCAGGGAGATCAAGGGCGCGGCGCCGGGAGACGCTGTCAGCGGCACGGATCTGCAGGCACCGTAGAGCTCGCATGGCGGTGGCCGCGAGGCGAGGAAGGCACGGGGCAGGGCGCGGCTCGGGTCGGCGACGAGCGGGGCTTCGTGGCGGCGACGTAGAGCGGGCCCGTGGCGAACAGACGATGCGGGGTCGGCGGCGCTGGCCCGAGGCGAGGTCGACGCCGGCCAGAGGCGCCACCGGAGGGGGCCGCGGCATGGGGCGAGCGGGCTTGGCGCGGCGCGGGGCGGCGTAGGTCGGGCCGGGGACGACGGGGACGGGCGGTGGGCGGCGGCGTACGGTGGGGGCGACGAGAGGGGCCGGCGAGGAAGGACACGACCGCGGGGCGGGCTCGCCGGAGGGCACGGGGAGGCGAGGCGGCGGAGAAGGAGGAGCCGGGGGCGCCGGCGAGGGAGAGCGCGGGACGAGCCGGGGCCGGAGAAGCTGGTGGAGAGGGGAGGGTGGAGCAGGGGAGGCGGGCCCGCGGCGGAGCTCGCAGAGGCGGCGGCGGGGCCTCGCGGGTGCTGCGAGGTTGGTGGAGAGGCGAGGGGCGAGGGGGAGGCGCCGGCGGCGAGCTCGGAGGGAGGCGGAGCGGCGGCAGACCCTGGGGAGGAGGGCGGCGAGCAGCAGAGGGGTGGGGCGAGGACGCGGAGAGGGAGGGGAGGAGCGGTGCCGGCGCTGGGCAAGGGAGCTCGCGGTCGGGCGGTTGGTGAGAGAGAGAGCGCGGCGCGGCCGCGTGGGAGCGCGTGGGCGCGGGTGGGACCCAGGGGAGGCGCGGGGGGGGGGGGGTGGAAACTGGGGAGGGAGAGGCAGGTGGGCCAGGCGGCTGGGGGGTCCCACGGGCAGGGGAGAGAGGCTGACGCGGTGGGGTCCGGGGGCGTGGACTGGGTCCTGGGGAGGGCTGGCGCGGCTTGCGTGCGTTGCATGTGTGCGTGTGGGGTGCGTGTGTGGGGGGTCTGGGGAGCTGAGTGGGGTGGGTTTAGGAGAGAGAGAGGGAAGAGGAGAAAGGGAGTGGCCATGTGGCAGCGAATGGTTTGTGGGGGGGAAAGGCCAAGGTGAGGTGGCAGCCTGCTACTGGTTGGGGTGAGGTGGAGGTTGGGTTGGAGTAGATAGATGGGTGGGTTTAGGATTTGGAAGGGCGGGTGTAGGTGGACCGTTTTAATTTCTGGGGCGGTCGTTCGGTCGATCTGGCCCGTTCGACTGCCCCCCACTAAAAATAATATAATTTTTATTTGTTTTAAACGGGCCGTGTGCAAACCAATAGCAGCCAAAACAAAATAATCCGGAGACCCGGGTTTGATATTTGATTAAAGTTGGGGCGTTTTAGAAAACAAACGAGCGTTGCGAAAATAGTTTTAGCAAACAATGCATGATGATGACGATGCAATGCACAAATTCAACGCGATTTTCTAGTAGTGGTTTTGTGGGATGCCACAATTCTATCATAGCTAATGTGTTTAGCAAAAGTACAAAGAAAACTATGGAACCCGATGAGCAAATAAATATTGAACCTATGGTAGCTACTATGAAATATCTTGTCACTAGAAATATAGAGGATGAGCACATTGTCTTTTGTGAAGATGCTTCTAATATTGTCTCTGATCCTAAAAATTCTAGAAAAGCTAGTGTCCATATCCTTTCTGTTAGAATCGGTTATCATAGCTATTATGGTTTGTGTGATATTGGTGCTAGTTCTAGTGCTATTCCTTATGAGCTTTATAGAGAAATTTATGCATTAAATTGGTCCTTGTGAGCTTGAGGACATTGATGTGGTTATTCACCTTGATAATAGGGAGATAGTCTGTCCCATTGGCATCATAAGAGATGTGGAGATTCTTTGTGATAAGATTAAATATCCTGCTGATTTTCTAGTACTTGGTAAAGAAGCTAGTAAAACCTATCCTATTATCTTTGGTAGACACTTCTTGAATACTTTTGGGGCTATGATAGATTGTAGGAAGGCAAAAAGATTTGACTAAGTTTGATGGAGAGTCTTATGAGTTCAATTTTTCCAAATCTGCTAAAACTCCTTATGAAAATGAATTGGCTAATGAGAATTTCAGGGTTGAACAACTTTCTACTATTTCTCTTGCTCCTAACAATGCCTTGCAGTAGTATATGGGTGATCATGAAAGCGATGTCTTCATGAAGGAAAGAAATGAGATTGATGAGGTTTTCCGTCATCAGCCAGAGTTACTTAAGCATAACCTATCTGTAGAAGATTTGGGTACCACACTACCACCTAAACGGGACCCTGTTTTTGAATTAAAACCTTTACCTGGTGATCTTAAATATGCTTATCTTGATGATAAGAAAGTTTATCCTGCTATTATTAGCTCTAAACTTTCAGGAAAGGAAGAAGAGAGGTTATTGGAGATACTGAAGAAACACCGAGGAGCTATGGGCTATACTGTTGATGATTTAAAAGGAATTTCTACTACTATATGTCAGCATGCTATTAACATAGAACCTGATGCAAAACCAGTTGTTGCGCACCAACGCCGTTTAAATCCTAAGATGAAGGATGTGGTAAGAAATGAGTTATTAAAACTCCTTGATGCTACTATTATTTACCCTATTGCTGATAGTCAATGGGTTAGCCATGTTCATTGTGTTCCAAAGAAAGGGGGAATTACCGTTGTGCCTAATGAAAATAATGATCTTATACCCCAGAGAGTAGTGGTTGGGTATAGGATGTGCATTGATTTTAGAAAGGTTAATAAAGTTACTAAGAAAGACCATTATCCTTTGCCCTTTATTGATCAAATGCTTGAGATGTTGTCTAAAAAAACCCACTTTTGTTTCCTTGATGGTTATTTTGGGTTCTCTCAAATTTCTATGAAAGCGCAAGACCAAGAGAAAACCACTTTCACTTGTCCTTATGGCACTTATGCTTATAGGCGTATGCCTTTTGGTTTATGTAATGCTCCTGCTACCTTTCAAAGATGGATGTCTACTATCTTTCATGGTTTTTGCGAAGAAATTGTGGAGGTTTTCATGGACAATTTTTCCTTCTATGGAACTTCTTTTGATAACTGTTTGCACAACCTTGATAAAGTTTTGCAGAGATGTGAAGAAACCAACCTTGTTCTTAATGGGAGAAATGACATTTCATGGTTAATGAAGGGATTGTTCTTGGACACAAAATTTCTGAAAGAGGCATTGCAGTTGACAGAGCCAAGATTGAAGCAATTGAGAAGATGCCTTGTCCTAGAGATGTTAAAGGTATTCTTAGTATCCTTGGTCATGCTGGTTTCTATAGGAGGTTTATTAAAGATTTATCCAAAATTTCAAAGCCCCTTAATAATCTTCTTCAAAAAGATGTACCTTTTGTTTTTGATGATGATTGTAAGGAAGCTTTTGAAATTTTGAAGAAAGCTTTGACTACTGCTCCTATTGTTCAACCACCTGATTGAAGTTTACCTTTTGAAATTATGTGTGATGCTAGTGTTTTTGTTGTGGGTGTTATCTTTGGGAAACTTGTTGATAAGAAGTTGAATGTTATCCATTATGCTAGCAAGACTCTAGATGCTTCTCAAAAGAATTATGCTACTACTAAAAAAGAGTTCTTATCTGTAATCTTTGCTTGTGATAAGTTTAGACCTTATATTGTTGATTCAAAGGTTACTATTCATACTGATCATCCTGCTATCAAGTACCATATGACAAAGAAGGACGCTAAGCCTAGGCTTATTAGATGGGTGTTGATTTTACAAGAGTTTGATCTGCATATTGTAGATAGGAAGGGTGCTAAAAATCATGTTGCTGACAATTTATCTCGTTTGGAAAATATTTCTTTTGACCCTTTGCCTGTTAATGATAGTTTTCCAAATAAGAAGTTGGCTGCAATAAGGGTATGTCCGCATGAGAGTCCTTGGTATGCTGATTATGCTAACTTTATTGTTTCCAAGTATTTTCCTCCAACCTTTACAGCCCAGCAAAGAAGAAAATTATTTTATGATCCAAGGCATTAATTTTGGGATGACCCACACTTATATAAAGAAGTATTGGATGGTATTATGCAAAGATGTGCTCTAGAATTTGAACAACAAGAGATATTGAGAAAGTGTCACGGCAGTGCTTATGGAGGACATCATGCTGGGGATAGGACTCCACAAAAAGTTTTACAATCTAGGTTTTATTGGCCTACCCTTTTCAAGGATGCAAGGAAGTTTGTCTTATCTTGTGATGAATGTCAAAGTGTTGGTAACATTTCTAGACGCAATGAGATGCCTATGAATTATTCTCTTGTTATTGGACCTTTTGATTGTTGGGTATTTGACTTTATGGGTCCCTTTCCTCCTTCAAAAGGGTATACTCTATTCTTGTTGCTTTTGACTATGTTACAAAATGGGTAGAAGCCATACGTACAAATAGTGTTGATGGTAAGACCTCTTTAAAAATGCTTAAAGATGTTATTTTTCCTAGGTTTGGTGTGCCTAGATATCTCATGACTGATGGAGGCTCTCATTTTATTCATGGTGGTTTTAGGAAAACGCTTGCTAAATATGATGTTAACCATAGAATTGCTTCAGCTTATCACCCCCAAACCACTGGGCAAGTGGAACTTTCCAATAGGGAAATTAAATCCATCTTGTAGAAGACTGTTAATAGATCTAGGAAAAATTGGGCTAAAAAGCTGAATGACGCTTTATGGGCTTATAGAACCGCTTATAAATATCCTATGGGGATGTCTCCTTACAAAATGGTCTCTGGGAAAGCTTGTCACTTGCCTTTAGAATTAGAACACAAAGCTTATTGGGCAGTGAAAGAATTTAATAGAGATTTTAAGCGTGCTGGTGAGAAAAGATTGGTTGGCTTGAGTACCTTAGATGAGTGGAGAAGTGAAGCTTATGAAAATGCTAGACTCTTCAAGGAAAAGGTAAAAAGATGGCATGAAAGGAGAATTCTCAAAAGGGAGTTCCATGTTTGACGAGGTTTCATCTCGTCAATGCCCATTGTTATGGACTTGGGTTTTGGAGAAGATGGGGATGATGGGGATGCTGGAGATCGCGGAACGGTTAGCAAACAAGCAATACGGGACACGAGGTTTACCCAGGTTCAGGCCCCCAGAGGGAAAACCCTACTCCTGCTTGTCTGCTCTTGATTACGGCGGAACCGAAGGTTACAGGGGTGCGCAGATGCAATCTGGCGTGGAGGTGTGTATGCGAAAGTATGAGAGAGAGAGATCTAGGTCGTGCCCTCCTGGCCTTCATATAGACTTAGGCAGGTCCCGGACATAAACCTAGTCGGTTACAGGTTCTAGGGTTTTACCCCTTTGAATTTCCTATCTACTCTAGTCTTGCTCTCCAAGGATCTGAAGGCGTCATGGGCCTTGGCCACCCGAAAGTCTTCATGGGCCGGCGTATATTTGTCGTGGGCCTTCCTTGGGCTGGACCAGGTATGCTGAGATCATGTACCCGCGGGGTATAACCATGTCAGTAGCCCCTGAGTGATTAGTCGAATCATAGATTCGATTGACGACTCTTCAATCCTTCGGGTGCGACTATGTATTTCAATAGTTCATGTGTAGGGATTGTTGATGCGTGTGCCTGACTCACCCGACGGATCAGGGTCAGTTAACTTTCTTAGGATGAAATAACACGATCTTCTTCAGGCTCGATTCCCTCAACTCGAACCTGGAACATATGCTGGCATAATTTGACTCAGGCCGCGGAGGACTTACAGGAAGTGGAATTCCAGTGAATTTAATTGATGTACCCAACGCGTCCGTCGGGATTTTTCATCACGCCTGTTGGCACGGATTTTTACTAGCAGAACACAGTCATGTGCATTTCCAGGCCATCAGATGATATCTATAGGTCTTATCTTTGTGTCGTAGACACAGCATCCGAATGTTTATCACCGCGGAGGTGTTTCGGGTGGACAAGCAGGACATTGCTCACTTAGCATTAATTCGGGAGTTGTTGCCGAAAAGTTTTTTTTGCATACTGATCCGAAGGATCGCAGTCGAAGAATTCATAGGGTGCGCGACCAGCGCTCCCTATGGGAGTAGCCCCCGAGTGTCTGTTCGAGTCGTAGACTCGAGCAGAGACTTTTAATTTAGCCGTTGTTCAGTATCGGGTACGTAGGACACAAATTTTTTCGAATGCTTAAATCCATCCTCCCTATGGGAGTAGCCCCCGAGTCCGTAGTGGAGTCGTAGTCTCGACGTAGGACTCGAAGAAATAGTTCAATGCTGGAACATGTTGTTCATTTCGGGTGCGCGGCCAGCACTCCTAATAGGGTTAGCCCCCGAGTAATTGGTCGAATCGTTGATTCAAGTGAGTACTCTTAGCTTTGAAGCCGAAGAAATTGTAGCTTTTGATGACGTCAGTGCTGACGATCGATGACCTCAAGCGCCTGCTGCGCCAGAGATGACTTGACTGGACGAACATGGGTCCCACTGTCTGACCTTGAATTGACCGGTCACGGGAGGCGCGGAGATAATTACGGTGTCGCCTCGATTTCCGCGCGTAGTGGACGGCGTGTTGGCGACGGTTCGTTGTGATGCTAACACGTGTATGGCTACATTCTGTCGTTGGCGTTAGGTCTTCTCGATGGACGGTTATCGTGCATCGTCTTCGTCTTTATAATCATTGAGGAAAACTTCAGTTTGTTTTCACCGCATCTATTCTCGTTTTCACTGCTTCCTTGTTCTCCGAGAGTTCTTGCTGCGCGCTGGAATATCCCTTCGCATTTCCATCTTCCATCCTGCGCTCTCGCCGCCGGCGCCGCCGTACCGCGATGGGGAAGTCCAAGAAGGCTTCATCTGCGGTTGGTACCAGCGCTGCTGGAGGGAAGAAGAATGCCGCCGCTACCCGTGTCACCGACGGTGGCTGGTGGCGATCGGAGGCGCGGGAGAGTGATCTCCGCAAGCTTCGCGAGCGGGGCCTGATCCCGCAGGATAGGGAGGCCGTCAAACTCCCAGGCAATGAGGTAATTCCCCGTCCCCCCGCTGGGTATCGGGTTATGTTCCTTGCCTTTGTCATTCGCGGATTTTCCTTCCCAGTCCACGACTTCCTTCGTGGACTGCTTTTTCTGTATGGTGTCCAATTGCACCATCTTTCCCCCAATTCTCTTCTTCACATTGCTTGTTTTATCACGTTCTGCGAGTGCTGGCTCGGTATTGAGCCGCACTTTGGCCTCTTCCGAAAACTTTATTCCGTGAAGAGGCAATCCGGTTCGGATTTTGTTTACCCCATTGGGGGTTGCATCATCTCCCTCAAGCCCAATCTGCTTTTCTTTTCTTTTTCGATGTCCGAATCTGTCCAGTACTAGCGGAGGCGATGGTTTTATATCCGCGACTCCGTAGTTCCTGGGCAGGATTTTGGTCTTGTTCCTTTCGACCCCTCCCAAAAGATCGAACCGAAAAGGTCCTGGAAAAACAAGATCTTGGATGGCGAGGTGGCGGAGATAGAGGCTCTCTATCGTCGGGTGGAGGATCTCCAGTTGATTCCGGACAAGGAAGTGAAAGGTGTGGATATCATCCGCACTTTTCTCGAGCGTCAGGTGCAGCCACTCCAGGCTAGGGCGCACCTGATGTTCCTTTATGCTGGCCGACGTGATCCGACGAGGGTTTCGACTGAGAAATTCTCCCAGGGAGATCTCGACAGGGCCCTTCGTTCGCTGCTAAAGTTCAAGGCTGGAGAGGATATCCCGGGGAAGTCGCTGACTCCTTCGTTTTCTTCTTCGCTTCCTGTTCCATAGGTGTAGATCCGTGCGCGTAGCGCTATTTTTCGACTGCGTTGTATTTGTGTTTGTTTGCTAACAAATTGTTCTTCTCTTGTGCAGAGCTTTAAAGTGCCGGGTATTTCGCCTCCATTACCCGAAGTATATCCGGATGCTCCAGATAATGATGTGGTGGATCCATGTCCGAGCTGCCATCGGCGCGGTCTCCGGCTGAAGAGGCCAACGAGTCGAGCGAGGACCACACTCGCAAACGATCACGGAGCTTGATGGGGATATGCCTACTGGGGTATACCCAGCAGGGCGTTTCCGACTGGCCCGTGAGCTGGCGAGTGGGCCTGCAGAACGGCGAGTGGATTGAAGCCCAGCAAGGTACCGAGCGACTGGAAGCTGAAGGCCCAGGCGAGTAGATAGGCCCTGTCGGACTAGGTTAAACGACTACTGAAGCCTTAACCGAATCGGTTGAGATATGTAAACCCTAGGGGAGGTGAGCCTATATAAACCTCCCTACAGGGTGAGAAGAGACACGTTCCCTGATACACCCAAGCGACTCGCCGCCTAGCGGCCGAGCTCGCCCATTGTAACACCTCCATAATACAATCTAGCAGGAGTAGGTCTTTACCCTCTGGGGGGCCGAACCTGGGTAAAACCCTGTGTCTTTGCCCTCATCTCGCACCGCAGATGGCTGGCCGCCCTTGCCCCTCGTTCTACTACTCGCTGCCGATTGCAGCATCTGCCGTGACCATTCCCACGACAGTGGCGCCCACCGTGGGGCCTGGCCGGTCTGGCCGGTGTTCTGCGGCGAGATCCAATCTGCCCATCAACGAGACGGTCGCCACCGGCCGCATGATAGCGATCGGCGAGATGCTCCAGATCTTGCCGAGCAGCTACGTCCCGGCGGCGCGACCCGTCACGCACAGCGTGATCCTGCCTATCGGGACGATCAGCCTCTTCGTCGGCCTCACCGACGTCATCGTCTCGGAGGACTCGGCTCGCATCCGCGAGTCGCCGCCACGCGATCGGCTCTCCGTGAGCCAGATCCGCACGATCCACCGCCTCGCCTCCGAGTACAACTCAGCCCACAGCAACGTGGCCGGGAATTCAGCGGCCGCAGAGGATGCGGCCCTCACCGACGACGCCGACTCGGCGACCCCGGCGTCACTCGCCGGATCCATCACCGCGGCCTCGTCAGCGGGCTCCATTGCCCAGGTCTCCAACGAGGGAGACTTCGAGGACCCCTCCATCCTCGGGATCTTCGAATTCGACTCCGGGTCGGAGAACTCCGCCGACCTCCGCGACGGAACCGGTCGCCACGCCGCGACCTACATGGCCACTGGCACCGATCCGCCGGAGGATCCTTTCTCCACCCCAATCCCTCCTAATGCCACGGCAACGGAGGTCGAGGAACTCCGCCTGAAACTGGCGGAGGCGGTGCGCAAGGAGCAAGCCGAGCGCGAAAAATTTCGCCTCGGGCAGGTGACGGCGCAGGAGCTGTCACGCTACCACCAGCAGCGGATCAGGTCACGCCTGAACCCCACCATTCAAGGGCATGCCCTGAACTTCGACGACGAAAACGACCCGGCCCGCGTGGCCGAACGCGTGATCTGCGAGAACGCGCCACCAGGAGGAAGCGCCCGGCCCCCGCCAGGATCAACGGCGAGGGGCGCCCCACCTCCACCCAACCGCACCCCTCCTAGGGACCAGCCACGGATAGTAGTCTCCTCACGGGAGCGAGACGCAAACGGCCTCCCACTGTTCTCCACCCCAATGGACAACCTCGTGGCAGGCCGAGTAGCAGCCGACAGCATCACAGCCACAGGCGACGGCGCCCTACAGATCCAATACGTCAGGGCCCTGCTCGCAAAGGCCGTCGAGCAACAAAGAGCGGGCGCCGACTCGGCAGGTCGAGTATACTCGCGTTCCTCGGGAAGAAGAGCGGCCTCCAGCGGCCGCCCAACAGCGGCAAACACCCTCAACTGCCCGCCACCAGAGCCGCTGCAGCCCCAACACCGACCCGCGAACGCGGCACTCTCCACCAACGACCCCAGGCCGGCAACCAACCTTGTCGCCGCCAACGGGCAACTCATCGATGCCCGCACCCACATCATCAAAAACCAAAGCTGGCGCGCACGCCAGCCCGACGACCTGCGACATACCCTAACCAACCACCGCGACGGCGAGCCCATGGGGTCGCTCAGCCGAATCGGGCCAAAGTGCTTCGGACCAATGATCCGAGGCGAGAAGTATCCGCCAAACTTCAAGGCGCCAAAATAAATAGAAAAGTACGACTCCTCGTACGACCCCGCCGTATGGCTCGACACATACCTCATGGCGATGGGGATCGCGGGTCACACTGACCTGCTCGCCGCCCGTTACCTCCCCCTGATGATGGAGGGGACGTGCAGGCAGTGGATCAACACTCTCCCCCAGGACAGCATCGACTCTTGGGAGGAAATGCGCGACGCCTTCGTCAGGCACTTCGAGTGCTCCTACACCCGCGCCACCACTATCGAGGACCTGGAACGGTGCGTCCAGGGACCCCGCGAGTCGACCCGCAACTGGGTCCAACGGTGGCAAGAGCTTTGGTGCAACGCGCTCGGCATCCACCCAGACACCGCGATCCATTGCTTCAAGACCTCGTGCCGCTACGAGCCCCTAGTCGCCAAGCTCAAGAGACACTCCCGCACACTCGACAACATCCCCGACCTCCTCGAGATCGCCAAACGGTACGCCGAGGAAGACCCAAACCAGGAAACTGATGACGAGTCAGGAGGTCAATGCCGCGCGGGCGGCAACGACGGCGGACGCCGAAGCGACCTACGCTACAGCGGCACTCGCCTCACTGGCAAGCGCCGTAGTGACGGGCGAGTCGACTTTGTCGCCAACACCGGGCACGCACAGCGCGAGCCCAAGAGCTTTCGCCGCGATGGAGGGCAACGCCGCGACGGCGGCAACTACAAGAACAAGCCAAGGTTCGATCCCGCGGCCCTCCTTAACCAACCATGTGCGTTCCATAGCAGGGAAGGGAAGCCCGCAACGCACACCACCGCCGACTGCCACACCCTCAGGGAAATCGAGAAAGCACGACGAGCGCGGGAGGACCCCGACAACGACCCGCCAAACGGCGGAAAATTCGGCAAAGTAGCCGGCTCGCTCCACACCTTCACAGGCTTCAACACAAAGCGCGAGAAGAAGGTCATCGCCCGCGCCGTCGCCGTCAACGCGGTGGCCCAGATAGACGTCCCCCAGTTCCTAAACTGGTCGGAGCAGCCCATCACCTGGAGCCGCCAAGACCACTCGCCGCGCATCGAGTACCCAGGACGAGTCGCCTTGGTGGTCAAGCCCAAGGTTGGCGACTACTGGCTCCCCAAGACACTGATGGACGGCGGTAGCTCCATCAACATCCTCTACCTCGACACCTTCAGGCGGCTGCGGCTCCCACAGTCGATGATCGAGACGACCCACACCACGTTCCACGGCATCGTCCCCGGTCGGAAGGCGTACCCGATCGGCAAGGTCACGCTGCCAGTCACCTTCGGCACACCAGCAAACTTCTGCACCGAGCGGATCGTCTTCGAACTGGTGCCCTTCGACAGCCCCTACCACTGCGTCCTAGGGCGCCAGGCGTTCGCTAAATTCATGGCAGCGCCCCACTACACGTACAATGCGATGAAGCTCCCCGGGCCGTGCGGCATTATCACCATCAACGGCGACCCCGACATGGCCGCCGAGTGCGAGGCCAAAGGAACCGTGCTTGCCGACGCCGTCATCGCGGCGGAAACTAATCACGCCGATGAGCTCGCCAAGTACGCGAGCGGGGTCAACAATGACGACCCCACCATACTCAAAAAGCCCTACTCAGAGGGCGCAAACACCTCAACCTTTGAGGCCACGACGCACATTCGCACCGTCGAGCTAGTCCGAGGCGACTCCAGCCAGACGGTGACGATCGGGACGGGTATGAGCCCAGCATAGGAAGGCGCGCTCATCGAGTTCCTCCGTGAGAACAGGGACATCTTCGCATGGAAACCCTCCGACATGCCCGGTGTCCCTAGGGAGCTCGCTGAGCACAAGCTGAACGCCGAACCCAAAGTGCGACCTGTCAAGCAGTCGCTACGGCCCTTCAATGAAGAATGCCGTCGAGCAATCGCCGAGGAAGTGCAGCGTCTACTCGCTGTCGGCTTCATCCAGCCAATCAAGTACTCCAAGTGGCTGGCAAACCTAGTCCTGGTCGAGAAGAAAAACGGGACCTGGAGAATGTGTATCGACTACACAAACCTGAACAGCGCCTGCCCAAAGGAGCAGTTCGTCCTCCCGCGGATCGACGAGATAATCGATTCAACCGCGGGCTCGGAGTCGCTATGTTTCCTCGACGCCTACTCTGGGTATAACCAGATCAAAATGGCTATCGAAGACGAGGAGAAGATGGCGTTAATCACGCCATTCGGAGCCTTCTGCTACACTGCCATGACCTTCGGCCTCAAGAATGCCGGGGCGACCTACCAGCGGTGCATGCAAGAATGCCTCGCGAGCCAAATTGGCCGCCACATCCACGTCTACATCGACGACGTGGTCGTGAAGTCCGCTCGCCAAAGAGACCTACTCGCCGACCTGGCGGAAACTTTCGCCAACCTGCGAAGATACAAGATAAAGCTCAACCCAGGCAAGTGCACCTTCGGTGTACCCGCCGGACAACTACTGGGGTACGTCGTCTCCAAACGAGGGATCGAGGCGAACCCAACAAAGATCGACACGATCGCCCGCCTCGGCAAACCCGAGTGCATGCGCGACGTCCAGAAGCTGGCCGGGCGAGTAGCGGCTCTTAGTCGCTTCATCCCCCGCCTGGGGGAAAAGGCGATGCCCCTATACTGCCTGATGCGCAAGAATCCCACCTTCCAGTGGGACAAGGAGGCGAACGACGCGCTCCGCGACCTCAAAAAGGTGCTACTGGCCGCACCACTACTCGCCGCCCCCGCCGACAAAGAACCCATGCTGGTTTACGTCGCGGCGTCCGAGGGCGTCGTCAGCGCCGTGATGGTTGTCGAGCGACCAGAGGAAGGAAAGGAGCGCCCGGTTCAGCGGCCGGTTTACTACATCAGCGAGGTCCTCACCGAGTCGCGCCAGCGGTACCCACAGTACGAAAAGCTAGTATACGCGGTCTTTAGGGCTCAGCGGCGCCTGCCGCACTACTTCCAGGAGCACCCGATCACGGTCGTCTCCTCAGCACCACTGCAAGACATCATCCGCAATCGCGAGGCGACCGGGCGGGTCGCCAAGTGGGCCGTCGAGATCGGCGTCCACAACATCAAATACGAGCCACGAAAGGCGATCAAGTCGCAGGCACTGGCAGACTTCATCGCCGACTGGGAGGAGGCCCAGCAGCCAGAGAATCTGCCGTACCTCCACTACTGGAGCCTGCACTTCGACGGCTCCAAGAACGCGGACGGTGCAGGCGCAGGGATAGTGTTGACTTCACCAAAGGGCGACAAGCTCCGCTACATCCTCTGCCTCGACTTCACGCCCTGCACCAACAACATGGCTGAATACGAGGCCCTACTCCACGGCATGCGAGCCGCCAAGGAGAAGAACGTCAATCGCCTCCGCTGCTATGGAGATTCCGACCTCGTCGCGGGGCAAGTCGCCGGCACCTGCGACGCCGTCTCCCCTACCATGGCGGCGTACCGCCAAGCGGTGGACAAGCTGGGCGGCCACTTCACCGGCTACTCTGTCGAGTGGATCGACAGGCGGAAAAACGAGGAGGCCGACGCCCTCTCTCGCATCGGGTCGGCTCGACTCGCACCACCCGCCGGCGTTTTCCTCGACACTATCTCCAAGCCATCAGTCTCTCCCCCGAGGGAGATCGACATCGGAGTCCCACTCCAACCAGAGGCAGCCTTGGTCGCACTCGTCAACGAGCCAGACGACTGGACCAAGCCCTACATCGCCTACCTGGAAGCCGGCACCCTGCCAGCAGAAGAGACAGACGCTCAAATGATCGCCCGTCGATGCAAGTCCTACACCATCATCGACGGCGAGCTCCACAAGCGCAGCGTCACCGGCATATTCCAACGCTGCGTCCAACCAGCTGAAGGACACAAAATCCTCCACGACATTCACTCATGTGACTGCGGCCACCACGCCGCCGCTCGCTCCCTGGTCGCCAAGGCTATGAGACACGGCTTCTACTGGCCCACCGCACACGCCGACGCTGTCGACATCGTCCAGCGATGCGCCGGGTGCCAGAAGTACGCCAATCAGACGCACGTACCGAGCTCGGCGCTCAAAACAATCCCCATCACCTGGCCATTCGCTGTTTGGGGCATGGACATGGTAGGCCCCTTCAAGAAGGCCCCTTCCGGCTACACCCACCTGCTAGTCACCGTCGACAAATTCACGAAGTGGGTGGAGGCTAAGCCAGTCCGGAAATGCGACGGGAAGACCGCCACTAAATTCCTACGCGAGCTCATATATCGCTACGGGTTCCCAAACAGCATCATCACGGACAACGGCACCAACTTCGCCAAGGGAGCCATGGCCGAATTCTGCCAAGAGCACCACATCCGGCTCGACCTCGCGTCAGTCGCCCACCCGGAATCCAACGGCCAGGCGGAACGGGCCAACCAAAGCATCCTCCACGGCCTAAAGCCGCGACTCCAAGTACCACTCGAGCGCACCGCCGGGTGCTGGGTCGAGGAGTTGCCCTCTGTCATCTGGGGGATCCGCACCTCAGTCAACAGATCGACGGGGTTCACTCCCTTCTTCATGGTCTACGGTGCCGAAGCAGTCATGCCCACCGACCTCGAACATGACTCGCCGCGGGTCATCCACTATACGGAGGCCGCAAACGAGCTGGCCCGCCAAGACGGGGTAGACCAACTCCACGAAGCACGCGAGCTCGCTCGGTCACGCACCGCCATCTACCAGCAAGGACTCCGCCGCTACCACAGCCGGCGGGTGAAAGCTCGCACCTTCCAGGAAGGCGACCTGGTGTTACGCCTCATCCAGGACAAGAAGGGCATGCACAAGCTCTCCCCTCCGTGGGAAGTCCCATTCGCTATCGGGCGCGTACTCGGCAACGACGCCTACTACCTCATCGACGTCCGCGGGGACGGCGAACTCGACGTCAAGCGACCATGGAATGTAAACCTCCTCCGGAAGTTCTACTCCTAGAACCCCACACATGTACTCTCCAGTCGCTATGAAATAAAAAGAAACGGTTACCGCAAAATTGCGCCTACTCTCCATGCCTTGTGCCACTCGCACTCGTAAAAACAACGTTATGCTAAATGCAGAAGTCAACCTGTGGTACAGCGATCGGCACGGCTAAGTAGTGTGGTGTAAGAGCACTGAATAACCTCAGGTCTTGCATCGTCCACGAACAACGCCCACTTGGAGCCCCATTGGAGTCGCCTAGCTCGACTGGTTCTACGAGCCAAGACAACTGGCCTCGCTTCTCACAGCGACCATGGTCCTCCTCATCCTCGGCATAGCGACTCGAACGGCTAAGTACCACGCTCAGGGACTGAGGACCAGTTCGTCGCGAGCGGTCAGGGAAAACGCCAAGTAAGAGAGCATGCCCAGGACTCGCCACGCGACTGACCCCACGGGCCAGGCAGGAGTGACGCGCTCACACCAACGCGCTAAGTCCTCAACCACCCTCGAGTCGCGCCTAGAACTACCAAGTACCACGCTCGGGGACTCGGCCACCCGACCTCGTTCGCGCACGGGAACGCGGTAAAGTACAGAGCACTCAAGGGAATCGCCTAGCGACTGGCTCTTCGAGCTCGCGCGAGTCGACTAAAACATCAAAACACATAACAACAGCACATATCTCATACACGAGGTAAACCCCACAAAAGAGCGGACGCGCTCGGGGACTCATTCAACATCAATCAAAAGCACACAAACAAATAACAAAATAGACACGACGTCTCATTCAATTGCATGTTGCATTGTTTCGCGTTACAAAATATGCCTTCGTGGCAGAACTGCTGCTAACGCCACAAGGCAAACTACCCTACTCTGCAGGCTTCGATGATGACTCGCCAACATCCCGGCGATTGCGGATGAACGCCGTGTACGGGTTTGACGGATACGTCGTCAGTTCACCCGCCATCGCCGCGCGAAAAGGTTGCTCAACTTTGAAGTCACGATGCGGCGGCTCGGGGTCGTTCGGCGCGACGACCGTCTCCTGGTACGGAAGAAGGTCGCCCATTGCCCAGACACGTTCCGAGTACGTGGCGGCACGCTCTTGCAACTTGAGGACCTCGGACAGCTCCACCGCGCCAGTTGACGATGGGTATCCACTCGTCACATCGTCGATGTCGAAATCTTCGGGGAAGTGGGCGAGTCCAAGGCTCAGGGCCGTCGATGCTCCACGCCGAAACGCCGATCGCGTCATGAATTCAACGACCGCGGGTGCCTTCTCCAAGTACTTCCACACCTCAACAAGGTCGCTGGGAATCACCTCCGTGGGCGATATTTCTTGGAGGTAGGCGCGGATGCAGGTCGCCGACAGCGTCGCCGAGTCGACGAGCATGCTTACGCACTGCCTCGCGTCGAGCGAGCTCGCCTCTTCTTCGCTATCAATGATGCGACCTGCGAAGAAGAAGACAATGATGAGTATGACGGACACCACAAAAACCACAACTATAAGAAAGGGAGGATGCACTCACCAAGCAACGGGCGGGCGAGTCCCATGATGAAGCACTGAAGCGACGTGTGGTCGTCCTGAAGCCCAGCAATAAGGACTTCCGACACCTTGCGATCCTCCTCAGCGGCCGCAATGGCGGCCTTAGCTCGCCCGTCCGCCAAGCTCGCTTCTTCTCTCGCCTCCCGCAGTTCACGCTCGAGGTCGGCGATCCGCTGTTCAGCGGCACCCAGAGCAGATCATGTCGCCACCAACTCACCAGCGGGGACAAGCCCCTGGCGATCTTCCTCTGCCTTCACAGCAACAGCCTGAAGCCCTTTGTTCGCCTCCTGGACGATGGCCAGCTCCTTCTCCGCGCGCTGTTTCGCGGCCAATCGGCCCGCCGACTCAAGCTGCAGACCCTGCACATCACCAAAAAAGTTAGTTAAAAAGAAATTCCTAAGTGCCCACCCGCCGAAATTCAGCGAGTGCGCACTCGGGGACTGGCGATCAAGAAATTCCTAAGTGCCCACCCGCTGAAATTCAGCGAGTGCGCACTCGGGGACTGGCGATCAAGAAATTCCTAAGTTCCCACCCGCTAAAATTTAGCGCGTGCGCACTCGGGGACTGGATACGAAAATAAAAAACGAGAAATTATAAGAATCAAGCCGCTGCAAAGCACCGACCTGATCCTCGGGGACTGGATGTACCTGGATGGCTGCGCCAAGCATGCCATGGAGTTGTATTGCGTCCACGGACGCGAGTAACGCTGGCGTGTGCCCACGACGTTGGTCGACTTCAGCATCGGCGGTCCCAGGAGCGTGGCTCGAGGGCGCAGCCCCACTCGTCGTGGCTGCCTTGGTCACGAAGCGGGGGAAGGTAGCGATAGAGGCACCCACTCCAAGGGAGGTCGCCTTCGCCGTTCCAGGCAAGGAGGCGCCCTCCTTCGTAGACGCGGCTGCCTCCACCACGGGCCCGGCCAGTGCGACCGCCGTGTCATCAGAAATCGTGACGACGTCATCACCCTTGGCCTTCTTGCTGCCATCCGCCGAGGCGACGACCTCGTCCGCCTTCCTCTTGCGGGAAGGGTCCTCCTCGCTAATGATGGGTGGCACCTTAGCCACGGTCGGGTGGCCCATCCTTTTCACTTCGGTCCTGCGCATCAATCGAATCAACAAAGACAATCGAAATAGTTATGGAAAATAAGGAGGGGTGAGCGCACTCACTTGGCGACTGGGATGAAACGCAGTCCCGTACGGAGGCCGGCCGGATTTTCCAGCTCAGGGCCCAGACGGCGATTGAGCCCCAACTCCAGTACGTCGCGTGCCCAAGACACGGACGGCTTCTTCGTCGTCGAGGCCGCAGCTGGCGCCTCTGGGACATCCTCGTCGGGAGCCTCCGTGCGGGGCGAAGCTGCCGCAACCGGAGCCTCCTTGCGAGGCGAAGCCGCCGCAGCCGGAGCCTCCCCCAGCCCAGAGATTGGGGCGAATGGTGGAGGCATTGAAGCCAGCGGAACTTCCACGGTCGCCGCGTCCAGCGCGGCTGTCGCTGGTGGCGCGCCATCGCTGGCTGGGCTGGGAGCGTCCAAGCTGCTCGGCGAGTGCGATGGCGAGGCCGTCTTCGATGGCCTCGTCTTCTTTTTCGGGGGGGCCCTCGCCTCCCTTTCCTTCCTCTTCTTCTTTGACGGAGTGGCTTGACGGCGCGAGGTGGTCTCTGGGAGCTCGTCGTCGTCGTCATGACGTTCGAGGCTTCTGCTTGCCTCGATCTCGCGCTATCGTTGCCCGCGGGTCTTTCGGACCAGCGGGGCGACCTCCTCTTCAGACTCGTCCTCGTTGCCCTTGGCAGGCGGAGTTTCGCCTATGTCCTGGGCGTATGGGCCCGAGCTTTCATCATCCGAAGGTGGGAGCCACCCTTCCACCACTTGGAATAACTGCGACGAATATAAAATGGAGTCAGAATTACCGCAACTGCATATACTGCGACTGCGAGCAAGGTAAAGAAATTACCGTTGGAGCCGGACGCTTCGCGGTGTAGGGGGAGATCCCAGCCTGCGCATACAGGTACACCGCCTGGGTAATCTTCTTCAACGCTGGGAGATAATCTTCCAGCTTCCACTCGTCGAGGCAGGCCTTCGTCGAGTCTCCCCGGCCCGTGTACTGGTACATGTAGTGGTCGCGTTGGGCGAGTGGAACGAGCCGCCGCCCAAGCCAGCAATTGTACAAATTTATTGTTTGAAGGCCCTTCTTTTTCAGACCACGGATGGTCTGGAGCATCTCGTCAACGACCATCCGCTGGTCGTCGGGGAGCTTGCCAACTTGGAGATGGCGCGGCTCGGAACGACTAGCGGAGTACCGCGGGATCGCCGCCTCGCCCTCCGGGGTCGCCTCGGTCACGTAGAACCACAACTTTTTCCAGTCGCTCGCTGCCTTGGCGGGTAGCATCAGATCAAAGAAAGAGGCTTTGGACTTGAGCTGGAACGTCAAGCCGCCCGCGGCTAGCATTGGGCCGCCTGCCTCCTCGCGGCTGATCCGTCCATGGAACAGATCTTGCCACAAGGGAAAGTAGGGCCGGCAGCCCAAGTAGCATTCGCAGAACGCCACGAAGATGGCGAGCTGCTCGATGCTGTGGGGACCCAGATCTGAAGGCTGGATCCCGTAGTAGGCACAAAAGCGCCGGAAGAACAAGGACGTGGGAAACCCTAGCCCCCGCTCGAGATGACTGGTGAAACAGACGAATTCCCTCTCTCGCGGGTTTGGGGTCGTTTCTCCGGCTGCGGGGATATGCCAACAGCTGGCTCGCAGGATCCCGGCCTCCTCGAAAGAGGCCAGTTGCGCCCTCGTGCACTTGGACCTACCCCATGGTTCGGTGGAAAGGTCCATGGCCGAGAGGTTGGTTGGAGATCGGAGGATTTCGGGTCGACTGGATCACGGAGCAAAGGAAGGAAAAAGCGTGCACTCGGAAGAAGTGTTGAGCAGTTGGCTCTACGATTGCCTGCCATTCCTCTTATATAGCGGGAGATGCCCGCCAAGTCAGGAGGCCGTTACCGCGCGATGATTACGCCGAAAGTTACCGTTGGATTACCCCAACGGCTAGTTTGACCGCGCCTGACGGTCCAACTCCAGCCATTCGGCTCGCCAAGTCAATCACTATGACCGCGTCTCGCCGACTCGACTCGCCAAAGCCGCGACTTGATTCACCGGATTTCCACCTTTTTACAGGAGCCCACCAACGATTCGACTGGATGCCTACTCTGAAGCCGTATACTCCGACTGCCAGCAGCCACTTACGCCCAATCAACGACGGCCTCGGGGACTACTGATGGGGATATGCCTACTGGGGTATACCCAGCAGGGCGTTTCCGACTAGCCCGTGAGCTGGCGAGTGGGCCTGCAGAACGGCGAGTGGATTGAAGCCCAGCAAGGTACCGAGCGACTAGAAGGTGAAGGCCTAGGCGAGTAGATAGGCCCAGTCGGACTAGGTTAAACGACTACTGAAGCCTTAACCGAATCGGTTGAGATATGTAAACTCTAGGGGAGGTGAGCCTATATAAACCTCCCTACAGGGTGAGAAGAGACACGTTCCCTAATACACCCAAGCGACTCGCCGCCTAGCCGCCGAGCTCTCCCATTGTAACACCTCCATAATACAATCTAGCAGGAGTAGGTCTTTACACTCCGGGGGGACGAACCTGGGTAAAACCCTGTGTCTTTGCCCTCATCTCGCACCGCAGATGGCTGGCCGCCCTTGCCCCTTGTTCTACTACTCGCTGCCGATTGCAGCATCTTCCATGACCATTCCCACGACAGAGCTCCAGCGAGTCTTCGGATGCTTCGACTCCTCCGACTCCTAGGAACCCACTTTGTCTTGAACGTCACAGTGGTGGGCATGGAGGCTCTTCCTCTCCGATTCCTGCCCTTCCCGTGGAGGCTGTAGCGCTGCACCCGCCAGCGAAGCGGAAGAAGGAAGAAAAGAAGGAAGAGAAGAAAGAGGAGAAGAAGGTCCGGAGGACCCCTCCTGTCTTCAACCTGAGCGAGCTTTACTCGTAAGTTTCCTCTGCACTGCGTTTTCTTTACTGTTTACTTTGTACTTGTACTAATTTGTCCGTGTGTAAGCACTCTTCCAACGAATCCTCTAGCGATGGTGCTCGGGAGATGATGGGGGAGTCGAAAGTCGCGTCTCCTCCTTCTCAGACGGTGGCTACCTCTGAGGGCGCTGCTCTGAACCCTCCTCCGCAGGAGGTTTAGGTGGTTGCGCGTTAGAATTTTGCTAGCGGACCTTCGGCGTCGCCATCGGATCATGTAAGTAGTTCTGTCTCCTTCCACGGGGGGAGCCCCCGAGCGTCTGTAAAAGAGTTTTCTTGTTTTGTTCTTCCTTCGAGTCTCGGGGGGAGCCCCCGAGCGTTTTCGTGTGTGTATTTTGCTTCTGTTCTTTTCTGTTCGGCGTAGCCCCCAAGTCCTTTTCCTGACTAGTAGGTCTTCTTCCTGCAGCCTTTTGTGCAGGATGCCAAGCGACTGGTGCAGGAGCACCTGGTGCTGGAGGCCAACCTCAAACAGCTTCAAGGTACTGTTATGCCTTTGATGTTTGCTTCTTCGTGTATTCTTGTCATATTATCTGACGCTTGTATTTTTTGAATGCAGAGGAGCATAACGCCTCCCTTCGTGAGATTGATGCTCTCAAAAAGAGCCTCGGTCAAGCGGAGAAGAAGGCCGAGGTCGCCATTGGTGCGAAGGAGCGCCTCAAGCTGGAGTTGGCTACTGCGGCCGAGGATAAGGAGCGCCTGCAGCGGGAGGCCACGGACCGCGAGGAGCAGCTTGCCACTGCTGCGACTGCGCGTGAAAGAGAGGTGCTGGCAAGCTCATGGCGGCTGCCAAGGCTGTTTCGGGTGAGTATCTTCACTTGCATATTTTTTGGTTTTCTTGTCTTTCTTCTGCGGTGCTTTGTTCATTCCTTCTCTTTATTGTCTCAGATGCCGAAGGCATCGAGTTTGACCGCGGTGCTCTGGAGCACGGGAGTGCTCTAGATGATGCTACTGCAGCGGTCGAAGAACGCTGCAGCACCGTCGTCAGCTCGCTCGCCAAGGCCAAGGAGGTCCTTGGGCGCTTCTACAAGGAGCTTGTCCCCAAGGGCACGGCCCTTGATGATGTTGATGCTCTGGCGGAGGCACTGTTAGCCGAAGCACCTGTGGCGTACAAGCGCAAGCAGAAGGGCATCGGCGCATCCGCCGAGCTGGCGATGGCTTTGGCGGCTGGAGCGGAGCTAGACCTGCCCCAGATCACTTCCTGGATGTCGACGACTGCGGATGGATCCGAGGTAGCCTTCGCTACCTATTCTGCTCGTTGTAAGCGATATGGGCCAAAGCTAATTGATCTGTTGGCCGAGTACGCGCTACGACAGCAGGGGGAAGCCAAGGCGAGGCAATCCGGCTCCAAGGCTACTCAGCGTGCCGTATCGTAGGCGTTGTAGCTGTAGGATAGTTGTAGTCTCCTTTGTTGTAATTATGTTGATGAACAAATCCCTGTGCCACGTAGTGGCTTTTTATGCACTTAAAGAATTTGTTGAGTTGTGTTCTTCTCCGTCTGAGTGTTCATGTCTTTTGCCTTTCTGCTGCTCTAGGGTCCTTCGGGTGCTGATCCCGTTGACACCTCGCCTGCCGCGCGCCTGCAGCCATCCTTGGATGATTCATCGCAGCTTGCTTTTCTTCGAGACCGTGTTCGTAGTCTCGAAAAAGAGTTGCTTGGGATCCGTGGCCATGCCAATGTTTGGAAGTCCAAGGCGGATCGAGGTGCTGCCAGAGAGGAGTACTTGATGGCGGAATTGATTCGATTGTCCGAGCAGCTTCAGTGTAAATTTTTCGAGCTGTTGCTCATTTCTTCGGATGCGCCTGCCGGCCTTGCATCTTACTTTTGTGCGAGTATCGCAGGTGCGAGCCTTGCTCCAAGGGAGGAGAAGGAGCGTGTTGTTGTTCGGGTCAATTGCTTGAATCAACAGGACATGGAAGCCGGCGGGTTCTTCTGGATGGATCGTGACCGTGCCATGGTTCTAGCCACGGTGCAGGATCGCGTTCACCAAGTATCATGGGTGCTTCGTCAGGTACAGACTTCGCTCGCGTCGGTTCTGCATGTGATGTTTCTGTTGGATGCTGCACCGACGAACCTTTCTGGTCTTCTGTCGAAGTTTCGGAACGTGAATCATGTCAAGGAGTTGGTGCGGCATCAGCTCGTCGCGGTGGTGAAGGCTGCATTGTCTCTTGTGAGGCTGCATCGCCCTGATATAGATCTGTCTGTTGTAGCGGATGGACCATCCCCTCGACCAGATGGTGGTGTGTGGGATATGCGTCCGCATTACGCAGTTGTAGGGAAGTATGCCGAAGAGATCGTAGATCTATTTGAGCAGTGTGCTCAGGTTATTCTTCAGAATAGGTGTACCTGTTAAAGAGATGGATGTAAAATTTGTATATTTTTGACTGGGCATGCTGTGCCCTTTGTTATAAAGGTTTGGTTGTTGTTTGAGCACGCAGTGCTTTGTTTGCGTACGTGTCCTTTTCGTTATCCTGACGTGGTCAGCTACTCAGGTGTACACGTGTTATCCTCAGTCGATGAAATCGTGAGGTGGGGGGAGCCCCCGAGTGCGTTTGTATCATGAAATAAAGGTGCGAATAGCGATACGAAATTTTGGGGCGAGACACTTAGCTTTATTTATATCGTAATGGAGGAAGTACATTGTTCGACTGAGTAGCCTTGGCTGAAAAGCCTTATTGAAAGTAAAGGGGTAGGTATCTAGGGGTAGAATCGTCGCAGCTGTGCAACGTTCCATGGGTTGGAGTATGCGACTCCAGACTCCACGTGCTTGAGGCGATAGGCGCCACCTGGGATGACTTCGGTGACGATGTAGGGTCCTTCCCATGGTGACTCGAATTTCTTCGGTCGCTCTTGCTTGAGTCGCAAGACGAGGTCTCCTTCGACGAAGGACCTTGGACGCAGCCGCCGGCTGTGGTAGTTGCGGAGACTCTGCTGGTACACCGCTGATCGAGATGCTGCTATGTCTCGTGCCTCGTCGAGTGTGTCGACGGCGTCTTCGAGTGCAGCCGTGGATTCGGCTTCGCTGTAAGCGTCGACCCGGGGGGCCTGGTGGCGTACTTTGGCTGGCAGCACGGCTTCGGCTCCGTGGACCATGAAGAATGGCGTGTAGCCTGTGGAGCTGTTTGGCGTGGTACGCAAGCTCCACAGGACGGATGGTAGCTATTTCATCCAGGCTCTAGCTTTTCGCTCGAATGGGCTCATGAGGCGCTTCTTGATTCCAGCGCCGATTATGCCGTTGGCCTTTTCCACCTGCCCGTCGTTTGTGGGTGTGCCACCGAGGAGTATGTGATGTTGATTCTGAGGCCTTCGCAGAAGTCTTGGAATTCTTTGGAGATGAAGTTCGATCCATTGTCGGTGATGATGCTATGCGGTACGCCGAACCTGTAGACAATGGATTCAAAGAACATGACGGCAGTCTTGCCCTTTTGGTTAGTGAACGGCATGGCCTCGATCCACTTGGTGAATTTGTCGACTGCGACCAGGAGGTAGACGTGCCCCCCTTTCGAGGACCTTGGCAGTTTGCCGATCATGTCGAGGCCCCATTGAGCGAAGGGCCAGGCTATAGGTATGGGCCTGAGCTCTGACCTGGGTGCGTGTGGTTTGTCGGCGAACCTTTGGCACCCCTTGCATCTTCGGACGATGTACTTTGCGTCGCTCATGGCCGTTGTCCAGTAGAATCCAGCTCGTAGAGCTTTGGCGACAAGGGAGCGGCTGCCTGCGTGATGGCCGCAGATGCCCTCGTGGATGTCTTGGAGGATGGTTTTCCCGTCACTTATGGTGACGCACCTTTGTAGTACACCCGTAATATTGCGCTTGTACAGCTCGCCATTGATGATGGTGAAAGCTTTTGACCGGCGAGATATGCGCCGGGCATCCGTGGGGCTGCCAGGAAGTTCTCCATCTATCAAGAACTGGAGGTACGGCTGCGTCCAGGTTTCTTCGACTGCCATGACCTGCATCAGGTTGACCATGCCGACCTCTATATCCGGTTTCTCGGGTCCTTCATGACCTTCGGGTAGCGTAGCCCCCGAGTGTTCTGCTTCTTCGGGGATCCCTTGGGGAATTTCCGCTTGATGGATGGCACGCAGATCGGTTCGAGGAACACACCTGGTGGTACCTTTGCGCAGGTGGAGCCGATGTTGGCGAGTCTGTCGGCCTCCTCGTTGCTTTCTCTTCCAACGTGCCGAAGCTCGCAGCCGTCGAATTCTCCTTCGAGTGCGTTGTAGAGTGTGCGGTATGCGATCATGTTTTTGGCGTGTGCGTCGCACTCGTTCATCTTCTGCTGGACGACGAGGTTGGAGTCACCGTAGATGACCAGGCGCGTTGCGCCGCAGATCTTCGCCATCCTCATGCCGTGGATGAGGGCTTCGTATTTGGCCTCGTTGTTAGAAGCTCGGAATCTCATCCGAAGGACGTACTTCATCTTGTCGCCCTGCGGGGAGGTCAGTATGACCCCGGCTCCTGCTCCAGCTTCACGCTTGGAGCCGTCGAAGTGCATCGTCCATGACTGCGACATGTCTAGGGTGTCTGGCAGCTGCAGCTCCATCTAGTGTACAAGGAAGTCCGGGAGGACTTGAGACTTGATTGCGAGTCGCTTCTCGTAGACGACGTCCAGGGGTGATAGCTCGATGCCCCATAGGGCCACACGTCCTGTGGCCTCTGGGTTATTCAGGATGCTGTTCAGGGGTGCCTCATTGACGGCCATCACTTGGTGCTCCTGGAAGTAATGACTCAACCGACGAGCCGTCATGAACACGCCTTAGGCGAGTTTTTGGTAGTGAGGGTACCTTTGTTTTGTTGGCGTTGATACCTCGCTGAGGTAGTAAATTGGGCGTTGGACCCCATGGGTCTTGCCTTCTTCGGGTCGTTCGACCACTAGCATGGTGCTGACCACCTGGTGTGTGGCTGCTATGTACAGCAGCAGAAGCTCGCGCTCCTTTGGCGTGACCAAAACGGGCGAGGTGGAGAGTAGTCATTTGAGACTTTCGAATCCATCGTCAGTTTCGGGCGTCCACTCAAATTTATCTGCCTTGCGTAGCAGCTGGTAGAATGGCAGGGCCTTCTCACCCATGCGGCTGATGAATATGCTCAATGCCGCTATTCGTCCTGCGAGCTGCTGTACGCCCTTGAGATTCTTCGGCTTCTCCATCGCCATGATTGCCCGGATTGTCTTCGGGTTCGCCTCGATCCCTCGCTGGGAGATGAAGTAGCCAAGGAGCTGTCCTGATGGGACGCCGAAGGCGCACTTTTCGGGATTGAGCTTGATCCTGTAGCGGTCGAGATTATCGAACGTCTAGAGGAGATCGTCGATGAGCGTTTTCGCCTCCCTGGTTTTGATGACTATGTCGTCAACATAGACTTGGACGTTGCGACCGATCTGGTCCTTCAGGCATGCCTGCATGCATCGCTGGTACGTGGCACCTGCGTTCTGTAGCCCGAAGGGCATTGTGTTGTAGCAGAACACTCTGAACGGTGTGATAAACGCCATTTTCTCTTGATCTTCGACCTTGAGTCGAATCTGGTTGTAGCCTGAGTAGGCATCAAGGAAGGAGAGTTTCTCGCATCTTGCAGTCAAATCGATGATCTGGTCTATCCGAGGAAGAGGGAAGTGGTCCTTTGGGAAGTGCTTGTTCAACGACGTGAAGTCCACGCACATCCGCAGGATATCCGTGTCCTTCTTGGGAACCATCACTGTATTTGCGAGCCACTCGCTTTCTTTGATCTTCCTGATGAAGTCTGCAGCGATTAGCCTGTTTATTTCCACCCCGATGGCTTAGGCCCATGGCTCGGATAGTCTCCGGATGGACTGCTTGACCGGCTTGGTGTCTGGAAAGACGTTGAGTGCGTGCTCGGCGAATTCCCTGGGAACTCATGGCATGTCCGCAGGACACCAGGCGAAGATTTCCCAGCGCTCACGGAGGAATTCGACGAGTGCGCTTTCCTATGCGAAGCTGAGGTCGTTGGCGATCAGCGCCGTCTTGGAGGCATCCGTCGGGTGGACCTGCACCTTCTTTGTGTTGACGGTGGAGTCGAAGGACATGTCAGGTGCGTTTTGTCGTGCGACTAGGGGTGCCCCATTGTCCGTCACCTCGCGGAGCCTTACGAGCTCCTCCTGCATGCCGAATGATTGGGAGATTCTGTTGAAGTCCCTGTCGCATTGGTCCGATCGGGTGAAGCTCCTGTGGACTGTGATGACGCCCTTTGGTCCTGGCATCTTGAGTAGCAGGTATGCGTAAGGTGGGACAGCCAAGAACCTTGTGAATGCTACACTCCCGAGGATGGCGTGGTATTGTGATGGCCAGTCCACCACTTCGAATTCGAGCCGCTCGAGTAGGAAGTTGTCCGGCTTGCCGAAGATGATGTCGAGCCATCTTTTGCCCAGGGGGAATATGCCCTTTCCTGGGACAATGTCGTGGAACGTTGTGTTTGACTATTCCAGGATGCACTGCGGGATCCCGCATTGCTGCTAGAGTACTTGCGAACATCAGGTTGATGCCGCTGCCGCCGTCCATGAAGACGCGGCTCATCTCGAAACCTCCGATCTGCGCCTCCAGCACCAGGGCAGCATGACCTGGGCGAGGGATCTGGCAAGGGTGATCCGAACGACTGAACGTGATGCAGGACTCCGATCCGCTGAGGTACTCAGGGATGGCGGGTGGAGTTGCCACGGCCAGGTTGATCTGACGGGTGATTTTCTTCTACACCCTATTCGTGGGGCGCCCCTTCTGGATCATCAGTGCTCCTTTCAGTGGGTGATACCCGTTCCCAGCGTTGTTCTGTCCTGGTGCGACTGGTTGGTTCGGGCCTCCTACAGGTGGCGGTGGAGGAGCTCCATGCGCTATCTCACCTGGCGCGGGTGCGTTCCCGAATCCAGGAAGTGGAGCTTGCTGCCTCATCTGGACCATGCTTTCGCTGAGCTTCTGGAACTCGCGGCAGTCCTTGAGCATGTGGCTTGCCTTCTTCTTGCCATCCTGCTTGTCGATGTAGAAGTGGATGGTGCATGGATCCGAAAGTTTTTCGTATGCTGAGGGTCCGTTGTCGCGATCGCGGCGCTGCCACGACTATGCTGGGGGCCCTCCATCGCGGAAGTTTCCTCCACGGTATCCTCCGCTATTGCAGTTGGCATCGTTGCGGCGGTCGGCGTAGCCGGCCGCGACCATGTCAGGTCCATCACGATCGTCGTAGACGTGCGATCTTCTCTTGCTACGGCGCTCTCGTCATCGGCCGTAGTCGTCCTCTTCTTCAGATTGCGCTCGGTGAACGGAATCTTCGCCGTCAGCCCACCTGCTGGCGATGTCCATGAGGTGGTCGAGTGTCTTGGGCTTGATGCGCCCGAGTTCCTCCTTGAAGTCTTGGCGCTTGACGCCGTCCTTGAAGGCGTCGATGGCTCTCTCTTCAGAGATGTGCGCTGCGGAGTTCTTGGTGTTGGACCAGCGTAATATGTACGAGCGAATGGATTCGCCCGTTCGTTGAGTGCAGGCCCGCAACTCCTCGATTGAGGCGGGCCACTTGCTGGTGCCTTTGAAGTTTAGGATGAAGATGTAAGCTAGATCCTTCCAGCTTCGGATGGACCCTGAAGATAGGCTGCTAAGCCAGATCCGGGTTGCACCTGTCAGCTGCAGCTGAAGGCATTGCATGGCGGTTTCCTTGTTTCCGCCGTGCAATTTGACAGATGACAGGTGGTCGCTGAGCCATGCCTTTGGGTCTTGTGTGCCGTCGAACTTCGGAGTATCCGAAGGAAGCTTGAAATTTCGCGGCATCCTTGTCCGTCGGACAGATCTGCTAAAGCACTGGGCTCCGCAGAGTTCTCTTCATCTTCGTCCATCTCGGATTCAGACGAGCATGCGCGCTTAGCTCACGCTTTGTCGATTTTGCGCTGTGTTAGAGCGTCTCTGGCGTCGTAATCGCGGCTGCGATGATGCGAGGTCTTGTGCCTTCGAGGAAGGTCATGCTCCTCTTCTTCGCATGAAGGAGTGGGGCTGCGGTTGAACCTGACCGTAGCTGTCACATCCCAAGATTTTCCAAATCTTGTAATGTGAAAAATAAATGAATAAAATAAAACCTTGTTTGATTTTTAGAGTGAGAAGAAACTTTTGGAATCCAATTGGAAATCTTCAAACCAATTTGGATCAAATAAAATCCTAAAGGTATTTAAAAAGATAAACATTTAATAAAGGAAAATTAAAATATTTTGGAATTACTATTTTGGATCTTTTAAATAAAAAGATTTGGTTTCAAAAGAAATGGAAGTTTTACAAATAAAGATTATTTTGTAAGCCAAATTAAAATTTGGCCGAGCCTTTGAAAATAAAATATTTCCTATTTGATAAAAATAGTAAAGGTTTATTTAAAATAAATTAATAAGGATTTAATATCCAAGATTTATTAATAAAGGTTTTACTATTTCAAAACATCAAAACTTATTTATCTATTTAAAAATAGGGTTTTCAAGTATTTTATATTCCCAAATAAAACCTACTGTTTTGGTTTTGAAAATAATTAGATTTCAAAATGGAGTTTTAAAATAAAAATTAAATCCTATTTTGATTTATTAAAACAAGGTCTATTTATTTAATTAATAATGGACCCTAAAATAAAATTATTATTTTGGATTTGGAATTTTGGTTTATGTTACTGAAAAGAACCAAATTCAAAGTCACAAAGTTTGGTGATTGTTTGAATTGATTTGAATGTTGTTTGTTTGTCTGAATTTCAAAATAGAAATTAGAAATGGAAAAGGAAAAAGGTTTTAAGACAGAAAAAAATAGAATCTGGACAGCCCAGCCGGCCAAGCCCAACAAGGCCCAGAACCAGCCCAGCTCCCCCTCCCCGAAGAAAACGTTTCATACTCAGATTCTAACCCGAACAGACGCTGACTGGTGGACCTCCTTTCCTTCTCGCATCCTCACTGACGACTGGACCCCACCTCTCCTGTTCATCCTCCTCACCCGCGCGACTCCTTCTCCCCAAACCTCGCTGCCGTTGCTGCCAATTATGCCGGCATTGAATACGCATTGATTCCGCGCCTTAACCTCGCCGTGATTGTACGCTATTAATCGCCAGCGTCTCCTCCTCCTTTCCCCTCACACGCCACTCCCTCTCTGCCCCGAGGCTGCCTCAATTTGGCTTGGCACTCCCTCTGTTCCGACGACGCTCCGGTGCCAATTCCGGCGACTCAGCGCCGCCCCTTGTCTCATTGACCATGCACACACACTCACCACTCCCTGGCGCATCTCCCAGTACCCTCCGTTCTACCGCGGGCGCCCCAGAGCATCACCTTCGACAAGCTCTGACCTCGCCGCCGTCTGTCTCGTCTCCGTCGAGCTCCTCCGGTAAGTCCATACCGCCCCAAGATTTCTCCTTCACGCACGCGTCTTCTCTGTGATCTCCTGCATCTGACCACACCCTCTGTTAGCCTCCGCATGATCGACAGCTTCGCCTCAGACCACGACCAGGACCACCCGACGTTGTTCCCTACTCCGGCGAGCAATCCACCGCAACCCTAAGCGCCCCTTGCCAAGCCGACTGTACCTCGAGCATCACCACGTCCTTGCGACCTCGGTGAGCACCTTCCCATCCTCCCTCGCTTCCTGTTTTGCCAGCACCGCCACCGCCTGGCCGTACGCCGCAGTCTGCCGCCGCCAGCGCCGCCGATCTTTGGCAAGCATGCTAGCAACCGTAGGATCTAGATCGAACGAACGAAACAGATCCACTTAACCGCGAAGGGGTACTCTTCCAGAACCGTGCGATCTATTTAGATCCAACGCCCCACAGAGCGCGATCCGCGCGAAACGGTACCTCCCAATGAAATCATGCCGCGTGTCACCTGTTCTGTTTAAAAACAGATTTGAAATCAGATTAGTTTGTGATTTTCAAACCTTTGTAACTTTTGATCCACGCGTCCAAAAATTACAAACTTTATACCGTTGGAATCAGTGGAACAAGCCCTAGCCAATTGTGGAATTTGTTTAGCAAATAGTATCTGTTAGATTGTTTGCTTTTGTAGAAACTTTTGTATGCTTGTTTAGATTATAAAAAGGATTCAAAAATGTTTTTGAGTTTAAAACCTTTGCAAATTGGTTTGTTGTGAACCTACTGACCCTAGGAACCAACCCATTGATTTGAAAATGGATTTGGTAAAGTTTAGGAATAAAAACTTGGTTTAGCCCATTTCTAGCCAAATAAAATTATGGTTTTTGTTATGAAAATTTTTTTGGAGTAAAAACTTTGGGAAAATGTTTTGAAACAAACCTACTGACCCTAAAACACCAAGTTTTGAGAATTAGCAACTCATTTGGTGAAAGACTTAAAGGTTTTGGTTTGATAAAAACATTTTTCACCACATAAAATGATGAGTGGATTTTAAAATGGTTTTTGAACAAAACCCTTTTGCAAATGACTTTGCCACTTTGGGAAAATGACCACTTTGGACCTTACCAAGTTTAGAAGCCTAGTGGAGACCATATTTGCAAATAGAACCATCCCTTGCATGCTTACATGCATAACTTAGATCCCATTGTTTTGTGTGTGTGAAATGTTTGATTGATTATTGGTTTGGAATGCTAGTTGATATTGTGTTTGCTTGATTGATTGTAGTGAAGTTAGAAAAGTGTGAGACTAGCAAGATCAAGGAAGTGAACCACCATTCCCTACCAAAAAGGCAAGTGACACTATCATCTAAAGTCCTACTATTTTCATTATACTTAGTGGATTTTGAAACATGCATCAAAAGAATTTTTATACTTATGCTATGCTAAATCCTAATAGGATTCCCTATACATTCCTTAGTGAAAACAATGTAGTTGTTACATGCTTAGCCATGCTATATTTTGAAAAGAGATACATGTTGAGATTTTTATGAAGTTGAGAAAAGGACTTGTGTTTTTATATAATAAAACAAGGACTCAATGAACCACCTGGGTGGCCAAGGATACTTTGAGTTTTGGAGAAAGTGGCAACAAAAGGAACCATGTCTATGGCAATCTCTTTGTGTTGTGCTCCAAAGGAAACCACCCAGGAAACTTAGAGATTGAACATGTTTCTCCAATTGTGGCTTTCGTGTGCAACTACATGCTATTATGGCTCTGGCTTAGTCAACTACATTGGGAAGACCCATACATTGTCTTCAGTTTACTGGACATGGGGACCTGGAATCCTACATGGGTGCTGTTGACAAAGCTAGCAATGATGTATGGGAGGACCCTCTGGAAAGACTTCGTCACATTCTCAATCTGCCAGTACTCCATCTTGGTGAGCACTAATCCAGCGGCCACTGGTGGCAAAAGGATGGGATTCTGACATGTGGGTAAAGTGTACTCCTTCTGCAGAAGGTAATAAAATCTAAGTACTTAGCCGTGTCCCCGGTTATGGACAATACTGAGCAACTAAAGTTTGAAGCTATGGGAGATCTCGACATTCTAATTTCTAAAAGAAAACTTTTAAAGACTTGATGCACTTGGGGGTACCAAGGGGCTCAAGAGATTTTGGTGAAAACATGAACACTTGGGGTTACCAAGGAACTCATGAGATTTTGATAAAACTTGATGCACTTGGGGTTACCAAGGAGCTCAAGGGATTTTGACAAGGACTTGAACACTTGAGTTTCTACCAAGGATTTCAAGGAACTTGGAAAAGGAGATTTGACTAAGGACCAAAACCATTTTGAAAAGATAGGATAAATTATTGCTTTATGCAAATAAGCCTAAAACTCTACTTAGCCAAATATGCATGTAATGATAGGATCCACTTATATTCCACATAGTAGTGAAACTTGCCAATACAATTCAAATGTATTGACCCTTGTGGTTGTAACTTGTAATGTTGCAGGTTTGATTGATTTTAGTGAGGATTGATTGACTAGGATTACAAAGTCTACAACCAACATCTGCCTGTGGCACTTTGAAGATGAAGGACCCCATGATTATAGATATTCCGCTGCAATATAATGTAATAGCCAAATGAGCTATGTATGATGTAATAAAATTATGTTATTCCTGGTTATAAAGCTATATTATGACCTTTGTTTCTTGATATTACATCTTAACTGTGGATGCTAGCTATTTATCCAGGGACTAGCATTGTAAACACAGGGGACTCCACCTTATATTGTTTAAAGGTTTGGACACTCCCTCTACAGATGGTATCAGAGCATTGTGTTGCCTGTAGGATTTGTAAACCTAGGATTGGACAAAAACCCTTAGAAAAATAGGAGTTGCATTTTGTTCCAAAAACTATTTACAAAAACACTTGTAAACTCTTTCCTCAACCATTTTGGTTTTAACTCTACTTCTCTTCTATTTCAACTTGATGGAAAACCTACCCCATGGCCAAAGACTACACCATGTGCAAAGGACTACATCAACACCTTCAACTCTAATGACTTCAACATCTTCAACATGTTCACCAAGGACTTCCAACTTGGATATCACTAAGGACTACAAGTAAGACAAGGAAATTTTGCTCAAGATTTAGAGACTGAGGGAATGCAAAAGTTAGAAGGAGCCTACATCATTTAAAGTATTGAAACCAAGAAGTTTCTCTCAAGGAAACCATGATCTCATATAAGAAGGATCAACCAAAGAAGGATGGAAAGATCACAAGTGAACCATATAGATGGACCACCATATTTTAAGTTAAGTCATAAACACCAACTTATGTGGTGTAACAAAAATATTTTGTTACCTAAGTATGTGTTTGAACTTTGTTATTTGAGTGAAAAGTTGTTTGTGAATGCTTGCACATTGTTTGTGTGAATTGTGATGTGTGTGATTAGAATTGATTCCTTAGAAATATCTTGCCTATCCTAATCTCCATTCAACCCAAAACAGATGACTACTCCAAGAGACTCCAAAGTTGATGACATCAACACCAACCAAGAGGACAACCTGAAGGAGCTCATAGCAACCCAGAATCAGTTGAACCAAGTGACAGCTCAATTCATAGCCAACTCCAGTGGAGAAGATCCAACACTACAAGGATTTTTGGAAACTCAAGGCCAACTGATGCTTAAAGTGACTGATCAAATGATCAAAATGGAAGAAAGCTATCCCAAAAGAGTCTTTGACAACAAGGATGACAGAAATGTCATTCTAGATGGAGCCCCAGCTTGCATTATTTGTGGAGACAAGGATCATACTTCCAAGGAGCATGGAGATCAATGCCCCAACTGTGATGAGAAACATCCTGTTGGACAATGTACCACCTCTCAAGCTACTTGCTACCTATGTGAAGGAAACAACCATGTTCCTATCCAATGCCCCATCTATTCCATTGTGGAACAAAGAAAACAAGAAGGATCCAAGTCTACCAAGAAGGCTGATGACAAAGGAAAAGGATCACTTTTACCTCCAAACAAAACAACCAAATTCAAAGGATAAAAGAAACCCAAGAAGCAAAAGATAGACAAAAGCCATGTGCAATGTTATAAATGTAAGGAAATGGGACACTATTCCGGTGAATGCCCAGAGAACCCGAAGAATAAAGAGATTGGCCAAGTGGTGTGCAACAACTGCAAAGAGCTAGACCACTATGTAGCAACTTGTCCACAAGAGCCACGTAAAGAACTCAAAGACATCCACTGTTTCAATTGCAAGAACCCAGGACACTATGCAAGCAACTGTCCAGAAAAGATGAAGAACAAGTTGAACAAGCCTATGGAGAAACTCAACCTTGGCCCATGAGTCAAGTATGGAAACAAAGGACACAATGCAAATGTTTGCTTAGAGAAGTTTCCCCAGGATCCCAAGAAGGCCAATATGTAATTTTTGTTTGAAAATTTTTAAGGGTGGTAGTACCCTAGTTGTTTTGAGCCTACTTGTAACCCTAGCCTTCCCAAATCTCGGGACGAGATTTATTTTAAGGGTGGTAGCCTGTCACATCCCAAGATTTTCCAAATCTTGTAATGTGAAAAATAAATGAATAAAATAAAACCTTGTTTGATTTTCAGAGTGAGAAGAAACTTTTGGAATCCAATTGGAAATCTTCAAACCAATTTGGATCAAATAAAATCCTAAAGGGATTTAAAAAGATAAACATTTAATAAAGGAAAATTAAAATATTTTGGAATTACTATTTTGGATCTTTTAAATAAAAAGATTTGGTTTCAAAAGAAATGGAAGTTTTACAAATAAAGATTATTTTGTAAGCCAAATTAAAATTTGGCCAAGCCTTTGAAAATAAAATATTTTCTATTTGATAAAAATAGTAAAGGTTTATTTAAAATAAATTAATAAGGATTTAATATCCAATATTTATTAATAAAGGTTTTACTATTTCAAAACATCAAAACTTATTTATCTATTTAAAAATAGGTTTTTCAAGTATTTTATATTCCCAAATAAAACCTACTGTTTTGGTTTTGAAAATAATTAGATTTCAAAATGGAGTTTTAAAATAAAAATTAAATCCTATTTTAATTTATTAAAACAAGGTCTATTTATTTAATTAATAATGGAACCTAAAATAAAATTATTATTTTGGATTTGGAATTTTGGTTTATGTTACTGAACAGAACCAAATTCAAAGTCACAAAGTTTGGTGATTGTTTGAATTGATTTGAATGTTGTTTGTTTGTTTGAATTTCAAAACAGAAATTAGAAATAGAAAAGGAAAAAGGTTTTAAGACAGAAAAAATAGAATCTGGACCAGCCCAGCCGGCCAAGCCCAACAAGGCCCAGAACCAGCCCAGCTCCCCCTCCCCAAAGAAAACGTTTCATACTCAGATTCTAACCCGAACAGACGCTGACTGGTGGACCTCCTTTCCTTCTCGCATCCTCACTGACGACTGGACCCCACCTCTCTTGTTCATCCTCCTCACCCGCGCGACTCCTTCTCCCCAAACCTCGCTGCCGTTGCTG
This sequence comes from Avena atlantica, assembly GCA_910589765.1. NCBI lineage: Eukaryota > Viridiplantae > Streptophyta > Magnoliopsida > Poales > Poaceae > Avena > Avena atlantica. Next base: position 41,157,868 of record OU342736.1, on the reverse strand, counting down.
CCAATTATGCCGGCGTTGAATACGCATTGATTCCGGTCCTTAACCTCGCCGTGACTGTACGCTATTAATCGCCAGCGTCTCCTCCTCCTTTCCCCTCACACGCCACTCCCTCTCTGCCGCGAGGCTGCCTCAATTTGGCTTGGCACTCCCTCTGTTCCGACGACGCTCCGGTGCCAATTCTGGCGACTCAGCGCCGCCCCTTGTCTCATTGACCACGCACACACACTCACCACTCCCTGGCGCATCTCCTAGTACCCTCCGTTCTACCGCGGGTGCCCTAGAGCATCACCTTCGACAAGCTCTGACCTCGCCGCCATCTGTCTCATCTCCGTCGAGCTCCTCCGGTAAGTCCATACCGCCCCAAGCTTTCTCCTTCACGCACGCGTCTTCTCTGTGATCTCCTGCATCTGACCACACCCTCTGTTAGCCTCCGCATGATCGACAGCTTCGCCTCAGACCACGACCAGGACCACCCGACGTTGTTCCCTACTCCGGCGAGCAATCCACCGCAACCCTGAGCGCCCCTTGCCAAGCCGACTGTACCTCGAGCATCACCACGTCCTTGCGACCTCGGTGAGCACCTTCCCATCCTCCCTCGCTTCCTGTTTTGCCAGCACCGCCACCGCCTGGCCGTACGCCGCCGTCTGCCGCCGCCAGCGCCGCCGATCTTTGGCAAGCATGCTAGCAACCGTAGGATCTAGATCGAACGAACGAAACAGATCCACTTAACCGCGAAGGGGTACTCTTCCAGAACCGTGCGATCTATTTAGATCCAACGCCCCACAGAGCGCGATCCGCGCGAAACGGTACCTCCCAATGAAATCATGCCGCGTGTCACCTGTTCTGTTTAAAAACAGATTTGAAATCAGATTAGTTTGTGATTTTCAAACCTTTGTAACTTTTGATCCACGCGTCCGAAAATTACAAACTTTATACCGTTGGAATCAGTGGAACAAGCCCTAGCCAACTGTGGAATTTGTTTAGCAAATAGTATCTGTTAGATTGTTTGTTTTTCTAGAAACTTTTGTATGCTTGTTTAGATTAGAAAAAGGATTCAAAAATGTTTTTGAGTTTAAAACCTTTGCAAATTGGTTTGTTGTGAACCTACTGACCCTAGGAACCAACCCATGGATTTGAAAATGGATTTGGTAAAGTTTAGGAATAAAAACTTGGTTTATCCCATTTCTAGCCAAATAAAATTATGGTTTTTGTTATGAAAATGGTTTTTGAGTAAAAACTTTGGGAAAATGTTTTGAAACAAACCTAATGACCCTAAAACACCAAGTTTTGTGAATTATCAACTCATTTGGTGAAAGACTTAAAGGTTTTGGTTTGATAAAAACATTTTTCACCACATAAAATGATGAGTGAATTTTAAAATGGTTTTTGAACAAAACCCTTTTCCAAATGACTTTGCGACTTTGGGAAAATGACCACTTTGTACCTTACCAAGTTTAGAAGCCTAGTGGAGACCATCTTTGCAAATAGAACCATCCCTTGCATGCATACATGCATAACTTAGATCCCATTATTTTGTGTGTGTGAAATGTTTGATTGATTATTTGTTTGGAATGCTAGTTGATATTGTGTTTGCTTGATTGATTGTAGTGAAGTTAGAAAAGTGTGAGACTAGCAAGATCAAGGAAGTGAACCACCATTCCCTACCAAAAAGGCAAGTGACACTATCATCTAAAGTCCTACTATTTTCATTATACTTAGTGGATTTTGAAACATGCATCAAAAGAATTTTTATACTTATGCTATGCTAAATACTAATAGGATTCCCTATACATTCCTTAGTGAAAACAATGTAGTTGTTACATGCTTAGCCATGCTATATTTTGAAAAGAGATACATCTTGAGATTTTTATGAAGTTGAGAAAAGGACTTGTGTTTTTATATAATAAAACAAGGACTCAATGAACCACCTGGGTGGCCAAGGATACTTTGAGTTTCGGAGAAAGTGGCAACAAAAGGAACCATGTCTATGGCAATCTCTTTGTGTTGTGCTCCAAAGGAAACCACCCAGGAAACTTAGAGATTGAACATGTTTCTCCAATTGTGGCTTTCGTGTGCAACCACATGCTATTATGGCTCTAGCTTAGTCAACTACATTGGGAAGACCCATACATTGTCTTCAGTTTACTGGACATGGGGACCTGGAATCCTACATGGGTGCTATTGACAAAGCTAGCAATGATGTATGGGAGGACCCTCTGGAAAGACTTCGTCACATTCTCAATCTGCCAGTACTCCATCTTGGTGAGCACTAATCCAGCGGCCACTGGTGGCAAAAGGATGGGATTGTGACATGTGGGTAAAGTGTACTCCTTCTACAGAAGATAATAAAATCTAAGTACTTAGCCGTGTCCCCGGTTATGGACAATACTGAGCAACTAAAGTTTGAAGCTATGGGAGATCTCGACATTCTAATTTCTAAAAGAAAACTTTTAAAGACTTGATGCACTTGGGGGTACCAAGGGGCTCAAGAGATTTTGGTGAAAACATGAACACTTGGGGTTACCAAGGAACTCATGAGATTTTGATAAAACTTGATGCACTTGGGGTTACCAAGGAGCTCAAGGGATTTTGACAAGGACTTGAACACTTGAGTTTCTACCAAGGAGTTCAAGGAACTTGGAAAAGGAGATTTGACAAAGGACCAAAACCATTTTGAAAAGATAGGATAAATTATTGCTTTATGCAAATAAGCCTAAAACTCTACTTTGCCAAATATGCATGTAATGATAGGATCCACTTATATTCCACATAGTAGTGAAACTTGCCAATACAATTCAAATGTATTGACCCTTGTGGCTGTAACTTGTAATGTTGCAGGTTTGATTGATTTTAGTGAGGATTAATTGACTAGGATTACAAAGTATACAACCAACATCTGCCTGTGGCACTTTGAAGATGAAGGACCCCATGATTATAGATATTCCGCTGCAATATAATGTAATAGCCAAATGAGCTATGTATGATGTAATAAAATTATGTTATTCCTGGTTATAAAGCTATATTATGACCTTTGTTTCTTGATATTACATCTTAACTGTGGATGCTAGCTATTGATCCAGGGACTAGCATTGTAAACACAGGGGACTCCACCTTATATTGTTTAAAGGTTGGGACACTCCCTCTGCAGTAGATTTCTTTTTCGGCTCCGTAGGAGTTTCTTGATGGAGCGCAGCTCCGACGAGTACGAGTCCGGTGAGTGCGGATTTGTGCATGGCTCTCTTCGGGTCCCCCTCCGGAGGTGGGTGGGCCGCAAGGTACGAAGTGGCTGCTATGATCGCAGCTTGCGGTGTCTTCGGGATGATGTTGCCGTCGGCATCCATCTCCATGAAGGATGCGTTGAGGGTTCGGGTCACCTCACGGCGCTCCTTGGGGTCCATGTTCTCCGTTCTGGAGCGGTGCTTGTTGCTGTGGTTGCCGTTCGAGCTGGAGCCGATGCCCATGGCGGATAGCGCAGCTCATCGCGCGCTAGACTACGAGGCTGCTTGCTTGCATTTGTCGAGAACTTCTTGCATCTTGACCTGCTTCTTGTGCTCCTCGATCAGGAGCCGATGGTAGGCCATCAGCAGATCCCGTGAGGAGTCTGCAGGAAGGACTATGCTGCCTGCCACGGCGGCGCGTGCCTGGGCCCATCCTTCTTTGCTAAGGCGGATGACATGGCCGTTGTTGTCCCCTTCGGGTGGGGGGGACTGGCTTCTTCTGTTCCCGCCGTTTCGATCTGGCGGGTTAGGTGTCGGGTTGGGCGGCGGGTTGGGTGTTTGCTGATCCACGTCGACCTGGATGACTATGGCGCATTGGTAGCGCTCGTAGATTGGTCCGCTGCTGCCGCAGCTTTCGGATCCGGAACCGTAGGTCCCTTCATCCGATGGCGGATCGCACAGATTGGAGTTGCTGCTGCTGCTGTCGTAGGACTCATCTGTTGATGATGTTGTGCGTAGCACAGGGTGTGGGCCCATGAAGCGGGCCTGATTGATGGTAGGGGCACCCGCTCAGGGAGACGGAGGGTGCCGGTCTGCCCCACCTGGAAGCGGAAACTCCCGAACAAGATCTCGAGTCCGTTTCCTACAGGCTCGAAGTCCTTCATGGTGACCAGTGAGTGGGCGGTGAAGTCGAAAGCGCCGAAGAGGAGGTGACTCTCCGTCACCGCAGAGTTGTAGATCGATCGGGTTCGGACCGTCACGATCGCATAATCAGCGTCCCCAGTTCCCACAGACGGCGCCAATTGACGAGGTTTCATCTCGTCAATGCCCATTGTTATGGACTTGGGTTTTGGAGAAGATGGGGATGCTGGAGATCACGGAATGGTTAGCAAACAAGCAATACGGGACACGAGGTTTACCCAGGTTCAGGCCCCCAGAGGGAAAACCCTACTACTGCTTGTCTGCTCTTGATTACGGCGGAACCGAAGGTTACAGGGGTGCGCAGATGCAATCTGGCGTGGAGGTGTGTATGCAAAAGTATGAGAGAGAGAGAGATCTAGGTCATGCCCTCCTGGCCTTTATATAGACTTAGGTAGGTCCCGGACATAAACCTAGTCGGTTACAGGTTCTAGGGTTTTACCCCTTTGAATTTCCTATCTACTCTAGTCTTGCTCTCCAAGGATCTGAAGGCGTCATGGGCCTTGGCCACCCGAAAGTCTTCATGGGCCGGTGTATATTTGTCGTGGGCCTTCCTTGGGCTGGACCAGGTATAACCATGTCAATGTTGGTGAGAAGGTTCTTTTTTAAAGGTCTTGTCTCAGATTTTTTGCAGGGAAACTACTCTCAAAATGGGAAGGACCTTTTGTTATTAAGGAAGTATATCGTTCAGGTGCTATCAAAATATCTTCTTTGAAGGATGACACAACACAAGTGGTGAATGGTCAAAGACTCAAACATTATATTTCTGGAGATTATTATAACGAAGATGTTGATATTATTCAAATGGTGACTCCGGAAGAATTTATCAAAAACCAAACACCAGAATCTGCAGAGTCCGTCTTTGAATAGGTAAAAGTGGTGAAAACAGAAAGTTCGTGAAACCCTATCTTTTTATATTTTTGATGTTTTTAATACATACGGAAGGTTACGAGACGGAACAGAGGGGGAAACGGAGGCCGGGGTGGCCACACCCACCCCAGGCGTGGGCCCCAGATAGCCGCTCTTGGAGGGGGTGCGAGCCCCCCGAGCTCTGTCTCTGCCTTGTGTTCGTACCAGTACCTTCCTTATACATGGAAACTTCGTAATATATAACCCCCCGGATCCCCCGAGGTTCATGCATTGTGTTTTAGTTTCGATCTGTTTTTGTCGGGAAATCTTCTCAAGTTTAGAGCACCATGGTCTCCGCCAACGACAAAGGCAAGAATCTCGTGGAAGAAGAAAGGATCGTTGCGAGGTACGAAGACATGAAGTGGAGCGTCGTGGAGGAACTTAAGATGGAGGAACAAACAGCCACAGGGTCAAGGTCAAGGAAACCTACTTTTGTAGGAGAAATTAACATTGGACGTGCTTTTTCTCGTAAAATGCAGGGTATTATAGCCTCCGTTCTAGACTTCAGATCCTGCCCTGAGGCAGTGGAAGCACTTCGAACCACTGATGAGTTTTGTGAAAAATATCGTGCTTTAAGAATGAAGGTGGATAAACTTCAAGAGGAGAACAACAGGTTTCGTAAGATGCTGGAGGGTTTTCTTACCCTAAACAAGGGAACACCACCACCACCGAAGGAGTAATTCGTCATCAGGTTTGGCATCCCCTTGGCTTGTTCCAAGCTTGGGGAGTGTCGCGGTATCACCGTCATTATCTTTTCTCTTTTCACTTTTTAGTGGATTCGTATCTTTGGTAGAGAGGTTATCTTATAGGTTGGTTTGCATGTGTAAGTATCTCTCCTTTAGTTGATTATCTATGTATCCCTTGGTGTGAGTGCCTTTATGGAATATTAATGAGAAGTATCATCTTTTACTTTTTGCACTTTTTAGTTTAGTTTACAATCTCTATTATATGATTGATCTTGTTGATCAGTATTGGCATCACTTTGGGAGCATCAATTAAATCTAAATTGGTTTTGGCAAACCAAGCTCTGGTCAGTAGCAACACTTTTTCAGGTTTGAAAGGAAAAGAGAAAAAGCTTACAGGTATTTTGTATCATTTATTTTCTTTCTTGATTGGCTCATAAGCTTAGTATTCTATATTTAAGATCTTTTGTGTCTTCAAGGAAGATTGCATGTTTGGATTTATCACTTGTATGATTTCTTGTTTCCTTCAAATCTTTTGCTTGCTACCCAGCCTTGCTAGCCAAAAACCTATTTTGAGAAGGCATACTTCTCATGCTTCCAATCCCTTTGTACCAAAACCTGTGGTGTGTCTACCATATATACCTATTAGCATTATTGATATTCCAAGCAAATTCTCAAGCTTCATCTATCTTTCAAATTAAAAAGTATTTTGTTATGTGAAAACTAGTTAGTAAATCTCTCACGAACTTGATGGCACACCTTATTTTCTTGCCCCTAATAGACTTGAACCATTGTGTCATCGAAGTTGTATATGATTGCATCTATATGTTGGAATTAGCACAACCGTGCTGTCACAGGGAACACTTTCAACATTGCAACTTTACATTGTACACATTTGATAGCATGCTCTTTTGTTTGCGGATGTCGCCGGTATGAAATAAAAAGGGAGCTTGTAAGTCCATGGAGTGATGTATGTGTGTTAGAGAAACATCTGGGCCGCTAGCCTAAGCCATGCCTAATCATGGTGGAAACTTGCAGCATCACCATAGTGAGCTATCTATGAAGCATGCTCAATAAAAATCTATGCAAATAGTAAATAAAAAGATCGCTGAGATGCTCATTGTCTGCTTGCCTTGTCATTTTGGTTATGGGATAGCTCATGTACCATGTGCGAGGGGTACCCCGTTGGCGGTTCTCTATGATATGCATGTACTTACAATGACACTTATAGGTGACTGAAGTTGAGTAGCATGAGGTGTGGCCCTCGTACACAAGGGCTATGAGATTGCCAACTTATATTTCGTCAAGCATATACTCCATCCTTATTCACTTTAACCTGAATCATCTCAAGATGCCTATGATAGGGGCAATGAGGGCTCAAAGCAAGTAAGTACCTGTAACATCCCAAAAATATTAAACTAGAATCATCAAACTCTAATCATCAAAATTTAGGATTAACAAAAACTTTTCTAAATAAAAATATTAAAGCATGCATATGTGTAAGCATGACAATTTGGATTCTTTTGAATTGCCATGATTGTGTGTTTCTTTGCTTGTAAAATTATTTTTAGGTGAAATAAACATCATCTAAACAATCCCCACACTTTTCCCAAAGACAAATAAATCAAAACCAACAAATTAAGTGAATGGTCACTTTGGACAAATTAACTCCCATGCCTACTTTGGCTATCTCTAACTTTCAGAAATTAACATAAACTTGTTTGGATATTTACACCCCTTGATAGTACTCATAACAAAGTACCAAGGCCCACCTTGTGATCGTCCAGAAACATTCAAATGCATAGTTTAAATGACAGTTTAAAATTGAATCTATTTCATATGGGAAGATCCCACTTTTTTCAAAAACCACTCAAACAAGCTCAATTTTCAAAACCCAAGCATCCACAGACTCACCAGCACCTGCCTAGCACACCCACTAAAAATCTTTTCAAAATTCAAAACTTGAATTCATGCGGCCATTTCATTAAACACCTTGCAGATTCAAATCAACAAAATCACAAACACTATTTTGAGCAGTGTTTTGGCCTAACTTGTTCCCTCTCTGGTTGCAACTAGTCTTTAATAGATCATCTAGCTCATTTGTAAACATCTAGCACCATTGTGAGCTTGCCTTGCCATCAATGGTGAGCAGGTCGAGCCTCACCATGCCACCCCAATGTCGCCGGCCAGCTAGCAGCAACCCTAGCCTTTCCAACCTTGTCTGGGAGGTAGCCAGCACCTCACCGCCGCTCACTGTCCCCTCCCCAAGACAGTGCAAGCCGTGGACCACCAGGAACGCCGCGCGCCCAGTGCCACTGCGACATGCCGAGCCCGCCCCAGAGCGCCGCACCCCGCACGCGTGCACACTTCGCCCCTCGACCGCAGCCCGTGCCCACCGCTTCGCCATGATCCCAGGAACACGCCAGACATACCCATTTCACCGCCCGTGCCCCGTAGCCACCGCTCGCCGTCAAAGACCCCGCCTCTGTCGCGCAGAACGTCGAGTGTTCCAGACCATTTGCCACCGCCCCTACACACGCATTAAAGCCATAGAGCATCGCCAGGAGACCACCGATCGATCGCCACCCTCGACCATGCCTCTAGCAGCCCGTAGCCATGTCGCCACCGTCGCCTGCCCATCCCGTTCGGTCTCACCGTCGAGCCTATAAAAGGAGACGAACCCAGCCGATTGAAGCACACCATCTCACTCCCCTCTCCTCACTGACCGTTCCACCCCGTTCCGGTGCAAGGCGAGCAGCGCATCGCCGGAATTGCGCTGGAGCAGGCCGCCTTTGGAGAAGAAGGAAGCCAGCGATTGGAGCCGCCCCAGGAGAAGCTACCGGTACCAGGAGGTTTGCCGTCGTAGACTTCACCGTTCGCCCGCATCGCCGACCCTCGCCTGAGCCCCGGTGAGCCTCCCACGACCCCCACCTGCCGCGTTAGGGTTTTGTCTCGCCGGCGCTGCCCGACGTGGACGATGAACCAGAGCCGTTGGATTAGAACTAGATCCAACGCACCGCGTTGCCCTATACCGCTTTGCACCCCGCCCCCCCCGTCTCACTGACGCGTGGGGACAGCAACTTAACCAGCCCGCGTAAGCGCTGTGCATAGCAGGCCGGCCCATTAGCAGTTCCCGCGCAGCCCAGTCGTTTGAATTTAACTTTTTCCATTTTAATTCAAACATAGTTCTGTACCTAGTTTCAAAAATCAACCCAACTCGATTCAGTGAACCAAATGGAATGAAACCAATTTTGTTAGAAAGGTCTGGAAATGCCAAATCCAAGCCCGTTGGATTCAAATCATTTGGATCTATAGATCACCCTTAATAAAAATAACAAGGCGGAAGCTTTTCTGCATTCAAACAATTTTCAAATTTAAACTATAATAGCTTTTGAGTTGATTCCATGTAAGGTTCCCAACCTATCATAAGGTAGGGATCCCTGTGTTTACAATGCTAGTCCCTGGATCAATAGCTAGCATCCACAATTAAGATGTAATATCAAGAAACAAAGGTCATAATACAACTTTATAACCAGGCATAACAAAATTTATTACATCTTACATAGCTCATTGGCTATCTCATTACATTGCAGCAGAATATAACAATAGCATGGGGTCCTTCATCTTCAAAGTGCCACAGGCAGACATGTTGGTTGTAGACTTGTAATCCTAATCATTAAACTTCACTAATATCAAACAAACCTGCAACATAACAAGTTACAGCCACAAGGGTCAATACATTTGAATTGTATTGGCAAGTGATACTATGGTAGTATAGTGAAGTCTATCATCTACATGCATTTAGCTAAGTGGAGCTTAGGCTTGCATTGCTTAAAATAGATTTTCCTTATCATTTGATAACTCTAAGTTTTTGCTTTGACAAAATCTTTCCAAGGCATCTCCCAATAGAAATTGGTGATCCTTCAACCCTTGTTCACCCACAAGTTTTTAACTTAGAAATTGGGATGATGAGATTCTTGATAGCTTCCATGTCTTGATGCTCAAATTGTCCTTTGCCAAGGACATGGCTAAGTACTTAGATTTTACACTATGCAGAGGTGGTGCACTTTCCCCACAAGACTTGGTTTCACCAAGACAAGATCTTTCAGAAGCCTTCCCTTAGACCAAAATGGACGCGCTCCAACCTATCAAACCCCTACCACCAACTGTCCAATTGGCTAAGTTATTGCAACCTATATTATCCAGGCAGAGCCCATAATGCCAAGTGGCTGCACTTGAAGCTTCTCAACATTTGACATCTCAAATCTCTTTGTTCTTGGGTGGCCATCCACAAGTGAGATACACAAGGTAAACCATACAAATGGGCCTTGTGAACCACTCAACACAAACCATTCCTTCCATTCCACCCAGGTGATTCATTCACTTAGTTGTTTTATTAAACAAAACACAAGTCCTTGACTTGGAAATATTCCATAGTTATGAATATATATTCCACCCTTGTTTTCTATTAGCTAAGCTAAGCATGATAGTAGTAGGAATCTTAACTTAGGAAATTTTCTACTAAGGTTTCATCTACTAGGATTTCCCATAGCATGGTTTATACTTAGCAAAAATTCCATGCAAGTCTTACATAGAAATATCACTAATGCATAGTGAAAATAATGGGACAAAAGTATGAAGCATCACTTGCCTTGTTGGTAGAGAGTATAAGTTCGATCCTTGTTCTTGCAATATTCACACTCTTCAAATCACTATAATTCAAGCAAACAAACAATATTTCAATCTACCATTCAAGCAATTCATCACATAAAATGATAGAAACAAAACAATGCATGCAAGCATGCTAAAGATTGTTTTATTTGTAAAAGTGGTATCTAATGGGTCATAAACATTTGAAAACACCTAAGGGTCATTTTATAAAGTGGCAAAACTATTTGCAAAAGGTTTTACTTCATAAACCATTTTTAAACCAAATCATTATTTTATGTGGTGAAGAAATGCTTTCAATAAGGCAACATTCTATAGGTTTCACAAAATATGCTTTCAAATCATAAAACCTTGTGTTTAGGGTTAGAGAGTTTATTTCCAAAACATTTCTCAAAGGTTTTCTTCCAAAACCATTTTTAATAATTAAACTATATTTTTATTTGACTAGAAATGGTTTAAATCCAAGATTCATTCTTTTGCTTCACCAAATACAATTTTGAAACCACAAAGTGATTCCTATGGTCAGTAGGTTCAAAACAAACCATTTTCCAAAGATTTTATCCCCAAAATTATTTTAGAACAATTTTTATATTCTAAACATGCATACACAAGTTTCATAAAACACAAACAATTTAACAGAAGCTTTTTACTAAACAAAGTGCATGGTTGGCTAGGGCTTGTATTTCTGAATCCATTGATATAAAATTTGCAAAATTTGGACGTGTGGTTTGAAAGTTATGAATTTTGCAAGTTTACTAATTCAATAGATCAAATTCTGTTTTAATTCAACACACTGGACACGCGTCGCTTTCTTATTGGTGCGTACCGTTTTGCGCGGATCGATCGTTGTGAGGCGTTAGATCTAATTTGGATCGAGCGGCATAGATCTATTCGTAACGGTTCAGTTAAGTCATCTATCGTATCCCTACGATCTACATCTAACGGCTGGAGACGATCTGACCATACTCTAGCGGCGCTCAGCGGCAGCGCGCGGTGGCGACGCTAGGCTAGCGGCGGAGCTGGAGAAATAGGAATCAAGGAAGTAGAGAGGTGGCTCACCGTGATCGCCGTGGCACGGGGATGCTCAACCTGCTCGCGTTGGTCGAAGGGGCGCACGAGGTTAATCGGAATTCCTCGCCGGAGATAGGGGTGGCGCCAGGAGCTTCTGCTTGTCGATGGGTAGGGGGCTTCGGTGCATGCCAGAGGGAGAGGAGAGTATGATTAGACGCGCAAAGACGTGGCGAAGATGCGTGCGTGAAAGAGAAAGGGAGGGGCGGTCTGGTTCTTACCCGAGGCTTCGTCGGAGAGGAAACAGACGGTGGCGGCGGTGGTCGTCGTCGTTGCCGAGGTTCTGGGGCGCCTAGGGACGAGCTGATGCTACTAGGAGGTTCTCTAGGAGATGGGGATCACGCTTGTGTGCTCGAGGAGGCGAGGGGCGATGTCTACTGGCCGGAATCGCTCGCGGAGCTCGCCAGAGACAGCGGCAGTGCAGAGCAAAATTGAGGCAGCCTGGTGGCTCTCTAGCAGCGGGGTTTGAGGGGAAATGAAGAGGAGAGGGAGGGGATTTATCAGGCGTGATCACGGGATTAATTTGTCGAGCCATTGCAGCGTATTTACTCTGAGAGGTAAATGGCAGGAAACGGCCGGGAGGAGGGCGTGGTCAGCGGCGGGTGAAAGAGAGTGGGGGTGGGGTCCATCTGTTGGTGTCGCTGCGGGTTCTTTCTTTGGTGCGATACGTTTTTCTGCGGGAGAGAAGGAGAGGTGGTCTGTTGGGCCTTAGTGGGCTAGATGGGCTGGGTCGAGTCTGTTTATATTTTTTTTGTTCATGTTTCTTTTCTTTTTCCATTTCTTTTATTCTGTTTTGGTTTTATTTAATCATTTCAAGCACCCATTTGAATTCAAACCCTTGTCAAATTTTGTGTAGCTTCAAACACTGATTAATAAAACATTCTGAAATCATTTTAGAATAATTTATTTATTCCTTTTAAGGTCTTTTAGTTATTCAAAATAGGCTCTAGTTTTAAATCAAATAAGATTTAATAATAATTTCGAACACCATTTAAATTTCTAAAAACCTTCCAAATCTTTTCAGTAGGTTTTTATTTGATTAATAGGGTGTCAAATAATTCATCTTGAATTATTTGGAAAGTATTTAATATGATTCATAAATCATTTGAATTGGGTATTTGTTTTAATTCCAATGGAATTTAAATATGGTTTTAATTCCCTAAATTTTATTTGGAAGATTTATTTTATTTTATTTAGGTTGAATTAAACAACTTTTATTCCACTTGGGTAAATTCCAAAATACTATTTTCACATGAATTATATAATTATTCTTATTAGAGATTTGTCTTTATCCTAATAGGATTTGTTTTATGCCATTTTACTTTATTTTGGAAAATTCTTTATCCTTTTATTTTTATTTGGATTTGGACTCCATTCATTCCATTTTCTTATGGATTAGGCCAAGATTTATTTGGTTTTTCAAATATTCTTTATCTAATATTCCTATCTTTGTCTTATAAAATCCATATCTTTTTATTTAGAGATCCAAACTTGGTGATTCCAATTTGTAAAATTTTATTTTATATTTATTTATCCTTTTAAATATCTTTTAGTATTATTTTCTCACCATTTTGTATGGATTTTAGATAAGTGCTTTATTAGCTTTGGAAATTACTTTTCCTTATCTTATTTAAATTCATAAGATTTTATTTATGGTTCCAATTTAAGTGAACCCAATTTATATGGTCTTATGATATTTCTATTTGTTATTCTTGATTATTTGTAAATGTTTGTTGACAAATTTTTAGATGGATCAAATCCATAGGCTTGGAGATAACTTGAAAATGATTTTTATTCCATTAGGGTTTAGGGTTTGGTTTTATTTTCCAAGTGTTTAAATTTCAAGATGCATTTTATGAGGAATGCATTTCTCTTGATTTGGATTTTGTTGAATTCAAACTTTAATTAAAGTTTGTTCAAGATGGGATTTTAATTTCCATTTAAAAACAAAAGTTTCTTTTCACCCTAATTTTCAACAATAATTTATTTTGTTTATTTATTTTTCACATTACAAGATTTGGAAAATCTTGGGATGTGACATTCCAACTTTCAAAAATCACAATTGATCATACCTTTCAGAATATATAAAAATATATGGGTTTACTTACAGAAATAATGTTCAAGTAACAAAAGGATGCCACATAGGCATTTCTAGTCATTTATTTTTATTTAAAATAAAAGGTTAAATCTTATTAAATTGTGACACCACTTTAAATCACATTGCCATATACTGAAATGTGTGGTGATGACATGTGTCAACATGATCCCATGTTTGGTTTGGAGAATATTAAATCTTAAGTAGTTTTTCAATGAGTAGAAATTACTTTTCTAAAAATAAAATTATTAAGTCAAGTGCTTGTAATGTTAGTGATGATGCTACATCATCTATAGAACCCCTTTGTGTGATGATTGAAAGTAGTTAAGTATTGTTTGGTGATTGTGTACCTCGTATTTATTTATAGACGCTAGTACCGACCAAGGATACGAGGAGGAAGGAGGATAATACGAAGAAGAAGCCGAGGAGAACTTCAACCACTGCTCTGCACAAGGCAAGCCAATACTTGCAAGCTAACACTTGAAATTTAGCAAGCTTATACTGATACTGATGCAAGCCAAATACTACTAGTTGATTGTGCAAGTTAACACTTGCAAGATACTATACCTATGCAAGCCAATACTTGCAAGCTAACACTTGCAGGATACGCTAATTTAGCAAGCCTTACTAATCAAGTTGACCTACGCAAGCAAATACTTGCTTGTTACCATGCTAACTATATGCCTTAAGCATATGTGATCATACCCACTTGATAACCCCATTCCTAGTTTTACTTACAAGCTTTATACTTTATTTCTTTATCAAAGCTAGTACTTAGAGCTTACTTAAGTGAATTGTAGATACCGGAAAGATAATGGAAGGTTGCATAAAGAGCATAAAACTTGGCCTAAGATAGATAATCTTTATGTCATCCTAAGGCATGAGATTGAACTTAGTTAAACTCCACTAGTTTACCAACCCTCATTAGTACTTACCCCCAATTGTAGATGCTAGTGCTAAGCATAAAACTTGATCAACTTTAGATGGGAATACTTGGTGGAAAAATGGTTATGAAAACCTTGGAATGATGGATCATTCTATTGAGATGTTTTGACATGTGTTTCCGAACACCAGATGATTTTGGTGATGAAAATGTTGAGGCGCGAGCCTTAGCCCTTTATGAAACTGATGGTTGTCTGGATGCGATACCATTCCAATTTTACCGTACAACCACAATACCCGAGAATTGGGTAGGGCTTGACTGGAAACTTATATACCTTAGTATTGGTTCCCTCACAGCCAAGGTCTGAGCTGAGGCTACCTTGTGAAGATTGTCTACCTGTGCAGTACCCAAGATGACAGTTGGTCATGGTTGGGAGGCCAAACTCACAGGAGAGGTGCTTATACTAGGGCGTGTAATTGAAAGGTTAGGATTGATTATCCGCATACTGAATATGGTGAATTCAGGATTTGTTCCTGACGGATGTATCGAATGTTGTGGTGAAATTGTACAATCTCTGCGGAGTGTCAAACTATTCGAATAGCCGCGTCCGCGGTTATGGAAAGTTGGAGTGGCCATACTGTTCCCCCGTCAGATGTTTTCAAAATGACTTGTGAAATGAATTGAGAATTTGACTTGACCACAATAGAGTTGTGGCATGATATACAAGTTCCCACTTAGGTGTTATAAAATTTAACTATCTTTTCTTGCTTCTAAACTTAGTAGAGGTAAATCTGGCTTTTTGCAAAACAACCCTAGTGCTTAGTATCCTACTACAAAACCCCCTTCACTTGTTAGTATTAGTTTGCGAGTACTTAAAGAGTACTCATGGCTTTGTCCCTAGCTATTCCCGTGGCCAGACTATGAAGAGGAGTACCAGGAGGATGGACCCCAGGAAGGTTACGACAATAGGATCATCTCTCGTCATCAGCATTACCTGTGACCCCGAAGATGGAGCTTCGCCTACGCTACCGTTATTATTACGTATTTCCGCTGCTTGAGATGTATTAAAAACTGGATCATGAGAGCCTTATTTGTGTAAGACCTTATGTATGGTTTGTAATGGATGATGTACTGTGGTATCCAAATGTGTTATGTCTCGCAAAAATGGTAATCCTGGGATTGCGATGTATGGCATAACAGGCATCTGGGATTAAAAATCCGGGTGTTGACTAGTTGGTATCAGAGCCATCCTGATCATAGGAGACCCTAGTTAGACTGGACGTTTGAATCAAAAACTTAATTTCAAAACCAAAGGAAGCAAATATTTACAAAAACTTATTCCCATTCTTATCACTTTGATTCTTTCATGAAATTTCATGTTCCTCAAAAACTCTTGCAAAATACATAAAATTTGACACACTTGATCACTCTACTAACTTACTCATCCTATATTCTTATAGATGGACGTGAAGTACATCAAGTTTTATCAGTTGGGTAATGGAGGAGACCTTATCTTTGAGCGAGATTTGGACCAGCTTCTCGGAACTTATGGAGCGTCCGCACCCCGAGTTCTTTGGAGCTCAGCTCAATGATCAAGGAGGAGAAGATCTGCAGTGGCTAATTTTTGCAAGTCTTCGAGGAAAGATTGAACCTCCCACTCCAGAGGGAATTCAATTCACCTTAAGAGAGAACAACTGGCTCGATGGACTTGCCAGGGCCATGCAGGAAGCCCTTGCCCATCTGTGTGGGCAGAGTATCAACCAGATCAAGGGTACCCGCTTTGAGTTTTGCCCAAGGCGTGATGCTAATGGACATCCACTGGAAGCCCCATACCACCACGAGCTGAAGACCCAATTGGACCACCTCAGCTTCATGATGTACGATCGTCAGCAGGAGTTGGATAATTGTCATGACTACTCCAACCACAAGTCCGCCATCATCAAGACGAAGGATCAGACTATAGCCATGCTAGCAAAGGATCGCAAGTCTCATCGCCATCAGCTCGATAAGAAAGAGCGCATCATTGCCCGTCTTCGCCACCGTATCTCGGATTTGGAGGAGACCATCCACGAGAGAGACATGCAGTTGGAGGAGAGAGAGAATTCCGGAGAGGATCTTCGTGGAGACCCCTACTCTTATCTCAGCGATGATGATGATTTTCTGGAGGATCGGGCTATGGATTTCTATACCGATGAGGATGATTATGCCTTCATCAATGACGATGAGGATGATGAGGATGACGACTACACCGACTCCTAGGAGTAGTAGCACTTGAACACTAGCATAGTGAGTAGTATTCAGTCCCACTGTATCGTAGTTTCCAGAATGGTTCTTAAAACCATCTGCTTTTTCTTGTTTTGTGGTGTGTGTTTATATCGGGTGCTATGAATGAATGAATGAAAAGCAAGTTGCTAGAAAAATCAGTGTCAAACTTTAAAAACTTTTCAAAGTCCCTAAAACTTAGAAATTTCCCTCTTTTCTCATGATCTGTCTCAATCTTCAGATGCCACGCGGAGGAAGTGGTTCATCCCCGGACCCAATGTTGCAGATCCTGCAAATGTTGGTTTCTGACCGTGAATCCAAAAGAGCCGAACGTCAAGCCAACTTAGCCACCCTTCAACAGATTGCTCAGATAGCCCACAACAATCAAGGCCACGGAAACCAGGACAACCATGGACCTAAGCTTAAGAATTTCCAGAACACCAACCCACATGTTTTCACTAAGTCGGAAGAGCTCCTAGATGCTGATGATTGGCTGCAGACCATGGAAAATAACCTAGAAGTCGCCGGAGTTGAAGCCAACGAGAAAGTTCTGTTCGCCACCCACTATCTGGCCGGAGATGCCAGATCATGGTGGAACAGCGTTCGTGCAATTACCGGAGGACAGATGATGACATGGGAGGAATTCAAGGTAAAGTTCAGCAGAACCCATGTGCCACCGGGTTTGATCAAGATTATGAGAGATGAATTCAGAGAACTGAAGCAAGGAAGGATGACCGTAGTGGAATACCGTGACAAATTCTTGTCATTAGCTAGGTATGCCCCGGATGAGATCGACACCGAAGCCAAGAAGAAGGAAAGATTCCTGAATGGTCTGCACGATGAGATGCAGACTGTGTTAGTCAATATCCCCTTTGCTGATATTGAAGCCCTGGTCGACTCTGCCATCCAGATGGGGAAAGATCAACCAAGCCAATGAGAACCGCAAGCGTCGCATGATGAAGTATCGCCCTAACCCATCTCCAGGATTTGCCCCGAGAACCAACATACCCCCGATGAACCGTTCGACCTATACCAACCGTGGAAACCCGAGGCCCGGAGGAAATCACAACAACCCCGGCAACTCTGGCAATTTCAACCGTGCCCCACCCAAGTTCAACAACAACAATGCTACCGCCAACACCAACACTACCCCGAGGACTGGAAGCAATGTTGTGCCTATTGCAACAAAGGAAAATCGCAAGTGACTTGATATGACTGTGGAAATAAGGGTCACTACTCCAACGAGTGCCCCAACAAGAAGAATGCTGCAGCCCCCAATGCAAATGCCCCAGCTCAGCAGCAGCGTCGTGTTCAGCCAGGAAGAAGGTTTGCCCCAGGGAACTCGCTCAACCGCAATGGCCGTCTTTTTCTCATGCATGCTGAAGAAGCTCAGGAAGCACCAGACGTCGTACTGGGTATGTTTTCTGCTAATTCAGTACTTGCTAGAGTGTTTTTTGATTCTGGTGCATCGCACTCATTTATCACCGAAGAATTTGCATGCACTAGTAAGATTCAACCAACCAAACTGAAGCATGTTATGATTGTTCAAATCCCCGGATCAACCACCAAGGCTAGGCAAATTTGCAAAGTCGTCCCTATTCGAATCCATGGCATAGATTTTTATGCTAACCTGATAGTACTCGGAACTAAAGGTTTGGAAGTAGTACTAGGAATGGATTGGATGTTCAAACATAAAGGATTGATTGACTGTGCCAAGAAATCCATAACCATGACCAGTACAGCCGGAATATCAGTCGACCATATATCTGAAACCTTACCTCGTCAATTCAAGTGCAACAAGAGTATAGCCCAACCTACCATTGACCAAGTCCGGATAGTCTTTGAATACCCCGATGTATTTCCATATGTTTTGCCCAGTATGCCCCCAGATCAGTATATCGAGTTTATCATTGAACTAATCCCCGGAACAGGACCCATAGCCCAGAGACCCTATAGTATGAACCCGTATGAACTAGCAGAACTGAAGAAGCAACTAGATTCCATGTTGGAAATTGGATTAATTCAACCAAGTGCGTCACCATGAGATCACATGTCTTATTTGTGGACAAGAAGGATGGAGGTAATCGTTTGTGTACGGATTATCGGAAGTTGAATGATGTCACCATCAAGAACAAGTACCCTTGCCCAAGATAGAAGATTTGTTTGATCAATTGACCGGTGCGAAAGTGTTTTATAAGATTGATCTTAGAACAGGCTATCATCAACTCAAGATTCACGCAGAGGATATTCCAAAAACTGCCTTTACCACCCGTTATGGATTATACGAGTATACCGTCATGTATTTTGGATTAACCAATGCCCCCGCTTATTTCATGAATCTCATGAATAAGATTTTTATGGACTTCCTGGATAAGTTTGTCGTTGTCTTCATCGATGACATTCTGATTTATTCTAAATCAGAAGAAGAACATGAGCTACACCTAAGTACCATTCTTGGAACCCTTAGAGAGCATCAGTTGTATGCCAAGTTTAGCAAATATGAATTCTGGTTACAGGAGGTAGGATTCCTCGGTCACATTGTATCAGCCGGAGGAATTGCCATTGACCCTGCAAAGGTGAAAGGTGTCGAAGATTGGCAAGCCCCAACCACTCAAACCCAAGTTCGTGCATTTTTCGGATTGGCAGGATATTACCGCAAGTTCGTAGAAGGATTCTCGAGTATCGCCCGACCCATGACCCAATTGCTGAAGAACGACAAGAAGTTTGAATGGACAGACAAATGTGAAGCGAGTTTTCAAGAACTCAAGAGGAGATTGATTTTAGCCCCAATCTTAATCATGCCAGATATCACGAAGCCCTTCGATGTGTATTGTGACACATCCAAGATCGGTCCCGGATGTGTGCTAATGCAAGAAGGAAAAGTTATCTCTTATCTATCTCGAGAACTGAAACAACATGAGCAAAATTACCCAACCCATGACCTCGAACTCGCACCCGTAGTTTTAGCCTTAAAGACATGGAGGCACTACCTGATGGGAAATCGTTGTGAGATACATTCGGATCACAAGAGCCTGAAGTATATATTCACTCAGAAGGAGCTGAATATGAGACAGAGAAGATGGATTGAGCTAAT
The DNA here is from genome assembly GCA_910589765.1 of Avena atlantica. Lineage (NCBI taxonomy): Eukaryota > Viridiplantae > Streptophyta > Magnoliopsida > Poales > Poaceae > Avena > Avena atlantica. The sequence goes on along the minus strand of OU342736.1, from coordinate 41,138,070 downwards.
CAAGGATTACGATCTGGACATTCACTATCACCCCGGTAAAGCCAATGTGGTAGCAGATTGCCGTGCCGCTTGAACTCCATGATTTTGAACGAGTAACCAAGTCTGCACAAAGAGATGGAAGATTTCCGAATGGAATTAGTGAGTGAAGGATTTTTGGCTAGCATAGAACTTCAACCCACTTTGATCAGCCAGATCAAAGAGGCGCAGAAAGGAAATGCTAGTATTGACGGAATCAAGCGTCGTATCGATACAGGCAAAGTACCTGGATTCACCGAAGACGAAGGAGTTATGTGGTACAAAGGACGCCTATGTGTACCAGCAGATTCTGAGTTGAAAGAAGTGATTCTGAACGAAGCTCATGATACTCTTTATTTTATCCACCCCGGAGGAACTAAGATGTATCAAGATTTGAAAGAGCAATTCTGGGGGCATAAGATGAAGAGAGAAATCGGAAGCTATATCGCCAAGTGTGATATATGTCAGGGAGTCAAGGCAGTACATCAAAGACCCGCTGGATTGTTGCAACCATTATAGATTCCGGAATAGAAATGGGATTTCGTTGGAATGGACTTTATCACCGGATTTCCTACTTCTAGTAGGGGAAATAACTCTATCTGGGTCATAGTGGACATATTGTCCAAAGTCACAATTGATCATACCTTTCAGAATATATAAAAATATATGGGTTTACTTACAGAAATAATGTTCAAGTAACAAAAGGATGCCACATAGGCATTTCTAGTCATTTATTTTTATTTAAAATAAAAGGTTAAATCTTATTAAATTGTGACACCACTTTAAATCACATTGCCATATACTGAAATGTGTGGTGATGACATGTGTCAACATGATCCCATGTTTGGTTTGGAGAATATTAAATCTTAAGTAGTTTTTCAATGAGTAGAAATTACTTTTCTAAAAATAAAATTATTAAGTCAAGTGCTTGTAATGTTAGTGATGATGCTACATCATATATAGAACCCCTTTGTGTGATGATTGAAAGTAGTTAAGTATTGTTTGGTTATTGTGTACCTCGTATTTATTTATAGACGCTAGTACCGACCAAGGATACGAGGAGGAAGGAGGATAATACGAAGAAGAAGCTGAGGAGAACTTCAACCACTGCTCTGCACAAGGCAAGCCAATACTTGCAAGCTAACACTTGAAATTTAGCAAGCTTATACTGATACTGATGCAAGCCAAATACTACTAGTTGATTGTGCAAGTTAACACTTGCAAGATACTATACCTATGCAAGCCAATACTTGCAAGCTAACACTTGCAAGATACTCTACTTTAGCAAGCCTTACTAATCAAGTTGACCTATGCAAGCAAATACTTGCTTGTTACCATGCTAACTATATGCCTTAAGCATATGTGATCATACCCACTTGATAACCCCATTACTAGTTTTACTTACAGGCTTTATACTTTATTTCTTTATCAAAGCTAGTACTTAGAGCTTACTTAAGTGAATTGTAGAAACTGGAAAGATAATGGAAGGTTGCATAAAGAGCATAAAACTTGTCCTAAGATAGATAATCTTTATGTCATCCTAAAGCATGAGATTGAACTTAGTTAAACTCCACTAGTTTACCAACCCTCATTAGTACTTACCCCCACTTGTAGATGCTAGTGCTAAGCATAAAACTTGATCAACTTTAGATGGGAATACTTGGTGGAAAAATGGTTATGAAAACCTTGGAAGGATGGATCATTCTATTGAGATGTTTTGACATGTGTTTCCGAACACCAGATGATTTTGGTGATGAAAATGTTGAGGCGCGAGCCTTAGCCCTTTATAAAACTGATGGTTGTCTAGATGCGATATCATTCCAATTTTACCGTACAACCACAATACCCGAGAATTAGGTAGGGCTTGACTGGAAACTTATATACCTTAGTATTGGTTCCCTCACGGCCAAGGTCTGAGCTGAGGCTACCTTGTGAAGATTGTCCACCTGTGCAGTACCCAAGAAGATAGTTGGTCATGGTTGGGAGGCCAAACTCACAGGAGAGGTGTTTATACTAGGGCGTGTAATTGAAAGGTTAGGATTGATTATCCGCATACTGAGTATGGTGAATTCAGGATTTGTTCCTGACGGATGTATCGAATGTTGTGGTGAAAGTGTACAATCTCTACAGAGTGTCAAACTATTCGAATAGTCGTGTCCGCGTTTATGGACAGTTGGAGTGGCCATACTGTTCACCCGTCAGATGTTTTCAAAATGAATTGAGAATTTGACTTGACCACAATAGAGTTGTGGCATGAGATACAAGTTCCCACTTAGGTGTTATAAAATTTAACTATCTTTTCTTGCTTCTAAACTTAGTAGAGGTAAATCTGGCTTTTTGCAAAACAACCCTAGAGCTTAGTATCCTACTACAAAAACCCCCTTCACTTGTTAGTATTAGTTTGCGAGTACTTAAAGAGTACTCATGGCTTTGTCCCTGGCTATTCCCGTGGCCAGACTCTGAAGAGGAGTACCAGGAGGATGGACCCCAGGAAGGTTACGACAACTAGGATCATCTCCCATCGTCAGCATTGCCTGTGACCCCGAAGATGGAGCTTTGCCTACGCTACCGTTATTATTATGTATTTCCACTGCTTGAGTTGTATTAAAAACTGGATCATGAGATCCTTATTTGTGTAAGACCTTATGTATGGTTTGTAATGGATGATGTACTGTGGTATCCAAATCTGTTATGTCTTGCAAAAATGGTAATCCTGGGATTGCGATGTATGGCATAACAGGCATCTGGGATTAAAAATCCGGGTGTTGACAGTACCATAATATTTTGGAAGCTCTTGATGACTTGAAATCCCTGCTTCCCTCTATGAAGGGACCTTTCTCCTATTTTCTAAGTTGAGTCAGTAAACCTATTTCCTCTCTATCCCCAGCAAGCATTTGAGTTGTTGTGTTTCAAGCATTCATATGGTGATTTATCCAATCATGTTCTTTCTCTTCCTTGTTTGCACAAAACTCTTATCTATTGAGTATTACTTTGAAATCCTTCATTGTGAAAAACCTTTTTGAGCAAAGAGTGCTCCTGTTTTGAAGACTTCTACAAAAAGCTTTTTGTGAAACTGTTTGCCAGGTGTTCTCTGACCAAGAACAAAGTTTGCCAATTCCAATTATGATTTATCTTTATGCATCTCTATTGTTACTCCTGTACTTGTTGCAAGCTAAGTTATATAATGGTGAGTTGCTTTCTTCTATGAGATATGCAATGGTAAGTGTGATGCTTCTTTTCCATATTCTTTTATCGACACTTCACACCATAAACATGTGGACATGTTTACTGAGCTCAGTTTTCGCTTGGGGACAAGCGACGGTCTAAGCTTGGGGGAGTTGATACGTCCAATTTGCATCACCATTCTATATCATAATTTGCCTCTATTCGTTGATATATGTCTTATTATGAGGTGGTACTTATGTATTTTCCTATGTTTTTGCATGTTGGATGATTCTTGGAGGATGAACTGCCGGAGTCTGGATTCTAATGGAAAAGGAGGTGTTTTGATGCAATTTCGCGAAGATCAGAAAAATACCAGAAAAATATTGGAAAATTATATTTTCCGAGAAGACGAAGGAAGCCATAGGTGGCCCACACCCCCCTAGGCACGGGTCCCCCTAGGACGCGCCTAGGGCAGGTGTGGCCCACCTGGCCAGCCTCCGACTCTGCCCTCTCGCCTATATCTTCCTCTTAGAACCCTAATACCAGGGGAGCAACCACAGAAAGATTTCCGCCACCTCTGCGGGGCGGAAAACACCGAGAGAGAAAGAGCTCTCCAGCAGATAGATTTTTGTCGGTTAAATTCCTTCCCAGAGAGGGGATATCGTTGCCATCAACACCGTCATCAAGCTAGGCTTCATAGGGATCATCATCATCATACACACCATCATCTCCACCAGCACCATCATCACCACTCCATCCCGCTGTAACAATCGTGTTGAGTACTTGCATAGTTCTTAGGGGAAACTTTCCCGGTGTAGATTACTATTGTAGTTGATGCTTGTGAGTGGAACCATTGGATTATTGTTTATGTTCATATTGTTATCCATCACCATATTATCTTTGATCTTGATCCATATGATGTCTTGTGAGTAGTTCATTTAGTTCTTGAGGACATGGGAGAAGTCATGTTGTTAGTAATGGATTTGTGTTGAGTTATTATTCAATGGTTTAGTATTTAAGTTGTGGTGCTATTCTTCTAGTGGTGTCATGTGAACGTCGACTACATGATACTTCACCATTTATGGGCCTAGGGGAATGCATTGTGTATTTGGCTACTAATTGTTGGGTTGCCAGAGTGACAGAAACCTGAACCCCCGTTAGGACACCATTGCACAAGGGAGTGTAGGATCTCAGAGAGGTTGTGGTTAGGTTTATATCTTAATTACTTTCATGTAGTTGCGGATGCTTGCAGGGGGTTTAATCACAAGTATGTATTAGTCCAAGTAAGGTCGGTACATTAGCACAGGTTCACCCACACTACACGTACAACACCAAGGAAGAGTACTCAGCTATTTGAAGCTAAAGCACTTGACAGAATTCCCATGTGTCCTTAAGAATGTTTGGTCCTTATAAGTAGTTCCGCTGGCTTGTCCTTTGCTAAGAAATGATTGGGCCACTTGCTGAGTTTGCTCGTTGTCTTTACTATTTGCACTTTGTTTTCTTGCTTTATCAGAAAACCCCTAAAAATCCGTTTGCTAAGTATTTACAGAGATTTCCTGCTCCATACCACTAGTCAACACCTTCTGCTCCTCGTTGGGATCGACACTCCTATTTATCAAAAGTACTACGATACACCCCCTATACTTGTGGGTCATCAGTAAATCTCTCACGAACTAGATGGAACACCTTATTTTCTTGCCCCTAAAAAATTTGAACCATTGTGTCATCAAAGTTGTATATGCTTGCACCTATACGCTGGAATTAGCAGAACCGTGTTGTCACGGGGAACACTTTCAACATTGCACCTATACATTGTACAAAGTTGATATCATTCTCTTTTGTTTCCGGATGTCGTCTGTGTGAAATATAAGGGGAGCTTGTAAGTACATGGAGTTATGTATGTGTGTTAGATAAACGCCTAGGCCGCTAGCCTAAGACATGCCTAATCATGGTGGAAACTTGCAGCATAACCCTAGTGAGAAATCCGTGAAGCATCCTCAATAAAAACTATGCAAATAAAAAATAAAAATATCGCTGAGATGCTCACTGTCTGCTTGCCTTGTCATTTTGATTATGGGATATCTCCTGTATCATGTGCAAGGGGTACCCCGTTGGCGGTTCTTTATGATACACATGTACTTAATATGACAAGAACTTACCGGTAACTAAAGTTGAGTAGCATTAGGAGCGGCCCTCGTACTCAAGGGACATGAGATTGCCAACTTATATTTCGTAAAGCATATACTCCATCTTTGTTCACTTTAACCTTAATCACCTCAAGATGCTTATGATAGGGGCAATGAGAGCTCAAACCTAGTAAGTACCATAATATTTTGGAAGCTCTTTATGAACTTGAAATCCCTGCTTCCCTCTATGAAGGGCCCTTTCTTCTACTTCTTAGTTGAGCAGTAAATCTATTTCTCTCTATCTCCAGCAAGCATTTGAGTTGTTCTGTTTCAAGCATTCATATGATGATTTATTCAATCATGTTCTTTATCTTCCCTGTTTGCACAAGACTATTATCTAAATGAGTATTACTTTCAAAGCCAGCATTGAGAAAAACCTTTTATGTTTGAGCAAATAGTACTCTTATAAAACTTCGTTACAAAATCTTTGCTTGAAAATTATTTGCCAACTGTTCTCTGACCAAGAAAAAAGTTTGACAATCTCAATTATGATTTATCTTTATGCATCTCTACCGTGACTCCTATACTTGTTGCAAGCTAAGTTATACAATGGCGAGTTGCTTTCTTCTTTGAGTTGTGTATTGGTAATTGTGATGCTTCTTGTCCGTATTATTTTATCGAAACTTCACTCCATAAACATGTGGACATGTTTCCTGAGCTCAGATTTTGGTTGGGAACAAGCGAAGGTCTAAGCTTGGGGGAGTTAATACATCCAATTTGCATCACCCTTATATATCATAATTTTCCTCTATTCATTGATATATTTCATATTAAGAGGTGTTACGTATGTCTTTTCATCTGTTTTTGCATGTTGGATGATTCTTGGAGGATGGACTGCCGGAGTCAGGATTCTGATGGAAAAGGCGGTGTTTTGATGCAATTTCGCGAAGATCAGAAAAATACCAGAAAAACTACGGAAAATAATATTTTACCGGAAGACGAAGAATGCCAGAAGGGGAGGCGGAGTTGGGCCACAGGGGGCCCATACCCCCCAGACGCGGGCCACCTCTGGTCGCGCCTATAGGGGTGTGGCCACCTCTGGCTCCGCCCTCTCGCCTATATCTTCTCCTCGAAACCCTAATACACGGGGAGCGACCACAGAAATATTCCGCCTCCTCTACGGGGCGGAAAAGCTCTTCGGCAGACAGATTTCTGTCGGGGAAACTAATTCCTTCCCGGAGAGGGGAGATCATCGCCATCAACACCATCATCAAGCTAGAATTCATTGGGATCATACACATCATCCACACCATCATCTCCACCAGCACCATCATCACCACTCCATCTTGCTGTAACAATTATGTTGAATCTTGCATAGTTCTTAGGGAAACTTTCCCGGTGTTGATTAATATTGTAGTTGATGCTTGTGAGTGGAACCATTGGATTATTGTTTATATTCAGATTGTTATCCATCACCATACCATCTTTGATCTTGATCCATATGATGTCTCGTGAGTAGTTCGTTTAGTTCTTGGGGACATGGGAGAAGTCATGTTGTTACTAGTGGATTTGTGTTGAGGTATTATTCAATGGTTTCATATTTAAGTTGTGGTGCTATTGTTCTAGTGGTGTCATGTGAACGTCGACTACATGATACTTCACCATTTATGGGCCTAGGGGAATGCATTGTGTATTTGGCTACTAATTATGGGGGTGCTGGAGTGACAGAAACCTGAACCCCCGTTAGGAAACCATTGCACAAGGGAGTGTAGGATCTTAGAGTTTAAGATTGTGGTTTGGTTTATATCTTAATTGCTTTCTTATACTTGCGGATGCTTGCAAGGGGTTTAATCACAAGTATATATTAGTCCAAGTAAGGTCGGTACATTTGCACAGGTTCACCCACACAACACTTACCCAACCAAAGAATACTACTCAGCTATATGAAGCGAAAGCACTTGACAGTATTCACATGTGTCCTAGAGAACGTTTGGTCCTCATTAGTATTTCCACCGGCTTGTCCTTTGCTAAGAAAGGATTGGGCCACTTGTTGCAATTGTTTTCTATTTTATTTACTTGCACTTTATTTCCTTGCTTAATCACAAAACCCCTAAAAATCCATTTGTTAAGTATTTATAGAGATTTCCTGCTCCATACCATTAGTCAGCACCTTCTGCTCCTCGTTGGGATCGACACTCCTATTTATTTAAATTACTACGATACACCCCCTATACTTGTGGGTCATCAATGGGATATCACTGGCTCCTCATAAAGGAGCATAATCGGCAGGTCGAGTAGAATAGAGAGCTCGAACAACGCAGGCGGGCAGCCAATGAATCAAGCATGCATCAAGCTACGCTCTCCTCCACTTGCGGATCCTCCTCCAAAGGCTACGACGGCTACGCTGGCCACAGAAGCCATTCTAGGCTAGAGCGCATGGCCCCTCCACCAGACACGAGGCCACCAAGGCACTCGATCTGTTCTTCATGTCGATGGACTCGCTGGGTAACGTCATGCCCAAAACGCTGCAGGCCGCGGTCATGAAAGCTACCACATACCTGGCCGCAAACCCGCCACCTGTCGGGGAACCCAGGCATGCAATCCATAAATTTGTGCTTGCGGGCCTTGGGCTCATGGGAGCCGCGCTAATCGGAGAAACGGCCCTGAAGCCAAAGAAAAAGGCTGCGGTGAGGTTCACCAAGAGCCGCACACCCTTATCCAACGAGGATGAGCATGACCTGTCACGGCGACGCCGCAGCCTGCATCGAAGGAGCCGTAACTACGATGCTTGTGATGAGCTCACACAGCGCAAGATTGACAAATCACGACCAAAACGTGTGTGCTGCACAAAATTGGAGGATGAAGACACAGACTCTCCGGTGCCAGATGCTTCAACAGAGCCATACGGCAAACTCGGATGCTCAAGGGCTTCAAGCTCCCATCTGACAACCCCAAGTTTGATGGCCTCCAGGAGCCAAAGATTTGGCTAGATGACCACATCTCATCGGTCAAATTGCATGGCGGAAGAAGGAACATATCCATGGAATGCCTTCAGCCATGTCCTGGCTCAACAACCTACCCTCCGGGTCCATCTGCAGTTGGGAGGAGCTGGTCTACATCTTCATCCGCAACTTCAAGGGAACCTGCAAGGGGCCAGCCTCCATCGAGGAGCTGCGGGCTTGCTACCAGCGGTCCAACGAATTGATCCGCTCCTACGTACAACATTGGTCCGTCATCATGAACTCTTCTGAGGACATCTGGGAGGAGAGGGCAATCGATGCCTTTAGCGGCGGCGTGAGGCGCCGCGAACTTAGAGAGGAGCTAGGAAGGATCAAGCCCAAAACCATCGACCATCTGATGTACATCACCAATCGCTGGGCGGACGGGGAAGATGCCGTCAACCGATCCCATTGGGATGAAGAAGATGACCTCGGCCGTAGACGCGATCGCCGAGGAAAAAGAAGAGCGCGCGTCTACGACGATCGCAAAGAGGTCAATATGGTTGCGACTAGCTATGCCGATCGCCACGAAGATGGGAACTGCAGCAGCGGCTACCGCAGCTGCAGCTACCGCGACAAAAGGAAACATGTGGAGTCAAAAACTTGCATGTGGGCCTAGGATATGTGTTCAAATGTGGTGCAAGGCCCATAGACGGAATTGAAATATCTAGCTCTCGGGTGTGATCCTGTTCACCTGCATGCGATAACACTTAGAAAAGTACGAGACATGTAGGAGGAAACTCCTGTTATATGGGTCTAACGATAGGCTAACAGTGGAATCTTGGGCCCGACCTTGGTTTTCCATGTAGACATGACCTAAACAAAACTAAACCAACAAAAAAGTACATCGGTGAAACCTCGTGCTGAGAAATCTAGGAGGCTAGACCGCTGGGGCCCACAAACTAAGGTTTCACCGGAAGAGGACCGTCGTAGCACTGGAATCCCAAGAAAACTTGCATGTGGACCTAGGGATGTTGAGAATTGCAATAACTAGCTCCCGAGTGCGATAATTTTGACATGCATGCGAGAACACTTAGAAAAGTGTTGGATGTGTAGGAGCTAACTTCTGCTATGAGTCTAATGGAGGGCTACCGGTGGAATATTGGACCCAACCTTAGTTTTCAATATAGTTTATAAACAATTCTAAACCAATAAAAAAATTACATTGGTGGAACCTCATACGGAGAAAGCTAGGGGCCTAGACTGCTAGGGCCCACAGACTACAGTTCCCTGGAAAATGACCGCCGGAGCACCGAAATCCCACAAAACCCTAGACGTGGATTTAGGATATGTGTGCATAAATGCAATTAATATGGGTGATTATAGAGATAAAATGTGTGATGAAATAAAATGTTGGCAAAAAGAAGGTTAGCACACGTCAAAGGCTTTGCCATGGGCCTATGTGTGTCACAAAGTGTATTTCGCGCGTTAAATTTTTTTTGAAGAAATGTGCTGGGCCAATTTTCACGCGGTTTTAAAGTTAAATGGAGGAAAAAGTTATGCTTGGAAAAGTTTGGAAATTCAAAACTCTGTCGTGGTGACGCGGCGACACACGGCAAAGTCAGGCCATCACGATGGCTCCGTAACTCCATTGAGGATGCGGGGCCCATTAGATGGTGTGATGTGTGATTTCTTTGTGGTGGGTCGTTTTGTCTCTATGATGTGTGTTATTCTTTGCTATGAGCTTGTTCCAATCTTTGTCGTGAGTTTGTGCTTTGCCGTTTGCCCTCTTTTGTTCTTTTGTTTTCTGATTTTTGTTTTGGGCTGCCTTGAGACACATGGCAAAGCCTCGACGCATGGCAGCTCATGATTTTCCCATAGTGACTCATAACTGAAGCATTTAACAAATAATTTTTTATTTTTCTTAAATATTTTAGCTTAAAAATGAGATGCGGCGTGTATTCCCAGGTGGAATAATCTCCATGCTAATGAAAAATAATATCCATGTAGACAATTGAGAAAGACATTTTAGTACACCTGCTCAAGTACCAAGCAAAGAAAACCAAACACAACATGGATGAAATTTTCTGAGTAGATATTATTAGGTAATGAAAGATAATTGGTCAGGTTCTTATTTTATGTGCATATGACATCACATTAATAGTTCAGCAAAATACAATATAAACAAGGTGGAACTTTAATGTTTTTGCAATTGCAATACTTTGTGTTGTCCTTTTGTACACATATAAATATTGACATGCATTATGTTTGTTGTGGTAAAAAGAAATATAGAGAAGGGTTTTGCTATTTCTCAGTCGACTGAGATTTTCTTGAGTCTCAGTCGCCTAAAAAACTACAACCGTCTATTTAAAAAAAGTGCAACTGGTTTCAATTGCACATTTCTAGTAGAAAAATGCAATTATACTTCGGAAAATCTAACTATCAGTCGACCTGGATTTGGGCTACAGCCAGGTCAGGGCTTGACGCCGTGCGATCGCGATCGGACGACCCCCAGCGAACCTCCCATCCCGCGGCCTATCTCGCGTGTAGCATTTCTAGGGTACGCGTAGCACAGACATTCAAATCTAGGGAAATGGGTTGTGATGCGGGGATGGCAGTTTTTGTGGATGCAAGGATGGTAGATTTTTGTGGATGCAAGGATGGTAGATTTTGTGATGCAGGGATAGTAGTTTAAAAATGTAGTTTTTGAGATATCATTTGTTCACTTGTGATGCAGGGATGGTAGTTGTTCATTTTGGGATGTAATTTCTGTAGCGATGGTCCCTTCCAAATATAGGAGTTTTTGTGGATGTAAGGATGGTAGAAACAATTTTAATAGAGGATGCAAGGATGTAACTTTGATCAGATGTAGCTTTCACAAATTTACATCCTCTAAAAAAATAGTCAAAACATATTGACATGGGATCTAGTTTTGAAGATCTCATCGCGACAAGCCCAACGATAAAAACAGATCTTGAATCGGACAAAAGGTTTGAGCTAGAAAACATTTCAAATTTTTGGATTTTATAATTATATACATGGGATAAAGTGCATGCACTAAGGCTGAGCAGTGTATCCATTTTTTAGAATAAAGACAAAACTTATTTGCTTTTTCTATTCAAAAAGAGAAATATTAGTGGGTTGTCTGACCTCCCCTGCGTCCAAAAAAAAAGAAAAAAAATCCTGATCGGAGCGACCTGACTATAAATTAAATCCAGGTTGACCTAGATGTAGTCGCGTCTATTATACTTTTCTGTTAGAAAAGTGCAACTAGAACGAGTTGCATATTTTTTTTAACTATAGAAAATCTCAATCAACTGATACATAGATAAACCCTATAGAGAAACGCAGGGATATTCATCATCTCGTAGGGCGCCAACCAACACCGACCGACCTCCTCTGCATCCGCAACACGCACACACATACTAGGAGCGATGGAGACTGCTGTAGTTCGTCGTTCTCTTGTCATAACCTGCTCGCGTGCACTCGTGGACGAGGCTCCCGCGCGTCATGGCCAACTCGTCCCCATCTGTTCCGCCGCGGCGCGTGATTGTTTCCCACCGCCTCCCGCTCCACGCAACCCCGGACGCGTCCTCCGCGTTCGGGTTCTCCTTCACGGTAGACGCGGGCAGCGTCACTCACCAGCTCCGGTCGGGCCTGCCGGCCTCAGCCCCCGTGCTCCACGTCGGTACGCTCCCGCCGGCGGCCGCCGAGGTCCCGTCGTCCGACGAGCTGGCCGGCTACCTGCTGGAAAACTTGGGCTGCCTGCCCGTGTTCCTGCCCGCCGAGGTCCACCACCAGTTCTACCCAGAGTTTTGGATTTCGGCCGGAAAAAACGAATTTCGGCCGAATTTCGGCCATTTCGTTTGGGCCCGGTATTTATACAAATCGGTCAAATAATTTCGGCTTTTTTTGAATCTTTAGCCCGGCCCATGGTCTAGAATAGCCCAGAGATAACCCTCCATGGTATAAAAACATGAACAGTGTGTTTCCAAACCCTAAATTTCATTTTTCCCCATTGCCACTCGTCTACTCCCTGTACGGCGGCTGCAGGCAACCCAAGCGAGGGAGGCGGGGCAGCGCCGCCTCCACGCCATCTCCGTCCATCTCCTCCCGTAGCCCAACGCTTCACATCACCCCTTCCCTCTCCCCCTCCCCATCCACCACGTCCATGGAGCCTGAAAACGTCATCAACAGCGGACGTACGGCCGGTGGCCGGGTCGACGGCGGCGGCAACATGGAGCACGGCCAAGGTTAGCCTGCCATACGTATATGCATATGTAGAACTCGTGCTAGCCATATTAGATTCCATAGCAATCTCTGTTTTAACATAGAGTCTAGAATTCAGAAATAAGTCTAGAATTCAGAAATGGACATGGCGGCAGCAACAAGGTTTTCAGGCTGGATATGAGTCTAGAATTCAGAAATGGACACAGAAACAAGAGGTGACTTTTATCTTATGACAGCACTGACATCAGCTAACAAGCTTTTCATAAAAGCGAGAAACATCTTAGTTCCAGACCTGTTAGAATCTATTTACAAATAATAACTGTTTTATGGTGAAACTAAGTTATGACTTGAATTATGGTACTACTAGTAGTACAGAGAAGATACTAGTACGATACTAGGGGTGTGGAAATACTGTTCCAACAGTTTGGACGGTTTAGCTTAGTTCATATTTTTGTACTAGGATGGGGGTGACGATTGAGATTGTGAAGAGAAATGAACTAGGCTAGCTTCAGCCGGTTTCACCGGTTTCTACGGTTTGGAGTTTTGCACACCCTTAGGTACTAATATCTTCTCTGTATGCATTTTTATTGTGTCAAATGTCCTAGCTATTTTAGCCATTTGTATTCCCCATCAGTACATGAGCATACGCTTGTATCCAGTATTGATCAATTATGATTATGCGCCTCCGGCCATCCGGTCTATTACCTCTAATGTGCAATTCCTTTGACCTCATTGTTTTGACTTTTGTAGCTGAGTGGTGGTTCCAATTTGGAGGAGAAGTTCCAAATCTGCAGAAGTATGCCTTGAGGATTGTATCACAGTGTGTGTCATCAAGTGGGTGTGAAAGGAATTGGAGCGCTTTTGCTTTGGTCCAAACAAGGCAAAGAAACCGTCTTCTTTATGGCAAGCTGCACAAGTGTGTATCCGTGCGCCATAACTTAAAGGTATGAAGTGTATTTGCCTGTACAAATGTTTATCCATGAGATATATAATGTATTGTGTCCTTGTATTTTGTTGATGGAATTTGTTTTCACTGAAGATACGTGCCGAAGAAGACCAGGACCCAGTGAGAGAGAATGCTAAAGAGAAGGAGGTTGATCCAAGTGCTATGATGCTAGATACTACCATGTTTGATGAAACAAATCCTATGATGGAGTGGTTAAATGAAGATGAGGAGCGTGTGATCTTGGATGGAGCTGCGGCTGCTACCGCCGTTTTTGAGAGGATTCGATCCCTTAATTCAAGCAAGAAAGCATCTCATCTTGGAAGGAAGGACAATAGCAGGAAAAGAAAGAGGGCAGTGGAAGAAGAGGATGAGTACACCGACTCTGATGATGAAGAAGAGGATGAGTACGATGACATTGATATTGATGGCCAAGATGATAGTGCAAGTGAATCTGATGGAGGAGAACCCAGTCAAGTTGGAGACGATGGAGCAAACCAAGTCGAAAACGAGCTTCATTTAACTAGTGAAGGCACTTCGCTGAACAGGAGATCTTTACGGGTTAGGCAAGCCAAGAAGGTCAGGGATCTCAAGAGCCTTTACCCTGAAAAATAGGTAAACTTCTTATGTTGTTAGTATTATATTGAGCTTGGGGTCTGTTTGAATCTATCGTCACTATTAATCTTGTCTAATCCTGTTAACAAAGTCATCATTGTATCATCATTGTCTTAAAAATTAAAAATCAGTATAAATCACTAGCTACGGGCCTAAGTCAGATTCTTGACGAAGGACAAAAACAATTCTCCTTTTATTAAGAGATATCAACAGAACATTCTCAACTTTGTAAATGTAAAAAATAAGTTTGGTTCTAACCATGATAAATTTTAAGTTTATGTATTCATGAGGCTGCAACCTTTGGTACTCTCTCCTATGATCCTATCTCAAGTATGATTAGTCTCTTGTACTATATATCTACTTTGTCCAACATGCTTCTGGTATTACATCACATTTCCTAATCTTTGGTATTCTAAATTTCAAGGTAGAAGAGCAAGAAGCCTGAGAGCAAACAATCCTTGTTTAAGGCACAACTGAAGGATGAAGGAACCTAAAGTTGTGAATAGATTTACTGTTTTCATTTTGGGGCCGTGTTGCTTGTAATGGTTATGGCCCGTGTTTGAAACTGTTAGTAGTTTATTGATCTGGACGATCCTTGTGGAGTGTGGTCTTTTGCGTTGTGGTGATTAATTTGGACACTTGTTGGATTACGATGCTGTGATGGTTGATCTGTGCAATCGTTTTGTTATTTCGGATCTGGATGGATAATCTAATCTCTACTAGTATTAATCTTTTGTCCACGTACATGTATACATGTTGCTATAGTTTTTGCTGTCCATTTTTGTTTTGCTTTGTTTCAAATTTTTTGGCAAATTTCGGTCATTTTTCGTTCATTTTTCGGTCATTTTTCGTTCCAAATTTCAAATTTTGATTTAGCAATTTCGTCCGAGATTTTCCAAAATTTTCCGAAAAACCGAATTTCAGCAATTTCGGCCAAGACCGGTAAAAAATACAAACCGAAAGCCGAAACCTTGGTTCTACCACGGCTTCTGCAAGCAGTACATGTGGCCGCTTCTCCACTCCCTCCTCCCGCTGACGCCGTCCGTGCTCGGCGGCCTGCGCTTCGACGACGCGCTCTATCACTCCTTCCTGTCTGCCAACATGATGTTCGCCAACCGGCTGAACCAAGTGCTGAGCCACGACGACGACGACGAGGAGGACTTGGTGTGGATCCACGACTACCACCTGTTGGCCCTCCCCACCTTCCACCGCGAGCGTTGCCCGCGCGCCAAGGTGGGCTTCTTCCTCCACTCGCCGTTCACGTCCCTGGAGATCTTCGGTACCATCCCCGTCCGGAAGGAACTCCTCGGGGCCCTCCTCAACGCCGACATGGTGGGATTTCACATCTTCGACTACGCGCGGCACTTCATGTCTGCGTGCTCGCGGCTGCTCGGCCTGGGTTACTCGTCCAAGGGCGGGTACATGGGCATCGAGTACTGCGGCCGTACGGTAAATCTCAAGATACTGCCCGTCGGGATCGACATGGCGCAGCTTAGGTCGGTGGTGTCGGCACCGGAGACCGGGGTTGTACTAGGCAAGGTGGCCAAGGCGTACAAGGGGCAGAGGCTGATGGTGGGTGTAGATGACGCTGATCTCTTCAAAGGAATCGAGCTCAGGTTCCTTGGGATGGAGAAACTGCTGCTGCAACACCCCGATCTCCGGGGGCGCGCCGTGCTGGTGCAGATCGTCAACCCGGCGCGCACCGGGGCCGCGACATCCAGCATGTACACAAGGAGGCCCGAGCGATCAGCAACCGGGTGAATGCTGAGTACGCGACGCCTGGGTACACCCCAATCGTGATGATCGACCACCCGGTGTCCGTGCACGAGAAGGCTGCATACTACGCCGCCGCCGAGTGCTGCGTCGTCAGCGCCGCCCAGGACGGGCTCAACCGGATACCCTACATCTACACGGTATGCCGGCAGGAGACCACCGCCCTCGCTCCTCCTACACGTAATAAGCAGGGAAGCGCCATCGTGCTGTCGGAGTTCGTTGGGTGCTCCCGCTCGCTTAGCGGGGCGATCCGACTCAATCCATGGAGCGTGGATTCCGTCAAGGATGCCATGAACAAGGCATTGAGGTTGTCTGAGGTGGAGCAGCGGCTGTGGCATCAGAAGCATTACAAGTATGTCAGTACCCACGATGTCGCTTACTGGGCCCGCTCCTTGGACCAGGACCTGCAGCGTGTATGCAAGGATCATTCCTCGCGGCGGCTTTGTGGGATTGGGTTTGGGATGAGCTTCAAGGTGGTTGCACTTGGCACAGATTTCTGCGGCCTTTCTCTCGACCACATCGTCCCTTCCTTCAGGAAGACGGAGAATCGGCTAATTCTCCTCAACTATGACGGAACCGTGATGCCACAGAGCAGCTCACTTGAGGACAAGGCACCCAGCAGTCAGGTCATTTCTGTCTTAAATCGTCTGTGTGAAGATCCCAAAACCAAGGTGTTCATTGTGAGTGGCAGGGGGAAGGATGAATTGAGCAAGTGGTTTGCACCGTGTCAGAACCTGGGGATTGCCGCAGAGCATGGTTACTTCACTAGGTGAGCACTTGTAGTATCTATCTACTGCTGGTTGGTTAACTAATGATTGAAGGAAGGGACGATGTGGTGTGTGTGTGTGTGTGTGTGTGTATATATATATGTATATATATATTGGGACTGTTAACTAATGATATTAGATCATCATGTACACTAAGAAAACATGCATATTTCAAGATGTATTATAGTACTAATAAGTAACCATCGGATATATATATATGTTGGGACGATCGATAGGGCAAACTTATTAGGAACATTATTATTATTACTGTTTTATATGGTGACAAGTGATTGGTATGGACCATGCATGAACCTAATCATAAATAGAGATGCATGAAGTGTTTGTTAGGAATAATAAAAAATATTCGTTGTTTTTTTCCTAATATTGCAATTGTTAGTTTTAGTTTGTTTGTTCCTACCCACATGTTTTGTGTGCCCGTGTGTGGTGTTCTTAATTATGATGATGTCCATTTACTCTTGCTTTGCAGGTTGACCAAGGACTCTCCATGGGAGACGTGCCGGCTGGCAGGAGATTTCGGTTGGAAGAAGACCGTTGAGCCTGTCATGACACTTTACACCGGCATGACGGATGGTTCATCTATCGAGTACAAGGAAAGCGCTCTAGTTTGGCATTACCATCAGGCGGATCCAGAATTCGGATCATTCCAGGCTAAAGCCCTGCTTGATCATCTTGAGAACGTGCTTTCCAAAGAGCCAGTCGTTGTGAAGAGGGGTCACCATATCGTGGAAGTTAAACTTCAGGTAAGCGCCAGCAAGCTTCTCTTTTGGCTGTTCCAACAGCTTAGATTTTGATCATTCTGCTGCTCCGTTTCAAAATATAAGATGTTTTAGATTTGTAAAGACAATATATCTAGAGCAAGGTTTTGGTTTCCGGTACGAAAAAAATCCCGAGGGTGATCGGGATTTCCGGTTACCGCGGTTACCGAGAAATCCCGACCGGTTACCGGATGAATTTAAATTTCAAAATTCAAATTCAAAGTCCTCGGTATGACTATTTACATCGGTTTTTTGTTGAAATTCATAAATTTCATACAAATCAAATAAATTCGGCATTTTTTGTCTGGTAAACCGATTTCCCGAGGGTGGTCGGGATATCCGGTTACCGACCGGTAACCGGATTTCCCGACCAGTAACCAAAACGCTGATCTAGACTTGTTTTAGTGTGTAGATTCACTCTAAATATGAGTGAACCTATATACTAAAAATATTCTAAATACATTTGTTTCACAAAGCTGAAACAACTTATATTTTGAAACGGAGGGAGTAGTACTAAATCAGTTTGCCAAAACGTTCTACATTATGAAACAGATTGAGTACTTAATTGAGTTTATAGCCTCTTGTACAAAAAACATGTTGAACAACTTATAACAACACGCTTGCAGTTAGCATGGAGGAGGATGTGGATTGTAACTGGACAAGTTGGTGTGACATATCTGCGGTTTCATGTGAATGAAATCAGGGCGCACGGAGGGCTCTGAATTTGAAAAAAAAAAATCTTATAACAACACGACGTAGCTGTCCAAATAAAGGCAACGGAGAGGATATAGGTCCACTAGAAGCGTGATTGGTAATCTGCATGGGATTTAGGGCTCACCGGGGCATGTTCGCAGCCAGCAGTGGCACGCACATACAAGCGATGAGCCATCTTTCGCATTTCGTTTGGTAGCCTGCATGGAGATTTTTTGCATAAGGATAGATACGGAATTCACATGTTTGGTTGCCTGCACTTGTTTCACTGCCATATTGACACACACATAGTAAAACAGTCATTAGATGTCGCTGTGCCGACGATGAAGGATGGCGTCGGAGTACCAAACACGGTCGGCTGGGCACTGCACTTACTAGCGCAACAACCGGCGAGGCGGAGAGCATGACGACGGGATGGACTAGGAACTGCTCGATCTTGCTCGTCGTGTCGATGTCCTTACCCACAGCGGCAACACTGTCGATAGAGAACTGCACCGGCGATGGAGGGTGGCGGGCACCTGCTGCGGCTAGGCCGACGACGGAGGGCGGCGCCGAAGAACGCAAACACGGTCATCCATAGTAGCATCGAGCAAGAACCGCTCAACGGCCGGCTGGCACTGCACTTACTGGTGCAACAGCCGGCAAGGCGGAGAGCGTGATGGCAGTCTCGATGACAGCGACTTGTTCCTCAACCTCATCTTCAATTCCATCTTCGAGCTCATGTAGGTACAAGTTGCAACATAAAAACGCAAAACTTACAACATAAAAATTGTGGGAAATAGCAAGATCAAGCTACTCCTCAAAGGAGACTTCAAAAGATTAATTTTGTGTGACCTATCTGAAAAAACAACCAAAAAACTCCAACTTTGACCATGAATATGAGAAGATACGATCACTAACCTTGAAGCCGATGGTCAGAATGAAACCCAAGGTTGATGCGCATATTTTGTTACTATTTGCCAGCAACCACTTTGAAATAATATCAATATTGTTGACGTGCAACATATATATGTGTCCATGTGGTGCAGGGCATCAGCAAAGGCGTGGTTGTGCAGACCCACTTATCATCCATGGTACTCAGCGAGAAGCCGCCGGATTTCGTGCTCTGCATCGGAGACGACCGGTCCGACGAGGACATGTTCGAGAGCATTATGTGCCAGAAGAACAGCAGCGTGAAGCTCCCAGCTACCAGTGAGGTGTTTGCCTGCACGGTGGGTATGAAGCCGAGCATGGCCAAGTATTACCTCGACGACACGGTGGACGTTATCAAGATGCTGCAAGGGCTCGACGATGCACCATCGCAGCAGCAGCAGCAGCCATGACCGGTGCAGTTCCGGGTCTGCTTCGAAGACTCTCGCTCCGTGAAGAAGGAAAAATGATTCAGTTCCAAGGCAGCTACTGTTTTTTTATATGTGTTTGCCATTGCTTCTGTTGTTCCAATTCGCCCAGAGGCTGCTGGGCCGTAGCTGTTATGCTTAGTTGTCTGTTCGTTTGGCCTGAAAGTTGAGTTGTGTGTGAGGCAGTTTGTTGCCATGTCACCTAGGCAATTGTCTGCCAGTTGAATTTTATGTTTCCTCGCAACCGTCCCCATGTTTCTGTGATCTCTTCATCGAACAAATGTTTCTGTGATGCTCCAGCAGCCCCTCCTCTGTGAGTATAATGATCCATAACGTCTCCCAGTTATGAGATTATGAGTTTCAATGTGTTATCTGCATGTTTACTTTGTACTTCATGTAGCTAAAGGTGTGTGTTCTCATATGGCGAGCGATGTCGTGTGATGCGGCATGGTGGTGTGTGATACGGTGTTGCATAGGAGTTTAAGAGCCCAAGCAAATGTGCTAGTATATGAGATTTTGCCGTGCTAGTTGGGTAGTGGTTAGTGCATGCGTGATTTTGTTAGCTACTTTTGGAAATATAAGCAATAATCCATATGATTTAATCCGAATAATAAACTGATAAATCATGATCATACAGACAGTAGTAAAATCAATCATGCAGATCAACAAAGTAGATGAACAGATTACATCTATAAAATAAACCTATCACATCTACAGCAAACGCTAGAATAAAGAACTCTAGCATAATCCGAAAGAGACAGTTGAAAATCACATACAGTGTAGGCTGAATAGCAGCCGCAGCGGTTGCAGCAGCGTCACCCATGTTGAGGTTGTCGAAGAGGTCGCTGACGTCCGGGAAAAAGTCGTCGTTAGGGAACTCGCCGTCGGACGACGTCGTGGATGCCAGTAGTCGCTCTTGAACGCTCCCCAAAAACCTGATCGCCCCTCACCCGTACAGGTTCACGAGAGGCGGGGTTCCGGAGGCCCCGGGATGGGGAAGACGAAAACGGCGGCGCAAGGTTCTGGAGGGTCGGCCTAGAAACGGCTGCAATTAACGCGTCCGTTAATGACTCATAATCAGTTTTCCCAACTAGCAAAATAAAGCTCGGCTCGGCGAGATTCCCGCAACCCGCGGAGCGCGTGCGTCACGTCGTGACGAGGCGAGGCGGGCGGCGTCGAAGGAGGAGTGCGCGAGGGCTAGCTACTCTTCTTGTCACACCTTAGTGAGTGGTGCAACACTCTACTATATAAGGTGGTCCAACTCCCCTTCAACAAGCAATGTGGGACTAAACTTTAGCACCACTACACAGCCATATGCTGCCGTATACAAGTGGGCCAAAGAGATTTTCAGAATTTGTCTAATGGGCCAACAGCCCAAAAATCATCAAATTCCAACAATCCTCCACAAAGTCTCATTGGCACATCACATCATTTTCCTTCCAGAACATTGTTTTATATATCGGTGTGTAGTGGAGACTGTTAAGTTGAACTTCCACGTTAAACTTCATGTTATACTAGCTAGCAACTTAAATAGTGGACTATGCCTTAAACTACAAGTTTTCTGCGCGCTAGTTTCACACAAAATCTAGACCGGTACATGGCTACCGTCGGCTTCCCCGCGGTTTGGAGCTTATGCGTCATACTCCAAGGCCTTCATGAGTTTATTAGAGAGCACCCAACTCTCATGGATTGCGACGTTTGACAGTCAGACTCATATAGGTGTGTTCCTCATGAGATGTTCTGTAGGACAACATCTCCGCTTATAAAAGCCACTTGGAACACATTAAGATAAATATCAACATGCCATGTAGATTAAGAGAGTATTGCATCTTTATGAAGATGTACATATAATATGGGAATACTCTCCTCTCAGCTGACCAACAACTTGTCTCCCAGCTCTAATTCACGGTATCTCCGATCATATAGAGTGGGTTGCCACTGGGATCAACTCGTAGCGTGGGTTTCAAACCCATCTCCCTCGATGCATTATCTATCACATTGCGTGATAAACCCTTTGTGAAGGGATCTGCCAGGTTTTTAGATGTTTGGATATAATCCAACGCAATAACTCCGGAGTTTCTTAGTTTCCTGACAGATTTCAATCTCCTCTTCACATGCCTTGATGACTGCGGTGACCCAGCATAGCACTGCATGATGTAGTACACTATAGTCGTTGACATAACACCAATGAAACACCGTTCACTAGTATTCATCCCTCAGAGTAGTACAACAGAAACATAGCAGGTCCAAGACATGACTATAGGTTACAACTCAACTCTTTACACAAGATCCAGAGAACACTCTTGGTTAAAGAGAGAGAAAGAAACTTCTTATAAAGAAGAATCAAGAATAAATAACTCATAGCTACCATACTTATAAAACTAGTAACTGACTACTGGCTTGCATTGCTGCTATTGCAATACTCTACAGAAGTAGGTTCTATGGTTAGAAATTCTATTCTTATCTAATCAGCAACTTCGTCTTCACTTGAGTTGATGTATATGTTGAATTTCTTGACTTCCTTGAAGAGCTTTAGCTTTTGATGATGATTCCTGGAGCATAACTTGATGTAGACATCATTTGTACTGGCTTTAGAACCTAGCAAGGGTTAAGAAGATACTTTGAGTATGAGCGTACTCAGCAAGTCCACTAGAAAAGGAGTGTTTCATGCACTATATCTACAGTCACAGACCATAGGTCATAGGCAATGCAGGTTTTCGTAAACATTTCTTCAAAGGTTTATTTTATTCTGAAAAGCTATGTCCGTCAGCCTTCACGGGTTTACCAGAACCTTCATGGGGTTCCTTTCCCGCCGCGTTCGCAGCTCCTTCCCGGAACAGGGAGTAACAAGTTACAGTTCTTACACTCTGCAGAGGTGCGTCACTTTACCCATGAGAGACCTTAGGTTTTGTTGCACGGCCGGGAGTATGTCTGAAAGAACATTTTATAATCCCTAGTGTTTTGTGTGTTAGATAACAATATCAAGGATTATTTAATGTGTGTTGAAGTGTTTCAGCCACCTATGAGAAAAAGGGAAAGGATTCTGTTTTTGGGGGGCGGATAATCCGCCCCTCCCTCTTCCCAAGTTGGCGCAAGCCCCAGATGGGGGGCAGAATTTTGGCCGGATTTTCCGGCACCGCCGGATAATCCGCCACTCAGGGGGGCCGGATAATCCGCCCCCCTGCTCATCGCCAAGGCGCAAGCCCCAGAGAGGGGGTGGGGTATTGGCCGGACTTTCTGGCCTGGCCGGATAATCCGCCCCTCAAGGGGGCCAGATTATCCGCCCCCCCCCCCCCAAGATCTTCACCAAGCTTCACCATGGCGCAAGCCCCAGAGAGGGGGCAGAGTTTTCCCCGGATAATCCGCCCTTGGGGCGGAGTTTTCCCAGGGGCGGATAATCCGCCCCAAGTGGGGGGCGGATAATCCGCCCCCAAAGCTGTGCAATGGCCAGATCTGGGGAGGGGGTATTTAAGCCCGTCTTCCCCCTCCTGCCAGAACTCTTGATTCATCTCGAAAAAGACCAGATCAGATCTGAAAGCTTCATCCAAGAGTGCTCCACCTAGATCCACCCAAAGGCCCCATCCCTTGGGGAATCGAAGGAGGAGAACTCGATCTTCATCATCAGCAATCAAGCGCTTCATCTCCTCTCCATTCATTTGGAGAACCCCCGATCTAGTATTTCTTGCAAATACCTAGATCCTTGTTTTTGTTTATATTGATAAACCTTGTTCTTGTGGCAGCTTGTTGTCATCTCGAGAGCCCCCAATTCGGTTGTGGGTGTGTGCCCCGATAGTCTTGTAAAAGGCACCGGTTCCCGCCTCGAAGGGATCCAATAGTGGAGAAGGTGGATCAGGCCTCTCGTGGCGAGATCCATCGGAGAATAGGGTGAGGCCTATTGTGGCGTGGTGGTCTTAGAACCGCCCACCCCTCCAACGCAGATGTACTTCCCTTAACAAGGAAGGAACTGTGGTAAAACAAATCCCTGTGTCTCCGCGTGCTCCACTACGGTTTCCTCGCTCCTCTTTTACATGCTTAGTAGATAGGGTTACATATAGGGAAATTCTCGTAGTTGCATATCTAGAGAATTTACTTTGTGTCAAGCCTAAAATTGAAAAAGTATTAAAAATTGGTTAGCACCTATTCACCCCCCCCTCTAGGTGCCCATACGATCCATTTCAATTGGTATCAGAGCCTCGGCTCTTATTTCGGGCTTAACCGCCTAAGAGAAGTATGGGTTCCAAGGTAGATGGGAGTGATGCTCTGGAGGTAGTCACCATGAACGATCTCAAGACGTTGGAAACAACCTTGGTGAGTTCAATGGAGGCTAAGATGGAAGAGATGCGTCAATTGATAAAGGCGTCTCTCCACATCCGCAGCATCACCTCCATCTAACTCTGAGGATACCACTCCGCAATCCAAGGAAACGGGTAAAACTGTTTCCAAAGATAACGAAGTGGTTGGTGATGATACTAGCAAGAGCTCCTCCTCGAAAAAGTATAGCGGTAAGGATGGATACAATGAGGTTTCTCATGTGTATTCCCCTGATCCACCTATCCCTCACCCACATATACATAATAGGGGTGATCCACCCAAACTTTCTGCATCTACTTTCTCTCAATGGCAATTTTTGATGAAATCTCATGTGTGCAGTTCCTCCGTAGAGTTGTGGAAGATCATCGAAAATGGTCTTCATGTTGGAAACCCCAACAATCTCACAAGAAGAGAAGTGGTCGATAGCCAACTCAACGCTACAGCTCTACACATGATACAACTTGGTGTGGGTGACAAAGACATGCCACACATTCAACATCTTAGCACAGCTAAAGAAGCTTGGGATGCCCTAACCGAGCTCTTCATCGGAAATGAAAGTATGAGAAGTAATAGATATGATGCCTTGAGCAATGAAGCTGAAGGATTCTGTATGCTGGATGGAGAAGACCACGAGGACATGTATAGGAGGCTCAAGGCAATAGCCACAACCTTTAGAAACCATGGTGCAGCTCATGTTGATGATGCTTGGATCAAGCGCTAGTATGTCAGTGCTCTTATGCCATTTGAGCCCACAGATTTGAAAAGTCTCCAAGGTAGGCATAACTATCACCTCATGTCATCCAATGAGGTAATGCAAGAAATGGCCGCTTTCAAAGTGGCTGCCAAGAATGCCGAAGATGCTCGTGCTCGTGCTATGGGGATGCAAAAGGGGGTCAACATGGCCTTAAAGACTAGTGTGATTGATCATGATGAATATGCGGTAGAAGGTCTGGACTGTCCCGAGGATATAAAAAGGATCCACGGACAATACTTGGCTCTTTATGCAAGAAACTTTTGGAAAGATCCAGCCAAGGCTAAAGCTGAACTAGATCGCAAGAGTGGAGCCTATGGAATAAAAGAAAATGTTCCCAAGCTGAGAACATTCTTCAATTGTGGTGACCGGCTGCACTTCATAGCTGAGTGTCCTTATCAAAGTAGAGAGGATAATGGAGGAAAACTCATTTTCAAGGACAAATCAAAAGCTCCACGTAAGAAACAGTTTGTAAAGAAGAATGCTCCTTTCAAGAAGCAACCAAAGATTGTTCTAGTGGCTCAAGAAGAATATTCATCGGGGAGTGAAGATGAGGATGAGGACGATAGCTCTCAAGAGGTGGCGGCTATATCCACCACATCTACATCAACATCTCTCTTCGACTCTCCGAACGAAAACATCACCAACAAGAATGCTACTTGCCTCATGGCAAGAAGCTCCGAGGTAACTTCTTCTAACTCTTCTTTTCCCAAGGCTATGATAGACATGGATGATCCTACTAGTCTTAAGGTTAAATAAGAGATTATTTCTTTGGATTATTTCTACACTAACTTGCAAGGTGAGCACAAAGTTCGTTTTGAAGCTCTTATGGATCAGCTGGCCCAGAACGAAGCACTCCTCGAAGAAAAGGGCAGAATTGAAAGGGAGGATGCAATGGAAATTGCATCCCTAGAAAATGCTCTTGAAGAAGAAGAAGCTCGGGTCTCTCTTGAAGAGAGGCTTGAGTCTATTGAAGAGTCACATGATGAAATCGTGACTAAACTTGTTAAGGAACGTGACAATGCTGTCACCAAAGCAAAGAAGTTAAATAAGGAAAGGATTGACTTTGGGGCTTCTCATGATAGACTCACCGAGGAATTGGAGAAACTTGACAATACTCACAAGGCGTTGAAAAATGAGTTCTCTATTCTCAATGAGTCACATGATCAGCTTCAAAGTCGATTGGCCAAATATGATAATCCTAGCTCGTCCAACTCAACATATAGTAACAAAGAAAATACTAGTGTGGAAAAATAAGTGATCAAGGACATCACTACCAAGGACAAAGGTGTGCTTGATGAAGTCCTTTGCAAGCAAAGGTCAAATCATGGTAAAGAGGGACTTGGGTATGTCACCAAGTCCAAGAAGAAGAAAACCAAGAAGAACAAGACCAAGAATGTGAAATCAAATATAAGCACCGCTGAGAAGAATGTCAAAAAAGACAAGACTAATAATATTGGTTTTGCAGGGGCTCACAATTCGAATTATGAACTCTTTTGTGATGACTATGGCGATGTGTATGCTTATTATGTTGGTCCTTTTGATGAATATATTGCTTGGTCTATTTGGGTCCCAAAGACCCTTGTTACTAACATGAAAGGACCCATTGAAAAATGGGTACCTAAAACCAAGAAGTAATTTTCTTGCAGGGCTATGCTTCCGGTGGGTCAAAATGGGTGCTAGATAGTGGCTGCACTAGTCATATGACCAGAAGCAAGGAGATCATCACGGAGATGCGTCCAAATCATGATAATATCACAGTCTCCTATGGTGATAAGTCTAAATCTCAGGTATTGGGTCTTGTCAAGGTTGTGGTTGCCCACGATATCGCTCTTGTGGACGTCATGCTTGTTGAGACCCTCGGTTACAACCTTCTTTCTGTACGTGCCCTTGGCAAGATGGGTTTTGCTGTTTTTATCGATGATGATTTGGTGGTACTCTTGTGGAGCAAGTCTCTAAAGGTCGCTTTTGTTGGATACGTCGAAAATGACCTGTATGTGGTGGACTTTTCGGAGAAAACCACTTCGGGTCCGATGTGTCTATTCGGAAAGGCCGACGTGGGCTGGCTATGGCATCGCCGTTTAGCCCATATCAACATGAGAACTTTGCAAAGTCTCCAGAAGGGTGGCCACATCCTTGGACTAAAAGACAATGTCTCTTTTGCCAAAGATCGTGTTTACAGGGCTTGTGTAGAAGGAAAAATGCATGACTCTCTCCACAAGAGGAAGACTATTGTGTCATCAAAGAGGATCTTGGAATTACTTCATGTGGATTTATTTGGTCCTCCTTCTCATGCAAGTCTTAGTGGGAAGAAATATTGCTTGGTCATTGTCGATGATTACTCAAGATATACATGGGTCTATTTCTTCAAGCTGAAAAGTGAGACTCAACAAAATGTCATCGACTTTGCCAATGAAGTTCAACGTCAACACAATGTTCCTATCTTGGCAATTACAAGTGACAACGGCTCCGAATTCAAGAACTACACTTTAAATGAGTTTCTTAGCAAAGAGGGGATTAGACATCAATATTCCGCTGCGTACACCCCTCAACAAAATGGTGTAGCCGAGAGGAAGAACCGGACTTTGATGGATATGGCAAGATCTATGCTAGATGAATTCAAGTCTCCTTATAATTTTTGGGCTGAAGCCATATCCACTGCTTGTCACTCATGAAACCGGATCTACCTTCGAAAGACTTTGGACAAGACTCCATATGAAATTTTTACCTGTAATAAGCCCAACATCTCATACTTCAGGGTATTCGGGTGTAAGTGTTTCTTTCTTATTAAAGGTGTCCGTTTGTCAAAATTTGAGTCCAGGGCTTTAGAAGGTATTTTTGTTGGTTACGGTGTCGAATCCCACACTTATAGAGTCTACAACAAGCTCACTTGGATTGTTGTAGAATCTTGTAGTGTGGAGTTCGATGAAAATAATGGCTCCTTTGTGGGGCAAGTTGATGTTTGTGATGCAGATGTTGAAATACCCCAAGATGCCATAAGAAGAATGGGCGTGGGATTTTTCCGCCCCATTGAGGAACCCCTTGTGGCGGATCGGGAAGGACAATGCTCCACACATGTGGAGCCCTCATCTACACAAGATCAACAAGCTCCTACTGTTGGAGAAAATCCTGCATTAACACCGCAATCTGCTGAAGATCAGCTGTCCCCTGGACAAGTTGGTAGTCCCAGGCCGGACTATCCGCCCCCTCCCAGGGGCGGACAATCCGCCCCTGGCACTCCAACTCGTTCCGGTGGATCCGAAGGAGAAGTCAACAACTCAGAAGCTCCCAGGCCGGATTCTCCGGCCCCCGAGGGCGGATTATCCGGCCCTGGGTCTCCAACTCCCGTCAGGCATTCTCAGGAAGATGGTTCTGGTACTTCACCTCCCAGGCCGGATAGTCCGGCCCCTCCAAGGGGCGGATTATCCGGGCCTGAAGAAAATGTTCAGCAACAATCTTCTGGCGTTAACGGAGACCAAGATCAAGGGCAGGGCAGTAATCAAGACAAGGATACAACTATTGAATCAACTTCTCCTAGAAACAATAAGGACATTGAGGCTCGTCGCAAGGCTCGTGCTGATCGGAACCTTGAACTAAGAGGTCACACTCTTGACAAGGTTGTTGGTGATCTACGACGAAGGGTATCCACTAGAAGAGAACTTGCAAGCTTCTGTGATCAAGCTCACATTTCCATGGTTGAACCGAAGAAGGTTTTTGATGCTCTTGAAGACCCCGATTGGGTTGTTGCAATGCATGAAGAATTAAATAACTTCGAACGCAACAAAGTTTGGAAGCTCGTAGAAAAACCAAAGGATTGCCGCAATGTTATCGGCACCAAGTGGATCCTCAAGAATAAACAGGATGAATGTGGCATTGTTGTGAGGAATAAAGCACGACTCGTGGCTCAAGGATTCTCTCAAGTGGAAGGAATTGATTTTGGCGAGACTTATGCTCCTGTGGCTCGTCTTGAGTCCATCCGTATCCTTCTTGCATATGCAGCCCATCATAATTTTAAATTACAACAAATGGATGTTAAGAGCGCTGTCCTTAATGGTCCTCTACATGAGTTAGTATACGTCAAGCAGCCCCCGGGGTTTGAGGACCCCAAATTCCCGAACCATGTCTACAAACTCGATAAGGCGCTCTATGGCCTTAAACAAGCCCCACGTGCGTGGTATGAGCACCTTAAAGAGCTTTTGCTAGACCGTGGATTCGAAGTTGGGCAAATCGATCCCACTCTTTTTACTAAGAAGGTTAATGGGGAGCTTTTTGCATGCCAACTTTATGTAGATGACATTATTTTTGGCTCTACTAACCAAGCTTTTAAGGATGAATTTTCAAAGCTTATGACTGATAGGTTTGAGATGTCCATGATGGGTGAGCTGAGGTTCTTTCTTGGATTTGAGATCAAACAACTTAGAGAGGGAACCTTTATTAATCAAGTTAAGTACATCCAAGACATGCTCAAAAGGTTCAAGATGACGGATCTCAATGGCGTTGCTACCCCAATGCAAACAAAGTGTCATCTTGAGCTCAATCCTAAGGGTAAAGACGTGGATCAAAAGGTATAACGATCCATGATCGGCTCTCTCCTTTACCTTTGCGCATCTAGGCCCGATATCGTGTTAAGTGTAGGAGTGTGTGCAAGGTACCAAGCCGCTCCTAAAGAAAGCCACTTAGTGGCAGTCAAGCGAATCTTCCGATATTTGGTTCATTCCCCAAATTTTGGGTTATGGTATCCCAAGCGTTCAAGTTTCTCTCTATGTGGTTACACTGATTCAGATTGGGCTGGTGACAAAGATGATAGGAAATTAACCTCCGGTGCATGCCAATTCTTGGGCAGGTCTCTAGTATGTTGGTCATCAAAGAAACAGAATTGTATTTCACTCTCAACCGCCGAAGCTGAATATGTTGCTGCTGCAAGTGCTTGTACACAATTTTTATGGATGAGGCAAACTTTAAAGGAATATGGTGTTAATTGTGACAAAGTGCCTCTATTATGCGACAATGAAAGTGCTATCAAAATTGCTTACAATCCCGTGCAGCATACAAGAACAAAACATATAGAGATTCGCAACCACTTTATTCGGGATCATGTTGCTCGTGGTGATATTGCTCTATCCTTTGTGAGCACGAAGAACCAACTTGCTGATATTTTCACGAAGCCTCTTGATGAAGCAAGATTTTGTTATTTGAGGAATGAGCTAAATATCATAGATTCAAGGAGCTTGGCTTGACTACCCTTGCACACTCACCTGCTCTTATTCATGTATTTGGTTTAGATGCGGGCATAGACATAGGGGGAGTGTGGTCCTAATTGATTGGGCCAACCCTCCCCCGATAATGCCGAAAGCAAGTAAAATCATTTCCCTTAATATTATTTTGTGATATGTGGGTCATCGATGGGCATTGGTTTTGAACTCAAGATACATCTTCGCGGTGTCATGCCATGCGCTCCAACATGGTGTCTTCGGCCACCGCCCTCATCCTCGAGAAGAGTTGGTTTCTCATGGGTCTCATTGGATTTTATTGCATATCTCATGTTCTTATGGAAAACACACTAAAATTTGGCTTTTGATTGATTTGATTTTTGCAAATTTGGGTGTGTAGTACCATCTCAGTGATCTTGTAAGGGGTCCCAACCTTTAATAAGGTAGAGATCCCTGTGTTTACAATGCTAGTCCCTGGATCAATAGCTAGCATCCACAGTTAAGATGTAATATCAAGAAACAAAGGTCATAATATGACTTTATAACCAGGAATAACATAATTTTATTACATCTTACATAGATCATTTGGCTATTACATTACATTGCAGCAGAATATCTATAAGCATGGGGTCCTTCATCTTCAAAGTGCCACATGCAAACATGTTGGTTGTAGACTTTGTAATCCTAATCAACCAACTTCACTAATATCAATCAAACCTGCAACATAACAAGTTACAGCCACAAGGGTCAATACATTTGAATTGTATTGGAAAGTTTCACTACTATGTAGAAATATAAGTGGATCCTATCAATACATGCATATTTGGCTAAGTGGGGTTTTAGGCTCATTTGCAGAAAGCAATAATTTATCCTATCTTTTCAAAATGGTTTTGTTCCTTTTGTCAAATCTTTCTGAACTCCTTGGTAAATCCCCAAGTGTCTTTGTCAAAATCTCTTGAATTCCTTGGTACACCCAAGTACTTCAAGTTTTTATCAAAACCTCTTGAGCCCCTTGGTAAATCCCCAAGTGCTTCAAGTTTTTATCAAAGTCTCTTGAGCTCCTTGGTAAATCCCCAAGTGCTTCAAGTTTTTATCCAAATCTCTTGAGCTCCTTGGTACCCCCAAGTGCTTCAAGTCTTTTGTTGTCACTTTAAAGTTTTTCTTTTTGAAATTGGAATGTCGAGATTTCCCATAGCTTCAAGCTTTAGTTGCTCAGTATTGTCCATAACCGGGGACACGGCTAAGTACTTAGATTTTTTTTTATCTTCTGCAGAAGTTGTACACTTTACCCACATGACACAATCTCATCTTGTTGCCACCAGTGGCCGCTGGATAAGTACTCACCAAGATGGAGTACTGGCAGATTGAGAATGTGACGAAGTCTTTCCAAAGGGTCCTCCCATACACCATTGCTAGCTTGTCTTCAGGCACCCATGTAGGGTTTAGAGTTCCCTCATTTTCAATTAACCTGAAGACAATGCATGGGTCTTCCCAATGTTGTTGACTAAGCCAGAGCCATAATAGCATGTGGCTGTACACGAAAGCCACAGTTGGAGAAACATGTTCAATCTCTAAGTTCCTGGGTGGTTTTCTTTTGGTGCACAACACAAAGAGATTGCCATCGACATGGTTCCTTTTGTTTCCACCTTGTCCAAAAGTTGAGTATCCTTGTCCACCCAGGTGGTTCATTGAGTACTTGTTTTATTATATAAAACACAAGTCTTTTCTCATCTTTATAAAATCTCAACATGTATCTCTTCTCAAAAATATGTTGCATAGCTAAGAATTTTTCAACTACATTGTTTCACTAAGGAATATATAAGGTATCCTATTAGGATTTAGCATAGCATAAGTATAGAAATTCTTTTCATGCATGTTTCAAAATCCACTAAGTATAATGAAAATAATAGGACTTTAAATGGTAGTGTCACTTGCCTTTTTTTGGTAGGGAATGTTGGTTCACTTCTTGATCTTGTTAATCTCACACTCTTCTAACTTCACTACAAGTCAATCAAGCAAACACAAATTCAACTAGCATTCCAAACCATAATCAAACAAATCAATCACACATAAAATACTAGAAACTATGTCATGCTTGCAAGCATGACAAAAAGATAGTTTTATTTGTAAAGGTGGTTTCTACTAGGCTCTATACATTGTAAGGTTCAAAGTGGTCATTTTCTAAAGTGGAAAAACCATTTGTAAAAGGGTTTTGTCTATAATCCATTTTTAAATCAAATCATCATTTCATGTGGTGGAAAATGTTTTTAGCTAAGCAACCATTTTATGTTGTTCACCAAACAAGTTGCTAAATTTCCAAACTTGGTGTTTCGGGTCAGTAGGTTTGAATCAACACATTTTCCAAAGGTTTTTACTCCAAAATCATTTTCATAGCAAAATCAATATTTTTATTTGACTAGAAATGGGCTAATTCAATTTTTCAATCCTAATCTTCACCAAATACATTTTTAAATTCATAAGTTGGTTCCTAGGGTCAGTAGGTTCACAACAAACCAATTTGCAAAGATTTCAACCCTAAAAACATTTTGGAACAATTTTTATAACTTAAACAAGCATACAAATGTTTCTGCACAAACAAACATTTTACCAGAGGCTTTTTACTAAACAAATTGCATGGTTGGCTAGGGCTTGTTCCACTGATTCTATTGATATAAAGTTTGCAAATTTTGGACGTGTGGATCAAAAGTTACAAGGGTTTAAAATTTGGAAATAAATCTGATTTCAAATTATGTTTTAAAACAAAGACTTGACACGCGGCGCGTTCTTATTGGGCGGTACCGCTTCGTGCGGATTAGCCTCTCTGGTGCGTTGGATCTTAGTTCAATCGCATGGCTCAGGTCCACTCGTACCCCTTCGAGTTGCTTCTAATCCTATGCGTCCGATTCAAATCTAACGGTTCTTACACAATGACTAAAAAGCAGCGGCGCTGGCGGCGGAGCGGTCAGACGGTGGCGTCGCGGCGGTTACAGGAAGCAAAGGAGGAAACGAGGATGCTTACCGTGCTCGCGAGGTCGAGGTGAAGCTCGAGGTGGTGTTGGTCTGGCGAGGGGTGCTCTGGTTCCAGCGGGATTGCTCGCCGGAGTGGGGGACGGCGTCAGGCGGCTCTGGTCGTTGTCGGGGGCGACGCTGTGGTTCACTCCGAAGCAAAACGAGGACACGGTTAGACGCGGGCAGTCCTGGGGTTCACGCGTGTATGATAGAGAGAGCTCGGGGTGGTCTGGCTTACCAGGGGGAGGTCGCCGGAGAAAATAGCAGACGCGGCGGCGCTCGGAGGTTGTCGAAGTCGACGTTCTGGGGCGCCCGCGGTTGAACGGAAGGCACAGGCAGAAGCGCCAGAGGCTGGGGAGTGTGCGAGCTTGGTCAATGGAGCAAGGGGCGGTGTCTGCTGGCCGGAATTTGCTGGAAAGGTTCGCCGGAGCAGTGGGGTTCGGGGTTGCGATTCGAGCAGCCTAGAGGCAGAGAGGGGGAGCTTTCTGGGGGAAATGAGAGAGAGGCCACGGGCGGTTAAATGTGCGCGATAACTGGGAGGAATCAACGCCTCCATCAACGCGTAATCAACTCCGGCGTTACTGGCTGCAACGGTAGGGGCGACAGGGTCGTGGTGGAGACGACGAACAGTAGCGTGGGGCCTGCCTGTCAGCGAGGGAGAGTAGGGAAAAGAGGGGCCACCGGTCAGTCGCTCTGCGGGTGCGGGTTCAGGTGGAAAACGCTTCGCGCATGGGGGAATAACTGGGCTGGTACTGGGCTTCTGGGCCAGATTTAGTTGGGTCGAGTCTGACTCTATTTTTTTCTGTTCTGAAACTTTTTCCCTTTTTCTGTTTGAATTTCCTGATTGAATTTCAAACAAACAAATCAAACATTCAAAACAATTCAAACATCCACCACACTTGTAATGAGTTTGGTTCTGTTTGACAACACAAAACCAAGTCCCATAAATAAAATAATATTTTTATTTTAGGGTCCATTAATAATTAAATAAAATGGACCTTAGTTATTAAATCAAATGGGTTTTGATTTATTTAAAACTCTATTTGAAAACAAAAAAATCAAAACACTTCAGTAGGTTTTATTTGAGAATATAAATTACTTGGAACACTTATTTAAAATAAATTAATAAGTTTTAATGTTTTATTAAAAAGGGAAAGTCTTTACTTTAACAAAATTTGGGTATTAATAAATCCTCATTATTTTATTTAAATAAGTCTTTATTCGTTTGATCAAAACAAAATGTTTTATTTCAAAAGCTTGGCCAAGGTTTAATTTGGCTCTATAAAATAATCCTTATTTATATTTCTACCTTTTCATTTGAAAACCAAATCTTTTTATTAAATTATCCAAAATTGGTTTTGAAAGTTTTCAAATGGATTCAAAAAGTTTCTTCTCACCCTGAAAATCAACAAAGTTTTATTTTATTCATTTATTTTTCACATTACAAGATTTGGAAATCTTGGGATGTGACAGGCTACCACCCTTAAAATAAATCTCGTCCCGAGATTTGGGAAGGCTAGGGTTACAAGTAGGTTCAAAAGCATCTAGGGTACCACCACCCTTAAAATTTTTCCAACTAAATTACATATTGGCTTGCTTGGGATCTTGGGGAAACTTCTCTGGGCAAACATCTGCATGGTGTCCTTTGTTTCCACACTTGGCACATGTGACAAGGCTGAGATCCTTCATAGGCTTGTTTATCTTGTTCTTCATCTTTTCTGGACAATTGCTTGCATAATGTCCTGGGTTCTTGCAATTGAAACATATGATAAGTTTGAGATCTTCACGTGTCTCTTGTGGACAAGTTTTTGCATAATGGCCTAACTCTTTGCAGTTTTTGCACCATACTTGACCAATCTCTTTATACTTCTGTTTCTCTGGACATTCACTGGAATAGTGTCCCATTTCTTTGCAATGATGACATTGCACATGGCTTTTGACCTGGTTTTTCTTTTTGGGCTTCTCCAAAGCTAGGAGTGCATCTAGTTCATGTTGTTCATATGTTATTTGGTAGGTAGGAATGTCTACATGTTTCTTGGACCTTCTATTGCTCTTTGGATAATTCATATGCCTCTTCTTTGGTCCTTTGAATTGGGTTGTATTTCATGGAGGTATAAGTGGAGCTTTTCCTTTGTCCTCATTCTTCTTGGTAGACTTGGATCCCTCTTGATAGTTTGCAATCATTTGTTGCACTCCATCTTGTTTCCTTTGTTCAACTATGGAATAGATGGGGCATTGGATAGGGACATGGTTATTTCCTTCACACAGGTAGCAAGTAGCTTGAGAGGTGGGACATTGGCCAACTGGGTGTTTCTCTTCACAGTTGGGGCATTGATCTCCATGATCCTTGGAAGTGTGATCCTTGTCTCCACAAATATTGCAAGATTTGGCTCCTTTTAGAAAAACATCCTTGTCTCCTTTGGAAAAGTTACTTTCCATCTTGAGCATTTGGTCTATCACCTTATGAAACATTTGGGCTTGGTTTTCCAAAAACTTTTGCAGGGTTGGATCTTCCCCACTGGTGTTAGCTATGAACTGAGCTGTCATTTGGTTCAACTGGTTTTGGGTTGCTATGAGTTCCTCCATGTGGTCCTCTTGGTTGGTGTTGTTGTCATCAACCTTGATGTTGGAGTCTCTTGGAGTAGTCATCTGTTTGGGTTGAATTGAGATTAGAATAGGCAAAATATCTCTAAGGAAATCAATTCTAATGACACACATCACAATTCACACAAGCAATGTGCAAGCAATCACAAACAAACACTTCACTCAAACAACAAAGTTCAAGCACATTTTTAGGCAACCAAAATTATTTTTGTTATACCACATAAATTGGTGGGTTTGTCTTAAACAAAATTTGGTGGTCCATCTATATGGTTCACTTGTGATCTTTCCATCCTTCTTGGTTGTTTCCTTCTTGCATGAGTTCATGGTTTCCTTAGGAAAAATTCTTGGTCACAAAACTTCAAAGGTGATGAGGGTTCTTTCTAAGTTGTGTTTCCTTAGTCTCCAATTCTTGAGCAAGATTCCTTGTCTCTCTTGTAGTCCTTAGTGATATCCAAGGTTGAAGTCCTTGGTGAATATGCTGAAGATGTTGAAGTCATTAGAGTTGAAGAAGTTGAAGTCATTAGAGTTGATGAAGTCCTTTGCACATGGTGAAGTCTTTGGCCATGGGGTAGGTTTTTCCTTCAAGTTTGAAATAAAAGAGGTGGGGAATTAAAATCAAAGTGGTTGAGGTAAGAGTTTACAAGATTGTTTGTAAATAAGTTTTGGAACAAATACAACTCCTATTTTTCTAAGGGTTTTTGTCCAATCCTAGGTTTACAAATCCTACATGCAACACAATGCTCTGATACCATCTGTAAGGGGTCCCAACCTTTAATAAGGTAGAGATCCCTGTGTTTACAATGCTAGTCCCTGGATCAATAGCTAGCATCCATAGTTAAGATGTAATATCAAGAAACAAAGGTCATAATATGACTTTATAACCAGGAATAACATAATTTTATTACATATTACATAGCTCATTTGGCTATTACATTACATTGCAGCAGAATATCTATAAGCATGGGGTCCTTCATCTTCAAAGTGCCACAGGCAAACATGTTGGTTGTAGACTTTGTAATCCTAATCAATCAACTTCACTAATATCAATAAAACCTGCAACATAACAAGTTATAGCCACAAGGGTCAATACATTTGAATTGTATTGGCAAGTTTCACTACTATGTAGAAATATAAGTGGATCCTATCAATACATGCATATTTGGCTAAGTGGGGTTTTAGGCTGATTTGTAGAAAGCAATAATTTATCCTATCTTTTCAAAATGGTTTTGTTCCTTTTGTCAAATCTTTCTGAACTCCTTGGTAAATCCCCAAGTGTCTTTGTCAAAATCTCTTGAATTCCTTGGTACACCCCAAGTACTTCAAGTTTTTATCAAAACCTCTTGAGCCCCTTGGTAAATCCCCAAGTGCTTCAAGTTTTTATCAAAGTCTCTTGAGCTCCTTGGTAAATCCCCAAGTGCTTCAAGTTTTTATCCAAATCTCTTGAGCTCCTTGGTACCCCCAAGTGCTTCAAGTCTTTTGTTGTCACTTTAAAGTTTTTCTTTTTGAGAATTGGAATGTCGAGATTTCCCATAGCTTCAAGCTTTAGTTGCTCAATATTGTCCATAACCGGGGACACGGCTAAGTACTTAGATTTTTTTATCTTCTGCAGAAGTTGTACACTTTACCCACATGACACAATCTCATCTTGTTGCCACCAGTGGCCGCTGGATAAGTACTCACCAAGATGGAGTACTGGCAGATTGAGAATGTGACGAAGTCTTTCCAAAGGGTCCTGCCATACACCATTGCTAGCTTGTCTTCAGGCACCCATGTAGGGTTTCGAGTTCCCTCATTTTCAGTTAACCTGAAGACAATGCATGGGTCTTCCCAATGTA
Organism: Avena atlantica; assembly: GCA_910589765.1. Taxonomy (NCBI): domain Eukaryota; kingdom Viridiplantae; phylum Streptophyta; class Magnoliopsida; order Poales; family Poaceae; genus Avena; species Avena atlantica. Next base: position 41,100,953 of record OU342736.1, on the reverse strand, counting down.
GTTGACTAAGCCAGAGCCATAATTGCATGTGGCTGTACATGAAAGCCACAGTTGGAGAAACATGTTCAATCTCTAAGTTCCTGGGTGGTTTTCTTTTGGTGCACAACACAAAGAGATTGCCATCGACATGGTTCCTTTTGTTGCCACCTTGTCCAAAACTTGAGTATCCTTGTCCACCCAGGTGGTTCATTGAGTACTTGTTTTATTATATAAAACACAAGTCTTTTCTCATCTTTATAAAATCTCAACATGTATCTCTTCTCAAAAATATGTTGCATAGCTAAGCATTTTTAAACTACATGGTTTCACTAAGGAATATATAAGGTATCCTATTAGGATTTAGCATAGCATAAGTATAGAAATTCTTTTCATGCATGTTTCAAAATCCACTAAGTATAATGAAAATAGTAGGACTTTAAATGGTAGTGTCACTTGCCTTTTTTTGGTAGGGAATGTTGGTTCACTTCTTGATCTTGTTAATCTCACACTCTTCTAACTTCACTACAAGTCAATCAAGCAAACACAAATTCAACTAGCATTCCAAACCATAATCAAACAAATCAATCACACATAAAATACTAGAAACTAAGTCATGCTTGCAAGCATGCCAAAAAGATAGTTTTATTTGTAAAGGTGGTTTCTACTAGGCTCTATACATTGTACGGTTCAAAGTGGTCATTTTCTAAAGTGGCAAAACCATTTGTAAAAGGGTTTTGTCTATAATCCATTATTAAATCAAATCATCATTTCATGTGGTGGAAAATGTTTTTAGCTAAGCAACCATTTTATGTTGTTCACCAAACAAGTTGCTAAATTTCCAAACTTGGTGTTTAGGGTCAGTAGGTTTGAATCAACACATTTTCCAAAGGTTTTTACTCCAAAATCATTTCCATAGCAAAATCAATATTTTTATTTGACTAGAAATGGGCTAATTCAATTTTTCAATCCTAATCTTCACCAAATACATTTTTAAATTCATAAGTTGGTTCCTAGGGTCAGTAGGTTCACAACAAACCAATTTGCAAAGATTTCAACCCTAAAAACATTTTGGAACAATTTTTATAACTTAAACAAGCATACAAATGTTTCTGCACAAACAAACATTTTACCAGAGGCTTTTTACTAAAAAAATGCATCGTTGGCTAGGGCTTGTTCCACTGATTCTATTGACATAAAGTTTGAAAATTTTGGACGTGTGGATCAAAAGTTACAAGGGTTTCAAATTTGCAAATAAATCTGATTTCAAATTCTGTTTTAAAACAAAGACTTGCCACGCGTCGCGTTCTTATTGGGCGGTACAGCTTCGTGCGGATTAGCCTCTCTGGTGTGTTGGATCTTAGTTAAATCGCACGGCTCAGGTCCACTCGTACCCCTTCGAGTTTCTTCTAATCCTATGCGTCCGATTCAAATCTAACGGTTCTTACGCAATGACTAAAAAGCAGCGGCGTCTGGCGGCGGAGCGGTCAGACGGTGGCGTCGCGGCGGTTACCGGAAGCAAAGGAGGAAACGAGGATGCTCACCGTGCTCGCGAGGTCGAGGTGAAGCTCGAGGTGGTGTTGGTCTGGCGAGGGGCGCTCTGGTTCCAGCGGGATTGCTCGCTGGAGTGGGGGACGGCGTCAGGCGGCTCTGGTCATTGTCGGGGGAAACGCTGTTGTTCACTCCGAAGAAAAACGAGGACACAGTTAGACGCGGGCAGTCCTGGGGTTCACGCGTGTATGATAGAGAGAGCTCGGGGTGGTCTGGCTTACCAGGGGGAGGTCGCCGGAGAAAATAGCAGACGCGGCGGCGCTCGGAGGTTGTCGAAGTCGACGTTCTGGGGCGCCCGCGGTTGAACGGAAGGCACATGCAGAAGCGCCAGAGGCTTGGGAGTGGACGAGCTTGGTCAATGCAGCAAGGGCCGGTGTCTGCTGGCCGGAATTTGCTGGAAAGGTTCGTCGGAGCATAGGGGTTCGGGCTTGCGATTCGAGCAGCCTAGAGGCAGAGAGGGGGAGCTTTCTGGGGGAAATGAGAGAGAGGCCACGGGCAGTTAAATGTGCACGATAACTGGCAGGAATCAACGCCTCCATCAACGCGTAATCAACTCTGGCGTTACTGGCTGCAACGGCAGGGGTGACAGGGTCGTGGTGGAGACGACGAACAGTAGCGTGGGGCCTTCCTGTCAGCGAGGGAGAGTGGGGGAAAGAAGGGCCACAATTCAGTCGCTCTGCGGGTGCGGGTTCAGGTGGAAAACGCTTCGCGCGTGGGGGAATAACTGGGCTGGTACTGGGCTTCTGGGCCAGGTTTAGTTGGGTCGAGTCTGACTCTATTTTTTTCCGTTCTGAAACTTTTTCCCTTTCTCTGTTTGAATTTCCTGATTGAATTTCAAACAAACAAATCAAACATTCAAAACAATTCAAACATCCACCACACTTGTAATGAGTTTGGTTCTGTTTGACAACACAAAACCAAGTCCCATAAATAAAATAATATTTTTATTTTAGGGTCCATTAATAATTAAATAAAATGGACCTTAGTTATTAAATCAAATGGGTTTTGATTTATTTAAAACTCTATTTGAAAATTAAAAAAAAATCAAAACACTTCAGTAGGTTTTATTTGAGAATATAAAATACTTGTAACACTTATTTAAAATAAATTAATAAGTTTTAATGTTTTATTAAAAAGGGAAAGTCTTTACTTTAACAAAATTTGGGTATTAATAAATCCTCATTATTTTATTTAAATAAGTCTTTATTCTTTTGATCAAAACAAAATGTTTTATTTCAAAAGCTTGGCCAAGGTTTAATTAGGCTCTATAAAATAACCCTTATTTATATTTCTACCTTTTCATTTGAAAACCAAATCTTTTTATTAAATGATCCAAAATTGGTTTTGAAAGTTTCCAAATGGATTCAAAAAGTTTCTTCTCACCCTGAAAATCAACAAAGTTTTATTTTATTCATTTATTTTTCACATTACAAGATTTGGAAATCTTGGGATGTGACAGATCTCTAGGGGCGTTAGCATCGCTCTTCTTCCTTTTTGGCGTTTCGATGCCAAAGGGGGAGAAGTAGTTCTATTAGGTCTCGTGGATTTGCAAGGGTCGGGCACAAGCTTTTATCTTTTAGTCGGTTTTATTTGCTTGCTTGTGCCTTTTCTAGAGTGAACTCATTTGCTATTTGTGTTTGTTTATGTAAGACTTTGTCGTACTCCACTGTTTGGTACTATGTTTGGTATTCATGGAATTCTAGATTTATCTATTATGGACCTCATGGAATTCTGGAATTATCTATTATGGACCTCATGGAATTCTGGAATTTTGGAGCATATTTGATGGCATATGGATTCATGGGATTATCTATGTATGCTTTGGCTATATTCTCATCCTGGTGGTATGACCTTGTTTCGCAAACCACCTCGTTTCAATTATCTTGGTTATGGAAGTAGTTTTCTCCCTAGTGTGTGTATTTATATTCAAATGCAAATATTAAATATGCACACATCTAGGGGGAGCATCTTTCATTATTTAAGGTGGCATTTGCCGGTTTTATTGCAAATCCTAATATTGTCATCTAACACCAAAAAGGGGGAGATTGAAAGAACATTTTATAATCCCTAGTGTTTTGTGTGTTAGATAACAATATGAAGGATTATTTAATGTGTGTTAAAGTGTTGCAGCCACCTATGAGAAAAAGGGAAAGGATTCTGTTTTTGGGGGGAGGATAATCCGCCCCCACCAGGGGCGGATAATCCGCCCCTCCCTCTTCCCAAGTTGGCGCAAGCCCCAGAAGGGGGGCGGAATTTTGGCCGGATTTTCCGGCACCGACGGATAATCCGCCACTCAGGGGGGCCGGATAATCCGCCCCCTGCTCATAGCCAAGGCGCAAGCCCTAGAGAGGTGGTGAAGTATTGGCCGGACTTTCCGGCCTGGCCGGATAATCCGCCCCTCAGGGGGGGGCGGATTATCCGCCCCCCAAGATCTTCACCAAGCTTCACCATGGCGCAAGCCCCAGAGAGGGGCGGAGTTTTCCCCGGATAATCCGCCCTTGGGGCGGAGTTTTCCCAGGGGGCGGATAATCCGCCCCCAAAGTTGTGCAACGGCCAGATCTGGGGAGGGGGTATTTAAGCCCTCCTTCCCCCTCCTGCCAGAACTCTTGATTCATCTCGAAAAAGACCAGATCAGATCTGAAAGCTTCATCCAAGAGTGCTCCACCTAGATCCACCCAAAGGCCCCATCCCTTGGGGAATCGAAGGAGGAGAACTCGATCTTCATCATCAGCAATCAAGCGCTTCATCTCCTCTCCATTCATTTGGAGAACCCCCGATCTAGTATTTCTTGCAAATACCTAGATCCTTGTTTTTGTTTATATTGATAAACCTTGTTCTTATGGCAGCTTGTTGTCATCTCGGGAGCCCCCAATTCGGTTGTGGGTGTGTGCCCCGATAGTGTTGTAAAAGGCACTGGTTCCCGCCTCGAAGGGATCCAATAGTGGAGAAGGTGGATCAGGCCTCTCGTGGCGAGATCCATCGAAGAATAGGGTGAGGCCTATTGTGGCGTGGTGGTCTTAGAACCGCCCACCCCTCCAACGCAGATGTACTTCCCTTAACAAGGAAGGAACTGCGGTAAAACAAATCCCTGTGTCTCCGCGTGCTCCACTACGGTTTCCTCGCTCCTCTTTTACGTGCTTAGTAGTTAGGGTTACATATAGGGAAATTCTCGTAGTTGCATATCTAGAGAATTTACTTTGTGTCAAGCCTAAAATTGAAAAAGTATTAAAAATTGGTTAGCACCTATTCACCCCCCCCTCTAGGTGCCCATATGATCCATTTCAATTGGTATCAGAGCCTCGGCTCTTATTTCGGGCTTAACCGCCTAAGAGAAGTATGGGTTCCAAGGTAGATGGGAGTGATGCTCCGGAGGTAGTCACCATGAACGATCTCAAGACGTTGGAAACAACCTTGGTGAGTTCAATGGAGGCTAAGATGGAAGAGATGCGTCAATTGATAATGCGTCTCTCCACATCCGCAGCATCACCTCCATCTAACTCTGAGGATACCACTCTGCAATCCAAGGAAACGGATAAAACTGTTTCCAAAGATAACGAAGTGGTTGGAAATGATACTAGCAAGAGCTCCTCCTCGAAAAAGGATAGCGGTAAGGATGGATACAATGAGGTTTCTCATGTGTATTCCCCTGATCCACCTATCCCTCATCCACATATACATAATAGGGGTGATCCACCCAAACTTTCTGCATCTACTTTCTCTCAATGGCAATTTTTGATGAAATCTCATGTGTGCAGTTCCTCCTAGAGTTGTGGAAGATCATCGAAAATGGTCTTCATGTTGGAAACCCCAAAAATCTCACAAGAAGAGAAGTGGTCGATAGCCAACTCAACGCTACAGCTCTACACATGATATAGCTTGGTGCGGGTGACAAAGACATGCCACACATTCAACATCTTAGCACAGCTAAAGAAGCTTGGGATGCCCTCACCGAGCTCTTCATCGGAAATGAAAGTATGAGAAGGAATAGATATGATGCCTTGAGAAATGAAGATGAAGGATTCTATATGCTGGATGGAGAAGACCACGAGGACATGTATAGGAGGCTCAAGGAAATAGCCACAGCCTTCAGAAACAACGGTGCAGCTCATGTTGATGATGCTTGGATCAAGCGCAAGTATTTTAGTGCTCTTATGCCATTTGAGCCCACAGATTTGAAAAGTCTCCAAGGTAGGCATAACTATCACCTCATGTCATCCAATGAGGTAATGCAAGAAATGGCCGCTTTCAAAGTGGTTGCCAAGAATGCCGAAGATGCTCGTGCTCGAGCTATGGGGATGCAAAAGGGGGTCAACATGGCCTTGAAGACTAGTGTGATTGATCATGATGAATATGCGGTAGAAGGTTTGGACTGTCCCGAGGATATAAAAAGGATCCACGGACAATACTTGGCTCTTTATGCAAGAAACTTTTGGAAAGATCCAGCCAAGGCTAAAGCTGAACTAGATCGCAAGAGTGGAGCCTATGGAAGAAAAGAAAATGGTCCCAAGCGTAGAACATGCTTCAATTGTGGTGACCGGCTGCACTTCGTAGTTGAATGTCCTTATCAAAGTAGAGAGGATAATGCAGGAAGACTCATTTTCAAGGACAAATCAAAAGCTCCACGTAAGAAACAGTTTGTAAAGAAGAATGGTCCTTTCAAGAAGCAACCAAAGATTGTTCTAGTGGCTCAAGAAGAATATTCATCGGGGAGTGAAGATGAGGACGAGGACGATAGCTCTCAAGAGGTGGAGGCTATAGCCACCACATCTGCATCAACATCTCTCTTCGACTCTCCGAACGAAAACATCACCAACAAGAATGCTACTTGCCTCATGGCAAGAAGCTCCGAGGTAACTTCTTCTAACTCTTCTTTTCCCAAGGCTATGATAGACATGGATGATCCTACTAGTCTTAAGGTTAAATAAGAGATTATTTCTTTGGATTATTTCTACACTAACTTGCAAGGTGAGCACAAAGTTCGTTTTGAAGCTCTTATGGATCAGCTGGGCCAAAACGAAGCACTCCTCGAAGAAAAGGGCAGAATTGAAAGGGATGATGCAATGGAAATTGCATCCCTAGAAAATGCTCTTGAAGAAGAAGAAGCTCGGGTCTCTCTTGAAGAGAGGATTGAGTCTATTGAAGAGTCACATGATGAAATTGTGACTAAACTTGTTAAGGAACGTGACAATGCTGTCACCAAAGCAAAGAAGTTAAAGAAGGAAAGGATTGACTTTGGGGCTGCTCATGATAGACTCACCGAGGAATTGGAGAAACTTTACAATACTCACAAGGCGTTGAAAAACGAGTTCTCTATTCTCAATGAGTCACATGATCAGCTTCAAAGTCGATTGGCCAAATATGATACTCCTAGCTCGTCCAACTCAACATATAGTAACAAATAAAATACTAGTGTGGAAAAAGAAGTGATCAAGGACATCACTACCAAGGACAAAGGTGTGCTTGATGAAGTCCTTGTCAAGCAAAGGTCAAATCATGGTAAAGAGGGACTTGGCTATGTCACCTAGTCCAAGAAGAAGAAAACCAAGAAGAACAAGACCAAGAAAGTGAAATCAAAGATAAGCACCGCTGAGAAGAATGTCACAAAAGACAAGACTAATAATATTGGTTTTGCGGGGACTCACAATCCGAATTATGAACTCTTTGGTGATGAATATGGCGATGTTTATGCTTATTATGTTGGTCCTTTTGATGAATATATTGCTTGGTATATTTGGGTCCCAAAGACCCTTGTTACTAACATGAAAGGACCCATTGAAAAATGGGTACCTAAAACCAAGAAGTAATTTTCTTGCTGGGCTATGCTTCCGGTGGGTCAAAATGGGTGCTAGATAGTGGCTGCACTAGTCATATGACCAGAAGCAAGGAGATCATCACGGAGATGCGTCCAAATCATGATAATATCACAGTCTCCTATGGTGATAAGTCTAAATCTCAGGTATTGGGTCTTGTCAAGGTTGTGGTTGCCCACGATATCGCTCTTGTGGACGTCATGCTTGTTGAGACCCTCGGTTACAACCTTCTTTCTGTACGTTCCCTTGGCAAGATGGGTTTTGCTGTTTTTATCGATGATGATTTGGTGGTACTCTTGTGGAGCAAGTCTCTAAAGGTCGCTTTCGTTGGATACGTCGAAAATGACCTGTATGTGGTGGACTTTTCGGGGAAAACCACTTCGGGTCCGATGTGTCTATTCGGAAAGGCCGACGTGGGCTGGCTATGGCATCGCCGTTTAGCCCATGTCAACATGAGAACTTTGCAAAGTCTCCAGAAGGGTGGCCACATCCTTGTACTAAAAGACAATGTCTCTTTTGCCAAAGATCGTGTTTGCAGGGCTTGTGTAGAAGGAAAAATGCATGACTCTCCCCACAAGAGGAAGACTACTGTGTCATCAAAGAGGATCTTGGAATTACTTCATGTGGATTTATTTGGTCCTCCTTCTCATGCAAGTCTTGGTGGGAAGAAATATTGCTTGGTCATTGTCGATGATTACTCAAGATATACATGGGTCTATTTCTTCAAGCTGAAAAGTGAGACTCAACAAACTGTCATCGACTTTGCCAATGAAGTTCAACGTCAACACAATGTTCCTATCTTGGCAATTACAAGTGACAACGGCTCCGAATTCAAGAACTACACTTTAAATGATTTTCTTAGCGAAGAGGAGATTAGACATCAATATTCCGCTGCGTACACCCCTCAACAAAATGGTGTAGCCGAGAGGAAGAACCGGACTTTGATGGATATGGCAAGATCTATGCTAGCTGAATTCAAGTCTCCTTATAATTTTTGGGCTGAAGCCATATCCACTGCTTGTCACTCATCAAACCGGCTCTACCTTCGAAAGATTTTGGACAAGACTCCATATGAAATTCTTACCTGTAATAAGCCCAACATCTCATACTTCAGGGTATTCGGGTGTAAGTGTTTCTTTCTTATTAAAGGTGTCCGTTTGTCAAAATTTGAGTCCAAGGCTTTAGAAGGTATTTTTGTTGGTTACGGTGCCGAATCCCACACTTATAGAGTCTACAACAAGCTCACTTGGATTGTTGTAGAATCTTGTAGTGTGGAGTTCGATGAAAATAACGGCTCCTTTGTGGGGCAAGTTGATGTTTGTGATGCAGATGTTGAAATACCCCAAGATGCCATAAGAAGAATGGGCGTGGGATTTTTCCGCCCCATTGAGGAACCCCTTGTGGCGGATCGGGAAGGACAATGCTCCACACATGTGGAGCCCTCATCTACACAAGATCAACAAGCTCCTACTGTTGGAGAAAATCCTGCATTAACACCGCAATCTGCTGAAGATCAACTGTCCCTTGGACAAGTTGGTAGTCCCAGGCCGGACTATCCGCCCCCTCCCAGGGGCGGACAATCCGCCCCTGGCACTCCAACTCGTTCCGGTGGATCCGAAGGAGAAGTCAACAACTCAGAAGCTCCCAGGCCGGATTCTCCGGCCCCCGAGGGCGGATTATCCGGCCCTGGGTCTCCAACTCCCGTCAGGCATTCTCAGGAAGATGGTTCTGGTACTTCACCTCCTAGGCCGGATAGTCCGGCCCCTCCAAGGGGCGGATTATCCGGGCCTGAAGAAAATGTTCAGCAACAATCTTCTGGCGTTAACGGAGACCAAGATCAAGGGCAGGGCAGTAATCAAGACAAGGATACAACTATTGAATCAACTTCTCCTAGAAACAATAAGGACATTGAGGCTCGTCGCAAGGCTCGTGCTGATCGGAACCTTGAACTAAGAGGTCACACTCTTGACAAGGTTGTTGGTGATCTACGACGAAGGGTATCCACTAGAAGAGAACTTGCAAGCTGCTGTGATCATCAAGCTCACATTTCCATGGTTGAACCGAAGAAGGTTTTTGATGCTCTTGAAGACCCCGATTGGGTTGTTGCAATGCATGAAGAATTAAATAACTTCGAACGCAACAAAGTTTGGAAGATCGTAGAAAAACCAAAGGATTGCTGCAATGTTATCGGCACCAAGTGGATCTTCAAGAATAAACAGGATGAATGTGGCATTGTTGTGAGGAATAAAGCATGACTCGTGGCTCAAGGATTCTCTCAAGTGTAAGGAATTGATTTTGGCGAGACTTATGCTCCTGCGGCTCGTCTTGAGTCCATCCGTATCCTTCTTGCATATGCAGCCCATCATAATTTTAAATTACAACAAATGGATGTTAAGAGCGCTGTACTTAATGGTCCTCTACATGAGTTAGTATACGTCAAGCAGCCCCCGGGGTTTGAGGACCCCAAATTCCCGAACCATGTCTACAAACTCGATAAGGCGCTCTATGGACTTAGACAAGCCCCACGTGATTGGTATGAGCACCTTAAAGAGCTTTTGCTAGACCGTGGCTTCGAAGTTGGGCAAATCGATCCCACTCTTTTTACTAAGAAGGTTAATGGGGTGCTTTTTGTATGCCAACTTTATGTAGATGACATTATTTTTGGCTCTACTAACCATGTTTTGAACTCAAGATACATCTTCGCGGTGTCATGCCATGCGCTCCAACATGGTGGCTTCGGCCACCGCCCTCTTCCTCGAGAAGAGTTGGTTTCTCATGGGTATCATTGGATTTTATTGCATATCTCATGTTCTTATGGAAAACACACTCAAATTTGGCTTTTGATTGATTTGATTTTTGCAAATTTGGGTGTGTAGTACCATCTCAGTGATCTCTAGGGGCGTTAGCATCGCTCTTCTTCCTTTTTGGCGTTTCGATGCCAAAGGGGGAGAAGTAGTTCTATTAGGTCTCGTGGATTTGCAAGGGTCGGGCACAAACTTTTATCTTTTAGTCGGTTTTATTTGCTTGCTTGTGCCTTTTCTAGAGTGAACTCATTTTCTATTTGTGTTTGTTTATGTAAGACTTTGTCGTACTCCACTGTTTGGTACTATGTTTGGTATTTATGGAATTCTAGATTCATCTATTATGGACCTCATGGAATTCTGGAATTATCTATTATGGACCTCATGGAATTCTGGAATTGTGGAGCATATTTGATGGCATATGGATTCATGGGATTATCTATGTATGCTTTGGCTATATTCTCATCCCGGTGGTATGACCTTGTTTCCCAAACCACCTCGTTTCAATTATCTTGGTTATGGAAGTAGTGTTCTCCCTAGTGTGTGTATTTGTATTCAAATGCAAATCTTAAATATGCACACATCTAGGGGGAGCGTCTTTCATTATTTAAGGTGGCATTTGCCGGTTTTATTGCAAATCCTAATATTTTCATCTAACACCAAAAAGGGGGAGATTGAAAGAACATTTTATAATCCCTAGTGTTTTGTGTGTTAGATAACAATATGAAGGATTATTTAATGTGTGTTGAAGTGTTGCAGCCACCTATGAGAAAAAAGGGAAAGGATTCTATTTTTGGGGGGCGGATAATCCGCCCCTCCCTCTTCCCAAGTTGGCGCAAGCCCCAGAAGGGGGCGGAATTTTGGCCGGATTTTCCGGCACTGCCGGATAATCCGCCACTTAGGGGGGCCGGATAATCCGCCCCCCTGCTCATCGCCAAGGCGCAAGCCCCAGAGAGGGGGCGGAGTATTGGCCGTACTTTCTGGCCTGGCCGGATAATCCGCCCCTCAGGGGGCCGGATTATCCGCCCCCCCCCCAAGATCTTCACCATGGCGCAAGCCCCAGAGAGGGGGCGGAGTTTTCCCCGGATAATCCGCCCTTGGGGCGGAGTTTTCCCAGGGGGCGGATAATCCGCCCCAAGTGGGGGGCGGATAATCCGCCCCCAAATTTGTGCAACGGCCAGATCTGGGGAGGGGGTATTTAAGCCCGCCTTCCCCCTCCTGCCAGAACTCTTGATTCATCTCGAAAAAGACCAGATCAGATCTGAAAGCTTCATCCAAGATTGCTCCACCTAGATCCACCCAAAGGCCCCATCCCTTGGGGAATCGAAGGAGGAGAACTCGATCTTCATCATCAGCAATCAAGCGCTTCATCTCCTCTCCATTCATTTGGAGAACCCCCGATCTAGTATTTCTTGCAAATATCTAGATCCTTGTTTTTGTTTATATTGATAAACCTTGTTCTTGTGGCAGCTTGTTGTCATCTCGGGAGCCCCCAATTCGGTTGTGGGTGTGTGCCCCGATAGTGTTATAAAAGGCACCGATTCCCGCCTCGAAGGGATCCAATAGTGGAGAAGGTGGATCAGTCCTCTCGTGGCGAGATCCATCGGAGAATAGGGTGACGCCTATTGTGGCGTGGTGGTCTTAGAACCGCCCACCCCTCCAACGCAGATGTACTTCCCTTAACAAGGAAGGAACTGCGGCAAAACAAATCCCTGTGTCTCTGCATGCTCCACTACGGTTTCCTCGCTCCTCTTTTACGTGCTTAGTAGGTAGGGTTACATATAGGGAAATTCTCGTAGTTGCATATCTAGAGAATTTACTTTGCGTCAAGCCTAAAATTGAAAAAGTATTAAAAATTGGTTAGCACCTATTCATCCCCCCCCCTCTAGGTGCCCATACGATCCATTTCAATGTCCCCGTTCAAACTTCCTTGGTTTGAGGCCCAACTTAAGATCCAAGCCAATCACTGCCTTCTCCGCGACCCCGCATGTCTGCTTGGTGTACACCATGCCCACCTATTCAATTACGGCAATGGTTTGTACAGACCGTTCAGATGTCGGAACTACCGTGGGACGTTGAGGGCTCCCACCCATATGCTGCATATCCTCTACGAATTACCATAAATAATATGCACGCTACGAGTGATAACAGCCACGACCCGCACAACCATCTCCATGCGAGAGGGAAAAGATACAGCTAACTTCTCCATCCCATTCCAAATCGCATGGTCAACGCGTAATATACGACGCAAGAATCACTGGCAACATTGGTTTTTAAGTCCTAGGTAATATGTTCCTTTACCACCGGAACTCTTATAGTAGGTTATTACCTCATGGTAAATAACCTATAATCACATTATTATGAAAACAGTGTTTTCTGACCTTTTGAAATGCAGGTGATGACAACACTGGATTTGTAAAATACTTTACAGAAAATAATCAAAGGACATGAGCAAGTGTGAACTTGCCTTTTGTGATTGCAAGATTATGCACTCACGGTCTTCAGGACAATATAAAAGATCCAATAGCTGAAATCTGCATCATTGGTCCGGTAAGGACTAATGTTTAAAGAAGCAAGATGCTTTTATGCATAAGTGATGTAATGCAAGTTGATAAACGCGAATCCCGAGAATAATGTTGTTCTAGGGTTTGGATACTGGTAAGGGTTTTCTTGGAATGTGTTGCCCTTTTAGGTTAAGTTTCATACATGTGCTTCTTATTAAGGCTTGTGAGTGTGTGGAAAACAACATGTATTTATACAACAATAAAATACACAGTATGGAATGTTACTCAAGGTTGCTTACATCTTAATTGTTTACCTTCAAGTTTTACTTCATAAGTAATGTCACTTATAAAGAATTTAAGTATTAACAATCTTTTATACAAGTAAAGTATGAAGTAAAGTGTTTTACTATTAATTGCCATATGTTGATTGAAGTGGCAAAATGAATATCTTTTGAAGAAAATCTTACTCAACTGAGCAAAAGCAATTAAGCTGTTAAGTTAATCTTATGAGGTGTTCTTTCTAGTTATAGTCTTTAAGTCAGAAAGAATTGCTTTTACTGGAATAATAAAATTAGTAGTATTTGAGACTTATCTATCTTGGTTTTTAACTTGGTTGGTTTGGTATTAAGATACTTTATAAATTAAGTATAGCAGACCAAAGTTAACTATAAAACATATATTAGAGTTTTTAGTAGCATACTTAAAGCTTTGTAACTATAAGTTACTTTAAGAATGTAGATAGACTTAAGGTGTATTACTTATGATACTTGTATCTTGTTCATTTTATATTGTTTCCTAAGAGGTACTTAAGAATGGCATTACTTCTATTGGAGTAGTGATTTCTTTACAAGATAATGGTATAAAGGGATGTACCTTCCTATAAGGGTGTGATTATGATTTATAATTAAGTAAACAATATTATTTACTACCTATGAACTTACTATAGTGTTTTGATTTGTTTATAAACTTGTGATTAAAATAAAGAATGGATTTTATTTTATTACAATTATTCTTGGAGTTTATAAAATAATTATACTTATGATTGAAAGATAATTCAATAAAATTGTATTTAAATGGTGCTAAATCATTTTGCCCTCATAATGTTAGTGTTTAAGAGTAATACTATTTATTACATTTAATTGGTTAATTTAAGAAATATGAACATATTTTATTTGTCATTTTATGAATTATTAACTAAAGAAATAGGTTTAAATTTAAGTTATAAAAGTTTTTAACTTTTTATTTAACTCAAAAGTGGAATATCACATTTTTAACATGTAGGTATTATTTTTGGGATTATTTTGGTATATTACATTTATTTTTGTGATTTATAAATAATAAGATATGATTTTAATAAGGTTTATTACTTTATAAATAATTAATAAATAATAAATATTTAATTAAGGGGAATAATAATGCATAATTATATTTTTAAACTCTAATTCTTATTTTTCTAAGATTTTTAGTATTTTATTTATATTTTTAACATTTACCATTATTAAAATATCAATTATCAAAGTTTTATTACTTATAAAACCTTTATTAAATAATATTGATTTAAATAATCACCATAATAATATTTGATAATAGTTTTGAGTTGTAGATTTTATTTTTCTGAAAATTTTCATATATTAAACATATTTTTCTGATTTATAAAACAAAAGATATCAAATTTACAAGATTTAATCATTTTATGAATTTCTTAATTAAATAACTAAATGTGTTTATTAGGTAATGCTGATGTCAGGATAGACTGAAAGGTTTTTCTCACCAGAGTCTAACCTACCCCGAGTCACTGACTAGTGGCGCCTATTGCCATGTCATTTTTATTGTATTTATTCATTATAGAATTATTGCTAAAAGAAATAAATGATAAAGAAAATATAAATATAAGGGGTGACATCATCAATGGGGAATCCTCACAGAAGCCTTCGATTCTTCGGATCTGCTGGTTGCGCGATTTGGTGCTAGGGTCTATCGAGAAGGGGACGTCGCTGTGAACCGTATAGTGGCGGCACCGCCCTGAAATGGCTACTGGTGACGGTGGCTCAATGACGGCGAGCGGCGTCGGCGTCGGTCTCTCGCAGGGAGGTCGATTCAGAGGAAGAGAGAGAAAACATAAGGGTTTTTTAGCACCGGTGGCTCACCAGGAGTATGACGGTGGTGGTGCTGAGGCGAGGCGAGCACGGGGAAGGCCGAAATCGAGGAAGAAAGCGATGGCCGGAGCTCGGGTATGCAATGTCCTTTTCGACGATTGGAAGCTTCCCGTGACGATTCCTCCTGCGAGGACGCTCACCGCGGCGAGGTGAAGCTTCCAGGAGCCACGGCGAGGCTCGGGGGCGGCCGGAGACGGCGGAACTCGACGGCGTCTGAGAGCTCTGGATTTAGGGTTTGCACGCTGGAGAAGGGAGGAGAAGAAATGGCGTGTTAGGGTTCGTCCTTGGCGAGGCAGGGGGTCATGTAGGCGACGGCAGGTGGTAGCTCGAATCCTGGCGCACGCCGGCGCGGCGGAGCTCGACATCGAGCTGCTTGCTCGATCCGTCGGCGAGGAGGAAGATGGGGAAAAGACAACGAAGGGGTATGGGCTGCTGTTAGGCCTCCGTGGGCTGTTGCGGAGTGAGCGAGGAAGATTGGCTGCGACCAGCGGGCGTTGAATAGAGAGAAGAGGGGATGGGCCGTGGGCCAAATGCTGGTTCCTTTATTTTTTTCTTTTTGTTTTGATTTTTTTATTTTCTGTTTCATTTATAGATTTGAATTTTGCACAATTAGTTAAAGGTTTCTTTATAGAAATTACTTGCTAAATATTTGCAGCAGTAATGTGATGTATTTAGGATCATATAATGATCTTTTATTGTTTAATGTTATAATGTTTATTTTCTTTTAATAGATCCTTTTTCTCTTATTATTTGTGAGAGCCTTTAATATGAATTTAATTGAGAAAAAATTCATAAACTTATTATAGAATGTATTACTACTAACTAATGAGTTAAAGTTTGAATTGAAAATGCTTCACCATAAGTTCTTAGAAGATTTAATATTCACAAGTTTTTTTTTATGTGTATAAAGATTAATGGTTAATTACATTGTATTTATGCTTTTGATCTTTAATAACATCACCATTCAAAGTAAAATAGTAGAAGTGTTTTCTAGGATAACTTAGGAGAAAGAATTGATAAAGGTAGTTCCTAAGCACCTATGATGATGATGGTTGAAAGATGACAAAGATGTGCTCAAGGAATTTGTTATAGGAAAATATTCCTATGAAGCATTGTGGAAACAAGATGGTGGATCAACCATAGAAAATGGATGTTAGGTTTGGTCTTAGATTTGGGTTTAGTGTTCAGAAAGGATTTCTATATTCCCTACTTCATAATTCCGGACTTCTGGTTAAGGAATTCCTTTCCTAGATATACTACTTCTCTATGTCCATCATCATGTGCTAACATGATGAGCTTTACTTCACAAGAATATTCTTATCCACCTTTTATGCTTCTCATTATCATACTTGCTTATATCAACTACCTTTCTGCTGATAATCTCTAATCCAACAAGTGGTTATTTCTAACTTCATTCATACTCTTCCTTAATCATCCATCACTAACATTACTCTAATGGATGTATATATCAATTCTGCTCTCTTTGAGTGCTTAGTATTTCCCAAGAGGAAACTACTACTTCTATAATCCAATGTGCTCTAGCATCATATTAATCATACTATCATATCTCTACTTGATTCCAGTATCTTATGCTCTAACCTCACATTATATGAATGTGACTTGTAATGACTAATCTAGGATAATATATCTATACTATGGTTCAATCATGTTTTATTCACCAATGTCACTTATACTTGGTATAAGCATTCAATATTGGTGAGTAAAGCATGATAATTATAATCTTTTAGGGTTTAGGTTTCCAATTGGCTAATCAAGGCTTCATCAATGCAACACTACAGTTGTATTGAAATTATCTTCTGTTTAGATCTATTGGATTAATAGATATAATTCATTGATTATACCTACTTGATCCAATAGGACTAATCCTAGTAACTATCTTTGGACTTCATTCTTGTTATCTTCTTTGTTACCATATTGATTTGATTTCCTTCAATCACTCCCATTCTATAGATGATATCTAAAACTAGCATTACCATCTACCTGTTCTTACTTCATTCTCTAAGGACTTAGAGTGATTGTTATGATAAAGGCAAGAGTTGATAAATCAAGAATTGATAAGTTAAGAATTGGTGAATCAATAATTGATTACTCAATATTGATGAACAACAATTATAAGGATAGGATTTAGTGGATATGATAAAGATTGATATGGAAAGGAGGATATGTGGTGAATGGTCTTGAATTTATTTTCCTTCCTACTTATTCTCACTAAAGAATTAAAGTTTGGTATTACCATGATACTCATGGTATAAGTAGATGAGATTAAGATATAGTTGTTACATTCTTATTATTTGTGTTATATTTATAAGTTGGTATTCATGAGTGATTATAATGAATACTATGATCTGATCACCTAATGATCAAAATAAATCATTAAATAATATAGTAGGGTTTAATTTTATTACATTTGATCTACCGTTAGATCAAATCATGTTTACCCAAAATAAGGTTTTAGCAAATGTCATATTGAAACTTATCGCAGTCAACTTGATGATCTATATCCATTCCATCAAGTTAAGAGAAGCTTCAATCACTTTAGCAAGTTTTTATTTAAAAGCGCGAAAATTATTCAGATTTTCTATGCATGAATGCAATGCACACATCTGTGTTCAGCTTATTTCTAATCTCTAATGTTCGGATGTTACAATGACTTCATATTATCCTTAGAACTGTTTACTTTGACGATCACAGTTTGATTATCACAGTTCATCGGGATGGCGGGTATTGGTTTTTCAACCACAGGTAAGTCCATCAAGATTTCACGAAGCCACTCTGCTTCAACAGTGGCTGTGTCTAATGCTGTGAGTTCTGCTCCAGCAAAGGAGATGTCAGGTCTAGTAGCGCTGGCTAAATACATGAGCGAGCCAATGATTTGAGAATATCTCAATTGATCTTTAGCATTCCTTCGATTCTTCCGAAGTAGCACACCCGGATCATAAGGCGTTGGAGAAGAATTGCAGTCGCTATACCCGAAGCGACTCAATATCTTTTCCACATAGTGAGACTGAAGCAGTGTAATCCCACCATTGTCATCCTTTAGTAGCTTGATGTTTAAAATTACATCAGCCACTCCCAAGTCCTTCATCTCAAAGAAGAGAGATAGGAACTCTTTGACCTCCTCGATAACAGCGAGGTTGGTCCCGAATATCAATATGTCATCGACGTAGAGACACATAATAACTCCCTCGCCCCCACCATGGCGATAGTACACATTTGTCAGCTTCGTTTACAACAAAGCCTTCAGCAGTTAAAGTTCTTTCAAACTTCTCGTGCCACTTTTTAGGAGCTTGCTTAAGACCATATAAAGACTTCACTAACTTACACACCTTTCCTTCATGACCATCTACTACAAATCCATCAGGCTGCTCCATATAAATTTCCTCATCTAGCTCTCCATTTAGAAAAGCTGTCTTAACGTCCATTTGATGAACGAGAAGACCATGTGAGACAGCCAAGGAAAGTAGTACTCGAATAGTGGTCAATCAGGCTACAGGTGAGTAGGTATCGAAGAATTCTTCACCTTCCTTTTGGGTATAACCCTTAGCCACAAGACGTGCCTTGTACTTTTCAATAGTACCATCAGGTCTAAGCTTTTTCTTGAACGCCCATTTACATCCTACAAGTTTACACCCATAAGGACGATCAGTGATTTCCCAAGTACCATTAGCTAAGATGGAGTCCATCTCGCTTCGGACAGCTTCCTTCCATTAGTCAGCATCTTGAGATGCATAGGCTTCTGAAATAGAAGTGGGAGTATCATCCAAAAGGTACACAATGAAATCATCACCAAATGACTTTTCAGTCCTTTGTCTCTTGCTCCTTTTGGGAGCTTCATTGTCATCCTCCACAGGATCATCAGAGTGTTCTATCGGCATAGTGGGTTCAGGAATTATAGAAAATTCCTGACTAGATGAACTAGTCATCTCCTGATTTGATGAGCTGGACATACCTTTCATAGGAAAGATGTCCTCAAAGAAAGTCGCATCATTCGACTCCATAATTGTACCAACATGCATGTCGGATACCTTAGATTTTACTATCAAAAATCTATAGCCAATGCTATGAAAAGCATATCCCAGAAAAACACAATCAACGGTTTTTGGTCCAAGCTTTCGCTTCTTGGGTATTGGAATATTAACTTTCGCCAAACAACCCCAAGTTCGTAAGTAAGAGAGTTTAAGCCTTTTCTTTTCCCATTTCTCAAATGGAGTCATGGTTTTATCCTTTACAGGAACACGGTTTAGGACATGACACGCAGTCATTAGCGCCTCCCCCCACCATTCCTTGGAAAGACTCGATGTATCTAACATGGCATTAACAAAATCAGTTAGAGTGCGGTTCTTTCTTTCGGCCACCCCATTTGACTGAGGTGAGTAGGGAGGCGTCCTCTCATGTATAATACAGTGTTCCATACAAAATAAATCAAATTCGTTTGAAAACTACTCTCCACCACGATCCGACCTTAGTCGCTTGATTTAAGATCAAGTTGGTTTTCTGCCTCAGCTTTATAGATTTTGAAGTAGTTCAAAGCTTCGTCTTTAGATTTCAGGAGATAAACATAGCAGTATCTAGTGGAGTCATCAATCAACGTCATAAAGTATCTTTTTCCACCTTTTGTCAACACACCATTCATCTCACAAAGATCTGAATGTATAAGTTCTAGTAGTGCTAAGTTTCTCGGTTCCGCATCCGTATGAGACTTACGGGGTTGCTTTGCTTGCACACAAACTTGGCACTTAGAACCTTTGACAGTGGTAAATTTCGGCATTAAACTCATATTGGCTAGCCGCGTCATGCAACCAAAGTTAATATGACAGAGTCGTGAATGCCAAACATTGGACTCATTATAATTGCACACATGATTAATAACTTTAGTACACGAGTCTGACAAAGACAAGCGGAACAGACCTCCACACTCATAACCCTTTCCAACAAATTGTGCATACTTATAAATTACAACTTTATTGGACTCAAAAACCAACTTAAAGCCATCTCGACATAAAAGCGATCCGCTGACGAGATTCTTATTGATAGAGGGAACATGCTGCACATTCTTCAGCTATACGGTCTTCCCCACAGTAAACTTCAAATTTACCGTACCAACACCATGAACAAAAGCACGTGAGCCGTTTCCCATCAGCACGGAAGAGGTCCTTGAGACCTGATAAGAGGAAAACATGGAAATATCAGAACATACATGTGTATTAGCACCCATGTCTATCCACCAATCAGGAGAATGACATACTGAAAGGATAGTAGGTAAAATACTGTACCCAGCATCCTTCATCTTAGTATCGCTAATAACAACATTAGCGGCATTGCCGTTGTTTCCATGTTGACGCTTGTCAAAGCGATTAGGGCAGCTAGGAGCCCAATGACCAGGATCACCACAGACGTGGCAAGAGCCTTTCCTCTTATAATTTTTCTTCTTGAAGTTGGTTGAGTGCGTGTCCTTGTTCTTGCCATCGAACTGTCCCTTTCCTTCAGTTTTGTTCTTATTCTCGAACTTGTGGGATTGGAAGTTTTTCCTCTGCACTAAATTCGCAGTAGTACCTCCCTCAAGTCCTCGAGCAGTTTTGTCATTTGCTCTCGCCTTCTCTTCCACATGAAGAGACCCAATGAGATCCGTAATGGAAAACACTTGTCTCTTATGTTTCAGAGAAGTAGCAAAGTTCCTCCACGAAGGAGGAAGCTTGGCAATAATGCCACCAGCCACAAATTTGTCCGGTAAGGAACACTTGAACTGCTCAAGTTATTTGGCAAGTGATTGTATCTCATGAGCTTGCTCAATGACAGAGCACTCATCAACCATCCTGTAGTCATAGAATTGCTCCATGTATACAGCTCAGTGTCAGCGTCCGAGACCCCAAACTTGGCCTCGAGCGCTTCCCACGCGTCCTTGCCATTATCAAATGACATATAAGAGTCAACAATGTTGTCCCCAAGAACACTGAACAAAGCCGCCATAAACATGGTATCGGCTTTCTTAAAGTTCGCTTCCTGCTTAGCAGAAAGATCTCCTTCAGGCTTGCTAAGAGTGGCGCTATAGCAGTTTAGGTTTTCAAACCAGAGAACTGCTCTCTTGCGCCATCTCTTATAGTGCATGCCATCAAAAGTAGGCGGCCTGGTAGCCGCGCCTACACCAGTGGAATTCAGTTGCCTATAATCAGGTTTTTGGATTTTTGGAAATATAAGCAATAATCCTTTTGATTTAATCCGAATAATAAACTGATAAATCATGATCATAGAGATAGTAGTAAAACCAATCATGCAGATCAACAAAGTAGATGAACAGATTACATCTATATAAGATAAACCTATCACATCTACAGCAAACGCTAGAACAAAGAACTCTATCATAATCCGAAAGAGACAGTTGAAGAACACATACAGTGTAGGCTGAATAGCAGCCGCAGCGGTTGCAGTAGTGTCACCCATGTTGAGGTTGTCGAAGAGGTCGCTGACGTCCGGGAAGAAGTCGTCGTTAGGAAACTCACTGTCGGATGACGTCGTGGATGCCAGTAGTCGCGCTTGAGCGCTCCCCAAAAACCTGATCGCCCCACACCCGTACAAGTTCACGAGAGGCGATGTTCCGGAGGCCTACTGTACCGATCTGCGGTGCACGCCGCAAGCCGGGATGGGGAAGACGAAAGCGGCGGCGCAAGGTTCTGGAGGGTCGGCACGTGTGTGGATTGATTCGGTGTCGATTAGGTTTAGCGCAGACGCTTATATAGTGCAGGTTAGGGAGATCGTGGGACTCAGCCCACGTCCGAGTCGGTAACAGTCCACGTCCCATAAAAACTGGAAACATCTGTAATTAACCCGTCCGTTAATGACTCATAATCTGTTTTCCCAACCAGCAAAATAAAGTTCGGCTCGGCGAGATTCCCGCAACCCGCAGAGCACGCGCGTGTCGTGACGAGGCATGGCGAGGCGGGCGGCGTCGGAGGAGGAGTGCGCGAGGGCTACTCTTCTTGTCACACCTTAGTGAGTGGTGCAACACTCTACTATATAAGGTGGTCCAACTCCCCTTCAACTAGCAATGTGGGACTAAACTTTAGCACCACTGCACAGCCATACGTTGTCATATACAAGTGGGCCAAAGAGAATTTCAGAATTTGTCTAATGGGCCAACATCGCAAAACTCATCAAATTTCAACAGCTACTACTACGTGCGAGTCAGTAGCTAACTCTATCTCTGTGTGTGTCTTCGCTGTGTGTGTGTACATGAGATTTTTCTTATCTTCGCTGTTTTTTTTATCTCACCGGCTCTAAAGACTACCGAAGAAGAGAGCTACACAAATGGCTATTTGTCGGGGCCGTTACATAGGCCCAGAGGCGGGCAGCCAAACAAACAGGTCGTCGGCTTAAATTTGTCGTCGGCGTAGAAGGGATAGGCAGACGGCAGCAGTGGGAATACACCAGGCCATCGGTGTAGGAATGGATGTGAAGGCTATGCGACGGTGTCAAATCTACACCGACGGATTAGCCGTCGGTCTAGATTTCACACCTACGCCAAAAGCCGTCGCCCTTGCTATTTTCCCTTTTTGCCATATTAATCTTAGAAAAATCATAACTAAATCATTTTAATTTATAAAAATACGTATAATATATCAAAATTTGTAGACAAATAAGATCTACCTATTTAAACTCAAGTATTACATATTTTCGTTAAAAATATAAAAACATTACCAATACTTTTGTATAACATATTTTCCATTTTATGAGTGTAAAAAATGGGGTGTTTGTGAAACAACCAGCAAAATAAAGTTTTAAAATGGCACCACCCTATTTTTCAAAAATACTAGACCACCTTGCATATACAATGTCCCAACCGGGGTATCTTAAAACTTTCTGTCTATCTCTCGTAAAAAAGATAAATTCCTGCCAAATTGATAGAAAGTGGATCAGATTTGATCTATAGGTACATGATCTGATGCTCATGATTTTTTGGAAAAATCATTTTTAGGTTGACAATATGCTATTTCATCAGAGATCCAATGCAAGTTTAGAGAGTCTCAGCCTCAAGCTAAGAATCTTCATGCTCGACGTTTTAGAAAGTTTAATGATAGTTTGAAACATGCATAAAAATTCAAAAATGATCGAAACAATGCAAAACCTTCACGTGGTGTCATATTATGTGACATAGTTGCAAGGAAAAATATCAAACTTGATATATTGATTGTGTCTCAAAAAACCCTTCACAGAGTGACCTATATCAATCGAGGTTTTCCAGCTTTCAGGTCAAATGACCAATGTTATGACGAGGATTGTGGCATAGTATGCGATAATGTGCACATATTTTGCATGCATGTGCATCATTGGATGGCGAAAAAGAATTGCTTTTACCGGAATAATAAAATTAGTAGTATTTGACACTTACCTATCTTGGTTTTTAACTTGGTTGGTTTGGTATTAAGATACTTTATAACTTAATTATAGCAGACCAAAGTTAACTATAAAACATATATTAGAGTTTTTAGTAGCATACTTAAAGCTTTGTAACTATAAGTAACTTTAAGAATGTAGATAGACTTAGGGTGTATTACTTATGATACTTTTATCTTGTTCATTTTATATTGTTTCCTTAGAGTTACTTAAGAATGGCATTACTTCTATTGGAGTAGTGATTTCTTTACAAGATAATGGTATAAAGGGATTTACCTTCCTATAAGGGTGTGATTATGATTTATAATTAAGTAAACAATGTTATTTACTACCTATGAACTTACTATAGTGTTTTGATTTGTTTATAAACTTGTGATTAAAATAAAGAATGGGTTTTATTTTATTACAATTATTCTTGGAGTTTTTAGATTGGATAAGGATTCTTTTATAAAATAATTTATACTTATGGTTGAAAGATAATTCAATAAAATTGTATTTAAATGGTGCTAAATCATTTTGACCTCATAATGTTAGTGTTTAAGAGTAATACTATTTATTACATTTAATTGGTTAATTTAAGAAATATGAACATATTTTATTTATCATTTTATGAATTATTAACTAAAGAAATAGGTTTAAATTTAAGTTATGAAAGTGTTTAACTTTTTATTTAAGTCAAAAGTGGAATATCACATTTTTAACATGTAGGTATTATTTTTGTGATTATTTTGGTATATTACATTTATTTTTGTGATTTATAAATAATAAGATATGATTTTAATAAGGTTTATTACTTTATAAATACTTAATAAATAATAAATATTTAATTAAGGGGAATAATAATGCATAATTATAGTTTTAAACTCTAATTCTTATTTTTCTAAGATTTTTAGTATTTTATTCATATTTTTAACATTTACCATTCTTAAAATATTAATTATCAAAGTTTTATTACTTATAAAACCTTTATTAAACAATATTGATTTAAATAATCACCATAATAATATTTGATAATAGTTTTGAGTTGTAGATTTTATTTTTTTTTAAATTTCATATATTAAACATATTTTTATGAATTATAAAACAAAAGATATCAAATTTACAAGATTTAATCATTTTATGAATTCCTTAATTAAATAACTAAATGTGTTTATTAGGTAATGCTGATGTCAGCATATACTGAAAGGTTTTTCTCACCAGAGTCTAACCTACCCCCAGTCACTGACTGGTGGGGCCTATTACCATGTCATTTTTATTGTATTTATTCATTACAGAATTATTGCTGAAAGAAATAAATGATAAAGAAAATCTAAATATGACATCACCATGACATCATGGTGACATCATCAATGGGGAATCCTCACAGAAGCCTTCGATTCTTCGGATCTACTGGTTACATGCGTTGGTGCTAGGGTCTATCGAGAAGGGGACGTCGCGGTGAACCGTATAGTGGCGGCGCCGCCCTGAAATAGCTATTGGTGACGGTGGTGCAACGACCGCGAGCGGCGTCGGCGTCGGTCTCTCGCGGGGAGGTCGATTCAGAGGAAGAGAGAGAAAACAGAAGGGTGCTTGAGCACCAGTGGCTCACCAGGAGTATGACGGTGGTGGTGCCGAGGCGAGGCGAGCACGGGAAAGGCCGAAATCGAGGAAGAAAGCGATGGCCGGAGCTCGGGTATGCGATGTCCTTGCCGACGATTGGAAGCTTCCCGTGACGATTCCTCCTGCGAGGATGCTCACCGCGGCGAGGTGAAGCTTCGAGGAGCCACGGCGAGGCTCGGGGCGGCCGAAGACGACGGAACTCGACGGCGTCTGAGAGCTCTAGATTTAGGGTTTGCGCGCTGGAGAAGGGAGGAGAAGAAATGGCGTGTTAGGGTTCGTCCTTGGCGAGGCAGGGGTCTTGTAGGCGACGGCAGGCGGCGGCTCGAATCCTGGCGCACGCCGGCGCGGCGGAGCTCGACAGCGAGCTGCTTGCTCGATCCGTCGGCGAGGAGGAAGATGGGGAAAAGACAACGAAGGGGTATGGGCTGTTGTTGGGCCTCTGTGGGCTATTGCGGAGTGAGCGAGGAAGATTGGCTGCGACCAGCGGGTGTTGAATAGAGAGAAGAGGGGATGGGCCATGGGCCAAATGCTGGTTCCTTTATATTTTTCTTTCTGTTTTGATTTTTTTTATTTTCTGTTTCATTTCTAGATTTGAATTTTGCACAATTAGTTCAAGGTTTCTTTATAGAAATTACTTGCTAAATATTTGCAGCAGTAATGTGATGTATTTAGGATCATATAATGATCTTTTATTGTATAATGTTATAATTTTTATTTTCTTTTAATAGATCCTTTTTCTCTTATTATTTGTGAGAGCCTTTAATATGAATTTAATTGAGAAAAAATTCATAAACTTATTCTAGAATGTATTACTACTAACTAATGAGTTAAAGTTTGAATTGAAAATGCTTCACCATAAGTTTTTAGAAGATTTAGTATTCACAAGTTTATTTTTTTGATGTGTATAAAGATTAAAGGTTAATTACATTGTCTTTATGCTTTTGATCTTTAATAACATCACCATTCAAAGTAAAATAGTAGAAGTGTTTTCTAGGATAACTTAGGAGAAAGAATTGATAAAGGTAGTTCCTAAGCACCTATGATGATGATGGTTGAAAGATGACAACAAAGATGTGCTCAAGGAATTTGATATAGGAAAATATTCCTATGAAGCATTGTGGAAACAAGATGGTGGATCAACCATAGAAAATGGATGTTAGGTTTGGTCTTAGATTTAGGTTTAGTGTTCAGCAAGGATTCCTATATTCCCTACTTCATAATTCTGGACTTCTGATTAAGGAATTCCTTTCCTAGATATACTACTTCTCTATGTCCATCATCATGTGCTAACATGATGAGCTTTACTTCACAAGAATATTCTTATCCACCTTTTATGCTTCTCATTATCATACTTGGTTATATCAACTACCTTTCTGCTGATAATCTCTAATCCAACAAGTGGTTATTTCTAACTTCATTCATACTCTTCCTTAATCATCCATCACTAACATTACTATAATGGATATATATATCAATTCTGCTCTCTTTAAGTGTTTAGTATTTCCCAAGAGGAAACTACTACTTCTATAATCCAATGTGCTCTAGCATCACCTTAATCATACTATCATATCTCTACTTGATTCCAGTATCTTATGCTCTAACCTCACATTATATGAATGTGACTTGCAATGACTAATCTAGGATAATATATCTATACTATGGTTCAATCATGTATTATTCACCAATGTCACTTATACTTGGTATAAGCATTCAATATTGGTGAGTAAAGCATGATCATTATAATCTTTTAGGGTTTAGGTTTCCAATTGGCTAATCAAGGCTTCATCAATGCAACACTACAGTTGTATTGAAATTATCTCCTGTTTAGCTCTATTGGATTAAGAGATATAATTCATTGATTATACCTACTTGATCCAATAGGACTACTCCTGGTAACTATCTTTGGACTTCATTCTTGTTATCTTCTTTGTTACCATATTGATTTGATTTCCTTCAATCACTCCCATCCTATAGATGATATCTAAAACTAGCATTACCATCTACATGTTCTTACTTCATTCTCTAAGGACTTAGAGTGATTGTTATGATAAAGGCAAGAGTTGACAAATCAAGAATTGATAAGTAAATAATTGGTGAATCAATAATTGATTACTCAATATTGATGAACAACAATTATAAGGATAGGATTTAGTGAATATCATAAAGATTGATATGGAAAGGAGGATATGTGGTGAATGGTCTTGAATTTACTTTCCTTCCTACTTATTCTCACTAAAGAATTAAAGTTTGGTATTGCCATGATACTCATGGTATAAGTAGATGAGATTAAGATATAGTTGTTACGTTCTTATTATTTGTGTTATATTTATAAGTTGGTATTTATGAGTGATTATAATGAATACTATGATCTGATCACCTAATGATCAAATATAAATCATTAAATAATATAGTAGGGTTTAATTTTATTACATTTGATCTACCCTTAGATCAAATCATGTTTACCCAAAATAAGGTTTTAGCAAAGGTCATATTGAAACTTATCGCAGTCAACTTGATGATATACTTCCATTCCATCAAGTTAAGAGAAGCTTCAATCACTTTAGCAAGTTTTTATTTAAAAGCGCGAAAATTGTTCAGATTTTCTATGCATGAATGCAATGCACACATCTGTGTTCAGCTTATTTCTAAGCTGTAATGCTGGGATGTTACAATGACTTCATATTATCCTTAGAACTGTTTACTTTGACAATCACAGTTTGATTTTCACAGTTCATCGGGATGGCGGGTATTGGTTTTTCAACCACAGGTAAGTTCATCAAGAGCTCACGAAGCCACTCTACTTCAACAGTGGTTGTGTATAATGTTGTGAGTTCTGCTTCCATTGTTGACCTCGTTAAGATGGTATGCTTGCAAGACTTCCAGGAAACAGCGCCACCACCAACTATAAACAAATAACCACTTGTGGCCTTAATCTCATTAGCATCAGATATCCAGTTTGAATCACTATAACCTTCAGGTACCTGAGGATACCCAGTATAGTGAATACCATAACTCGCAGTGCCTTTCAAATAGCGCAAAAATCTTTCAAGAGCATGCCAATGATCATCTCCAGGATTTGACACAAATCGACTCAGTTTGCTTACAGCAAAGGAGATGTCAGGTCTAGTAGCGCTGGCTAAATACATGAGCGAGCCAATGATTTGAGAATATCTCAATTGATCTTTAGCATTCCTTTGATTATTTCAAAGTGGCACACCCGGATCATAATGCGTTGGAGAAGAATTGTAGTCGCTATACCCGAAGCGACTCAATATCTTTTCCACATAGTGAGACTAAAGCAGTGTAATCCCACCATTGTCATCCTTTAGTAGCTTGATGTTTAAAATTACATCAGCCACTCCCAAGTCCTTCATCTTAAATCAGTGAGATAGGAACTCTTTGACCTCCTCGATCACAGCGAGGTTGGTCCCGAATATCAATATGTCATCGACGTAGAGACACATAATAACTCCCTCGCCCCCACCATGGCGATAGTACACACATTTGTCAGCTTCGTTTACAACAAAGCCTTCAGCAGTTAAAGTTCTTTCAAACATCTCGTGCCACTGTTTAGGAGCTTTATTAAGACCATATAAAGACTTCACTAACTTACACACCTTTCCTTCATGACCATCTACTACAAATCCATCAGGCTGCTCCATATAAATTTCCTCATCTAGCACTCCATTTAGAAAATCTCATTTAGAAAAGATGTCTTAATGTCCATTTGATGAACGAGAAGACCATGTGAGGCAGCCAAGGAAAGTAGTACTCGAATAGTGGTCAATCTGGCTACAGGTGAGTAGGTATCGAAGAAGTCTTCACCTTCCTTTTGGGTATAACCCTTAGCCACAAGACGTGCCTTGTACTTTTCAATAGTACCATCAGGTCTAAGCTTTTTCTTGGACGCCCATTTACATCCTATAGGTTTACACCCATAAGGACGATCAATGATTTCCCAAGTACCATTAGCTAAGATGGAGTCCATCTCGCTTCGGACAGCTTCCTTCCAGTAGTCAGCATCTTGAGATGCATAGGCTTCTAAAATAGAAATGGGAGTATCATCCAAAAGGTACACAATGAAATCATCACCAAATGACTTTGCAGTCCTTTGTCTCTTGCTCCTTTTGGGAGCTTCATTGTCATCCTCCACAGGATCATCAGAGTGTTCTATCGTCATAGTGGGTTCAGGAATTATAGAAAATTCCTGACTAGATGACTAGTCATCTCCTGATTTGATGAGCTGGACATACCTTTCATAGGAAAGATGTCCTCAAAGAAAGTCGCATCATTCGACTCCATAATTGTACCAACATGCATGTCGGATACCTCATATTTTACTATTAAAAATCTATAGCCAATGCTATGAAAAGCATATCCCAGAAAAACATAATCAACGTTTTTTGGTCCAAGCTTTCGCTTCTTGGGTATTGGAATATTAACTTACGCCAAACAACCCTAAGTTCGTAAGTAAGAGAGTTTAAGCCTTTTCTTTTCCCATTCCTCAAATGGAGTCATGGTTTTATCCTTTACAGGAACACGGTTTAGGACATGACACGCAGTCATTAGCGCCTCCCCCCACCATTCCTCGGAAAGACCCGATGTATCTAACATGGCGTTAACCAAATCAGTTAGAGTGCGGTTCTTTCTTTCGGCCACCCCATTTGACTGAGGTGAGTAGGGAGGCGTCCTCTCATGTATAATACCGTGTTCCAGCCAAAATAAATCAAATTAGTTTGGAAAGTACTATCCACCACGATCCGACCTTAGCCGCTTGATTTTAAGATCACGTTGGTTTTCTGCCTCAGCTTTATAGATTTTGAAGTAGTTCAAAGCTTCATCTTTAGATTTCAGGAGATAAACATAGCAATATCTAGTGGAGTCATCAATCAACGTCATAAAGTATCTTTTTCCACCTTTTGTCAACACACCATTCATCTCACAAAGATCTGAATGTATCAGTTCTAGTGGTGCTAAGTTTCTCGGTTCCGCAGCCGTATGAGACTTGCGGGGTTGCTTTGCTTGAACACAAACTTGGCACTTAGAACCTTTGACAGTGGTAAATTTCGGAATTAAACTCATATTGGCTAGCCGCGTCATGCAACCAAAGTTAATATGACAGAGTCGTGACTGCCAAACATTGGACTCATTATAATTGCACACATGATTAATAACTTTAGTACATGAGTCTAACAAAGACAAGCGGAACAGACCTCCGCACTCATAACCCTTTCCAACAAATTGTACATACTTAGAAATTACAACTTTACTGGACTCAAAAACCAACTTAAAGCCATCTTGACATAAAAGCGATCCGCTGACGAGATTCTTATTGATGGAGGGAACGTGATGGACATTCTTCAGCTGTACGGTCTTCCCCGAAGTAAACTTCAGATTTACCGTACCAACACAATGAACAAAAGCACGTGAGCCGTTTCCCATCAGCATGGAAGAGGTCCTTGAGACCTGATAAGAGGAAAACATGGAAATACCAGAACATACATGTGTATTAGCACCCGTGTCTATCCACCAATCAGGAGAATGACATACTGAAAGGATAGTAGGTAAAATACCGTACCCAGCATCCTTCATCTCAGTATCGCTAATAACAACATTAGCGGCATTGCCGCTTTTTCCATGTTGACGCTTATCAAAGCGATTAGGGCAGCTAGGAGCCCAATGACCAGGATCACCACAGACGTGGCAAGAGACTTTCCTCTTATAATTTTTCTTGTTTAAGTTGGTTGAGTGCGTGTCCTTGTTCTTGCCATCGAACTGTCCCTTTCCTTCAATTTTGTTCTTATTCTTAAACTTGTGGGATTGGAAGTTTTTCCTCCGCACTAAATTCGCAGTAGTACCTCCCTCAAGTCCTCGAGCAGTTTTGTCATTTGCTCTCGCCTTCTCTTCCACATGAAGAGACCCAATGAGATCCATAACAGAAAACTCTTGTCTCTTATGTTTCAGAGAAGTAGCAAAGTTCCTCCACGAAGGAGGAAGCTTAGCAATAATGCCACCAGCCACAAATTTGTCCGGTAAGGAACACTTGGACTGCTCAAGTTCTTTGGCAAGTGATTGTATCTCATGAGCTTGCTCAACGACGGAGCGCTCATCAACCATCTTGTAGTCATAGAATTGCTCCATGACATATAGCTCAGTGCCAGCGTCCGAGACCCCAAACTTGGCCTCGAGCGCTTCCCACGCGTCCTTGCCATTATCAAATGACATATAAGGGTCAACAATGTTGTCCCCAAGAACATCGAACAAAGCCGCCATAAACATGGTATCGGCTTTCTTAAAATTCGCTTCCTGCTCAGCAGAAAGAACTCCTTCAGGCTTGCTAAGAGTGGCGCTATAGAAGTTTAGGTTTTCAAACCAGAGAACTGCTCTCTTGCGCCATCTCTTATAGTGCATGCCATCAAAAGTAGGCGTCCTGGTAGCCGCGGCTACACCAGTGGAATTCAGTTGCCTATAATCAGGTTTTTGGATTTTTGGAAATATAAGCAATAATCCATATGATTTAATCCGAATAATAAACTGATAAATAATGATCATAGAGACAGTAGTAAAACCAATCATGCAGATCAACAAAGTAGATGAACAGATTACATCTATATAAGATAAACCTATCACATCTACAGCAAACGCTAGAACAAAGAACTCTAGCATAATCCGAAAGAGACAGTTGAAGATCACATACAGTGTAGGCTGATTAGCAGCCGCAGCGGTTGCATAAGCGTCACCCATGTTAAGGTTGTCGAAGAGGTCGCTGACGTCCGGAAAGAAGTCGTCGTTAGGGAACTCGCCGTCGGACGACGTCGTGGATGCCAGCAGTCGCGCTTGAGCGCTCACCAAAAACCTGATCGCCCCTCACCCATACAGGTTCACGAGAGGCGGGGTTCCGGAGGCCTACTGTACCGATCTGCGGTGCACGCCGCAAGCCGGGATGGGGAAGACGAAAGCGGCGGCGCAAGGTTCTGGAGGGTCGACACGTGTGTGGATTGATTCGGTGTCGATTTGGTTTAGCGCAGACGCTTATATAGTGCAGGTTAGGGAGATCGTGGGACTCAGCCCACGTCCGAGTCGGTAACAGTCCATGTTCCATAAAAACTGGAAACAGCTGTAATTAACCCGTCCGTTAATGACTCATAATCCGTTTACCCAACCAGCAAAATAAAGCTCGGCTCGGCGAGATTCCCGCAACCCGCGGCGCACGCGCGTGTCGTGACGAGGCATGGCGAGGCGGGCGGCATGGAAAGAGAAGTGCGCGAGGGCTACTCTTCTTGTCACACCTTAGTAAGTGGTGCAACACTCTACTATATAAGGTGGTCCAACTCCCTTTCAACTAGCAATGTGGGACTAAACTTTAGCACCACTACACAGCCATATGTTTTCATATATAAGTGGGCCAAATTTTTTTTTAGAATTTGTCTAACGGGCCAACAGCCCAAAACTCATCAAATTTCAACAGCTACTACTACGTGCGAGTCATTAGCTAACTCTATCTCTGAGTGTGTCTTCGCTGTTTGTGAGTGTACATGAGATTTTGCTTATCTTCGCTGGGTTTTTTTATCTCACCGGCTCTAAACACTACCGAAGAAGAGAGCTACACAAATGGCTATTTGTCGGGGCCGTTGCATAGGCCCAGAGGCGGGCAGCCAAAAAAACAGGTCGTCGGCGTAGAACAGGATAGGCAGACGGCAGCAGTGGGCGTACACCAGGCCATCAGTGTAGGAATGGATGTGACGGCTATGCGACGGCGTCAAATCTACGCCGACGGCTTAGCCGTCGGTCTAGATTTCACACCTACGCCAAAAGCCGTCGTCCTTGCTATTTTTCCTTTTTGCCATATTAATCTTAGAGAAATCATAACTAAATCATTTTAATTTATAAAAATACGTATAATATATCAAAATTTGTAGACAAATAAGATCTACCTATTTAAACTCAAGTATTACATATTTTTGTTAAAAATATAAAAACATTACCAATACTTCTGTATAACATATTTTCCATTTTATGAGTGTAAAAAATGGGGTGTTTGTGAAACAACCAGAAAAATAAAGTTTTAAAATGGAACCACCCCATTTTTCAAAAATACTAGACCACCTTGCATATACAATGTCCCAACCGGGGTATCTTAAACCTTTCCGTCTATCTCTCGTAAAAAAGACAAATTCCTGCCAAATTGATAGAAAGTGGATCAGATTTGATCTATAGGTACATGATCTGATGCTCATGATTTTTTGGAAAAATCATTTTTAGATTCACAATATGCTATTTCATTAGAGATCCAATGCAAGTTTAGCGAGGCTCAGCCTCAAGCTAAGAATCTTCATGCTCGTCGTTTTAGAAAGTTTAATGATAGTTTGAAACATGCATAAAATTTCAAAAATGATCGAAACAATGCAAAACCTTCACGTGGTGTCATATTATGCGACATAGTTGCAAGGAAAAATATCAAACTTTATATATTGGTTGTGTCTCAAAAAATCCTTCACAGAGTGACCTATATCAATCGAGGTTTTCCAGCTTTCAGGTCAAATGACCAATGTTATGACCAGGATTATGGCATAGTATGCAATAATGTGCATATATTTTGCATGCATGTGCATCATTGGATGGCGAAAAATATTGCAGGAGAAAGTTTTCCTTTTCGTCGCACCAAAAAGCCATTTTATGAGTGCCTAAAACGGGGTATTTTTTTGAAGCAACCACCAAATGAAAGTTTTAAAATGGTACCACCCCATTTTTCAAAAATACTAGACCCCTTGCATCGACAATGTCCCAACCGAGGTAATCCCTCGTGAAAAAGACAAATTCCTACCGAATCGGCGGGAAGTGGGTCAGATTTGAACTTTAGGTACATGGTTTGACGTTAATGATTTTTTGATAAAATCATTTTTAGGTTCACAATATGGTATTTCATCATAGATCCAATGCAAGTTTAGCGAGGCTCAGCCCCGATCTAAGAATCTGCATGCCCGCTTTTTTAGAAAGTTTGACGATTGTTTGAAACTTACATCATTTTTAAAAAAATATCGAAACAATGCAAAACTTTCACGTGGTGTCATATTATGTGACATAGTTGCAAGGAAAATATCAAACATGGTATATTAATTGTGTCTCCAAAAAACCTCCACAAAGTGACCTATCTTAATCAAGGATTTCAGGCTTTCAGGTCAAATCATCAATGTTTTGGCCAGAATTGCAACATAGTTGATGATAATGTTCCCATATTGTGCATGCATGTGCATCATGGGATGGCGAACAATGTTGTATAAGAAAGTTTTCCTTTTTTCTAACCAAAAAGCTATTTTCCATTTTCCGCATGCCTAAAATGGGGGTGTATGTGAAGCAACAACCAAATTAGAGTTTAAAAATGGTACCATCCTATTTTTCAAAAATACTAAACCACATTGCATAGACAATGTCCCAACAGGGGTATCTTAAACATTTTCGTCCACCCCTCGTGAAAAAGACAAATTCCTGTCTAATCGGTAGGAAGTGTGTCAGCTTTAAACTACATGTCGTACATGATCTGATGCATTTTTAGGTTTACAATATGGTATTTTATCAGAGATTCAATGCAAGTTTAGCAAGGCTCAGCCCTGAGTTAGGAATCTTCATGCCCGCCGTTTTAGAAAATTTGAAGGTAGTTTGCAAGGGTTATAAAAAAAATTCAAAAAACGATCGAAATAATACAAAACCTTCACGTGGTGTCATATTATGTGACATAGTTGCAAGAAATATATCAAACTTGGTATATTGATTGTGTCTAAAAAAACCTTCACAAAGCCACCTATCTCAATCGAGGTTTCCTGGCTTTCAGGTCAAATGACCAATGTTTTGGCCAGAATCGCGACATAGTTTGTGATAATGTGTCCATATTGTGCACGCATGTGCATCATGGGATGGCGAAGAATGTTGCAGGAGGAAGTTTTCCTTTTTGTCGCACCAAAAATTCATTTTCCATTTTCCGAGTGTCCAAAACGGGGTGTTCTATGAAGCAGCCACCAAATTAAAGTTTAAAAATGGTATCACCCCGTTTAAAAAATAGTAGACCACCTTGTGACATGGAGATGCCTTATGGGTACGCGATGTTAACCTACCTGGTCCAGCCCGAAGGAAGGCCCACTCAACGACCTGCCAGGGTCCATGACGCCCTATGACGTTTCAGCTGATATGAAGCCCATATGGATACAGACTTCCAAGCGCACAAGACAATGAAATCTTAAGACTAGAGTTTGAATACAACTTGTAACCAACGTGTTGGCACGCGAGACCTAGCGTCCCCATATATAAAGGCTAGGAGGGTCCAACAAGGAGGACTGATTACACGCAATAGACATGATACAATAGACGCCACAATAGATCTACAGATCTAGATCCTCTTCAACTCACCTCATACACACCTCATGCCAGATTGCATCTACGCACCCCTGTAACCTTCGGTTTCGCCGTAATCAAGAGCAGACAAGCAGGTCTAGGGTTTTCCCTCGGGGGCCTGAACCTGGGTAAATCTTGTGTCTCTGTGTTGCTTGTATGTTAACCGTTCCGCGATCTCCAGTATCCCCATCTTCTCTAAAACCCAAGTCTATAACAATGGACATTGACGAGATCGAACCTCGTCAATTGGCGCCGTCTGTGGGAATGGGAACGCTGATCGTGCGGTCGTGACAGTCCCATCACTACTGGAAAAAGGGCCTTCGGTTCGATGTGAACAACGAAAACAGTCCCGGCCTGGCACAGCCCGCGACTAGTGGGAGAACTAGTCCCGGGCCGTGAGGCCTCTAACGGCTAGAAAAGGCCGTAGTCACTAGTCCTGGGCCAGACCAGGTCATTAGTCCCGGTCCATAATACGGCCCGGGACTAATAACCTGGAGCAGGCCAGCTGGTCCTTTCGTGGACTATTAGTCCCGGGTCATATCACGGCCCGGGACTAGTTGTCCACCACTATATATTATGCCTCCTGTCCTGCTGCCCTAAAGCATATGGTGGCCATTTTTCTCAAAGAAGCAAGAGAGTTCATGCCATTTTTTCTCATTTAGTTTGCAACACCTAAATTCAAAGCTTTAAAAGGTTAGAACTTCATTCTTTCATCACTTGTTACTACTTTAGCTCTATAATGCTCTAGAAGTATAGAGATATGGATCAAATGCATGCATGCTCTAGAAGTAGCTAGAAGGATTTTGATATATATGTGTAACAAATTTTGATTAGGCACATGGTTAATGAAAATTGAAATGTGTAATTTTAGAGTTTCGGAGCTTAGAATGGAATGAGTTTTCACTGATAGAACAATAATAAAAATCTCCACATTTATCATGTTGATTGTTTTTTCCAATTCACAAATTGGTGCATGTAAATTTTTCAAAATTCAAAATTAATGCTCTAGAAGCTCTCAATATAACTTGTAATAATTTCATCATGTTGTGTAATGGATTTTGATATACTTTTAATATAATGCAGATGGTCCAGGAATGGATGTACGGTACTGACCGACACTCTGGCGAGTTCATTTATGGCGTGCATGAATTCATCTGTGTTGCTGATGCAAACAAGTGCAATGGTTTTGTATTCTGTCCATGTAATGGATGTAGGAATCAGAAGGATTACTCTGACTCAAAAACCCTTCACAGCCACCTGTTGAAGTCCGGATTCATGCCCAGTTATAATTGTTGGACCAAGCACAGAGAGAGAGGGGTTATAATGGAAGAAAATGAAGAAGAGGAGGAGGATGAAAACTATCATGGCTTCCCTAAGTACGGAGATACTTCCATGGGGGATGCTGAAGGGGAGGATGAAGAAGAGACACATGATGAACCTGCTGATGATCTTGGTCGGACCATTGCCGATGCACGAAGAGATTGTGAAACTGAAAAGGATAGGGAGAAGTTCAATCACATGTTAGAGGATCACAAAAAGTTGTTGTACCCAAATTGCGAAAATGGTCTGAAAAAGCTGGAAAGCACACTGGAATTGCTGCGATGGAAGGCTGCGTGTGCAATACCTGACTCCTCATTTGAAAAGTTGCTAAGAATAATGAAGAATATGCTTCCAAAAGATAACGTATTGCCCGCTAGTACATACGAAGCAAAGAAGGTTGTTTGCCCTCTAGGTTTAGAGGTTCAGAAGATACATGCATGCCCTAATGACTGCATCCTCTAGCGCGGTGAGGAGTATGAGAATTTGGATGCATGCCCGGTATGCACTTCACTTCGGTATAAGATTAGACGAGATGACCCTAGTGACGTTGAGGGCGAGCCCCCCCGGAAGAGGGTTCCTGCCAAGGTGATGTGGTATGCTCCTATAATACCACGGTTGAAACGCTTATT
The DNA here is from genome assembly GCA_910589765.1 of Avena atlantica. NCBI lineage: Eukaryota > Viridiplantae > Streptophyta > Magnoliopsida > Poales > Poaceae > Avena > Avena atlantica. The sequence goes on along the minus strand of OU342736.1, from coordinate 41,063,812 downwards.
CAGAAACAAAGAGCACGCCAAGTTGTTGCGATGGCATAAAGAGGAACGTAAGTCAGACGGGATGTTGAGACACCCCGCTGATGGGTCGCAATGGAGAAAAATCGATAGAAAGTACCCGGACTTTGCAGATGACGCAAGGAGTTTAAGGTTTGGTCTAAGTACAGATGGCATGAATCCCTTTGGGTAGCAGAGCTCCAGTCGCAGCACCTGGCCCATGACTCTATGCTTCTATAACCTTCCTCCTTGGTTGTGCATGAAGCAGAAGTTCATTATGATGCCAGTGTTGATCCAAGGTCCGAAGCAACCCGGCAACGACATTGATGTGTACCTAAGGCCATTAGTGGAAGAACTTTTACAGTTGTGGCACGAACCCGGGATACGCGTGTGGGATGAGCACAAGCAGGAAGAATTTAACCTCCGAGCATTTCTTTTCGTAACAATCAATGATTGTCCTGCTCTTAGTAACCTTTCAGGACAGTCAAACAAGGGATACAATGCATGCACACATTGTTTAGATGAGACTGAAAGTATATATTTGGAACATTGTAAGAAGAATGTATATAATGAGCATCGTCGATTTCTTTTGGCCAAGCATCCTTAAGAAAGAAAGGCAAGCATTTCAATGGTCTGGCATGTCACCATACGATGCCTAAGGAGCGTACTGGTGCTGATATATTTGATATGGTCAAAGTTTGGATCAAATGGTAACCTTTGGAAAGGGTCCTGGAGGAAAATCTCTTCCGAAGGACGCTGAAGGATACGCACCCATGTGGAAGAAGAAATCTATATTTTGGGAGCTACCATATTGGAAATTCTTAGAGGTCCGCTCTGCAATCGATGTGATGCATGTGACGAAGAATCTTTGCGTGAACCTGCTAGGCTTATTGGGCGTGTATGGGAAGACAAAAGATACACCGGAAGCACGAAAGGACCATCAACGTATGAAAGACCCAGATGGCCTGCATCTAGAATGGTTTCAAGGTCATGCCAGCTATGCTCTTACCAAACAAGAGAAGGAAATATTTTTTGAATGCCTAAGCAGTATTAAGGTCCCGTCTGGCTTCTCGTCGAATATAAAGGGAATAATAAATATGGCAAAAAAAAGTTCTGAAACCTAAAGTCTCATGACTGCCACGTGATTATGACGCAAATGCTTCTGATTGCATTGACGGGGCTTCTACCAGATAATGTTCGAGTACCCATTGTGAAGCTATGTGCATTTCTCAATGCAATCTCTCAGAAGATAATCAATCTTGAAGATCTACCACGGTTACAGAATGATGTGGTCCAATGTCTTGTCAGTTTTGAGTTGGTGTTCCCACCATCCTTCTTCAATATTATGACGCACCTGCTGGTTCACCTAGTCGAAGAGATTTCCATTCTCGGTCCTGGATTTCTACACAATATGTTTCCCATTGAGAGGTTCATGGGAATCTTAAAGAAATATGTTCGTAACCGTGCTAGGCGAAAAGGAAGCATCTCCAAGGGCTATGGAACAGAGGAGGTCATTGAATTTTGTGTTGACTTCGTTCCTGACCTTAAGCCGACTGGTCTTCCTCAATCGCGGTATGAGGGGAGACTGATTGGAAAGGGTACTCTAGGAAGGAAAGCAATAATGTGTAGGGACGGACATTCTTACACCGAAGCACATTACACCGTTCTACAGAATTCTATCTTGGCAGCTCCATATATCGAGGAACACAAGAAAATCTTACACTCCAACAACCCTGGAAAGCATGACTCTTGGATTAGAGATGAACACATGAAGAGTTTCGGCGGTTGGTTGCAACATCTCATCAAAAACAACACTCTTGGAGATTAGCTATACTTGTTGTCTAGGTCACCATCTTCGACTATATCGACTTTCCAAGGGTACGAGATAAATGGATATATATTTTACACGATATCCCAAGATAAAAAGAGCACCAACCAAAACAGTGGTGTCCGCTTTGATGCAACAGACAACAATGGGTCAAAGACCACATATTATGGTTACATAGAGGAGATATGGGAACTTGACTATGGACCTACAGTTGGAATTATGCCCTAGAGGCATTAATAAAGATGTTATTATTATAATTCTTGTTCATGATAAAGTTTATATTCCATGCTAGAATTGTATTAAGCGGAAACTTTAATACTTGTGTGGTTTGTGAACAACACCGTGTCCCTAGTATGCCTGTATGGACTAGTTCATTGATTAATGATGGTTAAGGTTTCCTAACCATAGACATGAGTTGTCGATTAATAATGAGATCATATCATTGGGAGAATGATATGATGGACAGACCCAAACTAAGCGGAGCAATTAGATCGTGTCATCGTGTTCATCTTTGTGAAGCTTTTCTTATGTCAAATATTGTATTCCTTAGACAATGAGATAATACAAATCCCTAGTATCGGAAGAAAGCTTTGAGGTCATCAAACGTCATCCTATGAGAGGGTGATCATAAAGGTGTCTCTCAGGTGATCGGAAAGTACATGTTGGGTTGTATGTATCGAGATGGGATTTGTCCCTCCCAAGTTGGAGAGATATACTTCGGGCCCACTCGGTAATAGATATCAACACCGCTTGCAAGCATGTGGTTAAGGAGTTAATCACAAAGTGATATCGGATTACGGAACAAGTAAAGTACTTGTTGTGAACGAGATTGAACTAGGTATGACGGTACCGACGATCAAATCTCGGGCAAGTAAAATATTGCGAGACGAAGGGAATATATATATGGGATTGATTGAATCCTGGCATCGTGGTTCATCCGATATGATCATCTATGAATGTGTGGGAGTCAATATGGGTTTCCAGCCCCCGCTGCTGATTATTGATAGAAGATCATGTCTGCATGTTCTCGAACCCGAAGGGTCACACACTTAACGTGTCTCGACGCTAGGATAGATTGGATAATTGGTTTTTGAGTTTTTGTTTGGAGTCTCAGATGGTATCCGGGACATCATGAGAGGTTCCGGAATGGTCCGGAGAATAAGATTCATATAAGGCAATGCAGTTTTTGGAGTTCGGAATTGTTTCAGGTTAATCGGTATTGTACTGGAAGCTTCTAGAACCTTCCGGAGGGGGAACAACGTGGCCCCACCTGCCGGGAGGGGGCATGGGCCTATGAGGGAGTGCCCTGTCCGCATTGGGCCAGGGGCACAAGGCCCCATAGGGCCCAGCCGGCCAAACCAAGGGGAAACCCTAGGGGAGCTTCTAGAAGGAGGGGGGGAAACTTGCCCCCCACTCTTCCCTCCTTGGCCGCCGGCCTAGGCTTGGAGGAGGGGCTAGGGTTGGCGCCCACCCCTCTATATAAAGAGGGCTGGGGGCGCACCACCCCCCCCCCTACACCTCCTCCTCAAGCCCTAGACGACCTGCTGCCCTCCTCTCTCTCTCCCTCCCGACTGCACGTAGGCGAAGCCCTGCTGTAGAAACTCTCCACCACTTGCACCACGCCGTCGCGTTGTAGATCCAATCCGTCTCTCCACCATACTTGCTAGACCGAGGAAGGAGGAGACGTCGAGGTGCCGCACGTGTGCATCTCTCGGAGGCATCGCCACTTGCGGTGTTAGATCGGAGCGGATCGTGAGGAGGAGAAGCGAGTACGACTTCATCACCCACATTCCGATGAACATTCCGCTGTGTGAATCTTCAAGGGTATGAAGATCTCATCTAATCCCTCTCGTTGTTTGCATCTTCTAGATTAGATCTTGGCTTTGCCGTTCGCATCCGTAGAATTTTTTTGATTTACTATGCCGCGAAACCCATCAGTGGTATCAGAGCTAGATCTATGCGTAGATGTGTTTCACGAGTAGAACGCAACATGGTTGTTGCGGGCGTTGATGTTTTCTGTTGCAAGCCTCTTGTTTGTGTTCTTCTTATGACGCGGGATAGTGATATTGAAGCGGTCCAGGCCAACCTGATGCGACGTCGTTCGCGAGACCGGCTCCGCACTTGACGTGTGGCTTGTTCCACACATGCGGCTGGTGGATGTCAGTTTCTCTCACTATAGTTGTCATGGGATTTACACCGGATTTTGGTAACCATAATATTACCGTTGTGGCTTCTCGTAGGTAAGAATCGTTCTTAGTTTGCTACTCCCATAAGCCACGTAAAACATGCAACAACAAGTAGAGGCATCTAACTTGTTTTTGCAGGGAGTGTTTTCTGTGATATGGTATGGCCCAAGATGTGATGTGTATGTTGTATGCAATGATCATGTTTTGTAATGTTTCACGACTTGCATGTCGATGAGTACACAACCGGCAGGAGCCATATGGTTGTCTTTATAATTGTGTATGACATGTGAGTCAACTTCTTATACACCATGTAATATCTTTACTTTATCGCTAAGTAGTTAGCAATAGTTGTAGTTGCTATTCGTGGTGGAGGCAATCATGGTGGAGTGATGGAGATCATGCCGGCACGCACAAGATGGAGATCATTGCGCGAAGATTGGCTATACCATGTCACATAAAGTTATATGCATGTGATCTTTATCCTTTTATGTATCTTATTATGCTTAGATTGCGACGGTAGCATTATAAGATGATTCCTCACTTAAAGATCAAGATAAAACTGTGTTCTCCCCATGTATGCACCATTGCGAAAGTTCGTCGTGTCCAAGCATCACGTGATGATCGGGTTCTATAGACTCTACATTCACATAGAACGGGTGCAAGCCAGTTTTGCACACGCGGAAATACTTGGGTTTGACTTGACGAGCCTAGCATGTACAGACATGGCCTCGGAACACATGAACCGAAAGGTTAAGCATGGGTCCTATGAATGATATGATCGACACTTTGTTGTCCACCATTGAAACAACATCTCTTCTCGTGAAGATCGGATTAGGTGTGGTGAATTTGGATCATGTTCACTAAATAACTTGAGGGATGTTGAATTTAGTGGGAGTTCATCTAGTAATTTGATTAAAAGTTGAACTAATTATCATGAACATAGTCTAATTTGTACTTGCAAATATTGTAGATCAAATGGCTAAGTCCAACTTCAACTTCAACGTTTTTGCTGAGAAGGAAAAGCTTAAAAACAATGGGTCTAACTTCACCAACTGGTTCCGCAATCTGAGAATCATTCTCTCTGGCGGTCAAAAGTACTATGTCCTTGAGAAAGCGTTAGGTGACGCCCCTGCTGCAACTGCGCCGGCTGATGAGAAAGCTGTCTATCAGTCGCGCAAAGATGATTATGGTGTGATTAAGAGCACCATGTTGTTTGCTATGGAATCGGACCTTCAAAATCGTTTTGAAGACTATCCCGGGCCCTTTGAGATTCTTGAGGAGCTGAAAACCATGTTTCAGACTCAGGCCCGTTCTGAGAGATATGAGATCTCTGAGAAATTCTTTAACTGCAAGATGGAGGAAGGGAGTTCCGTTAGTGAGCACGCCATAAAGATGTCGGGCTACACTCAACGCCTTGAGCAACTGGACTGCAAGATTCCAGAGGAGCTCAAGATTGACAGGGTTCTGTAATCACTCCCTCCCAGCTACAAAAGTTTTGTAGTGACTCACAATCAGATTGGTTCCACTGATACGATCACCGAGCTCTTCGCGAAGCTGAAGGCTACGGAGGTGGACATAAAAAAGGATAATCATGTGTTGATGGTCAACAAGCCCCCCACCTTCAAGAAAGGTAAGGGTGCAAAGAAGCCTTCAAGAAAGGCGGCGGCAAGCGCGTTGCCCCTACTGAGAAGAAGCTCAAGTATGGACCCAAGCCAGACACTGAGTGCTTCTATTGCAAGGACAAGGGTCACTGGAAGTGCAACTGTCCGAAGTACTTAGCGGACAAGAAGGCTGGCACCATCAAAGGTATATTTGATATACATGTTATTGATGTTTTCCTTACTAGCCCTCGTTGTAGTGCTTGGGTATTTGATACTGGTTCAGTTGCTAATATTTGTAACTCGAAACAGGAGCTACGGAATAGACGGCGGCTAGCGAGGGATGAGGTGACGATGCGCGTTGGCAACGGATCAAGAGTTGATGTGATGGCCGTCGGCACGCTCTCCTTAGTTTTACCTTCGGGATTAGTTTTAAACCTCAATAAATGTTATTATGTGCCTGCGTTGAGCATGAACATCATTTCTGGATCGTGTTTATTGCAAGACGGTTATTCATTTAAATCGGAGAATAATGGTTGTTCTATTTATATGAGTAACATATTTTATGGTCATGCACCTGTTGTGAATGGTTTATTTCTTCTAAATCTTGAAAGGGATGAAACACACATCCATAACATTGAGTCTAAGAGATGCAAAGTAGATAGTGATAATACTACTTATTTGTGGCACTGTCATCTAGGTCATATTGGAGTAAAGCGCATGAAGAAACTCCATTCTTATGGACTTTTGGAGTCTCTTGATTTTGAATCATTTGACACGTGCGAACCATGCCTCATGGGAAAGATGATCAAAACCCCGTTCTCTGGTATGATGGAGCGAGCAACGGACTTGTTGGAAATCATACATACTGATGTATGCGGACTGATGAGTGTTTCGACACGCGGTGGATATCGCTATTTTCTCACTTTTACTGATGACTTAAGTAGATATGGGTATATCTATTTAATGAAACATAAATCTGAAACATTTGAAAAGTTCAAAGAATTTCAGAATGAAGTGGAGAACCATCGTAACAGAAATATTAAGTTTCTACGATCCGATCGTGGAGGTGAATATTTGAGTTATGATTTTCTCACGCATCGTAAAGCAAGCGGAATCGTTTCGCAACTCACGCCACCCGGAACACCACAGCGCAATGGTGTGTCTGAACGCCGGAATCGAACCCTATTAGATATGGTCCGATCAATGATGTCTCTTACTGATTTTCCGTTATCATTTTGGGGTTATGCATTAGAAACCGCTGCATTCACTTCAAATAGGGCACCATCTAAATCCATTGAGACGACACCGTATGAACTGTGGTTTGGTGCTAAACCTAAGTTGTCGTTTCTTAAAGTTTGGGGATGCGAAGCCTACGTCAAGAAGTTGATGCCGGACAAGCTTGAACCCAAAGCGGAGAAATGCGTCTTCATAGGATACCCTAAGGAAACTATTGGGTATACCTTCTATCACAGAACCGAAGGCAAAGTGTTTGTCGCAAAGAACGGTTCCTTTCTTGAGAAGGAGTTTCTCTCGAAAGAAGTGAGTGGGAGGAAAGTAGAGATAGACGAGGTTGTTGAACCTTCTCTTGAATTGGAGAGTAGCGCAACACCTAAAATTGTTCCAGTGCCGCCTTCACCAACAACAGAGGAAGCTAATGACAAGGATCATGAAGCTTCGGACGATGCTGCTACTGAACTTCGCAGGTCGACAAGGTCGCGTGCCCCTCCTGAATGGTACAGCAACCCTGTCTTGACTGTCTTGTTGGTAGAAGACAGTGAACCTACGAACTATGAGGAAGCGATGATGAGCCCAGACTCTGAGAAATGGCTAGAAGCCATGAAATCCGAATTGGGATCCATGAGCGAAAACCAAGTATGGACTTTGGTGGACCCTCCTAGCGACCGAAAGGCCGTTGAGTGCAAATGGATCTTCAAGAAGAAAACGGACGCGGATGGTAATGTTACCATCTATAAAGCACGACTTGTCGCAAAAGGTTTTCGACAAGTTCAAGGTGTTGACTACGATGAGACTTTCTCTCCCGTAGCGATGTTTAAGTCCATTCGGATTTTATTAGCAATTGCTGCGTTTCATGATTATGAAATATGGCAGATGGATGTCAATACTGCGTTCCTCAATGGCAACATTGATGAAGAGTTGTATATGATGCAACCCGAAGGTTTTGTCGATCCTAAGGATGCTGATAAAGTATGCAAACTTCAGCGTTCCATTTATGGACTGAAGCAAGCATCTCGGAGTTGGAACCTTCGTTTTGATCAAGTGATAAAGAGCTTTGGATTTGTTCCAAATTTTTACGAAGCTTGTATCTACAAGAAAGTGAGTGGGAGCTCGGTGAAATTTCTGGTATTATATGTGGATGACATATTGATTATTGGAAATGACATTAACATGCTTAACGATGTGAAGAGTTATTTGAACAAGTGTTTTTCAATGAAAGACCTAGGTGAAGCTTCTTATATATTGGGTATCAAAATCTATAGAGATAGACAAAGACGCCTGATAGCTTTAAGCCAAAGTACATACCTAGACAAAGTTCTGAAAAGGTTCAGAATGGATAAGGCAAAGAAAGGTTCAGTGCCTATGTTGTCAGGTAAGATATTGAGCAAGGCTCAGTGTCCAGCTACGGTAAATGATAGGGAAGCTATGAGCAAAGTGCCTTATGCCTCGGCATAGGTTCTATCATGTATGCCATGCTGTGTACTAGACCGGATGTGTCCAATGCTCTTAGTTTGACGAGCAGATACCAAAGTGATCCAGGAGTGGAACACTGGACAGCCGTGAAGAACATCCTAAAGTACCTAAATAGGACTAAAGAAATGTTCTTAGTCTATGGAGGTGATTAACAACTCGTCGTAAAGGGTTACATCGACGCTAGTTTTGACATCGACAAGGATGATTCAAAGTCTCAGACAGGATACGTTTATATTTTGAATGGAGGAGCTGTGAGCTGGAGAAGCTGCAAGCAAAGCGTGATCGCGGGATCTACAGTAGAAGCGGAATACATGGCTGCTGCAGAAGCGTCAAGTGAAGGAGTTTGGATCAGGAACTTCATCACTGAGCTTGGCGTGGTTCCAAGTGCATTGGACCCACTGGAGATATTGTGTGACAACACTAGCGCCATAGCACTCGCTAAGGAACCAAGATATCATCCAAAGACCAAGCATATCAACCGCAAGTTTCATATAATCCGAGATTATATAGCAGATGGAGATCTGAAGATTAGCAAAGTACATACAGTTCTGAATGTCGCAGATCCATTGACTAAACCTCTTCCACGTGTAAAACATGATCATCACCTTAGTGCCATGGGTGTGAGATTGTTGCCAAATGTAAACTAGATTATTGACTCTAGTGCAAGTGGGAGACTGTTGGAATTATGCCCTAGAGGCAATAATAAAGATGTTATTATTATAATTCTTGTCCATGATAAAGTTTATATTCCATGCTAGAATTGTATTAAGCGGAAACTTTAATGCTTGTGTGGTTTGTGAACAACACCGTGTCCCTAGTATGCCTCTATGGACTAGTTCATTGATTAATGATGATTAAGGTTTCCTAACCATAGACATGAGTTGTCGATTAATAATGATATCATATCATTGGGAGAATGATATGATGGACAGACCCAAACTAAGCGGAGCAATTAGATCGTGTCATCGTGTTCATCTTTGCGAAGCTTTTCTTATGTCAAATATTGTATTCCTTAGACCATGAGATAATACAACTCCCTGGTATCGGAAGAAAGCTTTGAGGTCATCAAACGTCATCCTATGAGAGGGTGATCATAAAGGTGTCTCTCAGGTGATCGGAAAGTACCTGTTGGGTTGTATGTATCGAGATGGGATTTGTCCCTCCCAAGTTGGAGAGATATACTTCGGGCCCACTCGGTAATCGATATCAACACCGCTTGCAAGCGTGTGGTTAAGGAGTTAATCACACAGTGATATCGGATTACGGAACGAGTAAAGTACTTGCTGTGAACGAGATTGAACTAGGTATGACGGTACCGACGATCAAATCTCGGGCAAGTAAAATATCGCGAGACGAAGGGAATATATATGTGGGATTGATTGAATCCTGGCATCGTGGTTCATCCGATATGATCATCGATGAATGTGTGGGAGTCAATATGGGTTTCCAGACCCCGCTGCTGATTATTGATAGAAGATCATGTCTGCATGTTCTCGAACCCGAAGGGTCACACACTTAACGTGTCTCGACGCTAGGATAGATTGGATAATTGGTTTGTGAGTTTTCGTTCGGAGTCTCGGATGGGATCCGGGACATCACGAGAGGTTCCGGAGAATAAGATTCATATAAGGCAATGCAGTTTTTGGAGTTCGGAATTGTTTCAGGTTAATCGGTATTGTACTGGAAGCTTCTAGAACCTTTCGGAGGGGGAACAACGTGGCCCCACCTGCCGGGAGGGGGCATGGGCCTATGAGGGAGTGCCTTGGCCGCATTGGGCCAGGGGCACAAGGCCCCATAGGGCCCAGCCGGCCAAACCAAGGGGAAACCCTAGGGGAGCTTCTAGAAGGAGGGGGGAAACTTGCCCCCCACTCTTCCCTCCTTGGCCGCCGGCCTAGGCTTGGGGGAGGGGCTAGGGTTGGCGCCCACCCCTCTATATAAAGAGGGCTGGGGGCACACCACCCCCCCCCCTACACCTCCTCCTCATGCCCTAGCCGCCCTGCTGCCCTTCTCTCTCTCCCTCCCGACTGAACGTAGGCGAAGCCCTGCTGCAGAAACTCTCCACCACTTGCACCGCGCCGTCGCGTTGTAGATCCAATCCGTCTCTCCACCATACTTGCTGGACCGAGGAAGGAGGAGACGTCGAGGTGCCGCACGTGTGCATCTCTCGGAGGCATCGCCACTTGCGGTGTTAGATCGGAGTGGATCGCGAGGAGGAGAAGCGAGTACGACTTCATCACCCATGTTCCGACGAACGTTCTGCTGTGCGAATCTTCAAGGGTATGAAGATCTCATCTAATCCCTCTCGTTGTTTGCATCTTCTAGATTAGATCTTGGCTTTCCCGTTCGCATCCGTAGAAATTTTTTGATTTACTATGCCGCGAAACCCTTCACCTGCTTTTAAGGTCCCCTTGTTTCGGTGCAAATGGGTCAAGCTGACAGGAGGAGGGGTTGAGGTAGACAAGAAATACGGAATGACATTGTTGGATCTCAACAATCTTGGGTACTTAGACAAACCATTCGTCCTATCCAATGATGTGGCTCAGGTTTTCTATGTGAAGGACATGTCTACCAAACCTAAAAAAAGAAAAAGTAAGAATACATCAGACGATGAGCCAAAGCGCCACATAGTTCTTTCAGGAAAAAGAAACATCGTGGGACAAGACAGACATGTCAGAAGATTGTGATAAGTTTCATGAAATTCCGCCCTTCGCGGTGAAGGATGACCCAAGCATCATGTTAATGAATGAAGATGCTCCATGGATATGACGGGATCAGAAAGGAACACACGCGAAGAAATGATATGTAATAATTGTAATATTTTATGAGTGAAGATGCTCCATGTGTCCATTTTTATAGTGTTGTCTGCAAACAATCTTGAGTGTGTTAGTCCCGTTTTGTGGTTGGACCGGGACTAAAGGAGGGCCTTTAGTCCCGATTCATACTTACCGTTAAGATATGATCTCCAAACGTGTGAGGTCACATATTAGGGAGTGCCTCTATGACCAGTTTCTCGGAGATGCTAGAGGACTGGGCTCCGGCGGCATCTCCCTGAAACTGGCCGTAGTGGTGTCCCTGCTCTCGAAAACCATTTTGCAGCTTGTAACTCCTCTACCTAGATCAATACGCCTGGGAGCTAATTAATTTCACATATTAGGGAGTGCCTCTATGACCAGTTTCTCGGAGATGCCGGAGGACTGGGCTCCGGCGGCATCTCCCTGAAACTGGCCGTACTGGTGTCCCTGCTCTCGAAAACCATCTTGGAGATGCCTCAAACTGGCTAGAGGACTGGACTCACAAGGATGCCTATTTATAGTACAAGCAGCTCGGTATAATGTTGACACTCACGACATAATGTCGACACTCACCCCTATTATTAGTGCTGACTCATGTTTTGTCCCGGTTGGTGTCTCCAACCGGGACTAAAGGTTCATCTTTAGTCCCGGTTGGTGACACCATCCGGGACAAGGTACAAGTTGCACGACATAATGTCGACACTCACCCCTATTATTAGTGTTGCCTGGCCTAGTCTGCCGCAATCCCTTCAGTCGCGGTTGGTTTCTCCAACCGGGACTAAAGATGAACCCTCTCTTTATAGGCATTTCCCTCTATTTATTAGGTAACACTCAAGACATTTATTAATATTAAAACGGGACAAACCGGGACTAGCTAAAACTCAGGACTAAAGCTGCCCCCTTTAGTCATAATCATGCCTAGTCCTATAGTACGCAGCTTCAAGGTCTTCTTCGTCATCGTCATCATCATCATCATCGTCACCTGCCACTCGGGGGATCCTCAGCTCATCCATGGCATATACCACGGGCCATTCCAGCCTCGGATTCACGGCGGGCGGGGGAGGGGTCTCCTGGAAGACGATGCCGCTACCACCGGGCCGATGTGGGTCCTTTTTGTGGCTCTGTGGCGGGTGGACTCGTGGGCACCGCAGGCGAGGATGATCTCCCCCGGCGATGTAGCGCATCACTCTGATGATAGTACGGTTCGCCCACCATAGACAACGGCCGGCTTCGTTGTGGTTCGCCGGGGGCGGGCCATCACCCTCGTACCTGGCGAGCTCCCTTTCCCGCCTATTAGAGAAGAAGGCATTCCAGGTGTCGTAGTTGTCGGGATCCCATTGGGGATCCATCCGCTGCTCCGGCGTGAGCTCGTGGTAGAAGTGGTTTGTGATGGCCGCCTGGCGTGCGGAACCTTGAGGGACAGGAGGGACAGGAACCCCTCCAGCGCTCAGCATCCAGCCGGCGGGCGGCCGGTAGCCCGGCGGACAAGGGTAGTTGGAGGCGCACAACACCTCGGTCTCCTCGAGGGTCAGAATGGCCCAGTAGGCGTTGTCCATTGTTCTAAGAGAGGAAGGTGTGAATGTGTGGATAGCCATGGCGCAATCGCCCTATAGAGGGAAAGGGCGGGAAAACTTGGCATGAAGCTTTGGGAAATGGCGGGAAATATCTTTAGTCCCGGTTAGTGACTACATCCGGGACTAAAATCTCTCGTAGAAAGGAAAGGGCGGGAAAACTTGGCGGGAAGCGGTGGGAAATGGCGGGAAATATATTTAGTCCCAGTTTGTGACTATAATCGGGACTAAATGGATATTATATTAAGATTCTTTATATTTTTCTGATAATAATAGACATATTATTTGTTTTATTTGGATTATTACAATAAAAGATATGATTTTCCAAAGTTTTTATATTTGATTTGAATTAAAAAAAGAAAATTTACAAACGAAATAATTTATAAATGATGCAAACATATAAATGGATATTATATTAAGATTCTTTATATTTTTCTGATAATAATAGACATATTATTTGTTTTATTTGGATTATTACAATAAAAGATATGATTTTCCAAAGTTTTTATAATTTATTTGAATTAAAAAAAGAAAAATTACAAATTAAATAATTTATAAATGATGCAAACAGATAAATGGATATTATATTAAGATTCCTTGTATTTTTCTGATAATAATAGACATATTATTTATTTTATTTGGATTATTACAATAAAAGATATGATTTTCCAAAGTTTTTATATTTGATTTGAATTAAAAAAAGAAAATTTACAAATGAAATAATTTATAAATGATGCAAACAGATAAATGGATATTATATTAAGATTCTTTATATTTTTCTGATAATAATAGACATATTATTTGTTTTATTTGGATTATTACAATAAAAGATATGATTTTCCAAAGTTTTTATATTAGTTTTGAATTAAAAAAAGAAAATTTATAAAAAAACAATTAGTCGGGTCATGGCTGGACCCGGGACTAAAGGGTGCCTGCGCGCGCGAAAATGAAGCGGCCAAAAAAAAACCTTTAGTCCTGGGCCGTGGCTTAACCCGCGACTAAAGACCCCCCCCCCCTCCTTTAGTTGCGGGTTAAGCCACGGCCCGGGACTAAAGACCCTTTAGTCCCGTCCCGTGGATTGACCCGCGACTAAAGGGGGGTTGCTATATATTCTGCGTGCCACCGCCCCTGCCCAGCACTTGGAATTCCTCGACGCAGTGAAGACAAAGCACACAGACGCATCGAAGACGACGCAGGGGAGGTGCTGTCTGCCGCCGCCGTGCCACTCCGCTCCACCGCCGCCGTGCCGCTCCGCCACCGCCGCTCTGCCGCCGCCGCTCCGTCGTGTCGTGACATGCCGCCGCTCAGCGTGCCGACGCATTTTTTCTGTCTCGCCGCCACGCGACGCCGCCGCTCCGCCGTGTCGTGACGTGCCGCCGCTCCGTGCGCCGACGCATTTTTTCTGTCTAGCCGCCACGCGACGCCGCCTCTCCGAGCGCGTGCCGCCTCACCGCCGCGCGCCGCCGCCTCGCCGCCCCTCGTCGGTGAGCTTGATCGAGAGGCCGCGCGGGTGGTTTTTTTATAGTTTTTTTGATAGTTTTTTGTTATAGTTTTTTCTATTGTTTTTTATAGTTTTTTTATAGTTAGGATTGTTAGGATTGTAATAATTAGGATTATTATAATTAGGATTATTATGGTTTTTGTTACAGTTTTTCTATAGTTTTTTGTAGTTAGGATTATTATAATTAGATTTTTGTTATAGTTTTTTTATATTAGAGTTTTTTGTTTTAGTATTAGGATTATTGTTTTAATTAAAATATTAGAATTAAGATTAGGATTATTGTTTTAGTTATTTTTTTGTTTTATTTATTAGGATTATATTGTTTTATTAGGGTTTTTTGTTTTAGTTATTATGATTATTGTTTTAGCACAAATAATATTAGTATTATTATAATTAGGATTATATTGTTTTAGTTATTAGGATTATTGTTTTTTCTAACCTGTTTAACTCTCTTTTTGTTATAGATAATTAAGTCATGGATCCATCCGAAGATCCTGGTCGCATCGGTGAAGATTTTCTTCAGGGCATGACAAGAGGTGAAATTCCTCTTAATATTGCTACCGGCGAAGATATTTTGCTCGAGGAAGAGATATCCTCATATCTGAATCCATCCGGTGATGGACTAGAGGAAAACCTAATGTACCAAGGGGAAGACCAGATGGACGAAGGGCAAACAAATAACAACAATAATGATGGCCCCTCGACAGGATCCGGCGAGGTACATATATATATAAAGTCTCGTGTTACCTCTATTCATTAACTGATCTAGATATATATTAATCACTCTCTCTTCTTCTTTCATCCCACCGGATCGAAGCAATCGACAGCTCGAACAAAACGAGGATCGAACAAAAAGTTGGATGGTAATCAGAGGTTCACCATCGAAGAAATAGATGATGATGGTGAACCAATTGCTCCAGAGAAGCACCGGAGGATGTTTATAAATCAATGCGGGGTGCTTGTTAGGGACAACCTGCCGATCACCATCCAAGAATGGAATAAGTCAAAGAAACCCGGTGAAGAATCCAACAGCTATGTCACCGATGATGCCAAAGATGACCTTTGGCAGAAGATCATAGCGCATTTCATACTACCTCTAAAGTATGAGGAATTTGAGGTAGATTGTATTACCCCAAGGCCGGGTGGGCTTGAAAATAGAGCGAAAGTCAAGGAGTGGTCACTGAGCAAGATGGCTAAACTGTACCGGAACGACAAGAAAAGTTTATACGCGAAATATGTCGCGAAAAAGAAAACTCCAGACTTCAAAGGAGTAAACGAGAAGTTGATAGAACAGTGGCCCGATTTTGTATAGTACAAGCAATCTGACAAAGCAAAGGCAAAGTCGGCAAGGAACGCGTTAAATGCTGCCAACAAGAAATACCATCATAGAATGGGGACAGGTGGCTACAAGAGTGCCATCCCTAAGTGGGAAACTATGGAGAAGGAAATGAGGGCTAGAGGCGTCACTCCTGGTACAGATGGATGGCCCGAGAGGTCAAAGCACTGGTGGTACGGGCACGGGGGATCCTTGGACCCAGAAACAAGGAAGATATTATTTCACGAGAAAATTCTAAAACCCTCCCAAGACCTTAATAAAGCAATGAACGATGCTCAATTGGGATTGTTCCGTCCTGAGAGAGAGAACGACGAGCTGACACGCGCCCTAGGGAATCCTGAAAAGGGAGGACGAACACGAGGCAAAGGTGTCGGTGTCTCGTGGAAGAAAGGGTTTCCTTAGTACGATGCCAGTTACAGAAGCCGTCAGAGAAAGAAGGACCGGGAGGCGGACCGGATCTCCAGGGTAGAGCAGGACCTAGCTGATCTGAAGAACCTCATGCATGAAATTAGCCAAAGGCCACTGTCGTCAACTCACCCGCGGTCTGATGATCCTGCATTGGATCTTAGCCAGTGGAGAAGCAGCGTGGCTTCCACGGAGGTCCGGGCTAATGATCAAGCACTGCTGGATGATGCACCGGCTCCTCACTACCCCGTCGATGATGTCACAGAGATGGCACAATTTGAGCTACATCAGCCAATGAACAACCTGTCCTTCAAGGTGGCGATCGGCACTGCTTTAACTTATCTACCTGGAGCACTCCACCATTCACTTCCGATTCCACCAAGCTATGCTCGTGTCATGGTGGATGACATAGTGGAGGATTTTGTGGACCTAGAGATTGAATCGCTATGCCTGAAGGCCTTACGAAACTAGGAGATGTCAAGCGCAACATCATTCTATGGAATAAGAAGTACATCAAGTTTCCAGGCTCGGCGCCAAGGCCACCGACTCCAAGGAATCCAAGTCCACCCCGCATAGAATATCGTCAACCTCCAAGTCCACCCCAACCCGATTATCACCAACCTCCAAGTCCACCCCTCCCCGCTGAAGATCGCCGCAGCAGGAGTACATCAACTCGATCTCTGCCTCCGTGCAATACTCGATATCCGCCTCTGCCTCCGTGCAATACTACTACCTCGTCGAAGAAACGGAAGTTCGACGGTCCCCCGCGCCCCACATCAAAGAAAGGTCAAATGCCGAAGATAGTCGACATCCCGCCGGCTCTTCCAAAGAGACCTTATGACAAGAACGATGAGGAAACTAACGCGGATGTGGCTGCCCAAGTTAAGGCGCATTTTGCACCCAAAAAGCCTGAGCCAAAGCCGGTATATAATGAAAAAACCAAAAAGTGGGCTAAGTCCTTTCTTGAGCAACCATCCCAGATATCGATGAATCTGGAATTAGACTATGACCGGGAGATTATTAAGCAAGCACAGAAGAAAAAAATCACAAGTGCAAAAAGCTGGAAGCAATTTGCCCAGCTCGGAGCACTGAAGAATCAATCGGTCGCCCCGCTCAAAGTCATTTCAGACCTCGACAAGGCCTTCAGAGATGAAATAGATATGGACATGCAAATAATGGACCCTAGAGCCCGTAATAATGCTGCACTTATTGGAATCACTGTATCGCAGGCCAAAGCACTTGCTAACGAAGCAAATATGTCTCTTGGTCAATATTTAGGCTATGAAGATACGCCAGTGGGTCAGATAGTATGGCAGTATGCCCAAGGGGAGCCTCTAGTCAGTAATGAGGAGCTCGCGCATCTATCCACACATATGCGAAATCTGCACGAATGGTACATGTCGCAAGCAGAAAAAAGCATCAGAAAGATTGGTTTCCGGTGGACGTTAGAAAGGAGCATCACTTCAAACCATACTCGATACAGGTTCAAATGACCGAACTGTTTCAGTTATACAACCAGCGCCCTCGACAAATCTATCCTTGGTTGGTACTGTCTATAAGTTATTTATTTCTATAATTAAGTTTGTAGCTCAGCTCGTTCATTGCATTTAATATATTATCCTAACTATATATCCTTTTGTATGATGATATTATATTCTGTAGAATGAAGATGCTTGAATGCAAAAGAGCTAGAAGATATGACGTTGGGTTCATTGACCCATATATCATTAATGAATATACGTTAAAGAATCACCCCAAGGACGTGGAGGAAGACCTGTGCAGGTTCTTAACCGAGCATAATTTTTTTAAGGAAATACTATTTCCTTACAACTTCAAGTGAGTGTTTATATCTTGTACATATTTTATTTTTGCTTACTGGATGAGCTATGCATGTATGCTTATGTAAATGTCCGCAGATTCCACTGGATCTTGCTAAACATTCAAGTTGACAACTCCCTAGTTGAAGTCCACGACTCATTAAGTTGGGACCAAGAGCAGTGGAGCTACATGAAAGCAATGCTCCATAAGTAATTTCAATCATTATCGCATTAAATCGTCCTCTTTCATTCATTTTCTGATATCAAGTAACTAATAACTTCTTTGTTCATTTTCTTTGCCGAGCAGGTGTTGGACACGATTCAGACAGAAAATACTAGGTCCATTCAAAGAGGAGTTAACTTATAAAATGGTGAAGAGTTTACAGCAGCCACTGGGAACTCATTTATGTGAATACTACGTCTGCGAGTACATCCGCGAGTTGACCAGTGAGCGGAAAGTTGACTCACATTATATTTATGATTTGCGGGAGAAACTAGAGCCAGACCAGCGCATAAGAGCAATTCAAGAGAAGCTGGCGGGATTTATGATGAAGGAAGTCCTTGATGTACATGGAGAGCATTATGCGGATGACGTGGAACTCGATTTGTCTTAGTCATCTTCATGTAACTGATATGATATATATATTCATCATGACCATGTAATTTCAAAACATTTCTTCCTTTTGATATGATTGATTATATGTATGATTGCAAGGGATCAATTAATTATATAAATGCATCGTGTAGTGTGTATGTAGTAGCGTATAATATGTATACTGAGATATATGTTTAAATTATAGTGAAACATAAAATAAAAAAGAAACGAAATGGTAAAAAAAAGGAAATACACAATCTCTGCCGCGACAGAGAAATGTGTGTTTCTCTGCCGCGCAGGAAACCTTTTAGCCCCGGGTGGTGTTACAGCCCGGAACTAGAGGGTTTCCGCCCCCCAAGGCGCTGAAACAACCAGGTGGCTGTTATCAGCCGCGGGCTGTAGCGAGCCGGGACTAGAGGGGGGTCTCTAGTCCCGTTTTCGCAGTCCCGGATCCAAAACCGGGACTAGACCCAGTTACGGCCCGAAACTGGAGGCCCTTTTTTCACTAGTACATCCACCAGCAATCTATAATTCGCCGGCTCCTGCGGAGCAGGCACATGGTTAAATCGCCATCAGCGTGTTCTATAGTCAATAAACGACACATATTCATGAATATCCAAGAGCTTCATGGCGGCAACTCGACGAGTTCACGACTTCAAGAAGTAATCTAGAAACCCGATGCGGCATGGACACCGGCAGATGCCAACTTGAAAAGTATCACGTGAGAACGTACAGGATCAGCTTCACACGATCGGTTTAATCCAAATCAAAACCAAGGCTCCGTCGTATACTAGTTCAACATGCATGTGACTTCAGGCAGAGATTATTTTTTTTTTTAAGGAATCGGATCCCGTGATAGATCAAAGATCCAAGACAGGTTTGTTATTCGCTGAATAGAATTAAGGGGCGTCGAGCGACCTACTGCAAGCAAGACGAAACTATGTACTCACTCCGTTTCGGTTTCCAAGTTCTATGCGTATATCTAGGTTATCAATTTGACCTATATAATTTAAATTATATAATATAAAAATTATATCATTGAAAAATACAAAGTCTAAGTTTTCGATGATATTTTTTTTATAATATATACATCATACTAAGTTACTCAATTTGGCGACATAGAACTACGTGCAAGACTTATAAACCGAAACGGAAGGAATACATCGGATGAATTTTGCGGCCGAAAGAGTAATTGGCGTATATCACCGTGATCGCCGGTCATATCGAGTTTCATGACCCATTAATTTTAGAGGGAATTCTTTATTTGACACTGGCTTAAAATTGGCTTCCCTATTTGATCCTGAAAAAAAATTTCTTCCCAATTTGACATCTAAACTTGATTTTGTTCCTAACATGACACTCTAGTGCATTTTGAGCACTAACGGTGTACAACATGAAGATGAAAAGACTCTTTTACCCCTGATGAATTATGTAACAAAATTATATCTGTGAGATAAAAGCAACCTAGTATTGTGGCATATCTAACCAAATAAGACATGGCCAGACCATGTGGTCATGGAACCAACTTTATTTAAACACTTCATCATATGATTTTATTTTAAAAAATTCAAAATTTTGGCACAATATTCTCTATCATTTGATGCCATGTATGTGCATGTTTATATATATATATATATATATATAATATATATATATCGTATATTATATATATATATATATATATGTGCATAGGTATCGCTGCATGTCCCAGCCGTTCTCTGATTTTTTCATGAGAAAATCTAACGATCAGCACCACATCACAGTCGTACCGTGCAGCGGCATTCATACCAATACGCGCGCCACGACCGTCGTGGTCGGGTGGCCGGGCGACCGATCCACATAGTATACGAGTACTTTTTGGCTGCCATCGAGCATGTACAGTGATATTCTGGCTGCTGGCATGATGCTTATTTCCACATATCTTCATTTGATTCGTTTTGTAATTTAGCACTAGAACTTTGCATGTGATTCTAGTTGCACCTCTCTTAATCTTTTTGGAGTACAAAAGATGCATCGCACCTACAACATATTTGAAGCCTTGCCATGAAAAAATAGGAAATTAGGCACTAAGAATCTGGCTAGTATACTTACACTTGTTCTAATTCTGTATTTGTGATGTGTGTTATCTGGCAATCAAGTATAATCAATCTGACAACTAAGTGTAATTTATCTGGCAATTACTTTCACATTTTTTGACCGATGTCGTTACAGAGGTGATGTATTCCTATACCTTTTGGTGTTGTGTTTTATTTGGCGATCATATGTAATTTATCTGGCCATCGAGTGTAATTTATCCGGCAATCATCTCTAACTAATCCGGCAAGCATATGTATACATGACTTTGTCTTGGTTAAAACCTGGCAACCAAATATAATAATCCGGCAATTAGACTGATTTTAACCTGGCAATTCGGCTTACTTAATCTAGCGGTTAGGCATATTTAGTCTGACAATTAGTACTCTTGTAATTAAAATGGCAATTAGGTACGGTTAAACCTGGCAGCCAGGAATAATTAATCTAGCAACTATAAATGTGACAAACAAGGTCTAATTATTCCCAAAATTAATAATCTAGCAATTGTGCCTAATTAATCTCCAAATTACTCCTAATTAATCCGATGATTAGACTATGATTTATTGGGTAATTAGTAGTTGATCAATGAGACATGGAGACCTGCACGTGATAATTTTATAGTACGGAGCCGTAATACTACTACTCCTGATGTGTAGAGATGCATGCAGTGGGCCTACCATGATGAATTTTGTCCAAAAAATTTACCGGAACAGCCCGTGTCTACGGTTTTGTGGGTCGTAAACTCATAATTATCTGATTCAGCGACCGCCGCATAGAGAGGACCAGCGTGCGGCGCCGCGCGTTAGTCCAGTCCTTTTTTTCATTTAGTTTATCCCACGCGTGTCTGTGCGTGTCTTCGTTCTGGTGCAGGACGGCGCCTCTGAGCCGTATCCCTGCAACGTAGCCGGCCACCGCAGACGCAGCCGTGTCCGCGTCGCCACCGTCTGCCGCTGCCCGCCGCCTCCGTGCCCGCGCCACCATACACAGCCGTGTCCGTGTCGCCTCCGTGCTCGAGCCACAGCCATGTCCGCATGCCTGCCGCCTCTGTGCCTGCGCCGCCAGACGCAGTCATGTCCGCGTCTGTCAACACCCGGATTTTTAATCCCAGATGCCTGTTATGTCATACATCGCAATCCCAGGATTACCATTTTTGTGAGACATAACAGATTTGGATACCACAGTACATCATCCATTACAAACCATACATAAGGTCTTACAAAAATAAGGATCTTATGATCCAGTTCTTAATACAACCCAAGCAGCGGAAATACGTAATAATAACGGTAGCGTAGGCGAAGCTCCATCTTCGGTGTCACAGGCAATGCTGACGATAGGAGATGATCCTAGTTGTCGTAACCTTCCTGGGGTCCATCCTCCAGGTACTCCTCTTCATAGTCTGGCCATGGGAATAGCCAGGGGCAAAGCCATGAGTACTCTTTAAGTACTCGCAAACTAATACTAACAAGTGAAGGGGTTTTTTGTAGTAGGACACTAGGCCCCACTACAGAGAAGGGGTTTTTTGTAGTTGGAACCGATGAAGCGGGCGTGGTGATGTAGCCCAGTAGGACACTAAGCTCTAGGGGTGATGTATCACTAGTGTAAAAGGTTACGACGATCATAAGAAAGTCATCGTTGAATGTGTAGGAGTCAGTATGGGTCTCCAGATCCTGCTTCTGATTATTGATCCGAGAGGAGTCTCGATCATGTCCACATTATTCGCGAACCATAGGGTGACACATTTAAGAGACAATGACATCCAATTGGAGCAAAAGTTTCATGCCAAAAAGAATAACAAGCGCAAGAATTTATTTCACTAGATACCGAAACAGGTTTTCGGGTGAAATTGCAGAAAGTGTTTTTGCATGTGAAATGGAATACTAGCAAGGGGTTATATGTGAATGTTTGTCATTAAAGTAATTGACAAAGTTCTGAATAAATAAAAGGAGTTTTATTTATGAGATTTCGCATTAAATTTGGTGGAAATTTAATAGCAAGTTTGAGTGGGATTTTGAGTGGAGGGATTTGAAAGGATTTTGTGAGTGGAGTGTCCACCCACATGAATGAGGGGAGGGCAAGGGGCATCCCCCATGCGCCGGCCACCCCCTTGGGGTCCCCCCTCTCCTATAAAAGGCACCCCCTCCTCACTTCTCACTCACACCTCCTCGTGAATGACCTCTCTCCCCCTCTAGAATTTATCCCCTATGGTCTCGGACTAGCGAGATACATGTTCCCGATGGTTATTCGGCAAGAAAGAGTTGTGCTTCCGCTGCATCGCTAGAGCGAGGAGGCGGAGGTTGCTCGGTGCCTCGAACGTGTGTGCGAGCACGGATGCGCCGCTAAGTTGCGGTGCTAAGGACTTCCTCTCGATCTTGAGATCAGCAAGAGATCGTCTACATCAACCACGAGTTCGGACTCGTTAAGCTTTGTCGATCTTCAAGGGTATGTTCTCTACGAATATACATCCGCCCGTTGTTTGTATCTAATAGATAGATCTTGGTACATAGTTATTCCCATCGTAGGAAATTTTTTGTTTTCTATGCTATGAACCCTATAGTGGTATCAGAGCCTGATCTATGCGTAGATGCTTTACACGGGTAGTACACATATGAGTATATGGGCGATGATGATCATGGTATTGCTTCTTATTTGTATTTTGGAAATTGGTGGCATAGTGGGATGAAGCGGCTCGGACAAACTTTACATGTCCTCGCACATGAGACCTGTTCCACGCTTGACATGCAACTAGTTTGCATAAGTGGCTAGCAGATATCTGTCTCTCCTACTATAGTCAACATCTATTTTGCAATGAGTTGTCAACAATTTGGTTATCCTCGTTTTGGTTCATGTTCGTAGGTAAGAACGGTTCTATCTTCGAAAGCCCTAATCCACGTAAAACTTGCAATGGATAAATTAGAGGCGTCTAGTTTAGATTGTTGCTGGGCTAGTGTTATGATATGGTGATGTTGTAAGTAGAAGTATGAGATGATACTCTTACAACACACATAACGTATAAGTTCCATGGACCCTGGCCTTACACATAGAGGTATGATAGTGATTATACCACGGTGCACATGATAGAGATCATATGCGGGAACCATATCATTTCACTTATAAACATGTGATGTTTGGTAGCATCTTATATTGCTTGTTTGGCGTTTTATTAGCATAATAAGATGATCCCTCATTTAAATATCAAGATAAGAATGTGTTCTTCCTTAAGTATGCACCGATTATGTTTTCGTCGCTCCAAGACATCACGTGATGATCAGGCGTTCTTGGATCCACGACTATATCTCGGGCGTAAGACAGTTACACACACGAATACTAAGGTTCTTACTTGGTGAGCCTAGCATGTACATACATGGCCTCGGAACATGGACCGAAAGGTTAAGCATGATTCATATAGTAGATATGATTCCCATTTGATACTCGCCTTTCAAGCTACACCGACTCACGTGATGATCGGAATTGGTGTAGTGGATTTGGTTCATGTAATCACCAAAAAGGCACGAGGGATGTCGTTTTTGAGTAGGGGTTCATTTGTAATATGGACTAGTTGAACTCAATCTATCATAAACTTAGTCTAAACTTTACAAATTCTGTTATAGATGGCACCGCTAGCTTTTAATTTCAATGTGTTCATGGAGAAAGAGAAAATTGCAACGAACGGTAGCAACTTTACCGAATGGGCCATGAATTTGAGGATTCTCCTCTATGCTGCACAAAAGCAATATGTGCTAGAAGCTCCGCTAGTCCCCCCACCTTTCGATGATGCCCCTTACGAGGAGAAGAATGTCTATCAGACTCGTCAGGAGGACCACAACTTAGTTCATTGCGGCATATTGTATGGGCTAGAGCCGGAACTTCGTAAGCGTTTTGAAAATGACAATGCATTTGATACAATGGGTGAGTTAAAAATGATTTTAGACACA
This sequence comes from Avena atlantica, assembly GCA_910589765.1. Lineage (NCBI taxonomy): Eukaryota > Viridiplantae > Streptophyta > Magnoliopsida > Poales > Poaceae > Avena > Avena atlantica. The sequence continues at coordinate 41,039,472 of OU342736.1, read as the reverse complement.
CATGCTATTTTAGAGAGCTACAATGCTTCAGAAAAGTTCTTTAGCTGCATGATGGAAGAGCACAACTTCGTAAGTGAGCATGTACTCAAGATGTCGGGTTACGCCGATAATCTTGTGTCCTTGGGAATATCGATTTCCATTGACTTAGGCATCCATCGTGTTTTGCATTCCCACCTAGCTATAAGAGCTTCGTGATGAACTATAATATGCAAGGCATGAAGAAGTCTCTCCCCGAGCTTCTGTCAATGCTTAAAACTGTAGAAGTGGAGATCAAGAACGAACATCAAGTGTTGATGATCAATAATAACACTGGTTTCAAGAAAGACAAGAAGGGTAAACGGAAGGGAAGTAAGTGCGGCAAGCAGGTTGGCGCCGTGCCTGAAAAGAAACCCCGAGTTGGCCCTAAGTCTGATACCGAGTGCTATTATTGTAAGGGGACTGGCCACCGGAAGCGCAACTGCCCCAAGTATTTGGCAGACAAGAAGGTCGGCAAGGAGAACAAAGGTATATATGATATACATGTTATTGATGTGTACTTGACTAGTGCTCGCAGTAGCACCTGGTTATTTGATACCGGTTCAGTTGCTAATATTTGTAACTCGAATCAGGGGTTGTGGAACAAGCGACCGCTAGCAAGGGATGAGGTCAAGATGCGTGTCGGCAATGGATCAAGTGTTGATGTGATCACCGTCGGAACGCTACCTCTCCACTTGCCTCGGTATTAGTAATAAACTTTAATAATTGTTATCTGGTGCCAGCACTGAGCATGAAAATTGTATCTGGATCGTGTTTGATGCGAAGTGGTTATTCATTTAAATCCGAGAACAATGGTTGTTCTATTTATATGAATGAAATATTTTATGGTCATGCATCGATGATGAATGGTTTATTTCTATTGGATCTCGATGATAATGTTACACATATTCATAATGTTGATGCTAAAAGGATTAAAATTAATGATGATATATCTGCATATATGTGGCACTGCCTTCTAGGTCATATTGGCGTTAAACGCATGAAGAAGCTCCATTCGAATGGACTTTTGGAATCACTTGATTTTTAATCATTTGATACATGTGAGCCATGCCTTATGGGCAAGATGACTAGAACGCTGTTTTTCGGTTCAATGGAACGGGCGACGGATTTATTGGAAATCATACATTCTGATGTATGTGGTCCAATGAGTGTGTCAGCGCGAGGTGGATATCGTTATTTTGTTACTTTCACGGATTATTTGAGTAGATATGGTTATATCTACTTGATGAAACACAAGTCTGAAACTTTTGAAAAGTTCAAGAAATTTCAGAGTGAAGTGGAAAATCATCGTAATAGAAAGATCAAATTTCTGCGGTCCGACCGTGGAGGAGAGTATCTAAGTTACGAGTTTAGCACACATATGAAAGAGTCTGGAATTGTTTCACAACTCACGCCTGATGGAACACCACAGCGAAATGGTGTGTCGGAACGTCGTAATCGTATTTTATTGGATATGGTTCGATCTATGATGTCTCTGACGGACTTGCCGTTGTCATTTGGGGTTATGCACTAGAAACTGCTGCATTCACTTGAAATTGGGCGCCATCTAAATCCGTTGAAAATACTGTTGGAGATATGCCCTAGAGGCAATAATAAATATAGTTATTATTATATCTTTGTGTTTATGATAAATGTTTACATTCATGCTATAATAGTATTAACAAGGAAACATTGATACTTGTGTGATTTGTAAACTTAATTTGAAGTCCCTAGTATAGCCTCTATACTTCACTAGCTTGTTGGTTGATAGATGATTGTGGTTTCCCTATCATGAACATTGAGATGTTATCAACAACAAGATCATATCGTTAGGAGAATGATATGGTGGACATACTCCTATAGATAAGCGTAGCATAAAGATCAAGTCATTTCAATAGTTCAATTGCTATATGCTTTCTGATACATAGTAACCTAATTCCTTCGACCATGAGATCATGCATATCACCTTTACCGGATGGATGCTTTGATGACATCAAACACTACACCGTAACTGGGTGGTTACAAAGGTGGCATTGAGTGTTCGGAAAGTATTGGTTGAGACACATGGATCAAGAGTGGGATTTGTCCATCCACATGACGGATAGATATACTCTGGGCCCTCTCGGTGGAATGTCATCCAATTAGCTTGCAAGCATGTGACTTGGTCACAAGGGATCACATATCACGGGAACGAGAAAAGAGTACTTATTAGTAACGAGGTTGAACTAGATATGCAGAGATACCGACGATCATAACCTCGGATAAGTAACATATCGTGAGACAAAGGGAAATTGGTATCGTATGTAAGTGGTTCATTCGATCGCAAAGTAATCGTAGAAATATGTGGGAGCCATATGAATTTCCAGATTCCTCTATTGGTTATTGTTCGGAGAAGTGTCTCGATCATGTCCGCATAATTCACGAACCGTAGGGAGACACACTTAAGGATTCGACGTTGTTTGAGTAGTTATGGTATTATGAGAAAGAGACCGAATGTTGTTCGGAGTCTCGGATGGGATCCGGGATATCACGAGGTGATCCGGAATGGTCCGGAGAATAAGATTCATATAAGGAAAGTCCCGTTTCGGAGTTCGGGAATGATTCCGGTGTTTTCATCGGGAATGTTCTAGAAGGTTCCGGATTGTCCGGCACTCCGGGGGGGAGGGGTACATGAATGTGTCATTACATATTCGAATGATTGCATCATGTACTAAGTGTTCTTGCTGTCCCAAATAAAGGATTAAATTGAATCCTAAAACAGAAAAGTCAAATGTCCAGTTTGAAAGTCAAACGGCTAAAACAAGAAACTGTGGGAAACAAGCAAGAGGAGTTGGAACCGACTTGGAGGAGGAGTTTCTCTCCTCCAAGCCGGCGGCCAGCCCTAGGCCGAGTTGGGGAGGTACTCCCTCCCTCCCCTGGCGCGCCAGCCCCCTCCCATCTATATAAGGAGGGGCAGGGCTCCCCTCCTAGACACACAAGTTCCTACCTCTAAATCTCCGGTTTAGAGCCGTTTTGGTTTAGAGCTTCTAATTGCTTTAGCCAGCGGTTTAGAGCCTTCTAATTGGTTTAGAGCCTTCTAATTGGTGTGTCTAATTACTAGACCACTAATAGCCTCTCTCATAAGCTCCACCATACTCGCACCGGCTTAAGGCGAAGCCCTGCGGGATTTCCCCTCTACTTCCGGTACCACGCCGTTGTGCTGCCGGAATCGCGAGGAGAGTGCTACAACCTCCGCTGCCTGCTGGAACAAGGGAGAGGAAGGTCTTCGTCGAGTACCGAACGTGTGACCGACTGCGGGAGCGCTGCCGGAACGTGGCGCCGGAAGGATCGTCTACACGATCTTGAGATCGGAAAGAGTACGACTACATCACCCACGAGAATCCGCTCTCGTTAAACGCTTTGGAATCTTCGAGGGTAAGTTATACCATCGACTCGTTGCTACAATCTAGTATATAGATCTTGGCTTGTTTGTTTGTTTGTATGCGATAGAAAATTTTTGTTTTCCATGCTACGAACCCCTACAGTGGTATCAGAGCCGTGTCTATATGTAGATCTGTTGCACGAGTAGAACACAATGGTCATTGTGGGCGTTGATACTTTTATTGTCGATTGCTTCTTGTGTACTTTGCATCTTGCGGTATGTTGGGATGAAGCGGCCCGGGCTAACCTTACATGACATCGTTCATGAGACTTGCTCCACGCTTGACATGCAACTTGTATTGCATAAGTGGCTTTGCGGGTGTCTGTTTCTCCTAGCATAGTATAGATCCAATTCACAACAGGTGATTAACAATACTTGTGTCAACGTTGTGGTTCATGTTCGTAAGTTAGAATGACACTTATTGAAAGCCCCAAACCACGTAAAATATGCAAAGAAAGTAGAGGCGTCTAACTTTGTTTTGCAGGGGTGTGCAGTGATGTGATATGGCCATGATTGTGATTATATTTGATGTATGCAATGTTCCTTATTGTAAGTCGGCAACCGGCAGGAGCCATATGGTTGTCTTTAATTTATGATAAGACCCGCGTGTCTATTCAAAGTAGTTGTAATAGTTGAAGCCGGTGGACGACAACCATGGAGAGGCGTCATTGACCTTGATGCAATTCCGGTGATGATGGAGATCATGTTCGTGCTTGAAGATGGAGATCGGAAGCACAAAGAAGAAAGGCCATATCATATCACATATATATTGAATTGCATGTGATGTTAATCCTTTATGCATCTTGTATTGCTTAGTAGACGACGGTAGCATTATAAGATGATCCCTCATGCACATGAATTTCAAGTCATAAAGTGTTCACCCTTAGTTAGCACCGTTGCTAAAGCTTGTTGTTTCGAAGCACCACGTGATGATCGGGTGTGTTAGATTCCGCAAGTGTATACAACGTGGGCAAGCCAGATTTGCTCATGCGGAAACTAAGGTTTGATCTTGACGAGCCTAGCATGTACAGACATGGTCTCGGAACACGGATCACCGAAAGGTAAAGCATGAATCATATAGTAGATATGATGAACATGACGATTGTTCGCCATTGAAACTATATCAACTCTCGTGATGATCGGTGTTGATGTGGTGGATTTGGTTCGTGTGATCACTAAAACAATGTGAGGGATATTGTTTTGAGTGGGAGTTCACCTAGTTTAATTACATTAATTAATTTGAACTCAATTTGTCATAAACTTAGTCTAAACTATTGCAAATATGTTGTAGATCAATGGCAGCCCCTACCATCAATTTTAATGCGTTCCTAGAGAAAGAAAAGTTGAAAAACAATGGAAGCAACTTCGCGGTTTGGTTCCGCAATTTGAGGATTGTCCTCACAGCTGGTAATTTGACCTATGTGCTGGATGCACCGCTGGGTGACCCACCTGCAGATGATGCTCCCGATGAAGTAAAGAATGTTTACCTCGCTCGGAAGAATCAGTACTCCATAGTTCAGTGTGCTATCTTGTATGGTTTGGAATCGGAGCTTCAGAAAAGGTTTGAGGATTCAGATCCATATGATATTGTCGAGGATCTCAAATTGATTTTTGAGACTCATGCGGCAATTGAAAGCTATGAGGCTTCTGAAAAGTTCTTTAACTGCAAGATGGAAGAAGGCAGCTCCGTCAGTGAGCATGTGCTTAAGATGTCAGGGCACGCAAACAAACTTTAAAGCTTGGGTATAGTGATTCCTAATGCTTTGGGGATTTACCGTGTCCTCCAATCGCTACCACCAAGTTACAAGAACTTTGTGATGAACTACAACATGCAGAACATGAACAAGACGTTGCCAGAACTCTTTGCCATGTTGAAATCTGCAGAAGTGGAGATCAAGAAAGAGCACCAAGTGTTGTTGGTCAATAAGACCACCAAATTCAAGAAAGGCAAGTCTAAGCAAAAGGGACACTTCAAGAAGGGTGGTAAGAAAGTTACCACGCCGACAAAGAAGACCAAGGCTGGACCTAAGCCTGATACTGAGTGCTTTTATTGCAAGGGAGAAGGTCACTGGAAGCGGAATTGCCCAAAGTACTTGGCGGATTTGAAGAACGGCAACATCAAGAAGAAAGGTATATCTGATATACATGTTATTGATGTGTATCTCACTAGTACTCGTAGTAGTGCCTGGGTATTTGATACTGGTTCGGTTGCTCATATTTGTAACTCGAAACAGGTGCTGCAGAATAAACGGAAGCTAGCGAAGAACGAGGTGACGATGCGCGTGGGAAACGGATCAAAGGTTGATGTGATCGCGGTCGGCACGCTACCCCTTCATCTACCATCGGGATTAGTTTTATACTTAAATAATTGTTATGTGGTGCCTGCGTTGAGCATGAACATTATATCGGGATCTTGTTTATTGCGAGACGGTTACTTGTTTAAATCCGAGAATAATGGTTGTTCTATTTATATGAGTAATATGTTTTATGCACATGCACCTTTGATAGATGGTCTATTCTTATTGAATCTCGATAGTGGAAATACACATATCAACAACATTGAGGCTAAACGTTTGAAATCAAGCGATAATTCGACCTATATGTGGCACTGTCGTCTTGGTCACATCGGAGTGAAACGTATGAAGAAACTCCATTCCGATGGACTTCTTGAATCACTTGATTTTGAATCACTTGATTTTGAATCACTTGAAAGATGCGAAGCATGTCTGATGGGTAAAATGACTAAGACTCCATTTTCTGGTATGATGGAGCGAGCTACGGACTTATTGGAAATCATACATACCGATGTGTGTGGTCCAATGAGTGTAGCATCGCGCGGTGGTTATCGTTATGTTCTTACCTTCACGGATGACTTGAGTAGATATGGGTATATCTATTTCATGAAACATAAGTCCGAAACTTTCGAGAAGTTTAAGGAGTTTCAAAGTGAGGTAGAGAATCAACGTAACAAGAAGATTAAGTTTCTACGTTCTGATCGTGGAGGTGAATATCTAAGTTACGAGTTTGGCGAGCATTTGAAGAAATGCGGAATACTTTCACAATTGACACCGCCGGGAACACCACGGCGTAATGGTGTGTCCGAACGTCGTAATCGAACTCTCTTAGATATGGTTCGTTCTATGATGTCACTTACAGATTTACCGCTATCATTTTGGGGTTATGCATTAGAAACAGCCGCATTCACTTTAAATAGGGCACCGTCTAAATCCGTTGAAACGACACCGTATGAATTATGGTTTGGGAAGAAACCTAAATTGTCGTTCCTTAAAGTTTGGGGATGCGAAGCCTATGTAAAGAAGTTACAGCCGGACAAGCTTGAACCCAAAGCGGAAAAATGCGTCTTCATAGGATACCCGAAGGAAACTATTGGGTATACCTTCTATCATAGATCCGAAGGCAAAATCTTCGTTGCCAAGAATGGATCCTTTCTAGAGAAGGAATTTCTCTCGAAAGAATTGACTGGAAGGAAAGTAGAACTCGACGAGGTTGTCGAACCTTCTCTCGAAATTGCGAGTAGCGCAGCACCGGAAGAAGTTCCTGTGGTGCCTGCACCAATAAGAGAGGAAGCTAATGATGGTGATCATGAAACTTCAGTTGAAGTTGCTACAGAGCCTCGGAGGTCAACGAGAACTCGTACCACTCCAGATTGGTTTGATTCCGTTATGAATGTCATGGTGGTGGACAACACCGATGACCCCGAGACATATGAGGAAGCGATGATGAGCCCAGATTCCAATAAATGGCAAGAAGCCATGAAATCCGAGATTGGATCCATGTACGAAAACCAAGTATGGACTTTGGTGGACTTACCGGATGGCCGGAAGGCTGTCGAGAACAAATGGATTTTCAAGAAGAAAACAGATGCTGATGGTAATGTTACTGTCTATAAAGCTCGACTTGTCGCAAAAGGGTTTCGACAAATTCAAGGAGTTGACTATGATGAGACTTTCTCACCGGTAGCGAAGCTAAAGTCTGTGAGGATTATGTTAGCAATTGCTGCATATTATGATTATGAGATATGGCAGATGGATGTCAAAACAGCATTCCTCAATGGAGACATTGATGAAGAGTTGTATATGATGCAAGCCAAAGGTTTTGCCGATCCTAAAGATGCTAACAAGGTATGCAAACTTCAACGGTCCATCTATGGATTGAAGCAAGCATCCCGAAGTTGGAATCAACGTTTTGATAAGGTAATCAAAAGTTTTGGTTTTATACAAACTTATGGAGAAGCTTGTATTTACAAGAAAGTGAGTGGGAGCTCTGTAGCATTCTTAATACTATATGTGGATGACATATTATTGATTGGGAATGATGTAGACCTTCTTAATAGTGTCAAGGAATATTTGAATAATAGTTTTTCAATGAAGGATCTTGGCGAAGCAGCTTACATATTAGGCATAAAGATTTATAGAGATAGATCGAAACGCCAAATATCATTGTCACAGAGTACATATTTGGACAAAGTTCTAAAGAGATTTGGAATGGAAGAAAGCAAGAAAGGGTTCTTGCCCATGTTGCCCAATACGACCTTGAGTAAAACTCAAAGTCCGACATCGGCAGAAGATAGAGAAAGGATGAGTAAGACTCCCTATGCCTCAGCCATAGGATCTCTAATGTATGCCATGCTATGTACTAGACCCGACATTGCATATGCTGTTAGTTTAACTAGCAGATATCAAAGTGATCCAGGAGTGGATCATTGGACAGCGGTCAAAAACATCCTTAAGTACTTGAGAAGAACTAAGGATATGGTTCTTTCTTATGGAGGTGATGAACAGCTCGTTGTTAATGGTTACACCGATGCTAGTTGGAACACAGATCCGGATGATTCTAAATCACAATCCGGATACGTATTTATTTTGAATGGTGCAGCAGTTAGCTGGAGGAGTGCAAAGCAAAGCGTTGTGGCGAGATCTTCAACTGAATCGGAATACATGGCTGCTTCGGAGGCTTCACAAGAAGCGATATGGATGAAAGAGTTCATTACAGAGCTGGGTGTGGTTCCTAGTGCGCTGGACCCAATGTCTATCTACTGTGATAACATGGGCGCCATAGCCAATGCGCAAGAACCAAGGTCACACAAGAAGCTGAAGCATATCAAGCTACGTTTTCACGCTATTCGAGAACATATCCAGGATGGGGATATAAAGATTTGCAAAGTACACACAGATCTGAATGTGGCGGATCCGTTGACTAAACCTCTCCCGAGGGCAAAACATGACCAACACCAAACTGCCATGGGTGTTCGGTATATTACCATGTAATCTAGATTAGATGACTCTAGTGCAAGTGGGAGACTGTTGGAGATATGCCCTAGAGGCAATAATAAATATAGTTATTATTATATCTTTGTGTTTATGATAAATGTTTACATTCATGCTATAATAGTATTAACAAGGAAACATTGATACTTGTGTGATTTGTAAACTTAATTTGAAGTCCCTAGTATAGCCTCTATACTTCACTAGCTTGTTGGTTGATAGATGATTGTGGTTTCCCTATCATGAACATTGAGATGTTATCAACAACAAGATCATATCGTTAGGAGAATGATATGGTGGACATACTCCTATAGATAAGCGTAGCATAAAGATCAAGTCATTTCAATAGTTCAATTGCTATATGCTTTCTGATACATAGTAACCTAATTCCTTCGACCATGAGATCATGCATATCACCTTTACCGGATGGATGCTTTGATGACATCAAACACTACACCGTAACTGGGTGGTTACAAAGGTGGCATTGAGTGTTCGGAAAGTATTGGTTGAGACACATGGATCAAGAGTGGGATTTGTCCATCCACATGACGGATAGATATACTCTGGGCCCTCTCGGTGGAATGTCATCCAATTAGCTTGCAAGCATGTGACTTGGTCACAAGGGATCACATATCACGGGAACGAGAAAAGAGTACTTATTAGTAACGAGGTTGAACTAGGTATGCAGAGATACCGACGATCATAACCTCGGATAAGTAACATATCGTGAGACAAAGGGAAATTGGTATCGTATGTAAGTGGTTCATTCGATCGCAAAGTAATCGTAGAAATATGTGGGAGCCATATGAATTTCCAGATTCCTCTATTGGTTATTGTTCGGAGAAGTGTCTCGATCATGTCCGCATAATTCACGAACCGTAGGGAGACACACTTAAGGATTCGACGTTGTTTGAGTAGTTATGGTATTATGAGAAAGAGACCGAATGTTGTTCGGAGTCTCGGATGGGATCCGGGATATCACGAGGTGATCCGGAATGGTCCGGAGAATAAGATTCATATAAGGAAAGTCCCGTTTCGGAGTTCGGGAATGATTCCGGTGTTTTCATCGGGAATGTTCTAGAAGGTTCCGGATTGTCCGGCACTCCGGGGGGGGAGGGGTACATGAATGTGTCATTACATATTCGAATGATTGCATCATGTACTAAGTGTTCTTGCTGTCCCAAATAAAGGATTAAATTGAATCCTAAAACAGAAAAGTCAAATGTCCAGTTTGAAAGTCAAACGGCTAAAACAAGAAACTGTGGGAAACAAGCAAGAGGAGTTGGAACCGACTTGGAGGAGGAGTTTCTCTCCTCCAAGCCGGCGGCCAGCCCTAGGCCGAGTTGGGGAGGGACTCCCTCCCTCCCCTGGCGCGCCAGCCCCCTCCCATCTATATAAGGAGGGGCAGGGCTCCCCTCCTAGACACACAAGTTCCTACCTCTAAATCTCCGGTTTAGAGCCGTTTTGGTTTAGAGCTTCTAATTGCTTTAGCCAGCGGTTTAGAGCCTTCTAATTGGTTTAGAGCCTTCTAATTGGTGTGTCTAATTACTAGACCACTAATAGCCTCTCTCATAAGCTCCACCATACTCGCACCGGCTTAAGGCGAAGCCCTGCGGGATTTCCCCTCTACTTCCGGTACCACGCCGTTGTGCTGCCGGAATCGCGAGGAGAGTGCTACAACCTCCGCTGCCTGCTGGAACAAGGGAGAGGAAGGTCTTCGTCGAGTACCGAACGTGTGACCGACTGCGGGAGCGCTGCCGGAACGTGGCGCCGGAAGGATCGTCTACACGATCTTGAGATCGGAAAGAGTACGACTACATCACCCACGAGAATCCGCTCTCGTTAAACGCTTTGGAATCTTCGAGGGTAAGTTATACCATCGACTCGTTGCTACAATCTAGTAGATAGATCTTGGCTTGTTTGTTTTTTTGTATGCGATAGAAAATTTTTGTTTTCCATGCTACGAACCCCTACAAATACACCGTATGAATTGTGGTTTGGAAACAAACCTAAGGTGTCATTTCTTAAAGTTTGGGGATGCGATGTTTATGTGAAGAAACTTCAACCGGATAAACTCGAACCCAAAGAGGAAAAATGTGTCTTCATAGGATACCCTAAGGAAACTATTGGGTATTCCTTCTATCACAGATCCGAGGGCAAGGTTTTTGTTTCCAAGAATGGATCCTTTCTATAGAAAGAGTTTCTCGCGAAAGGTGTGAGTAGTCGAAAGGTAGAACTCGAAGAGGTTGTTGAACCTTCTCTTCAAAGTATGGGGAGTAGCACAGTGCCGGAAGTCGTTCCGGAGTGTTTGCTTCACCAGTTGAAGAGGGAACTAATGATAATGATCATGAAACTCCGAAAGAGAGTACTACCAAACCTCGCAGGTCTAGCAGGACGCGTGCAGCTCCCATGCTGTACGGAAACCCTGTTATGAATTTCATGGTTGATGAAATTGATGATCCTGCGACGTATGAAGAAGCGATGATGAGCCCGGATTCCAACAAATGGTTAGAAGCCATGAAATCCGAGATGGAATCCATGTATGAATATCAAGTTTGGAACTTGGTGGACTTACCTCACGACCGAAAGGCCGTGGAGAATAAATGGATTTTCAAAAGAAAAATTGATGCTGATGGTAATGTGACCGTCTATAAAGCTCGACTTGTCGCAAAGGGGTTTCGACAAATTCAAGGAGTTGACTACGATGAGACATTCTCTCCCGTAGTGATGCTAAAGTCAGTTAGGATTATGAGATATGGCAGATGGATGTCAAAACCGCATTTCTCAATGGTAATATTGAAGAAGAGTTGTATATGATACAACCAAAGGGTTTTGTCGATCCTAAGGATGCTAACAAGGTGTGCAAGCTTCAGAGATCCATCTATGGACTGAAGCAAGCATCACGAAGTTGGAATATCCGCTTTGATGAGGTAATCAAAGAGTTTGGATTTGTCCAAACTTATGGAGAAGCTTGTATTTACAAGAAAGTGAGTGGGAGCAATGTGACATTTCTGATATTATATGTGGATGACATATTATTGATCAGAAATGATATAGATCTTTTAAACAGTGTTAAAAGTTATCTAAATAGCAAATTTTCAATCAAGGACCTAGGTGAAGCTTCATACATATTAGGCATAAAGATCTATAGAGATAGATCTAGGTGCCTAATAGGGCTATCGCAAAGTACATACCTTGATAAGACTTTAAAGAAGTTTAAAATGGACGGAAGTAAGAAGGGGTTCTTACCTATGTTGCAAGGCAAGACATTGAGTAAGACTCAAAGTCTGACTACGGCAAAAGAAAGAGAGATAATGGACAAAGTCCCCTATGCTTCAGCCATAGGCTCTATAATGTACGCCATGCTATGTACAAGACTGGGTGTGGCACATGCTATTAGTTTGACTAGTAGGTACCAATCGAATCCAGGTTCAGAACACTGGATAGCTGTCAAGAATATCCTTAAGTACTTGCGAAGAACTAACGATATGTTTCTTGTGTACATAGGTGAAGAAGAGCTTGTCGCTAAGTGTTATGTCGACGCTAGCTTTGACACCGATCCGGATGACTCTAAGTCTCAATCCGGATACGTATATCTCATCAATGGCGGAGCGGTTAGTTGGAGGAGTTCCAAACAACCTGTGGTGGCGGGATCAACAACGGAGGTCGAATATGTTGCTGCTTCGGAAGCGGCTCAGGAATCGGTTTGGATGAAGGAGTTCATATCCGAACTAGGTGTGGTTGCGAGCGCGTTGGACCCAATGGTGATATATTGTAACAACAATGGTGCCATTGCCAATGCCAAAGAACCAAGGTCTCACAAAAATTCCAAGCATATTAAGCGCCAGTTTCACTCCATCCGCGAGCATGTCAAGGATGGAGATATAAAGATTTGTAAAGTACACACGGATCTCAATGTAGCAGATCCATTGACTAAAACTCTCCCTAGAGCAATACATGATCAACACCAGAAATCCATGGGTGTTAGATTCATCACTATGTAACTAGATTATTGTCTCTAGTTCAAGTGGGAGACTGAAGGGAATATGCCCTGAGAGGCAGTAATAAAGTGTTTATTATATGTATTCCAAGTATATGATAGATGTTTATTTTGCATGCTATAATTATATTAATACAGAAACATTAATACATGTGTGTTTAATAAACAAATAGAAAGTTCCTAGTTATGCCTCTCTAATAAACTAGATCATTGATTAACAAGATGATCAAGGTTTCCTGATCATAGATATTGGATGTTGTTAATAACGAGGTCACAACATTAGTGTAATGATGTGATGAACATTCATCCGAAGTATAGCATTACGATCAAAGTCATTGAGTTTATATTGCTATAACAACTTACGAAGTGATCCTAATCCTTAGACCATGAGATCATGTCAATCACTAACACCGGAAGAGTTTCTTGATAACATCAAACGTCACACCGTAACAGGATGATTATAAAGATGGGTTCAGAACTAATAAAGTGTTATGTTGAGGCCCATGGATCGAGACTGGAATTTGTTCATCCCAATGACAGATAGCTATACTCTGGGCCCTCTCGGTGATATCACATTGGTTAGCTTACAAGCAAGTGATTTGATCACTAGAATGTTATATCACGGGAACAAAAAAAATAGTGCATGTCAGTAACGAGATCAAACTCGGTATGGAGATACCGATGATCGAATCTTGGACATGTAATATATCGCGAAACAAAAGGATTTAGATACTAGCGTAAAAGGTTACGACGTTCACAAGAAAGTCATCGTTGAATGTGTGGGAGTCAGTATGGGTCTCCAGATCCCCCGCTTCTAATTATTGATCCGAGAGGAGTCACGATCATGTCCACATTATTCGCGAACCGCAGGGTGACACACTTAAGAGACACCGACATCCAATTGGAGCAAAAGTTTCATGCCGGAAAGAATAACAAGCGCATGAATTTATTTCACTAGATACCGAAACAGGTTTTTGGGTGAAATTGCAGAAAATGTTTTTGCATGTGAAATGGAATACTAGCAAGGGGTTATATGTGAATGTTTGTCATTAAAGTAATTGGCAAAATTCTGAGTAAATAAAAGGAGTTTTATTTATGAGAGTTTGCATTAAATTTGGTGGAAATTTAATAGCAAGTTTGAGTGGGATTTTGAGTGGAGGGATTTGAAAGGATTTTGTGAGTGGAGTGTCCACCCACATGAATGAGGGGAGGGCAAGGGGGCAGCCCCCATGTGCCGGCCACACCCTTGGGGTCCCCCCCTCTCCTATAAAAGGCACCCCCTCCTAACTTCTCACTCACACCTCCTCGTGAAGGATCTCTCTCCCCCTCTAGAATTTATCCCCCATGGTCTCGGACTAGCGAGATAATGTTCCCGGTGGCTATTCGGCAAGAAAGAGTTGTGCTTCCGCTGCATCGCTGGAGCGATGAGGCGGAGGTTGCTCGGTACCTCGAACGTGTGTGCGAGCACGGATGCGCCGCTAAGTTGCGGTGCTAAGGACTTCCTCTCGATCTTGAGATCGGCAAGAGATCGTCTACATCAACCACGAGTTCGTACTCGTTAAGATTTGTTGATCTTTAAGGGCATGTTCTCTATGGATATACATCCGCTCGTTCTTTGTATCTAATAGATAGATCTTGGTACATAGTTGTTCCCATCGTAAGAATTTTTTGTTTTCTATGCTGCGAACCCTACAGATTTTGGCTGTGATGACCTGCTGCGTTCTTCGGATGCGACGACCCAGTGTGGTCTTCGATTGCGATAATCTTCGGATGTGAAAATCGCTTCCACCATCGACCCCAGGAACCTATCGCTGCTACGAGTGCGGTCCGCTGTGTCAATTACGTTCGCCGCTACCGTGTCGATTACATCCGCGGTCGCATCAACTTCGTCCACGACAACTACCAATAAAGCTAAGGTTCCCTCTACTTAGAGCTAATTTTCTTATTAACTCGCACTCGAAACACTCGGGGGTTGCACCATCTTCGAGTAACCTAATGTGCCATCGGCTCCATGAACTCGAGCACCTCGAACGCGACAGCCCGGGTAGCTGATTCCGCCTGATCATCAAATCCTTGAACTCCGAGTGCCTAGGCAAGATACTGATACTAAGGGTAATCAGGCTAGCGAAAAGGCCTAGCATACAGTGCAAAAGTGTTGACTCGATCGGCACCAGAATCTTACTATACAAGCCGACGGGAAAATATTCTTTACAAGATACAAGTACTTCACAATTCTTTATGTTTTATGCAGGTTACAAGGACGTCGACTGCACCTAGCTATTTTATCGAGTCCTTCAACAGAAGTCGACAAAACAACTGGCTACCCTATAAGCTCAAGACCCGAGTTGAGTCCCTCTTCGGATGGTCACATCGCTCGATGCTACACAGACGTGATGTTGGCCACACACACCGGACAGACGCGACGCTGGTCGCGCACCCGACAAAAGCAAAAGCGTCAACTTTCATCCGTAACGTCGACTCTTCTATGTCGACTCTTGGCTCCTTATGCGTGAGACGCTGACTCGATGCACTTTCGGGTCAGTGGTTTCTCCTCGCATGAGTCTCCACTCGAGTCTGCGACTCGACTAGACACTCGGGGGCTACTCCTATCAGGAGCGCTGGTCGCGCACCCGATGTACTTCCAGGTCAGCGGTACGCCCACGAGATTGTCGACTACAACTGCACGATACAAGACTCGAGTCTCTTCCCGAGTCTACAACTCCGCCAAACACTCGGGGGCTACTCCAAACTGGAGCGCTGGTCGCGCACACAGAAGATCTTCGAGTGGCACACTTCGATTCCTCACTCAAATCAACGATTCGACTGAGGACTCGGGGGCTACTCCCATAAAGAGCTCTGGTCGTGCATTCGAAAAATGAAGGCATTCAGGGCATCTGCAAAATCATCTGAAGAACTTCTGGATCACCGTATTACGCAACCGATGACTATAAGTCTCTGCTCGAGTCTACGACTCGAACAGACACTCGAGGGCTACTCCCATAGGAGCGCTGGTCGCGCACCCTATAGTTCATTGTGTTGACTACGTCCATAATGCCGACTCCTTTACAACAACTGAACAAATTCAGCTGACCCGATGAACTTTTGGGTGAGGTGCTTCACACTCGACACAACTTTCGATTTCGACATCCAAATGAAAGGTTCAAGACAACTAAGTCTCCACCTGAATTTACGTTTCGGATGGAGACTCGGGGGATACTGACATGGATATGCCTTACGGGTACCCGATGTTAGCCTAACTGGTCCTGCCCGAAGGAAGGCCCACTCGACGACCTGCCAGGATCCATGGCGCCTATTACGTTTCGGCTAATATGAAGCCCATATGGATACGGACTCCCAAGCGCACAAGACAAGGAAATCTCAAGACTAGAGTTTGAATACAACTTGTACCAAATCATATTGGCACCCGAGACCTAGTCTCTCCATATATAAAGGCTAGGAGGGTCCAACGAGAAGGACAGATTACACGCAATAGACATGATACAATAGACGCCACAATAGATCTACAGATCTAGATCCTCTTCAACTCACCTCATACACACCTCACGCCAGATTGCATCTGCACACCTCTGTAACCTTCGGTTCCGCCGTAATCAAGAGCAGACAAGCAGGAGTAGGATTTTCCCTCCGGGGGGGCTGAACCTGGGTAAATCGTGTGTCCCCGCGTTGCTTATCTGTTAACCGTTTCACGATCTCCAGCATCTCCATCTTCTCCAAAACCCAAGTCCATAACAATGGGCATTGACGAGATCGAACCTCTTCACCTTGTATGGAAAATATCCCAACCGGGGTATCTTAAACCTTTCTGTCCACCCCTCGTGGAAAAGACAAATTACTAACGAATCAGGAGCAAGTGAGTCAGGTTTGAACTATAGGTTCATAATCTGATGCTCATGATTTTTTGGAAAAATTGTTTTTGGGTTCACAATACGGTATTTCATAAGATATCCAATGCAAGTTTAGCGAGGCTCAGTCCCGAGCTAAGGATTTTTTAGAATCCTCAAATTCAAAAGAATTTTTTTAATATAATCTTTTGAAGATTTGAACACTATTAAATGAATTTTATTTAAAAATACTTGATGCATGATTTAAAAGATGATAGGGAGGTCATGTTTGGATTCTTCTCATTTTTCTGATCGATTTAGACATATTTGTCTAATTCCAATTTACGGATTTAAAGATATGAATTATTCCATATTAAATAGACAAAAGCAAAAAAAATCATTTTATTGTATTCGAATTTAAGAATATTATTACTTATTTTAAAAATAAAGGTGTGTGACACCATGGTCTCAGGATTAATAGGATTGATATGGTATTATTATCAATAAGGTATAATTTTCTTATTGGAAGCTCATTTGGAAGGAACGGAGAAGTTAGGCTAGAATAGTTTAATCTTTATTATCAATAAGGTATAATTACCATGACCGATCGAGAAGTTTAATCATGATTACAATCTGACCAGAGATTAATAGTACTTAGAGTTAAAAAAGATTTTTGTGAAATTATTGAGTCAAACAGTTGAAAAAAGATGCTTGTGAGATTAACAATTCAAAAAAATAAAAAAATATTATTTTAGAAAAAACTAACCGCCAACCGATCGTGAACTGCCGATCTAGGCTCCACAGGCGCTACGCCGGTGGTTTTTCTTACATAGACAACCAAACCATCTATGCCCATAGGACAAAACGCCGACAGCTATATGCCAACGGCAATTGCGGGCTACGCCAACGGAAGGTGGCTGTCAGCGCCAGGCTTGTTTCCCATAGTGAAAACGCATCCCATACAAAGTGGATATTGTTATTAGAATTTTTTTTTAAACCGCCTATAAGAACCATATTTCGACTTATAAATATTCAACAAAAATTTCCATTGAATGAATAAGTGATCCGGATCACAAGAACAACAAAGCTTTTGAATAAGCACGAGTGATCAAATGAAAGGCAATACGGCTAACTTGAACTCTACAATGATCGCATCTCGTGGAGATGGCCTATGGAATGACCATCATCTACGGACACACGGGTCTCGCCATCTCTTCCGCGATGGCTAATTTTAGTCAATTTCAAGTTAATCTATCACAAGACGGACAAAAACAATGGCCGTCGCAATAGAAGGCTCACGGGACGATTTAAGGGGGCCCTTGACGTCCTACACATGCAATCAATAGAAATTTATTTGTTTAATAAAGGAAATATGATAATATCAAAATGATACCAATTATATCAGGCCTCTGCAACAACAGGACGTCAAAACAACATAGATGCACACAATAAAAGGAAAAAATAAAGAAAAAATGGCCTACTAAAATGATCAATGAATGAAGTGCACAGACAGACAGACTGGAAACCGCATTCACAAAGTTATGAGGCGTCATGTTCTCTGAAACCAAGATCCAGCCGCCAATCACTCGGCCATCTCGAACTCAAGAAATAAGTTTAGCCATATAGGATGGAGTCAGCTTGGCCTGCAGCAAACACATGGCGACCACAGTAGTTTGTACTTGCACGCGATTGATCCGCGTCAGAGACTTTGGCGCTGCGTGGGCACGAAGTTATTGGTGTGCCGGGGTAGAGATCAAGGAGCTACATACCCAAAAGGCAGTGCTGAGCACGTACGTATTACAGGACCATGTTTTTTTGTTGCATGGTACAGGAGCTAGCACGTTGTGCCCAGCTGACCGTAGCCTAGCTTGTATGCATGCAGCGATCGCTCACCGATGTCTTTTTTTTTGACTGTCGCCACTCGCGTGCGTGCATGATGTAATAATTACTGCTCGGATCACTGCGATGTGGGTTCTCTCCATGGGACGTACATATAGGTTTTTGGTACGTACGTAGGCACTGGATCCATTTCGATCGGCTCCTTCTGGCGTGAGTGTGAATTTAAGCATCTCCAGCGGGATACTCATCTGGCCTGGACATGCATTTGACTGTCCGCTTACACTAGTATCAGTAGTACTTTCTTCGGTCTGGTTTATTAGGCACGTACATAGTTTAAGGACAACTTTCCGTTAATTTTAGTTAACAAATTTTATATAATATATTACAAAAATTATACCATTGGATTCATGTTTAAAAGTAGTTTTCAATGATATATTTTTTGGGACATATATTATATATTTTATTGGTCAAAGATTTTCTTAAACTATTTACACGCCTAATAAACTGGACCGGCAGTAATTCCATCACGGAGTGCCAGCGCCGTTGGAGGGAGGGGTGCGACATCAAGCACACGGATGTCTCCCTCCCCACCGGCTGGCACCTCAATCGGGACAGTGTCCCGGTGCCGCCTGTCCCTAAGAAGGGCAAAGGGCTGGCAGAGGAGATCCGTCGCAGGATCACCAACCTCCCGTCGGCCAAATGGTGGGAGAGTGGCTACCGTAGCGAGGACTACTGGGTAGAGTTCCTCGAGTGAGAGCACAAGGTGCGGCGCGCCACCACCATCCGCCGTGACCTGATGCTGGGGGAGGTCTACCCCGTCCCCGGCATCGACTCGGATGACGAGGATGCCGTCAACCACTCTGACGCCGAGCTCGGCAGTGAGGACGGTAACGACGAGGAGGACGAACACGACATCGTCATCAAGCAGGAGGCGGTGGACGATGGCGCCGCGAACCTGCCCCCGGAGTACCGCGAGGTGCTGGCGCGGGGCTACGACAAGGACGCCTTTATCGAGAAGGCTATTACGACCAGCACGCGGGAGGAGGAATGCCAGTGGGTCGGCCTCGAGAAAGTCGTCCAGCTCACCGGCCTGGTGGTGCAGACAAACGCCCAGCTGCCTTCACCGCCGCCGCTGCCAGGATGGGAGCCAACGATCGCTCTGGAGGTGGGGATGGAGCTGGCGTACCTCCAGCACGGTTGGTCGCCGTGGCATGGGAAGGTGATCAGTCCACCTGCGCCCGCTCCCGCTCCGGCTCTGCCACCGCCCAACCTCTGGATGCCGCCGGAGTACATCAGCCTTGACCGGTGGATGGATGAGGCAGCGCCCGCGCGTGAAGATCGGTAGCTAAGGCTAGGATTAGTTTAAATTCTATTTTTTCTATTTTGAATGTAAATTAAGTACGAACTTTGCCATTTTTTTGCGCGAACAGTTTATGTTTGAATCTGTAAAAATTTTCCTTTGCTAGGCCGGACAAATGTGTCACATCGCTGGGCGCGGCTCCTACCGCGGCATGTTCCAAATGGACAGAAACAAACCATTTGAGGCCACTGGATGGGTCGCACCGGTGGCCGTCTTCTATAGACCGCGGCTGATGCGTGAAACGATATGAGATGCGTAGAAAGTTTTGACAGGATGGATCGGCCTAACCATAGTGTATCTTTCAATCATAGTACTCCCTCCGGTCCGGTTTATAGGCACGCACGTAGATCAAGTATAAATTTGACCACTAATTTTGGTCAACAAATTTTATAAAATATGTCAAGAAAAATTATATCATTGGATTTATCTTTAAAAGTAGTTTTCAATGGTATATTTTTTGAGACATATATTATATATTTTATTGGTCAAAATTGATAGTTAAATTTTTTTTAAAACTACATACGTGTCTAATAAACTGAACCGGAGGGAGTAGCGGTTCTTACAAACACTAATAATTGACGTATCGCCCGAGAAGATCAAAGACCGACCTTTAAGAATCCTTCCGAAACGTCACGGTCGTGGGGTGGAGTGGATGGTACGTGCATGTGCAGGACACGGGTCGTGGGGAGCATGAATTGAGTTCACCACCGGAACTGATCAATCAATATCCAAGGGAGGGCGACAGGGATGCACAGTACTACTACTACTCACCAGCGCCTAGAAACGAAACGACAAAGAAGGACGGACGGACGGACGGACTTGATGATAATGCCTGCCCTAGCTAGAGTGTGTTAGGGCATCCACTGTGTTAGCAATAAGGTTATCCATAAACAAAAAGTAGATTACAAGGAGTTCCACATACTAGAGGCTATCAATAAGTTATCCATAAGCTCAAAATCTTAAAGGTGACCTACAAGCTTGTGAGTTGTCCATAAGCAATAAAATATTATTTTAGCTTCTCCCCTCTCTCTTGCATGTATAGAACTTTAATTGACATGTGGGGCCAGCTTATAGACAAGTTCAATACATTGTGAGGCTATCCATAAGCTTGTGGTGTGATATGTGGGTCCCAGCTTATGGACAAGTTCTTCTATATACATAGATGATGCCCTTAGGGGGTGGGCGTGCCAGACGGCAGACACCACCATGTGGCCACCTACAGTGCTATGCCGCCTGCTGTCGTGCGGCTAATTTCACTATTGGAGTACTATCACCGTGGCGTGGCCATGCTAAAGTGGTGGTGGTACGGATTCGCTTAAATATAGCAAAACGACAGCAAATCTATTCAGAGCCACCCAGCTCAGCTGTGAACTTTAGTATTTCTCAACCATCCGCTTCAGTACGACGTACGGTGTACCCAGCTCAGTAGTATGCTTATGACCTATTAGTACGTACGGTGTACCACAGTACCATCCGCCTCCGTAGCAAGCTACTATTAATAAACAGGGTGAGAAGGATATGGGGATCCACATAACTTTTAACACACTAGTACCATAGTACTACTCCTCCGTTCACAAAAAAATTTACTTTTAGCCTTGTCTTAAATTAAAGTTAGTAAAATTTTACTATAATATGTTAATTTGATATAATATATATTATTATATTTATCTATAAAGTTGGTCAAATTTAATAATGTTTGACTTAAACAAAAGCTAGAGTACACTTATTTACAGAGGAAGGGAGTACTTTTCTTCGATAGATAACACTTTTCTCACACCTGACACTTTGCTAGGCGCATTTACACTCTATAAATAATGCTATGTACTTTGTTCGGTCCAGTTTATTAGACACGCACATAGTTTAAAAACAATTCTGATCATTAATTTTGGTTAATAAATTTTAAATATATAACAAAAAATATATCATTCTACAAAATTAGTTTTTAATGGTATATTTTTTTGTGACATATATTGCATATTTTATTGGTCAAAACTAATGGTTAAAGATTTTATTAAACTATGTATGTGCCTAATAAACTGGACCGAAGAGAGTATGTCATTTTGTTATACTACTATTAGAAAATACAAAATTTCAGCCATATAACTTGCATGGTGCATGTTTTAACAACAGAATCACATGTTGATGCAACGACTTTTTTTGATCCTCGGTTTCTTTAGATGGCTGGTGCATGTTTCGACTTTATGTGATCCATGAGCTGGAAACTTTGTAATAAATTCTTTTAATAATTTTAATAAAACAATAAAGGCCATATGCATCAGTGATGCAGAGGCCGGGGTGATATCCCCATTTCAAAAAAAAATTACAACTTGCATGACATAAGATCAGTATTTTGGTTAAAATTGGTGGTCAGAGTTAAATCTCCAAATATGTGCGTGCCATTTAGATAAGGCCTTTCACAAAAGAGAGTATCTTAGCACATTATCTTAAGAGAAATAAATTATTAAGAAATAATTTTTTCAATGCGATTGTTTCTTAAGTGATGTATCTATATTTAATGATTTAGATGACATATAGATTGACCTAACCATGCTTTTTACTATAATTTTGTGCAAGAGGTGTTTTTTTACTAGTAACTAAGATAGTACACCATCAATCTCTTTCATCATTAACTATAGTGTTACGTAGAAAAAATGATTACTAGGATATATATTACTAAAAAACATATACCGTAAAAGGCCTTAACTAGCCAGGGATACAAGTACTACCTCCATTCCGGTTTATAAGTCAAATACGTATTTCGAGAAAATAGTTTGATCTAAAATTTTGTCAACTAAATATAAACTATATATTACAAAAATTATACCATTAGATTTATATTTAAAATACGCTTTCAATAGTACAATTTTTTTAACATATGATTCATATAGTGTTGACCAAATTTACGGTCGTACGTATTAGCCCTATAATCCAAAATAGAGGAAGCAGTACTGTTGATTTATTATCGGATCCACGTAAATCTACTCATGTCCCTATTCCCTATTTGCACATGTAAGTTGTCCTCATGTCCCTATGCACCTACTATACCCTGGTCGTAACTGGTGCAAATTCACCTACTCCATGCCCATAACGTGTTAAGGTTGGTCATAGTGGTAGTAACATACTATTAGTATCATACATACTATCTATATAGTGCATGATATCATATGGTAGTATTATATTAGTATTATATTTAATGATTTGTAAAATCTCAATACATATTATGTATAAGATTTATTTGTATAAAAATTTCTAGCTTTACGCGTTATGATACGGTACTATCTATGATACTCTAACCATCTCTTTTTGTATTAATTATTGTGCTGCATCAGATTTTTGCCAATATAACATATATGATACTAGCTAAGATACTTTCACTAGGACCAACCTAATAGTGGAGAGTATCATCCTTATGATATTGATCGCATGATAAAAACATCACCTCTACCTTATAGCAATTCAATAATGAGGCGCGCTTGTTTCTCATGTACATGTAGTAATAAAGACATTTATTGCTCAACTTTTTTGATCACAGTTTATCTTCACATGCGCGTACGTCTTATTCATAAAAAACGGAGTAATAGTTGTGATACTCAGACAATATCTAACCTTACCGTAAGCCGCATTGTGACATAATCAATTTTTACGTGCTCTCTCCGTCTTAAAATGGATGTCATAGATTTATCAAATTTTAGAAAAATCTATACAGTAATATATTAGTATATAGACATCCCAATTTTAACAAATTTGCAAAGTCTATCCTAAGACAGAGGGAGTACTACTTTCAAGGTGCACGCATGGTGCGAAAATTTTGGATGAATTTTCTTTCCATGTAATCACACAGATGGTCTCCTACGTCGAGCGCATTAGTATATGTAATTTGTGCCAGGTCCCTTGCAGAGATGACGCAACCGCTGGTTATTTCCGTTGTAAGTTTGCATGCATATTCTC
This sequence comes from Avena atlantica, assembly GCA_910589765.1. NCBI lineage: Eukaryota > Viridiplantae > Streptophyta > Magnoliopsida > Poales > Poaceae > Avena > Avena atlantica. The sequence continues at coordinate 41,015,762 of OU342736.1, read as the reverse complement.
TTCTTAGTTACTTCGTCAACTCTCTACAAGCTGAATGTTTCTTAAATTTGACACCCTTTTAAAATCAATATTTCAGAATCAATTCCCAGCACAAAAGAGAGCATCTGCCCTCCACCGAAGAAACGAGGAACGCCTCGACCAAGGCACTGACTTGCGTGCATCTTGCCATGCAGAGTACCAGTAAGATAGATTACCAGCACTATCTCCCACCTTATATAAACCGACAAGCGGCAGAGCTCGTTGATACGTGTGCACCGCTTCGACCGCTTTGGTAGCCAGGAAAAGAGGATGTATCTCGAACGGGATGAAGCTTAAAAAGACAAATAGTCCTTCCAAATTACACGCGGCAAGCGGTGACCAAGGCAGAGAGCAAAAAAAAAGAAAACAAAATGCCCTCGCACGACTCTGTCCGCTCCGACGCGTCGAGCAGCGATTGGTTAAAATTTGAAATCAACGGTAACAGGATATCAAACGATCGCTGATTTGGGGCGCTAAGGGATCGAGAATCCTTCCGTCTTTAAAAGATAGTACTATGTAATATGTATGTACCCATCTAGCCACGGCCAGCAAAATTGACATTTGCCAGCGACATCAGTGTAATATACTCCGTGGCTCTTCGTTAATATATGAACTGGTCCTCATTTTGTTGCATGCATTAACAAACATCTATAAATTTGCACATGAACTAATCATCACTATGGAAAAATGGCATTTAGTCTCAGGCCGTAACGGACTCTAGTCCCGGTTTTGGGTCTGGGACTACCAAATCGGGACTAGAGGCCCCGCCCTCTCTAGTCCCGGCTCGCTACGACCCACGACAGAAGACAACCACGTGGTTGTTTCAGCGAGGGGGGGGGGGGGGGAGAACCCTCTTGTCTCCGGTCGTAACACCACCCGAGACTATAAGGCTTCCTGCCGCGGCAGAGAATTCGTGTATTTCTCTGCCGCGGCAGAGATTGTGTGTTTCCTTTTTTTTTGCCATTTCGTTTTTTTTCGTTTTATGTTTCACTATAATTTTAAACATATATTTCAGTACACTTATATTATGCTACTACATACACAGTATACGTTGATGCATCTATATAATTAATATTCAATCCCTCGCAAGCATACATATAATCAATCATATCAATAGGAAGAAATGTTTTGAAATTACATGATCATTGATGATATATCATAAAAACTACATGGAGATCACTAAGTCATATAGAGTTCCTCGTCATCCGTATAATGTTCTCCATGTTCATCAATGACCTCCTTCATCAGAAATCCCGCCAGCTCCTCTTGAATTGCTCGTATGCGCTGTTCTGGCTCTAGGTTTTCCCGCAAATCGTAAATATAATGTAAATCAACTTTTCGCTCATTGGTCAACTCGCCGATATACTCGCGGACGAAGTATCCACATAAATGAGTTTCTGGTGGCTGCTGTAAACTCTTCACCAGTTTATAAGTTAACTCCTCTTTGAATGGACCTGGTATTTTCTGTCTGAATCGTGTACAACACCTGCTCGGCAAAGAAAATGTACAAAGGAGTTATTAGTTACTTGATATTAGGAAATGAACGAAAGAGGCCAATGCGATAATGATTGAAATTACTTATGGAGCATTGCTTTCATGTCGCTCCACTTCTTTTGGTCCCAACTTAATGAGTCGTGGACTTTAACTAAGGACTTGTCAATTTCAATGTTTAGCAAGATCCAATGAAATCTGCGGAAGTTTACATAAGCATACATGCATAGCCTATCAATTACACTTAACATCGAGTAAGCAAAAAAAAAAGTGTACAAGATCGGTGGCGTAGCCAGCCGGGAGTCACGCCCCGGGCCAACTTCCTTGCTACAGTAGTTAACTGTATCAGCTCGTTTAAATATGGCTACAATTAAAGAAGGATTTCACCCGCATGACCCAGGCCAAGGCCCCTATAGCCTGGGCCTGTCTACGCCCCTGTACAAGATAGAAACTCACTTAAAGTTGTAAGGAAATAGTATTTTTTTAACAAAATTATTTTTGGTTAAGAACCTACACAGGTCTTCCTCCACGTCCTTAGGGTGATTATTTAACGTATATTTAACGATATATGGGTCAATAAATCAACGTCATATCTTCTAGCTCTTTTGCATTCAAGCATCTTCATTCTGCAGAATATAATACCATACAAAAGGATATATAGTAATGGATATATAGTAATTACAGAAATAAATCACTTATGCATCTTTCATAGTATTCCATATGCACACATAATCAAATGACACAACACAGGCACGGCATGTCAACGTGCCTACTTCCCTAGTTGTGGTAGAATGGTTGAAGATTCAGGTTCAGCGGCTACTGCTTGTGTAGTATATCAGGACATTGCTATTCAAGCATGTTCTTTCGCCAAAATCTGTAATGTCTACTGTTCTAGATATTCAAACGTGGTATCTCACATTTTATATTACCTAAAGAATCTGGAGATCAACGTGTTGTCTGGTGTCACGTCCATGGGACGGCCTGTCACACTTATGATGCCCACAAGAGATGAAGCCCAACAAGAGTAGTACCTGGTTACGCAGCTGTTGGCTATGTAAGCAAGATGACTCAAAAAAAAGGCTATGTAAGCAAGTGTAGAGAGAAGAGCAAAAGACATCGATGATGAATTGCGTGTATCGCTTAACTACTCCCTACCTGCTCCTTCTTCCCCTCCCAAAACAATTACTCCCTTCGGTCCAGTTTATTAGGCATGTACGTAATTTAAGAAAATCTTTGATCATCAATTTTGATCAATAAAATATGTAATATATGTTCTAAAAAATATACCATTGGAAACTATTTTTAAAGATAAATCCAAAGATATATTTCTTATGACATATTATGTAAAATTTGTTGACTAAAATTAATATTCAAAACTGTTCTTAAACTACGTGTGTGCCTAATAAATTGGATCGGAGAAAGTATAAATTCTGGATCTCTACCCCCATATCTGTGAGTTAGTGGATGGTATACCGCTATTTGGTGGTTAAGGTTTTCGGCGGCTATTGATAAACTTGAGGCAGTAGCAGAAGTTCGCCCGCTGACTGCGCATAAAATTAAGCTTAGGAACCAATCGAATGCAGAGTTATTAGCAAAAATACGTCGTGAAGAGGAGCTAAAATGATACCAACGATCCAAGTCGTGTATCATATGACAAGGTGATTCAAACACTAGGTACTTCTATAGTATTGCCAATGACAGACATATGAAAAAGCTAATTCGATCTCTTATTCAAGAAGGGGGAACGATTGAAGGGAATGAACAGTTAAAATCCTATATTAATAAGTACTATAAATGTTTGTTTGGGGCTTCGAAAGACGAAAACTTCTCCTTAGGTGAGTCCCAAATTGAAGATATTCCCAGGTGTCCGAAGAGGAAAATAGTCTTTTAACGGCTCCCTATTCCGAGGACGAGGTGAAAAAGGTTGTTTTCCAAATAGAACGCAATAAAGCACCTGTGCCGGATGGATTCGCAGCAGAGTTTTATTAAATTTGTTGGGATGTAATCAAGGATGACCTTTTACATATATTTAGTTTCTTACAGCTAGTTAGCTATAGTTGTTCGGTCTGAATTTTGGTGAAATTATTTTATTACCTAAGATTAATGAGGCATAACAGCTCCTATGTGGAGTCCTGCCGTGCTGTCAGAGCTACGGTCGCAAGGCGACGTGTGACAACGATGCCACTTGATGGGCTGTGCCGGTGTTTGGATTTCCAGCTGGTGCATGGATTTCGTCAGTGTAAGGGGTGCAACTTTCTCTTCAGAAGATCAGCGTTGAAGTCGGAGTTGCCTCCTACTCGACGTGCTTTGGGGTCGACTGTTTGGCATGGGCCAACATGGGCTCTCATATAGTTTGCGGGGTGTGTCTCGTTTATGGTCGTTGAAGGTAAAGTCAGAGTTGCTGGCTCATGGAGGAGTGATGACGATGACGCTCGCTGATGTCCTGATTGATGGCGTCTCTTCTTGATGGGTGTGTGCTCCGTGTGGGTGGCCAAGTTGGCCGGGTGTACGCTGTGGTCGTGTTTTATGGCGACATATTGGTACATTGTAACGGTTTTTGGCCGGTTTCCCGTTTATTAAACGGTCAATTCTCTTCTACATTTTAAATAAAACTAGTACAGGTGCCCTCGCTACGAGGGCATCGTCTGTACTTTATAAGAATTATCGAAAAATGCCAAGTCTATGTACATCCTTAAATTATGTGTTTAGGAATAAATATCTTTATTCTCTAAAAATAATATTATGCAGACTAATATACAAATTGTTAACATGTGATATACTCTTAGCGAGAGATCCAAGTGTGTGTGTGTGTGTGTACCAATAATACACAAAATAAAAATATTCTAAATAATATAAAATACGAGATAGAATTTTATATTTAGTGATTTATTAGCATTGGTTTTGATATATTAAAATTAATATTAAACTGTACGTATATAGTGCAGGATCTTCTATAGGCTGGCGAGGCCGACAGACAAGCGAGGGTGTGCACAGTGGTGTAAAAGTCCTACTTGGTACTCACCGTATTTTTCACTATATTGCTTCAGGAGTAGCTAAGTTTCTTTCCCTAGATTGTTTTTAATCAAATTTATATGGGTTGTTCTCTTATCGTCTTCCCAGGCAGTTCCACCCAGAGGGAACACTTCTCTACGGCTATCAGGTTCTCGTTCGAACGCCACACATAAGGCTTTAACAGAGAACTACACGTAGAGGTTTCTCCTATAGGATCCCTAGCATAAGAACCCATCCCATATAAACATGCTTAAAAATAACAAGGGAAACACGAAACTACTTCATTTCCATAATATAGCTTACATACGGTTTTCCCTTTCGGGAAACCCCCGAAGGGCTTACACGAAGATAGAATAAATTACCTTACAACCTCTCCAAGCTTTATGGTACAAGTGCCTTCAGTGTAGAGGCTTTTATTACAGGGAGAGTGGTTACTACTACTAGTGAGCGGAGAGTTTGATGGCTGAGTCGCACTGGCTCTCTGCTCTGCTTGTTGCTGGATTGCTCGTGCTGGTGTGTCCTTCTTCGCTGCAAGTGTCCCTTTTTATAGGCGAGAGATCAGCCTCCCAGAGCCTTCTCCTCCATTATTGGCTTTACTATTCTTTGTAGGCACATCATGCACCTATCTTATAGCTTCCCTATTCTTCTTGGACACATAATGCACCTATCTTGTAGGTTTCCTATGCATTGCATAGGAATCTGATTGGAAAAGATGGAGGGTTTTGTGCAGCCTCCACGTTCCCTTGGCTGGATATAACTTTTCTTCATCCTTATCTCCACTTTTAGCTATCTTCTTTTACTTCATGATTATGATCTTGGAAATGCCTTTCTTCTTGCATGCATACCATGCGTGTCATAACTCGATACATTGGGCTGCAGATGCATACTAATGATGGTTGCATATTTTTACTATTATTGGTAGTATATATATTATTATTTTTATTTGAATTGGGGTGGTCCTCCACGCCCGAATAATTGATAGTCATATCAATTTAATTTTTATAATTCTTCAATTTTATGCTTGGGTCTTCAATTTTATGCTTGGGTCCTCCGCACCCGAATTATTGATAGCAATATCAATTCATATTCAACATTATCTGTAGATTATATTAGTGCCTTTTTTTTTAATTATTATTCAGGCTTCTGCCCATGTCCTGCTATATCCATATGATCTTCTTCTGACAAATTGAAATCATACTTTATCTCATATTCTTTCTTCATTTCGTCAAATTTTGCATTAAATTCTTCTCGTAACTCTTTTAAAATTTCTTCTTTTAACTCTTCTTTTATTAATTTCGTGACTTCTTGGAATTTTTCATCTATTTTCATATCTATATGTTCAGAATCCAAAGGATCCAAACCTTTTAAAAGGCATGATTTGTATGTTTGGTGCTTTGGGGATTCTTCTTCCTTTAAAAATAACAATTCTTCTTTTACCTTTGATGAAGTTGATGCTTCTCCTTTTGTATAATTTGGACTTGTTGGAACAGAGGTACCTACTCCTCTGGACTTCTGGATATATTCTTTCGCTTTTGGTTCTATATAATAATTCTCTCCTATCATCTCTCTTGCTAAACTTAAAGCTTTATTGATATCATAGTATTTTCTCCATGTTAAATCCTTATTTATTTTCCTTGCTTACAGATTATGCTTTATTATTTCTTCAAAGGTGAAATATATTCCTGGCTTGTTTCCATCATATAGGACATATAATGGTATTAATTCTTCTGTCTTAATATTTGCTGATTTTGGTACTTTTTTGTTCATCATATTGAAATATTCTGCGAGACTATTCAGGATAGATAGCATATAACCTGTTTCATCTCTTTTAACATTATACTGGAACCAAAAATTGTCTAATATGCATTGTTGAATTTCGTCAATAGAAATATGACCTTTAGGCTTGAATTTGAATGTATTTGGAGGGAATATTTTTAATGAATTTTCTGAGCCAAAAGTAAACACTTCGGCCCCATTGGGAAGTAACCCACGCTTCATTCCTGCAATATTGATGCACGAGAGAATATATCAGGTAAACTATTGTATTTTCCTTTAATATGCTCAAAAACAAATAAGACCCATCTTCTAGTAGAACTTTTCTTACTATTGATTTGGTTATAATATCTACATATTGCTTCACAATCTGTTCGTACTGTAAATTCTTTAAACCCTAAATATAATCTAAATGCATTTATTGCATGGACTACTGCAAGGATTTCCCTATCGATATTATTCACTGTTTTTAATTTATAACTTCCAGAGGCATACCTACATATTTTCTCTTCTGCTTTTGGGGAATATTTATTAGGTTTTTGCTTTAATATAGCTCCCCATCCTACTTTGGATGCATCTGTTTCGATAATAAAATAGTTATCTTCTAATGGTAACTCTAAGGGTTTCAAATTTTTCACTTTTTCTTTTATGGCCTTGACTAATTTTATGTCTTCTGAATTAAAATATTTTTGGCCATTCTTTCTTAGTTTAGCATACAAAGGTCCAGCAAGCTTTGCTAGGTTGTCTATGTAATTTCTTGCATAATTTACAATCCCTAAAAATTGTTGTAAAACCTTTTTATCATTCATGGTATCAGGGAACTGTAATATTTTCTTAGCAATATGTTCTTGCAAATATATTTTTCCTTCTCCTATTTCATGTCCAAGAAAATTTATTTTCTCTTTGCAAATTTCCATTTTCTTTTTAGATAATATTAACCCATTCTGTTCTACCTTTCTAAAGAAAACTTCAAGGTGGGCAATATGCTCTTTATATGACTTAGAGAAAACTAGTAAGTCATCTACATATACTAATATAAATGCTTGATTCTCATTAAATATATTTTGCATCTTTCTTTGAAACAGTGCAGGCGCATTCTTTAATCCTAATGGCATAACTAACCATTCATAATGACCTTGAGGACAGGTAAAGGCTGTCCATGGGATTGACTCTTCGGACATTTTTACTTGCCAAAACCCGGCCTTTAGATCAAACTTGGAAAAATATTTGCTTCCTTGTATTCTGTTAATCCATTCTTGCTTGTTCGGTATATTGTATGCATCATCTATGGTATTATCATTAAGTCTTTTGTAGTTTATAACCATTCTAGACTTGCCTCTAACCTCTTCAGCATGATTTCTAACAATAAAAGCAGCTGAACGATGAGGACTTCTACTTTCTCTAATTGCCTTTAATTTTAATAATTCTTCGATATGCATTTTAAATTCTTCTATATCTTTGGGCGTAGCTTCTATTGGTCCTGACTTGATTATATAATCAGGGTTTATAATATTTATTTTGCATACTATGGAATTCTTATCCCAATGTTTCATTGGTATTTCCCCAATGATTTGAATATCTTCTAATCTTTGCACAATCTTGTCTATATCACTCTTGGATTTTATATCTCTATACCAATTTGGTGAGAACGACTGTAATCCTATACACTCGGTGCATGTATTTTCTATATGATATTCTTCTATGGTATTACTTGGTTCCTCATTTTTATAGTCTTCAGGTGGCTCTGCACTATATTCATCATCTAAATTGAATATTTCTACATTTTGTAAAGATTTTCTTGGCTTTCGCACCTCCGATATGTATGGAACATTATCTTGATATGGAATGAATGTAACTCCTTCTTCATGTATAATAGTGGTTTGTAAAGATTGTTGTAAAAATCTTAGTCCTAGTATCATATCATCACTTATTACCGACAGATCTCTAATTGTAATTTCATCTATTATATACTTTGTACCGTTTATGTAACTTTCAATATTATATGCCAATTGATTATGAATTTTCTTTATGCCGGACATATCTGTGGACACTTCAGCCTTATTATCGTCTATAGTTTTAACTATTTCAGGGCATCGTACAAAATATTTGTCATGGATAATATTTTTTGTGCAACCTGTGTCTAATAATGCTAATATTTTATAGGAAATATTAGGCTTTAACATTATTTTGACTGGGATTCTTATTCCTAGTACTTCTTTAAATGGTAAACGTACTATGTATTTGCTTCCAAAACTAGTTATAGCATCCTTTAATTGAATTAGCCTATCTCCTTTACTTTCTCTTACCGTTACCATTTGATCCTTTAACTCTGTATTTTTGGTAGTACTATCTTCTTGACCTTTCTTACCACTATTATTTTCTAACTTATATTTTAGTTCCTCTAGTTCTTCCTCTAGTTTGTTAATCCGATTTTCTAAATTTCTAACTCTACTAGATAGTATTTGGTCTTCCGGCTCAATTTCTACTTCTTGTCTCCAACCTTGATTCTTTGATTTTAAACAAGAGGCACAAGCTTGCCTTGAGCATATGCTACAAGTAGACCTATTTTCTTGACTTGGATAGTATATACAAAAGGCACATTTTATATTATAGTCACCTTTACCTCTAATCCAATCATGTTGACATTCTACTTGGTTCATCATTTCTACTTTTAATCCTGCAAATTCATCTATCAAATCAATATCATCTTCACTTGACTCATCTTCTAAAGTCTGATTTTCTACTTCATCGGTTTCTATGATTGAATATATTGACTCATCATCTTTTATTTCATCATCACATACTAATATATTCTCATTAACACTATCTACAATTAATACTCTTTCTTGCTCTTCAATTTTACTGGAGTACCTTTTCTGGTCTTTATTAGGACATGTTTTACTTAGGTGGTCAGGCGAGTTGCATATAAAGCACCTACATGTACTATCATAAGTCTTTCTAGGATTATACCTTCTTACATTTCTTTTATGTAAGAAAGGAGCCCTATTGTCCGACCTTCTTAGAAAATATCTTCTCTTTGTCCTATAATTTCTACTATCTCTTCGTTCAGGTTTATAATGTTTTTTACTCCTATGTCGTTCTTCTCCATATGATAATGGTATTTGGACTATGTTATTGCAAAAATTGTAATCTGATTTCTTCATAGATCTTTGGGCTTGAATGCTTGTACATACCTTTCTTAGTTGTTTGAAAACAAATGTGATGGCTTGGGATATATTTATAATGGATCCTTCTGTTTCTTTCTTATATTCTTCGAATATTATAGATCCTAAAGGGTCGGGTAATTTATTAAAATATCTCTCAACCATGCCTCTATTATATCCTTGCTTAGCAGTGGTAGCATTATATAAATAATGTTGAGAGAATTCTTTTATACCTTTCCAACTTGTTAAAGTTAATTTCTCTATTTCTCTTAGTCGTTCATTTTGTAATGCAGTGAATCCTAATTCTGGGTCTTCTGCTATGATTATGCTTGATATTACATTAGCAAAGTTATTTGGGTTACTCCCAGCTCTTTTTAGCTCTTCATAATTGACAGGATATGTTTCTACCCATTGTTCCCATAGAACCTTTGCAGATTCTCCTAAAAATGTTTCAAGATAAGTTAACATGTCTTCTACTTTGGTGCCTATATTATGTTGGTTTTGTATATATTTTTGGACTATTAATCCTTTCCATATACTGAGGATATTCGGCCAATCTATCGGGTCATGGGCTGCTAAATTTAATATTGCACCATCATTTCTAGTATTTTGAAATTGTACCGGCTTTTCAAAGTTTCTTCTTTTGGTACCCATATATCTATATTGTTCAGGAATGTAAGATGGTTGGAAATCATCTTTTTCTGGAGGCCATTTTCCAGCTGACCTAGTTGATCTTTCTCTTTCACCTTCTCTCTTTACTGAAGTTTCTCCATATGTACTTCTTTTTCTTTTACTATTTTCTACTTCCATGGCTTCCATCGCATTTTCTAAATTATGTAAATCTACGTCATCTAAGGAGTTTATAAAATCATTGTATTCTTCAGCCTCATCATACCTTTCGTTTTCTATCCACATTTCTTTCATCAAATCTTCTTCCTCTTCATAACTTTCAGTTAATAATTTATTGTTTATATCCCATTGATCCTCTTCACTTATAATTTTATCCTTGTGACTTTGGTCAGTATTATTGTTTTTATTCCTCTTATCTTTTTCTTTCGGTCCTATCTTATTATTTAGCACGATTGAACTCCTAGAGGATGAATTCTTCTCATTTTTTAATTTCTTTAATCTTGCAATTTCTCTAATGAAAAACATTTCCTTTTCTCTAATTTTAGTCCAGTCTTTTGTCATTGAGTTATTATACTCCCAATTTATGTGTTTTAATTTTTCATCACAATGTTTTATTTCATCATCTACACATGTCTTTTCCATGCATTCTGTTGGGGTATTATTCCTATTATCACTAAATTCTGAGTCTGACATGAGCGATTCTATGTCATCTAAGGATGCGGCTTTATAATTTGTGAACCTGATGCTACTACTTCCTTCACAATTTTGATAACTGATATAGGTTTCAGGTTGCTTTAATTCTTTCTTTTCTATTAAATCACCTATATTCCATTCTTCTCCTGCTCTTTCTTCAGAACTTACTTTAAGAGGACTCATAAATTTAATACCTTTAGACTGCATGCTTTCAATTACATCATCTACATTTACTCTATATCTGGAACTACTTTTATTAGTAAGTCTTCCTATAAATTCTATGCTTACTAGCAAATTTGTTCCTTTAAAATCTTCATATCCCTTAGTCTGAAATCCAAAACTCATTTTATCAATAAATTCTTTCACAGGCATCATTAGGTCTGGAGCTATGTAGGTTATTAATTTGTTTTCATTCATATCTCCTTCCATAAAACCTAACGCTGCTTTATCTACAGATCCCCATCTTTTGTCTAATAAGGTTATTAAAACCTTTGCTCCTAACTTCTTTCTCGTCATTCCTTTGACTCCTATGATATACATACCTTGATGGATATATTTATAACCACAATATTTGAGTTCATTTTCAATATTCCTACTTACAATTTTTAGATCTACTGGATGTGTTAATACACTTAGTTCAATTTCTCTAGATATCCTATATAAACCACTCCTACTTTCAAACATTCCCATGTGATAAACCTGCTGTGGTTTTATTTTTCTTAGCGTATCCTTCTGATACCTTTCTAGGTCTCTTTGCAAGTCTATAACTTCTTCTAAATTAATGTCATCGGCATTGCTGCATGACAGTCTATGCCTTAATGCTAAGGGTTTTGAATCTTGTCTTACTAATTGGATATTTTTGTCTCTTCTAGTGAGGCTTTTAGATATGTCCATTTTTCAGAATTTATACTTCTTGTTGATGCTATTATTCCAGACGAGGCTAACACAATATCTTTGTTACTTTGTTTGCTATTTAGTTTTCCTAAAATCTGAATTAATAACTGAATGATTGTGTTATTTTGCCTTATTATTATCTTGGAGTCTTTCTTTGGTGAATCGTGATCTGAAAACCCGATGGGAGGTGTCAAATATTTGGCTACTTCGTTTAGTGCTTGATTATATTCGGACATGCAAATTATGAGAGAATTAAGGTTTTTACCTCTTGCACTAACCTTTTAATTTCAGATATGTCTTTTCTTGTGTCTGTGCCAGATAACAAGTCTTTATTTTTATTTAGACAACTTTCTATACTTTTCCCAATGGACAGCACTTCTTCTTTAATATAATCGTTATTCTTACTAACTATGTTTTGTCTTACTTTTCCTTCTTCTAGCTTATGTAAAGCTATATCAATTTTATTGTTTAACCCAGTATATCTATCAGAAAGCTTCTGATTTTCTTTAAATAAACTTTCAAATTTTTGGTCTAGACTGTCTTGTCTTTTTCCCCAAGATATGAAGAAGTTATATATCAGATCAACCACTATATTTAACTGGCTGTGAGAAGTATGCCAACTATGCTCCTCAGAGGGATTTATTCTACACTTTATATCAATATTTTCTTTAGTTTTTATTATCTTACCTGCGCTAACTTCTAAATTTAGATACTTTAACCTTTCAATGATTAAACACTGGCTCTGATACCAATAATACACAAAATAAAAATATTCTAAATAATATAAAATACGAGATAGAATTTTATATTTAGTGATTTATTAGCGTTGGTTTTGATATATTAAAATTAATAGTAAACTGTACGTATATACTGCAGGATCTTCTATAGGCTGGCGAGGCCGACAGACAAGCGAGGGTGTGCGCAGTGGTGTAAAAGTCCTACTTGGTACTCACCGTATTTTTCACTATATTGCTTCAGGAGTAGCTAAGTTTCTTTCCCTAGATTGTTTTTAGTCAAATTTATATGGGTTGTTCTCTTATCGTCTTCCCAGGCAGTTCCAATACACAAAATAAAAATATTCTAAATAATATAAAATACGAGATATAATTTTATATTTAGTGATTTATTAGCGTTGGTTTTGATATATTAAAATTAATATTAAACTGTACGTATATACTGCAGGATCTTCTATAGGCTGGCGAGGCCGACAGACAAGCGAGGGTGTGCGCAGTGGTGTAAAAGTCCTACTTGGTACTCACCGTATTTTTCACTATATTGCTTCAGGAGTAGCTAAGTTTCTTTTCCTAGATTGTTTTTAGTCAAATTTATATGGGTTGTTCTCTTATCGTCTTCCCAGGCAGTTCCACCCAGAGGGAACACTTCTCTACGGCTACCAGGTTCTCGTTCGAACGCCACACATAAGGCTTTAACAGAGAACTACACGTAGAGGTTTCTCCTATAGGATCCCTAGCATAAGAACCCATCCCATATAAACATGCTTAAAAATAACAAGGGAAACACGAAACTACTTCATTTCCACAATATAGCTTACATACGGTTTTCCCTTTCGGGAAACCCCCGAAGGGCTTACACGAAGATAGAATAAATTACCTTACAATCTCTCCAAGCTTTATGGTACAAGTGCCTTCAGTGTAGAGGCTTTTATTACAGGGAGAGTGGTTACTACTACTAGTGAGCGGAGAGTTTGATGGCTGAGTCGCACTGGCTCTCTGCTCTGCTTGTTGCTGGATTGCTCGTGCTGGTGTGTCCTTCTTCGCTGCAAGTGTCCCTTTTTATAGGCGAGAGATCAGCCTCCCAGAGCCTTCTCCTCCATTATTGGCTTTACTATTCTTTGTAGGCACATCATGCACCTATCTTATAGCTTCCCTATTCTTCTTGGACACATAATGCACCTATCTTGTAGGTTTCCTATGCATTGCATAGGAATCTGATTGGAAAAGATGGAGGGTTTTGTGCAGCCTCCACGTTCCCTTGGCTGGATATAACTTTTCTTCATCCTTATCTCCACTTTTAGCTATCTTCTTTTACTTCATGATTATGATCTTGGAAATGCCTTTCTTCTTGCATGCATACCATGCGTGTCATAACTCGATACATTGGGCTGCAGATGCATACTAATGATGGTTGCATATTTTTACTATTATTGGTAGTATATATATTATTATTTTTATTTGAATTGGGGTGGTCCTCCACGCCCGAATAATTGATAGTCATATCAATTTAATTTTTATAATTCTTCAATTTTATGCTTGGGTCTTCAATTTTATGCTTGGGTCCTCCGCACCCGAATTATTGATAGCAATATCAATTCATATTCAACATTATCTGTAGATTATATTAGTGCCTTTTTTTTAATTATTATTCAGGCTTCTGCCCATGTCCTGCTATATCCATATGATCTTCTTCTGACAAATTGAAATCATACTTTATCTCATATTCTTTCTTCATTTCGTCAAATTTTGCATTAAATTCTTCTCGTAACTCTTTTAAAATTTCTTCTTTTAACTCTTCTTTTATTAATTTCGTGACTTCTTGGAATTTTTCATCTGTTTTCATATCTATATGTTCAGAATCCAAAGGATCCAAACCTTTTAAAAGGCATGATTTGTATGTTTGGTGCTTTGGGGATTCTTCTTCCTTTAAAAATAACAATTCTTCTTTTACCTTTGATGAAGTTGATGCTTCTCCTTTTGTATAATTTGGACTTGTTGGAACAGAGGTACCTACTCCTCTGGACTTCTGGATATATTCTTTCGCTTTTGGTTCTATATAATAATTCTCTCCTATCATCTCTCTTGCTAAACTTAAAGCTTTATTGATATCATAGTATTTTCTCCATGTTAAATCCTTATTTATTTTCCTTGCTTCCAGATTATGCTTTATTATTTCTTCAAAGGTGAAATATATTCCTGGCTTGTTTCCATCATATAGGACATATAATGGTATTAATTCTTCTGTCTTAATATTTGCTGATTTTGGTACTTTTTTGTTCATCATATTGAAATATTCTGCGAGACTATTCAGGATAGATAGCATATAACCTGTTTCATCTCTTTTAACATTATACTGGAACCAAAAATTGTCTAATATGCATTGTTGAATTTCGTCAATAGAAATATGACCTTTAGGCTTGAATTTGAATGTATTTGGAGGGAATATTTTTAATGAATTTTCTGAGCCAAAAGTAAACACTTCGGCCCCATTGGGAAGTAACCCACGCTTCATTCCTGCAATATTGATGCACGAGAGAATATATCAGGTAAACTATTGTCTTTTCCTTTAATATGCTCAAAAACAACTTTATATCCATTCCCTGTTATAATATCTTCAAATAAGACCCATCTTCTAGTAGAACTTTTCTTACTATTGATTTGGTTATAATATCTACATATTGCTTCACAATCTGTTCGTACTGTAAATTCTTTAAACCCTAAATATAATCTAAATGCATTTATTGCATGGACTACTGCAAGGATTTCCCTATCGATATTATTCACTGTTTTTAATTTATAACTTCCAGAGGCATACCTACATATTTTCTCTTCTGCTTTTGGGGAATATTTATTAGGTTTTTGCTTTAATATAGCTCCCCATCCTACTTTGGATGCATCTGTTTCGATAATAAAATAGTTATATTCTAATGGTAACTCTAAGGGTTTCAAATTTTTCACTTTTTCTTTTATGGCCTTGACTAATTTTATGTCTTCTGAATTAAAATATTTTTGGCCATTCTTTCTTAGTTTAGCATACAAAGGTCCAGCAAGCTTTGCTAGGTTGTCTATGTAATTTCTTGCATAATTTACAATCCCTAAAAATTGTTGTAAAACCTTTTTATCATTCATGGTATCAGGGAACTGTAATATTTTCTTAGCAATATGTTCTTGCAAATATATTTTTCCTTCTCCTATTTCATGTCCAAGAAAATTTATTTTCTCTTTACAAATTTCCATTTTCTTTTTAGATAATATTAACCCATTCTGTTCTACCTTTCTAAAGAAAACTTCAAGGTGGGCAATATGCTCTTTATATGACTTAGAGAAAACTAGTAAGTCATCTACATATACTAATATAAATGCTTGATTCTCATTAAATATATTTTGCATCTTTCTTTGAAACAGTGCAGGCGCATTCTTTAATCCTAATGGCATAACTAACCATTCATAATGACCTTGAGGACAGGTAAAGGCTGTCCATGGGATTGACTCTTCGGACATTTTTACTTGCCAAAACCCGGCCTTTAGATCAAACTTGGAAAAATATTTGCTTCCTTGTATTCTGTTAATCCATTCTTGCTTGTTCGGTATATTGTATGCATCATCTATGGTATTATCATTAAGTCTTTTGTAGTTTATAACCATTCTAGACTTGCCTCTAACCTCTTCAGCATGATTTCTAACAATAAAAGCAGCTGAACGATGAGGACTTCTACTTTCTCTAATTGCCTTTAATTTTAATAACTCTTCGATATGCATTTTAAATTCTTCTGTATCTTTGGGCGTAGCTTCTATTGGTCCTGACTTGATTATATAATCAGGGTTTATAATATTTATTTTGCATACTATGGAATTCTTATCCCAATGTTTCATTGGTATTTCCCCAATGATTTGAATATCTTCTAATCTTTGCACAATCTTGTCTATATCACTCTTGGATTTTATATCTCTATACCAATTTGGTGAGAACGACTGTAATCCTATACACTCGGTGCATGTATTTTCTATATGATATTCTTCTATGGTATTACTTGGTTCCTCATTTTTATAGTCTTCAGGTGGCTCTGCACTATATTCATCATCTAAATTGAATATTTCTACATTTTGTAAAGATTTTCTTGGCTTTCGCACCTCAGATATGTATGGAACATTATCTTGATATGGAATGAATGTAACTCCTTCTTCATGTATAATAGTGGTTTGTAAAGATTGTTGTAAAAATCTTAGTCCTAGTATCATATCATCACTTATTACCGACAGATCTCTAATTGTAATTTCATCTATTATATACTTTGTACCGTTTATGTAACTTTCAATATTATATGCCAATTGATTATGAATTTTCTTTATGCCGGACATATCTGTGGACACTTCAGCCTTATTATCGTCTATAGTTTTAACTATTTCAGGGCATCGTACAAAATATTTGTCATGGATAATATTTTTTGTGCAACCTGTGTCTAATAATGCTAATATTTTATAGGAAATATTAGGCTTTAACATTATTTTGACTGGGATTCTTATTCCTAGTACTTCTTTAAATGGTAAACGTACTATGTATTTGCTTCCAAAACTAGTTATAGCATCCTTTAATTGAATTAGCCTATCTCCTTTACTTTCTCTTACCGTTACCATTTGATCCTTTAACTCTGTATTTTTGGTAGTACTATCTTCTTGACCTTTCTTACCACTATTATTTTCTAACTTATATTTTAGTTCCTCTAGTTCTTCCTCTAGTTTGTTAATCCGATTTTCTAAATTTCTAACTCTACTAGATAGTATTTGGTCTTCCGGCTCAATTTCTACTTCTTGTCTCCAACCTTGATTCTTTGATTTTAAACAAGAGGCACAAGCTTGCCTTGAGCATATGCTACAAGTAGACCTATTTTCTTGACTTGGATAGTATATACAAAAGGCACATTTTATATTATAGTCACCTTTACCTCTAATCCAATCATGTTGACATTCTACTTGGTTCATCATTTCTACTTTTAATCCTGCAAATTCATCTATCAAATCAATATCATCTTCACTTGACTCATCTTCTAAAGTCTGATTTTCTACTTCATCGGTTTCTATGATTGAATATATTGACTCATCATCTTTTATTTCATCATCACATACTAATATATTCTCATTAACACTATCTACAATTAATACTCTTTCTTGCTCTTCAATTTTACTGGAGTACCTTTTCTGGTCTTTATTAGGACATGTTTTACTTAGGTGGTCAGGCGAGTTGCATATAAAGCACCTACATGTACTATCATAAGTCTTTCTAGGATTATACCTTCTTACATTTCTTTTATGTAAGAAAGGAGCCCTATTGTCCGACCTTCTTAGAAAATATCTTCTCTTTGTCCTATAATTTCTACTATCTCTTCGTTCAGGTTTATAATGTTTTTTACTCCTATGTCGTTCTTCTCCATATGATAATGGTATTTGGACTATGTTATTGCAAAAATTGTAATCTGATTTCTTCATAGATCTTTGGGCTTGAATGCTTGTACATACCTTTCTTAGTTGTTTGAAAACAAATGTGATGGCTTGGGATATATTTATAATGGATCCTTATGTTTCTTTCTTATATTCTTCGAATATTATAGATCCTAAAGGGTCGGGTAATTTATTAAAATATCTCTCAACCACGCCTCTATTATATCCTTGCTTAGCAGTGGTAGCATTATATAAATAATGTTGAGAGAATTCTTTTATACCTTTCCAACTTGTTAAAGTTAATTTCTCTATTTCTCTTAGTCGTTCATTTTGTAATGCAGTGAATCCTAATTCTGGGTCTTCTGCTATGATTATGCTTGATATTACATTAGCAAAGTTATTTGGGTTACTCCCAGCTCTTTTTAGCTCTTCATAATTGACAGGATATGTTTCTACCCATTGTTCCCATAGAACCTTTGCAGATTCTCCTAAAAATGTTTCAAGATAAGTTAACATGTCTTCTACTTTGGTGCCTATATTATGTTGGTTTTGTATATATTTTTGGACTATTAATCCTTTCCATATACTGAGCATTTTCCAGCTGACCTAGTTGATCTTTCTCTTTCACCTTCTCTCTTTACTGAAGTTTCTCCATATGTACTTCTTTTTCTTTTACTATTTTCTACTTCCATGGCTTCCATCGCATTTTCTAAATTATGTAAACCTACGTCATCTAAGGAGTTTATAAAATCATTGTATTCTTCAGCCTCATCATACCTTTCGTTTTCTATCCACATTTCTTTCATCAAATCTTCTTCCTCTTCATAACTTTCAGTTAATAATTTATTGTTTATATCCCATTGATCCTCTTCACTTATAATTTTATCCTTGTGACTTTGGTCAGTATTATTGTTTTTATTCCTCTTATCTTTTTCTTCCGGTCCTATCTTATTATTTAGCACGATTGAACTCCTAGAGGATGAATTCTTCTCATTTTTTAATTTCTTTAATCTTGCAATTTCTCTAATGAAAAACAATTCCTTTTCTCTAATTTTAGTCCAGTCTTTTGTCATTGAGTTATTATACTCCCAATTTATGTGTTTTAATTTTTCATCACAATGTTTTATTTCATCATCTACACATGTCTTTTCCATGCATTCTGTTGGGGTATTATTCCTATTATCACTAAATTCTGAGTCTGACATGAGCGATTCTGTGTCATCTAAGGATGCGGCTTTATAATTTGTGAACCTGATGCTACTACTTCCTTCACAATTTTGATAACTGATATAGGTTTCAGGTTGCTTTAATTCTTTCTTTTCTATTAAATCACCTATATTCCATTCTTCTCCTGCTCTTTCTTCAGAACTTACTTTAAGAGGACTCATAAATTTAATACCTTTAGACTGCATGCTTTCAATTACATCATCTACATTTACTCTATATCTGGAACTACTTTTATTAGTAAGTCTTCCTATAAATTCTATGCTTACTAGCAAATTTGTTCCTTTAAAATCTTCATATCCCTTAGTCTGAAATCCAAAACTCATTTTATCAATAAATTCTTTCACAGGCATCATTAGGTCTGGAGCTATGTAGGTTATTAATCTGTTTTCATTCATATCTCCTTCCATAAACCTAACGCTGCTTTATCTACAGATCCCCATCTTTTGTCTAATAAGGTTATTAAAACCTTTGCTCCTAACTTCTTTCTCGTCATTCCTTTGACTCCTATGATATACATACCTTGATGGATATATTTATAACCACAATATTTGAGTTCATTTTCAATATTCCTACTTACAATTTTTAGATCTACTGGATATGTTAATACACTTAGTTCAATTTCTCTAGATATCCTATATAAACCACTCCTACTTTCAAACATTCCCATGTGATAATCCTGCTGTGGTTTTATTTTTCTTAGCGTATCCTTCTAATACCTTTCTAGGTCTCTTTGCAAGTCTATAACTTCTTCTAAATTAATGTCATCGGCATTGCTGCATGACAGTCTATGCCTTAATGCTAAGGGTTTTGAATCTTGTCTTACTAATTGGATATTTTTGTCTCTTCTAGTGAGGCTTTTAGATATGTCCATTTTTCAGAATTTATACTTCTTGTTGATGCTATTATTCCAGACGAGGCTAACACAATATCTTTGTTACTTTGTTTGCTATTTAGTTTTCCTAAAATCTGAATTAATAACTGAATGATTGTGTTATTTTGCCTTATTATTATCTTGGAGTCTTTCTTTGGTGAATCGTGATCTGAAAACCCGATGGGAGGTGTCAAATATTTGGCTACTTCGTTTAGTGCTTGATTATATTCGGACATGCAAATTATGAGAGAATTAAGGTTTTTACCTCTTGCACTAACCTTTTAATTTCAGATATGTCTTTTCTTGTGTCTGTGCCAGATAACAAGTCTTTATTTTTATTTAGACAACTTCCTATACTTTTCCCAATGGACAGCACTTCTTCTTTAATATAATCGTTATTCTTACTAACTATGTTTTGTCTTACTTTTCCTTCTTCTAGCTTATGTAAAGCTATATCAATTTTATTATTTAACCCAGTATATCTATCAGAAAGCTTCTGATTTTCTTTAAATAAACTTTCAAATTTTTGGTCTAGACTGTCTTGTCTTTTTCCCCAAGATATGAAGAAGTTATATATCAGATCAACCACTATATTTAACTGGCTGTGAGAAGTATGCCAACTATGCTCCTCAGAGGGATTTATTCTACACTTTATATCAATATTTTCTTTAGTTTTTATTATCTTACCTGCGCTAACTTCTAAATTTAGATACTTTAACCTTTCAATGATTAAACACTGGCTCTGATACCAATAATACACAAAATAAAAATATTCTAAATAATATAAAATACGAGATAGAATTTTATATTTAGTGATTTATTAGCGTTGGTTTTGATATATTAAAATTAATAGTAAACTGTACGTATATACTGCAGGATCTTCTATAGGCTGGCGAGGCCGACAGACAAGCGAGGGTGTGCGCAGTGGTGTAAAAGTCCTACTTGGTACTCACCGTATTTTTCACTATATTGCTTCAGGAGTAGCTAAGTTTCTTTCCCTAGATTGTTTTTAGTCAAATTTATATGGGTTGTTCTCTTATCGTCTTCCCAGACAGTTCCAATACACAAAATAAAAATATTCTAAATAATATAAAATACGAGATAGAATTTTATATTTAGTGATTTATTAGCGTTGGTTTTGATATATTAAAATTAATATTAAACTGTACGTATATACTGCAGGATCTTCTATAGGCTGGCGAGGCCGACAGACAAGCGAGGGTGTGCGCAGTGGTGTAAAAGTCCTATTTGGTACTCACCGTATTTTTCACTATATTGTTTCAGGAGTAGCTAAGTTTCTTTCCCTAGATTGTTTTTAGTCAAATTTATATGGGTTGTTCTCTTATCGTCTTCCCAGGCAGTTCCACCCAGAGGGAACACTTCTCTACGGCTACCAGGTTCTCGTTCGAACGCCACACATAAGGCTTTAACAGAGAACTACACGTAGAGGTTTCTCCTATAGGATCCCTAGCATAAGAACCCATCCCATATAAACATGCTTAAAAATAACAAGAGAAACACGAAACTACTTCATTTCCACAATATAGCTTACATACGGTTTTCCCTTTCGGGAAACCCCCGAAGGGCTTACACGAAGATAGAATAAATTACCTTACAACCTCTCCAAGCTTTATGGTACAAGTGCCTTCAGTGTAGAGGCTTTTATTACAGGGAGAGTGGTTACTACTACTAGTGAGCGGAGAGTTTGATGGCTGAGTCGCACTGGCTCTCTGCTCTGCTTGTTGCTGGATTGCTCGTGCTGGTGTGTCCTTCTTCGCTGCAAGTGTCCCTTTTTATAGGCGAGAGATCAGCCTCCCAGAGCCTTCTCCTCCATTATTGGCTTTACTATTCTTTGTAGGCACATCATGCACCTATCTTATAGCTTCCCTATTCTTCTTGGACACATAATGCACCTATCTTGTAGGTTTTCTATGCATTGCATAGGAATCTGATTGGAAAAGATGGAGGGTTTTGTGCAGCCTCCACGTTCCCTTGGCTGGATATAACTTTTCTTCATCCTTATCTCCACTTTTAGCTATCTTCTTTTACTTCATGATTATGATCTTGGAAATGCCTTTCTTCTTGCATGCATACCATGCGTGTCATAACTCGATACATTGGGCTGCAGATGCATACTAATGATGGTTGCATATTTTTACTATTATTGGTAGTATATATATTATTATTTATATATATATATACACACACCTCGGTCGTGCGTAAGCTAACTTATACTACTCGAATAGGCTGATTTTTAATGGAATGAGGTGTTATTCTTTGAAAATCACCGCACTTTATTGATAAAAAATAGTGTATTCACATGGTGCTCGGTAGCCAATATATAGATCATCACAGCACTTATAATTACCAAGATTTACCTAAAAGGACCCACTTGAAAAGGAGTCCATATACTATATTTCTTAGCCTTCACACCAAATTACCGTAAAGTTGGGTCTCTATTTTCTGTTCATAAGTCCTCCCTCGGGCTCAGATTGACTCAAATTTGTCTAAATTTGGATAAATCTAGACATCAGTTAGTATATAGATTTATTCAAATTTTGCCAAATCCAAGTCAATTAATATGGTCAGAGGGAATATTACGTTTCAGCCAGTTTTTTTTCCTTGACAGCTACCACGTTCCATCCATGGTAGCGTCTGTAGACGGTTTGTTTTTAGGCACACGAAAGTGTTTTTGAACTTTAATACTTCTTCCGATCCATATTAGATGACTCAAATTTGAATGAACGTAGACATCAATTAGTATATATGTTCATCTAAATTTTGACAAATCTAAGTCAAGTAATATGGATCGAAGAGAGTAGCTTTTTGTTAATATCTTAATTCCCGAAGTTCGTCCTACACGTTAGTGCATACGGAAGTTTTTTAGGCACAGGTCTATACGTACTGACTGCTGAAAGATTAAATACGGGACATATCTGACACATTATCTTTTAACATATCATGTGCTACTTAATTTCTATTTTTTTGTTAAATCAAAGCCATAAATTTTAAATCTGGCTATCAAATAATTTAAATAATGTGGATTAATGTGGTGCCTCGAAACAATCGCTTATATTATATACTAAAAGCAATATAAAGGTGTGTTTCGAGGCACATGGTTGATTCATATCACCTAAATTATTTTTGATAGTCAATCTAGAATCTAGGGATATAGGATTTAATTAAATATTAGTAGTTACGTAATTCTGTAACTGTTTATATTTGGTTGACATGCTGCAATGCGGCTGTCACGTTTTTATTGTGGGCCTTTATCATAATGGTCCATATGGACTGTTAGATTTATAACCTTATAACCTAAGGCCATGATTTAATTAGGATGTCCCACAACTAGAAATTCGCTTGACTTAAAATGACGAGGGATATTCGCTTGACGCAAATACTGACAGACATAGGCAGGATTATCGGTAACCTTTCCGCCCCAGAATCCTCGACCCCGTCCAACAAATTGAAGCTTCACGCCTTTCAAGTTTCAACTGCGCTGTCGCCCGTTGCTCCGCCTCCTCTTGCTTTCTGCTCCTTCCCTGTCTATGATGTTCGTCTACCATGTCCTCCTTCCGCCTGCAGTTTACCGATCAGATTTACTACAGTACATAGGCTTCACGTGGTAATCTGGTATGATAAGACTATGAGTTGGCTACTCTGCATCTTTGGCTATCTCTACAACGAGAAACTCCACCATATCATGTAGATCTCCAGTAAGTGCCTTGAACTTTGTCACAACCTGCCTTTGAGTACTCACTCGTTCATTAGGTACTGTCTCATCCTCCAATCGATCTTATAATGTAAGATTTGTTGCGTCATGTTCTACTGATCTATGTTGTACTTACTGCCAATACTTTTATTCCTGATCCTTGAGTGCCACAACTATATCAATTTGCAACGTCTGTATCATACTTCCCTAGAGTTTCGACGCAGGCTCATGTCCTTGAATGATCTCCCCGCAGCCAGTTTCGGTCACTTGCATGCGTCAACAGATTTATTACTCGGGTTCTATCCCTGCCAGCGCCATGCAATTCTACGCTGCGCAGTGATGAGACCTGTAATTTCCCACGGCGCAGGTAAGGCCTTGTTCGGTTAAGCCCACATGGGTCTCGAACCAAACCCCGTGGATCGGCCGGGATAAACCAGACCGGGGATTTTTCCCCGCCCACGCCCTTTGACGTGTTCGGTTACACCCGCCATGGGTTGTATCCCCGTCGAATCCCCTTAAAACTCGGACTTTCCACCGGGGAAAATATAATCGTGTCCCTACCCGTGGAATCTACCCCAGATCGGTACAGCAATCGTAGCAGCATCCAACACCTTCCTCTCGCGATTGGGCGACAGCGGCGGCGGGCGACGGGGACGGAGGGATCTACGACGGTACAACTCTGGAGGAGATCGAAGGCGGCTGAGTGCCCCTCCTTTCTCCACCCCTGTCGGTGTTAGTCAGAGGCGAATCCAGGTGAAGTCCAACGGCGGCGCGAGCTTGATAGCGACCTGGAGGTGCAGCAGCGCGAGCTTGGAAGGCAAAGAAACTACACACCACCGGCGTCTGTCTCCTCCCCGAAGGCAGCCTTCTGGACAGTAAATTACTCCTCTTCCTTCCCCTCTCATCTCCCCTCAACTATGTATTTTTAGGGTTCTTGGCCGGTCTTGTTCTTGGATGCGAGAGTTCAACAGAATGTATATAATGCTTGTGCTATGAGGGCAGATACATCCTCAAAAATAAAAGAGGGCGGATTAATTATTGTTGCTTAATCTTCTTTCTAGTGATTTGATGTATTATCATTAATACAATTTTGATTGGTTAATTTCTGTTGAAGGGTAGAGGGAGAGAGAGATTGCGGAATATGATAGATGTATTATTGCCTCTCGGGCGAGTATATATAGAAATACAGGGATCAACTTGGAGTACAAGACAAGTAACCTACTTGGAGTACAAGACAAGTAACCTAATCTATCCCTAACAGATACGTATACTCTAACATCCCCCGCAGTCGTAGCGGTAGCATCGTGAACAACTGGAACGTCGCGAACGGTCAGACTGGAGAACCGAAGTAGACCAGTGTGCTGACATACCCCCGCAGTGGTAGCGGGAACGTTGTAGACGGTGTCACGTCGCAGAAGCTTGGACCGTAGAGGATGCTCGTGAGGAGCTCAGGCGAGGTGGTAGCCCTTGTGCCGGTGTCGAGTGAGCCGAGAGCGATGGGTGCTGCAACCTTGGTCGAGGTAGCCGTGCAAGGGGTCGCCATGGTCGATGTCATGGTCGGGGTTGCCGGTGTCGAGGTAGCCGCATATTAAGCCGCGTGCTCATAGTGCAACCAGTAGAAGGACGGAGACGCGTCAGGGCAGTCGTCGGAGAGAGCGATGCCGAAGCCGATGCAGTCTGAGCCATCGAGGACGAGGTGCGGCCGTGGCTTTGCCAGAACCAGGCGCACGTCAGGGACGAAGGCATACTCCGGTTTTGCCAGAACCGAGTAACGCGTAGACGAAATTGGTGACGCGGTCTTGGCAGACGTAGAGAAGGTAGTCGATGTTGAAGAAGACGTTGTCAAGGCCTACCAAGGAAGGCACAACGGCGCAGGTGACAGGCACACGAGCGCGGTGTAGATCGTCGATGCCGATGGTCGGAGTAGAGGCGCGACGATGGCGACGGCGATGGGCGACTCAATCCGATCTAAGATCGGTAAACCAAAAAATAAAACCGATCAAGAGATCGGAAAAAAGACTTACGAACCCTGCGTACGGGTCGCGCAGCCCCCGGCGGAGATCATGAAGATTGACCTCCCCAGGGGCGACGCGGTGTGGAAGCGGAGGCGGCGGCTAGGTCAAGGACCGTGCCGCTCTGATACCATGTTGAAGGGTAGAGGGAGAGAGAGATTGCAGAATATGATAGATGTATTATTGCCTCTCGGGCGAGTATATATAGGCGTACAGGGACCAACTTGGAGTACAATACAAGTAACCTACTTGGAGTACAAGACAAGTAACCTAGTCTATCCCTAACAGATACGTATACTCTAACAATTTCATCAGTGTTGATGTGGCAAAATGGGCAGGATTATCAATGATGTAGTTGGTGCCACTAATTATAAATTTGAGATTGCAGTGCAAATTTACTATAGAATCATCACTGTAAAACCTGTCCTATTGTGGTCAATTTTCTTTGAAACTTGGTACAAATGAAGTTCTGTGAGGATATGATAGTTTTGCTAATGCAATGTGGGGATTGGTTCCCTCACTAGTAGAAAACGGATCTTTGGTCCAGAGCATTAGTCCCGGTTCTGGTACAAACCGGGACTAATGCCCTGGTCCCAACGGCTAGAAACGGCCGCAGGGACCAGAAGACATTAGCCCCGTTTCATATGTGAACTTTAGCCCCGGTTCGTTTAACAAACCGGAGCTAAAGGGTCTGGCGCTGGAAAAGAGCAGATGCGTGGACCTTTAGCCCCGGTTTGTTTCTCAAACCGGAACTAAAGTCCCCGACTATATCTTCTTCCCCTTCCCAGCCCGAGCCATTTCAAGCTCACACAATCATCCCTCTCAAATTTCTCCCCTCAATCTCGAGTTCTTCCCCATTTTTCTAAAGATTTGTGAAGATTTTTTGGCTCCACATCTATCAAGGGTCCTAAGAGGTTAGCAACTTCATCATTTCATCCCTCATTGCTTGTTTTAGCTCATTTCATGCTCTAGAAATGGATAGATTTTGTGTGGGTTCTATCTCTGTATATCTGGTTAATTTGGCACATATAGTTCTCGAAATTCATCTGATTCATCGAAGCACATAGATACATGAGTTCATCCTATATACATATCTTGGTTTGACACGTTGTCTTGAAATCCGGTCGGTTCACAGTGCATCATGTCACCGTCGAGCAACAAAATATTCTTCTTTCTTCTACCTGTCGTCACAAAATCCATTGAAACAAAAATAAGTACCAAAATTATAAATACACACATATATATAGTGGCGCCCTAGCATTTTAGTTAATCATCGGCTAGTTAAGCAAGAAATTAAGAACAAAAACATGAACACGCCAAGGAGCTACCAAATTAAATTAGGGAGTGCCTCTATGGCGAGCTCCTCGAAGATGTCTGAGGACGAGGAATCCTAAGACATCTTCGAGAAGCTCTGCCATAGTGGTGTCCCTGCTCTCGCACACCATCTTTCAGTTCATATCTTTTCTAGCTAAATTAGTATGCTGGTGGAGCTAACTAATTTCATATATTAGGGAGTGCCTCTACGGCGAGCTCCTCGAAGATGTCTGAGGACGAGGTCCTAAGACATCTTCGAGAAGCTCCGCCGTAGTGGTGTCCCTGGTCTCGCACACGATCTTCCTTGCAGTTGATAGTTCACAAGGAAGCCTATTTATAGATTAAGCAGCACACCATAGTGTCGACACTCATGACATAATGTCGACACTCACCCCTATCATATTGTTGCCACCCACTGAAACAGTGTCGCCACTCACTGGCATAGTGTCCACTCATGACATATAGTGTCGTCACCCACTTTTAGTCCCGATTCGAGACACCATTCACGACATATGTGTTCTTTTTATTTTTAGACTAGTACTACTCTTAGCATCGTGATTTTGTTTGATGAACTTATAAAATGCAGATGAGACGACAATGTATGTACTCTGACCGAATCTCTGACGAGTTCATTAAAGGCGTGCGTTCTTTTCTCGTTGTGGCAGAGGCAAACAAGCGGAATGGTTTTATCTGTTGTCCATGTGGTGAGTGTCGGAATCGGAAGGAATACTCTTCCTCAAGAGTCCTTCATGGCCACTTGTTTCGGTTCAGTTTCATGTCTGGCTATAATTGTTGGACCAAGCACGGAGAAAGAGGGGTTATGATGGAAGACAACAAAGATGAAGAGAATGATGACAGCTATCCTATGTCCCCTGAATACGGTGGTACTACAATGGAAGACAATGATGAAGAAGAAGCAGAAGAACGTGCATCATATGAGCCAGATGATGATCTTGGTCGGGCCATTGCTGATGCAAAGGAAGAATGTGATAGCGAAAGGGAGAGGTTGAAATTTGAGCAGATGTTAGATGATCACAACAAATTGTTGTACCCCAATTGCGAAGATGGCCACAAAAAGCTAGGCAGCACACTGGAATTGCTGAAATGGAAGGCAGAGGTCGGTGCGCCTGACAAGGGATTTGAAAAGTTGTTGAAGATAATGAAGAAGTTGCTTCCAAAGGATAACAAACTGCCCGCCAGTACTTAGGAAGCAAAGAAGGTTGTCTGCCCTCTAGGATTAGAGGTACAGAAGATACATGCATGCATTAATGACTGCATCCTCTATCGCGGTGAGCAGTACGAGAATTTGGATGCATGCCCGGTATGCACTGCATTGCGGTATAAGATCCGACGAGATGACCCTGGTGATGTTGAGGGGGAGCGCACGAGGAAGAGGGTTCCCGCCAAGGTGATGTGGTATGCTCCTATAATACCACGGCTGAAACGTTTGTTCAGAAACGAAGAGCATGCCAAATTGTTGCGATGGCACAAAGAAGACCATAAGAAGGACGAGATGTTGAGACACCCCGCTGATGGGTCGCAGTGGAGAAAAATTTAGAGAAAGTACCCGGACTTTGCAGGTGACGTGAGAAACTTATGGTTTGGTCTAAGTGCGGATGGCATGAATCCCTTTGGGGAGCAGAGCTGCAGTCATAGCACATGGCCTGTGACTTTGTGTATGTATAACCTTCCTCCTTGGTTGTGCATGAAGCGGAAGTTCATTATGATGCCAGTGCTCATCCAAGGCCCGAAGCAACCCGGCAACGACAGTGATGTATACCTAAGGCCATTAGTTGAAGAACTTTTACAACTGGTGTACGTGTGTGGGATGATCACAAACGTGAGGAATTTAACCTACGGACATTGTTGTTCGTAACCATCAATGATTGACCTGCTCTTAGTAACATTTTAGGACAGACAAACAAGGGATACAATGCATGCACACACTGTTTAGATGACACTGAAAGTATTTATTTGGATAAGTGCAAGAAGAATGTGTACCTAGGGAATCGTCATTTTCTTCCGCCCACGCATTCCCTAAGAAGGAAAGGCAAGCATTTAATTGGTGAAGCAGATCACCGGAGTAAGCCTGTCCGTCGTACTGGTGATGATGTATTTGATATGGTGAAGGATTTAAAAGTAATCTTTGGAAAGGGTCCTGGCGGACAGTCCGTTCCAAAGGAAGCTGGCGGACACGCACCCATGTGCAAGAAGAAATCTATATTTTGGGAGCTACCCTATTGGAAAGTCTTAGAGGTCCGCTCTGCAATCGACGTGATGCACCTGACGAAGAATGTTTGCGTGATACTGCTAGGCTTCTTGGGCGTGTATGGAAAGAATAAAGATACACCAGAAGCATGACAGGACCAACAACGTATGAAAGACCGAGAAGGCAGGCATCCAGAGTTGTTTCAAGGTACTGCCAGCCACGCTCTTACCAAGGAAGCGAAGGAAATCTTTTTTGAATGCCTGAGTAGTATCAAGGTTCCTTCTGGCTTCTCGTCCAATATAAAGGGAATAATAAATATGGCAGAGAAAAAATTCCAGAACCTGAAGTCTCATGACTGCCACGTGCTTATGACGCAGTTGCTTCCGGTTGCTTTGAGGGGGCTTCTGCCGGAAAATATTAGAGTACCCATTGTGAAGCTATGTTCGTTCCTCAATGCAATTTCTCAGAAGGTAATCGATCCAGAAAGTCTACCAGGGTTACAGAAAGATGTGGTCCAGTGTCTTGTCAGTTTTGAGTTGGTGTTCCCACCATCCTTCTTCAACATAATGACGCACCTTCTAGTTCACCTAGTCGAAGAGATTACCATTCTCGGTCCTGTATTTCTACACAATATGTTCCCCTTTGAGAGATTCATGGGAGTCTTAAAGAAATATGTCCATAACCGTGCGAGGCCAGAAGGAAGCATCTCCAAGGGATATGGAACAGAGGAGGTCATTGAGTTTTGTGTTGACTTTATTCCTGACCTTAAGCCGACCGGTGTACCTGAATCACGGCATGAAGGGAGACTTAGTGGAAAAGGCACGCTAGGAAAGAAAGCAAAGATATGTATGGATGGACATTCTTTCACTAAAGCACACTATACAATTCTGCAAAGTTCCACCTTGGTGGCTCCATATATCGAGGTACACAAGAATATTGTACGCTCGAACTACTCGGGGTAGTCTGACAGGTTGATTAGAGATGAACACGTGAAGACTTTCCGCGGTTGGTTGCAGACACATCTCATGAATGACACCACTATTGGAGATCAGTTGTACTTGTTGGCCAGGTCTGCATCTTCAACTATATTGACTTTCGAAGGTTACGAGATAAATGGGAATATATTTTACACGCACGCCCAAGTTAAAAGAGCACCAACCAAAACAGTGGTGTTTGATTTGATGCAACGGACGAGAATGGGAAAAAAAGACACATATTATGGTTACATAGAGGACATATGGGAACTTGACTATGGTCCTAATTTCAAGGTCCCATTGTTTCGATGCAAATGGGTCAAGATGACAGGAGGTGGGGTAACAGTAGACCAGCTGTACGGAATGACAACAGTGGATCTCAATAATCTTGCGTACGGAGAAGAACCATTCGTCCTTGCCAATGATGTGGCTCAAGTTTTATATGTGAAGGACATGTCTACTAGACCGAGAAAAAGGAAAGATAAGCAAAAGAATATAATATCATACGATGAGCCAAAGCGCCACATAGTTCTTTCAGGAAAAAGAAACATGGTGGGAGTTGAGGACAGGACAGACATGTCAGAAGATTATGACAAATTTCATGAAATTCCGCCATTCAAAGTGAAAACTGACCCAAGCATATCGCTAAATAATAAAGATGCTCCATGGTTACGGACAAGAAGAGAACCAAAACACTAGATGTGGATGTTGGTGATGTAATGTATTAAATCTTTTGTGAATTAATCCTATTTTTCATTTATTAAAGGAAGATGCTCCATGGTTAATAAAGGAATTTCTGAGATTGCTGTAGGTAGGTACCAAAACTGTAGACTAGGTAACACTTAGACATTTATTAATATTAAAAACCGGGACAAACCGGGACTAGCTAACACTGAGGACTAAAGCCACCCCTTTAGTCATAATCATGCCTAGTCCTATAGTACACAACTTTAGGGTCATCTTCGTCATCGTCATCATCATCGTCATCGTCACCTGCCACTCTAGAGATCCTCAGCCCAGCCATGGCATATACCGGGGGCACCTGCCACTCCGGCCTCGGATTCACGGCGGGCGGGGGAGGAGTCTCCTGGAAGACGATGCCGCTACCGCCGGGCGGGGGAGGGGCCTTCTTGTGGCTCTGTGGCGGGTAGACCGGTGGGCACCGCAGGCGAGGATGGTCTCCCCCGGCGATGTAGCGCATCACGCCGATGATAGTACGGGTCGCCCACCACAGACGAAGACCGGCTTCATTGTGGTTCATCGGGGGAGGGCCATCACCATCGTACCTGGCGAGCTCCCTTTCCCGTCGGTTAGCAAAGAAGGCATTCCAGGTGTGGTAGTTGTCGGGATCCCACTGGGGATCCATCCGCTGCTCCGGCGTGAGCTCGTGGTAGAAGTGGTTCGTGATGGCTGCCTGTCGGGCGGAGCCTTGAGGCACAGGAGGGACAGGAACCCCTCCAGCGCTCAGCATCTAGCCAGCGGCCGGCCGGTAGCCCGGCGGACAAGGGTAGTTGGAGGCCCGCAACGCCTAGGTCTCCTCGAGGGTCAGAATGGCCCAGTAGGCACTGTCCATAGTTGTGAGAGAGGAAGGTGCGGATGTATGGATAGCCATGGCGTGGTCGGCCTATATATAGATGGAAAGTGCTAAAAAACATGGCGGGAAACGGTGGGATATGGCGGGAAATATCTTTAGTCCCGGTTAGTGGCTACAACCGGGACTAAAAGCACCGTTCAGAGGGAAAGGGCGGGAAAACATGACGGGAAGCGGTGGGATATGGCGGGAAATATCTTTAGTCCCGGTTAGTGGCTACAACCGGGAATAAAAGCACCGTTTAGAGGGAAACGGCGGGAAAACATGGCGGGAAGCGGTGGGATATGGCGGGAAATATCTTATGTATTGAATCGCGCCATAGTTTGTGATACGGTGCCCATATTGTGCATGCATGTGTATATTGGGATGTAGAACAATGTTGCAGGAGGAAGTTTTCCTTTTCGTCACTCGGAAAAGCCATTTTCCATTTTCCGAGCGCAAAAAGACGGGTCGTTTTGTGAAGCAGCCACCAAAATGCAGTTACAGAATGCTACCATCCCATTTTTCTAAAATAGTAGACCACGTTACGTGAACTATATCCCAACCGGGGATATTCAAACCTTTCTTTCCTTCCCGGATGAACAAGACAAAATGTCTGCCGAATCGGCAGGAAGTGGGTCCGGTTTGAACTACAGGTACATGATCTAACGTCCGTGATTTTTTGAAAAAATCATTTTTAGACTCACAATATGTCGTTTTCTCAGAGATCCAATGCAAGTTCTAACATTCTCATCCCCTATCTTCACGCACGCCGTTTTGACCTAAGTTCGAAACAGCAAAAAATACAAAACGGGCATAAAAAATTCAAAAAAGGCCCGAACAATGTAAATCATTCGCGTGGTGTGATATTATGTAACATAGTTGCAAGGAAAAATATCAAACTTGGTATACTGATTATGTCTCAAAAAAACCTTCACAAAGTGACCTATCATGTTCGAGGTTTCATGACTTTCGGTCCAAGAGACGGATGTTATGTGTTGAATCGCGGCATAGTTTGTGATACGGTGACCATATTGTGCATGCATGTGTATATTGGGATATAGAACAATCTTGCAGGAGGAAGTTTTCCTTTTCGTCGCTCGGAAAAGCCATTTTCCATTTTCCGAGCGCAAAAAGACGGGTCGTTTTGTGAAGCAGCCACCAAAATGCAGTTACAGAATGCTACCATACCATTTTTTTTAAAATAGTAGACCACGTTACGTGAACTATATCCCAACCGAGGGATCTCAAACCTTTTTGTCCTTCCCGGGTGAAAAAGACAAATATCTGCCGAATCGGTAGGAAGTGGGTCCGGTTTGAACTACAGGTACATGATCTAACGTCCGTGATTTTTTGAAAAAAATCATTTTTAGACTCGCAATATGTCGTTTTTTCAGAGATCCAATGCAAGTTGTAACATTCTCATCCCCTATCTTCACGCACGCCATTTTGACCTAAGTTCGAAACGGCAAAAAGTCAAAACGGGCATAAAAAATTCAAAAAAGGTCCGAACAAAGTAAATCCTTCGCATGGTGTGATATTATGTGACATAGTTGCAAGGAAAAATATCAAACTTGGTATACTGATTATGTCTCCAAAAAACCTTCACAAAATGACCTATCATGTTCGAGGTTTCATGGCTTTCGGTCCAAGATACGGATGTTATGTGTTGAATGGCGGCATAGTTTGTGATACGGTGCCCATATTGTGCATGCATGTGTATATTGGGATGTAGAACAATGTTGCATGAGGAAGTTTTCCTTTTCGTCGCTCGGAAAAACCATTTCTATTTTCCGAGCGCAAAAAGACGGGTCGTTTTGTGATGCAGCCACCAAAATGCAGTTACAGAATGCTACCATCCCATTTTTCTAAAATAGTAGACCACGTTACGTGAACTATATCCAAACCGGGGGATCTCAAACCTTTCTTTCCTTGCCGGGTGAAAAAGACAAATGTCTGCCGAATCGGTAGGAAGTGGGTCTGGTTTGAACTACAGGTACATGATCTAACGTCCGTGATTTTTAAAAAAAATCATTTTTAGACTAACAATATGTCGTTTTTTTAGAGATTCAATGCAAGTTCTAACATTCTCATCCCCTATCTTCAGGCACGCCGTTTTGACCTAAGTTCGAAACGGCAAAAAATTCAAAACGGGCATAAAAAATTCAAAAAAGGTTTTGAAAAAGGTTTTTAAAGAAGGTTTTTAAAAAAGGTTTTAAAAAAGGTTTTTAAAAAGGTTTTGAAAAAGGTTTTTAAAAAGGTTTCTTTGTTTCTAAAAAGGTTTTAAACAGGCATATAATAATTAATTTTAAAAAAGGTTTTTAAAAAGGTTTTGAAAAAGCTTATAAAAAAGGACCTTTAGCCCCGGTTTGACCTACAAACCGGGGCTAAAGGGGTGCGGGGCTGCGCGCGAAACCCTTTAGCCCCGGTTTGTGCTACCAACCGGGGCTAAAGGTGGCGTGGGTATAAATACCCACCCCGTGCGCCCCGGTTCGTGCACCGAACCGGAGCACACAGAGCGCCCGCCGCCGCCTCGCCATCTTCCTGCTCTCGCACATCCGTCACCGCGCCATCCGTCTCCGCGCCGCCCGAGCCGTCCGTCCCCGCGCCGCCCGAGCCGTCCCCGCGCCGCCACCCACCCGCGCCGCCCGAGCCCTCACCGCGTCCCCGCGCCGCCGCCCACCCTACGCCGCCCGCGCCCGACTGCGCCTGCGCCGTCCCCTCTCCCTATGGTGAGTAATTAGTTAAATTTTGTTGTTAAATTTTTTAGTGTTAATTAGTTAGTGTATTTTAGGATTAATTAGTTAGGGTTATTTTAGGTTAATTAGTTAGTGTAATTTTGTTATGTTGTTGTTAAATTATTTAGTGTAATTTTAGTGTATTTTAGGATTTTAGTTAGTGATTTTAGGATTTTTCTTAGTTATTGAATTTTATGATTTTAGTTAGTGAATTTAGTTAGTGAATTTTAGTGTAATTTTTCTTAGTTAGTGAATTTTAGGATTTTAGTTAGTGAATTTAGTTAGTGAATTTTAGTGTAATTTTTCTTAGTTAGTGAATTTTAGGATTTTAGTTAGTGAATTTAGTTAGTGAATTTTAGTGTAAATTTTCTTAGTTAGTGAATTTTAGGATTTTAGTTAGTGAATTTTAGTGTAATTTTTCTTAGTTAGTGAATTTTAGGATTTTAGTTAGTGAATTTTAGTGTAATTTTTCCTAGTTAGTGAATTTTAGGATTTTAGTTAGTGTTTAATATAGTTTATTTTAGTTAGTGAATTTAGTTAGTGTTTAATATAGTTTATTTAAGTTGATACTATTTATTTTCATCATGTTTAAAGTATATAGGTTTAATTTAGTGTTTAGGAATATGCCGATTCCTCATCCTCGTTCACTCGGCGTGACCCCCGGAGCGCTACTAGATAGTGTCGCCGGGCATCCACGGGTCTGGGCTCCGCCGGGCTGGCACTGGGAGGTGCTACCAGCCGGGGGACGTCGTCTCGTGAGGATCCCGGGTGTCGTCGTCGACCCGGATCTTCTATGGTGGTGGCCGAGTGATCCAGGTGCGATGCAGAGGGAGCCGGCCCCCGACGAGGTGGTACAACGTCGTGTCAGGGGGGAGGACGAGCACGTCCGGCGCTACATGCACATTTTAGGAGTCCGGGACGGCAATACCTCGCAGCTTCTTCAGGCACCTTACCCAAGATATTCTCCGGTGATGGTTCCTACACTTTGGGTGCACACCTCCCGCGGCTCAGTAGCCGGGGCTCGACGTCTTTGCTGAGCTAGCTAGATGTGTAATAGGGTTGTATTGTTGTTTAATTGGTACTTTATTGTTGTACTAGATGGATTATTCGAGATGTATTGTTGTTTAACTGGTACTTTATCTTTCTTTATCATATTGTTTAAGCTGGATTACTTTATCTTCCTTTATTTTATCACATTAAGCAAAATGGTTTTATCTTTCTTCTGTATTAGTTAAGTTATGGACGGTAGAGACAACAAAGAGCACATCATGTACAACATGATAGATGAGGGTACAGGAGGTTACAATTATGATGGAGCAGACGATGATGGCTCCCAATACCTCAACTTGGATGAAGCCGACAGAAGAGACGACTATGACGAATTCTTTGGTGAAGACGACGATGGAACTGACGGTGTAGACACCACCATAGCAAAGACCGACGAGGTATATAAAGCCTCTGCTGATCACGATCTAGTAGATGCATTAGTTGATTCATATATATATATATATATATATGTACTAACGACTGTTTCTTCTCTTAGACCTCCGCATCGGGCGAATCTTCTGCAAGGAAACGAGGCCCGACCAAAAAGTTGTCCGACGGTATGCGTTTCACCATTGATCTAGTGTCTGAGTTCGACGAACCTTTGGAGCCGAAAGAGGCCGCAAGTGTATTTGTATACCAATGCGGAGCGATAGTCAGGGACGCCATCCCGATCACTACTCAGAAGTGGAATAAGCCAGGAAAGAAAAGTGATCGAGTTGGAGAAACTTTTGTCGATGACAGAGCCAAAGACGGTCTTTGGAATTCACTCATGGCACACTTCTTTCTGCCTGAATTGGACACTCCTGAACTCACTGAGGCATTGAGGTTGCAAGTCAAAAAGTGGGCTCTTAAGAAGATGGACGGACAATTCAAGGACTGGAAGAAAAGATTGTACAACAAATTTGCCAAGAAGGGGCTAACTCCGCCATTTATTGGCCCGCTGGAGAAGCAGCGGGATAACTGGGCCCCATTTCTGACATATAAGGAACCAGAAGCAGCTACGGCCAAGTCGGAAAAGAATAACTTAAATGCGGCCAAAAAGAAATATCACCATACTATGGGGACAGGTGGCTACAAGACGGCCGTGCCTAAGTGGACAAAAACCGGGAAAGAAATGCATCTAAAAGGGGTCACGCCAGCTACACATCAGTGGCCCGTGAGGTCAAAAAATTGGCTCCTTGGGCATGGGGGGGTGGTATGACACTGAAACCGGGGAGATTATTGTTACAAAGGAGGCCATTACTAAACCCAAAGATGAACTTGTTAAAGTGATACAACTGAGAAAAGATGGAAAGTTCATTCCCGACAGAGAGAACGATGAGCTGACATATGCCTTCGGGAATCCTGAAAAAGTCGGACGAACACGAGGCTTTGGCCCATCTGTTCCATGGAAGACATGGTTTCTCGCTGACATCGACACTTATAGAAGCCGATCCAGAAAAACGAACCGGCAGAAGGCGGAGGAGGCAGCGCGGTTGGAGGCGGTTGAAAAAAAGGAACGAGGAATTTCAAGCCATGTTCAAGCTGCAGCAGGAGCAGATTAATGAACTTAGAGTACTGGCCCGACAGCAAGATCCTGCGTTAGACAGTCCGGTGGGCCCATCTTAGCGGAGAAGCAGCGTGGCTTCCATAGAGGTACAAGCTAATAATCCAATGCTGATGGACAATAAT
This sequence comes from Avena atlantica, assembly GCA_910589765.1. Lineage (NCBI taxonomy): Eukaryota > Viridiplantae > Streptophyta > Magnoliopsida > Poales > Poaceae > Avena > Avena atlantica. Next base: position 40,978,572 of record OU342736.1, on the reverse strand, counting down.
GCAATGATGGTTCGCTACCCCGTGGATGAAGTCGAGGCAAGGACAGCTTGTGAGCTACATGTCATAGTGAAGAACATTTCTATGAAGGTGGCACTCGGCTTTGCTTTACCTTGTCCACTGGAAGCGACCTACCATGGAAGTCAGATTCCAGCTGGCTATGCTTGTGTCGGTGTGGATGAAGTTGAACTGACATGTCGATCACTTGAGCTTGACATCCCTGCAGGCGAAGGGGAGAAAACACTTGGAGAAGTGGAGGGTGGGATCATTCTTTGGAAAAAACAACACATCGTGTTTCCAGGCTGGGCGCCAAGGAAATCTTCTCCTCCGAGAAGCAATCCATCACCTCCAAGGCCACCATCACCTCCGAGTCCACCGTCTCCACCAAGAACAATAGTCCATCCCTTCCTGAGAGGGATCGCAGCGCGACTGCATCTCCATCTCCAGCGCCTCCGCCTCCGCCCACTGAATCAAAGGGAAGAAAGCGGAAGAATAACACCTCTACGTCGAGGGATACCCGACGCCGAAAACGACAAGATCCCCTACCAAGAGTACCGCCGTCTCCTCCCAAGTTAGCTTATCAAAAGATCCCCTACCAAGAGTACTGCAAGTGGGAGAAAATCAAAAGAAGTTGCCCAGCTCGGCAAACAGACAAAACAATCCATTGCCCCGCTCAAGGTGTTACCCCATCCCACACAAGGTGGAATAGATATGGAAATAGCTATTAAATTAGCCAAGGAGTGTAACGTGCCGGTCGAAGCACTTCTAGCCGGCGGAGATAATGTCGCCAAGGGACCAATAGCACGAAAATTTGTCTACGGGGAGCCTCTGGTCAGCGATGAGGTATTCGATGATCTGCCAACACATATGCGACTGTTGCATATCTGGTACTTGAAAGTCACAAAGGAAGGGCGACAATTTATCCTATGTAAAGTTGGAGAGGAGTACTTCCGTCCCGACTATATCTCCATTGAAGTTTGTGAACTATTTCAGTTATTCAACCTAGACGCCCTCGACAAGTCCCTCCTCAGCATATATTGTCTGTAAGTAATTAAGTCACTAACTCAGCTCGTTCAATTCATTTCCTGTCGTTATCCTTACTATATCTCCTTCTGTATGCTATTATATATGCAGAATGAAGATTCAAGAATGTAGAAGAAAGTCAATCTATAGAATTGGGTTCGTTGACCCAAACAGAGTAAATGGACATACACTAATAAATAACCTCGAGGAAACAGATGATAACTTGGTAATGTTTTTAATGGAGCAACATTACAAGACACAAATACTATTTCCTTACAACTATGGGTAAGAGTCTTACTGTCCACGTTCAATTTTTGTTTACTCGATGTTAAGTGTGTATAAACGATCGCAGCTTCCACTGGATTCTTCTAAACATTGACGTGTGACCGTGCAAAAGTTAAAATCTCGGACTCGTTAAAGAAGCCGATGGAAGACTACCGCAGCATAATTGATTGCCTCCAAAAGTAATTTCAATCACTATATCTGTCTCTTTCGTTCATTCTCTGAGATGTAAACTAATCAATAACTCATTCATTTCTTTTTTGCCGGACAGGGTTGGAAAAGGTTCACGAAGGAGGTTCAGGGTGAATGATGTGAGGAGCTTACTTTTTGTACGGTCCCGGTAAGTAGTACGAGAGCTAGGAGACTAATTTATGTGGATATTACAATTATCATTCTTACAATTATCATGCTTGATTATTATCTGATTGAATTATATTCTCGATCGAAAAGTGTGCGATGCAGCCACAGGGGACTAATTTATGTGGATATTACGTATGTGAGTTCATTCGTGGGTGTATGGAGCAGGGCACAAACTTTCTTCAAGTACATAAACAATATATTCGTAATTTATTCTATACCATAGTTTTCGTTGAGTTCCATTCATAATGATCTATTTCTTTATATATAGTTGGATGCGATGCGGGATAAGCTCCTACCACATGAACACCTACTAGCAATTCAAGAGGAGTTGTCAGGATTTTTGCTCAGGGATGTCATAAAATCAAAGGAGAGTACAACATAGATAGACCTTCATGTAACCGTGGATAGACACAAAAGAACATTATCCGTTGTAATGATGATCTTGGTGTAAATCAATTAGACGAGCTCTAGTATCGATTGTGTATACATTTATATGTATTTATGTTATCGTGAGTGAAATTATATTATATATGCATCAATGTATACAACATGTAGTAGCGTAGAATAATATGTATATGAAAACACAAAATAAAAAATAATCAAACATAAAAAAAGAAAACCCTAAAACCCTAAAACCCCACCTCCTGCCGCGGCAGCAGTTTGGTGCAAAATGCTGCCGCGGCAGAAAAATTTTAGTCCCGGTTCATGTTACGAACCGGGACTAAATATCCTCCAGCCCAGCGCGCACAGAGCGGCCATGTGGAGATAATCTAGTACCGATTTGTAACAGAACCGGGACTAAAGGCCTAACCTTTAGTCCCGATACGTTAGTCCCGGATTGCAATCCGGGACTAAAGCCTCTTACAAACCGGGACTAGTGTCATGTTTTCTACTAGTGCACGTGGGGATCGGTTCATGAGGATTAACCGAATAAGCCAAAGCCCATGTGAGAATTGATGAGACGGGTTAGCTGGGGATCGGGTGACACGAGTGGATCACCCAAACCACTTGGGGATTGGTTCCCTACGGGGATCGGTTCCATGCAAACCGAACAAAGCCTAAATGAGGAGTATCATGCTGCCATAAAGATGGATGCGCTGACCAAGCTACTGTGGCGACGGCTGATTTACAAGGCAATGGGTGGGTTGCTGGGCCTTACAACAATCTAAGCCAGAACAGGCACTAGCCCAACGATAAGGATCATCCATATAACGAGTGCATACATTGGTGATTTTGTGGACACCGGTCGCCCTTTTCCAGTCAAAATTACTAGCAATTCGCCAGGTCCACATCACCTCCTATTGGCTGCCACAACACCTGGTACTGGATGCATGCATCATTTTTTTCCTTGGATCGACTACTAACTATTATGTACCTACATTTAGTCGGATGGAGAAAGTTAGATGGTGCTTCTTGAGGTAATTGTTCTATGCTATGTTTTTGTAACAAGAAGAATGCAATTGTCGCTTGACTTTCAATTTAGATATTGCATGGTAGTAACAATTTCTCCTGAGCTAATATCCATCAACTTTCCGGCAAAAAAATACATCCATTGATCTTTTGTTTTCCTACAATTTCAGTCAACGAGAAAACGATGATGTCATGTGACTAAGGCATTGTCTTTTCATTGTAGAAAGTTCTGATACCATTACACAGTATTATACTTTTTGCCATATTTATTAAGAATAATAAATAAATTCCTAGATGATTTTCATTTAGAAATTTGCTAGAAGCTATAAAATAGAGTAACAACATATATGGCTGAATCATGCTTCTAATTGTCTAAGTACATTTTAATTTTAAATTCTAATCTAACCGGATCACGATCATTAATGTGAAAGCGGCAACTCCTTCAGCAAGGATTAATATATAGTGTAACAACACATATGGCCTGAATCATGCTTCCAATGGTGAGTTTCTTACATAGAGATTGGTGGATTTAATTCCTCAAGTAAGCAGAAAACTAAACATGGAGATTATTACATACCTATTGTAAGAAGTGGAGGGATGTGGGTACTAAATCATCCATGAGTTAAGTTTATATTTCCCTTGAGTTAACTATTGATTCACATATTCCTTATTTATGAAAGGTATTATTTCCTCAAGAGTTGTAACTAAATGTATCTATAAACTTCATATAGATGTTCTCAATATAGTTTCAAACCACTAGATGTTCAACATATTTTACTCAGTTTATTGGTTGTTATTATTTGGGTATGATTTACTACTACAAACTATTCATATGTGTAGAATTCTTGTGTAGGGAATAAATGGTGATATATACAATAATTATAGAATCATATATGAAGTGGTGAGACTTATTTTGAGACTCTGATACATACACTCTCCATCAACTGATAGGAGTACTTCTAGCTTTTCTACCAAGTAAAACTTATTAAACATTAACCAACTTCATAGAAAAAGTAGATGCATTTATGACACTAAATTACTATCATTAGATCCATCTTTAGATGTAGTTTTGTGATATCCAATTTGACTTCATGTATGGTACTACTCCCTCCGATCCATATTAGTTGACTCCAATTTGGATGTATCTAGACAAGTGGGTCGGAGGGAGTACTCTTTTCTATAAAGTTAGTCAAATTTAAAAAACAAGATTATTTATATATAACTGTTGTGAGATCTTTTCACATGTTTCTTAAGGACAATCAATTGCACAATATTAGCGGAGTTTCTCGAACCATATTGTTCCATATCATGTACTGTGAATATTAATTAAAGTATGGGACCAACAATTTAATTATACAGTCTCAACTAACAAAGAATAGTGCCCTCGCATTTGCGAGGGCCACTGTGCTAGTTTTGTTCAAAAAATAAAATGAGCCGTCCTACCAATTTGATCACGGAATCAAGAAGACCGTCGAAACTGCAGGTGCTAGAGCTGAACTCGCTCAGCAGCTTTGGAATGCTTGGCTCTTGGTCTGTGGGAGTATCTTCTAAGAATAGGACATCGGTCCTTGTCTATGGAACAACTGATGAGGCAACTGCCCCTGGGCCCTGGCTGCCGAAAGATGCTTCAATTGATGGACCTTTTTTGGCTGATGGAATGCTGGGCAGCAACATTTGCCTTGGAGTTGAGAGGAACATACCATATTCGGACAAATTGGGCTGACTGCCCTACTTCCATTCTCCTTGTGTCCAAAACTGTTTCCACTTGAGGCCAATGTATCACCCAATCCGGTTGCACCATTATTGTTGAATAACTATGCACCGGCAACTTGCTCTCATAAGATTCCGACAAAGGAACAACACTCTACTGGGATATATATTGTAAAAGTTCTAGACTTGCAGATGGAACTTTAATTGATGGCTGGATGGCCTGTTTTGTTGAATTATTAGGCATAATTTTCATGATTAATTCCAGAATATAAATCATAACAAAACCAACTACTAGCTCATGTAACTCGAACATACTAGATGTACTAAACAACAGGATGATCGGAAACAAACAGCAGCCTAACATATACTCGCAGAACATGATGAATAACCAAACAGGATCACGTAGCACGTACCGTTCGGTTGTCGTAGTAGAAACTTTGGGGAAGAGTGATCGCAGCAGATGGCGATGAAGACGGCGGTAGGCAGCACCGCCTGACTTGGATGGAAGACGACCCGTGATGAAGAACTCGAGCAGTCGCGCAGAGCGCTTCCCAAAAACCTTATTCGCCCTCTCCCGTACAGGATCGCAAGGGCGAGTGGTTCCGGAGACCTGCTCTCCCGTCCGTCGGTGCACGCCGGCAAGCGGGATGGAGTAGACTACGGTGACGGCGCAAGTAGAGAGGAAGGCAAAACCCTAGATTGGTTTTCGGTGGTATTGTGGCGGTAGCCGCGCAGGACTTTATATAGAGCGGCTCAGGAAACCCTAACGGAGACGAACGTGGGCCGAGTCCACGTTACGCACGTTCGGGTCAGTTACAGTAGCCCACGATCCGGGAGCGACCCGAATAAGCTAACCGTTTGACACGTCTGTCAATTTTCCTGAGCAGCAAAATAAAGCTCGGCTCGGCGAGATTTCCGTAACCCGCGGCGCGCGCGCGTCGTGACGTGACGAGGCGAGCGTGCGTGCGAGCGGCGGCTTCGTCGGAGGAGGAGCGCGCGTGTGTATCTCTCTTATTTCCACTCACTTACAAAGTGGTGCAACACTCCACCTTATAAGTTGGTGCAACTCTCCTCCAACTTTCCATGTGGGACTAAACTTAGCTCCCACTCCACTCCCATGTGAGCTGCCACAAACATGGGCCCAAACACATATGGGCTGCCACAAATTTGGGCTTTGAGATTTAGGGAAAATCTGAAATACTCATGGGCCTAAATGGATTAGCCCCATTATTTCTAACAATCCCCCACCAGATCTCAAATGCCCATTTGAAGATTTGCCAATCCTTGCTACTTGTTTATATACCAGTATTTCAGCAGAGACTGTTAAGTTGAACTTCCGCCTAGAAACTTGAACTACGTCTATCAACAACTTGAACAATGGACGAACCTTGAATTGCAAGTTTGGTGCCAATAGATTTCGCTCAAAATCATAACTAGTACTTGGCTGTCAGTAGCCTACCCCGCGGGTTGGAGCATATGCGTCATACTCCCTGGTCTCTTCATGAGTTTACTAGAGATCACCCAGATCTCATAGACCGCGACGTTTACAGTCGAGCTCATATAGGTGTGTTCTTTCAAGAATGCCCTGTAGGACGGCATCTTTGCTAATTAAAGCCAACAGAAACACATTAAGGCATGTTGCCAACCTGCCTTACAGATTATGAGAGTCATGCATCTTCACATAGAGAGGGTTACAAAATACTCTCCTCAGTCAAACCACTAGCTTGTTCTTCCCAGGTCCTAATTCACGGGATCTCCGATCACATAGGTTGGGTTACCACTAAGGTGTGACATCCATGGGTCTCAACCCCATCTCCCTCGATGCACTTTCTATCACATTTCGTGATAGTCCCTTTGTAAAGGGATCTGCCAGGTTTTTGTCTGTTTGAATATACGTAACAGTTATTACTCCGGAGTTTCTCAATTTCCTGACAGATTTCAAACGTCTTTTCACGTGTCTTGATGACTTCGCGTTATCCTTAGAATTGTTCACTTTGACAATAACAGTTTGGTTGTCACAATTCAGAAGGATTGCCGGCACAGGTTTCTCAACCACAGGCAAGTCCATCAAGAGCTCACGCAGCCATTCTGACTCAACAGTGGCTGTGTCTAAAGCAGTAAGTTCTGCTTCCATAGTTGACCTCGTCAATATGGTTTGTCTACGAGACCTCCATGACACTGCGCCACCTCCAAGGGTAAATACATACCCGCTCGTGGCGTAGAGTTCATCAACGTCAGAGATCCAATTCGAATCACTATATCCTTCAAGCACAGCAGGATTTCCTGAATAGTGAATCCCATAGCTCATTGTACCACATAGATAGCGCATGACCCTTTCAAGTGCATGCCAATGATCAATACCCGGGTTAGACATGAACCTACTCAACTTGCTCACAGCAAAAGAGATATCGGGTCTTGTAGCGCTTGCTAAGTACATGAGAGAACCAACAACTTGTGAATATTTCAGCTGATCTGTTGGTTCCTTCTTATTCTTTCGTAATGTCAAACTGGGATCATAAGGTGTTGGAGAAGTCTTGCCATCATTAAAGCCAAATCGGCTCAAGACCTTCTCAACATAATGAGATTGCGTCAAAGTAATCCCATTCTCGTTCTTAATAAGCTTGATGTTCAGAATGACATCAGCCTCTCCCAGATCTTTCATATCAAAACTCTTTGACAGGAAAGACTTGACTTCATTTATCACTTTCATGTTTGTACCAAAGATCAGAATGTCATCCACGTACAAACATAATATAACGCTATCGCCCCCACCATGGCGATAGTAAACACACCTATCAGCCTCATTAATGACAAAGCCAGCAGAAAGTAGAGTTCTGTCAAACTTCTCATGCCATTGCTTAGGTGCTTGTTTCAGGCCATATAAAGATTTCAATAACTTACACACCTTTGTCTCTTCACCTTTTACCACAAACCCATCCGGCTGATCCATATAGATCTCCTCTTCCAACTCTCCATTAAGGAAAGCTGTCTTCACGTCCATTTGATGAACGAGAAGACCATAAGAGGCAGCCAGGGACAGTAGTACTCGAATTGTGGTCAGTCTAGCGACAGGTTAATAGGTGTCAAAGTAATCTTCGCCTTCTTTATGTGTGTAGCCCTTAGCTACAAGCCGTGCCTTGTACTTCTCAATAGTACCATCAGGCCTTAGCTTCTTCTTGAACACCCACTTACATCCCACAGGTTTACAACCATAGGGTCGTTCTGATAATTCCCAAGTTCCATTAGAAAGAATCGAGTCCATCTCATTTTGGACAGCTTCTTTCCAATCATCTGCATCAGGAGATGCATATGCCTCAGTAATGGATCTAGGAGTATCATCCACAAGGTACACGATGAAATCATTGCCAAAGGATTTTGCAACACTCTGTCTCTTACTCCTCGTGAGAGGTTCATCGTCATCCTTCTCAAGAAATTCCTCATGTGGTTGTTCAGAATTATCAATAGATGCACTAGATTCAGGAAGTATTTCAGAAGAAATCCTACCAATGCTATGCATATCTTTCATAGGAAAAATATTCTCAAATAATGTTGCATCACGAGATTCCATTATAGTATCAACATGCATATCAGGTACCTCAGATTTAACCACTAGAAATCTATAGCCTACACTCCGTGGAGCATATCCTAGAAAGATACAATCCACTGTCTTGGGTCCGAGCTTGCGTTTCTTGGGAATCGGTATGTTGACCTTCGCCAAACACCCCCAAGTACGCAGATACGAAAGTGATGGTTTTCTCCCAACCCACTCCTCGTAAGGGGTCTTTTCTTTATTCTTGTTAGGAACTCTATTCAGGACATGACATGAAGTCAACAAAGCCTCCCCCCACCATGCCTTTGATAAACCAGCAGTGGCTAACATGGAATTCACCAAGTCAGTCAGCGTGCGGTTTTTCCTCTCGGCAACCCCGTTTGATTGGGGAGAGTAGGGAGGCGTCCTCTCATGAATAATTCCGTGTTCCTGACAGAATTCATCAAATATTTTGGGAAAATACTCACCACCACGATCCGACCTAAGACGTTTGATCTTTCTCTCTAGTTGATTTTCAACTTCGGCCTTATAGATTTTAAAGTAGTCTAAAGCCTCATCTTTAGTTTGCAACAAGTAAACATAGCAGAATTTAGTAGCATCATCTATCAACGTCATGAAATATCTCTTTTCACCTTTTGTCAACACACCATTCATCTCACATAGATCAGAATGTATGAGTTCTAGAGGTGCCAAGTTTCTCTCCTCGGCAGCCTTGTGAGGCTTTCGAGGTTGCTTTGATTGCACACAACTATGGCACTTAGAACCTTTGGCAATAGTGAAATTCGGAATTAAACTCATGCTGGACATCCGAGACATCAAACCAAAATTAATGTGACATAAACGAGAATGCCAAACACTGGTATCATCATTAACACCACCACAAATATGATTCACGGATTTATTACAAAACTCTGAAAGTGAAAACCGGAACAAGCCTCCGAACTCATAACCTTTACCAATAAATTGTCCATGTTTCGAAACAACGACTTTATTAGACTCTAAGACAACCTTAAACCCATCTCTGCAAAGAAGGGAGCCACTAACGAGATTCGTGTTCATAGTAGGGACATGCTGCACGTTCCTCAGCTGCACGATCTTTCCGGAGGTAAACTTCAGATCCACCGTGCCAACACCACGAACAGAAGCATGTGATCCATTCCCCATTAGGACGGATGAATCCCGAGCGACCTGATAAGAAGTGAACATAGAGATGTCAGCACACACATGAACATTAGCACCCGTATCAAGCCACCAACACGGTGATTGAAATACTAAAAGAACAGTAAATAAATTACCATACCCATCAGTATTGCTAGCGGTCACGACGTTGACAGTCTTGGCCTTTTTCCCTCTGCGGTCTGCGCGTTCTGGACAGTCCTTGGAAAAATGGCCGGGCTCTCCACAAGTGTAACAAGACAGTTCACTCTTGTCCCTGTTCGTCTTCTTCTTCTTGAAGGTTGTAGTCTTTACAGGCTTGTTAAAGGAGGGTTTGAAGTTCCCTTTGTTCTTGCCTACGGATTTGCCTTTCTGCACAAAGTTAGCAGTAGCAAGACCCTCTCCTTTCTCAGTAGTGTCCTTAGCCCGAGCCTTCTCCTCAACATCAAGGGACGCTATCAGATTTTCAACTGATATCTCCTGTCTCTTGTGTTTGAGAGTTGTGGCAAAGTTCCTCCATGAAGGGGGCAACTTAGCAATAATGCATCCCGCCACAAACTTGTCGGGTAAGGTACACTTAAGGAGTTCGAGCTCCTTGGCAATGCACTGTATCTCATGAGCTTGTTGAACCACAGGAAGGTCCTTAGTCATCTTAAAATCATGAAAGCTCTCCATGATATACAGTTCACTGCCAGCATCTGCAGCACCAAACTTGGCATCCAGTGCATCCCATAGCTCCTTTCCGTCTTTTATGTGCATAAACACATCACACAGACGGTCAGCAAGAATGCTCAGAATACATCCCACAAAGACAGTATTAGCATCATCGAACTTCTTCTGATCCTCGTCAGATATAGTTCCCTCAGGTTTGCCTTTACTGATGTGGAACACTTTCATCGTGGTCAGCCAAAGCTCAGCCTTGTACTGCCACCTCTTAAAGTGCACACCGGTAAACTTATCCGGCCTCAGTGCATCGGTAAAACCAGCCATTGTTAATTCAGGAAATTGCCTACAATAAGGTTTTTGGATTGTTGAATTATTAGGCATAATTTCCATGATTAATTCCAGAATATAAATCATAACAAAACCAGCTACTAGCTCATGTAACTCGAACATACTAGATGTACTAAACAACAGGATGATCGGAAACAAACAGCAGCCTAACATGTACTCGCAGAACATGATGAATAACCAAACAGGATCACGTAGCACGTACCGTTCGGTTGTCGTAGTAGAAACTTTGGGGAAGAGTGATCGCAGCAGATGGCGATGAAGACGGCGGTAGGCAGCACCGCCTGACTTGGATGGAAGACGACCCGTGATGAAGAACTCGAGCAGTCGCGCAGAGCGCTTCCCAAAAACCTTATTCGCCCTCTCCCGTACAGGATCGCAAGGGCGAGTGGTTCCGGAGACCTGCTCTCCCGTCCGTCGGTGCACGCCGGCAAGCGGGATGGAGTAGACTACGGTGACGGCGCAAGTAGAGAGGAAGGCAAAACCCTAGATTGGTTTTCGGTGGTATTGTGGCGGTAGCCGCGCAGGACTTTATATAGAGCGGCTCAGGAAACCCTAACGGAGACGAACGTGGGCCGAGTCCACGTTACGCACGTTCGGGTCAGTTACAGTAGCCCACGATCCGGGAGCGACCCGAATAAGCTAACCGTTTGACACGTCTGTCAATTTTCCTGAGCAGCAAAATAAAGCTCGGCTCGGCGAGATTTCCGCAACCCGCGCGCGCGCGTCGTGACGTGACGAGGCGAGCGTGCGTGCGAGCGGCGGCGTCGTCGGAGGAGGAGCGCGCGTGTGTATCTCTCTTATTTCCACTCACTTACAAAGTGGTGCAACACTCCACCTTATAAGTTGGTGCAACTCTCCTCCAACTTTCCATGTGGGACTAAACTTAGCTCCCACTCCACTCCCATGTGAGCTGCCACAAACATGGGCCCAAACACATATGGGCTGCCACAAATTTGGGCTTTGAGATTTAGGGAAAATCTGAAATACTCATGGGCCTAAATGGATTAGCCCCATTATTTCTAACAATCCCCCACCAGATCTCAAATGCCCATTTGAAGATTTGCCAATCCTTGCTACTTGTTTATATACCAGTGTTTCAGCAGAGACTGTTAAGTTGAACTTCCGCCTAGAAACTTGAACTACGTCTATCAACAACTTGAACAATGGACGAACCTTGAATTGCAAGTTTGGTGCCAATAGATTTCGCTCAAAATCATAACTAGTACTTGGCTGTCAGTAGCCTACCCCGCGGGTTGGAGCATATGCGTCATACTCCCTGGTCTCTTCATGAGTTTACTAGAGATCACCCAGATCTCATAGACCGCGACGTTTACAGTCGAGCTCATATAGGTGTGTTCTTTCAAGAATGCCCTGTAGGACGGCATCTTTGCTAATTAAAGCCAACAGAAACACATTAAGGCATGTTGCCAACCTGCCTTACAGATTATGAGAGTCATGCATCTTCACATAGAGAGGGTTACAAAATACTCTCCTCAGTCAAACCACTAGCTTGTTCTTCCCAGGTCCTAATTCACGGGATCTCCGATCACATAGGTTGGGTTACCACTAAGGTGTGACATCCATGGGTCTCAACCCCATCTCCCTCGATGCACTTTCTATCACATTTCGTGATAGTCCCTTTGTAAAGGGATCTGCCAGGTTTTTGTCTGTTTGAATATACGTAACAGTTATTACTCCGGAGTTTCTCAATTTCCTGACAGATTTCAAACGTCTTTTCACGTGTCTTGATGACTTCGCGTTATCCTTAGAATTGTTCACTTTGACAATAACAGTTTGGTTGTCACAATTCAGAAGGATTGCCGGCACAGGTTTCTCAACCACAGGCAAGTCCATCAAGAGCTCACGCAGCCATTCTGACTCAACAGTGGCTGTGTCTAAAGCAGTAAGTTTTGCTTCCATAGTTGACCTCGTCAATATGGTTTGTCTACGAGACCTCCATGACACTGCGCCACCTCCAAGGGTAAATACATACCCGCTCGTGGCGTAGAGTTCATCAACGTCAGAGATCCAATTCGAATCACTATATCCTTCAAGCACAGCAGGATTTCCTGAATAGTGAATCCCATAGCTCATTGTACCACATAGATAGCGCATGACCCTTTCAAGTGCATGCCAATGATCAATACCCGGGTTAGACATGAACCTACTCAACTTGCTCACAGCAAAAGAGATATCGGGTCTTGTAGCGCTTGCTAAGTACATGAGAGAACCAACAACTTGTGAATATTTCAGCTGATCTGTTGGTTCCTTCTTATTCTTTCGTAATGTCAAACTGGGATCATAAGGTGTTGGAGAAGTCTTGCCATCATTAAAGCCAAATCGGCTCAAGACCTTCTCAACATAATGAGATTGCGTCAAAGTAATCCCATTCTCGTTCTTAATAAGCTTGATGTTCAGAATGACATCAGCCTCTCCCAGATCTTTCATATCAAAACTCTTTGACAGGAAAGACTTGACTTCATTTATCACTTTCATGTTTGTACCAAAGATCAGAATGTCATCCACGTACAAACATAATATAACGCTATCGCCCCCACCATGGCGATAGTAAACACACCTATCAGCCTCATTAATGACAAATCCAGCAGAAAGTAGAGTTCTGTCAAACTTCTCATGCCATTGCTTAGGTGCTTGTTTCAGGCCATATAAAGATTTCAATAACTTACACACCTTTGTCTCTTCACCTTTTACCACAAACCCATCCGGCTGATCCATATAGATCTCCTCTTCCAACTCTCCATTAAGGAAAGCTGTCTTCACGTCCATTTGATGAACGAGAAGACCATAAGAGGCAGCCAGGGACAGTATTACTCGAATGGTGGTCAGTCTAGCGACAGGTGAATAGGTGTCAAAGTAATCTTCGCCTTCTTTCTGTGTGTAGCCCTTAGCTACAAGCCGTGCCTTGTACTTCTCAATAGTACCATCAGGCCTTAGCTTCTTCTTGAACACCCACTTACATCCCACAGGTTTACAACCATAGGGTCGTTCTGATAATTCCCAAGTTCCATTAGAAAGAATCGAGTCCATCTCATTTTGGACAGCTTCTTTCCAATCATCTGCATCAGGAGATGCATATGCCTCAGTAATGGATCTAGGAGTATCATCCACAAGGTACACGATGAAATCATTGCCAAAGGATTTTGCAACCCTCTGTCTCTTACTCCTCGTGAGAGGTTCATCGTCATCCTTCTCAAGAAATTCCTCATGTGGTTGTTCAGAATTATCAATAGATGCACTAGATTCAGGAAGTATTTCAGAAGAAATCCTACCAATGCTATGCATATCTTTCATAGGAAAAATATTCTCAAAGAATGTTGCATCACGAGATTCCATTATAGTATCAACATGCATATCAGGTACCTCAGATTTAACCACTAGAAATCTATAGCCTACACTCCGTGGAGCATATCCTAGAAAGATACAATCCACTGTCTTGGGTCCGAGCTTGCGTTTCTTGGGAATCGGTATGTTGACCTTCGCCAAACACCCCCAAGTACGCAGATACGAAAGTGATGGTTTTCTCCCAACCCACTCCTCGTAAGGGGTCTTTTCTTTATTCTTGTTAGGAACTCTATTCAGGACATGACATGAAGTCAACAAAGCCTCCCCCACCATGCCTTTGATAAACCAGCAGTGGCTAACATGGAATTCACCAAGTCAGTCAGCGTGCGGTTTTTCCTCTCGGCAACCCCGTTTGATTGGGGAGAGTAGGGAGGCGTCCTCTCATGAATAATTCCGTGTTCCTGACAGAATTCATCAAATATTTTGGGAAAATACTCACCACCACGATCCGACCTAAGACGTTTGATCTTTCTCTCTAGTTGATTTTCAACTTCGGCCTTATAGATTTTAAAGTAGTCTAAAGCCTCATCTTTAGTTTGCAACAAGTAAACATAGCAGAATTTAGTAGCATCATCTATCAACGTCATGAAATATCTCTTTTCACCTTTTGTCAACACACCATTCATCTCACATAGATCAGAATGTATGAGTTCTAGAGGTGCCAAGTTTCTCTCCTCGGCAGCCTTGTGAGGCTTTCGAGGTTGCTTTGATTGCACACAACTATGGCACTTAGAACCTTTGAGTGGGTTGGGAGAAAACCATCATGGGCCTAAAAAATCTGAAATACTCATGGGCCTAAATGGATTAGCCCCATTATTTCTAACAAGTTTTCCTCATTCGAGCATGTGAGGCGGGCTAATAGCTAGGCTATTCCCAGAAACAACGGCGAACAGATCACCGCTATCCGGTTGCAGCTGGGCCTGCTGGAGCGATTATGGTGCTACACCTTGTGCCCGGTTTCCATGCTTGTTTCCTGCTAGTCTGTGATGATACATATACCCCTGTGCCAGAACCGCTGACTGCTGATTCTCGTTGCTAACACTATACCCTTGTGCACTGGAAGATGATAGAGCGGCAGGAGAGGTGAAAATAGCTTGGTAATCCTGGTGTCCTTCAAACCCATACTGTTTTACGGTGAAAATGCAATGCTTTCTTTCGAACCTCCAGCTTTATTACGGAGATTGGAAATTTGAAAGTATATTTATTCCATGATAATACGGGTGACAACACTGATTTCCTTCCAAACAAATTTACTAATTTTCGAATCAGCGTATTGTAAGCTAGTATACTGTACCATTCGCATTGAGGAACTCAAAGGTAATTTGTAGGATATAAAATACTTGGTGCCTCTCGCAGAAAAATTTCTCTCCTAGCTATAATTTGTCATATTTGTTAGAGAGATATTTATATTGTATTTTTCCTACTAGACTAAGGGGCTTTCTGCATATTTACAACTATATATGTATTATATATTATGACCGTTCTTTTGGAATACAAACTATTATCCCTCCAACATGATATCCGAGCTAGGTTATGGTTTTTTAGTCCACTAAATCCACTGCCGCCCCGTTTCGGCCGCGTCCTCCTGTCCGTCCGGACGCGTCCTCCCGTTCGTCCGGCCGGCGCCCTCTTAAACCTGTGCATCTCCCTGCTATGTACATCTGCCGCTCGTCTGCATGCATCTCGCCTGCTTGCGTGCATCTCCCGTTCGGCTGCTTGCGCGCGCGTCTGCCGCTGCCCGGCCACCGCCCGCCGCCGCCCGCTGCCGTCCGCCCGGCCGCCCGCCCGGCCGGGCTTCCTCTCCCCCCGCGTTGGTTCTCTGTGCTGCGCGAACGCTCTTTGATTTGGTTTGAGATAGATTCGTTTGGCAGCTGAAAAAAAAGAAAAAAAAATGTCTTCTTTTTCTAGATACGTTGTGATTCTTCGCTGCCCGGTGATTTTTGATGGCACTAATTATTCTGATTTTCCCGTCTTCATGCGCATCCATATGCGTGATGTATATTTGTGGGGTGTGTTTTTCGGTGAGGTATCTTGTCCACCGTGCCCCCTTGTTCCTGTTCCTGTGGTTCCTACACTGCCGACTCCACCAGCTGTTGCTGCCGATGCTCCTCAGGCTGTCAAGGACGCCGCCAAAAAGGTGGACGATGATGCTATTGCCATATATGCTCGGCAGACTCAGGAGTATTCTGACGCTCTAGCAGCCTATCGCCTGGATCTGGCTACTTACACTCGGTGGATCGATGATGATGCTCGTGCTGCAGCTGTTCTCACTTTCAGCATTCTCCTGCAGTTTGCGTCTGAATTTATGAGTCTTGGTATTGTTGCTGCCATGTGGGCTCACCTTCGCCAGTGCTATCAGCCGTCAGGAGATGCTATCTGTTTGTGGTTCCCCAGGAACATGAGCTCAAGCAGGGTGACTTAACTATTGACCAGTTTTATACTCAGAGTGTTGCTATATGGCGTCAGCTGGATTCTCTCCGCACTGCTGTTTGTGGAACCTGCCCGTGTTGTGAGACGGTGCGTTCTGACTTGGAGTTTCATCGCGCATTCGAGTTTTTGTCTCGGCTCTGCAAGGAGTTTGAGCCCCGGCGTGCCAACCTTCTTGCCCGCGGTCGTATTCCTATCACTGAGGTGCTGTCAGAGCTTTGCGCCGAGGAGACTCGTCTACGTGCAGCAGGTTTGCTTGAGGTTCCTTCTGTGCTTGCTGCTCGCGGTCCTCCGTCGTCGCCTGCTCCCCCGACTCCCTCGCAATCCACTGCTCCACTGCTACCCACTCCCCAGGGCCAGAGTCAGGGCTAGGGCCGCGGCCAGGCTCGTGGACAGGGTCGTCCACGCTATCACTGTACCTACTGTGATGCGGATGGCCACTCTGAGTCTCGCTTCTATGCGAAGGAGGGAGATATGTGTCAGCAGAGGTCGTCTGCTTCTCCTAGACCTCGTGCTCCTTATGGTTCCTCTGGATCCTCCACGGTTGAGTTCACTGATCAGGACATTCTTCGGCTCAAGAGGCTGCTCGCTGATACATGCTCTTCTTCGGCAGGTACTGCTGGCTCTGTGACTGATTCTCCTAGCATTGCGAGACCACCACCATCCACACAGTCAGGTACGTCACCGTGGGTTCTGGATTCTGGAGCCTCTTTTCATATGACTTCCGATTCTTCCACTCTATCCTCTATTCGGCCTCTTGACTCTCCCCTTAGTGTTCTCACTGCCGATGGCACTCCTCTTTCTGTCTCTAGTCGGGGCATTCTTTCCACTCTTCCTTTTTTGTTCCCGATATTTCTCATGTCCCTCGACTTACCATGAACCTGTTTTCTGCTAGCCAGCTTACTGACTCTGGTTGTCGCGTCATTCTTGACGCCGATTCTTGTTCTATTCAGGATCGTCGCACACATGCTCTGGTTGGGGCTGGCCCTCGCCGCCGTGATTCTCAGGGGCTTTGGGAGTTAGACTGGCTTCATGTTCCTTCCGCTGCTACCTCGTCCGCCAGTTCTCCTGCTGTTGTCGCCTCTGCTACCGGATCTTTTCAACAGTGGCATCATAGTCTTGGTCATCTTTGTGGCTCTCGGCTGTCGTCATTAGTTCATCGTGGTCTTCTAGCTGTCTCAGGAGATGTATCGTTACAGTGTCAGTGTTGTCGGCTAGGTAAACAGGTTCAGTTACCTTATCCTACTAGTGAGTCTGTATCTCAGCGTCCTTTCGATTTAGTTCACTCTGATGTTTGGGTTCCCACTCCTTTTGCTTCTAAAGGGGGCCATCAATATTATATCATTTTTATTGATGATTTTTCTCGTTATACTTGGTTGTACTTTATGTCTAATCGTAGTGAGGTTCTCTCCATATATAAGAGCTTTCCAGCCATGGCTCTTACTCAGTTTTCTGTACTGATTCGTGTGTTTCGTGCTAACTCTGCTGGTGAGTATATCTCCAAGCACTTGCGTGGTGTTCTGGCTGAGCAGGGCACCCTTGCTCAGTTCTCTTGTCCCGATGCGCATGCTCAGAATGGCGTGGCTGATCGTAAGCATCGTCATCTTCTTGAGACTGCTCGTGCAGTAATGATCGCTGCTTCCCTCCCCCCTCACTTCTAGGCCGAGGCTGTTTCTACATCGGCCTATCTCATCAACATTCAACCCTCTGCCGCTCTACAGGGTGGTATTACTCTCGAGCGGCTCTCTGGTCATCCACCTGATTACTCGATCCTTCGTTTGTTTGGTTGCGTTTGCTATGTTCTTCTTGCTCCTCAATAAGAAAAATAATAATATGCAAGACAAATGCAACATGAGGATAAGAACCAAATGAAAAAGGTTTTATATGATGTTCCAATGCAATGTTGCATGATGACATGAGTATGATACCATGATGATGCACAAAACAAAAACACCAAGCGATTTTCTAGTAGTGGTTTTACCCGGGGTGCTACAGAAACCTTCCCAAACTAGGTTTCCTCTCCTCTCTCCACTAGGCAATCATGTTGGGATTTGACTTTTTCAAAATGGCGTTCGACTATTCAAACTAGAGTTTGATTTCTCTCTCCTATTGCCTAGCCAAGTGACCTAGGTTATGATGCAACCATAATACAATGTCATGGCACATTCCAAGTACCCATACCCCCTAGGTGGTGGACCTTCTAAAACCTTCTAGAAGCTTCCGGTGAAAACACCGATAACATTTTTGAACCCTGGACTTGGACTTTATATGAATCTTATTCTCTGGACCATTCCAGATCTCCTTGTTATGTCCCGGATCTTATCCGAGACTCCGAACAATATTCGGTCTCTTACTCTCATTCCATATCTACTAAACACCATTGAATCCTTAAGTGTGTCTCCCTACGGTTTGTGAATTATGCAGACATGATCGAGACTCTTCTCTGATCAATAACCAATAGAGGAATCTGGAAATTCATATGGCTCCCACATATTTCTACGATTACTTCATGATCAAATGAACCATTTACATACGATACCAATTTCCCTTTGTCTCGTGAAACTTTACTTATCCGAGGTTTGATCGTCGGTATCTCTACATACATAGTTCAACCTCATTACCGATAAGTACTCTTTACTCGTTCCTGTGATATGTGATCCCTTGTGACCTAGTCACATGCTTGTAAGCCAATTGGATGACATTCCACTGAGAGGGCCCAGAGTATATCTATCGCTTATGTGGATGGACAAATCCCACTCTTGATCCATGTGCCTCAACACATACTTTCAGAATACTCAATGCCACCTTTATAACCAACTAGTTATGAAGTGGTGTTTGATGTCATCAAAGCATGCATCCGGTGATGGTGATTAACATGATCTCATGGTCGAAGGATTTAGGTTACTATGTATTTGAAAGCTTATAGCAAACGAACTATTGAAATGACTTGATCTTATTCTAGGCTTAACTATAGGAGTGTGTCCATCACATCATTCACCTAATGATATGATCTTGTTATTAATAACATCCAATGTCCATGATTAGGAAACCATAATCTATTAATCAACAAGCTAGTATTACAAGAGGCTTACTAGGGACTCTTACATGTTTACAAATCACATAAGTATTAGTTAATACAATTATAGGATGGGATGTAAAAATTTATCATAAACATAAAGATGTGATAATAACCACTTTATTATTGCCTCTTGGGCATATCTCCAACAGTCTCCCACTTGCACTAGAGTCAATAATCTAGTTTCAAACCTTTGTGCATTCAACACCTATGGCTTTCCAGTGTTGTATATACACGATTGCTAGTGGTTAACTAATCTTCGGATCCGACACTGTCAGGTCCGTGTGTAATTGCATGTCTTTGCGTCTCTACGCATCACTCATTCTCTAATGAGATGGCTTTGTATAAATTTGGTCCTTTTGTGAGACCTTTAGTTCCCTTTGGGATTAAACCACGCCGATACCATTGTTGTACAATACATCTTCATAGTACTATCCCATTGTGAACTACACCTAGTTTGATAACAAACTATTTGACAAAATTACCCTCTTTTGCTGCTACAATAGTAGTCATATACTTAGCTTTTTGTTGTAGTATCTGTCATAATGTCTTAACTTTGGAACTCATCTAAATCCATTATGGAATCTCCTTTCCATTACATTGTGCCACCCATAGTTTAAATTGAGATAAACTTAATTTGTACTTTGTGATAAAACTAGTATCAATGTAATACTTTACAATGAACTATCTATCTATTTGTCACCTCTACAAAAATAACATATACCTAGTTCTCCTAAAAGATCATAAGAATATCCTTACTATTGTCCAATGATCATCTTTATGAATCATTCTAGTATATTCTCATAACATTTAGAGTATAGGACATATCAGGATATGTACATATCATAGTATGATTAAAAAAATACTCTTTGTGATTTCATTCATCAAGTATCAAAATTAATTGAATCTTTGTTTCACTTACCAAGTGTCGATACACTTGAATTTCGTTTAATCCCATCTGTGTGGCAAAAATCTTTCTTGTCACTTCCATATTGAACTCATTCAATATCTCATCTATGTATATTTGGCACAACCATATTAGCGTCTCAACCTATCCATATAGATATTGATGCCCAACATTCGGGTTTTTCCTAAGTCCTTCATTGAGATGAAATTCTTAACTTGTGTCAATAAAAGATACATCACTAAAGCTTTAATCTTTAAAATATAACAATAGTTTTATAAATTACACCTTTTATCTTACCATGTTTAAACAAGGTTTCATTACATATCTCGAACGCTCCATACTACTATGCTGTTTTCAGGAAACATAAATCTATAGAACGGTTCCTCAAATCTTAGGTGTTTTGTTAAACTTGTAACTCAAAAATCTTCTTTTATGATCTTATCATAAATTCTTTATTTTCTTGTTACATTTACTTTCCAATTCATCTTCAAAGTCTTCGAACATTTTCATATGTTTCACACTTCATCCTCATTAAGTAAATATACTTATATTCACTCAAATTTTCGGAGAAATCATATGAATTTGAAATCCATCGCTCTCGACTACACATAATGGGCTTCATACATCTATATGTACAATTTCCAATAAGCTAGTCATTCATTCCCTTTTGGCCTATGAATGGAGTTTTAATTATCTCTAGGAAAGTTTCACAAGCGTCATTAGATCAAAAATCAAAAGACTCCAAAATTCCATCAACATGAAGTTTCTTCATGTTTTTCTTTCCAATATAATTTAAACAACGATGTCACTTCTTAAGTGATCTTTCAATCAACTGTCTTTCAACATTTTTCGCACTAGTTTTATGGATGTGATTTCTCCAACGACATTTGTAAATCATCCATATTTTATGGATTATGCCAATTGTTTGAACAACCCTTTCGTTCTCATAATAACTGATCGAAATAACAATTATTGAAACAAATCTTGAAAGTAAGATTTGATGTTAACGATCAACATAATAACACTTGGTTTGTTTTTGATGAACATCATCACCTATTCTCTTGCTAGTTACTCAGGCCATTATAGTTCATGAATTGTGTTGTTTCATATGATAATTCACACCAACAAATTCAGTATCCAATACTTAAGAACCATATTGTTTTAACAAGCAAAGAATACAGCCATAACATGTATATCATCTATATACCTAAGTTGGACAATTTCCTATTTTCCTTTTCTTCCAAATATTTCTAAGATACTCTTTCAGCATTTACTTTTCCGTTTTAAAAGAATCTATCGACATCAATAGTGGCGCCATACACATGACACATAGTTCAAAGCATGAGTAGTCAAATACTAATATCTTTGAACTTGCACTTTGAAGTAGATCACCATCATCAAATGTTTTGCCTTCTTTTGAATTCCATTCTTTAGTAGTCTTTTAGTGTAGTAAACATTTTACTTACATCTTATATTCATCCTTATCATGGCAATTTTCATGATCAAGCTACTTTAGCTTATAACGGTGAATCACGAGTATAATGTTGCTCTCCAATAACTTTGAAGGATTAGGACGACTAGCGTCTCCAACCTTTTTCAAATTATCATCAAATTTGAGAACATAATTTTTTCCATATTATACTCTATCATGTTGCAACCAAAACATCGTTTCAGATATCGCAATATCTTGCACACATGATGGTTTCTGAAACAATTCCTTCAGCTCCTATATAACCTTGATATTAAAACAATCTTTTGAATATCAAGAATCATGGAGACAAACATGATATTTTAGATACTAACACTAGAATTGTTACTCTTGATTTAATACTAACTACTAAACTTCATGGAGTAAACAGAGTTTGCTAAAAGTATGCAATAGGACTTTTAAATCTTTAGATTAACACTCAAAGAAATATGATACCAGTTTGTAAAGTACCTATCCAGAATTCTATAGCTCTATTAACTCAATTATAACTAAGCGTAAGGTGGTGAACGGATGCGAATGACTACAACAACTATGCAAATTCACTTTGATTTAATTTATGATAAAAAAGTGTTCAACTTTTAATCATATTACTGTTGAACTCCCACCCAAAACAATATACCTCACATTGTTTTAGTGATCACACGAACCAAATCCACTACACCAAGTCTGACCATCATGAGAGATGATGTAGCTTCAAAGGCGAACAATCAACATGTTCATCATATCATCTATATGACTCATGCTTTACCTTTCGGTATTTCATGTTCCAATACCATGTTTGTACATGCTAGGCTCGTCAAGCTTCATCAAATCTGGCTTGCACCCGTTGTATGCACATGTAGAATCTATCACAACGGCAATAACCGATCATCACTTAGAAGGGGGACACGTAGAATCTATCACACCAGATCATCACGTGTTCCAAGACCATGTTCGAAACGACGAGTCTTTGCACGGTGCCTACTAAGGATGAACACTTTATTACTTGATATTTAGTGAGAGGGATCATCTCATAATGCTACCGTCGCGATCTAAGCAATACAAGATTCATTAAAGGATTACCGTCACATGCAATTCATAATATGTGATATGATATGGCCTTTCTTCATGTTCCTTCGATCTCCATCTCCAAGCACGAACATGATCTCCATCATCACCGGTGTGGCATCACGGTCAATGGCACCACTCCATGGTTATTGTCCACCAGTTGTCGTGGTGGTGGCATGACAGATGCCATGGGTAGGCTTAAGTTGGGGGCCAATGTGTGCTAGTGGGATCCAGGGAGGGAAGATGTAGTGATTTCTACACACAGAACACAAGAACTAAATCTTTATTCAACACTAGTGAAGCTACACTTGCTCCTCGAGCTGTTTGTGCGAGAGGAAGAAGAAGGAGCTACAACTATTGCTAAGAAGAAAATGAATCGGTCCCCTTCTCTGGAGGCCCTGACCCTCCTTATAAAGGGGTGGTCATGTTGCGTATAGGGCTGACGTGGACAAGCATATTCGTGGAATATGCTTGTCCCAAAATGTTAACTCGGCGAGCGCCTTTTCGTGTCCCCCTTCTATTGACGGCAATAACCGAGAGCCCTGGACATGTGAGCCTCAGGCTCGAGGACTTCCACCTCCGTGACCATCTTCTGCTCCTCTGTCCCTCTGGCTCTTGTCCATAGCGCTTGGCTCTGTACAGATTCCTGAGGGAGAGACAACGCGCAGTGTCGACTTCGGGGTTGGCCCTCTCCTTCTTGAGCAAGCTTCCCCATGACTCGGCCTCGCCTTGTATGACTCGGCCGAGCCCTAGCCTGCAGATACAAAGAGTAGTACTTGTATTCCGAGATAACCCATATGTCGACCGAGTCAGGTTTTAGTTACCAGACTCAGATTAAGCCAGGCCTTATTCGGCCAACCTCTATATAACTCGGCTGGGTCATTCTTTGACCCGGTCCAGATCCTTGAGGGCTTTGCCCTTTTAACTTAGCTTGACCCTACCCGGGGTCATCCCCCCGACATTAGTCCCTAAATCTGGTGCTGTCTTGGTGACATTAGTAGGCAAGGATACAGCAGGTTCCAGACACTCGACTCTCAAACCTATGTTGCCGACTCATATTTTAGTCGGCCCTTTCTCTGTAGTACTCCTACATTTACACTTGTTATCTTTCCCGACCTTTTTCGTTTCATTCCGAGGTATGACCCATTTCTCTGAGTCATTTATCCTCATCCGGGCCACCTCCTTAGCTTCTCTCATAAGTTTCATCCTACGTGTCTCAATCATTGTGATTTTGCCTCATTTTTTTTGTGCCGCTACAGTTTTTACTTACATGGGTGCAGAGATGACTACGGCCGGTCATATCAGAGCAGCGTCTCTTCGGTCGCCGTAATGGTCATGGCGGCCGGATCACCTCCTGTGCTGTGTGACCCCCCTGCGGCTCCAATCTTTGGTTGCCAGCACACGGTACACGACAATCGTTGCGCATCGGTGATCCCACTACCATTTGTGGTACGCGGTTATAAATGGGGGAGTCGGGGGACCCTCGGTTACCTTCCCCACTTCCCACATCCTCGTTTTTCTCTGCACGCCGCCGCCGCTGAGCACTACCCTCACGCGATCGCGCTGCCGCTTCTTGGTCTCACGTCGCCGTGCCTCGTGCTTGTTCTGTGCTTCCTCCGCTGTCTTCTTCTTCGCCACCGCAGCCGCGCTCTCCGCTGTTGCAACAGGGCCTTGGACTTCAATACCTCTCCCTGCCACCAGCGCTTCTTCCTCCGTCAACTCCTCCGACAAGGCCATGTCGAGCTCGCATAGCGGTGCCCTCGTCGGGGAAGAAGACACTGCTACAAGCCCGGAGCATGGTTATTGACAGGGATCTACGGTCACTCGCCGAGAGATCGAGTGGCTAAGCAAAACCCGCCGAATCCCCGCCGAGGTATGGTGTCGATTACCCGACCCAGAGGCTTCCTCCATAGTCAAGGCCGATGAGTATGTAGTTTTCATGTCACACTTCGCTAGAGGATTTGGCCTCCCCCTTAGCGATTTCGCCAAAGGCTTCCTAGAGTTCTTCGGCCTTCAGCCTCATCATTTGCCGGCTAATGCCATTGCTTCTCTGTCGGCTTTTATCTTGGCCTCAGAAGGATACTTTGGCCTCTGGCCTTTCGTAATTGTCTGGTCCAAATTCTTCTAGATCCGAGCCAATGTCGTGCCAGATAAATCTCTGCTCCCTTCTGAGAAATCTCTGACCCAATGCGGGGCTGCCTCCATCACACACCGGAAGAGGTCTTTGTTCCCCCGAGTCACGGGCCTAGAATCCTGCAAGAAATGGCACATGTCGTTCTTCTATGTGAAGAACAGTGGAAAGAAGGACAAGGTTCGGCTGCGTGCCTTCTCAGTCGGCACACCTTCTAAGAAGAACTGGAAATATAATCCGAAGAAAACCGATGCCCTTGCCGAGGAATTCGAGCTCCGACTCAAGGAGATAATTCGGGCGGGGCTTCATGGTGAAGACTTGATGGCTGCTTTCATTAGCAGCCGAATCTGCCCCTTCCATCAAAGGTCCCACAAGCTCTACTACATGAGGGGTCCTCTCGACCCTAACCGAGTTTCTACCGTCGAGCATGAGGATGACCAGATTCGGAAACGTGTCCGAGCTATCTTCAAGACTGATATGGCCGAGGATTGGAAGTGGGGCATGAAGCCCTTTACCCATGATAATCCCCCTTCCCAGGTAACTTAAACCTGAATCATTTCATCCGAGTTATTTTCCTTTATCCCGTTGGTCGCTTAGTTAATTTATGTTTGCCTTTTCTATAGAAATTTGATGAACAAGCTTCAGAGAACGCCGAGGTGCTTGCTCTTACTTGGAGTGAAGATCGCGACACTCCGGACAACGGGGAACCAGACTCGGAGGAGTTTATCCGAAAGCCCGAGTATGCTCCCACTCGTACTCGGGGAAAATCTTCCACCCGCGCCGACGAAGGTGACTCGAACGATGTCCAAGTTCTCGAGGTAGTTGCTGTGGTGACTATCTCTTACGCATACCTGATACGTCAGAAACGTATCTATAATTTTTGATGTCCCATGCTTGTTTAGTATCTACTTTTCTTTGCTTTGTCTACACTTTGAGGTGTTTTTATATCTTTTCTGGAACTAACCTATTAACAAGTTGCCACAGTGCTAGTTACCTATTTTCTTCTGTTTTTGGTTCCATAAAGGCAAAAAAATCAATATTCTCGGAATTGGACGGGACAAAAGCCTAACTCAATATTTTACTGTGGGCGACACGAATCCAGAAGACGAGACGGAAGGGCGCCACGGGGTGTCCACACCCCCACAGGCGCGACTAATCCTAGCCCGTGCCTGGGCAGGGTGTGGCCCTCCCGGGCACCCCCTGCCTCGCCTCCTCGCCTATAAGAAGCCCCCCGATGCAGAAACCCTAGGCACCCGATCAAAACTCCACTAAACCTTCTGTAGCCACCGCCACCATCGTCCCTAGATCAGGGAGGGGGGATCTGAAGTTCTTCCCGGCACCCTGCCGGAGGGGAAATCATCTCGGAGGCCTTCTTCTCCGGTATGATGCGTGAGTAGTTCCACCTTGGACTATGGGTCAATGTAGTAGCTAGCTGGTTGTATCTCCTCCTTGTGCTTTCATGTATAGATCTTGTGAGCTCCATTCATGATCAAGATCTAATCTATTTGTAATCATGCATGTTGTGTTTGCGGGGATCCGATGGATATTGAGATTACTATGTCAGATTGATTAATGGTTTTGTCTTTATGATTCTATCATGTATGTGTTGTTTGTGATCTTGCATGCTCTCCGTTGTTAGTAGCTATCTTGGCCAAGTAGTTGCTAGTGACTCCAATAGGGGGTATTTATGCTCGATAGTTGGTTCATGCATCTAGTTTCCAAGGGAAGTGAGAGAAATATCTTCGGTTGTAGATGTGCTGTTGCTACTAGGGAGAAACCAACAGTCTCTTGTTCATAGAACACGTTGATTGTTTACCTTACACACTTTTCTTAAAGCAGTTGTCTGTTGCTTGCAACTTAATACTAGAGGGGGTGGATGATAACCCAAAGGTGGACTACTAGTCATAGATGCAGTTGGATGGCGGTCTATGTATCTTGTTGTATTTCCCAATCGAATCTCATAGGATCTTTTTGTCTACTATTGCATTGTTATGCCTTGCTCAGTTCCTATCAATTGCCCTGATGTAATTTGTTTACCCTTCATACCATGTTGTTTATCTAAGGAGAGCACCTCTAGTGAACTATGGACCCCGGTCCAATCTTTACCATTGATAAATCTTCCAATGTTACTGTTTACTTGCTGCAAACCATTATCACCTTCCACACCATACATTTAATCCTTTGTTATAGCAAACCAGTGAGCTTGACAACCTCACTGATTCGTTGGGGCAAAGTCTTGATTTTGTGTTGTGTAGGTTTCCGATTTGCTTGCAACACCTGTGTGACGTTTCCTTCCTCCTAATGGTTCAATAATCTTGGTTTATTACCGAGGGAAAGCTTGCTGTTATGCTACTTCACACCTTGCTCTTTGGGTTGCCAACAGGCTCTACACGTAGCCATCAAAGATTTCTGGCGCCGTTGTCGGGGAGGCTAAGGACGTCTTCACAGGGGAGTCCTCCACTTCCTTTCTCTTTACTTTGTTTTTAGTTTGCTTAGTTTATTTTTCTTGGTTTTGTTTGCCTCTTTTCATAAAATCCAAAAAAACAGTTTAGTTTGGTTTGCTTTCTTTATTCAAAAACACAAAAAATTAGTTCCTGCTCTAGTTGCTGGTCTGTTATTGCCTTGCTTTGTCATGCTTTTTATCAATGGATGGTTTCTTTGAAACTAGTTCTTATTGGCAAGGTGGGTTCACAAAAGAATAAAAGTACTATTATAAGGAGCACCGTTTGTCACAAAAGGGAAACACTTATGGGAACAAATTGATAAATTTAATACTATTGCTAGAGAGGTGTGCTCTACTTATAATGTTACTTATTGCTTTGATAAAATCTTGTTGCTGTAGAAGGTATAAACACCTGCCTTTTCAATGTGAGTACAATGATAATGTTACCATACCTTCTTATGTTAAAGGAAATTGACTTTTATGATGTGGAACAAATTGAAGAATTTATTGCTTTCAAGGGTGCATTTGAACTTGCCAGTTTGCTTGAAAATACTGATGATGCACCTTATGAATATGAGGTTGATGAGATACTTAAATTTTGCTTTGTTAATTACAAGGAAGAAAATGGCTATATTCTTGAATATTTTAATAGGTGCTTTCCACAAATGGAAGAGACTAATGCCTTGCAGAAGCCTATGGAAGAAGAAATTGCTGAAACTGAAAGCTCATTAGATGAAAAAGAGGAGCAGAGTGATGGTCAAGAGGAGGGAGAATGGATCTACCCTTGTCTACCTTCTAATGAGAGTAACTCTTTACCTCTTACATTATTTGATTGTCCCCCATGTTTGCCAAAGGAGGATGAATGTTATGTTCCTGTGGATTCTTTTGAGATTCCTACTATGGGTAGAACTTGTGATAATAATTATGCTCTAGTTATGTATGATAATCCTTTATTTGTGCCTGACTTAGAAATGCATGGTACTAAATAGTTTTTAGTTCTCTTGGATGTATCGATCATGCATTCCTAAACCACATAAGCCGGGGGAGATGCGCCCCATTAGACAGCCTCATAAGGCAGACATCATCGTCATGGATACGGATTTTGAACATCATTTTTGAAGACATCTTTCTAACGTACTCCCATGGGTTTCGAAAAGGGAGAGGAGTCATCCCCTTTTTCGCTCATGTTCCAAAATTGGGAAAGGTTGATAGACTCATTCAAGCAGATATAGTAGGTTCTTTTTTGAATATTAATATTCATATTTGCATTTCAACATTAAGCGAGCATATTGGGAAAGGTAATGATGCCTTCTGTAATCTGATTGAAGCTAGTGATATGAAAGATCAGAATCGATCAAGTTATGCATTCTTTTTTTAAGGAATACATCGGGTAAGCCCCTTATCTCCAGTTCTTTTTGAATATCTTCTTACATCAACATATCATGTTGATTCATATTTTTAGTCAAAAGAAGAAAATGTTTATGATAAATCTCTAGATGATGGTCCTATATTGAATGATCAGTCTCCTTGTTATAAAATTGTTAAAAGTGGGTTTGAAGGTTTTAATCCCACTATTTTTGAGCTTGATAAGAATTATGTGTTTATGGATCATGAAAAGCATGCTTTATGTGATAGTTATATTGTTGAGTTTATTCATTAGGCTACTGAAAGTTATTTTGAGAGAGGGAAACATGGTCTTATGTATCTCAACAATATTAAGTTTCCCCTCTTTATGTTGAAAATCTTGAAGTTACACTTGTTTTGCTTTCCTATGCTTATTGCTTTGTGCTTCCATGACTTATTTCTTTACAAGATTCCTATGCATATGAAGTAGGTTACACTTAAATTTGTTTTGAATTTGCTTCTTGATGCTCTCTTTTACTTCAACTCATATTTCTTATGTGAGCATCTTCTCAAACTATCATGCCTAACTTAAAGGCATTAAAGAAAATTACTTGTTGGGAGATAATCCAAGAGTTTCCTTGAGTCTTGAAAGTTATTACTTCAGTAATGAACTCTCCTTATCCTTTTTGTTTGCTTTTTGTGCCAAGAATGACCTCTAATGAGAGGGATGTAAGATTTGGGGAGTTGCTGTCCCGAAACAGATTTCTGTCCTCCACCATAAAAATTCGTGATGAGTCTCTGTAAGTCAGATTGAGCTGAAAATTTACGAATAAATCTCCCAATATGTTATCTAAATTTCGTTAGTTCAACACTTTTTGATTTAAGCAACAGAAGAGTTTCGAAAAAATCGGTTTCTACCTGCTGGTCTGTTTTAACAGATTTCTGCCATTATTTGCATTTGCTTCTTATTGATTCATTTTTGAGTTATCTTTTGGGGAATTGAGCTTTTTGAAGGAGTTTATGCAGTAGCTTATGTTTTTAATGAAATATTTTGCCGTTCCAAAGCTTTGCCTAAGTGTCTATTATCTTTTGAATACACTAATGTTGCTAATGAAGATTGTGTGAAGTTTTGTATGAAGGAAAAATTTCAGGTGTAGAAAGAGAATGATGTAATGAGATGAAGAATGGACAAAAGCTCAAGCTTGAGGATGCGACCATGGTGTCACCTCAAGAAATATCCAAGAGGTACGAGCTTCAAATCTTGGGGATGCCCAAGGCATCCCCTTCTTCATCTATAAAAATCTCAGGTCTATCTAGACACTTCGTTTTTATTGTTTCATGCACAATTGTGTTGTTCTTGGAGCGTCTTAGTTTTCGTTTGCTTTGCTTAGTTTTTTTAGTTTGCTTGAATAAAGTAGTTTGGACCCCCGTTCTCGTTGTGTTGTTTCAAATAAGTCAATTGGTGTTGGAAAGGAGTAGGAAGTTCCTGCTTGAAAGTGCAAGAGGAGCTTGCATTGACTGTGACTTAGACTTTAGCATGACATACTAGGTGTTGTTTTGACCGTATGCTTAGTGATTATTGTTGTAGCATTTTTTGTTCCAAACTATTGGGATTGCTTAGTGTGCCTTGAAGAAATTATGCGTTGTATTAGCATGCAAAAGCATAGTATTGTGGTGTTCTCCTTTGATGCTTTGTTTGGGTTGACTTGGCACATGCTCACACCATGTTATGACTATGAAAAGTCACCATAGCCTCCATGATCATTTAGAACTTGACTTGTAGTACCACTCTATGCTTTGATTAGTAATGTTTTGTCGCTCTGCATGATTATGTCCACCATTGCTCTCTTAGTTGGTTGCTCCCAGTCTTTGCTAGCCTCCACTTGTATGAGTAAGCTCTACTCATGTTTCCAACTCCCAAGAAACCAAGTTATTCCAAAGTGTCCACTGTAAACTCCTATGCATGGTGTGTTACACCATTCCAAGTATATTCTTGTTTTCAGCTATCTTCCAATTAAAAAATATTTTGTTATGTGAAAACTTAGTGATTAAAGCCCTCACAAACTTGATGGCACACTTTATATTCTTTGCCCCTGATAAACTTGAACAATTGTGTCGTCTATGTTGCATATGCTTGCACTTATACGTTGGAATTACCAGAACCATGCTATCATGGGGAATGTTTTCAACATTGCACTTGTACTTTGTACTCAGTTGATATCATGCTCTTTTGTCTATGGATGTCAGCGGTGTGAAATAAAGAGGGAGGTTGTAATTCCATGGAGTTTGTATTTTGTGTTAGAGGAACGCCTTGGCCGCTAGCCTAAGCCATGCCTAATCATGGTGGAAACTTGCAGCACCACCATAGTGAGCTATCTATGAAGCATCCTCAATAAAAATCTATGCACATAGTAAATAAAAAGATTGCTGAGATGCTCATTGTCTGCTTGCCTTGTCATTTTGGTTATGGGATAGCTCCTGTACCATGTGCAAGGGGTATCCCATTGGCGGTTCTTTATTATACGCATGGAATTACAGGTGACTGAAGTTGAGTAGCATGAGGTGTGGCCCTCGTATTCAAGGGACTTGAGATTGCCAACTTATACTTTGTCAAGCATATACTCAATAGTTTGTGCACTTTAACCTTAATCACTTCAAGATGCTTATGATAGGGGCAATGAGGGCTGAAAGCTAACAAGTACCATAATTTTTGGAAGCTCTTTTTGAAACTTGAAATCCCTGCTTCCCTTTATGAAGGGCCTTTCTTCCAATATTATTGAATCTCCACCTTCTACCTTTAGGCACCATTAAGAGAGCATAGTTGCCATTCTGTGTGAAGTGTCCCAAAGCTTATTGATTGATGTATATTGTGATATTACTTGTTCTTGTGCTATTTTTTTCTAGTCACTCTTATGAACTTTGAAGGTGTCCTATGCATCTATTTGCTACTCTACGAGGGACAAGCTGATTTCCACTATGCCATGTTTTCTGTATGTGAAACGAACAAACGTTTTCCAATGCATGTTATTCATGATCTTTGTTTGTAGCCTTTCATGTTGCATGCATAGTTACTTTGTCTTATTGTTAGAACTCCATCTTCCATGCACATGTTTAGAGTGCTTTGATCCAAGCTTTCAATGCTTGAAAATGGTTTGATCTTGGTTTTGATGGTGCATGTCACCTAAAAAATTATTATTTTATCACTTACCTACTCGAGGATGAGCAGGAGTTAAGCTTGGGGATGCTTGATACGTCAGAAATATATCTATAATTTCATATGTTCCATGCTTGTTTAGTATCTACTTTGCTTTGCTTTGTCTACACTTTGAGGTGTTTTTATATCTTTTCTGGAACTAACCTATTAACAAGTTGCCACGGTGCCAGTTGCCTGTTTTCTTCTGTTTTTGGTTCCAGAAAGGCAGAAAATTAATATTCTCGGAATTGGACGGGACAAAAGCCAGTCAATATTTTACCATGGGCGACACGAATTCAGAAGACGAGACAGAGGGGCGCCATGGGGTGGCCACACACCACCCAGGCGCGGCCAAGCCTGGCCCACGCCTGGGCAGGGTGTGGGCCCCCCGGGCACCCCTGCCTTGCCTCCTCGCCTATAAAAGCCCCCGATGCAGAAACCCTAGGCACCCGATCAAAACTCCACGAAACCTTCTATAGCCGCCGCCACCATCGTCCCTAGATCGGGGGGGGGGGGGGGATCT
Source organism: Avena atlantica (assembly GCA_910589765.1). Classification (NCBI taxonomy): domain Eukaryota; kingdom Viridiplantae; phylum Streptophyta; class Magnoliopsida; order Poales; family Poaceae; genus Avena; species Avena atlantica. The sequence continues at coordinate 40,946,128 of OU342736.1, read as the reverse complement.
GAAGTTCTTCCCGGCATCCTGCCGGTGGGGAAATCATCCCGGAGGCCTTCTTCTCCGGTATGATGCGTGAGTAGTTCCACCTTGGACTATGGGTCCATGTAGTAGCTAGCTGGTTGTATCTCCTCCTTGTGCTTTCATGTATAGATCTTGTGAGCTCCGTTCATGATCAAGATCTAATCTATTTGTAATTATGAATGTTGTGTTTGCGGGGATCCGATGGATATTGAGATTACTATGTCAGATTGATTAATGGTTTTGTCTTTATGATTCTATCATGTCTGTGTTGTTTGTGATCTTGCATGCTCTCCGTTGTTAGTAGCTATCTTGGCCAAGTAGTTGCTAGTGACTCCAATAGGGGGTATTTATGCTCGATAGTGGGTTCATGCCTCTAGTTTCTAAGGGAATTGACAAAAATCACTTCGGTTGTAGATGTGCTATTGCTACTAGGGAGAAAACAACGGTCTCTTGTTCATAGAACAAGTGGATTGTTTACCTTACACACTTTTCTTAAAGCGGTTGTCTGTTGCTTGCAACTTAATACTGGAGGGGGTTCGGATGATAACCCAAAGGTGGACTACTATTCATAGATGCAGTTGGATGGTGGTCTCTGTATCTTGTTGTATTGCCCAATCGAATCTCATAGGGTCTTTTTGTCTGCTATTGCATTGTTATGCCTTGCTCAGTTCCTGTCAATTGCCCTGCTGTAATTTGTTTACCCTTCATGCCATGTTGTTTATCTAAGGAGAGCACCTCTAGTGAACTATGGACCCCGATCCAATCTTTACCATTGAAACATCTTCCAATGTTACTGTTTACTTGCTGCAAACCATCATGACCTTCCACACCATACGTTTAATCCTTTGTTACCGCAAACCGGTGAGCTTGACAACCTCACCGATTCGTTGGGGCAAAGTCTTAAGTTTGTGTTGTGCAGGTTTCCGCGTTGCTTGCAACACCTATGTGACATTTCCTTCCTCCTACTAGTTCGATAACCTCGGTTTCTTACTGAGGGAAAGCTTGCTGCTGTTCTACTTCACACCTTGCTCTTTGGGTTCCCAACAGGCTCTACACGTAGCCATCAATACCCGACTCATATTTCCCTAGCTAACCCGGCTGGCCAGGTGCATGAGGCGGAGCCCCTTGCCGCTGAAGCCAAAATTTCGACTAAGAAACGGGCCGCCTATAAAGATCCTTCGGAGTAGGCTCCAAAAAAAAGAACCAAAAGATCTACTCAGAAGCCTCCGAAGCGAAAAGTCATGCCTGGAGTTTCTGTGTGAGTTGACTTACTCTGGTTAGATTTGTATTTCTTGTTTCTCTCTTTCTATTCTTAACTTTGTTCTCTTTTTATCATGGCAGTGCCCCAGTCTCTGCCAACCCGAGTGGCCCGAGTATGACCTCTTAGGTTATTCGGCCATCCTCACCACCAGCCCAAGTTGACGTCCAGGTCCGTAGTACTTCTCACAATGATCCTCCTCCCATGCGGAGTAATAGTCCATCTCGGCGGGAGGAGGTCGAGGTTGCATCTGGTGTTGGTGCTGACGTTGCTATGCCAGATCAGCCGACTGATCTGGTAATTTCCACCGATGTTTCCAAGGTTACCCCTGCCAAACCAACTCCTGCCGAGGCTCCTGCTACCTCGACTCCTATTGATGGTGCTGCTGCTTATGTTCTGGAGAATGCCGCCCCGATCTCGTCTCAGCCCGCTAAATCACAATCTGTCACCGAGGTTTCAGCCAAGGCCAAGAAGGACAGAGCTGCCAAGCTCGAGCTGGCCCAGAAAGTTAAGCCGAGCTCCTCTCAACCCAGTGTAGCTGATATGCTCCACAAGGGTGCCACTATCTCTAAAGCCAGTTCTGCCTCTACCGTCGGCACACAAATTGTGCTTCATAAGAGCCCGACGGCCGAGGTAGCTGCCAAACAAGCGCGAGAGGCCAAAGGCAAGGTGTTGACGTGTACGGAGAGCGGCGGAAGTCTTGGGTCCTTGGTGGAATATGCCAACAATTGGAATTCTGCTGATCAAGTCGAGGGCAATCCAAGTAATAAGCCTTTTCACATGTCCAACATCAGCGATCGGCTTGCACTTGGCCGCCAAGGTTATTCTTGAGAGCGATAGTATCAACGAGGTAAGTACTTTAGTCTACACTTTATTATTTTCATATAATGTATCGCATACCCATTAGTCCTCGAGCTTTTGACCGAATGACTTGTCATTCGACCGGAAGCTTCTACTGGTAAAGTGTAGTTATGCGTATAGCACATATCCAGTTTTAGTGTATCGCATACCCATTAGTCTACACTTTAGACAACTTTACTTGATATGGATTTTTTAGTTTTAGTTTCAAATATCCAGCCACCTAGGTATGAGTCAAGTTTCCACTTTATTCGGATCTTTTATGTTTAACTTCAAATATCCAGCTAGTTAGATCGAAGTCACGTTTTTTACTTGATTCAGATCTTTTTAGGTGTAGCTTCGAATATCCAGCCATTTATATCCGAGTCCAGTTTTACTTGGCTAGGATATTTTATGTTTACCTTCGAATATCCAGCCACCTAGATTTGAGTCAAGTTTTTTACTTGCCTTGGAACTTGTATGTTTAGCTTCGAATATCCAGCCAGCTCGATCCGAGTCAAGTTTTACTTCGCTTGGATCTTGCAGGTTTAACTTCGATTATACAGCCACCTAGATCCGAGTTAAGTTTTAGTTCGCTTGGATCTTGTAGGTTTAACTTCGAGTATCCAGCCACCTAGATCCGAGTCAAGTTTTACTTGGCTTGGATCTTGTAGATTTAGTTTCGAATATCCAGCCACCTAGATCCGAGTCAAGTTTTACTTGGCTCGGATCTTTTAGGTTTAGCTTCAAATATCCAGCCACCTATATCCGAGTCAAGTTTTACTTGGCTTAGATGTTTTAGATTTAGTTTCAAATATCCAGCCTCCTAGATCCGAGTTAATTTTCACTTTTCTCGGATCTTTTAGGTTTAGCTTCGAATATCCAGCCACCTAGATCTGAGTCAAGTTACTTCGCTTGGATCTTGTAGGTTTAGCTTCGAATATCCAGCCACCTAGATCCAAGTCAAGTTTTACTTGGCTTGGATCTTTTAGATTTACTTGATTCAGATTTTGATATTTTGAATATCTTTCCCCTGTATAATCCTCTGTGATTCCAGGTTGCTCATAATCGGTGAACTGGCGAGTTCCAAAAACTGCTCTTCGCTCATAGGAAGCTGTAGACCAAGTATGACCAAATGGTGCCTATTTTGCAGAAAACAGGTGAGATACTTGTTGTGTATCTTGAAATTCTTGTTCGGATCTTTGTTTCCGAACTGACCTCTGAGTCGTCTTTGTTTAGACAAAGTTGATACTCAAAATACTGCACTAAAGAAGAAAATTGCCGGTCTTGAAGGTGAGTCGGCCACACTCTTTCCACTAATTTCTTCCCTTCTCTACTAAACTTTTGTTGAATATCTTATAGTATTTTTCACTCGGCTCAGCCGAATTACAAAGTATTGAAGCATCGCATCAAGAGTGCATTCCTATGCCTGATCTGATGCTGCATTTTCTAGAACAAGCAGGAGCTCATTCGGCACAGCTGAAGGAGAAGGACGATGAGATAGCTCAGCTTCGTGTTGAGGTTAACTCCTTGAAACTAGCCCAGAAATCTGAGTTGGAGAAGATAGAACAAGAATTCTACGAGGAGAATAATCGGCTAACTCTCCAGCTCCAGAAGAATAAGGAGCTTCTCGACGCAACCGAGTCAAAGAACAAGTCCCTCACTAATCATATTACTCGGTTCGAGTAGAAAAGAGTCGGCTGGGCCGATGATCTTCAAAAAATGTTGCGATATATCCACCGTAAGTTCTCTCTTTTTATCTTGTGGCCATCGGCCGAATTATTCTTGACCATTGCTTGTATTGACTTATGTTATGCTTTGTATTGTAGATCATTTTCCTGAGTCTATACCTATGAGTACCAAGGCTGTGGTTAACGCCTGGGCTCGCCGAGGTGTCCCCAATGAGACGGATCAAGAATATTCTATCGAGGATTTCTTAGTTGTTATTGCTGCTGCCATCAATCCGATGTAGGTCATGGGCAAAGATTTGGTGAATGCGGCCATCCGAGTATTCCATGTACTCTGGCCGAATGAACCAAAGATTACCAAGGTCGAAGTTCTTGCGGAAAAACTAATGGATTTCCAGACTCAGTTGAGTCTTTGGAGAGAATCTACAGGGCGAGCCGGGGCTGATATGGCGCTCACAGCTGTTCTATCATGGTACGAGAATATCTCTCTCGATATCCTGATGAACTTACGTACCAGATCCCCTTCGATCACTGACCCGAACCATATCGCTCACCGCCAAGCCCGTGCTTACCAGTTTATCGAGTATGCCAATGTGCACCAATGGAATGAAGGGACGAGTTTTCTTCAAGATGAGGCCACAGAGAATGTTGAGGCAGGAAAAGACGATGAATCCGAGGAAGATTCTTGTGATGAAGAGGATACTGATGAGGAGTCTGAAAGTTCGGATGGAGCAGGACATGACTCGAAGAAAGATGCTTAGGCCCGGCCTTCCTCCAAGGGTACCTAGGCTTCTCAAGCTCAGGGGGAGGTTTCGCGCAAAGCGACCAATGTTCAAGATGCCGCGGCAGCTTCGGTCGAGGCCGAGGTAACTTCCGCGGAGGTTCACGTAGCCCCGGAGACCCCTGCTCCTGAAGTTATTGCTTCTTCCGAGGCCAAGGTTCCTCCGGTGGTGACCGAGGCACCCACTTCGGAGCCCCCTGCTCCTGAAGTCATTGCTTCTATCGAGGCCGAGGTTCCTCCGGTGGTGACGAGGCACCCACTTAGGAGACCTCTGCTCCTGCAGTTACCATTCCTCCATCTGCCAATGACCCGGCTATAACCAGTGGTTGAACTTAAAATTTCGTATTCGTTAAGTCCCCGGTATGCCGGGTGTATGTTGTGTAAGACAATTTGGTCATGTTGGTACTAAGTGGTTTGTATAACTCGGAGTTTTTTAGACTTTGTGCTTTATATTATGTTGTTTATTATTCAAAGTCAATTATCCAGTATGCGTTTACCATTTGCTCTTTTTAACTTATGGGTTTGAAATGAATAGATCTAATTTATTCATGTCTAGGAATTATGAGTGATAGTTTAAGATGAGCGTATGGATCAATACATTATGGCAATCACATGGGTTAGAAAAAAATGTAAAATATGAGTCGGCTCGCGTACAATCCATTCCTTAGTCATTTTTCATGAGTTTGATTTCTGCTGGCTCTTATCTTGCTTATCATGAAGTCCTTTTCTAGACAACAATGAGTCAGAGATTCGGCCTTTGCTGTCAACACATTACTAACTCGGCTTAAGGATTGGGCATATAAGCCAACCGACATATCAAAGTTATGAAAGATAGGGACAAATAATATGAGGCAGTCCCCGAGTCATAGCTCGAGTTGCCGAAGTTTCATTCATTAATTCATTTCCGACATACAAAGACGACATATGATAGTAGGGGATAAAGTACACTTCCTCTAAGTGTAAAAAGGACAAAGTAAAGCTACATTCTATGGCCTTTTTGACTCATCTCCTGATTTGTCTACCTTATTATTCTCTGGTTCCTGAGCATCTATGAGATAGTATGCATCGTTATGCAGTGCTTTGCTCACAATTAATGGGCCCTCCCATGGGGGTGACAATTTATGCATGCCGGCTATGCGTTCCACGAACCGAAGCACCAGATCTCCCTCCTAAAAGACTTGGGGACTCACTTTCTTGCTATGATAACGTCTGAGATCTTGTTGATAAATGGCTGATCTGGACAATTCTAATTCTCTTGCTTCTTCTAATAAATCAACATCGTCTTGCCGAGATATTTTTTTCACTTCGGCATTTGTGTATTGGGTGACTCTAGGCGAGTCATGCACTATGTTCGCTGGTAATACAGCTTCTGCCCCATATACAAGAAAGAATGGTGTGTAGCCTATTGATCTATTCGGATTTGTTCTCAGGCTCCATAATACGGTCGGGAGTTCCTCAATCCAACACCCCGTTGACCTTTATAGTGGTTCTATGAACCGAGGTTTTATCCCGGACAGTACAAATCCATTTGACCTTTCCACTTGTCCATTCGACACGGGATGTGCTACGGCTGCCACATCGAGCCTTATGTGCTTATCCCGGCAGAAGCGAGCAAAAGCAACCTCGGCGAAATTTGTGCCTTTATCTGTAATGACATAGTGTGGGTATCCATACCACAAAATGATATCCTTAAGGAATTTCATAGATGTGGGCCCATCACATTTCCTTATAGGCTTTACCTCTATCCATTTTTTGAATTTGTCCACCATGACCATGATGTGAGTCATTGTAGCATCCCAGGATTAGCACCTAGAAATAGAGAGGACATAGGTTTGTGCATTGCATTCATGCATAAGAAAATCCGGGGAATTTTCGCGCAAAACTAAAAGAGCTATGGAGGGATCGGGATCTCTCTTGTAGTGAAGGAAACTTCAGAGCAAGTGCGATAGATTTCGACATGACCTTTGTAGAATTCTTTGTTTCAGGGAAAATTTGTTCAAACATGTATTTGAATTTCAAATATGAAATTCAAATGAATTTATAAAATTCACAAATAAGAATTGGAAATATTTAATAACTTGAAATAAAATTATTAAAAAAATGATATAAAAAGGATTGTTTATATTATTATAGATATAGTATTATATTGATCTTTTGCAATAGTTAAATAAAAGTAAAGTATTAGGAAACAAATAAGTAGGAAAAATAATTACATAATTGAAATAAATAACAGAATTCTTTATTACAACAAAATATATATGACATTGTCTTTACAAAAGAATTGTAAAAGAAAAATGAAATAAGTAAAGTTTATTGAATTGAATACAATAATACAATGTTTTTACAATATTTAAAACAGAAAAATAAACTACAATATTTATTACAAAGAAATTCCTAAGCTACTCTTCTCTTATGTCCTTCCACAGTTGACATTTTCTTTCTTCTCTTCAATTCCTGAAAACACAACAGAAAGAAAAAGAAAACAAAACAAAAACAAAATAAAAGAATGATTAGTTGGTAAGTTTTGCTCTCAGAAGTGAACAGTGAAGTGCACTGTTAAAAAATCATCATGGAGCTAATCTGTAAGGGGCAAGTTTCACCAAATAGTAGCATCTGTTCATATCAGCATTTTTGCCTCAGCACACATCATTGGCTTAGGGGCAAGTTTCACCAAAAACCCAGATAAGAAGGTAAAGAGGTAAAACACGAGGAAATATCAAGCTTTTACTTGATCTGATCCCCAAACCACAACATGCAAGTAGGATGCTCACTCACCAGCATGAACTAGTGTGTTGTCAACACCACAGCAGCAGCCAATGCACATAAAAGGGGTAACACAGCCGTAGCAGCTCAGCTAGAGCTGATCCATATCTATCTATAGCACATCAACACACACCCCAGCTCATTTCTTAGCACTAGAGCTCCCAAGCCCACACATAAACAACCACAAGATCACAAATCTAGACCAGTACCATCAACCAACTCTGGTTGCTCCTTGGAGCCATCCAAGAATTAGTCTCAGGAGCACAAGAAGGAGGGGGCAGGATCAGACCAAGTTTATCAAGTAGAAGTCGAGCAACAACAATACAAGGAGATTCCTTGGTAGCACATCCACAAGACAAGGTGCACAGCCACATATCAGCAGATCTACAGGCATCTGGTTGTTAGACCACAACTCAATCAACACATGATTTAATCAGATTTGAAAATAGAGTTTTTGTTGAGATTTGGAGAACTCCCAGACTAGCATTGAAATGCTATGCTAGTATAATCATTGAGTTAGAAAGATAAACTGTAGCATCTGTTTCAATCACCATTATGGCCTCGGCCTTTGCATCATTGGCCAGGAATTCCCAAGTTATTAGTTTGCATCCAAAATTATCTCAAGTAAATGAATAAGCAACCAACAGGTAAAGAACTTCCTTCCCCAAAACCAACCATATCATATGATCTTAACCATGTACCTATGAGATGGTTTAGGTAAATTAAAACTCTCAAATCCACATAGAAAACCATGTAGAATTCATCCTAGAGTTATTTAGCCTCAGACCATGCATCATTGGCATTTAAATCATAAATTCTCATTCAGCCAATCCACATCTGTCACAATACCAAATGTGTGATCCAAGGAGGGAATATGGGTGATCCAATGTGTGATCCAAGGAGCCAATCATAAATTCCAATGTGTGATCCAAGGAGCCAATCATAAATTCTCATGGGTAGGCTTAAGTTGGGGGCCAATGTGTGCTAGTGGGATCCAAGGAGGGAATATGTAGTGATTTCTACACACAAAACACAAGAACTAAATCTTTATTCAACACAAGTGAAGTTTAACTTGATCCTCGAGCTGTTTGTGCGAGAGGAAGAAGAAGGAGATATAGCTAGTTCTAGGAAGAAAACGAATCGATACCCCTCTCTGGAGGCCCTGACCCTCTTTATAAAGGGTGGCCAGGTTACATCTAGGGCTGACGTGGACAAGCATATTTGTGGAATATGCTTGTCCCAAAATGGTAACTTGGCGAGCGCCTTTTCATATCCCTCTTCTATTGACGGCAATAACCCAGAGCCCACGACATATGAGCCTCAGGATCGAGGACTGTCAACTCCATGACCCTCTTTTGCTCCTCTGTCCCTATGGCTCTTGTCCGTAGTGCTTGGCTCTATACAAATTCCTGAGGGAGAGACAGGACACAGTCTTGACTTCAGGGTTGGCCCTCTCCTTGTTGAGCAAGCTTCCCCATGACTTGGCCGAGCCCTAGCCTGCAGATACAAAGAGTAGTACTTGTATGCCGACATATTGTATATGTCGACCGAGTAAGGTTTTAGTTACCTAACTCGAATTAAGCTAGGCCTTATTCGGCCAACCTCTATATAACTCGGCCAGGTCATTCTTTGACCCGGTCCAGATCCTTGAGGGATTTTCCCTTTTACCTTAGATTGACCCTACCCGGGGTCATCCCGTCGACACTAGTATCAACTATTACAACTACTTTGAATAATAGACACCACTACTAGGAAAAACCCTACCAGTGGCGCACCAAATTGGAATTCTGTAGTGCATATGGGTGTCGCCACTAAATCCTCGCCACTAAAATTTAAATTATGTGGCGCATATGCCATATGCGCCACAAAATGTTGAGAATTCTGTGGCGCATATGGCATATGCGCCACAGAATTCTCAACATTCTGTGGCGCACATGCCATATGCGCCACATAATTTTGTCTCTGGATTTCAAAAAAAATACCAGAATACATCAGAAATATACCAGAATACAGCAATATATCATAGAAATGCATAAAACTCACAAGAATACCCAGAAACTCACTGAAATTCATACAAAGTGACAAAATACATCAATATAGAGAGTCCAAGTGTTATACACAAGTCATGGGAGAGTACAAGTTCGGAATCACACAATCGCACGAATTCACGATTGATGCAGATTCGACTGCTCCAGACGAGCCCCCGCAGCCTCTATCTCCTAAATGAATTGCAGACGGAACCAGTCGAGCTCCACTCCGCTCAACCTCGGGGATGCTCGCTGGGCATGGGTGGAAGCCAGTAGGCGGACCACGCTCTGTTGCTCCACAGCCATCAGGCACTGCTCCGAGGTGTTGGTGTCCCTGACCATCAACACCACCGAGTGTTCCGCCGACGGTAAGTCGGCTGACGCAGCCTGACGCATCTCCGCCACGACATCTGATCTTACTGCTAGGGCCGGCAGCAGTCGCCCACTAGAGTCCCTCTGAGTCAGAAGCGGCCAGCCCCGCACCTTGCATCTCTCCGAGATCTCCTCCAAGGTAGCTGTTCGCTGATGCAGAGGCCGCTGCATCGCGTGGACCACCTCGGAGGTCATATTCCGGAAAAATCACCCTGCGGAACCTCTGTCCTCGCCCGGTATCACCACCACGCCTTGCATCTCTCCAGATCTCCTCCAAGGGCACCACTCCACTCCCCTGCACCGAAACAGTAGTCTTGTGATGGGCTGCATGGTGAAACAAGATTTACAAATCATCCTGCCAGTAACAAGATTATTACCAGGCCATGTTTACAAACTACCTATTAATTCACCATTACAAAGAGCCTCCTATTAATTCACCATTACAAAGAAATTGCTAGCAATATATATGAGCAGTAAAGAGATCCCCATAAGAAAATGCACTTAGCAAGTGTTGACGACAGAATCTTGAGTTATTAGAGATTAGCTACGACATCATTGTAAAGGTTTTGGTAGGAGATGCTAAGCTAACCTACTAAACACTAAGTATGCACTTAGAAACAAGCGGGCAGATCAATTGCTACAAACATCAATCGCTCATCAATTGCTCATGCTACAAACACTTAGTATGCTAAAGACGGGCCAGAGTATACTATGTAAAATATGGAAAGATTGATGTATAATATGTGCCTCATTCAGAATATACTAATAACAAACATAATTCAAAATAAATAAACAATTCGGCAGAATCTCCCCTATATTTTGATTCCATATCCCGTGCTCACATCACTATCCCCTATAATTCAAAATAACAAACAAGAAACTGTCATCAACCTTTTTTGTGTTGTTGTGGGCTTGGATATCCTCATCACTATCCCCATCACTACAATGCTCCATGAATGGCTCATATGGTTGAGAGGTATCACAGTATGCAATGTACAAATGCACTATATTTGTATTTGTGTGTTTCTCAAACATAGACAACAAATCTTGGTCAGATTTTACTTCTGAAAGTATTTTCAGAACATTGTCATAATAGTGAACATGTGCAACTTCCAAATAGCGTGGTGTGTACTGCTCAACGATGGATTCCACCGAATCCTTATAATTTGTTAAATCACTATCAATAACCTTTTCAAAATAGAAGCATCCGATGGCCTTTCTAGCTCTTTTTGGATCTCCAAACAATCTAATTTTTTGCCAAGATATAAATTCATTCCAAGCTGTGCAATAACATAAGAGCACAAAGGATAAAGTAATAGGGAGAAGTAAACACAGCTGATTATCAGATTGCTAAAATTCCACCTTAACCATTGGCCACATCTAACTGGTATCTGGTGTTGTACTCTGACGAGAAAAGCGTTGTGAGTACAAGCAAATAAATTAGTCAATTTGTTGCCTGATTCTTCCATATTCCACGAAAGCCAGCAACAAAGTGCACTTATATTGATGACAAACATTATTCTACAGGCGTGTTCAGATACTGTTTAATTCCAACCCACGAAACCGTGTATTTATTTTCTGCATTAGATATCCTGTGGGTTTCAGACAAGGAAAGAAAATTAAGTAGCAACAGCTTGCCAGTTTTGGTCAGGTTGAGATGAAACAGTACTAGAATATGCTTAACGGGATCAATATATTTCAGCTACTTGATTTCTTCTAAAAAATCACCAAAAAAGTAATGTACAATATGGTTAGAAGACCACACTGTGTGTGGTATTGCACCAAATTTTGATTCCTTTCCTACAAGACATTATCCCCACAAAACTAACTCATTATCCCCACCAAAATTTTGATTCCTTTCCTACACTTGATTTCTTCTATGGAGTTTGGTGACTATATTATTTGTCCCCACAAAACTAACTCAAGCCTTCAAGACATTATCTTTTTCGTTTCCTTTCCTAACTCCTTGCAAAGCTTGCTGAACCTGCTGTGACTCTACGTACAGACCTCTGATACTCTCAAAATCAAACAGAAAATCAAAGGGAGGGAGAGGAAGACTGAAAGGGGATTGGGTTCTCACCAAAGCTTCTCCAGGGAGTTGGCCGCCGCTCAGAGCTAGCAGCCGTCGCCGCTCGGAGCAAGCATCCGCCGTCGCTGCGCGCTAGGGTTCCGCCGCCACCGCACACTAGGGTTCCGCCGTTGCCGCGCGCTGTGTCTGGTTAGAGTTTTTTTTTGTTGACTTAATTGAGACAGATAAATCTGTTTTGTCTAGACAGATTAATCTGTTTTCCACAGCCACAAAAAGTGATCATTCTGTGGCGCATATAGCCATATGCGCCACAGAATTTTAGCATGCCCATGTGCTGGGTCAGGCCCACATGGGGCCCACAGGAATTATGTGGCGCATATGGCCGTATGCGCCACATAATGCTCACTTTCTGTGGCGCATATATCTATATGCGCCACAGAATTGCATGAATTCTGTGGAGCATTTGCTATATGCACCACATAATTAATTTTAGTGGAGCATTTTTTCTATATGCGCCACAGAATTAAAATCTATCTATAATCGTTTTCCTAGTAGTGCACGTAGGTCTTAAATGAAATTTAAAGACAACCATAAGGCTCCTGCCGGTTGCCAACTTACAATAAGTATCATTGTATACATCATATATAATCACAATCATGGCCATATCACATCATAACACAAGCCCTGCAAAAACAAGTTAGACACCTCTAATCTTTCTTTGCATGTTTTACGTGGCTGGGGATTTCGCATAAGAACAGTTCTAACATACGAATATGAACCAAAACGTTGATACAAGTATTGTCAAGTGCCCCTTGTAAATTGAATCTTCACTATGGTGGGAGAGACAGACACCCGCAAAGCCACTTATGCAATACAAGTTGCATGTCAAGCGTGAAGCAAGTATCATGAACAATGTCATGTAAGGTTAGCCCAAGACGCTTAAACCCACCATCCCGCAAGATGCAAAATACACATAAAGCAATCGACAACAAAAGCATCAATGCCCATAATAACCATTGTGTTCTACTCGTGCAACAGATCTACGCATAGTCATGACTCTGATAACTGTCATGGGAATGGCCACGACAGATGCTGCGATTGCCAGCGAGTAGTAGAACAAAGGGAAAGGGCGTCCAGCCATTTGCGGTGCAAGATGAGGGCGGAGACACAAGGTTTTACCCAGGTTCGCCCCCCCCGGAGGGTAAATACCTACTCCTGCTAGATTGCATTAACGAGAGATTACAAGTGGTGAGCTCGGCGACTAGTCGGCGAGTCGATGGGGTATCTGATGGAACGTAAGTGCTATGCGTACCATATGGAGGTTTATATAGGGGTACCTCGCTAGGGTTTATAGATCTACAACCGAGTTGGATAAGGACTCGGAGGGTTTTGACCTAACCCGACTGGGCCTAGCTCTGCTTCTGGGCCTTCAGCTTCCAGTCGCCTGGCTCCTTCTTGGGCCGCAATCCAGTCGCCGTCCCACAGGCCCACTCGCTGGGAGCTAGATCCAGTAGGGAACATCCTGCTGGGTATACCCCACTCAGCATATCCCCATCAGTAGTCCCTAAGGCCGTCGTTGATTCGTTGTAGGTGTTCTTTGGAAGTCAGAGTATACGGGTCCAATTTGGATGCCCAGTTAAATCGGCGGTGGCCTCCCTCAATGAAGGAAGTAATCCTTGGTATATTTTCCTAGTCGCCATATCGGCGAGTAGTCGAATCACCAATTTGGCAAGCAGTCGAGTCGCAGCTTTGGCGAATGGGTCGGCGAGTCGAGTAGACAAAGTCGGACCGTCATTTTTGGTCAAACTAGCCGTTGGGTAATCCAATGGTAATATCGGTCTAATCACCGCGCGGTAACGGCTATCCCGAAACTGGCCGAAAGCAACCTCTATATAAGGAGAGTGACGGGGGAATTACGAGTCTTCCTCACATTTCCTCCGATCCCGGGCACCTGTCAGTCTTCCATTCCTCCCGACCCAGAATTTCTAGAGCCAGCGAGTCCAGATCTCCGTTTCGATGGCTCATCTAAAGGAGCTATGGGGCAAGTCCAAGTGCACCGGGGAGTCGCTGAAATCTTTTCAAGATGTGGGGATGCTTTGCGAGGGAAGGTGGCGAATTCCCTCGGCCGAAGAGATGGAGCCGGATCCCCGCGCAGGCGAATTCATCTGCTTCACCAGCCACCTAGAGAGGGGGCTGGTATTCCCCTCTTTGATCTTCTTCCAGCGGTTCTGCGCCTACTACATCATCAAGCCCTCAGATATGGGGTCTCATAGCATCGAGCAACTCGCCATTTTCATGGCGTTCTGTGAGTGCTACTTGGGGTGCCGCCCCTACTTCCCGCTGTGGCAGGAACTGTTCCACGGGTGCATCGGTTGTGAAGGAGCCATCGGCCTGATGCTGGCAGCGGGCAGCCTCACCTTCCAAATGAAGAACAATGCCCCTTTCCTCGACCTCATGCTGCCGAAGAAGGTGGCCCACAAGTGGAAGAAGTACTAGTTTTATGTCAGCGAGTCGACCCCGGACGGAGAGGTTCCGCTCCTAGACTTCACCCCCGACAGGAGCGAGCCGTGCCGGCTGTAGGTGGCCAAGCTCCCCCACAATCAAAGGATGGTCGTGGATGAGATGCTAACGACGATCCGCCACCTCAAGAAGGATGGGCTCGAGACCATCAATTTGTATAATTTTTGGCTCGGGCGGCGATTGGTGCCACTGGCAAGTTGCTCCCACTGGATGTATGAGTACACCGGTAGGGACGATGGGACCAAGGCCTGCACCGCCGACTGGTAGGCCGACGACTATGCCGCCGCACTGATGAAGATCACCGACGCGGAGTATGTTGATCCGAAGGCCGGGATCACCCCGTATACCGCGAAGCACCAGGCGCTGACGGTGAATTTCTTTATCCTTTATACCTTCGCAGTCACAAAAATGTAGTCGCGGTCTAGCTGATACATGCTTGTCCTTTTCAGTTGTTCCATGTCCTGGAGGATTGGCCCCTCCCGCCGATGACGAGAGTTCGGAGGAGGATGTCAGTGAGTCCTCCGACGATGATGACGAGGCGGTGGAAGTCACCGCGCCCGTGGCCTTGGCTCAGAAGACCCGTGAGCAGCGGCAGTGCGAACTCGAGGCTAGCCGAAGCCTCGAGGGACTTAACGAGGGCGAGGGAGACGTCCAAGACCACAGTTCGCGGCGCGTGGCTACGCCGTCGAAGAAAAAGTCGCCTGCAAAGAAGAAGGCGCCTAAAGTGGCATCTCCGCCCGGTCTGCGACCAGCTCTGAGTCAGGCAGTGAAGCCGATAACGCAGAGGCCGAGGCTTTGACGAAAGGTCCGGATGCGACGGATCCGAGAGCCGAGGACATGGTGGAGAATGAGGTGCCTCTTGCAGTGATTCCCCCATCGTTCTCGGCAATCTTGGGGCTTGGAGCTGCTTTGACCGCGGAGGCCTCCCCGTCGAAAGAGGCACCAGCATCTACCAGAGCAGAGCTTCCTCCGGTCGCGGCCTCATCTGCGAAGAAGGCTTTAGTGTCATCGGCCCCGACCGTGTTCGAGACAGGCATCAGTCGCAAACTGGGCCTAGAATTGGAGAAGCCGGCGCACATCCGCTCCGGTCTGTGTTTTATCCCAGTCGCCAGGTACGTCTTTGCCGAGTTGATTCAGAGCAGCGTTTTGTGGTTGTCTGAGTTGTTAATCGTGCCTTTTTGTGGGACTGGTGTGAAGAATATTGGTCACCCTTCGGTGAACAAGGTAGCACCAGTCGCCACAAGAGGGGAGGTTGATCCCCTGAAGAAGAGGAAGGGCGACGAAGCAGAGGCGCTTGCTGAGGGCAGAGAGAAAAAGAGAGGCGGTGACTCCATCATCAAAGTGGATGAGCCAGTCGATGCGCCGAGCGAGGCGCCGATTGAAGTTGACGTGGCCACGAAGGCCTACATGGTCATGGGGTCACAGCTGGTCGAACCAGCGGCACTGGTCAGGGCGTCGGAGCCCGCATCTAGCGCTTCAGGGGCGACGGTGGCAATGTTTCCATGCTTCATGGCGAGGGCTTCCTCCGCAGGAGCTACAACACAGTCGCCTCAGGTGCCTGAGGTTTTAGATACGGATGTTGGGAAGCGTCGCGGTCGGACGCCCTTTGTGCTACCGTCAGTGGACGCCGTCGAGCTGCACAGAATGCTAGGCGCAAATATCCAGGTATGTCCAGTTCCCGAGGATTTGCTCACTGAATTTCAGCGGGTAGATTCTTATCTTCTTTTGCCGTCCAGTCCCCAAGTGGCTAGTCGCTGAATTTCAGTGGCTAGGCACTTAGTAAATTTTGATGTGGAGTTCCCGAGTGGCTAGTCGCTGAATTTCAGCGTCTAGGCACTTAAGAAATTTTGATGTCCTCTTACGTTTGTTTCCTTTTCACAGGGTCTTCAGCATGAGTCGGAGGAGCGACTAGCCGCAAAGGAGCGCTTGGAACGCAACCTCCGATCCGTGCAGGAGGTGAACCAGCAGCTTCAGGCAACTACAGGTGGGTGTCTTGAGTACCTTGTCAGTTCCGTTGCTTTTGTTGTTTGGAATCTCACTTTTATTTTTGTTGCAGAGGAGCACTCTGCCGCTGTTTCCAAGGCCCACGAGGATCTTGTCCCAGCCGTCGAGTTGGAGGCTTCCAAATCTTCGTTGATCGTCACGGAGAGGCGGGTTGCCGATTTGGAGAGGGAGCTTAAGGCTGCGAAGGCTGAAGCGAGCTCGTCGGAGGAGAGGGCCAAGGCCGATGTCGCTGCAGCAGCGGATGAGCGGAAGGTCTCCGATGCTCTTGTCACCGGGTTGCAAGATGAGCTATCTGGTCTTTAGGACTTCACCACAGGTATTTGCCGTCCACTCCTTGGTGAGATTTTAATCGGGTCGCTATGTCAGCGAGTCTCTGGGCGGGAGAGACGCTACGCCGGCGAGTCCCCGAGCGGGTGAGGCTGAAGTTGTGCGTCCTTCTGATTCTGACTTGGCGTTGTTTGCAGGGAGGATATGTGCGGAAGACCCTGAGGTGGAGTCGTATGACGCCAAGCATTGCGTGACTACGCTGGTGGACTCGGCCGCCCTTTCGGCGACATGCATTCGCGCCGTCCTCCAAGAGATCTCACCCATTGAGGTGATCCCCAGCGAACTGACGGAGGTATGGCGTTACCTGGAGAAGGCGCCGGGGGTGGTTGATTATATGTCGCGGTCGATGTTTCGCCATGGACCTGCGACTGCGCTGAGCGTCGGGCTCGCGCATTTCCCAGACAACTTCGACCTCAACGATGTCACCAGCGGGTACCCGTCCGAGATCGGCTCAGTGGAAATCTCGGAGGTTCTGAAGCTGACCGTGAAGGCGGCCATGTACTCCGAGCGGGTACTGGCGATGGGCGATCTGTTGCCGTACCAGGAGACGGAGGTGGCGCCATATGACCCTGAGCCGGCGCACCTTGTCCTCAAGATGAAGCAGTCGTTCCGGTCGGTGATGGCGAATAGCCTGTCAACGTATCCAGCGAATCCATGGATACCCTTCATTCAGGTCCACGGTAAAGATGACGCGTCGACCTCGAATCCTGCCGAATAGAAACATGCCAAGTGGCTTTTGTATTAGTATAGGTAAATATATAACAATCCTTGTCTGCGAACAATATATTTTGCTGCTTAAGGGAACATTAAATGTGTTAAGTCAGTTCGATTTCGAATTTGATCTGTTTGTTGAGTGAGTCCCCGAGCATGTCCGCCCTTTGATGGGGTTTACCTCGCGTTTCTGTATGTTTCTTTTTTTGGTTGTTAGTTAGTTATGGTTGACTCGTCGTGGCTTGAAAAGCTAGTCGCTTGGCGACCCCAAGGGGTTCTCTATACTTAGCCATTTTCCTCGACGCGAACGGGGTCGTTTGGGCGAGTCCCCGAGCGTGGTAACTAGCCGTTCTAGTCGTATGCCCAAGGTTGGTGTGGACGAAGCGCATTATATGTGGCGCGTCACTCCACCTGGCTCGGGAAGCCAGTCGCGTGGAGAGTCCAGGGCATGCTCTCATACTTGGCGTGTTCCCGAGCCGCGTGTGTTTTAGACTGAAGCGAGTCCCCGAGCGTGGTACTTAACCGTCTGAGTCGCTGCGCCTAGGATGTGGAGGACCGGTCGCTGTATGAAGCGTGGACAGTTGTCTTGGCCCGACGGGCCAGTCGAGCGGGGCAACTCTGATGGGGGCACCGGGTTGGCGATTTTGTGGACGACGCAAGGCCCGAATTCCTTCGGTGCCCTTGCGTCGCACTACTTAGCAGTGCCGGTCGCGCAACCAAGGGTTGACTTCTGTGAGTAGCATTATGATGTAGTTACGATTGCGATTGGCACAAGACTTGGAGAGTAAGCATAATTTGTGTGATTCGAATGTATTTTATTGCATGGCGGGGGGAATACATGTGGGAGTTCTAGGTGTAGAACTTCCTTTGGAGATTTACATTCCACGGCCTCTTGACATCGAGTTGTCCGTTGCCTCGAACATCGGTGAGGTAGTAGGAGTCGTTGCCGAGGACTCACCCTATGGCGAATGGCCCCTCCCATGGGGGAGAGAGCTTGTGCATCCCATTCTTGTCCTGGATCAGTCACAGGACCAGGTCACCTTCCTAGAAGGTGCGAGTCCGGACTCGGCGGCTATGGTAGCGGTGGAGCCCCTTCTGGTAGATGGTGGTGCGGAGCGAGCTAGGTCGCATGCTTCGTCGAGCCGGTCGATCCTGTCTTGGTGTGCGAGCTCATTGTCGGCCTCCACATAGTTTACGACCCGGGGCAAGTCGTGCTCCAGGTCAGTCGGCTTGACGACTTCGGCGCCATATACCATGAAGAAGGGCGTGAACCCTGTCGACCGGTTGATGGAGGTGCGGATGCCCCATATGATGGAGGGGAGCTCTTTGACCCAGCACCCCATAGTTCGATAGAGGGGAACTTGCAGTCGCGGCTTGAGGCCGTGGAGGATGCTTTGGTTGGCGCATTGCGCCTGGCCGTTGGACTCCGGGTGGGCGACTGAGGCGAGGTCAAGCCGCATGTTGTTCTCCTTCTAAAATTCTTCCATGGCACCTTTGGCGACTGAGGTTAGGTCAAGCAGAGGTCGCCGGAATTCTCCGTCCCGGAGTCGGAGTAGAAGATCCCGAGGATGGATGGGTCCTCGAAACCTCCCACGTTGGAGACTCGCGTGATGGAGCCTTCGGGTGACGCGACGATGATGGATCTAGCGAACGAGACTGGTGTCACCGAGTCGGCGTCGTCATGGAGGGCCGCGTCGTCTGCGGCCGCGTTGGTCTTGACCACGTCGTCGTTGGCCGAGTCGTACTCAGAGGCGAGGCGGGGGATGGTGCGCACTGGATCTCAGAGAGCCGATCGCGTGGCTGCGACTCACCATGAGTGTCGAATCTTCAGAAACTATGACGTCTGTGAAGCCGATGAAGATGTTGATGGAGCCGACCGACAAGATGACGTTATGCGTGACCAGGTGCAACGCCGGGACATAGATGCTGGGCAAGATCTGAAGGATCTCGCCATACGTGATCATGCGACCGGTGGCGATCGATAGGTTGATCGGAAGGTAGGGTCTCGGCACAGAATTCAGTCCTGACCAGCTAGGCCCCATGGTGGGATCCACTGTCGTGGGAATGGCCACGGTAGATGCTGCGATTGGCAGCGAGTAGTAGAACGAAGGACAAGGGCGTGCAGCCATCTGCGGTGCGAGATGAGTGCGGAGACACAAGGTTTTACCCAGGTTCGGCCCCCCGGAGGGTAAAGACCTACTACTACTAGATTGTATTATCGAGAGATCACAAGTGGTGAGCTTGGCGACTAGGCGGCGAGTCAATGGGGTATCTGATGGAACGTAAGTTCTATGTGTACCCTAGGGAGGTTTATATAGGGGTCCCTCGCTAGGGTTTATAGATCTACAACCGAGTTGGATAAGGACTCGGAGGGTTTTGACCTAATCCGACTGGGCCTAGCTACGCTTCTAGGCCTTTAGCTTCCAGTTGCCTGGCTCCTTCTTGGGTCGCGATCCAGTCGCCGTCCTGCAGGTGCACTCGTTGGGAGTTAGATCTAGTAAGGAACCTCCTGCTAGGTATACCCCACTTGGCATATCCCCATAAATACCACTGTAGGGGTTCATAGCACGGAAAACAAAAAGTTTCTATCGCATGAACACACACGAGCCAATATCTAATCTACTAGATCGGTGCAACGAGTTGATAGAGTACTAACCCTTGAAGATCCAAAGTGGTTAACGAGATCGGATTCTCATGGTTGATGTAGTCAATCACTTGCCGATCTCAAGATCGCGAAGATGATCCTTCCGGCGCCATGTTCCGACAGCGTATCGCAGTCGATCACACGTACGGTACTTGATGAAGACCTTCCTCTCCCTTGTTCCAGCACGCAGCAAAGGTTGTAGATCTCTCCTCGCGATTCCAATAGCATGAGCGTGTGGTGGTGGAAGTAGAGGGTAAATCCTGCAGGGCTTCGCCTAAGCCAGAGCGGGTATGGTGGAGTATAGAGAGCCTCGACAACTAGGGTTTAGAGTCGGAGGGGTGGAGGTGGCCGACGGCTAGGGTTTAGCTAGATGGCGGAAGTTTAGACGAGCTCTAGGCGGCCGTGACTTGGGAGGGGGGCGGAGGCCGACCTAGGGTTTGGGGTGAGCCTCCAAGGGGGCGCCCTACCCCTCCTTTTATAGGTGGGAGGGGCGTCTAGGGGAGGGGAGTCTTCCCCCAACTCCGCTTGGTGGCCGGCGGCTTGGGAGGGAGGGAAACTGATGACCCACAAGTGTAGGGGATCGCAATAGTCTTCGCGGGTAGTATTACCCAATTTATTTATTCGACACAATGGGATCCAAAGAATACTTGCAAGCCTTAACAACTGAGTTGTCAATTCAGCTGCACCTGGAAATAGTTCTTTCTCACAGAAGTTTATCAGTAGCAACATTTTGTAGTAGCAACAGCAATAGTAACAGTAACAGTAAACAATGGGATTCGAGTGCGTTAGGCATAGGGATGGATGGACGGGAATTGCATGGACGAGTGTAAACATGTAACTTCAAGATCTAGGGTATTGTAGATAAATAATAACAAGCATCCAAGTACTAAACAATCCTAGGCATGTGCTCCATATATAGTCATACGTGCTCGCAATGAGAACTTGCACAACATATTTTGTCCAGCCAGCCCGTGGCAGCGGGGCCTCTAGGGAACTACTGGCAATTAAGGTGCTCCTTTTAATAGAGAACCGGAGCAAAGCATTAACACTCCATGAACACGTGTGATCCTCACATCACAGCCATCCCCTCCGGTAGTCCCAATTTCTGTCACTTTGGGGCCTTTGGATCCGGACAATGATATGTGTACAAAACTTGCATATAAGATCACAAACAATACTATCATAATGATTCAATAATAAGTTCAGATCTGAGATCATGGCACTCGGGACCTAGTGACAAGCATTAAGCACAACAAGTTGCAACAAAGGTCAAATAGCACTAATAGACATACTAGGCACTATGCCCTAACAATCTTATTCGATTACATGATAGAACTCATCCAATCCCTACCATCCCCATAGCCTACCGTGGGAGATTACTCACTCATGGATGAGGGAAACATCGATGGTTGATGTTGAGGCATTGGTGATGGCGATGATCCTCCCCAAATTCCCCGTCCCGGTAGGGTGCCAGAACAGAGTTTCTGGTTCCGAATCTTGTCTCTGGTGGTACCAGCGCATCAAAACTCTTCTCTAGAAAACTTCGACCCCCTCCCGGTTTTTAGGTCAAGGGGTAACTTATAGGCACAGAGGAATCCCGAGGGGGTGCCTAGGGTGGACGCACCCCCCTAGGCGCGGGTAGGGCCCACCCGCACCTGGCAGGGGTGTGGTCCCCCTACGACTCCACTCAGTTTCGTCTTCTAGCTCCGTGGATCTTCTGGTGAAATATAGTTTTTGGCGTATTTTCCGGGATTTTTCCCGATAGTTGATCTTCTACACAAAAACTAGACACCAAGGTAATTCTGCTAAAAACATCGCCAGTCCGTGTTAGTTGTATCCAAATCACACAAGTTTAGAGGAGCAACAATAGCAAAAGTGTTCAGGAAAGTAGATACGTTTTGGACGTATCAACTCCCCCCAAGCATAGCTTATTGCTTGTCCTCAAGCATAGCGGATGGCCCTTTTGACTATAAAGCCGTTGCCGGGCGCTAGGCAACTCAGTTGAAAACTGAGTGCGATAAAAGAACTTTCACGAACACATTTTCTTCATATGATGTATATATTCTCAGCACAGGAGTAGATGCTTAGACAATTCATAATAAGAAGTATGCAACTAAGTCTACTCAATAGTCATTGCAAGCTATGAAGAGAAACCAACTCATTAATAATAAGTAGCATGAAACATAAACATAAGCAACATTGCAATGCTCATAATAAGGTATGATAGAGTGGTATCTCGCTTGCCTTTGTTTGTAGAGCACAATATAAATGCCAAGGCACCTCTGAAGTTCAAGTGAAGACTAGAAGTAAAGATATCAGAGATACAAGCATCAAAGTCATGACATAATTAACCAAGTTTTGAAACAAACACAAGAATGACAACTATGCTCTCAAGAAGGTGCTCATAGAATAAGTGGTGACTCAACAAGGTTGTGAAAAGGTTTTGAAAGGCTTCCAAATGCTGAAAGAAAGGTACTCATTAGCTTTGAGCTCTCACTGCCCCTATCATAGGCATGTTTATGTGGTTAACGTGAAAGTGAGGTCCAATCTGAGTTATATGCTTGATAGACCATAAACTGGAAATCCCAAGTCCCTTGAGTACGAGGGCCGCTCCGCATGCCACTCAACTTTGGTTACCTGTAAGTTCTTGTCATTGTAAACACATGCATATCATAGAGAACCGCCAACGGCATACCCCTTGCACATGATACATGAGCTATCCTGTGATCAAAATGACAAGGCAAGCAGACAATGAGCATCTCAGCGATATTTCTATTTACTATGTGCATAGCTTTTTATTGAGGATGCTTCATAAATGCTCATTATGGTGATGCTGTAAGTTTCCACCATGATTAGGCATGGTTTAGGCTAGCGGCCTAGGCGTTTCTCTAACACAATGTATAGACTCCATTAACTCACAAGCTTCCCTTTTATTTCACACCGATGACATCCGCAAACAAAAGATCAAGGTATCAAATGTTAAAATATCCAAAAACTGTTTAAAGCATTCCCCGTGACAACACGGTTCTGCTGACTCCCAGCATATAATTTGCAAGCATATAACTTTCATGGACAAGTCACTATGGGTCAGGATTATTAAGTGCAAGTAATAAAGTGTGCCATCAAGTTTGTGAGAGCTTTACGAACTAACTTTCTCAAAACAGAGAAAATTTTTATTTGGAAGAAAACAAGGCATATAGGATATGCACTGAAGTAGAAAATGATGCTAGTAGGTAGGTATGGTGGACAGAGTTGGAAATATTGGTTTTGGGGAGTTGGTAGCACAGGTGGAGCTCATACTCAGTGCAAGTGAAGGCTAGCAATAGAGAGGGAGCGACAAACGAGAGAGCAATAATTGTCATAATCATGCTTGCAACAAAACAGGAATAATTATGGCATGAAAGTGATACAAGAACTCTCAGGCAAAATAAATCATCGAGGCTTACTGACTATTGTTTAGTCATATGCATGCGTGAGCATGTGCCAAGTTGATTCGAATGAAACTTTCACAGGAGGATACCACAATATCATACCAAAGTATGAATAAAACAATGCAAGCAAACATTCATATGACATGCTACAAACTATTAGCAAGATAGAGCTAATCACAAGGAGGCAAGAACTACTAAGCATCCATAATAACATACACCTTACAAAAACAGGCTAAGCATGCTCACAATGATGAGTATATATACAAAAATGAAACAAATAGAGTTTTTTACCAGCCTCTTACCACTCCTCAAGTTGTCTTAATCTTCATTATTGCCCTTCACTTGTGTGACTTGAATAATAACATGAAACCAAACTCCACTGAGGATGGCTGGACCCTGCAAAGAACTCACAAAACCAAAGAAGAAGAACAAATATTTTTGGTGTTTTTCAATTTTTTAAAGAAAGCAAACAAAGCAAAAACAAACCAACCAAAAGCAAACAAAGCAAAAGAAACAAACAAAGCAAAATCTTTTAGGATTTTTCTTTTAAGGCAAACCAAAACTGAAAAGCAAAGAAACAAACCAAGAGAAACAACGAAAATATTTTTGGTATTTTTGTGTTTTTGAGAAAGCAACAACAAGAACCAAGAAGAAAGCGAAACAATGGATATACAAAGAACCGACCAAACATGGTATATAGATGAGTGTGATGTCGGTATACCTCCCCCCAAGCTTAGGCTTTTGGCCTAAGTGGGGCTCTGTAAGATCCCACCTTTATAAAGGTAAAGATCCCTGTGATTGCAATGCTAGTCCCTGGATCAATTGCTAGCATCCAAAGTTTAAGATGAAGTACACAGAAACAAAGGTCATTATTACATCGTCATTCCAGAGATAACATAGTCTTTTACAACTCCATAGCCATAGGCTAGTACAAGAGTTTTACTTAACAATATAAAATAGAAGTCTTCATCTTCATGTGCCACAGGAAAGCATGTTAAGTGTAGAGTCATAACCCCTAATCATCATCAGAGTAACCTGCAACATCACAAGTTACAGCCATAGTGGGTTAATACATTGGAATAGTATTGGCAAGTGATACCTTAGTATAATATTAGCATCTAGTTACTACATGAATTTGGCTAAGTGTAGCTTAGGCTTGCTTTTCTCAAAATAGGTTTTACCTATCAGTTGAAAACACTAAGTTTTTCTTTGACAAAACTTTCCCAAGGAACCACCAATAGAAATTGGTGAACCTTCACCCTTGTTCAACCACCAGTTTTACTTAGAAAATTGGGATGAGGAGATTCTTGATAGCTTCCATGTCTTGATGCTCAAATTGTCCAATACCAGGGACATGGCTAAGTACTTAGGTTCTTCCATCTGTAGAGGATGTGCACTTTCCCCAGAAGACTTGATTTTCACCAAGACAGGGCCTTTCACAAGCCTTCCCTTAGACCAAATGGACGCGTTCCAACCTATCATTCCACTACCACCAACTTTCCAAATGGCTAAGTTATTGCAACCTATATGATCCAGGCAGAGCCCATAATGCCATGTGGCTGCACTAGAAGCTTCTTAACATTTGGCATATCAAATCCCTTTGTTCCTGGGTGGATTTCCACAAGTGAGATACACAAGGTAAACCATAGAAATGGGCCTTATGTAACCACTCAACACAAACCATTCTTTCCATTCCACCCAGGTGTTTCATTCACTTAGTTGTTTTATTAAGCAAAAACATAAGTCAAAACTTAGCAATATTTTCCTTAGCATGAATATATTTCACCCTTGGTTGCTATTAGCTATGCTAAGCATGGCAACAACAAGTATATTAACTTAGAGGAAATTCTAACATTTCTACAACTACTAGGATTTCCCAAGCATAGCATATAGATACGTAGCAAAATATTCATGCAAGCCCTATACAAAATATTTCTAATGCATAGGCAAAATATTGGGACATAAATATGAAGCACCACTTTCCTTGGTAGTTGGGGGAGTAGCAACAACAATCTTCAAGACAAAAATCACTACTAGCACCAAAATCACATATAAAAATATACAAGCAAAAATATATGAATGCATGCAATTTTCATGAGATGATTTTTCTAAATCAAACAAGACAAGTGAAACAGTACTGAATCATTAACAAAACATTTATACATTAAATAAAATTAATTTGGACCTTAGAACATTTTCCATACAATTTTTATATACAAAATAAGCTTATAAATGTCTCTGCAAAAACAACCCATTTACAGATGCAATTTTTTAAACAAAGTGTATAATTGGATAGAATTCTTTCCCCTGATTCCAATGATATAAAATTTACAAAATTTGAACGTGTGGATCAAAAGTTATGAATTTTGCAAGTTTGAATCTCTAATAGATCTAATTCTTGTTTTTAAATACAAAGCACTGGCACGCAGCGCTTTCTGATTCGCTGGTACCGGTTCGCACTGGATCACGCTCACAGGCCTTTGGATCTAACTAACTAAGAATGGCCTAGATCTGCGCATACCCCTTCGCGGGTTGTTCTAATCGCATCCGCTGGATCCAGATCCGGCGGACCACGTTTCTCTTACCAACAGCGGGCAGCGCAAATGGCTACCGCGGCGGCTGCACGTTTGCCGGTGATGTTCCGGCGAGACCAGAGGGCCAGGGCGAGGGGGTTGGTGCTTACCGAGGTCGCGGTGACACAGCGAAGCTCAACGTGCAGCTGGACAAGGTCGGGGCACACGGACACAGCAGCAGGACCTCGTCGGAGTTCGTCTGAGCATCGGGTGCTCACTGTCGGAGTCGAAGACGATGTTCTGGGGCGCAAGGATTCAAACAGAAAACATTAACAGATGCGCGAGACACTGGCGAACATGACTGCTTGAACTAGAAACAGAGGGAAACACGGGGCTCACCGGAATGGCTCGTCGGAGTCGAGTCAAGCTTCGGTCGTTTCCAGAGGTTGACGATGGCGACGACCTAGGGCGATTAAGAAAAAAAGAAATGCATGAGAAGGTGCGTAGGATGATTGTGAAGCAGCTCGCGTGAACTAGAAGGCAAGGCGCGCTCGGGACTCACTGTGATGGCTCGCCGGAGTTCCTCGGTACAGCGGCGGTGCAACTCGAATTGCCGGCAGCCTGGTGGCGGAGATGGTGTGCCGAGTGAGGGGAATGAGAGGAGAGGGGAGGGGTTTAAGTAGCCTAAGCTGGGTGGGGAGTTACTCGGCGAATCAACAACATTTAACTCGCGAATTCATCGGCAGTGACGGGGGAGGAAACGGCCGGAGCTGGTCGCGGGCGCGTGATTTCGGGGAAGACGATGACTTGGCGTGTGGGGTCAGCGCGTCAGCGACCGTGGGTAGAGATGCGCGCGTGAGAGGGAGGGGGAAATGGGAAATGGCCGGGTGGGCTTCGCGGGCTGCATCTGCTGATGGGCTGGAAGAGTGGCACCGACCCTTTTCCTATTCTTTTACCTTTTTCTTTTACTGATTTGATTTTCTGGAATCCAATTCAAATGAGTGTCAAATGAGTTTGAATTCAATCCACTTCTGGATTTTTGTAAAGTGAATCTAGTATTCAATTGGCTGCAGACCAATGTTGTACACTTGAAAATAATTTGGCACATTGGAATTTTAGAATAAACAATGTCTTTATCAATTTAGTAAAGACATAAAAATGTTTTAAGTTTATTCTTTGTTTTGAAATCTTTGTCCAAGATTTGGAAAACATCAATCAACCATAGGATCAAATATCTTTGGTTTAAAACATAAAATCTCATATTAGAGAGTAGTGTTGGGCCAATGCCTTGCTTACATAAAATAATAGACATTGAAATGCTTCAGTTTTGAAATGACTTTGAAAATGATCCTAAAATGATTATGAATGCATGGATGATATGCAAACTTTGAAATCATGATTTTTGGGATGTTACAAATCTAACCCCCTTAAGGTGAATCTCGCCCTCGAGATTCGGATTGGCTAGCAAATAGGTGAGGGTGGTCTTTCTGAAGGTCATCTTCTCTTTCCCATGTTGCTTCTTCTTCGGAATGATGGTTCCATTGAACTTTGCAGAATTTGATAGTCTTAGTCCGATTAATTCTTTCTGCAGTCTCAAGAATCTTGATAGGTTTTTCCTCATAAGTGAGATCACTTTCCAATTGGACCTCCTCCAAAGGTATAGTATCCTTCAAAGATGTCTCTTCCATCTCTGGATGGCATTTCTTTAGCTGACTCACATGAAACAAATTGTGAACGGTAGACAACGATTCCGGCAATTCAATATCATAAGCTAATTCTCCTTTACGACTCAGAATCTTGAATGGTCCAACATATCTTGGGGCCAATTTTCCTTTGACTCTGAATCACTTCACTCCACGAAGTGGTGACACTCTAAGATAAGCTCTATCGCCCACTTCATAGGTGATTTCTCTACGCTTAGAATATGCATAGCTCTTCTGTCGGGACTGTGATATCTTCAATCTGTCCTTCACTAGCTTGACTTTCTCTTCAGCCTCTTTGATTAGTTCTGGCCCGAACAAGTTTCTTTCTCACACACCATTCCATACTAATGGGGTAGTACACTTCCTTCCATAGAGAAACTCAAACGGTGCCATCTCAATACTGGCTTGATGTCAACACCCGGATTTTTAATCCCAGATGCCTGTTATGCCATACATCGCAATCCCAGGATTACCATTTTTGTGAGACATAACATAATTGGATATCATATGTCATCATCCATTACTAACCATACATAAGTTCGTACACAAATAGGGATCTCAGGATCCAGTCCTTAATACAACTCAGATAGTGGAATACGTAATAATAACGGTAGCGTAGGCGAAGCTCTATCTTCGGGGTCACAGGCAATGCTGATGATGGGAGATGATCCTAGTTGTCGTAACCTTCCTGGGGTCCATCCTCCAGGTACTCCTCTTCATAGTATGGCCACGGGAATAGCCAGGGACAAAGCCATGAGTACTCTTTAAGTACTCGCAAACCAATACTAACAAGTGGAAGGGGTTTTTGATAATAGGACACTAGTCTCTAGGGTTGTTTTGCAAAAGCCAGATTTACCTCTACTAAGTTTGGAAACAACGAATGCTAGTTAAGGTTTTATAACACCTAAGTGGGAACTTGTATCTCATGCCACAACTCTGTTGTGGTCAAGTCAAAGTCTCAGATCATTTCACAAGTCATTTTGAAAACATCTAACGGGGGAACAGTATGGCCACTCCAACTGTCCATAACCGTGGACGCGGCTATTCGAATAGTTTTACACTCTGCAAAGATTGTACACTTTCACCACAACATTCGATACATCCGTCAGGAACAAATCCTGAAATCACCATACTCAGTATGCGGATAATCAATCCTAACCTTTCAACTACACGCCCTAGTATAAGCACCTCTCCTGTGAGTTTAGCCTCCCAACCATGACCAACTGTCATCTTGGGTACTGCACAGGTGGACAATCTTCACAAGGTAGCCTCAGCTCAGACCTTGGCCGTGAGGGAACTAATACTAAGGTATATAAGTTTCCAATCAAGCCCTACCCAATTCTCGGGTATTGTGGTTGTACGATAAAATTGGAATGGTATCACATCCAGATAACCATCAGTTTTATAAAGGGGTAAGGCTCATGCCTCAACATTTTCATCACCATAAATCATCTGGTGTTCGGAAACAGATGTCCAAAACATTTCAATAGAATGATCCATCATTCAGAGGTTTTCATAACCATTTTTCCACCAAGTATTCCCATCTAAAGTTGATCAAGTTTTATGCTCAGCACTACCATCTACAAGTGAGGGTAAGTACTAATAAGGGGTGGTAAACAAGTGGAGTTTCAACTAAATTCATTCTCATGCCTTAGGATGACATCAAGATTATCTAGCTTAGGCCAAATTTGATGCTCTTTATGCAATCTTCAAATATCTTTCTAGTATCTACAATTCACTGAAGTCAACTCTAAGTAATAGGTTTGATAAAGAAATAAAGTAATAATCTTGTAAGTAAAAAAAAACTAGGATTGGTTTATCAAGTGGGTAGGATCATCTATTCTTAAGGCACATAGTTGGCAAGGTGACAAGCAAGTACTGGCTTGCACAGTATCAGTATAAGCTTGCTAAAATAGAGTATCTTGCAAGTGTTAGGTTGCACATTCAACTAGTAGCATGAGGCTTGCCTTGTGCAGAGCAGTGGTTGAAGTTCTCCTTGGCTTCTTCTTCGTAGAATCCTCCTTCCTCCTCGTATCCTTGGTCGGTACTAGCGTCTATAAATAAATACGATGTACATAATCACCAAACAATACTTAACTACTTGCAATCATCACACAAAAGGGTCCTATAGATGAACTAGCATCGTCACTAACTTTACAAGATTAAAGGTTGGTTTAAATCCTTTTATTTTTAGAAAAGTAATTTCTACTCATTGAAAAACTACTTAAGATTTAATATTCTCCAAACCAAACATGGGATCATGTTGACACATGTCATCACCACATATTTTAGTCCATGGGAATGTGATTTAAAGTGGTGTCACAATTTAATAAGGTTTTACCCTTTTATTTTAATTAAATAAAGTGACTAGAAATGCCTATGTAGCATTCTTTTATTACTTGAACATTATTTCTGTAAGTAAACCTATATATTCTGAAAGGTATGGTTAAATGTAATTTTTGAGAGTTGGAATCAACTCAAAATCTATTATGGTTTTATTTGAAAAATGTTTGAATGCAGAAAAGCTTCTGCCTTGTCATTTGTACCAAGGATGATCTACAGATCCAAATGACTTGAATCCAACGGGCTTGGATTCAGCATTCCCAGACCTTTCTAATAAAATTGGTTTCATTCAATTTGGTTCACTGAATCGACCTAGGTTGATTTTTGAAACAGGGTACAGAAGTGTGTTTGAAATAAATGGAAAAGGTTAAATTCAAAATGGAAAAGGCATCTGTGGCTTTCATAAGGATAAGAATGAGATACCCATAGATGCTTAACATGCACAAGTCATCACATAGACAAACACCAAAACAAACATCAAAATAATCGTAAGGTTCAACGACATAAACAACAAGTTTGAAAAAGTAAACACACCATAGCAAGCCACCCACATGTTGGATGGTCATTGCGACTCAATAAACATAAGTACGGTAAATGAAAGATAAATGAGTAGTCATCACTAATCCTCTGCATCAACCTCCTCATCAACAAGTGTAAGACCTGCATTCTCCATAGCGGTCTTGTATTCCTCGACATTGGTAGTCAAGGCCTCTATCTTGGCCTTAAGAGCCCTCTTCTATGAACGAAGCCTCTCGATCACTCACTGCTAATGCTCGAGCTCGAAGTCCTTGGTCTCTAGCTCTTCCTTCATCTCCCGGATCTTCTTGTTCCGGTCTTGGACTCTCTTCTCCTGGCTCTTGAATTTCATGTCCTGGCTCTCAAACTTGGCCTCCATCTCCTTGACTATCTCGTCTTGCTCCGCGAAGAGATTGTCCTTCTCACGAAGCTGCACCTGGAGCTCGTCATTGCTAAGCATGACATTGGTCCTATCAGTATCTAGGTGCCTAATAAGAACCTCTAGGTCCTGAAGGTACAGACGAATCGGCTCCACTGTCTCTCTAGTAGCATCCTCGAACTCAATAGCCTCACCCTCCTCGTCGCGTCTCCCGAAGGGGTGAAAGTAAAGACCTCTAAGCTCTCTGGAGTGCCTCCCTACCAGACGCCCAAGTAAATCCTGCATGACTACATCTAAGCCTCTCTCCTTGTCGTCATGCATTAACTTGAAAGTGATAGCCTCCATGGTTGGCTTAGTCTGGCGTCCTGGCTGAGTAACTTTGAAGCCCCAAAGGTCCTTCCTCTCAAACTTGGTGAGGGGAAGCGTCATGATGCTAGGGAGTGGAAGGTTGAGCACACTAGTGAGCTCAATAAGATGAGTGCCAAAACGATTTCCCTTGAACTCTTCAGCCGTGCTGATAGTAACATTAGGCATCTATTTTATAAGATAGAGGAAGTTAGAATCAACATCAATAGAGAAAAATAACAAGAGAAAGCATCACAAGCATATCTTTTGCAACAAACACACAAGTCTTGGCATACATAAGTCCATTACAAGAATCAAAGGTTCAACATAACTTAGACAAATTTTTGGAAATAAAACGATAGATGTGGTGGTCCAACTAACGAAGTACATTACAATCCCATCTCACTTGCCAAGTTGGCTAACAAGGAATCTCTAGAGGCAATCTGTCAATCATGATCACATGACTCCATTGCTAAGTCTATGATGTCTTCTCTTAAACGTTGGTTGGTAGCCTCTAACTCTTGGGTATGCTTCTTTTCTTCCCTAAGGTCATTTTGGGTGTTAAGAATTCTGCACTTGAGCCTGTCAGCAAGCTCCTTGATGGCATTCCAAGCTGTATTTCTTGCAGAGTCAAAGAATGTGGTGTGCATTACTGAGTTGGTGACCATGCAGAATCCTGATTCCTTGTGGTTGTCTTCCCTGTTTTTGTACAAGTGAAGTTGCACCCACCAGTACTCTACTCCTTCATCCATCACGGGGAAACCTCTGTACACAGTTGCACCATGTATCCCCATGGCAACCATGAGGTCCTTGAGGGCCTTGGGAAATTCTGTCTCACACTCCAAGGTCATGGTCATGAGTGGTCCCTTCCTCATGGCTTCGTTGATGGAGTTCATCTACAAATAGAGATGAGAAAGAAGATTAGAAAAGTTTACGAGAAGAAAAAGAAAAGAGTGGAATTTGTTGAAATTTTTTGCTTAGTGGTTTCTAATCCAATCCTAGGGTCATAATCCTATAGGCAACACAGTCCTCTGATACCATCTGTCAGATCCCACCTTTATAAAGGTAAAGATCCCTGTGATTGCAATGCTAGTCCCTGGATCAATTGCTAGCATCCACAGTTTAAGATGAAGTACACAGAAACAAAGGTCATTATTACATCGTCATTCCAGAGATAACATAGTCTTTTACAACTCCATAGCCATAGGATAGTACAAGAGTTTAACTTAACAATATAAAATAGAAGTCTTCATCTTCATGTGCCATAGGCAATCATGTTGAGTGTAGACCTTTCTAACAAAATTGGTTTCATTCAATTTGGTTCACTGAATCGACCTGGGTTGATTTTTGAAAATGGGTACAGAAGTGTGTTTGAAATAAAATGGAAAAGGTTAAATTCAAATAACTGGGCTGCGCGGGAAGTGATACTGGGCCGGCTTGCTAAGCACAGCGCTTACGCGGGCTGGTTAAGTGGCTGTCCCCACGTGTCAGTGAGACGAGGGGGTGCGAAGCGGTATGGGGCGATGTGGTGCGTTCGACCTGGTTCTAATCCAATGGCTGAGGGTCATCGTCGAGGTTGGGCAACACCGGCGAGACAGAAACATAGCGCGGCCAGTGGGGGTCGTCGGGGGCTCACCGGGGTTACGGCGAGGGTCTGCGAGGCGGGCGAACGACGAAGTCGACGACGGCTGTAAGATCCCTCCCTTTATAAAGGTAAGGATCCCTGTGATTGCAATGCTAGTCCCTGGATCAATGCTAGCATCCACAGTTTAAGATGAAGTACACATAAACAAAGGTCATTATTACATATCATTCAAGAGACAAACATAGTCTTTTACAAACTCCATGGCCAAAGGCCTAATACAAGAGTTCAAATATATAATAAGATAAATAAGTCTTCATCTTCATGTGCCACCGGCAAGCATGTTGAGTGTAGACTCATAACCCCTAATCATCATCAGAATAACCTGCAACATCACAAGTTACAGCCATAGTGGGTCAATACATTGGAATAGTATTAGTAAGTGATACCTTAGTAGAATAATGGTAGACTAGATACCATATGTATTTTGGCTAAGTGTAGCTTAGGCTTGCTTTGCTCAAAATAGGTTTTACCTATTAGTTGAAAACACTAAGTTTTTCTTTGACAAAATCTTTCCCAAGGAAACACCAATAGAAATTGGTGTACCTTCACCCTTGTTCACCCACAAGTTTTAACTTAGAAATTGGGATGAGGAGATTCTTGATAGCTTCCATGTCTTGATGCTCAAGTTGTCCAATACCAGGGACATGGCTAAGTACTTAGATTCTTCCATCTGCAGAGGTTGTGCACTTTCCCCACAAGACTTGATTTTCACCAAGACAGGACCTTTCAGAAGCCTTCCCTTAGACCAAATGGACGCGTTCCAACCTATCATCCCACTACCACCAACTATCAAAATGGATAAGTTATTGCAACCTATGTGATCCAGGAAGAGCCCATATTGCCAAGTGGCTGCACTAGAAGCTTCTTAACATATGGCATCTCAAATCCCTTTGTTCCTGGGTGGCTTTCCACAAGTGAGATACACAAGGTAAACCATAGAAATGGGCCTTGTGTAACCACTCAGCACAAACCATTCCTTCCATTCCACCCAGGTGTTTCATTCACTTAGTTGTTTTATGAAACAAAATACGAGTCCAAAGACTTAGAAATATTTTCTCATAGCATGAATATATAACCACCCTTAGTTGCTACTAGCTAGGCTAAGCATGGCATTGATAAGACTTAGAAATATTTCTAGCAATTCTACAACTACTAGGATTTCCCAAGCATAGCATATAGATCAAAAATATCCATGCAAGACTAGCAAAATATTTCTAATGCATAGTTGAAAAACATAGGAATAATATCATGAAGCACCACTTGCCTTGGTAGTTTGGGGAGTAGCAACAATCCTCACAGAGGCAAAACATTAAACACATTGCATAAACAGAAAGGTTTTTCTCTCCTCATTACAATGATATAAAAATTGTCAAATTTGGACGTGGAATCAAAAGTTATGAATTAAACAAGTTTGACATCTAATAGATCTAAATCCAGATTTTTAAATTTAAATCCTAGACACGCGGCGCTTCCTTATTGGACAATACCGCTTCACTCAGGATCACGCTTTCGCGCCGTCGGATCAAGTTAGATCCAACGCGCCAGATCTAAAGAAAACGGTTCGCTCCAGATCTAATCTAAAGCCTTTGATACAGATCTAACGGCGTGTGCTGCTTTGACCAAAGAGTGGCGGCGCGAATGGTTGCCGCGGCGGCTGCGCGTCTGCCGGCGATGTTTCGGCGAAACTAGAGGGGCAGGGGGGTTGGGCTAGTGGTTACCGAGATCGCGAGAACGTGGAGATTCTCAACTCGCAGACGGACAGGGTCGGGGCGCTCGGACATGGCAGCAAGAGCTCGTCGGAGTTCGTCTGAGCATAGGGTGCTCACTGTCAGAGTCGAAGACGACGTCCTCGGGCACAAGGATTCAAACGGAATTAACGGATGCGCGAGGCACTGGCGAACATGATTGCGGGAACCAGAGGCAGAGGGGAACACAGGGCTCACCAGAATGGCTCGTCGGAGTTGAGTCAAGCTTCGTCCGTTTCCAGATGTCGACGAGGGCGATGACCTAGGGAGATTTAGAACAAAACAGAGGCATGAGAAGATGCGCAAGATGATTGCGAAGCAGCTCGCGTGGACCAGAAGGCGGTACTCACCGTGATGGCTCGCCGGAGTCTCTCGGTACAGCGGCGGTGCAACTCAAATTACCGGCAGCCTGGTGGCGTGGTGACTGTGTCGAGCGAGGGGAAGTGAGCAGAGAGGGGAGGGGATCTTATAGCCGGAGAAGGGGCGGCGATTGCGCTCACATTCATCGCCAATTAAGCAGAGTAAAGTCGCGGCAGTGAAGGGGGAAGAAACGGGCGGCGACGGCGTCTGTGCGTGAAATTTGGGGAAGAAGGAGCTGACGTGGAGAGGGTCCACTGGTCAGTGACTGCGGGGTGGGTCTGTGCCGCGTGAGAGAAGGAGGGAAAATCCCCGGGTGGGCTTGCTGGGCTGCGTCTGTTGCTGGGATAGATTGGTGGCGCCAGGCCCAATTGGTTTTCTTAATTCCTTTTCTTTTTCTATAATGAATTTCAAGAATCAAATTCAATCAAATTCAAAAGCAATTGAATTCAAATTTTTTCTGGATTTTTGTAAAGTGAAACTTCTATAATTTTGAGTATAGAATCATACTGTCTTGTTGGACTAGCATGGTCCTTTGAAGATTTAAAAAAACACAATGCCTTAGCACATGGTTGGATATAGATTTGAAAATGGTTTTAAAACCATATTTTTTTTGTAAATTTTTTCCCAAACTCTAACATTAAACTAAAACAATCCAAGAACAAAATAAAGCTTGGTTTAAGACATTTATACTCTCAATTGAGAGTGGCATTTGATTAATGGTTGCTCACATAAAATAATAGCACTAAGTGCTTCAGATTTATCGAAATGAGTTGGAAAATGATCCCTAAATTATATGAATGCATGTTTGATATGCAATCTTTGAAAACATGATTTTAGGGATGTTACAACGGCGAACCTCCCGGTACCGACAGCTTCTCCTGGGGCGGCTCCAATCGCTGGCCCCCTTCTTCTCCAGCAGCGGCAGACTCCGGTGAAATTCTGGCGAAGTGCTGCTCGCCATGCTCCGGGAACAGGGTGGCACGATCAGTGAGGAGAGCGGAGTGAGATGGTGTGCTCAATTCGGCTGGGGGTGGCCTCTATTTATAGTCGTGACGATGAGGCCGAACGGGATGGGCAGGCGATGGTGGCGACATGGATACAGGCGACTAGAGGCATGGCCGGTGGTGGCGATCGCTTGGTGGTCTCCTGGCGATGCTCTACGGCTTTAATGCGCATGTAGGGGCAGTGCGGTTTCGTCTGGAACGCGCGATGCTCTGCGCGGCAGAGGCGGCGTCTTCGACGGCGAGCGGTAGCTGTGCGGCATGGGGCGGCGAACGGAGATGTCTGGTGGTCTCCTGGGTTGGTGGTGATCATGTATGCACGCGGCGAGGGCGGCGCGCGGTCTGTGGGCTTCGGTCGAGTGTGGCGCTCTGGCGCATGCTCGGCATGGATGCTGGCGAGCTGGGCGCGGTTCGTGCGTGTGGTCCAGGGTTTGGCAACGCTCGCGGCTGGGATAGGGAGTGGCGGTGGACGGTGGGCTTCCTCCCAGACAAGGTTGGCACGGCTAAATCTCCTCCTAGCTTGCTATCTCCACTGGGGTGGAATGTTGAGCTTCGGCTGTTCACCATTGATGTCATTGCCCAGCTTACAGTGAGTCTAGTGCTTGGTTTAACTTGCTAGATGATCTACTGAGATAGTTGTGAGCCAGAGAGGGAACAAGTTAGGCTTCAATCACTGCTCACAATAGTGTTTAAGATTTTGATGATTTGTGTCTGCAATGTGTTTGATGAAATGGACGCAAGAATTGAAGTTTTGAATTTTGAAAAGATTTTTGGTGGGTGTGCTATGTTGGTGCTGGTGAGTCTGCAGATGCTTGGGTTTTGAATGTTGAGCTTGTTCGAGTGGTTTTTGAAAAAGTGGGATCGTCCCATATGATAAAGATACAATTTTGAACTATCCTTTAGACTATGAATTTGAATTTTTCTGGATGATCACAAAGTGGGACTTGATACTTTGTTATGAGTACAATCAAGGGGTGCAAAGATCCAGAAAAGGTTCTGTTAAGTTCTGAAAATTTGAGACAGCCAAAGTAGGCATGGAGTTAAATTGGTCAAAATGACCATTCCCTTATTTTTTTTGTTTTGATTTACTTGTCTTTGAGAAAAGTTTGGGAATTGTTTATATGATGTTTATTTCACCTAAGCATACATTTACAATCAAAGGAACACACAAAAAAGTTGGTTCAAAAGAATTCAAAATGAAATGCATACTCACATGCATGCTTTCATATTTTTATTTAGCAAAGTTTTTGTTAACCCTAGATTTGATGATTAGAGTTTGATGATCCAAGTTTAGTATTTTTGGGATGTTACAAACCTTCCCCCCTTAAACAAAATCTCGTCCCGAGATTTGAAAAAGGACGAAAAAGATTACCTAAGATTTGAAGAGATCGGGGAACTTCGTCCTGATGTGATCTTTGCTCCCAGGTAGCTTCCTCTTTTGTGTGGTTGCTCCACTGAATCTTGAGAAACTTGATTCTTCGGGTTCAGGTAGTTCTGAAAGCTTCTTCCAAAATACGGATGGGTACTTCGGGATAGGTCAGGTCATCGTTGATCTCTGTGGTCCGGTGATCGATATTTCCGAACACTTCGGTCTTCTCGGGGACTTCGAGACACTTGCGAAGTAATGAGATATGGAACACATTATGCACAGCTGACATCTCTTCGGGTAGTTCCAACATTCAGAATCTAACGGTTTGATATATCTGGGGCTAACATTCCCTTGAGTTGGAAACGCTGCATTCCCTTCAATGGAGACACCTTCAGATACATAAAATCTCCTATGTTGAAGGCGAGGTCTCGACATCTCTTGTCGGCGTAACTCTTCTGTCTGGACTAGGCGGTCTTGAGGTGCTCACGAATCTTGTGAACCTTCTCTTCTGCTTCTCTTAGGATGTCGGGTCCGAAAATCTGACTTCTCCTACTTCCGACCAATTCAAAGGGGTGCGACACTTCCTTCCGTACATGAATTCAAATGGGGCCATTTGCAAACTAGCTTGATAACTGTTATTGTATGAGAATTCTTCAAACGACAGACAGTCTTCCCACTTGGATCCATATTCTAGCACAATGCTCTCAGCATATCTTCGAGTATTTGGTTTACTCGCTCCGTTTGTCCATCGGTCTGAGGGTGATACGCGGTGCTGAAATCTAGGCGGGTTCCTAAACCTTCTTGAACTTTCTTCCAGAATCTCGAGGTAAACTGAGTTCCTCAATCCGATACGATGTTCTTGGGGACTCTATGCAAACTAACTATTCTAGCGATGTACAACTCCTCTAGCTTCGAACTCTGATATGTGGTCTTGACGGGTAAGAAATGGGCGACTTTGGACAATCGGTCCACTATGACCCAGATAGAGTCATTTCCCCTACTAGAAGTAGGCAGCCCGGTGATAAAGTCCATTCCAACGGAATCCCATTTGCATTCAGGAATCTGCAATGGTTGCAACAATCCAGTGGGTCTTTGATGTCCGGCCTTGACTCGCTGACATATATCACACTTGGCGATATAGCCTCCGATTTCTCTCTTCATCTTATGCCAGCAAAATTGCTCTTTTAAATCTTGATACATCTTAGTTCCTCCGGGATGGATAGAATAAAGAGTATCATGAGCCTCCTTCAGAATAACTTCTTTCAACTCTGAATCTGCTGGTACACAAAGGCGTCCTTTGTACCACATAACTCCTTCTTCGTCTTCGGTGAATCCGGGTACTTTGCCTGTACCAATACGCCACTTGATTCCGTCGATACTAGCATTCCCATCTGCGCCTCTTTAATATGACTGATCAAAGTGGGCTGGAGTTCTATGCTAGCCAAAAATCCTTCACTTACTAATTACATTCGAAAATCTTCCATCTCTTTGTGCAAGCTTGGTTGCTCCTTTAAAATCATGGAGTTCAAGCGACATGGCAATCTGCTAAGGGCATCGGCTACCACATTGGCTTTACCAGGGTGATAGTGAATGTCCAGGTCGCAATCCTTGATTAGCTCAATCCACCTCCTCTGTCTCATATTCAGCTCCTTCTGAGTGAATATATACTTCGGGCTCTTGTGATCCGAATAAATCTCACAACGGTTGCCCATCAGGTAATGCCTCCATGTCTTCAGGGCTAGAACTAAGGCTGCGAGTTCGAGGTCATGGGTTGGGTAATTTTGCTCATGTTGTTTCAATTGTCGAGATAGGTAAGATATAACTTTGTCTTCTTGCATTAGCACAGATCCGAGACCGATCTTGGATGCGTCACAATACACATCGAAGGGCTTCGTGATATCTGGCATGATCAAGATTGGGGCTGAAACAATCTTCTCTTGAGTTCTTGCAAACTCGCTTCACATTTGTCGGTCCATTCAAACTTCTTGTCCTTCTTCAGCAATTGGGTCATGGGTCTGGCGATACTCGAGAATCCTTCTACGAACTTGCGGTAATATCCCGCCAATCCGAGAAATGCACGAACTTGGGTTTGAGTGGTTGGGGCTTAACAATCCTCTACATCTTTCACTTTGGCAGGGTCAACGGTAATTCCCCCGGCTTATACAATGTGACCGAGGAATCCTACCTCTTGTAACCAGAATTCACATTTGCTAAACTTTGCATACAACTGATGCTCTCTAAGGGTTCCAAGAATGGTCCTTAGGTGTAGCTCATGTTCTTCTTCCGATTTGGAATAAATCAGAATGTCATCGATGAAAACAACGACAAACTTATCCAGGAAGTCCATAAAAATCTTATTCATGAGATTCATGAAATAAGAGGGGGCATTGGTTAATCCAAAAGACATGACTGTATACTCGTACAGTCCATATCTGGTGGTAAAGGCAGTCTTTGGAATATCCTTTGCGCGAATCTTGAGTTGATGATAACAAGTTCTGAGATCAAACAAATCTTCTATCTTAGGCAAGGGGTATTTGGTCTTGATGGTGACATCATTCAACTTCCGATAATCCATACACAAACGGTTACCTCCATCTTTCTTGTCCACAAACAAGATAGGTGATCTCTATGGTGACGCACTTAGTTGAATCAATCCAATTTCCAGCATGGCATCCAGTTGATTCTTCAGTTCTTCTAGCTCAGATGGGTTCATACTATATGGTCTCTGGGCTATGGGTCCGGTTCCGAGGATTAGTTCGATGATAAAATCGATATCCCGATCTGGGGGCATACCGGGCAAAACATCTGGAAATACATCGGGGTATTCACAGACTATCCGGACTTGGTCAATGGTAGGTTGGGCTATACTCTTGTTGCACTTGAATTGACGAGGTAAGGTTTTAGATATATGGTCGACTGATATTCCGACTGTACTGGTCATGGTTATGGCTTTCTTGGCACAGTCAATCAATACTTTATGTTTGGACATCCAATCCATTCCTAGTACTACTTCCAAACCTTTAGTTCCGAGTACTATCAGATTTGCATAAAACTCTATGCCATGGATTCGGATAGGGACGGCTTTGCAAATTTGCCTAGCCTTGGTGGTTGATCCGGGAATTTGAACAATCATAACATGCTTCAGTTTGGTTGGTTGAATTTTAATAGTGCATGCAAATTCTTCGGTGACAAATGAGTGCGATGCACCAGAATCAAACAACACTCGATCAAGTACTGAATTAACAGAAAACATACCCAGCACGATGTCTGGCGCTTCCTAAGCTTCTTCAGCATGCATGAGAAAAAGACGGCCATTGCGGTTGAGCGAATTCCCTGGGGCAAACCTTCTTTCTGGCTGAACACGACGCTGTTGCTGAGCTGGGGAATTGGTATTGGGGGCTGCGGTATTCTTCTTGTTGGGGCACTCGTTGGAGTAGTGACCCTTATTTCCACAGTCATAACAAGTCACCTGCGACTTGTCCTTTGCCGCTACAGGCACATCATTGCTTCCAGTCCTCGGGGCAGTGTTGGTGTTGGCGGTAGCATTGTTGTTGTTGAATTTGGGTGGGGCACGATTGAAATTGCTAGAGTTGCCGGGGTTGTTGTGA
Source organism: Avena atlantica (assembly GCA_910589765.1). Taxonomy (NCBI): domain Eukaryota; kingdom Viridiplantae; phylum Streptophyta; class Magnoliopsida; order Poales; family Poaceae; genus Avena; species Avena atlantica. Next base: position 40,905,194 of record OU342736.1, on the reverse strand, counting down.
TTTCCTTCGAGCCTAGGGTTTCCACGGTTGGGATAGGTCAGACGGTTCATCGGGGGTCTGTTGGTTCTCGGGGCAAATCCTGGAGATGGGTTAGGGCGATACTTTGGGGTCTGATGGGGTCCTGGCTGATGCATCATGCAGCGCTTGTGGTTCTCATTGGCTTGGTTGATCTTTCCTTCCATATGGATGGCAGAGTCGACAAGGGAGTCAATATCAGCAAAGGGGATATTGACTAACACTGTCTGCATCTCATCATGCAGACCATTCAAGAATCTTTCTTTCTTTTTCGCTTCGGTGTCGATCTCATCCGGGGCATGCCTAACTAATGACAAAAATTTGTCATGGTATTCTACTATGGTCATCCTTCCTTGCTTCAGTTCTCTGAACTCGTCTCTCATCCTCTTGATCAAACCCGGTGGCACATGGGTTCTGCTGAACTTGACCTTGAATTCCTCCCAGGTCATCATTTGGCCTCCGGTCATTGCGCGAACACTGTTCCACCATGCCCTGCCATCTCCGGCTAGATAGTGGGTGGCGAACAGAACTTTATTGTTGGCTTCCACTCCAACGACTTCTAGGTTATTTTCCATGGTCTTCAGTCAATCATCGGCATCTAGGGCTCTTCTGACTTCGTGAAAACAGGTGGGTTGGTGTTCTGGAAATTCTTGATCTTAGATCCATGGTTGTCCTGATTTCCGTGGCCTTGGTTGTTGTGGGCTAGCTGAGCTATCTGTTACAGGGTGGCTAGGTTGGCTTGACGCTCTTTCAGCTTCGTGGTCAGAGGTCAACATTTGCAGGATCTGCAACATCGGGTCCGGGGATGAACCACTTCCTCCGCGTGGCATCTGAAGATTGAGATAGATCATGAGAAAAGAGGGAAATTTCTAAGGTTCTGGGATTTTGAAAAGTTTTCAAAGTTTGACTCAGATTTTCTAGTAACTTGCCTTTCATTCATTCATTCATTCATAGCACACGGTACAACACACACCACAACAAAGAAAAACAGATGGTTTTAAGAACCATTCTGAAAACTACGATACAGTGGGACCGAATACTACTCACTACGTTTGTGCACAAGTGGTACTACTCCTCGGAATCTATGGCTTCATCATCCTCATCATCATCGATGAAGGCGAAATCATCCTCATCGGTGAAGAAGTCCATAGCCTGATCCTCCAGAAAATCATCGTCATCGCTGAGATAGGAGTAGGGGTCTCCACGAAGATCCTCTCTGGCATTCTCCCTTTCCTCCAACTGCATGTCTCTCTCGTGGATGGTCTCCTCCAAAGATGAGATACTGTGGCAAAGACGGGCAATAATGCGCTCCTTCTTGTCGAGCTGACGGCGGCGAGACTTGCGATCCTTTGCCAGCATGGCAATGGTTTGGTCCTTTGTCTTGATGATGGCAGACTTGTGGTTGGAGTAGTCACGGCAGTTATCCAACTCATGCTGACGATCGTACATCATGAAGCTGAGGTGGTCCAATTGGGTCTTCAGCTAGGGGTGGTATGGGGCTTCCAATGGTTGTCCATTAGAAACACGCCTTGGGCAAAACTCAAAGCGAGTACCCTTGATCTGGTTGATACTTTGCCCACACAGACGAGAAAGAGCTTCCTGCATGGCTCTGGCAAGTCCCTCGAGCCAGTTGTTCTCTCTTAAGGTAAACTGAATTCCCTCAGCAGTGGGAGGTTCAATCTTTCCTTGGAGACTTGCAACAATTAGCCACTGCAGATCTTCTCCTCCTTGATCATTGAGCTGAGCTCCGAAGAACTCGGGGTGCGGCCGCTCCAGAAGTTCCGAAAGCTGGTCCAAATCCCTCTCAAATATAAGGTCTCCTCCATTCCCCAACTGATAAAACTTGCTATACTTCACGTCCCTCTAAAAGAATATAAGATGAGTAAGTTAGTAGAGTGATTAAGTGTGTCAAATTTTTATGTATTTTGCAAAAGTTTTTGAGGAACATGAATTTTCATGAAAGAAGTGAGTGATAAGAATGGGAATAAGTTTTTGTAAATATTTGCTTCCTTTGGTTTTGAAACTAAGTTTTTGATTCAAACGTCCAGTCTAACTAGGGTCTCCTACGGTCAGGATGGCTCTGATACCAACTTGTCAACACCCGGATTTTTAATCCCAGATGCCTGTTATGCCATACATCGCAATCCCAGGATTACCATTTTTGCGAGACATAACAGAATTGGATACCATAGTTCATCATCCATTACAAACTATACATAAGTTCTTACACAAATAGGGATCTCAGGATCCATTCCTTAATACAACTCAGACAACGGAATACATAATAATAACGGTAGCATAGGCGAAGCTCCATCTTCCGGGTCATAGGCAATGCTGACGATGAGAGATGATCCTAGTTGTCGTAACCTTCCTGGGGTCCATCCTCCAGGTACTCCTCTTCATAGTATGGCCACGGCAATAACCAGGGACAAAACTAATACTAACAAGTGGAAGGGGTTTTTGATAATAGGACACTAGGCTCTAGGGTTGTTTTGCAAAAGCCAGATTTACCTCTACTAAGTTTGGAAACAACGAATGCTAGTTAAGGTTTTATAACACCTAAGTGGGAACTTGTATCTCATGCCACAACTCTGTTGTGGTCAATTCAAAGTCTCAGATCATTTCACAAGTCATTTTGAAAACATCTGACGGGGGAACAGTATGGCCACTCCAACTGTCCGTAACCGCAGACGCGGCTATTCGAATAGTTTCACACTCTACAGAGATTGTACACTTTCACCCCAACATTCGATACATCCGTCAGGAACAAATCCTGAAATCATCATACTCAGTATGCGGATAATCAATCCTAACCTTTCAATTACACGCCCTATTATAAGCACCTCTCCTGTGAGTTTGGCCTCCCAACCATGACCAACTGTCATCTTGGGTACTGTACAGGTGGACAATCTTCACAAGGTAGCCTCAGCTCAGACCTTGGCCATGAGGGAACTAATACTAAGATATATAAGTTTCCAGTCAAGCCCTACCCAATTCTCGGGTATTGTGGTTGTAAGATAAAATTGGAATGGTATCGCATCTATACAACCATCAGTTTTATAAAGGGGTAAGGCTCATGCCTCAACATTTTCATCACCATAAATCATCTGGTGTTCGGAAACACATGTCCAAAACATTTCAATAGAATGATCCATCATTCCAAGGTTTTCATAACCATTTTTCCACCAAGTATTCCCATCTAAAGTTGATCAAGTTTTATGCTTAGCACTAGCATTTACAAGTGAGGGTAAGTACTAATGAGGGGTGGTAAACAAGTGGAGTTTCAACTAAATTCATTCTCATGCCTTAGGATGACATCAAGATTATCTAACTTAGGCCAAATTTTATGCTCTTTATGCAATCTTCAAATATATTTCTAGTATCTACAATTCACTAAAGTCAACTCTAAGTAATAGCTTTGATAAATAAATAAAGTAATAAGCTTGTAAGTAAAAAAACTAGGATTGGTTTATCAAGTGCGTAGGATCATCTATGCTTAAGGCCTATAGTTGGCAAGGTGACAAGTAAGTATTGGCTTGCACAGTATCAGTATAAGCTTGCTAAACTAGAGTATCTTGCAAGTGTTAGCTTGCACATTCAACTAGTAGCATTAGGCTTGCCTTGTGCAGAGCAGTGGTTGAAGTTCTCCTCGGCTTCTTCTTCGTAGAATCCTCCTTCCTCCTCGTATCCTTGGTCGGTACTAGCGTCTATAAATAAATACGATGTACATAATCACCAAACAATACTTAACTACTTGCAATCATCACACAAAAGGGTCCTATAGATGAACTAGGATCGTCACTAACTTTACAAGATTAAAGGTTGGTTTAAATCCTTTTATTTTTAGAAAAGTAATTTCTACTCATTGAAAAACTACTTAAGATTTAATATTCTCCAAACCAAACATGGGATCATGTTGACACATGTCATCACCACATATTTTAGTCCATGGGAATGTGATTTAAAGTGGTGTCACAATTTAATAAGGTTTTACCCTTTTATTTTAATTAAATAAAGTGACTAGAAATGCCTATGTAGCATTCTATTATTACTTGAACATTATTTCTGTAAGTAAACCTATATATTCTGAAAGGTATGGTTAAATGTAATTTTTGAGAGTTGGAATCAACTCAAAATCTATTATGGTTTTAATTTGAAAAATGTTTGAATGCAGAAAAGCTTCTGCCTTGTCATTTTTACCAAGGATGATCTACAGATCCAAATGACTTGAATCCAGTGGGCTTGGATTCAGCATTCCCAAACCTTTCTAACAAAATTGGTTTCATTCAATTTGGTTCACTGAATCGACCTGGGTTGATTTTTGAAACAGTGTACAGAAGTGTGTTTGAAATAAATGGAAAAGGTTAAATTCAAAATGGAAAAGGCATCTGTGGTTTTCATAAGGATAAGAATGAGATACCCATAGATGCTTAACATGCACAAATCATCACATAGACAAACATCAAAATAATCGTAAGGTTCAACGACATAAACAACAAGTTTGAAAAAGTAAACACACCATAGCAAGCCACCCACATGTTGGATGGTCATTGCGACTCAATAAACATAAGTACGGTAAATGAAAGATAAATGAGTAGTCATCACTACTCCTCCGCATCAACCTCCTCATCAACAAGTGTAAGACCTATATTCTCCATAGCGGTCTTGTATTCCTCGACATTGGTAGTCAAGGCCTCTATCTTGGCCTTAAGAGCCCTATTCTATGAACGAAGCCTCTCGATCACTCCCTACTAATGCTCGAGCTCGAAGTCCTTGGTCTCTAGCTCTTCCTTCATCTCCCGGATCTTCTTGTTCCGGTCTTGGACTCTCTTCTCCTGGCTCTTGAATTTCATGTCCTGGCTCTCAAACTTGGCCTCCATATCCTTGACTATCTCGTCTTTCTCCGCGAAGAGCTTGTCCTTTTCACGAAGCTGCAGCTGGAGCTCATCATTGCTAAGCATGACGTTGGTCCTATCAGTATCTAGGTGCCTAATAAGAACCTCTAGGTCCTGAAGGTACAGACGAATCGGCTCCACTGTCTCTCTAGTAGCATCCTCAAACTCAATAGCCTCACCCTCCTCGTCGCGTCTCCCGAAGGGGTGAAAGTAAAGGCCTCTAAGATCTCTGGAGTGCCTCTCTACCAGACGCCCAAGTAAATCCTGCATGACTACATCTAAGCCTCTCTCCTTGTCGTAATGCATTAACTTGAAAGTGATAGCCTCCATGGTTGGCTTAGTCTGGCGTCCTGGCTGAGTAACTTTGAAGCCCCAAAGGTCCTTCCTCTCAAACTTGGTGAGGGGAAGCGTCATGATGCTAGGGAGTGGAAGGTTGAGCACACTAGTGAGCTCAATAAGACGAGTGCCAAAACGATTTCCCTTGAACTCTTCAGCCGTGCTGATAGTAACATTAGGCATCTATTTTATAAGATAAAGAAAGTTAGAATCAACATCAATAGAGAAAAATAACAAAGCATCACAAGCATATCTTTGGCAACAAACAAACAAGTCCTGGCATACATAAGTCCATTACAAGAATCAAAGGTTCAACATAACTTAGACAAATTTTTGGAAATAAAACGATAGATGTGGTGGTCCAACTAACGAAGTACATTACAATCCCATCTCACTTGCCAAGTTGGCTAACAAGGCATCTCTAGAGGCAATCTGTCAATCATGATCACATGACTCCATTGCTAAGTCTATGATGTCTTCTCTTAAACGTTGGTTGGTAGCCTCTAACTCTTGGGTATGCTTCTTTTCTTCCCTAAGGTCATTTTGGGTGTTAAGGATTATGCACTTGAGCCTGTCAGCAAGCTCCTTGATGGCATTCCAAGCTGCATTTCTTGCAGAGTCAAAGAATGTGGTGTGCATTACTGAGTTGGTGACCATGCAGAATCCTGATTCCTTGTGGTTGTATTCCTTGTTTTTGTACAAGTGAAGTTGCACCCACCAGTACTCTACTCCTTCATCCATCACGGGGAAACCTTTGTACACAGTTGCACCATGTATCCCCATGGCAACCATGAGGTCCTTGAGGGCCTTGGGAAATTCTGTCTCACACTCCAAGGTCATGGTCATGGGTGGTCCCTTCCTCATGGCTTCGTTGATGGAGTTCATCTACAAATAGAGATGAGAAAGAAGATTAGAAAAGTTTACGAGAAGAAAAATAAAACTGTGGAATTTGTTGAAATTTTTTGCTTAGTGGTTTCTAATCCAATCCTAGGGTCATAATCCTACAGGCAACACAGTGCTCTGATACCATCTGTAAGATCCCACCTTTATAAAGGTAAAGATCCCTGTGATTGCAATGCTAGTCCCTAGATCAATTGCTAGCATCCACAGTTTAAGATGAAGTACACAGAAACAAAGGTCATTATTACATCGTCATTCCAGAGATAACATAGTCTTTTACAACTCCATAGCCATAGGATAGTACAAGAGTTTAACTTAACAATATAAAATAGAAGTCTTCATCTTCATGTGCCACATGCAATCATGTTGAGTGTAGACTCATAACCCCTAATCATCATCAGAGTAACCTGCAACATCACAAGTTACAGCCATAGTGGGTCAATACATTGGAATAGTATTGGCAAGTGATACCTTAGTAGAATATTAGCATCTAGTTACTACATGAATTTGGCTAAGTGTAGCTTAGGCTTGCTTTGCTCAAAATAGGTTTTACCTATCAGTTGAAAACACTAAGTTTTTCTTTGACAAAACTTTCCCAAGGAACCACCAATAGAAATTGGTGAACCTTCACCCTTGTTCAACCACAAGTTTTACTTAGAAAATTGGGATGAGGAGATTCTTGATAGCTTCCATGTCTTGATGCTCAAATTGTCCAATACCAGAGACATGGCTAAGTACTTAGGTTCTTCCATCTGCAGAGGTTGTGCACTTCCCCACAAGACTTGATTTTCACCAAGATAGGACCTTTCAGAAGCCTTCCCTTAGATCAAATTGACACATTCCAACCTATCATCCCACTACCACCAACTGTCCAAATGTCTAAGTTATTGCAACCTATATGATCCAGGCAGAGCCCATAATGCCATGTGGCTGCACTAGAAGCTTCTTAACATTTGGCATCTCAAATCCCTTTGTTCCTGGGTGGCTTTCCACAAGTGAGATACACAAGGTAAACCATAGAAATGGGCCTTATGTAACCACTCAACACAAACCATTCTTTCCATTCCACCCAGGTGTTTCATTCACTTAGTTGTTTTATTAAGCAAAAACATAAGTCAAAGACTTAGCAATATTTTCCTTAGCATGAATATATTTCACCCTTGGTTCACTAGTGGAAACAGCCTATAGGTCCCGGTTGGTAAGGGGCTTTAGTCCCGGTTGCCCAACCGGGACGGGGCAATCGGGACTAAAGCCCTAACCTTTAGTCCCGGTTGCCCCACCAACCGGGACAAATGGGTGCACGCGTGGCAGCAGCAGAGGGCGAGGGGGGGGTGGAGAATTAGTCTCGGTTCGTAACACGAACCGGGACTAATAAACTTCTACCGCGGCAGAGATTTGGCCCATTTCTCTGCCGCAGCAGAGAATTCATTTTGGCACATTTTGTTGCCGCGGCAGCATTTTCGCCACTTTTTGTGCCGCGACAGAGAATTCATTTAGGTTATTTTATTGTTTATTTAGTGTTTTGCACTTATCAATGAAGGAACCTTATATTACACAAGATCATCATGACAATATTATATTCAATACACGGATCGAGTTCATGCACTACATACAAAAGTTGCTATTCGATGCTACCGGCGAATTCCTTCAAAGTTGCTATTTTTACAATCCCTATTGTCTATACACAGCCGAATAGTATTCCCCTTTTGGGTTTAGGACTTCTGCATCCAAGAATCCTGCCAATTCCTCCTGAATTGCTCGTACGTGATCCTTTGGCAGAAGACCGTCCCGTAGACGTTCGATCTGATTTAAAAAAGGAGTCAGTCTATATGAATGAAACTAAACACAATTTGTTTGTAATTAAAAACTCTAGAAATTGTTTACGTACGTGGAGTTGCTCTAAATTTCTTCCCTTATCATCGCACGTCTGCCGGATGAACTCGCAAACATAGTATCCACATAGATTGTTACCTGGTCCCTACGTCAGGCACTTTACGAGAACAGAGTTCAATCAAAATAATAATCAAGCATGATAATAACTGTATCAAAACTAGAATCAAAGAGATGCGCAGATATAGCTAGTGGTGCTTACATTTAGTGGTTGAAATGTAATCTCCTCTTTCCAAACACCCCTAGCCTTATCGGTGAACCGTTTCGAAGCGCTGCCCGACGAAGAAAACGAATAAAAGAAGTTATTAATTACTTGATATCATAAAATTCACGAACGTTGCCGATATGTGTCGTAATGATTAGAATTACTGCTGGAGAAGCATCTGCATGTCCTTCCACGTCTCAAGGGGTTTATGTTTCGAGTCCATGACTAGTACACGCCCTTTGTCAAGTTGAATGATTAACAGAATATAGTGGAAGCTGCAAATGCATAACTAATCAATTATATACTTAACATCGAGTAAGCGAAATAGAAAGTGTATACAAGACAATAACACTCACTCGAAGTTGTAAGGAAAAAGTATTTCCCTTCTGGTTTCTTGAAACCTTAATGCGTGTACTATATTATCCTCCGTATCCTGGGGGCTTATTTTGAGATTAGCTTCATGAACCCAATATGGGTCAATGAAGCCAATGCCATAGATTTGTCCTCTGTTGTATTCAAGAATCTTCATTCTGCATATTACAGTATGATTATATACATGCAATAAACAAAGTGAGATAGCTGGAGACTAAATTAATTACGGAATTAGTACTTACAGACAATAGGCACTGATGATCGATTTGTCCAAGGCGTCTTGATTGAATAATTGAAATAGTTCATCAAATTCAATGGATATCATGTCATCCTTTTCTTTCCCATGATGCTTTTTTTAACCCTCAGCACTATCCAATTAGCCCCAGCCTTTGTGGCAGGCATGTACCAGTTACGCAATCTTCGCATTTTTGTTGGAAGATTGTTTACCTCCTCAGGTTTGACGAGAGGTTTGCCGTACTGGTATTTGTATGCTACTTAACTCACGGGGAAGAACTCTAACTGGGATAAGTACTGGGAAATACTCATACCTTGAGCAGCAACAGCTTCTCCGTATTGTGCAACTACCTCTAGATCATACTGATCTTTGGCCCCATATTTGCTCGACCCCACATTGGTTTGGGAAATCACCTTGAGGCAAGTCTGTTTTGCTTGTTCTCCGAGCTGGGCAACAGATTTCTCGCTTGCATCAGTACTGCTCTTCGAGGCTTTTTGTGCCGCATGTGACTTGAGAATAGAACGCTCATAGTCTGATGACAGCTTTGGCTCGGGTTGATGAAGAGTCTTTAGCATTTTCAACACTCTGGCTTTTTCTTCTTTGGTGCTGGGGAACTCTGGCTCTTTCGGCCGCCTCAGCTTAGCGAAAAACGCTGTCGTTTCCACATCAACGATCGCCGCAGTCTCCTCTTCAGTATAGTCATAAGCTCTCTTGGGAGGAACCTTTGGTACTTTTGGAAGAGGCTCTTGTTTACATTTCGGCGATCGCTTACCACGACGCACAGTAGAGGTACGCTTACGCTTTTTATCCTGAGGCGCCGGCGATGGCTCCCGCGGCGATGGCTGCGCGGGAGATTGGTGAGGCGACGAAGACGGCTACCGCGGCGGCAACGACCTCGCTGGAGACGGGTGAGGCGGCGGCGAAGATGGCCTTGGCGTGTGATTTCGAAGCACGATACATTCCTTCGGCCATAGAATGGTGACGTTTTTTGCGTCTCCTAGTACAGTCACATCCCCTTCACCTGCAGGGTAGTGAAGATCCAAAACTTCAGAGGTGGGCATGATTTCATCCACCCCGACAACAGCGTAGCCCTCTGGAACCGAACGATAGTGGTAAGTTGGTGTGGGTCCAATTGGTAAGGCATAGCCGACCGCCACCTTCATTGATATGTTCACAACTTTCAAATGTAGCTCGCAGTGTGTCATCTCTGTGATATCATCCACTGGGTAGCCAACAGGAGCCATCGTCGGTACACCATCGTCATCGTCATTGTCATCACCCGGGACCTCGGTGGAAGCCACACTGCTTTTTCAATTATTCGATAGGCCGGTAACATCGAATGCAGTGTGCTGCTGAGATGGGCTGGTAGTACTTTGCTCTTTAAGTGCGTTAATTTCATCTTGTTGTTGCTTTAATCGTTCTTCAATTAAACGCATTCGCTCTTTCTGACTATCTGCTTCAACTTCTGCCCTGTCCTTTCTCCTCTGACGGCTTCTATCAGGATATTTCTTCCTCTCTTCGGGTTAACGCAGTCCTCCATGGTTGGGAGCCTCTTGTGCCTCGTGTTCGTCCAGCATGTTCCTTATTTCCAAGGGCGAGTGTGAGCTCATCATTCTCTCTATCAGGAATGAAGTCCCCATCTTTAACAGCCTTTACTGCTTTTCTCATCCTGTCGATTTACAAGGGGTCTTCTTTATGTCGTATGTTATATATACACCTCCCTTCCGAGTCCAACATGCCCCCATGCCCGTAAAACCAATTCCTTGCACGTTCTACCCAATCGTCTGTCTCTGGGGTGATCTTTTTAGCACGCAGTTCATTCTCAAGTTTCTCCCACTTAGGAATGCCAGCCCTGTAGCCACCTTGCCCCATAGTATGGTGATACTTCTTGTTAGCAGCATTCAGCTTATTTGTTGTAGACATTTTCTTAGCTTTTTCTGATGTCTTATATTCCACAAACTCAGCCCAGAATGGTTTTATCTTCTCAAACTGAATATTCTTGAAATCGGGAGTCTTCTCTTTCACGAAATAGTCAAGATGCAATCTTTTCTTCCAGTTGGTGAAACACTGGGCCATCTTCTTCAAAGCCCACTCCCTGACCTTAGCCTCCATGGCTCTCCCATGTTGTAAGGCGTCCTCAACTAGATCCTCCGCATTTGGATCCAGCTCTATCTTCGGTAGTTTGAAATTAACCATGAGCCTCTTCCACAGTAAATCTTTGGCGTGGTTAGGGACAAATAAACATGTTCCCTCTTCATCCGCATTAGCAGGCCTATTCCAATTTCTAATGGTGATCGGGATTAAGTCGCTAACGATTACTCCACATTGTGCCACAAATTTGTTTGCGACAACTTCGGGAGCCGTCGGTTTGCCGTCTTCAGCGACATCTTCGATCCTGAACCTCTCATGATGTTGCAACTTTTTGGTTGGGCCTCGTCTGCTCTTTTCAGTAGATTCCTTCGATCCGGAGGGCTAAAAGAAGAAAGATCATTGTTACTATTTATATATAGATAGCAGATGATTAATTAATGAATTGATTATATTACATGCACCTCGCCGGAGTGGTCGTCTTCTCGATTACACAAGGCATCGCCTTCTCCCTCGCGGAAGGCAACACCTTCAACCTCAAACAAGTCGTCTATTCCGGTAAAAAGAGGATCACCCTCACCGGAGTTGTTCAGAAACGTTGATACGTCTAAATTTTCTTCCCCACGGATCACACCTTGGATCAACTCTTCCTTTTCTTCGTCTCTGACGTGTGGGTCCATATTTTCTGCATAGGTGGAAAAACGAATAAGTCAAAGCGGCTAAAGGAGAAAGTTAGGTACAGTGTTGAGAGATATAAACCCTAATTCAGAGAAACCCTAATATATTCCTAAGATAGGGTTTTTAAGATAGGGCTGAAGACTAATAATACCAAACTAATTAATAAACCTAATAATACCTAACTAATAATAAACCTAATAATCCAAACACCGAAAATAAAGGGAAACCCTAAAACATCGATGCAATGATCAAGCAAGTATGATGATATGACAAGTTAAATTGTATTGAAAAGTAACCCTAAAGCACGCTCGTCAAATTAAACGAGGTTCCGAGGGGCGCAAACCCTAACTCGGCGTGGCTTGGAGCGCCGACGAGGAGCACGTGGAGGCGCGACAGCGGGGCAGCGCGTGGAGTCCAACGGCGGGGTAGCGCGTGGAGGCCGACAGCGGGGCCAAAAAATAGTATGTACAAAATATGATAATATACATATACAAATACAAAATATGATAATATATAAAAAATATGGTCACTTTGCATGCAATTTCATGGGAAGATTTACGCGCGACCGAACCAGACCGAGCTTTCCTACGTCGAACACAATGGTTTTGACTGCGCGACCCCTTCGCCCATGTCTCGCCCACGCGTGAGCGAACAGGGAAACTCCCATCGCCGCCGCCTCCTCTCCCCTCTCCTCACCTTCCCCTCATCGCTGCGCTGTCAGGGAGGGCCAGCGGGCCTTTCCTGTGCGTTGCCGGCACCGGCGGTGGCGGCTTGGTACTGTAGATGTGGTGCATATCTACAGTAAAAGTTGGCCCTTTTTCCAAGACAATTTGGTGTCTTACCCTTTGACGATTCCACCGTGTATCCGATGTTTCTTGGCGCTTTCTCGGCGCCGCTAACCGAATCCCGAGCAAATAGAGCTTCTGCCTCTCTCTTGCCACAATACACCCGCCCCACGCGTCCCTGCATGCCTCCCATGTCCAGCGGAACCGGCCACCGACATCCCCTTTTCCCGAGCCGCCGACCTCCGTCTAAGACTAGGACTAGTCGGGAAAAAATATTATAGTATTTGCCACGTCCACAATCTGAACACCACAATCCGATTGCACAACATACTCAACGTGATGCACATGAAGAACTTTGCGTAAGCCATCTATATTAATAGCAAAAAATACCAAAGCATCCATTATCAAATGCATTATCCAACAAATTGTGACAAATTACATAATTATTAGAATAACTATTAGACATAATTACGACAAGCAAACTAGCAAAATTCTTTCAACACAACAATATCACTCACATATATTGAAAATTCTTTCAACACAACAAATCAATCTACATTACAAACACCAATCAATCTACATTACAAACACCAATCAACCTAATACTACAAATTTGCGGAAATTTGGGGGAGAGAGAGAGGGAAGGGCGCGCGGGAGACATACCCGAGGAAGGGGACAGGGAGAGGCCGGAGGAGGTGCGGCCGGAGGAGCACCGGCCGGCCGAGGTGGGGGCAGAGAAAATGCGGACGACCAAAGGTTGGGGCGGAGGTGGATGAGGTGCGGTGGCCGGTGTTAGAGCGGCTGGACGACGGAGCCCGGCGGCAGACCCCGGAGGAGGAGGTGTGTCGGTGGGACGGGCGCGCGGGAGGAGGAGGAGCCGCTACGGAGCGTGCGGCGGTGGTGGCCGGAGGAGGAGGCAGAGGCGGAGGCGTTGATGACGACGGAGGGCGCGGGCAGCCTGGCGGCGTCGTCGATGAAACAGAGAAGCAGAGAAGAGTGATATGGAGAAGAAGAAGAGAAGTTATAAAGGGGAGGGAGTCCCTTTAGTCCCGGTTGGAGCCACCAACCGGGACGTATACTCCAATTTTCAGCAGCTAAAGGGGCGCGCGCACGCAGGGGCTCTTTAGTCCCGGTTGGTGGCTCCAACCGGGACATATTCCCCTGTTTTCAAATTTTTTCAGGTATTTTCTCTCTGTTCCCGCCTTATTTTTTATTTTGGGGTTTAAATTTGTATTGTTTTTTAAATGATAATTAATTTGGAATTTAGAAAAACTTTAAACATAAAAAGTGTTTGGATTTGAATAAATAATTCAAAACCATTTTATGTTTTAAAAAATTATTAATGTAACCATTTAAAATATGAACCATTTACAATTAAAAATGAATTAACTTATATTTTTTTAATATCAATTTGGAATTTAGAAAAACTTTAAACAATAAAAAGTGTATGGATTTGAATAAATAATCCAAAACCATTTTCTATTTTTTTAAAAATAATTAATGTAACCATTTAAAATTAAAAATGAATTAACTTATATTTTTTTAATATCAATTTGGAATTTAGAAAAACTTTAAACATAAAAAGTGTATGGATTTGAATAAATAATCCAAAACCATTTTCTATTTTTAAAAAATAATTAATGTAACCATTTAAAATGAATTAACTTATATTTTTTGAATATTAATTTGGAATTTAGAAAAACTTTAAACATAAAAAGTGTTTGGATTTGAATAAATAATTCAAAACCATTTTCTGTTTTAAAAAATAATTAATGTAACCATTTAAAATATGAACCATTTACAATTAAAAATGAATTAACTTATATTTTTTTAATATCAATTTGGAATTTAGAAAAACTTTAAACATAAAAAATGTTTGGATTTGAATAAGTAATTCAAAACCATTTTCTGTTTTTAATGGACGGAAAAAAAAGGACGGAAAATAATGGGCGAAAAGAAAATTTGATTAGGATAGAACTAGAATTAAAGTACATAACGCAACTAACACAAAGTTACATAGAAGAACTAAAATTAAGATACATGGCTAGATTAAGCCACAATTGGCCGAACTTGTTTTGCAATGTTGGAATAATTCAGTCATGCTCCTGCCTACACCTGTAAAACTCGCCACTGTAGTCGTCGTACTCGCCGCGGCCATCGTCGCTATCGTCGTCGGGGTCACCGTAGTTGAACCTTAAAGGTTGAGTACGAGTGGGCTGGACTTGAGGGTAGCGCAGGCGGGGGCTAGAGTCGGCGGCCGTGTCGTAGGCCATGACGCTCTGGAGAGTCCGGCCGCGCCACCATAGACGACGGCCGGCCTTGTTGAAGTTCGGAGGAGGTGGGCCCTCCTCCTCGTGCCTAGCGAGTGCCCTCTCACGCCGATCCACGAAGAAGGCTTCCCAAGTCGGGAAATAGTCGGGATGCCATCTGGGATTCCTCTGCTGCTCCGGCGTGAGCTCGAAGTAGTAGTGGTTCGTGATGGCCATCTGACGCGCCACACCTAGAGGGACAGGAGGAACCGGCACGCCTCCGGCGCTCAACATCCAGCCGACGGGGACACAGTAGCCCGGCGGGCAGGGGTAGTTTGAGGCGCAAAGCGCCTCCGCCTCCCTGGGAGTTAGTGCTACGGTGGAAGCCATGGGAAAGAGTGATGAGGTTGCAGATATGAGTCTAGAGATGTGCAATGACAATGGAGGCCAACCCTACATATATATATAGTAAAGAACTGGCGGGAAGAACTGGAGGGAAGAACTGGCGGGAAAAAATGGCGGGAAGAAAAATGGCGGGAAAAATGGTGTGTCGACATTATGTCGTGCGGCGTGTACCTTGTCCCGGATGGTGTCACCAACCGGGACTAAAGATGAACCTTTAGTCCCGGTTGGAGACACCAACCGGGACAAAACACGAGTCAGCACTAATAAAAGGGGTGAGTGTCGGAAAATGGAAAAGGGCTTTTCCGTGCGACAAAAAGGAAAACTTCCTCCTGCAACATTGTTCTCCATACTAATGTCCACACACATGCATAATATGGGCACAACATCACAAACTATGCCGTGATTCAGCACATAACATCGGTCATTTGGACCGAAAGGCATGAAACCTCGAACATGATAGGTCATTTTTGTGAAGGTTTTTTCGAAACATGATCAATGTACCAAGTCTAGTATTTTTCCTTTCACTATGTAACATAATATGACACCACGCGAAGGATTTTCATTGTTCGGATTTTTTTTGAACTTATTATGCCCATTTTGAATTATCTGAATTTCTAACTATGGTCGAACCAGTGTGCATGAAGATAGGGGACGAGCATCGTTAGAACTTGCATTGGATCTCTGAAGAAACCACATATTGCGAGTCTAAAAATTATTTTTTCAAAAAATCACGGGCGATAGATCATGTACCTATAGTACAAACCGGACCCACTTCCTACCGATTCGGCAGACATTTGTCCTTTTTACCCGGGATGGACGAAAAGGTTTGAGATGTCCCTGTTGGGAGATAGTACATGTAAGGTGGTCTAGTATTTTAGGAAAATGGGAGGTAGCATTCTGAAACGGCATTTTGGTGGTTACTTCACAAAACGACCCGTTTTTTGCGCTCGGAAAATGGAAAAGGGCTTTTCCGTGTGACAAAAAAGAAAACTTCCTCCTGTAACATTGTTCTCCATACCAATGTCCACACACATGCATAATATGGGCACAACATCAAAAACTATGCCGTGATTCAGCACATAACATCGGTTATTTGGACCAAAAGCCATGAAACCTCGAACATGATAGGTCATTTTGTGAAGGTTTTTTCAAAACATGATAAATATACCAAGTCTGGTATTCTTCCTTTCAACTATGTAACATAATATGACACCACGCGAAGGATTTTCATTGTTCGGATTTTTTTTGAATTTATTATGCCCGTTTTGAATTATCTGAATTTTCTAACTATGGTCGAACCGGTGTGCATGAAGATAGGGGACGAGCATCGTTAGAACTTGTATTGGATCTCTGAAGAAACCACATATTGCGAGTCTAAAAATGATTTTTTCAAAAAATCACAGGCGATAGATCATGTACTCCTGCTAGATTGTATTATGGAGGTGGTACAATGGGCGAGCTCGGCGGCTAGGCGGCGAGTCGCTTGGGTGTATGATGGAACGTATCTCTACACGCCCTGCAGGGAGGTTTATATAGGCTCACCTCCCCTAGGGTTTACATATCTCAATCGAATCAGATAAGGCTTCGGTACTCGTTTAACCTAATCCGACTGGGCCTATCTACTCGCCTGGGCCTTCAGCTTCCAGTCGCTTGGATCCACGCCGGGCCTTGATCCAGTCGCTGTCCTGCAGGCCCACTCGCCAGGTCTTGGGCCAGTCGGAAACGTCCTGCTGGGTATACCCCGGTAGGCGCATCCCCATCAGTAGTCCCCGAGGCCGTCGTCTATTAGCCGTAGGTGGCTGCTGGCAGTCGAATATACGGCTTCAGAGTAGACATCCAGTCGAATCGTCGACGGGCTCCTGTATAAAGGAGAACACTAATCATCCAGATCGCAGCTTTGGCGAGTCGAGTCGACGCAACATTGTCGGGTCGGCGAGCCGAGTGGCTGAAGTTGGACCGTTAAACTTGGTCAAACTAGCCGTTGGGGTAATCCAACGGTAACTTTTGGCGTAATCACCGCGTAGTAACAGCTCCCTGATTTGGCGGGTAACAACCGCTATATAAGGGGAATGGCAGGCGATCAGAGAACCACCTTCTCGCCATTTCCTCCGGCTGCGCGCACGTTCGCCTCCCTTCGCATCGCGATCCAGCCGACCAGAAATCCTCCGATCCCCCACAAATCTTTCCACCATGGCCCTCTCCACCGAACCTTGGGGTAGATCTAAGTGCACGAGGGTGCAACTGGATTCCTTTGAGGAGGCCGGGAGAGGTGAACCCGAACCCGCGTGAGGGAGAATTCATCTGCTTCACCAGTCATCTAGAACGGGGGCTAGGGTTCCCCACGTCCCTGTTCTTCCGGCGCTTCTGCGCCTACTACGGGATCCAGCCATCGGATCTGGGTCCCCACAGCATCGAGCAGCTCGCCATCTTCGTGGCGTTCTGCGAATGCTACTTGGGCTGCCGGCCCTACTTCCCTCTATGGCAAGATCTGTTCCACGGACGGATCAGCCGCGAGGAGGCGGGCGGCCCAATGCTCGCCGCGGGCGGCCTAACCTTCCAACTGAAGTTGAAGGCTTCATTTTTCGACTTGATGCTGCCCACCAAGGCAGCGAGCGACTGGAAGAAGTCGTGGTTCTATGTTGCCGAGGCGACCCCGGAGGGCGAGACGGCGATCCCGCGGTACTCCGCCAACCGGTCCGAACCGCGCCGTCTTCAAGTCGGCAAGCTCCCCAGCGACCAGCGGATGGTCGTTGAGGAAATGCTCCAAACTATCCGCGGTTTGAAGAAGAAGGGCCTCCAAACGATCAACCTATACAACTGCTGGCTCGGGCGGCGGCTCGTCCCTCAGGCTCGACGCGACCACTATATGTACCAGTACACGGGCCGGGAGGACTCGACGAAGGCCTGCCTCGCCAAGTGGAAGCTCGAGGACTACATCCCAACACTGAAGAAGATCACCCAGGCAGTGTACTTGGACGCACAAGCTGGGGTCGCCCCCTACACCGCAAAGCATCCAGCCCCAACGGTAATCACCTCGCTTCATTCGCAGTCGCAGTTTTTGCAGTCGCGGTAATTCTAATTTCATCTTGCGTTCATTGCAGCTTTTCCAAGTGGTGGAAGGATGGCTCCCGCCTTCGGATGACGAGAATTCAAGCTCGTCCATCCAGGACATGGGCGAGTCGCCTCCCGCCAAAGGCGATTCCGGGAGCGACTAGAACAATGACAACGACGAGTTCGAGGAGGAGGTCACCCCGCTGGTTCACAAGACCCGCGGGCAGCGACAGCGTGAGCTCGAGGCGAGTAAAAGTCTCGAGCGTCACGATGACGACGACTAACTTCCGGAGACCACCTCGCACCGCCAGGCTACTCCGTCGAAGAAGAAGAAGAAAGAGAAGGAGGAAAAGGCCCCTCCGAAGAAGAAGACGAAGCCGACGAGGCCGGCCTCGCCACCGCACTCGGCGAGCAGCTCTGACGCCCCCAGCCCGGCCAAGGACGAGGCGCCGACGACGACAACCGTGCTGGACACGGCCGCCGTCGAGGTGCCACTGGCTTCGATGCCTCCGCCATTCGCCCCAGTCACTGGGCTGGGGGATGCTCCGGCTGCAGCGGCTTCGCCTCGCAGGGAGGCTCCTGCCGAAGATGTCCCAGAGGCTCCGGTTGCGGCCTCGACGACGAAGAAGCCGTCCATGGCTTGGGCATGCGACGTCCTAGAGATGGGGCTTAGCCGCCGACTGGGCCCTGAACTGGTGAAGCCGGCCGGCCTCCGCACGGGGCTACGCTTCATTCCCGTCGCCAAGTGAGTACACTCACCTTCCTTTGTCTTCCATAGCAGCTTGGATTATCTTGCTTACATGATTGATGTACAGAACCGGAGTGAAGAGGATGGGCCACCCGACCGTGGCTAAGGTGCCATCCGTCGTCAGCGAGGAGGATCCTTCCCGTAAGAGGAAGGCGGACAAGGTCGCCGTCCCTACGGTTGGCGGCAAGAAGGCCAAGGGCGATGACGTCGTCACGATCTCTGACGACACGGCGGTCGCGCCGACTGAGCCCGTAACAGAGGCGGCCGCGGCCACAAAGGAGGGCGCTCCCTCGCCTGGAATGTCCGAGCCGACCTCCTTCGGGGCAGGTGCCTCCATCGCGGCATTCCCGCGCTTCATGGCCAAAGCGGCCGCGGCGAGTGGAACTTCGCCATCGAGCCGTGCACATGGGGTCGCCGATGCGGAAGTCGACCAGCGTCGTGGGTACACGCCAACTCTCCTCGCGTCCGTGGATGCGATACAACTCCATGGCATGCTTGGCGCAGCCATCCAGGTATGTCCAGTCCGAGGATCAGGTCGGTGTTTTGCAGCGTTCTGATTCTTTAAGCATCTTGTTATTATTTTTTGCATCCAGTCCCCGAGTGCACACTCGCGCTGAATTTCAGCGGGTGGGCACTTAGGATTTCTTGATTGCCAGTCCCCGAGTGCGCACTCGCTGAGTTTCAGCGGGTGGGCACTTAGGATTTCTTGATTGCCAGTCCCCGAGTGCGCACTCGCTGAGTTTCAGCGGGTGGGCACTTAGGATTTTTCGCATCCAGTCCCCGAGTGCGCACTCGCTGAATTTCAGCGGGTGGGCACTTAGGATTTTTCGCATCTAGTCCCCGAGTACGCACTCGCTGAATTTCAGCGGGTGGGCACTTAGGATTTCGCTTCGGCTAACTGTGTGAATGATGTGTAGGGTCTGCAACGTGAATCAGCTGACCGATTGGCAGCGAAGCACCGCGCGGAGAAGGAACTGGCCACCGTCCAGGAAGCGAATAAGGGGCTTCAAGCGGTTGTCGCGATGGCGGAGGAAGCTCGCCAGGGACTTGTCCCCGCGGGTGAATTGGCGGTGGCGCAATCGGCTCTGAGCTCGGCTGAAAAGCGGATCGCCGATCTCGAGCGCGAGCTGCGAGAGGCGATGGAGGAAGCGAGCTCGGCTGATGGGCGAGCCAAGACCACCATTACAGCCGCCGAAGAATATCGTAAAGTGTCGGACGCCCTTGTTGCTGGGCTTCAGGACGACCATACTTCGCTTCAACGCTTCATCACGGATCTCGCCCGCCCGTTGATTGGTAAGTGCATCTGCCTCTGCCAGTAGCGTGTGCTTTGTTTTTTTGTGATGTCCGACATACTCATTGTTGTCTTCTACTCGTAGGTCGCATCATTGATAGCGCGGAAGAGGCGAGCTCGTTCGACGCGCGATAGTGTGTGGCCACGCTCTTCGACTCGGCGACGTGCATCCGAGCCTACCTCCAAGAAATATCACCCACGGAGGTAATTCCCAGCGACCTCGTCGAGGTGTGGAAGTACTTGGAGAAGGCGCCCTCGGTCGTTGAATTCATGACGCGATCGGCATTTCGGCGCGGAGCAGCGACTGCGCTTAGCCTTGGACTTGCTCACTTCCCGGAGGACTTCGACCTCGACGATGTGACGAGTGGCTACCCTTCGTCGACTGGCACGGTGGAGCTTTCCAAGGTGCTCAAGTTGACGGACCGCGCCGCGATGTACTCCGAGCGTGTCTGGGCGATGGGCGACCTCCTTCCGTACCAGGAGACGGTCGTCGCGCCCAACGACCCCGAGCCACCGTACCGGGATTTCAAGGTCGAGCAGCCCTTCCGCGCGGCGATGGCGGGTGAGCTGACGACGTACCCGTCAAACCCGTACACGCCGTTCATCCGCAATCGCCGGGGTGTTGGCGAGTCGTCGTCGAATCCTACAGAATAGGGTAGTTTTCCCTGTGGCGTTAGTAGCAGGTCTGCCGTACAGGCATATTTTGTAATTTGAGACAATGCGATATGCTATTGAATGAGACATCGTGTCTGTTTTGGGATTTGTCATGTGTTTTATGATTGATTTTTGAACGAGTCCCCGAGCGCGTCCGCCCTTTTGTGGGGTTTACCTCGTGTGTGATATGTTTCTTGTTTTTGAATATTTTGTTACTGTGGTCTACTCGCCCGGACTCGAAGAGCCAGTCGCAGGGCGACTCCCTTGAACGCTCTGTACTTCACCGTTTTCCCGTGCGCGAACGGGGTCGGGTGGCCGAGTCCCCGAGCATGGTACTTGGTTGTTCTAGGCGCGACTCGAGGGTGGGTGAGGACTTGGCGCGTTAGTTTGGGCGCATCACTCCTGCCTGGCCCGTTGGGTCAGTCGCGTGGCGAGTCCTGGGCATGCTCTCCTACTTGGCGTTTTCCTGAGCCGCTTGTGATGAACTGGTCGTCAGTCCCCGAGCGTGGTACTTGGCCGTTCGAGTCGCTATTTCGAGGATGCGGAGGACCATGGTCGCTGTAAGAAGCGAAGGCAGTTGTATTGGCTCGTAGAGCTAGTCGGCCTGGGCGACTCCAATGGGGCTCCGGGCAGGCCTTTATGGTAGGTGCAAGACCTAAGGTGACTCAGTGCTCTCGCACCGCACTACTTAGCGGTGCCGATCGCTGTACCAAAGGTTGACTTCTGCGGTTAGCTTGACGCTGTTATTACGAGTGCGAGTGGCACAAGACACGGAGAGTAGGCGCAATTTGCGGTAACCGATTATTTTAATTTCATAGCGACTGGGGAGTACATATGTGGGGTTCTAGGAGTAGAACTTCCGTAGGAGGTTTACATTCCATGGTCGCTTGACGTCGAGTTCGCCGTCCCCGCGGACGTCCATGAGGTAGTAGGCGTCGTTGCCGAGTACTCGCCCGATGGTGAATGGCCCTTCCCACGGAGAGGAGAGCTTGTGCATGCCCTTCTTGTCCTGGATGAGGCGCAACACCAGGTCGCCTTCTTTGAAGGTGCGAGTTTTCACCCGCCGGCTGTGGTAGCGGCGGAGTCCCTGCTGGTAGATGGCGGTGCGTGACCGAGCGAGGTCACGTGCCTCGTCGAGCTGATCGACTCCGTCTTGGCGGGCGAATTCGTTTGCAGCCTCCGTGTAGTGGACGACCCGTGGCGAGTCGTGCTCGAGGTCGGTGGGCATGACTGCCTCGGCGCCGTATACCATGAAGAAGGGGGTGAATCCCGTCGACCTGTTGACCGAGGTGTGAATCCCCTAGATGACAGAGGGCAGTTCCTCGACCCAGCACCCGGCGGTGCGCTCGAGTGGTACTTGGAGTCGCGGCTTCAGGCCGTGGAGGATGCTTTGGTTGGCCCGTTCCGCCTGGCCGTTGGATTCCGGGTGGGAGACCGACGCGAGGTCGAGCCGGATGTGGTGCTCTTCGTAGAATTCGGCCCTGGCTCCTTTGGCGAAGTTGGTGCCGTTGTCCGTGATGATGCTGTTTGGGAACCCGTAGCGATATATGAGCTCGCATAGATATTTAGTGGCGGTCTTCCCGTCGCATTTACGAACTGGCTTGGCCTCCACCCACTTTGTGAATTTGTCGACCGCGACCAGCAGGTGGGTGTAGCCGGAGGGAGCCTTCTTGAAGGGCCTACCATGTCCATGCCCCACACAGCGAATGGCCAGGTGATGGGGATTGTTTTGAGCGTTGAGCTCGGCACGTGCGTCTGGTTGGCATACTTCTGGCACCCGGCGCACCGCTGGACAATGTCGACAGCATCGGCGTGTGCGGTAGGCCAGTAAAAGCCATGCCGCATAGCCTTGGCGACAAGAGAGCGGGCGCCGGCGTGGTGGCCGCAGTCACCGGAGTGGATATCATGGAGGATCTTGCGTCCTTCGGCGGGTTGGACGCAGCGTTGGAACACGCCGGTGACACTGCGCTTGTGGAGCTCGCCGTCGATGATGGTGTAGGACTTGCATCGGCAGGCGATCATCCGAGCGTCCGTCTCGTCTGCCGGCAAGGTGCCGGCCTCCAGGTGGGCGATGTAGGGCTTGGTCCAGTCGTCTGGCTCGGTGATGAGCGCGACCAGGGCTGCCTTCGGCTGTAACGGGACTCCGATGTCGATCTCCCTCGGGGGAGACACTGATGGTTTGGTTATTGTGTCGAGGAAGACGTCGGCGGGTGGTGCGAGTCGAGCCGACCCAATGCGAGAGAGGGCGTCGACCTCCTCGTTCTTCCGCCTGTCGATCCACTCGACGGAGTAGCCTGTGAAGTGTCCGCCCAGCTTGTCCACTGCTTGGCGGTACGCCGCCATGGTGGGGGGAGACGGCGTCGCAGGTGCCAGCAACTTGCCCCGCGACGAGGTCAGAGTCTCCTTAGGAGCGTAGGCGGTTGACATTCATCTCCTTGGCAGCTCGCATGCCGTGGAGCAAGGCCTCGTACTCTGCCATGTTGTTGGTGCAGGGTGTGAAGTCGAGGCAGAGGATGTAGCGGAGCTTGTCGCTCTTCGGTGAAGTTAGCACGATCCTTGCTCCTGCTCCGTCCGCGTTCTTGGAGCCGTCGAAGTGCAGGCTCCAGTAATGGAGGTATGGCAGCTTCTCTGGCTACTGGGCCTCTTCCCAGTCGGCGATGAAGTCCGCTAGGGCCTGCGACTTGATCGCTTTTTGTGGCTCGTATTTGATGTTGTGGACGCCGATCTCGACGGCCCACTTGGCGACCCGCCCGGTCGCCTCGCGGTTGCGGATGATGTCTTGCAGTGGTGCTGAGGAAACGACTGTGATCGGGTGCTCCTGGAAGTAGTGCGGCAGGCGCCGCTGAGCTCTGAAGACTGCGTATACCAGCTTTTGGTACTGCGGGTGCCGCTGGCGCGACTCGGTAAGGACCTCTCTGATGTAGTACACCGGTCACTGTACTGGGCGCTCCTTTCCTTCCTCCGGTCGCTCGACGACCATCACGGCGCTGACGACGCGCTCGGAAGCCGTGACGTAAACCAGCATGGGTTCTTTGTCGGCGGGGGCGGCGAGTAGCACCTTCTTAAGGTCGCGGAGCGCGTCATCCGCCTCCTTGTCCCACTGTAAGGTGGGGTTCTTGCGCATCAGGCGGTATAGGGGCATCGCCTTTTTTCCCAGGCGGGGGATGAAGCGACTGAGAGCCGCTACTTGCCCGGCCAGTTTCTGGACGTCGTGCAGGCACTCGGGTTTGCCGAGCCGGGCGATCGTGTCGATTTTCGTGGGGTTCGCCTCGATCCCTCGCTTGTAGACGACGTACCCCAGTAGTTGTCCTACTGGTACATCGAAGGTGCATTTGCCTGGGTTAAGCTTTATCTTGTATTTTCACAAGTTGGCGAATGTTTCCGTTAGGTCGGCGAGTAGGTCACCCTGGCGAGCGGACTTTACGACCACGTCGTCGATGTAGACGTGGATGTTGCGGCCAATTTGGCTCGCGAGGCACTCTTGCATGCACCACTGGTAGGTCGCCCCGGCGTTCTTGAGGCCGAAGGTCATGGCGGTGTAGCAGAAGGATCCGAATTGCGTGATGAACGCCGTCTTCTCCTCGTCTTCGACGGCCATTTTGATCTGGTTGTACCCAGAGTAGGCGTCGAGGAAACATAGCGACTCCGAGCCCGCGGTGGAATCGATTATTTGGTCGATCCGCGGGAGGACGAACTGCTCCTTAGGGCAGGCGCTGTTTAAGTTTGTGTAGTCGATACACATCCTCCAGGTCTCGTTCTTCTTCTCGACCAGGACTGGGTTTGCCAGCCACTTGGAGTATTTAATTGGCTGGATGAAGCCTGCAGCGAGTAGACGCTGCACCTCCTCGGCAATTGCTCGTTGGCGCTCTTCATTAAAGGGCCGCAGCGACTGTTTGACGGGTCGCACTTTGGGGTCGGCGTTTAGCTTGTGCTCAGCGAGCTCCCTAGGGACACCAGGCATGTCAGAGGGCTGCCATGCGAAGATGTTCCTGTTCTCACGGAGGAACTCGATGAGCACGCCTTCCTATGCTGGGCTCATGCCCGTCCCGATCGTCACCGTCTGGCTGGAGTCGCCTGGGACCAGCTCGACGGTGCGGGTGTGTGTCGTCTCCTCGAAGGTTGAGGTGTTTGCGCCCTCCGAGTTGGGCTTCATGAGTATGGTGGGGTCATCGTTGTTGACCCCGCTCGCGTACTTGGCGAGCTCATCGGCGTGGTTGGTCTCCGCCGCGACGACGGCGTCAGCGAGTTCGGATCCTTTGGCCTCGCACTCGGCGGCCATGTCGGGGTCGCCGTTGATGGTGATGACGCCGCACGGCCCGGGGAGCTTCATCGTGTTGTACGCGTAGTGGGGCGCTGCCATGAACTTGGCGAACGCCTGGCGCCCTAGGACGCAGTGGTAGGGGATGTCGAAGGGCACCAGCTCGAAGACGATCCGCTCGGTGCGGAAGTTTGCTGGTGTGCCGAAGGTGACTGGCAGCGTGACCTTGTCGATCGGGTACGCCTTCCGACCGGGGACGATGCCATGGAACGGGGTGTGGGTCGTCTCGATCATCGACTGCGGGAGCCGCAGCCGCATGAAGGTGTCCAGGTACAGGATGTTGATGGAGCTGCCGCCGTCCATCAATGTCTTGGGGAGCCAGTAGTCGTCGACCTTAGGCTTGACCACCAGGGCGACTCGACCTAGGTACTCGATGCGTGGTGAGTGGTCTTGGCGGCTCCAGGTGATGGGCTGCTCCGACCAGTTGAGGAACTGGGGAACGTCCGCCTGGGCCACCGCGTTGACGGCGACGGCGCGGGCCGTGAAGGTGTGGAGCGAGCCGGCCACTTTGCCGAATTTTCCGCCGTTTGGCGGGTCGTTGTCGGGGTCCTCCCGTTCTCGCCATGCCTTCTCGATCTCCCTGAGGGTGTGGCAGTCGGCGGTTGTGTGCGTTGCGGGCTTCCCTTCCCTGCTATGAAACGCACACGGTTGGTTAAGGAGGGCCGCTGGGTCGAACCTTGGCTTGGCCTTGTAGTTGCCGCCGTCGCGGCGTTGTCCTCCGTCGCGGCGGAAGCTCTTGGGCTCGCGTTGTGTGTGCCCGGCGTTGGCGACGAAGTCGACTCGCCCGTCACTGCGGCGCTTGCTGGTGAGACGAATGTTGCTGTAGCGTAGGTCGGACCGTCGTCCGCTATCGTTGCCGCTCGTGCGGCGTTGACCTCCTGACTCGTCGTCAGTTTCCTGGTTTGGATCTTCCTCCGTGTACCGTTTGGCGATCTCGAGGAGGTCCGGGATGTTGTCGAGTGTGCAAGAGTGTCGCTTGAGCTTGGCGACCAGGGGCTCGTAGCGGCACGAGGTCTTGAAGCAGTGGATCGCGGTGTCCGGGTGGATGCCGACCGCTTTGTACCAGAGTTCTTGCCACCGTTGGACCCAGTTGCGGGTCGACTCGCGGGGTCCCTGGACGCATCGCTGCAGGTCCTCGATGGTGGTGGCGCGGGTGTAGGAGCACTCGAAGTGCCTGACGAAGGCGTCACGCATCTCCTCCCAGGAGTCGATACTGTCCTGGGGGAGTGTGTTTATCCACTGCCGGCACGTCCCCTCCATCATCAGGGGGAGGTAACGGGCGGCTAGCAGGTCGGTGTGGCCTGCGATCCCCATCGCCATGAGGTATGTATCGAGCCAAACGGCGGGGTCGTATGAGGGGTCGTACTTTTCTATCTCCTTCGGTGCCTTGAAGTTTGGCGGGTACTTCTCGCCTCGGATCATTGGTCCGAAGCACTTGGGGCCGAGTCGACTGAGCAACCCCATGGGCTCGCCGTCGCGGCGATTGGTCAGGGTGTGTCGCAGGTCATCGGGCTAGCGTGCGCGCTAGCTTTGGTTGTTGATGATGTGAGTGCGGGCGTCGATGGGTTGACCGTTGGCGGCGACAAAGTTGGTCGCTAGCCTGGGGTCGTTGGTGGAGAGTTCCGCGTTCGCTGGTCGGTGTTGGAGCTGCAGTGGCTCCGGTGGCGGGCAGTTGAGGGTGTTTGCCGCCATTGGGCGGCCGCTTGAGGCCGCTCTGCTTCCCGTAGGACGCGAGTATACTCGACCCTGCGAGTCGGCGCCCTCGTTTTGCTGCTCGACGGCCTTTGCGAGCAGGGCCCTGACGTATTGGATCTATAGGGCGTCGTCGCCCGTGGCCGTGATGTTGTCGGCTGCTGCTCGGCCTGCCACGAGGTTGTCCATCAGGGTGGAGAATAGTGGGAGGCCGTTTGCGTCTCGCTCCCGTGAGGAGACTACTATCCACGGCTGGTCCCTGGGAGGTGTGCGGTTGGGTGGAGGAGGGGCGCCCATCGCCGTTGACCCTGGCGGGGGTCGAGCGCTTCCTCCTGGTGGCGCGTTCTAGCAGATCGCGCGCTCCGCCACGCGGGCTGGGTCGTTTTCATGGTCGAAGTTCAGGGCGCGCCCCTGAACGGTGGGGTTCAGGTGCGACCTGATACGCTGCTGATCGTAGCGCGATAGTTCCTGCGCCGTCACCTGCTCGAGGAGAAATTTTTCGTGCTCGGCTTGTTCCTTGCGCACCGCCTCCGCCAGTTTCAGGCGGAGTTCCTCGACCTCCGTCGCCGTGGCGTTAGGAGGAATTGGGGTGGAGAAGGGGTCCTCCGGCGGCTCGGTGCCGGTCGCCATGTAGGTCGCGGCGTGGCGACCGGTTCCGTCACGGAGGTTGGCGGAGTTTTCCGATCCGGAGTCGAATTCGAAGATCCCGAGGATGGAGGGGTCCTCGAAGTCTCCCACGTTGGAGACCTGGGTGATGGAGCCCGCGGGTGAAGCCGCGGTGATGGACCCGGCGAGTGACGCCGGGGTCACCGAGTCGGCGTCGTCGTTGAGGGCCGCGTCTTCTACGGCCGCTGAGTTTTCGGCCACATCGCTGTGGGCCGAGTTGTACTCGGAGGCGAGGCGATGGATCGTGCAGATCTGTCTCTCGGAGAGCCGATCGCGCGGCGGCGACTCGCGGATGCGAGCCGAGTCCTCCGAGGCGATGACGTTGGTGAGGCTGACGAAGAGGCTGATCGTGCCGACCGGCAGGATCACGCGGTGCGTGACGGGTCGCGCCGCCAGTACGTAGCTGCTCGGCAAGATTTGGAGCATCTCGCCGATCGCTATCATGCGGCCGGTGGCGACCGTCTCGTTGATGGGCAGATTGGATCTCGCCGCAGAACACCGGCCAGACCGGCTAGGCCCCACGGTGGGCGCCACTGTCGTGGGAATGGTCACGGCAGATACTGCAATCGGCAGCGAGTAGTAGAACGAGGGGCAAGGGCGGCTAGCCATCTGCGGTGCGAGATGAGGGCGGAGACACAGGGTTTACCAAGGTTCGGCCCCCCGGAGGGTAAAGACCTACTCCTGCTAGATTGTATTATGGAGGTGGTACAATGGGCGAGCTCGGCGGCTAGGCAGCGAGTCGCTTGGGTGTATGATGGAACGTATCTCTACACGCCCTGCAGGGAGGTTTATATAGGCTCACCTCCCCTAGGGTGTACATATCTCAACCGAATCAGGTAAGGCTTCGGTACTCGTTTAACCTAATCCGACTGGGCCTATCTACTCGCCTGGGCCTTCAGCTTCCAGTCGCTTGGATCCACGTCGGGCCTTGATCCAGTCGTCGTCCTGCAGGCCCACTCGCCAGGTCTTGGGCCAGTCGGAAACGTTCTGCTTGGTATACCCGGTAGGCGCATCCCCATCAGGAGGCACCTGGGAGGGGCCCAGGTGGGCCACACCACACCCAGGCGCAACCTCTAGGTAGGCCGCGCCTACCAGGTGTGTGGGTGCCTGGGGTGGCCCCCTGGTTCACTCCATGTGTCCCTCTGTGATGGGTATATGCCCACCGGGGTATACCCAGCAGGACGTTTCCGACTGGCCCAGGAACTGGCGAGTGGGCCTGCAAGACGGCGACTGGATCAAGGCCCGGTGTGGATCCAAGTGACTGGAAGCTGAAGGCCCAGGCGAGTAGGTAGGCCCAGTCGAGTTAGGTTAAACGATTACCGAAGCCTTAACTGATTCGGTTGAGATATGTAAACCCTAGGGGAGGTGAGTCTATATAAACCTCCCTACAGGGCGTGTAGAGATATGTTCCATCATACACCTAAGCGACTCGCCGCCTAGCCGCCGAGCTCGTCCATTGTACCACCATCATAATACAATCTAGCAGGAGTAGGTCTTTACCCTCCGGGGGCCGAACCTGGGTAAACCCTTGTGTCTCCGCCCTCATCTCGCACCGCAGATGGCTGGCCGCCCTTGCCCCTCGTTCTACTACTCGCTGTCGATTGCCGCATCTGCCGTGACCATTCCCATGACAGTGGCACCCACCGTGGGGCCTGGCCGGTCTGGCCAGTGTTCTGCGACGAGATCCAATCTGCCCATCAACGAGACGGTCGCCACCGGCCGCATGATAGCGATCGGCGAGATGCTCCAAATCTTGCCGAGCAGCTATGTCCCGGCGGCGCGACCCGTCACGCACAGCGTGATCCTGCCGGTCGGCACGATTAGCCTCTTCGTCAGCCTCACCGAAGTCATCGTCTCGGAGGACTCGGCTCGCATCCGCGAGTCGCCGCCACGCGATCGACTCTCCGAGAGCCAGATCCGCACGATCCATCGCCTTGCCTCCGAGTACAACTCGGCCCACCGTAACGTGGCCGAAAACTCAATGGCCGCAGAAGATGTGGCCCTCAACAACGACGACGACTCGGCGACCCCGGCGTCACTCGCCGGATCCATCACCGCGGCTTCACCCGCGGGCTCCATCACCCAGGTCTCCAACATGGGAGACTTCGAGGATCCCTCCATCCTTGGGATCTTCGACTTCGACTCCGGGTCAGAAAATTCCGCCGACCTCCGCGACGGGAGCGGTCGCCACGCCGCGACCTACATGGCGACCGGCACCGATCCGCCGGAGGATCCCTTCTCCACCCCGATCCCTCCTAACGCCACGGCAACGGAGGTTGAGGAACTCCGCCTGAAGCTGGCGGAGGCAGTGCGCAAGGAGCAAGCCGAGCGTGAAAAATTTCGCCTCGAGCAGGTGACGGCGCAAAAGCTATCACGCTACCACCAGCAGTGAATCAGGTCGCGCTTGAACCCCACCGTCCAGGGGCGCGCCCTGAACTTCGACGACGAAAACGACCCGGCCCGCATGGCCGAGCGCGCGATCTGCGATAACGCGCCACCAGGAGGAAGTGCCCGGCCCCCGCCAGGGTCGACGGCGATGGGCGCAGTGGACCAAGCCCTACATCGCCTACCTGGAGGCCGGCACCTTGCCGGCAGACGAGACGGACGCTCGGATGATCGCACGCCGATGCAAGTCTTACACCATCATCGACGGCGAGCTCCACAAGCGCAGCGTCACCGGCGTGTTCCAACGCTGCGTCCAACCCGCCGAAGGACGCAAGATCCTCCACGACATCCACTCCGGCGAGTGCGGCCACCACGCCGGCACCCGCTCTTTGGTTGCCAAGGCTATGCGGCATGGCTTTTACTGGCCCACCGCACACGCCGATGCCGTCGACATTGTCCAGCGGTGCGTCGGGTGCCAGAAGTACGCCAACCAGACGCATGTTCTGAGCTCAGCGCTCAAGACAATCCCCATCACCTGGCCATTCGCCATGTGGGGCATGGACATGGTAGGCCCCTTCAAAAAGGCTCCCTCCGGCTACACCCACCTCCTGGTCGCGGTCGACAAATTCACAAAGTGGGTGGAGGCCAAACCAGTCCGGAAGTGCGACGGGAAGACTGCCACAAAATTCCTACGCGAGCTCATATATCGCTACGGGTTCCCAAACAGCATCATCACGGACAACGGCAGCAACTTTTCCAAAGGAGCCATGGCCGAGTTCTGCGAAGAACACCACATCCGGCTCGATCTCGCGTCAGTCGCCCACCCGGAATCCAACGGCCAGGCGGAACGGGCCAATCAAAGCATCCTCCACGGCCTGAAGCCGTGGCTACAAGTACCACTCGAGCGCACCGCCGGGTGCTGGGTCGAGGAGCTACCCTCCGTCATCTGGGGCATCCGCACCTCGGTCAACAGGTCGACAGGATTCACCCCCTTCTTCATGGTGTACGGCTCCGAGGCAGTCATGCCCACCGACCTCGAGCATGACTCGCCGCGGGTCGTCCACTACACGGAGGCTGCAAACGAACTCGCCCGCCAGGACGGAGTCGATCAACTCGACGAGGCACGTGACCTCGCTCGATCACGCACCGCCATCTACCAGCAGGGACTCCGCCGCTACCACAGCCGGCGGGTGAAAACTCGCACCTTCTAGGATGGTGACCTGGTGCTGCGCCTCATCCAGGACAAGAAGGGCATGCACAAGCTCTCCCCTCCGTGGAAGGGACCATTCGCCATCAGGCGCGTACTCGGCACGATGCCTACTACCTCATCGACGTCCGCGGGGACGGCAGACTCGACGTCAAGCGACCGTGGAATGTAAACCACCTACGGAAGTTCTATTCCTAGAACTCCACATATGTACACTCCAGTCGCTATGAAATAAAAAGAATTGGTTACCGCAAATTGCGCCTACTCTCCGTGACTTGTGCCACTCGCACTCGTAATAACAGCGTCAAGCTAACCGCAGAAGTCAACCTTTGGTACAGCGATCGGCACGGCCAAGTAGTGCGATGCAAGAGCACTGGGTCTCCTCAGGTTTTGCATCGTCCACGAAAAACGCCTACCCGGAGCCCCATTGGAGTCGCCTAGCCCGACTGGCCCTACGAGCCAAGACAACAGCCCTCGCTTCTCACAGCGACCATGATCCTCCGCATCCTCGACATAGCGACTCGAACTGCCAAGTACCACGCTCGGGGACTGACGACCAGTTCAGCACGAGCGGCTCGGGAAGACACCAAGTATGAGAGCATGCCCAGGACTCGCCATGCGACTGACCCAACGGGCCAGGCAGGAGTGATGCGCTCAAACTAACGCGCCAAGTCCTCACCCACCCTCGAGTCGCGCCTAGAACAACTAAGTACCACGCTCGGGGACTCGGCCACCCGACCTCCTTCGCGCAAGGGAAAATGGTGAAGTACAGAGCGCTCAAGGGAGTCGCCTTGCGACTGGCTCTCCGAGTCCGGGCGAGTTGACCACAATAAACAAAACATTCAAAAACCACAAACACATCACACACGAGGTAAACCCCACAAAAAGGGCGGACGCGCTCGGGGACTCGTTCAATCCTCAATCGGAAAACACATGACAAGTCACAAAACAAACACGATATCTCATTAATAGCATGTCGCAATCATCTCAGAATACAAAATATGCCCAAACGGCAGATCTTCTACTAACGCCCCAGGGCACACTATTCTATTCCGCAGGCTTCAACGACGACTCGCCAGAACCCTTGCGATTGCAGATGAAGGGAGTGTACGGGTTTGACGGATACGTCGTCAGCTCACCCGCCATCGCCGCACGAAAGGGCTGCTCGACCTTGAAGTCCCGATGCTGCGGCTCGGGGTCGTTGGGCGCGACGACCGTCTCCTGGTAAGGAAGGAGGTCGCCCATCGCCCAGACGCGCTCGGAGTACACCACGGCGCGACTCGTCAACTTGAGCACCTCTAAGATCTCCACCGCGCTAGTCGATGACGGGTAGCCACTCGTCACGTCGTCCAGATCAAAATCCTTTGGAAAGTGAGCAAGCCCAAGGCTAAGCGCCGTCGCCGCTCCGCGCCGGAACGCCGATCGCGTCATGAATTCAACAACCGACGGCGCCTTCTCTAAGTACTTCCACACCCCGACGAGGTCGCTGGGAATTACTTCCGTAGGGGATATCTCCTGGAGGTAGACTCGGATGCATGTCGCTGACAACGTCGCCGAGGCGACGAGCGTGGCCACACATTGCCGCGCGTCGAACGAGCTCGCCTCCTCCGCGCTATCAAGGATACGACCTGCGAATAGAAGATAACAGTGAGTACATTGGATATCACAAAAAGGCACATGCAATAGGCAGGGGCATACACACTCACCAATCAAGGGACGGGAGAGATCCATGATGAAGCTCTAAAGAGAAGTGTAATCATCCTGAAGCCCAGCAACAAGGGCGTCAGAAACCTTACGTTCTTCCGTGGCGGCCGTAACGGAGGCCTTGGCTCGACCATCCGCCGAACTCGCTTCTTCTTTCACCTCCCTCAGCTCGCGCTCAAGGTCGGCGATCCGCTTCTCAGCCGAGCTTAATGCCGATTGCGCCGCTGCCAACTCACCCGCTGGGACAAGTCCCTGGCGAGCCTCCTCTGCCTTCGCGGCAACTTCCTGAAGCCCCTTATTCGCCTGTTGGACGGTGGCTAGTTCCTTCTCCGCGCGGTGTTTCGCTGCCAATCGGTCAGCTGACTCACGTTGCAGACCCTACACACAATTCAAATAGTTAACCAGAGCGAAATCCTAAGTGCCCACCCGCTGAAATTCAGCGAGTACGCACTCGGGGACTGGCGATCAAAAAAAAGTCCTAAGTGCCCACCCGCTGAAATTTAGCGAGTACGCACTCGGGGACTGGCGATCAAAAAATCCTAAGTCCCCACTCGCTGAAATTTAGCGAGTACGCACTCGGGGGAACTGGCGATCAAAAAATTCTAAGTGCCCACCCGCTGGAATTCAGCGAGTGCGCACTCGGGGACTGGACGCGAAAAATAACAACAAGACACTAAAAGAATCAGACCGCTGCAACACACCGGCCTGATCCTCGGGGACTGGACATACCTGGATGGCTGCGCCAAGAATACCATGAAGTTGTATCGCATCCACGGACGCAAGGAGAGCCGGCGTCTGCCCACGACGTTGCTCGACCTCTGCGTCGGCGACCCTAGGTGCACGGCTCGAGGGCGAGGTCCCACTCGCTGTAGCCGGTCTGGCCATGAAGCGCGGGAACGTTGCGATAGAGGCACCGGTACCAAAGGAGGCCAGCTCGGCCACCCCAGGCGAGGGAGCACTCTCCTTCGTGGGTACGGCCTCCTCCGTTGTGGGTTCATTCGGCGTGACCGCCGTGTCGTCGGAGATCGTGACGACATCGTCGCCCTTGGCTTTCTTGGCGCCATCCGCAGGGACGATGACTTCGTCCGCCTTCCTCTTCCGGGAGGGATCCTCTTCACTGACGACGGGCGGCACCTTAGCCACGGTTGGATGGCCTATTTTCATCGCTACGGTCCTACAAATTGATTGCGTGAGCAAGATAATTCAAGTACAATGAAAGACGAAAGAAGGTGAGCAAACTCACTTAGCGACTGGAATGAAGCGTAGCCCGGTGCGGATGCCGGCCGGCTTCTCCAGTTCGGGGCCCAGTCGACGACTGAGGCCCATTTCCAAGACGTCGTGCTCCCAAGACACGGATGGTTTCTTCGTCGTCAAGGCTGCGACAGGAGCCTCTGAGACATCTTCAGCGGGAGGTTCCTTGCGAGGTGAAGTCGCCGCGACCGGAGCGGCCCCTAGTCAAGAGACTGGGGCGAATGGTGGAGGTATCGAAGCCAGTGGCACCTCGCTCAGGACAGCGGCTGTGTCCAGCGCGGTTACCATCGGCGGCGCCTCGCCCTTGGCCAGACTGGTGGCGTCAGAGCTGCTCGCTGAGTGCGGCGGGGAGGCCGGTCTCACCGGCTTTGCCTTCTTCTTCGGAGGGGCCTTCACCTCCTTCTCTGTCTTCTTCTTCTTCGACGAAGTAGCTTGGCGGCGCGAGGTGGTCTCCGGAAGTTCGTCATCATCGTCATTATGACGCTCAAGGCTTTTACTTGCCTCAAGCTCACGCTGACGCTGCCCGCGGGTCTTGCGAGCCAACGGGGCGACCTCCTCCTCGGATTCGTCGTCGTCGCTGTTCTCGTCGCTTTTGGCGTCGCCCTTGGCGGGAGGCGATTCGCCCAGGTCCTGGACGGACGAGCTCGAGTTCTCGTCGTCTGAAGGCGGGAGCCATCCTTCCACCACTTGGAATAGCTGCAATGAGTACAAAATGAAATTAGAATGACCGCGACTGCATAAACTGCGACTGCGAATGATGCAGGTGACTTACCGTTGGGGCTGGATGTTTCGCGGTGTAGGGGCGACCCCGGCCTTTGCGTCCAGGTACGCCGCCTGGGTGATCTTCTTCAGTGCTGGGGTGTAGTCCTCGAGCTTCCACTCGGCGAGGCAGGACTTCGTCGAGTCCTCCCGGCCCGTGTATTGGTACATATAGTGGTCGCGCCGAGCCAGAGGAACGAGCCGCCGCCCGAGCCAGCAGTTGTATAAGTTAATCTTCTGGAGGCCCTTCTTCTTCAGACCGCGGATGGTTTGAAGCATTTCGTCCACGACCATCCGCTGGTCGGTGGGGATCTTGCCGACTTGGAGTCGGTGCGGTTCGGGCCGGTCGGCGGAGTATCGTGGGATCGCCGTCTCGCCCTCCGGGGTCGCCTCGGCGATGTAGAACCAAGAGTTCTTCCATTGGCTCACCGCCTTGGCGGGTAGCATGAGATCGAAGAAAGAAGCCTTCGATTTCAGTTGGAACGTCAGGCCTCCCGCGGCGAGCATTGGGCCGCCCGCTTCCTCGCGACAGATCCGTCCGTGAAACAGATCTTGCCATAGAGGGAAGTAGGGCCGTCAGCCCAGGTAGCACTCACAGAACGCCACGAAGATGGCGAGCTGCTCGATGCTATGCGGACCCAGGTCCGACGGTTGGATCCCGTAGTAGGTGCAGAAGCGCCGGAAGAACAGGGACGTAGGGAATCCCAGCCCCCGTTCTAGGTGGCTGGTGAAGCAGATGAATTCTCCCTCGCGCGGGTTTGGGTTCACCTCTCCGACCGCGGGGATGTGCCAACAGCCGGCGCGCAGGATCCCGGCCTCCTCGAAGGACGCCAGTTGCGCCCTCGTACATTTAGATCTACCCCAAGGCTCGGTGGAGGGGGCCATGGCGGAAGGATTTGTGGGGGGTCGAATGATTTCGGGTCGGCTGGATCGCGATGCGAAGGGAGGCGAAAGTGCGCGCAATCGGAGGAAATGACGAGAAGGTGGTTCTCCGATCGCCTGCCATTCCCCTTATATAGCGGTTGTTACCCACCAAATCAGGGAGCCGTTACTACGCGGTGATTACGCCAAAAGTTACCGTTGGATTACCCCAACGGCTAGCTTGACCACGTTAACGGTCCAACTTCAGCCACTCGGCTCGCCGACCCGGTCACTACGACAGTGATTAAATATTTTCGCCGACTCGACTCGCCAAAGCTGCGATCAGGATGACTAGTCTTTTCCTTTATTCAGGAGCCCGCCGGCGATTCGACTGGATGTCTGCTTTGAAGCCGTATACTCCGACTGCCAGCAACCACCTGCGCCCAATCGACAAGGACCTCGGGGACTACTGATGGGGATATGCCCACCGGGGTATACCCAGCAGGACGTTTCCGACTGGCCCAGGAATTGGCGAGTGGGCCTGCAAGACGGCGACTGGATCAAGGCTCGGTGAGGATCCAAGCGACTGGAAGCTGAAGGCCCAGGCGAGTAGATAGGCCCAGGCGAGTTAGGTTAAACGATTACCGAAGCCTTAACTGATTCGGTTGAGATATGTAAACCCTAGGGGAGGTGAGTCTATATAAACCTCCCTACAGGGCGTGTAGAGATACGTTCCATCATACACCTAAGCGACTCGCCGCCTAGCCGCCGAGCTCGTCCATTGTACCACCATCATAATACAATCTAGCAGGAGTAGGTCTTTACCCTACGGGGGGCCGAACCTGGGTAATCCCTTGTGTCTACGCCCTCATCTCGCACCGCAGATGGCTGGCCGCCCTTGCCTCTCGTTCTACTACTCGCTGCCGATTGCACCATCTGCCGTGACCATTCCCACGACACTCTGCCCCTTTTTTCCAGGAAAAATACAGTTTGAATTTTCTGGAATTTTTCGGGAAACTTTATTTTTGGCCAATTTTCAGGAAATGAAAATTGATTTTCTCGCAGAAAAGACTTTTTTCAGAAGAAGCAAAAGCAAACAAAAACCAAACTACAGAAGTTCTAAGACACTCTAACAAGAAAACAACTTGCTAACAAGAGCAAAAGCAAAGACTAGGAAAGAGAAAAGTAAAAGAAAGCAAGAATAACCATAGTGAAAACATTATTTTGTTCATTAAAATCCTTTTGTTAACAAGGTTGATCAAGTATTGCTACCAAAACAATCTTATATGAAAAAAAACTTTGTATTCCACAAAGTTATTATGTTACCTCAAGCTTGATAGCAATGGTCCCAATCATAATAGTTTCAAAATTTTCCTGTGGAATGGGACAATATATTGCTCCAACCTTGATGCTCTCAATATTTTCAATGGAATTCAGGCAATAGCTCTTAGCAACCTTCTTGGGGAAATAGACATTATGCTCTTTGTCATTAATATTGAATGTTACTTTTCCTTGATTATAATTGATGATAGCACCTGAAGTGTTAAGAAAAGGTCTCCCAAGAATAATAGACATATTATCATCTTCAGGCATTTCAAGCACAACAAAATCAGTTAAAACCAAGAAATTATGAGCCACTTGAACATGAACATCCTCACATATACCAACATGAATAGTAGTTGAATTATCAGCCATTTGCAAAGATATATCAGTTGGTATCAACTTTTCTAGCTGGAGTCTCTTGTAGAGAGAAAAAGGCATAACACTAACTCTAGCTCCCAAATCACATAAAGAAGTTCTAACATAATTGTTCTTAATGGAGCAAGGAATAGTTGGTATACCTAGATCACCAAGTTTCTTTGGAACCTTACCATTGAAGGAGTAATTAGCAAGCAAAGTAGAAATCTCCTCATTTGGAATCTTCCTTTTATTAGAGACAATATCCTTCATATACTTTGAATAAGGAGGTAACTTAATAGCATCAGTCAAAGGAATTTGCAAGAATAAAGGCTTCATCCACTCACAAAACTTGTTGTAGTGTTCTTCCTCCTTTGACTTGTGTTTCTTACCTAGAAAAGGCATAGGTTTCTTCACCCAAGGTTCTCTCTCTTTACGATGTTTATTAGCAATAAAATCTTCCTTAGTGTACCTAGTGTTCTTAGTGTGCTTATCAGGTTCTTCGTCAACTACCTCCTTATCAGGAGCATCATTTTTATCATTATCACTCTTAGTTTCAGCATCAGAGACAGATATACTTTTAGTATCTACAACAGGTTCAAGGGGTTCCTCAACTATTCTATGTTTATTTTTCTTTCTCTTACGAGGACTACCACTACTTTCACCTTGCTGAGAGTCGTGCTCAATTCTTTTAGGGTGTTCTTCAGGATATAAAGTATCTTGAGTAGCTATACCACTCCTAGTTCTAATTCCATAAGCATGTTTATTTCCTGAGGCATTAACTAGCATATCTTTTTATACTTTAGCAAGTTCATCAAGTTAAGTTTGAACCATTTGAAAGTGTTTACAAAGCATTTTAATATCATTAGAAGTTCTTTCCAAAATTTCTTTCAACTCTTTAATAGCTCTAGAGTTTTCCAATAAATGATTCTGAACTTGTTTATTAAAATTACCTTGCTTAACAATAAAAATTTCAAGTTCCTCTAAGCATTGATCAGGAGTCTTACCATAAGGAATATCACCTTCATCTAAGTGTTGGAGAGAGTGTACCTCGATAGTATATGAGTGGGGAATTGGCTTACATAATTCTTCTATAGGAGGTAGATTCTTCACATCTTCAGCTCTAATACCTTCTCCTTTAGACGCTTCTTAGCTTCCTTATCATTTAATGCAATAACTCCTCTTTTCTTTGGTGTTGGTATTGGAACTGGTTCAGGGACATTTGCTTCAGGAGTAATAGGCTCATGTATATTTAGCTTAGTTGAAGTCCAATCATCATAATTCTTGCTTATTTTAGCCATTAATTCTTTAGCATCTGTAGGAGTTCTTTTCCTGAAAACACAATCAGCAAAGCTATCTAGGTATTTCCTAGAATCATCATTTAGTCCATTATAATAAATATCAAGAAGCTCATTTTTAGGCAATGGACATCTAGGATGTGCATGAATCAAGGAACAGAACCTTGTCCATGACTCAAGGAATTTCTCTTCTTTTCCCTGTTTAAAATCAAAAAGTATCTGCAAAGCAGCATGTCTAGCACTGGGAGGAAAATATTTCTGAAAGAAAGAAGCAATCAAACAATCAGGACTATCAATGGAACCAGGAGGTAATCTATTAAACCAAGCCCTAGCTTCTCCTTTTAGTGAATAAGGGAAGATCTTAGTAACAAAGTACTTGTGCATCTTAAAATCATTAGAGAATAAAGCACTCATAGTAGAAAGCTCATTCATATGAGCCACAACACTCTGATTTTCAGTCCCACAGAAAGGTTCTTTCTCAACAATGTTCAAATAGGATAAATCAAGAGAGAAATCATAATCTTTATCTTTAATATCTATGGGAGAGGTGGCAAACTTAGAATCAAAAACTTAGGAATAATGGTACGTATTGCAAGGAGACTCTTAATAGCACTAGTACCATGTGTGTTTCTGCACTCTTCAACAAATTCATCAGTGAACTCAATGTAACTATCATTAATATCATAACACTCTCTAGACTCAGGTGAGCTAACAGGTGTAATAGTGTGTTCACTAGGAGTTTCGGTATTTTATAGACTAGACATAGTAGCATCTAGGAAAGGACCTAATGAACCACTCGCATCAAGAACAGTAGAAGTGACATAATGAGTACCAAAAGTAGTTTCAGACTCAGCAGTAGTAGCAGTGTGTGCAGCATGAGTATGTGGTGGTGGTGTAACAAGCTTACTTATAACAGACGGTGAATCAAGAGCAGCAGAGGTGTTTAGGACTGTACCTCTTCTTGTAGTGGATGGTAAAATAGGGAACTTTCCATCACGAGACTTCCCCATGATGAAAGGAGTAGCAGTGAACAATAATAGATCCAAGTGAACTTACAAATAAAGATATGCTCCCCGGTAACGGCGCCAGAAAATAGTCTTGATGACCCACAAGTGTAGGAGATCGCAACAGTCTTTGCAGGTAGTATTACCCAATTTATTTATTCGACACAAGGGGAGTAAAAGAATACTTGCAAGCCTTAACAACTAAGTTGTCAATTCAGCTGCACCTGGAAATAGTTCTTGCTCACAGAAGTTTATCAGTAGCCACAGTTTGTAGTAGCAACAACAATAGTGAAACAGGAGCAATAGTAATAGTAACAGTAAACAGTGGGATTCGAGTGTGGTAGGCATAGGGATGGATGGACGGTCATTGTATGGATGAGTCTAAACATGTAACTTCAAGATCTAGGGCATTGCAGATAAATAATAACAAGCATCCAAGTACTAAACAATCATAGGCATGTGCTCCTAACAGATCTTATTTGATTACATGATAGAACTGATCCAATCCCAACCATCCCCAAGCCTACAGCGGGGGATTACTCACTCATGGATGAGGAAAACATCGGTGGTTGATGGAGAGGCGTTGGTGATGAGGATGGTGATGACCCTCCCCAAATTCACCGTCCCGCCAGGGTGCCAGAACGGAGTTTCTATTTCCGAATCTTGTCTATGGTGGTGGCGGCGCAGTGGAACTCTTCTCTAGAAAACGTCGACCCCCTGGTTTTTAGGTCTAGGGGTAACTTATAGGCGAAGAGGGAGCCCGAGGGGGTGCTTGGGTGGTCGCACCCCCCTTAGGCTTTGGTAGGGCCCACCCGTGCCTGGTAGGTAGTGTGGCCCCCCTAGGCCTCCACTCTATTTCTTCTTCTAGCTCCGTGGATCTTCTGGTGAAATATAATTTTTGGCCTATTTTCCGGGATTTTTCTTGATAGTTGATTTTCTGCACAAAAACTAGACACCAAGGTAATTCTGCTGAAAATAGCGTCGGTTCGTGTTAGTAGTATCCAAATCACACAAGTTTAGAGGAGAAACAATAGCAAAAGTGTTCGGGAAAGTAGATATGTTTTGGACTTATCAGAAACCTTCCCAAACTAGGTTTCCTCTCCTCCCTCCAATAGGCAATCATGTTGGGATTTGACTTTCAAAGTGGCGTTTGACTATTCAAACTGGACAGGTGGTCAATCATCACGAGGTATCCTCAGCTCAAACCTCGACCGTAAGGAAACACATACTAAGATATATAAACTTCCAGTGAAGCCCTACCCAAATTCGGGTATTGTGGTTGTACGGTAAACACTGGAATGGTATCGCATCCAAACACAACCATCAGTTTTATAAAGGGCTAAGGCTCATGCCTCAACATTTTCATCATCAAAATCATCTAGTGTTCATAACACATGTCAAAACATCTCATTAGAATGACTCATCATTCTAAGGTTTTCATAACCAAGTATTCCCATCTAAAGTGATCAAGGTTTATGCTTACCACTAGCAACTAAAGTTGGGGGTAATCACTAATGAGGGGTGATAATCAAGTGTGACTTATCTAAGTCTAATCTCATGCCTTAGGATGAACTCTAATTCTATCTAACTTAGGCCAAGTTTTATGCTACCTATATTAACCGTCCAAAACTTCACAAGTCACTAAGTAAACATAAATAAAGAGCTTTGATAAAGAAATAAAAGAATAAAGCTTGCAAGTAAAACTGGGATTTGGTATACTCAAGGTGGTCTAATCAAAGCATGCCTAATGGATTGCATAAGTTATCTAGCTTGCAAAGTTGCAAGTGTTAGCTTGCTAAGATGGCTTGCATAGTCAACTTGTAGTGTTAGGCTTGCATGATTAGCAAACTTTAAAGTGGTAGCTTGCCTTGAATAGTGCAGTGGTTGAAGTTCTCCTCTGCTTCTTCCTCGTAGTAGTCTCCTTCCTCTTCGTCTCCTTGGTCGGTAATAGCATCTATAAATACATACAAACTACACAGTCACCAAACAATACTTAACTACTTCTATTTGGCACACAAAGGTTCACACTAGATGATCTAACATCATCACAGTCATCACAAGGATTAAAGCAATAGTCTTATTTATTTTATTTTAGAAAAGTAATTTCTACTCATTGAAAAACTACTTAAGATTTAATATTCTCCAATTAAAATATGGGATCATGTTGACACATGTCATCACCACATATTTTAATACTTGGGAATGTGATTTAAAGTGGTGTCACAATTTAAAAATGTTTAACCTTATTATTTTAATTAATTAAAGTGACAAGAAATGCCTATGGGGCATTCTTTTATTACTTGTCCATTATTACTGCAAGTAAACCTAGATATTTTTATATATTCAAAAATCTCTGGTCAAATGTGATTTTTGAGAGTTGGAATCAACTCAAAAGCATTTATGGTTGAATTTTGAAAAATGTTTGAATGCAGAAAAGTCTCTACCTTGTTATTTTTATTATAGGTGATCTATGATTCTAAATGGTTTAAATTGAACGGGCTTGGATTAATAATTTCCATATCTTTCTAACAAAATTAGTTTCATGCAATTTGGTTCAGTAAATCTCTCTGAATTGATTTTTGAATCTACTGCCAGAAAAGGGTTTGAAACTAAATAGATAAATATAATTTCAAACTACTGGGTCACGCAGGAACTCTAACTGGACCGGCCCACTGCGCACAACGCGCGCAGGCTGGTTAAGTGGTGTCCCCACACGTCAGTGAGACAGAGGGTTGCGAAGGGGTACGGGGAGATTACGACTGTAGGATTAGACTAAGGATCAATGGCTCACGGCCGTCGTCCTCGTCGGAACAGAACACGCCGGGGGCTAACCCTAACACGGTCAGTGGGAGTCTGGGGTGGCTCACCGGGGCTCAAGCGATGGTCGGCGATGGGGGCAAATGACGAAGTCGATGACGATGGTTCTCCTAGTACTAGTGGCATCTCCTGGGGTGGCCTAAATCGATGACACCCTTCTCCTCCAGCAGCGGGAAGAGGTTGGGGAGTGAACTGGTGAGCAGAAATGGTACGGGGAAGGCCTCCTTTTATAGGAGAGCGAGAGAGGCCGAGTGGCATGGGAAGTGCTCGTCGGGGTCGGCGTTACAGCGAGCTACATGCATGGCTGAGGCTAGGGGACGGTGCGTGGTCTCTTGGCGGTGCTCAACGGCTTGATGGCGTGGCAAGGGGCGGTGCGGTTCGGTCGGAATGCACTGGTGCTCTGAGCGGCACCGACGACGTTTTTGACGACGCACAGGCGCTCCTGGTCGCGCGGCGGTTAATGGGCATATCTGGTGGTCTCCTGGGACGGTGGTGATTATGTGGATGAGCGTCGAAGGCGAGGCGTGGTCTGTGCGAGGCGGTCGGCTGCGGCGAGTTGGCGTGCTCTGGACATGGCAGGGATGAATGGGGCGTGTGTGTTCTGGGTGGTCCACGGCTTGTCAATGCTCTAGGGCTGGATAGAGGGAGGCGGTGGACGGTGGCGTGCCTCCTGGACATGGTGGCTAGGCGCAGTGATGGCTCGTTCTAGCTCGCCATGGTCGGCTGGCAAGGGGTGTATCAGGCATGCACGGCATGGTGCAATGGTATTGGTCTAAGATGGTTTAATGCACTGGTTGTTGCTGGGGGAGACAATGGTGATCAATGGGAGACAAGGTTTGGAAAGATTACTGCTCAAAACAGTGAAGTTTGGTATAATTTGGTTTGTGTCTCCAGGTGTTTGATGAAATGGCCGAAATAAATTCATATTTGAATTTTTGGATGAAACTTGGCGGGTGCAATGGTCACATACTAGGTAGTCTCTGGATGTTTGGATTTGTCAAGGTGAACTGGTTTGGTTGGGTTTTGAGAAATGGTGATCTTACCATATGAACTAGATTCAATTTTTAAATGTCATTTGAATAGGGTTGCCAAATGTTTCTGTGGGTTTGCAAGGTGGGATTGGGTTCACTTTTACTTGGTCTAGCAAGGGGTGAATAGAATTTTATTTGTTTCTATTAGGAATCTTGGACTAGAAACACTCAAAGTGGTCTAGTGAACAAGATTGGCAAAAATGACCATTAGCTCATATGATTTGTTTTT
Organism: Avena atlantica; assembly: GCA_910589765.1. NCBI lineage: Eukaryota > Viridiplantae > Streptophyta > Magnoliopsida > Poales > Poaceae > Avena > Avena atlantica. Next base: position 40,861,498 of record OU342736.1, on the reverse strand, counting down.
GAATTTCTAATGATTTGATTCTGCTTGGAAATGATTTAGATGATGTTGTTTTCATCTTTAAACCAATCCTTGGCATTCATAAAAACCAAACAAGTCCATACAAGAATTCATGCATTCATCACATACACACATGCATTCATATGGATTTAATTAACAAAAGTTTTTGTTAACCCTAAATTAGGGTGATTGGAATTTGATAACATTGATTAATATTTTTGGGATGTTACAAAAACCACGGCATGAAAACAGTGGATCTCAACAATCTTGCACACATGGACGAACCATTCGTCCTAGCCAATGATGTGGCTCTGGTTTTCTATGTGAAGAACATGTCTACCAAACCGAGAAAAATAAATCAGCAAAAGAAGGCATGTAAGTGGATGAGCCAAAGTGCCACATAGTTATTTTAGGGAAAATAAACATCGTGTAAGTGGATGACAAGATAGGCATGTTACAATATTATAACAAGTTTCATGAAATTCCGCCCTTCAAAGTGAAAACTGACCCAAGCACCCTATTAAATGATGAAAATTCTCCATGGCTACGGTGTAGAAGAAAACCACAACACTAGACAAGGATGTTGGTGATGTGTAATAATGTATTAAACCTTTTATGTAATAAATCTATCTAATGTATTAAACAACATTTGGGTGGTTGCTTCATAAAACGCCCCATTTTTGGCGCTCGGAAAATCGAAAATGGCTTTTCCGTGGGACGAAAAGGAAAACTTCCTCCTGCAACATTGTTCGCCATCCCAAGATGCACATGCATGCACAATATGGGCACAGTATCACAAACTATTACGTGATTATACACATAACATTGGTTATTTGGATCGAAAACCATGAAACCTCAAACATGATAGGTCATTTTGAGTAGCTTTTTTGAGACATAACCAATATACCAAGTTTGGTATTTTTCCTTGCAATTATGTCACATAATATGACACCACGTGAAGGATTTACATTGTGCGGATCGTTTTTGAATTTCTTACGCCCATTTCATAATTTTCCTGTTTCAAACTATGGTCAAACCAGTGGGCATGAAGATAGGGGATAAGGCTCGTTAAAATTTGCATTGGATCTCTAAAGAAACATCATATTGTGAGTCGAAAAATGATTTTTTCAAAAAATCATGAGCGTTATATCATGTACCTCTAGTTCAAACCAGACCCACTTCCTACTGATTCGAATTCGGTAGACATTTGTATTTTTTCATTCGGGAAGGACGGAAAGGTTTGAGTTCTCCCGGTTGGTCTAGTATTGAAAAATGGGGTGGTAGCATTTTGAAAGAGCATTTTTGGTGGTTGCTTCACAAAACGCCCCATTTTTTACGCTTGGAAAATAGAAAATGGCTTTTCCGTGCGATTAAAAGGAAAACTTCCTCCTGCAACATTGTTCTCCATCCCAACATGCACTTTCATGCACAATGTGGGCACATTATCACAAAATATGTTGCGATTCTGCACATAACATTGGTCATTTGGACCGAAAGCCATGAAACTTCAAACATGATAGGTCATTTTGCGAAGGTTTTTTTAGACATAATCAATATACCAAGTTTCATATTTTTCCTTGCAACTATGTCACCACGCAAAGTATTTACATTGTTCGGATATTTTTTGAATTTCTTATGCCCTTTTAAATTTTCCCCATTTCAAACTATGGTCAAAACTGTGGGCATGAAGATTCAGCAGACATTTGTCTTTTCCATCCAGAAAGGACGGAAAGTTGTAGAGAGACCAACAATAGCTTGTAGGAAACGGTCCATTAGTCCCGGTTTCCTAAACGGGATTACATAATCGGGACTAAAGGACCCCCGTTAGTCTTATTCATGCCTATCCCTAAACTACAGTCGTCTTCATCGCTAGGCGCACACGGCTAGATCCTAAGACAAGCCAGGGCATATTCCGGGGGAACCTGTCACCCCGGCCTCGGATTCACGATGCGTGGGGGGAGGGAGGTTTTGGATGATGACGCCGCTATGCCCACGGCCTTCACCACCTCCAGCCTTCTTGTAACTCTGTGGATGGTCAAAGTGCGGGCATCGCAGGCAAGGATGATCTCCCTGGGCAATGTTGCACATCACACCACCGATAGTCTGGTTCGCCCACCATATGCGGTGACCAGCTTTTTTGTTGTTCACTGGGGGCGAGCCGACACCCTCGTACCTGGCGATCTCTCTTTCTCGCCGGTTAGAAAAGAAGGCATTCTAGGTGTCGTAGTTGTGGGGATCCCAATGGGGATCCATCCGCTGCTCCTGTGTGAGCTCGAGGTATAAGCGGTTCGTTATGGCCCCCTGGCGGGTGGAACCTTGAGGCACAGGAGGGACAGGAATCCCTCCATCGCTCAGCATCCACTCGGCAGGCAGTCAGTAGCCCGGGGGGCATGGGTAGCTGGAGGCGCATAGTGCCTCGGTTTCCTCGAGAGTCAGAATGGCCTAGTATGTGTTGTCCATTATTGTGAGATAGGATGGTGTGCATGTGTGGATAGCCATGGCGCGGTCAGCTTAGATATAGAGGGAAAGTGCGGGAAAACATAATGGGAAGCAGTGGGAAATGGCGGGAAATATCTTTAGTCCCGGTTAGTGGCTCCAACCAGGACTAAAAGCCACGGTTAGAGGGAAAGGGCGGGAAGCGGTGGGAAATGGTGGGAAATATCTTTAGTCCCGGTTAGTGGCTCCAACCGGGAAAAAGCCCCGGTTAGATGGAAAGGCGGGAAAACATGGTGAGAAGCGGTGGAGAATGGTGGGAAATATCTTTAGTCCCGGTTAGTGGCTCCAACCAGGACTAAAAGAACAATGTAGCGCTGGCTCATCGTATGAAGTATTATTTTTCCATTTTCGGTCTAGAGGACATGTTAGAATGGAAAAATGGTTAATAGTTTGACATGTTAGAATAATTATTTTATAAACATAAAATGGATTTGTATTACTTATTAAAATTCAAGCACTTTTTATGTTGAAAGATTAGTGAGATTCAAAAATATGCAAAAGATAATAGTTAGTGCATTTTACAATTGAAAATGGCAAAACGGTTAATAGTTTGAAAAGTTAGAATAATTATTTTATAAAACATAAAATGAATTGGTATTACATATTCAAATTCAAGAACATTTCATATTGAAAGTTTAATGAGATTCAAAAATATGCAAAAAATATTAATGCATTTTTTAATTGAAAATGGAAAAATGGTTAATAGTTTGACAAGTTAGAATAAGTATTTTATAAAACAGAAATTGGATTTGTATTAATTTTTCAAATTCAAGCACTTTTTATGTTGAAAGTTTAAGTGAGATTCAAAAATATGCAAAAGTTAATAGTTAATGCATTTTATAATTGAAAATGGCAAAACGTTTAACAGTTTGATAAGTTAGAATAATTTTTTTGTAAAACAGAAAATGGATTTGTATTACTTATTCAAATTCAAGCACTTTTCATGTCGAAATTTTAATGAGATTCAAAAATATGCAAAATATAATAGTTAATGTATTTTTTAATTGAAATTGGAAAAATATTTAATAGATTGACTAGTTAGAATAATTATTTTCTAAAAAAATGGATTTGGATTACTTATTCAAATTCAAGAACTTTTCATGTTGAAAGATTTCTGAAATTCATAAATATGCAAAAACTCTATAATTCAAATGTTTAAATGTTTTGAAATTGTGCCAGATTTATCGCGCGCTAATTTTTGCCCAGCGCGCGTAATTTTGGCCCGTTTGTCCCGGCCCAACTCACCAACTGTGACTAAAGCTTGTGCAGCGCATGATGTTGCCCGTAAATCACCCCCTTTAGTCCTGGTGTGTTGAACCAGCCGGGACTAATGACCCTCCCCCCATTAGTCCCGGCTGGAGCTATGGTCCGGAACTAAAAGGGTGCGGGGTATATAAGCGCGGCCTCTTCCCCGGTAGAATCCACTGACCGGGACATTGGAGGCCATTGACGACGAGAGCGCCACCAGGATGCCCAATTTCGGCCCTGCGGGTCATCGTCTCCGGCCAGCGCCGCCCCGGTCTCCGTCGCCGGCCGTCGCCACAATAGTTGCCCTGGTCCCCGCGCCATGCATCGCCACCCGTGACGCCTTCCCTCGCGCGCGCCTCTGTCTCCGGCCGCTACCACACCACCGCGACCCTCTGTAACATCCCAATACCATTAATCAAGGTTATCAAGTTCTAATCACCCAAGTTTAGGGTTAACAAAAACTTTTGTTAATTAAATCCATATGAATGCATGTGTGTATGTGATGAATACATAAATGCTTGTATGGACTTCTATGATTGTTATGAATGGCAAGGATTGGTTTAAAGATGAAAACAACATCATTTAAATCATTTCCAAGCATAATCAAATCAATAGAAATTCAAAAACAAATCATATGAGCTAATGGTCATTTTTGCCAATCTTGTTCACTAGACCACTTTGAGTGTTTCTAGTCCAAGATTCCTAACAGAAACAAATCCAATTCTTTTCACCCATTGGTATACCAAGTAAAAGTGAACCCAAGCCCACCTTGAAAACCCACAGAAACATTTGGCAACCCTATTCAAATGACATTTAAAAATTGGATCTAGTTCATATGGTAAGATCACCATTTCTCAAAACCCAACCAAACCAGTTCACCTTGACAAATCCAAAAAACCAGAGACTACCTAGTATGTGACCACTGCACCCACCAAGTTTCATCCAAAAATTTAAATATGAATTTCTTTCGTCCATTTCATCAAACACCTGGAGACACAAACCAAATTCTGCCAAACTTCACCGTTTTGAGCAGTAATATTTCCAAACCCTGTCTCCCATTGATAACCCTTGTCTCCCCCAGCAACAACCAGTGCATTAAACCAGCTTAGACCACAAACATTGCACCGTGTTGTGCATGCCTGAGCCACCCCTTGCCAGCCGACCATGGTGAGCTAGAACGAGCCATCGCCGCGCCTAGCCACCATGTCCAGGAGGAACGCCACTGTCCACCTCCACCCCATGTCCATCCCTCGAGTTTGACAAGCCATGGACCACCGAGAATACACGTGCTCATTTCATCCCTGACATGTCCAGAGCGCGCCCGCTCGCTGAAGCCGGCCACCTCGCAAATACCACGCCTCGCCTTCGTCGCCCGTCCACACGATCACCATCGTCCCAGGAGACCGCCAGACATGCCCGTTCGCCGCCGTGCGACCAGGAGCGCATGTGCGTCATCAAAAACATCGTCAGAGCCGCTCAGAGCACCCACGCGTTCCGACCGAACCGCACCTCCCCTTGTCGCGCCATCAAGCCATTGAGCATCGCTAGGAGACCGCGCACCATCACGTAGCCTCAGCCATGCCCGTAGCTCGCTATAACACGGACCCCGACGAGCACTACCCATGCCGCTCGGCCTCTCGCGCTCGCCTATAAAAGGAGGCCTTCCCCGCTTGTTTTCTTCACACAGTTCACTCCCCACCTCTCATTGATACTTCCCACCTCTTCCCGGAGCAAGGCGAGCTCTCCCTCGCTAGAATTTCGCTGGAGCCTACCGCTGCTGGAGGAGAAGGGCGCCGTCGATTCAGGCCACCCCAGGATATGTCGCTAGTACCGGGAGAACCGCCGTCGTTGACTTTGAAATTCACCCCCATCACCGACCATCGCTTGAGCCCCGGTGAGCCGCCCCAGACCCCCATTGGCCGTGCTAGGGTTAGCCCCCGTCGTGTTCTGTTCCGACGACAACGACGGCCGTCAGCTGTTGGTCCTTAGTCTAATCCCACGGTCGTAATCACCACGTACCCCTTCGCAACCCCCTGTCTCATTGACGTGTGGGGACACCACTTAACCAGCCTGCGCGCGCTGTGCGCAGTGGGCCAGCCCAGCTAGAGTTCCCTTGCGACCCAGTAGTTTGAAATTAGATTTAGCTATTTCGTTTCAAACCTAGTTCTGGCAGTAGATTCAAAAATCAATTCAGAGAGTTGTACTGAACCAAATTACATGAACCTAATTTTGTTAGAAATATATGGAAATTCTTAATCCAAGCCCGTTGGATTCAAACCATTCGGAATTATAGATCACTTATAGTAAAAATAACAAGGCAGAGACTTTTCTTCATTCAAACATTTTTAAAATTCAACCATAAATGGTTTTGGTTGATTCTAACTCTCAAAAATCACATTTGACCAGACCTTTCTGAATATATAAAATATCTAGGTTTACTTGCAGTAATAATCGACAAGTAATAAAAGAATGCCCCATAGGCATTTCTAGTCACTTTAATTAATTAAAATAATAAGGTTAAACATTTTTAAATTGTGACACCACTTTAAATCACATTCCCAAGTATTAAAATATGTGGTGATGACATGTGTCAACATGATCCCATATTTTAATTGGAGAATATTAAATATTAAGTAGTTTTTCAATGAGTAGAAATTACTTTTCTAAAATAAAATAAATAAGACTATTGCTTTAATCCTTGTGATGATTGTGATGATGCTAGATCATCTAGTGTGAACCTTTGCGTGCCAAATAGAAGTAGTTAAGTATTGTTTGGTGATTGTGTACTTCGTATTTATTTATAGACGCTAGTACCTACCAAGGATACGAAGAGGAAGGAGACTACTACGAGGAAGAAGCATAGGAGAACTTCAACCACTGCACTGCTCAAGGGAAGCTATCTAATGCAAGCCATCTTAGCAAGCTAATACTTGCAAGCCCCGCCATCCCAATTAACCTATGCAATGCATTAGGCATGCTTTGGTTATACCACTTGATTATACCAAATCCCAGTTTTACTTGCAAGCTTTATTCTTTTATTTCGTTATCAAAGCTCTTTGTTTGTATTTACCTAGTGACTTGTGAAGTTTTGGAAGGTTATTATAGCTAGCATAAAGAGCATAAAAATTGGCCTAAGTTAGGTAGAATTAGATGTCATACTGAGGCATGAGATTAGCTTTAGATAAGTCAGACATGATTATCACCCCTCATTAGTGATTACCCCCAACTTTAGTGGCTACTGCTAAGCATAAAATTTGATCACTTTAGATGGGAATACTTGGTGAAAATGGTTATGAAAACCTTAGAATGATGAGTCATTCTAATGAAATGTTTTTACACGTGTTCTTGAACACCAGATGATTTTGATGATGAAAATGTTGAGGCATGAGCCCTAGCCCTTTATAAAACTGATGGTTGTGTTCGGATGCGATACCATTCCAATGTTTACCGTACAACCATAATACCCGAATTTGGGTATGGCTTAACTGGAAGTTTATATAACTTAGTATGGGTTCCCTTGCGGCTGAGGTTTGAGATGAGTCTACCTCGTGATGATTGTCCACCTGTGCAGTTCCCAAGATTATAGATGGTCATGGTTGGGAGGCCAAACTCATAGGAGAGGTGCCTATACTGGGGTGTGTAATTGAAAGGTTATGATTGATTATCCGCATACTGATCTATGGTGATTCAGGATTGTTCCTGACATATGTATCGAATATTGTGGTGAAAGTGTACCACCTCTGCAGAGTGTCAAACTATTCGAACAGCCGCATCCGCGGTAATGGACAGCTGGAGTGGCCATACTGTTTCATCGTCAGTTGTTTTCAAAATGACTTGTGAAATTAATCATGACTTCGAATCGACCACAACAGGGTTGTAGAATGAAACTTAAGTTCCCACTTAGGTGTTATAAAACCTTAAACTAGTTTTCTTTGCTTCTAAACTCAGTTAGAGAGAAATCTGGCTTTTTGCAAAGCAACCTAGAGCCTAGTATTCCGACTTGAAACCTCTTTACTTGTTAGTGATAGTTTGCGAGTACTTAAAGAGTACTCATGGCTTTGTCCCTGGCTATTCCCGTGGCCAGACTATGAGGAGGACCACCAGGATGATGGACAACAGGAAGTCCATCACAACTAGGATCATATCCCATAGTCAACATTGCATGTGACCCTAAAGATGGAGCTTTGCCCATGCTACCATTATTATATTATTCCGCTGCGTTGATTGTATTAAGACCGGATCATGAGATCCTTTATTTGTAGGACCTATATTATGGTTTGTAATGGATGATGTACTGTGATATCCAATCTGTTATGTCTCACAAAAATGGTAATCCTGGGATTGCGATGTATGGCATAACAGGCATCTGGGATTAAAAATCCGGGTGTTGACAAGCTGGTATCAGAGCCATCATTACCATAGGAGACCCTAGTTAGAATGGACGCTTGAATCAAAAACTTATTTTTAAAACAAAAGAAGTGAGTATTTATGAAAATCTATTCTCATCCTTACCACTTATATTCGTTCATGAAAATTCATGTTCCTCAAAAAATTCTTGCAAACTTACATAAAATTTGACACACTTGATCACTCTACTAACTTACTCATCCAATATTCTTATATATGGACGTGAAGTATAGCAAGTTCTATCAGTTGGGAAATGGAGGAGAGCTCATCTTTGAGCGTGATTTGGACCAACTCTCGGAACTTCTTGCGGTGACCCAGCATACCACTGCATGTTGTAGTATACTATAGTCGTGGACATAATACTCACGGAGTACCATTCCGCAATTATTACATCCTCAGAGTGGTACAACAGAAACAAAGCGGGTCCACAACATACATTATCATTATTACAACCAAAAATTACATGACGACTTTGAGATCCTCCTAGCTCCATAGAGATATCCCGATGACTCAGGGCTAAACTATAATAACTCAAAGAATAGAATAAAGAAGCAACTAAGCTTTATACAAGATTTAATATAGATAGAGGATAGAGATCTATGCTACTGGTCTAGATCACTATATATGATACATCTACACTTCAGATATGTCGGTATCCATTCCATAGATGTTTTCGTAATTGTTCCCTTCGACGCTTTCGGATACTTCTGGTTCTTCATAGCGGAATTCTTCTTGGTCTTCAATTGGATATAGTATTTCATCTTCCTGACCGTTATTGTCTTCAGAATCTAGAAAGGGTTAAGAAGATACGTTGAGTACGAGCGTACTCAGCAAGTTCACTAACAAGGAGTGTTTGATGCACTATATCTACAGCCACAGACCATAGGTCGTAGGCAATGCAGATTTTCGTAAACATTTCTTCAAAGGTTGCTTTTATTCTGAAAAGCTATGTCCGTCAGCCTTCACAGGTTTACCAGAACATTCATGGAGTTCATTTCCTGCAGCGTTCGCAGCTCCTTCCCGGAACAGGGAGTAACAAGTTACAGTTCTTACACTCTGCAGAGGTGCGTCACTTTACCCATGAGAGATCTTAAGCTTTGTTGCACGGCCGGGAGTATGTCCCCATTCAAACTTCCTTGGTTTGAGGCCGAACCTAAGATCCAAGCCAATCACTATCCTTCTCCGCGACCCCGCATACACCGCAATTGTTATATGCCCAATCTCAAGGTAGTCCTTTCCCCGTATAAAACAGCTACACTTTAGTTGGATACACACAACAACCATTAACACTAGTAATTTGTCTTTTGTGAGCCCAGATCCACAGTAGACCTTTCCCGTATAAAATGGCTATACCCATGATTTGCAACTCACAAATGCCCAGAACAGTGTCCAATGCATGCGAAAGGGAGCCGATCCAGCTGACTTCTCCGTCCCATTCCAAATCTCATGGTTAACGCGTAATATATGGCACGAGAATCACTGGCGACATTGGTTGTTAAGTACTAGATGATACATTCCTGTACAGTGGTATTCCAACCGCCAGATTTAATAGATTAGCTGATCACCCTGGATCATTAACAAATAGTTTACTTTAATTATGAAAATATTGTTTTCGAACTTTTTGAAATGCAGGTGATGACAACATTGGATTTGCAAAATACTTTATAGAAAATAATCAAAGGACATGAGCAAGTGTGAACTTGCCTTGATATAGCGAAGTATTGTAGTCGCAGGTTCTACAAAAATATCATCATTGCCCGATAAGGACAATGCTTAAAGAAGCAATATGCTGTTATGCATAAGTAATGAGATGCATAATGCAAAATCCCAAGTAATTCTTCAATTATTACCAGTAAGATATATTTGGATAATTTATTTAAGATTTTCTTTAGTTTAAGTTTACTTCATAAGAAGGGTAAACACATAAATACGAAGAGAAAAGTACAATCATAATATAATTTTAAGGTTCGATGATATTATGTAATTATTACAAATTTCATGTTTTAAGTTGTTATGTCTTTAAAGAAATGGTATAGTGTTTCTTTTGAAGTTGCAAAAGAATAACATTTGCAGAAAATATTATTTAGGTTAATTTATTCAACTCTGAAGATTAATAGGATTGAAGCTATGGTTTTGTAATAAGATTTAAATGATTTTGAGTTGTTATATATCTAGCTTAGGATATCTTAGATCAAAGCAAACTATAAAAATATAATATAATTTGAGATATGACATCTGTAGCATTATCAATTTTTAGAGTTTTTCTTAAGCATAATCAAAGATGAAATATTATAGTTATGGAACTTTGTTTTAAAGATTTAAATTTAACATGTTTAATATTTATAGGTTGTACTATAAGATTTTTCTAGATAAAGAAAGATAAATGAATCGATTTTATAATTTATTTGGTGAATACTAAGTTTGCTAACTATGATTCTATATAATTGGGTCCACTAACTTTTAATATAAGCTAATGATTTGAAAAAATAACTTTATAAATATTTGTCTTCAAGATTTTAAAACAATATTATAAATTTAATTGTTTACACCTGGATTTTATATTAAATTATAATTATGGGTTTAGACTACTTAGATTCAAAAGATTATGTTTTGAATAAGATCATTTCTTACTTAGGAAGGAATTTTAAATAATTAATAAAGCAACTATTTTACTTTAATAATTTAGATAATTGAATTTATATGATCTAGGAACTTTAAAATATTTTTATAGTAATATACTTAGTATTTTTCAGTAAATATACTTGCTTAAAATCTTAAATTGGATTTTATTTATTTTTGGGTATTATCTTTATTTTTTTATAAGATTTCTTAATTATTTAATGTCTTTAAATATTTGTTTTATATTGTATTTGTAAAATTTTAAGTTAGTATTTTTATGAAATAAGAGATTCCTTTGTATTCATAAAAGTGATTTTTATTTATTTTTAGGAATTTTTCTAAATTTATTAAATTTCATTTAGATGTTTAAGGGTGTTAATATTTATTTGCATTTTATTAAACTTAAAAAAACATGATTACATTTTTCTTAGGTGGATATTATTTTAATAAATATTTTGATATATTAAATATATTTTTACGATTTTTCTACATTTTTCTATAGCTTAAAATGTGTAGAGGGTATTTTAATAATTTCCATTTTTGTTATTATATAAATTGGGCCTAGTTCTTGGGCCCATCTAGCCCAATACCCAGCCCAGTCCACCTGGTTGGACTAAGCCACGGAGCCCAACCGACTGAGTCGGTCAACCGACCCATACGAACCCAGCTCGGTCCTCATCTTCTCCCTCTTTGACGACCTGGTGTCGCCGCCGTCGCCGCGCAACCATGTCCGGCCCCAGCCACCTTGGTTGCTGCCACTGGTCGCCCTCGACGATCTCCCCCTGCTACTCCTTCCTATCCAATTCGATTTGTGATTCAAACCCTCTTTCGCTCGTCCCTTTTACACTCCTGTGGCTAGGGTTTCGGTACCTACCACCCTGAGGTGCTTGCATGGCGATTTGGTGGTGTTTCGGTGTTGATCTGAGGACGCCTTGATGCTTCTTCGATGGACGGCTGCTCGAGCGGCTCAGCATGGTTTAAGTGCCTCGGTGCTTCTTGTGCCGCCGTTTACTGCGCCCTCCGTCACCGGTCTGCTTCCTCTTCTCGAGTTTAAGAGAGGACCCCCAGTGAGTTTCTCCTTTCCCCTATTCCTCTTTTTGTTTATCTCTTCCTCATTGCTCTATATGAATCCTAACTAGAGTTCCCCCTCTATAATCCTATTAATGGCTTCCTAGAAGCTTTCAGACAATGTTGTTGAACATATTTCTTTTCATGGATCTCACTGATAAGCATTAGTAGACGATTTGTCTTATTGAGGCATACAACCCTATTCCTTAGATAGTTTTCTTATGAGTTGTATAACTGGAATTTTGGATATGGTAAATTGTTTGAATTTGTATTTAGGCTGATTGTTTTATGATTACTGTATGGGGTCCTTGTAGTTGTGAGTTCGAGTTACTGGCAGTAATTTGCCTTGAGATGTGATGTTTGTTGTGGTTGATCATCTGCTAGTGGCTTGGTCTTGAATTAGGAGTAGTGGATCTATTGGTGTTTGATCTATTGCAATACATCTCTAAATCTTGCAGAGATGCTCTAACCTGTTCCCTGACAGTGTGCAATTTCAGTTAACCTGTTAACTGAATATCCGGTCTAGCTGATAAGCTATGTTTTTTATAGATTCCCAACTTGTGTCTGTTCTTGGTAGAGAATATATTCAGCTAATGGATTTTCTGAATCCATGTTGTGTTGATTAGATTGTTCTTTTATTTGATATGATTCCTAGTGACCAACACTAAGAAAATGATTTGGCTTACAGGTATAATTGCATGTGAACCAGTGGAAGATTTAGTTAATGTGAATGGTCACTTTGCTAATATGGTCATGCTATTGTGATGCCTCCTTGGAGTGTACACAATAGCCTGATCATTCCTAGCATGATTAGTTGTCATTTGTACAGTGAAGAAATTTATGGATCTGATTCCTAGAACTTTTACTAGGAAAATGATTATTGTTAATTGAGTTGCTATTGTTGCTAGAGAGAAAACTTCTGCAATATGGATATGCTGTTGTGGAACCTCCTTGAGAGTGAGCATAGAAGCAATGATCATTTACATGTTCAGTTATACTTATATTTAACAGAATATTGGTCTATGTCCTTGCCAATGATACCAAGTCTGAGGCTTTACTTGTGTTGCACATGATCATATATCATTTTTGCCTTGCAACTGATTTGGCTAATGTCTAACTACTGTCATTAAGGCAGTATCTTATGATTCCTAGATGTATATATCTAGGAAAATGATTATGTGGTGCTATCCTCTTGTGTTGTGTGGATTCACTAGTGAGATGGCACTATGATGCCTCCATTAGGATGGAAAACAGTGGTTTCACCTACTGGATCATTTTAAATTTGTCAAGTAAAGTGTGGAAAAAGGATACCATCTAGTTTGTATGATCTAGATGCACCACCCTACTATTTTATCTAGGTCTATGATGCACAAGGCTGAGGCCAATTCTTTCTAAGATAAGAACAGGTATTGGTTGGCTTTTAACAGCTCTAGGATGAATTTAGTGTAGCATTTCTACATTATATTTAGAGCTCCCTCTTGCCCAAAATCCATCTTGGGAAAAGAAAATAGGAGAAAAATTGATATTAAATACTTTGGCTATCTTAGAGATGAATAGCAACCTGATGTTGAGGAGTATATGCTGATGCTTGGTGTGTCTTAAATTGATCTTGAATAGCTCTTCCTGATGCTGTGGTTTTTATCTTGTTGACCATCTCCTCCCTGATCTGCTACTGGCCTCCTTCTTGATATTCTCCTCCTCCTCCTGATATTGTTTGATCCTGACCTACATCTGGATGGCTCATCGAAGCAACCAGAATGCTAGGAATACAGGATTAAAACTAGGGTGGTTGATTTGTGTTGGTTGTATTGGCTGTTTCATATTATGGTGAAGAAATAAATGTGTGTTCTTGAGAAGAACATGTAGTGTGAATAGAACTGAATGGATGTGGTTATGAAATGGTTTGGAAGGAAACTAGAGCAGTGTTTGCTCTACTACTACGGCTGTGTACTTATCCTTCTCACACATCATCCTCTGTGTTGACAACACATAGGCATGCATGTGGTGTAAGATGTGTGTGAGCTTGCCTCACCCAAATGGATCAGATCAAGTAAAAGGATTGATATTTTCTGATGGTTTGAACTTTACTATTTACTTGCTTTGTGAAATTTGCCCCATTTATGTCAATGATGTTGTGTTGAGACAAGTGATACAGGTAAGAAAAGATATTGTTTTTGGTGAAATTTTCCCCTACTTAATAAGGCTCTATGATGTAATGAACAGTGCAACTCGCTGTTAGACTGAGAGCACTAACCCCCAATCCCAATCCTTTATTTCTTTTTGTCTTTCATTCAGGTAACAAGAAGGAGTATAGGAACATCAATACTGGATAGGAATTTAGTTGTAGATGTTTTTATTTTTATCCCTTTTTGTAATTTCCTTTTCTATCAATAAATTATGTAAGGATATTATAATGCATTTGTTTATCTTATTATAATTGTATTCATCTATTATTCCTTTATTGTAAAAGGATAATATAATTTATGTATATATTATTTTAAGAAAGAATTCTTCTATTGGTTTAATTATTGTAATTCATTTTCCATTTTATTTATTCACTTATTTGCTTCATTTTAATATTCCTTTATTATTTTATTATAAAAGAACATTGTAATGTTGGATTTTAATAATCTTTATACTTTTATTTATAATACTTGCATTTGTATTATTGTGAATAATTATTTATAAGTCAAATTTCTCCCCTCATAACTCCAGAAAACAATAGAGGTCATTTCAAAATTCATCTCACTCCCCTTCTGATGACACTAAACCTAATTCATCGGAGTGAGAATTCTGATCACTCTAGTCTTTTAATTTGGCGAAAATTTTACCCGGATTTTCATATGCATGCATGCAGATGCACAAAATCCTAAATCTACCCTTCGTTTGGTCCTAAATGCTGGGATGTTTCAGACTTCCCCTCTTAAATTAAACTTTGTCCCGAAGTTTGTGGTTTCTTGTTCAAGAAGGTTTCCGATAGTTTCGTCCTAAGTTTTCTTCTTTCCTCCCAGTTTGTTGTGTTTCCAAAGTGATGTTTTTAATAAACTCGGCACTCATTGAGTTTACTCCCAACCTTGATTCAGTTATTGTTAATGCCTAATGCTAATTTATACTTCCTCCTGAAGATTCATCAGATTACTCTTAACCTTGCACAACTTTATTGACGAAGGACTACCGATACTAAACATACCTGTTGTAGCATCGTCAATGTGGTTCCATCCAAAGTGTCCACCCCTTTATGGTGGTTTTCCTTCTCGAGTAACCATCTGGTTGGGACATTCAGATCTCCTATGTCCTTCGAGACCACACCTATAGCACACCTTTCCGGTCTTCCAACAATCCCTCCTTATATGACCTGATGCTCCACACTTACCGCATATGATTTGTTTCTTTCCTTTTGATGCCTCATACTTTGATGTACCACTTGTGGATATGAATCTAGGCATGAAACTTTAGTTTGATGCTGACTTAGTAATTTGTAACTTCTTTGATTCCCTTTTAGCTCTTTTATTGGCTAATTTCTTCCTCTCTTCCAATAGCATCTTGTAATCATCCTCTAAAGTAATTGCTACATTACCAGCTCTTGGAAACATCGTGTTGTATCCCCTGATATGTTCATCTTCATATAAGAGTTTAGTCGTTCTAACAACCTTTTCTTGCTCTTATCCTCCGTATTTACCTCATCAACTGCATAACGAGATAATTGACTAAACTTGCTAATATAATTCATCACAGTTTCCTCATTTTGCCGTAATTCCATGAATTTTCTCCTCTTAAATTCCATAATGCTTTCTGGAACATGATACTCATGAAACTTCTGCTTGAATTCTTCCCAAGTGAATATCTCTTCTGGTGTGAGCATGGATAATTGATTTTCCCACCAATTTGCGGCAGATCCAGATAGAAGAAATGTTGTATAATGTAACTTCTCCTCATCATTACATCCTACTGTTTTAAGTTTCCTTTCTGTATCCATCAGCCAATCCTCTGCATCCATAGGTTCTGATGCAGATGCAAAAGGAATTGGTTTGGCGTTTTGGAAATCAGAAAGACTTACTTTGATATCTTTGTTTTCCTCTCCAGGTCCAATTCGTTTGAGTATTTCTTGCATGAACCTATTCTGGTACTCTTGCATCATTTGCATGTATTGCATGAAATTCTCCTCTATCAACGGACGAGTTGATGGTACAGTTGCAATTACACCCATATTACTTTCCCATTGCTTAGCTTCTTGTTCCAGACGTTGTCCTTCAATCCCAGCTTCTACTCCCGTATCCATACCCTCTCTAGTCCTGTTACATAAAGCGAATACTCATACTTACATCATGCACATGTTTTCTGAGCTCAACTCTATGCACAGTGCTAGTCACACAAGGAAATTAAAAACCAAATCCGAATAACAACCAAACCTATAACATGTATTATACATGGTTGATGGGGATATGCCCACCGGGGTATACCAAGCAGGACGTTTCCTACTGGCCCAAGCGCCAGCGAGTGGGCCTGCAGGACGACGACTGGATCAAGATTTGGTGTGGACTCAAGCGACTGGAAGCTGAAGGCCCAGGAGCATAGATAGGCCCAGTCGGTCTAGGTCATAGAGTCTCCGAATCCTTAACTAATTCGGTTGAGATCTGTAAACCCTAGGGAGGTGAGTCTATATAAACCTCCCTGGAGGACGCATAGAGGATATGTTCCATCATACACCCTAGCGACTCGCCGCCTAGCCGCCGAGCTCGCCCCATTGTACTCTCACCATAATACAATCTAGCAGGAGTAGGTGTGTACCCTCTGGGGGGCCGAACCTGGGTAAACCCTTGTGTCTCAGCCCTCATCTCGCACCGCAGATGGTTGGCCTCCCTTGCCCCATGTTCTACTACTCGCTGTCGATCGGAGCATCTGCCGTGGTCATTCCCACGATAGTGGCGCCCACCGTGGGGCCTGGCCAGTCAGGCCGGTGTTCTGCGGCGAGATCCAATCTGCCCATCAAGGAGTCGATCGCCACCGGCCGCATGATCGCGATCTGCGAGATGCTCCAGATCTTGGCGAGCAGCTACGTCCCGGCGGCGCAACCCGTCACGCATAGCGTGATCCTGCCGGTCGGCACGATCAGCCTCTTCGTCGGCCTCACCGACGTCATCATCTCGGAGGACTCGGATCGCATCCGCAAGTCGCCGCCACGCGACCGGCTCTCCGAGAGCCAGGTCCACACGATCCACCGCCTCGCCTCTGAGTACGACTCGGCCCACAGCAACGTGGCCGAAACCACCACGGACGCGGACGACGTGGCCCTGAACAACGATGCCGATTCGGCGACCCCGGCGTCACTCGCCGGATCCATTGTCGCCGCATCACCCGTAGGCTCCATCACCCAGGTATCCAATGTCGGAGACTTCGAGGAACCCTTCATCCTAAGGATATTCGACTTTGATTCCGGGTCGGAGAACTCCGCCGACCTCCGCGATGGAACCGGCCGCCACACCGCGACCTACATGGCAACTGGCGCCGACCCACCGGAAGACCCATTCTCCATGACGATCCCTCCAAACGCGACGGCGACAGAGGTCGAGGAACTCTGCCTGAAGCTGGCGGAGGCAGTTCGCAAGGAACAAGCCGAGCGCGAATTTTTTTGCCTCGAGCAGGTGACAGCGCAGGAGCTATCGCGCTACCACCAACTCCGAATCATGTCGCTCCTGAACCCCACCGTCCAGGGGGCGCGCCCTGAATTTCGACGACGAGAACGACCCGACCCGCGCGGCCAAGCGCGCGATCTGCGAGAACACGCCGCCAGGAGGAAGCACTCAGCCCCCACCAGGAGCAACGGCCAATGGCGCCCCACCACCACCCAACCGCACACCCCTAGGGACCAACCAAGGATCGTAATCTCCTCACGGGAGCGAGACGCGAACGGCCTCACGTTGTTCTCCACCCCAATGGACAACCTCGTCGCAGGCCGAGCAGCAGTCAACAACATTGCAGCCACTGGGGAAGGCGCCCCTGCAAATCCAATATGCCAAGGCTCTGCTCGCCAAAGCGGTCGAGCAACAAAACGCAGGCGTCGACTCACAGGGTCGGATGTACTCGCGTTCATCGGGTAGCAGAGCGGCCTCAAGCGGCCGCCCCATGGCGGAAAACACTCTCAACTGCCCGCCACCCGAAACCCTACAGCTCCAACACCGACCCGCGAACGCGGCACTCTCCACCAACGACCCTAGGCCGGCGACCAACTTCGTCGCTGCCAACGGACAACCCGTCGACGCCCGCACCCACATCATCAACAACCAGAGCTGGCGCGCACGCCAGCCTGACGACCTGCGGCACACCATCACCAACCGCCGCGACGGTGAGCCGCATCGGGCCCCAGTGCTTCAGACCGATGATCCAAGGCGAAAGATACCTGGCGAACTTCAAAGCGCTGAAGGAAATAGAGAAGTACGACCCCTCGTACGATCCCTCCGTGTTGCTGGATACCTACCTCGTGGCGATGAGGATCGTAGGACACACCGACCTACTAGCCGCCCGCTACCTCCCCCTGATGATGGAGGGGGCGTGCAAGCAGTGGATTAACACCCTTCCCGCGCATAGCATCGACTCCTGGGAGGAGATGCGCGAGGCCTTCGTCAGGCACTTCGAGGGTTCATACACCCACGCCACCACCATCGAGGACCTGGAACGGTGCGTCCAGGGACCCCGCGAGTCAACCCGCAGCTGGGTCCAACGGTGGCAAGATCTGTGGTACAACGCGGTCGGAATCCACCCAGACACCGCGATCCACTTCTTCAAGACCTCGTGCCGCTACGAGCCCCTGGTCGCCAAGCTCAAACGAGCGTACCTCACACTCGACAACATACCGGACCTCCTGGAGATCGCAAAAAGGTACGCGGAGGAGGACCCAAACCAAGAAACCGACGACGAGTCGGGAGGACACCGCCGCACGAGCGGCCACGAAACGGGAGACGAACCGACTTACGCTACAGCAACACTCGCCTCACCGGCAAGCGCCGCAGTGACGGGCGAGTCGACTTCGTCTCCAACGCTGGATACGCGCAGCGTGAGCCCAAGAGCTTCCGCCGCGACGGGGGACAACGCCGCGACAGCGGCAACTACAATGCGAAGCCGAGGTTTGACCCCGCGGCCCTTCTTAACCAACCTTGTGTATTTCACAGCAGGGAAGGAAAGCCCGCCACGCACACAACCGCCCACTGCCACTCTCTCAATGAGATCGAGAAGGCGCGGCGCGCGCAAGAAGACCCCGACAACAACCCGCCAAACGGCGGAAAGTTCGGCAGCGTCGCCGGCTCGCTCCACACCTTCACAGGCTTCAACACGAAGCGCGAGAAGAAGGTCATCGCTCGCGCCGTCGCCTTCAACGCGGTGGACCAGATAGATATCCCCCAGTTCCTCAACTGGTCTCAGCAACCAATCACTTGGAGCCGCCAGGACCACTCGCCACGGATCGAGTATCCAGGCCAAGTCGCCCTGGTGGTCAAGCCCAAGGTGGGAGACTACTGGCTCCCCAAAACATTGATGGACGGCGGCAGCTCCATCAACATCTTGTACCTGGATACCTTCAGCCGACTGCGGCTCCTGCAGTCGATGATCGAGACGACCTACACCACGTTCCACGGCATCGTCGCCGGTCGGAAGGCGTACCCGATCGGCAAGGTGACGCTGCTAGTCACCTTCGGCACAATGGCAAACTTCCGCACCGAGCGGATCGTCTTCGAGCTGGTGCCCTTCGACAGCCCCTACCACTGCGTCCTGGGGCGCCAAGTGTTTGCCAAGTTCATGGCAGCACCCCATTACGCGTACAACGCGATGAAGCTACCCGGACCATGCAGTGTCATCACCATCCACGGCGACCCCGACATGGCCGCCGAGTGCGAGGCCAAAGAAGCCGAACTCGCCGACGCCGTCATGACGGCAGAGGCCAACCACGCTGAGGAGCTCGCCAAGTACGCAAGCGGGGTCAACAACAACGACCCCACCATACTCAAGAACCCCAACTCGGAGGGCGCAAATCCACTGCCTTCGAGGCAACAACGCATACCCGCACTGTCGAGATGGTCCCAGGCGACTCCAGCCAGACGGTGACAATCGGGACGGGCATGAGCCCAGCATAGGAAGGCGCGCTCATCGAGTTCCTCCGTGAGAATAGGGACATCTTCGCATGGAAGCCATCCGACATGCCTGGTGTCCCGAGGGAACTCGCTGAGCACAAACTCAACGCCGACCCCAAAGTGCGATCTGTCAAGCAGTCGCTGCGGCCCTTCAATGAAGAGCGCCACCGAGCCATAGCCGAAGAGGTGCAGCGTCTACTCGCTGCAGGCTTCATCCGGCTAATCAAGTACTCCAAGTGGCTGCAAACCCAGTCCTGGTCGAGAAGAAAAACGGGACCTGGAGGATGTGTATCGATTACACAAACTTAAACAGTGCCTGCCTGAAGGAACAATTCGTCCTCCCGCGGATTGACCAAATCATCGATTCCACCGCGGGCTCGGAGTCGCTATGCTTCCTCGACGCCTACTCTGGGTACAACCAGATCAAAATGGCCGTCGAGGACGAAGAAAAGACGGCGTTCATCACGCCATTCGGAGCCTTCTGCTACATTGACATGACCTTCGGCCTCAAGAACGCCGGGGCGACCTACCAGCGGTGCATGCAGGAGTGCCTTGCGAGCCAAATTGGCCGCAATATCCACGTCTACATCGACGACGTGGTGGTGAAGTCCGCTCGCCAGAACGACCTACTCGCTGACCTGGCAGAAACATTTGCCAACCTGTGGAAGTACAAGATAAAGCTAAACCCAGGAAATGCACCTTCGGTGTGCCAACTGGACAGCTACTGGGATACGTTGTCTCCAAGCGTGGGATCGAAGCGAACCCTGCCAAGATCAACACGATCGCTCGACTCGGCAAATCCGAGTGCCTGCGTGACATCCAGAAGCTGCCCGGGCGAGTCGCGGCTCTCAGTCGCTTCATCCCCCGGTTGGGCGAAAAGGCGATGCCCCTCTACCGCCTAATGCGCAAGAACCCCACCTTCCAGTGGGACAAGGAGGCAGATGACGCGCTCCACGACCTCAAGGAGGTGCTACTCGCAGCACCGCTACTCGCCACCCCCGTCGACAAGGAACCCATGCTGGTCTATGTTGCTGCTTCCGAACGCGTCGTCAGCGCCGTCATGGTCGTCGAACGGCCAGAAGAAGGAAAGGAGCGCCCGGTGCAGCGACCAGTGTACTACATCAGCGAGGTCCTCACCAAGTCGCGCCAGCGCTACCCGCAATACCAGAAATTGGTATACGCAGTCTTCAGAGCACAGCGGCGACTGTCGCACTACTTCCAGGAGCACCCAATAACGGTCGTCTCCTCAGCACCGTTGCAGGACATCATCTGCAAACGTGTGGCGACCAGGCAAGTCGCCAAGTGGGCCGTCAAGATCGGCGTCCACAACATCAAGTACGAGCCGCGCAAGGCGATCAAGTCGCAGGCTCTCGCAGACTTACTCGTCGACTGGGAGGAGAACCACCAGCCAGAGAAGCTGCCATACCTCCACTATTGGAACCTACACTTCGACGGCTCCAAGAACGCGGACGGCGCCGGGGCAGGGATCATTTTAACATCTCCGAAGGGCGACAAGCTCCGCTATGTCCTCTACCTCGACTTCAACCCCTACACCAACAACGTGGCCGAGTACGAGGCGCTACTCCACGGCATGCGAGCTGCCAAAGAGATGAATGTCAACCGACTGCGCTGCTACGGAGACTCCAACCTCGTCGCTGGGCAAGTCGCTCGCACCTGCGATGTCGTCTCCCCCACCATGGCGGCATACCACCAAGCAGTGGACAAGCTGGGTGGACACTTCGCAGGTACTCCATCGAGTGGATTGACAGGCGGACGAACGAGGAGGCCGACGCACTCTCTCGCATCGTTTCGGCTCGACTCGCACCACCCGCCGGCGTCTTCCTCGACACCATCACCAAGCCTTCCGTCTCTCCCACCAGGGAGATCGATATCGGAATACCGCTGCAACCAGAAGCAGCCCTGGTCGCACTAATCGCCGAGCCAGACGACTGGACCGCGCCATACGTCGCCTACTTGGAGGGAGGCATCCTGCCAGCGGATGAAATGGACGCCCGGATGATAGCACGCCGCTGCAAATCCTTCGTCATCATCAACGGTGAGCTCCACAAGCGCAGCGTGACCGGCGTGTTCCAACGCTGCGTTCAGCCCGCCTAAGGACGCAAAATCCTCCAAGACATTCACTCCGGCGACTGCGGCCACCACGCTGACGCCCGCTCTCTGGTGGCAAAGGCTATGCGACACGGCTTCTACTGGCTCACCGCACATGCAGACGCGGTTGACATCGTCTAGAGGTGCGTCGGATGCCAGAAATACGCCAACCAGACCCATGTGCCGAGTTCGGTGCTCAAGACAATCCCCATCACCTGGCCATTCTCCGTATGGGGCATGGACATGGTAGGTCCCTTCAAGAAGGCCCCCTCCGGCTTCACCCACCTCCTAGTCGCAGTCGACAAATTCACAAAATGGGTGGAGGCCAAGCCAGTCCTCAAATGCGACGGGAAGACTGCCACCAAGTTCCTCTGTGAGCTCATCTACCGTTATGCCTTCCCCAACAGCATCATCACAGACAACGGCACCAACTTCGCCAAAGGAGCCATGGCCGAGTTCTACGAGGAACACCACATCCGACTCGACCTCGCCTCAGTCGCGCACCCAGAGTCCAACGGCCAGGGCAACGCGCGAATCAGAGCATCCTCCACGGCCTGAAGCCACGGCTCCAAGTCCCACTGGAGCGCTCCGCCGGGTGCTGGGTCGAGGAGCTACCCTCCGTCATCTGGGGCATCCGCACCTCCGTCAACAGGTCGACAGGATTCACCCCCTTCTTCATGGTGTACGGTGACGAGGCAGTCATGCCCACCGACCTCGAGCACGATTCACCAAGGGTGGTCAACTACACGGAGGCTGCAAATGAACTTGCACGCCAAGACGGAGTCGACCAGCTCGACGAGGCACGCGACCTAGCTTGCTCCTGCACCTCCACCTACCAGCAAGGGCTCCGCCGCTACCATAGCCGGCGAGTAAGGGCTCGCACTTTCCAGGAAGGCGACCTGGTACTGCGCCTAATCCAGGACAAGAAGGGCATGCACAAGCTCTCCCCCCCTTGGGAGGAACCATTCGCCATCGGGCGAGTCCTAGGCAACGACGCCTACTACCTCACCGACGTACAAGGGGATGGGAACCTCGACGTCAAGCGGCCATGGAATGTAAACCTCCTACGGAAGTTCTACTCCTAGAACTCCATACATTTACTCTCCACCCGCTATGAAATAAAGCTGATCGGTCACCGAAAATTGTGTTTACTCTCTATGTCTTGTGCCACTCGCACTCGTAATAACAGCATTATGCTACTCGCAGAAGTCAACCTCTGGTAAAACGACCGGCGCGGCCAAGTAGTGTGATACGAGGGCACTGGGAAACTCCAGGCCTCGTAACGTCCACGAAAAAAGCCAACCCGGAGCCCCATTGGAGTCACCTAGACTGACTGGCTCAACGAGCCAAGACAACTGCACTCTCTCCTCACAGCGATCAGGGTCCTCCGCATCCTCGGCATAGCGACCCGAACGGCCAAGTATCACGCTTGGGGACTGATACCCAGCCAAATACGAGCGACTAGGGAAAAACGCCAAGTATGAGAGAACGCCCAGGACTCACCACGCGACTGATCCTCCGGGTCAGGCAGGAGAGACGCTCTAACAAAGACGCGCTTACTCGTCACCTACCTTGGAGTTGCGACTAGAACCACCAAGTACCACGCTCGGGGACTCGGCAACCCGACCCCGTTCGCGCCTGGGAAAGCGGTCAAGTAAAGAGCACCCCTGGGAGTCGCCTTGCGACTGGCTTTCCGAGCCATGGCGAGTCGACCTCAACTCATTAAAAGTTAACAAACATACAACAACGAGATAAACCCCATAAAAGGGCGGACGCGCTCGGGGACTCGTTCAATCAAAATCCAAAATCGCAAAACAAATGACAAAACAACACGAATTTCCTTTATAGCAGCACAAGTCGTTCCAAAATACAAGGAAAGTTCAATAGTTATCTTGTCCTAACACCCAAGGGCACAACGCTTCTACTCCGTAGGTTTTGACGCAGACTCGCCGCCACGCCTACGGTTACGAATGAAGGGCACGTACAGGTTCGACGGGTACGTCATTAGATCGCCCGCCATCGCCGCACGGAACGGCTGCTCAACCTTGAAGTCCCGATGCTTCAGCTTAGGATCGTTGGGGGTGACAACCGTCTCCTGATAGGGGATGAGGTCGCCCATCGCCCAAACACGGTCGGAGTACACCGCGGCCCGGTCCGTCAGCTTCAGCACCTCGGCAATCTCCACCGAGCCTATTGACGAGGGGTAGCCGCTCGTGACATCGTCGAGAGCGAAGTCCTCCAGGAAATGAGCAAGCCCAAGGCTGAGCGCCGTCGCTGCCCCACGCCGGAAGGCCGAGCGCGTCATGAACTCGACCAGCGACGGAGCCTTCTCCAGATAGCGCCATA
The DNA here is from genome assembly GCA_910589765.1 of Avena atlantica. Lineage (NCBI taxonomy): Eukaryota > Viridiplantae > Streptophyta > Magnoliopsida > Poales > Poaceae > Avena > Avena atlantica. Next base: position 40,837,088 of record OU342736.1, on the reverse strand, counting down.
CCTCGACAAGGTCACTGGGGATCACCTCCGTGGGCGATATCTCCTGCAGAGATGCTCGAAGGCAAGTCGCCAACAAGGCGGCCGAGTCGACCAGAGTGGCCACGCACTGCCACGCGTCATACGACTGCGCATCTTCCACGTTGTCAGTAATCCGGCCTGCAGCACATCAATAAACAGTAAGCGACTTGTCGACATCACAAAAAAGTTAGTGCCATCGAGAATTGGGTGAAGGAGAATTTACCAATAAGCGGGCGGCAGAGGGCCGTGATGAAACGTTGAAGAGAAGAAAGGTCATCCTGCAGCCCAGCAACGAGCGCGTCAGATAATTTCCGCTCTTTAGCGGCAGAAGTAACAGCAGCTTTCGCACGGCCCCCGCTGAACTTGCTTCCGCCCTCTCCTCCTTGAGCTCACGCTCCAGGTCAGCGACCCGCTTTTGGCCACGCTAAAAGCAGACTGAGCCGCCGTCAAGTCACCCACCGGGACAAGGCCCGGCGGACCTCCTCCGCCTCGGCTGCAATTGCTTGAAGCCCCTTGTTCGTCTCCTGGACGGCAGCGAGTTCCTTCTCCAAGCGACACTTTGTAGAAAGCCGATCGGCCGATTCGCGCTGCAGTTCCTGCGCACACACTGCAACGTCAACAACAATGAAATTCCTAAGTGCCCACTCGCTGAAATTCAGCGACTAGGCACTCGGGGACTGGATAATGAAATTCCTAAGTGCCCACTCGCTGAAATTCAGCGACTAGGCACTCGGTGACTGGATCATGAAATTGCTAAGTGCCCACCCACTGAAATTCAGTGACTAGGCACTCGGGGACTGGATAATGAAATTCCTAAGTGCCCACCCGCTGAGATTCAGCGACTAGGCACTCAGGGACTGGACATTAAAAATCCTAAGTGCCCACCCGCTAAAATTCAGCGACCAGACACTCGGGGACTGGACGATATAAAAACATTAAGAATCCGACCGCTGAAATTCAGTGGCCCGATCCTCGGGGACTGGACATACCTGGATGGCAGCGCCTAGCATGCCGTGAAGCTCCAGCGCGTCCATAGACGCAAGCACGACCGGAGTGTGGCCGCGACGCTTTTCGACCTCCACCTCGGCGACCCCAGGCATCCGGCTCGTTGGCGCCGAGCCACTCGCTGCGGCCACCTTCGCCATGAAGCGAGGGAAGGTCGCTGCAGATGCTGCGGCGCCACTCAGAGCCGGCTCGGCCACGTCAGGTGAGGCAACAGCCTCCTTGGTCTTCGAGGCCACTTCGGCCGCAGTCGGAGGTTCGCTCGGAGCAACCGCCGGGTCATCAGAGACCGTGACAACGTCATCACCTTTTCGCCCTCTTGACACCTTCGGCGGGAGCAGCGACTTTGTCAGTTTTCCTCTTCCGCAAGGAATCCACCTCGGTGATGACTGGCGGAACCTTGGCCACAGAAGGATGCCGATCTTTTTAACTCCAGTCCTGCGAAGCAGCGCTATGAATAATATTGTCCGATTAAAACGAAAAACAAGTAGATGAACGACACTTACTTGGTGACTGGTATGAACCACAGACTGGTGCGGATGCTGGCCGGCCTTTCCAGCTCGGGCCCCAACTTCCGAGTGAGGCCTGTCTCGAACACATCGTGTGCCCAAGACACTGAGGGCTTATTCAAAGATGAAGCCGCGGCAGGAGCTTCCGTGATAACTACTACGGAAGCTTCCCTCGGAGGCGAGGCTGCTGCGGTGGAGAGTCCCCCAAACCAAAGACTGGCATGAATGTAGGTGGTAACGATGCCAGAGGCGCCTCGTCCATGGGAGCAACACCGTCTGGTGCCACGGTCGCATGCGCTGCTGCATCCTTAGCCGAGCTGGTGGCGTCGGAACTGGTCGCGGATCGGGGCGGAGACATCTGTTTTGCCGGTTTCGCCTTCTTCTTCGACAGAACCTTCTTCTTCTTCTTCGACGGCGTGGCCTCACGATGTGAGGTGTGCTCGGGAAGCTCGTCATCGTCATCATCGTGAGGCTCGAGGCTTTTACTCGCTTCGAGCTCGCGCTGGTGTTGCCCGTGGGTCTTGCGAACTGTGGGGGCAGCAACTTCCACGGGCTCGTCTTCGTCGTTGTCGTCGTCATCACCCTCGTCGCTCTCGGCGTTGCCTTTGACGGACGACGACTCGCACCCTTCTTGGACGGACGGGCTCGAGTTCTCTTCGTCTGCGGGTGGAAGCCACCCTTCTACCAATTGGAACAACTGCAATAAAAACAAAACAACGTCAGCACAACCGCGAATGCATCATCTGCGACTGCGAGTGGTGACGAAATGACGGCTTACCGTCGGAGCCGGGAGCCTTGCAGTATAGGGGGCGACCACGGCCTTCGCGTCAAGATACACCGCCTGGGTGATATTCTTCAGGGCCAGGGTGTAGTCTTCGAGTTTCCACTCAGCGAGGGAGGACTTCGTCGGATCGTCCTTACCCGTATACTCATACATGTAATGGTCGCGGCGGGCCAAGGGCACGAGCAGCCGCCTGAACCAACAATTGTAGAGGTTGATTGTCTGGAGGCCCTTCTTCTTTAGTCCGCGAATGGTCTGCAGCATTCGTCGACAACGATCCGTTGATCCAGCGGGAGCTTGACGACCTGGAGCCGACGCGGTTCGGGCCGATCGGCGGAGTACCTTGGAAGCGCCACTTCTCCATCTGGAGTCGACTCGGTGACGTAGAACCAGGACTTCTTCCATTCGTTCGCTGCCTTGGCGGGCAGCATCAGGTCGAAGAACGACGCCTTCGACTTCAGCTGGAATGTCAGGCCGCCCGCAGCTAGCATCGGGCCGCCTGACTCTTCGCGGCTGATTCTCCCATGGAACAGATCCTGCCACAGGGGGAAGTAGGGCTTGCAGCCCAGATAGCACTCGCAGAACGCCACGAAGATGGCAAGCTGCTCGATACTGTGCGGACCTAGATTCGATGGCTGGATCCCGTAGTAGGCGCAGAAACGACGGAAGAAGAGGGAAGTCGGGAAGCCCAGCCCCCGCTCCAGGTGGCTGGTGAAGCAGATAAACTCTCCCTCGCGCGGGTCCGGAGTCACTTCTCCGGCCGCGGGGATGTGCCATCTGCCGGCGCGGAGGATCCCAGCCTCCTCAAAGGATGCCAGTAGCGCCTTAGTGCATTTGGATCTGCCCCATGGTTCGGTGGAGGGGGCCATCGGTTGGAAGTTTGCGGAGATTGGGGCTCTCTGGATTGTTTAGATCGCTATGCGGAGTGGGAAACGGATACGAGCGAGATCGGAGGAAGAACGAAGAAGCATTTCCCTGTTCGCCTATCATTCTCCTTATATAGCGGTTGCTACCCGCCAGTTTCGGGAGCCGTTACTACGCGGTAATTACGCCGAAGTTACCGTTGGATTACCCAACGGCTAGTTTGACCCCAATTGACGGTCCAACTTCATCCATTCGACTCGTCGCTCCACGCGACTCGATGATTCGCCGACCCGATCACTATAACAGTGACTGAGTATTCTCGCCGAGCTGCGACACGATTGGTCGCCGTTATTGCGACTAAAGTGACTAGTTCTACCTTTATTCAGGAGTCCGCCACCGATTCGACTGGACGCCCGCATTGGGCCCGCATACTCCGACTGTCAGCTAACGCCTGCTACAAATCAACGATGGCCTCGGGGACTACTGATAGGCCTAGTCAGACTAGGTCATAGAGTCTTTGAATCCTTAACTAATTCGCTTGAGATCTGTAAACCCTAGGGAGGTGAGTCTATATAAACCTCCCTAGAGGACGCATAGAGGATACGTTCCATCATACACCCTAGCAACTCGCCGCCTAGCCGCCGAGCTCGCCCCATTGTACTCTCACCATAATACAATCTAGCAGGAGTAGGTCTTTACCCTCCGGGGGGAGAAACTGGGTAAACCCTTGTGTCTCAGCCCACATCTCGCACCGCAGATGGCTGGCCGCCCTTGCCCCATGTTCTACTACTCGCTGCCGATTGCAGCATCTGCCGTGGTCATTCCCACGACAATGGTTTTTGTCAACACCAGAATTTTTAATCCAGATGCCTATTATGCCATACATCGCAATCCCAGGATTACCATTTTTCCGAGACATAACAGAATTGGATACCACAGTACATCATCCATTACAAACCATACATAAGGTCTTACACAAATAAGGATCTCATGATCCAGTTCTTAATACAACTCAAGTCGCGGAATAACGTAATAATAAAGGTAGCGTAGGTGAAGCTCCATCTTCGGGGTCACAGGCAATGCTGACGATGGGAGATGATCCTAGTTGTCGTAACCTTCCTGGGGTCCTTCGTCCTGGTACTCCTCTTCATAGTCTGGCCACGGGAATAGCCAGGGACAAAGCCATGAGTACTCTTTAAGTACTCGCAAACTAATACTAACAAGTGAAGGGGGGTTTTTGTAGTAGGACACTAAGCTCTAGGGTTGTTTTGCAAAAATCCAGATTTACCTCTACTAAGTTCAGAAGTAAGAAAAACTAGTTGAAGTTATATAACACCTAAGTGGGAACTTGTATTTCATATCACAAATCTGTTGTGGTAAAGTCAAATTCTCAATTCATTTCACAAGTCATTTTGAAAACATCTGACAGGGGAACAGTATGGCCACTCCAACTGTCCATAACCGCGGACGCGGCTATTCGAATAGTTTGACACTCTGCAGAGATTATACACTTTCACCAAAACATTCGATACATCCATCAGGAACAAATCCTGAATTCACCATACTCAGTATGCGGATAATCAATCCTAACCTTTCGATTACACGCCCTAGTATAGACACCTCTCCTGTGAGTTTGGCCTCCCAACCATGACCAACTGTCATCTTGGGTATTGCACAGGTGGACAATCTTCACAAGGTAGCCTCAGCTCAATCCTTGGCCATGAGGGAACCCATACTAAGGTATATAAGTTTCCAGTCAAGCCCTACCCAATTCTCGGGTATTGTGGTTGTATGGTAAAATTGGAATGGTATCGCATACAGACAACCATCAGTTTTATAAAGGGCTAAGGCTCATGCCTCAACATTTTCATCATCAAAATCATATGGTGTTCAGAAACACATGTCAAAACATCTCAGTAGAATGACTCATCATTCTAAGGTTTTCATAACCATTTTCACCAAGTATTCCTATCTAAAGTTGATCAAGTTTTATGCTTAGCAGTAGCATCTACAAATGGTAGTGAGTACTAATGAGGGGTGGTAAACTAGTGGAGTTTAACTAAGTACAATCGCATGCCTTAGGATGACATCAAGATTATCTAGCTTGGGCCAAATTTAATGCTCTTTATGCAACCTTCAATTATCTTTCTAGTATCTACCATTTACTCAAGTAACTCTAAGTAATAGCTTTGATAAAGAAATAAAGTAGAAAGCTTGCAAGTAAAACTAGGATTGGTTTATCAAGTGGGTATGATCACATATGCTTAAGGCATATAGTTGGCATGGTAACAAGCAAGTGTTTGCTTGCAGAGGTAAAGTATCTTGCAAGTGTTAGCTAGCTCAATCAACTAGTAGTATTAGGCTTGCATAAGTATCAGTATAAGCCTATTAAATTGCAAGTGTTAGCTTGACTTGTGCAGAGCAGTGGTTGAAGTTCTCCTCGGCTTCTTCTTCGTAGTATCCTCCTTCCTCCTCGTATCCTTGGTCTGTACTAGCGTCTATGAATAAACACGAGGTACACAATAACCAAACAATACTTCACTACTTTCAATCATCACACAAAAGGGTTCTATAGATGATCTAGCATCATCACTAACATTACAAGATTAAAGCATTTGTCTTATTTATTTATTTTTAGAAAAGTAATTTCTACTCGTTGAAAAACTACTTAAGATTTAATATTCTCCAACTCAAACATGGGATCATGTTAACACATGTAATCACCACATATTTTAGTACATGATAATGTGATTTAAATTGGTGTCACAATTTAAATAAGTTTAACCTTTTTATTTTAAATAATTAAAGTGACTAGAAATGCCTATGTGGCATTCTTTTATTACTTGAATATTATTTCTGTAAGTAAACCCATATGTTTTTATATATTCTGAAAGGTATGATCAAATGTGATTTTTGAGAGTTGGAATCAACTCAAAATCTATTATGGTTGAAATTTGAAAAATGTTTGAATGTAGAAAAGCTTCTGACTTGTTATTTTTACCAAGGTTGATCTATAGATTCAAATGATTTGAATCCAACGGGCTTGGATTAAGCATTTCAATATCTTTCTAACAAAATTGGTTTCATTCAATTTGGTTTACTGAATCGAGCTGGGTTGATTTTTTAAATTAGGTACAGAACTATGTTTGAATATAAATAGAAAAAGCTAAATTCAAATGGTTGGGCTACGCGGGAAGGGTTATTGGGCCGGCCCAGTGTCACTCCGCAGCACGGGGCGCAACTGACAGGGGGGGTCTACTGGTCAGTGTCTCTTTAAACGCGAAGCGGTACGGGGCTATGTGGTGCGTTGGATTAGAATGAAGATCGACGGCTAAGGGTCGTCGTCGACGATGAACAAGTCACCAGCGAGCTCGAACCCTAGCGGCTCATTGGGGGTGCATAGGGGGCATACCGGGGCTCCAGTGACGACGGCGAGGCGGGCAATGACGAAGTCGAAGACGGCGAACTCAGGGGTGGTCGTGGCAGCTCCAGGGGTGGACGAAATCAACGGCTCCTCTTCTCCTCTGCAGCGGCGAGCTCTGGCCAAATTCCGGCGATTTGCCGCTCGCCTTGCTCCGGCTAAGGGGTGGAACAATCTGTGAGGTGAGGGGAGTGAAATGGTGTGCTTCAATCGGCTGGGGGTCGCCTCCTTTTATAGGCCCGACGGTGAGACCGAGAGGAATGGGCAGGCGACGGTGGCGACACGGCTACGGGCGGCTAGAGGCATGGACGAGGTTGACGATCGACGGAAGGTCTCCTGGCGATGCTCTATGTTTTAAATTCGCGTGTAGGGGCGGTGGAAAACGGTCGGGAACGTGCGGTACTCTGCGAGGCAGAGGCGGCGAATTCTGCGCCGAGCGGTGGCTACAGGGTACGGTCGGTGAAACGAGCATGTCTGGTGGTCTCGTGGGACGGTGGGGTGCATGCTGGCGGGCGGCGAGGGCTCGAGGTGGTCTGGTGGCGTGGGAACGGTGCATGCTCTGCGGTGCGTGTCGGCATGGTCGACAGCGGCGCGGGCGCGGCATTCCTAGCGGTTCTGGTCGCTGTCTTCGAGCTAGGGCTGGTCGAGATGGGGCGGTGAGGCATGGGCTGCATGCTAGAAAAGGTTGGCATGACTAGTTCTTCTCCTAGCTTGTTGTCCACACTGGGGTGACATGGGTTCTCTCGGCCTGTTCACCATTGATGACATCGGCGAGCTTACAGTGGTGCTAGGGCTTAGTTAAGGTTGCTAGATGATCTACCGAGGCTAGTGTAACCAGAGAGGGAACAAGGTTGGCTCAAAACACTGCTCAAAATAGTGTTTGTGATTTTGTTGATTTGAATCTGCAACCTGTTTGATGAAATGGCCGCATGAACTTAAGTTTTGAATTTTGAAAATATTTTTGGTGGGTGTGCTAGGCATGTGTTGAGGATTCTATGGATGCTTGGGTTTTGAAAATTGAGCTTGTTTGAGTGGTTTTTGAAATAGTGGGATCTTCCCACATGAAATAGATTCAATTTTAAACTGTCATTTAAACTAAGCATTTAAATGTTTTTGGATGATCACAAAGTGGGCCTTAGTACCTTATTATGAGTACTATAAAGGGGTGCAAAGATCCATACATGTTTCTGTTAAGTTCTGAAAGTTAGGGATAGCCAAAGTAGGCATGGGAGTTAAATTGGCCAAAGTGACCATTCACTTAATTTGTTTGTTTTGATTTGTTTGTCTTTGGGAAAAGTTTGGGGATTGTTTAGATGATGTTTATTTCACCTAAGAATCATTTTACAAGCAAAGAAACACAGAACCATGACAATTCAAAAGAATCCAAATTTTAATACACACACATATGAATGCTTTCCTATTTTTAGTTGGAAAAGTTTTTGTTAACCCTGATTTTGATGATTAGAGTTTGATGATCAAGTTTAATATTTTTGGGATGTTACAGTTTTTATAAACTATTACAAATAATCCTCACAACTACGGTTTGACTCACACTTAGTACATTAATTGTATGTTTTAAGGGCTTGCTTGTTTGTATGAGTATGCTCTTACTTCTTAAGTCATGCCTCTCAAACACTACAATGCACATTACTGGTTATGTACATCATTTAAGCTCCTTACTTCTATGGATTATCTCTTCTTACCTTTCTCTCTCTTTCTAGTACTTCATGGAATTCCGTCCATGATGACGTGAAGTCCGACGACTACCTTCTGGAGTATATAAACATCCAGAGGATGCGCAATCTTGATTAGAAGTACTTAGATTGAGGTTAGCCATTGAGAAATGACTAGAAAATGAATGAACTTCCGTGGAATTCTCATGTCCACCATCAAATGCACTTTCAAAGTAAGATGTGTCCTCTACTTTTTCCTTGGTTCAGTCATACCTATAGAGTTAATAACTGCCAGTGCTTTCTTCCAAGTCAATAGGATTGGTACTACCCCCATATGGATCATAAGTTCCATGCTAATCTAATTGGTTTCTACTCCTTTATTAGGATCACAGGGTATAAGATTCTCGCTGGTTTCAGTGTAAGATTCTACTCCCCATCCATCGTAATTCCCAACTAGAATACTTGAATTGGATGTTTCCTAAGTTTCCTGTATTACTCTATACTTGTCCATGGCGTACATGTTTCTAAGGCCCATTCTAATAATAGGCACAGGTTTCAGACTATGGTCCTTCAAACTCATTCTCTTCATACACCACCTTTGGGAAGAATATTCTAAAATGCCTAGCTTCCCTATCTGACTCCTTTATGCATTCAATTGCTTTAGTAGGATCAACATAATCCTCAAGGTTGTATCCAACTCCTAGACTAGAACCTAATGTGTGTCATGGTAGGTATTGAGTAATGTCCTATTATGACCTATGCATTCGGCAGCTCAAGTAGATCCAGTCTTCAAAAATGCAGCATGATCCAACTTAAGTTTCGAATTTATAGAATCTTGAGGTATAGTAGTAAGATTACTACCTACCAATTTCCTTGGATTCTTGTTTCCGAAGCCTAATTATTGCTTCTAGAGCTGCAATTTGATACACAGCCGCCATACATCTCATCTTCACTGATGACATTACTTATCTTATCCTTAACTCTTTTGGTAAGATATGCACTATATGGTACCTAACTAACACTTTCCCGTGTTGAAAACTGTAAACCTTGACGAAAATTCGTGATTTGCAATTCCATATTCCCTAAAAGTTGTCTCAAAAGTTCTGTCCAATCACCTACATAGTTATCTAAAGTCCTATACATCACTTGTACATCACTTGAACATTCCAGTTTGGTACTGAGATGTCATTCCTCATTATAGATAAGAGATTATAATTGGTCCTACTAGGTTATAACTTATTATTATTACCCCAATTTGCATCATAATAAAGAATTATCGCACTAGAAACATGACAATGTAATTCTCAAATGAATACTCATCATATTTCTAGAGAACTCTTTACCGTTGCTAACATACTTCCTACAAGTTCTACCCATTTAATAGGTTTCCAACCTAATGTCAAAGCTTTTTCTCTGATACCAGCTGCGGTGACCCAGCATACCACTGTATGTTGTAGTATACTATAGTCGTGGACATAACACTCACGGAGCACCATTCCACAATTATTACATCCTCAGAGTGGTACAACAGAAACAAAGTGGGTCCACAACATACATTACCATTATTACAACCAAAAATTACATGATGACTTTGAGATCCTCCTAGGTCCATAGAGGTATCCCGATGACTCAGGGCTAAACTATAATAACTCGAAGAAGAGAATAAAGAAGCAACTAAGGTTTATACGAGATTTAATATAGATAGAGGATAGAGATCCATGCTATTGGACTAGATCACTATATATGCTACATCTACACTTCAGATATATCAATCTCCATTCCATAGATGCTTTCATAATTGTTCCCTTCGATGCTTCCGGATACTTCTGATTCTTCATAGTGGAATTCTTCTTGGTCTTCAATTGGATATAGTATTTCCTCTTCCTGACCGATATTGTCTTCAGAATCTAGCAAGGGTTAAGAAGATACGTTGAGTACGAGCGTACTCAGCAAGTTCACTGAAAAGGACTGTTTGATGCACTATATCTACAGCCATAGACCATAGGTCGTAGGCAATGCAGGTTTTCGTAAACATTTCTTCAAAGGTTGCTTTTATTCTGAAAATCTATGTCCGTCAGCCTTCACATGTTTACCAGAACTTTCATGGAGTTCCTTTCCTGCAGCGTTCGCAGTTCCTTCCCGGAATAGGGAGTAACAAGTTCCAGTTCTTACACTCTGCAGAGGTGCATCACTTTACCCATGAGAGATCTTCTCCGTGACCCCGCATACACCGCAATTGTTATATGACCAAACTCATGGTAGACCTTTCCCCGTATAAAACGGCTATACCTTAGTTGGATACACACAACAACCATTAACACTAGTAATCTATCTTTTGTGAGCCTAAATCCACGGTAGACCTTTCCCCGTATAAAATGGCTATACCCACGATCTGCAACTCACAAATGCCTAGAACAGTGTCCAATGCATGCGAAAGGGAGCCAATCCAGCTAACTTCTCCGTCCCATACCAAATCTCATGGTTAACGCGTAATATACGGCGCGAGAATCACTCGCGACATTGGTTGTTAATTCCTAGATGATACATTCCTGTGCAGTGGTATTCCAACTGCCAGATTTAATAGATTAGCTGATCACCCTGGATCAGTAACCAATAGTTCACTTTTATTATGAAAATATTGTTTTCGCACTTTTTTGAAATGCAGGTGACGATAATACTGGATTTGCAAAATACATTACAGAAAATAATCAAAGGACATGAGCAAGTGTGAACTTGCCTTGATATAGCGAAGTATTGTAGTCGAATGTCTCGACTTAACCCTGGATCTCGGGTTTTACAAAAATATCATCATTGCCCGGTAAGGACAATGTTTAAAGAAGCAATATGCTGTTATGCATAAGTAATGAGATGCATAATGAAAAATCCCAAGTAATTCTTCAATTATTAGCAGTGAGATATATTTAGATAATTTATTTAAGATTTGCTTTAGTTTAAGTTTACTTCATAAGAAGGGTAAACACATAAAATATGAAGGGTAAAGTACAATCACAATATAATTTGAAGGTTCCATGATATTATGTAATTATTAGAAAGTTCATGTTTTAATTTTTTATGTCTTTAAAGAAATGGTATAGTGTTTCTTTTGAAGTGGCAAAAGAATAACATTTGAAGAAAATATTATTTCGGTTAAGTTATTCAACTGTGAAGATTAATAGGATTGAAGCTATGGTTTTGTAATAAGATTTAAATGATTTTGAGTCATTATATATCTAGCATAGGATATCTCAGATCAAAGTAAACTATAAAAATGTTAGAGTTTTTCTTAAGCATAATCAAAGATGAAATCTTATAGTTATGGAACTTTGTTTTAAAGATTTAAATTTAACATGTGTAATATTTATAGGTTGTACTATAAGATTTTTCTAGATAAAGAAAGATAAATGAATCGGCTTTATAATTTATTTGGTGAATACTAAGTTTGCTAACTAGGATTTTATATAATTGGGTCCACAAAATTTTAATATAAGCTAATGATTTGCAAAAATAACTTTGTAAATCTTTGTCTTCAAGATTTTAAAAGAATATTATAAAGTTAATTGTTTACACCTGGATTTTATATTAAATTATAATTATGGGTTTAGACTACTTTGATTCAAAAGTTTACGTTTTGAATAAGATCATTTCTTACTTAGGAAGGAATTTTAAATAATTAATAAAGCAGCTATTTTACTTTAATAATTTAAATAATTGAAGTTATATGATCTAGGAACTTTAAAATATTTTTATAGTAATATACTTAGTATTTTTTCCGTTAAATATACTTGCTTAAAATATTAAATTGGATATTATTTATTTTTAGGTATTATCTTTATTTTTTTATAAGATTTCTTAACTATTTAATATCTTTAATTAATTGTTTTATATTTTATTTGTAAAATTTTAAGTTAGTATTCTTATGAGATAAGAGATTTCTTTGTATTCATAAAAGTGATTTTTATTTATTTTTAGGAATTTTTCTAAATTTATTAAATTTCATTTAGATGTTTAAGGGTGTTAATATTTATTTTAATTTTATTAAACTTAAACAAATATGATTACATTTTTCTTAGGTGGATATTATTTTAATAAGGATTTTGATATATTAAATATATTTTTAGGATTTTTCTAAATTTTCCTAGAGCTTAAAATGTGGAGAGGGTATTTTAATAATTTCCATTTTTGTTATTATATAAATTGGGCCTAGTTCTTGGGCCCATCTAGTCCAATACCCAGCCCAGTCCACCTGGTTGGACTAAGTCACAAAGCCCAACCGACCGAGTCGGTCAACCGACCCATTCGACCCCAGCTCGTTCCTCACCTTCTCCCTCTCTGGAGACGTGGTGTCGTCGCCGTCACCGCGCAACCATGGCCTGCCCCGGCCACCTTGGGTGCCTCTACTGGTCACCCTCGACGCTCTCCCCCCTACTACTCCTTTCTATCTAATTCGTTTTGTGATTCAAACCCTCTTTCTCTCGTCTGCGTTACACTCATGTGGCTAGGGTTTTGGTACCTACCACCCTGAGGTGCTTCCATGGCGATTTGGTGGTGTTTCAGTGTTGATCTGAGGCCGCCTTGATGCTTCATCGATGGACGGCTGCTCGAGCGGCTCGGCATGGTTTAAGTGCCTCGGTGCTTCTTGTGCCGCCGTTTAATGCGCCCTCTGTCACTGGTCTGGTTCCTCTTCTAGAGTTTAAGCGAGGACCACCAGTGAGTTTCTCCTTTCGCACTATTCCTCTTTTTGTTTATCTCTTCCTCATTTCTCTGTATGAATCCTAACTAGAGTTCCCCCTCTATAATACTATTAATGGCTCTCTATATGCTGTTCAACAATGCTGTTGAACATATTTCTCTTCATGGATCTCACTGAAAAGAATTAGTAGACGCTTTGTCTTGTTGAGGCATACAACCATGTACCTTAGATAGTTTTCTTATGGGTTGTATAAGTGGAATTTTGGATATGGTAAATTGTTTTAATTTGTATTCAGTCTGATTGTTTTATGATTACTGTATGGGGTCCTTGTAGTTGTGAGTTTGAGTTACTGGGAGTAATTTGCCTTGAGATGTGATGTTTGTTGTGGTTGATCATGTGCTAGTGGCTTGGTCTTGAATTAGGAGTAGTGGATCTATTGGTGTTTGATCTATGGCAATACATCTCTGAATCTTGTAGAGATGCTCTAACATGTTCCCTGACAGTGTGCAATTTCAGTTAACTTGTTAACTGAATATCTAGGCTAGCTGATAAGCTATGTTTTTTTATAGATTCCCAACTTTTGTCTGTGCTTGGTAGAGAATATATTCAGCTAATGGATTTGCTGAATCCAGGTTGTGTTATTAGAAAAATGATTTGTTCTTTTATTTGATATGATTCCTAGTGACCAACACTAAGAAAATGATTTGGCTTACAGGTATAATTGCATGTGAACCAGTGGATGATTTAGTTAATGTGAATTGTGAATTTTGCTAATATGGTACTGCTATTGTGATGCCTCCTTGGAGTGTACACAATAGCCCGATCATTCCTAGCATGATTAGTTGTCATTTATACAGTGAAGCAATTTATGGTTCTGATTCATAGAACTTTTACTAGGAAAATAATTATTGTTAATTGAGTTTTATTTTTTCTAGAGAGAAAACTTCTGTAATATGGATATGTTGTTGTGGAACCTCCTTGAGAGTGAGCATAAAAGCATAGATCATGTACATGTTCAGTTATACTTTTATTTAACAGAATGTTGTTCTATGTCCTTGCTAATGATACCAAGTCTGAGGCCTTACTTGTGTTGCACATGATCATATATCATTTTTCCTTGCAACTGATTTGGCTAATGTCTAACTACTATCATTAAGGAAGTATCTTATGATTCCTAGATGTATCTATCTAGGAAAATGATTATGTGGTGTTATCCTCTTGTGTTGTGTGGATTCACTAGTGAGATGCCACTGTGATGCCTCCATTAGGATGGAACACAGTGGTTTCACCTACTGGATTGTTTTAAATTTGTCAAGTAAAGTGTGGAAAAAGGATACCATCTAGTTTGTATGATCTAGATGCACCACCCTACTATATGATCTAGGTCTATGATGCACAAGGCTGAGGCCAATTCTTTCTAAGATAAGAACAGATACGGGTTGGCTTTTAACAACTCTAGGATGAATTTAGTGTAGCATTTCTACATTATACTGAGAGCTCCCTCTTACCCAAAATCCATATTGGGAAAAGAAAATAGGAGAACAATTGATATTAAATATTTTGGCTGTCTTAGAGATGAATAGCAACCTAATGTTGAGCAGTATATGCTGATGCTTGGTGTCTCTTAAATTGATCTTGAGTAGCTCTTCCTGATGTTGTGGTTTTGATCTTATTGACCTTCTCCTCCCTGATCTGGTATTGGCCTCCTTCTTGATATTCTCCTCCTCCTGATATTGTTTGATCCTGACCTACATCTGGATGGCTCATTGAAGCAACCAGAATGCTAGGAATACAGGATTAAAACTAGGGTGGTTGATATGTGTTGGTTGTATTGTCTGTTTCATATTATGGTGAAGAAATGAATGTGTGTTCTTGAGAAGAACATGTAGTGTGAATAGAACTGAATGGATGTGATAATGAAATGGTTTGGAAGGAAACTAGAGTAGTGTTTGCTCTGCTGCTATGGCTGTGTACTTATCCTTCTCACACATCATCCTCTGTGTTGACAACACATAGGCATGCATGTGGTGTAATCTGTGTGTGAGCTTGCCTCAGACAAATGGATCAGATCAAGTAAAAGGCTTGATATTTTCTGATGGTTTGACCTTTACTATTTACTTGCTTGGTGAAATTTTCCCCATTTATGTCAATGATGTTGTGCTGAGACAAGTGATACTGATAAGAACAGATATTGTTTTTGGTGAAATTTTCCCCAGCTTAATAAGGCTCTATGATGTAATGAACAGTGCAACTCACTGTTAGACTGAGAGCACTAACCCCCAATCCCAATCCTTTATTTCTTGTTGTCTTTCATTGCAGGTAACAAGAAGGAGTATAGGAACATGAATACTAGATAGGAATTTAGTTGTAGATGTTTTTCTTTTTATCCCTTTTTGTAATTTCCTTTTCTATCAAGAAATTATGTAAGGATATTATAATGCATTTGTTTATCTTATTATAATTGTATGCATATCTTATTATTCCTTTATTGTAAAAGGATAATGTAATTTATGTATATATTCTTTTAATAAAGAATTCTTATGTTTTTTTAATTATTGTAAAAGAACATTGTAATGTTGGATTTTAATAATCTTTATACATTTATTTATAATACTTGCATTTGTATTATTGTGAATAATTATTTATAAGTCAAATTTCTCCCCTCATAAGTCCAGAAAATAATAGAGGTCATGTGAAAATTCATCTCACTCCCCTTGTGATGACACTAAACCTAATTCATGAGAGTGAAAATTCTGATCACTCTAGTCTTTTAATTTGGCGAAAATTTTACCCAGATTTTCAGATGCATGCAGATGCACAAAATCCTAAATCTACCCTTAGTTTAGTCCTAAATGCTGGGATGTTACACTTCTGGAGCGCCCGCACCCTGAGTTCTTCGGAGCTCAGCTCAACGATCAGCAAGGAGGAGAATTGCAATGGCTGATAGTTGCAAGTATTAGAGGGAAGATTGAATCTCCCACCTCAGAGGGAATCCAGTTAACCTTAAGAGAGAACAACTGGCTAGATGGACTCACTAGGGCTATACAGGAAGCTCTTGACCGTGTGTGTGGCCAAAGCATCAATCAGATCAAGGGCACGCAATTTGAGTATTACCCAAGGCGTGATGCTATGGGACATCCATTGGAGGTACCAAGTCACCCCCAGTTGAAGCATCAAGTACCATCTCAGCATCATGATGTATGATAGGCAGAAGGAGTTGGACAATGACCGCACCTACGCCAACCACAACTATGCCATCGCAGTCAAGAAGGACCAGACCATCGCCATGCTTGTGAAGGATCGCTAGTCACGTCGTCGTCAGCTTGACAAGAAGGAGCGCTTCATTGCCCGCCTTCGTCACAAGGTGAAAGACTTGGAAGAGACCATCCATGAGCGGGACATGCAGCTTGAGGAGAGGAAGAATGCAGGGGAAGATATCTGTGGAGACCCCTACTCCTACCTAAGTGATGATGATGAATTCCTGGAGGATCAAGCCATGGACTTCCACACTTATGATGATGACTCCGCCTTCATTGATGATGATTATGATGAAGCCACCGATTCCGAGGAGTAGTAGCACTTGAGCAATAGCGTTAGTGAGATGTATCCGGTCCTACAATATCGTAGTTTCACAGAATGGTTCTTAAAACCATCTGTTTCCATATTGTGGTGTGTGTTTGTATTGTGTGCTATGAACGAATGAATGAAAAGCAAGTTGCTAGTTAGCAAAACCAGAGTCAAAACTCAAAGTTTAAAAACTTTTCAAAAACAAATACATGAACCTTAGAAATTTCCCTCTTTTCTCATGATCTATCTCAATCTTCAGATGCCTCGTGCAGGAAGCAGCTCATCTCAGGACCCAATGCTGCAAATCTTGCAAATGTTGGTTTCAGATCGTGAAGCTGAAAGAGTCGAACGTCAAGCCAACTTAGCCACCCTTCAACACATAGCCCAGATGGCCAATAAAAATCAAGGCCATGGAAATCAGGACAACCATGGATCCAAGCTCAAGAACTTTTAGAACACCAATCCACCCATCTTTAGTAAGTCTGAAGAGCCATTAGATGCTGATGATTGGCTGCAGACTATGGAAAACAACTTACAAGTTGCTGGAGTGGAAGCCAGAGCTTGCTGGAACATCGTTCGCGCCATGAATGGAGGACAGATGTGTAGGGTTCGCAGCATAGAAAACAAAAAAAATCCTACGATGGGAACTATGTACCAAGATCTATCTACTAGATACAAACAACGGGCGGATGTATATCCGTAGAGAACATACCCTTGAAGACCGACAAAGCTTAACGAGTTCAACTCGTGGTTGATGTAGACGATCTCTTGCCGATCTCAAGATCGAGAGGAAGTCCTAGCGCCGCAAAGAAGCAGCGCATCCGTGCTCACACACACATGTACAATACACCGAGCAACCTCCGCCTCCTCGCTCCAGCGATGCAGTGGAAGCACAACCCTTTCTTGCCGAATAGCCACCGGGAACATGTATCTCGCTAGTCCGAGACCATGGGGGATAAATTCTGGAGGGGGAGAGAGATCCTTCACGAGGAGGTGTGAGAGACAAGTGAGAGGAGGGGCTCCTTTTATAGGAGGAGGGGGGCACCCAAGGGGGTGGCTGCCGGCCATGGGGGCTGCCCCCTCCCCTCCTTCATTCATGTGGGTGGACACTCCACTCACAAAATGGCCCTTCAATTTTCTCCACTCAAATTCCCATTAAATTTCCACCAAATTTAATGCAAACTCTCATTAAATAAAACTCTTTTATTTTATTCAGAATTTTGTCAATTACTTTAATGACAAAAATTCACAAATAACCCCTTGCTAGAATTCTATTTCACATGCATAACCACTTTATGCAATTTCACCCGAAAACCTGTTTCGGTATCTAGTGAAATAAATTTCTGCGCTTGTTCATTCTTTCGTCATGAAACTTTTGCTCCAATTGGATGTCGGTGTCTCTTAAGTGTGTCACCCTACGGTTCATGAATAATGCGGACATGATCGAGACCCCTCTCGGATCAATAATCAGAAGCGGGATCTGGAGACCCATACTGACTCCCACACATTCAACGATGACTTTCTTGTGATCGTCGGAACCTTTTATGCTAGTATCTTAATCCCTTTGTTTCACGATATATTACATGTCCGAAATTCGATCATCGGTATCTCCATACCTAGTTTTATCTCATTACTGACATGCACTCTTTTCTCGTTCCCGTGATATAACATTCGAGTGATCAAATCACTTGCTTGCAAGCTAATCAATGTGATATCACCGAGAGGGCCCAAAGTATATCTATCCGTCATCGGGATGAACAAATTCCAATCTCGATCCATGAGCCTCAACATAACACTTTATTAGTTCTGAATCCATCTTTATAATCACCCTGTTACGGTGTGACGTTTGATGTTATCAAGAAACTCTTCCGGTGTTAGTGATTGACATGATCTCATGGTGTAAGGATTAGGATCACTTCATAAGTTGTTATAGCAATATAAACTCAACGACTTTGATCGTAATGCTATACTTCGGATGAATGCTCATCACACCATTACACTAATGTTGTGATCCCGTTATTAACAACATCCAATGTCCATGATCAGGAAACCTTGATCATCGTGTTAATCAAGGAGCTAGTTTATGAGAGAGGCATAACTAGGAACTTTCTGTTTGTTTATTAAACACACATGTATTAATGTTTCCATATTATTACAATTATAGCATGCAAAATAAACAACTATCATATACTTGGAATACACATAATAAACATTTTATTATTGCGTCTTAGGGCATATTCCCTTCAGTCACCCACTTGCACTAGAGACAATAATCTAGTTACATAGTGATAAATCTAACACCCATTGAGTTCTGGTGTTGATCATGTTTTGCTCTAGGGAGAGTTTTAGTCAACAGATCTGCTACATTGAGATCCGTATGTACTTTACAAATCTTTATGTCTCCATCCTTGACATGCTCGCAGATGGAGTGAAACCGGCGCTTAATATGCTTGGAATGCTTGTGAGACCTTGGCTCTTTGGCATTGGCAATGGCACCATTGTTGTCACAATAGATCACCATTGGGTCCAACGTGTTTGCAACTACTCCTAGTTTGGATATGAACTCCTTCATCCAAACTGCTTCCTGAGCCACTTCTGAAGCAACAACATATTCGGCCTCCGTTGTTGATACCGCTACCACAGGTTGTTTGGAGCTCCTCCAACTAACCGCTCCGCCATTCATGAGAAATACGTATCCGGATTGGGACTTAGAGTCATCCGGATCAGTGTCAAAACTAGCGTCAACATAACACTTAGCGATGAGCTCTTCTTCACCTCTGTATACAAGAAACATATCCTTAGTTCTTCGTAAGTACTTAAGGATATTCTTGACCGCTATCCAGTGTTCCGAACCTGGATCCGATTGGTACTTACAAGTCAAACTAATAGCATGTGCCACATCCGGTCTTGTACATAGCATGGCGTACATTATAGAGCCTATGGCTGAAGCATAGGGGACCTTGTCCATTATCTCTCTTTCTTCCTCCGAAGCCGGACTTTGAGTCTTACTTAATGTCTTGCCTTGCAACATAGGTAAGAACCCCTTCTTACTTCCGTCCATTTTAATCTTCTTTAAAATTTTATCAAGGTATGTACTTTGTGATAGCCCTATTAGGCCCCTAGATCTATCTCTATAGATCTTTATGCCTAATATGTATGACGCTTCACCTAGGTCCTTCATTGAAAATTTTCTCTTTAGATAACTTTTAACACTGTTTAAAAGATCTATATCATTTCCGATCAATAATATGTCATCCACATATAATATCAGAAATGCCATATTGCTCCCACTCACTTTCTTGTAAATACAAGCTTCTCCATAAGTTTGGACAAATCCAAACTCTTTGATCACCTCATCAAAGTGGAGATTCCAACTTCGTGATGATTGCTTCAATCCATAGATGGATCGCTGAAGCTTGCACACCTTGTTAGCATCCTTAGGATCAACAAAACCCTTTGGTTGTATCATATACAACTCTTCTTCAATATTACCATTGATAAACGCGGTTTTGACATCCATCTACCATATCTCATAATCAAAATATGCAGCAATTGCTAACATAATCCTAACTGACTTTAGCATCGCTACGGGAGAGAATGTCTCATCGTAGTCAACTCCTTGAATTTTTCGAAACCCCTTTGCGACAAGTCGAGCTTTATAGACGGTCACATTACCATCAGCAACAGTTTTCCTTTTGAAAATCCATTTGTTCTCCACGGCCTTTCGGTCGTGAGGTAATTCCACCAAGTTCCAAACTTGATTTTCATACATGGATTCCATCTCGGATTTCATGGCTTCTAACCATTTGTTGGAATCCGGGCTCATCATCGCTTCTTCATACGTCGCAGGGTCATCATTTTCATCAACCATGAAATTCATGACAGGATTTCCGTATAGCTCGGGAGCTGCACGCGTCCTGCTTGACCTGCGAGGTTCGGTAGTACTCTCTTTCGGAGTTTCATGATCATTATCATTAGTTCCCTCTTCAACAGGTGGAGCCAACTCCGGAACAACTTCCGGCGCTGCGCTACTCACCATACTTTGAAGAGAAGGTTCAATAATCTCTTCGAGTTCTACCTTCCGACTACTCACACCTTTCGCGAGAAACTCTTTCTCTAGAAAGGATACATTCTTGGCAACAAAAACCTTGCCCTCGGATCTTTGATAGAAGGAATACCCAATAGTTTCCTTAGGGTAACCTATGAAGACGCATTTTTCCGCTTTGGGTTCGAGTTTATCCGGTTGAAGTTTCTTCACATAAACATCGCATCCCCAAACTTTAAGAAATGACAGCTTAGGTTTGTTTCCAAACCACAATTCATATGGTCTCTTTTCCACGGATTTAGATGGTGCTCGATTTAAAGTGAATGCAGCAGTTTCTAGTGCATAACCCCAAAATGACAACGGCAAGTCTGTCAGAGACATCATAGATCGAACCATATCTAATAAAGTACGATTATGACGTTCCGACACACCATTTCGCTGTGGTGTTCCGGCAGGCGTGAGTTGTGAAACAATTCCACACTCTTTCATGTGAGTGCTAAACTCGTAACTTAGATACTCACCTCCACGGTCGGACCGCAGAAATTTGATCTTTCTATTACGATGATTTTCCACTTCATTCTGAAATTCCTTGAACTTTTCAAAGGTTTCAGACTTGTGTTTCATCAAGTAGATATAACCGTACCTACTCAAATCATCCGTGAAAGTAACAAAATAATGATATCCACCTCGCGCTGACACACTCATTGGACCACATACAACAGAATGTATGATTTCCAATAAATCCGTCGCTCGTTCCATTGAACCGGAAAACGGCGTTCTAGTCATCTTGCCCATAAGGCATGGCTCACATGTATCAAATGATTCAAAATCAAGTGATTCCAAAAGACCATCTAAATGGATCTTCTTCATGCGTTTAACGCCAATATGACCTAGACGGCAGTGCCACATATATGCAGATATATCATCATTAAGTTTAATCCTTTTAGCATCAACATTATGAATATGTGTAACATTATCATCGAGATCTAATAGAAATAAACCATTCATCATCGGTGCATGACCATAAAAGATTTCATTCATATAAATGGAACAACCATTGTTCTCGAATTTAAATGAATAACCACTTCGCATCAAACACGATCCAGATACAATGTTCATGCTCAATGCAGGTACCAGATAACAATTATTCAAGTTTATAACTAATCCTGACGGCAAATGGAGAGGCACCGTTCCGACGGCGATCACATCAACACTTGATCCATTGCCGACACGCATCTTGACCTCACCCCTTGCTAGCGGTCGCTTGTTCTGCAGCCCCTGATTCGAGTTACAAATATTAGCAACTGAACCGGTATCAAATACCCAGGTGCTACTGCGAGCACTAGTCAAGTACACATCAATAACATGTATATCATATATACCTTTGTTTGCCTTGCCGGCCTTCTTGTCTGCCAAATACTTGGGGCAGTTGCGCTTCCAGTGGCCAGTCCCCTTACAATAGTAGCACTCGGTATCAGACTTAGGTCGAACTCAGGGTTTATTTTCAGGCACGGCAACAGGCTTGCCGCCCTTACTTCCCTTCCGTTTTCCCTTCTTGTCTTTCTTGAAACCAGTGTTCCTATTGATCATCAACACTTGATGTTCCTTTTTTATCTCCACTTCTGCAGTTTTAAGCATTGACAGAAGCTCGGGGAGAGACTAATTCATGTCTTGCATATTATAGTTCATCACGAAGCTCTTATAGCTAGGTGGCAGAGACTGCAGAACACGATGGATGCCTAAGTCAATGGGAATCGATATTCCCAAGGACACAAGCTTATCGGCATAACCCGACATCTTGAGTACATGCTCACTAACGGAGCTGTGCTCTTCCATCATGCAGCTGAAGAACTTTTCTGAAGTGTTGTACCTCTCTACAGCAACATGTGTGTCGAAAATCATTTTCAACTCACCCATTGTATCAAAAGCATTGCTGTTTTCGAAACACTTTCGAAGTTCCGGCTCTAGCCCATACAATATGCCGCAATGAACTAAGTTGTGGTCCTCCTGACGAGTCTGATAGACATTCTTCTCCTCGTCAGGGGCATCCTATAAAGGTGGGGGGCCTAGTGGAGCTTCTAGCACGTATTGCTTTTTTGCAGCAGAGAGGAGAATCCTCAAATTCATGGCCCATTCGGTAAAGTTGCTACCGTTCGTTGAAAGTTTCTCTTTCTCCATGAACACATTGAAATTAAAAGCAGGTGGTGCCATCTACAACAGAATTTGTAAAGTTTAGACTAAGTGTATGATAGATTGAGTTCAACTAATCCATATTACGAATGAACTCCCACTCAAAAACGACATCCCTCCTGCCTTTTTGGTGATTACATGAACCAAATCCACTACACCAAGTCCGATCATCACGTGAGTCGGTGTAGCTTCAAAGGCGAGCATCAAATGGGCATCATATCTACTATATGACTCATGCTTAACCTTTCGGTCCGTGTTCCGAGGCCATGTCTGTACATGCTAGGCTCGCCAAGTTAGAACCTTAGTATTCGCGTTTGTAACTGTTTTACACCCGAAATATGGTCGTGGATCCAAGAACACCCGATCATCATGTGATGTCTTGGAGCGATGAAACATAATCGGTGCATACTAAAGGAAGAACACATTCTTATCTTGATATTTAAATGAGGGATCATCTTATTATGCTAACAAAGCGCTAAACAAGCAATATAAGATGCTATCAAACATCACATGTTTATTAGTGAAATGTTATGGTTCCCGCAGATGATATCTATCATGTGCATCGTGGTATGATCACTATCATACCTATATGTGTAAATCCAAGGTCCATGGAGTTTACACGCTATGTGTGTTGTAAGAGTATCATCTCATACTTTTACTTACAACATCACCATATCATAATACTAGCCCAGCAACAATCTAAACTAGACGCCTCTAATTTATCCATTGCAAGTTTTACGTGGCTTAGGGCTTTCGAGATAGAACCGTTCTTACCTACGAACATGAACCACAACGAGGATAACCAAATTGTTGACAACTCATTGAAAAATAGATATTGACTATAGTAGGAGAGACAGACACCCGCTAGCCACTTATGCAAACTAGTTGCATGTCAAGCGTGGAACAGGTCTCATGTGCGAGGACATGTAAAGTTTGTCCGGGCCGCTTCATCCCACAATGCCACCAATATCCAAAATTACAACTAAGGAGCAACAACATGATCATCATCGCCCACATACTCATATCTGTACTACCCGTGTAAAGAATCTACGCATAGATCCGGCTCTGATACCACTATAGGGTTCGCAGCATAGGAAACAATATTTTTCCTACGATGGGAACTATGTACCAAGATCTATCTACTAGATACAAACAATGGGCGGATGTATATCTGTAGAGAACAAACCCTTAAAGACCGACAAAGCTTAACGAGTTCAACTCGTGGTTGATGTAGACGATCTCTTGCCGATCTCAAGATCGAGAGGAAGTCCTAGCGCCGCAAAGAAGCAGCGCATCCGTGCTCGCACACACGTACAAGACACCGAGCAACCTCCGCCTCCTCGCTCCAGCGATGTAGTGGAAGCACAACCCTTTCTTGCCGAATAGCCACCGGGAACATGTATCTCGCTAGTCCGAGACCATGGGGGATAAATTCTAGAGGGGGAGAGAGATCCTTCACGAGGAGGTTTGAGAGACAAGTGAGAGGAGGGGCTCCTTTTATAGGAGGAGGGGGCACCCAAGGGGTGGCCTCCGGCCATGGGGGCTGCCCCCTCCCCTCCTTCATTCATGTGGGTGGACACTCCACTCACAAAATGGCCCTTCAATTTTCTCCACTCAAATTCCCATTAAATTTCCACCAAATTTAATGCAAACTCTCATTAAATAAAACTCTTTTATTTTATTCAGAATTTTGTCAATTACTTTAATGAAAAACATTCATAAATAACCCCTTGCTAGAATTCTATTTCACATGCATAACCACTTTATGCAATTTCACCCGAAAACCTGTTTCGGTATCTAGTGAAATAAATTCCTGCACTTTTTCATTCTTTCGGCATGAAACTTTTGCTCCAATTGGATGTCGGTGTCTCTTAAGTGTGTCACCCTACGGTTCGTGAATAATGTGGACATGATCGAGAACCCTCTCGGATCAATAATCAGAAGCGGGATCTGGAGACCCATACTGACTCCCACACATTCAACAATGACTTTCTTGTGATCGTCGGAACCTTTTACGCTAGTATCTTAATCCCTTTGTTTCACGATATATTACATGTCCGATATTCGATCATCGGTATCTCCATACCTAGTTTGATCTCGTTACTGACATGCACTCTTTTGTCGTTCCCGTGATATAACATTATAGTGATCAAATCACTTGCTTGCAAGCTAATCAATGTGATATCACTGAGAGGGCCCAGAGTATATCTATCCGTCATCGGGATGAACACATTCCACTCTCGATCCATGAGCCTCAACATTATAACACTTTATTAGTTCTGAATCCATCTTTATAATCATCCTGTTATGGTGTGACGTTTGATGTTATCAAGAAACTCTTCCGGTGTTAGTGATTGACATGATCTCATGGTCTAAGGATTAGGATCACTTCGTAAGTTGTTATAGCAATATAAACTCAATGACTTTGATCGTAATGCTATACTTCGGATGAATGTTCATCACACCATTACACTAATGTTGTGATCCCGTTATTAACAACATCCAATGTCCATGATCAGGAAACCTTGATCATCGTGGTAATCAACGATCTAGTTTATGAGAGAGGCATAACTAGGAACTTTCTGTTTGTTTATTAAACACACATGTATTAATGTTTCTGTATTAATACAATTATAGCATGCAAAATAAACATCTATCATATACTTGGAATACACATAATAAACATTTTATTCTTGCCTCTTAGGGCATATTCCCTTCAAGATGATGACTTGGGATGAATTCAAACTCAAGTTCAACAGAACCCATGTCCCACCAGGTTTAATCAAGAGGATGAGAGATGAATTAAGAGAATTGAAGCAAGGGAGGATGACAATAGTTGAGTACCGTGACAAATTTCTGTCATTACCTCGGTATGCACCAGATGAGATTGACACTGAAGCCAATAAGAAGGATAGATTCTTGAATGGACTGCATGATGAGATGCAGACATTATTAGTGAATATTCCATTTGCTGACATTTAAGCCATAGTGGATTCTGCCATTCAGATGGAAGACAAGATCAACCAAGCCAATGAGAACCGCAAGTGTCGAATGATGCATCAACCAGGAACCCACCATACCCCAAAGTATCGCCCAAACCCGTCTACGTGATTTACCCCAATGAACAATAGACCCCCGATGAACCATCCGAACTATCCCAACCATGGAGGAGGAAACGCAAGGGCCGGAGGAAACCACAACAACAACCCCGACAACTCCAACAACTTCAACCGTGCACCTCCCAAGTTCAGCAACAACAACACCAATCCCAACACCAATACTGCCCCAAGGACTGGAAGCAATGATGTGCCTATTGCAGGAAAGGACAAGTCTCAGGTTACTTGTTATGAATGCGGAACCAAGGGTCACTACTCTAATGAGTGCCCTAAGAAGCTTGCAGTAGCTACCAATGTGAATGCCCCAGCTCAGCAGCAGCGCCGTGTTCAGCCTGGAAGGAGATTTGCCACAGGGAATTCGCTCAACCGCAACGGCTGCCTGTTTCACATGAATGCTGAAGAAGCCCAAGAAGCGCCATATGTCGTGGTGGGTATGTTTCCTGTTAACTCAGTACTTTCAAGAGTGTTGTTTGATTCTAGAGCATCGCACTCGTTTGTTACAGAAGAATTTTCTTGCACTAGTAAGATTCAACCAAGAAAATTGAAGCATGTTATGATAGTTCAAATACCTGGTTCAACCACCAACGCTAGACAAATTTCCAAGGCCGTACCTATAAGAATCCATGACATAGATTTTTATGATAATCTAATAGTACTCGGAACCAAAGGTTTGGAAGTAGTACTAGGAATGGATTGGATGTCGAAACATAAAGGATTAATCGACTGTGCCAAGAAATCCATAACCATGACTAGTACAGCCGGAATATCAGTAGAGCATGTACCTGAAACCTTGCCCCGTCAATTCAAGTGCAACAAGACTCTAGCCCAACCAACCACTGACCAAGTCAGAGTAGTCTGTGAATACCCAGATGTATTCCCAGATGTTTTGCCCGGTATGCCCCCAGATCGGTATATCGAGTTTATCATTGAACTAATCCCTGGAACCGGACCCATAGTTCAGATACCTTATAGTATGAAACCATATGAATTAGTGGAGCTGAAGAAGCAACTGGATGCTATGCTAGAGATAGGCCTGATTAACCCAAGTGCGTCACCATGGAGATCGCCTGTCGTGTTCATGGATAAGAAAGATGGAGGTAACCGTTTGTGTACAGATTATCAGAAGTTGAACGATGTCACCATTAAGAACAAGTATCCGCTGCTAAAGATGGAAGATATGTTGGACCAGTTGACCGGTGCCAAAGTGTTTTCTAAGATTGATCTTAGAACCGGTTATCATCAACTCAAGATTCACGCAGAGGATATTCCAAAGACTGCCTTTACCACCATATATGGATTGTATGAGTACACTGTCATGTCTTTTGGATTAACCAATGCCCCTTCTTATTTCATGAACCTCATGAATAAGATTTTTATGGACTTTTTGGATAAGTTTTTCGTTGTTTTCATCAATGACATTCTGATTTATTCCAAATCATAAGAAGAACATGAGCTACACCTAAGGACCATCCTTGGAACCCTTAGGGAGCATCAGTTTTATGCCAAGTTTAGCAAATGTGAATTCTGGTTATAGGAAGTAGGATTCCTCGGACATATCGTGTCGGCTGGAGGAATTGTTGTTGACCTTGCAAAGGTTAAGGATGATGAAGAATGGCAAGCCCCAACCACTCAAACCCAAGTTCGTGCATTTCTCGGATTAGCGGGATATTATCGCAATTTCGTAGAAGGATTCTCGATCATCGCAAGACCCATGACCCAATTGTTGAAGAAAGATAAGAAGTTTGAATGGACGGACAAATGTGAAGCAAGTTTCCAAGATCTTAAGAAGAGATTGATCTCAGCCCCAATTTTGATTATGCCGGATATTACGAAGCCTTTTGATGTGTTTTGTGACGCATCCAAGATCGGTATCGGATGTATGCTGATGCCAGAAGGCAAAGTCATATCATATCTATCCCTACAACTGAAGCAACATGAGCATAATTATCCTACCCATGACCTCGAACTAGCAGCCATAGTTTTAGCCTTGAAGACATGGCGGAATTACCTCATGGGAAACTGTTGTGAAATTTATTCGGATCACAAGAGTCTGAAGTATATTTTCACCCAGAAGGAGCTAAATATGAGGCAAAGGAGATGGATAGATCTAGTCAAGGACTATGACCTTGACATTCACTATCACCCCGGTAAAGCAAATGTGGTAACAGATGCCCTTAGTAGATTGTCGTGTCGCTTGAACTCCATGATTCTAAAAGATCAACCAAGTTTGCACAAGGAGT
Source organism: Avena atlantica (assembly GCA_910589765.1). NCBI lineage: Eukaryota > Viridiplantae > Streptophyta > Magnoliopsida > Poales > Poaceae > Avena > Avena atlantica. The sequence continues at coordinate 40,808,972 of OU342736.1, read as the reverse complement.
TGGAAGATTTCCGAATGGAGCTAGTAAGTGAAGGATTTTTGGCTAGCATAGAACTTCAACCCACTTTGATCGGTCAGATCAAAGAGGCGTAGCAAGGAAATGCTAGTATCGGCGGAATCAAACGTCATATCAGTACATGAAAGGTACTCGGATTCACCGAAGATGAAGAAGGAGTTTTGTGGTACAAAGGACGTATCTGTGTGCCAGCGGACTTAGAGTTTAAGCAAGCTATTTTGAAAGAATCCCATGATACTCTTTATACTATCCACCCCGAGGAACCAAGATGTATCAGGATTTAAAGGAGAAATTTTGGTGGCATAAGATGAAGAGAGAAATCGGAAGCTACATAGCCAAGTGTGATATTTGTCAGAGAGTCAAGGCAGGACATCAGAGACCCGCAGGACAGTTGCAACCATTGAAGATTCCGGAATGGAAATGGGATTCAGTTGGAATGGACTTTATCACCGGTTTGCCTACATCTAGTAGGGGAAATGACTCTATTTGGGTCATAGTGGATAGACTGTCCAAGGTAGCCCATTTCTAACCAGTCAAGACCACTTATCAAAGTTCGAAGCTAGCAGAGTTGTACATTGCTAGAATAGTCAGTTTGCATGGAGTCCCCAAGAACATTGTGTCAGATCGAGGAACCCAGTTTACCTCGAGATTTTGGAAGAAAGTCCAAGAAGGATTAGGAACCATACTAGATTTCAGTACAGCTCATCACCCTCAGACTGATGGACAAACGGAGCGAGTAAATCGAATACTCGAAGATATGTTGAGAGCCTGTGTGTTAGAATATGGATCTAAATGGGAGGATTGTCTGCCTTTCGCAGAATTTCATACAACAACAGTTACCAAGCTAGTTTGCAAATGGCCCCATTTGAATTCATGTATGGAAGGAAGTGTCGTACCCCTTTGAACTAGTCGGAAGAAGGGAGAGTCAGGTTTTCGGACCCGACATCCTCTGAGAAGCCGAAGAGAAAGTTCACAAGATCCGTGAGAACCTCAAGACTGCCCAATCCAGACAAAAGAGTTATGCCGACAAGAGACGTCGAGACCTAGCTTTCAATATCAGAGATTTTGTGTATCTCAAAGTATCACCTTTGAAAGGAATGCAACATTTCCAGCTCACAGGAAAGTTACACCCAGATATATCGGACCCTTCAAAATTTTGAATCATCGAGGAGAAGTATCGTATCAACTGGAACTGCCGGAAGAGGTGTCAGCCATGCATAATGTGTTCCATACATCGTTACTTCGCAAATGCCTAGAAGTCCCGGAGAAGACTGAAGTTTTCAAGAATATTGATCATAGAACCATAGAGATCAACGATGACCTGACATATCCGGAAGTACCCATTCGTATTTTGGAAGAAGCTTTGAGAACCACCAGGACCCGGATTATCAAGTTTCTCAAGATCCAGTGGAGTAACCACACTGAAGAAGAAGCTACCTGGGAGCGAGAAGACTACATTAGGATGGAGTTTCCAGATTTCTTTAAATCCTAATTTTCTCTTTCTCTTAAATCTCAGGACGATATTTTTTTAAGGAGGGAAGGTTTGTAACATCCCAAAAATATTAATCAAGGTTATCAAATTCCAATCACCCTAATTTAGGGTTAACAAAAACTTTTGTTAATTAAATCCATATGAATGCATGTGTGTATTTGATGAATGCATGAATGCTTCTATGGACTTGTGTGATTGTTATGAATGGCAAGGGTTGGTTTAAAGATGAAAACAACATCATCTAAATCATTTCCAAGCAGAATCAAATCATTAGAAATTCAAAAACAAATCATATGAGCTAATGGACATTTTTGCCAATCTTGTTCACTAGACCACTTTGAGTGTTTCTAGTCCAAGATTCCTAATAGAAACAAATCCAATTCTTTTCACCCCTTGCTAGACCAAGTAAAAGTGAACCCAAGACCACCTTGCAAACCCACAGAAACATTTGGCAACCCTATTTAAATGACATTTAAAAATTGAATCTAGTTCATATGGTAAGATCACCATTTATCAAAACCCAACCAAACCAGTTCACCTTGACAAATCCAAACAACCAGAGACTACCTAGTATGTGACCATTGCACCCACCAAGTTTCATCCAAAAATTCAAATATGAATTTCTTTCGGCCATTTCATCAAATACCTGGAGATACAAACCAAATTCTGCCAAACTTCACTGTTTTGAGCAGTAATCTTTCCAAACCTTGTATCCCATTGATCACCCTTGTCTCTCCGAGCAACAACCAGTGCATTAAACTAGCTTAGACCCCTACCACTGCACCATGCCGTGCATGCCCGAGCCAACCCTTGCCAGCCGACCATGGCGAGCTAGAACGAGCCATCGCCGTGCCTAGCCACCATGTGCAGGAGGCACGCCACCGTCCACCTCCACCCTCTGTCCAGCCCTCGAGCATTGACAATCCGTGGACCACCGAGAACACACGTGCTTAGTTCGTCCCTATCATGTCCAGAGCGCGCCAGCTCGCCGAAGCCGACTGCGTCGCATAGACCGCGCCTCGCCTTCGTCGCTCGTCCACACGATCACCACCGTCCCAGGAGACCACCAGACAACCAGGAGTGCCTGTGCATCGTCAAAAACATCGTCTGTGCCGCTAGAGCACCAGCGCATTCCGACCGAGCCGCACCACCCCTTGTCGCCACATCAATACGTTGAGCACCGCCACGAGACCATGCACCATACCCTAGCCTCAGCCATGCATGTAGCTCGCTGTAAGGCCGACCCCGACGAGCACTGCCCATGCCGCTCGGCCTCTCTTGCTTTCCTATAAAAGGATGCCTTCCCCGCCCCATTTATTCACACCAGTTCACTCCCCACCTCTCACTGATCCTTCCCACCTCTTCCCGGAGCAAGGAGAGCTCTCCCTCGCCAGAATTTCGCCGGAGCATACCGCTGCTGGAGGAGAAGGGCGCATTCGATTCAGGCCACCCCAGGAGACGCCGCTGGTACTAGGAGAACCGCCGTCGTCGACTTCATCATTCATCCCCATCGCCGACCATTGCCTGAGCCCCGGTGAGCCGCCCTAGACCCCCACTGATCGGGCTAGGCTTAGCCCCGTCGTGTTCTATTCCGACGAGGACGATGGCCGTGAGCCGTTGATCCTTAGTCTAATCCTATGTTCATAATCGCCCCATACCCCTTCACAACCCTTTGTCTCACTGACGTGTGGGGACACCACTTAACAAGCCCGAGCGCGCGCTGTGCACAGTGGGCCGGTCAGTTAGAGTTCCCACGTGACCCAGTAGTTTGAAATTAGATTTATCTATTTAGTTTCAAACCTAGTTTTGGCAGTAGATTCAAAAATCATTTCAGAGAGATTTACTGAACCAAATTGCCTGAAACTATTTTTTTTAGAAATATATGGAAATTCTTAATCCAAGCCCATTGGATTCAAACAATTTGGAATCATAGATCACCTATAGTAAAAATAACAAGGCAGAGACTTTTCTACATTGAAATATTTTTCAAAATTCAACCATAAATGCTTTTGAGTTGATTCCAACTCTCAAAAATCACATTTGACCAGACCTTTCTGAATATATAAAAATATCTAGGTTTACTTGCAATAATAATGGACAAGTAATAAAAGAATGCCCCATAGGCATTTCTAGTTATTTTAATTTTTTAAAATAATAAGGGATTAAACATTTTTAAATTGTGACACCACTTTAAATCATATTCCCAAGTATTAAAATATGTGTCGATGACATGTGTCAAAATGATCCCATAATTTAATTGGAGAATATTAAATCTTAAGTAGTTTTTCAATGAGTAGAAATTACTTTTCTAAAATAAAATAAATAAGACTATTGCTTTAATCCCTGTGATGATTGTGAACCTTTGTATGCCAAATAGAATTAGTTAAGTATTTTTTTGGTGATTGTGAACATTTGTGTGACAAATAGAAGTAGTTAAGTATTGTTTGGTGATTGTGTACTTCGTATTTATTTATAGACGCTAGTATCGACCAAGGATACGAAGAGGAAGGAGACTACTACGAGGAGGAAGCAGGAGAGAACTTCAACCACTGAACTATTCAAAGCAAGGTACCACTTGCAAGTTTGCTAAACATGCAAGCGTAGCACTACAAGTTGACTATGCAAGCCATCTTACCAAGCTAGCACTTGCAACTTTGCAAGCTAGATAACTTATGCAATGTATTAGGCATGCTTTGAGTAGACCACCTTGAGTATACCAAATCCTAGTTTTCCTTGCAAGATTTATTATTTTATTTCTTTATCAAATCTCTTTAGTTATGTTTACTTAGTGACTTGTGAAGTTTTGGAAGGTTATTATAGGTAGCATAAAGAGCATAAAACTTGGCCTAAGTTAGATAAAATTAGATTTCATCCTAAGGCATGAGATTAGACTTAGATAAGTCACACTTGATTATCACCCTCCATTAGTGATTACCCCCAACTTTAGTGGCTAGTGCTAAGCATAAAACTTGATCACTTTAGATGGGAATACTTGGTGAAAATGGTTATGAAAACCTTAGAATGATGAGTCATTCTAATGAGATGTTTTGACATGTCTTATGAACACCAGATGATTTTAATGATGAAAATGTTGAGGTATGAGCCTTAGCCCTTTATAAATCTGATGGTTGTGTTCGGAGGCGATAACATTCCAGTGTTTACCGTACAACCATAATACCCGAATTTGGGTAGGGCTTGACTGAAAGTTTATATATCTTAGTATGGGTTCCCTTGCGACCGAGGTTTGAGCTGAGGCTACCTCATGATGATTGACCACCTGTGCAGTTCCCAAGATGACAGATGGCCATGGTTGGGAGGCCAAACTCATAGGAGAGGTGCCTATACTAGGGTGTGTAATTGAAAGGTTAGGATTTATTATCCGCATACTGAGTATGATGATTCAGGATTGTTCCTGACAGATGTATCGAATATTGTGGTGAAAGTGTTCCACCTCTGCAAAGTGTCAAACTATTCGAATCGCCGCATCCACGGTTATGGACAATTGGAGTGGCCATATTGTTCCATCGTCAGATGTTTTCAAAATGACTTGTGAAATGAATCATGACTTTGACTCGACCACAACAGGGTTGTGACATGAAACTTAAGTTCCCACTGAGGTGTTATAAAACCTTAAACTAATTTTGTTTGATTCTAAACTTAGTTAGATATAAATCCTGGTTTTTGCAAAACAACCTAGAGTTTAGTATTCCTACTTGAAACCTCTTTACTTGTTAGTGATAGTTTGCAAGTACTTAAAGAGTACTCATGGCTTTGTCCCTGGCTATTCCCGTGGCCAGACTATGAGGAGGACTACAAGGATGATGGACAACAGGAAGTCTATGACAACTATGATCATCTCCCGTCGTCAGTATTGTCTGTGACCCTGAAGATGGAGCTTGCCCATGCTACCGTTATTATATTAATCCGCTGCATTGATTGTATTAAGACTAGATCATGAGATTCTTTCACTATAATAGATATGATATACCATGACGAAAATCCCCGTGACGGTGGTTTGCAACGTCATGGAATATGTTAATATGTGATGTTTCACACCTAGTGTTACAGACTCAAGAAATCCATGACGATCGCACCATCATCGTCACTCATTACCATATTTTGTGACGATGTTGCTAGTTTCTACGACGAAGGTGGTTGGGTCACGAAAGATTTTAATCGGTCACTTATCTCAAATGTTAGAAAGAAATAAGGAGAATCGATAAAAAAAGTCATAAGTAAGGGAAATTTGTGTATAGAAAACTACAGGGAAATCTGTCTGGCCAAGAGTTAAACATTCATACCCGGAAAAAAAACCTCTCTACAAATGGACCAACTCCCTGTAATATCTCCACCAAAAGATATATTTTCCCTCCACCAAAAATTACAGCTTTCCCTTCACTTCACCCATTTTTCGCCCACTATCCTATATCCCCACCTGTCGGCCACTTAAAAATTTCCATCCTTGTGTACTCTTAATCCTGCGCGGAGGCAACGCCCACTTCCTATTTCTCCTGCTTCGTTCTCTCCCGTGATTCTCGCCACGCACCAGATCGGGAGCGGCACCTCCGATCCACCCGCCCAGCCAGGTCGAACGGCGCCGCCCTCCTCTTCTGCGGGATCAGAGCCGCTAGCCTAACCCGCGACGATCATCTGCGCGCCCCAGCCTGCTTGAAAGCTGTCGTCCTCCGCACCCGCGAGATAGAAACCACCGGCTTCACCCACGACGACGTCCTCCTGCGCGCCCTTCCCTGGTCCCTCCTGCGAGTACTGCTCCGTCCGACGGTCCGACCCACACGAACGCCGCCGCCTGCACCCACGAGAACGCCACCACCCACACCCACGCGAACGCCGCTGCATGCACCCGCGAGGACGCCGCTGCCTGCACCCGCGAGGACGCCGCCGACCGCATCAAGGTAACAATCTTTTCTAGTACAAACCTTCTTAGTAGTGGAAACTGCAGGTGCTTCGTGTATTAGTTGCTATTGCCACCATCTTTGTTTCAGACTGTGTCCTTAATTTGTAGGTTTTCTTCTCGCCTTGTAGCTTGTGTTCTGACTCGTAGATTAAATAAGTTACCTCTATTTCCTGCAAATCTTTATCTAGTTTCATGTCAAGGTTGACAAGATTTCTAAGTGATTTCAGACATATGCCCTATCCAAAATGCCTAGCAAGAATTAATTATACATTCAGAAACTCATGAACACTGCTATAAGTAACTGCTCACTCCTCCATCGATAAATGTATACTTACCTACACAAAAACAATGTATTTTGCTCTAACTAAAGATTGCACTGGGATGCAACGTCCATCCTTTTGCCCAGCTATCATTTGCTTGGCATATTTAGATATGTTGGTCTATAGGATGTCCTATGCAGCTTTCTATTTTATTTCAGAGCTGAATATTCACAGAGCATTAAGGCATCGGTACAGTTTGACAATTGACTTTTCTCACTTTACTGAATAACACTTGACTTCTCATAGTGCTTAATATTATTGGTACTGATTTTGTATTATAATGTCAGCTGGTTGGAAGTGATTTTTTCAACACCTGTAATACAGCACATCGAGAATATGAAGGAACCATATTGGGCTGTATAAGTTTCCTTTTAAAATAATAATATACTCACTTGTAAAGTTGGTTGCTCTGAAATGTCTTATTTGTTAGTGCTTAAATAACACCCAGGTTAAGAAGCGTTGTCCCGTAAGCCACCCAAAGTGACTGAACCAAATTGTGAAGCTCTTTTCAACAAATGGTCAGAGGAAAGAAACAAGATTTGTATCAAAATTGGCCACCAGCAATATCTGTAATGAATGTGAAATTGCATACTGCTTTATTTTAGTTTGTTTACTTTCCCTGCAATTTTGCTTTTGTTGTGACTGATACTAGCAAGATTGCTAATGGCACTCCGTAATTAAACTTTTTCCACTGGTTGCATCTTGTTTCTGGCCAAGAGACCTACCAGTACATTGATTGCTTTATATGTGCTAGTCTCTTGCTAATTTTCATAGATCGAAGAAAGTAAGGTTGGTGTCGGTAGTTTCCCTGTTGCTAAATTAATATTGATGTTTCATGATAGTGAAAGCATGCAGTCAATAGATCTGACATGGTTCATAAAGTATTCTGTTTTTTGACCAGTCAGTTCAATCTACTGTAACTTATTTGCTTCAGGTAATATCCTTGTTTAAAGCGTGTGCATGCTCAGGACCTAGCACGTAGCAACTTGCTTTAACTCTCATATACTTCTGAATCAACTGACAGTGTGTGGGCATTGTGTAGTAATGTTTGATTCATGCAAAAAGCTCACAAATAGAAGTACAACTCTGATCAATATTACATCTCGGCAATTTGTGCCTTGGCAGTTAAATGCCGAGCACATTCTATATTATCCCGCAGTATGTATAGTGTGATGTGAAGATTAAGCATTAGGGCTGTGAACATGCTCAGTGGTAACCTTTTTCTTTTTTCATATGTATATATATTCGTTGCTACTGATAATATTAATATTCATTTACTTAATATAGGAAATTTGTTCATAGAACAAGGAGAACTGAGAAGCTGTCAAGCATCACCACACTTCATGCTCTAGGTCTTATCTTGCCGTGTAAGTGTTCTGCCAAACTCATTGTAGTCCCATGTCTAATATAACATGCCTTCATATATGGAATACTCATTATATGAATTCCTACATATTGTAGAAAAAAGAAAAGTACAATAACGAGGACCGTAGTCCAATTGAGTTTTTTCAAAGAGACCGATACCACAAAAAGACGTGATGCATGAGGTTAGCTGTCCTTGACGCTTATGTGAGATTTCTCTCTATTTTTGGTGACTTGAGTAACTATTGGTGCAGGCTGGAGCTGGATGTGTTTATCGTCCCTTCATATATTATTGTTTTCTTTCTATGATGTTGGCTTCTTGATGTGTTGTTGACTTTGTTGGTCGTTTGTGTGCTGCTGCCTGCTTGCTGTGCCGCTAGTTGTTTCTATGCTGCTGTCTGCTTGTTGTCCCAGGTTGTTTATGTCCAGTTGGCTACTTGATGAGTTGTTACTGTTGTTGGTTGTTTGCTTCAATGGAAATTATAAATTTTGCACGTGCTTACAACTTTTACTATGCTTTTCTAAGTTTAATTCAACCTACCACCTTTTTCTAACCTGAGCAACCTTATGTTCCTTCTTCAGACTGCCATGAAAAATAAAAAAAATGAAGCACAACCAGAAGACCGTGGTTGAAGTTTTAAATATGCTCCTCAAGCATCTTCCTTTCTAGCATGGGGTACCAATCAAGATCCGGGGGGTCTTTGAATTTGCTACCACATAATGCGTCCGTGTCCGAGAGTTAGAGAAATAATTGAACAATAGAAGAAAGGCAATCGAGGCACATGAGATGTACCAACAATAGCTAGCGATAAAGTTAAAGCGCAATAGGCTGCACTAGAAGGGATGCAAAGGAAACGATGGAATAGAAAGCTTGAAGAAAAGCAAAGAAAAACAGATGAAAAGCATATGAAAGGAATCCAGAGGAAATCGACATCCTTATTAGTACTCCGACGGAAACATGCAACCCAAAACTAAGCACCATACTTGATGGTGTATGAGGGCCATCATTTTATAGTGGTGCTATTGTAGCATGAAACTAGTTTGCTAGTTTTAGTTATGTCAAATTTACATTGCAACTTATTTAGTCATGTATGATGATTTTTGGTTGTTAGATATATGTTTGTGATTTCGATGGAAATTAAGTATATCTCGTGGTAATGTATTCAAATTTGATTTTAATTCAAAATCTAATATATATTAAATTTAGAAATATTAACCACAATAATTTAAAGTAAAATTAGATAACAAACAAATTACTATTACGTGCAAAAATAATTAATATATGCAAAAAAGCGGGAAAATAAATAATCGATTGTTTTTGGAAAAATCTTTTATTTATTTTCTAAATTAGTTAAATGATATCTTGATATGACATCTTACACATATGTGACGCTAATCCGTGACGTTTTCTAACCAATGGATATTCTCCTAGGGGTTGACATCACATATGACATCATCCATACCTAATGACGTTTTTTTCGTGCACCGCGTCACAAGGAGGAATTTGTGACGGAGATTTCGTGACAATGCTCATGACGCTCGAAAAACATCATGGAGGGGTTTTCTGTGACGTTATTTGGTATTGCATGACATTCCTAGCTCGTCACAATATATCAGATCTCTTGTAGTGTTTATTTGTAAGACCTTATTATGGTTTGTAATGGATGATGTACTGTGATATCCAATCTGTTATGTCTCCAAAACTGGTAATCCTAGGATTGCGATGTATGGCATAACAGGCATCTGGGATTAAAAATCCGGGTGTTGATAGTTTTGGTCTACATGTACCCCACCTCATGTCAGCTTGACCCATTTGCACCGAAACAAAGGGACCTTAAAAGTAGGTCCATAGTAAAGTTCCCATATCTTATCTATGTACCCATAATATGTGTCCTTCTGCGCGTTGTCATTTGTTGCATCAAAGCAGACACCACTGTTTTGGTTGGTGCTCTTTCTATCTCGGGTGAACGTCTAAAATGTATTACCATTTATCTCGTACCCTTGGAAAGTATATATACTCGAAGATGGTAACCTGGCCAACAAGTAGAGCTGATCTCCAACAGTGGTGTTATTTGATACGTCGTAAACGTATCTATAATTTTTGATGCTCCATGCTTGTTTTGTTCCGACTTTCTTATGTTTTGTCTACACTTTGAGGTATTTTTATACATTTTCTAGGACTAACCTATTAACAAGATGCTGCAGTGCCAGTCGCCTGTTGTCTGCTGTTTTTGGTTTCAGAAAAGCCAGAAAAGACATATTCTCGGAATTGGACGGAACAAAAGCCAAAGTCAATATTTTACCCGACATGATACAAAGCCCGAAGGAGAGACAGAGGAGGGCACCAAGGCGGTCACACCATATGGTGGTGCGACCCCCTGGCCACGCGGACACATGGTGTGGGCCCCCTGGCCCTCCACCGACCTTGCCCTTTTGCCGACTTATACGTCTCCCCGAGACGTAAACCCTAACACGGGCAGAAATCCACGAGAATGTTTGCAGTGTCGCCGCCACCAAAGGGGAGATTCGGGGGACATAAGTCTCTGTTCCGGCACCTTGCCGGGATGGGGAATTGTCCCCGGAGCCATCTCCATCGATCTCCGCCACCATCTTCATCGCCATTGTTGATTCCATGATGAGGAGGGAGTAGTTCTTCCTCGAGGCTAAGGGCTCTATAGGTAGCTATGTGTTCATCTCTCTCTCTCTCTATTCGTGATCTTATTGTGGTCATGTTGCCTGTCAAAACTCACCGGCGGGCAGCGACGAGCAACACGAAGAGCCGGGAGGCTCCCAGAGCGGCTGGTGGGCCCTGGTCCCTCGGACAACGGCCCGCAAATCTCTTCCGGCACGCACGCGTCCTGTCTTGGTTCGAGGGCGTGCCACCTGACCTATACCTGGTCAGGAAGGTGATGGATTGCTCCGATTGGTTTCCTGCATGGTAAACAAGTATACGTAAAATTCGAGCCGTGATCGGCTCCCAGGTTTCCCTGTAAATCGGCTTTCAGAGCCGATTATCCCCATGGTTCTGCATTGGATCTATGATAACATGGGGTTTTGCTTAACCACTACAAGCTAAATCGATCTACGACAGTTTAGTGTTTTCACCACGTGACCGGAACGTCCTACGCGTAATTGAGCCTGGTACATACGAAAAATAGTAGAAAACTGATCCTAGAGAAGGCCTAAAAACCAACATAACATCGATTCCCGGAACGTCCCCTCTAAGATCAATAAACCATATCTTACGCACTACTGGATCGTTCAACCCGTTTGTAAGGCCAAACCACGTAGATATTAAACTAAACCTTGACGAGCAAGGCACAACTATAACAGATCGAATCGGCTAAGCAGAAATCAAGCAAGATGCCACCTTCACACCCGGGAAAAGGTGCAAAGACGGCGAGATAGCTAGAGGCAGCATGATTAAGCAATCATAGTAAAAAGTACCGATGCTAGCCCTAACAAATCTGTGATAAAGGTGTTACTCGCCATCAACAAGGCTTCAGTACGAGTAACACCGGATAACGCATAAGTAAATACTGCCTAGATCGCAAGATGCGATCTAGGCAGCATGGCACTTACCCGAGAAAAAACCCTAGAAACAAGGGGTGGCGATGCGCCGAGATTGTATTGGTTGTGAACGTGATTGTCCTCCTTTTTCGATAACCTTAGGTACATATTTATAGTCCGGAGACTCTCTACTTTTGGAATAACTCTACAACTCTATCTTTACCTAAACTGAAACGGAACCTAAACTGAAACAAAACCTACTATGATACAAGATACACGGGCAAATTAGCCCAAATCCACGCACTAGGCCGATCCAACAATACGTTGAATATATGTATCTTCTAAGCCCATCTTGATCACGGCCCATCTCCTTCGTAGGCCAAAATATGGCGATAACACATGCCCCCCTGGTTTTGGCAATGATAATTCCAAAACCACTCTGTGTGTTTTTTCTTCTCCTGGGTTTCCCCCTCTTTTTTTTTCTGTATCGGGTTACGCGTTCGACAGAACGCGTGGCAGAACAGGATCGTCACGCTACCCCTTCATCATGATGCCCTGTCTTCTCAACTCCTCCGCAGTGCATGATTTGACGATTTTGGCAGCGCAATCTGGGAAACCGCTATGGCATTGAACCGTTTCTCCACTATTCCCCTTTATTTAAATCCGCCTGAACAGTTCACAGTCCCCATCTTCCCCCCGTAGCCAGAAAACCCTCTTTCTCCACCGGAAAAAACCCTTCTCTGCCATGGCCTCCTCTGCTTCCTCCGGTCTATCCTCCCACGCCTCCAATAGCTTTAGTGACCGCGAGCCGACCCCGGAGCACCCGCCGCTAGCGGCGTACAACACTCTCGCCCCACAATGGTGGGACGAGAGGGGTTGGGACTTTGCCGTCTGGTCGGAGGATGATGCATCCTTAACCGACGGTGGAGAAGACCTGCAGTTCCTCGCCGACGGGGAGCTGGAGGCGGACAGCAGCGACGACGCCATGTCCTGGGACGGCGTCGACTCCTCTGAAGGAGAGGAGGAGGAGGAGGACACCTCCTCCGAGGAGTACCAGCCGGTGAAGTACTTCCGCGCTGGGTCCGAAGACGACGATGACGAGGATGAGGACGAGGAGGCCCCTGCTGGCTTCCTCGACAGCAGCAGTGAAGACGACGCCGGCAGCAGCGCTGATGACAGCGAACAAGACGGCGGCGGCAGCAGCGACGACGACCTCGGCCTAGATTAGGAATTAGTACTAGTAGTAGTAGCAGTATGCTTCCTTTTGTAATCGACCATCTGCTCGTAAGTAATCCGCTTTTGCATGAATGAATGAAAACAATTGTCTCTCGAAGATTGTCTTCCCGCCCCAATTTGGTTGACAACAACAATAAGTCGATGTTCCAGGAGCCGATAGCAACGTATCGGCTTTCACCTTGTCCCGTTCTCACAGTCAACCAAACTATCACCCAAGGAGCCGACGCACATCGGCTTTTCCAAAATCGTTGACAAGGTCAAACCCCGCCGCATACTTAGGCAAACCTAAACGGCCACCTCTTAGTTTCAAACGGTAACCTGCGACTTCCTTCAAAAAGGGCGACCTAGATCCCCAACAGCCCACCAAACAGATCGAGCTCATAGCAGCAAGAACCCTCAATCCTCAATCTGTATAGATCCATCTCCGCCGACAAACCAAATGGCAGAATCGTCCAGCATCAATCCAGAAGTCTCCGGTCTGAAGGTACGCCTACCTCTCGTAGTCTGAACAAAAGTCAGAATTTAATGGCGAACACCTGAATTAATGCTTTTATCCCACCATTAATTCTTCTAGGTTTCAGACATTCTGCTGCCGCATCCTTCTCTCCCAAATTCTCTCTGTCTCGGTCCTCGTTCAGATTCTAGTCCCGCCCATCTGATTTCTTGTGAAGCAAATAGGATCCCCTTTGTAAGCCAAGACCTAGATCTGAACTCCTGGGCCGACTGCTTGCGAGCCTGGCCTAATCCCTCTGAACATTGGGTTTCTTGGTTCAGTAGGGTAGCTAGAGCTTACCAATCTCAATGGGAAACTTTAGGAATAGCCGATGCCTTGCACCTATCGTTGTCTCCTCTTGAAAAACACGAGAATCTTCTCAAAACCATCGGCTATTTCTGGTCTGACGCTCTGAACTGCTTTATGTTTGGTCATGGTCCCATGTCACCAACATTGCTAGATGTAGTGATGATCACTGGCCTGGATGTTACATCACCCAGTCCCTCTGCTTTTAAACTGACCAAAGTCCCCTACAAACTGTCTTCCAAAACAGATTGTACAAGTTGGGGTGCCTATCTCCAACGTCATATGAAAACAAAAGGCCCCGTTTCAGAGAAAGAGCATACAGCCTTTCTCAACTTCTGGCTAGAGCACTTCATCTTCTGTGGCCCTTCCCTTGCTCCAACCAAAAACTATCTTTCCTTAGCCCATGAACTAGCCAAAGGTACTCAACTAGGTATCGGCAAACTGTTCCTTGGAGAGGTCTATCGATACCTCCAACTGATGTCTGTTAAGCTGACCTCAGGCATAGCAATCAAAACAGGTGGCCCTTGGTGGTTCATTCAGTTATGGGCTCAGCTGTATTTTCAGAACCACATCCCAAACTTCCCCCTACTAGCGAGTTGCACCTTTCCTGATGTAAAAGGGAAACAGATCCGATGCACTAGTTATGGCCAAGCCTTGTACAGTCTGCCAGGCAGCAAGTTATCTCCTCAGGAAGCATCCAAGTGGTTCAGTGCTTTCTTCCAGGGCCTGGAGAACCCTACCTTCTTCCCCTATATGGAGGAATCGGAACACTTTGAAAATCCACTCTCCTTTAGGCTGGATAATTTTGCCGATGATACTAGCACTCGGCAGCTCTTTTCCACCGTGATTCGTCCCTGTTTCCTTCCAGTTGGTATGAGTACATCCAACCGAATAATCAAACCTGGGTATGAATTCTACCAGCCAGTCTTAACAGCACGCCAATTTGGCCTTGGACAAGTAGCTCCCCACTTCTTTCTCCATCATCTTACGGAGTGCAGAGCTGACCTGCCTGATCCTCTCACCAGTCAGAGGTGTTACTCCTTCTTCGATGCTCTGACCATCCCTATTCCAAATGACCTCACCTTTGCTTCGTCAACTAACGGCTTCGAAGACTGGTGGACGATGTGGAAAACCCACGTTTTTCGTAAAGCTCTGGGGCCACTGTTGAAACAACTTGACGCTGATTACGACGTCCCCGTGGAACAGGTACTGCTACTTGCAAATTTTCTTGATGTAACTTGCAATTGATCCTCTTACTAATCCATTTCTCCCTTTGCAGCAACAAGATGGCCCTGAGCCTACACACAGTGATGGCTCCCCTTTTGAGTTCTTTCCACCAGCTCCTGTGGTCCTCTTTTGCAAAAACTCGCCACCTCTAAAAAAGGTCATAATGCAGAAACAGCCGATGACACCTCAATCGGTCTCTAAAAAGAAAGGAGTCTCAGCACCAGCTGCCCCGCGGGTTCCAACTAGGACAAGAACGACTACGAGGAACGTGGTTGCCAGGAAAACCTTGAGGCGCCGGAGTCCTTCTCCAGAAAGCTCGCATGTAGGCTGACCCATCTGTTTAGTTAATTCTCCTTATTTTTTCATTATGGTAGACGTGCTAATATCTACCCTTCTTCCTTTCTTTTGCAGGCCTCCATTGAAAATTCTTCCCACGAGGACGAACAATCCGATGAGGGGGAATCGAGCCCAACGGATTCTGAGAGGACCATCACCCCGAGCCAGCCAGATGTACCACCATCGGCTTCTAGGAAAAGGTCTGCTCCCGAGCCTGCTGCCCCCCGAGCACCAGTCGAGGCTGGGCCAGTATCGGGTCCTAAGAGAGCTCGTCAAGGATCACCAGTCTCTTCATCGAGCCAAGAGGTTCTGAAAATTCTGAAAAATCTCCATTTTCATATGCTCCTGCCCCCTACTATGCTCCTGCCCCCTACTCCTTGTTTCCTGTCGATTCCGGTGAATTCTTACATTGATAAATCACCTTTTACACAGGCAACTGACGCCTCTAGTGGGAAGGCCGGGCCCGTGATGACACCGGATCTGGGGATCCCTGGAGGTGTAGATGAAACGGCTGCCATTCTGGCCGAGCCTTCAGCAACCACACATGAACCGATGGTCTCTTCATCGGCTGTCCCTTCGATAGGAGAGGTACGTAATGGTTGTTTTGTATCTCCAGATTCGCATGTTTAGACGTATACTGATGCTTTTCTGGCTGCCAGAGTTGCGATCTTTCAGGTTTGCTGTCGTTCGACCCCGAATCCATCGAACCAACTCCCTCTGTTGCCCATGCTAAACCGCAAGCCAGGGTTGCTCCCCCTCAACTCCAGCGTCTTAAAACCTTGCTGTCCTCCCCGCTCGAGGAGTTGATCGAAGGTTCTGAAGAAGTGAAGAGCGTGCTTGCCGAAATTCAGGATCATCTTCCAGGCACCTTGCAAGTGAAGCTTTGGTCGGTTGCAAATCTGTCCCTTTTCGGGCCGCGTGTGAAACTAGCTCGTGAAAGGATTCACCTGCGCCATGCCCAACTTCCACTGAAAGCCGATATTGCAGAAAGATGTCAGCAACTGAATGAGAAAAAGGCGTCTCTGGATGCTAGAACTGACACCTCCGTCATCACCGCCGAGCTCGCATCCTTGAAAAAGGAGCTGGAAGATCTTGAGGAGAAGGTCCGGGTGACTAAACAGCTCATCCGTGACAAGGAGGAATCCATAGCCCGTTCCCAAAACGAGGCAGAAGGCCTCAAAGCTCAACTGAAGACCGATCTGGCGGGCATACGCGCCCTGAGCAAGCAGTTAGTGACGGGCAAGGACGAAGACGACGAAGCCGAGATTGCCGAGGTGGATCGTATCCGTGCTGACGCATCCCACGCCTTCGATGCCTTCTTCAGTAGCTCGTATGTGTAAACTGGCACCTGTATGTAACTTGTGAACCTCCAGAGTTGGTGACCTTGTATCGGCTATTTCGTGACATACAACATGTTGGAGTTTTAATCCACATCGGCCCCCACATTTTTACTGTCCATCATCCATTTAGGTGCCCCCCGAGCCGAATCTTTCAAGTGATTGAAGATATCGGCTTTCTGGTCTTCGGGCACTCCTCCTTTGAGGTAGCCCCGTTGAGATTCCGAAAATCTATGGCGATGTTGAACACAGGGTAAGCAGTAGGTGAGGATAACAAGAATAATTTGGGCCGATTGCCTGAATCGGCCCCCTTTTTGATTGCGTTAGTCGAGGGTGGTTTACACCTTATTGTTTTATAATGGCAGGGCGTCTCCCTGCTACGACTACATGATCTGCTTGTCGTATGATCACTGCTTTCCATTTTTTGTGGCCGATTGCTAGGATCGGCCGTACCACGCATGATTGTGTCCTTTCTACTCTGTCAGGCCAGTGGATAAGACCAGCCTCACCCCGTTTTTTGTAGCTTCAATGCGCTCACAGCCGTCCAAACTGATTCCAGAGATCGGCTCTTGGTCTTCTGCTTCCCAGACGTTCATGCCGGCAATGGAAACCTCGATAGAATCGTCTGCATGGACGACCTCCACTTCATCTCCGTCCCACTGTATTAGGCACTGGTGCATTGTGGATGGAATGCAGCAGTTAGCGTGGATCCAATCCCTTCCTAGCAAGACGGCGTAGGTACTTTTGCTGTTCACGACGAAAAATGACGTGGGTATGGTTTTCCTGCCCACCGTCAGATCCACGTTCAGTACGCCTTGCGTCTCCGAAGACTGGCCGTTGAAGTCGCTTAACGTGACGTTGGTTTTGATCAGGTCCGCAGTGGAGCGTCCCAAACGTCGTAGCAAGGAGTACGGCATGATATTGACTGCCGCTCCGGTGTCCACCAACATCTTGCTGACAGGTTGCCCATTGATGTAGCCCCGCAGGTACAGAGCTTTCAGATGTTTGTAACCCTTCTCACGTGGCTTCTCAAAGATAACCGGCCGTGGGCCGCAGTCAAACTGTGCCACTGGTAGCACATTGGTTCGTGGCGCGCAGAATTCTGCCGGGAGTACGAACACCATGTTTGTGCCAGCCGATGTCTGTGCATCGGCTTTTATTGGTTTGGGGCGCCACTCCTTCCTTGTCGCGCGGCCCTCCGTCTCCGTAGTCTGCCTTACTTTGACGGCCAGATCGGGCCGTGCTTTCTTTAGAGCGTGGAGATACTGCGCTTCGGCTTCCTCCAAGTTACGCAGCCGTTGCACTCTACGCTTCTGGGTGTGTCTGAGTCCATCGGGGCACCACCTTGGGCGGTGATACCTGTCTTCTTCTTTGTCATCCCTGGGCTCCTCAAGGCCCTTTGCTCGAGTGGACTCCTTGTGACGGCTCTGAGGTTGGAGAGGCCCTAGGCGTTTGAATACTGATACTGGCCTCGTATCCTCCTTCCTCGGCCTGCATTCTGGGCAGTTGTCGACTGTAGGTAATCGGCTCATTCCCACGTCCCAGCAATGCTTGAAGAAGGGGCAATCCCAATGTTTGTCTGCGCCTTCCTTCTCTTTGGGCGGTCTCCTGGCTAGGTACCCATATCCTTCATTGCCTCCACCGTGTTGGCGCAGTTGATCACGCTGACGTTCATACTTATTAAGGAGATGCGTGGAATGTGGCTTCTGATACCGCACCCTCCTCACCTGTTCCTCTGTTAAGTATCGCCCGTCATTGTGGCTGGGCCGGTCGCGTGGACCGGCCTTCTCTCTCTCTTTGCCCCGAGAGTGACCACCTTCCTCCTTGTACGTGCCATGGCGGTACCCAGATCCTGCCATATTAACTCCGAACGAAAAGTCCAGCTGGCGCCTCGCGGAGCGACTGAGTTCTATCATGTTGACGCCGGGAAACGGGTTCGTGTCCACTTTCATGGCGAACTGCCCGAGGATCAGGCGGCCTTGTTCTATTGCCATCTGGATTTGGCGACGCAGCTCTTTGCAATCATTGGTGGTGTGGGTGAACGAATGATGCCACTTGCAGTATGGTCTCCCGTTCATCTCCTGAGCAGTAGGGATTTTGTGGCCTTCGGGTAACCTCAGCTGTTTCTCTTTCAGCAGTAAATCGAATATCTGCTCGGCTTTGGTCACGTCGAAGTCAAACCCTTTTAAAGGCCCCAGCTGCTTCACCCACTTGCAGGACACGGGGTCTGCCCCCCGAGCCCATTCAGCCACGGCCACCTCCTGGTCTTGTGTAGGATCATCTTCTTCTGTAACGACCAGGCTTACGGGCCGCTTGAACCTGTCTTGGTATAACTCAGGGTGGCGCTGTTCATACATCGTCAGTTTCTGGGCCATGTGCGCCAATGAGTTGTACTCCACTTGGAAAGCCAGATCCTTGATGGGCGCTAAGAGACCCAACACCGCCAGCTCGATTGCTTCCTTCTCAGTTAAACGAGCCGAGTAACATCTGTTCTTGACGGTCCTGAAGCGCTGGATGTATTCGGCTACCGTTTCTCCCCGCTTCTGTCGCACTTGCGCCAGGTCTGCAATGCCAGCCTCAGTAGCTTCTGAATGGTACTGGATGTGGAACTGTTCTTCTAGCTGCTTCCAGGTGCGAATCGAATCAGGTGGCAGCGAGGTGTACCACCCAAAGGCTGGTCCTGTTAGAGATTGTGCAAAAAATCTCACGCGCATTTGATCCGATGCCGAAATCATGCCTAGCTGTGCCAGGTATCGGCTTACGTGCTCGATCGAGCTTGACCCTTCTGACCCGCTAAATCTTGAAAACTCAGGGAGCTTATATTTGGGCGGCAGCGGAATCAGATCAAACTCGTTGGGGTACGGCTTCGAATAGCCGATTGTCCGTCGCTTCGGCACGAAGCCGAACTGGTCTCTCAGGATGGTGCTGATCTGTCCACTGTTTGAGCTGCAGGGGCCAGATTCTCATGACTTGTTCCAGTGGCATACTTGTCTAGCCACGCCTGTTTGTCAGCGTCCATCCCAGACATCGTTGCTCCAGGAACGCCTGCTCCTGAAGATCCTGCAGCAGGAACCCCTGCCGCGGACACTCCTGCGGTTGCGATCTGGCTGGTGCGCGCCAGGTTGTTGCAGTCCGGCACGTAGGCGCATATATATCCGTGCGGGATCTCCTTGGGTGGCTCAAACAGGAATTGGCAATCGCCTGGATCGCCTCCAGCCTTGTAGACAATGTATGCCGCTGATCCTGGCGGTTCTGGAGCTGCGAGTGTGAATGGCAGTTGCGGCCTGGTGTGGAGCGGTCTTTCTCCTTGGTGGGTCCCTAAAGTGGGCCCCGACGGAGAGTACTGATGTTTCATGATCTCCTGAACTACGCGAACCGCGACCTGCTCGAAAGCGTTCACCAGGCTCTCAGAGTGGCGGTGCAGAGAATGATCCACCATGTAGTTGACCTCCTGTCGTAGAGCTCTGGTGCGGTCTTCTGAAGGAACAGACAGATCCACCTCATCGAGAGCACCTTCGGGGGAGAATCCCCTCCATTTGATGTCACGCGTACAGGTCCTCTCGAAAGAGCCGATGAGTTCGGCTTCGAAGAGCTCTTTAATCTCGTCATACTTCGCTTTGTGCTCAGCAGGAAGCTCGTCGTACGTGACTGGCCTGTTCTCCATCGTAGCGTCGGACATTGATGTAGACGTTGTTGAAGGTCCCACCGGGCGTGCCAGAATGTGTTGCCTGTCAAAACTCACCGGCGGGCAGCGACGAGCAACACGAAGAGCCGGGAGGCTCCCAGAGCGGCTGGTGGGCCCTGGTCCCTCGGACAACGGCCCGCAAATCTCTTCCGGCACGCACGCGTCCTGCCTTGGTTCGAGGGCGTGCCACCTGACCTATACCTGGTCAGGAAGGTGATGGATTGCTCCGATTGGTTTCCTGCATGGTAAACAAGTATACGTAAAATTCGAGCCGTGATCGGCTCCCAGGTTTCCCTGTAAATCGGCTTTCAGAGCCGATTATCCCCATGGTTCTGCATTGGATCTATGATAACATGGGGTTTTGCTTAACCACTACAAGCTAAATCGATCTACGACAGTTTAGTGTTTTCACCACGTGACCGGAACGTCCTACGCGTAATTGAGCCTGGTACATACGAAAAATAGTAGAAAACTGATCCTAGAGAAGGCCTAAAAACCAACATAACATCGATTCCCGGAACGTCCCCTCTAAGATCAATAAACCATATCTTACGCACTACTGGATCGTTCAACCCGTTTGTAAGGCCAAACCACGTAGATATTAAACTAAACCTTGACGAGCAAGGCACAACTATAACAGATCGAATCGGCTAAGCAGAAATCAAGCAAGATGCCACCTTCACACCCGGGAAAAGGTGCAAAGACGGCGAGATAGCTAGAGGCAGCATGATTAAGCAATCATAGTAAAAAGTACCGATGCTAGCCCTAACAAATCTGTGATAAAGGTGTTACTCGCCATCAACAAGGCTTCAGTACGAGTAACACCGGATAACGCATAAGTAAATACTGCCTAGATCGCAAGATGCGATCTAGGCAGCATGGCACTTACCCGAGAAAAAACCCTAGAAACAAGGGGTGGCGATGCGCCGAGATTGTATTGGTTGTGAACGTGATTGTCCTCCTTTTTCGATAACCTTAGGTACATATTTATAGTCCGGAGACTCTCTACTTTTGGAATAACTCTACAACTCTATCTTTACCTAAACTGAAACGGAACCTAAACTGAAACAAAACCTACTATGATACAAGATACACGGGCAAATTAGCCCAAATCCACGCACTAGGCCGATCCAACAATACGTTGAATATATGTATCTTCTAAGCCCATCTTGATCACAGCCCATCTCCTTCGTAGGCCAAAATATGGCGATAACAGGTCATAAGCTTTGTAATCAAGTAGATCAACTCTGCTACTCAAGTGCTTTAATGGTAATCTTCGGTTATCCCCACGTGTGTGAAGGTGACAGTGTGCACACCATGTAGCACTTAGGCTAAAGATTACAGAAATACTTATCATGAGTTATATTTTGAGTTGGATGTCTATATGAAATTGTGGTGTTTCTTGGAACCATCTAGCGCTCAAGGTGACAGTGTGGGGTATCTAGATGGGGAATGCGAACTTTAAGGAGTGCTTTTGTAGCCCTACCATGGATTAGAGTTGTCCAACCAGAGAGTAGTTCAGAGTAGCATCATGATGAGAAGATATTTATATGAGAGTGTTCACTAGTGAAAGTATGATCCCTAGGACTTGTTTCTAAGAATTGAAACACCGTTTACAATCAGTCCTGTTACATGTTTGCTTGCTGCCATTTTTATTTCAGATTGCAATTACCACTTATAATCATCCATATTACTTGTATTTCACTATCTCTTCGCCGAACTAGTGCACATATACACCTGCCAAGTGTATTCGGTGTTGGGGACACAAGAGACTTCTTGTATCTTGATTGCAGGGTTGCTTGAGAGGGATACCTTTGACCACTTCTTCCCTGAGTTCGATAAACCTTGGGTAATCCACTTAAGGGAAACTTGCTATTATTTTACAAAACCTCTGCACTTGGAGGCCCAACACTGTCTACAAGAATAGAAGCGTGCGTAGACATCAAGCTCTTTTCTGGCGCCGTTGCCGGTGAGGTAAGGTAAAAGGTACTCACATCCTCTGGCTACTAAGCTATCTTCTAGTACTATTGCTAGTGTGTGAGTGCTCAAACTTATTTCCTTTAGATTCTGCAATTATATATTTTTGTTTCTTTTTTTATTTTCACTAGTTAGGCTTAATGGAAAACAACAACAACAGAATTAAAGAGCTTTATAGTATTTATCTTGAGTTAGGACATGAAGTGTTTGAATAGAAAATTAAAAAACCTATGGAACTTTCTTTGCATGCTAATAGCAATGTTATTAGTATGAATTCTTTGAACACCATTATTGCTAATGCTATGGAAAAGTCTAATCTTGGGGAAGCTAGTTTTCATGAAAATGATCTTTTTAGTTTCCCAGCTCTAGAGGAGCAAATTAATTAAGATGATACTATACCTCCAATATATGATGATTATAATGATGAATATGATATTTTCAGTCCACCTACTATTGAGGAGAAAATTAATTATGATTACAATATGCCTCCTATATTTGATTATTATGGTGATGGGAATAATAATGATAGCTATTTTGTTGAATTTTCTCCCACTACAATTAATAAGAATGACTATGCTTATGTGGAGAGTAATAATTATTATATGCATGTGGCTCTTGATAAGAATGTTTTAGGTGATAGTTATATTGTTAATTTTATTCATGATGCTACTGAAAGTTATTATGAGAGAGGGAAACATGGTCTTATGTATCTCAACAATATTAAGTTTCCCCTCTTTATGTTGAAAATCTTGAAGTTGCATTTGTTTTGCTTTCTTATGCTTGTTGCTTTGTGCTTTCATGACTTGTTTCTTTACAAGATTATTTTTCATAGGAAGTGGGTTAGATTTAAATTTTTTTAATTTGCTTCTTGATGCTCTCTTTAATTCAATTCATATTCCTTATGTGAGCATCATCAAAATTATTGTGCCCAACTTAAAGGCATTAAAGAAAAGTACTTCTTGGGAGATAACCCAATAGTTTTCTTGAGTCTTGGAAGTTATTACTTCTGTAATAACCTATCCTTATCATTTTTGTTTGATTTTTGTGCCAAGAATAACCTCTAATGGGAGAGAAGATTTGGGATGTTGTTGTCCCGAAACAGATTTTTGTGCTTCACTATAAAAATCCCAGTACGTTGGATTGAGCTGTAATTTTTTGACCATATGCCCCAGGTTATTAACTTTTGTTAGTTTAACACTTTTTGATCTGAGCAACAGAAGGTCTTCGAAAAAATCGGTTTTACCTGCTGGTCTGTTTTGACAGATTTTTGCCATTATTTGCATTTGCCTCTTATCGGTTTATTTTTGAGTTCTCTTTGATCATTTGATCTTTTAAAAGGAATTGCTAGAGTAGCTTGTGTTTTTAATGAAGGTTTTTATGTGTTGAAACTAAACCCAAAGGTTTATTATCTTGAATGCACTAATGTTGCTAATGAAGATTGTGTGAAGTTTTGTATGAAGTAAATTTTCAAGTGTAGAGGAAGAATGATATAATGAGATTAAGAATGGACAAAAGATCAATCTTGGGGATGCCACCTATGTCACCCCAAGAAATATCCAAGAGCTACAAGCGTCAAAGCTTGGGGATGCCCAAGGCATCCCCTTCTTCATCAATAAAAATCTCAGGTCTCTTTATAGACACTTCATTTCTATTGTTTCATGCACTATTGTGTTGTTCTTGGAGTGTCTTTGTTTTTATTTTTAGTTTTCTTTTGCTTGGTTTTCTTCAATAAGTTGATTGGATCCCAGCACACTTATTTTGGAGGGAGACAGATTATGTTTTCATTGCGTAGAACACTCTAGTTTTCATTCTTATTGTTTTTTAAGTGTTCTCTTTTGCTAGCACAACGTTTAGCTTTAGTTTTCTTCTACTTAGAATTTTTAGTTCTTCTTTGTAGTTAGGTGAGACATGCTATGTGATCTTTATTGATTATTATCTTTGTGAGTTGTTTCAAATAAGTTGATTGGTGTTGGAAAAGAGTAGAAAGTTGCATGCTTTATACTGGTACAAAAGGGAGATTCTTTTGACTATGGCTTAGACTTTATCATGTCATGATAGATGTTGATTTTACCATGTGTTTAGTGATTATTGCTTTAGCATGACTTGTTCCAAACAACTGAGATTGCTTTGTGTGTCTTGAAGGAATCATGCGTTGTTTTAGCAAGCAAAACCATAATATTGTGGTGTTCTCCTTTGATGCTTTATTTGGGTTGACTTGGCACATGCTTACACCATGTTATGACTATGAACCAGTCACCTTAGCCTCTATGATCATTTAGTTTTTGACTTGTGATACCACTTTATGCCTTGATTGATAATGTTTTGTCGCTCTCCATGATTATGGCCATTATTGCTCTCTTAGTTGGTCGCTCCTAGTCTTTTGCTAGCCTCCACTTGTATTAATTATGCTCTACTCATGCATCCAATTCCCAAGAAACCAAGTTATTCCAAAGAGTCCACTATAAATTCCTATGCATGGTGCGTTACACCATTCCAAGTATATTCTTGTTTTATCTATCTTCCAAATTAAACTTGTTATGTGAAAATTAGTGATTAGAGCTCTCACAAACTTGATGGCACACTTAATTTTTCTTGCCCCTAATAAACTTGAACCATTGTGTCATCTATGTTGTATATGCTTGCACTTATAAGTTGGGAATTAGTAGAACCGTGCTGTTACGGGGAACGCTTTCAACACCTGTAAATATCTACCTAGTTGATATCATGATCTTTTCTTTATGGATGTCGGCGGTGTGAAATAAAAGGGGAGCTTGTAAGTCCATTGAGTTATGTATATGTGTAAGAGAAATTTCTGGGCCGCTAGCCTATTCCATGCTTAATCATGGTGGAAACTTGTAGCATCACCATAGTGAGCAATCTATGAAGCATCCTCAAAAAAAATATACAGAAGAAAAAAAAAAGAAAAAATGCACCATGCTCATGGTAAATAAAAGGATCGCTGATATGCTCACTGTTTGTTGCCTTGTAAATTTGATATGGGATAGCTCATGTGACATGGGGCAAGGGGTACCCCGTTGGCGGTTCTCTATGATACACATATACTTACAATCACAAGAACTTACCGGTAACTAAAGTTGAGTAGCATGAGGAATGGCCCTCGTACTCAAGGGACATGAGATTGCCAAATTATGATTTGTCAAGCATATACTCCATACTTTGTTCACTTTAACCTTAATCACTTCAATATTCTTATAATAGGGGAAATGAGAGTTGAAAGCTAACAAGTACCATAATTTTTGAAAGCTCTTTATGAAACTTGAAATCACTGCTTCCCTTTATGAAGGGCCTTTCTTCTTAATTTTATATTGAGTCTCCACCTTCTATCTTTATGCACCAATTAAGATAGCATAGTTGTCATTCTTAGTTTTATGTGCATTGTCCCAAAACTTATTGATTGATTCATAATGTTGATATTGCTTGTTCTTGAACTATTTGTATCTAGTCACCCTTATGAACTTCGAAGGTATCCCATGCATTTATGTTTTGCTACTCCATGAAGGACAAGCTGAATACCACATATGCTATGTTTTCTGAATGTGAAAAAAACATACGTCTTTCAATGCATTGTTATTCATGATCTTTGTTTGTATCCTTTCATGTTGCAACATAGTTACTATGTCTTATTTTTAGAACTTTATCTTTCATGCTCATGTTTAGAGTACTTTGATCCCAAATTTCAATGCTTTCAAATAGTTTTGAGTTGGATGTCTCTATGAAATTGTGGTGTTTGTTGGAACCATCTAGCGCTCAAGGTGATAGTGTGGGGTTATCTAGATGGGGAATGCGAACTTTAAGGAGTGCTTTTGTAGCCCTACCGTGGATTAGAGTTGTCCAACCGGAGAGTAGTTCAGAGTAGCATCATGAAGAGAAGATATTTATATGAGAGTGTTCACTAGTCAAAGTATGATCCCTAGGCCTAAGCATTGAAACATCGTTTACAATCAGTCCTGTTACATGTTTGCTTGCTGACATTTTATTTTAGATTGCAATTACCAATTATAATCATCCATATTACTTGTATTTCACTATCTCTTCACTGAACTAGTGCACCTATACACCTGACAAGTGTATTGGGTGTGTTGGGGACACAAGAGACTTCTTGTATCTTGATTGCAGGGTTGCTTGAGAGGGATACCTTTGACCACTTCCTACCTGAGTTCGATAAACCTTGGGTAATCCACTTAAGGGAAACTTGCTACTGTTCTACAAACCTCTGCACTTGGAGGCCCAACACTGTCTACAAGAATAGAAGCGTGCATAGACATCATTATGTACTGCGCTCGAGTGAAAGAATGCACGTCCCTACATACCATTGCTTTCCTTCCTAGTGTGCCTTTTCTAGACAGCCTCCCCTCATACCGAGATTTAGGAACACCAATCGGCTTTAGGTTAGGAAGAAAGTCAACACAAAACTCAATGACCTCCTCTGTTCCATAGCCCTTGGATATGCTTCCTTCTAGACTAACACGGTTATGAACATATTTATTTAAGACTCCTATGAACCTCTCGAAGGGAATATATTATGTAGAAACATAGGACCGAGAATTCTAATCTTTTTGACTAGGTGAACTAGGAGGTGCGTCATAATATTGAAGAAGGATGGTAAGAACAACAACTCGAAGATGACCAGACATTGTACCACATCAATCTGTAACCCTAATAGACTTTCTTGATCGATTACCTTTTGAGAAATTGCATTGAGGAATGCACATACCTTCACAATGTCTAGTCAAACATTTTCTGGTAGAATTCCCCTCAATGCAACCGGAAGCAATTGCGTCATAAGGATGTGGCAGTCATGAGATTTAGGTTTTGGAATTTTTTCTCTTTCATATTTACTATTCCCTTATATTCGACGAGAAGCCAGAAGGGACCTTTATACTAAATAATACTTCAAAAAAGATTTCCTTCTCTTCTTTGATAAGAGCGTAGCTGGCAGGCCCTTGAAACTGTACTGGATGCATGTCGTCTCGTCCTTTATAATGTTGCTGGTCCTCCCGTGCTTCCGAGGTATCTTTTGACTTCCCATACAAGCCCAGGAAGCCTAGAATATTCACGCAAAGATTCTTCGTCAGGTGCATCATGTTGATTGCAGAGCAGATCTTATGGACTTCCCAATAGGGTAGCTACCAAAATATAGATTTCTTCTTCTACATGGGTGCGTGTTCGTCAGCGTTATTCGGAACAGGTTGTTTTCCAGGACCCTTTCCAAAGATTACATTTAAATCCTTGACCATATTAAATACATCAGCACCAGTACGGAGGACAAGCTTCATCCCAGTTTCTGCCCTGCCATTGAAATGCTTGCCTTTTTTCCTTAAGAGATGTCTGGGTGGAAGAAAACGACGATTGTATGGGTACACATTCTTCATAAATTTATCCTGATATATACTTTCAGTCTTATCTAAATAATGTTTGCATGCATTATATCCTTTGTTCGTCTATCCTGAAATGTTACTAAGAGCAGGCCAATCATTGATGGTTACAAACAACAACGCGTGTAGGTCAAATTCCTGTTGTTGTGCTCATCCCACACACGTAAACCTGGTTTGGCCCACAACTATAAAAGTTTATCAACTAATGGCCTTAGGTACACATCAATGTCGTTGTCGGGTTGCTTCGGGCCTTGGATGAGAACTGGCATCATAATGAACTTCCGCTTCATGCACAACCAAGGAACAAGGTTGTAGATACATAGATTAACGGGCCAGGTGTTGTGACTGCAGCTCTGCTCTCCAAAAGTATTCATGACATATATACTTAGACCAAACCATAAGTTCCTTGCGTCACTAACAAAGTCCGGAAAATCTCTCGATTTTTCTCCACTGCCAATCATCAGCGCGGGTGCCTCAACATCCCATCTTTCATACGGCCTTCCATGTGCTATCGCAACATCTTGGCATGCTCTTTGTTTCTGAAAAAACGTTTCAATTGTGGTATTATAGGAGTATACCACATCACCTTGGCAGGAAACCTCTTCCTGGGTGGCTCGCTCTCAACATCATCAGGGTCATCTTTTCTGATCTTATATCGCAATGCAGTGCATACCGGGCATTTATCCATATTCTCATACTTCTCACCGCGGTAGAGGATGTAGTCATTAGGACATGCATGTATCTTATGCACGTCTAATCCTAGAGAGCAGACAACCTTATTTGCTTCATACCTACTGGCAGGAAATTCGTTCATTCTTGGAAGCATCTTCTTCATTAAATCTCGAGTAAGTCACACCGGTCTCTGCCTTCCACTTCAGCAATTCCAGCGTGCTACCCAGCTTCTTCTGACCATCTTCACAAGTTGGGTACAACAATTTGTTGTGGTCCTATAACATCTGCTCGAACTGCAAAAGCTCTCCTTTTCTGTGTCGCATCCTCGCTTTGCATCAGAAATGACCCGACCAAGATCATCAGCGGGCTCATCTAGTGCCCGTTCTTCACCAACTTCTTCTTCATTGTCTTCCATTGCGGTATCAGCGTATTCATGAACATAGATCGGTAGTTTTCATCATCGTTCTCTTCTTCGTAGCCGTCTTCCATCATAACCCCTCTTTCTCCGTTCTTGGTCCAAACATGATAGCCGGACATCAAACCAGACCGAAGAAGGTGGCTCTGAATGGCTCTTTTGAAAGTGTAAGCCTTCTCATTTCTACATTCAACACATGGACAACACATAAAACCATCCCGCTGCTTTTTCGCCTCGGCCACAAGGCGAGAAGAACACATGCCTTCTCTGAAAGCGGCAGAGCGTCGTTCACCGTACATACATGGATGGCTCCTCTGCATCATACAACTATATATCAAACGCAATCACGATTGTAAAATTAGTACCACGCGGTCTAAATGAGAAAATAGTTACTAACCTTATAGGAGACTTGGAAACAATGTTGAGAAAACTTTAGTGTGGCTTGGACTCCTCAAATCATGTATTGTATTGTGTGAACTCAAGTGGCATCGCTCTAACAGGCACTTCACTAAACACCTCTAGTGCATACAAAAAAAAACTAGCACAAACCTATACCACCTCCCACCAGGAAAAAACATGAGTGGGGGAGGGGTCATGCCATATATATAGTGCCAACCCATTTGTCCTGGTTTGAGATACAAATCGGGACTAATGAGGGTGCCCGTGGCGCGCAGCAGGCCCCAGGCCCATTAGTCCCGGTTTGTATATCAAACCAGAACAAATGGGCCCAATCGGCCCAGGACTAATGGTGTCATACGCAGTGGGCAGCTTCAGGCCGTTGGGTCCGAACCATTAGTCTCGTCCCCAGCCACGGCCGGGACTAATGGCCCGGACAAAAGACCCGTTTTCTACCAGTGCCTAAAATTGACTATGCTTCAAGAAGTCACTACGGGAAAAGAAGATGACGCCAACGGCCAAAGGCTACGCCGACGGCTATTTGTCGGGGCCGTCAACGTAGGCCCCGAGGTGGGCAGACGAGCAAACATGTCATCGCCATAGGTTTGCCATAGGCGTAGGGCAGAAAAGATCAACGGCAAGCGTCGGCATAGACCGGGCCGCCGGCGTACGGATGGGACGTGACCGTGATGCGATAGTGTCAAGTCTACGCTGACGGCTTAGCCGTCAGCCTAATTTTCATACCTACACCGACGACATAGCAATTTCCCTTTTTGCCACGTTAATCTTAGAAACATCATAACTAAATCATTCTAATTCATAAATATATATAATATATCAAAATTTGCAGAAAATAAGATCTATATACTAAACTTAAATATTACATATTTGTGTCAAATAAAATATAAAAACATTACAAATACTTTTGTATAACACATTTTCTATTTTTCGAGTGCCAAAAACGGGGTGTTTTGTGAAGAAACCACCAAATAAAAGTTTCAAAATGGTACCATCCCATTTTTCAAAAATACTAGGCCACTTTGTATGCACAATATCCTAACTAGGATATCTTAAACCTTTCCGCCCACCACTCGTGAAAAAGATAAATTCCCGCCAAATCGGTATGAGGTGGGTCAGATTTGAAATATAGGTATCAGAGATCCACTGCAAATTTAGCGAGGCTCAGCCCAGAGCTAAGGATTCTTTCAAAATCCTCAAATTCAAAAGGGAAATTTTGATATGATTTTTTTTGAAGATTTGAACACTATTAAATGAATTTATTTAAAAAGATTTGATGCATGATTAAAAAGATGATAGGGATGTCATGTTTGTATTTTTCTTATTTTTCTGATTGATTTAGACATATTATTTGTGCCGATTTACAGATTTAAAGATATGAATTGTTCTATATTAAATAAAAAGCAAACAAATCATTTTATTGTTAGTTGAATTCAAGATTATTATTGTTTATTCATTTTTATTTCCATAAATAATTATTTGAAATTTTAAAATAAAGACGTGTGACACCATGGTTATTGTGCCATATCACTATCGAATGGCATAGATGCTTGCGGTGAAGAAGAAATATATAGTTCTCACCCTTATAGTGGCAGTGGCGCAGGAGGGTCTCGAGCACCTTGAGGCACACCCGGTCGTCGTCAACGGCAAGCACCCGCATGCCAGCGGGGAACTGTTTCCTCCTCATCGTCGCCATGACCTCTTTCGCTGCTGGGAGAGTCGAGCAGAAGGGATGAGTAATTGGTTGAATGGAGGAGCGAGGTAGGAGGAATGGAGAGTGGTGGCCGGGGAAGAGATGGATGGAGAGGAGGAGAAAGAGAGACTCTGGTGATATATAACACGTACGAGATGGGCTGTTAGTGAATGTGTTGGTCCGTACACGTACGCATATGTATGCTTTAGCCGACCAGCAAGGATTCAGTCACGCAACCAAGCTTAATGGTGTCAGTCTTACTAGCAATAGAAATACCTAAATGGCAATAGAGCAGATGGACAACAACTCGTCGACACGACTCCAACTTTATGGAGGGAATAAAGATGGATTGTACCGTGGATACATTACTTCAAGGAAGATGCCTTGGATCGTTCAAGACAAAGAAACCACTCGTGCGTGCTGCGATACACACATTATTGTCGCATGTGGG
This sequence comes from Avena atlantica, assembly GCA_910589765.1. Classification (NCBI taxonomy): domain Eukaryota; kingdom Viridiplantae; phylum Streptophyta; class Magnoliopsida; order Poales; family Poaceae; genus Avena; species Avena atlantica. Next base: position 40,777,720 of record OU342736.1, on the reverse strand, counting down.
ATCTATGTATCCAAGGACCGATCAATTTCCAGGATGCTTTCTACTGCCTCCTTTCTTTCTATTAGCATTTTTCAGAAATCGTACGTATCTAGACGCCTTTTATGTGTAAGTTCAGACGACAAAATGGATGAATATATTGTAAAATGGTTGGAGTATAAAGGAGCTCGCTCTGTTGTAAAAAATACTTGAGTTATTAAAATTTTGCGACGAGAAAGTTATAAGGGACGAGGTGGAGCAACATGGCTGATATAAATATAGGGAGTGTCTTTTGACCCATCGTGTACACATTTAGGGTGTGTTTGGTTGAGCTGTAGATTCCTGAAAATTCGCTGTGAGAAATCTGCTGCGAAAAAGCTGATGTGAGCTGATAACTATGAAAAAGCTGAAAGTTGTTTGGTTAGAACAACTGTTGACTGTAAATTCAATAGAAACTGTTTATGACGCCGCTAGGGCAATCGAGATTATTTACATGCTAATTAATCATATAAAGACAAATTGTACATTATAGACATGCAAATCACTTTATTTATATGGAATTTCCAGGTTAATTAATAAATCTTCCTATAAACATTTTCACAAACACCTTGCACCTAAACTGTAAATCGTGTTTTATATGTAGGTAATCTTCGGCCCTAATGTATTTCTTGACTTTTTTAAGAAATGGGTGTATGCCGGCCAGCAAATCCTATGCCATATTTATGTCTCTGGCTCAATCCGCTTTGAAATAGGCGTATGCTGGTCAGCAGCAGGGCGGAATGCAACGCGCATGCCGGCAAAAAACAAGGTGTCGAGGAGCACGGCGGCAACGCCCGCATGCCGGCAAGGCGCACATCGGCCACAAGCAGAACTGCAACACACACGCTTGCGCTCTGGCCAATACGACGCTGGCAACGAGCACCAGGCGAGGTTCACTTGGCTAAAATCAATCAGTGCGCACAAATGCAAGACGTACGCTGGTACATCTCTGGCGGTTGGTGGCGTTCCTAGAGGCGGCTGCGGCGTAACGAGGCCGGGATGAGCGTTGCAGGCAACAGAGGGCCGGGATGCTCCGCCGGAGGCCGCCGGAATAGGCCAACGAAGCGGAAAGCTAGCCTGCCCTCTACCGTTTGGCTGTTCGTGGTGCGAGTTGGGGAGGAGAGGGTCACGGGAGAAGCGACGAGTGGGGTTGGCGAAGAAAAGAAAGGAAGCGAACCGTTCACTTTCCACTTACCGGATGGCATGGCGGGTAAATTCTAAGTTTTTCCTTCAACGCAAGGCAGCAAAATCTGAGGTAAAAGGAGATTCCTTACACGGCGAGAATCTGCTGCGTCTCAGAATCTAGGTGGGTTTACAAACTCGTTTGGTTTAGATTTTAGCTTCCGTGACGTGAATCTGGCTGGAAAATTCCAACCAAACACACCCTAAAGATCCCCTAGATGCAGATGATTGGCTGCAAACAATGAAGAACAACTTGGAAGTTGCAGGAGTGGAAGCCACCAAGAAGGTATTGTTTGCCACCCACTATCTGGCAGGAGATGCAAGAGTATTGTGGAACAGCGTTTGCACCATGAATGGAGAATAGATGATGACTTCGGAAGAATTAAAAATCAAGTTTAGCAGAACCCATGTGCCACATAGTTTGATCAAGAGGACGATGGATGAATTCAGGGAACTAAAGCAAGGGAGAATGACAGTAGTTGAGTACCGTGACAATTTCTGTCATTGGCTAGGTATGCACCGGATGAGATTGAAAATAAGCTAAGAAGAAGATATTCCTGAACGGTCTGCATGATGAGATGCAAACAGTTTTAGTCAACATCCCATATGCTGACATGGAAGCCCTAGTGGATTCTGCCATTCAGATGGAAGGCAAGATCAACCAAGCCAATGAAAACCGCAAGCGTAGAATGATGCATCAACCAGGAACCAATCATACCCCAAAGTATCGCCCCAACCTATCTCCAGTATTTTCCCCAAGAACCAATAGACCCCCGATGAATCGACCGACCTATTCCAACCATGGAGGAGGAAACCCAAGGCCCAGAGGAAACCACAACAACCCCGACAACTCCAACAATTTCAACTGTGCACCACCCAAGTTCAACAAAAACAATGTCGCCACCAACACCAATACTGCCCCAAGGCTTGGAAGCAATGTTGTGCCTGTTGCAGCAAAGGACATGTCCCAAGTGACTTGTTATGAATGTGGAACCAAGGGTCACTATTCCAATGAGTGCCCCAAGAAGATTGCCGCAGCCCCCAATGCAAATGCCCCAGCTCAGCAGCAGCGTCGTGTTTAGCCCGAAAGAAGGTTTGCCCTAGGGAATTCGCTCAACCGCAACTGCCGTCTCTTTCTCATGCATGCTGAAGAAGCCCAAGAAGCGCCAGATGTCATGCTAGGTATATTTCTGTTAACTCAGTACTTGCAAGAGTGTTGTTTGATTCTGGAGCATCACACTCGTTTGTTACTAAAGAATTTGCATGCACTAGTAGGATTCAACGAACCAAATTGAAGCATGTTATGATAGTTGAAATACCTGGTTCAACCACCAAAACTAGACAAATTTGCAAGGCCGTACCTATCCGAATCCATGGCATAAATTTTTATGCTAATCAAATAGTACTCGGAACTAAAGGTTTGGAAGTAGTACTAGGAATGGATTGGATGTCGAAACATAAAGGATTAATCGACTGTGCCAAGAAAGACATAACCATGACCACTATAGCCAGAATATCAGTAGAACATGTATCCGAAACCTCGCCTCGTCAACTCAAGTGCAACAAGAGTATAGCCCAGCCAACCATTGACCAATTCAGAATATTCTGTGAATACCCTGATGTATTTCCAGATGTTTTGCGCGGTATGCCCCCAGATCGGGATATGGAGTTTATCATTGAACTAATCCCTGGAATCGGGCCCATAGCCCAGAGACCATATAGTATGAACCCGTCGGAATTAGTGGAGCGGAAAAAGCAACTGGATGCTATGCTGGAGATAGGACTGATTCAGCCAAGTGTGTCGCCATGGAGATCACCTGTCTTGTTTGTGGACAAGAAAGATGGAGGTAACCATTTGTGTACGGATTATCGGAAGTTGAACGATGTCACCATCAAGAACAAGTACCCACTGCCGAAGATAGAAGACCTGTTTGAGAAGGTGACTGGTGCCAAAGTGTTTTCTAAGATTGATCTTAGAACTGGCTATCATCAACTCAAGATTCGTGCAGAGGATATTCCAAAAACTGCCTTTACCACAAGCTATGGATTGTATGAGTACACTGTCATGTCTTTTGGATTAACTAATGCCCCCGCTTATTTCATGAATCTCATGAATAAGATTTTTATGGAATTCCTGGATAAGTTTATCGTTGTTTTCATCGATGACATTCTGGTCTATTCCAAATCAGAAGAAGAACATGAGCTACACCTAGGGACCATCCTTGGAACCCTTAGGGAGCATCAGTTGTATGCCAAGTTTAGAAAATGTGAATTCTGGTTGCAGGAGGTAGGATTCCTGGGACATATTGTATCAGCCGGAGGAATTGCCGTTGATCCCGCAAAGGTGAAAGATGTGGAAGATTGGCAAGCCCCAACCACTCAAACCCAAGTTCCTGCATTTCTCGGATTAGCGGGATATTACTGCAAGTTCGTAGAAGGATTCCCGAGCATCGCAAGACCCATGACCCAATTGTTGAAAAAGGATAAGAAGTTTGAATGGACGAACAATTGTGAAGCAAGTTTCCAAGAACTCAAGAGGAGATTGATTTCAGCCCCAATCTTGATCATGCCGGATATAACGAAGCCGTTTGATGTGTATTGTGACGCATCCAAGATCGGTATCGTATGTGTGCTTATGCAAGAAGGAAAAGTTATATCTTATCTATCCCGACAACTGAAGCAACATGAGCAGAATTATCCTACCCATGAACTTGAACTAGCAGCTGTAGTTCTAGCCCTGAAAACATGGAGGCATTATATTATGGGAAAACGTTGTGAGATTTATTCGGATCACAAGACCCTGAAATACATTTTCACTCAGAAGGAGCTGAATATGAGGCAGAGAATATGGATAGAGCTAATCAAGGACTACGACTGGACATCCACTATCACCCCGGTAAAGCCAATGTGGTAGCAGATGCCCTTAGTAGATTTCCGTGCCGCTTGAACTCCATGATTCTGAAGGAGCAACCAAGTTTGTACAAGGAGATGGAAGATTTTAGAATGGAATTAGTGAGTGAAGGATTGTTGGCTAGCATAGAACTTCAACCCACTTTGATCAGTCAAATCAAGGAGGCACAGAAAGGAAATGCTAGTATCGACGGAATCAAACGTCGTATCGGTACATGCAAAGTACCCGGATTCACCGAAGATGAAGAATGAGTTTTGTGGTTCAAAGGACGTATCTATGTGCTAGCAGATTCAGAATTGAAGCAAGCTATTTTGAAAGAGGCCCATGATACTCTTTATTCTATCCACCACGGAGGAACAAAGATGTATCAAGATTTGAAGGAGCAATTCTGGGCTCCTTCAAATCTTGATACATCTTTGTTCCTGCCAAAACCCACCGGCGAGCAGCGACGAGCAACACGAAGAGCCGGGAGGCTCCCAGAACTGCTGGTGGGCCCTGGTCCCTCGGGCAACGGCCCGCAAAACTCTGGCACGCGTCCTGGCTTGGTTCGAGGCCGTGCCACCTGACCTATACCTGGTCAGGAAGGTGAAGGATTGCTTCGATTGGTTTCCTGCATGGTAAACAAGTATACGTAAAATTCGAGCCGTAAGCGGCTCCCAGGTTTCCCTGTGAATCGGCTCCTAGAGCCGATTATCCCATGGTTCTGCATTAGATTTACGATAACATGGGGTTTTGCTTCATCATTACACATCAAATCGATCTACGACAATTTAATGTTTTCACCACGTAATTGGAACGTCCTACACGTAACTGAGCCTGGTAGATACAAAAGATGACAGAAAACTAACCCTCGAGGAGGCCTAACAACCGACGTAAAATCAATTACCGGAACAACTCCTCTCGAACTAGTAAACCATATCCTTACGTACTACTGGATCCTTCGACCCGTTTGCAAGGCCTGACTACGTGGATATCAAACTAAACCTTGGAAAACAAGGCATAATTATAACAGATCGAATCGACTGAATAAAGATCAAGCAAGGTGCTACCCTTACACCCGGGAAAAGGTGTAAAGGTAGCGAGATAACTAGAGATAGCATGACTAAACAATCATAGCGAAAAGTACCGATGCTAACCCAAACAAATATATGATAATAGTATTACTCGCCATCAACAAGGCTTCAGTACGAGTAATACTAGATAACGCATAAGCAGATACTGCCTAGATCGCAAGATGCGATCTAGGCAGCATGACACTTACCCGAAAGAAACCCTAGAAACAAGGGGTGGCGATGCGCCGAGATTGTGTTTGTTGTGAACGTGATTGTCCTCCTTTTCTCGATAACCTTAGGTACATATTTATAGTCCGGAGACTTTCTATCTTTGGAATAACTCTACAACTCTATCTCCTACCTAAACCGAAACGTAATCTATTACAATATAAGATACACGGGCAATTTAGCCCAAATCAACGTACGAGGCCGATTCAACAACACGTTACATATATGTATCTTCTAAGCCCATCTTGATCACGGCCCATCTCCTCCTTTGGCCAAAATATGGAGATAACCCTCGATCCCCAACTGCATAGATCCATCTCCCACCGGGCGTGCCAGAATGTGTTGCCTGCCAAAACCCACCGGCGAGCAGCGACGAGCAACACGAAGAGCCGGGAGGCTCCCAGAACTGCTGGTGGGCCCTGGTCCCTCGGGCAACGCGCAAAACTCCGGCACACGTCCTGGCTTGGTTCGAGGGCGTGCCACCTGACCTATACCTGGTCAGGAAGGTGAATGATTGCTTCGATTGGTTTCCTGCATGGTAAACAAGTATACGTAAAATTCGAGCCGTAAGCGGCTCCCAGGTTTCCCTGTGAATCGGCTCCTAGAGCCGATTATCCCATGGTTCTGCATTAGATTTATGATAACATGGGGTTTTGCTTCATCATTACACATCAAATCGATCTACGACAATTTAATGTTTTCACCACGTAATTGGAACGTCCTACACGTAATTGAGCCTGGTAGATACAAAAGATGATAGAAAACTAACCCTCGAGGAGGCCTAACAACCGACATAAAATCAATTACCGGAACAACTCCTCTCGAACTAGTAAACCATATCCTTACGTACTACTGGATCCTTCAACCCGTTTGCAAGGCCTGACTACGTGGATATCAAACTAAACCTTGGAAAACAAGGCATAATTAGTCCCTGATCGACCCTGTATGGCCCGTGCCAATTTGGAGACCATTTACCATATGTTGCATCCTTAGTCCCTAATGGCAACACAACTTCCCATACCAGATCGCCAACGTGGAACTCCTTTGTTCTCACTTTCTTGTTATATGCACGAGCTACCTTGGCCTTGTTCTCTTTGATTTTCTCAAGCGACCACAGCCTGAGCTCAGTTAAATCCTCAACACTGTCACTCATCAGGGTTGCATATTCTTCAGTTGTTAGATTGTTCTGAAAAGTGACACGTCTCGATCCAGCCGTAATTTCCCAAGGCAATACGGCTTCTTGTCCATAAACTAGATGGTATGGTGAGTTTTTTATCGCTCCATGGCATGACATGCGGTAAGCCCATAAAGCCTCTGACAGAACCTCGTGCCAACGCCTAGGGTGCTCGTCGATTTTCCTCTTGATCAGCTTGATAAGGCTCTGGTTGGACGCTTCAGCTTGCCCATTTGCTTGAGCATAGTATGGAGATGATCGAATCAGCTTGATCCCCGTGTCCTCACAGAATTTTCTAAACTCGTGAGAAATGAAGACCGAACCTCCATCGGTCGTGATAGTTTGGGGAATCCCGAATCTATGAATGACATGTTCTTTCACAAAATTGATAACATCCTTTGAGTTCACTGACTTCATCGGGACAGCCTCCACCCATTTAGTGAAATAATCAGTAATGGCCAAAATCCACATGTGGCCTTTGCTTGATGGGGGATTGATTTTGCCAATCATATCCATGCCCCAACCTCGGAATGGCCAAGGTTTGATGATGGGGTTCATTGCTGACGCGGGTACCATCTGAATTTTCCCAAATTTCTGACATGCTTGACACCCTTTGTAGTACTTGAAGCAGTCCTCAAGCATGGTGGGCCAATAAAACCCTGATCGCCTGATCAACCATTTCATCTTGTGAGCCGATTGGTGAGTTCCACAGGCGCCTTCGTGTACCTCGTGTAGGAGCCAATTGGCCTCGGCTGTCCCCAGACATTTGAGAAATAACCCCTCCAGAGTCCTGTAAAACACGTCGTCCCCGATAAGCACATACTTCATGGCCTTGTACCTTATCCGTTTAGGTGCCCCCCGAGCCGAATCCTTCAAGTAATTGAAGATATCGGCTCTCCAGTCGTCTGCTTCCAGGAACTGGACCTGAACATCGGCTCCCTCTGCTACATCCTTGTAGCCTGAAGCCATTTGTGCAAGATCATTTGCCTCGGTATTCTGCGATCGCGGGATCCAGGTGAAGTTTATGTACCGGAACTGTGCCATCAGCTCGCGGCATTGCAGCCATAATGGGAAGAGCGACTCGCTCTCACACTTGTATTCCTCCGTGAGTTGAGAAATCACCAACTTGGAGTCTCCAAAAATTTCCACTGCTTCTGCTCCAGCTTCGATGAGCAACTCCATTCCCTTGCGTATCGCCTCATACTCAGCGACGTTGTTGGTGCGAGGGGCAGATAACTTGATGGAGAAGGAAAATGTTGCCCCCCGGGGCGACACGAGCAGCATGCCGATGCCGCACCCATCGTCACAAACCGATCCATCGAAAAACATAGCCCACGCTCGTATAGATAGTGCTGCTATATTAGTGTTGATCCTTTCAGCGATGAGGTCGGCCAATGCCTGTCCCTTAACTGCTTTCGCGGGTTGATACCGGATGTCAAACTCTGATAATGCAAACATCCATTTGCCCAGTCGGCCTTTCAACATAGGAGCCGACAGCATGTGCTTTATGACATCTGATTTGCATATGATGACAATCTCCGCTGATAGCAAAATGTGGCGCAGCTTGGTGCAGGTGAAAAACAGGCAGAGGCACAACTTGTCGATCTCAGGATATCTTGTCTCTGCATCCAGCATCCTTCTGCTGATGTAAAATACAACTCGCTCCAGCCCATCATACACTTGCACCACCACTGAGGAGATGGACGTGTCAGCTACTGACAAGTAAATGTAGAATGGCCTATCCGGCTGGGGCGGGACCAACACTGGCGGCTTCGTCAGATATTCTTTGATCTCGTCGAAGGCTCGTTGTTGTTCTGCCCCCCAGCGGAATTCCTCGTCAGCTTTAATCTTCACCAATCCCATGAACGGCTCTATTCTTCCTGACAGATTGGAGATGAATCTTCTGACGAAGTTGATCTTGCCGATGAGAGACTGCAGTTCTTTCTTCGTGGTAGGTGGCTTCATTGTTCGCACTGCCTCCTGACTTTTCAGGCCGATCTCAATTCCGCGTTCATGGACCAAGAAACCCAAGAACTGACCGGCCGTCACCCCGAAGGCACACTTCTTTGGATTCATCCGTAGCCCGAATTTTCTTGTTCGGTCCAGGACGCGTTGCAGATCGTCCAAGTGTCCTTGTACTGAAGCAGACTTGACCACCACGTCATCGATGTAAATTTCCACCAGCTTGCCGATCAGATCATGGAAAATGTAATTCATGGCTCTTTGGTACGTGGCGCCGACATTCTTCAGTCCAAACGTCATGACTACATATTCAAACAACCCCACCGAACCTGGGACTCTGAATGCAGTCTTGTGTATATCTTCCGGAGCCATAAAAATTTGGTTGTAACCGGCATTGCCATCCATGAAGCTCAAGATCTTATGACCAGCCGCTGCGTTGATTAACGTTTCTGCTACCGGCATCGGATACTCATCCTTTGGAGTATCTCTATTGAGGTCCCGAAAATCTATGGCAACACGCCAGCGGCCATCCTTTTTCTCTACAGGTACGATACTAGAAATCCACTCAGCATACCTGCATGGCCTGATTAACTTGGCTGTCAACATTTTCTCGACCTCCTTCTTGACTTCTTCCAAAATTTTGGCCTTCATCTGTCGTGCTCGCTGCTGGAATGGCCGAAATCCTTTTTTAAGCGGGAGTCGATGCTCAATGATGCTCCTGTCTAACCCAGGCATCTCTGTATAGTCCCAGGCGAAGCAGTCTGGATATTTTTTCAACAGAGCTATCATCGGACCCCGCAGACTCGGATCTAACTTCTTGCTGATAAATGTTGGTCGTGGCTTATCCCCAGGACCGATGTCGATTTCCTCATGTTCATCAGCGGATGTAAACCCATACCCTAGTTTTCCGTCACCTGTTAAATCGATGCTAAACACAGGGCAAACAGTAGGTGAGGATAACGAAAATAATTTGGGCCGATTTCCTGAATCGGCCCCCTTTTTGATTGCATTAGTCAAGGAAGGTTTACACCTTATTTGTGTTTTACAATGGCAGGGAAGCTCCCTGCGATGACTACATGATCTGCTTGTCGTCAGATTGCTGCTTTTTATTTTTTGTGGCCGATCGCAGGGATCGGCCGTACCACGTACGATCGTGGACTTTGCTACTCTGTCAGGCCAGTGGATAAGACCAGCCTCACCCCGTTTTTTGTAGCTTCAATGCGCTCACAGCCGTCTAAACTGATTCCAGAGATCGGCTCTTGGTCTTCTGCTTCCCAAACGTTCATGCCAGCTATGGAGATCTCGATAGAATCATCTGCATGAATGACCTCCACTTCATCTCCATCCCACTGTATTAGGCACTGGTGCATCGTGGATGGAATGCAGCAATTAGCGTGAATCCAATCTCTCCCTAGCAAGACAGCGTAGGTGCTTTTGCTGTCCACGACGAAGAATGACGCAGGGATGGTTTTTTTGCCCACGGTCAGATCCACGTTCAGTACGCCTTGCGTTTCTGAAGTCTGGCCGTTGAAGTCGCTTAACGTGACGTTGGTTTTGATCAGATCTGCAGTGGAGCGTCCCAAACGCCGTAGCATGGAGTATGGCATTATATTGACTGCCGCTCCGGTGTCCACCAACATCTTGCTGACAGGCTAACCATTGATGTAACCTCGTAGGTACAGGGCTTTCAGATGTTTGTAGCCCTTCTCACGTGGCTTCTCGAAAATAACCGGCCGTGGGCCGCAGTCAAACTGTGCCACTGGTAGCTCGTTGGTTCTTGGCGCGCAGAACTCTGACGGAAGTATGAACACCATGTTTGTGCCAGCCGACGTCTTTGCATCGGCTTTTACCTGTTTGGGGCGCCACTCTTTCCTTTTCGGGCGATCTTCTTTTTCCAAGGTCTGCCGAATTTTAACGGCCAGATCGGGCCGTGCTTTCCTTAAAGCGTGGAGGTACTGCGCTTCGGCTTCCTCCAAGTTACGCAGTCGTAGAACTCTACGCTTTTGGGTGTGTCTGAGCCCATCAGGACACCACCTTGGACGGTGATATCTGTCTTCTTCTTTGTCATCCATTGGCTCCTCGAGATCTTTTGCTCGAGTGGACTCTCTGTGTCGGCCCTGAGGTGGGAGAGGCCCTAGACGCTTGAACACTGACACTGGCCCCGTGTCCTCCTTCTGCTGTCCACATTCCGGGCAGTTATCGATTGTAGCAATCGGCTCATTCCCGCATCCCAGCAATACCTGAAGAAAGGACAATCCCAATGTTTGTCTGCGCCTTCCTTTTCCTTTGACGGTCCCCTAGCGAGGTGCTCATATCCTTCATCGTCTCCATCGCGCCGGCGATGTCGGTCATACTGGCGCTCATACTTGTTAAGGAGATGCGTGGAATGTGGCTTCTGATATCGCACGCTCCTCACCTGTTCCTCGGTTAAATACCGCCTGTCATCGTAGCTGGGCCGGTCGCGTGGACCAGCCTCCTCTCTTTCTTTGCCCCGAGAGCGACCGCCTTCCTCCTTGTATGTGCCATGGTGGTACCCAGATCCTGCCATATTAACATCGAACGAGAAATCCAGCTGACGCCTCGTCGAGTGACTGTGTTCTACCATGTTGACGCCGGGAAATGGGTTTGTGTCCACTTTCATGGCGAACTGCCCAAGGATCAGACGGCCTTGTTCTATCGCTGTTTGGATCTGGCGACGTAGCTCTTTACAATCATTGGTGGTGTGGGTGAACCAGTGATGCCACTTGCAGTATGGTCTTCCGTTCATCTCCTGAGCCGTAGGGATTTTGTGGCCTTCGGGTAACTTCAGCTGCTTTTCTTTCAGTAGTAAATCGAATATCTGCTCAGCTTTGCTCACATCGAAGTCGAACCCTTTTGCAGGCCCTTGCTGTTTCACCCATTTGCAGGGTACAGGATCTGCCCCCCGAGCCCATTCAGCCATGGCCACCTCCTGGTCTTGTGTAGGATCTTCTTCTTCTGTATCGACCAGGCCTATCGGACGTTTGAACTTGTCTTGGTACAACTCAGGGTGGCGCTGTTCATACATCATCAACTTCTGGGCCATGTGCGCCAATGAGTTGTACTCTACTTGGAAACCAGATCCTTGATAGGTGCTGAGAGACCCAACACTGCTAGCTCGACTGCTTCTTTTTCAGTTAAACGAGCTGAGTAACATCGGTTCTTGACAGTCCTGAAGCGCTGGATGTACTCGGCTACAGTTTCTCCCCGCTTTTGCCGCACCTGTGTCAGGTCTGCAATGCCAGCCTCGGTAGCCTCTGAATGATACTGAATGTGAAACTGCTCTTCCAGTTGCTTCCAGGTCTGAATCGAATCAGGTGGCAGCGAGGTGTACCATCCAAAAGCTGGTCCTATCAGAGGTTGCGCAAAGAACCTCACGCGCAACTGATCCGATGCTGAAATCATGCCTAACTGCGCCAGGTATCGGCTCACGTGATCGATCGAGCTCGACCCTTCTGATCCGCTAAACCTTGAGAACTCAGGGAGCCGATACTTGGGTGGCAGCGGAATTAGGTCAAACTCGTTGGGGTACGGCTTTGAATAGCCGATTGTCCTTCTCTTCGGCACGAAGCCGAACTGGTCTCTCAAGATGGTACGGATTTGCTCCACTGTTTGAGCTATAGGGGCTAGATTCTCATGACTCGTTCCAGTGGCGTACTTGGCTAGCCACGCCTGTTTGTCGGCGTCCATCCCAGATATCGCTGCTCCAGAAACGCCTGCTCCCGAAGCCCCTGCTCCAGGAACTCCTGCCGCAGAAATTCCTGCGGTCGCAATCTGGTTGGTGCGTGTCAGGTTATTGTAGTCCGGCACGTAGGTGCACACATATCCATGCGGGATTTCTTTAGGTGGCTCGAACAGGAACTGGCAATCGCCTGGGTCGCCTCCGACCTTGTAGACGACGTACGCCGCTGCCCCTGGTGGCTCCGGAGCTGCAAGTGTGAATGGCAGCGGTGGCCTGGCCTGGAGTGGTCTTTCTCCCTGGTGAGTCCCCAGAGTAGGTCCCGACGGAGAGTAATGATGTTTCATGATCTCCTGAACTACGCGAACTGCGATCCGCTCGAAAGCGTTCACCAGGCTCTCAGAATGGCGGTGAAGAGAATGAGCCACCATGTAGTTGACTTCTTGTCGCAGAGCTCTGGTGCGCTCCTCTGAAGGAACAGACAGGTCCACCTCATCAAGAGCACCTTCAGGTGAGAAAGCTTTCCACCTGATGCCATGCTTACGGGTCCTCTCAAAAGAGCCGATGAGATTGGCTTCGAAGAGAGCTTTGATGTCATCATACTTCGCCTTGTGCTCCTCAGGCAGCTCGTCGTACGTGACTGGTCTGTCCCCCATCTCAGCGTCGGATGTTGATGTAGATGCTGTTGAGTGTCCCACCAGGCGTGCTAGAATGTGTTGCCTGCCAAAACCCACCGGCGAGCAGCGAAGAGCAACACGAAGAGCCGGGAGGCTCCCAGAACTGCTGGTGGGCCCTGGTCCCTCGGGCAACGGCCCGCAAAACTCCGGCACACGTCCTGGCTTGGTTCGAGGGCGTGCCACCTGACCTATACCTGGTCAGGAAGGTGAAGGATTGCTTCGAGTGGTTTCCTGCATGGTAAACAAGTATACGTAAAATTCGAGCCGTAAGCGGCTCCCAGGTTTCCCTGTGAATCGGCTCCTAGAGCCGATTATCCCATGGTTCTGCATTAGATTTACGATAACATGGGGTTTTGCTTCATCATTACACATCAAATCGATCTACGACAATTTAATGTTTTCACCACGTAATTGGAACGTCCTACACGTAATTGAGCCTGGTAGATACAAAAGATGATAGAAAACTAACCCTCGAGGAGGCCTAACAACCGACGTAAAATCAATTACCGGAACAACTCCTCTCGAACTAGTAAACCATATCCTTACGTACTACTGGATCCTTCAACCCGTTTGCAAGGCCTGACTACGTGGATATCAAACTAAACCTTGGAAAACAAGGCATAATTATAACAGATCGAATCGACTCAATAAAGATCAAGCAAGGTGCTACCCTTACACCCGGGAAAAGGTGCAAAGGTAGCGAGATAACTAGAGATAGCATGACTAAACAATCATAGCGAAAAGTACTGATCCTAACCCAAACAAATCTATGATAATAGTATTACTCGCCATCAACAAGGCTTCAGTACGAGTAATACCAGATAACGCATAAGCAGATACTGCCTAGATCGCAAGATGCGATCTAGGCATCATGACACTTACCCGAAAGAAACCCTAGAAACAAGGGGTGGCGATGCGCCGAGATTGTGTTTGTTGTGAACGTGATTGTCCTCCTTTTCTCGATAACCTTAGGTACATATTTATAGTCCGGAGACTTTCTATCTTTGGAATAACTCTACAACTCTATCTCCTACCTAAACCGAAACGTAATCTATTACAATATAAGATACACGGGCAATTTAGCCCAAATCAACGTACGAGGCCGATTCAACAACACGTTACATATATGTATCTTCTAAGCCCATCTTGATCACGGCCCATCTCCTCCTTTGGCCAAAATATGGCGATAACACATGCCCCCCTGGTTTTGGCAATAATAATTCCAAAACCACTCTGGTTTTTCCTTCTCCTCTTTTTTTTGTATCGGGTTACGCGTTGCCAGAATGTGTTACCAAAAGAAAGTCTTGGCAACGCGTACAAGGTCAATTTTGGCTGCGTACTTTAAACAAATCTGAGCGGCCACTTTCCAGTTTCAAACGGTAACCTGCGACCTTCTTCAAAAAGGGGCGACCCAGATCTCCAATTGTCCACCGACCAGATCGAGCTCATAGCGACAAGAACCCTCGATCCCCAACTGCATAGATCCATCTCCGCCGGCAAACTAGATGGCGGAATCGTCCAACACCAACCCAGAGGTCTCCGGTCTGAAGGTACGCCTACTCCTCGCAGTCTGAACGCGATGCTAGAATTTAATGGCGAACACCTGAATTAATGCCTTACTCTACCATCAAATTTTCTAGGTTTCAGACATTCTGCTGCCGCATCCTTCTCTCCCAAATTCTCTCTGTCTTGGCCCTCGTACAGATTCTAGTCCTTCCCATCTGATCTCTTGCGAAGCAAACAGAATCCCCTTTGTAAGCCAAGACCTAGATTTAAACTCTTGGGCCGACTGCTTGCGAGCCTGGCCTAATCCCCCTGAACATTGGGTCTCTTGGTTCTGCAGAGTAGCTAGAGCTTACCAACCCCAATGGGAAACCACAGGAATAGCCGATGCCTTGCATTTATCATTGTCTCCTCTTGAGAAACATGAGAACCTTCTGAAAACCATCGGCTACTTCTGGTCTGACGCTCTGAACTGCTTCATGTTCGGTCATGGCCCTATGTCACCAACCCTGTTAGACGTGGTGATGATTACTGGTCTGGATGTTACATCACCCAGCCCCTCTTATTTTAAACTGGCCAAAGTCCCCTACAAACTGTCTTCAAAAACAGACTGCACGAACTGGGGTGCCTACCTCCAACGCCATATGAAAACAAAGGGCCCTGTCACAGAGAAAAAACACACAGCCTTTCTCAACTGCTGGCTGGAACATTTCATATTTTGTGGCCCTTCCCTTGCTCCAACCAAGAATTATCTCTCCTTAGCCCACGAACTGGCCAAGGGCACTCAACTTGGCCTCGGAAAACTGTTCCTTGGAGAGGTTTATCGATATCTCCAGTTGATGTCAATCAAGATGTTCTCTGGCATAGCAGTCAAAACAGGTGGTCCTTGGTGGTTCATTCAGCTATGGGCTCAGCTGTATTTTCAAAACCACATCCCAAACTTCCCCCTTTTGGCGAGTTGCACCTTTCCGGATGTCAAAGGGAAGCAGATCCGATGCACCAGCTATGGCCAAGCTTTGTATAGACTGCCAGGTAGCAAACTATCCCCTCAGGAAGCATCCAAGTGGTTCAGCACTTTCTTTCAAGGCCTGGACAATCCCACCTTCTTCCCTTACATGGAAGAATCGGAACACTTTGAAAATCCAATATCCTTCAGGCTAGACAACTTTGCCGATGACACCAGCACTCGGCAACTCTTTTCCACTGTGATCCGTCCCTGTTTCCTTCCAGTTGGCATGAGTACATCCAACAGAATAATCAAACCTGGGTATGAGTTCTACCAGCCGGTCGTAGTGGCTCGACAATTTGGCCTTGGACAAGTACCTCCCCACTTCTTTCTCCACCATCTTACAGAGAGCAGAGCCGACCTGCCTGATCCTCTCACCAGCCAAAGGTGTTATTCCTTCTTTGATGCTCTGACCATCCCAATTCCTAACGACCTCACCTTCGCCTCATCAACCGATGGCTTTGAAGACTGGTGGTCGATGTGGAAGACCCACGCCTTCAGGAGAGCTCTGGGACCATTGCTGAAACAGCTCGACGCTGACTATGACATCCCCGTGGAACAGGTATTACTACTTGTAAATTTTCTTGATGCAGCTCACAAATGATTCTTCTACTAACCCACTCTTTCTCTTTGCAACAACAAGATGGCCCTGAACCTACGCACAGTGACGGCTCCCCCTTCGAGTTCTTTCCGCCAGCTCCTGTGGTCCTTTTCTGCAAAAACTCGTCACCTTTGAAAAAGGTCATGATGCAGAACCAGCCGATAACACTACAATCGGCTTCCAAAACCCAAGCAATTCCTAAACCAGCTGCCCCTCGAGTTCCCACTAAAACAAGAACGATGGCGAGGAAAGTAGCTGCCAGGAAGACCTTGAGGCGCCGGAGCCCCTCTCCAGAAAGCTCACATGTAAGCTGATCCATGCCTTCGATCCTTCTCACTCTTCCATTCTTGCAGACATGCTCGTGCTTACTGGTTCTCCCTTTTTTTACAGGCTTCCGTCGAAGACACCCCCAGCGAGAACACTCAGACCAATCGAGGAGAACTGGGCCCAACAGATTCTGAGAGGACCATCACACTGAACCAGCCAGATTCACCACCATCGGCTTCCAGGAAAAGGTCGGTTCCTGAACCTACTGCCCCCCGAGCACCAGCCGAGGCGGGGCTAGCTGTGGGTCCCAAGAGGGCTCGCAAAGGACTGCAAGCTTCTTCGTCGAGCCAAGAGGTTTCGAAAATCATCACCCTTCATGCTCTTACCACTTGCTTCTTTTTATCTGCCGATTCATCATTATTTTCATCGGCTAAACACCTTCCATGCAGACGACTGATGCTTCTAGTGGGAAAGCCGGGGCAGTGCCGATGCCTTTAGCCAAGCCGGGTCTAACAATCCCTGAAGGTGCAGATGAAACGGCTACCACTTTGGCCAAGCCCCCAGCAACCACACATAAGCCGATTGTCTCGTCATCTGCTATCCCCTCGACCTTAGGAGAGGTACGTTAGCCTTTTTTCTATTTTTTCGGCTCATCCTTGCATGTTGGACGCATACTGACGCCTTTCCGGGCTGCCAGGGTTGTGATATTTCAGGCTTGCTGACGTTCGATCCTGAATCCATCGACCCAACTCCCTCTGTTGCCAACGATGAACCACACGCCAGGGCTGTTCCACCTCAATTCCAGCGTCTTAAAGCCCTGCTGTCCTCCCCGATCGAAGAGTTGATCGAGGGTTCTGAGGAGGTGAAGAGCGTTCTTGCTGAAATAAAAGACCAACTCCCAGTAGCATTGTAGGTGAAGCTTTGGCCAGTTGTAACCCTGTCTTTCTACGGGTCAAGGGTGAAATTAGCCCGTGAGAGGATCAGTCTGCGCCGCGCCCAACTTCCACTGAAGGCCAACATCGCAGACAGATGCCAGCAGCTCAACGAGAAAAAGGCATCTCTGGATGCCAAAACTGACACCTCTGTCAGTACCGCCGAGCTCGCATCCTTGAAAAGGGAGTTGGAAGATCTTGAAGAGAAGGTCCGGGTGACTAAACAGCTCATTCGCGACAAGGAAGAATCCATCGCCCGCTCCCAAGACGAAGCAGAAAGCCTCAAAGCTCAACTGAAGACCGATCTGGCAGAAATACGTGCCCTGAACAAGCAGCTGGTGACGGGCAAGGACGAAGATGACGAAGCCGAGATCGCCGAGGTGGACCGTGTCTGTGCTGACGCCCTCCACGCCTTCGAGGCATTTCTTCAGTAGCTCGTTTATGTAAACTGGCATCTGCTTGTAACAGTTTGAACCTCTAGAGTCGATGACTGTGCATCGGCTATATATTTTGTGTTTTTATTTGGCCGATTTCATGTATCGGCCCCCACATTTCACTGTCCATCATCCCACATGCTTGGGAAATATTTCTTGAGATGTTGGCCGTTGACAGCCACTGGGAATTTTACGCCGTCCAGCTCCTCAAGCATGTACGCGTTTCCTCTTAAAACCTGATCGACCCTGTATGGCCCGTGCCAATTTGGAGACCATTTACCATATGTTGCATCCTTAGTCCCTAATGGCAACACAGCTTCCCATACCAGATCGCCAACGTGGAACTCCTTCGGTCTCACTTTCTTGTTATATGCACGAGCTACCTTGGCCTTGTTCTCTTTGATTTTCTCAAGCGACCACAGCCTGAGCTCAGTTAAATCCTCAACACTGTCACTCATCAGGGTTGCATATTCTTCAGTTGTTAGATTGTTCTGAAAAGTGACACGTCTCAATCCAGCCGTAATTTCCCAAGGCAATACGGCTTCTTGTCCATAAACTAGATGGTATGGCGAGGTTTTTATCGCTCCATGGCATGACATGCGGTAAGCCCATAAAGCCTCTGACAGAACCTCGTGCCAACGCCTAGGGTGCTCGTCGATTTTCCTCTTGATCAGCTTGATAAGGCTCTGGTTGGACGCTTCAGCTTGCCCATTTGCTTGAGCATAGTATGGAGATGATCGAATCAGCTTGATCCCCGTGTCCTCACAGAATTTTCTAAACTCGTGAGAAATGAAGACCGAACCTCCATCGGTCGTGATAGTTTGGGGAATCCCGAATCTATGAATGACATGTTCTTTCACAAAATTGATAACATCCTTTGAGTTCACTGACTTCATCGGGACAGCCTCCACCCATTTAGTGAAATAATCAGTAATGGCCAAAATCCACATGTGGCCTTTGCTTGATGGGGGATTGATTTTGCCAATCATATCCATGCCCCAACCTCGGAATGGCCAAGGTTTGATGATGGGGTTCATTGCTGATGCGGGTACCATCTGAATTTTCCCAAATTTCTGACATGCTTGACACCCTTTGTAGTACTTGAAGCAGTCCTCAAGCATGGTGGGCCAATAAAACCCTGATCGCCTGATCAACCATTTCATCTTGTGAGCCGATTGGTGAGTTCCACAGGCGCCTTCGTGTACCTCGTGTAGGAGCCGATTGGCCTCGGCTGTCCCCAGACATTTGAGCAATAACCCCTCCAGAGTCCTGTAAAACATGTCGTCCCCGATAAGCACATACTTCATGGCCTTGTACCTTATCCGTTTAGGTGCCCCCCGAGCCGAATCCTTCAAGTAATTGAAGATATCGGCTCTCCAGTCGTCTGCTTCCAGGAACTGGACCTGAACATCGGCTCCCTCTGCTACATCCTTGTAGCCTGAAGCCATTTGTGCAAGATCATTTGCCTCGGTATTCTGCGATCGCGGGATCCATGTGAAGTTTATGTACCGGAACTGTGCCATCAGCTCGCGGCATTGCAGCCATAATGGGAAGAGCGACTCGCTCTCACACTTGTATTCCTCCGTGAGTTGAGATATCACCAACTTGGAGTCTCCAAAAATTTCCACTGCTTCTGCTCCAGCTTCGATGAGCAACTCCATTCCCTTGCGTATCGCCTCATACTCAGCGACGTTGTTGGTGCGAGGGGCAGATAACCTGATGGAGAAGGAAAATGTTGCCCCCCGGGGCGACACGAGCAGCATGCCGATGCCGCACCCATCGTCACAAACCGATCCATCGAAAAACATAGCCCACGCTCGTATAGATAGTGCTGCTATATTAGTGTTGATCCTTTCAGCGATGAGGTCGGCCAATGCCTGTCCCTTAACTGCTTTCGCGGGTTGATACCGGATGTCAAACTCTGATAATGCAAACATCCATTTGCCCAGTCGGCCTTTCAACATAGGAGCCGACAGCATGTGCTTTATGACATCTGATTTGCATATGATGACAATCTCCGCTGATAGCAAAATGTGGCGCAGCTTGGTGCAGGTGAAAAACAGGCAGAGGCACAACTTGTCGATCTCAGGATATCTTGTCTCTGCATCCAGCATCCTTCTGCTGATGTAAAATACAACTCGCTCTAGCCCATCATACACTTGCACCACCACTGAGGCGATGGACGTGTCAGCTACTGACAAGTAAATGTAGAATGGCCTATCCCGCTGGGGCGGGACCAACACTGGCGGCTTCGTCAGATATTCTTTGATCTCGTCGAAGGCTCGTTGTTGTTCTGCCCCCAGCGGAATTCCTCGTCAGCTTTAATCTTCACCAATCCCATGAACGGCTCTATTCTTCCTGACAGATTGGAGATGAATCTTCTGACGAAGTTGATCTTGCCGATGAGAGACTGCAGTTCTTTCTTCGTGGTAGGTGGCTTCATTGTTCGCACTGCCTCCTGACTTTTCAGGCCGATCTCAATTCCGCGTTCATGGACCAAGAAACCCAAGAACTGACCGGCCGTCACCCCGAAGGCACACTTCTTTGGATTCATCCGTAGCCCGAATTTTCTTGTTCGGTCCAGGACGCGTTGCAGATCGTCCAAGTGTCCTTGTACTGAAGCAGACTTGACCACCACGTCATCGATGTAAATTTCCACCAGCTTGCCGATCAGATCATGGAAAATGTAATTCATGGCTCTTTGGTACGTGGCGCCGGCATTCTTCAGTCCAAACGTCATGACTACATATTCAAATAACCCCACCGAACCTGGGACTCTGAATGCAGTCTTGTGTATATCTTCCGGAGCCATAAAAATTTGGTTGTAACCGGCATTGCCATCCATGAAGCTCAAGATCTTACGACCAGCCGCTGCGTTGATTAACGTTTCTGCTACCGGCATCGGATACTCATCCTTTGGAGTAGCTCTATTGAGGTCCCGAAAATCTATGGCAACACGCCAGCGGCCATCCTTTTTCTCTACAGGTACGATACTAAAAATCCACTCAGCATACCTGCATGGCCTGATTAACTTGGCTGTCAACATTTTCTCGACCTCCTTCTTGACTTCTTCCAAAATTTCGGCCTTCATCTGTCGTGCTCGCTGCTGGAATGTCCGAAATCCTTTTTTAAGCGGGAGTCGATGCTCAATGATGCTCCTGTCTAACCCAGGCATCTCTGTATAGTCCCAGGCGAAGCAGTCTGGATATTTTTTCAACAGAGCTATCATAGGACCCCGCAGACTCGGATCTAACTTCTTGCTGATAAATGTTGGTCGTGGCTTATCCCCAGGACCGATGTCGATTTCCTCTAGTTCATCAGCGGATGTAAACCCATACCCTAGTTTTCCGTCACCTGTTAAATCGATGCTAAACACAGGGCAAACAGTAGGTGAGGATAACAAAAATAATTTGGGCCGATTGCCTGAATCGGCCCCCTTTTTGATTGCATTAGTCAAGGACGGTTTACACCTTATTTGTGTTTTACAATGGCAGGGAAGCTCCCTGCGACGACTACATGATCTGCTTGTCGTCAGATTGCTGCTTTTTATTTTTTGTGGCCGATCGCAGGGATCGGCCGTACCACGTACGATCGTGGGCTTTGCTACTCTGTCAGGCCAGTGGATAAGACCAGCCTCACCCCGTTTTTTGTAGCTTCAATGCGCTCACAGCCGTCTAAACTGATTCCAGAGATTGGCTCTTGGTCTTCTGCTTCCCAAACGTTCATGCCAGCTATGGAGATCTCGATAGAACCATCTGCATGAATGACCTCCACTTCATCTCCATCCCACTGTATTAGGCACTGGTGAATCATGGATGGAATGCAGCAATTAGCGTGAATCCAATCTCTCCCTAGCAAGACAACGTAGGTGCTTTTGCTGTCCACGACGAAGAATGACGTAGGGATGGTTTTTCTGCCCACGGTCAGATCCACGTTCAGTACGCCTTGCGTTTCTGAAGTCTGGCCGTTGAAGTCGCTTAACGTGACGTTGGTTTTGATCAGATCTGCAGTGGAGCGTCCCAAACGCCGTAGCATGGAGTATGGCATTATATTGACTGCCGCTCCGGTGTCCACCAACATCTTGCTGACAGGCTGCCCATTGATGTAACCTCGTAGGTACAGGGCTTTCAGATGTTTGTAGCCCTTCTCACGTGGCTTCTCGAAAATAACCGGCCGTGGGCCGCAATCAAACTGTGCCACTGGTAGCTCGTTGGTTCTTGGCGCGCAGAACTCTGACGGAAGTATGAACCACCAATCAAATCCTGAGCTATATTTGTAAACCCATAAGCAGTACCTTATCCGATGTCGATTTCCTCTAGTTCATCAGCGGATGTAAACCCATACCCTAGCTTTCCGTCACCTGTTAAATCGATGCTAAACACAGGGCAAACAGTAGGTGAGGATAACAAAAATAATTTGGGCCGATTGCCTGAATCGGCCCCCTTTTTGATTGCATTAGTCAAGGACGGTTTACACCTTATTTGTGTTTTACAATGGCAGGGAAACTCCCTGCGACGACTACATGATCTGCTTGTCGTCAGATTGCTGCTTTTTATTTTTTGTGGCCGATCGCAGGGATCGGCCGTACCACGTACGATTGTGGACTTTGCTACTCTGTCAGGCCAGTGGATAAGACCAGCCTCACCCCGTTTTTTGTAGCTTCAATGCGCTCACAGCCGTCTAAACTGATTCCAGAGATCGGCTCTTGGTCTTCTGCTTCCCAAACGTTCATGCCAGCTATGGAGATCTCGATAGAATCATCTGCATGAATGACCTCCACTTCATCTCCATCCCACTGTATTAGGCACTGGTGCATCGTGGATGGAATGCAGCAATTAGCGTGAATCCAATCTCTCCCTAGCAAGACAGCGTAGGTGCTTTTGCTGTCCACGACGAAGAATGACGTAGGGATGGTTTTTCTTCCCACGGTCAGATCCACGTTCAGTATGCCTTGCGTTTCTGAAGTCTGGCCGTTGAAGTCGCTTAACGTGACGTTGGTTTTGATCAGATCTGCAGTGGAGCGTCCCAAACGCCGTAGCATGGAGTATGGCATTATATTGACTGCCGCTCCGTTGTCCACCAACATCTTGCTGACAGGCTGCCCATTGATGTAACCTCGTAGGTACAGGACTTTCAGATGTTTGTAGCCCTTCTCACGTGGCTTCTCGAAAATAACCGGCCGTGGGCCGCAGTCAAACTGTGCCACTGGTAGCTCGTTGGTTCTTGGCGCGCAGAACTCTGACGGAAGTATGAACACCATGTTTGTGCCAGCCGACGTCTTTGCATCGGCTTTTACCTGTTTGGGGCGCCACTCTTTCCTTTTCGGGCGATCTTCTGTTTCCAAGGTCTGCCGAATTTTAACGGCCAGATCGGGCCGTGCTTTCCTTAAAGCGTGGAGGTACTGCGCTTCGGCTTCCTCCAAGTTACGCAGTCGTTGGGCCGGTCGCGTGGACCAGCCTCCTCTCTTTCTTTGCCCCGAGAGCGACCGCCTTCCTCCTTGTATGTGCCATGGTGGTACCCAGATCCTGCCATATTAACATCGAACGAGAAATCCAGCTGACGCCTCGTCGAGTGACTGTGTTCTACCATGTTGACGCCGGGAAATGGGTTTGTGTCCACTTTCATGGCGAACTGCCCAAGGATCAGACGGCCTTGTTCTATCGCTGTTTGGATCTGGCGACGTAGCTCTTTGCAATCATTGGTGGTGTGGGTGAACGAGTGATGCCACTTGCAGTATGGTCTTCCGTTCATCTCCTGAGCCGTAGGGATTTTGTGGCCTTCGGGTAACTTCAGCTGCTTTTCTTTCAGCAGTAAATCGAATATCTGCTCAACTTTGCTCACATCGAAGTCGAACCCTTTTGCAGGCCCTTGCTGTTTCACCCATTTGCAGGGTACAGGATCTGCCCCCCGAGCCCATTCAGCCACGGCCACCTCCTGGTCTTGTGTAGGATCTTCTTCTTCTGTATCGACCAGGCCTATCGGACGTTTGAACTTGTCTTGGTACAACTCAGGGTGGCGCTGTTCATACATCGTCAGCTTCTGGGCCATGTGCGCCAATGAGTTGTACTCTACTTGGAAAGCCAGATCCTTGATAGGTGCTGAGAGACCCAACACTGCTAGCTCGACTGCTTCTTTTTCAGTTAAACGAGCTGAGTAACATCGGTTCTTGACAGTCCTGAAGCGCTGGATGTACTCGGCTACAGTTTCTCCCCGCTTTTGCCGCACCTGTGCCAGGTCTGCAATGCCAGCCTCGGTAGCCTCTGAATGATACTGAATGTGAAACTGCTCTTCCAGTTGCTTCCAGGTCTGAATCGAATCAGGTGGCAGCGAGGTGTACCACCCAAAAGCTGGTCCTGTCAGAGATTGCGCAAAGAACCTCACGCGCAACTGATCCGATGCTGAAATCATGCCTAACTGTGCCAGGTATCGGCTCACGTGCTCGATCGAGCTCGACCCTTCTGATCCGCTAAACCTTGAGAACTCAGGGAGCCGATACTTGGGTGGCAGCGGAATTAGGTCAAACTCGTTGGGGTACGGCTTTGAATAGCCGATTGTCCTTCTCTTCGGCACGAAGCCGAACTGGTCTCTCAAGATGGTACGGATTTGCTCCACTGTTTGAGCTGTAGGGGCTAGATTCTCATGACTCGTTCCAGTGGCATACTTGGCTAGCCACGCCTGTTTGTCGGCGTCCATCCCAGATATCGCTGCTCCAGAAACGCCTGCTCCCGAAGCCCCTGCTCCAGGAACTCCTGCCGCAGAAATTCCTGCGGTCGCAATCTGGTTGGTGCGTGTCAGGTTATTGCAGTCCGGCACGTAGGTGCACACGTATCCATGCGGGATTTCTTTAGGTGGCTCGAACAGGAACTGGCAATCGCCTGGGTCGCCTCCGACCTTGTAGACGACATACGCCGCTGCCCCTGGTGGCTCCGGAGCTGCAAGTGTGAATGGCAGCGGTGGCCTGGCCTGGAGCGGTCTTTCTCCCTGGTGAGTCCCCAGAGTAGGTCCCGACGGAGAGTACTGATGTTTCATGATCTCCTGAACTATGCGAACTGCGATCCGCTCGAAAGCGTTCACCAGGCTCTCAGAATGGCGGTGAAGAGAATGAGCCACCATGTAGTTGACTTCTTGTCGCAGAGCTCTGGTGCGCTCCTCTGAAGGAACAGACAGGTCCACCTCATCAAGAGCACCTTCAGGTGAGAAACCTTTCCACCTGATGCCATGCTTACGGGTCCTCTCAAAAGAGCCGATGAGATCGGCTTCGAAGAGAGCTTTGATGTCATCATACTTCTCCTTGTGCTCCTCAGGCAGCTCGTCGTACGTGACTGGTCTGTCCCCCATCTCAGCGTCGGATGTTGATGTAGATGCTGTTGAGTGTCCCACCGGGCGTGCCAGAATGTGTTGCCTGCCAAAACCCACCGGCGAGCAGCGACAAGCAACACGAAGAGCCGGGAGGCTCCCAGAACTGCTGGTGGGCCCTGGTCCCTCGGGCAACGGCCCGCAAAACTCCGGCACACGTCCTGGCTTGGTTCGAGGGCGTGCCACCTGACCTATACCTGGTCAGGAAGGTGAAGGATTGCTTCGATTGGTTTCCTGCATGGTAAACAAGTATACGTAAAATTCGAGCCGTAAGCGGCTCCCAGGTTTCCCTGTGAATCGGCTCCTAGAGCCGATTATCCCATGGTTCTGCATTAGATTTACGATAACATGGGGTTTTGCTTCATCATTACACATCAAATCGATCTACGACAATTTAATGTTTTCACCACGTAATTGGAACGTCCTACACGTAATTGAGCCTGGTAGATACAAAAGATGATAGAAAACTAACCCTCGAGGAGGCCTAACAACCGACGTAAAATCAATTACCGGAACAACTCCTCTCGAACTAGTAAACCATATCCTTACGTACTACTGGATCCTTCAACCCGTTTGCAAGGCCTGACTACGTGGATATCAAACTAAACCTTGGAAAACAAGGCATAATTATAACAGATCGAATCGACTGAATAAAGATCAAGCAAGGTGCTACCCTTACACCCGGGAAAAGGTGCAAAGGTAGCGAGATAACTAGAGATAGCATGACTAAACAATCATAGCGAAAAGTACTAATGCTAACCCAAACAAATCTATGATAATAGTATTACTCGCCATCAACAAGGCTTCAGTACGAGTAATACCAGATAACGCATAAGCAGATACTGCCTAGATCGCAAGATGCGACCTAGGCAGCATGACACTTACCCGAAAGAAACCCTAGAAACAAGGGGTGGCGATGCGCCGAGATTGTGTTTGTTGTGAACGTGATTGTCCTCCTTTTCTCGATAACCTTAGGTACATATTTATAGTCCGGAGACTTTCTATCTTTGGAATAACTCTACAACTCTATCTCCTACCTAAACCGAAACGTAATCTATTACAATATAAGATACACGGGCAATTTAGCCCAAATCAACGTACGAGGCCGATTCAACAACACGTTACATATATGTATCTTCTAAGCCCATCTTGATCACGGCCCATCTCCTCCTTTGGCCAAAATATGGCGATAACAATTTGTCAGAGAGTTAAGGTGGGACATCAGAACCCGCAGGACTGTTGTGTAGCACCCCCCGGGGTTAGGGTTAAACTAACCTCAGATCACCATCTAAGATAAGTTCAACTCCCAAACATGGAAGATCACAGTATGATTCGGTAACATTACAGAACACAGGGATTTAACAACATAAGTTTAAACTCTTAACAGAGTAAGATATTAGAGTTATTACAAACCAGAGGTCTTAGACCCAACATTACAACACCCAGGAAACAAAAATTATGTTGTTCTACACAACAACTTAGCAAAAGGCCTAAGAGGCCATAAACAAAAGCGACGTCCATCCCATAGTCCCCAGGCTGCTACCTGGGACCCCCATCTACTCGTCGATGTCAACATAGAAGACACCTTCAGTTGCAACTAGATCCTCTGTAGAAAATCAACAATGGCGCAAGGCTGAGTACGAGAATGTACTTCGCAGGACTTAGATAACCTAGTATCTACATGCTCTGGCTGGAAAGGCTTTCTCTAGATTTTCTTTTGCGGAAAGCAATCTTTATTTGTAAACAAGAGAGAGAAGAGGCTCGTCTACTCAGAATCTTTTAAAAGGGATAAGATAGCGACTTCTTCATCTTGTTCATCATATCTTGGTAACCACCAGCTTCATCAGAACCTCCTATCTAGGATCACCCCCTCAACCCAGAGGAAGCATCCTTAAGCACACGTGGATCAACAAGTTTTATAGTGGTTAAATTTCTCTATGATCATCACGTCTGTTCCCAAGTCTTTTTGAAAAGATTAATACCCTGTAGGGGTGTACAACTTTACCGACACGCACCAACCGAATCTTAATGCCAAATTAGCCTCTTTCTTGGAAGGCCGGCAGAGGGTGGTTGACCATGAGCTTTAACTTGCTTTTGCCGAGACCATGAGTCATTCCTTAGGGATGGTTCCGCCATAACGAGTCAAGTCCCGAAGCCGGTCCCTAAAGATTTGAGGCGAGGTTGGTTCACCAGGGGCTCCATCGACCCCAAGCAACCCGGTCCACGCTTCCCTACCTATTATGATGCACCTCCTTCACCTCCTCATTTCGAAAAGGTTTTCAATGTGTATGCCAGATGGAAAGCCCGAACTATGTGACTCATGGAATGTACTAGGCAAGTTATTTGCTCGTGGGGTTTTTGAGGCCCCGTGTGGTTGTACGCTTGTCTTGGTTCAAGAGGCAAGAACTCGGTTCCTAATGGTGGCGAGCACGGGACTACAAAAACCACACCCAACGTGGCCTCCCATACAAGACTTAGCATGATTAGTTAACTCCTTCGATGATGTCACCACCTCCTACCTTTCTAGATTATCCGGCACCTCTGATTCATCGATCGGATAGATCAGACATTGATACTATGCATGGCTAAGCTGTCGACCTCAGAAGCTCTAGCAACGCTCAGATACCAGACCTAGGTATGCCAGGAGAAGTGGATCAGGAGTATAAGGCTACAAAAGGGAAACAGTGCAGTAGATAGGTACAATAGCTACTGACAAAAGACCACATTGGAATCGTGTGCATCATAGCGAGAAAGTAATATACTTTATAAAACATATGTTCATAATGAGAGGCTACGCTTGCCTTGTCCGTTAGTAGACATGTACGGATCTTCGGTGTTGTTGACTTCAGCTTCGGGTTCGGATCCTATCGCGAAGAACCAATACCGGAAACAAAGGCGACAATCAAGACATGGCATCGATACAATGCTCAAATAAGGATGATGGTAGGACAAGTTGAATTGCATTGAAATGAAACCCTAATGCATGCTTGACAGTTTAAACGGGGTTCCGAGGGTTGAAAACCCTAACTCGGAAAACTCCGCAATCACCTAAAAAGGGTTACTATGTTGTTCTAATTAAACTTGTCATTAAAGTTGATTAGCAATTCATGATTATAGTGTAATTATATAGAACTTATTTTTCTGAACATTTTGATATATTATTTGTAATTTTCTGACTTATAAATTAAAAGTTATTGAATTTATAAGATTTATAATAATTTCTGAAAACTGGAAACCTGTTTACACCGAGGCTGGGCTAGCCACAGACACAGACAGGTGGGCCCATGGCCACCTCAGCAGCTACACACCCGAGAAGGGCTCAGGGGTAATTTTCACCGGGGCTGGCTCTAGCCAGAGGGGCTGACTGGTGGGGCCTGGGCCACGCAGGCGCCACGCGGACCTCGCCGGAGAACGGCCAGACGGCGCCGATTGGCTTTGCTAGGATGCGAACGGGGACGCGCTGGACAGCTCGTTCGAATCAGCGCACGGATACAAACCTAACTACGGTGGCGCCTCCAACTCTTGGTCACCGGAACTTGGTCAATGGGGAAGAACGACGGCGGTGTTCTCTGCTCTACGGCGCGGGCGCGACACAAAGGACTAGAAGGGGAAAGGAGGGTGTCTTGAGCACCAAGAGCTCACCCCAAGGCGATTGATGATGACGGCGAGGCGAGGCGGTGAACGGAGCGACGGCGAGGCATGTGATAGAGCACGTCGGGGTCGGAGAAGAAACAGGCGATGGCGACGAATCCTGGCGCCCCTTGTCAATTCCTTCTGCAGGAGGACGAAGCGGAGGGAGGCGAAGCTCGTGGCAGTGTCAGATGGGCTCGGGGAGGTCTGCAATGGCGGCTAGCCGGCGGCCATGGAGGCTAGGGTTCGGGCTGTCGCTGTGCAGAGAGGGACAGAGAGAGGGGAAAGTGAGGTCCAGGGAAGAGGAGCACGGCGCCGGCGGTTCATATCCTCGCGAGCGTCGGCGGCGTGCATCGCAACGACGAGGCGGCATCGGGCGGCCGCGGCGGCGACAGCGAGCTGCCTGCCGTCAGCGGGGAAGACGATAGGGGAGCGGGCGAAGCGGTACCGGGCTGCTGGCGGGCTGGCGAGGGTTGGGGTGGGCTGCTGAGCGCGGCTCTGCACGGGAGAGAGAGAAGGGAAAAGTTGGGCTCGGCCCAGAGGCGCTGGATTGCTTATCTTTTTTTTAGACAGATCTTTTTTTTTCTATTTTCTAAATTCCTTTTCTCTCTTTTATATAATGATTTGGTTACTGTTTTAGATATTTCAAAATACCAGGACTTTGTAAATATCATGAAAACAATGTGGGGCCCTTTGACACAATTAGGGCTCCACTATTTTGGTTAACTTTCAAATTCAAAACATTTTGAATGGATTCCAAAAAGAGGGGGAAAGACTATGGTTTAGGGTTTTGCACTTGTTCTTTGGTTCACACACTTGATCACATGCAATATTTTATTGAGTTAACACATGCATGCAATGCTTAGATACTAATTATATAAATTACAAGCTTGGGCTGTTACATGTTGCAACCATTGCAGATTCCGAAATGGAAATGGGATTCTGTAGGAATGGATTTTATCACCGGTTTGCCTACTTCAAGTAGGGGAAATGACTCTATTTGGTTTATAGTGGATAGATTGTCCAAAGTCGCCCATTTCTTACCTGTCAAGACCATGTACCAGAGTTCGAAGCTAGCAGAGTTGTACATTTCTAGAATCGTCAGTTTGCATGGAGTCCCTAAGAACATTGTATCGGATCGAGGAACCCAGTTTACCTCAAGATTTTGGAAGAAAGTCCAAGAAGGGTTTGGAACCAGACTGGATTTCAGCACAGCTTATCACCCTCAGACTGATGGACAAACGGAGCGAGTAAATCAAATACTCGAAGATATGTTGAGAGCCTGTGTGCTAGAGTATGGATCAAAATGGGAAGATTGTCTACCTTTCGCAGAATTTTCGTACAACAACAGTTATCAAGCTAGTTTGCAAATGGCCCCATTTGAATTCATGTATGGAAGGAAGTGTCATACCCCTTTGAATTGGTCGGAAGTAGGAGAGACACTAGAGGAAAAAGGGCCATCCGTTCGCCACCCCTGGGAGCATTAGTCCCGGTTGCGCCACCAACCGGGACTAATGCTGGCACGCGTCCTGGTTGGAGCGGGCACGGGGCCAGGGGGCATGGGTCCCGGTTGGTAAGGGGGCATGCGTCCTGGTTGGAGCCACCAACCGGGACTAAAGGTTTGGCCACATCCACGTGGCGTGGCACGCACCTTTAGTCCCGGTTGCTGGCTCCAACCGGGACTAAAGACCCCTTGCCCTCTATAAATGCAACGCCCCAGCCCCCTCTGCCTCCACTCTGTTTTTTCGAATGGTGTAAGGTGTGAGGGTGTGTGCTAGTTTTTTCTCATGCATGCATTGAAGGTGTTTGTTGAAATGTTTGAGTGAAAAATCCAGTTGAATTTCTCATAGAACAAAAATATAGAAGGTGTCCGAGACGCACTTGAGCTTTCTCCTCTTTATTTCCCTCGATCGAGGTTAGCAATCCTATCTTTTCTAGGTCATTGATACAATTCATGTGTCGGTGTGAATTGGTTATTTCACTATTTATGATGTCCTGTTTTTTGATAAACTTACTTATATGATGCAGATGAACGGTCGGGAATGGATGTACGGTGACCAGCGGGTAGCCGGGTATATCAAAGGCGTGGATAAATTTATCGATGTGGCTACGGCAAACAAAGAGAATGGATTTATACGTTGTCCATGTGTTCAATGTCGGAACAACAAGGAGTACTCTTCCTCGAAAATCATTCGCGGCCACCTGATTATGAAAGGTTTCATGCCCAACTATAATTGCTGGACCAAGCACGGAGAAAGAGGGGTTATGATGGAAGATGGTGAAGAAGAAGATGATGATAACAACTATCATCATATGTTTCCTGAATACGGTGATACTGCTATGGAAGACAATGGAGAGGAAAAAGGTGAAGAACGGGCATCAGATGAGCCGGCTGATGAACTTGGTAGGGTCATTTCTGATGCAAAGCGAGACTGTGAAACAGAAAATGAGAAGTTGAAGTTAGAGGGCATGTTAGAAGATCACAAGAAATTGTTGTACCCAAATTGTGAAGATGGCAGCACAAAGCTCGGTACCACACTGGAATTGTTGCGATGGAAGGCAGAGTGTGGTCTAACTGACTCCTCATTTGAAAAGATGCTGAAAATAATGAAGCCGAAGTTTCCAAAACATAACGAACTTCCCGAGAGTACCTACGAAGCAAAGAAGACTCTCTGTCCTCTGGGATTAGATGTGCAAAAGATACATGCATGCATTAATGACTGCATCCTCTACCGCGGTAAGGAGTATGAGAATTTAGATAAATGCCCGGTATGCAACGCGTTGCGGTATAAGATCAGACGAGATGACCCTGGTGATGTTGAGGGAGAGCCCCTCCGGAAGAGGGTTCCTGCTAAGGTTATGTGGTATGCTCCTATAATACCAAGGTTGAAACGCATGTTCAGAAACAAAGAGCATGCCAGGTTGTTGCGATGGCACAAAGAAGACCGTAAGAAAGACGGAGAGTTGAGACACCCTGCTGATGGGTCACAGTGGAGAAAAATCGAGAGAGACTTCCCAGACTTTGCAGGTGACGCAAGGAACTTATGGTTTGGTCTAAGTACGGATGGCATGAATCCTTTTGGGGAGCAGAGCTGCAGTCACAGCACCTGGCCCGTGACTCTATGTATCTACAACCTGCCTCCTTGGTTGTGCATGAAGCGTAAGTTCATTATGATGCCAGTGCTCATCCAAGGCCCGAAGCAACCGGGCAACGACATTGATGTGTACCTTAGGCCATTAGTTGAAGAACTCTTACAGTTGTGGGGCAAACCAGGTGTACGTGCGTGGGATGAGAACAAACAGGAGCCATTTAATCTACGAGGGTTGTTATTCGTAACCATCAATGATTGGCTTGCTCTTAGTAACCTTTCAGGACAGACAAACAAAAGATATAAGGCATGCACCCACTGTTTAGATAAGACCGAAGGTACATATTTGCATAAATGCAAGAAGGTTGTGTACCTAGCGAATCGACGATTTCTTCCGACCAATCATCCTGTAAGAAAGAAAGGCAAGCATTTTAAAGGTGAGGCAGATCACCGGAAGAAGCCTGAACTCCCTGCTGGTGATGATGTATTTGGTATGGTCAAGGGCATAGAAGTAATCTTTGGAAAGGGTCCCGGTGGTCAATCAGTTCCGAACGACGTCGCTACAGGACACGCACCCATGTGGAAGAAGAAATCTATATTTTGGGAGCTGCCATATTGGAAAGTCCTGCGTGTCCGCTCTTCAATCGACGTGATGCACGTGACGAAGAATCTCTGCGTGAACCTGCTAGGATTCCTAGGCGTGTATGGTAAGACAAAAGATACACCTGAAGCACGGGAGGACCAACAAATTATGAAAGACCCAAAGAACATGCATACAGATAACAAGACGGATAAAGGGCGTCACTTAAGTCGTGCCAGCTATGCTCTTACCAAAGCAGAGAAGGAAATCTTTTTTGAAGTCCTTTACAGTATCAAGGTGCCGTCGGGCTTCTCATCTAATATAAAGGGGATAATAAATATGGCAGAGAAAAAGTTCCAAAACCTGAAGTCTCATGACTGTCACGTGATTATGACGCAGTTGCTTCCGATTGCATTGAGGGGGCTTCTACCGGAAAATGTTCGAGTACCCATTGTGAAGCTGTGTGCATTCCTCAATGCAATATCTCAGAAGGTAATCAATCCAGATATTCTGCCAAGGTTACAGAAGGATGTGGTACAATGTCTTGTTAGTTTTGAATTGGTGTTCCCACCATCCTTCTTCAATATTATGACGCATCTCCTGGTTCATCTAGTGGAAGAGATTGCCATTCTCGGTCCGATATTTCTGCACAATATGTTCCCCTTTGAGAGGTTCATGGGAGTCTTAAAGAAATATGTTCATAACCGTGCTAGACCAGAAGGAAGCATCTCCAAGGGATATGGAACAGAGGAGGTCATTGAGTTTTGTGTTGACTTTATTCCTGACCTTAAGCCGATTGGTGTTTCTGACTCGTGGCATGAGGGAAGACTAAGTGGAAAAGGCACGCTGGGAAAGAAAGCAATGATATGTAGGGACGGGGATTCTTTCACTAAAGCACACTACACAGTTCTACATAATTCCACCTTGGCAGCTCCGTATATCGAGGAACACAAGAATATTGTACGCTCCAAAAACCTGGGGAAGCCTGAATCATGGATTACAGATGAACACATGAAGTCTTTCGGTGGTTGGATGCGGACACATCTCTTGAATGACACCACTGTTGGAGATCAGCTATACTTGTTGGCCGCGTCACCATCTTCTACTGTATTGAATTTCCAAGGGTACGAAATAAATGGGAATACATTCTACACGATCGCCCAAGATAAAAAGAGCACCAACCAAAATAGTGGTGTCCGCTTTGATGCAATAGACGAGAATGGACAAAAGGACACATATTATGGTTACATAGAGGAGATATGGGAACTAGACTATGGAGTCTCTTTTAAGGTCCCTTTGTTTCGCTGCAAATGGGTCAACCTGAATGGGGAAGGGGTAAAGATAGACCAGTTGTACGGAATGACAACAGTGGATCTCAACAATCTTGGTTATAGAGATGAACCATTCGTCCTAGCCAATGATGTGTCTCAGGTTTTCTATGTGAAGGACATGTCCTCCAAACCGAAAAAAAGAAAAAAATATGCAAACGAATACATCATATGATGAGCCAAAGCGTCACATAGTTCTTTCAGGGAAAAGAAACATCGTGGGAATCGAGGACAAGACAGACATGTCAGAAGATTATAATAAGTTTGATGAAATTCCGCCCTTCACAGTGAAAACTGACCCAAGCATTCCGTTAAGTAAAGAAGATGCTCCATGGTTACGTCTGAAGCGGTCATAAGGAATGACATATGCCAAGAAGTTCATGCTCATATTATGTAACTCTAGTTCATGTCTTTCGCGGTTTGTGGCTTGACCGAAGGATATCTTTCGCGGTTTGTGGCCTTTAGTCCCGGTTTTGTAGTCTCAGTTTTTAAATATTAATAAATGTCTTGAGTGTTAGTCCCATTTTGTGGCTGGAGCGGGAGTGCCTCTATGACCAGTTTCTCGGAGATGCCGGACGACTGGGCTCCGTCGGCATCTCCCTGAAACTGGACGCAGTGGTGTCCCTGCTCTCGAAAACCATCTTGCAGCTTGTAACCTCACTAACTAGATCAATACGCCTCGGAGCTAACTAATTTCACATATTAGGGAGTGCCTCTATGACCAGTTTCTCGGAGATGCCGGAGGACTGGGCTCCGTCGGCATCTCCCTGAAACTGGCCGCAGTGGTGTCCCTGCTCTCGAAAACCATCTTGCAGCTTGTAACTTCACTAACTAGATCAATACGCCTCGGAGCTAACTAATTTCACATATTAGGGAGTGCCTCTATGACCAGTTTCTCGGCGATGCCGGAGGACTGGGCTCCGTCGGCATCTCCCTGAAACTGGCCGCAGTGGTGTCCCTGCTCTCGAAAACCATCTTGCAGCTTGCAACTTCACTAACTAGATCAATACGCCTAGGAGCTAACTAATTTCACATATTAGGGAGTGCCTCTATGACCAGTTTCTCGGAGATGCCGGAGGACTGGGCTCCGTCGGCATCTCCCTGAAACTGGCCGCAGTGGTGTCCCTGCTCTCGAAAACCATCTTGGAGATGCCTCAAACTGGCTGGAGGACTGGACTCACAAGGATGCATATTTATAGTACAAGCAGCTCGGCATAATGTCGACACTCACGAAATAATGTCGACACTCACCCCTATTATTAGTGCTGACTCATCTTTAGTCCCGGTTGGTGTCTCCAACCGGGACTAAAGGTTCATCTTTAGTCCCGGTTGGTGACACCATCCGGGACAAGGTACAAGCCGCACGACATAATGTCGACACTCACCCCTATTATTAGTGTTGTCTGGCCCACTCTGCCGCAATCCCTTTAGTCCCGGTTTGTGACTACATCCGGGACTAAATGTGTGCCGAACAATGATCATGTTTCGCAAAATACCAGACTTGGTATATTGATCATGTTTCGAAAAAACCTTCACAAAATGACCTATCATGTTCGAGGTTTCATGGCTTTCGGTCCAAATGACCGATGTTATGTGCTGAATCACGGCATAGTTTGTGATGTTGTGCCCATATTATGCATGTGTGTGGACATTGGTATGTATAACAATGTTGCAGGAGGAAGTTTTCCTTTTTGTCGCACGGAAAATCCCTTTTCCATTTTCCGAGCGCAAAAAACGGGTCGTTTTGTGAAGTAACCACCAAAATGCCGTTTCAGAATGCTACCGTTCTATTTTCCTAAAATACTAGACCACCTTACATGGACTATATCCCAACCGGTACATCTCAAACCTTTTCGTCCATCCCGGGTAAAAAGGACAAATGTCTGCCGAATCGGCAGGAAGTGGGTCCGGTTTGTACTACAGGTACATGATCTATCGCCCGTGATTTTTTGAAAAAATCATTTTTAGACTCACAATATGTGGTTTCTTCAGAGATCCAATGCAAGTTCTAACGATGCACGTCCCCTATCTTCATGCACACCGGTTCGACCATAGTTAGAAATTCAGATAATTCAAAACGGGCATAATAAATTCAAAAAAAACCCGAACAATGAAAATCCTTCGCGTGGTGTCATATTATGTTACATAGTTGAAAGTAAAAATACCAGACTTGGTATATTGATCATGTTTCGAAAAAACCTTCACAAAATGACCTATCATGTTCGAGGTTTCATGGCTTTCGGTCCAAATGACCGATGTTATGTGCTGAATCACGGCATAGTTTGTGATGTTGTGCCCATATTATGCATGTGTGTGGACATTGGTATGTAGAACAATGTTGCAGGAGGAAGTTTTCCTTTTTGTCGCACGGAAAATCCCTTTTCCATTTTCCGAGCGCAAAAAACGGGTCGTTTTGTGAAGTAACCACCAAAATGCCGTTTCAGAATGCTACCGTCCTATTTTCCTAAAATACTGGACCACCTTACATGGACTATATCCCAACCGGTACATCTCAAACCTTTTCGTCCATCCCGGGTAAAAAGGACAAATGTCTGCCGAATCGGCAGGAAGTGGGTCCGGTTTGTACTACAGGTACATGATCTATCGCCCGTGATTTTTTGAAAAAATCATTTTTAGACTCGCAATATGTGGTTTCTTCAGAGATCCAATGCAAGTTCTAACGATGCCCGTCCCCTATCTTCATGCACACCGGTTCGACCATAGTTAGAAATTCAGATAATTCAAAACGGGCATAATAAATTCAAAAAAAACCCGAACAATGAAAATCCTTCGCGTTGTGTCAAATTATGTTACATAGTTGAAAGGAAAAATACCAGACTTGGTATATTGATCATGTTTCGAAAAAACCTTCACAAAATGACCTATCATGTTCGAGGTTTCATGGCTTTCGGTCCAAATGACCGAGGTTATGTGCTGAATCACGGCATAGTTTGTGATGTTGTGACCATATTATGCATGTGTGTGGACATTGGTATGTAGAACAATGTTGCAGGAGGAAGTTTTCCTTTTTGTCGCACGGAAAATCCCTTTTCCATTTTCCGAGCGCAAAAAACGGGTCGTTTTGTGAAGTAACCACCAAAATGCCGTTTCAGAATGCTACCGTCCTATTTTCCTAAAATACTAGACCATCTTACATGGACTATATCCCAACCGGTACATCTCAAACCTTTTTGTCCATCCCGGGTAAAAAGGACAAATGTCTGCTGAATCGGTAGGAAGTGGGTCCGGTTTGTACTACAGGTACATGATCTATCGCCCGTGATTTTTTGAAAAAATCATTTTTAGACTCGCAATATGTGGTTTCTTCAGAGATCCAATGCAAGTTCTAACGATGCCCGTCCCCTATCTTCATGCACACCGGTTCGACCATAGTTAGAAATTCAGATAATTCAAAACGGGCAAAATAAATTCAAAAAAAACCGGCATATAAGTTCAAAATCCAAACACTTCTTATGTTTAAAGTTTTTCTAAATTCCAAATTGATATTAAAAAAATATAAGTTAATTCATTTTTAATTGTAAATGGTTCATATTTTAAATGGTTACATTAATTATTTTTAAAACAGAAAATGTTTTTGAATTATTTATTTAAATCCAAACACTTTTTATGTTTAAATTTTTTCTAAATTCCAAATTAATATTCAAAAATATAAGTTAATTCATTTTAAAAGGTTACATTAATTATTTTTTAAAAATAGAATATGTTTTTGAATTATTTATTCAAATCCATACACTTCTTATATTTAAAGTTTTTCTAAATTCCAAATTAATATTCAAAAATATAAGTTAAATCATTTTAAAAGGTTACATTAATTATTTTTTAAAAATAGAATATGTTTTTGAATTATTTATTCAAAATCCAAACACTTCTTATGTTTAAAGTTTTTCTAAATTCCAAATTGATATTAAAAAATATAAGTTAATTCATTTTTAATTGTAAATGGTTCATATTTTAAATGGTTACATTAATTATTTTTCAAAACAGAAAATGGTTTCGAATTATTTATTCAAATCCAAACACTTTTAATGTTTAAAGTTTTTCTAAATTCCAAATTATTTATCATTTAAAAAACATTACAAATTTAAACCCCAAAATAAAAAAAAGGCGGGAACAGAGAGAAAATAACTGAAAAAATTTGAAAACAGGGGAATACGTCCCGGTTGGAGCCACCAACCGGGATGGAAGAGTCCCCTGCGCGCGTGCCCCTTCACCTGCTGAAAATTGGACTATAGGTCCCGGTTGGTGGCTCCAACCGGGACGTATGCCCTTTTAGTCCCGGTTGGAGCCACCAACCGGGACGTATACTCCCTCCCCTTTATAACTTCTCTTCTTCTCTTCTCTGCTTCTCTGTTTCATTGACCACGCCGCCAGGCTGCCCGCGCCCTCTGTCGTCGTCAACGCCTCCGCCTCCGGCCGCCACCGCCGCGCGCTCCCCGTAGCGGCTCCTCCTCCGGCCGCCACCGCCGCGCGCTCCGTAGCGGCTCCTCCTCCTCCCGCCTCCTCCGGCCGCACCTCCTCCGGCCGCACCTCCTCCGGCCTCCGCTCCTCCGGCCACACCTCCTCTCCTCCGGCCGCACCTCCTCCGGCCTCCGCTCCTCCGGCCACACCTCCTCTCCTCCGGCCGCACCTCCTCCGGCCTCTCCCCTGTCCCTTCCTCG
The DNA here is from genome assembly GCA_910589765.1 of Avena atlantica. NCBI lineage: Eukaryota > Viridiplantae > Streptophyta > Magnoliopsida > Poales > Poaceae > Avena > Avena atlantica. The sequence goes on along the minus strand of OU342736.1, from coordinate 40,739,417 downwards.
GGTATGTCTCCCGGCCCGCGCGCCCTTCCCGCTCTCACTCTCCCCCAAAATTTCCGCAAATTTGTAGTATTAGGTTGATTGGTGTTTGTAATGTAGATTGATTGGTGTTTGTAATGTAGATTGATATTGTTGTGTTGAAAGAATTTGCAATATATGTGAGTGATATTGTTGTGTTGAAAGAATTTTGCTAGTTTGCTTGTCGTAATTATGTCTAATAGTTATTCTAATAATTATGTAATTTGTCACAATTTGTTGGATAATGCATTTGATAATGGATTCTTTGGTATTTTTTGCTATTAATATAGATGGCTTACGCAAAGTTCTTCATGTGCATCACGTTGGGTATGTTGTGCAATCGAATTGTGGTGTTCAGATTGTGGACGTGGCAAATACTATAATATTTTTTCCCGACTAGTCCTAGTCTTAGACGGCGGTCGGCGGCTCGGGAAAAGGGGATGTCACGAACCGGGACTAAAGGCCCTTTAGTTAAAACTGTGCCTCCTCTTCTTCTTCCCTTCCCCACTCACTTCTCTGCCTCTGCCCGCGCCCTCGGAACCCTAACAGGTGATTCCGGAGTTCCTTGAGTTAGGGTTTGCGCCCCTCGGAACCCCGATTAACTTGTCGAGAATGCTTTAGGGTTACATTCCAATGCACATTAACTTGTCGTATCATCATCATTGCTTGAGCATTGCATCGATGCCATGTGTTGATTGTTTCCCTTTGTTTCCGGTGATTTGGTTCTTCTCGGTAGAATACGATATCGAGATTGAGATTGAAGACCGAGATCAAGACCATAGATAGATCGAAGACCTTTTGTAGCCTTATACTCATGTTCCCCTCTCATAGCCTTAGGGTTTAGGGTTTCTCTTCATTTTTATTATTGTGTATGTATATATTAGGGTTTCACCTTCGATCCGGAAAATATTCGTTAGCCGCTTTGACTTATTCGTAACTTTCTCCTTTAGCCGCTTTGACTTATTCGTTTTTCCACCTATGCAGAAAATATGGACCCACACGTCAGATACGAAGAAAAGGAAGAGTTGATCCAAGGTGTGATCCGTGGGGAAGATAATTTAGACGTATCAACGTTTCTGAACAACTCCGGTGAGGGTGATCCTCTTTTTACCGGAGTAGACAACTTGTTTGAGGTTGAAGGTGTTGCCTTCCGCGAGGGAGAAGGCGATGCCTTGTGTAACCGAGAAGATGACTGCTCCGGCGAGGTGCATGTAATATAAATCAATTCATTAATTAATCATCTGCTATCTATATAGAAATAGTAACGACGATCTTTCTTCTTTTAGCCCTCCGGATCGAAGGAATCTACTGAAAAGAGCAGACGAGGCCCAACCAAAAAGTTGCAAGACCATGAGAGGTTTAGGATCGAAGATGTCGCTGAAGACGGCAGACCGACAGCTCCCGAAGTTGTCGCAACCAAATTTGTGGCACAATGCGGAGTAATCGTTAGGGACTTAATCCCGATCACCATTAGAAATTGGAATAGGCCTGCTAAAGCGGATGAAGAGGGAACATGTTTATTTGTCCCTAACCACGCCAAAGATTTACTGTGGAAGAGGCTCATGGTTAATTTCAAACTACCGAAGATAGAGCTGGATCCAAATGCGGAGGATCCAGTTGAGGACGCCTTACAACATGGGAGAGCCATGGAGGCTAAGGTCAGGGAGTGGGCTTTGAAGAAGATGGCCCAGTGTTTCACCAACTGGAAGAAAAGATTGCACCTTGACTATGTCATGAAAAAGAAGACTCCCGATTTCAAGAATATTCAGTTTGAGAAGATAAAACCATTCTGGGATGAGTTTGTGGAATACAAGAAATCAGAAAAAGCTAAGAAAATGTCTGAAACGAATAAGGTGAATGCTGCTAAGAAGAAGTATCACCATACTATGGGGCAAGGTGGCTACAAGGTTGGCATTCCTAAGTGGGAGAAACTTGAGAAGGAACTGCGTGATAAAAATATCACCCCAGAGACAGACGATTGGGTAGAACGTGCAAGGAATTGGTTTTACGGGCATGGGGGCACGTTGAACTCGGAAGGGAGGTGTATATATAACATACGACATAAAGAAGACCCCTTGCCAATCGAGAGGATGAGAAAAGCAGTAAAGGCTGTTAAAGATGGGGACTTCATTCCCGATAGAGAGAATGATGAGCTCACACTCGCCCTTGGAAATAAGGAACATGATGGACGAACACGAGGCACAATAGGCTCCCAATCATGGAGGACTGGGTTTCCCGAAGAGAGGAAGAAATATCCTGATAGAAGCCGTCAGAGGAGTAAGGACAGGGCGGCAGTTGAAGCAGAAAGTCAGAAAGAGCGAATGCGTTTAATTGAAGAACGATTAAAGCAACAACAAGATGAAATTAACTCACTTAAAGAGCAAAGTACTACCGGCCCATCTCAGCAGCACACTGCATTCGATGCTACCGGCCTATCGAATAATCGAAAAAGCAGTGTGGCTTCCACCGAGGTCCCGGGTGATGACAATGGCGATGCCGATGATGCACCGACGATGGCTCTTGTTGGCTACCCAGTGGATGATATCACAAAGATGACACACTGCGAGCTACATGTCAAAGTTGTGAACATATCAATGAAGGTGGCGGTCGGCTATGCCTTACCAATTGGACCCACACCAACTTACCACAGTCGTCCGGTTCCAGAGGGCTACGCTGTTGTCGGCGTGGATGAAATCATGCCCACCTTTGAGGTTTTGGATCTTCACTACCCTGCTGGTGAAGGGGATGTGACTGTGCTGGGTGACGCAAAAAACGTCACCATTCTATGGCCGAAGGATTGTATCGTTCTTCGAAATCACACGCCAAGGCCATCTTCGCCGCCGCCTCACCCGTCTCCAGCGAGGTCGTCGCCGCCGCGGCAGCCGTCTTCGTCGCCTCACCCGGCTCCGTCGCCTCACCCGGCTCCGTCGCCTCACCCGTCTCCGGTGCAGCCATCGCCGCGGGAGCCATCGCCTCAGGATAAAAAGCGTAAGCGTACCGCTACTGTGCGTCGTAAGCGATCGCCGAAACGTAAACAAGAGTCTCTTCCAAAAGTACCAACTGTTCCTCCCAAGAGAGCTTATGACTGTACTGAAGAGGAGACTGCGGCGATCGTTGATGCGGAAACGACAGCGTTTTTCGCTAAGCTGAGGCGGCCGAAAGAGCCAGAGTTCCCCAGCACCAAAGAAGAAAAAGCCAAAGTGTTGAAAATGCTAAAGACTCTTCATCAACCCGAGCCAAAGCTGTCATCAGACTATGAGCGTTCTATTCTCAAGTCACATGCGGCACAAAAAGCCTCGAAGAGCAGTACTGATGCAAGCGGGAAATCTGTTGCCCAGCTCGGAGAACAAGCAAAACAGACTTGCGCCCCTCTCAAGGTGATTTCTCAAACCAATGTGGGGTTGAGCAAATATGGGGCCGAAGAGCAGTATGATCCAGAGGTAGTTGCACAATACGGAGAAGCTGCCGCTGCTCAAGGTATGAGTATTGCCCAGTACTTATCCCAGTTAGAGTTCTTCCCCGTGAGTGAAGTAGCATACCAATACCAGTACGGAAAACCTCTCGTCAAACCTGAGGAGGTAAACAATCTTTCAACAAAAATGCGAAGATTGCATAACTGGTACATGCATGCCACAAGTGCCGGGGCTAATTGGATAGTGCTGAGGGTTACAAAAAAGCATCATGGGAAAGATAAGGATGACATGATATCCATTGAATTTGATGAACTATTTCAATTATTCAATCAAGACGCCTTGGACAAATCGATCATGAGTGCCTATTGTCTGTAAGTACTAATTCTGTAATTAATTTAGTCTCCATCTATATTATTTTGTTTATTGCATGTATATAATCATACTTTAATATGCAGAATGAAGATTCTCGAATGCAGCAGAGGACAAATCTATGACATTGGCTTCATTGACCCATATTGGGTTCATGAAGCTAATCTCAAAATAAGCCCCCAGGATACGGAGGATAATATAGTACACGCGTTAAGGTTTCAAGAAACCAAAAGGGAAATACTATTTCCTTACAACTTCCAGTGAGTGTTATTGTCTTGTATACACTTTCTATTTCGCTTACTCGATGTTAAGTATATAATTGATAAGTTCTGCATTCGCAGGTACCACTATATTCTGTTAATCATTCAACTTGACAAAGGGCGTGTACTAGTCATGGACTCGAAACATAAACCCCTTGAGACGTGGAAGGACATGCAGATACTTCTCCAGCGGTAATTCTAATCATTACGACACTATATCGGCAACGTTCGTGAATTTTATGATATCAAGTACTTAATAACTTATTTTATTCGTTTTCTACGCCGGGCAGCGCTTGGAAACGGTTCACCAAGAAGGCTAGGGGTGTTTGGAAAGAGGAGCTTACATTTCAACCACTAGATGTAAGCACCACTAGCTATATCCGCGCATCTCTTTGATTCTAGTTTTGATACAGTTATTATCATGCTTGATTATTATTTTGATTGAACTCTGTTGTCGTAAAGTGCCTGACGCAGGGACCAGGTAACAATCTATGTGGATACTATGTATGCGAGTTCATCCGGCAGACGTGCGATGAGAAGGGTAGAAATTTAGAGCAACTCCACGTATGTAAACAATTTCTATAGTTTTTAATTACAATCAAATTGTGTTTAGTTTCATATTCATATAGGCTGACTCCTTTTTTAAATCAGATCGAACGTCTACGGGACGGTCTTCTGCCAAAGGATCGCATACGAGCAATACAGGAGGAATTGGCGGGATTCTTGGATGCAGAAGTCCTAGACCCAAAAGGAGAATACTATTCGGCTGTGTATAGACAATAGGGATTGTAAAAATAGCAACTTTCAAGGGATTGTAAAATGTTGTCATGATGATCTTGTGTAATATAAGGTTCCTTCATTGATAAGTGCAAAACACTAAATAAACAATAAAACAACCTAAATGAATTCTCTGCCGCGGCACAAAAAGTGGCGAAAATGCTGCCGCGGCAACAAAATGTGCCAAAATGAATTCTCTGCCGCGGCAGAGAAATGGGCCAAATCTCTGCCGCGGCAGCAGGTTATTAGTCCCGGTTCGTGTTACGAACCGGGACTAATGCTCCACCCCCCTCGCGCTCTGATGCCGCCACGTGTGCCCCCATTTGTCCCGGTTGGTGGGGCAACCGGGACTAATGGTTGGAGCTTTAGTCCCGATGCCCCCGTCCCGGTTGGGCAACCGGGACTAATGGCCCTTACCAACCGGGACGCATGGGGCGTTTTCTACCAGTGAGAGTCAGATTTTTGGACCTGACATCCTACGAGAAGCAGAAGAGAAAGTTCACAAGATCCGTGAGCACCTCAAGACCGCCCAATCCAGACAGAATAGTTATGCCGTCAAGAGATATCGAGACCTCGCTTTAAATATAGGAGATTTTGTGTATCTCAAAGTGTCGCCTTTGAAAGGAATGCAACGTTTCTAGCTCAAAGGAAAGTTAGCCCCCAAATATATCGGACCTTTCAAGATTCTGAATCGTTGAGGAGAAGTATCGCATCAACTAGAACTGCCAGAAGAGATGTCAGCCGTGCATAATGTGTTCCATACATCGTTACTTCGCAAATGCCTAGAAGTCCCGGAGAAGACTGAAGTTTTCAAGAACATTGATCATCGAACCATAGAGATCAACGATGACCTGACGTATCCCGAAGTACGTATTCGTATTTTGGAGGAAGCTTTCAGAACCACCAGGACCCGAAGCATAAAGTTTCTCAAGATCCAGTGGAGCAACCACACTTAAGAAGAAGCTACCTCGAAAAGAGAAGACTAAATCAAGACAGAGTTTCCCGATCTCTTTAAATCCTAGTTTTCTTGTTTAGGGGGGGGAAGGTTTGCAACATCCTAAAAATATTGATCAAGATTATCAATTCCAATCACCAAAATTAGGGTTAACAAAAACTTTTGTTAATTAAAGTCATATGAATGCATGTGTGTATGGGATGAATGTATGAATGCATGAATGGACTTGTGTGATTGATGTGAATAGAAAGTAATGGTTTAAAGATGAAAACAACATCATCTAAATCAAATCCAAGAAGAAACAAATCAAGAGAAATTCAAAAACAAACAAAAAGAGCTAATGGTCATTTTTGCCAATCTTGCTCACTAGGCCACTTTGAGTTTTTATAGTCCAAGATTTTAAACAGAAACAATTCCATTTCTTTTCACCCCTTGCTAGACCAAGTGAAATTGAAACCAAGCCCACCTTTAAAACTCACAGAAACATTTGGCAACTTGATTCAAATGACAATTCAATATTGAATCTATATCATATGTGAAGATCACCATTTCTCAAAAACTAACCAAACCAGTGCACCTTGGATAAACAAACTAACCAGAGACTACCTAGTATGTGACTAGTAGACCCACCAAGTTTGAACAAAAAATTCAAATTAAAATCTCTTTCGGCCATTTCATCAAACACATTGGAAATAGAAATCAAACAAAACACATAACACTATAGTGAGTAGTGTTTGTGCCTAACATGTTCCCTCTCTAGCTCAGAGCACACTCTTAGTAGATCATCTAGCTCATTTAACAAGCTTTAGCTCACTGTGAGCTTGCCATTGCCATCAATGGTGAGCATGTCGAGCCTCAACTTGCCACCCGATTATCGACAGCAAGATAGGAGAAGCTCTAGCCAACCCAACCTTGTATGGGACACTGACCACCGTCCATCGCCACCCCCTGTCCAACACCAAAGCGCAGCCAACCCCTGGACCACTTAGCCCGAGCGTACCCATCTTCTCTACGAGCATGCCAAGAGTGCTACAGCGCCGCATTGACACGCGAGAACAGACCGCTCGCCGCCCTCGCCACTTGCGTGCATGAGCACCACCGCCCCAGGAACCGCCAGGACATGCCTGTTCGTCGCCACGCGAACAGGACAGCCCGTGCGCCATTAATTTTCCCATCGGACCCGCTCAAAGAACCGCAACGTTCTGACCGCGTTGCACCGCCCCATGCCTCGCGACCATGCCGTTGAGGTTCGCCAGGAGGCTGAGCACTGTCCCCTACCATCGCCCATGCCAGTAGCTCACTATGACGACGACCACGACAAGCTCAGCCCGCGCCCTTCGGTCCCCTCGCTGCACTATGAATAGAGGCCACCCCCGTTCGATTTCTTCACACAAACACACTCACCTCTCTCTCAGAACCATCCCACCTCTTCCTCGGTGCAAGGCGAGCAGCAGGTCACCGCAATTTCGTCGGAGTCTGCCGCGGAGGAGAAGAAGAGGAGCTGTCCATTGGAGCCACCCCAGGAGAATCCACCGGTACCAGGAAGTTCGTCGTTGTTGACTTTGTCGTTATCCCCCATCGCCGACCCTCGCCTGAGCCACGGTGAGCCTCACACGATCCCCACTGGCCGCACTAGGGTTCTGTCACGCCGGTGTTGCCCGACGGAGACGATAAGTCACAGCCATTCGATTAGATATTGATCGTATGGTCTAGATTGCCCCGTACCCCTTCGCACCCCTTGTCTCGCTGACTAGTGGGGACAACCACTTAAACGCACCCGCGCGCACGTTGTGCGCCGTGGGCCGGGCCAGTTAACTTCCCGCGTGACCCAGTAGTTTGAATTTCGGCTTTTCCATTTAGTTCAAAACTTAGTTTTGTTCCTAGTTTCAAAGATCAACCCAGATCTATTCACCGAACCAAATTACATGAAACTAATTTTTCTAGAAAGGTACTGGAATTATTAATCCAAGCCCGTTGGATTCAAATCATTTAGAATTGTAGATCACCTATAGTAAAAATAACAAGGTTGAAGCTTTTCTGCATTCCAACATATTTCAAAATTCAACCATAATAGCTTTTGAGTTGATTCCAACACTCAAAAATCACATTTGATAAGACCTTTCTGAATATATAAAAATATCTAGGTTTACTTGTATAAATAATGGACAAGTAATAAAAGAATGCCCCATAGGAATTCCTAGCCACTTTATTTAATTAAAATAAAAAGGTTAAACCTTATTAAATTGTGACACCACTTTAAATCACATTCCCATGTACTGAAATATATGGTGATGACATGTCACTAGAGGAAAAAGGGCTATCCGTTCGCGACCCCTCGGAGCATTAGTCCCGGTTGCGCCACCAACCTGGACTAATGATGGCACGCGTCCCGGTTGGAGCGGGCACGGGGCCAGGGGGCATGCATCGCGGTTGGTAAGGGGGCATGCGTCCCGGTTGGTAAGGGGGCATGCGTCCCGGTTGGAGCCACCAACCGGGACTAAAGGTTCACAGCCACGTGGCGTGGCACGCACCATTAGTCCCGGTTGCTGGCTCCAACCGGGACTAAAGACCCCTGCCCTGTATAAATGCAACGCCCCAGCCCCCTCTGCCTCCACTCTGTTTTTTCGAATGGTGGAAGGTGTGAGGGGGTGTGCTAGTTTTTTCTCATGAATGCATTGAAGGTGTTTGTTGAAATGTTTGAGTGAATAATCCCGTTGAATTTCTCATAGAACAAAAATATAGAAGGTGTTCGAGACGCACTTGAGCTTTCTCCTCTTTATTTCCCTCGATCGAGGTTAGCAATCTTATCTTTTCTAGGTCATTGATAAAATTCATGTGTCGGTGTGAATTGGTTATTTCACTATTTATGATGTCCTGTTTTTTGATAAACTTACTTATATGATGCAGATGAACGGTCGGGAATGGATGTACGGTGACCGGCGGGTAGCCGGGTATATCAAAGGCGTGGATAAATTTATCGATGTGGCTACGGCAAACAAAGAGAATGGATTTATACGTTGTCCATGTGTTCAATGTCGGAACAACAAGGAGTACTCTTCCTCGAAAATCATTCGCGGCCACCTGATTATGAAAGGTTTCATGCCCAACTATAATTGCTGGACCAAGCACGGGGAAAGAGGGGTTATGATGGAAGATGGTGAAGAAGAAGATGATGATAACAACTATCATCATATGTTTCCTAAATACAGTGATACTGCAATGGAAGGCAATGGAGAGGATAGAGGTGAAGAACGGGCATCAGATGAGCCGGCTGATGAACTTGGTAGGGTCATTTCTGATGCAAAGCGAGACTGTGAAACAGAAAATGAGAAGTTGAAGTTAGAGGGCATGTTAGAAAATCCTTCGGTGGTGTCATATTTTGTTACATAGTTGAAAGGAAAAATACCAGACTTGGTATATTGATCATGTTTCGAAAAAACCTTCACAAAATGACCTATCATGTTCGAGGTTTCATGGCTTTCGGTCCAAATGACCGATGTTATGTGCTGAATCACGGCATAGTTTGTGATGTTGTGCCCATATTATGCATGTGTGTGGACATTGGTATGGAGAACAATGTTGCAGGAGAAAGTTTTCCTTTTTGTCGCACGGAAAAGCCCTTTTCCATTTTCCGAGCGCAAAAAACGGGTCGTTTTGTGAAGTAACCACCAAAATGCCGTTTCAGAATGCTACCGTCCCATTTTCCTAAAATACTAGACCACCTTACATGGACTATCTCCCAACCGGTACATCTCAAACCTTTTCGTCCATCCCGGGTAAAAAGGACAAATGTCTGCCGAATCGGTAGGAAGTGGGTCCGGTTTGTACTACAGGTACATGATCTATCGCCCGTGATTTTTTGAAAAAATCATTTTTAGACTCGCAATATGTGGTTTCTTCAGAGATCCAATGCAAGTTCTAACGATGCTCGTCCCCTATCTTCATTTTAAAAGGTTACATTAATTATTTTTAAAAATAGAAAATGGTTTTGGATTATTTATTCAAATCCATACACTTCTTATGTTTAAAGTTTTTCTAAATTCCAAATTAATATTCAAAAATATAAGTTAATTCATTTTAAAAGGTTACATTAATTATTTTTTAGAAATAGAAAATGGTTTTGGATTATTTATTCAAATCCATACACTTCTTATGTTTAAAGTTTTTCTAAATTCCAAATTAATATTCAAAAATATAAGTTAATTCATTTTAAAAGGTTACATTAATTATTTTTTAGAAATAGAAAATGGTTTTGGATTATTTATTCAAATCCATACACTTCTTATGTTTAAAGTTTTTCTAAATTCCAAATTGATATTAAAAAATATAAGTTAATTCATTTTTAATTTTAAATGGTTCATATTTTAAATGGTTACACTAATTGTTTTTTAAAACAGAAAATGGTTAGAATTATTTATTCAAATCCAAACACTTTTTATGTTTAAAGTTTTTCTAAATTCCAAATGAATATTCAAAAATATAAGTTAATTCATTTTAAAAGGTTACATTAATTATTTTTTAAAAATAGAAAATGGTTTTGGATTATTGATTCAAATCCATACACTTCTTATGTTTAAAGTTTTTCTAAATTCCAAATTTATATTAAAAAAATATAAGTTAATTCATTTTTAATTGTAAATGGTTCATATTTTAAATGGTTATGTTAATTATTTTTTAAAACAGAAAATGGTTTTGAATTATTTATTCAAATCCAAACACTTTTTATGTTTAAAGTTTTTCTAAATTCCAAATTAATTATCATTTAAAAACAATACAAATTTAAACCCCAAAATAAAAAATAAGGCGGGAACAGAGAGAAAATACCTGAAAATTTTTGAAATCAGGGGAATATGTCCCAGTTGGCGCCACCAACCGGGACTAAAGACCCCCTGCGCGCCAACCCTTGGTGTGCTGAAAATATTGGACTATACGTCCCGGTTGGTGGCTCCAACCGGGACGTATAACCCTTTAGTCCCGGTTGGAGCCACCAACCGGGACTAAAGGTCCCCTACTAGTTAACCATGCCCCTTCTCCTTCTTCCCCGTTCCTCTTTCTCACTCACCCGCAATAGAGATCGCCACCGCCGCGAGGACAACCGCTCGGACGCCGTCAGGCTGCCCAACCATCGTCTCGTCGTCGGCCTCCACGTGCTGCCTCGCTGTGCTTATCCTCCTCGCCGAAGGAATCGAAGCCGCGCGACTGGAATCGACTGCGTCTTCCCCATCACCGATGAGCTCCGCCTTGCCATCACCGTTGCTGCCGATCTCCTCCGTCCCCGCCAAGGCTACACACGCGTCGAGGGTGAGCTTGTAACTCTCTGGGACCCCTTCTTTCCTCCCCTAGCGCTTTGTCCTTCTCCCGCGCCGTCCGCCGCCATCCGCCGCCACTGCATGTCGTCGCGTGCCCTATTCCGGTGACCAAATCTGGGCGGTGCCCTACTAGTTAGGTTCGCCTCGACGCCCTCTTTCGAACAAACCCACGCCCGCCCCCTCCCGATCCCTTAGCAACGTCGCCGGCCATCGCACAGTGCTCACCGACGAGCCGAGTGGGCGCCGAGGTGGTCATGGCCCTGGCCCACCGGCCAGCCCCAGTGGGTAGACTGTGAACTCGTGAAAAATAACCAGGGTTCGGTGGGGCCTGCTTGCTTGCGTGGAGGCTGAGTTGGCACTAGGGCCCATCTGTCAGTCTCACTGGCTAGGGGTCGCCCCGGTGTAAAAACTATTTCCCTTTTTGTTTTTAATTCCAGAAAATGATTTAATATTGTAAAATCAAGAACTTATTGTTTATAAGTCAGAAAAATACAAATAATATATCAAATTGTTCAGAAAAATGAAACCTATCTATTTAACCTATAATCATGCATTGTTAAACAACTTAAATGACAAGTATAATTAGAAGAACAAATGCACCCCTCTCATATGTTCCGGAGTTTCCCCGAGTTAGGGTTTTCACCCCTCGGAACCCCGATTAAATCGTCGAGCATGTCTTAGGGTTACATTCCAATGCAAATTAACTTGTCATATCATCATACTTGCTTGAGCATTGCATCGATGCCATGTGTTGATTGTTTCCCTTTCTTTTCGGTGTTTCGATTATTAGGTTTATTATTAGTTAGGTATTAGTAGGTTTATTAATTACTTTGGTATTATTGGTCTTCGGCCCCACTGGTCAGTCACTGTGGGTAGCCCCAGACCCGATTCACATTGTCAAGCAACTTAGGTGCATGTGGGTTCGACGATGTGCCTATCTACTACACGGTTTCCCTTTCTCTTCATTTTATTATTGTGTATGTATATATTAGGGTTTATATCTCTCAACACCGTACTTAACTTTCTCCTTTAGCCGCTTTGACTTATTCGTTTTTCCACCTATGCAGAAAATATGGACCCACACGTCAGAGACGAAGAAAATGAAGAGTTGATCCAAGGTGTGATCCGTGGGGAAGATAATTTAGACGTATCAACGTTTCTGAACAACTCCGGTGAGGGTGATCCTCTTTTTACCGGAGTAGACAACTTGTTTGAGGTTGAAGGTGTTGCCTTCCGCGAGGGAGAAGGCGATGCCTTGTGTAATCGAGAAGACGACCGCTCCGGCGAGGTGCATGTAATATAAATCAATTCATTAATTAATCATCTGCTATCTATATAGAAATAGTAACGACGATCTTTCTTCTTTTAGCCCTCCGGATCGAAGGAATCTACTGAAAAGAGCGGACGAGGCCCAACCAAAAAGTTGCAAGACCATGAGAGGTTCAGGATCGAAGATGTCGCTGAAGACGGCAAACCGACGGCTCCCGAAGTTGTCGCAACCAAATTTGTGGCACAATCGGAGTAATCATTAGGGACTTAATCCCGATCACCATTAGAAATTGGAATAGGCCTGCTAATGCGGATGAAGAGGGAACATGTTTATTTGTCGCTAACCACGCCAAAGATTTACTGTGGAAGAGGCTCATGGTTAATTTCAAACTACCGAAGATAGAGCTGGATCCAAATGCGGAGGATCCAGTTGAGGACGCCTTACAACATGGGAGAGCCATGGAGGCTAAGGTCAGGGAGTGGGCTTTGAAGACGTTGGCCTAGTGTTTCACCAACTGGGAGAAAAGATTGCACCTTGACTATGTCGTGAAAAAGAAGACTCTCGATTTCAAGAATATTCAGTTTGAGAAGATAAAACCATTCTGGGCTGAGTTTGTGGAATACAAGAAATCAGAAAAATCTAAGAAAATGTCTGAAACGAATAAGCTGAATGCTGCTAACAAGAAGTATCACCATACTATGGGGCAAGGTGGCTACAGGGCTGGCATTCCTAAGTGGGAGAAACTTGAGCAGGAACTACGTGATAAAAAGATCACCCCAGAGACAGACGATTGGGTAGAACGTGCAAGGAATTGGTTTTACGGGCATGGGGGCACGTTGGACTCGGAAGGGAGGTGTATATATAACATACGACATAAAGAAGACCCCTTGCCAATCGAGAGGATCAGAAAAGCAGTAAAGGCTGTTAAAGATGGGGACTTCATTCCCGATAGAGAGAATGATGAGCTCACACTCGCCCTTGGAAATAAGGAACATGATGGACGAACACGAGGCACAATAGGCTCCCAATAATGGAGGACTGGGTTTCCCGAAGAGAGGAAGAAATATCCTGATAGAAGCCGTCAGAGGAGTAAGGACAGGGCGGCAGTTGAAGAAGAAAGTCAGAAAGAGCGAAAGCGTTTAATTGAAGAACGATTAAAGCAACAACAAGATGAAATTAACGCACTTAAAGAGCAAAGTACTACCGGCCCATCTCAGCAGCACACTGCATTCGATGCTACCGGCCTATCGAATAATCGAAAAAGCAGTGTGGCTTCCACCGAGGTCCCGGGTGATGACAATGGCGATGACGATGATGCACCGACGATGGCTCCTGTTGGCTACCCAGTGGATGATATCACAGAGATGACACACTGCGAGCTACATGTCAAAGTTGTGAACATATCAATGAAGGTGGCGGTCGGCTATGCCTTACCAATTGGACCCACACCAACTTACCACTGTCGTCCGGTTCCAGAGGGTTACGCTGTTGTCGGCATGGATGAAATCATGCCCACCTTTGAGGTTTTGGATCTTCACTACCCTGCTGGTGAAGGGGATGTGACTGTGCTGGGTGACGCAAAAAACGTCACCATTCTATGGCCGAAGGAATGTATCGTGCTTCAAAATCACACGCCAAGGCCATCTTCGCCGCCGCCTCACCCGTCTCCAGCGAGGTCGTCGCCGCCGCGGCAGCCGTCTTCGTCGCCTCACCCAGCTCCGTCGCCTCACCAATCTCCGGTGCAGCCATCGCCGCGGGAGCCATCGCCGGCGCCTCAGGATAAAAAGCGTAAGCGTACCGCTACTGTGTGTCGTAAGCGATCGCCGAAACGTAAATAAGAGCCTCTTCCAAAAGTACCAAAGGTTCCTCCCAAGAGAGCTTATGACTGTACTGAAGAGGAGACTGCGGCGATCGTTGATGCGGAAACGACAGCGTTTTTCGCTAAGCTGAGGCGGCCGAAAGAGCCAGAGTTCCCCAGCACCAAAGAAGAAAAAGCCAAAGTGTTTAAAATGCTAAAGAATCTTCATCAACCCGAGCCAAAGCTGTCATTAGACTATATTGTTCTATTCTCAAGTCACATGCGGCATAAAAAGCCTCGAAGAGCAGTACTGATGCAAGCGGGAAATCTGTTGCCCAGCTCGGAGAACAAGCAAAACAGACTTGCGCCCCTCTCAAGGTGATTTCTCAAACCAATGTGGGGTCGAGCAAATATGGGGCCGAAGAGCAGTATGATCCAGAGGTAGTTGCACAATACGCAGAAGCTGCCGCTGCTCAAGGTATGAGTATTGCCCAGTACTTATCCCAGTTAGAGTTCTTCCCCGTGAGTGAAGTAGCATACAAATACCAGTACGGCAAACCTCTCGTCAAACCTGAGGAGGTAAACAATCTTTCAACAAAAATGCGAAGATTGCATAACTGGTACATGCATGCCACGTCCGCCGGGGCTAACTGGATAGTGCTGAGGGTTACAAAAAAGCATCATGGGAAAAAAAGGGATGACATGATATCCATTGAATTTGATGAACTATTTCAATTATTCAATCAAGACGCCTTGGACAAATCGATCATCAGTGCCTATTGTCTGTAAGTACTAATTCTGTAATTAATTTAGTCTCCAGCTATATTATTTTGTTTATTGCATGTATATAATCATACTGTAATATGCAGAATGAAGATTCTCGAATGCAGCAGAGGACAAATCTATGACATTGGCTTCATTGACCCGTATTGGGTTTATGAAGCTAATCTCAAAATAAGCCCCCAGGATACGAAGGATAATATAGTACACGCGTTAAGGTTTCAAGAAACCAAAAGGGAAATACTATTTCCTTACAACTTCCAGTGAGTGTTATTGTCTTGTATACACTTTCTATTTCGCTTACTCGATGTTAAGTATATAATTGATTAGTTCTGCATTCGCAGGTACCACTATATTCTGTTAATCATTCAACTTGACAAAGGGCGTGTACTAGTCATGGACTCGAAACATAAACCCCTTGAGACGTGGAAGGACATGCAGATACTTCTCCAGCGGTAATTCTAATCATTACGACACTATATCGGCAACATTCTTGAATTTTATGATATCAAGTACTTAATAACTTATTTTATTCGTTTTCTTCGCCGGGCAGCGCTTGGAAAAGGTTCACCAAAAAGGCTAGGGGTGTTTGGAAAGAGGAGCTTACATTTGAAGCACTAGATGTAAGCACTACTAGCTATATCCGCGCATCCCTTTGATTCTAGTTTTGATACAGTTATTATCATGCTTGATTATTATTTTGATTGAACTCTGTTCTCGTAAAGTTCCTGATGCAGGGACCAGGTAACAATCTCTGTGGATACTATGTTTGCGAGTTCATCCGGCAGACGTGCGATGAGAAGGGCAGAAATTTAGAGCAACTCCACGTACGTAAACAATTTCTATAGTTTCTAATTTCAAACAAATTGTGTTTAGTTTCATTCATATAGGTTGACTCCTTTTTTAAATCAGATCGAACGTCTACGAGACGGTCTTCTGCCAACGGATCGCGTACGAGCAATTCAAGAGGAATTGGCGGGATTTTTGGATGCAGAAGTCCTAGACCCGAAAGGGGAATACTATTCTGCTGTGTATAGACAATAGGGATTGTAAAAATAGCAACTTTGAAGGAATTGGCCGGTAGCATCGAATAGCAACTTTTGTATGTAGTGCATGAACTCGATCCGTGTATTGAATGTAATATTGTCATGATGATCTTGTGTAATATAAGGTTCCTTCGTTGATAAGTTCAAAACACTAAATAAACAATAAAACAACCTAAATGAATTCTCTGTCGCGGCACAAAAAGTGGCGAAAATGCTGCCGCGGCAACAAAATGTGCCAAAATGAATTCTCTGCCGCGGCAGAGAAATGGGACAAATCTCTGCCGCGGCAGCAGGTTATTAGTCCCGGTTCGTGTTACGAACCGGGACTAATGCTCCACCCCCCCTCGCGCTCTGATGCCGCCACGTGTGCCCCCATTTGTCCCGGTTGGTGGGGCAATCGGGACTAAAGGTTAGAGCTTTAGTCCCGATTGCCCCGTCCCGGTTGGGCAACCGGGACTAATGGCCCTTACCAACCGGGACGCATGGGGCGTTTTCTACCAGTGTGTGTCAACATGATCCCATGTTTTAGTTGGAGAATATTAAATCTTAAGTAGTTTTTCAATGAGTAGAAATTACTTTTCTAAAATAAAATAAATAAGACAAGTGCTTTAATCTTTGTATTAATAGAGAGGATGCTAGATCATCTAGTGTGAACCTTTGAGTGCTAAATAGAGTAGTTAAGAATTGTGTGGTGATTGTGTACCTCGTATTTATTTATAGACGCTAGTACCGACCAAGGTTCCGAGGAGGAAGGAGAATACTACGAGAAAGAAGCCGAGGAGAACCTCAATCACTGCTCTACTCAAGGAAAGCTAACACTTGCAACTTTGCAAGCTATCTAAGCAAGCTTATACTTGCAATTATGCAAGCATCAGTATACAAGTTAACTTAGCAATCTATTATCCTAGCAAGCTAAACTAAACCATGCAAATTTTACTTGCAAGCTTACATCACTTGATACCCAATCCTAGTTTTATTTGCAAGCTTAGTTATTTTATTTCTTTATCAAAGGTTTCTAATGGAGTTAATTTAGTGACTTGTAGATTCAAGAAATATTATTCAAGGTAGCACAAAGAGCATAAAACTTGGCCTAAGTTAGATAATCTAGATATCATCCTGAGGCATGAGATTGAACATAGATCAATCACACTTGATAACCACCCCTCATTAGTTTACCCCCACTTGTAGATGCTAGTGCTAAGCATAAAACTTGATCACTTTAGATGCGACTAATTGGTGAAAATGGTTATGAAAACCTTAGAATGATGAGTCATTCTACTGCAATGTTTTGACATGTGTTCCTGAACACCAGATGATTTTGATGATGAAAATGTCGAGGCATGAGCCTTACCTCTTTATAAAACTGATGGTTGTTTGGATGCGATACCATTCCAATTTTACCGTACAACCACAATACCCGAAGATTGGGTAGGGATTGACTAGAAATTTATATACCTTAGTATGGGTTCCCTTGCGGCCAAGGTTTGAGCTGAGGCTACCTTATGAAGATTGTCCACCTGTGTAGTTCCCAAGGTGACAATTGGTCATGGTTGGGAGGCCAAACTCATAAGAGAGGTGCCTATACTAGGGCATGTAATTGAAATGTTAGGATTGATTATCCACATACTGAGTATGGTGAATTCAAGATTGTTCTTGAAGGATGTATCGAATATTGTGGTGAAAGTGTACCACCTCTATAGAGTGACAAACTATTTGAATAGACGCGTCCGCGGTTATGGATAGTTGGAGTGGCCATACTGTTCCATTGTCAGATGTTTTCAAAATGACTTGAGAATTGAATCATGACTTTGACTTGACCACAACAGGGTTGTGTTATTAAACTCAAGTTCCCACTTAGGTGTTATAAAACTTTCAACTAACTTTATTTGCTTCTGAACTCATTAGAGATAACTCTAGCTTTTTGCAAAACAACCTAGAGCTTAGTGTTCCTACTCAAAACCACTTCACTTGTTAGTCTTAGTTTGAGAGTACTTAAAGAGTACTCATGGCTTTGTCCCTGGCTATTCCCGTGGCCAGACTATGAAGAGGACTATCAGGAGGACGTACAGCAGGAAGTTAAGACAACTAGGATCATCTCCCATTGTCAGCATTGCCTATGACCCTAAAGATGGAGCTTCGCCTACGCTACCGTTGTTATTCCGTTATTCTGCTGCTATGATTGTATTAAGACTGGATCATGAGATCCTTTATTTGTTGTAAGACCTTATGTATGGTTTGCAATGGATGATGTACTGTGATATCCAATCTGTTATGTCTCACAAAAATGGTATGCTGGGATTGCGATGTATGGCATAACAGGCATCTGGGATTAAAAATCTGGGTGTTGACACGGTTAATCCTTTGTTACAGCAACCGATGAGATTGACAACCTCACTGTTCGTTGGGGCAAAGTCTTGAGTTTGTGTTGTGTAGGTTTCCATGTTGCTTGCAACACCATTTGAGAGTTTCCTTCCTCCTACTGGTTTGATAACCTTGGTTTCTTACTGAGGGAAGACTTGCTGTTGTGCTGCTTCACACCTTGCTCTTGCGGTTTCTCGACAAAGCGCTCTCAGGCGCCATCAGTGTCTTGACTGGTAAGAAATGGGCGACTTTGGACAGTCTATCCACTATGACCCAAATAGAGTCATTTCCCCTACTAGATGTAGGCAAACTGGTGATAAAATCCATTCCAACTGAATCCCATTTCCATTCCGGAATCTGCAATGGTTGCAATAGTCATGCGGGTCTCTGATGTCCCTCCTTGACTCTCTGACAAATATCACACTTGGGTATGTAGCTTCCGATTTCTCTCTTCATGTTGTGCCACCAAAATTGTTCCTTCAAAATAGCTTAGAATACAGAGTGGTTAGAATACAGAGTATCATGGGCTTATTTCAAAATAGCTTGCTGCAACTCTGAATCTGCTGGCACACAGATACGTCCTTTGTACCACAAAACTCTTTCTTCATCTTTGGTGAATCCAGGTACTTTCCCTGTACCGATACGACATTTGATTCCGTCGATACTAGCATTTCCTTTCTGCGCCTGTAACGCCCTCGCCTGATAAGGCTGAGTTCATGTGTATAGTGCCAATCCCTGGATTGGTTCACTGGCACACACAGTACAAAATGATACCAAATATAATTGTGTATCATAAATACAATGAATATGATCCAGGATTTACATTATATTACAGCGGAAAGCAATTACAAGGTAGATCTCCATCCTTCAAATGTGCCATAGGCGAACAATTGTTGAGTGGAGTCTCGCGACCTATAAACTATCACTCAGATACGATATAACCTACAACATGAAACGTAGCAGCCCAGAAGGGTCAATACATGGAATGTACAACAAGTAGGCTAAAGTGGTTAACAACAAATATATCAACTACTTGCTTATTTGGTTAGGTGGAGCTCATGCTCATTTGCATAGAGCACTAGTTTTATCCTATCATTTGTAACAAATTAGTTTTCCAATACGATAAATAGGACACTCTGGTTCACTCCCAGGTGCTCCTACCCAATTATGTTTCACCCAATAAGTTATAAGTAATTGAGAAATAAGGATGAGTGAGAAATATGTCATAGCATCAATATCAGGTTGCTCAAATTATCCATAACCGAGGACATGGCTAAGTACTTAGTTTAGACACCCGCAGGGATTTGTACACTTTACCCATGTGACCTGGCCAACCAAACTCGGACCACCACACTCATATTGTGTGATGATAGGGAGAAGTCCAAGATGAGACAATTCGGGAAGAGCTTCCCAAACCCATCCACGCACTATACCAACCTACACTATTTTACATCTCTGGATACATAGGTTTCGATTCTCCATAACCTACTAAGTCCAGCCAGCCACCCATTCTTACTGGCACATGGTTGCACACGAAAGATACCAAACAAAGAAACCAATGCTTTCTCAGTACCCTGGGTGGCATTCTCCACCATAAATCTTCACTCTGATGACCCAATCGATGTCATTCCACCCAGGTGGTTCATTAAAATCAAGTTGGTTTGTCATTTAGCAAAACATAAGCCTTTCAAAACATATAACTTTTCATGATGTGATTCCCTCCCTCGTCTAAATAGCATAGCTAAGCAATCTACCAATACTACAACTCATAAACAAGGAATACTAGGAAATAATGTGGGATATATCATAGCATATACACATCAATTCCTACATATGCAATTCTACAAAACATCTATAATGCATAGGAAAATAGTAGGACATTTATGACCAAGATAGCACCACTTGCCTTTTGTTGTGGATGTAGTCGATTAGATAATCCTCACAATCCTTATAGATATAATGGTTGCACCAGCCATAACCACAATACTTGAAATCATAGTAGTTGCAAACATAGCAGTCACACTCCTCGCAATCTAGCGTTTGAAGCAAGCACAACAAACACATCATTCAAAACATTATAAACATGCAAAAATACTAGAAAACAATGATGAACAAATGCATACATGACTATTTAATAAGTCACTCTTGTTGTATTAAATGTTCTGAACATTATTAGATCACATGATGCATGTGGAAAGTCATATAGTGCAATAAAACATTTTTATTATTAAAGTTATATAGACTTAATATGGTTTTTACCACTTTAATTGAACTACTGATGTTTCTATTGTATTAAACTGTGAAATAAATTCTACTAGATAGGTAATTCAATTTATAACCAATAGCAATTTGAATCACCTAAAAAGTAGTTATAGATCTTGTATTATGATTAAAATACTATTGCAAAGGTTTTAAAGCTTTCTACAAGAATTTCTATTTTAATAGTACCAAATAATTTGGCACGAAATTTATTTGGATAGATATTATTAATACAAAACAGTACCAATTGGTTTCACAAATTTTGGAGTTCTGGTTAATTTTCTATGATTTAAATACTAGTTAAAAGGGCTTAAATCATTTAATTTATTTGCTTCGACAATTTTTTTATCTAAGGCCAGATTAGTGTTCTACATGAAACAAGGATTCCATAGACAAATTATTTATATTTTTATGTATATTATTTATTTTCTTATTAATTTATTACTCCAAAAGGGGCATTAATTGTTTAAATCATTACATCCAAACCTTACAGTAATTGTCTGAACCAACTAAATATTCATAATCTTCATGAATTTATCTGTCCATCTATGTATTATTTGATATTTTTAGATCAGTAAATAATTTACTATGATTTATTTACTCCAAATAGGCTATTAAATCATTTAAATTACTATAGTAACTCTATACTGTAAAAGTTGTAATTAACAGCATATTGATATTCTTCATACTTTTGTGAATCCATGGACATAAAAATTTCTAAATTTGGAGCTATAGATTAATTCCTATGAATTTTACAAGATCAATACATTTTCTACCTTTTATCCATTTTCTGATAATACATGAGAATATTCCCGGAATATTCTGCTTACGTGGCGTTGACCAGTCAGTCGTCGCCCGTCTAGTCAAATCACGATCTGGAGCGTTGGTTGATGATTTGACGGTTGGGTTTGATCTACACGGGGCTCACCGGTGGACGTCGTGGACGGCGGCGGGTGGGTCTGACGGTGATGATGCCGATGGTTCCGTGTAACATCCCTAAAATCATGATTTCAAAGATTGCATATCATTCATGCATGCATATAGAATTGAGATCAATTTCAAACTCATTTCAAGAAAACAGAAGCACATAGAGCTATCATTTTATGTGAGCAAACTTAAATCAAATGGCCATCCCCATTTGAGAGCTTTAATGTTTTAAACCAAGTTTGGTTGCTTTCCTTGTTGATTGGATTGAGTGTGGAATTTGAACAAAGTTTTACAAAATAAAAATGGGTTCAAAACCATTTTCAAATCTTTTGCAAACCAAGTGCTAAGTCACTGTTATTTTGTCTTTCCAAAAATGACCAGGCCAACTCAAAGTGACCACATGGTTTTATACCAAGTTTTGTGACTGTTGCACACTACAAAAATCCCAAAAAGATTTGAATTCAAATAGCTTTTGAAATCATTTGAAAACCATTCCTGAAAATCAAATCAGAAATAGAAAAGTAGTAAAGAAAAAGAAAAAAGGCCAGGCGCTCCTATTCTAGTCCAACAGCAAAACAGGCCTAGCTAGCCCACCCTCTCTCTCTCGCACGCGCGGACACACCCAACGAGTCACTGACACTCGGACCCCACTCCCTCTTTGCTTATTTCGCTGACAAGCGGGCCCTCTCCACGTCACTCCTTGTTCCCCAAAACGCGCCCGCAGACCACGTCGCCGCTGCCGTTGATGCCGGTAATGGCGCGGCGTAGTTAGCCTTGATGCCGCGAGTGTTTCCTGTCGCGCTTCAGCATATTTAAACCACACCCAGCCGCGGTCATTTCCCCCCACTTTCCTCGCTCACTTCGCCACCAGGCTGCGTGCATTCGACCTTGAAACCCCGCAGCACCGACGACCTCCGGCGACTGATTCCGGTGAGCTTCGACCACCCCCTCTCTCTGGTTCAAACTATCGTGCCTAGCGTGATCTCGTGCATCTCCTGATACCTTTCGTTTGCATTCTCGTGAACCAGGACGCCGTCCCCGTTCGTGCCCGCAACCGACCGAGCCGCCGCTCAACTCCGGCGACCAATTACGGTAAGCAGAGCGTGCCCCTTGCCCCCTCTTGCATACGAGGATGTTCGCCACTGTCTTGCGCGTCTCCTAATCCATATGGTTCGTGCTAGGGCGACGCGAAACCTTGGAAACTACATCGTCTGCACCCTCCCGACGCCGTGCACGACTCCGACGAGCTCCAGCAGCCCCTGCCGTGCGCCCCTTGCCAAGCCACCTCCACGTTGAGCTTCGCCTCGACCCCGCGGTTCTGGTAAGCACACTATCCCCTCCCCGAGCGACCTAGAACGCCAGCACCGCCACTGAAAGAGCGCTCCGCCGCTCGCCGTCGCCGCGCGCCGCCAGAACGTGGTCGCTTGATCGAGAGCCGTTGGATCTAGATCCAACGCGTGCGATATAACCACTTAGCGAAGCGTTGCGTTTTGATCTGAACCGTGCATCGACACTTAGATCCTACGGCTCGCGTGCGTGATCCAACGCGAACCGGTACGCGCCAGTAAGATTAAGACGCGTGGCTAGGGTTTGAATTAAAACAGAATTTGAAATCAGATTTGTATCCAAATTTGATTTGCTTGTAACTTTTGATTCCCACGTTAGATTTTAGCAAATTTTATACCGTTGGAATCAGGGAGACAAGCCCTTTCTGTTTATGCAATGTGTTTAGTGTTTAGCTTCTGTTAAAATGACTTTATTTGCAGAAACTTGTTTAGGACTATTTTGAGTATAGAAATTGTTAGGAAATTGTTTTAGTGTCAAATAAACTTGGTTTAGCAAGTTTTTGACTTATTTATGATTCTTTAGTATGCACTTGCTTGGTTGAGTTTTAAAAATCATCACTTAGCATCTTGCATGCATGCACATATATTTTTGCTTGTATATGACTTGTATGTGATTGTGGTTATATTCTTTGTGTAGACTTTGGTGCTAGTGATTGTGATTGTGAAGAGTTCTACTCTCCCAACTACCAAGGCAAGTGGTACTTCATGAATATGTCTATCCCTATATTTTATACAAGCATTAGAAATATTTTGCTAAGTCTTGCATGTTACTATTTTGCCAAATGCCATGTTGGGAAATCCTAAGTAGTTATAGAATTGCTAGGAAATTTCTAAGTTAAGTACTATCTATGCCATGCTTAGCCTAGCTAGTAGCAAACAAGGGTTGGTGAAACATACATGCTATGATGAAAATATTTCTAAGTCTTTAGACTTATGTTTTCTTAATAAAGCAACTAAGTCAATGAATCACCTGGGTGGAAAGGGACTTGATTGGTGGTTTTTGGTTGAGTGGTTACACAAGGCCCATGGATATGTCTTACCTTGTGTATCTCACTTGTGGAAATCCACCCAGGAACAAAGGGATTTTAGAGGCCAAGTGTTGAGAAGCTTCTAGTGAAGCCACTTGGCAATATGGGCTCTACCTGGATCACATAAGTTGCTAGAACTTAGCCATTTGGACAGTTGGTGGTAGTGGGAATGATAGGTTGGAGCGCGTCCATTTGGTCTAAGGAAAGGCTTCTGAAAGGTCCTTTCTTGGGAAACCAAGTCTGGTGGGGAAAGTGCACAACCTCTGCAGATGGAAAAATCTAAGTACTTAGCCAAGTCCATGGCAATGGACAACTTGAGCATCAAGACATGGAAGCCATCAATAATCTCATCATTCCAACTTCTAAGTAAAAACTTGTGGGTGAACAAGGGTGAAGGACCTCTATGTCTATTGATGGTTTCTTGGGAAAAGTTTTGACAAAGAAAAACTTAGTGATTTCAACTAATAGGAAAAACCTATTTTGAGCAAAGCAAGCCAAGCTACACTTAGCCAAAATGCATATAGTAATATAGTCCACTTAAAATTTACTAAGGTATCACTTGCCAATACTATTCCAAAGTATTGACCCACTGTGGATGTAACTTGTGATGTTGCAGGTTACTCTGATAGGGATTAGGTGTCATGAGTCTACACTCAACATGTTTGCCTGTGGCACATGAAGATGAAGACTTATATTTATTTACTTATTCAAACTCTTATATTAGGCCTGTGGCCTTGAGTTGTAAAGACTATGTTATCTCTGGAATGGATGTAATAAATGACCTTTGTATCTATGTACTTCATCTTAAACTGTGGATGCTAGCATTGATCCAGGGACTAGCATTGCAATCACAGGGATCCTTTTTCCTTTACAAAGGAGGGATCTTACAGATGGTATCAGAGCACTGTGTTGCCTGTAGGATTATGACCCTAGGATTGGAAACCACTAAGGAAAACTTTTCAACTACTTCTACACTTGTCTATTCTTCTCGTAAACTTTTCTAATCTTCTCTCTCATCTCTATTTGTAGATGAACTCCATCAACGAAGCCGTAAGGAAAGGACCACTCATGACAATGACTTTGGAGTGTGAGACAGAATTCCCCAAGGCTCTCAAGGACCTCATGGTTGCATTAGAGATACAAGGTGCAGCTGTGTACAAGGGTTTTCCATTGATGGATGAAGGAGTGGAATACTGGTGGGTGCAACTTCACTTGTATAAAAACAAGGAAGACAACCATCAGGAAAAAGGATTCTGCATGTTCACCAATTCAGTGGTGCACCCTACATTCTTTGAATCAGCAAGGGATGCAGCTTGGAAGACCATCAAAGAACTTGGTGATAGAGTCAAGTGCAGAATGCTTAACCTCCAAAATGATCTAAGGAAGGAGAAGGAACATACCCAAGAGTTGGAAGCTACCAACCAAACCTTAAGAGGAGACATTATAGACTTAGTGATGGAATCATGTGAGCATGATAGGCTAATTGCTTCTAGGAACATTGTGTTAGCCAACAGATCCAATGAGATAGGATTGTAAACATACTTCGTTAGTTGGACCACCACCTATCACCCTATTTTCCAAAATGTTGCTTTAAAATAAGATTGAACCTTGGTTGATGTAATGGTTTCATGTATGCATGACTTGTGTGTTTTCCTTTCCAAGGATATGTATGTGATGTTTTGACTCTTTGTTTTAACTTGAATTGTGTTGTTCTAACTTTTCTATCTTATAAATAGATGCCTATTACCATCAGCACTGTTGAGGAGTTCCAGGTTACCCGCTTTGGTCCTCGTATCGTTGAGCTTACCACTTTGCTCAATCTCCCTCTTCCCACCATCATGGTGCATCCCCTCACCAAGTTCGAGAGGAAGGACCTCTAGGGCTTCAAGGTGAACCAGCCCGGACGCCAGATAGAGCCTACTACGGAGGCCATCGTCTTCAAGCTTATGCACGATGACAGGGAGAGAGGCCTTGAGGTAGTGATGCAGGATCTGATAGGACGTCTGCTAGGACGACACTCCCGACAGGTTAGAGGCACCCACTTTCACGTCTTCGGAAGACGTGATGAGGATGGAGAGTCCATCGACTTCGAGGACGATTCGAGGCACGCAGCAGAGCCGATACGCCTGTACCTCCAGGATTAGAGTCTCTCATTAGGCACGTGGACACAGACATGACCAATGTCATGCTCAGCAACGATGAGCTCCAGGTGCAGCTTCGCGAGAAGGACAAGCTCTTCGCGCAGCAGGACGAGATAGTCAAGGAAATGGAGGCGAAGTTCGAGACCCAGGACAGGAAGTTCAAGAGTCAGGAGAAAAGTGTCCAGGATAGGAACAAGAAGATCCGGGACATGACTGAAGAACTGTAGTCCAAGGACTTCGAGCTAGAGCAGCAGCAGTCGGAGATCGAGAGGCTTCGTTCCCAGAAGAGGGCTCTCAAGGCCAAGATAGAGTCCTTGACCACTACTATCGAGGAGAACAAGGCCGCGATGGAGAACGCAGGTCTTACCTTTGTCGAGGAGGAGATTGATGCCGATGAGTAGACTTGACTACTCGTTTATCTTTTATTATCATACTTGTTATTGGAGAACTTGTTATTGGACCATCCGACATGTGGATGGCTTGCTACTTGTGTATTTTACTTTGTGAACTTGTTATCGTGTTGTTGAACTTTTATCTTGTGTTGCATGCTATGTGTTTGCTTATGTGATGTAATGTGCATGAAAACATCTATGGGTATCTCATTCTTATCTCTATTTGAACAAACCACAAATGCCTCCCCGTCGTGCAAACCCCAACCCCAACAACAACAACAACATCACTCCAGAAATGCAGCAAATGATGACTGCTCAAACACAGCTTATGCAGATGATGACAACATTCATCCAGAACCAAAACAATAATAACAAGAACAACAATAACAACAACAACAATAACAACAACAACCCTCCGGGCTTTGATATGCTCACCAGATTCTTGAGATTGAGGCCAGCTAAGTTCTTAGGGACGACTGATCCCATGGTGGCCAACGATTGGCTACGTTCTGTGAACAAGGACTTAGTAACCGTGGGCTATACGGATGCTGAAAAAGTCAGATTTGCAGCGCATCTGCTGGAAGGGCCAGCCGCCACTTGGTGGGACAACTTCCAGATCACCACTCCCATAGATGAAGTGACATGGGCTATCTTTGAGGATGGCTTTCGCACTTCTCATATCTCATCAGGAGTGATGAGCCCGAAAAAGAAAGAGTTCCACAATCTGAAGCAGCGCCACCGCAACGTGGCTGAATACATTGAAGAGTTCAACAATCTGGCGCGTTATGCACCGGATGAAGTTGACACAGATGCCAAGAGAAAGGAACAATTTCTGGAAGGCTTAAATGATGAGCTGAATCTGCAATTGGCTGTGGCATATGTTCCCACTTATCAGTCGCTCTGTGACAAGGCTGCTATTTTGGAGAACAAAATGAAGCAAGTTGAGAGTAGAAAGAGGAAGCACTCCGACAAACACAACTCGGGATCGTCTCACAAACGATCTCACTATGATGACAGCGGAAGCTCAGGATCCCACAAGCATGGGAAATTCAACAAGCACCACAACCACAACCGTCATGACAACAAGCATCATCGTAGTCATGACAATGACAAGTACAAGAACCACAAGAGTGGACATAAGAGCCACCATAGTGGTAATGGAAGTGGAAGTGGAAGTCATCCTGTTAAGAGAGACATCAGTCAGGTTGAATGCTTCAAATGCAAGAAGATGGGGCATTACGCAAACGAGTGCCCTGAAAAGAAAGTTGAAGGACATGTCAAGCCCAATCCTTTCCAGAAAGGACAGGTGAACCACATCAGTGTGGAGGAGGTCTATGAGGAGCCTGATGCTGTCGCTGGTAAGTTCAGACTCAATTCTATTCCAGCATTTGTTCTTTTCGATACTGGAGCATCGCATTCATTCATATCAAAAGCATTTGTTGATAGAAATGGGTTTCCAACTGAAAACATTGGGTGTCCAATAAAAGTTAGTTCTCCGGGAGGAGATATGATAGTAAGTCTTGGATGCCGAGATCTAGTAATAGAGTTTGGAAAACATAAGTTTCCAGTGAGTCTGATAATCCTAGATTCCCAAGGACTGGACGTAATATTGGGAATGGATTGGATGGCTAAGTATGAAGGAGTACTAGATTGTGCCAATCGTACTGTTGCACTCACAACCCCGGAAATAAAAAGAATTAAATTCAAGTCCAACTTTGAATCCAAAGGAAGTAAGCTAAATTCTCTTAAGGGGGTTAGCATGGACAGTGTGCCAATTGTGAGTGAGTATCCGTATGTGTTTCCGGAAGAATTGCCAGGAATGCCACCTGATAGAGATGTGGAGTTTCTGATAGATTTGGTACCAGGTTCTGGACCAATAGCAAAGATACCGTATAAAATGTCAGTTGATGAACTGAAAGAGCTCAAGAAACAACTTGGAGAACAGTTTCAGAAAGGATTTATTCAACCAAGTTCTTCATATTGGGGAGCTCCAGTCTTGTTTGTGGAGAAGAAAGATATAAGTCAAAGGTTATGCATAGATTACCGTTCACTAAACGAGGTAACTATCAAGAACAATTATCCTTTGCCTAGAATCAATGACTTGTTTGATCAGCTTGAAGGAGCATGTGTGTTCTCAAAGATTGATCTAAGGTCATGCTATTTTCAAATCAAGATAAGAGAGCAAGACATATCTAAAACAGCGTTCACCACAAGGTATGGATTGTATGAGTATACTGTGATGCCTTTTGGGTTGACCAATGCTCCAGCATACTTCATGAATATGATG
This sequence comes from Avena atlantica, assembly GCA_910589765.1. Lineage (NCBI taxonomy): Eukaryota > Viridiplantae > Streptophyta > Magnoliopsida > Poales > Poaceae > Avena > Avena atlantica. The sequence continues at coordinate 40,710,684 of OU342736.1, read as the reverse complement.
AACAAGGTGTTCATGGAATTTCTTGTCAAGTTTGTTGTCCTTTTCATTGATGACATCTTAGTCTACTCCAAGAGCAAAGAAGAACATGAGGGACACTTGCGTTTGATACTTGAGAAATTAAGAGAGCATAAACTTTATGCCAAATTCAGCAAGTGTGAATTCTGGTTGGAAGAAGTTGGTTTTCTTGGTCATGTTATGACGAAGGATGGCGTAGCAGTTGATCCTGCTAAGGTTTCAGCTGTGACTGAATGGGAATCTCCCAAATCCGTGAAAGAAGTTCGTAGTTTCCTTGGCTTAGCAGGTTACTACAGAAGGTTCATTGAAAATTTCTCTAAGGTAGCTAAGCCCATGACTGAATTGTTAAAGAAGGACAAGAAGTTTGCTTGGTCTGAAGGTTGTGAACTCAGCTTTCAGGAATTGAAGAAGAGACTTGTGACAGCACCAGTCTTGTGTCTGCCAGATTTGCAAAAGGATTTCCAAGTATATTGTGATGCATCTCATCAAGGTTTGGGTGCAGTACTTATGCAAGACGGTAAAGTTGTGGCTTATGCCTCGAGACAACTCAAAACTCATGAAGTAAACTATCCTACTCATGATTTAGAGTTAGCCTTGGTTGTCCATGCACTCAAAACATGGAGACACTATCTTTTGGGAAAGCGATGTGAAGTGTTCACAGATCACAAAAGTTTGAAGTATATCTTCACTCAGAAAGAAATCAATATGAGACAAAGGAGATGGTTAGAGCTTATCAAGGATTATGACTTAAGCTTGCAATACCACCCCGGTAAAGCAAATGTTGTAGCAGATGCTCTAAGTCGTAAGGTATTTGTGAATGGCCTTACCAAAGGAGAATTGCCAGATGATCTGTGCACTCAATTTAGAAAACTCAGATTGGATATTGTGCCTGAAGGACATCTCATGTCTTTGGATGTTCAACCCACTTTGTTGGACAAGATCAAAGAAGACCAGAAGATTGATAAAGAAATTGAAGAGATTAAAGGAAAGATTAGCTTGGGAAAAGCCAAAGGGTTCCATGAAGACGAATAGGGTACTTTATGGCATGGGAAACGTATTTGTGTTCCACAAGACCCGGAGTTGCGGAAACTGATTTTGCAAGAAGCACACAACTCTCCGTATTCTATTCATCCGGGTAACACCAAAATGTACATGGACATGAAAGAAAGATTTTGGTGGAATAATCTCAAGAAAGACATCGCCGAACATATTGCTTTGTGTGATGTGTGTAGTAGGGTGAAAGCGGAGCATCAAAAACCAGCAAGTTTGCTTCAACCATTACCTATTCCTGATTGGAAGTGGGACAACATTGGTATGGATTTCATTACCGGATTACCAAGGACCAGGTTAGGATATGATTCCATATGGGTAGTAGTGGATCGCCTAACTAAAGTGGCTCATTTCATACCCGTGAAGACAACCTATACAAGTGCTAAGTTAGCCAAAATCTACATGAGTAGAATTGTATGTCTACATGGAGTTCCCAAGAGTATTGTGTCTGATAGGGGAACTCAATTCACTTCCCATTTTTGGAGACAGCTACATGAATCATTGGGAACGAGGTTGGTGATGGGGGAATACCAATCGGGGTATACCCACGAAGCGGATTCGCCAGCTGGATCGAGCCGATGAAACCTAGCCCTGAGCGGGTCGACTCGCCCAATACGGTGACTGGCGCATGCTGGACCCAGACGAGTGGCGCCGACTGGAGGCCCAAGACGGCAACTCCAATACAAAGCCCATTAGTGCACTTGTAAACCCTAGGTGGCTGCATATATAAAGCCACCAGGGGCACCCCCACGGGGTACGCTCTCCCACAATAGATTAGACCTAGTCTCTCCCTCCGCCTACGGCGGCTCCCATGTAAACCAATCTATGATCATATACTGGATTGGTAGCAGGACGTAGCGATCCTCCACCGAGGGGACGTGAACCTGGGTACATCGTGTGCCAATCTCGCTCCCGGATTCTCCTACATCGCCTTGCTCCCTCTACGTAAGCTACCCCCGGTAGCATCTGCCGTGCAATACCACGACAGTTGGCGCCCACCGTGGGGCTAGCGATGCTTGGAGGGTGATAATCCGGGCGGGATCCCTCACCATCGTCGGTGGCCAGATCGCATCTGTGCGCCGGCTGAAAAGTTCTATGCGAGATCGCATCTGCGCGCCGGCTGAAAAGTTCTATGCGAGAGTTTACTGGACAGACGCCGACTGTATCGGTCCGGCTGCCGCCCAACACGGCGGAGCGGATCATGCGCCTGCAACTTGTTCAGAATTCTAGGCGGGAGAGACGCGCATACATGAGATTCGTTTCATATGCCAGATGAGTTTATCTCTCTTCTTTCTCATTTATCACTCTACCGATTAATCTCTTTATTTTGGACCTAACCTTGCATGCGTCCTAGCTAAATCCCGTTTGAGAGGATTGATCCCTAAATACATGACAAGATCAGAATAGTTTTTTATTGCCTGCCGTGTCAGAGGCAATCACGAACTGACCTGCAAAGCGGAAAATTTGTTCCCGAACAATGACTGATCGTGTTGAAAAATCCTTTACTCAAATCTCAAGCAGCCAGTGGAGAACTTCTATCAGGCAAACATGGTCACGCTCGATCGCTTGAGAGAGTAATTAATCGGTTTTTTTATTCAATCTCGTACTTCTCATTCATTGGTTCATATCTGAATAAATAATTATTTTGGATCTAATTCTTTGGGTACTTGTTTTGGGAATACATGCACCACGCAACTTGGGATCTAGCATTCGTCGGTCGCCACGCTCGGGACTCAGCGCGCTCTAGATAGCGACACTTGTTGGTCGTCCGACCTCGCCACTCCCGTGCTCGGGGACTCGGCGCGCTCCAGACAACGGCACTCGCCACGCTCTGGGCCTCGCCTAAACGGGACACGCTTAAACGCGGACTCGCTAGACTCGGGAATTCGCCCGTAGCGCGACCTCCGTTCGCCGCGTCCACTCCTTCGAGCTAAAACGCCGTACGCGGGGACCCACGACTCACTGCCCTCGTACACTCTCCACATCCGGCGACTCGTCCGCCGCGGACTCGCCTCTCATGGCCTCGTCCATCGCCGACTCTCCAATCTACCGGCTCGTCGACTCGCCATGCTCCGGAAATTACTTAAACGCGGACACGCATAAACGCGAACTCGCTACGCTCGGAGACTCGCCAGTCACGGGATCGCCATCACGACTCGCCCTCGCGACCTCCGTGCGTCGCGTCGACCCCGTGTCCGCCGCGTCGGTTCCTTCCGGCTAGGTCGAACGCATACGCCGCGCCTTCTAAGGGACTTTCATCGTCCGAGTCGCCAGAGAGGGTCGCATGCCACGCTGCATGGACTCACCACTGGGTGTCTCTTTCCCCGGGAAAAATCTATTCGCCTTTGTCAACCTTTGAAAGAGCGACTCGCAATGGCCAAGTAGTGCGGACAAGGAATCGCAAACCGAGCCTCGGATCGTCCATGAAAAACGCTAACTGAGAGCCATCATTGGAGTCGCCTTGCTCGACTGGCCTTCCGGGCCAAGACAAATGGATGTGCTACACAAACAGCACCATGTCCTCCTCAACCTTAGACAGTGCGACTCGCACGGCCAAGTACTACGGACGAGGACTCGCAAACTGAGCCTCGGATCGTCCAGGAAAAACTCCCAGCCGAGAGCCATCTTTGGAGTCGCCATGCGACTGGCCCCCCGGGCCAAGACGAGATACTCGCTAACAGAAACAGCGCAATCAACATCATCGCGGACTCGCCACGCTCGGGGACTCTCCCCTCGCGGACTCGCAATCATCGCGGACTCGCCACGCTCGGGGACTCTCCCCTCGCGGACTCGCACTCAACGCGGACTCGCCACACTCGGGGACTCGGCGCCCGCCGGTCGCTCGACCTTGCCACTCGCCGCGCTCGGGGACTCGGCGCCTGCCGGTCGCTCGACCTTGCCACTCGCCGCGCTCGGGGACTCGGCGCCGCCGGTCGCTCGACCTCATCACTCGCCACGCTCGGCAACAACCACTACTATTTTCAAAATATGAGCCTCAAGTCGCCTCTACGAGCCAACTCGAGACTCGGGGACTACTCCTAGGCATGTTGCGTATACGCGTGGTTCCGCGACCGCGGCTCGCCCTTGTCGACTCGCTACCGCGGACTCGCCCTCGTGTACTCGACACGCTCGGGGACTCGCCACCGTAGACTCGTCCTCGCGTACTCAACACGCTCGGGGCCTCGCCACTGCGGACTCGCCCTCGCGTACTCGACACGCTCGTCAACTCTCCGCCGCAGACGCTCGCCCTCACGTATTCAACACGCGAGGGGACTCGCCAGCGCGGATACGACCTCGTCACTCACCGCGCCCGGGGAATCGGAGCTCGCCGGTCACTCGATCTCGCCACTCGCCGGTCGCCCGACCTTGCCGCCCGCCGCGTTCGTGGACTCGGCGCGCTCCAGACAGTGGCACTCGCCGGTCGCTCGACCTCGCCACTCGCCACGCTCGGGGACTCGGCACGCTCCACGTTCGGGGACTTGCTGCGACTAGCGGCTTCACCGACACCCCGCATCTTTCGCCAACTAGCCATCACCGACTGGCTCACGCCGACCTCCTCCCGCTTCACGGTTCTTTTCTCTGTTCAGGAGCTCGTCGCCGATTCGCCATGACCCATCATCAAGACTCTCCACGCCCTGCCTCAAGCCCACGCCGAATCAACTACGCGCTCGGGGACTAGTGATGGGGGAATACCAATCGGGGTATACCCACGAAGCGGATTCGCCAGCTGGATCGAGCCGAGTGAAACCTAGCCCTGAGCGGGTCGACTCGCCCAATACGGTGACTGGCGCATGCTGGACCCAGACGAGTGGCGCTGACTGGAGGCCCAAGACGGCAACTCCAATACAAAGCCCATTAGTGCACTTGTAAACCCTAGGTGGCTGCATATATAAAGCCACCAGGGGCACCCCCACGGGGTACGCTCTCCCACAATAGATTAGACCTAGTCTCTCCCTCCGCCTACGGCGGCTCCCATGTAAACCAATCTATGATCATATACTGGATTGATAGCAGGACGTAGCGATCCTCCACCGAGGGGACGTGAACCTGGGTACATCGTGTGCCAATCTCGCTCCCGGATTCTCCTACATCGCCTTGCTCCCTCTACGTAAGCTACCCCCGGTAGCATCTGCCGTGCAATACCACGACAGTTGGAATTCAGTACTGCTTTTCATCCTCAAACCGATTGACAAACAGAAAGAACTAATCAAATTCTCGAAGACATGTTGAGGGCATGTGCCCTAGACTATGGAGCCAGTTGGAATGAAAGTCTGCCTTACGCAGAATTTTCTTATAATAACAGCTATCAAGCCAGCATTGAGATGGCACCATTTGAGTTTCTCTACGGAAGAAAGTGTACCACCCCATTGTTATGGAATGGTGTGGGAGAAAGAAGTTTATTCGGGCCAGATCTTATCAAAGAAGCCGAAGAGAAGGTCAAATTGGTTAAGGACAGGTTGAAGATAGCACAGTCCCGACAGAAAAGCTACGCAGATCCTAAGCGTAGAGAAGTCACCTACGAAGTTGGTGATAGAGCCTATCTTAGAGTGTCACCACTTCGTGGAGTGAAAAGGTTCGGTGTCAGAGGAAAATTGGCACCAAGATATGTTGGGCCATTCAAGATTTTGAGTCGCAAAGGAGAAGTTGCATATGAAATTGAATTGCCTGAATCTCTGTCGGCTGTCCATAATGTGTTTCATGTGAGTCAGCTCAAGAAATGTCTCCCAGAAATGGAAGAAACTTCTTTGAAGGATTATATACCTTTGGAGGAAGTTTAACTAGAAAGTGATCTCACCTATGAAGAGAAACCTATCAAGATACTTGAGACTGCAGAAAGAGTCACAAGGACAAAGACTATCAAGTTTTGCAAAGTGCAGTGGAATCATCATTCCGAAGAGGAAGCATCATGGGAAAGAGAAGATGATCTTCGGAAAGACCACCCTCACCTATTTGTTAGCCAATCCGAATCTCGAGGGCGAGATTCACCTTAAGGGGGTTAGATTTGTAACATCCCTAAAATCATGATTTCAAAGATTGCATATCATTCATACATGCATATAGAATTGAGATCAATTTCAAACTCATTTCAAGAAAACAGAAGCACATAGTGCTATCATTTTATGTGAGCAAACTTAAATCAAATGGCCATCCCCATTTGAGAGCTTGAATGTTTTAAACCAAGTTTGGTTGCTTCCCTTGTTGATTGGATTGAGTGTGGAATTTAAACAAAGTTTTACAAAATAAAAATGGGTTCAAAACCATTTTCAAATCTTTTGCAAACCAAGTGCTAAGTCACTGTTATTTTGTCTTTCCAAAAATGACCAGGCCAACTCAAAGTGACCACATGGTTTTATACCAAGTTTTGTGACTGTTGCACACTACAAAAATCCCAAAAAGATTTGAATTCAAATAGCTTTTGAAATCATTTGAAAACCATTCCTGAAAATCAAATCAGAAATAGAAAAGGAGTAAAGAAAAAGAAAAAAGGCCAGGCGCTCCTATTCTAGCCCAACAGCAAAACTGGCCCAGCTAGCCCACCCGGCCCCCCTCTCTCTCTTGCACGCGCGGACACACCCAACGAGTCACTGACACTCGGACCCCACTCCCTCTCTACTTATTTCGCTGACAAGCGGGCCCTCTCCACGTCACTCCTTCTTCCCCAAAACGCGCCCGCAGACCACGTCGCCGCTGCCGTTGATGCCGGTAATGGCGCGGCGTAATTAGCCTTGATGCCGCGAGCGTTTCCTGTCGCGCTTCAGCCTATTTAAACCACACCCCGCCGCGGTCATTTCCCCCCACTTTCCTCGCTCACTCCGCCACCAGGCTGCGCGCATTCGACCTTGAAACCCTGCAGCACCGACGACCTCCGGCGACTGATTCCGGTGAGCTTCGACCACCCCCCTCTCTCTGGTTCAAACTATCGTGCCCAGCGTGATCTCGTGCATCTCCTGATACCTTTCGTTTGCATTCTCGTGACCCAGGACGCCGTCCCCGTTCGTGCCCGCAACCGACCGAGCCGCCGCTCAACTCCGGCGACCAATTACGGTAAGCAGAGCGCGCCCCTTGCCCCCTCTTTCATACGAGGATTTTCGCCACTGTCTTGCGCGTCTCCTAATCCATCTGGTTCGTGCTAGGGCGACGCGAAACCTCGGCAACTACATCGTCTGCAACCTCCCGACGCCGTGCACGACTCCGACGAGCTCCAGCAGCCCCTGCCGTGCGCCCCTTGCCAAGCCACCTCCACGTTGAGCTTCGCCTCGACCCCGCGGTTCTGGTAAGCACACTCTCCCCTCCCCGAGTGACCTAGAACTCCAGCGCCGCCACTGACAGAGCGCTCCGCCGCTCGCCGTCGCCGCGCGCCGCCAGAACGTGGTCGCTTGATCGAGAGCCGTTGGATCTAGATCCAACGCGTGCGATAGAACCACTTAGCGAAGCGTTGCGTTTTGATCTGAACCGTGCATCGCCACTTAGATTCTACGGCTCGCGTGCGTGATCCAACGCGAACCGGTACGCGCCAGTAAGATTAAGACGCGTGGCTAGGGTTTGAATTAAAAAAGAATTTGAAATCAGATTTGTATCCAAATTTGATTTCCTTGTAACTTTTGATTCCCACGTTAGATTTTAGCAAATTTTATACCGTTGGAATCAGGAAGTCAAGCCCTTTCTTTTTATGCAATGTGTTTAGTGTTTAGCTTATGTTAAAATGACTTTATTTGCAGAAACTTGTTTAGGACTATTTTGACTATAGAAATTGTTAGGAAATTGTTTTAGTGTCAAATAAACTTGGTTTAGCAAGTTTTTGACTTGTTTATGATTCTGTACTATGCACTTGCTTGATTGAGTTTTAAAAATCATCACTTAGCATCTTGCATGCATGCATATATATTTTTGCTTGTATATGACTTGTATGTGATTATGGTTATATTCTTTGTGTAGACTTTGGTGCTAGTGATTGTGATTGTGAAGAGTGCTACTCTCCCAACTACCAAGGAAAGTGGTACTTCATGAATATGTCTATCCCTATATTTTATACAAGCATTAGAAATATTTTGCTAAGTCTTGCATGTTACTATTTTGCCAAATGCCATGTTGGGAAATCCTAAGTAGTTGTAGAATTGCTAGGAAATTTCTAAGTTAAGTACTATCTTTGCCATGCTTAGCCTAGATAGTAGCAAACAAGGGTTGGTGAAACATACATGCTATGATGAAAATAGTTCTAAGTCTTTAGACTTATATTTTTTAATAAAACAACTAAGTCAATGAATCACCTGGGTGGAAAGGGACTTGATTGGTGGTTTTTGGTTGAGTGGTTACACAAGGCCCATGGATATGGCTTACCTTGTGTATCTCACTTGTGGAAAGCCACCCAGGAACAAAGGGATTTTAGAGGCCAAGTGTTGAGAAGCTTCTAGTGCAGCCACTTGGCAATATGGGCTCTGCCTGGATCACATAAGTTGCTAGAACTTAGCCATTTGGACAGTTGGTGGTAGTGGGAATGATAGGTTGGAGCGCGTCCATTTGGTCTAAGGAAAGGCTTCTGAAAGGTCCTGTCTTGGGAAACCAAGTATGGTGGGGAAAGTGCACAACCTCTGCAGATGGAAAAATCTAAGTACTTAGCCAAGTCCATGGCAATGGACAACTTGAGCATCAAGACATGGAAGCCATCAAGAATCTCATCACTCCAAAATGTTGCTTTAAAATAAGATTGAACCTTGGTTGATGTAATGGTTTCATGTATGCATGACTTGTGTGTTTTTCTTTCCAAGGATATGTATGTGATGTTTTGACTCTTTGTTTTAACTTGAATTGTGTTGTTCTAACTTTTCTATCTTATAAATAGATGCCTATTACCATCAGCACTGTTGAGGAGTTCCAGGTTACCCGCTTTGGTCCTCGTATCGTTGAGCTTACCACTTTGCTCAATCTCCCTCTTCCCACCATCATGGTGCATCCCCTCACCAAGTTCGAGAGGAAGGACCTCTAGGGCTTCAAGGTGAACCAGCCCGGACGCCAGATAGAGCCTACTACGGAGGCCATCGTCTTCAAGCTTATGCACGATGACAGGGAGAGAGGCCTTGAGGTAGTGATGCAGGATCTGATAGGACGTCTGCTAGGACGACACTCCCGACGGGTTAGAGGCACCCACTTTCACGTCTTCGGAAGACGTGATGAGGATGGAGAGTCCATCGACTTCGAGGACGATTCGAGGGACGCAGCAGAGCCGATACGCCTGTACCTCCAGGACTTAGAGTCTCTCATTAGGCACGTGGACACAGACATGACCAATGTCATGCTTAGCAACGATGAGCTCCAGGTGCAGCTTCGCGAGAAGGACAAGCTCTTCGCGCAGCAGGACGAGATAGTCAAGGAAATGGAGGCGAAGTTCGAGACCCAGGACAGGAAGTTCAAGAGTCAGGAGAAAAGTGTCCAGGATAGGAACAAGAAGATCCGAGACATGACTAAAGAACTGTAGTCCAAGGACTTCGAGCTAGAGCAGCAGCAGTCGGTGATCGAGAGGCTTCGTTCCCAGAAGAGGGCTCTCAAGGCCAAGATAGAGTCCTTGACCACTACTATCGAGGAGAACAAGGCCGCGATGGAGAACGCAGGTCTTACCTTTGTCGAGGAGGAGATTGATGCCGATGAGTAGACTTGACTACTCGTTTATCTTTTATTATCATACTTGTTATTGGAGAACTTGTTATTGGACCATCCGACATGTGGATGGCTTGCTACTTGTGTATTTTACTTTGTGAACTTGTTATCGTGTTGTTGAACTTTTATCTTGTGTTGCATGCTATGTGTTTGCTTATGTGATGTAATGTGCATGAAAACATCTATGGGTATCTCATTCTTATCTCTATTTGAACAAACCACAAATGCCTCCCCGTCGTGCAAACCCCAACCCCAACAACAACAACAACATCACTCCAGAAATGCAGCAAATGATGACTGCTCAAACACAGCTTATGCAGATGATGACAACATTCATCCAGAACCAAAACAATAATAACAAGAACAACAATAACAACAACAACCCTCCGGGCTTTGATATGCTCACCAGATTCTTGAGATTGAGGCCAGCTAAGTTCTTAGGGACGACTGATCCCATGGAGGCCAACGATTGGCTACGTTCTGTGAACAAGGACTTAGTAACCGTGGGCTATACGGATGCTGAAAAAGTCAGATTTGCAGCGCATCTGCTGGAAGGGCCAGCCGCCACTTGGTGGGACAACTTCCAGATCACCACTCCCATAGATGAAGTGACATGGGCTATCTTTGAGGATGGCTTTCGCACTTCTCATATCTCATCAGGAGTGATGAGCCCGAAAAAGAAAGAGTTCCACAATCTGAAGCAGCGCCACCGCAACGTGGCTGAATACATTGAAGAGTTCAACAATCTGGCGCGTTATGCACCGGATGAAGTTGACACAGATGCCAAGAGAAAGGAACAATTTCTGGAAGGCTTAAATGATGAGCTGAATCTGCAATTGGCTGTGGCATATGTTCCCACTTATCAGTCGCTCTGTGACAAGGCTGCTATTTTGGAGAACAAGCATGGGAAATTCAACAAGCACCACAACCACAACCGTCATGACAACAAGCATCATCGTAGTCATGACAATGACAAGTACAAGAACCACAAGAGTGGACATAAGAGCCACCATAGTGGTAATGGAAGTGGAAGTGGAAGTCATCCTGTTAAGAGAGACATCAGTCAGGTTGAATGCTTCAAATGCAAGAAGATGGGGCATTACGCAAACGAGTGCCCTGAAAAGAAAGTTGAAGGACATGTCAAGCCCAATCCTTTCCAGAAAGGACAGGTGAACCACATCAGTGTGGAGGAGGTCTATGAGGAGCCTGATGCTGTCGCTGGTAAGTTCAGACTCAATTCTATTCCAGCATTTGTTCTTTTCGATACTGGAGCATTGCATTCATTCATATCAAAAGCATTTGTTGATAGAAATGGGTTTCCAACTGAAAACATTGGGTGTCCAATAAAAGTTAGTTCTCCGGGAGGAGATATGATAGTAAGTCTTGGATGCCGGGATCTAGTAATAGAGTTTGGAAAACATAAGTTTCCAGTGAGTCTGATAATCCTAGATTCCCAAGGACTGGACGTAATATTGGGAATGGATTGGATGGCTAAGTATGAAGGAGTACTAGATTGTGCCAATCGTACTGTTGCACTCACAACCCCGGAAATAAAAAGAATTAAATTCAAGTCCAACTTTGAATCCAAAGGAAGTAAGCTAAATTCTCTTAAGGGGGTTAGCATGGACAGTGTGCCAATTGTGAGTGAGTATCCGTATGTGTTTCCGGAAGAATTGCCAGGAATGCCACCTGATAGAGATGTGGAGTTTCTGATAGATTTGGTACCAGGTTCTGGACCAATAGCAAAGATACCGTATAAAATGTCAGTTGATGAACTGAAAGAGCTCAAGAAACAACTTGGAGAATAGTTTCAGAAAGGATTTATTCAACCAAGTTCTTCATATTGGGGAGCTCCAGTCTTGTTTGTGGAGAAGAAAGATATAAGTCAAAGGTTATGCATAGATTACCGTTCACTAAACGAGGTAACTATCAAGAACAATTATCCTTTGCCTAGAATCAATGACTTGTTTGATCAGCTTGAAGGAGCATGTGTGTTCTCAAAGATTGATCTAAGGTCATGCTATTTTCAAATCAAGATAAGAGAGCAAGACATATCTAAAACAGCGTTCACCACAAGGTATGGATTGTATGAGTATACTGTGATGCCTTTTGGGTTGACCAATGCTCCAGCATACTTCATGAATATGATGAACAAGGTGTTCATGGAATTTATTGTCAAGTTTGTTGTCCTTTTCATTGATGACATCTTAGTCTACTCCAAGAGCAAAGAAGAACATGAGGGACACTTGCGTTTGATACTTGAGAAATTAAGAGAGCATAAACTTTATGCCAAATTCAGCAAGTATGAATTCTGGTTGGAAGAAGTTGGTTTTCTTGGTCATGTTATGACGAAGGATGGCGTAGCAGTTGATCCTGCTAAGGTTTCAGCTGTGACTGAATGGGAATCTCCCAAATCCGTGAAAGAAGTTCGTAGTTTCCTTGGCTTAGCAGGTTACTATAGAAGGTTCATTGAAAATTTCTCTAAGGTAGCTAAGCCCATGACTGAATTGTTAAAGAAGGACAAGAAGTTTGCTTGGTCTGAAGGTTGTGAACTCAGCTTTCAGGAATTGAAGAAGAGACTTGTGACAGCACCAGTCTTGTGTCTGCCAGATTTGCAAAAGGATTTCCAAGTATATTGTGATGCATCTCATCAAGGTTTGGGTGCAGTACTTATGCAAGACGGTAAAGTTGTGGCTTATGCCTCGAGACAACTCAAAACTCATGAAGTAAACTATCCTACTCATGATTTAGAGTTAGCCTTGGTTGTCCATGCACTCAAAACATGGAGACACTATCTTTTGGGAAAGCGATGTGAAGTGTTCACAGATCACAAAAGTTTGAAGTATATCTTCACTCAGAAAGAAATCAATATGAGACAAAGGAGATGGTTAGAGCTTATCAAGGATTATGACTTAAGCTTGCAATACCACCCCGGTAAAGCAAATGTTGTAGCAGATGCTCTAAGTCGTAAGGTATTTGTGAATGGCCTTACCAAAGGAGAATTGCCAGATGATCTGTGCACTCAATTTAGAAAACTCAGATTGGATATTGTGCCTGAAGGACATCTCATGTCTTTGGATGTTCAACCCACTTTGTTGGAAAAGATCAAAGAAGACCAGAAGATTGATAAAGAAATTGAAGAGATTAAAGGAAATATTAGCTTGGGAAAAGCCAAAGGGTTCCATGAAGACGAATAGGGTACTTTATGGCATGGGAAACGTATTTGTGTTCCACAAGACCCGGAGTTGCGGAAACTGATTTTGCAAGAAGCACACAACTCTCCGTATTCTATTCATCCGGGTAACACCAAAATGTACATGGACATGAAAGAAAGATTTTGGTGGAATAATCTCAAGAAAGACATCGCCGAACATATTGCTTTGTGTGATGTGTGTAGTAGGGTGAAAGCGGAGCATCAAAAACCAGCAAGTTTGCTTCAACCATTACCTATTCCTGATTGGAAGTGGGACAACATTGGTATGGATTTCATTACCGGATTACCAAGGACCAGGTTAGGATATGATTCCATATGGGTAGTAGTGGATCGCCTAACTAAAGTGGCTCATTTCATACCCGTGAAGACAACCTATACAAGTGCTAAGTTAGCCAAAATCTACATGAGTAGAATTGTATGTCTACATGGAGTTCCCAAGAGTATTGTGTCTGATAGGGGAACTCAATTCACTTCCCATTTTTGGAGACAGCTATATGAATCATTGGGAACGAGGTTGGTGATGGGGGAATACCAATCGGGGTATACCCACGAAGCGGATTCGCCAGCTGGATCGAGCCGAGTGAAACCTAGCCCTGAGCGGGTCGACTCGCCCAATACGGTGACTGGCGCATGCTGGACCCAGACGAGTGGCGCCGACTGGAGGCCCAAGACGGCAACTCCAATACAAAGCCCATTAGTGCACTTGTAAACCCTAGGTGGCTGCATATATAAAGCCACCAGGGGCACCCCCACGGGGTACGCTCTCCCACAATAGATTAGACCTAGTCTCTCCCTCCGCCTACGGCGGCTCCCATGTAAACCAATCTATGATCATATACTGGATTGATAGAGGACGTAGCGATCCTCCACCGAGGGGACGTGAACCTGGGTACATCGTGTGCCAATCTCGCTCCCGGATTCTCCTACATCGCCTTGCTCCCTCTACGTAAGCTACCCCCGGTAGCATCTGCCGTGCAATACCACGACAGTTGGCGCCCACCGTGGGGCTAGCGATGCTTGGAGGGTGATAATCCGGGCGGGATCCCTCACCATCGTCGGTGGCCAGATCGCATCTGTGCGCCGGCTGAAAAGTTCTATGCGAGATCGCATCTGCGCGCCGGCTGAAAAGTTCTATGCGAGAGTTTACTGGACAGACGCCGACTGTATCGGTCCGGCTGCCGCCCAACGCGGCGGAGCGGATCATGCGCCTGCAACTTGTTCAGAATTCTAGGCGGGAGAGACGCGCATACATGAGATTCGTTTCATATGCCAGATGAGTTTATCTCTCTTCTTTCTCATTTATCACTCTACCGATTAATCTCTTTATTTTGGACCTAACCTTGCATGCGTCCTAGCTAAATCCCGTTTGAGAGGATTGATCCCTAAATACATGACAAGATCAGAATAGTTTTTTATTGCCTGCCGTGTCAGAGGCAATCACGAACTGACCTGCAAAGCGGAAAATCTGTTCCCGAACAATGACTGATCGTGTTGAAAAATTCTTTACTCAAATCTCAAGCAGCCAGTGGAGAACTTCTATCAGGCAAACATGGTCACGCTCGATCGCTTGAGAGAGTAATTAATCGGTTTTTTTTATTCAATCTCGTACTTCTCATTCATTGGTTCATATCTGAATAAATAATTATTTTGGATCTAATTCTTTGGGTACTTGTTTTGGGAATACATGCACCACGCAACTTGGGATCTAGCATTCGTCGGTCGCCACGCTCGGGACTCAGCGCGCTCTAGATAGCGACACTTGTTGGTCGTCCGACCTCGCCACTCCCGTGCTCGGGGACTCGGCGCGCTCCAGACAACGGCACTCGCCACGCTCTGGGCCTCGCCTAAACGGGACACGCTTAAACGCGGACTCGCTAGGCTCGGGAATTCGCCCGTAGCGCGACCTCCGTTCGCCGCGTCCACTCCTTCGAGCTAAAACGCCGTACGCGGGGACCCACGACTCACTGCCCTCGTACACTCTCCACATCCGGCGACTCGTCCGCCGCGGACTCGCCTCTCATGGCCTCGTCCATCGCCGACTCTCCAATCTACCGGCTCGTCGACTCGCCATGCTCCGGAACTTACTTAAACGCGGACACGCATAAACGCGAACTCGCTACGCTCGGAGACTCGCCAGTCACGGGATCGCCATCACGACTCGCCCTCGCGACCTCCGTGCGTCGCGTCGACCCCGTGTCCGCCGCGTCGGTTCCTTCCGGCTAGGTCGAACGCATACGCCGCGCCTGCTAAGGGACTTTCATCGTCCGAGTCGCCAGAGAGGGTCGCATGCCACGCTGCATGGACTCACCACTGGGTGTCTCTTTCCCCCGGGAAAAATCTATTCGCCTTTGTCAACCTTTGAAAGAGCGACTCGCAATGGCCAAGTAGTGCGGACAAGGAATCGCAAACCGAGCCTCGGATCGTCCATGAAAAACGCTAACTGAGAGCCATCATTGGAGTCGCCTTGCTCGACTGGCCTTCCGGGCCAAGACAAATGGATGTGCTACACAAACAGCACCATGTCCTCCTCAACCTTAGACAGTGCGACTCGCACGGCCAAGTACTACGGACGAGGACTCGCAAACTGAGCCTCGGATCGTCCAGGAAAAACTCCCAGCCGAGAGCCATCTTTGGAGTCGCCATGCGACTGGCCCCCCGGGCCAAGACGAGAGACTCGCTAACAGAAACAGCGCAATCAACATCATCGCGGACTCGCCACGCTCGGGGACTCTCCCCTCGCGGACTCGCAATCATCGCGGACTCGCCACGCTCGGGGACTCTCCCCTCGCGGACTCGCCACCCTCGGGGACTCTCCCCTCGCGGACTCGCAATCATCGCGGACTCGCCACGCTCGGGGACTCTCCCCTCGCGGACTCGCAATCATCGCGGACTCGCCACACTCGGGGACTCGGCGCCCGCCGGTCGCTCGACCTTGCCACTCGCCGCGCTCGGGGACTCGGCGCCTGCCGGTCGCTCGACCTTGCCACTCGCCGTGCTCGGGGACTCGGCGCCGCCGGTCGCTCGACCTCATCACTCGCCACGCTCGGCAACAACCACTACTATTTTCAAAATATGAGCCTCAAGTCGCCTCTACGAGCCAACTCGAGACTCGGGGACTACTCCTAGGCATGTTGCGTATACGCGTGGTTCCGCGACCGCGGCTCGCCCTTGTCGACTCGCTACCGCGGACTCGCCCTCGTGTACTCGACACGCTCGGGGACTCGCCACCGCAGACTCGTCCTCGCGTACTCAACACGCTCGGGGCCTCGCCACTGCGGACTCGCCCTCGCGTACTCGACACGCTCGTCAACTCTCCGCCGCAGACGCTCGCCCTCACGTATTCAACACGCGAGGGGACTCGCCAGCGCGGATTCGACCTCGTCACTCACCGCGCCCGGGGAATCGGAGCTCGCCGGTCACTCGATCTCGCCACTCGCCGGTCGCCCGACCTTGCCGCCCGCCGCGTTCGTGGACTCGGCGCGCTCCAGACAGTGGCACTCGCCGGTCGCTCGACCTCGCCACTCGCCACGCTCGGGGACTCGGCACGCTCCACGTTCGGGGACTTGCTGCGACTAGCGGCTTCACCGACACCCCGCATCTTTCGCCAACTGGCCATCACCGACTGGCTCACGCCGACCTCCTCCCGCTTCACGGTTCTTTTCTCTGTTCAGGAGCTCGTCGCCGATTCGCCATGACCCATCATCAAGACTCTCCACGCCCTGCCTCAAGCCCACGCCGAATCAACTACGCGCTCGGGGACTAGTGATGGGGGAATACCAATCGGGGTATACCCACGAAGCGGATTCGCCAGCTGGATCGAGCCGAGTGAAACCTAGCCCTGAGCGGGTCGACTCGCCCAATACGGTGACTGGCGCATGCTGGACCCAGACGAGTGGCGCTGACTGGAGGCCCAAGACGGCAACTCCAATACAAAGCCCATTAGTGCACTTGTAAACCCTAGGTGGCTGCATATATAAAGCCACCAGGGGCACCCCCACGGGGTACGCTCTCCCACAATAGATTAGACCTAGTCTCTCCCTCCGCCTACGGCGGCTCCCATGTAAACCAATCTATGATCATATACTGGATTGATAGCAGGACGTAGCGATCCTCCACCGAGGGGACGTGAACCTGGGTACATCGTGTGCCAATCTCGCTCCCGGGTTCTCCTACATCTCCTTGCTCCCTCTACGTAAGCTACCCCCGGTAGCATCTGCCGTGCAATACCACGACAGTTGGAATTCAGTACTGCTTTTCATCCTCAAACCGATGGACAAACAGAAAGAACTAATCAAATTCTCGAAGACATGTTGAGGGCATGTGCCCTAGACTATGGAGCCAGTTGGAATGAAAGTCTGCCTTACGCAGAATTTTCTTATAACAACAGCTATCAAGCCAGCATTGAGATGGCACCATTTGAGTTTCTCTACGGAAGAAAGTGTACCACCCCATTGTTATGGAATGGTGTGGGAGAAAGAAGTTTATTCGGGCCAGATCTTATCAAAGAAGCCGAAGAGAAGGTCAAATTGGTTAAGGACAGGTTGAAGATAGCACAGTCCCGACAGAAAAGCTACGCAGATCCTAAGCGTAGAGAAGTCACCTACGAAGTTGGTGATAGAGCCTATCTTAGAGTGTCACCACTTCGTGGAGTGAAAAGGTTCGGTGTCAGAGGAAAATTGGCACCAAGATATGTTGGGCCATTCAAGATTTTGAGTCGCAAAGGAGAAGTTGCATATGAAATTGAATTGCCTGAATCTCTGTCGGCTGTCCATAATGTGTTTCATGTGAGTCAGCTCAAGAAATGTCTCCCAGAAATGGAAGAAACTTCTTTGAAGGATTATATACCTTTGGAGGAAGTTTAACTAGAAAGTGATCTCACCTATGAAGAGAAACCTATCAAGATACTTGAGACTGCAGAAAGAGTCACAAGGACAAAGACTATCAAGTTTTGCAAAGTGCAGTGGAATCATCATTCCGAAGAGGAAGCATCATGGGAAAGAGAAGATGATCTTCGGAAAGACCACCCTCACCTATTTGTTAGCCAATCCGAATCTCGAGGGCGAGATTCACCTTAAGGGGGTTAGATTTGTAACATCCCTAAAATCATGATTTCAAAGATTGCATATCATTCATACATGCATATAGAATTGAGATCAATTTCAAACTCATTTCAAGAAAACAGAAGCACATAGTGCTATCATTTTATGTGAGCAAACTTAAATCAAATGGCCATCCCCATTTGAGAGCTTGAATGTTTTAAACCAAGTTTGGTTGCTTCCCTTGTTGATTGGATTGAGTGTGGAATTTAAACAAAGTTTTACAAAATAAAAATGGGTTCAAAACCATTTTCAAATCTTTTGCAAACCAAGTGCTAAGTCACTGTTATTTTGTCTTTCCAAAAATGACCAGGCCAACTCAAAGTGACCACATGGTTTTATACCAAGTTTTGTGACTGTTGCAAACTACAAAAATCCCAAAAAGATTTGAATTCAAATAGCTTTTGAAATCATTTGAAAACCATTCCTGAAAATCAAATCAGAAATAGAAAAGGAGTAAAGAAAAAGAAAAAAGGCCAGGCGCTCCTATTCTAGCCCAACAGCAAAACTGGCCCAGCTAGCCCACCCGGCCCCCCTCTCTCTCTCGCACGCGCGGACACACCCAACGAGTCACTGACACTCGGACCCCACTCCCTCTCTACTTATTTCGCTGACAAGCGGGCCCTCTCCACGTCACTCCTTCTTCCCCAAAACGCGCCCGCAGACCACGTCGCCGCTGCCGTTGATGCCGGTAATGGCGCGGCGTAATTAGCCTTGATGCCGCGAGCGTTTCCTGTCGCGCTTCAGCCTATTTAAACCACACCCCGCCGCGGTCATTTCCCCCCACTTTCCTCGCTCACTCCGCCACCAGGCTGCGCGCATTCGACCTTGAAACCCCGCAGCACCGACGACCTCCGGCGACTGATTCCGGTGAGCTTCGACCAGCCCCCTCTCTCTGGTTCAAACTATCGTGCCCAGCGTGATCTCGTGCATCTCCTGATACCTTTCGTTTGCATTCTCGTGACCCAGGACGCCGTCCCCGTTCGTGCCCGCAACCGACCGAGCCGCCGCTCAACTCCGGCGACCAATTACGGTAAGCAGAGCGCGCCCCTTGCCCCCTCTTTCATACGAGGATTTTCGCCACTGTCTTGCTTGTCTCCTAATCCATCTGGTTCGTGCTAGGGCGACGCGAAACCTCGGCAACTACATCGTCTGCAACCTCCCGACGCCGTGCACGACTCCGACGAGCTCCAGCAGCCCCTGCCGTGCGCCCCTTGCCAAGCCACCTCCACGTTGAGCTTCGCCTCGACCCCGCGGTTCTGGTAAGCACACTCTCCCCTCCCCGAGTGACCTAGAACTCCAGCGCCGCCACTGACAGAGCTCTCCGCCGCTCGCCGTCGCCGCGCGCCGCCAGAACGTGGTCGCTTGATCGAGAGCCGTTGGATCTAGATCCAACGCGTGCGATAGAACCACTTAGCGAAGCGTTGCGTTTTGATCTGAACCGTGCATCGCCACTTAGATTCTACGGCTCGCGTGCGTGATCCAACGCCAACCGGTACGCGCCAGTAAGATTAAGACGCGTGGCTAGGGTTTGAATTAAAAAAGAATTTGAAATCAGATTTGTATCCAAATTTGATTTCCTTGTAACTTTTGATTCCCACGTTAGATTTTAGCAAATTTTGTACCGTTGGAATCAGGGAGTCAAGCCCTTTCTTTTTATGCAATGTGTTTAGTGTTTAGCTTATGTTAAAATGACTTTATTTGCAGAAACTTGTTTAGGACTATTTTGACTATAGAAATTGTTAGGAAATTGTTTTAGTGTCAAATAAACTTGGTTTAGCAAGTTTTTGACTTGTTTATGATTCTGTACTATGCACTTGCTTGATTGAGTTTTAAAAATCATCACTTAGCATCTTGCATGCATGCATATATATTTTTGCTTGTATATGACTTGTATGTGATTATGGTTATATTCTTTGTGTAGACTTTGGTGCTAGTGATTGTGATTGTGAAGAGTGCTACTCTCCCAACTACCAAGGAAAGTGGTACTTCATGAATATGTCTATCCCTATATTTTATACAAGCATTAGAAATATTTTGCTAAGTCTTGCATGTTACTATTTTGCCAAATGCCATGTTGGGAAATCCTAAGTAGTTGTAGAATTGCTAGGAAATTTCTAAGTTAAGTACTATCTTTGCCATGCTTAGCCTAGATAGTAGCAAACAAGGGTTGGTGAAACATACATGCTATGATGAAAATAGTTCTAAGTCTTTAGACTTATGTTTTTTAATAAAACAACTAAGTCAATGAATCACCTGGGTGGAAAGGGACTTGATTGGTGGTTTTTGGTTGAGTGGTTACACAAGGCCCATGGATATGGCTTACCTTGTGTATCTCACTTGTGGAAAGCCACCCAGGAACAAAGGGATTTTAGAGGCCAAGTGTTGAGAAGCTTCTAGTGCAGCCACTTGGCAATATGGGCTCTGCCTGGATCACATAAGTTGCTAGAACTTAGCCATTTGGACAGTTGGTGGTAGTGGGAATGATAGGTTGGAGCGCGTCCATTTGGTCTAAGGAAAGGCTTCTGAAAGGTCCTGTCTTGGGAAACCAAGTATGGTGGGGAAAGTGCACAACCTCTGCAGATGGAAAAATCTAAGTACTTAGCCAAGTCCATGGCAATGGACAACTTGAGCATCAAGACATGGAAGCCATCAAGAATCTCATCACTCCAAAATGTTGCTTTAAAATAAGATTGAACCTTGGTTGATGTAATGGTTTCATGTATGCATGACTTGTGTGTTTTGCTTTCCAAGGATATGTATGTGATGTTTTGACTCTTTGTTTTAACTTGAATTGTGTTGTTCTAACTTTTCTATCTTATAAATAGATGCCTATTACCATCAGCACTGTTGAGGAGTTCTAGGTTACCCGCTTTGGTCCTCGTATCGTTGAGCTTACCACTTTGCTCAATCTCCCTCTTCCCACCATCATGGTGCATCCCCTCACCAAGTTCGAGAGGAAGGACCTCTAGGGCTTCAAGGTGAACCAGCCCGGACGCCAGATAGAGCCTACTACGGAGGCCATCGTCTTCAAGCTTATGCACGATGACAGGGAGAGAGGCCTTGAGGTAGTGATGCAGGATCTGATAGGACGTCTGCTAGGACGACACTCCCGACAGGTTAGAGGCACCCACTTTCACGTCTTCGGAAGACGTGATGAGGATGGAGAGTCCATCGACTTCGAGGACGATTCGAGGGACGCAGCAGAGCCGATACGCCTGTACCTCCAGGACTTAGAGTCTCTCATTAGGCACGTGGACACAGACATGACCAATGTCATGCTCAGCAACGATGAGCTCCAGGTGCAGCTTCGCGAGAAGGACAAGCTCTTCGCGCAGCAGGACGAGATAGTCAAGGAAATGGAGGCGAAGTTCGAGACCCAGGATAGGAAGTTCAAGAGTCAGGAGAAAAGTGTCCAGGATAGGAACAAGAAGATCCGGGACATGACTGAAGAACTGTAGTACAAGGAATTCGAGCTAGAGCAGCAGCAGTCGGTGATCGAGAGGCTTCGTTCCCAGAAGAGGGCTCTCAAGGCCAAGATAGAGTCCTTGACCACTACTATCGAGGAGAACAAGGCCGCGATGGAGAACGCAGGTCTTACCTTTGTCGAGGAGGAGATTGATGCCGATGAGTAGACTTGACTACTCGTTTATCTTTTATTATCATACTTGTTATTGGAGAACTTGTTATTGGACCATCCGACATGTGGATGGCTTGCTACTTGTGTATTTTACTTTGTGAACTTGTTATCGTGTTGTTGAACTTTTATCTTGTGTTGCATGCTATGTGTTTGCTTATGTGATGTAATGTGCATGAAAACATCTATGGGTATCTCATTCTTATCTCTATTTGAACAAACCACAAATGCCTCCCCGTCGTGCAAACCCCAACCCCAACAACAACAACAACATCACTCCAGAAATGCAGCAAATGATGACTGCTCAAACACAGCTTATGCAGATGATGACAACATTCATCCAGAACCAAAACAATAATAACAAGAACAACAATAACAACAACAACAATAACAACAACAACCCTCCGGGCTTTGATATGCTCACCAGATTCTTGAGATTGAGGCCAGCTAAGTTCTCAGGGACGACTGATCCCATGGTGGACAACGATTGGCTACGTTCTGTGAACAAGGACTTAGTAACCGTGGGCTATACGGATACTGAAAAAGTCAGATTTGCAGCGCATCTGCTGGAAGGGCCAGCCGCCACTTGGTGGGACAACTTCCAGATCACCACTCCCATAGATGAAGTGACATGGGCTATCTTTGAGGATGGCTTTCGCACTTCTCATATATCATCAGGAGTGATGAGCCCGAAAAAGAAAGAGTTCCACAATCTGAAGCAGCGCCACCGCAACGTGGCTGAATACATTGAAGAGTTCAACAATCTGGCGCGTTATGCACCGGATGAAGTTGACACAGATGCCAAGAGAAAGGAACAATTTCTGGAAGGCTTAAATGATGAGCTGAATCTGCAATTGGCTGTGGCATATGTTCCCACTTATCAGTCGCTCTGTGACAAGGCTGCTATTTTGGAGAACAAAATGAAGCAAGTTGAGAGTAGAAAGAGGAAGCACTCCGACAAACACAACTCGGGATCGTCTCACAAACGATCTCACTATGATGACAGCGGAAGCTCAGGATCCCACAAGCATGGGAAATTCAACAAGCACCACAACCACAACCGTCATGACAACAAGCATCATCGTAGTCATGACAATGACAAGTACAAGAACCACAAGAGTGGACATAAGAGCCACCATAGTGGTAATGGAAGTGGAAGTGGAAGTCATCCTGTTAAGAGAGACATCAGTCAGGTTGAATGCTTCAAATGCAAGAAGATGGGGCATTACGCAAACGAGTGCCCTGAAAAGAAAATTGAAGGACATGTCAAGCCCAATCCTTTCCAGAAAGGACAGGTGAACCACATCAGTGTGGAGGAGGTCTATGAGGAGCCTGATGCTGTCGCTGGTAAGTTCAGACTCAATTCTATTCCAGCATTTGTTCTTTTCGATACTGGAGCATCGCATTCATTCATATCAAAAGCATTTGTTGATAGAAATGGGTTTCCAACTGAAAACATTGGGTGTCCAATAAAAGTTAGTTCTCCGGGAGGAGATATGATAGTAAGTCTTGGATGCCGGGATCTAGTAATAGAGTTTGGAAAACATAAGTTTCCAGTGAGTCTGATAATCCTAGATTCCCAAGGACTGGACGTAATATTGGGAATGGATTGGATGGCTAAGTATGAAGGAGTACTAGATTGTGCCAATCGTACTGTTGCACTCACAACCCCGGAAATAAAAAGAATTAAATTCAAGTCCAACTTTGAATCCAAAGGAAGTAAGCTAAATTCTCTTAAGGGGGTTAGCATGGACAGTGTGCCAATTGTGAGTGAGTATCCGTATGTGTTTCCGGAAGAATTGCCAGGAATGCCACCTGATAGAGATGTGGAGTTTCTGATAGATTTGGTACCAGGTTCTGGACCAATAGCAAAGATACCGTATAAAATGTCAGTTGATGAACTGAAAGAGCTCAAGAAACAACTTGGAGAACAGTTTCAGAAAGGATTTATTCAACCAAGTTCTTCATATTGGGGAGCTCCAGTCTTGTTTGTGGAGAAGAAAGATATAAGTCAAAGGTTATGCATAGATTACCGTTCACTAAACGAGGTAACTATCAAGAACAAATATCCTTTGCCTAGAATCAATGACTTGTTTGATCAGCTTGAAGGAGCATGTGTGTTCTCAAAGATTGATCTAAGGTCATGCTATTTTCAAATCAAGATAAGAGAGCAAGACATATCTAAAACAGCGTTCACCACAAGGTATGGATTGTATGAGTATACTGTGATGCCTTTTGGGTTGACCAATGCTCCAGCATACTTCATGAATATGATGAACAAGGTGTTCATGGAATTTCTTGTCAAGTTTGTTGTCGTTTTCATTGATGACATCTTAGTCTACTCCAAGAGCAAAGAAGAACATGAGGGACACTTGCGTTTGATACTTGAGAAATTAAGAGAGCATAAACTTTATGCCAAATTCAGCAAGTGTGAATTCTGGTTGGAAGAAGTTGGTTTTCTTGGTCATGTTATGACGAAGGATGGCGTAGCAGTTGATCCTGCTAAGGTTTCAGCTGTGACTGAATGGGAATCTCCCAAATCCGTGAAAGAAGTTCGTAGTTTCCTTGGCTTAGCAGGTTACTACAGAAGGTTCATGAAAATTTCTCTAAGGTAGCTAAGCCCATGACTGAATTGTTAAAGAAGGACAAGAAGTTTGCTTGGTCTGAAGGTTGTGAACTCAGCTTTCAGGAATTGAAGAAGAGACTTGTGACAGCACCAGTCTTGTGTCTGCCAGATTTGCAAAAGGATTTCCAAGTATATTGTGATGCATCTCATCAAGGTTTGGGTGCAGTACTTATGCAAGACGGTAAAGTTGTGGCTTATGCCTCGAGACAACTCAAAACTCATGAAGTAAACTATCCTACTCATGATTTAGAGTTAGCCTTGGTTGTCCATGCACTCAAAACATGGAGACACTATCTTTTGGGAAAGCGATGTGAAGTGTTCACAGATCACAAAAGTTTGAAGTATATCTTCACTCAGAAAGAAATCAATATGAGACAAAGGAGATGGTTAGAGCTTATCAAGGATTATGACTTAAGCTTGCAATACCACCCCGGTAAAGCAAATGTTGTAGCAGATGCTCTAAGTCGTAAGGTATTTGTGAATGGCCTTACCAAAGGATAATTGCCAGATGATCTGTGCACTCAATTTAGAAAACACAGATTGGATATTGTGCCTGAAGGACATCTCATGTCTTTGGATGTTCAACCCACTTTGTTGGACAAGATCAAAGAAGACCAGAAGATTGATAAAGAAATTGAAGAGATTAAAGGAAAGATTAGCTTGGGAAAAGCCAAAGGGTTCCATGAAGACGAACAGGGTACTTTATGGCATGGGAAACGTATTTTTGTTCCACAAGACCCGGAGTTGCGGAAACTGATTTTGCAAGAAGCAAACAACTCTCCGTATTCTATTCATCCGGGTAACACCAAAATGTACATGGACATGAAAGAAAGATTTTGGTGGAATAATCTCAAGAAAGACATCGCCGAACATATTGCTTTGTGTGATGTGTGTAGTAGGGTGAAAGCGGAGCATCAAAAACCAGCAAGTTTGCTTCAACCATTACCTATTCCTGATTGGAAGTGGGACAACATTGGTATGGATTTCATTACCGGATTACCAAGGACCAGGTTAGGATATGATTCCATATGGGTAGTAGTGGATCGCCTAACTAAAGTGGCTCATTTCATACCCGTGAAGACAACCTATACAAGTGCTAAGTTAGCCAAAATCTACATGAGTAGAATTGTATGTCTACATGGAGTTCCCAAGAGTATTGTGTCTGATAGGGGAACTCAATTCACTTCCCATTTTTGGAGACAACTACATGAATCATTGGGAACGAGGTTGGTGATGGGGGAATACCAATCGGGGTATACCCACGAAGCGGATTCGCCAGCTGGATCGAGCCGAGTGAAACCTAGCCCTGAGCGGGTCGACTCGCCCAATACGGTGACTGGCGCATGCTGGACCCAGACGAGTGGCGCCGACTGGAGGCCCAAGACGGCAACTCCAATACAAAGCCCATTAGTGCACTTGTAAACCCTAGGTGGCTGCATATATAAAGCCACCAGGGGCACCCCCACGGGGTACGCTCTCCCACAATAGATTAGACCTAGTCTCTCCCTCCGCCTACGGCGGCTCCCATGTAAACCAATCTATGATCATATACTGGATTGATAGCAGGACGTAGCGATCCTCCACCGAGGGGACGTGAACCTGGGTACATCGTGTGCCAATCTCGCTCCCGGATTCTCCTACATCGCCTTGCTCCCTCTACGTAAGCTACCCCCGGTAGCATCTGCCGTGCAATACCACGACAGTTGGCGCCCACCGTGGGGCTAGCGATGCTTGGAGGGTGATAATCCGGGCGGGATCCCTCACCATCGTCGGTGGCCAGATCGCATCTGTGCGCCGGCTGAAAAGTTCTATGCGAGATCGCATCTGCGCGCCGGCTGAAAAGTTCTATGCGAGAGTTTACTGGACAGACGCCGACTGTATCGGTCCGGCTGCCGCCCAACACGGCGGAGCGGATCATGCGCCTGCAACTTGTTCAGAATTCTAGGCGGGAGAGACGCGCATACATGAGATTCGTTTCATATGCCAGATGAGTTTATCTCTCTTCTTTCTCATTTATCACTCTACCGATTAATCTCTTTATTTTGGACCTAACCTTGCATGCGTCCTAGCTAAATCCCGTTTGAGAGGATTGATCCCTAAATACATGACGAGATCAGAATAGTTTTTTATTGCCTGCCGTGTCAGAGGCAATCACGAACTGACCTGCAAAGCGGAAAATCTGTTCCCGAGCAATGACTGATCGTGTTGAAAAATCCTTTACTCAAATCTCAAGCAGCCAGTGGAGAACTTCTATCAGGCAAACATGGTCACCCTCGATCGCTTGAGAGAGTAATTAATCGGTTTTTTTATTCAATCTCGTACTTCTCATTCATTGGTTCATATCTGAATAAATAATTATTTTGGATCTAATTCTTTGGGTACTTGTTTTGGGAATACATGCACCACGCAACTTGGGATCTAGCATTCGTCGGTCGCCACGCTCGGGACTCAGCGCGCTCTAGATAGCGACACTTGTTGGTCGTCCGACCTCGCCACTCCCATGCTCGGGGACTCGGCGCGCTCCAGACAACGGCCCTCGCCACGCTCTGGGCCTCGCCTAAACGGGACACGCTTAAACGCGGACTCGCTAGGCTCGGGAATTCGCCCGTAGCGCGACCTCCGTTCGCCGCGTCCACTCCTTCGAGCTAAAACGCCGTACGCGGGGACCCACGACTCACTGCCCTCGTACACTCTCCACATCCGGCGACTCGTCCGCCGCGGACTCGCCTCTCATGGCCTCGTCCATCGCCGACTCTCCAATCTACCGGCTCGTCGACTCGCCATGCTCCGGAACTTGCTTAAACGCGGACACGCATAAACGCGAACTCGCTACGCTCGGAGACTCGCCAGTCACGGGATCGCCATCACGACTCGCCCTCGCGACCTCCGTGCGTCGCGTCGACCCCGTGTCCGCCGCGTCGGTTCCTTCCGGCTAGGTCGAACGCATACGCCGCGCCTTCTAAGGGACTTTCATCGTCCGAGTCGCCAGAGAGGGTCGCATGCCACGCTGCATGGACTCACCACTGGGTGTCTCTTTCCCCCGGGAAAAATCTATTCGCCTTTGTCAACCTTTGAAAGAGCGACTCGCAATGGCCAAGTAGTGCGGACAAGGACTCGCAAACCGAGCCTCGGATCGTCCATGAAAAACGCTAACTGAGAGCCATCATTGGAGTCGCCTTGCTCGACTGGCCTTCCGGGCCAAGACAAATGGATGTGCTACACAAACAGCACCATGTCCTCCTCAACCTTAGACAGTGCGACTCGCACGGCCAAGTACTACGGACGAGGACTCGCAAACTGAGCCTCGGATCGTCCAGGAAAAACTCCCAGCCGAGAGCCATCTTTGGAGTCGCCATGCGACTGGCCCCCCGGGCCAAGACGAGAGACTCGCTAACAGAAACAGCGCAATCAACATCATCGCGGACTCGCCACGCTCGGGGACTCTCCCCTCGCGGACTCGCAATCATCGCGGACTCGCCATGCTCGGGGACTCTCCCCTCGCGGACTCGCCACCCTCGGGGACTCTCCCCTCGCGGACTCGCAATCATCGCGGACTCGCCACGCTCGGGGACTCTCCCCTCGCGGACTCGCAATCATCGCGGACTCGCCACACTCGGGGACTCGGCGCCCGCCGGTCGCTCGACCTTGCCACTCGCCGCGCTCGGGGACTCGGCGCCTGCCGGTCGCTCGACCTTGCCACTCGCCGCGCTCGGGGACTCGGCGCCGCCGGTCGCTCGACCTCATCACTCGCCACGCTCGGCAACAACCACTACTATTTTCAAAATATGAGCCTCAAGTCGCCTCTACGAGCCAACTCGAGACTCGGGGACTACTCCTAGGCATGTTGCGTATACGCGTGGTTCCGCGACCGCGGCTCGCCCTTGTCGACTCGCTACCGCGGACTCGCCCTCGTGTACTCGACACGCTCGGGGACTTGCCACCGCAGACTCGTCCTCGCGTACTCAACACGCTCGGGGCCTCGCCACTGCGGACTCGCCCTCGCGTACTCGACACGCTCGTCAACTCTCCGCCGCAGACGCTCGCCCTCACGTATTCAACACGCGAGGGGACTCGCCAGCGCGGATTCGACCTCGTCACTCACCGCGCCCGGGGAATCGGAGCTCGCCGGTCACTCGATCTCGCCACTCGCCGGTCGCCCGACCTTGCCGCCCGCCGCGTTCGTGGACTCGGCGCGCTCCAGACAGTGGCACTCGCCGGTCGCTCGACCTCGCCACTCGCCACGCTCGGGGACTCGGCACGCTCCACGTTCGGGGACTTGCTGCGACTAGCGGCTTCACCGACACCCCGCATCTTTCGCCAACTGGCCATCACCGACTGGCTCACGCCGACCTCCTCCCGCTTCACGGTTCTTTTCTCTGTTCAGGAGCTCGTCGCCGATTCACCATGACCCATCATCAAGACTCTCCACGCCCTGCCTCAAGCCCACGCCGAATCAACAACGCGCTCGGGGACTAGTGATGGGGGAATACCAATCGGGGTATACCCACGAAGCGGATTCGCCAGCTGGATCGAGCCGAGTGAAACCTAGCCCTGAGCGGGTCGACTCGCCCAATACGGTGACTGGCGCATGCTGGACCCAGACGAGTGGCGCCGACTGGAGGCCCAAGACGGCAACTCCAATACAAAGCCCATTAGTGCACTTGTAAACCCTAGGTGGCTGCATATATAAAGCCACCAGGGGCACCCCCACGGGGTACGCTCTCCCACAATAGATTAGACATAGTCTCTCCCTCCGCCTACGGCGGCTCCCATGTAAACCAATCTATGATCATATACTGGATTGATAGCAGGACGTAGCGATCCTCCACCGAGGGGACGTGAACCTGGGTACATCGTGTGCCAATCTCGCTCCCGGATTCTCCTACATCGCCTTGCTCCCTCTACGTAAGCTACCCCCGGTAGCATCTGCCGTGCAATACCACGACAGTTGGAATTCAGTACTGCTTTTCATCCTCAAACAGAAAGAACTAATCAAATTCTTGAAGACATGTTGAGGGCATGTGCCCTAGACTATGGAGCCAGTTGGAATGAAAGTCTGCCTTACGCAGAATTTTCTTATAACAACAGCTATCAAGCCAGCATTGAGATGGCACCATTTGAGTTTCTCTACGGAAGAAAGTGTACCACCCCATTGTTATGGAATGGTATGGGAGAAAGAAGTTTATTCGGGCCAGATCTTATCAAAGAAGCCGAAGAGAAGGTCAAATTGGTTAAGGACAGGTTGAAGATAGCACAGTCCCGACAGAAAAGCTACGCAGATCCTAAGCGTAGAGAAGTCACCTACGAAGTTGGTGATAGAGCCTATCTTAGAGTGTCACCACTTCGTGGAGTGAAAAGGTTCGGTGTCAAAGGAAAATTGGCACCAAGATATGTTGGGCCATTCAAGATTTTGAGTCGCAAAGGAGAAGTTGCATATGAAATTGAATTGCCTGAATCTCTGTCGGCTGTCCATAATGTGTTTCATGTGAGTCAGCTCAAGAAATGTCTCCCAGAAATGGAAGAAACTTCTTTGAAGGATTCTATACCTTTGGAGGAAGTTTAACTAGAAAGTGATCTCACCTATGAAGAGAAACCTATCAAGATACTTGAGACTGCAGAAAGAGTCACAAGGACAAAGACTATCAAGTTTTGCAAAGTGCAGTGGAATCATCATTCCGAAAAGGAAGCAACATGGGAAAGAGAAGATGATCTTCGGAAAGACCACCCTCACCTATTTGTTAGCCAATCCGAATCTCGAGGGCGAGATTCACCTTAAGGGGGTTAGATTTGTAACATCCCTAAAATCATGATTTCAAAGATTGCATATCATTCATACATGCATATAGAATTGAGATCAATTTCAAACTCATTTCAAGAAAACAGAAGCACATAGTGGTATCATTTTATGTGAGCAAACTTAAATCAAATGGCCATCCCCATTTGAGAGCTTGAATGTTTTAAACCAAGTTTGGTTGCTTCCCTTGTTGATTGGATTGAGTGTGGAATTTAAACAAAGTTTTACAAAATAAAAATGGGTTCAAAACCATTTTCAAATCTTTTGCAAACCAAGTGCTAAGTGACTGTTATTTTGTCTTTCCAAAAATGACCAGGCCAACTCAAAGTGACCACATGGTTTTATACCAAGTTTTGTGACTGTTGCACACTACAAAAATCCCAAAAAGATTTGAATTCAAATAGCTTTTGAAATCATTTGAAAACCATTCCTGAAAATCAAATCAGAAATAGAAAAGGAGTAAAGAAAAAGAAAAAAGGCGAGGCGCTCCTATTCTAGCCCAACAGCAAAACTGGCCCAGCTAGCCCACCCGGCCCCCCTCTCTCTCTCGCACGCGCGGACACACCCAACGAGTTACTGACACTCGGACCCCACTCCCTCTCTACTTATTTCGCTGACAAGCGGGCCCTCTCCACGTCACTCCTTCCCCAAAACGCGCCCGCAGACCACGTCGCCGCTGCCGTTGATGCCGGTAATGGAGCGGCGTAATTAGCCTTGATGCCGCGAGCGTTTCCTGTCGCGCTTCAGCCTATTTAAACCACACCCCGCCGCGGTCATTTCCCCCCACTTTCCTCGCTCACTCCGCCACCAGGCTGCGCGCATTCGACCTTGAAACCCCGCAGCACCGACGACCTCCGGCGACTGATTCCGGTGAGCTTCGACCACCCCCTCTCTCTGGTTCAAACTATCGTGCCCAGCGTGATCTCGTGCATCTCCTGATACCTTTCGTTTGCATTCTCGTGACCCAGGACGCCGTCCCCGTTCGTGCCCGCAACCGACCGAGCCGCCGCTCAACTCCGGCGACCAATTACGGTAAGCAGAGCGCGCCCCTTGCCCCCTCTTTCATACGAGGATGTTCGCCACTGTCTTGCGCGTCTCCTAATCCATCTGGTTCGTGCTAGGGCGACGCGAAACCTCGGCAACTACATCGTCTGCAACCTCCCGACGCCGTTCACGACTCCGACGAGCTCCAGCAGCCCCTGCCGTGCGCCCCTTGCCAAGCCACCTCCACGTTGAGCTTCGCCTCGACCCCGCGGTTCTGGTAAGCACACTCTCCCCTCCCCGAGTGACCTAGAACTCCAGCGCCGCCACTGACAGAGCGCTCCGCCGCTCGCCGTCGCCGCGCGCCGCCAGAACATGGTCGCTTGATCGAGAGCCGTTGGATCTAGATCCAACGCGTGCGATAGAACCACTTAGCGAAGCGTTGCGTTTTGATCTGAACCGTGCATCGCCACTTAGATTCTACGGCTCGCGTGCGTGATCCAACGCGAACCGGTACGCGCCAGTAAGATTAAGACGCGTGGCTAGGGTTTGAATTAAAAAAGAATTTGAAATCAGATTTGTATCCAAATTTGATTTCCTTGTAACTTTTGATTCCCACGTTAGATTTTAGCAAATTTTATACCGTTGGAATCAGGGAGTCAAGCCCTTTCTTTTTATGCAATGTGTTTAGTGTTTAGCTTATGTTAAAATGACTTTATTTGCAGAAACTTGTTTAGGACTATTTTGACTATAGAAATTGTTAGGAAATTGTTTTAGTGTCAAATAAACTTGGTTTAGCAAGTTTTTGACTTGTTTATGATTCTGTACTATGCACTTGCTTGGTTGAGTTTTAAAAATCATCACTTAGCATCTTGCATGCATGCATATATATTTTTGCTTGTATATGACTTGTATGTGATTATGGTTATATTCTTTGTGTAGACTTTGGTGCTAGTGATTGTGATTGTGAAGAGTGCTACTCTCCCAACTACCAAGGAAAGTGGTACTTCATGAATATGTCTATCCCTATATTTTATACAAGCATTAGAAATATTTTGCTAAGTCTTGCATGTTACTATTTTGCCAAATGCCATGTTGGGAAATCCTAAGTAGTTGTAGAATTGCTAGGAAATTTCTAAGTTAAGTACTATCTTTGCCATGCTTAGCCTAGCTAGTAGCAAACAAGGGTTGGTGAAACATACATGCTATGATGAAAATAGTTCTAAGTCTTTAGACTTATGTTTTTTAATAAAACAACTAAGTCAATGAATCACCTGGGTGGAAAGGGACTTGATTGGTGGTTTTTGGTTGAGTGGTTACACAAGGCCCATGGATATGGCTTACCTTGTGTATCTCACTTGTGGAAAGCCACCCAGGAACAAAGGGATTTTAGAGGCCAAGTGTTGAGAAGCTTCTAGTGCAGCCACTTGGCAATATGGGATCTGCCTGGATCACATAAGTTGCTAGAACTTAGCCATTTGGACAGTTGGTGGTAGTGGGAATGATAGGTTGGAGCGCGTCCATTTGGTCTAAGGAAAGGCTTCCAAAAGGTCCTGTCTTGGGAAACCAAGTATGGTGGGGAAAGTGCACAACCTCTGCAGATGGAAAAATCTAAGTACTGAGCCAAGTCCATGGCAATGGACAACTTGAGCATCAAGACATGGAAGCCATCAAGAATCTCATCACTCTAACTTCTAAGTAAAAACTTGTGGGTGAACAAGGGTGAAGGACCTCAATG
Source organism: Avena atlantica (assembly GCA_910589765.1). Taxonomy (NCBI): domain Eukaryota; kingdom Viridiplantae; phylum Streptophyta; class Magnoliopsida; order Poales; family Poaceae; genus Avena; species Avena atlantica. The sequence goes on along the minus strand of OU342736.1, from coordinate 40,677,881 downwards.
TCTATTGATGGTTTCTTGGGAAAAGTTTTGACAAAGAAAAAATTAGTGATTTCAACTAATAGGAAAAACCTATTTTGAGCAAAGCAAGCCAAGCTACACTTAGCCAAAATGCATATAGTAATATAGTCCACTTAAAATTTACTAAGGTCTCACTTGCCAATACTATTCCAAAGTATTGACCCACTGTGGCTGTAACTTGTGATGTTGCAGGTTACTCTGATGGGGATTAGGTGTCATGAGTCTACAATCAACATGTTTGCCTGTGGCACATGAAGATGAAGACTTATATTTATTTACTTATTCAAACTCTTGTATTAGGCCTGTGGCCTTGAGTTGTAAAGACTATGTTATCTCTGGAATGGATGTAATAAATGACCTTTGTATCTGTGTACTTCATCTTAAACTGTGGATGCTAGCATTGATCCAGGGACTAGCATTGCAATCACAGGGATCCTTTTTCCTTTACAAAGGCGGGATCTTACATTATGGCGGTCCCCGGCGTCGGTGAAGATGTCCACGTGAAGCGGCGTATGACAGCGATCAAGATGGTGGCCACGTTGTGGTCTCGCGCTTCCCCAGGAGATGGTAGGAAGTCGCTCGAGGCGGGCAGCGGCGGGGTTACTCCAGCAAGCACGTGTGGGTGCTCCGATTGTCCTAAGGAGAGGGAGGTACGGGATGACAGAATCCATGTCGGGATTCACCTCCCGAGCTCGGCGACGGAAACCAGATTCCGGTGAGATTAGAATTGACCGGGGCGGTGGCTAGGGTTACGTTTAGGTGAAAAAATCGCATAGTAGAGAGGTGTGGGTATTTATGGGGAGAAAGATTCGCAGAGGGGCAAGATTCGAACTGAATCAACGTGATTCCCGCGGGGATCTACACAGTCTCGTGGTGAACATGGGCTCATTCGGGAGGAAGGGGACAATGGGGAGGGCCCCATGCGTCAGCGGTAGAGGGGATGCGGGCTGGCTGTTGGGCTAGCCACGGCCTCTGCGGTGCTGCTGCTAGCTCGCGTCCCGGGAAGCTTGCTGGGCCGGCCTGCTAGCTGCACTGCACTACGCGCGGTAGGGTAGGGATGGGCTGTCTCGGGCTGGGCTGGTTAGGTTAGTTTGTTTCTCCTTTTTTCTATAGTCTTTTTCTTTTATTCTTTTTTCTGTTTTCTTTTATAGTTTTGATTTAGGCATCCAAAATGATCCCTTTAAATTCCTAAATATTTGTAAAATTAAAGTAATATTATAGGGCCCTTTGGAACCTGTTTATTCCAAACTCAAATTTTCCAACGTAATATCATTCCATTTGGCCCATAGGCATTTATTACATTTTCTTTACCTTATCTTATTTGAATAGCAACTTTTGGATTTGAACTCCAAATTGTCTCGAACTAGTTTTTATGGATTTTGTAAAATATTTATTTGTTAATATAAAACATTTAATAATAGTTTTGTTCAACTTCAATATGGACAATTGCCATTGATCCTTTTGAACTTAGGATGGGATAATCCCATTTAGGGTTTTTGAATTTATTTTTGGGCAACAATATTTCTTCTTAGTGTTTATATGAAATGATGCTTAAGCATGCTTCATGATTTTGAATTTTGAAACTGGCACACCAATTCTACAATCTTGAATCAATCCATGCCCTTTTTGCCTATATGGCTACTTAGGTCATAACAAAGATTATAATGGTTTGAATTCAAGGTTGAGAGGTTTGTCAAATAAAAAAGTTTCCTTTCTTTGAGAATTTTCCACAAAGTCAAACCATCAATCAAGCTTATTTATTTATTTATTTATTTCACATTCCAAAATTAGGAGAATTTTGGGATGTGACAGCGCCTCCTTGATTTGACTGATCAAAGTGGGTTGAAGTTCTATGCTAGCCAAAAACCTTCACTTACGAGCTACATTCTGAAATCTTCCAACTCCTTGTGCAAACTTGGTTGCTCCTTCAGAATCATGAAGTTCAAGCGACACGGCAATCTGCTAAGGGAATCTGCTACCACATTGGCTTTGCCGGGGTGATAGTGAATGGCCAGATCATAGTCCTTGATTAGCTCTATCCATCTCCTTGCCTCATATTCAACTCCTTCCAAGTGAAAATATACTTCAGTCTCTTGTGATCTAAACAAATTTCACAACGGTTACCCATGAGGTAATGCCGCCATGTCTTCAAGGCTAAAACTACGGCTGCTAATTCGAGGTCATGGGTAGGGAAATTCTGGTCATGTTGCTTCAGTTGTCGGGATAGATATGATATGAATTTGCCTTCTTGCATCAACACACATCCAAGACCAACCTTGGATGCATGACAATACACATCAAATGGTTTCGTGATATCCAGCATAATCAAGATAGGGGCTGAAATCAATCTCTTCTTGAGCTCTTGAAAACTTGCTTCACATTTGTCCATTCATTCAAACTTCTTATCATTCTTCAACAATTGGGTCATGGGTCTTGTGTGGCATCCCGCAAAACCACTACTAGAAAATCGCTTTGTTTTTGTGCATCGCATCACCATGACATCATCATACATCTATCTGTCTAAAACTATTTTTCTAAAACCCTATTTTGTTTTCTATATTAATCTCCTCCCTTTTATTTCAAATTAAACACCGGTGCTTACGGATATCTCAGTTTGTCCAAAAGCAATTTATAAAAGGCTTTTAAAATAAATTAGAAAACCCTAGTCTAAATTTCTAGTCCTAAATTTACCCAATCCTAGTCTACCCACCAATCCCCTCCCTCCACCTCACCTTTCCCTCCACCTCATCACACCCACCGCCACCTCACCAATCCACCAGCCATCCCCACCTTCCCCAGGCCCACCTGGGCGCGTCCCCACACTTCCTCTCTCTCACACAGACCCCACCTACCCCCTCTCTCTCTCCCTCTGCCAGCCTGGCCCCACCCCAGGCACCACTCCCGCCCTGGCCCCAGCACACACCCACCCGCGCGGCCCCATGCCCCGGCCCCACCCCCACGGTCCCCCGCTCGCTCCTCTCTCTCCCTCCTTCCTCCTCTCGCCACGACCGCGCCCCCTCCCCGCGCGCGTCGGCCACCGCCTCTGCCCCTCCGCCTTCCGCCGCCGGCGACCACCCTCCCCGCTCGCCCGCGTCCTCTCTCCATCCTCTCTCTTCCCGCCCGCCTCCGCTCGCCGCTCCTCAACCGCCCGCGTCACCGAGCCCTACCTCGCCGTCGTCCGCCTCTCTCCGGCGAGCCCGCCTCCCGCCGCCTCTGCTCCGGCTCCTCCTCCCGCGTCTGCCTCGCCGCGACCTCACCGGCGTCGCCTCCCCCACCGCGCGTCCCCGACCCGCCCTCGCTCTGGCCGCCTGCTCCACCGGACCGCCACCTCGCCCGGCGACCCCGCGCCGGCCTCGCGTCCTTCCCCCCCTCTGGCAACCGCCGCCGCCAGTCGCCTCCCCGGCCGCATCTCCCGTGCTTGACCCCGCCGCCAGGGCCGGAGCCGTCTGCCTCCCTCCGGATCTCCCCGTCGGCCTCCGCCTGGGCTTCCCCACCTCCCCGCTCCGGCCGGTCTCGACCACCTCCGCTGCGGTCGCGTGCCCCGCCGCCGACCGCGTCCTCTCCGCCTCGCCCCGCCTCCGGCCGCTCCACCACGCCGCCGCGCCCGACGCTCGCCACCTTCCGGCTTGGCCATCTCCTCCACGCCTCTGCGCGAGCTCCCTCGGCGCTGCCCTCCGGCCTTCCTCCCGCGTCCCCGCCCGGTGCCTCCTCCCGCGACCGTCGTGGCCGCAGATGCCCGTCGTCGCCTCCCCGAAGCCTCCCCCTCGCCCGCCCTTGCAAGCCCGAGCCGCCGGCGACCCTGCAACCCCATCATCGCCTCCGCAGCCAAGGGCCCGTACCGTGAGATCCTGTGTCATCTTCCTCCGTCATGCGTCCTCCCTGTCGCTTCCCCTGTGTCCCCTGTCGCTCATCTCAACAAGATCGTCCAAAGACCCAAGTACCACGAAAACCGATGCCAAGAGCAACTGAACATGGAGCACCTGGACAAAGCGACAAGATCTTCATCGATGACAAGACTGCCTTGATCTGCCAAGTTTGGCTAACGACAAGACCAAACACTCGACATGCCATGTTCTCCCTCAGGGATGCCATGATCTTCGTCACAGACGCCGAGACCCCCGAACCCGAAGACCGATCCCGTAACCGGCGCACGCCAAGTTCTTCATCCCGGACTCCAAGACCGACTCGATGGCGCGGACCCGACAAGATCCTCGCAACGACAAGTTCGACACCGACTCAGGATGAACCCGATGAATCCGCAGCTTCGAACCCGAGTCCACCATCGACGATCGAGAGGGGACATCAAGGCCACCTTCTCAGAGGCGAAGACCGATCCGATGCCGACCCAAGTTCTTCTCTCGGACCCAGTAGCCCTGATCCGCACCTGTTCCCCATCGAACCCTGAGTCCAACCCCGAACCCCCGGAGCCCAAGTTCGCCGAACCCTAATGTGTGACCCCTTTCCGAGCCCCTACTTTATAATTTGCCAACTATATAACTTGTTGCATATTAAATTGTCTTACTCGCATGCATATTGTGTGGGTTGGGGGCACTATGCCGATTCACCTTATAAATAAATATGGGGCCCATATGCGGGCAAATCTAGTCTTATATTGGCCTCATTTAAATTTGCGTAGAGAACCGGTAACTTATCTTGCCCTGTTATTACAACATTTAAATTGCGGGGGTTCTAAATAACTTGAAGCGTTTAATTAATTGTCGGGACCCCGGTTCCGCTTAATATTGCCTAACTGCATCGCACCTTGCCATGCCATGCATCATACATGCATCATGCCCGATCTTTTGCCGTAGTATTAAATAGTGCATCCGGTGTTTCTTCTAGTGTTTTGCTTCTTCGCGGATAAGGCCGTTGAGTTGATGCGAGTGTCGACCCGATCTTCGGATGAACCTTCGGCAATGCTTTTCAGGCGAGCATCTTCCCCTTTCTACCTATCTTACTTTTATAGTATTTATTCCCTCCTATTGATCTATTGCTATCTGTGTTGCGATGCTCTAGTTTTCGTACCCGTGATATCCCTTGCAGCCTTATATTGCCTTGGACACCTCCTATTACCTGTTGTTTGGTAGATAGTTGGCCCTGCGCGTCGTAGTCGCTTGCTCAAGTGCTGTTGCGTGTCGCCAAGTACCGCAGTTGTTGGAGTATTGCCGCATGTTTAATGTTGGAGATGATCATGGCTTTAATTATCGTTTACTTTAATTACTATTTAACAACTAAAATTGAAGTAAGTAAGCAGAGGCACAGGTGGGCAATAGATGTTATTTGGTTGTTAACCGTCCACTTGTGTCCCGTAGGACCCCGAGTACTTGATACCTGTTCCTTGAATATTCGCGCTATCCACATCCGGGAGGATTATGGGACCCCCCTGAGCCAGAGCTTGATTCATTCTTATTTCTTGGGGCCACAAACTAGTTTGAGGTTTTATTTACTATCCTGTACTTATGCCATGCTTTACTGTAGTATTTACGATTGTGCGAGGAGCACACTGTACTGTTTAGGTAAGCGGAGTGTTTTTGCGGTATCGACAATCCCAGTTTTGGGTTCCCAGTCGTTTACAGCCATTGTCGCAAACCTTGAGTCCGTCTCGGAGTCAGCTAGCTTCGTTGCGGGTCTACTCAATGGGGTGGCCCCCTGAAATATTTCTGAATCCTGTGATTGCTTTGTCGTGAAAGCCTCGTTGGGTTTTGATTTGGTTTTTCCGAGGTTGATCGAGTGTGTGTTGCTATTTGTGCACCCCTGCAGGGTAAAACTTTCTAAAAGCCATGTCCGCGGTTATGGACGACTTGGAGCACAGTATCTCGATCATAGACAACTATAACTAAAGTAGTGCTATAAATTTGACTTTATAATGACTAGTAAGCAACTTCACTATAATGGAATGACTAAATAAAACTGCCCACCATTGCTTCTTTGGTTTGTCGCTTGCGACCATTGTATCTGATTAGTAAGTATTGCAACTATAACGGAATGGCTAAATAAAAGTACCAACAACTGCTGGGTTTTGGGATATCTCATGCTAACTGTATCTGACTAGTAAGTGTTGCAACTACAACGGAATGGTTAACTAAAACGGCCCACTGCTTATTTTATCAGGATGATTATCTACACCTGACTAGTAATTGCCGCAACGATAACTGAATAAATAAAACTACCAACTGTGTGAGTTCCTCGGTTGACTTCCTCATTTGGTCTCGAGGGGGAAACACCAGGATGGGTTTGTTTGATGGTAGTATCAGGTTGGTTCCGAATAGGTCTTTCTTACCCCTCTCTGATAGCCGCCAGTTGTATCGAGTCTCTATAGGTTGTTTAGTGCATGCTGCGCTGCCGCTTCAGTCCACAATACCTATGTAGGCGAGGACCGCCGAATTCTAGTCTCGCCGTGTACTGGCCTCAGTATTGACGCTCCTCTTTTTCCTTTGCCCTTTGTCGGCACCCCTTTTGTTTAAGCAGGTTTTGAGATCGACGTCGTTAGCAGTGTTACCCTTCCGGCTTGGCCTGGGCAGGGTTATGGACGCCATTGGTTATTCTTCAGGGCTCTTAGCCCCATTTGCATCTTGTCCGTAGTCGGACGCTCTATAATTTTCAAGGTGATTTGGATCTTTGTATATTATATCTGTATTCTTGACTCATTGAGTCGCTGTTGTACTTATATCTGTTCTGTGGGTCCCATCGAGGACTGTTGTGTAATGTTATTACTTCGTTTTCCACCCGCACGAAAGTGCCTGGTGGGCACCTTTGAATCGTTTCTATGCAGGTTTGGCGGGAAGCGCTGAAACTTGCATAGGGTCGATTCTGAGGGTGTTACAGAGGTTTTGATTTAAATTGCGAGTGTTCGGGGTTGGACTCAGGGTTCGACGGGGAACAAGTGCGGATCAGGGCTACTGGGTCCGAGAGAAGAACTTGGGTCGGCATCGGATCGGTCTTCGCCTCTGAGAAGGTGGCCTTGATGTCCCCTCTCGATCGTCGGTGGTGGACTCGGGTTCGACGCTGCGGATTCGTCGGGTTCATCCTGAGTCGGTGTCGAACTTGTCGTTGCGAGGATCTTGTCGGGTCCGCGCCATCGAGTCGGTCTTGGAGTCCGGGATGAAGAACTTGGCGTGCGCCGGTTACGGGATCGGTCTTCGGGTTCGGGGGTCTCGGCATCCGTGACGAAGATCATGGCATCCGTGAGGGAGAACATGGCATGTCGAGTGTTTGGTCTTGTCGTTAGCCGAACTTGGCAAATCAAGGCGGTCTTGTCATTGATGAAGATCTTGTCGCTTTGTCCAGGTGCTCCATGTTCAGTTGCTCTTGGCATCGGTTTTCGTGGTACTTGGGTCTTTGGACGATCTTGTTGAGATGAGCGACAGGGGACACAGGGGAAGCGACAGGGAGGACGCATGATGGAGGAAGATGACGCAGGATCTCACGGGACGGGCCCTTGGCTGCGGAGGCGATGATGGGGTTGCAGGGTCGCCGGCGGCTCGGGCTTGCAAGGCCGGGAGAGGGGGAGGCTTCGGGGAGGCGACGACGGGCGTCTGCGGCCACGACGATCGCGGGAGGAGGCACCGGGCGGGGACGCGGGAGGAAGGCCGGAGGGCAGCACCGAGGGAGCTCGCGCAGAGGCGTGGAGGAGATGGCCGAGCCGGGAGGTGGCGAGCGCCTGGCGCGGCGGCGGGGTGGAGCGGCCAGAGGCGGGGCGAGGCGGAGAGGACGCGGTCGGCGGCGGGGCACGCGACCGCGGCGGAGGTGGTCGAGACCGGCCGGAGCGAGGAGGTGGGGAAGCCCAGGCGGAGGCCGACGGGGAGGTCCGAAGGGAGGCAGACGGCTCCGGCCCTGGCGGCGGGGTCGAGCACGGGAGATGCGGCCGGGGAGGCGACTGGCGGCAGCGGTTGCCAGAGGGGGGGGAAGGACGCGAGGCTGGCGCGGGGTCGCCGGGCGAGGTGGCGGTCCGGTGGAGTAGGCGGCCAGAGCGAGGGCGGGTCGGGGACACGCGGTGGGGGAGGCGACGCCGGTGAGGTCGCGGCGAGGCAGACGCGGGAGGAGGAGCCGGAGCAGAGGCGGAGGGAGGCGGGCTCGCCGGAGAGAGGCGGACGACGGCGAGGTAGGGCTCGGTGACGCGGGCGGTTGAGGAGCGGCGAGCGGAGGCAGGCGGGAAGAGAGAGGATGGGGAGAGGACGCGGGCGAGCGGGGAGGGTGGTCGCCGGCGGCGGAAGGCGGAGGGGCAGAGGCGGTGGCCAACGCGCGCGGGGAGGGGGGCGGTCGTGGCGAGAGGAGGAAGGAGGGAGAGAGAGGAGCGAGCGGGGGACCGTGGGGGTGGGGCCGGGGCATGGGGCCGCGCGGGTGGGTGTGTGCTGGGGCCAGGGCGGGAGTGGGGCCTGGGGTGGGGCCAGGCTGGCAGAGGGAGAGAGAGAGGGGGTAGGTGGGGTCTGTGTGAGAGAGAGGAAGTGTGGGGACGCGCCCAGGTGGGCCTGGGGAAGGTGGGGATGGCTGGTGGATTGGTGAGGTGGCGGTGGGTGTGATGAGGTGGAGGGAAAGGTGAGGTGGAGGGAGGGGATTGGTGGGTAGACTAGGATTGGGTAAATTTAGGACTAGAAATTTAGACTAGGGTTTTCTAATTTATTTTAAAAGCCTTTTATAAATTGCTTTTGGACAAACTGAGATATCCATAAGCACCGGTGTTTAATTTGAAATAAAAGGGAGGGGATTAATATAGAAAAAATAGGGTTTTAGCAAAATAGTTTTAGACAGATAGATGTATGATGATGTCATGGTGATGCGATGCACAAAAACAAAGCGATTTTCTAGTAGTGGTTTTGCGGGATGCCACATCTTGCGACGCTCGAGAATACTTCTATGAACTTGCGGTAATATCCTGCTAATTCGAGAAATGCGCGAACTTGAGTTTGAGTAGTCGGGGCTTGCCATTATTCAACATCCTTAACCTCGACAGGGTGGATAGAAATTCGTCCAGCCGACACGATATGTCCGAGGAATCCTACTTCTTGTAATCAGAATTCACATTAAACGTGGCATACAACCGATGCTCCCTAAGGGTTCCAAGGATGGTTCTTAGGTGTAGCATGTTCTTCTTCTGATTTGGAATAGATCAGAATGTCATCGATGAAAACAACGACAAACTTATCCAGGAAGTTCATAAAAATCTTATTCATGAGCTTCATGAAATAAGCAGGGGCATTGGCTAATCCAAAAGACATGACAGTGTACTCATATAGTCCATATCAGGTGGTAAAGGCAGTCTTTAGAATATCCTCTTCGCGAATCTCTAGTTGATGATAACCAATTCTAAGATCAATCTTAGAAAACACTTTGGCACCGGTCACATCATTTAGCTTCCGATAATCCATACACAAACGGTTATCTCCATCTTTCTTATCCACAAACAAGACAGGTGATCTCCATGGAGACACACTTGGTTGAATCAGGCCTATCTACAGCATAGCATCCAGTTGCTTTTTCAGCTCTACTAATTCAGACGGGTTCATACTATAAGGTCTCTAGGATATGGGTCCGGTTCCATGGATTAGTTCAATGATAAACTTGATATCCCGATCTGGGGGCATACCGGACAATACATCTAGAAACACGTCGCGGTATTCACAGACTACTCTGACTTGGTCAATGGTTGGTTGGGCTAGACTCTTGTTGCACTTGAATTGATGGGGCAAGGTTTTAGATACATGCTCTACTGATATTCCGGTTGTACTCGTCATGGTTATGGCTTTCTTGGCACAGTCTATTAATCCTTTATGTTTCAACATCCAATCCATTCCTTGTAGAGGGAGTGTCCCAACCTTTAAACAATATAAGGTGGAGTCCCCTGTGTTTACAATGCTAGTCCCTGGATCAATAGCTAGCATCCACAGTTAAGATGTAATATCAAGAAACAAAGGTCATAATACAACTTTATAACCAGGAATAACATAATTTTATTACATCTTACATAGCTCATTTGGCTATTACATTACATTGCATTGGAATAACTATAGTCATGGGGTCCTTCATCTTCAAAGTTCCACAGGCAAATGTTGGTTGTAGACTTTGTAATACTAATCAAACAATCTTCACTAAAATCAATCAAACCTGCAACATCACAAGTTACAGCCACAAAGGGTCAATACAATTGAATTGTATTGGCAAGTGATACTATGGTAGTATAGTGGAGTCTATCATCTATATGCATTTGGCTAAGTGGAGTTGAGTCTTGCATTGCTCAAAATAAATTTTTCCTTAACATTTTGAAAACACTAAGTTTTTGCTTTGACAAAATCATTTTTCTCAATCAAAAATTTGAAGATCCGTTAACCCTTGTTCAAACCACAAGTTTTAACTTAGAAATTTGAATGATGAGATTCTTGATTGCTTCCATGTATTGATGCTTAAATTGTCCTTTACCAGGGACATGGCTAAGTACTTAGATTTTACACTCTGCAGAGGTGGTGCACTTTCCCCACAAAACTTGGTTTCCCAAGACAAGATCTTTCAGAAGCCTTCCCTTAGACCAAAATGGACGCGCTCCAACCTATCAAACACTACCACCAACTGTCCATATGGCTAAGTTCTTGCAACCTATATGATCTAGGCAGAGCCCATAATGCCAAGTGGTTGCACTTGAAGCTTCTCAACATTTGACATCTCAAATCTCTTTGTTCCTGGGTGGCCATCCACAAGTGAGATACACAAGGTCAACCATAGACATGGGCCTTGTGAACCACTCAACCAAAAACCACCAAGAAAGTCCCATTCCACCCAGGTGATTCATTAACTTAGTTGTTTTATTAAACAGAAACACAAGTCCTCGGACTTAGAAATTTTTCATAGTATGGATATATATATATATATTCCACCCTTGTTTTATATTAGCTAGGCTAAGCTTGATAGTAATAGGAATCTTAACTTTAGGAAAATCCTAATAAGGATTCATCTACTAGTTTTCCTATAGCAAGGTTTATACTTAGCAAAATCCATGCAAGTTTTACTTAGAGAAAATCACTAATGCATAGTGAAAGTAATGGGACAAAAAGTATGAAGCATCACTTGCCTTTTTGGTAGAGTATGGGCTCACTCCTTGTCCTTGCAACAATCACACTTTTCAAGTCACTACAATTCAATCAAACAAGGCACAAACTCAATCTACCAATCAAGCAAAACATCACATAAAATGACAAAGTCAAAGTAATGCATGCAAACATGCCAAGCTTTGTTTTGTTTGAAAAATTGGTTCCTAATGGATCATAGACATTTGAGAACACCTAATGGTTAATTAGTAAAGTGGCAAAGTCACTTTCTAAAGGTTTCACTTCAAAAACCATTTTCAAAACAAAGTATCATTTTATGTGGTGTAGAAATATTTTTACTAAGGCATTAACCTATAGGGTTCACCAAATAAGTTTTCAAATCACAAAACTTGGTGTTTGGGGTCAGAGAGTTTAAAACAAATCATTTTCCAAAGGTTTTCTTCCAAAACCAATTTTAATAAATAAACCACATTTCTATTTGACTAGAAATGGTTTTAAATCAAAGAATCATTATTTTGTTTTACCAAATACATTTTTGAATCCACAAAGTGTTTCCTATGGTCAGTAGGTTCAAATCATACCAATTGCCAAAGATTTTATCCCCAAATTCATTTTTAAACAATTTTTACAACCTTAACAAGCAATCAAAAGTTTCTGCAAAAACCAACAAGCTAACCGATACTATTTACTAAACCAATGGCATGGTTGGCTAGGGCTTGTTCCACTGATTCCAACGATATAAAGTTTGCAAATTTTGGACGTGTGGTTTGAAAGTTACAAGGGTTTCAAAATGGCATCTAAATATGATTTCAAATTCTATTCTAAATCATCCAGTGACACGCGGCCTATTCTCATTCGTCGGTACCGCTTCGCTCGGATCGCACAGCTGCAGCCGTTGGATCAAGTCAGATCGTGCGGTGCGCAGATGCTACTTACCCTTTCACCTAGCTTCTATCCTAGCCACTGGATCGAGATCGAACGGTTGCTGCAGGCTCGACCTAAAACTAGCGGCGCTGCGGCGGTGGCTGGCGGCGGAGCGACCAGACGGTGGCGGCGCCGGCGATACAGGAAGCAAGGGTGGCTGGGGAGTTGCTCACCGGAATCGTTTACGCTTGCTGATGCTCAACGTGGTACTGGTTGGTTAAGGGGCGCACGTGGCTGTCCTTAATTGCTCGCCGGAGATGAGCTGGGCCTCGAGCGGCGCTGGAGGTCGTCGAGGGCGAGGATAGGGGGCGCCCTAGGACAAAAGGGAGACACTGTTAGGTTCGCAAGAGCATGGCGATCACCATCGTGTCCACGGGGAAGAGAGGGGAGGTCTGGTTTACCGGGGATACGTCGCCGCAGTTGGAGCAGACGGCGGCGCTGGCTCGGGGAAGACGTTGCCGACGCTCGGGGACGCGCACGAGCGAGCTGCGGCTGCAGAAAGGTCCGCTGGGGGATGCTGATCACAGCTGCGTGCTCGAGGAGGCAAGAGGTGGCGTGTGCTGGCCGGAATCCTCGCCGGAGCAGCGGACAGTGGCGGTGTTTGAGCAGAATTTGGCAGCCTGGGGGCGTGTCGAGGTGGGGCGACAGAGGGGAAGTGGAGAGGGGAGAGGGGCGCTTTAACGTGCGTGGTCACGGGGCTGATTCAACGCGTGATTAAGACGTATTACGCCGGATTTATTCCGTCTGCAACGGCCGGCGAGGGGGAGGCGTAGTCCGCGGGTGGGGAAGAAGGGGGACGTGGCGGTGGGTCCTCTGGCAGCGAGAGAAGGAAGAGGAAACGAGGTCCACCAGTCGGTGTCTCTGTGGGTGCGGCTTTAAGTGAAAAACGTTTCGTGGAGGGCGAGAAAGACTGGGCTGATACTGGGCTTAGTTGGGCTGCTGGGTTGGGTCGGCCAGTTTCTATTTTTTTCTTCCTGTTTGCTTTTTCTTTTTCTAATTCAAATTTCTGTTTTGAATTTCAATCAACTAATCAAACATTCAAACAATTCAAACATTCAACACACTTTGTACTTTAATTTGGTTCTGTTTAACAACATAAACCAAATCCCAAAATAAAATAATATTTTTATTCTTTTTAGGATCCATTCATTAATTGAATAAAATGGATCTTTAGTTATTTCATCAAATAGGGTTTGATTTATTTAAAAAAATCTCCATTTGAAAACTAAATATTTTCAAAACCAAATCAGTAGGTTTTTTTTGAGAATATAAAATACTTGGAAAACTTATTTTAAATAAATAAATAAGTTTTGATGTTTTTGGAAATAGTAAAACCTTTATTAATAAAACTTGGATAATAAAACCTTATCAATTTATTTTAAATAAACCTTTCCTATTTTTATCAAAACTAAATGTTTTATTTCAAAAGCTTGGCCAAGGTTTAATTTGGCTCTTATAAGATAATCTTTATTTATAAAACTTCTGTTTCTCTTGAAAACCAAATCCTTTAATTTAAAAGATCCAAAATAGTAATTCCAAAATATTTTATTTTCCTTTATCAAATGTTTACCTTTTTAAATCTCCTTAGGATTTTATTTGATCCAAATTGGTTTGAAGATTTCCAATTGGATTCAAAAAGTTTCTTCTCACTCTAAAAATCAAACAAAGTTTTATTTTATTCATTTATTTTTCACATTACAAGATTTGGAAAATCTTGGGATGTGACAGGCTACCACCCTTAAAATAAATCTCGTCCCAAGATTTGGGGAGGCTAGGGTTACAAGTAGGCTCAAAACAACTAGGGTACTACCACCCTTAAAAATCTTCAAACAAAAATTACATATTGTCCTTCTTGGGATCTTGGGGAAACTTCTCTAAGCAAACTTTTGCATTGTGTCCTTGGTTCCCACACTTGACTCATGGGTCAAGGTTGAGTTTCTCCATAGGCTTGTTCAACTTGTTCTTCATATTTTCTGGACAAGTTGCTACATAATGGCCTAGCTCTTTGCAGTTGTTGCACACCACTTGGCCAATCTCTTTATTCTTTGGGTTCTCTGGGCATTCACCGGAATAGTGTGCCATTTCGTTACATTTATAACATTGCACATGAGTAATATCCTCCTTGTTAGGGTTGGGGCATTTCTTCTTCTTCTTCTTCTTCTTCTTCTTCTTCTTATTCTTCTTCTTCTTTTTGGGTCTCTCCAAAGCTAGGAGTTCTTCTAGTTCATGTTCTTCATAGGTGGGAGATCTTTCTCTCTTCTTGGGGCATTGATCTTCATGTTCCTTGGATGCATGATCCTTGTATCCACAAGTATTGCTAGCTTGGGTTTCTTCTAGAATAGCATCTTTGTCATCCTTGTTGTCATTAGCTCTTTGGGAAAAGTTTTCTCTCATGTTGATCATTTGAGTAACCAATCCTTGCAACAATTGGGATTGAAGTTTCAAAATCCTTTGTATGGCTGGGTCTAGTCCATTGTTGTTGGCTAAAAGCTGAGTTGTTTCTTGGCTCAACTGGTTTTGGGTTGCTATAAGTTCTCTCATGTTGTCTTCTTGGTTGTTGTTGTTGTCATCAACCTTGATGTTGGAGTCTCTTGGAGAAGTCATCTGTTTGGGTTGGATTGGGATTATAATAGGCAAAAGTATTTCTAAGGAAATAATTCCAATCACACACATGACAATTCACACAAGCAATGTGCAAGCAATCACAAACAAACATTCCACTCAAACAACAAGTTCAAGCACATACTTAGGCAACAAAATATTTTTGTTACACCACATAAGTTGGTGTGTTTGACTTAACTAAAATATGGTGGTCCATCTATATGGTTTACTTGTGATCTTTCCATCATTCTTGGTTGATTTCACTTACATGAGATCATGGTTTCCTTGAGAAAAACTCTTGGTCATAATACTTCAAATGATGTAGGCTCCTTCTAACTTTTGCATTCCCTCAGTCTCTAAATCTTGAGCAAGATTTCCTTGTCTCACTTGTAGTCCTTAGTGGTATCCAAGTTGGAAGTCCTTGGTGAATATGCTGAAGATGTTGAAGTCATTAGAGTTGAAGATGTTGAAGAAGTCCTTTGCACATGGTGTAGTCTTTGGTCATGGGGTAGGCTTTTCCATCAAGTTGAAGTAGAAGAGATGTAGAGTTGAAACCAAAATGGTTGAGGAAAGAGTTTACAAGATTTTGTAAATAAGTTTTTGGAACAAAATACAACTCCTATTTCTAAGGGTTTTTGTCCAATCCTAGGTTTACAAATCCTACAAGCAACACAATGCCCTGATACCATCTGTAGAGGGAGTGTCCCAACCTTTAAACAATATAAGGTGGAGTCCCCTGTGTTTACAATGCTAGTCCCAAGATCAATAGCTAGCATCCACAGTTAAGATGTAATATCAAGAAACAAAGGTCATAATACAACTTTATAACCAGGAATAACATAATTTTATTACATCTTACATAGCTCATTTGGCTATTACATTACATTTCAGCGGAATAACTATAGTCATGGGGTCCTTCATCTTCAAAGTGCCACAGGCAGATGTTGGTTGTAGACTTTGTAATCCTAATCAAACAATCTTCACTAAAATCAATCAAACCTGCAACATCACAAGTTACAGCCACAAAGGGTCAATACAATTGAATTGTATTGGCAAGTGATACTATGGTAGTATAGTGGAGTCTATCATCTATATGCATTTGGCTAAGTGGATTTGAGGCTTGCATTGCTCAAAATAAATTTTTCCTTAACATTTTGAAAACACTAAGTTTTTGCTTTGACAAAATCATTTTTCTCAATCAAAGATTTGAAGATCCTTTAACCCTTGTTCAAACCACAAGTTTTAACTTAGAAATTTGAATGATGAGAGTCTTGATTGCTTCCATGTCTTGATGCTCAAATTGTCCTTTACCAGGGACATGGCTAAGTACTTATATTTTACACTCTGCAGAGGTGGTGCACTTTCCCCACAAGACTTGGTTTCCCAATACAAGATCTTTCAGAAGCCTTCCCTTAGACCAAAATGGACGCGCTCCAACCTATCAAACACTACCACCAACTGTCCATATGGCCAAGTTCTTGCAACCTATATGATCTAGGCAGAGCCCATAATGCCAAGTGGTTGCACTTGAAGCTTCTCAACATTTGACATCTCAAATATCTTTGTTCCTGGGTGGCCATCCACAAGTGAGATACACAAGTTCAACCATAGACATGGGCCTTGTGAACCACTCAACCAAAAACCACCAAGCAAGTCCCATTCCACCCAGGTGATTCATTAACTTACTTGTTTTATTAAACAGAAACACAAGTCCTCAGACTTAGAAATTTTTCATAGTATGGATATATATATTCCGCCCTTGTTTTCTATTAGCTAGGATAAGCTTGATAGTAATAGGAATCTTAACTTTAGGAAAATCCTACTAAGGATTCATCTACTAGTTTTCCTATAGCAAGGTTTTTACTTAGCAAAATCCATGCAAGTTTTACTTAGAGAAAATCACTAATGCATAGTGAAAGTAATGGGACAAAAAGTATGAAGCATCACTTGCCTTTTTGGTAGAGTATGGGTTCACTCCTTGTACTTGCATCAATCACACTCTTCAAGTCACTACAATTCAATCAAACAAGGCACAAACTCAATCTACCAATCAAGCAAAACATCACATAAAATGACAAAGTCAAAGTAATGCATGCAAACATGCCAAGCTTTGTTTTGTTTGAAAAAGTGGTTCCTAATGGGTCATAGACATTTGTGAACACCTAATGGTTATTTTGTAAAGTGGCAAAGTCACTTGCTAAAGGTTTCACTTCAAAAACCATTTTCAAAACAAAGTATCATTTTATGTGGTGTAGAAATATTTTTACTAAAGAATTAACCTATAGGGTTCACCAAATAAGTTTTCAAATCACAAAACTTGGTGTTTGGGGTCAGAGAGTTTAAAACAAATCATTTTCCAAAGGTTTTCTTCCAAAACCAATTTTAATAAATAAACCACATTTCTATTTGACTAGAAATGGTTTTAAATCAAAGAATCATTATTTTGTTTTACCAAATACATTTTTGAATCCACAAAGTGTTTCCTATGGTCAGTAGGTTCAAATCATACCAATTGCCAAAGATTTTATCCCCAAATTCATTTTTAAACAATTTTTACAACCTTAACAAGCAATCAAAAGTTTCTGCAAAAACCAACAAGCTAACAGAGACTATTTACTAAAGCAATGGCATGGTTGGATAGGGCTTGTTCCACTGATTCCAACGATATAAAGTTTGCAAATTTTGGAAGTGTGGTTTGAAAGTTACAAGGGTTTCAAAATGGATCTAAATCTGATTTCAAATTCTATTCTAAATCATCCAGTGACACGCGGCCTATTCTCATTCGTCGGTACCGCTTCGCTTGGATCGCACAGTTGCAGCCGTTGGATCAAGTCATATCGTGCAGTGCGTAGATGCTACTTACCCTTTCACCTAGCTTCTATCCTAGCCACTGGATCGAGATCGAACGGTTGCTGCAGGCTCGACCTAAAACTAGCGTCGCTGCAGCGGTGGCTGGCGGCGGAGCGACCAGACGGTGGCGGCGCCGATGATACAGGAAGCAAGGGTGGCTGGGGAGTTGCTCACCGGAATCGTTGACGCTTGCTGATGCTCAACGTGGTACTGGTTGGTTAAGGGGCGCACGTGGCTGTCCTTAATTGCTCGCCGGAGATGAGCTGGGCCTAGGGTTGCGCTGGAGGTCGTCGAGGGCGAGGATAGGGGGCGCCCTAGGACAAAAGGGAGACACTGTTAGGTTCGCAAGAGCATGGCGATCATCATCGTGTCCACGGGGAAGAGAGGGGAGGTCTGGTTTACCGGGGATACGTCGCCGCAGTTGGAGCAGACGGCGGCGCTGGCTCGGGAAAGACGTTGCCGACGCTCGGGGATGCGCGCGAGCAAGCTGCGGCTGCAGAAAGGTCCGCTGGGGGATGCTGATCACAGCTGCGTGCTCGAGGAGGCAAGAGGTGGCGTGTGCTGGACGGAATCCTCGTCGGAGCATCGTCGGACAGTGGTGGTGTTTGAGCAGAATTTGGCAGCCTGGGGGCGTGTCGAGGTGGGGCGACAGAGGGGAAGTGGAGAGGGGAGAGGGGCGCTTTGACGTGCGTGGTCACGGGGCTGATTCAACGCGTGATTAAGACGTATTACGCCGGATTTATTCTGTCTGCAACGGCCGGCGAGGGGGAGGCGTAGTCCGTGGGTGGGGAAGAAGGGGGACGTGGCGGTGGGTTCCTCTGGCAGCGAGAGAAGGAAGAGGAAACGAGGTCCACCAGTCGGTGTCTCTGTGGGTGCGGCTTTAAGTGAAAAACTTTTCATGGAGGGGGAGAAAGACTTGGCTGATACTAGGCTTAGTTGGGCTGCTGGGTTGGGTCGGCCAGTTTCTATTTTTTTCTTCCTGTTTGCTTTTTCTTTTTCTAATTCAAATTTCTGTTTTGAATTTCAATCAACTAATCAAACATTCAAACAATTCAAACATTCAACACACTTTGTACTTGAATTTGGTTCTATTTAACAACATAAACCAAATCCCAAAATAAAATAATATTTTAATTCTTTTTAGGATCCATTCATTAATTGAATAAAATGGATCTTTAGTTATTTCATCAAATAGGGTTTGATTTATTTTAAAAAATCTCCATTTGAAAAATAAATATTTTCAAAACCAAATCAGTAGGTTTTTTTTAGAATATAAATACTTGGAAAACTTATTTTAAATAAATAAATAAGTTTTGATGTTTTTGGAAATAGTAAAACCTTTATTAATAAAACTTGGGTAATAAAACCTTATCAATTTATTTTAAATAAACCTTTACTATTTTTATCAAAACTAAATGTTTTATTTCAAAAGCTTGGACAAGGTTTAATTTGGCTCTTATAAGATAATCTTTATTTATAAAACTTCTGTTTCTCTTGAAAACCAAATCCTTTAATTTAAAAGATCCAAAATAGTAATTCCAAAATATTTTATTTTCCTTTATCAAATGTTTACCTTTTTAAATCTCTTTAAGATTTTATTTGATCCAAATTGGTTTGAAGATTTCCAATTGGATTCAAAAAGTTTCTTCTCACTCTGAAAATCAAACAAAGTTTTATTTTATTCATTTATTTTTCACATTGCAAGATTTGGAAAATCTTGGGATGTGACATTCCTAGTACTACTTCCAAACATTTGGTTCCGAGTACTATTAGATTAGCATAAAAATATATGCCATGGATTCTGATAGGTACGACCTTGCAAATTTGTCTAGCTTTGGTGGTTGAACCAGGTATTTGAACTATCATAACATGCTTCAGTTTTGTTGGTTGAATCTTACTAGTGCATGCAAATTCTTCTGTAATAAACGAGTGCGATTGTCCAAAATCAAACAACACTCTTGCAAGTACTGAGTTAACAGAAAACATACCCATCACGACATCTGGTGTTTCTTGGGCTTCTTTAGCATTCATGAGAAACAGACGGCCGTTGCAGTTGCGCGAATTCCCTGGGGCAAATCTCCTTCCAGGCTGAACACGGCGCTACTGCTGAGCTGGGGCATTCACATTAGGGGCTGCTGCAAGCTTCTTGGGGCACTCATTGGAGTAGTGACCCTTGGTTCCGCATTCATAACAAGTCGCCTGAGACTTGTCCTTTCCTTCAACATGCACAGTATTGCTTCGAGTCCTTGGGGTAGTATTGGTGTTTTTGGCGACATTGTTTTTATTAAACTTGGGCGATGCACGGTTGAAATAGCTGGAGTTGCCGGGGTTGTTTTTGTGGTTTCCTCCGGGCCTTGGATTTCCTCCTCCATGGTTGGGATAGGTTGGACGGTTCATCGGGGGTCTATTGTTCCTTGGGGCATACCCTGCAGACAGGTTGGGGCGATACTTTGGGTTATGGTGGGTTCCTGGTTGATGCATAATTCGACGCTTGCCATTCTCATTGGCTTGCTGGATCTTGCCTTCCACCTGGATTGCAGAATCCACTAAGGCTTCAATGTCAACAAACGGGATATTGACTAACACCGTCTGCATCTCATCATGCAAACCATTCAAGAATCTCTCCTTCTTCTTAGCTTCAGTGTCAATCTCATCTGGTGCATACCTAGCTAATGAAAGAAATTTGTCATGGTACTCAACTTCTGTCATCCTCCCTTGCTTCAATTCTCTGAATTCTTCTCTCATACTATTTATTAAACCTGATGGCACATGGGTCCTGCTGAACTTGAGTTTGAATTCATCCCAAGTCATCATCTGTCCTCCATTCATGGCGCGAACGCTATTCCACCAAGCTCTTGCATCTCCTGCCAGATAGTGGGTGGCAAACAGTACTTTCTCATTGGCCTCCACTCCTGCGACATCTAAGTTGTTCTCCATGGTCTGCAGCCAATCATCCACATCTAAGGGCTCTCCAGACTTAATAAAAATGGGTGGATTGGTGTTTTGAAAGTTTTTGAGCTTGGATCCATGGTTGTCCTGGTTTCCATGGCCTTGATTGTTATTGGCCATATGATCTATGTGTTGAAGGGTGGCTAAGTTGGCTTGACGTTCGGCTCTTTTAGCTTCGCGGTCCAAAACCAACATTTACAAGATTTGCAGCATTGGGTCCGGGGATGAACTGCTTCTTGCGCGAGGCATCTGAGGATTGAGATAGATCATGAGACAAGAGGGAAATTTCTAAGGTTCGGGGTTTGTTTTTGAATTTTTTTAAATTTTTTTTCAAAGGTTTGGGGTTTGTTTTTGAAAAGTTTTTAAATTTTTTTATAAGGTTTGGGGTTTGTTTTTGAAAAGTTTTTAAATTTTAAGCATGATTCAGGTGTTTCCAACTAGCAAATTGCTTTTCATTCATTCATAGCACGGAATACAAACACACACCACAACAAGGAAATAGATGGTTTTAAGAGCTATTCTATGAATCTACGATATAGTGGGACCGGATACAACTTCACTAACGCTAGTTCTCAAGTGGTACTACTCCTCGGAATCAGTGGCTTCATCATCATCATCATCATCATCAATGAAGGCGGAGTCATCGTCATCGGTGTGGAAGTCCATGGCTTGATCCTCTAGGAAGTCATCATCATCACTAAGGTAGGAGTAGGGGTCTCCACGGATATCTTCCACTGCATTCTCCCTCTCCTCAAGCTTCATGTCCCGCTCGTGGATGGTCTCCTCCAAGTTTGTCACCTTGTGACAAAGGCGAGCAATAATGCGATCCTTCTTGTCAAGCTGACAGCGACGAGACTAGCGATCCTTCACAAGCATGGCAATGGTCTGGTCCTTCTTGTCTGTGATGGCCTAGTCGTGGTTGGCATAGGCTCGGGCCTTGTCCAACTCCTTCTGCCTGTCATACATCATTAAGATGAGATGGTCCACTTGATGCTTCAGCTCCGGGTTACGTGGTACCTCCAGTGGCTGTCCCATACCATCACGCCTTGGGTAATACTCAAAGCACGTGCCCTTGATCTGATTGATACTTTACCCACACAGACGGGCAAGAGCTTCCTGCATGGCCCTGGTAAGTACATCTAGCTAGTTGTTCTCTCTTAAGGTGAACTGGATTCCCTCTGAGGTGGGGGCTTCAATCTTCCCTCCGAGACATGCAACAATCAGCCATTGCAATTCTCCTCCTTGCTGATCGTTGAGCTGGGCTCCGAAGAAGTCGGGGTGCGGGCGCTCCAGAAGTTCCAATAGTTGGTCCAAATCACGCTCAAAGATGAGATCTCCTCCATCGCCCAACTGATAGAACTTTCTATACTTCACGTCCATCTATAAGAATATAGGATGAGTAAGTTAGTATAGTGATCAAGTGTGTCAAATTTTATGTCAGTTTGCAAGAATTTTTTAGGAACATGAATTTTTATGAAAGAATCTGTAACATCCCAAAAATATTGATAAAGGTTATCAAATTCCAATCACCAAGATTAGGGTTAACAAAAACTTTTGTTAATTCAAATCATTATGAATGCATGTGTGTATGTGATGATGGTATGAATGCATGAGTGGACTTGTGTGATTGATGTGAATAGAAAGGAATGGTTTAAAGATTAAAACAACATCATCTAAATAAAATCCAAGCAGAAACAAATCAAGAGAAATTCAAAAACAAACAAAATAAGCAAATGGTCATTTTTTCCAATCTTGTTCACTAGACCACTTTGAGTTTTTCCAGTCAAAGATTTCAAATAGAAACAATTCAATTTCTTTTCACCCCTTTCTAGGACAAGTAAAAGTAACCCAAGCCCACCTTTCAAACCCACAGAAACATTTGACAACTTGATTCACAGGACAATTCAAAATTGAATCTATATCATATGTGAAGATCACCAATTCTCAAAAAACCAAACAAACCAGTGCACCTTGACCTTTCCAACTAACTAGATACTACCTAGTATGTGACTAGTACACCCACCAAGTTTGAACTAAAAATTCAACTTCAAATCTCTTTATGCCATTTCATCAAACACCTTGCAAACAGGAATCAAACAAAACACAAAACACTATAGTGAGCTGTGATTTGGCCAACCTTGTTCCCTCTCTAGCTCACACTACACTCTCAGTAGATGATCAAACTAAATTAACTAGCTTTAGCTCACTGTGAGTTTGCCATTGCCATTAATGGTGAGCATGCTGAGCCTCACCTTGCCACCCCAGTGTCGACAACCAGCTAGGAGAAGCTCTAGCCTCGACAACCTTGTCTGGAACATTGACCACCGTCCACCGCCGTCCCCTGTCCAATGCCAAAGCATATCCAGCCTCTGGACCACTCTAGAACCATCGCGCCCTATGCCTCTGTGCCATGCCGAGAGTGTGCCAGAGCACCACACTCGACACGCGACCATAGATCGCGCCCCGCCCTCGCCGCTTGCGTGCATGATCACCACCATCCCAGGAACCGCCAGGACATGCCCGTTCGTCTCCGCACGACCAGGACAGCCCGTGCGCCATTAAAACCTCTGTCGGACCCGCCCAGAGCACCACAACGTTTTGACCAATTCGCACCGCCCCACTCCTCGCGACCATGCCGTTGAGCTTCGCCAGTAGGCAGAGCACCGCCCCTACCATCTCCCATGCCAGTAGCCCACTTTGACGATGACCACAACGAGCTCCACCCGCGCCCTTCGGTCCCCTCTTCGCACTATAAATACAGGCCACCCCCGTTCGATTTCTTCACACCAACAGACTCCCCTCTCTCTCAGAACCACCCCACCTCATCCCCGGAGCAAGGCGAGCAGCAGGTCACCGAAATTTTTGCCGGAGTCTGCCGCGGAGGAGGAGAAGAGGAGAAGTCGATTGGAGCCGCCCCAGGAGAAGCTGTCGATACCAGGATGATCGCCGTCGTCAACTTTGTCGTTTGCCACCATCCTCGACCCTCGCATGAGCCCTGGTGAGCCCCCGTACACCCCCCTGGCCGCGCGAGGGTTCTGTCTCGCCGGCATTGCTCGACGGCGCCGATAAGTCACAGCCGTTCGATTAGATGTTGATCATGTGGTTTAGATTGCCCCGTACCGCTTTGCAACCCCTTGTCTCGATGACTGGTGGGGACACCCACTTAAACCCACCTCCCGCGCAACCCAGCTAGTTTGAATTTGTATTTTCCAATTTAGTTTCAAACCTAGTTCTATACCTAGATTCAAAAATCAACCCAAGTGGATTCACTGAACCAAATTGCATGAAACTAATTTTTCTAGAAAGATACTGATATTTTTAATCCAATCCCATTGGATTCAAACCATTTGGAATTGTAGATCACTTATAGTAAAAATAACAAGATACATTATTCCGTTCTATAGTCTTTTTCTTTTATTCTTTTTTCTATTTTCTTTTATAGTTTTGATTTAGGCATCCAAAATGATCCCTTTAAATTCCTAAAAATTTGTAAAATTAAAGTAATATTATAGGGCCCTTTGGAACCTGTTTATTCCAAACTCAAATTTTCCAACGTAATATCATTCCATTTGGCCCATAGGCATTTATTACATTTTCTTTACCTTATCTTATTTGAATATCAACTTTTGGATTTGAACTCCAAATTGTCTCGAACTAGTTTTTATGGATTTTGTAAAATAATTATTTGTTAATATAAAACATTTAATAATAGTTTTGTTCAACTTCAATATGGACAATTGCCATTGATCCTTTTGAACTTAGGATGGGAAAATCCCATTTAGGGTTTTTGAATTTATTTTTGGGCAACAATATTTCTTCTTAGTGTTTATATGCAATGATGCTTAAGCATGCTTCATGATTTTGAATTTTGAAACTGGCACACCAATTCTACAATCTTGAATCAATCCATGCCCTTTTTGCCTATATGGCTACTTAGGTCATAACAAAGATTATAATGGTTTGAATTCAAGGTTGAGAGGTTTGTCAAATAAAAAAGTTTCCTTTATTTGAGAATTTTCCACAAAGTCAAACCATCAATCAAGCTTATTTATTTATTTCACATTCCAAAATTAGGAGAATTTTGGGATGTGACAGCGCCTCCTTGATTTGACTGATCAAAGTGGGTTGAAGTTCTATGCTAGCCAAAAACCTTCACTTACGAGCTACATTCTGAAATCTTCCAACTCCTTGTGCAAACTTGGTTGCTCCTTCAGAATCATGAAGTTCAAGCGACACGGCAATCTGCTAAGGGCATCTGCTACCACATTGGCTTTGCCGGGGTGATAGTGAATGGCCAGATCATAGTCCTTGATTAGCTCTATCCATCTCCTTGCCTCATATTCAACTCCTTCCAAGTGAAAATATACTTAAGTCTCTTGTGATCTAAACAAATTTCACAACGGTTACCCATGAGGTAATGGCGCCATGTCTTCAAGGCTAAAACTACGGCTGCTAATTCGAGGTCATGGGTAGGGTAATTCTGCTCATGTTGCTTCAGTTGTCGGGATAGATATGATATGAATTTGCCTTCTTGCATCAACACACATCCAAGACCAACCTTGGATGCATGACAATACACATCAAATGGTTTCGTGATATCCAGCATAATTAAGATAGGGGCTGAAATCAATCTCTTCTTGAGCTCTTGAAAACTTGCTTCACATTTGTCCATTCATTCAAACTTCTTATCTTTCTTCAACAATTGGGTCATGGGTCTTGTGTGGCATCCCGCAAAACCACTACTAGAAAATCGCTTTGTTTTTGTGCATCGCATCACCATGACATCATCATACATCTATCTGTCTAAAACTATTTTGCTAAAACCCTATTTTGTTTTCTATATTAATCCCCTCCCCTTTATTTCAAATTAAACACCGGTGCTTACGGATATCTTAGTTTGTCCAAAAGCAATTTATAAAAGGCTTTTAAAATAAATTAGAAAACCCTAGTCTAAATTTCTAGTCCTCAATTTACCCAATCCTAGTCTACCCACCAATCCCCTCCCTCCACCTCACCTTTCCCTCCACCTCATCACACCCACCGCCACCTCACCAAACCACCAGCCATCCCCACCTTCCCCAGGCCCACCTGGGCGCGTCCCCACACTTCCTCTCTCTCACACAGAACCCTGATCCGCACCTGTTCCCCGTCGAACCCTGAGTCCAACCCCGAACCCTCGGAGCCCAAGTTCGTCGAACCCTAATGTGTGACCGGGAAGTGTGGGGACGCGCCCAGGTGGGCCTGGGGAAGGTGGGGATGGCTGGTGGATTGGTGAGGTGGCAGTGGGTGTGATGAGGTGGAGGGAAAGGTGAGGTGGAGGGAGGGGATTGGTGGGTAGACTAGGATTGGGTAAATTTAGGACTAGAAATTTAGACTAGGGTTTTCTAATTTATTTTAAAAGCCTTTTATAAATTGCTTTTGGACAAACTGAGATATCCGTAAGCACCGGTGTTTAATTTGAAATAAAAGGGAGGGGATTAATATAGAAAACAAAATAGGGTTTTAGCAAAATAGTTTTAGACAGATAGATGTATGATGATGTCATGGTGATGCGATGCACAAAAACAAAGCGATTTTCTAGTAGTGGTTTTGCGGGATGCCACATCTTGCGACGCTCGAGAATCCTTCTATGAACTTGCGGTAATATCCTGCTAATTCGAGAAATGCGCGAACTTGAGTTTGAGTAGTCGGGGCTTGCCATTATTCAACATCCTTAACCTCGACAGGGTGGATAGAAATTCGTCCAGCCGACACGATATGTCCGAGGAATCCTACTTCATGTAATCAGAATTCACATTTGCTAAACGTGGCATACAACCGATGCTCCCTAAGGGTTCCAAGGATGGTCCTTAAGTGTAGCTCATGTTCTTCTTCTGATTTGGAATAGATCAGAATGTCATCGATGAAAACAACGAAAAACTTATCCAGGAAGTTCATAAAAATCTTATTCATGAGGTTCATGAAATAAGCAGGGGCATTGGCTAATCCAAAAGACATGACAGTGTACTCATACAGTCCATATCAGGTGGTAAAGGCAGTCTTTGGAATATCCTCTTCGCGAATCTCTAGTTGATGATAAGCAATTCTAAGATCAATCTTAGAAAACACTTTGGCACCGGTCAACTGGTCAAAAAATATTCTATCTTCGGCAGTGGGTACTTGTTCTTGATGGTGACATCATTTAGCTTCCGATAATCCATACACAAACGGTTATCTCCATCTTTCTTATCCACAAACAAGACAGGTGATCTCCATGGAGACACACTTGGTTGAACCAGGCCTATCTACAACATAGCATCCAGTTGCTTTTTCAGCTCCACTAATTCAGACGGGTTCATACTATAAGGTCTCTAGGATATGGGTCCGGTTCCATGGATTAGTTCAATGATAAACTCGATACCCCGATCTGGGGGCATACCGGGCAATACATCTAGAAACACGTCGGGGTATTCACAGACTACTCTGACTTGGTCAATGGTTGGTTGGGCTAGACTGTTGTTGCACTTGAATTGATGGGGCAAGGTTTTAGATACATGCTATGTTTCAACATCCAATCCATCCCTTGTAGAGGGAGTGTCCCAACCTTTAAACAATATAAGGTGGAGTCCCCTGTGTTTACAATGCTAGTCCCTGGATCAATAGCTAGCATCCACAGTTAAGATGTCATATCAAGAAACAAAGGTCATAATACAACTTTATAACCAGGAATAACATAATTTTATTACATCTTACATAGCTCATTTGGCTATTACATTACATTGCAGCGGAATAACTATAGTCATGGGGTCCTTCATCTTCAAAGTGCCACAGGCAAATGTTGGTTGTAGACTTTGTAATCCTAATCAAACAATCTTCACTAAAATCAATCAAACCTGCAACATCACAAGTTACAGCCACAAAGGGTCAATACAATTGAATTGTATTGGCAAGTGATACTATGGTAGTATAGTGGAGTCTATCATCTATATGCATTTGGCTAAGTGGAGTTGAGGCTTGCATTGCTCAAAATAAAATTTTCCTTAACATTTTGAAAACACTAAGTTTTTTCTTTGACAAAATCATTTTTCTCAATCAAAAATTTGAAGATCCTTTAACCCTTGTTCAAACCACAAGTTTTAACTTAGAAATTTGAATGATGAGATTCTTGATTGCTTCCATGTCTTGATGCTCAAATTGTCCTTTACCAGGGACATGGCTAAGTACTTAGATTTTACACTCTGCAGAGGTGGTGCACTTTCCCCACAAGACTTGGTTTCCCAAGACAAGATCTTTCAGAAGCCTTCCCTTAGACCAAAATGGACGCGCTCCAACCTATCAAACACTACCACCAACTGTCCATATGGCTAAGTTCTTGCAACCTATATGATCTAGGCAGAGCCCATAATGCCAAGTGGTTGCACTTGAAGCTTCTCAACATTTGACATCTCAAATCTCTTTGTTCCTGGGTGGCCATCCACAAGTGAGATACACAAGGTCAACCATAGACATGGGCCTTGTGAACCACTCAACCAAAAACCACCAAACAAGTCCCATTCCACCCAGGTGATTCATTAACTTAGTTGTTTTATTAAACATAAACACAAGTCCTCGGACTTAGAAATTTTTCATAGTATGGATATATATATATTCCACCCTTGTTTTATATTAGCTAGGCTAAGCTTGATAGTAATAGGAATCTTAACTTTAGGAAAATCCTACTAAGGATTCATCTACTAGTTTTCCTATAGTAAGGTTTATACTTAGCAAAATCCATGCAAGTTTTACTTAGAGAAAATCACTAATGCATAGTGAAAGTAATGGGACAAAAAGTATGAAGCATCACTTGCCTTTTTGGTAGAGTATGGGTTCACTCCTTGTCCTTGCAACAATCAAACTCTTCAAGTCACTACAATTCAATCAAACAAGGCACAAACTCAATCTACCAATCAAGCAAAACATCACATAAAATGACAAAGTCAAAGTAATGCATGCAAACATGCCAAGCTTTGTTTTGTTTGAAAAATTGGTTCCTAATGGGTCATAGACATTTGAGAACACCTAATGGTTAATTTGTAAAGTGGCAAAGTCACTTGCTAAAGGTTTCACTTCAAAAACCATTTTCCAAACAAAGTATTATTTTATGTGGTGTAGAAATATTTTTACTAAGGCATTAACCTATAGGGTTCACCAAATAAGTTTTAAAATCACAAAACTTGGTGTTTGGGGTCAGAGAGTTTAAAACAAATCATTTTCCAAAGGTTTTCTTCCAAAACCAATTTTAATAAATAAACCACATTTCTATTTGACTAGAAATGGTTTTAAATCAAAGAATCATTATTTTGTTTTACCAAATAGATTTTTGAATCCACAAAGTGTTTCCTATGGTCAGTAGGTTCAAATCATACCAATTGCCAAAGATTTTATCCCCAAATTCATTTTTAAACAATTTTTACAACCTTAACAAGCAATCAAAAGTTTCTGCAAAAACCAACAAGCTAACAGATACTATTTACTAAACCAGTGGCATGGTTGGCTAGGGCTTGTTCCACTGATTCCAACGATATAAAGTTTGCAAATTTTGGACGTGTGGTTTGAAAGTTACAAGGGTTTCAAAATGGCATCTAAATCTGATTTCAAATTCTATTCTAAATCATCCAGTGACACGCGGCCTATTCTCATTCGTCGGTACCGCTTCGCTCGGATCGCACAGCTGCAGCCGTTGGATCAAGTCAGATCGTGCGGTGCGCAGATGCTACTTACCCTTTCACCTAGCTTCTATCCTAGCCACTTGATCGAGATCGAACGGTTGCTGCAGGCTCGACCTAAAACTAGCGGCGCTGCGGCGGTGGCTGGTGGCGGAGCGACCAGACGGTGGCGGCGCCGGCGATACATGAAGCAAGGGTGGCTGGGGAGTTGCTCACCGGAATCGTTGACGCTTGCTGACGCTCAACGTGGTACTAGTTGGTGAAGGGGTGCACGTGGCTGTCCTTAATTGCTCGCCGAAGATGAGCTGGGCCTCGGGCGGCGCTGGAGGTCGTCGAGGGCGAGGATAGGGGGCGCCCTAGGACAAAAGGGAGACACTGTTAGGTTCGCAAGAGCATGGCGATCATCATCGTGTCCACGGGGAAGAGAGGGGAGGTCTGGTTTACCGGGGATACGTCGCCGCAGTTGGAGCAGACGGCGGCGCTGGCTCGGGGAAGACATTGCCGACGCTCGGGGACGCGCACGAGCGAGCTGCGGCTGCAGAAAGGTCCGCTGGGGGATGCTGATCACAACTGCGTGCTCGAGGAGGCAAGAGGTGGCGTGTGCTGGCCGGAATCCTCGCCGGAGCATCGTCGGACAGTGGCGGTGTTTGAGCAGAATTTGGCAGCCTGGGGGCATGTCGAGGTGGGGCGACAGAGGGGAAGTGGAGAGGGGAGAGGGGCGCTTTAACGTGCGTGGTCACGGGGCTGATTCAACGCGTGATTAAGACGTATTACGCCGGATTTATTCCGTCTGCAACAGCCGGCGAGGGGGAGGCGTAGTCCGCGGGTGGGGAAGAAGGGGGACATGGCGGTGGGGTCCTCTGGCAGCGAGAGAAGGAAGAGGAAACGAGGTCCACCAGTCGGTGTCTCTGTGGGTGCGGCTTTAAGTGAAAAACGTTTCGTGGAGGGGGAGAAAGACTGGGCTGATACTGGGCTTAGTTGGGCTGCTGGGTTGGGTCGGCCAGTTTCTATTTTTTTCTTCCTGTTTGCTTTTTCTTTTTCTAATTCAAATTTCTGTTTTGAATTTCAAACAACTAATCGAACATTCAAACAATTCAAACATTCAACACACTTTGTACTTGAATTTGGTTATGTTTAACAACATAAACCAAATCCCAAAATAAAATAATATTTTTATTCTTTTTAGGATCCATTCATTAATTGAATAAAATGGATATTTAGTTATTTCATCAAATAGGGTTTGATTTATTTAATAAAATCTCCATTTGAAAACTAAATATTTTCAAAACCAAATCAGTAGGTTTTTTTTTGAGAATATAAAATACTTGGAAAACTTATTTTAAATAAATAAATAAGTTTTGATGTTTTTGGAAATAGTAAAACCTTTATTAATAAAACTTGGATAATAAACCTTACAAATTTATTTTAAATAAACCTTTACTATTTTTATCAAAACTAAATGTTTTATTTCAAAAGCTTGGCCAAGGTTTAATTTGGCTATTATAAGATAATCTTTATTTATAAAACTTCTGTTTCTCTTGAAAACCAAATCCTTTAATTTAAAAGATCCAAAATAGTAATTCCAAAATATTTTATTTTCCTTTATCAAATGTTTACCTTTTTAAATCTCTTTAGGATTTTATTTGATCCAAATTGGTTTGAAGATTTCCAATTGGATTCAAAAAGTTTCTTCTCACTCTGAAAATCAAACAAAGTTTTATTTTATTCATTTATTTTTCACATTACAAGATTTGGAAAATCTTGGGATGTGACAGGCTACCACCCTTAAAATAAATCTCGTCCCAAGATTTGGGGAGGCTAGGGTTACAAGTAGGCTCAAATCAACTAGGGTACTACCACCCTTAAAAATCTTCAAACAAAAATTACATATTGTCCTTCTTGGGATCTTGGGGAAACTTCTCTAAGCAAAATTTTGCATTGTGTCCTTGGTTCCCACACTTGACTCATGGGTCAAGGTTGAGTTTCTCCATAGGCTTGTTCAACTTGTTCTTCATATATTCTGGACAGTTGCTTGCATAATGTCCTGGGTTCTTGCAATTGAAACAGTGGATGTCCTTGTGGATAAGTTGCTACATAATGGCCTAGCTCTTTGCAGTTGTTGCACACCACTTGGCCAATCTCTTTATTCTTCGGGTTCTCTGGGCATTCACCGGAATAGTGTCCCATTTCCTTACATTTATAACATTGCACATGAGTAATATCCTCCTTGTTAGGGTTGGGGCATTTCTTCTTCTTCTTCTTCTTCTTCTTTTTGGGTCTCTCCAAAGCTAGGAGTTCTTCTAGTTCATGTTCTTCATAGGTGGGAGATCTTTCTCTCTTCTTGGGGCATTGATCTTCATGTTCCTTGGATGCATGATCCTTGTATCCACAAGTATTGCTAGCTTGGGTTTCTTCTAGAATAGCATCTTTGTCATCCTTGTTGTCATTAGCTCTTTGGGAAAAGTTTTCTCTCATGTTGATCATTTGAGTAACCAATCCTTGCAACAATTGGGATTGAAGTTTCAAAATCCTTTGTATGGCTGGGTCTAGTCCATTGTTGTTGGCTAAAAGCTGAGTTGTTTCTTGGCTCAAGTGGTTTTGGGTTGCTATAAGTTCTCTCATGTTGTCTTCTTGGTTGTTG
Organism: Avena atlantica; assembly: GCA_910589765.1. Classification (NCBI taxonomy): domain Eukaryota; kingdom Viridiplantae; phylum Streptophyta; class Magnoliopsida; order Poales; family Poaceae; genus Avena; species Avena atlantica. The sequence goes on along the minus strand of OU342736.1, from coordinate 40,646,178 downwards.
TTGTTGTCATCAACCTTGATGTTGGAGTCTCTTGGAGAAGTCATCTGTTTGGGTTGGATTGGGATTAGAATAGGCAAAAGTATTTCTAAGGAAATAATTCCAATCACACACATCACAATTCACACAAGCAATGTGCAAGCAATCACAAACAAACATTCCACTCAAACAACAAGTTCAAGCACATACTTAGGCAACAAAATATTTTTGTTACACCACATAAGTTGGTGTGTTTGACTTAACTAAAATATGGTGGTCCATCTATATGGTTTACTTGTGATCTTTCCATCATTCTTGGTTGATTTCACTTACATGAGATCATGGTTTCCTTGAGAAAAACTCTTGGTCATAATACTTCAAATGATGTAGGCTCCTTCTAACTTTTGCATTCCCTCAGTCTCTAAATCTTGAGCAAGATTTCCTTGTCTCACTTGTAGTCCTTAGTGGTATCCAAGTTGGAAGTCCTTGGTGAATATGCTGAAGATGTTGAAGTCATTAGAGTTGAAGATGTTGAAGAAGTCCTTTGCACATGGTGTAGTCTTTGGTCATGGGGTAGGCTTTTCCATCAAGTTGAAGTAGAAGAGATGTAGAGTTGAAACCAAAATGGTTGAGGAAAGAGTTTACAAGATTTTGTAAATAAGTTTTTGGAACAAAATACAACTCCTATTTCTAAGGGTTTTTGTCCAATCCTAGGTTTACGAATCCTACAAGCAACACAATGCCCTGATACCATCTGTAGAGGGAGTGTCCCAACCTTTAAACAATATAAGGTGGAGTCCCCTGTGTTTACAATGCTAGTCCCTGGATCAATAGCTAGCATCCACAGTTAAGATGTAATATCAAGAAACAAAGGTCATAATACAACTTTATAACCAGGAATAACATAATTTTATTACATCTTACATAGCTCATTTGGCTATTACATTACATTTCAGCGGAATAACTATAGTCATGGGGTCCTTCATCTTCAAAGTGCCACAGGCAGATGTTGGTTGTAGACTTTGTAATCCTAATCAAACAATCTTCACTAAAATCAATCAAACCTGCAACATCACAAGTTACAGCCACAAAGGGTCAATACAATTGAATTGTATTGGCAAGTGATACTATGGTAGTATAGTGGAGTCTATCATCTATATGCATTTGGCTAAGTGGAGTTGAGGCTTGAATTGCTCAAAATAAATTTTTCCTTAACATTTTGAAAACACTAAGTTTTTGCTTTGACAAAATCATTTTTCTCAATCAAAGATTTGAAGATCCTTTAACCCTTGTTCAAACCACAAGTTTTAACTTTGAAATTTGAATGATGAGATTCTTGATTGCTTCCATGTCTTGATGCTCAAATTGTCCTTTACCAGGGACATGGCTAAGTACTTATATTTTACACTCTGCAGAGGTGGTGCACTTTCCCCACAAGACTTGGTTTCCCAATACAAGATCTTTTAGAAGCCTTCCCTTAGACCAAAATGGACGCGCTCCAACCTATCAAACACTACCACCAACTGTCCATATGGCTAAGTTCTTGCAACCTATATGATCTAGGCAGAGCCCATAATGCCAAGTGGTTGCACTTGAAGCTTCTCAACATTTGACATCACAAATCTCTTTGTTCCTGGGTGGCCATCCACAAGTGAGATACACAAGGTCAACCATAGACATGGGCCTTGTGAACCACTCAACCAAAAACCACCAAGCAAGTCCCATTCCACCCAGGTGATTCATTAACTTAGTTGTTTTATTAAACAGAAACACAAGTCCTCGGACTTAGAAATTTTTCATAGTATGGATATATATATTCCGGCCTTGTTTTCTATTAGCTAGGCTAAGCTTGATAGTAATAGGAATCTTAACTTTAGGAAAATCCTACTAAGGATTCATCTACTAGTTTTCCTATAGCAAGGTTTTTACTTAGCAAAATCCATGCAAGTTTTACTTAGAGAAAATCACTAATGCATAGTGAAAGTAATGGGACAAAAAGTATGAAGCATCACTTGCCTTTTTGGTAGAGTATGGGTTCACTCCTTGTACTTGCAACAATCACACTCTTCAAGTCACTACAATTCAATCAAACAAGGCACAAACTCAATCTACCAATCAAGCAAAACATCACATAAAATGACAAAGTCAAAGTAATGCATGCAAACATGCCAAGCTTTGTTTTGTTTGAAAAAGTGGTTCCTAATGGGTCATAGAAATTTGAGAACACCTAATGGTTATTTTGTAAAGTGGCAAAGTCACTTGCTAAAGGTTTCACTTCAAAAACCATTTTCAAAACAAAGTATCATTTTATGTGGTGTAGAAATATTTTTACTAAAGCATTAACCTATAGGGTTCACCAAATAAGTTTTCAAATCACAAAACTTGGTGTTTGGGGTCAGAGAGTTTAAAACAAATCATTTTCCAAAGGTTTTCTTCCAAAACCAATTTTAATAAATAAACCACATTTCTATTTGACTAGAAATGGTTTTAAATCAAAGATTCATTATTTTGTTTTACCAAATAGATTTTTGAATCCACAAAGTGTTTCCTATGGTCAGTAGGTTCAAATCATACCAATTGCCAAAGATTTTATCCCCAAATTCATTTTTAAACAATTTTTACAACCTTAACAAGCAATCAAAAGTTTCTGCAAAAACAACAAACTAACAGATACTATTTACTAAACCAATGGCATGGTTGTCTAGGGCTTGTTCCACTGATTCCAACGATATAAAGTTTGCAAATTTTGGACGTGTGGTTTGAAAGTTACAAGGGTTTCAAAATGGATCTAAATCTGATTTCAAATTCTATTCTAAATCATCCAGTGACACGCGGCCTATTCTCATTCGTCGGTACCGCTTCGCTCGGATCGCACAGTTGCAGCCGTTGGATCAAGTCAGATCGTGCAGTGCGTATATGCTACTTACCCTTTCACCTAGCTTCTATCCTAGCCACTGGATCGAGATCGAACGGTTGCTGCAGGCTCGACCTAAAACTAGCGGCGCTGCGGCGGTGGCTGGCGGCAGAGCGACCAGATGGTGGCGGCGCCGGCGATACAGGAAGAAAGGGTGGCTGGGGAGTTGCTCACCGGAATCGTTGACGCTTGCTGATGCTCAACGTGGTACTGGTTGGTTAAGGGGCGCACGTGGCTGTCCTTAATTGCTCGCCGGAGATGAGCTGGGCCTCGGGTTGCGCTGGAGGTCGTCGAGGGCGAGGATAGGGGGCGCCCTAGGACAAAAGGGAGACACTGTTAGGTTCGCAAGAGCATGGCGATCATCATCGTGTCCACGGGGAAGAGAGGGGAGGTCTGGTTTACCGGGGATACGTCGCCGCAGTTGGAGCAAACGGCGGCGCTGGCTCGGGAAAGACGTTGTCGACGCTCGGGGACGCGCGCGAGCGAGCTGCGGCTGCAGAAAGGTCCGCTGGGGGATGCTGATCACAGCTGCGTGCTCTAAGAGGCAAGAGGTGGCGTGTGCTGGACGGAATCCTCGCCGGAGCATCGTCGGACAGTGGCGGTGTTTGAGCAGAATTTGGCAGCCTGGGGGCGTGTCAAGGTGGGGCGACAGAGGGGAAGTGGAGAGGGGGGAGGGGCGCTTTAACGTGCGTGGTCACGGGGCTGATTCAACGCGTGATTAAGACGTATTACGCCGGATTTATTCTGTCTGCAACGGCCGGCGAGGGGGTGGCGTAGTCCGCGGGTGGGGAAGAAGGGGGACGTGGCGGTGGGGTCCTCTGGCAGCGAGAGAAGGAAGAGGAAACGAGGTCCACCAGTCGGTGTGTCTGTGGGTGCGGCTTTAAGTGAAAAACTTTTCGTGGAGGGGGAGAAAGACTGGGCTGATACTGGGCTTAGTTGGGCTGCTGGGTTGGGTCGGCCAGTTTCTATTTTTTTCTTCCTGTTTGCTTTTTCTTTTTCTAATTCAAATTTCTGTTTTGAATTTCAATCAACTAATCAAACATTCAAACAATTCAAACATTCAACACACTTTGTACTGAATTTGGTTCTGTTTAACAACATAAACCAAATCCCAAAATAAAATAATATTTTTATTCTTTTTAGGATCCATTCATTAATTGAATAAAATGGATCTTTAGTTATTTCATCAAATAGGGTTTGATTTATTTAAAAAAAATCTCCATTTGAAAACTAAATATTTTCAAAACCAAATCAGTAGGTTTTTTTTAGAATATAAATACTTGGAAAACTTATTTTAAATAAATAAATAAGTTTTGATGTTTTTGGAAATAGTAAAACCTTTATTAATAAAACTTGGATAATAAAACCTTATCAATTTATTTTAAATAAACCTTTACTATTTTTATCAAAACTAAATGTTTTATTTCAAAAGCTTGGCCAAGGTTTAATTTGGCTCTTATAAGATAATCTTTATTTATAAAACTTCGGTTTCTCTTGAAAACCAAATCCTTTAATTTAAAAGATCCAAAATAGTAATTCCAAAATATTTTATTTTCCTTTATCAAATGTTTACCTTTTTAAATCTCTTTAGGATTTTATTTGATCCAAATTGGTTGAAGATTTCCAATTGGATTCAAAAAGTTTCTTCTCACTCAGAAAATCAAACAAAGTTTTATTTTATTCATTTATTTTTCACATTACAAGATTTGGAAAATCTTGGGATGTGACATTCCTAGTACTACTTCCAAACATTTTGTTCCGAGTACTATTAGATTAGCATAAAAATATATGCCATGGATTCTGATAGGTACGACCTTGCAAATTTGTCTAGCTTTGGTGGTTGAACCAGGTATTTGAACTATCATAACATGCTTCAGTTTTGTCGGTTGAATCTTACTAGTGCATGCAAATTCTTCTGTAATAAACGAGTGCGATTGTCCAAAATCAAACAACACTCTTGCAAGTACTGAGTTAACAGAAAACATACCCATCACGACATCTGGTGTTTCTTGGGCTTCTTTAGCATTCATGAGAAACAGACGGCCGTTGCAGTTGCGCGAATTCCCTGGGGCAAATCTCCTTCCAGGCTGAACACGGCGCTACTGCTGAGCTGGGGCATTCACATTAGGGGCTGCTGCAAGCTTCTTGGGGCACTCATTGGAGTAGTGACCCTTGGTTCCGCATTCATAACAAGTCGCCTGAGACTTGTCCTTTCCTGCAACATGCACAGTATTGCTTCGAGTCCTTGGGGTAGTATTGGTGTTTTTGGCGACATTGTTGTTATTAAACTTGGGCGATGCACGGTTGAAATAGATGGAGTTGCCGGGGTTGTTTTTGTGGTTTCCTCCGGGCCTTGGATTTCCTCCTCCATGGTTGGGATAGGTTGGACGGTTCATCGGGGGTCTATTGTTCCTTGGGGCATACCCTGCAGACATGTTGGGGCGATACTTTGGGGTATGGTGGGTTCCTGGTTGATGCATAATTCGACGCTTGCCATTCTCATTGGCTTGCTGGATCTTGCCTTCCACCTGGATTGCAGAATCCACTAAGGCTTCAATGTCAACAAACGGGATATTGACTAACACCGTCTGCATCTCATCATGCAAACCATTCAAGAATCTCTCCTTCTTCTTAGCTTCAGTGTCAATCTCATCTGGTGCATACCTAGCTAATGACAGAAATTTGTCACGGTACTCAACTTCTGTCATCCTCCGTTGCTTCAATTCTCTGAATTCTTCTCTCATCCTATTTATTAAACCTGATGGCACATGGGTCCTGCTGAACTTGAGTTTGAATTCATCCCAAGTCATCATCTGTCCTCCATTCATGGCGCGAACGCTATTCCACCAAGCTCTTGCATCTCCTGCCAGATAGTGGGTGGCAAACAGTACTTTCTCATTGGCCTCCACTCCTGCGACATCTAAGTTGTTCTCCATGGTCTGCAGCCAATCATCCACATCTAAGGGCTCTCCAGACTTAATAAAAATGGGTGGATTGGTGTTTTGAAAGTTTTTGAGCTTGGATCCATGGTTGTCCTGGTTTCCATGGCCTTGATTGTTTTTGGCCATATGATCTATGTGTTGAAGGGTGGCTAAGTTGGCTTGACGTTCGACTCTTTTAGCTTCGCGGTCCAAAACCAACATTTACAAGATTTGCAGTATTGGGTCCGGGGATGAACTGCTTCTTGCGCGAGGCATCTGAGGATTGAGATAGATCATGAGACAAGAGGAAAATTTCTAAGGTTCGGGGTTTGTTTTTGAATTTTTTTTAAATTTTTTTTCAAAGGTTTGGGGTTTGTTTTTGAAAAGTTTTTAAATTTTTTTATAAGGTTTGGGGTTTGTTTTTGAAAAGTTTTAAAATTTTAAGCGTGATTTAGGTGTTTCCAACTAGCAAATTGCTTTTCATTCATTCATAGCACGGAATACAAACACACACCACAACAAGGAAATAGATGGTTTTAAGAGCCATTCTGTGAATCTACGATATAGTGGGACCGGATACAACTTCACTAACGCTAGTGCTCAAGTGGTACTACTCCTCGGAATCAGTGGCTTCATCATCATCATCATCAATGAAGGCGGAGTAATCGTCATCGGTGTGGAAGTCCATGGCTTGATCCTCTAGGAAGTCATCATCATCACTGAGGTAGGAGTAGGGGTCTCCACGGATATCTTCCCCTGTATTCTCCCTCTCCTCAAGCTTCATGTCCCGCTCATGGATGGTCTCCTCCAAGTTTGTCACCTTGTGACGAAGGCGAGCAATAATGCGATCCTTCTTGTCAAGCTGACGGCGACGAGACTGGCGATCCTTCACAAGCATGGCAATGGTCTGGTCCTGCTTGTCTGTGATGGCCTAGTCGTGGTTGGCATAGGCTCGGGCCTTGTCCAACTCCTTCTGCCTGTCATACATCATTAAGATTAGATGGTCCACTTGATGCTTCAGCTCCGGGTTACGTGGTACCTCCAGTGGCTGTCCCATACCATCACGCCTTGGGTAATACTCAAAGCACGTGCCCTTGATCTGATTGATACTTTACCCACACAGACGGGCAAGATCTTCCTGCATTGCCCTGGTAAGTACATCTAGAATTTTTTAGGAACATGAATTTTTATGAAAGAATCTGTAACATCCCAAAAATATTGATCAAGGTTATCAAATTCCAATCACCAAGATTAGGGTTAACAAAAACTTTTGTTAATTAAAATCATTATGAATGCATGTGTGTATGTGATGATGGTATGAATGCATGAGTGGACTTGTGTGATTGATGTGAATAGCAAGGAATGGTTTAAAGATTAAAACAACATCATCTAAATCAAATCCAAGCAGAAACAAATCAAGAGAAATTCAAAAACAAACAAAATAAGCAAATGGTCATTTTTTCCAATCTTGTTCACTAGACCACTTTGAGTTTTTCTAGTCAAAGATTTCAAACAGAAACAATTCAATTTCTTTTCACCCCTTTCTAGGACAAGTAAAAGTAACCCAAGCCCACCTTTCAAACCCACAGAAACATTTGACAACTTGATTCAAAGGACAATTCAAAATTGAATCTATATCATATGTGAAGATCACCAATTCTCAAAAAACCAAACAAACCAGTGCACCTTGACCTTTCCAACTAACTAGAGACTACCTATTATGTGACTAGTACACCCACCAAGTTTGAACTAAAAATTCAACTTCAAATCTCTTTCAGCCATTTCATCAAACACCTTGCAAACAGGAATCAAACAAAACACAAAACACTATAGTGAGCTGTGATTTGGCCAACCTTGTTCCCTCTCTAGCTCACACTACACTCTCAGTAGATGATCAAACTAAATTAACTAGCTTTAGCTCACTGTGAGTTTGCCATTGCCATTAATGGTGAGCATGCTGAGCCTCACCTTGCCACCCCAGTGTCGACAACCAGCTAGGAGAAGCTCTAGCCTCGACAACCTTGTCTGGAACATTGACCACCGTCCACCGCCGTCCCCTGTCCAATGCCAAAGCATATCCAGCCTCTGGACCACTCTAGAACCATCGCGCCCTATGCCTCTGTGCCATGCCGAGAGTGTGCCAGAGCACCACACTCGACACGCGACCATAGATCGCGCCCCGCCCTCGCCGCTTGCGTGCATGATCACCACCATCCCAGGAACCGCCAGGACATGCCCGTTCGTCTCCGCGCGACCAGGACAGCCCGTGCGCCATTAAAACCTCTGTCGGACCCGCCCAGAGCACCACAACGTTTTGACCAATTCGCACCGCCCCACTCCTCGCGACCATGCCGTTGAGCTTCGCCAGGAGGCAGAGCACCGCCCCTACCGTCTCCCATGCCAGTAGCCCACTTTGACGATGACCACAACGAGCTCCACCCGCGCCCTTCGGTCCCCTCTTCGCACTATAAATAGAGGCCACCCCCGTTTGATTTCTTCACACCAACAGACTCCCCTCTCTCTCAGAACCACCCCACCTCATCCCCGGAGCAAGGCGAGCAGCAGGTCACCGAAATTTTTGCCGGAGTCTGCCGCGGAGGAGGAGAAGAGGAGAAGTCGATTGGAGCCGCCCCAGGAGAAGCTGCCGGTACCAGGATGATCGCCGTCGTCAACTTTGTCGTTCGCCACCATCCCCGACCCTCGCATGAGCCCTGGTGAGCCCCCGTACACCCCCACTGGCCGCGCGAGGGTTCTGTCTCGCCGGCATTGCTCGACGGCGCCGATAAGTCACAGCCGTTCGATTAGATGTTGATCATGTGGTTTAGATTGCCCCGTACCGCTTTGCAACCCCTTGTCTCAATGACTGGTGGGGACAGCCACTTAAACCCACCTCCCGTGCAACCCAGCTAGTTTGAATTTGTATTTTCCAATTTAGTTTCAAACCTAGTTCTATACTTAGATTCAAAAATCAACCCAAGTGGATTCACTGAACCAAATTGCATGAAACTAACTTTTCTAGAAAGATACTGAAATTTTTAATCCAATCCCATTGGATTCAAACCATTTGGAATTGTAGATCACTTATAGTAAAAAGAACAAGGCAGAAGATTTTCTGCATTCAAACATTTTTCAAAATTCAACCACAAAAGCTTTTGAGTTGATTCCAACTCTCAAAAATCACATTTGACAAGATATTTCTGAATATATAAAAATATCTAGGTTTACTTGCAGAAATAATGAACAAGTAATAAAGAATTCCTTATAGGCAATTCTAGTCACTTTATTTAATTAAAATAAAAGGGTTAAACCTTATTAAATTGTGAAACCACTTTAAATCACATTCCCAAGTACTAAAATATGTGGTGATGAAATGTGTTAACATGATCCCATGTTTTAGTTGGAGAATATTAAATCTTAAGTAGTTTTTCAATAAGTAGAAATTAATTTTCTAAAAATAAAATAAATAAGACAAGTGCTTTGATGATTGTAATGTTTGTGATGATGCTAATTCATCTAGTGAAAACCTTGGTGTGATAAATAAAAGTAGTTAAGTATTGTGTGGTGATTGTGTACCTTGTATTTATTTATAGACGCTAGTACCGACCAAGGATGCGAAGAGGAAGAAGAATACTACAAGGAAGAAGCGGAGGAGAACTTCAATCACTTCTCTACTCAAGGCAAGCTAACACTTGCAACTTAGCAAGCTATTGAAGCAAGCTTATACTAATATCTTAGCAAGCCACTATCTTAGCAAGCTAAGCTAAACCATGCAAGTTTTACTTGCAAGATTACATCACTTGATACCCAATCCTAGTTTTACTTGCAAGCTTAGTATTTTATTTCCTTATCAAAGCTTTTTATTAAAGTTTACTTAGTGACTTGTAGATTTTAGAAAGATAATTAAAGGTAGAATAAAGAGCATAAAACTTGACCTAAGTTAGATAAATATTGATGTCATCCTGAGGCATGAGATTGAACTTAGATCTTTCACACTTGTTTACCACCCCTCATTACTGTTTACCCCCACTTGTAGATGCTAGTGCTAAGCATAAAAAATGATCAAGTTTAGATGGGAATACTTGGTGAAAATGGTTATGAAAACCTTAGAATGATGAGTCATTCTACTGAAATGTTTTGACATGTGTTCTTGAACACCAGATGATTTTGATGATGAAAATGTTAAGGCATGAGCCTTAGCCCTTTATAAAACTTATGGTTGTCTGGATGCGATACCATTCCAGTTGTACCATACAACCACAATACCCGAAATTTGGGTAGGGCTTGACTGGAAATTTTTATACCTTAGTATGGGTTCCTTGTGAAGATTGTCCACCTATGCAGTTGAGGCTACCTTGTGAAGATTGTCCACCTATGCAGTTCCCAAGATGACAGTTGGTCATGGTTGGGAGGACAAGATCATAGGAGAGGTGTCTATACTAGGGCGTGTAATTGAAAGGTTAGGATTGATTATCCGCATACTGAGTTTGGTGAATTCAGGTTTGTTCCTGACAAATGTATCGAATGTTGTGGTGAAAGTGTACCACCTTTGCAGAGTGTCAAACTATTCGAATAGCCGCGTTCGCGGTTATGGACAGGTGGAGTGGCCATACTTTTCTATCGTCAGATGTTTTCAAAATGACTTGTGAATTGAATCATGACTTTGACTTGACCACAACAGGGTTATGATATGAAAACTCAATTTCCCACTTAGGTGTTATAAAACTTTCAACTAGCTTTCTTTGCTTCTGAACTTAGTAGAGGTAAATATGGCTTTTTGCAAAACAACCTAGAGCCTAGTATTTCCTACTCAAAAACACTTCCCTTGTTAGTATTAGTTTGCGAGTACTTAAAGAGTACTCATGGCTTTGTCCCTGGCTATTCCCGTGGCCAGACTATGAAGAGGACTATCAGGAGGACGGACAACAGGAAGGTTACGACAACTAGGATCATCTCCCATCATCAGCATTGCCTGTGACCATGAAGATGGAGCTTCGCCTATGCTACCATTATTATTAAGTTATTCCGCTGCTATTATTGTACTGAGACTGGATCATGTGGTCCTTTATTTGTTGTAAGACCTTATGTATGGTTTGTAATGGATGATGTACTGTGATATCCAATCTGTTATGTCTCGCAAAAATGGTAATCCTGGGATTGTGATCTATGGCATAACAGGCATCTGGGATTAAAAATCCGGGTGTTGACAAGTTGGTATCAGAGCCATCCTGACCATAGGAGACCCTAGTTTAGAATGGACATTTGAATCAAAAACTTAGTTTCAAAACCAAGGAAGTGAGTATTTATGAAAACTTATTCTCATTCTTATCACTCAGACTCTTTCATGAAAATTAATGTTCCTAAAAAATTCTTGCAAACTTACATAAAATTTGACACACTTGATCACTCTACTAACTTACTCATCCTATATTCTTATAGATGGACGTGAAGTATAGCAAGTTCTATCAGTTAGGGAATGGAGGAGATCTCATCTTTGAGCGTGACTTGGACTAGCTTTCGGAACTTCTCGAGTGGCCACACCCCGAGTTCTTCGGAGCTCAGCTCAACGATCAGGAAGGATAAGAATTGCAATGGCTGATTGTTCCAAGTCTTCGAGGAAAGATTGAAGCCCCCACCTCCGAGGGAATTCAGTTCACCATCAGAGAGAACAATTGGCTGGATGGACTTGCTAGGGCCATGTGGGAAGCTCTTGCCTGTCTGTGTGGGCAGAGTATCAATCAGATCAAGGGTACCCGCTTTGAGTTCTGCCGAAGGCGTAATGCTATGGGACAACCACTGGAGGCACCATATCACCCTGAGGTGAAGAACCAAGTGGACCACCTCGGCTTCATGATGTATGACCGGAAGAAGGAGTTAGACAATGCCCGTTCCTACGCCAACAACAGGTATGTCATTGCTGTCCAGAAGGATCAGACCATTGCCGTGCTAGTGAAGGATCGCCAATCTCGTCATCGTCAACTCGACAAGAAGGAGCGCATCATTGCCCGCCTTCGCCACAGGATCACAGAGTTGGAGGAGACCGTCCATGAGAGGGACATGCAGCTTGAGGAGAGGGAGAACCTAGGAGAGGACCTTCGTGGAGACCCCTACTCCTATCTCAGTGACGATGATGAATTTCTAGAGGATCATGCCATGGACTTCTTCGCCGATGAGGATGACTTCGCCTTCATTGATGATGATGATGAGGACACCGACTCCGAGGAGTAGTAGCACTTGAGTACTAGCGTTAGTGAGTTGTATCCGGTCCCACTATATCGTAGTTTCCCAGAATGGTTCTTAAAACCATATGTTTTTCCTTGTTGTGGTGTGTGTTTATATCGTGTGCTATGAATGAATGAAAAACAAGTTGCTAGAAAAATCTGAGTCAAACTTCAAAAACATTTAAAAAACTCTAAACCTTAGAAATTTCCCTCTTTTCTCACGATCTATCTCAATCTTCAGATGCCTCGCGGAGGAAGCACTTCATCCCCGGACCCGATGTTGCAAATCTTGCAAATGTTGGTTTCTGACCGTGAAGCTAAAAGAGCCGAACGTCAAGACAACTTAGCCACCCTTCAGCACATAGCTCAAATGGCCAACAACAACAACCAAGGCCATGGAAATCAGGACAACCATGGATACAAGCTCAAGAACTTCCAGAACACCAATCCACCCATTTTCACTAAGTCTAAAGAGCCCCTAGATGCCGATGATTGGCTGCAAAACATGGAGAACACTTAGAAGTAGTAGGAGTGGAGGCTAACGAGAAGGTACTGTTTGCTACCCACTACCTGGCCGGAGATGCAAGAGCATGGTGGAACAACGTCCGCACCTTGAATGGAGGACAAATGATGACTTGGGATGAATTCAAAGTCAAGTTTAGCAGAACCCATGTGCCACCGGGTTTGATCAAGAGGATGAGAGATGAATTCAGGGAACTGAAGCAAGGGAGGATGACTGTAGTTGAGTACCGTGACATTTTTTTTTCATTGGCTAGGGATGCACCGGATGAGATCGACGCAGAAGCTAAGAAGAAGGAGATATTTCTGAACGGTCTGCATGATGAGATGCAAACAGTGTTAGTCAATACCCCCTTTGCTGATATTGAGGCCTTAGTGGATTCTGCCATTCCGATGGAAGGCCAGATTAACCAAGCCAATGAGAATCGCAAGTGTCGCATGATGCATCAACCAGGAACCCACCATACCCCAAAGTATCGCCCCAACCCATCTCTAGGATTTTCCCCAAGAACCAATAGACCCCCAATGAACCGTCCGACCTATCCAACCGTGGAGGAGGAAACCCAAGGCCCGGAGGAAATCACAACAACCTCGGCAACCCCAGCAATTTCAATCGTGCCCCGCCCAAGTTCAACAACAACAATGTCGCCACCAACACCAATACTGCCCCAAGGACTGGAAGCAATCCTATGCCTGTTGCAGCAAAGGACAAGTATCAGGTGAGTTGTTATAAATGTGGAACCAAGGGTCACTATTCCAATGAGTGCCGCAAGAAGATTGCAGCAGCCCTAGCTCAGCAGCAGCGTCGTGTTCAGCCGGGAAGAACGTTTGCCCTAGGGAATTCGGTCAACCGCAACGGCCGTCTCTTTCTCATGCATGCTGATGAAGCCCAAGAAGTGCCAGATGTCGTGTTGGGTATGTTTTCTGTTGAATCAGTACTTGCAAGAGTGTTGTTTGATTCTGGAGCATCTCACTCGTTTTTACCGAAGAATTTGCATGAACTAGTAAGATTCAACCAACAAAATTGGATCATGTTATGATAGTTCAAATACCTGGTTCAACCACGAAAGCTAGACAAATTTGCAAGGCAGTACCCATCCGAGTCCATGGCATAGATATTTATGCTAATATAATAGTACTTGGAACTAAAGGTTTGGAAGTAGTACTAGGAATGGAGTGGATGTCGAAATATAAAGGATTAATTGACTGTGCCAAGAAAGCCATAACCATGACTAGTACAGCCGGAATATCAATAGAGAACGTATCTGAAACCTTGCCACGTCAATTCAAGTGCAACAAGAGTCTAGCCTAGCCAACCATTGACCAAGTCAGAGTAGTCTATGAATACCCCGATGTATTTCCAGATGTTTTGCCCGGTATGCCCCCAGATCGGGATATCGAGTTTATCATTGAACTAATCCCTGGAAGCAGACCCATAGCCCAGAGACCATATAGTATGAACCCGTATGAACTAGTGGAGCTCAAGAAGCAACTGGATGCTATGCTGGAGATAGGATTGATCCAACCAAGTGTGTCACCGTGGAGATGACCTGTCTTGTTTGTGGAAAAGAAAGATGGAGGTAACCGTTTATGTACAGATTATCGGAAGTTGAATGATGTCACCATCAAGAACAAGTACACACTGCCGAAGATAGAAGACCTGTTTGACCAGTTGACTGGTGCCAAAGTGTTTTCTAAGATTGATCTTAGAACTGGTTATCATCAACTCAAGATTCGCGTAGAGGATATTCCAAAGACTGCCTTTACCACGAGATATGGACTGTATGAGTACATTGTCTTGTATTTTGGATTAACCAATGCCCGCGCTTATTTCATGAATCTCATGAATAATATTTTTATGGACTTCCTAGATAAATTTTTCGTTGTTTTCATCGATGACATTCTGATCTATTCCAAATCAGAAGAAGAACATAAGCTAGACCCGAGGATTATCCTTGGAACCCTTTGGGAGCATCAGTTGTATGCCAAGTTTAGCAAATAATGTGAATTCTGGTTACAGGAGGTAGGTTCCTTGGACATATCGAATCAGCCGGAGGAATTGCCGTTGACCCTACAAAGGTGAAGGATGTTGAAGATTGGCAAGCCCCAACCACTCAAACCCAAGTTCGTGCATTTCTCGGATTAGCGGGATATTACTGCAAGTTTGTAGAAGGATTCTCAAGTATCGCAAGACCCATGATCCAATTATTGAAGAAGGACAAGAAGTTCGAATGGACGGACAAATGTGAAGCGAGTTTTCAGGAACTCAAGAGGAGATTGATTTCATCCCCAATCTTGATCATGCTAGATATTACAAAGCCTTTTGATGTATATTGTGACGCATCCAGGATCGGTCTCGGATGTGTGTTGATGCAAGAAGGCAAAGTAATATTTTATCTATCCCGACAACTGAAGCAGCACGAGTAGAATTATCCTACTCATGATCTTGAACTAGCAGCTGTAGTTCTAGCCCTGAAGACATGGAGGCATTAGCTTATGGGAAACTGTTGTGAGATTTATTCGGATCACAAGAGCCTGAAGTCTATATTCACTCAAAAGGAGCTGAATATGAGGCAGAGAAGAAGGATAGAGCTAATCAAGGACTATGATATGGACATACACTATCACTCCGGTAAAGCCAATGTGGTTGCAGATGCCCTTAGCAGATTGTCGTGCCGCTTGAACTCCATGATTCTAAAGGAGCAACCAAGTTTGCACAAAGAGATGGAAGATTTTAGAATGGAATTAGTAAGTGAAGGATTTTTGGCTGTCATAGAACTTCAACCCACTTTGATCAGTCAAATTAAGGAGTCGCAAAAAGGAAATGCTAGTATCGACGGAATCAAACGTCGTATCGGTACAGGCAAAGTACCCGGATTTACCGAAGATGAAGGAGTTTTGTGGCACAAAGGACGTATCTGTGTAACAACAGATTCTGAGTTGAAGGAAGCTATTTTGAAAGAAGCCCATGATACTCTTTATTCTATCCACCCCAGAGGAACGAAGATGTGTCACGATTTGAAGGAACAATTTTGGTGGCATAAGATGAAGAGAGAAATCGGAAGCTACATCGCCAAGTGTGATATCTATCAGAGAGTCAAGGCGGGACATCAGAGCCCCACAGGACTGTTGCAACCATTGCAGATTCCAGAATGGAAGTGGCATTCAGTTGGAATGGACTTTATCACCGAATTGCCTACTTCTAGTAGGGGAAATGACTCTATTTGGGTCATAGTTGATAGATTGTCCAAAGTCGCCCATTTCTTACTAGACAAGACCACTTACCAGAGTTTGAAGCTAGCAGAGTTGTACATTGCTAGAATCGTCAGTTTGCACGGAGTCCCCAAGAACATTTTGTCGGATCGAGGAACTCAGTTTACCTCGAGATTTTGGAAGAAAGTCCAAGAAGGATTAGGAACCCGGCTAGATTTCAGCACATCGTATCACCCTTAGACAGATGGACAAACGGAGCGAGTAAATCAAATACTCGAAGATATGTGGAGAGCATGTGTGCTAGAGTATGGATCCAAATGGGAAGATTGTTTGCCTTTCACAGAATTTTCGTATAAGAACAGTTATCAAGCTAGTTTGCAAATGGCCCCATTTGAATTCATGTATGGAAGGAAGTGTTGTACCCCTTTGAATTGGTCAGAAGTAGGAGAGATTCAGATCTTCGGACAGGATATCCTACAAGAAGAAGATAAAGTTCCCAAGATCCGTGAGCACCTCAAGACCGCCGAATCCAGACAGAAGAGTTAAGCCGACAAGAGATGTCGAGACCTTGCTTTCAATATCGGAGATTTTGTGTATCTCAAAGTGTTGCCTTTGAAAGGAATGCAATGTTTCCAGCTCAAAGGGAAGTTAGCCCCCAGATATATCGGACCCTTCAAGATTTTGAATCATCGAGGAGAAGTATCGTATCAATTCGAACTGCCAGAAGAGATGTCAGCCGTGCATAATGTGTTCCATATATCGTTGCTTCGCAAATGCCTAGAAGTCCCGGAGAAGACTGAACTTTTCAAGAACATTGATCACCGAACCATAGAGATCAACGATGACCTGACGTATCCCGAAGTACCCATTCGTATTTTGGAGTAAGCTTTCAGAACCACCAGGACCCGAAGCATCAAGTTTCTCAAGATTCAGTGGAGTAACCACACTGAAGAAGAAGCTACCTGGGAAAGAAAAGATTACATCAAGACAAAGTTTCCTGTAAGGAGGGAAGGCTTTTAAATCCTAGTTTTCTTTTTCATCTTTCTTAAATCTCGGGACGAGATTTTTTGTAAGGAGGGAAGGCTTGTAACATCCCAAAAATATTCATCAAGGTTATCAAATTCGAATCACCAAGATTAGGGTTAACAAAAACTTTTGTTAATTAAAATCATTATGAATGCATGTGTGTATGTGATGATGGTATGAATGCATGAGTGGACTTGTGTTATTGATGTGAATAGCAAGGAATGGTTTAAAGATGAAAACAACATCATCTAAATCAAATCCAAGCAGAAACAAACCAATAGAAATTAAAAAACAAACAAAATAAGCAAATGGTCATTTTTGCCAATCTTGCTCACTAGACCACTTTGATTGTTTCTAGTCCAAGATTTCAAAGAGAAACAATTCCATTTATTTTCACCCCTTGCTAGGCCAAGTAAAAGTGAACCCAAGCCCACCTTTCAAACCCACAGAAACATTTGGCAACTTGATTCAAAGGACAATTCAAAATTGAATATATATCATATGTGAAGATCACCAATTCTCAAAAACCAACCAAACCAGTGCACCTTGATCTTTCCAACTAACCAGAGACTACCTAGTATGTGACTAGTACACACACCAAGTTTGAACCAAAAATTCAAATTCAAATCTCTTTCGGAGATTTCATCAAACACCTTGCAAACAGGAATCAAACAAAACACAAAACACTATAATGAGCAGTGATTTGGCCAACCTTGTTCCCTATCTAGCTCACACTACACTCTCAGTAGATGATCAAACTAAATTAACTAGCTTTAGTTCACTGTGAGCTTGCCATTGCCATCAATGGTGAGCATGCCGAGCCTCACTTTTCCACCCAGTGTCGACAACCAGCTAGGAGAAGCTCTAGCCTCGACAACCTTGTCTGGGACATTGACCACCGTCCACCGCCATCCCCTGTACAACGCCAAAGCACATCCAACCTTTGCACCACTCTAGAACCGTCGCGCCCTATGCCTTTGTTCCATGCCGAGAGCGCGCGAGAGCGCCGCACTCGACATGCGACCACAGACCACGCCCCGCCCTTGACGCTTCCGTGCGTGATAACAACCATCCCAGGAACCGCCAGGACATGCCCGTTCGTCGCCGCGCGACCAGGATAGCCCGTGCGCCATTAAAACCTCCATCGGAATCGCCCATAGCACCGCAACGTTCTGACCAATTTGCAGTACCCCACACCTCGCAACCATGCCGTTGAGCTTCGCCAGGAGGCATAGCGACGCCCCTACCATCGCCCATGCCATTAGCCCACTGTGACGACGACCATGACGAGCTCCACCCGCGCCCTTCGGTCCCCTCTTGGCACTATAAATAGAGGCCACCCCCGTTCGATTTATTCACACCAACACACTCCCCTCTCTCTTAGAACTACCCCACCTCATCCCCGGAGCAAGGCGAGCAGCAGGTCGCTGGAATTTTTGCCGGAGTCTGCCGTGGAGGAGGAGAAGAGGAGCAGTCGATTGGATCTGCCCCAGGAGAAGCTGCCGGTACCAGGAGGATTGCCTTCGTCGACTTCGTCGTTCGCCCCCAAAGCCGACCTTCGTTTGAGCCCCGGTGAGCCCCCGTAAACCACCACTAGCCGCACTAGGGTTCTGTCTCGCCGTCGTTGCCCGATGGATACGATAAGTCACAGCCGTTCGATTAGATGTTGATCCTGACTTGTAGATTTTAGAAAGATAATTAAAGGTAGCATAAAGAGCATAAAACTTCACCCAAGTTAGATAAATCTTGATGTCATCCTGAGGCATGAGATTGAACTTAGATCTTTCACACTTGTTTATCACCCCTCATTAGTGTTTACCGCCACTTGTAGATGCTAGCGCTAAGCATAAAAAATGATCAACTTTAGATGGGAATACTTGGTGAAAATGGTTATGAAAACCTTAGAATGATGAGTCATTCTACTGAAATGTTCTGACATGTGTGCTTGAACACCAGATGATTTTGATGATGAAAATGTTAAGGCATGATCCTTAGCCCTTTATAAAACTGATGGTTGACTAGATGTGATACCATTCCAATTTTACCGTAGAACCACAATATCCGAAATTTTGGTAGGGCTTGACTGGAAATTTATATACCTTAGTATGGGTTCCCTTGCGGCCAAGGTTTGAGCTGAGGCTACCTTGTGAACATTGTCCACCTGTGCAGTTCCCAAGATGACAAATGGTCATGGTTGGGAGGCAAAACTCATAGGAGAGGTTCCTATACTGGGGCGTTTGATTGAAAGGTTAGGATTGATTATCCGCATACAGAGTATGGTGAATTCAGGATTGTTCCTGACGAATGTATCGAATGTTGTGGTGAAAGTGTACCACCTCTACAGAGTGTAAAACTATTTGAATAGCTGCGTCTGCGGTTATGGACAGTTGGAGTGACCATACTGTTCTGTCGTCAGATGTTCTCAAAATGACTCATGACTTGACTTGACCACAATAGGGTTGTGATATGAAAACTCAAGTTCCCACTTAGTTGTTATAAAAGTTTCAACTAGATTTATTTGCTTCTGAACTCAGTAGAGGTAAATCTGGCTTTTTGAAAAACAACCTAGAGCCTAGTATTTCCTACTCAAAACCACTTCCCTTGTTAGTATTAGTTTGCGAGTACTTAAAGAGTACTCATGGCTTTGTACCTGGCTATTCCCGTGGCCAGACTATGAAGAGGACTATCAGGAGGATGGACAACAGGAAGGTTACGACATCTAGGATCATCTCCCATCGTCAGCATTGCCTGTGACCATGAAGATGGAGCTTTGCCTACACTACCATTATTATTACGTTATTCCTCTGCTATGATTGTACTAAGACTGGATCATGTGATCCTTTATTTGTTGTAAGACCATATGTATGGTTTGTAATGGATGATGTACTATGATATCCAATCTTTTATGTCCCGCCAAAATGGTAATCCTGGGATTGCGATGTATGGCATAACAGGCATCTGGGATTAAAAATCTAGGTGTTGACAGAATCTAAGTGGTAAGAATGAGAATAGGTTTTCATAAATACTCACTTCTTTTGTTTTGAAACTAAGTTTTTGATTCAAGCGTCCTTTCTAAACTAGGGTCTCCTATGGTCAGGATGGCTCTGATACCAACTTGTCAACACCCGTATTTTTAAACCCAGATGCCTGTTATGCCATACATCGCAATCCCAGGATTACGATTTTTGCGAGACATAATAGATTGGTATCATAGTTCATCATCCATTACAAACGAAAATAAAGGTCTTACAAATAAAGGATCTCATGATCCAGTCCTAATACAATCAATGCAGCATAATAATATAATAACGGTAGCATGGGCGAAGCTCCATCTTCATGGTCACAGGCAATGCTGACGATGGGAGATGATCCTAGTTGTCGTAGACTTCCTGCTATCCATCATCCTGATAGTCCTCATAGTCTGGCCACGGTAAGAGCCAGGGACAAAGCCATGAGTACTCTTTATGTACTCGCAAACTATCACTAACAAGTAAAGTGGTTCAAGTAGGAATCCTAAGCTCTAGGTTGTTTTTGCAAAAAGCCAGATTTATCTCTAACTGAGTTTAGAAGCAAAGAAAACTAGTTTAAGGTTTTATAACACCTAAGTGGGAACTTAAGTTTCACTTTCACAACCCTGTTGTGGTCAAGTCAAAGTCATGATTCACTTCACAAGTCATTTTGAACACATCAGATGACAGAACTGTATGGCCTCTCCAACTGTCCATAACCACAGACACGACTATTCAGATAGTTTGACACTATGCAGAGGTGTTACACTTTCACCACAATATTTGATACATCCGTCAGGAACAATCCTGAATTCACCATACTCAGTATGCGGATAATAAATCATAACCTTTCAATTACACACCCTAGTATAGGCACCTCTCCTCTAAGTTTGGCCTCCCAACCATGAACATCTGTCATCTTGGGAACTGCACAGGTGGTCAATCATCACGAGGTAGCCTCAGCTCAAACCTCGGCCGCAAGGGAACCCATACTAAGGTATATAAACTTCTAGTCAAGCCCTACCCAATTTCGGGTATTGTGGTTATACGGTAAAATTGGAATGGTATCGCATCCGAACACAACCATAAGTTTTATAAAGGTCTAAGGCTTAGGCCTCAACATTTTCATCATCAAAAATCATCTGGTGTTCAATACCACATGTCAAAACATTTCATTAGAATGACTCATCATTCTAAGGTTTTCATAACCATTTTCACCAAGTATTCCCACCTAAAGTGATCAAGTTTTATGCTTAGCACTAGCCACGAAAGTTGGGGGTAAACACTAATGAGGGGTGATAATCAGTGTGACTTATCTAAGTCTATTCTCATGCCTCAGGATGAAATCTAGATCTACCTAACTTAGGCCAAGTTTTATGATCTTTATGCTGCCTCTAAAATCTTTCCAAAAGTTCACAAGTCACTAAGTAAATTGTTAAAGAAATAAAATAATCAAGCTTGCAAGTAAAACTGGGATTTAGGATAATCAAGATTGTCTAATCAAAGCATGCTTAATGCATTGCATAGGTTCATTGGTATTGTGGGGCTTGCAAGTATTAGCTTGCATGGTTTTAGCTTAGCTTGCTAAGATAATAGCTTACATTGTGCACTGTAGTGCTTGAAGTTCTCCTCGGCTTCCTCTTCATAGTAGTCTCCTTCCTCTTCGTATCCTTGGTCGGTACTAGCGTCTATAAATAAATACGAAGTACACAATCACCAAACAATACTTAACTACTTCTATTTGGCACACATGGGTTTACACTATATGATCTTGCATCATCACAATCATCACAAGAATTAAACACTTAGTCTTATTTATTTTATTTTAGAAAAGTAATTTCTACTCATTGAGAAACTACTTAAGGTTTAATATTCTCCAATTACAATATGGGATCATGTTTACACATGTCATCACCACATATTTTAATACTTAGGAATGTGATTTAAAGTGGTCTCACAGTTTAATAATGTTTAACCTTATTATTTTAATTAATTAAAGTGAAAAGAAATGCCTATGGGGCATTCTTTTATTACTTGTTCATTATTACTGTAAGTAAACCTAGATATTTTTATATATTCAGAAAGGTATTATCAAATGTGATTTTTGAGAGTTGGAATCAACTCAAAAGCATTTATGGTTGAATTTTGAAAAATGTTTGAATGAAGTAAAGTCTCGGCATTGCTATTTTTACTATAGGTGATCTGTAATTTCAAATGGTTTGAATACAACGGGCTTGGATTAAGAATTTCCATACCTTGCTAACAAAATTGGTTTCATGCTTTTTGGTTCAGTAAAACTCTCCTAAATGAATTTTGAATTAACAGACAGAACTAGGTTTGAAACTAAATAGACAAATCTAAATTCAAACTACTGGGTCGCGTGGGAATTCTAACTGCGCCGGCCCACTATGCACAGCGCGTGCGGGCTGGTTAAGTCGTGTCCCCACACGTCAGTGATACAGAGGGTGACGAAGGGGTACGAGATGATTACGATCGTAGGATTAGACTAAGGATCAACGTCTCACGGCCGTCGTCCTCATCGGAACAGAACACGGCGGGCTCGAACCTAGAACGGCCAGCGGGGGTCTGGGGCGGCTCACCGGGGCTCAGGCGAGGGTCGGCGATGGGGGCAAATGACGAAGTCGACGACAACGGTTCTCTTGGTACTGGCGGCTCCTCCTAGGGTGGCTCCAATCTACGGCGCCCTTCTCCTTCAGCAGCGGCAGCTCCCGCGAAATTCTAGCGAGGGAGAGCTCGCCTTGCTCCGGGAAGAGGTGGGAAGGATCAGTGAGAGGTGGGGACTGGAATGGTGTGAAGAAAACAAGTGGGAGAGGCCTACTTTTATAGGCAAGCGAGAGGGGCATCACAGTGTGCGCAGAGCTCGTCGGAGCTGGTGCCACAACGAGCTAATGGCATGGCTGAGACTAGGGGACGGTGCGCGGTCTCCTGGCGGTCGTTGCTAAATTAAAGGCGGGGCGTGGGGCGATGCGGTTCGGTCGGGAACGTGCGATGCTCTTAGTGGTACCGACGGCAAACTCCGTGGCGTGCGGCGACTACGGGGCACGGTCGATGAAAGGAGCATGTCTGGTGGTCTCCTCGGACGGTGGTGATCATGTAGAAGGGCGGTGAAGGCTCGAGGTGGTCGGGTTGAGTGGGAACGGCGTGTTCACAGCGGTGCGCATCGGCATGGTCGACAGCGACGCGGGCACGGTGTTTCTGGCGGTTCCTCTGTGTCTTCGAGCTAGGGCTAGTCTAGAGGGGGCGGTGAGGCACGAGCGGCATGGTAGACAAGGTTGACGAGGCTGTCTACGCTTATAGCTTGCTGTCGATGGTGGGGGTGGCAAGTTTGCTCGTCCATGGTGGCTATTGATGGCATGGTCGAGTATATAGTGGGCTAGAGCTGCTTAGGCAAGGTTAGTGACCTACTGGGAGTGTGGTGAGAGCTAGAGAGGGAACAAGTTTGGCACAAACACTTCTCACAATAGTGTTTGTTGTTTTGTTTGATTTGTGCTCAGAAGGTGTTTGATGAAATGTCCGCAAGAAATTCATATTTGAATTTTTGGATGAATTTTGGTTGGTGTACTAGGAACATAGTAGGGAGTATCTGGTTGATTTGATTTGTCAAGGTGAACTGGTTTGGTAGGGTTTTGAGAAATGGTGATCTTACCATATGAACTAGATTCAATTTTCAAATGTCATTTGAATAGGGTTGCCAAATGTTTCTGGGGGTTTGCAAGGTGGGGTTGGGTTCACTTTTACTTGGTCTAGCAAGGGGTGAAAAGATTTGGATTTGTTTCTATTAGAAGTCTTGGACTAGAAACACTCAAAGTGGTCTACTGAACAAGATTGGCAAAAATGACCATTTGCTTATTTTGTTGGTTTTTGAGTTTCTATTGATTTGATTCTGCTTGGAAATGATTTAGATGATGTTGTTATCATCTTTAAATCAATCCTTGCCATTCATAACAATCAAGCAAGTACATTCAAGCATTCAGGCATTCATCACACACACACACATGCATTCATATTATTTTTTAGTTAACAATAGTTTCTGTTAACCCTAAATTTGGGTGATTGGAATTTGATAACCTTGATTAATATTTTTGGGGTGTTACAAAAATCCATGCAATGGGAGGAAATAGTACCTCTCTTTTATTCTAAATTCTATCCTCCTAGTGAGATTCATAAGGATAGGAATCTAATATATAACTTTTGGCCTCGTGATGGAGAGAGTACAACCCAAGATTGGGGGAGATTGAAGTTACTAATGCTTAAATGTCCTATTCATGAACTCCCTAACAATATTATTATTAATAACTTTTATGCAAGGCTTTCACTTAATGATAAAGATTTATTAGATGCTTCTTGTACTGGATCATTCACACGCATGAACGAAGAAGCTAAATGGGATCTTCTAGACTGTATTCAAGAGAACACCAAAGCATGGGAGAATGACAAAGGAAGAAAGTCAGGTATAAATTATGATTATGAATGCATTAAATCGTGTATGGGAACTGATGACTTCCATGATATTAGTACTGAGTATGGTCTTGATTCTCAAGTTATTGTAAATTGATTTAAGGCATTTGCCTCTTATATTGAAATTCCCAAAAAGGAGTGGTTCAAGTACCATGCGCCATATAAAGATGTTGTTAATCATCTTCCTGTTAGAAGCACTGAAGTTTGTACTATTTATCCTATTTTGCTTGAACCTTATATTGAGAAAGTCCCTTTTCCTGCTAAGGTAAAGGAACATTCTATCGTAGCTAATGTGGTTAGGAAAAGTACAAAGAAAACCGTGGAACCTGATGAGCAAATAAATATTGAACCTGTAGTAGACATTGTGAAAGACCTTGTCACTACAAATGTAGAGGATGAGCACATTGTCTTCTATGAAGACACTTCTAATATTGTCTCTCATCCTAGAAAAGCTAGGAAAACTAGTGTCCCTGTGCTTTCTGTGAGAATTGGTGATCATTGCTATTATGGTTTATGTGATATTGGTGCAAGTTCTAGTGCTATTCCTTATGAGATTTACAGGGAAATTATGCAGGAAATGGGTCCTTGTGAACTTGAGGACATTTATGTGGTTATTCACCTTGCTAATAGAGAGACAGTTTGTCCAATTGGCATTGTAAGAGATGTGGAGGTTCTCTGTGGTAAGATTAAATATCCTACTGATTTCCTAGTACTTGGTTCATAAGCTAGTAAAACCTTCCCTATATCTTTGGTAGACCTTTCTTGAATACTTGTGGGGATATTATAGATTGTAAGAAGGAGATATTTTTAAATAAGTTTGATGGAGAATCTTATGATTTTAATTTTTTCCAAATTTGCTAAAACTCCTTATAAATATGAATTGCCTAATGAGGATTTCAGGGTTGAACAACTTGCTGCTATTTCTCTTGCTCCTAACAATGCCTTGCAGCAGTATATGGAAGATCATGAAAATGAGGTCTTCATCAAGGAAAGAAATTAGATTGATAAGATTTTCCTTCGTCAACCTGAGTTACTTAAGCATAACCTACCCGTGGAAGATTTGGGTACCACACTACCACCTAAAAGGGAATCCTTTTTTCGATTTAAAACCTCTACCTGATGATCTTAAATACATTTATCTAGATGATAGGAAATATATTATGTTATTATTAGCTCTAAACATTCAGGAAGGGAAGAGGAAAGATTATTGGAAGTATTGAAGAAACACCGGGGAGCAATGGGTTATACTCTTGATGATTGAAAAGGGATTTCTCCTACTATATGTCATCATGCTATTAATATAGAACCTGATGCAAAACTAGTTTTTGAACATCAACGCTGTTTAAATCCTAAGAAGAAGGATGTGGTAAGAAATGAGGTATTAAAACTCCTTGATGCTACTATTATTTACCCTATTGCTGATAGTCAATGGGTTAGCCCTGTTCATTGTGTCCCAAAGAAAGGGGGGTAACTATTGTGCCTAATGAAAATAATGAGCTTATACCTCAAAGAGTAGTGGTTGCTTATAGGATGTGCATTGATTTTAGAAATGTTAATAAAGTTACTAAGAAAGATCATTATCCTCTGCCTTTTATTGATCAAATGCTAGAAAGGTTGTCTAAAAAGACTCACTTTTGTTTTCTTGATGGTTATTCCGTGTTCTCTCAAATTGCTGTGAGAGCACAAGACTAAGAGAAAACCACCTTCACTTGTACCTATGGAACTTATGCTTATAGGTGTATGCCTTTTGGTTTATGTAATGCTCCTGCCACCTTTCAGATATGTATGTCTGCTATCTTTCATGGTTTTTGTGAAGAAATTGTGGAAGTTTTCATGGATGATTTCTCCGTCTATGGAATTTCTTTTGATAATTGTTTCACAACCTTGATAAAGTTTTGCAGAGATGTGAAGAAACTAATCTTGTTCTTAATTGGGAGAAATGCCACTTCATGGTTAATGAAGGGATTGTTCTTGGACACAAAATTGAAGCAATTGAGAAGATGCCTTTCCCTAGGGATGTCAAAGGTATTTGTAGTATCGTTGGTCAAGCTGGTTTGTATAGAAGGTTTATTAAAGATTTCTCCAAAATTTTAAAGCCCCTTACTAATCTTCTTCAAAAAGACGTACCTTTTGTTTTTGATGATGATGTAAGGAAGATTTTGAAACTTTCAAGAAAGCTGTCACATCCCAAAATTTTCCAAATTTTGTAATGTGAAAAATTATTAAACAAAATAAATAATTGTTGAAATTTAGGGTGAAAATAAACTTTTTGATTCCAAATGGAAACTTAAAATCCCATCTTGAACAAACTTTGGTTAATTTTTGAATCCAACTAAATTCAAATCAAAGTGGAATTCTTTCTTCATAAATGCATCTGGAAATTAAAACAATTGGAAAATAAACCAAAACCCTAATGGAAGAAAAACATTTCCAAGTTATCTCTAAGCCTATGGTTTTGATCCACATAAAGTTGGTCAACAAACAATTCAAAATGATCAAGAATGCCAAATAAAAATATCATAAAACCATATGAATTGGTTTCACTTAATTTAGAACCATAGATAAAATCTTATGAATTTAATAAGATAAGGAAATTGAATTTCCAAAGCTTAATTGTATCAGCCGGAGGAATTGCCGGAGGAATTGCCGTTGACCCTACCAAAGTGAAAGATGTAGAAGATTGGCAAGCCCCAACCACTCAAACCCAAGTTCGTGCATTTCTCGGATTGGTGGGATATTACCGCAAATTCGTAGAAGGATTCTCGAGTATCGCCCGACCCATGACCCAATTGCTGAAGAAGGACAAGAAGTTTGAATGGACCGACAAATGTGAAGCGAGTTTTCAAGAACTCAAGAGGAGATTGATATCAGCCCAAATCTTGATCATGCCAGATATCACGAAGCCCTTCGATGTGTATTGTGACGCATCCAAGATTGGTCTCGAATGTGTGTTAATGCAAGAAGGCAAAGTTATATCTTATCTATCCCAATAATTGAAGCAGCATGAGCAAAATTACCCAACCCATGACCTCGAACTCGCAGCCGTAGTTCTAGCCCTGAAAACATGGAGACATTACCTGATGGGAAACCGTTGTGAAATTTATTCGGATCACAAGAGCCTAAAGTATATATCCACTCAGAAGGAGCTGAATATGAGGCAGAGAAGATGGATTGAGCTAATCAAGGATTACGATCTGGACATTCACTATCACCCGGGTAAAGCCAACGTAGTAGCCGATGCCCTTAGCAGATTGTCGTGCCACTTGAACTCCATGATTTTGAAGGAGCAACCGAGCTTGCACAAAGAGATGGAAGCTTTTCGAATGGAATTAGTAAGTGAAGGATTTCTGGCTAGCATAGAACTCCAGCCCACTTTGATCAGTCAGATTAAAGAGGCGAAGAAGGGAAATGCTAGTACTGAAGGAATCAAGCGTCGTATCGGTACAGGCAAAGTACCTGGATTCACCGAGGACGAAGAAGGAGTTTTGTGGTACAAAGGACGCCTTTGTGTACCAGCAGATTCTGAATTGAAAGGAGTTATTTTGAAGGAGGCTCATGATACTCTTTATTCTATCCATCCCGGAGGAACTAAGATGTATCAAGATTTAAAAGAGCTTTTTTGGTGGCATAAGATGAAGAGAGAAATCGGAAGCTATATCGCCAAGTGTGATATATGTCAGCGAGTCAAGGCAGGACATCAAAGACCCGCTGGATTGTTGCAACCTTTGCAGATTCCGGAATGGAAATGGGATTCTATAGTAATGGACTTTATCACTGGACTGCCTACTTCTAGTAGGGGAAATGACTCTATCTGGGTCATAGTGGAAAGATTGTCCAAAGTCCCCATTTCTTGCCTGTCAAAACCACATATCAGAGTTCGAAACTAGCGGAGTTATACATCGCTAGAATTGTTAGTTTGCACGGAGTCCCCAAGAACATAGTATTAGATCGAGGAACTCGGTTTACCTCGAGATTCTGGAAGAAAGTCCAAGAAGGTTTAGGAACCCGCCTAGATTTCAGCACCGCGTATGACCCTCAGACCGATGGACAAACGGAGCGAGTAAATCAAATACTCGAAGATATGCTGAGAGCCCGTGTGTTAGAATATGGATCCAAGTGGGAAGACTGTCTGCCATTCGCAGAATTTTCTTACAACAATAGTTATCAAGCCAGTTTGCAAATGGCCCCATTTGAATTCATGTACGGAAGGAAGTGTCGTACCCCTTTGAACTGGTCGGAAGTAGGAGAGAGTCAGATTTTCGGACCCGACGTCCTACGAGAAGCAGAAGAGAAGGTTCACAAGATTGGTGAGCACCTCAAGACCGCCCAATCCCGACAAAAGAGTTACGCCGACAAGAGACGTAGAGACCTCGCATTCAACATAGGAGATTTTGTTTATCTGAAAGTGTCTCCATGAAGGGAATGCAGCGTTTCCAAATGAAAGGAAAGTTAGCCCCTAGATATATTGGACCTTTCAAAGTTCTGAACCGTCGAGGAGAAGTATCGTATCAACTGGTGCTACCCGAAGAGATGTCAGTAGTGCACAATGTGTTCCATATCTCGTTACTTCGCAAGTGTTCAAGAATATCGACCATCGGAACATAGGGATCAACGATGACCTGACCTATCCTGAAGTACCCATCCGCATTTTGGAACAAGCTTTTCGAACTACCTGAACCCGAAGCATCAAGTTTCTCAAGATTCAGTGGAGCAACCACACAGAAGAGGAAGCTACCTGGGAACGCGAAGATCACATCAGGACGGAGTTTCCCAATCTCTTCAAATCCTAGGAAATGTTTTTGTCCTTTTTCAAATATCGGGACGAGATTTTGTTTTAGGGGGGAAGGTTTGTAACATCCCAAAAATACTAAGCATGGATCATAAAACTCTAATTATCAAAATTAGGGTTAACAAAAACTTTGTTAAATGAAATTATGAATGCATGCATATGAGTATGCATTAAATTTGAAATTCTTTTGAACCACCTTGTTTGTGTGTTTCTTTGCTTGTAAAATGTTTCTTAGGTGAAATAAAGATCATCTAAAACATTTCCCACACTTTTCGTAAAGACAAGTAAATCAAAACACATATATTAAATGAATGGTCACTTTGACCAATTTAACTCTCATGCCTACTTTGGGTATCTCAAACTTTCAGAACCTAACAGAAACTTTTCTGGATCTTTGCACCCCTGGAATGTACTCATAACAAAGTATCAAGGCCCACTTTGTGATCATCCAGAAACTTTCAAATGCATAGTTTAAATGATAATTCAAAATTGAATCTTTATCATATGGGAAGATCCCACTTTTTCAAAAACCACTCAATCAAGCTCAACTTTCAAAACGCAAGCATCTGCAGACTCACCAGCACCAACCTAGCAAACCCACCAAAAATATTTTCAAAATTCAAAACTTTATTTCATGCGGCCATTTTATCAAACATGTTGCAGACACAAATCAAACAAACATCAAACACTATAGTGTGCAGTAAAATTGGCCTAACTTGTTCCCTAGTAAGATTAACCAAGCACTAGCACCACTGTGAGCTTGCCATTGTCATTAATGGTGAACAACCGAGCACACCCATGTCACCCCCATGTCGACAGCAAGCTAGGAAGAGAAGCAAGCCTAGCCAGCATGTCTGGGAGGCAGCCCACCGTCCACCGCCACTCCCTGTCCCAGCCGCGAGCGTTGCCAAGCCCTGGACCACACGAACGAACCATGCTAACCTCGCCAACGACCATGCCGAGCATGCGCCAGAGCACCACCCTCGACCAGCGCCCACAGACCGCGCGCCGCCTTGCCGCGAGCATACACAATCCCCACCGACCCAGGAGACCGCCAGACATCCCCGTTCGCCGCCCCGTGACGTACAGCCACCGCTCGCCGTCGAAGACGCCGCCTCTGCCGCGCAGAGCGTCGCACATTCCAGACCAAACCGCACCGCCCCACGCCTCAAAACCATGTCGTTGAGCATCGCCAGGGAACACCGCACCGTCCCCTACCATCGCCCATGCCGGTAGCCGCCTGTAACACCGCCCCCGACGAGCTCACCGTGCGCCCCGTCGGTCCCCTAGCTCGACTATAAATAGAGGCCACCCCCGCTCGATTTCTTCACACCATCTCACTCCCCTCTTCTCACTGATCGTGGCACACCGTTCCCGGAGCAAGGCGAGGACCACCTCGCCGGAATTTGTCCACCCCAGGAGCAAGGGAGCCATCGATTTCGTCCACCCCCGGAGCTGCCGCGACCACCCTTGAATTCGCCGTCGTCGACTTCGTTGTTCGCCCGCCTCACTGACCCTCGCCAGCACCCCGGTGAGCCTCCAGCACCCCTCACTAGCCGTGCTAGGTTTCTTTCTCGCCGGAGTTGTCTCGCGTCGACGATGACTCCCAGCCGTTGGATTAGAATCAGATCGAACGACCCACATTGCTCCGTACTGCTTCGCCCAGCCCCGTATCACTGACGAATGGGGACACCCACTTAAGCAGCCCGCGGGAGCACTGCACTTAGCAGGCCGGCCCAGTAACTTTTCCCGCGCAGCCCAGTTATTTGAATTAAACTTTTTCCATTTCAATTCAAACACACTTCTGTACCCAACTTCAAAAATCAACCCAGATCAATTCAGTGCACCAATTTGAATGAAACCAATTTTGTTGGAAAGGATTGTGAATGCTGAATCCAAGCCCGTTGGATTCAAGTCATTTGGATCTATAGGTCATCCATGGTAAAAATAACAAGGCCGAAGCTTTTCTGTATTCAAACATTTTTCAAATTTAAACCATAATAGCTTTTGAGTTGATTCCAACTCTCAAAAATCACATTTAACTATACCTTTCAGAATATATAAAAATATATAGGTTTACTTGCAGAAATAATGTTCAAGTAATAAAAGAATGCTACATAAGCATTTCTAGACACATTAATAAATTAAAATAAAAGGGTAAAACCTTATTAAATTGTGATACCACTTTAAATAACATTCTCATGGACTGAAATATGTGGTGATGACATGTGTCAACATGATCCCATGTTTGGTTTGGAGAATATTAAATCTTAAGTAGTTTTTCAAGGAGTAAAAATTACTTTTCTAAAAATAAAAAGAATTAAACCAAACTTTCATCTTGTAATGTTAGTGATGATGCTAGACCATCTATAGGACCCTTGTGTGTGATGATTGCAAGTAGTTAAGTATTGTTTGGTGATTGTGTACCTCGTATTAATTCATAGACGCTAGTACCGACCAAGGATACGAGGAGGAAGGAGGATACTACGAAGAAGAAGCCGAGGAGAACTTCAACCACTGCTCTGCACAAGGCAAGATGATGCTATACCTATACAAGCTTATACTGATATTGATGCAAGTTAACTCTTGCAGAATACCCAACTGATGCAACAAACCCTTACTTGTTACCATGCCTACTATATGCCTTAAGCATATGTGATCATAGCCACTTGATAAACTAATCCTAGTTTTATTTGCAAGCTTTCTACTTTATTTCTTTATCAGATATACCTACTTAGAGTTACTTAAGTGAATTATAGATACTAGAAAGATATTTGAAGGTTGCATAAAGAGCATAAAATTTGGCCTAAGCTAAATAACCTTGATATCATCCCAAGGCATAAGATAGAACTTAGTTAGCACCTACCAGTTACCACCCCTCATTAGTGCTTACCCCCACTTGTAGATGCTAGTGCTAAGCATAAAACTTGATCAAATTTAGATGGGAATACTTGGTGAAAATGGTTATGAAAACCTTGGAATGATGGATCATTCTATTGAAATGTTTTGGACATGTGTTTCCGAACACCTGATGATTTTAGTGATGAAAATGTTGAGGCATGAGCCTTAGCCCTTTATAAAATTGATGGTTGTCTGGATGCGATACCATTCCAATCTTATCGTACAACCACAATACCCGGATATTGGGTAGGGCTTGACTAGAAACTTATATACCTTAGTATTAGTTCCCTCACGGCCAAGGTCTGAGCTGAGGCTACCTTGTGAAGATTGTCCACCTGTGCAGTACCCAAGATGACAATTGGTCATGGTTGGGAGGCCAGACTCACAGGAGAGGTACCTATACTAGGGCGTGCAATTGAAAGGTTAGGATTGATTATCCGCATACTGAGTATGGTGAATGCAGGATTTGTTCCTGACGGATGTATCGAATCTTGTGGTGAAAGTGTACAATCTCTGCAGAGTGTCAAACTATTCGAATAGCCGCGTCCGCGGTTATGGACAGTTGGAGTGGCCATACTGTTCCCCCGTCAGACTTTTCAAAATGACTTGCGAAATGAATTGAGACTTTGACTTCACCACAACAGAGTTGTGACATGAGAAGATCCCACCTAGGAGTTATAAAATTGTGACTAGCTTCGGAACTTAGTAGAGATAAATCTGGGTTTTGCAAAACAACCCTAGAGCCTAGTGTCCTATTATCCAAAAACCCCTTTACCTGTTAGTATTAGCTTGCGAGTACTTAAAGAGTACTCATGTCTTTGTCCCTGGCTATTCCCATGGCCAGACTATGAAGAGGAGTACCTGGAGGATGGACCCCAGGACGGTTACGACAACTAGGATCATCTCCCATCGTCAGCATTGCCTGTGACCCCAAAGATGGAGCTTCGCCTACGCTACCGTTATTATTACGTATTCCGCTGCTTAATGTTGTATTAAGAACTGGATCATGAGATCCCTATTTGTGTAAGAACTTATGTATCATTTGTAATGGATGATGTACTATGGTATCCAATTCTGTTATGTCTCGCAAAAATGGTAATCCTGGGATTGCGATGTATGGCATAACAGGCATCTAGGATTGAAAAATCTAGGTGTTGACATTATGGAGGACATCATGCTGGGGATAGGACCGCAGAAAAAGTTTTACAATCTGGTTTTTATTGGCCTACTCTTTTCAAGGACGCAAGGAAGTTTATTTTATCATGTGACGCAATGAAATTCCTATGAATTATTCTCTTGTTATTGAACCTTTTGATTGTTGGGGATTTGACATTATGGGTCCTTTTCCTCCTTCAAAAGGGTATACTCATATTCTTGTTGTTGTTGATTATGTTACAAAGTGGGTAGAAGCCATACCTACAAACAGTGTTGATGGTAAGACCTCTTTAAAAATTCTTAAAGATGTTATTTTTCCTAGGTTTGGTGTGCCTATATATCTCATGACTTATGGAGGTTCTCATTTTATTCATGGTGGTTTTAGGAAGACTCTTGCTAAATATGATGTTAACCATCGAATTGCTTCAGCTTATCACCCCCAAACCAGTGGGAAAGTAGAACTTCCAAAAAGAGAAATTAAATCTATCTTGCAAAAGACTGTTAATAGATCTATATAAAATTGGGCGAAAAGTTGAATGACGCTTTTATGGGCTTATAGAACTTCTTATAAAAATCCTATGGGAATATCTCCTTACAAAATGGTTTATGGTAAAGCTTGTCACTTGCCTCTAGAATTAGAACACAAAACTTATTGGGCAGTGAAAGAACTGAATAGAGATTTTAAACTTGCTGGTGAGAAAAGATTTCTTGACTTAAGTACCTTAGATGAGTGGAGAAGTGAAGCTTATTAAAATGCTAGACTCTTTATGTAAAAAGTAGAAAGATGGCATGATAGGAGAATTCTCAAAAGGGAGTTCCATGTTGGTGAGAAAATTCTTTTGTATAGGTCTCGTCTTAGATTTTTTTGCAAGGAAACTACTCTCAAAATGGGAAGGACCTTTTGTTATTGAGGAGTTGTATCATTCAGGTGCTATTAAAATATCTTCTTTGAAGGACAACACTACACAGGTGGTGAATGATCAAAGGATCAAACATTATATTTCTGGAGATTCTTATAATGAAGATGTTGATATTATTCAAATGGTGACTCCGGAAGAATTTATTAGAAACCAATCTCCAGAATCTGCAGAGTCTATCTATGAATAGGTAAAAAGTCCTACAAACAGAAGGTTCGCAAAAAACCTTCTTCTTTGTATATTTCATGTTTTTATTACAGATGGAAAGTTACGAGATGAAACAGAGCAGGAAACGGAGCCCAGGTGGGCCACACCCACCAGTGTTGCGGGCCCAGCTGGCCGTGCCACCAGGGGGTGTGAGCCCCCTGGATTCTGTCTCCGCCCCATTTTCGCACAGTACCTTCCTTATGTCGTAAAACTTCGTAATATATAACCCCCCAATCCCCCGAGGTTCATATATCATGTTCTCATTGTGTTTTTGTTTCGATCTGTTTATGTCAGGCAGATTCTCAGTTTTGGAGCCACAATTTCTTACTCTAGATCACCCATGGAGGATTCCTCCGCGGATGTCATCAACTTGTACATGTATGAGTTGAAGGTTCACCCCAAGGAGTTGTTACTTAAGGATGGGATGGTACAGATAAAATAAGTAGAGGGTCCTTAAGGAGAAGGCAGTCTGGCTGATAGGACGGAAGCACTAGAGCAGGAAGTTTTTAGATACAAGAAGATGGCAGAACATGAAGTGGACGTCATCCATAAGATAAGTTCAGAACTCATCGACAATCACAAGAAGGAGACTGCGTAGCTTCGAAATGAAATTCCCTCACTCCATCAGACCACCAATCAATTGCAAGCACAGCTCTTCGACATACAAAATCAAAAATGTGAGTATGAGGCTAGGTTTAAATATATATGCTCTGCTGCTAGTTCTAGGATATTTGAGACCAAGACATCCTTTGTGGATGGGGATCCTTTACCTTGGAATTCTGATGATGACAAGGGAACACCACCACCACCGAAGGAGTAACTCATCATCAGGTTTGGCATCCCCTTGGCTTGTTCCAAGCTTGGGGGAGTGTCGCGGTATCATATCATTATCTTTTATCTTTTTAGTAGATTCATATCTTGGATAGAGAAGTTATCATATAGGTTGGTTTGCATTGTGGAAGTATCTCTCCTTTAGTTCACTACAAGGAATTTGTTGATACATGACCCTCCATTTTCGTCACTGAATCGTCATTGTCTATAATATATGACGATCTTATGACAAAAAACAGATCATCAAAAACTGAGCGTCAGTAATTGCACACAACGACGTTTTCCACGAAATCGTCATAACCGTCTATGACGATATTGGATCGTCATAACCGTTATGACGATCCTATATCGTCACGGGCAAACTGGCATGGCCATCTCAGATCCTACGTGGCCAGTACGACGTGGCACGAAATCAGCCCAGTCCACGTCTGTTGTTTATATGGGCCAAGCCCAACAAATCAGCCCATCATGTTTTCTTGTCAATTCTGGTATGTTACATGGGCCAAGCCCAAGATGTTAGTCTTTTATTTTATTTTTATTTTCCACATTTTAATTCTTTTTATATTCTACCTTTTATTTCAGCTGGTCCCACAAGTCTGGTTCCATTTCCGTACACTTCCCACTTAGGTTTTAATTTCCCACAATTTGATAGTAATTAAATAATAAATCATTTAATCAGAACTGAGTACACAAAATTCTTTTGATCACAGTCTATTACAATGTTTCCATGATTGTAATCACATATATACATTAGTAACCACAAGCTATCTAAATACAACACTAAATGAACTTCTCAAAACTGACTCAAAGCTGCAACTAAATCTAGTCTAGAATGTAAACCCACGACCATATGCCTACAACAGGCAACATCCAATGTCGTGGGAATGACCACGGCAGATGCTGCAATAGGCAGCGAGTAGTAGAACGAGGGGCAAGGGCGGCCTGCCATCTGCGGTGCGAGATGAGGGCAAAGACACAGGGATTTACCCAGGTTCGGCCCCCCGGAGGGTAAAGACCTACTCCTGCTAGATTGTATTATGAAGATGTTTACAATGGGCGTACTCGGCGACTAGGCGGCGAGTAGCTTGGGTGTATGAGGGAACGTGTCCCTATTCTCCCTTTAGGGAGGTTTATATAGGCTTACCTCCCCTAGGGTTTACATATCTCAACCGATTCGGTTACAACTTTGGCAATCGTTCAAACCTAGACCGACTGGGCCTATCCACTCGCCTGGGCCTTCAACTTCCAGTCGCCTGGTATCTAGCTGGGCTTCGATCCACTCGCCGTTCTGCAGACCTACTCGCCAGCCTTCGGGCCAGTCGGAAACGTCCTGCTGAGTATACCCCACTAGGCGTATCCCCATCAGTAGTCCCCGAGGCCGTCGTTGATTAGGCATGGGTGGCTGCTGGCAGTCGGAGTATATGGCTTCAAGTTGGCATCCAGTCGAATCGTCGGCGGGCTCCTGCATGAAAGAATAAATCCGGCGAACCGAGTCGCGTCTTGGGCGAGTCGAGCCAACGGGACACGGTCTCAGCGAGTGACTTTAGCGAGCCGAGTGACAGAAGGCAGACCGTCGGGCGTGGTCAAACTAGCCGTTAAGGTAACTCAACGGTAACTTTTGGCGTAATCATCGCGCGGTAACGGCCCCCTAATTTGGCGGGCAGCCTCCGCTATATAAGAGGAATGGTAGGTTATCGGAAAGCCAACCGCCCACCATTTCTTCCGAGTACGCACAACTTCCGTCCGTCGATTCCGCGATCTGATCGACCCGCAATCCTCCGACCTCCAAGTAAATCCTCAGCCATGGCCCTCTCCACTGAATCTTGGGGTAGATCCAAGTGCACCAGGGCGCAACTGGCCTCCTTCGAGGAGGCCGGAATCCTGCGGGCCGGCTGCTGGCGTATCCCCGCAGCCGGAGAAACGACCCCGAACCCGCGAGAGAGAGAGTTCATCTGCTTCACTAGTCACCTCGAGCGGGGGTTAGGGTTTCCCACCTCCTTGTTCTTCCGGCGCTTCTGCGCCTACTACGGGATCCAGCCCTCGGATCTGGGTCCCCATAGTATCGAGCAGCTCGCCATCTTCGTGGCGTTCTGCGAGTGCTACTTGGGCTGCCGGCCCTATTTTCCCCTGTGGCAAGATCTGTTCCACGGACGGATCAGCCGCGAGGAGGCGGGCGGCCCAATGCTAGCCGCGGGCGTCTTAACCTTTCAACTTAAATCTAAAGCCTCCTTCTTCGACCTGATGCTGCCGGCCAAAGCAGCGAGCGACTGGAAAAAGTCGTGGTTTTATGTGACCGAGGCGACTCCGGAGGATGAAGCAGCGATCCCGCGGTACTCGGCCAACCGTTCCGAGCCGCGCCATCTCCAGGTCGGCAAGCTCCCCGATGACCAGCGGATGGTCGTCGACGAAATGCTCCAGACCATTCGCGGTCTGAAGAAGAAGGGGCTCCAGACGGTGAACTTGTACAACTGTTGGCTTGGGCGGCGGCTCGTTCCGCTTGCCCAACGCGAGCATTATATGTATCAGTACACAGGCCGAGGAGACTCGACGAAGGCCTGCCTCGCCGAGTGGAAGCTGGAGGACTACCTCCTGACGCTGAAGAGGATCACCCAGGCGGCATACACGGATGCGCAGGCCGGGGTCCCTCCTTACACCGCAAAGCGTCCGGCTCCAACGGTAATCCTTTTATCTTGTTCACAGTCGCAGCATGTGCAATCGCGGTAATTCTAACTTTGTTCCGTGTTTAACGCAGTTGTTCCAAGTGGTGGAAGGGTGGCTACCACCCGCCGATGACGAGAGCTCCGGGCCATCCGCCCAGGACACAAGCGAGTCGCCACCCGCCAAGGGTACCGAGGACGACGAGGACGAGTCCGAAGAGGAGATTGCCCCACTGGTCCGAAAGACCCGCGGGCAACGTCAGCGCGAACTCGAGGCGAGCAGGAGCCTCGAGCGTCATGACGATGACGAGGAGCTCCCGGAGACCACCTCGCTCCGTCAGGCCACTCCCGCGAAGAAGAAAGGGAGAGAGGCGAGGGCCCCCCTGAGGAGGAAGACGAAGCCGCCGAAGATGGCCTCACCGCCGCACTCAGCGAGCAGCTCTGATGCTCACAGCTCGGCCGGTGACGGCGCAGTCCTAACGACAACCGCGCTAGATGCGCCATCCATGGAAGCACCGCTGGCCTCAATGCCTCCGCCCTTCGCTCCGGTCTCCGGGCTAGGGAAGGCTCCGGCTGTGGCGACTTCACCTCGCAAGGAGGTCCCGAGCGTGGTGGTCTCGCCTCGCAAGGAGGCTCCGGCCGCGGTAGCTCCACCTCGCGAAGAGGCCTCCGCCGAAGGCGTCCCGGAAGCGCCAACCGCTACTTCAACATCAAAGAAGCCATCCGTATCCTGGGCCCCTGACGTCCTGGAACTGGGGCTTAGTCGTCGACTGGGTCCTGAGCTGGAGAAACCGGCCGGCCTTTGTACAGGGCTGCGTTTCATTCCAGTCGCCAAGTGAGTGCATTCGGCCTTCACCTTTCTCTTTTAGTACTTCGACTGTTTCTTATCGCTTTGTCTTGACGTGTAGGACCGGAGTGAAGAAGATGGGCCACCCGACGGTGGCCAAGGTGCCCTCCGCCGCTAGCGAGGAGGATCCTTCCCGTAAAAGGAAGGTGGACGAGGTTGCCGCCTCCACGGAAGGTAGCAAGAAAGCCAAGGGCGACGACATCGTCGCTGTCTCTGACGACGCGGCAGCCGCGCCAGCTGGGCCCGCAGTGGAAGCGACCGCGTCCACGAAGGGGGGCATTTCGTTGCCTAGACCGGAGGAAGCAAGCTCCTTTGGGGCAGGTGCGTCAATCGCTACCTTCCCCCGCTTCATGACCAAGGTGGCCACAGCGAGTGAGGCTGCGGCTCCAATTCTCGCTCCAGGGACCATCGACGCTGAGATTGACCAACGTCGCGGGCACACACCGGCGCTGCTCGCATCTGTGGACGCGGTGCAACTTCACGACATGCTTGGCGCGGCCATACAGGTACCTCCAGTCCCCGAGGATCAAGTCGGTGCTTAGCAGCGGCTTGATTCTTATAGTTACTTGTTTTGTACGTCCGATTCCAGTCCCCGAGTGCGCACCCGCTAAATTTTAGCGGGAGAGCACTGAGTAGTTTTTCGTGCCCACCAGTCCCCGAGTGCGCACCCGCTAAATTTTAGCGGGTGGGCACTGAGTAATTTTTAGTGGTCACCAGTCCCCGAGTGCGCACCCGCTAAATTTTAGCGGGTGGGCACTGAGTAATTTTTCGTTTGTACTGACTTTGAGGGAGTGCAGGGTCTGCAACTGGAGTCGGCAGAGCGATTGGCTGCGAAGCAGCGTGCTGAGAAGGAGTTGGCCACTCTCCAAGAAGTAAACAACGACCTTCAGGCTGTCGCTGCGCAGGCGGAGGTGGCTCGCCAAGAACTTGTCCCTGCTGGCGAACTGGCGGCGGCGAAATCTGCGTTAGGCACCGCTGAGCAAAGGATCGCCGACCTCGAACGCGAACTGCGGGAGGCGAAGGAAGAGGCGAGTGAGGCGAACAGGCGAGCTAAAGCCGCCGTTGCGGCTGCGGAGGAAGACCGGAAGGTGTCGGAAGCCCTCATTGTTGGGCTTCAAGATGACCATACGGCGCTTCAGAGTTTCATCACGGGACTCGCCCGCCCGTTGCTTGGTGAGTGCATCTTCCCAGTCTTGTAGTTGTATTGTTTGTGGTTTCCCTGGTACTCACGACTGTTTCCGTCTGGCAGGCCGCGTGATTGGTAGCCACGAAGAAGCGAGCTCTCTTGACGCGAAGCAGTGCGTGAGCATGCTCGTCGACTCGGCGACGCTGTCGGCGACGTGCATCCGCGCCTATCTTCAAGAGATGTCTCCCACGGAGGTTATTCCCAGTGACCTCGTTGAGGTGTGGGAGTACTTAGAGAAGGCGCCCGCGGTCGTAGAGTTCATGACGCGGTCGGCGTTTCGACGCGGGGCGTCGACCGCTCTGAGCCTAGGACTCTCTCACTTCCCCGAGGACTTCGACCTCGACGATGTGACGAGTGGGTATCCCTCGTCGACTGGCTCGGTGGATCTGTCCGAGGTTCTTAAGCTGCAGGAGCGTGCCGCCGCGTACTCGGAGCGTGTCTGGGCGATGGGCGACCTCCTTCCCTACCAGGAAACGGTCGTCGCGCCAAACGACCCCGAGCCGCCGCATCGAGACTTCAAGGTTGAACAACCTTTCCGTGCGGCGATGGCGGGTGAGATGACGACGTATCCGTCGAACCCGTACACCGCGTTCATCCGGAAGCGCCGGGACTCTGGTGCATCACCGTCGAAGCCTGCGGAATAGGGTAGTATGCCTAGATAAGTTAGTAACAGTTCTGCCGAAAAGGCATAGTTTGTAATGTAAGACAATGCAATGTGCGATTGAATTGGATGTCGTGTCCATTTTGCTAATAATTGTCGTGTTTTGGATTGGTTTTGGATGAGTCCCCGAGCGCGTCCGCCCTTTTTGTGGGGTTCACCTTGTGTATGATGTTTGTTGTTATCGTGTGTTTTGTTGGTTTAGTCGACTCGCCCGAGCTCGAAGAGCCAGTCGCAAGGCGACTCCCTTGAACGCTCTGTACTTTACCGTTTTCCCGGACGCGAACGGGGTCGGGTGGCCGAGTCCCCGAGCGTGGTACTTGGTATTTCGAGGCGCGACTCGAGGGTGGTTGAGGACTGAGCGCGTTGGTGTGGGCGCGTCACTCCTGCCTGGCCCGGGGGGTCAGTCGCGTGGCGAGTCCAGGGCGTGCTCTCTTACTTGACGTTTTCCCTGACCGATCGCGACGAACTGGTATTAAGTCCCCGAGCGTGGTACTTAGTCGTTCGAGTCGCTACGCCGAGGATGCGGAGGACCAAGGCCGCTGTGAGAAGCGAGGGCAGTTGTCTTGGTTTGCAAAACCAGTCGAGCTTGGCGACTCCAATGGGGCTCCGGATTGGCGTTTTTTGTGGACGACACAGGACCTGAGGTGACTCAGTGCTCCTATATCGCACTACTTGGCCGTGCCGGTCGCTGTACCAAAGGTTGACTTCTGCATGTTAGCATGATGCTGTTATTACGAGTGCGAGTGGCACAAGGTATGGAGAGTAGACGCAATTCGCGGTAACCGTTTCTTTTATTTCATAGTGTCTGGAGAATACATATGCGGGGTTCTAGGAGTAGAACTTCCGGAGGAGATTTACATTCCATGGCCTCTGGACATCGAGTTCGCCGTCTCCGCGGACGTCGATGAGGTAGTAGGCGTCGTTGCCGAGTACGCGCCCGATAACGAACAGACCTTCCCACGGAGGGGAGAGCTTGTGCATGCCCTTCTTGTCCTGGATGAGGCATAACACCAAGTCGCCTTCCTGGAAGGTGCGGGTTTTCACCCGTCGGCTGTGGTAGCGGCGGAGCCCTTGCTGATAAATGGCAGTGCGCGATCGGGCGAGGTCGCGTGCTTCGTCGAGTTGGTCGAGCCCATCTTGGCGGGCCAGCTCGTTTGCGGCCTCCGTATAGTGGACGACCCGAGGCGAGTCGTGTTCTAGGTCGGTGGGCATAACCGCTTCGGCGCCGTAGACCATGAAGAATGGGGTGAATCCCGTTGACCTGTTTACCGAGGTGCGGATTCCCCAGATGACGGAGGGTAGCTCTTCAACCCAGCATCCAGCGGTACGCTCAAGTGGTACCTGGAGTCGCGGCTTCAGACCGTGGAGGATGCTTTGGTTGGCTCGTTCCGCCTGACCGTTGGATTCCGGATGTGCGACTGACGCGAGGTCGAGCCGGATGTGGTGCTCTTCGCAGAATTCGGCCATTGCTCCCTTGGCGAAGTTTGTGCCATTGTCCGTGATGATGCTGTTGGGGAATCCGTAGCGATATATGAGCTCGCGTAGGAACTTAGTGGCAGTCTTCCCGTTGCATTTCCGGACTGGCTTGGCCTCGACCCACTTCGTGAATTTGTCGACGGCGACCAGCAGGTGGGTGTAACCGGAGGGGGCCTTCTTGAAGGGGCCTACCATGTCCATGCCCCACATAGCGAATGGCCAGGTGATGGGGATTGTCTTGAGCGCCGAACTTGGTACGTGCGTCTGGTTGGCGTATTTCTGGCACCCAGCGCATCGCTGGACGATATCGACAGCGTCGGCGTGTGCGGTAGGCCAGTAGAAGCCGTGTCGCATAGCCTTGGCGACCAGGGAGCGCGCGGCGTGGTGGCCGCAGTCGCCTGAATGGATGTCGTGTAGGATTTTGCGTCCTTCAGCCGGTTGGACGCAACGCTGGAACACGCCGGTGACGCTGCGTTTGTGTAGCTCGCCGTCGATGATGGTGTAGGACTTGCATCGGCGGGCAATCATTCGAGCGCTTGTCTCGTCTGCGGGTAGGGTGCCGGCCTCCAGGTAAGCGATGTAGGGCTTGGTCCAGTCGTCTGGCTCGGTGATGAGTGCGACCAAGGCTGCCTCTGGTTGGAGGGGTACTCCGATGTCGATCTCCCTCGGGGGAGAGACTGATGGTTTGGAGATTGTATCGAGGAACACGCCGGCGGGTGGTGCGAGTCGAGCCGACCCGATGCGAGAGAGGGCGTCGGCCTCTTCGTTTTTCCGCCTGTCGATCCACTCGACAGAGTAGCCGGTGAAGTGGCCGCCCAACTTGTCCACCTCTTGGCGATAAGCCGCCATGGTAGGGGAGACGGCGTCGCAGGTGCCGGCGACCTGTCCCGCAACGAGGTCGGAGTCTCCGTAGCATCGAAGGCGATTGACGCTCATCTCCTTTGCGGCTCGCATGCCGTGGAGTAGGGCCTCGTATTCAGCCATGTTGTTGGTGCAGGGCGTGAATTCGAGGCGGAGGATGTAGCGGAGCTTGTCGCCCTTTGGTGAAGTCAGCACTATCCCCGCGCCTGCGCCGTCCGCGTTCTTGGACCCGTCGAAGTGCAGGTTCCAGTAGTGTAGGTACGGCGGCTTCTCAGGCTGCTGGGCCTCCTCCCAGTCGGCGATGAAGTCTGCCAGTGCCTGGGACTTGATCGCCCTCCGTGGCTCGTATTTAATGTTGTGGACGCCGATCTCGACGGCCCACTTGGCGACCCGCCCGGTCGCCTCGCGATTGCGGATGATGTCTTGTAGTGGCGCTGAGGAGACGACCGTGATTGGATGCTCCTGAAAGTATTGCGGCAGGCGCCGCTGAGCCCTGAAGACCGCGTATACTAGCTTCTGGTACTGCGGGTATCGCTGGCGCGACTCGGTGAGGACCTCACTGATGTAGTACACCGGCCGCTGGACCGGGCGTTCCTTTCCTTCCTCTGGTCGTTCTACGACCATTACGGCGCTGACGACGCGCTCGGATGCTGCGACATAGACCAGCATGGGCTCTTTGTCAGCGGGTGCGGCGAGTAGTGGTGCGGCGAGTAGCACCTTTTTGAGGTCGCGGAGCGCGTCATCCGCCTCTTTGTCCCACTGGAAGGTGGGATTCTTGCGCATCAGGCGGTATAGGGGCATCGCCTTTTCGCCTAGGCGGGGGATGAAGCGACTGAGGGCCGCTACACGCCCGGCCAGCCTCTGGACGTCGCGCAGGCACTCGGGTTTGCCGAGCCGGGCGATCGTGTCGATCTTCGTTGGGTTTGCCTCGATCCCTCGTTTGGAGACGACGTACCCCAGTAGTTGCCCGGCGGGTACACCGAAGGTGCACTTGCCTGGGTTAAGCTTTATCTTGTACCTCCGCAGGTTGGCGAAGGTCTCGGCTAGGTCGGCTAGCAGGTCTCCTTGGCGAGCGGATTTCACGACCACGTCGTCGATGTAAACGTGGATGTTGCGGCCAATTTGGCTCGCGAGGCATTCTTGCATGCACCGCTGGTAGGTCGCCCCGACGTTCTTGAGGCCGAAGGTCATGGCGGTGTAGCAGAATGCTCCGAATGGCGTGATGAACGCCGTCTTCTCCTCATCCTCGACAGCCATTTTGATCTGGTTGTACCCGGAGTAGGCGTCGAGGAAACACAGCGACTCCGAGCCCGCGGTTGAATCGATTATCTGATCGATCCGCGGGAGGACGAACTGCTCCTTTGGGCAGGCGCTGTTCAGGTTTGTGTAGTCGATACACATTCTCCAGGTCCCGTTTTTCTTCTCGACCAGGACTGGGTTTGCCAGCCACTTGGAGTACTTGATTGGCCGGATGAAGCCGGCAGCGAGCAGGCGCTGCACTTCCTCGGCGATTGCTCGACGGCGCTCTTCATTGAAGGGCCGTAGCGACTGCTTGACTGGTCGCACTTTGGGGTCGGCGTTTAGTTTGTGCTCAGCGAGCTCCCTAGGGACACCAGGCATGTCGGAGGGTTTCCATGCGAAGACGTCCCTATTCTCACGAAGGAACTCGATGAGCGCGCCTTCCTATGCTGGGCTCAAGCCTGTCCCGATCGTCACCGTCTGGCTGGGG
The DNA here is from genome assembly GCA_910589765.1 of Avena atlantica. Classification (NCBI taxonomy): domain Eukaryota; kingdom Viridiplantae; phylum Streptophyta; class Magnoliopsida; order Poales; family Poaceae; genus Avena; species Avena atlantica. The sequence goes on along the minus strand of OU342736.1, from coordinate 40,601,687 downwards.
TCGCCTGGGACCAGCTCGACGGTGCGAGTGTGCGTCGTGGCCTCAAAGGTTGAGGTGTTCGTGCCCTCGGAGTTGGGCTTCTTGAGTATTGTGGGGTCGTCATTGTTGACCCCGCTCGCGTATTTGGCGAGCTCGTCGGCGTGATTGGCTTCTGCCGCGATGACGGCGTCGGCGAGTTCGGCTCCTTTGGCTTCGCATTCGGCGGCCATGTCGGGGTCGCCGTTGATGGTGATGACGCCGCACGGCCCGGGGAGCTTCATCGCGTTGTACGCGTAGTGGGGTGCCGCCATGAATTTGGCGAACGCCTGGCGCCCCAGGACGCAGTGGTAGGGGCTGTCGAATGGCACCAGCTCGAAGACGATCCGCTCGGTGCGGAAGTTTGCCGGAGTGCCGAACGTGACTGGCAGCGTGACTTTGCCGATCGGGTACGCCTTCCGACCGGGGACGATGCCGTGGAACGTAGTGTGGGTTGTCTCGATCATCGACTGCGGGAGCCGCATCCGCCTGAAGGTGTCGAGGTAGAGGATGTTGATGGAGCTGCCGCCGTCCATCAGTGTCTTGGGGAGCCAGTAGTCGCCAACCTTGGGCTTGACCACCAGGGCGACTCGGCCTGGATACTCGACGCGTGGCGAGTGGTCTTGCCGGCTCCAAGTGATGGATTGTTCCGACCAGTTTAGGAACTGGGGGACATCTGTTTGGGCCACCGCGTTGACGGCGACGGCGCGGGCGATGACCTTCTTCTCACGCTTCGTGTTGAAGCCCGTGAAGGTGTGGAGCGAGCCGGCTACGTTGCCGAATTTTCCGCTGTTCGGAGGGTCGTTGTCGGGGTCCTCCCGCGCGTGCCGTGCCTTCTCGATTTCCCTGAGGGTGTGGCAGTCGGCGGTGGTGTGCGTTGCGGGCTTTCCTTCCCTGCTGTGGAACGCGCATGGTTGGTTAAGGAGTGCCGCGGGGTCGAACCGTGGCTTGTTCTTGTAATTGCCGCCGTCGCGCCTTTGCCCTCCATCGCAGCGGTAGCTTTTGGGCTCGCGTTGCGCGTGCCCAGCGTTGGCGACGAAGTCGACTCGCCCGTCGTTGCGGCGCTTGCCTGTGAGGCGGGTGCCGCTGTAGCGCAGGTCGGTTCGTCGTCCGCCGTCGTTGCCGCCCGTGCGGCGTTGCCCTCCTGACTCGTCGTCGATTTCTTGGTTGGGGTCCTCCTCGGCGTACCGTTTGGCGATCTCGAGGAGGTCGGGGATGTTGTCGAGTGTGCGGGCGTGTCGCTTGAGCTTGGCGACTAGGGGCTCGTAGCGGCACGAGGTCTTGAAGCAATGGATCGCGGTGTCCGGGTGGATGCCGACCGCGTTGTACCAGAGCTCTTGCCACCGTTGGACCCAGTTGCGGGTCGACTCGCGGGGTCCCTGGACGCATCGTTCCAGGTCCTCGATGGTGGTGGCGCGGGTGTAGGAGCACTCGAAGTGCTTGACGAAGGCGTCTCGCATTTCCTCCCAGGAATCGATACTGTCCTGGGGAAGCGTGTTGATCCATTGCCTGCACGTCCCCTCCATCATCAGTGGGAGGTAACGAGCGGCGAGTAAGTCGGTATGACCCGCGATCCCCATTGCCATCAGGTATGTATCGAGCCAGACTGCGGGGTCGTACGAGGAGTCGTACTTTTCTATCTCCTTTGGCGCCTTGAAGTTTGGCGGGTACTTTTCGCCTCGGATCATTGGTCCGAAGCACTTAGGCCCTAGTCGACTGAGCGACCCCATAGGCTCGCCATCGCGGCGATTAGCTAGGGTGTGCCGCAAGTCGTCAGGCTGGCGTGCGCGCCAGTTTTGGTTGTTGATGATGTGAGTGCGGGCGTCGATGGGTTCTCCGTTAGCGGCGACGAAGTTGGTCACCGGTCTGGGATCGTTGGTGGAGAGTGCCACGTTCGCGGGTCGGCGCTGGAGCTGCAGCGGCTCTGGTGGCGGGCAATTGAGAGTGTTTGCCGCCGCTGGGCGGCCGCTTGAGGCCGCCCTGCTTCCTGAGGAGCGCGAGTATACTCGCCCTTGCGAGTCGGCGCCCGCTTTTTGCTGCTCCACGGCCTTGGCGAGTAGGGCCTTGACGTACTGGATTTGCAGGGCGCCGTCGCCGGTGGCCGTGATGCTATCGGCTGCTGCTCGGCCTGCCACGAGGTTGTCCATCGGGGTGGAGAACAGTGGGAGGCTGTTCGCGTCTCGCTCCCGTGAGGAGACGACTATCCGCGGCTGGTCCCTGGGAGGGGTGCGGTTGGGTGGTGGTGGGGCGCCCATCGCCGTTGACCCTGGCGGGGGCCGAGCGCTTCCTCCTGGTGGCGCGTTCTCGCAGATCGCGCGCTCGGCTATGCGAGCCGGGTCGTTCTCGTCGTCGAAGTTCAGGGCGCGCCCCTGAACGGTTGGGTTCAGGCGTGACCTGATCCGCTGCTGGTGGTAGCGTGACAGTTCCTGCGCTGTTACTTGCTCGAGGCGAAATTTTTCGCGCTCGGCCTGCTCCTTGCGTACTGCCTCCGCCAGTTTCAGGCGGAGTTCCTCGACCTCCGTTGCCGTAGCGTTGGGAGGGATTGGGGTGGAGAAAGGGTCCTCCGGTGGATCGGTGCCGGTGGCCATGTAGGTCGCGGCGTGGCGACCGGTTCCGTCGTGGAGGTCGGTGGAGTTTTCCGACCCGGAGTCGAAGTCGAAGATCCCGAGGATGGAGGGGTCCTCGAAATCTCCCGCGTTGGAGACCTGAGCGATGGAGCCCGCGGACGAGGCCGCGGTGATGGATCCGGCGAGTGACGCCGGGGTCGCCGAGTCGGCGTCGTCGGTGAGGGCCGCGTCTCCTGCGGCCGCTGAGTTCTCGGCCACGTTGCTGTGGGCTGAGTTGTACTCGGAGGCGAGGCGGTGGATCATGCGGACCTGGCTCTCGGAGAGCCGATCGCGTGGTGGCGACTCACGGATGCGAGCCGAGTCCTCCGAGGTGGTGACGTCGGTGAGGCCGACGAAGAGGCTGATCGTGCCGATCGACAGGATCACGCTGTGCGTGACGGGTCGTGCCGCCGGGACGTAACTGCTCGGCAAGATCTGGAGCATCTCGCCGATCGCTATCATGCGGCCGGTGGCGACCGTCTCGTTGATGGGCAGATTGGATCTCGCCGCAGAACACCGGCCAGACCGGCCAGGCCCCACGGTGGGCGCCACTGTCGTGGGAATGACCACGGCAGATGCTGCAATAGGCAGCGAGTAGTAGAACGAGGGGCAAGGGCGGCCTGCCATCTGCGGTGCGAGATGAGGGCAAAGACACAGGGATTTACCCAGGTTCGGCCCCCCGGAGGGTAAAGACCTACTCCTGCTAGATTGTATTATGAAGGTGTTTACAATGGGCGTACTCGGCGACTAGGCGGCGAGTAGCTTGGGTGTATGAGGGAACGTGTCCCTATTCTCCCTTTAGGGAGGTTTATATAGGCTTACCTCCCCTAGGGTTTACATATCTCAACCGATTCGGTTACAACTTTGGCAATCGTTCAAACCTAGACCGACTGGGCCTATCCACTCGCCTGGGCCTTCAACTTCCAGTCGCCTGGTATCTAGCTGGGCTTCGATCCACTCGCCGTTCTGCAGACCTACTCGCCAGCCTTCGGGCCAGTCGGAAACGTCCTGCTGAGTATACCCCAGTAGGCGTATCCCCATCATCCAACATTAGTCGACGTATGGAGAGACTCATGTCTTCCCGCCAGCGAAACTGATTAAAAAGCTAGACTTCTCTACATCATCAGGATGTGTTCTCAAGCTCCAGGTCCCTTCTTGCTCCAGGTCCCTTCTTGCTGCTGCATCATCAGGATGTCTTCTCTACACCAACACCATGGCAACCTGCGGACTGCTCCCAGCATGCGCCGCTCCCTCCAGCTGCTGCATCATAAAGGATAGCCCATCAAGAGGTTCAACAAGATAAAGGACATCAAGTAGTTCATCACAATTATCCTTGTCTCATGAAATAATTTTATTCAGAGTTTCCCCAGACACATCATACCACAAACTACAAGACATGAGTTCAAGAACTGAAGTACTACACATATAGCTCATAAAATCTACTAGACTTAAACTATAGGGGCAACATGGTTCTTCAATGATACACTTATTAGTTCTGGTCCTCCCTGAACCCCTCCCTACAACAACATAAATATTACTATCTTACTACCAGCAAGATGTTGTATCCTGCTTTCAGTTGTAAGCTTCTGATGATATTCTTCATGAACCACATGAATGCAACACATGGATAAGTATTCCACTAGAGGGTAAAACTAGATAAATCATAGATGCTTCCCGAACCCCTCCCTAATGTTGTCACTTCCACACATACAAGCATGCATAGATGTTTAACTAATAGCAAAGACAAGTAGGAAATTAGATTTATAGCACACATGAATGAAATCAAGTAGCAGACTTCAGAGAAACGAGCTTAGAGGGGGCAACACAGGAAGATGGAGCGCCACTGGACCTCGGTTGAGGTGTTGCACAACTTGTGGTTCTTTGTCCAGGGAAGGGTATGTTGATGGCGACAGGAGCAGTTGTGACTTGGTGCCACCACCGCAATGATCGACGGCGGCATGCAACAAAGACAAATCAGGCCAACTGCAGACCACAGTTCCACCAGGAGAAGCTTTCTCCATGGGATCTGTCCAAGATAATAGAAATCAAATTGATAAATTCATGAACAAAGAAACCAAGAGAATAGAATAGAAATCAAAGCAGGAGAATAATCAGTGATTTGTAGCAGTGCCACATCAAGCATGAGTTGTACATAAAATGGTAATCAACATACATATGAAGCAAATTTGCATGCCATGCACAGATAAATATAGGTAGTACACAAGCCAAGAAATCAAGCTTAGCCATATGACTCATATGTGGTCATGCACTTTGTGTTTATTTGACATGAAGTTCCAATTGATCACTACACTAAACTTCACTAGAAATGAAGCATCAGCACAATAAACTCGGACAGGAAATAAAGCTCAGGTGAACACCGCATGATGATAAGTGATAAGAGCATATTAAAAAGCTAGCATTGTAGAGAAAGAGTTTGAGTGACACATTTAAATGATATAGAGCTATGAAGTGTAAGATTCAATTAAAGGAAAATCTACTGTCAGCATGAAAGGTTCTTCAGTTCAACTTAAAAGCTAGGTGGATGAATATTTATACCAATGTCACAGCCAACAAACATAATAACCTAATTTCTACCATAGTTCTCAAAGGTTTTTAGCCACAGACATCTACATTGACTACAACCACGGGCACTGATAGCTTCAATATGTTAGAAGATTGAAACAAAAACTACTAGTAGTATGAACAAACAAAAAAATAAGCTTTGCACTATCACCGTACAAATTGATTGCATTATAAATTTTACTTCTACAAGCAATGACATTTTAGGAAACCACTATGGAATCTAGATCGTCCGTGTTATCCATCCGCAGAATGTAATGACTAAAAAATATAAACAGTTCATGAAAGAGAGCACATCAACAAGTCAATAAAAAGAATAAAAGATTTAACCTATAGAATGAAGCAGCGCAACAGAAACCTAAGTTGGACACAATTTCGACTGTCTCAGGCACCATATGAACAACCAGATAAAACATGAGAGATTCCTTGCTTGAGGACATAGCAAGATGAAAAATGGATCGCGCTTGTACAATCATGTGGACACGGATGCATTCTAGTCTACTGCTACTGCTACTAGAGGAAGTGCTACTATATAATATATCTCCAATGACTACAAACCAAGAATATGAGAATACAACTAATCCAATACATAGTACTGCTAGTCAACATAAAATTTCCATTAGCTGCAGGGGAACAAATGACAGATGAATGAGATTAGAATTCCAGCAGTAATCTTCAGGTATATTCAGCTAACATAGCTAAAGGGGCAGAAGAATGCAAGGTACATGCATGTTTAAAGAAACAAACGTGGAAGCTTTACCTGTTTAAAGTGTTCTTTGACAACTTGAAAATCTACTTGGCAGTGAAAGACCAGATTCAATTACCATTTCCCCCTCATCGACGGAGATAACCGCATTTGGACATATCTGAACAAAGCAAAGTTCCAAAATCAATTCAGTTTCACTAAATCTAATGGGAAACACTCTAAATGCACTACTTAAGCTCTGCTATTACCGTGACATGGGTTATTATGTCTCACAGATTAAATACCAGCAACATCTGAGAAGACACAATCGCTTTCTTGCTTATTAATCATTATACAATCATGTTTCTTAGGACAAGAACTAGTAAATTAAGGCACAAATGATATTCTAAGTGTAAAAATTAACAGCAGCAAAAAGATAGTGGGACAAACCAAGGAAATCCGCAACAAGCTAAAATATTGTTAGCAATAGTGAGCATACAGGCAATTATTATCATCAACTTCAACAGTTAAAATCTGGTGTTGAGTATACAGGAAATTATTATCGTAATGTACAATTCTAATCAATTTCTACTTCTAATATATAGTTCTAATCCAATCTTATGCTATGGAAATTTCTAATACTGCTTTAATACTAATTAGTCAACTAATCTACAAGTAAATGTATATCTGGTAGTTCAATCGCATGCTACTGATCGACTATTTTGAATCTGGGAAAAGTTGAGGGATCAGAGAGAGGGGAGGAGCCACTTACTCGCTGGTGATGAAGCTGATGAACTCGGAGACGCACTCCTGGATGGACTCACACAGACTCCCCGACAGCATGTCCTCACCTCACGCAGTCGCCCCGACAACGAGATCTAGGACACTGGCGCGCGCCGACGGCCTCCATCCCAGCGCCACGCACGAGCGGATCCCAGAAACCTGCAAACACGGGCCAGATGCGTAAGCCGTTAGGACACAGAGGTGGGGAAAGAGCTTGACCACCGCCAGACCGCGTCGCCGACCACCGCCAGACTTGACAAGAGTGCCCGCCGATGACACCACCAGACTTGAAGAGAGGTTGTGGTGCTGGGGGAGTGAGGGGGGCGAGCGGAGATCAGCCAGATGGGATCAGGAGTGATGGGGGTGGGGGTGGAGGCGGAGATAGGAGGGAGTGGCCTGTGCGGCGGTGTCGGGGAGACGTCCGCGAGATGAGTCCGTCGCCGTCCGCCTCGTCCATCATTCGACTCGTCATCGGTGGATCTCGCTGGAGGGGGTGTGGATCTCGCTGGAGAATGAGGGAAGCGGCTAGAGCGAGCGGGGAAGAGGATCACGAAGAGGATCGCTGGAGAAGGGAGAGGTGTTCGCTGGAGAAGGAAGGGAGAGGGCGGCGACTTTAGCTCACTTGTGTGTGGCGGTGGGCGGTAGGATTAGGGTTGGCGGAGGGGAGAGGCGTTCACTGGGAGGGGGACGTGGCGGTTTTGGCTGGCGCGCGCGCGATGGTGAAATATTCGGTGTCTGCGCATGTGAATAGGATGGGTACCTTGCCACGTCATCTATCCGTGTCAAGTTCCCACGGATCAACATCTTGTCCGTCCATCCTATACACATCCAATGGCCCATCTTGCTATCCTCCGCATTTAGACCTTTCTAGATATTATGACGATTTCACCAAAAGAAATTACGACATTTTGAGCAAAATTGTCACAGTTTATTGAGTTTTTGGCCCTCCCAAGCATCTTGAGACCATCCGGTGCGGAATTTTAAGACGATTTTGTAGATGGTCACTACTGAGATGTCACAAGTTAACACATTTCTTGTAGTGGTTGGTTATCTATGTATCCCTTGGTGTGAGTGCCTTTATGGAATATTAATGAGAATTTTTATCTTTTACTTTTTGCACTTCTTATTTTAGTTTGCAATCTCTATTATATGATTGATCTTGTTGATTAGTAATGGTATCACTTTGGGAGAATCAAGTAGAGCTAAATTAGTTTTGGCAAACCGAGCTCTGGTCAGTAGCCACACTTTTTAAGATTTGGAAGGAAAAGAGAAAAGCACTTACAGGTATTTTATATTGTTTTCTTTCTTTCTTGATTGGATCATAAGCTTAGTATTCTTTTTTAAGATCTCTTGTGTCTTCAAGGAAGGTGTAAGGTTCCCAACCTTTAATAAGGTAGAGATCCCTATGTTTACAATGATAGTCCCTGGATCAATAGCTAGCATCCAAAGTTAAGATGTAATATCAAGAAACAAAGGTCATAATACAACTTTATAACCAGGAATAAAATAATCCATTACATCTTACATAGCTCATTTGGCTATCTCATTACAATGCAGCAGAAATAACTATAGCATGGGGTCCTTCATCTTCAAAGTGCCACAGGCAGTCATGTTGGTTGTAGACTTGTAATCCTAATCAGTAAACTTCACTAACGTCAAACAAACCTGCAACATAATAAGTTACAGCCACAAGGGTCAATACATTTGAATTGTATTGGCAAGTGATACTATGGTAATATAGTGGAGTCTATCATCTATATGCATTTAGTTAAGTGGAGCTTAGGCTTGCTTTGCTCAAAATAGTTTTTCCTTATCATTTGAAAACACTAAGTTTTTGCTTGACAAAATCACCCAAGGCATCTCCCAATAGAAATTGGTGATCCTTCAACCCTTGTTCAACCACAAGTTTTTAACTTAGAAATTGGGATGAGGAGATCCTTGATAGCTTCCATGTCTTGATGCTCAAATTTTCCTTTACCATGGACATGGCTAAGTACTTAGATTTTACACTCTACAGAGGTGGTGCACTTTCCCCACAAGACTTGGTTTCCCAAGACAAGATCTTTCAGAAGCCTTCCCTTAGACCAGAATGGACGCGCTCCAACCTATCATTCCCCTACCACCAACTGTCCATTTGGCTAAGTTATTGCAACCTATATGATCCAGGCAGAGCCCATAATGCCAAGTGGCTGCCTTGAAGCTTCTCAACATTTGACATCTCAAATATCTTTGTTCCTGGGTGGCCATCCACAAGTGAGATACACAAGGTAAACCATAGAAATGGGCCTTGTGAACCACTCAACACAAACCATTCCTTCCATTCCACCCAGGTGATTCATTCACTTAGTTGTTTTATTAAACAAAACACAAGTCCTTGACTTAGAAATATTCCATAGCATGAATATAATCCACCCTTGTTTTCTACTAGCTAAGCTAAGCAAGATAGTAGTAGGAATCTTAACTTAGGAAATTTCTACTAAAGTTTCATCTACTAGGATTTCCCATGGCATAGTTTATACTTAGTAAAAATTCCATGCAAGTCCTACTTAGAAATATCACTAATGCATAGTGAAAATAATGGGACAAAAGTAATAAGCATCACTTGCCTTTTTGGTAGAGAGTATAATTTCACTCCTTGATCTTGAAACAATCACACTCTTCAAATTCCACTACAATTCAATCAAGCAAGCAATACTTCAATCTACCATTCAAGCAAACATCACATAAAATATTAAAAACAAAGCAATGCATGCAAGCATGCCAAGTATTGTTTTATTTGGAAAAGTGGTTTCTAATAGGTTATAATCATTCTAAAACACCTATTGGTCATTTTATAAAAGTGGCAAAATCATTTGCAAAGGTTTTTACTTATAAACCATTTTAATACCAAATCAATATTTTATGTGGTTGAAAATGCTTTTGGCAAAGCAACAATCTTTACAGGTTCACCAAATATATTTTTAAATCATAAAACTTGATGTTTGGGGTCATAGAGTTTAAATCAAAACATTTCCCAAAGGGTTTTCTCAAAAAGCATTTTTAATAAATAAACATTACTTTTTTCTGACTCGAAATGTTTTAAATCAAAGATTTATTCTTTTGCTTCGCCAAGTATGTTTTTGAAGCCACAAATTGATTTTTATGGTCAGTAGGTTCAAAACAAACCATTTGCCAAAGGTTTTATCTCAAAAATCATTTTATTACAAATTTTATATTCTAAATATGCCTACACAAGTTTCTGCAAAACAATCATTTTATCAGAAGCAATTCACTAAACAAAGGGCATGGTCAGAAAGTACTTGTCTTGCTGATTCCATTGATATAAAATTTGCAAAATTTGTACGTGTGGTTTGAAAGTTATGAATTTTTCAAATTGGAACATGAAATAGATCATTTCTGGTTTTTATTATAACAGACATGGCCACGTGGCGTGATTCTATTGGTCAATAACGGTTCGCGTGGATTGACAGATACAGACCGCAGGATCTAACTCAATCGCATGGCATAGATCGCATACCCCTTCATTTTAAGTGAATCTATCTATGTCACAGGATCGAGATCTGACGGTCGCTACGTGTTTGACCTAAAGCGAGCGGCGCTGGCGGCGGCGACTAGCGGCGGCGCGCTCGGGCTGCAAGCTTGCCGGCGATGCAGAATGCTAGGAAGAGAGGGAGGGGGCTCACCGGGTTCGCGGAGTGACGCTGAATCTCAACGTGGTCTCGGCAGGGACAGGGGTGCACGGGGGTCACTGGTGATTCCTCGCCGGAGTTCGTGGAACCGTCGGGTGTGCTCAGACGAGGTTGAAGACGAGGCTTCAGAGCATGTCAGAGAAAAAGGAAAGCATGGTTAGATGAGCGGGAGAGTGGTGAGTGTAGGAGGGTCATCCAGAGGTGGAGGGGAGACGTGGCTTACAGGGAGGCGTCGCCGGAGTTGAAGCAGACGGCGGCGCTGCTCTGGGAAGACGTTGTCGACGACACCGGTGCTTGCGCGGACGACTGGAAGGCACGGGGAGAAGCGCCAGGGTCTGTGGAACACGCGTGTGTGGTTGAGGGGGCGAGGGGCGACGTGGAGCTGCCGGAATTGACGTCGGAGTCCGACGGAGGCTGCGGCTGTACAAACGAAAATGGGGACGGCCTGGGGGCAGTGAGTAGGTGGTTTCTGGGGGGAAACGGAGAGGGGGAGTAGGTGTTTAAGTGTGCGTGGTCGGGGCGGGGTTTACTCCAGCATTAGAGGCGAATTAACGGGTTTGATTCTCGGCCAGAAACGGCAGCGAGGAGAGGGGCGAGGTCATCGCGTGGGTGAGGAAGAAGCTTGCGTGGCGGTGGGGCCTGGCGTCAGCGAGAGAGGGAGAGGGAGACTGGGTCCAAGTCGTCAATGTCTTTGTTGACGAGGTTTAATCTCATCAATGCCCATTGTTATGGACTTGGGTTTTGGAGAAGATGGGGATGCTGGAGATCGTGGCACGGTTAACAGACAAGCAACCAGGGGACACGAGATTTACCCAGGTTCAGGCCCCAAGAGGGAAAACCCTACTCCTGCTTGTCTGCTCTTGATTATGGCGGAACCGAAGGTTACAGGGTGCGCAGATTCGATCTGGCGTGGAGGTGTGTGCGAAAGTATAAGTCGAGAGATCTAGGACGTGCCCTCCTGGCCTTTATATAGACTTAGGCAGGTCCCGGGCATAGTCCTAGTCGGTTACAAGTTCTAGGGTTTTACCCCTTTGAATTTCCTATCTATGCTAGTCTTGCTCTCCAAGGATCCGAAGGCTTCATGGGCCTTGGCCACCCGAAAATCTTCATGGGCCAGCGTACGTCTGCTGTGGGCCTTCCTTGGGCTGGACCAGGTACGCTGAAGCCATGTACCCGTAGGGTATAACCATGTCAGTAGCCCCCGAGTGATCAGTCGAATCGTAGATTCGGCTAAGGACTCTTCAATCCTTCGGGTGCAACTAGGTGTTAACAATATATGTGTGTAGGGATTGTTGATACATGTGCCTGACTCACCTGACGGATCTGGGTCAGTTAACTGTCTTAGGACGAAACAACATGATCTTCATCAGGTTCGAGTCCCTTAACTTAAACCCGGAACATATGCTGGCGTAATTCGACTCAGGCCGCGGAGGACTTACAGGAGTGGAATTCCAGTGTTTTTAATTGATGTACCCAACGCGTCCGTCGGGATTTTTCATCACGCCTGTTAGCGTGGATTTGTACTAGCAGAGCGTAGTCATGTACGTTGCCAGGCCATCAGATGATATCTGCAGGTCTTATCTTTGCGTCGCAGACGCAGCATCCGAACATTTGTCACCACAGAGGTGCTTCGGGTGACCAAGGAGATTGTCGCTCACTCAGCGTTTTGTTGGGGCAGAGTTGCCAAAAAGTTTTTGCGTGCTGATCCGAAAGATCGCAGTCGAAGATTTCATAGGGTGCGCGGCCAGCGCTCCCTATGGGAGTAGCCCCCGAGTGTCTGTTCGAGTCATAGACTCGAGCAGAGACTTTAGTCCAAGCATTGTTTAATTATTAAGTCCGTAGGACTCAAATTTTTTTGGATGATTAAATCCATCCTCCCTATGGGAGTAGCCCCCGAGTCCGTAGTGGAGTCGCAGACTCGACGTAGGACTCGAAGAAATACTTTGTCGTTATTCATCTTCCGGGTGCGCGCCCAGCGCTGCTGATAGGAGTAGCCCCCGAGTAATTAGTCGAATCGAAGATTCGAGTGAGTACTCTTAGCTCTTAGCTGTGTAGCCGAAGAATTGTAATTGGTGCTAGTATAGCTTTTGATGACATCAGTGCTGACGATCGATGACCTCAAGCGTCTGCTACGCCAGAGATGACTTGACTGAACGAACATGGGTCCCACTTGCTGACTTTGAATTGACCAGTCACGCGGGGCGTGGAGATAATTACGGCGTCTCCTCGATTTCCGCGCATAGTGGACGGCGTGGTAACGACGGTTCGTTGTGGTGTTGACACGTGTACGGCCAGATCTGCCGTTCGCGTTAGGTCTTCTAGATGAACGGCTGCCATGCGTCGTCTTCGCTGTTATAATCATTGAGGGGAACCGTGGTTTGTTTTCACCGCACCAGTTCTTGTGTTTCACTGCCTCCTTGCACTCGAGCGATTCTTGCTTCGCGCTGGGATTTTCTTCCACATTTCCGTCGTCCTTTGTACGCTTTCACCGCCGGCGCCACCGTAGCGTGATGGGGAAACCAAAGAAGTCTTCATCTGCGGTTGGGACCAGCGTCGCCGGAGGAAAGAAGGGCGCCGCCGCTGCTCGCGTCACCGATGGTGGCTGGCGGCGATCAGAGACGCGGGAGAGCGATCTCCGCAAGCTGCGCGAGCGGGGCTTGATCCCGGAGGACAGGGAGGCCGTTAAACTCCCCGGCAATGAGGTAATCCCCCATCCCCCATCTGGGTATCGGGTTATGTTTCTCGCCTTCGTTTTGCGTGGGTTTTCGTATCCAGTCCATGACTTCCTTCGTGGACTGCTTTTCTTCTATGGGGTTCAGTTGCACCATCTGTCTCCCAATTCTCTTCTCCACATTTCTTGTTTTATCACTTTTTGCGAGTGCTGGATTGGCATTGAGCCGCACTTTGGCCTCTTCCGGAATCTCTATTCCGTGAAGAGGCAATCTGGTTCGGATGGTGTGTATCCCATTGGGGGTTTCATCATCTGTCTTAGTCCCAATCTGCTCTTCTTTTCCTTTTCTATGTCCGATCTGTCCAGTACTGGCGGAGGCGATGGTTTTATATCCGCGACTCCGTAGTGCCCGGGCAAGATTTTGGTCTTGTTCCCTTTGACCCCTCCCAAATGATTGAGAAGAAAAGGTCTTGGAAAAACCAAATCTTAGACGGTGAGGTGGCGGAGATAGAGGCCCTGTACCGTCGGGTGGAGGATCTCCAACTGATTCCTGAGAAGGAGGTGAACGGCGTGGACATCATCCGAACGTTTCTTGAGCGTCGGGTGCAGCCTCTCCAAGCGAGGGCGCACCCGATGTTTCTTTATTCTGGGTGCCGTGATCCGACGAGGGTTTCGAGTGAGAAAATCTCCGAGGGGATCTTGACAAGGCTCTTCGCGCGCTGTTGAAGTTCAAGGCCGACGAAGAAATCCCGGGGAAGTCGCCGACTCCTCCCTTTTCTTCGACGTTGGTCGTACCGAAGGTGTAGATTTGCGCACATGGTGCTTCCCCCTTTTTTTTGTCGGCTCTGTTATTTGTTTCCTTTGTTTGCTAACAAAGCTCCTTCTGATTTTGTAGAGCTTCAAGGTGCAAGGGATGGTACCACCATTGCCCGAAAGGTATCCGAATGCCCCGGATAATGAAGTGGTTGATTCCGTGTCCGAGCTGCTGTCAGCGCGATCTCCAGCGGAGGATGCTGACGAGTCGAGTGAGGACCATTCGCGCAAGCGATCACGGAGCTCCAGCGAGTCTTCGGATGCCTCGACTCCTCCGACTCCCAGAAACCCTCAGGGCCTTGAGCGTCATGATGATGTTCATGGAGGTTCTTCCTCTCCCCTTCCTGCCATTCCTGTGCGGGCTATTGCGCCGCACCCGCCAGCAAAGCGGAAGAAGGAAGAAAATAAGGAGGAGAAGAAGGAAGAGAAGAAAGAGGAGAAGAGGTCCCGAAGGGCTTCTCCTATCTTTGACCTGAGCGCATTGGGCTCGTAAGTTTTCTTGTTATACTGGTGTCCTTGTTCCTTCGTGATATTTTGCACTTGTGCTGAGTGGTTTGTATGCAGGCAATCTTCCCATGATTCCTCCAGTGATGGTGAACGTGAGATGATGGGGGAGTCGAAAATCGCGTCTCCTCCACCTCAAACGGTGGCGACTTCTGGTGACGCGCCTCCGGATCCTCCATTGCAGGAGGTGTAGGTGGTTGCGCCTCAGAATTTCGCCGGCGGTCCTTCGGGGTCGTCATCAGAGCATGTAAGTTTTCTCTGCCTCATGGGGGGATCCCCCGAGTATCTTCGTGTGCGAATCTTGTTTTTACTCCTTTGTGTTGGGCGTAGCCCCCAAGCCCTTTTCTTACTGACATATCTTTTTCTGCAGCCTTTTGTGCAAGAGGCCAAGCGGCTTGTGCAAGAGCGCCTGGTGCTGGAGGCGAACCTTCGGCAGCTTCAAGGTATCTATCTAACTTTTCTCTTTTGTATCCTGGTTTAGTTCTTTGACACTTGTTTGTTTTGAATGCAGAGGAGCATAACAAGTCTCTCCGTGAGGTTGACGCTCTGAAGAAGATCCTTGGTCAATCGGAGCAGAAGGCTGGAGCCGCCGTTGGTGCGAAAGAACGCCTTGAGCTGGAGCTGACTAAAGCAGCCGAAGCGAAAGAGCGTCTGCAGCAGGAAGCCGCAGATCGTGAGGAGCAGCTGGCCACGGTTGTGGCTGTCCGCGAAAAAGAGGTGGTGACGAAGCTCATGCCTGCTGCCAAGGCTATTTCTGGTGAGTACTAGTTTTGTACTTTTTCCTTTTACTTCGGGTCTTCTTTTATGCATCTTTGTTCATGTCTTTCTTCTTTTTGTTTCAGATTCCGCAGGCATCGAGTTCGACCGCGGTGCTCTGGAGCACGGGAGTGCTCTAGATGATGCCACTGCGGCGGTCGAAGTCCGCTGCAGCACCGTCATCAACTCCCTTGCCAAGGCGAAAGAGGTCCTTGGTCGCTTCTACAAGGAGCTTGTCCCGAAGGGCGCAGCCCTTGACGATGTGGATGCTCTGGCGAAGGCTCTATCAGCCGAAGTGCCTGCGGCGTACAAGCGCAAGCAGAAGGGCATCGGCGCGTCCGTCGGGCTGGCGATGCCCATGGCGGCTGGAGCGGAGCTGGATCTGCCCCAGATCACTTCTCGGATGCCGACGGCTGCGGATGGATCCGAGGTAGCCTTTGCTACATATTCTGCTCGCTGCAGGCGATATGGGCACAAGCTCATTGATTTACTGTCTGAGTATGCGCTGCGGCAGCAGGGTGGGGCCAAAGCTAGGCAGTCTGGTTCCGAAGCGACTCAGGCTCCTGCATCTTAGGCGTAGTAAATGTAGGCTAGTTTGTAGTTTGTTTTTGTTGTAAATATCTTGAAGAACACCATCCTTGTGCCACGTGGTGGCTTTATATATTCAATGAATTTCTCTGAGTTGTGCTCCATCCTTGGCTGAATGTTTGTGTTCCTTTCTTTTGCTGTCCCTCTAGGTTCCATCGGGTGATGACCATGTTGACGCCCCATCCGCAACGCCGTTGCGCCCATCCTTGGATGATTCCTCGCAGCTTACTTTCCTTCGGGATCGTGTGCGCAGTCTGGAGAGGGAGTTGCTCGGGCTACGCGGTCATGCCGATGTTTGGAAGTCCAAGGCGGATCGTGGCGCAGCCAGGGAGGAGTACTTGATGGCGTAGTTGGTCCGTCTGTCCGAGAAGCTGCAATGTAAGTTGTTCTTTGGTCGAGCTGTAGCTCTGGTCTTCTGGTGAGCCTGTTGGCCTTACTCTTATTTTTTTTGATTGCTCCAGGTGCAAATCTTGCTCCGAGGGAAGAAAAAGAGCGTGTCGCTGTTCGGGTCAACTGCTTGACTCAACAGGACATGGAGGCCGGCGGCTTCTTCTGGATGGATCGTGATCGCGCCATAGCCCTGGCGACGGTGCAGGATCGTGTTCATCAAGTTTCGCGGGTGCTCCGCCAAGTACAGACATCGCTTTCCTCGGTGCTGCACATCATGTTCCCTTTGGATGCCGCGCCGAAAAACCTTGCGGGTCTTCTGTCGAAGTTTCGGAACGTAAGCAATGTCAAGGAGTTGGTGCGGCAGCAGCTTGTCGCCGGAGTGAAGGCTGCGTTGTCTCTGGTGAGGCTGCAGCGGCCTGATGTGGATTTGGATGCCGTGGCTGCTGGGCCACCTCTTCGCCCTGATGGTAGCGAGTGGGACATGCGTTCGTATTACGCGGCTGTGAGGCAGTATGCCGAACAGATTGTAGATTCGTTTGAGCAGCGTGCCCAGGTAATTCTTCAACATAGGTAGTACCTGTAGAAAGAGAGAGAGATGTAAAATTTGTATATTTCGGCTGGGCGTGTTGTGCCCTTTGTTGTAAAGGTTTGTTTGTATGTGAGCACGCATTGCTTTGATTGGATACGTGTCCTTTTCGTTTGCCGGACGTTGTCAGCTACTCAGGTGTACACGTTTGGCCCTCAGTCGATGAAATCGTGAGGTGGGGGAGCCCCCGAGTGCGTTTGTAGCATATAGTATAGTTGCAGAAAATTGTGAAACGAAGTTTTGGGGCGAGACACTTAGCTTTATTTATATCGTAATGGAGGAGATACATTGTTCGCTGAGTAGCCCTGGCCGTAAGCCTTATTGAAAGTAAAAGAAGGGGGTAGGTTGCTACGGATAGAACCGTCGCAGGTGCGAGATATTTCATGGGTTGGACTATGCGACTCCAGACTCCACGTGCTTGAGGCGATAGGCGCCACCTGGGATGACTTCGGTGATGACGTAGGGTCCTTCCCATGGCGACTCGAATTTATTCGGGCGCTTTTGCTTGAGTCGCAAGACGAGGTCTCCTTCGACGAAGGACCTTGGGCGCAGCCGGCAGCTGTGGTAGTTGCGGAGACTCTGCTGGTACACCGCTGATCGAGCTGCTTCTATATCCCGTGCTTCGTCGAGTGTATCGACGGCGTCTTTGAGTGCAGCCGTGGATTCAGCTTCGCTATAGGCGACGACCCGTGGGGCCTGGTGGCGTACTTCGGCTGGTAGCACGGCTTCGGCTCCGTGTACCATGAAGAACGGTGTGTAGCCGGTGGAGCTGTTTGGCGTAGTTCGTAAGCTCCACAGGACAGAGGGTAGCTCCTTCGTCCAATTTCCAGCTTTGTGTTCGAGTGAGCTCATGAGGCGCTTCTTGATGCCTGCTCCGATTAGGCCATTGGCCTTTTCCACTTGCCCATTCGTTTGCGGGTGCGCCACTGAGGCATATGTGATGTTGATCCCAAGGCCTTCGCAAAAGTCCTGGAATTCTTCGGAGATGAAGTTCGATCCGTTGTCGGTGATGATGCTGTGTGGTACGCCAAACCTGTAGACGATGGACTCGAAGAACTTGACGGCAGTTTTGCCTTTTTGGTTGGTGACCGGCATGGCCTCGATCCACTTAGTGAATTTGTCGACCGCAACCAGGAGGAACACGTGTCCTCCTTTCGAGGATTTTGGCAGTTTGCCGATCATGTCGAGGCCCCATTGAGCGAAAGGCCAAGCTATAGGTATGGGCCGGAGCTCGGATCCAGGTGCGTGCGGTTTGTCGGCGAACCGTTGGCATCCGTTGCATCTTCGGACGATGTCCTTTGCGTCGCTCATGGCTGTCGGCCAGTAGAATCCTGCTCGTAGAGCTTTAGCGACAAGGGAGCGGCTGCCTGCATGGTGGCCGCAGATGCCTTCGTGGATGTCTTGGAGTATGGCCTTGCCGTCGTCGATGGTGACGCACCGTTGAAGTATACCTGTGATGCTTCGCTTGTCCAGCTCGCCGTTGATGACGGTGAAGGCTTTTGACCAGCGAGATATGCGCCGGGCGTCTGTTGGGCTGTCAGGCAATTCTCCGATTATCATAAACTTGAGGTATGGTCGTGTCCAGGATTCTTCGACTGCCATGACCTGCATTAGGTGGACCATAGCGACCTCTGTGTCCAGTTTCTCGGGTCCTTCATGTCCTTCGGGTAGCGTAGCCCCCGCGTGTTCTGCTTCTTCGGGTGATTCCTTGGGGAATTAGCGCTTGATTGATGGCACGCAGATTTGTTCGAGGAACACACCTGGTGGCACCTTTGCGCAGGTGGAGCCAATGTTGGCGATTCTGTCGGCTTCCTCGTTGCTCTCTCTTCCAACGTGCCGAGGTTCGCAGCCGTCGAATTCTCCTTCGAGTGCGTTGTACAGTGCGCGGTACGCGATCATGTTTTCGGCGTGTGCGTCACACTCATTCATCGTCTGCTGGACGACGAGGTTGGAGTAACCGTAGATGACCAGGCGCGTTGCGCCACATATCTTTGCCATCCTCATGCCATGGATGAGGGCTTCGTATTCGGCTTCGTTGTTGGAGGCCCTGAATTTCATCCGAAGGACGTACTTCATCTTGTCACCTTGCGGGGAGGTCAGTATGACCCCTGCCCCTGCTCCGACTTCGCGCTTGGAGCCGTCGAAATGCATTGTCCAGGACTGCGACATGTCTGGGGTGTCTGGCAGCTGCAGCTCCATCCAGTGCACCAGGAAGTCTGGAAGGACATGAGATTTGATTGCGTGTCGCTTCTCGTAGACGATGTCCAAGGGTGATAGTTCGATGCCCCACAGGGCCACCCGTCCTGTGGCCTCTGGATTATTCAGGATGCTGTTCAGGGGTGCTTTGTTGACGACCATCACCTGGTGCTCCTGGAAGTAATGGCTCAACCGTCGAGCCATCATGAACACGCCGTAGGCTAGCTTCTGGTAGTGAGGGTACCTCTGCTTTGTTGGTGTCAGTACCTCGTTGAGGTAGTAAATTGGGCGCTAGACCCCATGGGTCTTGCCTTCTTCGGGTCGTTCGACCACGAGTACGGTGCTGACCACCTGATGTGTGGCTGCTATGTACAGCAGCAAGGGCTCGCGCTCCTTTGGCGTGACCAAAACGGGCGAGGTGGAGAGGAGCCGCTTGAGGCTTTCGAGTACGTCGTTGGCTTCTGGTGTCCACTCGAACTTGTCTACTTTACGCAGCAGCTGGTAGAATGGTAGGGCCTTCTCGCCCATACGGCTGATGAACCTGCCTCAGGCCGCTACTCGTCCTGCGAGCTGTTGGACGCCCTTGAGGTTTTTCGGCTTCTCCATCGTCATGATGGCTTTGATTTTCTTCGGGCTCGCCTCGATCCCTCGTTGAGAGATGAAGTACCCGAGAAGCTGACCTGATGGGACGCCGAAGGCGCACTTTTCGGGATTGAGCTTGATCCTGTAGCGATCGAGGTTGTTGAACGTCTCGCGGAGATCGTCGATAAGTGTCCTTGCCTCTCTGGTTTTTATGACTATGTCGTCGACATAAACTTGGACGTTGCGACCAATCTGGTCCTTGAGGCTGGCCTGCATGCATCGCTGGTACGTAGCACCCGCGTTTTAGCCCGAAGGGCATTGTGTTGTAACAGAATACTCCGGACGATGTGATAAACGCCGTTTTCTCCTGATCTTCGACCTTGAGCCGAATCTGGTTATAGCCTGAGTAGGCGTCGAGGAAGGAGAGTTTCTCGCAACCTGCAGTTGAATCGATGATCTGGTCGATCCGTGGAAGAGGGAAGTGGTCCTTTGGGCAATGCTTTTATTCAGAAATGTGAAGTCCACACACGTCCGCAGGATGTCCGTGTCCTTCTTCGGGACCATCACTTGTTTGCAAGCCACTCGCTTTCTTTGATTTCCCTGATGAAGTCTGCAGCGAGCAGTCTATTGATTTCCTTGCCGATAGCTTCGGCTCGTGGCTCCGACAGTCTTCGGATGGACTGCTTGACTGGCTTGGTGTCTGGAAAGACATTGAGTGAGTTCTCGGCGAATTCCCTGGGAACTCCTGGAATGTCCGCAGGACACCAGGCGAAGATTTCCCAGCGCTCACGGAGGAATTCGACGAGCGCGCCTTCCTATGCGGTGCTGAGGTCAGTGGCGATCAGGGCCGTCTTGGAGGCATCCGTCGGATGGACCTGCACTTTATTGGTGTTGACGGCCGAGTCGAAGGACATGTCAGGTGCGTTCTGCCTTGTGACTGGGGGTAGCCCATTGTCCGTCACCTCGTGGAGCCTTACAAGCTCGTCTTGCATGCCGAAAGACTGGGATATTTTGTTGAAATCCCTGTCGCATTGGTCCGATTGGGTGAAGCTCCCATGGACTGTGATGACGCCCCTTGGTCCTGGCATCTTGAGTAGTAGGTATGCGTAGTGTGGGACGGCCAGGAACCTTGCGAATGCTACACGTCCCAGGATGGCGTGGTATTGTGACGACCAGTCCACCACTTCGAATTCGAGTCGCTCCTGCCGAAAGTTGTCCAGCTTCCCGAAGATTACGTCGAGCCCTATTTTGCCCAGGGGGAATATGCCCTTTCCTGGTACAATGCCATGGAACGTTGTGTCTGATTGTTCCAGGCTGCATTGCGGGATCCGCATAACTGCCAGGGTGCTTGCGAACATTAGGTTGATGCCGCTGCCACCGTCCATGAAGACGCGACTCATCTCGAAGCCTCCGATCTGCGCCTCAAGCACCGGGGCAGCATGACCTGGGCGAGGGATCTGGCATGGGTGATCCGCGCGAGTGAACGTGATGCAGGACTCCGATCCGCTGAGGTACTCAGGGATTGCAGGTGGAGTTGCCACGGCCAAGTTGATTTTTCGGGTGATTTTCTTCTGCACCCTGTTTGTTGGGCGTCCCTTCTGGATCATATTTAGTGCTCCCTTTGTTGGGGGGTATAGGACCCCGGCATTGTTTTGCACTGGTGCGACTGGTTGGTTTGGGCCTCCAATAGGTGGCGGAGGAGGATCTCCGTGTGCTATTTCTCCTTGCGCGGGTGCGTTTCCGAACGCAGGGATTGGGGCTTGTTGCCTCATCTGCGCCATGCTTTCGCTGAGTTTCTGGAACTCGCGTTAGTCCTTGAGCATGTGACTGGCTTTCTTTTTGCCATCTTGCTTGTCGATGTAGAAGTGGATGGTGCATGGACCCGAAAGTTTTTCGAATGCTGAGGGTCCGTTGTCGCGATCGCGACGTTGCCACGATTGTGATGATCGTCCGTTGTCTCAGAGATTTCCTCCGCGGTAACCTCCGCTGTTGCGGCTGTTGTCGTTGCGGCGGTCGGCGTAGCCAGCCGCGACCATGTCGGGTCCGTCGCGGTCTTCGTAGACACGCGATCTCCTCTTGCTGCGGCGTTCTCGTCTTCGGCCGTAGTCGTCCTCTTCATCTGATTGCGCACGCTGGATGCAATCTTCGCCGTCTGCCCAACTATTGGCAATTTCCATTAGGTGGTCGAGTGTTTTGGGCTTGAAACGCCCAAGTTCTTCCTTGAAATCTTGGCGCTTGACGCCGTCTCTGAAGGCGTCGATGGCCCTCTCCTCGGAGATATGTGCTGCGGAGTTCTTGGTGGTAGACCAGCGTAATATGTACGAGCGAATAGATTCCCCCGTTCTCTGAGTGCAGGCTCGCAACTCTTCGATTGAGGCGGGCCTCTTGCTGGTGCCTTTGAAATTTCGGATGAAGCTGTAAGCTAGCTCCTCCCAACTTCGGATGGATCCTGATGATAGGCTGCTGAGCCAGACCCGCGCCGCGCCTGTCAGCTGCAGCTGAAGGCATTGCATGGCGGTTTCTTTGTTCCCGCCATGCAGCTTGACGGATGACAGGTGATCGCTGAGCCAAGATTTTGGATCCTGTGTGCCGTTGAACTTCGGAGTGTCCGAAGGAAGCTTGAAATTGCGTGGCATCTTTGTTCGTCGAACAGATCTGCTGAAGCATCGAGCTCCACAGTGTTCTCCTTCATCTTCATCCATCTCGGACTCAGACGAGCATGCGCGTTTGGCTCGCGCTTTGTCGATTTTGCTCTGTGTAAGCGCGTCTCTGGCGTCGTAGTCGCGTTTATGGCGATGCGAGCTCTTCTTCCTTCGAGGAAGGTCGTGCTCCTCTTCCTCTTCGGATGAAGGGGTGGGGCTACGGTCGCGCCTGACCGGAGCTTTCTTCTTCGGCTCCGCAGGAGCGTCTTCGTGGAGCGCAGCTCCGACGAGTCCGAGTCCGGTGAGTGCGGACTTATGCATGGCTCTTTTCGGGTCCCCCTCTGGAGGTTGGTGGGCCACGAGATACGCGGTGGCTGCTAGGATCGCAGCTTGTGGTGTCTTCGGGATGATGTTGCCGTCGACATCCATATCCATGAACGACGTGTGGAGAGTTCGGGTCACATCACAGCGTTCCTTGGGATCCATGTTCTCCACCCGCGAGCGATGCTTGTTTCCCTGATTTCCGTTCGTGCTAGAGCCGGGTGCCTTGGCAGAGAGCGCAGCTCATCGCGCGCTGGACTCGGAGGCTGCTTGCTTGCGTTTGTCGAGCATCTCCTGCATCTTGACTTGCTTCTTGTGCTCCTCGATGAGGAGGTAGTGGTACGCCATCAATAGGTCACGTGGTGAATCTACAGGCAGGACTATGTCGCCTGCGACGGCACGACGTGCCTGTACCCATCCTTCTTTGCTAAGTTGGATGACGTGGCCGTTGTTCTCCCCCTCGGGTGGGGGGGATTGGCTTCTTCTGTTCCCGCGGTTTCCGCCGTTTCCGTCCTGCGGGTTGGGGTTCGTGTTGGGCGGCGGGTTGGATGTTTGTTGATCCTGGATGACCGCGGAGCATAAGTAGCGCTCATAGATCGGTTCACTGCTGCCGCAGCTTTCAGATCCGGAACCATAGGTCCCTTCATCCGAAGGTGGATCGCACAGATCGGAGTTGCAGCAGCTGCTGCTGTAGAACTCATCTGTCGATGGTGACGTGCGTAGCACGGGGTGTGGAGCCCACGAGGTGGGCCTGACTGATGGCACGGGAACCCGCTCAGGAAGGCGGAGGGTGCCGGTTTGTCCCACCTGGAAGCAGAAGCTCCCGAACAAAATCTCGAGTCCGTCGCCTACGGGCTCGAAATCTTTCATGGTGGCCGGCGAGTGGGCGGTGAAGTCGAAGGTCCCGAAGAGGAGGTGATTCTCCGTCGCCGCGGAGTTGTAGATCGATCGGGTTGGGCCCGTCACGATCGCACAATCAGCAGCCCCGATTCCCACAGACGGCGCCAATTGACGAGGTTTAATCTCATCAATGCCCATTGTTATGGACTTGGGTTTTGGAGAAGATGGGGATGCTGGAGATCGTGGCACGGTTAACAGACAAGCAACCAGGGGACACGAGATTTACCCAGGTTCTGCCCCCGGAGGGAAAACCCTACTCCTGCTTGTCTGCTCTTGATTACGGCGGAACCGAAGGTTACAGGGTGCACAGATTCGATCTGGCGTGGAGGTGTGTGCGAAAGTATGAGTCGAGAGATCTAGGACATGCCCTCCTGGCCTTTATATAGACTTAGACAGGTCTCGGGCATAGTCCTAGTCGGTTATAAGTTCTATGGTTTTACCCCTTTGAATTTCCTATCTATGCTAGTCTTGCTCTCCAAGGATCTGAAGGCATCATGGGCCTTGGCCACCCGAAAATCTTCATGGGCCAGCGTACGTCTGCTGTGGGTCTTCCTTGGGCTGGACCAGGTACGCTGAAGCCATGTACCCGTAGGGTATAACCATGTCATTTGCGGGTTCTGTCTGTGGTGAGGAAAAACGTTTCGGGGGAGAGAGGGAGAGGTGGGCTGCTGGCCTGGGCTGGGCTTTGCCGAGCTGGGCTTCTTTTGTTTATTTTTTTGTACAGAGTCTTTTTCCCTTTTCTATTTCTACTAATCTGTTTTGATTTTGTTTAATTATTTCAAACTTCAATTAGATTTCAAACCTCAACCAAAATTTGTGTAGATTCATATACTGATTAATAACACATTCCAAAGTCAAATTTAGAATAATATATTTATTCTTTTTAGGGTCTTTTAATTATTTAAAAATAGGTTCTAATATTAATTAAATAAGATTTAATAATATTTTTCAATCTCCATTTGAATTCAAATCACCACCAAACTTTGGGTGAATTTTAATTCTGTTTATCAACATATTTCAAAGTCCAAAATAAAACAATTATTTTTAGGGTTTATTATTTATTTAAAAATAATAATTAAATAGACTTTAGTCTTTAATTCAAAATAGGATTCAAATATGTTTAAAAACTCTATTTGACTTTCTAAATTTTTCCAAAACCTTTTCAGTAGGTTTTAATTGAAATTATAAAACACTTTAGAATTTTATTTAAAACACTTTAATAAGTTTTTAATGTTTATTTTAAAATGGAAAAAGCCTATACTCAAATATAATTGGGTATAATAAATCCCTATTATTTTATTCAAATAATCCTTTACTCTTTTTATCAAATAAAAATATTTTATTTTATTTGTTTAGCCAAAATTTAATTTGGCCCTTTAAAATAGTCCTTATTTATATTTCTACCCTTGCTTTTGAAAACCATATCTTTTTATTAAAAGATCCAAAAAATAGTGACTTCTACTATTATAACTTTATTTATTATTTGTTTATCTTTTTAAATCTCTTTAGGATTTTTTTATTTGATCAAAATAGGTTTTGATGTTTCCAATTGGAATCAAAAAGTTTCTTCTCACCCTAAATTTCAACAATTATTTATTTTGTTTATTTATTTTTCACATTACAAGATTTGAAAAATCTTGGGATGTGACAGAAGGTTTCATGTTTGACTCTATCACTTGTATGTTTGCTTGTTTCATTCAACTTGTTTGCTTGCTACCCATCCTTGCTAGCCAAAAACTTGTGCTGAGAGGGAATACTTCTCATGCATCCAACCCTTTAAACCAAAACATGTGCCATTTGTGTCCACCATATCTACCTACTAGCATTATTGCTATTCCATGTAAATTCTTAAGCTTCATCTATCTTTCAAATTAAAAATTATTTTGTTATGTGAAAACTAGTTAGTAAAGATCTGACGAACTTGATGGCACATCTTATTTTCTTGCCCCTAATAAACTTGAACCATTGTGTCATCGAAGTTGTATATGCTTGCACCTATACGTTGGGATTAGCAGAACCGTGCTGTCAAGGGGAACACATTTAACACTTGTAAATATCTACCTCGTTGATATCATGCTCTTTTGTTTATGGATGCCATTGGTGTGAAATAAAAGGGGAGCTTGTAAGTCCATGGAGTTATGTATGTGTGTTAGAGAAACGCGTGGGCCACTAGCCTAAGAATGCCTAATCATGGTGGAAACTTGTAGCATCACCATAATGATCAATCTATGAAGATTTATTATTCTATAAAAAAATCACCATTTTCCCATGGTAAATAAGAGATTGCTGAGATGCTCATTGTATGCTTGCCTTGTCATTTTGATTATGGGATAGCTCCTGTATCATGTGCAAGGGGTACCACGTTTGCGGTTCTCTATGATACACATGTACTTACTATGACAAGAACTTACCAGTAACTAAAGTTGAGTAGCATGAGGAGCGACCCTCGTACTCAAGGGACATGAGATTGCCAACTTATATTTCATTAAGCATATACTCCATCTTTGTTCACTTTAACCTTAATCACCTCAAGATGCTTATGATAGGGGCAATGAGAGCTCAAAGATAGTAAGTACCATATTCTTTTGAAAGCTCTTTATGAACTTGAAATCCCTGCTTCCCTCTATGAAGGGCCTTTCTTCTACTTCTAAGTTGAGTCATTAAACCTATCCCTCTCTATCTTTAGCAAGCATTTGAGTTGTTGTGCTTCAAGCATTCATATGATGATTTATTCAATCATGTTCTTTATCTTCCTTGTTTGCACATGACTCTTATCTGAATGAGTATTACTTTGAAATCCATCATTGTGAAAACCTTTTATGTTTGAGAAAGAGTACTCTTGTTACAAACTTCTTTAGAAAAAGCTTTGCTTGAAAACTGTTTATCAATTATTCTCTGACCAAGAACAAAGTTTGCCATTCCCAATTATTATTTAACTTTATGCATCTTTATTGTGACTCTCATACTTGTTGCAAGTTAAGTTATATAATGGTGAGTTGCTTTCTACCATGAGTTGTGTATTGGTAAGTGTGATGCTTCTTGTTCTTATTCTTTTTATTGACACTTCACTCCAAAAACCTGTAGACATGTTTACTGAGCTCAGTTTTTTCTTGGGGACAAGCGAGGTCTAAGATTGGGGGGAGTTGATACGTCCAATTTGCATCACCATTCTATATCATAATTTGCCTCTATTCATTGATATATTTCATATTAAGAGGTGATACTTATGTTATTTCATCTGTTTTTGCATGTTGGATGATTCTTGGACGATGAACTGCCAGAGTCAGGATTCTGATGGAAAAAGCGGTGTTTTGATGAAATTTAGCGAAGATCATAAAAATACCAGGAAAACTACAGAAAATTATATTTTCCTAGAAGACGAAGGATGCCAGAAGGGGAGGCGGAGTTGGGCCACAGGGGGCCCACACCCCCCAAGCACGGGCCACCCTAGGCCGCGCCTATAGGGGGTGTGGCAACCCTGGCCCACCTCTGGCTCCACCCTCTCGCCTATATCTTCTCCTTGAAACCCTAAAGTCAAGGGGAGCAATCACAGAAAGATTTTGCCGCCTCTGCAGGGCAGAAAACACCGAGAGAGAAAGAGCTGTCTGGCAAACAGATTTCTGCCAAGGAAATTCCTTCCCGGAGAGGGGAGATTGTCGCCATCAACACCATCATCAAGCTATACTTGATCGGGATCATCATCATCCACACCATCATCTCCACCAGCACCATCATCACCACTCCATCCCGCGGTAACAATTGTGTTGAATCTTGCATAGTTCTTAGGGTAAACTTTCCTGATGTTAATTACTATTGTAGTTGATGCATGTGAGTGGAACCATTGAATTATTGTTTATGTTCAGATTGTTATTCATCATCATATCATCTCTGATCTTGATCCATATGATGTCTCGTGAGTAGTTCGTTTAGTTCTTGAGGACATGGGAGAATTCATGTTGTTAGTAGTGGAATTGTGTTGAGGTATTATTCAATGGTTTAATATTTAAGTTGTGGTGCTATTCTTCTAGTGGTGTCATGTGAACATCGACTACATGATACTTCACCATTTATGGGCCTAGGGGAATGCATTGTGTATTTGGCTAATAATTGTGGGGTTGATGACCCACAAGTATAGGGGATCGCAACAGTCTTCGAGGGTAGTATTACCCAATTTA
Organism: Avena atlantica; assembly: GCA_910589765.1. NCBI lineage: Eukaryota > Viridiplantae > Streptophyta > Magnoliopsida > Poales > Poaceae > Avena > Avena atlantica. The sequence goes on along the minus strand of OU342736.1, from coordinate 40,574,205 downwards.
TTGATTCGACACAAGGGGAGCCAAAGAATACTTGCAAGCCTTAACAACTGAGTTGTCAATTCAGATGCACCTGTAAATAGTTCTTGCTAACAGTAGTTTATCAGTAGCAACAGTTTGGTAGTAGCAACAGCAAAGCAACAACAGCAGTAAAACGAGCAATAGTAACAGTAGTAGCAAACAGTAGGATATGAGCGCGGTAGGCATATGGATGGATGGACGGGCGTTGCATGGACAAGTCTAAACATGTAACTTCAAGATCCAGGGAAATTGTAGCTAAATAAGAATAATCATCCAAGTACTACACAATCATAGGCATGTGCTCCATATATAGTCATGCGTGCTCGCAATGAGAACTTGCACAACATCTTTTGTCCCGCTAGCCCGTTGCAGCGGGACCTCAAGGGAACTACTGGCAATTAAGGTGCTTCTTTTAATAGAGCACCGGAGCAAAGCATTAACACTCCATGAACACAAGTTATCCTCACATCACATCCATCCCCTCCAGTTGTCCCAATTTCTGTCACTTCGGGGCCTTTGGATCCGGACAATGATATGTGTACATAACTTGTAGATAAGATCACACACAATACTATCATAATGAATCAATAATAAGTTCAAATCTGAGATCATGGCACTCGTGCCCTAGTGACAAGCATTAAGCACAACAAGTTGCAACAAAGTCAAATAGCACTAATAGAGATACTATGCACCATGCCCTAACAATCTTATTTGATTACATGATAGAACTCATCCAATCCCTACCATCCCCATAGCCTACAGGGGGGGATTACTCACTCATGGATGAGGGAAACATTGATGGTTGAAGGAGAGGCATTGGTGATGATGGCGATGATCCTCCCCAAATTCCCTGTCCCGGCAGGGTGCCAGAACGGAGTTTCTGGATCCGAATCACTGTTTCTGGTGGTGGCATCACAACGGAACTCTTTCAAGAAAAATGTTGAAACCCCCCTGAGTTTTTAGGTCAGAAGGCATCTTATAGGCAAAGAGAGAGGCTGAGGGGGTGCCTGGGCTGGCCACACCCCTCCCAGGCGCGGGGTGGGCTCACCCGCGTGGCAGGGGGTGTGGGCCACTCAGGGCTCCCCTCGTCTCGTATTTTGGCTCTGTGGATCTTCTGGTGAAATAGGATTTTTGGCATATTTTCCGGGATTTTTCCTGATAGTTGATTTTCTACACAAAAACTTGACACCAAGGTAATTCTGCTGAAAACAGCGTCAGACCGTGTTAGTTGTATCCAAATCACACAAGTTTAGAGGAGAAACAATATCAAAAGTGTTCGGGAAAGTAGATACGTTTTGGACGTATCAACTCCCCCAATATTAGCTTATTGCTTGTCCTCAAGCAATTTAGTTGAAAACTGAGTGTAGTAAAAGAACTTTCACGAACACATTTGCTTCATATGATGTAAATATTCTCAGCGCATGAGTAGATACTTAAAACATTCATAATAAGAAGTACGCAACTAATTCTATTCAATAGTCATTGCAAGATATGAAGAGAAACCAACTCAATAATAATAAGTAGCATGGAACATAAACATAAGCAACATTGCAATGCTCATAAAAAAGTATGATATAGTAGTATCTTGCTTGCCTTTGTTTGTAGAGCACAATATAAATGCCAAGGCACCTCTGAAGTTCAAGTGAAGACTAGAAGTAAAAATATCAGAGATACAAGCATCAAAGTCATGGCATAATTAACCAAGTATTGAGACAAACACAAGAATGACAACTATGCTCTCAAGAAGGTGCTCATAGAATAAGTGGTGACTCAACAAGGAAGTGAAAAAGTTTTGAAAAGTTTGAAAGGCTTCGAAATGGTGAAAGTAAGGTACTCATTAGCTTTGAGATCTCATTGACCCTATCATAAGCATCTTCATATGGTTAAGGTGAAAGTGAGGTCCAATATGAGTCATATGCTTGACAGACCATAAACTGGAAATCCCATGTCCCTTGAGTATGAGGGCCGCTCCTATCGCTACTCAACTTTAGTTACCTATAAGTTCTTGTCATCGTAATTACATGCTTAGAGAACCACCAACGGGGTACCCCTTGCACATGATACAGGAGCTATCCCATAATCAAAATGACAAGGCAAGCGGACAATGAGCATCTCAGCGATCTTTGTATTTGCTATTTGCATAGGTTTTTATTGAGGATGCCTCACAAATGCTCATTATGGTAATTCTACAAGTTTCCCCCATGATTAGGCATGGCTTAGGCTAGCGGCCCAGTCATTTCTCTAACACATATATATAACTCCATGAACTCACAAGCTCCCCTTTTATTTCACACCGACGAGATCCACAAACAAAAGAGCATGGTATCAACTGGATATGTATCCATAATTGTTGAAAGCTTTCCCCATGACAGCACGGTTCTGCTAACTCCCAACCTATAATTTGCAAGCATATAACTTTCATGGACAGTCACAATGGTTCATGTTTATTAAGTGCAAGGAATAAAGTGTGCCATCAAGTTAGTCAAACATTATATTTGGAAGAAAACAAGGCATAATGAATATGTACTGAATAGCAAATGATGCTAATAGGTATGTTTTGGTGGAAACTCTTGGCAATATTGGTTTTGGGGAGTTGGATAAACAAGTAGATCTCATACTCAGTGCAAGTGAAGGCTAGCAAACGAGAGGGAGCGACAAATGAGAGAGCAAATTGTCATAATCATGCTTGCAACAAAACATGACTAGTTATGGCATGAAAGTGATATAAGAACTCTGAGGCAAAATAAATCGTCAAGGCTTACTGACTATTGTTTAGTCATATGCATGCGTGAGCATGTGCCAAGTCGATTCACATGAAAATTTCAGAGGAGGATACCACAATATCATACAAAAATATGAATAGAACAATGCAAGCAAACATTCAAATAACATGCTACAAACTATTAGCAAGCTGGAGCTAATCATAAGAAAGAAAGAACTACTAAGAATCCATAAATAACATACACCTTACATGAACAGACTAAGCATGCTCACAATGATGAGTATATGTACAAAAATGAAAAAAATAGAGTTTGTTACCAGCCTCTTACCACACCTCAAGTTGTCTTAATCTTCATTATTGCCCCTCACTTGTGTGACTTAAGTTTCACTTTCACAACCTTGTTGTGGTCAAGTCAAAGTCATGATTCACTTCACAAGTCATTTTGAACACATCTGAAGATGGAACAGTATGGCCACTCCAACTGTCCATAACCGCGGACGCGGCTATTCGAATAGTTTGACACTCTGAAGAGGTGGTACACTTTCACCACAATATTCGATACATCCATCAGGAACAATCCAGAATTCACCATACTCAGTATGCGGATAATCAATCCTAACCTTTCAATTACACACCCTAGTATAGGCACCTCTCCTATGAGTTTGGCCTCCCAACCATGACCACCTGTCATCTTGGGAACTACATAGGTGGTCAATCTTGGGAACTGCATAGGTGGTCAATCATCACGAGGAACCCATACTAAGTTATATAACCTTCCAGTCAAGCCCTACCCAATTTCGGGTATTGTGGTTGTACGGTAAAATTGGAATCGTATCGCATCCGAACGCAACCATCAGTTTTATAAAGGGATAAGGCTCAGGCCTCAACATTTTCATCATCAAAAATCATCTGGTGTTCAATAACACATGTCAAAACATTTCATTAGAATGACTCATCATTCTAAGGTTTTCATAACCATTTTCACCAACTATTCCCATCTAAAGTGATCAAGTTTTATACTTAGCACTAGCCACTAAAGTTGGGGGTAAATATTAATGAGGGGTGATAATATATGTGACTTATCTAAGTCTAATCTCATGCCTCGGGATAACATCTATGTGGCACCCTGGATTTACGGTCCGAGAATACCCGTTATGCATACAAATCACGTTCCCATGATCAGTGAGCCGTGAGCATAACCAACAAGTACCATTACATCATCCTTAATTAAACGAGCACAAGAACTTACAGGGAGGCCTTTATGGCGATTACAACACAAGTAGCGGAAGTCTTCAGTGCAGAGACCGAGCCTTAACCTACATGCAACTGATTGGGAAGACGGCCTAGCTCGCATAGACGTCAATACCTTCGTCGCTTATTATCATCTTCAATCTGGCCAAGTAAATATCCAGGGACAATGCCGGTGAGTACTTTGAATGTACTCGCAAACCGCCGAGACAAAGGTAACAATAATAATGCATATCTGGCTGTGGCGCGATAGCTCTATACCATAGTTACTTTTGAAGGACCTACTCTGGCATCTCTATATCTTTGTTGAAAAAGAGTTTTTATAAAATATGCCTCCTTTTTGAAAACCTAGACATCACCACATCCTTGTTAAAAAGATTTGAAATAGTTTTGGTAATAAAACCATTTTTGAAACGTCTTAGACCATCACTGGTCAAAACCAAACTCATTTCTTATCTTTCTTAGTGACCAAATCACATCCTTATAAATTATCTCAACATATCTCCAAGTACTCATAGTAATCACCTTTTCCGACCGTCATTGACCATGGACACGGCTATTCGAATATATTAGACTCTGCAGAGTTTGTGCACTTTACCCACGGGAATCAATACATCCGTCGTGATACAACCACGGCCCTCTACATACTGTAGACAGGGGTCCGGATAATCGAACCTAACCTTTCATTTTTTGTCCCTAGTATAGGTACTTTACCTATGGTTTCTTAGTTCCCCCTGGACATGTACCCTACTTCTCAAGTCCGAATCTCCCTTCTTGCTCATCCTTGATCCACTCCCATCCATACTGCCTTAACCTGGTACCGTCCTCGGGAGCTCCATAGTTTCAGCCGACTCCGTGGAGTTGAATGGAACCTCTCCGGGCACGACGACCCCCTAAGTGGAAAGGAACCGGCTTCCAGGGACTTTAACCCCCTTCTACGTGTTATGGAATAGCCCATACTAAGGAGGACAAACTATGAGCTAGCCCTGAGTACCACCCAGGGTAATTTGGTTGCACGGGTAAAATTGTTCCAGTAATAAACTCGAGTACCCCTTTCCTTCTCTATCCTTTGTTCCACTGTCTCTTTATCCTTCTCATATCTCCTTTAGTAAAACTTCCACTTGGAACGATGCCTCTTTCCAAGGGTTTTATTTTGAAAACTTTGTAGTAGGGTAAAACCCAAATGTAGGGGTTGTAATCTTTAATAAGATAGAGCCCCCTGTGTTTACAATGCTAGTCCCCGGATACAATAGCTAGCATCCACAGTTAAGATGTAATATCAAGAAACAAAGGTCATAATATAACTTTATAACCAGGAATAACATAATTTCATTACATCTTACATAGCTCATTTGGCTATTACATTACATTGCAACGGAATAACTATAGTCATGGGTCCTTCATCTTCAAAGTGCCACAGGCAGATGTTGGTTGTAGACTTTGTAATCCTAATCAATCAATCTTCACTAAAATCAATCAAACCTGCAACATTACAAGTTACAGCCACAAGGGTCAATACATTTGAATTGTATTGGCAAGTGATACTATGGTAGTATAGGGGAGTCTATCATCTATATGCATTTGGCTAAGTGGAGTTGAGGCTGGCATTGCTCAAAATAGATTTTTCCTTAACATTTTGAAAGTACTAAGTTTTTGTTTTGACAAAATCTTTTTCCAAAGCTTCTCTCAATCAAAGATTGAAGATTTCAAACAACCCTTGTTCAAACCACAAGATTTTAACTTAGAAATTTGAATGATGAGATTCTTGATTGCTTCCATGTCTTGATGCTCAGCTTGTCCTTTACCAGGGACATGGCTAAGTAATTAGATTTTACACTCTGCAGAGGTGGTGCACTTTCCCCACAAGACTTGGTTTCCCAAGACAAGATCTTTCAGAAGCCTTCCCTTAGACCAAAATGGACGCGTTCCAACCTATCAAACACTACCACCCTCTGTCCATATGGCTAAGTTCTTGCAACCTATATGATCATGGCAGAGCCCATATTGCCAAGTGGTTGCACTTGAAGCTTCTCAACATTTGACATCTCAAATCTCTTTGTTCCTGGGTGGCATACCACAAGTGAGATACACAAGACAAGTCCATGGCCTTGTGTAACCACTCAACATAAACCAATCCTTCCATTCCACCCAGGTGATTCATTAACTTAGTTGTTTTATTAAACAAAAACATAAGTCCTCAGACTTAGAGATTTTTCCATAGTGTGAATATATTTTCCACCCATGTTTTCTATTAGCTAGGCTAAGCTTGATAGTAGTAGGAATCTTAACTTAGGAAATTCCTACTAAGGATTCATCTACTAGGTTTTCCTATAGCAAGGTTTATACTTAGCAAAATCCATGCAAGTTTTATTTAGCAAAATCACTAATGCATAGTGAAAGTAATGGGATAAAAAGTATGAAGCATCACTTGCCTTTTTGGTAGGGTATGGGTTCACTCCTTGTCCTTGCAGCAATCACACTCTTCAAGTCACTACAAATCAATCAAGCAAGGCACAAACTTAATCTACCAATCAAGCAAAAACAACACATAAAATCACAAAGTCAAGTAAGGCATGCAAGCATGCAAAAGATGGTTCTAATTGCAAAGGTGGTCTCCACTAGGCTTCTAAACTTTGTAAAGTCAAAAGTGGTCATTTTCCAAAGTGACAAAGTCATGTGCAAAAGTGTTTTGGTCGATAAACCATTTTTAAATCTAATCATTATTTTATGTGGTGAAAATTATTTTATCAAAGAAAAACTTTATGTTTTTCACCAAATGATTTGCTATTGCAAAACTTGGTGTTTTGGGGTCAGTAGGTTTGGTCTAAACCCTTTTCCCAAAGTTTTTTTACTCAAAATCATTTACAATAAATAGATCACATTTCTATTTGACTAGAAATGGTTTTAAATCAAAGAATCATTATTTTATTTCACCAAATACATTTTTGAGTCCACAAAGTGTTTCTTAGGGTCAGTAGGTTCAAAGCAATCCAATTGCAACAGATTTTAACCCAAAATTCATTTTTAAACAATTTTTACATTCTTAACAAGCATACAAAAGTTTCTGCAAATTCAAACAAGCTAACAGATACTATTTGCTAAACTAAGGGCATGGTTGCCTAGGGTTTGTTCCACTGAATCCATTGATATAAAATTTGTAATTTTTGGACATGTGGTTTGAAAGTTACAAAGGTTTCAAGTTTGCAATTAAATCTGACTCAAAAATCTGTTTTAACTCAAACCAGTGACACGCGTCGGACTTCTATTCGTCGAAAACGTTTCGCGTGGATCGACTGCTCTAGCGCGTTGGATCAAGTCAGATGGTGCGGTACTGAGCGCATACCCCTTCGCGGTTAAGTCATTCTATCCTATCCATCAGATCGGGATCGGACGGCTGTGGGGTGCTCGGCCTTAAACGAGCGGCGCTGCGGCGGCTGCTGGCGGTGGAGCGACCAGACGGTGGCAGCGCCGGTGAAATAGGAAGCGAGGGAGGAGGGAAAGGTGCTCACCACGTTCGCAAAGACTTGAGGAAGCTCGACGTGTGGTCGTCGGGGCAAGGGGCGCACAGACGGGTGGGCAATCTCTCGCCGGAGTTGAGAACGGCGTCAGGTGGTCCGTGTTGTGGTCGGAGGCGACGCTACAGATCACGCGGAGGCAAGCAGAAGGCAAGGTTAGCTGCGCAAGGTCGAGGCGGTGACGCGTGCATGAAAGAGAAGGGGAGGGGCGGTCGGATACAACCTGTGGGCGTCGTCGGAGAAGAGCCAGTCGGCGGCGGTGCTGGAGGTGGTCGTTGCCGATGCTCAGGGGCGCGCGCGAGTGAGCTGCGACTGCAGAGAGGTCCGCTGGGGGATGCTGATCACAGCTGCGTGCTCGAGGAGGCAGGAGGGGGCGTGTGCTGGCCAGAATCAGCGAGGAGGGTCGTCGGGGATAGAGCTGCTCGGGGAGAAATTGGGGCGGCCTGGGGGCGTGCTTGGGGGAGGAGACAGAGGGGAAACGGAGAGGATGTCAGGGCGATTAAATGGGCTTGATCTCCGCGAGGAATAAACGCGGCGTTATGACGAATTAAGCCGGAGAAATCAACGGCAGAACGAGGAAGAACTGGTCGATGCGGTGAGGACGATGGCTAGCGAAGTGGGGCCGTTGCGTCAGTGGAAAAATGAGTGAGGGGGAGGTCCACCGGTCAGTGACTTAGCGGGTTGCTTCTGCGGTGAAGAAAAACGGTTCGGGGAATAAGAGGAGGTGGGCTGCGAGTGGGCTTATTGGGCTCTCTCAGTTGGGTCAGGTCCGTTTCATTTTTTTTCTGTCTGTTTGATTTATCTTTTTCCATTTGTATTTACTGATTTGAATTTCAAACAAACAATCCAATCAACCAAATCAATTCAAACAAACACCACACTTCACAACTTTTGAACTTGGTTCTGTTCAGTAGCATAATCAAAAATTCCATAATAAAATAATATTTTTATTCATTTTAGGATCCATTCATTATTTAATAAAATGGACCTTTTGTTTATTTAATCAAAATAGGGTTTGATTTATTTAATAGAATCCTAATTTGAAATCCAAATATTTTCAAAACCAAACCAGTAGGTTTCATTTGGAAATAAAGATATTTGGAAAACATGTTTAAAACAAAATAACATTTTTATTTATGGTCCATTAACAATTAAATAAATGGGCCTTAGTTATTAAATCAAATAGGATTTGTTTTATTTAAATATTTATTTTGAAATCTAAAATAAAACCAAAGCACTTCAGTAGGTTTTATTTGAGAATATAAAATACTTGGAAAACTTATTTTAAATAATTTAATAAGTTTTGATGTTTTTAATTAAAATGGTAAAACCTTTTATTTGAATAAAATTTGGATATTAATTCCTTATTATTTTATTTAAATAAACCTTTGCTATTTTTATTCAAAACAAAATGTTTTAATTCAAAAGCTTGGACAAGGTTTAATTGGGCTTTATAAAATAATCTTTATCTATAAAACTTTTATTTCTATTGAAAGCCAAATCCTTTTATTTAAAAGATCCAAAATAGTATTTCCAAAATATTTTGTTTTCCTTTATTTAAAATGTTTATCTTTTTAAATCCTTTTAGGATTTTATTTAATTCAAATGGGTTTGAAGTTCCAATTGAATTTCAAAAAGTTTCTTCTGGCCCTGAAAATCAAACAAAGTTTTATTTTATTCCTTTATTTTCACATTACAAGATTTGGAAAATCTTGGGATGTGACACCAAAATAGTTTTATCTTTGAAAATCCGAGGGTTCCAAGAGGGAAGATGGTAATCATCTTAGCCCCGTTCTAAGGGATAAGAGTAGGCGTAAAATATGGTGTGGGTCCAATGGGACCTTATACGTAACTTGGAGGATCCAAGTTACTTACGCACATTTATTTGAAACAAAACATGCCTTTGATAATGCAATTTATAAACGAGATAATAAAACAGTTGGTAAACAGGGTCAGGTACATATAGGAGTTTTAGGAATGGTGGCTTTCCTGTGACCAGCGATAAGTCCCTTGATGGTGTTAGAATACCAGAATAACCAATAATAATAATAAAATAATTTTCCTGATCCTTCCTTCTTCTCGGCGTCACACAACCGCAACTATCGTCATTTATCGAGCACACATGCAACAAACAAAGCATCAATCAATACCAGCCTTCAAACAACAAACCATACAACAAGCTAAGGATAAATACATGATATGAGGCAGGAGGATGTGGGGGTTTGAGTTGATTAGATTGGGAGATGATTAGAAGACATTTAGGGAAGAAGGCTTCCCTTTGGATTTAATGTCTAGGAATTAACTAAGAGAGGTTTTTAGTCAAGTACTTGATTGGTATGATACCATTGTATAAAAATGATATCATCAGATAGGTATTTATAAAATGAAGCCAACAAAAGTGGTTTCACTATTTTATGAAATTCCTAGAATTTATAATGGATTTTATAGTGGATAAATGTCTAGTTTTAGGAAATAATTCACCAGAACTTCTCTGGAGTTCCAAAAATTATTTACTTGGGTGATTAAGTAGTATTTGATGGACAGAGTAAAGAGGAGTTGGAATCACCTCAAAAACAAATAACAGAATGCCCTTGAGAAATCCCCAAAGGCATTACTGGGCTAGATTTGTCTTTTTCATCAGATTTATTTTACAGGAGATTTTTAGTTGATTCCAAGGACACCTGTTTGGTATTGGGAGTTCCTTTCTATAGAATTTGGAATCAATCAATTTGGAGTTACAAAGTTACTGTGATGAATTTGTTAGTGAATAAACCATGCACAGAAGGATTTAATTCACTAAAATTCAACAGAGACTCATAAAAATATGATCTCCTGGTTTTCGAAAGACATGGATATGTATGATCTCTGAGAGTTGTAATTAGGTCAGACCCTCATTTAGTTAGACCTACAGAAATTCCTAAAGTCCAAAAAGGCTCTGTTTTGTTAATTTTTGCTATTGATAATATAGGAAGCAAGTGACTATGGGACCTGTGGCAATGGAAGGGTATGGATAATGCCTTTCTTTATCAATTGGATTCACTCCATTTTAAGTTGTAAAACTTTCTAGAGAATTTAATTATTCTTATGGACAGGTCTGGGGACATTATTTATCATAATTAATCTATATATTATTTTGGTGTAGATCTTGATCTACTTGATAGGGGATGGGTTTAGGTACTGGTGAAAAATGCTAGCCAAATTTATTTGGGCAATTTCCATTGTTGTTTGAAATAAAACCAAATTGCATCCTGTAGATCTAAAATAAACTAGAAAAAGAAATAGGAGGAAATGGGCTAGGGTCGGCTGGCTACTGGGCCGCGCCAGGGGCATCCAGCCCAAGAGAGCAGCGGCCTGCACGGGGTCTGCGTTCGAACACCGTCAGGCGGGAGCCGGTAGTCAGAGAGGGGGAGGCCGAACCATTACCGGAGGATCTGGGCCATTGGCGAAAAGAGGGATCGACGGCGGGCGCTGGTCTTCAACCTCAGGACGAGGGCCGCCACGGTGAAAACTCTAGGGCGCACGGGGGAGGTCAGGGGAGCTCACCAGGATGCTTCTCAGGCGCCAGAGACGAGCCAAGGCGAAGCGGCGCAAGCCGGCGACCCTGGGGATGGGCGGCACGGTAGGGTTTGGCGAGAGGTGACGACCTTCACGCGGGGTGTTGTGAGGAGGTGTCGGATGCACGCAGGCAACGCCACCTGGGGCTTCTGCGGAAGAGAGGGAGGTAGGGTTAGATGCAGCATGTCTAGGGGGTCAGGAACAGCTAACATGCAGAGAGGGGAGAGCAGAGATGAGAGCACCTCGAGCAGATCTTGGCAATGGCAGGGAGATGTAGGTCTTCCTCTTGGGGAGCATGCAAGACTAGAGAGGAGCTAGGGAGCTCAGGGATGCTAGAGCGGGGTTAGGAGGTGGCCTGGTGGTGACATGAAGGTGGAAGGGAGGAAGGGGGAGGGCACTTCGAGCTTGCTCTAGTTAACGGCCGAGATGGCCATTCTTGTTCTTGAGGCCAGAGGAGAGGGGGAGCTCTTGGGAGGCTGCTGGGGGAAAATGAGGGCAGGGGGTGTGCTGGGGGTGGCATGTGCCCTTTTATTTCGAAACCCGGCCTATGGGCAAGGATGAAATGTCCAAAATGGTTATGGGGAGGGAGCTTCCCATTGGTGGCTAGGGTGGTGCTGGGGGGTACTGTGGTCAAAGGGGTCGTGCCTGGAGTAGAGAGGTGGTGGGGTGCTGTGGGAGAGTAAAGAAGTGGTTTGGAAAAGACATGGCCTTTGTCTCTCCCATGGACAAACACAAGGGACAAAAGGGGTGGTGGGGACACGCTACAGTGCTGGTCGTCCAGAGGGGTGGGTACTGCTAGGGAGAAAATACTGGGCATGCTTTGGTGAGGTTTGATGGGGTTTGGGTAAAGGTTTTGATTAGTTTTCCAAATTTGATCAAAGCTTGGGTTATGAAGGAAGTCCAAAAATTGCATTGGCCAAGATGGGGAAATGGTCCTGGTTGGAGGGTATGGTCCTTGTATACTTCCAGGATTTATTTAGGATTTTTCTAAGGATTAAAAGTCCACTTAAACTCAAATATTCAAATAGTCCAGAAGTAGTTTCTAGAAGCTTATTTGATACTTTTTACATTGTGAAAGCTTGGTTTTTGATGTGATATGGTCTTAAATACCATATCACACATTGGAGGATTTTATTGAGATTTATTTAGGTGGAAAACTATAATTAAGGAATTATTTCTTGTTTCCGCCATTTCAGAAAAAGGGAAAAAAGAAATAATAAGGAATCTTAAAAATATTTATTCTTGAGTTGGGAAGATAGGATATGATATATAGACACCAAGGGCGCCTAGAGTTGGCAAGGTGGTTTGGAGAAAAACACACTTGTCTTTATAGACAAGGGTTTTGATAAATTGGTGGATAAAGGAAATTAAATAGTTTAATAATCCAAATAATTGGAAGAATTATTTGGGGATGCTTATATCCATGGTATATGATGTACACTTTATGTAGGAAACACGGTTCACCTTGGTTTGGAAGAAAAGTGGTGGAAAGAAATAAAACTAGATTTCTGGGGGATCTAGGTTTTTGTTATCATGATACGACCTAAACAGGTTTGGATTAGGGAGCTCGGAGCTCACCTTGGCACGAGTGGTGTATGGATGGATAGACCATGTCATATAGATGATCATGGAAGCAAGATTTAGGCTTGGTTGTATTTGAGGTGGTTTTGGAGTGATGGCAAACTTTGTTGAAAATAAGGCTGCCATAGTAGATACGTCAGTTAGCCTCCTAAACCATGTGGGTTTAGGGAGCACAAGGATCCAATGGAAACAAGTAAGGTGGGGGTTGATAGGCCATGTTTAGTATACTATAATCATGCCAATAGTTGGTCAAGGGGAGGTGGAATATAGATGTGAGCTTCTGCCAAAGTAGGCAAGATGATAAGATTTGCAAAAAAGATTAGTATCTTGCCTACAAAACCATCATGCATGAGTGGGAGATAGAATGGATTAGCCAAGGGAAAGAGTGGCCCTGGGTAGTACTAAATATTTACTACAAGATGGTTCAAGTGCATGTTCAAGAATGGTATCCGGATAAGTAACTCCAGACATCCATTTTGGCAAATTTAGGGTTTTAGACTAGAGTGCAAGTGTAGATGATTTTGAGAGGATTCTGTGATCCAAACTTATGATCAAGGAGATTAGGTTGAGGTATTAACTAAGTAGATGGAATCCAAGCTTAGATGGGGTCTCCACTGAGTTGGAAACCATCCAGAGGGATTATCCTTCGATTGATCTGAGCATGAGAGGAGATGGTCACTTGAAGGACTTAGGATAGGTCTAGCCATGGATGCTGGATTTGGGAGTGATGATCACAAGCAAGGATTGGGTACTAGGAGATGATCTACTAGATTAGCTCAAACTAGTTCCTAAGCAAACAAGACAATCAGCAGATCAAGGCAATTCGATCAACCAGTAGATCAAGGAAAATCATCCTAACTTATCTATCTACTACTAGGGTTACCATCAAGCCTAGCTTGAGGTAAGGATGGGTATGTTGAAAGGGGTTTTGCTTTGAAACAAGATAAGTACCATCTTGGTATCTCTACCAAGATTGAGATGAAAAGGTTTTAATAAAGGGGTTTTGGAAAACCTAGAGATAAGGGTAGTTGAAGGTTCTGTCTTGAAAACATAAGGAGATAATATATATAGGTCTCCATAGTTTTAGCAATAGAAACTAGTAAAGTATTGGGTTGTGTCAAAGTCTCCTTCGCTCAGGTTTTTGAAATGTCAGAACATTTGAGGATATGAAAGATGAGCCAAGACATCTCTTTTGTGAAATAGTTTTTGTAATCTAGGGTTGAGACGAGAAATCTATAACTAATACTCAAGTAGTTGCTTGAGCATATGCAAACAAGTAAGCACACAATGCAATAAAAAGTTTTTGTTCCCCCTGATTTTTGCCTTCTAGACAATTAATCAGGGTTGCTGAAATTGGGATATTACAATCTAGTTCTACCTAACTTAGGCAAAGTTTTATGCTCTTTATGCTACCTCTAAAATCTTTCCAAAACTTCACAAGTCAAGTAAACATAACTAAGGATCTTTGATAAAGAAATAAAAGAATCAAGCTTGCAAGTAAAACTAGGATTTAGGATAATCAAGATTGTGTAATCAAAGCATGCCTAATGCATTTGTAGTGGTCCCAACCTGATAAGGTAGAGATCCCTGTGTTTACAATGCTAGTCCCCGGATCGAATAGCTAGCATCCATAGTTTAAGATTTAATATCAAGAAACAAAGGTCATATTACAACTTATAACCAACAATAAAATAATTCATTACACCTTACATAGCTCATTTGGCTATCTTATTACAATGCAGCAGATATAATTATATAGCATGGAGTCCTTCATCTTCATATGCCACATGCAATCATGTTGGTTGTAGACTTGTAATCGCTACTCAACAAACTTCACTAAAATCAAACAAACCTGCAACATAATAAGTTACAGCCACAAGGGTCAATACGTTTGAATTGTATTGGCAACTGGTTTTATATTGACATGGAGAATCTATCATCTACATGAATATTTGGCTTGGTGGAGTTTTGTCTTGCCTTTGCTTAAAAATAAGTTTTACCTATCCTTTGAAAATAGTTTTTCTCTTTTCAAAACATTTCATCACACAATGGCACACTGGTTACACACCAGGTGCTTCCCTTGTTTACCCAACAAATTTTTAACTTAGAGAAATTGGGATGAGGAGATCCTTGATTGCTTCAATGCCTTTGATGCTCAAATTGTCCATTGCCGAGGACACGGCTAAGTACTTAGGTTTTACCCTCTCGAGAGGTGGTGCACTTTCCCCACAAGAATTGACATGCATCGAGACGAGAATTTTTAGAAACAATACCTCAGATCAGCATAGACACGTTCCACCTATCATCACTTCCACCTTCTGTCTTCCTGTCCAAGTTCTTGCAACCTATGTAGTTAAACAGAGCCCATATGCCATGTGGCTGCACTGGAAGCTTCTCAACACAAAACATCTCAAATCTCTTTGTTCATGGGTGGCCATCCACAAGTGTGATACACAAGGTGATCCATAGAAATGGGCCTTGTGTAACCACTCAACACAAATCCATCCAAGCAATTACCATTCCACCCAGGTGTTCACTTAGTTGTTTTATTACTCAAAAGCATAGTCATTGACTTTGCAGAAAATCATAGCATGAATATTCCACCCTTGAAATATTTTAGCTAGGCTAATCATACTAGAAAAACTTGTCTCTTGACTAAGGAAGATTCCTACCAAAATATATTCTATAGGATCTACTATAGCATAGCTTTATATAAAAGATTGTCCTATCATGCATACTACATAAATATCACTATTGCAATATTGAAAAGATAGGACTTTTGATGATCAAAGTATCACTTTCCTTTTTAGTACATAAACTAGGTACACTCCTTGATCTTGCAATTGTCACACTCTTCAAAGTTCACTACAATTCAATCAAGCAAGGCACACATTCAAAACTAGCGTTGAAACAATTCACCACATAAAATGATAAAATCAAGGAAATTCATGCAAGCATGAAAAAGGTCGTTTTATTGGAAAAGTTGTTTCTAACAATGTTCTAAACATTTCAAAACACCTACTGGTAATTTATAATAGTGGAAAAACATTTGAAACCAAGTTAGTGAAAATGGCCCTTTTAAATCAATTTTGTTTTACTAGAAATGCTTTTATTCAAAGTAACAATTTTCTATTGTTAATAAATTATATTTTTAAATCCAAAAGTTAGTGTTTATGGTCAGTAGGTTCAAAACAAACCATTTTCAAAAGGTTTCACTCAAAAATCATTTTTTAAACAAATTTTATATCCAAAATAGTCCTACACGTGTTTCTGCAAAAAAGACCTATTTTTTCAGAAGCAAATGACCAGACTATGGCCATAGTTCCAAAGTTTACATTTTTATGAATCCATTGATATAAAGTTTGTAAATTTTGGACTTACAGAGCAAAAGTTATGAATTTTTCAAACTAAAACATCTAATGGATATAATTCTAGTTTTTAAAACAATAGCCTAGACACCTGTCTTGTTGTTATTGGCCCATATTGATTCGTGTGGATCAAGCTACGTGGACCACAGGATCTAAATAAAATCGCACGGTGAAAATTACACGATACCGCTTCGCTACACTTCCTATCCTATCCACCAGATCTGCATCTAATGGTCTAGAGCAGCTGACCACTAACTGGCGGTGCTAGCTTGACGACGCGCGGCGGTGACGCTCTGGTGGAGGTGGTCCGGCGAAAATAGGAAGCAAGGAAGAGGAAGGAGGGGCTCACCGGGTTCACAGTGGTGAGTAGATGCTCGAGGTAGTAGTAGTAGGGACAGGGGCACCCGGGTTTGATGTCAATTGCTCGCCGGAGTCGCTGTTACCGTCGGGCACGCACGGCTGTCGTCGGGGGCGAGTCTGCAGGTCACACACGAGTGATTGGCGAGCATCAGGAGACGCGCAAGACGATGGGGATCAAGTTAGTATGAGTCAGAGAACAAGGCGTGCACGGGTTCAGATGCTAGGGCTCACTGGAGTTGCGGGGGTAGTCGCTGACGAATGGGCGAAGATGGAGCCGACGTTCTAGGGAACGAGCGAGCAAGCGGAGGGTGCCATTGGATGCGTATGAGGTTGGGGATCAAGCTCGTGTGATCCAGGGGGTAGGGGTGGTCAGGTTTCGCCGAAATTGTCGTGGAGGCTCGTCGGAGCAGCGGTGGCGTGGTGACTGGGGAAAGAGAGGGGAGATGGAGAGGATTAAACGAGCGTGATCTCGGGGAGGAATCAGTGCCGCAATTACACGAATTACTCGTTTTGAAATGAACCAGAAACGGCAGAGGAGTAAGGGGAAGAACGGGTCTGGCAGGTGAGGATGACGATGATGTGGCAGTGGTGGGGTCGCGGAGTCAGTGGTGTGAGGGGAAAAGGGTGTGGTGAGAAAAGTTTCTGCGGGGGAGAGAGGGGAGGTGCCGGGTGGGATGTAGTCGGGCCAGGGGTTTGCTGGGTTGGGCCTAGGTTAGTTGGGTAGGTCTGTTTCTATTTTTTTCCTTCTTATTTCTTTTCCTTTTTCTATTTCTATTTTCTGTTTTTGTTTAAAACAATTGATTCAAACCTTAATTTGATTTCAAAACTTCTTCAAACTTTCAGTAGGTTTTTATACTAGTTATTTAGTGTGTTTAAAAGTCCATTTTAGAATATTACAAATATTCTCTCATGATTTAATATTTATTTAAATTAGGCATTTTGTATTTAAAAATTGAATATGGTTAAAAGCCCATATAATTTTCTTTAAATAATCTTTATTCCTTTATTTTTATTTGGATTATCTTTAGTGCATTTGCTTATGGATTTGTCCAAGATTTAATTTGACTTTTAAATATTCTTTATTTATTTAGTTCCTTCTTTCTTTATCTTATAAAATCCATATCCTTTTATTACAGCTCCAAAATTGGTGATTCTAATTTGTATAATTTTATTTAATATTTACTTATCTTTTTAAATCCTTATAGGATTATTTTTCTCACAATTTGGTATTTTTTTTAAGTAGGAGCTTTATTGGCCTTGGAAATTATTTCCTTTTATCTTACTAAAATCATAAGTTTTTATTTATGGCTCCAAATTGAGTGAAATCAATTTCCATGGTTTTATAATATTTTTATTTATCATGTTTGATCATTTAGTAATGTTTGTTTCTGAATTTTTATATGGAACAAATCCATAGTCTTGGAGTGATCTTGGAAATGATTTCTTTCATTAGGATTTAGGGTTTTGGTTTAACTTTTGCAAGTGCTTTAATTTCATGATACATCCATTTATGTATGCATTTGATCTTTGGAATATTTTTTTTGTTGTTGTATTATTCAAATTTTTTTAAGTAGGGTTTTGATGTTTCCATTTAGAAGCAAAAAGTTTCTTCTCACCCTAAATTTCAATAATTATTTCTTTTGTTTATTTATTTTTCACATTTCAAAATTTGGAGAATTTTGGGATGTGACAGCATTGCACAGGTTCATAGGTATTGTGGGGCTTGAAAGTATTAGCTTGCATGGTTTTAGCTTAGCTAGCTAAGATAGTAGCTTGCCTTGTGAAGTGTAGTCGTTAAAGTTCTCCTCGACTTCCTCTTCGTACTAGTCTCCTTCTGTCGTGGTGGTGTCACGACAGATGACATGGGTAGGCTTAAGTTTGGGGCCGAGTGGATGCTTATGGTCACCGGGAAGGGTGCGCACGGTTTTGAAGCGCACGAAGAACAGGATGAACTCTCCACACTTGGGAATTTTATTGATCCTAGATGTTTACAAGTGCTCCTTGAGCTATATGAACAAAGATTCGGTGCCTTAGATATTTTCTTGGTCCAACCTCCCTCAAATACTAGCTATAACCCTCCTTATATAGGCGCTAGCTAGCTAGGTTACACCCTTTGGATCCTAGGGTTACTGTTTGGATCTTGGTCTTCACTGTACGGGTCAGATCATGGGCTTTTACTAAGCCCAGTAGCCCAGTCCATAAAGTTAGACAGCTAACGTTCTTCACGTACGTCACCTCCATTTCTTTTGGCGTCATGTAGTAACTTTGTACGGCAGCCCTTGCTTTAGGGGTCACCCGACTCCTTTCGTGTCACCCGGCGTCGCCCTTCTCTTTTGACCATGGTTTCCATGGTCCCTCCTAAATCTCACTCGGAAAGATGCCACGCGTCCTATCTGACTCGGCCCTTCCTCATGAGGCTCGGATAGTTGGTTCCCGCAAGATTAACATATTTGTCTTAGATGGGCCGACATTGTTTCTATGTCGGCCGCACATGACTATCCTAACCGAACGTACTTTCTCAGCCTGGTTCTTTCTTTACTCGGCGCAAGCCAAGTTGGACAATGTTTTACCCTTTATGACCCTACCAGGGGTTATCCCCTCGACATTAGTCCCCGAAGATGGTGAGGTCTAGCAGTTCTAGCTATTAGGTGTTTCCAGGTTCCTTTAATGTGATTGGAACTTCTCTTTCTGCCAGCATTTACTACTTACGACGCACTGTTTGGCGTAACCTCACTCTTAGCCGAGTCTAATCTACTCTTTCTGAGTTTCATCTTTGACTTTTTGGCTCATTTTTTCCTTGTGCCGAGTCATTTTGGCCAGTTCCGAGTCATTTTCGGCGTGCCTTAGTCACTGACAGCTTGTAATCATGGTGACTTGCCTCAAATTCTATCCCAAATCCTGACCGCACAGTGACGGCGGTGCAATAACTCCCCGTCACTGTGGCAGTCCCATCACTCAGCGCCTCGTGTCTTGCGCTGTGTAACGTGGCAGTGGATTTATCGTGTATCACCTACACGTGGCGTTTTCTGATTGCCTTACTCGGCCATATACATGGCCACACGCTGGCCGGGCGGCGCAGAGGAATCCCATGATCGGGGTTTTTACTCCCCTTAAGTAGGGGTGAGGGGAACTTAACTTCCCTCGCACCGTTCAGTTTTCCCATTGCCTTCTTCTTCTTCCTTGCGCCTCCAAAATCCCAACTTCCCCCTTTCGGTTCTTCTTATCCACAACTCCTCTTCTGTAATTGCTCCTTTCCCCATTCTATTCCGCTTAGGGTCCTTGCTCCTCCAAGCCTCTTCCTGTTGTGGAAGGGACATAATCCAGAGAGATCATGGATGCTCGCGATGCTGCCGAGGGAGAGGAGGAACAGGAGGTTCCCGCAGTCGAGCGTGGCGTCTAGGAGGGCTCGGAAGTCTCCGCGGAGGAGGTCGAGTGGCTGCGCTCCCCAAGGCTCATCCCAGTTGAAATGGATTGCCGCCTCCCTGCTGGTGAGATTTCCCACGAACCTGAGGCCAATGAAAGGGTGGTTTTCCTCTCCCACTTTGATCGAGGTTTCTCCTTGCCCGTGAGAAATTTGTTTGTTTCCTTTCTTTCCACCTTCCACCTTCAGTCCCATTACTTGCCTGCCAATGCTATTGGCTCCCACTCTTGCTTTATCTCTGCTTGCGAGGCCTACCTTGGCATTTTCCGTACAGTTCTTCTATGGGCCAAATACTTTAATTTTAGGATCCAAGTAGTTCCTGAGCCTGGCGTTCCCCGTGCCGAGAAGAGGCCAACCAGGTGCGGTGCCGCTAGCATCACGCCCAGGAGAGAATCCATCTTTCCTCGGGTTACTGGCTTAGACTCTTGCAAGAAATGACATAGGACTTTCTTCTATGTCAAACACAGTGGGGCCACCGATTAAATCAGGCTCCCCCTTTCTCGGACGAGGTCCCCAGTAAAGAGTTCTAGAATCTTGAATCACGCGACAAGAGCGCCGCGGTGAATGAGGCCAACGAGATTATGGAGAGGTTGCCGTCACCGGATGAGAATTTCCATCTCACCGATACGGATCTCATGTGTTCTTTTATTGCACGTCGGGTCAGCCCCCTCCAAGCCAGGAGCCACAAGATGTGATGTATGAGCGGCACGAAGGACCCAACTCGGCACTCCATGAAGGAGCTCACCCATGACTCTGTGGCCCGCCGAGTCAGCTCGATCTTCAAGCTGACTTTGGCGGAGGATTGGGCTTGGAGCTACCCTCCATTTAGCCGGGGTAGGCCTGTCCCCTGGGTAAGTTTCCGAATCACTTTCTATCCGACATAACTTTTCTTATGTTCATCTTCCGTTTCGTTCGTTCTCTGTTTTTATTCTATTCTTATTCTATTTATCTTTTGCAGAATCTTGTTCACCAGGTTGATGACAGTAATATCCCTCCTAGTGCTTATAACGAGGACCGCTCCAACTCCGACGAAGTCGAGTTCGATCTGGAGCGCTTCATACCCATTCCGCATGCTGCTGCCGCTTCAACTTTGGGTAAGACCCACACTCGAAATCCCTTACGAGATAGGTTTGATGACGACGATGATGATGATTGTGAAATTCTGGAGGTACTTGCTTTTCGACCTTAGCCCTCTAACTTATTCGAGTGAGCCTGTCATTTACTTCTGCAGCTGGCTAAGTACATGACACTCCCCCTCTACCTATGGGAGGAGTCGGCAAAATCCCTGTTGCCAAGCCAGGTAAACGACGAGGTGCTACCTCCAGTGCTTAGCCTACCAAGAAGCGCAAGGTTACTATTGATGCTCCTGTTGCATCGCTAACTGAAACTCGCAAGGCTACTGGGCGTCGGTTCACACGTCTCATGCCGCGTGACCCGATGGTTTCCGAGTAAGCTTTTGTTGTTTTCTTACCTTCGATTTTCCCTTTCCTATTTTGTAACTGTTTTTTGGTAAGCATCCTCGTTATTTTCAGTGCCTCGCCTTTGTCATTTATCCAAGCTGCTCCTAGCATAGCATCTTCGCTGCTAAGGCCAACCTCTCCTCCTCGCGCCGACACTGCCGTGCCAAGCCCTGTCCGGGTAACTACCCCCACCACTGAGACTCACAAGTCTAAGAGTGAGGCCGACCCGGCGGTACAACCATCGGAAGAGACCCGTCCCAGCTCTCCTGCTGCTCCTCATGAACAACTTCCTGATCTTGGTGCTAGCAACACTAGTGTTGAGAAAACTCCTATCATTAGTTCTCCTGCTTTGACACTGTTGTTGTTTCCCAGACCACTAGCGAGCCTGTTCATTCGGCTCTTATTTTGTCTCCTTCTAGACCTGCTCACTCGCCTCCTATGTCAAATAATCATACCCGGCCTTCTACTTCAGGTCCGGCTCGCACTTCATCTGGCAAGCCCACGTCTACCAAATAGATGACCTTGGTCCATGCCCCAGGCATCGCACCTTAGATCCGGCCCACAACACCAACAACGTCACTCGCTCAAGCGGGTAAGTTGGGCGGATTCGTAGCTGTTGGGTCTGGCGGCAGTTCCAAGGCTGTTACCCTGCATACCAGTGCTGCTGCTACACGCGCCAATGTGGGAACTGCCCTGAAGAAGGGGCAAGTTCTCACTTGGATGCTTAGCGGGAATGGTCTCGGTGCTGCAGAGCGCTATACCATTGCCTGGAGCGCAGCCGGCGAGCAAGAGGTCAGCTCCTGTCACATCCCAAAATTTTCCAAATTTTGAAATGTGAAAAATTAATAAACTAAATAAATAATTGTTGATTTTTAGGGTGAGAAGAAACTTTTTGATTCCAATTGGAAACATCAAAAACTATTTAGATCAAATAAAATCCTAAAGGGATTTAAAAAGATAAACAATTAATAAATAAAAAATTATAATAGTTGGGATCACTATTTTTAGATCTTTTAATAAAAAGATTTGATTTTCAAAAGCAAAGGTAGAATTATAAATAAGGATTATTTTATAGAGCCAAATTAAATCTTGGCTAAACTTTTGAAATATTTCTATTTGATAAAATAGTAAAGGTTTTATTTAAATAAAATAATGAGGATTTATTAATATCCAATTTTATTAAAGTAAAGGCTTTTCCATTTTAAATAAACACTAAAACTTGTTAATTTATTTTAAATAAGTTTTCCAAGTGTTTTATTTATTCAAATAAAACCTACTGAAATAATTTTGGTATTATTTTAGATTTCAAATAGAGTTTTAAAATAAATCAAATCCTATTTGAATTAATGACTAAGGTCTATTTATTTAATTATTAATGGATCCTAAAAAGAATAAAAATTATTTTATTTTGGACTTTGGATTATGATGTTAAACATAATTAAAATCAATACAAAGTTTGGTGGTGGTTTGAATTATTTTTTTGAAAATCAAAACAGAAATTCATATTGGAAAAAGAAAAAGCTTTCAGAAAAAAGTGAAACAAACAGACCCAACCCAACAGGCCCAGCAAGCCCACTCGCAGCCCAACTTCCCCCCCCCCCTTAGCGAATCGTTTTTCACCCATGCGCGCACCCGCAAAGACACTGAGTAGTGGACCCCATCTTCCCCTCTCTCTCTCACTGTCAGCACGACCCCACTGCTAGCGCGTCGTCTTCAACCACGCGACCACGTCCCCGTGCCGTTGCTGCCGATTGATTTCTAGCGTCAATACGCGTTGATGGCGCAGTAATTTCCTCTCGCGACCATGCCCTATTAAGCACCTCTCCTTCCTCGCCATTTCCCCTCAGACCCCGCTGCCAGAGAGCCACCAGGCTGCGCCAATTTCCTTTTCAACCGCCGCCGTCTCCGACAAGCTTCGCAACCAATTCCGGCGCCGTCCAGCCGCCCCTCGCCTCCCTCTGCACGCGAGCATATTCCCCATCGTCAGGCGCACCTGCCCATAACTCCAAGTCGCTCCCGCGCGCTCTAGAAGCTCGGCTTCGTCAACGTCAGAGCGCCACCGTCTTCGGTCGTTTTTCCGACGAGTCCCCCTGGTAAGCCAGACCGCCCCGAGCCCTCTCAATGACACTCCTGTGATCACCACGCTCGTACGCATCTAACGCCCCCTCCCTTTTGACTTAGGGCGACCTGTAGCCCCATCCCCGGCGACGCCTGAGCACACCCGTCGCCAGGAGCAACTCCGGCGAGCGATGCCGCCCACCCCGAGCGCCCCTTCGACGGAGAAGACAACGTTGAGCTTCAGCATCGCCCTGCGAACCCTGTGAGCATCTCCTCTTCCTTCCTTCCTTCCTGCTTCGCCAGAACCACCGCGAGCAGAGCCCGCGCCGCCAGTCGCCGCCGCCAGCGCCGCCCATTCCTGGTCAACCACACAGCAACCGTCAGATCTTGATCAAACGCACGAGATTAGAATTAACTCGAAAGAGTATGGGTGAATCTGAGCCGTGCGATACACTTTAGATCTAACAGCCCACATAGCTCGATCCACCCGAAGCGGTATGGACCAGTAGTATTATGACGCGTGGCACTAGTTTCGTTTTAAAAACAGAAAATGTTCTATTAGAATTGCAAATTTGTAAAATTCATAACTTTAGTTCTACACATTCAAATTTTGCAAATTTTATATCAATGGATTCAGCAGAACAAGTACTTTGCAACCATGCACTTTGTTTAATGTTTTGCTTCTGTAAAATTGGTTGAATTTGCAGAAACATGTGTAGGCTTATTTTGAATATAAAAATTGTTCTAGATATAATTTTAATGTGAAATCTTTGAAAAATGGTTTGTTTTGAACCTACTTACCATAGGAACCAACTTATGGATTTAAAAATGTATTTTGTGAAGATAAGAAATAAATATTTGAATGAGCTCATTTCTAGTCAAATAAAAATATTGATTATGATTTAGAAAAGATTTTTGAGTGAAACCTTTGGGAAATCATTTGATTCAAACCTTCTGACCCTAAACACCAACTTTTGAGAATTAAAATATATTTGGTGAACCATTTAAAGAATATTGCTTTTCTAAAAGCATTTTCAACCACATAAAATATTGATTTGATTTAAAAAATGGTTTATAGATAAAACCATTTGCGAATGGTTTTACCCCTTTTGTAAATGACCACTTTTGAACTTTACAATGTTTAGAGCCTAGTACAAACCACTTTTGCAAGTAAAACTATCTTTTGCATACTTGCATGCATGACCTTGTTTCTATTATTTTATGTGTGATAAATTTGTTGGAATGCTAGTTGAATTTGTGTTTGCTTGATTGAATTGTAGTGGAATTAGAAGAGTGTGATATTTGCAAGATCAAGAAGTGAACCAACCATTCTCTACTAAAAGGCAAGTGACACTATCATCCATGTCCTACTATTTTCATTACACTTAGTGGATTTTGTAACATGCATGGAAAGGACTACTATATTTTATGCTATGCTAAATCCTAATAGGGTACCCTTATATATTCCTTAGTGAAAACATTGTAGTTGTAGTATGCTTAGCCCTGCTATATATTTGGGATGGGATACATGTTATGAATATATGAAGTGTTGAAATGATATATGTTTTACATAATAAAACAAGTACTCAATGAACCACCTGGGTGGACAAGGATACTCAAGTTTTGGACAAGGTGGCAACAAAAGGAACCATGTTTATATGGCTATCTCTTTTTGTATGTGCACTAGAAGAAAACCACCCAGGGACTTCGAGATTGAACATGTTTCTCGTACAGTGGCTTCCTTGTACAGCCACATGCTAAATGGGCTCTGGCTTAGTCAACTATATAGTGGAAGACCCATGCATTGGCATCTTCAGGTTAACTAGAATTGTGTAAGGGAAATTTAACCCTACATTGGTGCCTGGTTGACAAGCTAGCATTGTGTATTGGGAGGACTCCTATGGAAAGACTTTGTCACATTCTCGATCTGCCAGTACTCCATTTTGGTGAGTACCTATCCAGCGGCCACTGTGGCGTCAAGACGAGATTGTGTCATGTGGTTAAAGTGTAAAACTTCTGCAGAAGATCAAAAATTCTAAGTACTTAGCCGTGTCCCCGGTTATGGACAACACTGAGCAACTAAGGCCTGAAGCTATGGAAGATCTCGACATTCCAATTTCTGAAAGTAAAACTTGATGGTGACAACAAGGGATTTGAAGCACTTGGAGTTTTCCAAGAAGATTAGAAAGATTTTTACAAAAGATCAAAACTATTTTGAAAAGATATGACAAAACTATATTGCTTTCTGCAAATGATCCTAAACCCTACTTAGCCAAATATGAATGTAATGATAGGATCCACTTATTTCTACATAGTAGTGAAACTTGCCAATACAATGCAGATGTATTGACCCTTGTGGCTGCAACTTGTTATGTTGCAGGTTTGTTTGATGTTAGTGAAGTTTATTGATTAGGATTACAAGTCTACAACCAACATGACTGCTTGTGGCACTTTGAAGATGAAGGACCCCATGCTATTGATATATTCTACTACAATGTATTGTGATAGCCAAATGAGCTATGTAAGATGTAATGAATTATTTTATTCCTGGTTATAAAGTTGTATTATGACCATTGTTTCTTGATATTACATCTTAACTGTGTATGCTATCTATTGATCCAGGGACTAGCATTGTAAACACAGGGATCTCTACCTTATTAAAGGTTGGGAATCTTACAGATGGTATCAGAGCATTGTGTTTCCTATAGGATTGTAACCCTAGGATTGGACAAAACCCCTTAGAATCCTAGGAGTTGTATTTGTTCAAACTTATTTACAAATAATCTTGTAAACTCTTTTCTCAACCATTTTGGTTTTGACTCTACGTCTCTTCCTTTTCAACTTGATGGACAAAGCCTTCACCATGACCAATGACTTCAACTTTAGTCTCACCAAGGACTCCAACTTAGACATCACTAAGGACTACAAGTGAGGACCAATAAACATTAGACTGCCTACCAAAAACATTGATATCATGTTAGTGTATGGTACATATTGACCTATGAGGTATGACCATAACAAATTAATTATTTCAAGAAAACTTGTTGTTTCCTTCAACTCATGAGTTAAGCTCATAAGTTGTTAAGTGAATAGTTGCTTGTTGATTGTTTGATTGATTGATTGAACTTGGTTGTTTTGAGTTGTGTGTTAGAACTTCTTAAAACCTATCCATCATTACTCATCCCTATCAAACCAACAGATGCCTCCCCGTCGTGCCAACCCTAACCAAAACAACAACATCACTCCTGAGATGCAGTAGATGATGACAGCTCAGACACAACTGATCCAGGAGATGACCACATTCATACAGAATCAGAACACCACCAACAACAACAACAATCAAAATAATCCTCTAGCACTTGATATGCTCACCAAGTTTCTGAAACTAAGGCCTGCAAGGTTCTCTGGAACAACTGACCCAATGGTAGCTGATGATTGGTTACGTTCGGTGAATAAGGACTGAGTGATTGTTGGCTGCACCAACGAGCAAAAAGTAAGGTTTGCAGCACTTCTACTTGAAGGACTAGCAGCAACATGGTGGGACAACTTTCAGATCACCACTCCCCTTGAATATGTAACTTGGGATATTTTTGAGGACGGATTCAGAACAACTCACATCTCACCTGGAGTGATGTACTTGAATAAAAAGGAGTTTCACAATCTGAAACAGCTTAACCTAAGTGTGGCTGAGTATATTGAAGAATTCAACAATCTGGCACGCTATGCACCGGATGAAGTTGATACATATGCTAAGAGAAAGGAGAAATTTCTTGAAGGACTTAATGATGAGTTGAACCTGCAGCTAGCTGTTGCCTATGTCCCAACTTATCAATCACTCGGTGACAAAGCCACCATTTTGGAAAACAAGATGCATCAAGTTGAGAATAGAAAGAGGAAGCATAAACTCAAGAATCACTCAGGATCATCAAAAAAGAAGCATTCATTCAAAAAGAGTAAGGAAGATTTTGAACCACATCAGTATCACCACAACAGCAATGGAAGTGATAATAATGGAAATTATACTGACAATGGAGATGACCTTGGTCAGAACCAACCTGACACTTTCAGGAACAAAGACATTAGCCAGTTGCAATGCTATAATTGTAAGGAACTTGTACATTATGCATCAGACTGTCCTGAGAAGAAAAAGAAAAAGGATGCTAGAAGAGCCAATGGAAATGACTCCAATGTGACCCAGAAAGGACATGTGAACCACATTGACATGGATGGGAACTTTGAAGAGATAGAAGAAGTGGATGTCATGAATTAGTTAACTCAGAAGAGTCAAATAAGGATTCCTTGTCTGGATATCAAGTGTTGAACCCATAGTCAAGTGAACCATCAATGTAATCCTATGAGATTTATTTTTGGTAGTACCCTAGTTGTCTTGAAGCCAACTTGTAACCCTAGCCTTCCCAAATCTCGGGACAAGATTTATTTTAAGGGTGGTAGCCTGTCACATCCCAAAATTTTCCAAATTTTGAAATGTGAAAAATTAATAAACAAAATAAATAATTGTTGATTTTTAGGGTGAGAAGAAACTTTTTGATTCCAATTGGAAACATCAAAAACTATTTTGATCAAATAAAATCCTAAAGGGATTTAAAAAGATAAACAATTAATAAATAAAAAATTATAATAGTTGGAATCCCTATTGTTAGATCTTTTAATAAAAAGATTTGATTTTCAAAAGCAAAGGTAGAATTATAAATAAGGATTATTTTATAGAGCCAAATTAAATCTTGGCCAAACTTTTGAAATATTTCTATTTGATAAAAAGAGCAAAGGGTTTATTTAAATAAAATAATGAGGATTTATTAATATCCAATTTTATTAAAGTAAAGGCTTTTCCATTTTAAATAAACACTAAAACTTGTTAATTTTTTTAAATAAGTTTTCCAAGTGTTTTATTTATTCAAATAAAACCTACTGAAATGATTTTGGTATTATTTTAGATTTCAAATAGAGTTTTAAAATAAATCAAATCCTTCGAATTAATGACTAAGGTCTATTTATTTAATTATTAATGGATACTAAAAAGAATAAAAATTATTTTATTTTGGACTTTGTATTATGATGTTAAACAGAATTAAAATCAATACAAAGTTTGCTGGTGGTTTGAATTGATTTCTTGTTTGAATTATTTGTTTGAAAATCAAAACAGAAATTCATATTGGAAAAAGAAAAAGCTTTCAGAATAAAAAAAGTGAAACAAACATACCCAACCCAACAGGCCCAGCAAGCCCACTCGCAGCCCAACTTTCCCCCCCCCCCCTAGCGAATCATTTTTCACCCACGCACGCACCCGCGAAGACACTGAGCAGTGGACCCCATCTTCCCCTCTCTCTCTCTCTCTCACTGTCATCACGACCCCACTGCGAGCGCGTCGTCTTCAACCCCGCGACCACGTCCCCCTGCCGTTGCTGCCGATTGATTGCCGGCGTCAATACGCGTTGATGGCGCAGTAATTTCCTCTCGCGACCATGCCCTCTTAAGCACCTCTCCCTCCTCGCCATTTCCCCTCAAACCCCGCTGCTAGAGAGCCACCAGGCTGCCCCAATTTCCTTTTGCACCGCCGCCGTCTCCGACGAGCTTCCCAACCAATTCCGGCGCCGTCCAGCCGCCCCTCGCCTCCCTCTGCACACGAGAATATTCCCCATCGTCAGGCGCACCTGCCCATAAGTCCAGCTCGCTCCCACGCGCTCTAGAAGCTCGGCTTCGTCAACGTCAGAGCGCCACCGTCTTCGGTCGTTTCTCCGGCGAGTCCCCCTGGTAAGCCAGACCGCCCCGAGCCCTCTCAATGACACTCCTGTGATCACCACACTCGTACGCATCTAACGCCCCCTCCCGTTTTCCTTAGGGCGACCTGTAGCCCCATCCCCGACGACGCCTGAGCACATCCGTCGCCACGAGCAACTCCGGCGAGCGATTGTCGCCCACCCCGAGCGCCCCTTCGACGGAGAAGACAACGTTGAGCTTCAGCATCGCCCTGCGAACCCTTTGAGCATCTCCTCTTCCTCCCTTCCTTCCTTCTTCGCCAGAACCACCGCGAGTAGAGCCCGCGCCGCTAGTCGCCGCTGCCAGCGCCGCCCATTCCTGGTCAACCACACAGCAACCGTCAGATCTTGGTCAAACGCACGAGATTAGAATTAACTCGAAAGGGTATGGGTGAATCTGAGCCGTGCGATACATTTTAGATCTAACAGCCGACATAGCTCGATCCACCCGAAGCGGTATGGACCAGTAGTATTATGATGCGTGGCACTAGTTTCGTTTTAAAAACAGAAAATGTTCTATTAGAATTGCAAATTTGTAAAATTCATAACTTTAGTTCTACACGTCCAACAAATTTTGTATCAATGGATTCAGCAGAACAAGTAATTTGCAACCATGCACTTTGTTTAATGTTTTTCTTCTGTAAAATTGGTTGAATTTGCAGAAACATGTGTAGGCTTATTTTGAATATAAAAAATGTTCTAGATATAATTTTAATGTGGAATCTTTGCAAAATGGTTTGTTTTGAACCTACTGACCATAGGAACCAACTTATGTATTTAAAAATGTATTTTGTGAAGATAAGAAATAAATATTTGAATTAGATCATTTCTAGTCAAATAAAAATATTGATTATGATTTAGAAATGAGTTTTGAGTGAAACCTTTGGGAAATGATTTGATTCAAACCTTCTGACCCTAAACACCAAGTTTTGAGAATTAAAATATATTTGGTGAACCCTTTAAAGAATATTGCTTTGTAAAAGCATTTTCAACCACAAAAAAATTGATTTGATTTAAAAAATGGTTTATAGATAAAACCTTTTGCAAATGGTTTTACCACTTTTGTAAATGACCACTTTTGAACTTTACAATGTTTAGAGCCTAGTAGAAACCACTTTTGCAAGTAAAACTATCTTTTCCATGCTTGCATGCATGACCTTGTTTCTATTATTTTATGTGTGATAAATTGGTTGGAATGCTAGTTGAATTTGTGTTTGCTTGATTGAATTGTAGTGGAATTAGAAGAGTGTGATATTTGCAAGATCAAGAAGTGAACCAACCATTCTCTACTGAAAGGCAAGTGACACTATCATCCATGTCCTACTATTTTCATTACACTTAGTGGATTTTGTAACATGCATGGAAAGGACTACTATATTTTATGCTATGCTAAATCCTAATAGGATACCTTTATATATTCCTTAGTGAAAACATTGTAGTTGTAGTATGCTTAGCCCTGCTATATATTTGGGATGGGATACATGTTATGAATATATGAAGTGTTGAAATGACATATGTTTTATATAATAAAACAAGTACTCAATGAACCACCTGGGTGGACAAGGATACTCAAGTTTTGGTCAAGGTGGCAACAAAAGGAACCATGTTTATATGGCTATCTCTTTTTGTATGTGCACTAGAAGAAAACCACCTAGGGACTTAGAGATTGAACATGTTTCTCGTACAGTGGCTTCCGTGTATAGCCACATGCTAAATAGGCTCTGGCTTAGTCAACTACATAGTGGAAGACCCATGCATTGGCATCTTCAAGTTAACTAGAATTGTGTAAGGGAAATTTAACCCTACATTGGTGCCTGGTTGACAAGCTAGCATTGTGTATTGGGAGGACTCCTATGGAAAGACTTTGTCACATTCTCGATCTGCCAATACTCCATTTTGGTGACAACAAGGGATTTGAAGCACTTGGAGTTTTCCAAGAAGATTAGAAAGATTTTGACAAAAGATCAAAACTATTTTGAAAAGATTTGACAAAACTATATTGCTTTATGTAAATGAGCCTAAACCCTACTTAGCCAAATATGCATGTAATGATAGGATCCACTTATTTCTACATAGCAGTGAAACTTGCCAATACAATTCAAATGTATTGACCCTTGTGGCTGCAACTTGTTATGTTGTAGGTTTGTTTGATGTTAGTGAAGTTTATTGATTAGGATTACAAGTCTACAACCAACATGACTTCCTGTGGCACTTTGAAGATGAAGGACCCCATGCTATTGATATATTATACTGCAATGTATTGTGATAGCCAAATGAGCTATGTAAGATGTAATGAATTATTTTATTCCTGGTTATAAAGTTGTATTATGACCTTTGTTTCTTGATATTACATCTTAACTGTGGATGCTAGCTATTGATCCAGGGACTAGCATTGTAAACACAGGGATCTCTACCTTATTAAAGGTTGGGAATCTTACAGCTCCAGTGCTGGGAAGAAGATGAAGTTGGGCCCCAAGGCTGTTTCTGGCATGACTCAGTAGGCTATCACCTTGATGGCTCGCGCAGACGAAGTGAACGAGGTATATAGTCTTCTTACTCTTTTGCATATTGAGTATTTTTGTCATACATTATCCCTAGTACCCGAGGTTACTGCCGAATGAGAAACTTATTTGGCTGTAAGCTCTAAGATAGGAGTCAACCCTTATCCGGCTATAAGCTTGATCTCACAATTGGAGCTCGCTCACCAAAACCTTCAAGCTGAGGCTAAAGGCCAAGGTGATTGCCTGACTCGCCCCACTCTTATTCGGCGTACTTTCCTTGTTTACCCTTGCTTATTTTCTTTCCTTGTCCTTTTACAGCTTATGCCCAATCCACTATCGATGCCCTGCATCTACAAATCAGCGATGCTGAAAGTAAGTTCTTAGCAACTTCTGTCTCCGCTCTCTACTTATGCTTATTGCTTTTCCAATTTTTATCTTGATGATTCCGAGATTGTTTTGTTGCCACTGACTGGTCGTATTCTCCGAATAAGCAGAGAGGCACCAGATCAAGCTCCAAAAGGAGCAAGACGAGGTGACTTGGCTGAAGAAGGCCATGGCGAACATGGAGCAGAAGCATCAGGCTGAGGTGAAGGGGCTGCGGGAGGAGCTTGTCGAGAAAAATGATCAGCACGCCGCCAGCGCTGAGAAAACCAAGGAGCTGCTGAAGGGGGCCGAGTCTACGGTTGAGTCGGCTCATTTGGATCTTGATGGTCTGCAGGCCAAGGCTCGGAATTGGCAGATCAAGCTTGGCGCCATCAACTCTTTCCTTGGTAGTGAGTCCTTACCCTTTTCGCCGTACACATTCCTTTATCTGCTTTTTCCTAGTTTTTCTAATGTTCCCTTGCTTTTGCAGCTAATTTTCCTGAGACTGATATGTTCGCTTTTGTAGAGAATTTTCCGAATGCTCTAGCCAGATGAAGACGTGCCCACACTCATGGCGCCTCTGGCTGACAGGCTACTTCTTACTGAAGATATGTTGGATCAATGGCGCGAGTCGGCCGGCCGAGCTGCAGCAGACAAGGCTCTTGCCTTTGTTCTTTCTTGGTACGAGGACATCAACCTTGATGTTCTTGAACGCATGAGGGTTGAAGACAAGTGGCTCCATGAACCTGAGATGATCAAGAAACGCCAAAAGCGAGCCTACGCCATGATCGAATATGCATTTGTGCATGCTTAGTGTGATGGGCCAAGCTTTCTTGATCTTGGGGAGCCTCTTGCCAAAGTTGCTGATGATGAAGATGCGGATAGCGAGGCCACCGAGTCAGATGATGCAGCAGACTCGGCCATCGACGCCCCTGACTCAGCAAATGCTCCAAATGATGCTCCTAGCTCTAGCCTGAAAGTTACTCCTCCTGGCCCAACTGCTTTTGAGGCTAGCTATAAAATAACACTTAAATTTCATGAGATCCCCGGTATGCCGGGTGCAGATGTATGATATAATGCACTTATTTTGGGTGTGTGCCTTGTGATAAGGCTTAAAATTTATTTTATCTTTGAATGCGAATTATCTAGGGGCAAGTCCCCGAGTTTCATTTTGCCGTTTCCCCATTTCCTTGAATTTGGCTCTTGTCTACCTTTTTTGGTGTTCGACATTAGAGTCTCAAAGTTCTAAGGATTGAGTTAGCGGGTATGAAACTAGAGCACTTGACTTAGGATTATTCGACATAAAAAGCAACATAACCAGCAGTGAGTTAGTAAAAAACAAACCTACACAAGGTCAAGTCGCGTTTCTCCCTTTACGTATCCGGTGTTCATGTTTAATCATCATTGATCGTTTCCTCTTGCTTTCCATGAAGCCGTGTTTTTCTGACAATAACATAGTCTAAGAGTTGATTCTTTCCGAGTAAACATTACTTGTTCCGAGATAAGTTTTAAGTGTCAACGCCAGCCGACATAGAATAGTTGAAAGATAAACGTAAGGGGTAGTCCCCCCCGTTAGTTTCTCGAATCATACCATTTTATTATCACCACATAGCTGGCATAAGCGTCCGACATATGAGAGTTTGGGTGATACATGCACTGCTTCTCCTAAGTGTAAAAGGGGCAAAGTAGTTCCACATTCCATGGAATTTTGGTCTCAACACCTGATATGTCTGCCTTGTGCTTTTGTGCTTCATGCGCATCTATTAGATAATACGAGTCATTGTGCAATGCTTTGCTTACAATGAATGGTCCTTCCCATGGGAGTGATAGCTTATGCATTCCAGCTGTGCGCTGCACTAGTCTGAGCACCATATCCCCTTCTTGGAAGACACGAGGCTGAACTTTCTGGCTATGGTAGCGTCGGAGATTTTGCTGGTATATAGGGGATCTGGACAATGCCAATTCCCTTGCTTCTTCGAGTAAGTCAACTCTATTTTCTCGGGCCTATTTTACCTCTGCTTCCGACTATTGCCTTACTCTTGGTGAGTCATACTCTACATCGGCAGGCAAAAATGCTTCTGCCCCATACACAAGGAAAAATGGCGTATAACATGTTGATCAATTTAGAGTTGTCCTTAGACTCCATAGAACTGAGGGTAGTTCCTCTATCCAAAAACCAGGTGATCTCTGGAGTGGCTCCATTAAACGGGGTTTTATCCCAGATAGAACTAAGCCATTAGATCGTTCAACTTGTCCATTTGATTCTGGATGAGCAACTGACGCTACGTCGAGTCTTATTCGTTTTTTCCCACAAAAACGAGCGAAGGCACCTTCGGCAATGTTTGTGCCATTATCTATGATTACAATGTGCGGGTAACCATATCTCAAGATTATATCTTTTAGGAATGTGACAGCTGTTTTTCCATCCAACTTTTTGATGGGTTTCACTTCTATCCATTTGGTAAACTTGTCAACCATTACTAGTATGTGGGTCATGTCGCCCCTCACTGGTTTGAATGGTCCTACCATATCCAGGCAGCATACTGCAAATGTCCAAGTGATTGGTATGGTTTTCAATTCTGATGCTGGTAAGTGTGATTTTGACGCATAATGATGGCAACCACTGCATATTCTCACAAGTTCATGTGCTTCTGCCAGCGCACTTGGCCAATAAAACCCATGTCGACATGCCTTGGCTACCAATGCTCTTGACGATGCATGGTGCCCACAGTCTCCCTGGTGAATGTCCAACAGTATTTCTTGACCTTTCTCTGGGCTTATGCAACGCTGCAGTACACTTGTCACACTTCTTTTTTACAACTCCTTGTTGATTATTTTGTATGATTTTGCTCTTTTTTCTATTTGCCTTGCCAATATCTCATCGTCTGGCAAAGTTTCATCTTTCAAGTAGTTGAATATTGGTTGCGTCCATGCTGGTATCAGCAGTGCTGGATCTTTTTCTTCATCAATTTCCATTGGCTCAGCCGACATATGTTTTTCCTGAAGGGAATATGCCCTGAGAGGCAATAATAAAGTATTTATTATGTGTATTCCAAGTATATGATAGATGTTTGTTTTTCATGCTATAATTTTATTAATACGGAAACGTTAATACGTGTGTGTTTAATAAACAAACAGAAAGTTCCTAGTTATGCCTCTCTCATGAACTAGTTCGTTGATTAACAAGATGATCATAGTTTCCTGATCATAGACATTGGATGTTGTTAATAATGAGATCACAACATTATTGTAATGATGTTATGAACATTCATCCGAAGTATAGCATTACAATCAAAGTCATTGAGTTTATATTGCTATAAATAACTTACGAAGTGATACTAATCCTTAAACCATGAGATCATGCCAATCACTAACACAAGAAGAGTTTTTTGTTGACATCAAATGTCACACCGTAACTAGGTGATTATAAAGATGGCTTCAAAGCTACTAAAGTGTTATGTTGAGACTCATGGATCAAGAGTGGAATTTGTTCATCCCAATGACAGATAGATATACTTTGGGCCCTCTCGGTGATATCACATTGATTAGCTTGCAAGCAAGTGATTTGATCACTAGAATGTTATATCACGGGAACAAGAAAAGAGTGCATGTCAGTAACGTGATCAAACTAGGTATGGAGATACCGATGATCGAATCTCGGACATGTAATATATCGAGAAACAAAGGGATTAAGATACAAGCATAAAAGGTTCCGACAGGAAAGTCATCGTTGAATGTGTGGGAGTCATTATGGATCTCCAGGTCCCTCTACTGATTATTGATCGGAGAAGGGTCTCGATCATGTTCGCATTATTCGTGAACCATAGGGTGACACACTTAAGGGACACTGACATCTAGTTGGAGCAAATGTTTCATGCCGGAAAGAATAAACAAGCGCAGGAATTTATTTCACTAGATACCGAAATAGGTTTTCGGGTGAAATTGCAGAAAGTGTTTTTGCATGTGAAATAGAATTCTAGCAAGGGGTTATATTTGAATGTTTGTCATTAAAGTAATTGGTAAAATTCTGAATAAATAAAAAGGGTTTTATTTAATGAGAGTTTGCATTAAATTTGGTGGAAATTTAATTGCAAGTTTGAGTGGGATTTTGAGTGGAGGGAATTTAAAGGAATTTTTTGAGTGGAGTGTCCACCCACATGAAGAGGGGAGGGCAAGGGGGAAGCCCCCATGCGCCGTCCACCCCCTTGGGGTTCCCCCCTCACCTATAAAAGGCACCCCCCTCCTCACTTCTCACTGACACCTCCTCATGAAGGATCTCTCTCCCCCTCTATAATTTATCCCCCATGGTCTCGGACTAGCGAGATACATGTTCCCGGTGGATATTCGGCAACAAAGGGTTGTGCTTCCGCTGCATCGCTGGATCGAGGAGGCGGAGGTTGCTCGGTGTCTTGTACGTGTGTGCGAGCACGGATGCGCTGCTGCTTTGCGGCGCTAGGACTTCCTCTCAATCTTGAGATCGGCAAGAGATCGTCTACATCAACCACGAGTTCAACTCGTTAAGCTTTGTCGATCTTCAAGGGTATGTTCTCTACGGATATACATCCGCCCGTTGTTTGTATCTAGTAGATAGATCTTCGTACATAGTTCCCATCATAGGGAAATTTTTGTTTTTTATGCTGCGAACCCTTCACTGCCGACATGACCTGAGGAGTCCCCGAGTGTGATTCGGCAACCCCTGAGGTGAGCGGGACAGTACCCGAGTGACTCGAACCTGCCCCTGAGTCAATATCCATTAGCACAGCATCTGTCTCCTCATTTGCCGGGATGAGCCTGATTGACTCGGATTCTGGTGACGGCTTGATCGATGGTTTCCTGAGATATTCCACTACTACTAATTGTGGTATTGCTTGACGAGATGATCCTAACTTGGATAATATATCCGCTGCCTCATTCTCTGCTCTGGGTATGTG
Organism: Avena atlantica; assembly: GCA_910589765.1. Lineage (NCBI taxonomy): Eukaryota > Viridiplantae > Streptophyta > Magnoliopsida > Poales > Poaceae > Avena > Avena atlantica. The sequence continues at coordinate 40,537,327 of OU342736.1, read as the reverse complement.
ATGGAATACACACCCGTCAAAGTATCCCGAAATTTGTTGCACATGAAAAGGATATAGTTCCATATTTTCATCCAATGCGTCCTAATGCCCAGATACTTGCTGGATCACCAAACCCGAGTCACCAAAACACATGATCCTTTTGATTCCAATCTGTTTGTCCACTTTTATGCCGTGGACAAGTGCTTCATACTCGGCAACATTATTGGAAGCAGCGAATTGGATCTGTAACACATACTTGAGTTAACCCCTCTTTGGCGATGTGAGCACTATACTGGTGCCCAGACCCATTCATCTTGGATCCGTCAAAATGCATCTTCCAGTAATTTAGATCTGGCAGTGGTGGTTCATATTGCATTTCCATCCAATCCACGAAAAAATCAGCTACGGCTTGAGATTTGATTGCATCTCGCCTATCATATTGTGGAGTATATGGTGCTAGCTCTATGGCCCATTTTGCGACTCGGCCACTAGAATCTTTGCTGTCCAATATATCCGAGATAGGTGCCTCGCCGAACATGATGAAGCGACCGCCCCTTGAGAATGGCTTGGTCACGAAACATCCTGCATTGTCGCTGACGAAGTTGAGCGCTCCAAACCTCTGGATGAGGCCGGAGTAGACGCGCTCGCCGGTCTTGGCAATGATGTTGCCCGTCTGGATGAAGACTCCATCAAGCACCTTCTTTCGCCCCACGGTGGGTGCCAACTGTCGTGGTGGTGTCACGGCCGATGCCATGGGTAGGCTTAAATTGGGGGTTTGCCGTGCACGAAGAACATCATGAACTCTCCACACTTGGGAATTTTATTGATCCAAGATGTTTACAAGTGCTCCTTCAGCTGTATGAACAAAGCTTCAGTGCCTTAGATCTTTTCTAGGTCCAACCTCCCTCAAACCCTAGCTATACCCCTTCTTTTATAGGCGATAGCTAGCTAGGTTACACCCCTTTGGGTCCTAGGGTTACTGTTTGGATCTTGGTCTTCACTGTACGGGTCAGGTCATGGGCTTGTACTAAGCCCAGTGGCCCAGTCCATAAAGTTAGGCAGCTAATAGTCTTCACATACGTCTCCTTCAATTCTTTTGGCGTCATGCACTAACTTTGTACGTCAGCCCTTGATTTAGGCGTCACTCGGCTCCTTTCGTGTCACCCGATGTCTCCCTTCTCTTTTGACCGTGCTTTGCCATCGTCCCTCCTGAATCTGACTCAGAAAGATGCCACGCGTCCTATCTGACTCATCCCTTCCTCGTGAGACTTGGCTCATTGGTTCCTGCAAGATTAACATATTTGTCTTATATGGGCCGACATTGTTTCTATGTCGGCTGAACATGACTATCCTACCCGGCCGTACTTTCTCGGCCTGGTTCTTTCTTTACTCGGCGCAAGCTAAGCTAAGCAATGTTTTACCCTTTATGACCCTACCGGGGGTTATCCCCCCAACACCTTCCTCTTCGTATCCTTGGTCGGTACTAGCGTCTATAAATAAATACGAAGTACACAATCACCAAACAATACTTAACTACTTATATTTGGGAATAAAGGGTTTACACTAGATGATCTAGCATCATCACAATCATCACAATAATTAAAGACTTAGTATTATTTATTTTATTTTAGAAAAGTAATTTCTACTCACTGAAAAACTAGTTAATGCTTAATATTCTCCAATTAAAATATGGGATCATGTTGACACATGTCATCACCACATATTTTAATACTTGCGAATGTGATTTAAAGTGGTGTCACAATTTAATAATGTGTAACCTAATTAATTAAAGTGAATAGAAATTCCTATGGGGCATTCTTTTATTACTTGTTCATTATTACTATAAGTAAACCTAGATATTTTTATATATTCAGAAAGGTATTATCAAATGTGATTTTTGAGAGTTGGAATCAACTCAAAAGCATTTATGGTTGAATTTTGAAAAATGTTTGAATGAAGATAAGTCTCTGCATTGTTATTTTTACTATAGGTGATCTGTAATTTCAAATGTTTGAATACAACGGGCTTGGATTAAGAATTTCCATACCTTGCTAACAAAATGGGTTTAATGCTTTTTGGTTCAGTAAAACTCTCTGAAATGAATTTTGAATTAACAGACAGAACTAGGTTTGGAACTAAATAGACAAATCTGAATTCAAACTACTGGGTCGCGTGGGAATTCTAACTGGGCCGGCCCACTATGCACAGCGCGTGCGGGCTGGTTAAGTCGTGTGCCCACACGTCAGTGATACAGAGGGTGACGAAGGGGTACGAGATGATTACGATCGTAGGATTAGACTAAGGATGAACGGCTCACGGCCGTCGTCCTCATCGGAACAGAACACGTCGGGCTCGAACCCTAGCACGGCCAGTGGGGGTCTGGGGCGGCTCACCGGGGCTCAGGCGAGGGTCGGCGATGGGGGCAAATGACGAAGTCGACGACGGCGGTTCTCCTGGTACTGGCGGCTCCTCCTAGGGTGGCTCCAATCTACAGTGCCCTTCTCCTCCAGCAGCGGCAGCTCCCGCGAAATTCTGGCGAGGGAGAGCTCGCCTTGCTCCGGGAAGAGGTGGGAACAGTGAGAGGTGGGGAGTGGAATGGTGTGAAGAAAACAAGTGGGGGAGGCCTCCTTTTATAGGCAAGCGAGAGGGGCATCACTGTGTGCGCAGAGCTTGTCGGAGCTGGTGCCACAGCGAGCTAATGGCATGGCTAAGACTAGGGGACGATGCGCGATCTCCTAGCGGTCGTTGCTAGATTAAAGGCGGGGCATGGGGCGGTGCGGTTCGGTCGGGAACGTGCGATGCTCTTAGCGGTACCAACGGCAAACTCCGTGGCGTGCGGCGATTACGGGGTACGGTCGATGAGAGGAGCATGTCTGGTGGTCTCCTCGGACGGTGGCGATCACGGCTTGGGCAGAGCTCGTCGGAGTTGGTGCCACAACGAGCTAATGGCATGGCTGAGACTAAGGGACGGTGTGTGGTCTCCTGGCGGTTGTTGCTAGCTGAAAGGCGGGGCATGGGGCGGGGCGGTTCGGTCGGGAACATGTGATGCTCTCAGCGGTACCGAAGGCGAACTGCGCAGCATGCGGCGACTACGGGGCACAGTCGATGAAATGAGCATCCCTTGTGGTCTCCTGGGACGGTGGTGATCGTGTAGACGGGTTGCGAAGGCTCGAGGTGGTCGGGTTGAGTGGGAACAACATGTGCATTGAGGTGCGCGATGGCATGGTTGACATCGGCGCAGCCACGGCGTTTTCGGTGGTTCCTCTCTCTGTCTTCGAGCTAGGGCTGGTCCAGAGGGGGCAGTGAGGCACGGGCGGCATGGTAGACAAGGTTAGCGAGGATGGCTACTCTTGTAGCTTGCTGTCGATGGTGGGGTTGGCAAGTGTGCTCGGCCATGGTGGCCATTGATGGCATGGTCGAGTACACAGTGGGCTAGAGCTTCTTAGGCAAGGTTAATGACCTACTGGGACTATGGTGAGAGCTAGAGAGGTAACAAGTTTGGCACAAACACTGCTCACAATAGTGTTTTGTTGTTTTGTTTGATTTGTGCTCAGAAGGTGTTTGATGAAATGGCCGCAAGATATTCATATTTGAATTTTTGGATGAATTTTGGTTGGTGTACTAGGCACATAGTAGGGAATATCTGGTTTATTTGATTTGTCAAGGTGAACTGGTTTGGTGGGGTTTTGAGAAATGGTGATCTTACCATATGAACTAGATTCAATTTTCAAATGTCATTTGAATAGGGTTGCCAAATGTTTCTGGTGGTTTGCAAGGTGGGCTTGGGTTCACTTTTACTTGGTCTAGCAAGGGGTGAAAATATTTGGATTTGTTTCTGTTAGAATTCTTGGACTAGAAACACTCAAAGTGGTCTAGTGAACAAGATTGGCAAAAAATAACCAATTGCTTATTTTGTAGGTTTTTGAATTTCTATTTATTTGATTCTTCTTGGAAATGATTTAGATGATGTTGTTTTCATATTTAAACCAATCCTTGCCATTCATAACAATCAAACAAGTCCATTCAAGCATTCATGCATTCATCACACACACACATGCATTCATATTGACTTTTTAATTAACAAAAGTTTTTGTTTACCCTAAATTTGGGTGATTGGAATTTGATAACCATGATTAATACTTTTGCGGTGTTACAAACCTTCCCTCCTTAAACCAAATCCCATCTCGAGATTTGAGAAAAAGAGAAAGCTAGGATTTAAAGAGATCTGGAAACTCCGTCCGAATGTAGTCTTCTCGCTCCCAGGTAGCTTCTTGTTCAGTGTGGTTACTCCACTGGATTTTGAGAAACTTGATACTACTGGTAGTTCTGAAAGCTTCCTCCAAAATATGAACGGTACTTCAGGATAGGTCATCGTTGATCTCTATGGTTCGGTGGTCAATATTCTTGAAAACTTCGGTCTTCTCCTAGACTTCTAGGAATTTGCGAAGTAACAAGATATGAAACACAATATGCACGCTGACATCTCCTCTGGGAGTTCCGGTTGATATGATACTTCTCCTCGACGATTCAGAATCTTGAAGGTCCGATATATTTGGGGGCTAACTTTCCTTTGAGCTGAACACGCTGCATTGCTTTCAAAGGTGATACCTTGAGATACACAAAATCTTCGATATTCAAGGCTAGGTCTCGACGTCTCTTGTCGTCAAAACTCTTCTGTCTGGATTAGGCAGTCTTGAGGTGCTCACGGATCTTGTGAAATTTCTCTTCTTCTTCTCATAGGATGTCGTGTCCGAAAATCTGACTCTCTCCTACTTCCGACCAATTCAAAGGGGTACGACACTTCCTTCCATACATGAATTCAAATGGGGCCATTTGCAAACTAGCTTGGTAACTGTTGTTGTATCAAAATTCTGCAAAAGGCAGAGAGCCTTCCCATTTTGATCAATATTCCAACACACAAGCTCTCAACAAATCTTCAAGTATTTGGTTTACTCGCTCCGTTTGTCCATTAGTCTGAGGGTGATAAGTTGTGCTGAAATCCAGTCTTGTTCCTAATCCTTCTTGGACTTTCTTCCAAAATTTCGAGGTAAACTGAGTTCCTCGATCCGACACAATGTTCTTGGGGACTCCATGCAAACTGACTATTCTAGCAATGTACAACTCTACTAGCTTCGAACTCTAATAAGTGGTTGATACATCGGAAACGTATCTATAATTTTTTATGTTGCATGCTTGTTTAGTATCTACTTTTATTTGCTTTGTCTACACTTTGAGGTGTTTTTATATGTTTTCTGGAACTAACCAATTAACAAGTTTCCACAGTGCCAGTTGCCTGTTTTCTTCTGTTTTTGGTTCCAGAAAGGCAGAAAATCAATATTCTCGGAATTGGACGGGACAAAAGGCAAAGTCAATATTTTACCGTGGGCAACACGAAGACATAATACGAGACGGAGGAGGCTCACCAGAAGGCCACACCTCCTGGCCGCGCGGCTGGGCCCACCCCACGATTGGGGGGTGCACCCGCCCTGGTGGCCCCTTCCTCGACTTTTCGCCTATAAAGTCCGCCCGATGCCAAAACCCTAGGCACCCTATCAAAACTCCATGAAACCGTCTGTAGCCGCCGCCACCATAGTCCCTAGATGGGGAGGGATTTGAAGCTCTTCTCGACACCCTGCCGGACGAGAGATCATCCGGAGTCCTTCTTCTTCATCATGCTAGCCTCCGGTATGAAGCGTGAGTAGTTCCACCTTGGACTACGGGTCCATGTAGTAGATAGATGGTTGTATCTCCTCCTTGCGTTTTCATGTATAGATCTTGTGAGCTCCATTCATGATCAAGATATAATCTATTTATAATCATTCATGTTGTGTTTGCGGGGATCCGATGGATATTGAGATTACTATGTAAGATTGATTAAAGGTTTTATCTTATTGATTCTATCATGTCTGTGTTGTTTGTGATTTTACATGCTCTCCGTTGTTAGTAGCTATCTTGGCCAAGTAATTGCTAGTGACTCCAAGAGGGGGAATTTATGCTCGATACTGGGTTCATGCCTCTAGTTCACAAGGGAAGTGACAGAAATATCTTCGGTTGTAGATGTGGTGTTGCCACTAGGGAGAAACAACGGTCTCTTGTTCATGGAACAAGTGGATTGTTTACCTTACACACTTTGCTTAAAGCAGTTGTCTGTTGCTTGCAACTTAATACTGGAGGGGGTTCGCATGATAACCTGAAGGTGGACTTGTAGTCATAGATGCAGTTGGATGGCGGTCTATGTATATTGTTGTATTTCCCAATCGAATCTCATAGGATCTTTGTGGCTAGTATTCCATTGTTATGCCTTGCTCAATCCTGTCAATTGCCCTGCTGTAATTTGTTTACCCTTCATGTATATTGTTATGCCATGTTTGTTTATCTAAGGAGAACACATCTAGTGAACTATGGACCCCGGTCCAATCTTTACCATTGATACATATTCCATTGTTATTGTTTACTTGCTACAAACCATCATCACCTTCCACACCATACAATTAATCCTTTTTACAGCAACTGGTAAGATTGACAACCTCACTGTTTGTTGGGGCAAAGTCTTGAGTTTGTGTTGTGCAGGTTTCCATATTGCTTGCATCACCTTTGAGACGTTTCCTTCCTACTACTGGTTCGATAACATTGGTTTCTTACTGAGGGAAGACTTGCTGTTGTGCTGCTTCACACCTTGCTCTTGGGGTTTCCCGATAAAGCGCTCTAAGGCGCCATCAACAAGTTTTCTCGCGCCGTTGCCGGGGAGGCGTCTTCACAAGGGGAGTCCTCCTCAACCTTTCTCTTTACTTTTTTTTTAGTTTTCTTAGTTTCTTTTGCTTGGTTTTGTTTGCCTCTTTTAATCAAAAACTCAAATAAAATTAGTCTAGTTTGGTTTCCTTTCTCTTATCAAAAACACAAAAATATTAGTTCCTACCGTAGTTGCTACCATATCTGGTTTTGGTCCAATCTCTGTGACACCTATGGAAGAGATCTTCACTTTTAAGAAAAAAAGTGAAGAGAGTTTCAAAGAAGCTTGGTCTAGAATCTTTGCTATACAAAGGGAAACTAAGCCTAAGATGACTCTTAGCTTGGTTATTAATAGTTTCTACGGCGGTATTGATCTTTGTTATAGATATGCTTTGGATGCTGTGGCTGAGAAAGATATTTCTCAATGTACTGATGATGAAGCTTTTGATGCAAAAAAAGTTGATTATAATTTATAATACGCCTGGCAAGTCTGATTCCTCTTTCATAGATATTTTTGCTAGGTTGAACACTCTTGAGTCCGGTACTGCTGCTTCGAACCGTTGCTATCACACACTTAGGGAGTACCATAATTATGTTCCAATGAATTCTGAGCCTTCAAAGTGGTTTCCCATAATCAAAGTCACTATAAATAGTGCAACTTTTGATGCTTGTTGTGATATCATGTCTGAATTTTGCCTTATGCCGAAAGATATTTATGAGTCTTTGAGTCTTTGGGGACTTTCTAAAGGAGGAGAAGAAATATCTCTTACCAATAATGCCACTTTATTACCCATTGGAATTGCTGAAGGTGTGTTTCCAAAACTATCAGGGAAAATGGTGTCTACTGACTATCTTGTTATTGAATGTGTAGGCAAAGGACAAATTACACTTGGAAGATCCCTACTGAAACACCTTGGAGAAATAATAGATGTGTCAAAAGGCATTATGCATTTTGCTCCCCTAGTAAGAAATCATATTTTTCCTAAAGAAAAAAAGGAAGGTAGGAGCAAGAGGGATAATGCTTCCTCATTTGAAAATACTTGATTTCTTGCTTCTTTTGCCTAACTTAAAGGCGTTAAAGAAAAGTACTTTTTGGGAGATAACCCAAGAGTTTCCTTGAGTCTTGGAAGTTATTACTTCATTAATGACCTCTCCTTATCCTTTTTGTTTGCTTTTTGTGCCAAGAATGACCTCTAATGAGAGGGAAGTAAGATTTGGGGAGTTGTTGTCCCAAAACAGATTTATGTCCTCCATCATAAAAATTCTTGAGGAGTCTCTGTAAGTCAGATTGAGCTGAAAATTTATGAATAAATTCCCTAGTATGTTGGATAACTTTAGTTAGTTCAACACTTTTTTATTTGAGCAACAGAAGATTTTCGAACAAATCAGTTTCTACCTGCCGGTCTGTTTTCACAGATTTCTTCCACTATTTGCATTTGCTTGCTATTGATTCCTTTTTAGGTTCTTTTTTGGAAATTGACCTTTTGGAGTAGTTGCTATAGTAGCTTGTGTTTTTAATGAAATTTTTTTCTTTTCTAAAGCTAAACCCAAGGGTCTATTATCTTTTGAATACACTAATGCTGCTAATGAAGATTGTGTAATGTTTTGTATGAAGGAAATATTTTAGGTGTATAGAGAGAATGATTTAATGAGATGAAGAATGGACAAAAGCTCAAGCTTGGGGATGCCACCCCGGTGTCACCCGAAGAAATATCCAAGAGGTACAAGCGTCAAAGCTTGGAGATGTCGAAGGCATCCCCTTCTTCATCTATAAAAAGCTCTGGTCTTTCTAGACACTTCGTTTTTATTGTTTCATGCACTTTTGTGTTGTTCTTGGAGCGTCTTAGTTTTCGTTTGGTTTGCTTAGTTTGCTTGAATAAAGTAGTTTGGACCCCCGTTCTCACTGTGTTGTTTCAAATAATTTGATTGGTGTTGGAAAGGAGTAGAAAGTTCTTCCTTGAAAGTGCAAGAGGATCTTGCATTGACTGTGACTTAGACTTTAGCATGACATGATAGGTGTTGTTTTGACCTTATGCTTAGTGATTATTGCTGTATCATGTATTGTTTCAAACAATTGGGATTGCTTAGTGTGCCTTGAAGGAATTATGCGTTGTTTTAGCATACAAAAGCATAGTATTGTGGTATTCTCCTTTGATGCTTTGTTTGGGTTGACTTGGAACATGCTCACACCATGTTATGACTATCCAAAAGACACCATAGCCTCTATGATCATTTAGTCCGTGACTTGTCGTACCACTATATGCTTTGATTAGTAATGTTTTGTCGCTCTGCATTATTATGGCCATTATTGCTCTCTTAGTTGGTAGCTCCCAGTCTTTTGCTAGCCTCCAATTGTATGAGTAAGCTCTACTCATGCTTCCAACTCCCACGAAACCAAGTTATTCCAAAGTGTCTACTGTAAATTCCTATGCATAATGTGTTACACCATTCCAAGTATATTCTTTTTTCATCTATCTTCCAATTAAAAAGTATTTTGTTATGTGAAAACTTAGTGATTAAAGCCCTCACAAACTTAATGGCACACTTTATATTCCTTGCCCCTAATAAACTTGAACCATTGTGTCATCTATGTTGTATATTCTTGCACTTATACGTTGCAATTTGCAGAACCATGCTGTCATGGGGAACGTTTTCAACATTGCACTTGTACTTTGTACACAGTTGATATCATGCTCTTTTTTCTATGGATGTCGCCGGTGTGAAATAAAGAGGGAGCTTGTAAGTCCATGGAGTTATGTATTTGTGTTAGAGAAACGCCTTGGCCGCTAGCCTAAACCATGCCTAATCATGGTGGAAACTTGCAGGATCACCATAATGAGCAATCTGTGAAGCATCCTCAATAAAAAGCTGTGCACATAGTAAATAAGAAGATCACTGAGATGCTCATTGTCTGCTTGCCTTGTCATTTTGTTTATGGGATAGCTCCTGTACCATGTGCAAGGGGTACCCCGTTGGCGGTTCTCTATGACACACATGTACTTACTATGACAAAAACTTACAGGTGACTAAAGTTGAGTAGCATGAGGTGTGGCCCTCGTATTCAAGGGATATGAGATTGCCAACTTATACTTTGTCAAGCATATACTCCATAGTTTGTTAACTTTAACCATAATCACTTCAAGATGTTTATGATAGGGGCAATGAGGGCTGAAAGCTAACAAGTACGATAATTTTTGGGAGCTCTTTTTGAAACTTGAAATCCCTTCTTCCCTTTATGAAGGGCCTTTCTTCCACTATTATATTGAGTCTCCACCTTCTACCTATAGGCACCATTAAGAGAGCATAGTTGTCATTCTTAGTTCTATGTGCAGTGTCCCAAAACTTATTGATTGATGCATATTCTTGATATTGCTTGTTCTTGTGCTATTTGTATCTAGTCACTCTTATGAACTTTGAAGGTGTCCTATGCATCTATTTGCTACTCTATGAGGGACAAGCTGAATGCCACTATGCCGTGTTTTCTCTATGTGAAACAAACAAACGTTTTTCAATGCATGTTATTCATGATCTTTGTTTGTAGCCTTTCATGTTGCATGCATAGTCACTTTGTCTTATTGTTAGAACTCCATCTTTCATGCACATGTTTAGAGTTCTTTTATCCCAGCTTTCAATGCTTGCAAATGGTTTAATCTTGGTTTCGATGGTGCATGTCACCTCAAAAAGTATTCTTTTATCACTTACCTACTCGAGGACGAGCAGGAGTTAATCTTGGAGATGCTTGATACGTCAAAAACGTATCTATAATTGTTGTTGTTCCATGCTTGTTTAGTATCTACTTTGCTTTGCTTTGTCTACACTTTGAGGTGTTTTTATATGTTTTCTAGAACTAACCTATTAACAAGTTTCCACAGTGTTAGTTGCCTGTTTTCTTCTGTTTTTGGTTCCAGAAAGGTAGAAAATCAATATTCTCGGAATTGGACGGGACAAATGCCAAAGTCAATATTTTACCGTGGGCAACACGAAGCCAGAATACGAGACGGAGGAGGCTCACCGGGGGGCCACACCCCTGGCAGCACGGGTGGGCCCACCCCGCGCCTGGGGGGTGCAACCGCCCTGGTGGTCCCCCTGCCTCGCCTCTTCCCCTATAAAGTCCCCCCAATGTCAAAAACCTAGGCACCCGATCAAAACTCCACGAAACGGTCTGTAGCCGCTGCCACCATCGTCCCTAGATCGGGGGCATCTGAAGCTCTTCCCGGCACCCTGCCGGAGGTGAGATCATCTCGGAGGCCTTCTTCTTCATCATGCCAGCCTCCGGTATGAAGCTTTAGTAGTTCCACCTTGGACTACGGGTCCATGTAGTAGCTAGATGGTTGTATATCCTCCTTGTGCTTTCATGTATAGATCTTGTGAGCTCCGTTCATGATCAAGATCTAATCTATTTGTAATCATGCATGTTGTGTTTGCGGGGATCCGATGTCAGATTGATTTAATCAAGGGAAGTGACAGAAATCTCTAAGTTTGTAGATGTGTTGATGCCACTAGGGAGAAAACAAAGGTCTCTTGTTCATGGAACAAGTGGATTGTTTACCTTACACACTTTGCTTAAAGCAGTTGTCTGTTGCTTGCAACTTAATAATGGAGGGGGTTCGGATGATAACCTGAAGGTGGACTTCTATTCATAGATGCAGTTGGATGGCGGTCTATGTATATTTTTGTATTGCCCTATCAAATTTCATATGATCTTTATGTCTAGTATTTCATTGTTATGCCTTGATTAGTCCTGTCAATTACCCTATTGCAATTTGTTTTTACCCTGCATGCCATGTTTGTTTATCTAAGGAGAACACCTCTAGTGAACTATGGACCCCGGTCCAATCTTTACCATTGATACATCTTCCATTGTTACTATTTACTTGTTGCAAACCATCATCATCTTCCACACCATACAGTTTGGAACATCCCAAAAATATTGATCAAGATTATCAATTCCAATCACCAAAATTAGGGTTAACAAAAACTTTTGTTAATTAAAGTCATATGAATGAATGTGTCTATGGGATGAATGTATGAATGCATGAATGGACTTGTGTGATTGATGTGAATAGAAAGGAATGGTTTAAAGATGAAAACAACATTATCTAAATCAAATCCAAGCAGAAAAAACTAAAGACAAATTCAAAAACAAACAAAAGGAGCTAATGGTCATTTTTTCCAATCTTCCTGACTAGGCCACTTTGAGTGTTTCAAGTCCAGGATTTTAAACAGAAACAATTCAAGCCCACCTAACTCACAGAAACATTTGGCAACTAGATTCAAATGACAATTCAAAATTGAATCTATATCGTATGTGAAGATCACCATTTCTAAAAAACCAACAAAACCAGTGCACCCTGGCAAAACCAACTAACCAGAGACTACCTAGTATGTGACTAGTACACCCACCAAGTTTGAACCAAAAATTCAAATTCAAATCTCTTTCGGCCATTTAATCAAACACCTTGCAAACAGAAATCAAACAAAACACAGAACACTATATTGAGCAGTGTTTGTCCCTAACTTGTTCCCTCTCTAGCTTACAGCACAATATTAGTAGATCATCTAGCTCATTTAACAAGCTTTAGCTCACTGTGATCTTGCCATTGCCATCAACGGTGAGCATGCCGAGCCTCAACTTGTCATCCCATTGTCGACAACAAGCTTGGAGAAGCTCTAGCCTCGCCAACCTTGTCTGGGACACTGACCACTGTCAACCGCCACCCCCTGTCCAACGCCAAAACATAGCTAGCCCCTGGACCACTCAGCCCGAGCGTGCCCAGCTTCTCTGTGAGCATGCCGAGAGCGCTCCAGAGCGCCTGATGTGTTGGAAACGTATCTATAATTTCTGATGCTCCATGTTTGTTTAGTATCTACTTGGCTTTACTTTCCACACTTTGAGGTGTTTTTTACATGTTTTCTGGCACTAACCTACTAACAAGTTGCAACAGTGCCAGATGCCTATTTTCTGCTGTTTTTGGTTTCAGAAAAGTTAGTAAAGAAATATTCTCGGAATTGGACGGGACAAACGTCAAAGTCAATTACCTTCCGTGGGGAACAAGAAGTCCAGATGGGAGCCTAAGGGGCCAGCCAGGAGGGCCAGACCCACCCCAGGCGCGGGTGGGCCCTGCCCTGCGCTTGCTAGGGTTTGGCCGCCCTGGCCGCCGCCTCAGCCTCCCCCTTCGCCTATAAGAAGCCCCCGATGCAGAAACCATGGGCATCTGATCGAATATCCACGAAACCGTCTGTAGCTACCGCCACCATCGTCCCTAGATCGGGGGGATCTGAAGTTCTTCCCGGCACCCTGCCGGAGGGGAGATCATACCGGAAGCCTTCTCTCCGGTATGATGCGTGAGTAGTTCCACCTTGGACTACGGGTACATGTAGTAGCTAGATGGTTGTATCTGCTCCTTGTGCTTTCATGTATATATCTTGTCAGTTCCGTTCATGATCAAGATCTAATCTATTTGTAATCATGCATGTTGTGTTTGCGGGGATCCGATGGATATTGAGATTATTATGTTGGTTTCATTATTGGTTTTGTATTTATGATTCTATCATGTATGTGTTGTTTGTGATCTTGCATGCTCTCTGTTTTTAGTACCTATCTTGGCCAAGTAGTTGAGTGACTCTAATAGGGGGCATTTATGCTCGATAGTGGGTTCATCCCTCTAGTTTCCAAGGGAAGTGACATAAATCTTTTCGGTTGTAGATGTGTTGTTGCCACTAGGGAAAAAAGACCATTCTCTTGTTCATGGAACATGTGGACTGTTTACCTTACACACTTTGCTTAAAGAAGGTGTCGGTTGCTTGCAACTTAATACTGGAGGGGGTTCGGATGATAACCTGAAGGTGGAGTTGTAGTCATAGATGAAGTTGGATGGTGGTCTATGTATATTTTTGTATTGCCCAATCGAATCTCATAGGATCTTTGTGACTAATAATTGCATAGTTATGCCTTGATCAGTTCCTGTCAATTGCCCTGCTATAATTTGATTACCCTTCATGCCATGTTGTTTACCTAAGGAGAGCACCTTTAGTGAACTATGGACCTCGGTCCAATCTTTACCATTGATACATTTTCCACTGTTACTTGTTTACTTGCTGCAAACCATTAACTTCCACACCATAAGTTTAATCTTTTGGTACAGCAAACCGGTGAGCTTGACAACCTCACTGATTCGTTGAGAAAAAGTCTTGAGTTTGTGTTGTGTAGGTCTCCACGTTGCTTGCAACACCTTTGAGACGTTTCCTTCCTCCTTCAGGTTCGTTAACCTCGGTCTCTACTGAGGGAAACTTGCTGCTGTGCTCATCACACCTTGCTCTTGGGGTTCCAACGAAGTGTCCCACATCAACACTGGGTGCATGCATCAAGATTTCTATCGCCATTGCCAGGGACACAGCTTCGACCTTTTCCTCCCCGTCGAGCACCATCAAGATTTCTAGCGCTGTTACCGGGAAGGCTAAGGACGTCTTCACTAGGGGAGTCCTTCACTTCCTTTCTCTTTACTTTGTTTTTAGTTTTCTTTTTTTTCTTTTGCTTGGTTTTCTTTGCCTCTTTTCAAAAAACCCAAAAAAATTAGTATAGTTTGGTTTGTTTGCTTATTTCAAAAGCACGAAAAAATTAGTTCCTGCTCTAGTTGCTAACGTCTCTGGTTTTGATCAACTTCTGTTTCTGTAACATCCCTAAAAACATGTTTCAAAATCCATGCATATCATCCATTCATCCATGATCATTTAGGGTTTCATTTTCAAAACCATTTCAAAAACAGGAGCATTGTTGCTCATTATTTTTGAGTATGCTCTAGCCTTAGTGCTACTTTCTAATGAGAATAGTACTTAGTGTATTCAGTAATGTTTTGAATTCAAACTTAATTGTTTCCAAAAGCTTGAGCAAAGTTTCAAAACAAAGTATGAAATAAAACCAAATCTATACCTATTTGTATATCTCATGTAGGCTTGGTTTTATTTTATTTTTCAAATGACCCAAGTGTGTTTGAGTAAACAGAGGTGTTTGGACACACATTTGAGTGCAAAGTTACTGTATAAAAATCTAGAGAAGATTTGAATTCAAACTGATTTGAAATAGAGTTTGAAAACCATTTCTAGAAAATCAAACAGAAAAAGAAAAGAAGTAAAGAGGAAAAAATAAGCAAACGGCCAATCTGGCCCAACCCAGCCCAACTCGACCCAGCTAGCCCAGCAGCACCTCCCCGCAAAACGTTTTCTTTCACTCGCAGCCGCACCCACAGAATCACTGACCGCCTGGACCCATCCCCTCTTCCTTTCTCTCGCTGACAACCGCGGCCCACATGATAGTCGTCGTCTCCACCCCCAGCGACTGGTTCATCCCCAAATCACGCCGGGCGTTTCCTGTTTAATTCACGGCTTCAATTCCCATTCAATGCCTGAGTGATTCACGCCCCCGTCTCGCCTACTTAAGCACCAGGCTCCCCTCCTCCTTTTCCCCCAAACCACACCTCACCGGAGCCACCAGGCTGCTCGAATTTCTCTCTGGACGCCCTCTGCTCCGACGAGTTCGTCGTCGAATTCCGGTGAGAACCGCGCCCCCTCTGCCTATGGTTCATACTGGCTTGTTCTACATCTTCGTACGCACCTACTGACACTCTCCGTTTGCTCGCGCATGATCTGTAGCCTCGGCAGCGTCAACGACTGAGCTCCCCCACCCTCTGCTCGAACTCCGGCGATCGTTCCCCGTAGTTCCAGCTTCCCCTCTCCCTCTGGTTGATACGCGTGTGATCCCCAGCCTTCTACGCATCTAACTACATCATTATCTCGTCTTAGCGTGGTCTAGAGCGTCGCCTTCATCATCAACCGAGAGCACCGTCGCTAGGGACTACTCCGACGAGCAATCTACGACGACTCCGAGCGCCCCTTCGCCAACCGAGCACACGTTGAGCATCTCCTCGTCACGGCGATTCTGGTGAGCATCCTCCCACCTCCCCGCGCAACCTAGTTCGCCGGCTCCGCCGCTGACAGAGCGCGCCGCCGCCTGTCGCCGCCGCTAGCGCCGCCACTTGTTGGTTAGTTGCTTAGGGACGTTCGATTTAGATCAAGTGGATGCGATAGAACATAGCCGAAGGGGTAAGTTTAGATCTGAGCCGTGCGTTTTAGTGATATCCAACGACTCGTAAGCGCGATCTAGCGCGAAGCGGTACCAGCCAGTAAGAAAGCGCCGCGTGGCATGTTCTTCGTTTTAAAATTCTGATTTAAATCTATTAGATGTTTAAATTTGTTTAATTCATAACTTTTGATTCCCACGTCCAAATTTGACAAATTTTATATCAATGGAATCAAGAGAGAAATCCCTTTCCATTTATGCAATGTGTTTAATGTTTTTCTTCTATTAAAATGGGTGTTTTTGCAGAAACATTTGTAGGCATAATTTGGATATAATAATTATTTGGGAAATGTTTTAATGTTCAAATAAAGGTTGTTTGGCAAGTTTTGAACTTGTTTATGAAACAGTAATGTGCACTTGTCTTGTTGAGTATAGAAAATCATCACATATCATATTGCATGCATCCATATATTTTTGCTTGTATTATTTTTTGTATGTGATTTGGTGCTATCATTTTATGTGTAGATTTTGGTGCAAATAGTGATTGTGACTGTGAGTATTGTAGCTACTCTCCAAACTACCAAGTCAAGTGGTGCTTCATGATTTTGTTCCTATGTTTTCAACTTTGCATTAGAAATATTTTTGCTAGTCTTGCATGGTTATTTTGATCTATATGCTATGCTTGGTCAATCCTAGTAGTTGTAGAATTGCTAGAAATATTTCTATGTCTTATCAATGCCATGCTTAGCCTAGCTAGTAGCAACCAAGGTTGGTTATATATTCATGCTATGAATAAATATTTCTAAGTCTTGGACTATGTTTTTGCTTAATAAAACAACTAAGTGAATGAAACACCTAGGTGGAATGGAAAGAATGGGTTATGTTGAGTGGTTACACAAGGCCCATTTCTATGGTCTAGCCTGTGTATCTCACTTGTGGAAAGCCACCCAGGAACAAAGGTATTTGAGAGGCCGAATGTTAAGAATCTTCTAGTGCAACCACTTGGCAATATGGGCTTTGCCTGGATCATATAGGTTGCAATAACTTAGCCATTTGGACAGTTGGTGGTAGTGGGATGATAGGTTGGAGCGCGTCCATTTGGTCTAAGGGAAGGCTTCTGAAAGGTCCTGTCTTGGTGAAAATCAAGTCTTGTGGGGAAAGTGCACAACCTCTACAGATGGAAGAATCTAAGTACTTAGCCATGTCCCAGGTATTGGACAACTTGAGCATCGAGACATGGAAGCTATCAAGAATCTCCTCATCCAAATTTCTAAAGTAAAAACTTGTGGTTGAACAAGGGTGAAGGACCCCAATGTCTATTGGTGGTTCCTTGGGAAAGATTTTGACAAAGAAAAACTTGGTGTTTTTCAACTAATAGGCAAAACCTATTTTGAGCAAAGCCAGCCTAAGCTACACTTAGCCAAAATGCATATAGTAACTAGCCTACCAATATTCTACTAAGGTATCACTTGCCAATACTATTTCAATGTATTGACCCACTGTGGCTGTAACTTGTGATGTTGCGGGATATTCTGATGATGATTAGGAGTCATGAGTATACACTCAACCTGCTTGCCTGTGGCACATGAAGATGAAGACTTATATATCTTATTATATACTTGAACTCTTGTATTAGGCCTGTGGCCATGGAGTTGTAAAAGACTATGCTTGTCTCTGGAATGATATGTAATAATGACTTTTGTTTCTCTGTACTTCATCTTAAAGTGTGGATGCTAGCATTGATCCAGGGACTAGCTTTGCAATCACAGGGATCCTTTCCTTTACAAAGGAGGGATCTTACAGATGCACTAGTAGAAAAAGAGTCATTCGTCCATCCCAGTTCGGAGCATTAATCCCGGTTATAGTTGGACCCGGGACTAATGTGAGCATTAGTCCCGGTTCCAACGGCTAGAATGCCAGCAATCTTTAGTCCCGGGTCAAACGGGACCTTTAGTCCCGGTTCGTATCACCAACCGGGACTAAAAGGGGTGCCCCGGTGTCAATCCCTTTAGTCCCGGTTCGTATAACCAACCGGGACTAAAGGTATGACCTTTAGTCCCGGTTCGTATTACCAACCCGGACTAAAGAAAGTGGGGCCGGCTGGACAGCTTTAGTCAAGTCTCACACGCGATGCTAGGGCCGGCTGGGCAGCTTTAGTTAATTCTCACATGCTAAAAGGTGACCCGGCGGCTAAGCAACAACATGGCTGCTTCCTTTTACTATTAATCAAGTGTCTCTTGTTTGAGTATTATTTTCGTTGTCCACGACGATTATTGGATTTTTTTTTTGTTGATGACACTAACTTTAAAATTTCCCCTTCTGTGTGAGGGAACATGTTTTTTTATAGCGAAGGACGAGGCGACATGTGATCCCATGTTATCCATGGCTAGTTGCCCGTGGTTATCCAAATGCTCTGAAGCTTAGCAAAGCTTTTGTTTGCGCAGCTAGAGGATTTTTTTTAGTTGTTACAAAAAATTAACAAGATTTAGTGATTTAGTTGTTACAAAAATTAACAAATATAAATTTCGACATAATTTACAAAAAATGTTATAAAAATTCAAATGGCCATAACTTTTGTATACCATGTAAAAAAAATACAACCTATCAAAACGTGCAGAAAAAATTAGCTCTTTGATTTCAACATACTTAGGCCGTTTTGGATTCTTAAAATTCAAAAAAAAAAATTATTTCAGAAATTAAATTATTAGTATTTTTTATGTCATATTTGAATTCCTCGCATTTTTCTGATAATAATGGATATATTATTTGTTAAATTTCGATTTACAGATTTGAAGATATTGTTTATCTCATATTAAATGAATAAATGGCAAAAATGAATAAAATATTAATTTAATTAGTTTTTTACTTTTATTATAATAAAATATTATTATTAATTATTTATTGTTGTTTACTATAAATAGTTGTTCTTAATTTCAAAAAATAAAAACGTGTCACATATCGATATGAGTTAATAGGATTGATATACTAGTCTTGACAACAAGATATAACGGTCCTTCGCGCAGGTGGGAGAGATGGAATGAAGAAGTTAAGCGTGCTGAGGGTGGAGTAGTGCTAGGATGGGTGACCCGATGGGAAGTTTGACCGTAAGTATGATTTGAACTAAGATTAAGTATAAATAGTGTTTAAAAGGAGATTAACAAGTCAAATAATTCAAAGGTTAAAGAAAAAATTGAAAAAAAAAAATCAAAATTTTTTTTGGAAAAAAATAAAAATAAACCTTTAGTCCCGGTTCGTATTACGAACCGGGACTAAAGGTCCTGCCCCCCTCGCACGGAGCAGCAGCCACGTGTGCACCCTTTTGTCCCGGTTGGAGGGGCAACCGAGACTAAAGGTTCGGGTTTTAGTCCCGATTGCCCCGTCCCGGTTGGGCAACCGGGACTAATGCCCCTTACCAACCGGGACCAATGGGTCATTTTCTACTAGTGATGGTATCAGAGAAGTGTGTTTCCTGTAGGATTATGACCCTAGGATTGGAAACCACTAAGGAAAATATTTCAACAACTTCCACACTTGTCTTTTCTTCTCGTAAACTTTTCTAATCTTCTTTCTCATCTCTATTTGTAGATGAACTCCATCAACGAAGCCGTGAGGAAGGGACCACTCATGACTATGACTTTGGAGTGTGAGACAGAATTCCCCAAGGCTCTCAAGGACCTCATGGTTGCCATGGGAATACATGGTGAAGCTGTGTACAAAGGTTTTACTGTGATGGATGAAGGAGTTGAGTACTGGTGGGTGCAACTTCACTTGTATAAGAACAAGGAAGAAAACCACAAGGACTCAGGATTCTGCATGGTCACCAACTTAGTGATGCACACCACATTCTTTGATCCAGCAAGGGATGCACCTTGGAGGGCCATCAAAGAACTTGGTGATAGAATCAAGTGCAGAATGCTTAACACCCAGAATAACCTTAGGGAAGAAAAGAAGCATACCCAAGAGCTAGAGGCCACCAACCAAAGTTTAAGGAAAGACATCATAGACTTAGCAATGGAGTCATGTGATCAAGATAAACAGATAGCCTCTAGGGATGCCCTGTTAGCCATCTTGGCAAGTGAGATGGGATTGTAAACATACTCCGTTAGTTGGACCACCACACTTATCATTTTATTTTCCAAAAATGTTGTCTAAAATAAGTTGAACCTTGGATGCTTGTAATGGATTTTATGTATGCTATGACTTGTGTGTTTGCTAATGTTATGCTTGTGATGCTCTATCTTGAAATTTATTTACTGTGTTGATTCTAACTTTTTCTATCTTATAAATAGATGCCCAATGTTACTATCAGCACGGCTGAAGAGTTCAAGGGAACTCGTTTTGGCCCTCGTATTATTGAGCTCACTAGTTTTCTCAATCTCCCTCTTCCTACTATCATGGTGCTTCCCCTCACCAAGTTTGAGAGGAAAGACCTTTGGGGCTTCAAGGTTAATCATCCCGGACGCCAGACTGAGCATACCACGGATGCAATCATCTTCAAGCTCATGCATGATGATAAGGAGAGAGGCCTGGAGGTAGTCATGCAGGATTTGATTGGACGTCTATTAGGGAGACACTCTCGACAGGTTAGAGGTACTCACTTCCACACCTTCGGTAGACGTGATGAGGATGGTGAGGCCATTGACTTCGAGGATACTTCGAGGGAGACAGCAGAGCCGATTCGTCTATACCTCCAGGACGTAGAGGTTCTCCTTAGGCACATAGACACTGATAGGACCAACGTCATGCTCAGCAACGACGAACTCCAGGTGCAGCTTCGTGAGAAGGACAAGATCTTCGCGGAGCAAGATGAGATAGTCAAGGAGATGGAGGCCAAGTTTGAGAGTCAGGACAGAAAGTTCAAGAGTCAAGAGAAGCGAGTCCAAGATAGGAACAAGAGGATTTGAGACATGACTGCAGAACTGGAGGCCAAGGACTTCGAGCTTGAGCATCAGCAGACTGTGATTGAGAGGCTTCGTTCACAGAAGAGGGCTCTCAAAGCCAAAGTAGATACCTTGACCACCAATGTCGAGGAATACAAGACCGCAATGGAGAATGCAGGTCTTACATTTGTTGAACAGGAGGTTGATGCCGAGGAGTAGTGATGACTACTCATTTACCTTTATTTATCATGTCTTTGATTATTGAGTCGCAATGACCATCCAACATGTGGATGTCTTGCTATTGGTGTGTTTACTTTTCAGAACTTGTTGTCTGTGTTGTTGAACTTTATTACTATGATGCATGGTTGTGATTTTGTTATGTGATGTATTGTGCATGTTAGCATCTATGGGTATCTCATTCTTATCCTTATTGAAAACCACAGATGCCTCCCCGACGTGCAAATCCCAACCCCAACAACAACAACATCACCCCTGAGATGCAGCAAATGATGACAGCACAGACTCAGCTGATGCAAATGATGACTATGTTCATACAGAATTAGAACAACAACAACAATAACAACAATAAAAACAACAATCAGAACAACCCACCGGGTTTTGACATGCTTACCAGGTTCTTGAGACTGACGCCGGCAAAGTTCTCAGGAACTACTGATCCTATGGTGGCCAATGATTGGCTACGCTCTATGAACAAGGATTTGGTAACTGTTGGCTGTACTGATGAAGAGAAAGTAAGATTTGCAGCTCACTTGTTGGAAGGACCAGCAGCCACTTGGTGGGATAACTTCCAGATCACCACTCCCATTGTAATTGTGACATGGGCTATCTTATAAGATGGTTTCCGTACTGCTCACATCTCATCCGGAGTGATGAGTTTGAAGAAGAAAGAGTTCCATAACTTGAAGCAGTGCCACCGCAGCGTGGCTGAATATATTGAGGAGTCCAACAATCTGGCGCGATATGCACCGGATGAAGTTGACACTGATGCTAAGAGGAAGGAAAAGTTCCTTGAAGGGTTGAATGATGAACTGAACCTGCAGTTAGCTGTGGCCTATGTTCCCACATACCAGTCTCTTCGTGACAAGGCTGCTATTTTGGAGAGCAAAATGAAACAAGTGGAAAGCAGGAAGAGAAAGCACTCTGACAAGCACAGCTCGGGATCGTCTCACAAGCGTTCCCATTATGATGACAGTGGGAGTTCTGGATCTCACAAGCATGGGAAGTTCAACAAGCACCACAACCACAACTTTTATCATGACAACAAGCACAACCGTAGTCATGACAACGATAAGTACAAGAATCACAAGGGTGGATATAAGAGCCACCACAGTGGAAGTGGAAGTGGCAATGGAAGTCAGCCTGTCAAGAAGGATCTTAGTCAGGTTGAATGTTTCAAGTGCAAGAAGATGGGGCATTATGCAAATGAATGCCCAGAAAAGAAATTTGAAGGACCCAACAAGCCCAACCATTTCCAGAAAGGGGAAGTGAACCACATCAATGTGGAGGAAATCTATGAAGAGCCAGATGCTGTTGCTGGTAAGTTCAAACTCAATTCTATTCCAGCACTTGTTATTTTTGATACTGGAGCATCGCATTCATTCATATCAAAAGCATTTGTTGATAGAAATGGGTTTCCAACTGAAAACATTGGGTGTCCAATAAAAGTAAGTTCTCCAGGTGGAGATATGATAGTAAGTCTTGGATGCCGGGATCTAGTGATAGAATTTGGAAAGCATAAGTTTCCAGTGAGTCTGATAATCCTGGATTCCCAAGGACTGGATGTAATTTTGGGAATGGATTGGATGACCAAGTATGAAGGAGTACTATATTATGCCAATCGTACTATTGCACTCACAACCCCAGAAATGAAACGGATTAGATTCAAGTCTAACTTTGAATCAAAAGGGAGTAAGCTAAATTCTCTTAAGGGGGTTAACATGGACAGTGTTCCAATTGTGAGTGAATATCCCGATGTGTTTCCGGAAGAATTGCCAGGAATGCCACCAGATAGAGATGTGGAATTTCTTATTGATTTGCTACCAATATCTGGACCAATAGCAAAGAGACCGTACAAGATGTCAGTGGATGAGTTGAAAGAACTCAAGAAACAACTTGGAGAACAGTTGCAGAAAGGATTTATCCAACCAAGTTCTTCATCTTGGGGAGCACCAGTTTTGTTTGTGGAAAAGAAAGATAGAAGTCAAAGGTTATGCATAGATTACCGTTCACTCAATGAGGTGACTATTAAGAACAAGTATCCTTTGCCTAGAATCAATGACTTGTTTGATCAGTTAGAAGGAGCCTGTCTATTCTCAAAGATTGATCTCCGGTCAGGTTATTTCCAGCTCAAGATAAGGGAACATGACATACCTAAGACAACTTTCACCACAAGGTATGGATTGTATGAGTATACCGTGATACCATTTGGTTTAACCAATGCACCAGCATACTTCATGAATATGATGAACAAGGTGTTCATGGAATTTCTTGATCAGTTTGTTGTCGTTTTCATCGATGACATTCTAATCTACTCCAAGTGCAAAGAAGAGCATGAAGGACATCTACGTTTGATACTTGAGAAGCTTAGAGAGCATAAGTTGTATGCCAAGTTCAGCAAGTGTGAATTTTGGTTAAATGAAGTTGGTTTTCTTGGACACGTTGTGTCAGGAGATGGTATAGAAGTTGATCCTGCTAAAGTTTCAGCTGTAACTGAATGGGAATCTCCTAAGTTAGTAAAAGAGGTTCGTAGTTTCCTGGGCTTGGCAGGATACTACCGAAGGTTAATTGAGAATTTCTCCAAGGTAGCTAAGCCTATGAAGGAATTGCTAAAGAAAGACAAGAAATTTGATTGGTCTGAAGGTTATGAACTCAGTTTCCAAGAATTGAAGAAGAGAGTAGTGACAGCACCAGTCTTATGTTTGTCGGATTTGGAGAAAGATTTCCAAGAATACTGTGATGCATCTCATCATGGATTAGGTGCAGTACTTATGCAAGAAGGGAAAGTTGTGGCTTATGCCCCGAGACAACTCAAAACTCATGAGGTAAATTACCCTACTCATGATTTGGAGTTAGCATCTGTTGTCCATGCACTCAAAACATGGAGACAATATCTTTTGGGAAAACGATGTGAAGTGTTCACAGATCACAAAAGTTTGAAGTATATCTTCACCCAGAAGGAAATCAATATGAGACAAAGAAGATGGCTAGAACTCATCAAGGACTATGACTTGAGTTTGCAATACC
Source organism: Avena atlantica (assembly GCA_910589765.1). Taxonomy (NCBI): domain Eukaryota; kingdom Viridiplantae; phylum Streptophyta; class Magnoliopsida; order Poales; family Poaceae; genus Avena; species Avena atlantica. Next base: position 40,513,399 of record OU342736.1, on the reverse strand, counting down.
ACCCCGGTAAAGCAAATGTTGTAGCGGATGCTCTAAGCCGTAAGGTATTTGTGAATGGCCTTACTAAGGGAGAATTGCCAGATGATCTGTGTGCCCAATTTAGAGACCTTAGATTGGAGATTGTGCCTGAAGGACATCTCATGTCATTGGATGTCCAACCTACATTGTTGGACAAAATCAAAGAAGCCCAAAAACCGGATAAGGAAATTGAAGAGATTAAGGAAAAGATTGGCAAAGGAAAAGCCAAAGGATTCCATGAATACGTGCAGGGTACTTTATGGTATGGAAAACGTATCTGCATTCCGCAAGATCCGGAGCTTCGGAAACTAATTTTACAGGAAGCACACAACCCAGAAATGGAAGAAACTTCTGAAAGAACATTTCTTAATCCCTAGTGTTTTGAGTGTTAGATAACAATACCAAGGATCTTTTAATATGTGTTGAAGTGTCGCAGCTCTGAACTCTGCCTTTGGGGGCGGATAATCCGGCCCCACCAGGGGCGGATAATCCGCCCCTCCCTCTGCCCAAGCAAGCGCAAGCACCAGAAGGGGGGGGGGCGGAATATTGGCCGGACTTTCCGTCCTGTCCGGATAATCCGCCCCTCAGGGGGGCGGATAATCCGCCCCTCCTGCTCATCGCCAAGACGCAAGCCCCAGAGAGGGGGCGGAGTTTCGGCCGGACTTTCCGGCTTCGCCGGATAATCCGCCCCTCAGGGGGGCCGGATTATCCGCCCCCCAAGATTTTCACCAAGCTTCACCAAGGCGCAAGCCCCAGAGAGGGGGCGGAGTTTCCCCCGGAGAATCCGCCCTTGGGGCGGAATTTTCCCAGGGGGCGGATAATCCGCCCCAAGTGGGGGGTGGATAATCCGCCCCCAAAGTTGGGCAACGGCCAGATCTGGGGAGGGGGTATTTAAGCCAACAATCCCCCTCCTGTCAGAACTCTTGATTCATCTCGAAAAGGAACAGATCAGATCTAAAAACTTCATGCAAGAGTGCTCCACCTAGATCCACCCAAAGGCCCCATCCCTTGGGGAATCGAAGGAGGAGAACTCGATCTTCATCATCAGCAATCAAGCGCTTCATCTCCTCTCCATTCATTTGGAGAACCTCCGATGTAGTATTTCTTGCAAAGATCTAGATCCTCGTTTTTTTTTATATTGATAAACCTTGTTTTTGTGACAGCTTGTTGTCATCCCGAGAGCCCCCAATTCGGTTGTGGGTGTGTGCCCCGATAGTGTTGTAAAAGGCACCGGTTCCCGCCTCGAAGGGATCCAATAGTGGAGAAGGTGGATCAGGCCTCTCGTGGCGAGATCCATCGGAGAATAGGGTGAGGCCTATTGTGGCGTGGTGGTCTTAGAACCGCCCACCCTTCCAACGCAGATGTACTTCCCTTAACAAGGAAGGAACTGCGGTAAAACAAATCCCTGTGTCTCCGCGTGCTCCACTACGGTTTCCTCGCTCCTCCTTTACGTGCTTAGTAGTTAGGGTTTCATATAGGGAAATTCTAGTAGTTGCATATCTAGAGAATTTACTTTGTGTCAAGCCTAAAATTGAAAAAGTATTAAAAATTGGTTAGCACCTATTCACCCCCCCCTCTAGGTGCCCATACGATCCATTTCAATTGGTATCAGAGCCTCGGCTCTTATTTCGGGCTTAACCGCCTAAGAGAAGTATGGGTTCCAAGGGATATGGGAGTGATGCTCCGGAGGTAGTCACCATGAACGATCTCAAGACGTTGGAAACAACCTTGGTGAGTTCAATGGAGGCTAAGATGGAAGAGATGCGTCAATTGATAATGCGTCTCTCCACATCCGCAGCATCACCTCCATCTAATTCTGAGGATACCACTCCGCAATCCAAGGAAACGGGTAAAACTGTTTCCAAAGATAACGAAGTGGTAGGTGATGATACTAGTAAGAGCTCCTCCTCGAAAAAGGATAGCGGTAAGGATGGATACAATGAGGTTTCTCATGTGTATTCCCCTGATCCGCCTATTCCTCACCTACACATACATAATAGGGGTGATCCACCCAAACTATCAGCGTCTACTTTCTCTCAATGGCAATTTTTGATGAAATCTCATGTGTGCAGTTCCTCCATAGAGTTGTGGAAGATCATCGAAAATGGTCTTCACGTTGGAAATCCTAACAATCTCACAAGGAGAGAAGTGGTCGATAGCCAACTCAATGCTACAGCTCTACACATGATACAGCTTGGTGTGGGTGATAAAGACATGCCACACATTCAGCATCTTAGCACAGCTAAAGAAGCTTGGGATGCCCATACCGAGCTCTTCATCGGAAATGAAAGTATGAGAAGGAATAGATATGATGCCTTGAGAAATGAAGCTGAAGGATTTTATATGCTAGATGGAGAAGACCACGAGGACATGTATAGGAGACTCAAGGCAATAGCTACTACCTTCAGAAACCACGGCGCAGCTCATGTTGATGATGCTTGGATCAAGCGCAAGTATGTCAGTGCTCTTATGCCATTTGAGCCCACAGATTTGAAAAGTCTCCAAGGTAGGCATAATTATCACCTCATGTCATCCAATGAGGTAATGCAAGAAATGGCCGCATTCAAAGTGGCTTCCAAGAATGCCGAAGATGCTCGTGCTCGAGCTTTGGGGATGCAAAAGGGGGTCAACATGGCTTTGAAGACTAGTGTGATTGATCATGATGAATATGCGGTAGAAGGCCTGGACTGTCCCGAAGATATAAAAAGAATCCACGGACAATACTTGGCTCTTTATGCAAGAAACTTTTGGAAAGATCCAGCCAAGGCTAAAGCTGAACTAGATCGCAAAAGTGGAGCCTATGGAAGAAAAGAAAATGGTCCCAAGCTGAGAACATGCTTTAATTGTGGTGACCGGTTGCACTTCGTAGCTGAGTGTCCATATCAAAGTAGAGAGGATAATGGAGGAAGACTCATTTTCAAGGACAAATCAAAAGCTCCACGTAAGAAACAGTTTGTAAAGAAAAATGCTCCTTTCAAGAAGCAACCGAAGATTGTTCTAGTAGCTCAAGAAGAATATTCATCGGGGAGTGAAGATGAGGACGAGGACGATAGCTCTCAAGAGGTGGCTGCTATAGCCACCACATCTACATCAACATCACTCTTCGACTCTCCAAACGAAAACATCATCAACAAGAATCCTACTTGTCTCATGGCAAGAAGCTCCGAGGTAACTCCTTCTAACTCTTCCTTTCCCAAGACTATGATAGACATGGATGATCCTGCTAGTCTTAAGGTTAAAGAAGAGATTATTGCCTTGGATTATTTCTATACTAACTTACAAGGTGAGAACAAAGTTCGTTTTGAGGCTCTTATGGATCAGTTGGCCCAAAACGAAGCACTCCTCGAAGAAAAGGGCAGAATTGAAAGGGAGGATGCAATGGAAATTGCATCCCTAAAAAATGCTCTTGAAGAAGAAGAAGATGCTCGGGTCTCTCTTGAAGAGAGGCTTGAGTCTATGGAAGAGTCACATGAAGAAATTGTGACTAAACTCGTTAAGGAACGTGACAATGCTGTCACCAAGGCAAAGAAGTTAAAGAAGGAAAGGATTGACTTTGGGGCTGCTCATGATAGACTCTCCGAGGAATTGGAGAAACTTGACAATGCTCACAAGGCGTTGAAAAACGAGTTCTCTATCCTCAATGAGTCACATGATCAGCTTCAAAGTCGATTGGCCGAATATGATACTCCTAGCTCGTCCAACTCAACATATAGTAACAAGAAAAATGCTAATGTGGAAAAAGGAGTGAACAAGGACATCACTACAAAGGAAAAAGGTGTGCTTGATGAAGTCCTTGACAAGCAAAGGTCAAATCATGGTAAAGAGGGACTTGGGTATGTCACCAAGTCCAAGAAGAAGAAAACCAAGAAGAACAAGACCAAGAATGTGCAATTAAAGACAAGCACTGCTGAGAAGGTTGTCACAAAAGACAAGACTAATAATATTGGTTTTGCAGGGTCTCACAATCCGAATTATGAACTCTTTTGTGATGATTATGGCGATGTTTATGCTTATTATGTTGGTCCTTTTGATGAATATATTGCTTGGTCTATTTGGGTCCCAAAGACCCTTGTTACTAACATGAAAGGACCCATTGAAAAATGGGTACCTAAAACCAAGAAGTAATTTTCTTGCAGGGCTATGCTTCCGGTGGGTCGAAATGGGTGCTGGATAGTGGCTGCACTAGTCATATGACCGGAAGCAAGGAGATCATCACGGAGATGCGTCCAAATCTTGATAATATCACAGTCTCCTATGGTGATAAGTCTAAATCTCAGGTATTGGGTCTTGGCATGGTTGTGGTTGCCCACGATATCTCTCTCGTGGACGTCATGCTTGTTGAGACCCTTGGCTACAATCTTCTTTCTGTTCGTGCCCTTGGCAAGATGGGTTTTGCTGTTTTTATCGATGATGATTTGGTGGTACTCTTATGGAGCAAGTCTCTAAAGGTCGCTTTCGTTGGATACGTCGAAAATGACCTGTATGTGGTGGACTTCTCGGGGAAAACCACTTCGGGTCCGATGTGTCTATTCGGAAAGGCCGACGTGGGCTGGCTATGGCATCGCCGTTTAGCCCATGTCAACATGAGAACTTTGCAAAGTCTCCAAAAGGGTGGCCACATTCTTGGACTAAAAGACAATGTCTCTTTTGCCAAAGACCGTGTTTGCAGGGCCTGTGTTGAAGGAAAAATGCATGATTCTCCCCACAAGAGGAAGACTATTGTGTCATCGAAGAGGATCTTGGAATTACTCCATGTGGATTTATTTGGACCTCCTTCTCATGCAAGTCTTGGTGGGAAGAAATATTGCTTGGTCATCGTCGATGATTACTCAAGATATACATGGGTATATTTCTTCAAGATGAAAAGTGAGACTCAACAAACTGTCATCGACTTTGCCAATGAAGTTCAACGTCAACACAATGTTCCCATCCTGGCAATTAGAAGTGACAACGGCACAGAATTCAAGAACTACACTTTAAACGAGTTTCTTAGCGAAGAGGGGATTAGACACCAATATTCCGCTGCGTACACCCCTCAACAAAATGGTGTAGCCGAGAGGAAGAACCGGACTTTGATGGATATGGCAAGATCTATGCTAGCTGAATTTAAGTCTCCTTATAATTTTTGGGCTGAAGCCATATCAACCGCTTGTCACTCATCAAACCGGCTTTACCTTCGGAAGATCTTGGACAAGACCCCATATGAAATACTTACCGGCAACAAACCCAACATCTCATACTTCAGGGTTTTCGGGTGTAAGTGTTTCTTTCTTATTAAAGGTGTCCGTTTGTCAAAATTTGAATCCCAGGCTTTAGAAGGTATTTTTGTTGGTTACGGTGCCGAATCCCACACTTATAGAGTCTACAACAAGATCACTGGGATTGTTGTAGAATCTTGTAGTGTGGAGTTCGATGAAAATAACGGCTCCTTTGTAGGGCAAGTTGATGTTTGTGATGCAGATGTTGAAATACCCCAAGATGCCATAAGAAGAATGGGCGTGGGATTTTTCCGCCCCATTGAGGAACCCCTTGTGGCGGATCGGGAAGGACAATGCTCCACTCAAGTGGAGCCCTCATCGTCACAAGATCAACAAGCTCCTACTGTTGGAGAAAACTCTGCACCAACACCGCAACCTGCTGAAGATCATCAGTCTCCTGGACAAGATGGTAGTCCCAGGCCGGATTATCCGCCCCCTCCAAGGGGCGGACAATCCGCCCCTGGCACTCCAACTCGTACCAGGGGATCCGAAGGAGAAATCAACATCTCTGAAGCTCCCAGGCCGGATTCTCCGGCCCCCAGGGGCGGATTATCTGGCCATGGCTCTCCAACTCCAGTCAGGCTTTCTCGGGAAGATGGTTCTGGTACTTCACCACCCAGGCCGGATAGTCCGGCCCCTCCAAGGGGCGGATTATCCGGGCCTGAAGAAAATGTTCAGCAACAATCTTCTGGCAGTACTGGTGACCAAAATCAAGGGCAATGTAGTAATCAAGACAAGGATACAACAATTGAATCCACTCCTTCAAGAAACAATAAGGATATTGAGGCTCGTCGCAAGGCTCGTGCGGATCGCAACCTTGAACTAAGAGGTCACACTCTTGACAAGGTAGTTGGTGATCTACGACGAAGGGTATCCACTCGAAGAGAGCTTGCTAGCTTCTGTGATCATCAAGCTCACATTTCCATGGTTGAACCAAAGAAGGTTTTTGATGCTCTTGAAGACCCCGATTGGGTTGTTGCAATGCATGAAGAATTAAACAACTTCGAACGCAACAAAGTTTGGAAGCTCGTAGAAAAGCCAAAGGATTGCCGCAATGTTATCGGCACCAAGTGGATCTTCAAGAACAAACAGGATGAAAATGGCATTGTTGTGAGGAATAAAGCACGACTCGTGGCTCAAGGATTCTCTCAAGTAGAAGGAATTGATTTTGGCGAGACCTACGCTCCTGTAGCTCGCCTTGAGTCTATCCGTATCCTTCTTGCATATGCAGCCCATCATAATTTTAAGTTACAACAAATGGATGTTAAGAGCGCTTTCCTTAATGGTCCTCTACATGAGTTAGTATACGTCAAGCAGCCCCCGGGGTTTGAGGACCCCAAATTTCCGAACCATGTCTACAAACTCGATAAGGCGCTCTATGGCCTTAAACAAGCGCCACGTGCGTGGTATGAGAACCTTAAAGAGCTTTTGCTAGACCGTGGATTCGAAGTTGGGCAAATCGATCCCACTCCTTTTACTAAGAAGGTCAATGGGGAGCTTTTTGTATGCCAACTTTATGTAGATGACATTATTTTTGGCTCTACTAACCAAGCTTTTAACGATGAATTTTCAAAGCTTATGACTGACAGGTTTGAGATGTCCATGATGGGTGAGCTAAGGTTTTTTCTCGGATTTGAAATAAAACAACTTAGAGAGGGAACCTTTATTAATCAAGCTAAGTACATCCAAGACATGCTCAAAAGGTTCAAGATGATGGATCTCAATGGCGTTGCTACCCCAATGCAAACAAAGTGTCATCTTGAGCTCAATCCCAAGGGTAAAGATGTGGATCAAAAGGTATACCGATCCATGATCGGCTCTCTCCTTTACCTCTGCGCATCTAGGCCCGATATAGTGTTAAGTGTAGGAGTGTGTGCAAGGTACCAAGCCGCTCCTAAAGAAAGCCACTTAGTGGCGGTCAAGCGAATCTTCCGATATTTGGTTCATTCCCCAAATTTTGGGTTATGGTATCCCAAGGGTTCAAGTTTCTCTCTGTGTGGTTACACCGATTCAGATTGGGCTGGTGACAAAGATGATAGGAAATCAACCTCTGGTGCATGCCAATTCTTGGGCAGATCTCTAGTGTGTTGGTCATCAAAGAAACAGAATTGTATTTCACTCTCAACCGCCGAAGCTGAATATGTTGCTGCTGCAAGTGCTTGTACTCAATTGTTATGGATGAGGCAAACTTTAAAGGAATATGGTGTCAATTGTGACAAAGTGCCTCTTTTATGCGACAATGAAAGTGCTATCAAAATTGCTTACAATCCTGTGCAGCACACAAGAACTAAACATATAGAGATTCGCAACCACTTTATTTGGGATCATGTTGCTCGTGGAGATATTGCTCTGTCCTTTGTGAGCACGAAGAACCAACTTGCTGATATTTTCACGAAGCCCCTCGATGAAGCAAGATTTTTTTATTTGCGGAATGAGCTAAATATCATAGATTCAAGGAGCTTGGCTTGACTATTCTTGCACACTCACTTGCTCTTATTCATGTATTTGGTTTAGATGCGGGCATAGACATAGGGGGAGTGTGGTCCTAATTGATTGGGCCAACCCTCCCCCCATAATGCCGAAAGCAAGTAAAATCATTTCCCTTAATATCATTTTGTGATATGTGGGTCATCGATGAGCATTGGTTTTGAACTCAAGATACATCTTCGTGGTGTCATGCCATGCGCTTCAACATGGTGGCTTCGGCCACCGCCCTCTTCCTCAAGAAGAGTTGGTTTTTCATGGGTCTCGTTGGATTTTCTTGCATACCTTTTGTTCTTATGGAAAACACACTCAAATTTGGCTTTTAGTTGATTTGATTCTTGCAAATTTGGGTGCGTAGTACCATCTCAGTTTGATTCTCTCAACCCAAGCCTTTCCCTCCCTCCTTGAACCATATATTCTTGCACACAAGTCCTTTTTGCCTTGACTTCGACGAGGATGAGGGTCACGTGGGGCGTTAGCATCGCTCTTCTTCCTTTTTGGCGTTTCGATGCCAAAGGGGGAGAAGTAGTTCTAGTAGGTCACGTGGATTTGCAAGGGTCGGGCACAAGCTCTTCGGTTTTAGTCGTTTTTATTTGCTTGCTTGTGCCTTTTCTAGCGTGAACTTGTTTGCTATTTGTGGTTGTTTGTGTAAGACTATGTCGTACTCCACAGTTTGGTACTATGTTTGGTATTCATGGATTTCTGGATTTATCTATCATGGACCCCATGGAAGTCTGGAATTATGGAGCATATTTGATGACATTTGGATTCATGGGATTATCTATGTATGCCTTGGCTATATATTCCGGTGGTATGACTTTCTTTCACAAAACCTTAAAGTAGTGTTCTACCTAGTGTGTGTATTTGTATTTAAATGCAAATCTTAAATATGCACACATCTAGGGGGAGCGTCTTTCATTATCTAAGGTGGCACTTGCCGGTTTCATTGCAAATCCTAGTATTGTCATCTAACACCAAAAAGGGGGAGATTGAAAGAACATTTCTTAATCCCTAGTGTTTTGAGTGTTAGATAACAATACCAAGGATCTTTTAATATGTGTTGAAGTGTTGCATCTCTGAACTCTGCCTTTGGGGGCGGATAATCCGGCCCTACCAGGGGCGGATAATCCGCCCCTCCCTCTGCCCAAGCAAGCGCAAGCCCCAGAAGGGGGGGCGGAATATTGGCCGGACTTTCCGGCCTGGCCGGATAATCCGCCCCTCAGGGGGGCGGATAATCCGCCCCTCCTGCTCATCGCCAAGGCGCAAGCCCCAGAGAGGGGGCGGAGTTTCGGCCGGACTTTCCTGCTTCGCCGGATAATCCGCCCCTCAGGGGGGCCGGATTATCCGCCCCCCAAGATTTTCACCAAGCTTCACCAAGGCGCAAGCCCCAGAGAGGGGGCGGAGTTTCCCCCGGAGAATCCGCCCTTGGGGCGGAATTTTCCCAGGGGGCGGATAATCCGCCTCAAGTGGGGGGTGGATAATCCGCCCCCAAAGTTGGGCAACGGCCAGATCTGGGGAGGGGGTATTTAAGCCAACAATCCCCCTCCTGTCAGAACTCTTGATTCATCTCGAAAAGGAACAGATCAGATCTAAAAGCTTCATGCAAGAGTTCTCCACCTAGATCCACCCAAAGGCCCCATCCCTTGGGGAATCGAAGGAGGAGAACTCGATCTTCATCATCAGCAATCAAGCGCTTCATCTCCTCTCCATTCATTTGGAGAACCTCCGATCTAGTATTTCTTGCAAAGATCTAGATCCTCGTTTTTGTTTATATTGATAAACCTTGTTTTTGTGACAGCTTGTTGTCATCCCGGGAGCCCCCAATTCGGTTGTGGGTGTGTGCCCCGATAGTGTTGTAAAAGGCACCGGTTCCCGCCTCGAAGGGATCCAATAGTGGAGAAGGTGGATCAGGCCTCTCGTGGCGAGATCCATCGGAGAATAGGGTGAGGCCTATTGTGGCGTGGTGGTCTTAGAACCGCCCACCCTTCCAACGCAGATGTACTTCCCTTAACAAGGAAGGAACTGCGGTAAAACAAATCCCTGTGTCTCCGCGTGCTCCACTACGGTTTCCTCTCTCCTCCTTTACGTGCTTAGTAGTTAGGGTTTCATATAGGGAAATTCTCGTAGTTGCATATCTAGAGAATTTACTTTGTGTCAAGCCTAAAATTGAAAAAGTATTAAAAATTGGTTAGCACCTATTCACCCCCCCCCCCTCTAGGTGCCCATACGATCCATTTCAACTTCTTTGAAGGATACTTTAACTTTGGAAGAGGTTCAATTGGAGAGTGATCTCACCTATGAAGAGAAACCTATCAAAATTCTTGAGACAGCAGAAAGAGTTACACGGACTAAGACTATCAAATTCTGCAAAGTTCAATGGAACCATCATTCCGAAGAAGAAGCAACATGGGAAAGGGAAGATGATCTTCGGAAAGACCACCCTTACCTATTTGCTAGCCAACTCGAATCTCGAGGGCGAGATTCACCTTAAGGGGGTTAGATTTGTAACATCCCTGAAACCATGTTTCAAAATCCATGCATATCATCCATGCATCCATGATCATTTAGGGTTTCATTTTCAAAACCATTTCAAATACAGGAGCATTGTTGCTCATTATTTTTGAGTATGCTCTAGCCTTACTGCTACTTTCTAATGAGAATAGTACTTAGTGTATTCAGTAATGTTTTGAATTCAAACTTAAGTGTTTCCAAAAGCTTGATCAAAGATTCAAAACAAAGTATGAAATAAAACCAAATCTATACCTATTTGTATATCTCATGAAGGCTTGGTTTTATTTTATTTTTCAAATGACCCAAGTGTGTTTGAGTAAACAGAGGTGTTTGGACACACATTTGAGTGCAAAGTTACTGTATAAAAACCTAGAGATGATTTGAATTCAAACTGATTTGAAATAGAGTTTGAAAACCATTTCTAGAAAATCAAACAGAAAAATAAAAGAAGTAAAGAGAAAAAAATAAGCAAACGGCCAATCTGGCCCAACCCAGCCCAACTCGACCCAGCTAGCCCAGCAGCACCTCCCCGCGAAACGTTTTCTTTCACTCGTAGCCGCACCCACAGAGTCACTGACCGCCTGGACCCATCCCCTCTTCCTTTCTCTCGCTGACAACCGCGGCCCACATGATAGTCGTCGTCTCCACCCCCAGCGACTGGTTCATCCCCAAATCACGCCGGGCGTTTCCTGTTTAATTCGCGGCTTCAATTCCCATTCAATGACTGAGTGATTCACGCCCCCGTCTTGCCTACCTAAACACCAGGCTCCCCTCCTCCTTTTCCCCCAAACCACACCTCACCGGAGCCACCAGGCTGCTCGAATTTATCTCTGGACGCCCTCTGCTCCGACGAGTTCGTCGTCGAATTCCGGTGAGAACCGCGCTCCCCTCTGCCTATGGTTCATATTGGCTTGTTCTACATCTCCGTACGCACCTACTGACACTCTCCGTTTACTCGCGCATGATCTGTAGCCTCGGCAGCGTCAACGACTGAGCTCCGTCACCCTCTGCTCGAACTCCGGCGATCGTTCCCCGTAAGTTCCAGCTTCCCCTCTCCCTCTGGTTGATACGCGTGTGATCCCCAGCCTTCTACGCATCTAACTGCATCCTTATCTCGTCTTAGCGTGGCCTAGAGCGTCGCCTTCGTCGTCAACCGAGAGCACCGTCGACAGGGACTACTCCGACGAGCAATCTAGGACTACTCCGAGCGCCCCTTCGCCAACCGAGCACACGTTGAGCATCTCCTCGTCACGGCTATTCTGGTGAGCATCCTCCCACCTCCCCGCGCGACCTAGTTCGCCGGCTCTGCCGCTGATAGAGCGTGCCGCCGCCGCTAGCGCCGCCACTTGTTGGTCAGTTGCTTAGGGCCGTTCGATTTAGATCCAGTGGATGCGATAGAACATAGCCGAAGGGGTAAGTTTAGATCTGAGCCGCGCGTTTTAGTGAGATCCAACGGCTCGGAAGCGCGATCCAGCGCGAAGCGGTTCCAGCCAGTAAGAAAGCGCCGCGTGGCATGTTCTTCGTTTTAAAATTCTGATTTAAATCTATTAGATGTTTAAACTTGTTTAATTCATAAATTTTGATTCCCACGTCCAAATTTGACAAATTTTATATCAATGGAATCAGGAGAGAAATCCCTTTCCATTTATGCAATGTGTTTAATGTTTTGCTTCGTTAAAATGGGTGTTTTTGCATAAACATTTGTAGGCATAATTTGGATATAACAATTATTTTGGAAATGTTTTAATGTTCAAACAAAGGTTGTTTGGCAAGTTTTGAACTTATTTATGAATCAGTACTGTGCACTTGTCTTGTTGAGTATAGAAAATCATCACATATCATATTGCATGCATCCATATATTTTTGCTTATATTATTTTTTGTATGTGATTTGGTGCTATCATTTTATGTGTAGATTTTGGTGCAAATAGTGATTGTGATTGTGAGGATTGTAGCTACTCTCCAAACTACCAAGGCAAGTGGTGCTTCATGATTTTATTCCTATGTTTTCAACTTTGCATTTGAAATATTTTGGTAGTCTTGCATGGTTATTTTTATCTATATGCTATGCTTGGGAAATCCTAGTAGTTGTAGAATTGCTAGAAATATTTCTAAGTCTTATCAATGCCATGCTTAGCCTAGCTAGTAGCAACCTCAAGGTTGGTTATATATTCATGCTATGAATAAATATTTCTAAGTCTTTGGACTATGTTTTTGCTTAATAAAACAACTAAGTGAATGAAACACCTGGGTGGAATGGAAAGAATGGGTTATGTTGAGTGGTTACAAAAGGCCCATTTCTATGGTCTACCTTGTGTATCTAACTTGTGGAAAGCCACCCAGGAACAAAGGGATTTGAGAAGCCAAATGTTAAGAAGCTTCTAGTGCAACCACTTGGCAATATGGGCTCTGCCTGGATCATATAGGTTGCAATAACTTAGCCATTTGGACAGTTGGTGGTAGTGGGATGATAGGTTGGAGCGCGTCCATTTGGTCTAAGGGAAGGCTTCTGAAAGGTCCTGTCTTGGTGAAAATCAAGTCTTGTGGGGAAAGTGCACAACCTCTATAGATGGAAGAATCTAAGTATTTAGCCATGTCCTTGGTATTGGACAACTTGAGCATCATGAGATGGAAGCTATCAAGAATATCCTCATCCCAATTTCTAAAGTAAAAACTTGTGGTTGAACAAGGGTGAAGGACCCCCATGTCTATTGGTGGTTCCTTGGGAAAGATTTTGACAAAGAAAAACTTGGTGTTTTTCAACTAATAGGCAAAACCTATTTTGAGCAAAGCAAGCCTAAGCTACACTTAGCCAAAATGCATATAGTAACTAGCCTACCAATATTCTACTAAGGTATCACTTGGCAATACTATTCCAATGTATTGACCCACTGTGGCTGTAACTTGTGATGTTGCGGGATATTCTGATGATGATTAGGAGTCATGAGTATACACTCAACATGATTGCCTGTGGCACATGAAGATGAAGACTTATTTATCTTATTATATACTTGAACTCTTGTATTAGGCATGTGGCCATGGAGTTGTAAAAGAATATGTTTGTCTCTGGAATTATATGTAATAATGACCTTTGTTTCTGTGTACTTCATCTTAAAATGTGGATCCTAGCATTGATTCAGGGACTAGCATTGCAATCACAGGGATCCTTTCCTTTACAAAGGAGGGATCTTACAGTTTCCCTATGGTAGAAATCTCCAATTTTAAGTAAAAAAGTGAAGAAAGTTTTAAGGAAGCTTGGTCTAAAATCTCTGCTTTCCATAGGGAAACTGAGCCTTAGGTAAGCCTCAGCTTGGTTATTGATAGTTTCTACTGCGGTATTGCTCTTTGTTATAGATATGCTTTGGATGCTGTGGCTGAGAAAGATTTTTTGCTATGTACTGAGGATGAAGCTTTTGATGCCATAAGGAAATTAATCATGATCTATGGTACACCTAGCAAGTCTGATTCTTCTTTCACAAATATTTTTGCTAGGTTGAACGCTCTTGAGACCGGCATTGCTGCTATGAATAGTTGCTATCACACGCTTAGGGTACCATGATTATGTTCCCATAAATTCTGAGCCATCAAAGTGGTTTCCCACAATCAAAGTCTCAATAAACACTACACTTTTTGATGCTCGTTGTGATATCATGTATGGATTTTGTCTCATGCCTAAAGATATTTTTGATTCCTTGAGTCTTTGGGGGCTTATTGAAGGAGGAGATGAAATCTCTCTTACCAACTGACGAGGATCGATCTCGTCAATGCCCATTGTTATGAGCTTGGGTTTTGGAGAAGGTGGGGATGCTGGAGATCGCGGAACGGTTAATAGACAAGCAACCAGGGGACACAAGATTTACCTAGGTTCAGGCCCCCGGAGGGAAAACCCTTCTCCTTCTTGTCTAATCTTGATTACGGCGGAACAGAAAAGTACAAAGGTGCGCAGATGCAATATGGCATGGAGGTGTGTATGCGGTGAGGTGAGAACCCTCCTCGTCGTGCCCTCCTAGCCTTTATATAGATATAGGCAGGTCTCGGGTACAGATCGAGTGAGTTACAAGTTAGGGTTTTCCCCTTCGAATATTCTATCTATTTTAGTCTTGCTCTCCAAGGATCCGGAGTCGTCACGGGCTTGGGCAACCCGAAAGTTCCATGGGTTGTATTGTTTGTAGTGGTCCTTCCTTGGGCCGGACCGTATATTCTAATGTTGTGCACCCGTTCGGTATAACCATGTCAGTAGCCCCCGAGTGTTCAGCCGAATCACAGATTTGGCTGAGGACTCTTCAATCTTTCTGGTGTTGTTGATCCTGTACATGAGTGCAAGAAATGATTTTAGTTTGTGGGGATTGTTGATGCGTGTGCATGACTCTCCAGACGGATCAGGGCCAGTTAACTGTCATAGGAAAAAACAGCACGATCTTCTTCAAACTCGAGTCCCCTGACTCGAATTTGGAATGGATGCTGGTGTAATTCGATTCAGTCCGTTGAGGTCTTACATGAGTCGAATCCCAGTAGTTTTCGAGTAATGTACCCAACGCGTCCGTCAGGATTTTTATCACGCCTGTTCACACGGTTTTTTGCTGGCAGAGCGCAGTCAGGTGCGTTACCAGGCTGGCAGATGATATCTACGGGTCTTATCACCGCGGAGGTGTTTCGGGTGGCCAAGTAGGATGCTTCTCACTCAGCATTGATTTTGGCAAAGTTGAGAGGAATAGTTATTGTTGTGTTTGATCCAACAATAACTATTCAGTTGATTGAGCTTGATCAATTCGAGTCGTAGATTCGGGCAGAGACTTTAATTCAGTTGATTGAGCTTCAGGTCCGTAGAACACAAATTTTATAAATGCTTGATCAGTTCTCCCTATGGGAGTAGCCCCCGAGTCCATAGTGGAGTCGTAGACTCGACATAGGACTCAAAGTTTAAGAAATGTTTTCCCTCATTATTATTTCGGGTGCGCGGCCAGCGCTCCTGATAGGAGTAGCCCCCGAGTAGTTGTTTGAATTGTAGATTCGAGGAAGTACTTGTTTGATCAGTCAAAAGATTGTAGTCGTTACTAGGCTGCTTGATGACGGCATTGCTGACGACCGATGACCTCAACCATCTGCGGCGCCAGAGGTGACGTGATAGGAAGAACGTGGGTCCCACTTCCTGACTTGGAGTTGACTGGTCATGCGCGACCTGGCAAGAATTATGGCGTCTCCTTGATTTCTATGCGTAGTGGAAGGCGTGCGAGCGACGGTTAGCTGCTGTGTTGACACGTGGACGGCTGGATATGACCCTAGCGTTAGGGCTTCTGGATGAACGGTTCCTGTTCGTCGTCTTCATCCCTATAACCGTGGGGAAACCAGTAGTTTGTTTTCACCCTTTGCCATTTGCTTTCACTACCTCCATTTTCACGAGCTCATCTTCACGTGCACTGGATGCTCTGCGATCTTTCCCTTCTTCGTTCTTGCGCACACACCACCGCCGTCGATGCGCCAAGATGGTGAAGTCGAAGAAAGCTTCCATCGGAGCAGGAACAAGTGTTTCCGCCGGCGGCAAGAAAAGCACCACCACCGCTTGCATCACCGATGGCGGGTGGCGGCGCACGGAGACGCGCGAGGGGGAACTGCGCAATCTGTGTGATGCTGGTTTAATACCACAGGACAAGGAGGCTGTCAAAATCCCCGGCGATGAGATAATTCCCCGTCCACCCGTAGGGTTTCGGGTGATATTGTCGCCTTCGTTCTTCACGACCTTTTTCCCCTAGTCCACGATTTTCTCCGTGGGCTGTTGTTTTTCTATGGCATCCAACTCCATCATCTTTCGCCCAATTCTCTTCTCCACTGTTGGGCCACGCAGAGATAAAACAAAACTTTTCATCTAATGTGGTGATCCCAAGATCTAGCTGAGGTAGAAGGCCACGAGGTTTACCACTAGACGCGTAGTTGCGGATTACTGATGAAGTGCGTCAGTTGATGCAGTGCAATCCTCACGATCCGATCGTCCTGGTGCTGATCGCACAGCACCTCTGCTGGTATCCACACGTACAAGGTGGAGCGCCGGCGGCGAACTGCTAGGTTCGTAACGTGCTGTGTAGCTAGGGTTTCCAACACATGGAATGACCTAACCGAACAACGATTAACCTTTCTGGGTTACGGTGCTCCACTATATATAGGGGGTGAACGTGGGCTCTGCTCGCGCGACCCATTCACTAAAGCCCATATAACACTAGTCACTGTGAGTCCAACTCATTAACTCAGTCCTAATCCGGTTTAGGTCCAACCCAACCAGATTACAGGTTCAGATCCAATCCGAACATGCTCCCGCTCTTAAGTGTGTGACCCCACAGGCTCATGGCTACTTGGACACGATTGGAGTCCGACTCTCAATCGATCAGTCGGTAGTGGCTCCTAGCAGAACGTGCCGACTCCCAAGTACCAAATAGTCATGATGACTTGCCTTTCCAATGCGACTTACGTCCGAGTCCCTTTTGCCTCAGGATATACCTTGTCAGACTATAGGCGAATAATTGTCATCCCTTAAATAGTCCGACTCTCTTCTCGATCCGAGATAAGTGATTCACCCGACTAAGTCTTAGTCGATCGCCTCGGTTAACACTTAACCGAGTCGTGCATGGCCATGCTTTCCGAATCATATCTCACGAGAGTGCCCATAGAATATCTCTTCAAGTGGAGGGGCAAAATCCCATCTTGGTTATTCACATCACGCAGCTTGATTCTCAGTCGACCCGAACCCTGCCTTTATAACTGCCCAGTTACGGATCAGCGTTTGACAGAACCTAAGTCGGTGATCCTCAACTCGGACTATGCAACAACCTCAGGTCTAAGGATTACATTGATTGGGATATACAAATGACAACTTGTTCGTTGTACCTCAATATGGGTCAATCCGACTCGCTAAACTCTTTAGCCGAATCTGTGTAAGTTGGAATAGCATCTCCATGCCCATGACAAGTGGAACTGAGTCATCAAGCCAACTTTCACATTGGTCTAAGTTGTGTGTCCAGCACAACCTCAATGACCAAGGATATTTAGCACAAACAACATGAATGCATAGTTCCACAACCGAATCACATATTCAATGATACACATCAGATGTTTATACAAGGACTACTTAATATCTTTATGAATACAATGGGAAATCTCATCATACATGATTGCCTCTAGGGCATATTCCCAACAGTCTCCCACTTGCACTAGAGTCAATCTTCCGACATCACATGTCTAAGCATCTAATGCCCATGGCTCTCAGGTGCGCCTCATGCTTTGGTTGTGGTAACGGCTTTGTCAACGGATCCGCAATATTTGCATCCGTGTGTACCTTGCATAACTTGATATCACCCTGATCCACGAACTAGCGAATCAGGTGGTACCGCATGAGTATGTGCTTGTTCTTCTGGTGCTGTCTAGGTTCCTTGGCTTGTGCAATAGCACCATTGTTGTCACAATACACGTCCAACGGATTGGACGAGCCCTGAACCACACCAAGATCGATGAGGAAATTCCTCATCCAAACAGCTTCCTTTGCTGCCTCCGAGGAGGCAATATACTTAGCCTCTGTTGTAGAAGCAGACACAGTATCTTGCTTGGAACTCTTCCAGCTCACAACACCTTCGTTTATAATAAACACGTATCCGGATTGCGAACGAGAATCATCAGATTCGGTAAGATAACTCGCATCTGTGTAACCCTTTACACTGAGTTCATCTTCACCACCATAAACTAAGAACATATCCTTAGTCCTTCTCAAGTACTTTAGGATATTTTTAGCCGTTGTCCAGTGGATCTCTCCAGGATCAGCCTGGTATCTGCTCACAACACTTAGAGCATAGGAAACATCCGGCCTAGTACAAATCATGGCATACACGATGGATCCGACTGCAGAAGCATACAGAATCGCACTCATCCGACTTCGCTCATCAGTTGTCAAAGGACACTGAGTCTTGCTAAGTTTTACACCATGGGACATCGGTAAGAACCCCTTCTTAGACGATTCCATGTTGAACTTCTTCAACACTTTGTCCAAATAAGTACTCTGACTCAATCCAATGAGCCTCCTTGATCTATCTCTATTGATCCGGATTCTGAGGATGTATGTTGCTTCACCCAAGTCTTTCATTGAGAAACTCCTTTCCAATGATTCCTTGGTTTCTTGCAACATCTGGACATCATTTCCAATCAGTAATATGTCATCCACATATAATATTAGAAAATTTACTTTGTTCCCACTAAACTTCTTGTACAAACAAGAATCATGATCACTCTTGATGAAGAAAAACGATTTGACTACCTCATCAAAGCGAATATTCCAACTCTGAGATGCTTGCTTCAACCCATAAATGGATTTCTGAAGTTTACATACTTTGTCAGCATTAGCCGGATCGACAAAACCCTCGGGCTTGTTAAATTTCCATTAAGGGAAGCCGTTTTGACATCCATCTACCATATCTCATAGTCGAAATAGGCCGCTATAGCTAACATGATCTGAACTGATTTAAGCATCGTTACGGGGGAGGAAGTCTCGTCGTAATCAACTCCTTGAACTTTTCGGAACCCCTTCGCGACAAGGCGTGCTTTATAGATTGAAACATTTCCATCCATATCAGTTTTCTTCTTAAAGACCCATTTGCACTCGACGGGTCTTGCACTGTATGGCAGATCAACCAAGTTCCAAATTGATTTTCATCCATGGACTTTATCTCGGATCTCATGGCTCCAAGCCATGACTCGGAATCAGATCCCACCATCGCTTCCGAATAATTTGCCGGCTAATCACTATCTAACAGTAACACATCACGAACACTTCGTAATCTTGCCGATCATCATAGTACAGGTGCTGCTGCCGGCTCAGCTGCCATGACCGGCTCAACCTCCAAGGTTTTTGCCGACTCGCTATTAGCCAGTTCCTCTCGAATTTCTTCGAGCTGCACCGTGCTCCCACTTACTCCCCGACTGAGAAACTCTTTCTCAAGGAAGACACTGTTCCGAGCGACAAACACTTTGCCCTCTTCTCGGTTGTAGAAGTAGTAACCCAAGGTTTCCCTTGGATGCCCCACGAAAATACACTTATCTGACTTGGCTGTAAGCTTGTCCGACTGAAGTCGCTTGACAAATGCTTCACAACCCCAAATCTTAAGAAAAGACAAACTCGGCTTTTTTCCTGTCCACATCTCATGCGGTGTCTTCTCTACCGATTTTGATGGTACTCTATTTAGTGTGAACGCTGCTGTTTCTAGACAATAACCCCAAAATGATAAAGGCAGATCTGTCCGACTCATCATTGACCGTACCATGTCAAACAAGGTCCGATTCCGCCTTTCCGATGGTCATTAAACTCATGGCTCATGTACTCACCTCCTCGGTCCGACCGAAGAAACTTTATTTTCTTGCCGAGTTGATTCTGTGCTTCATTCTGGAATTCTTTGAACTTTTCAAAGGCTTCCGACTTATGTTTCATCAAGTATATATATCCATACCTACTCAAATCATCAGTGAAGGTAATGAAGTACTCATAACCACCCCTGGCTGTCGTGCTCATTGGTCCACATACATCACTATGTACTAGTCCCAACAAGTTGGACGCCCTTTCGCAACTCTTTGCAAAAGGTGTCTTGGTCATTTTGCCGAGTAGGCAAGATTCGCATGTCTCGAACGAATCCATGTCGAAGGAAGTTAGGAGTCCATCATCATGGAGCTTCTTCATGCGTTTCCAACTTATATGACCAAGCCGACAGTGCAAAAAGTAAGTCATATTCAGATCATTTGGTTTCAACCTTTTAACATTTATGTTATAAACCGACTCACCATCAAGATTCAAAATAAATAACCCGTCCTGGATGGGTGCAAATCCGTGAAACATATCATTCAAATACAAAGAACAACCATTATTCTTGATATTCGACTCATAGCCTTGCCTCATCAAACATGAAGCAGAAATAATGTTTCGACTGAGCACTGGAACATAATAACAATTATTTAGTTCCATAATGAATCCGGAAGGTAAATGAAGTTGCATCGTGCCGACTTCCAATGCAGCAACTCTTGCTTTGTTGCCGACTCGAATATCAACCTCGCCTCTTGCTACGCTCCTAGTTCTTACCAGTCCCTGCAACGAGTTGCAGATGTGAATAACTGATCCGGTATCATATACCCAAGAACTATTAGGTGCATCAGCAAGATATATGTCTATAAAATTGCAAACAAGTGTACCTGAGTCGGAAGTCATACCTCCACTCTTGGCTTTATCGGCCAAGTACTTGCTTGTAACATCCCTAAAATCATGTTCAAACTTATGCATATCATTCATGCATCCATGATCATATGTTTTTCATTTCAAACAAAACACTTCAAAAACAGGAGCATATGAGCTCATTATTTCATGTGAACAACTATTAGTCTAATGCCACTCTCAATTGAAGAGTTATTGGTTTTAAACCAAGCCTTGCTTGCTCTCTTGTTATTGTGTTTGATTGTTGAAGTTTGGTGAAATTTTACAAAAAAAATATGATTCAGAAACTATTTCCAAAATTTATTCAAATTATGTGCTATAGCACTACTTATTTTGTTTGAACAAAGGGACCAAGCTAATACAAAGTGACCACTTGATTTTGTGCCCAAAAGTGTGAATGTTGCACCCTACAAAATCCTGGAAAAAATTTGAATTAAAAAGCTTTTGAAAACATTTGAAAATCATTCCAGAAAATCAATTCAGAAATAGAAAAGGAATAAAGAAAAAGAAAAAGGCCAGCGCCAGGGTTTGAGCCCATCAATAGATCCAGCCCAACTAGCCCACCCGGGTTCCCCCTCTCTCACTCTCACACGCAGACGCACCCACAGAGTCGCTGACGCCAGGACCCTACCTCCCCTCTATTTATTTCCCTGACAAGTGGACCCGTGACCCCGTCGTCGTCTTCGTCAATCACTCGCGCCTGCGCCGCTCACGCCGCCGTTACTCGCCGTAGTCACTGCCGCGTTGATTCCCATTGATTCCACGAGTAACTCCACGACCAGCTCTGCCTACTTAAGCCCCTCCCTCTCGCGACCATTTCCCCTCACTCAATTTCCTCTCCACGCCACCAGGCTGCTCGCAACTCGCCAGACACCGCGGCAGCTCCGACGACCTCCGGCGTGCGATTCTGGTAAACCCCGTGCGCCCCTTCCTCTCTGGTGCATGCGAACAGCTTCGCGATCTCCTTGCGCATATCCTGATCCCCTTTGTCCATATGTTTGTGATCCAGAGCTCCGACTTCGACGAGCACCGTGAGCAACCGACGCCGTCTCCAACTCCGGCGAGAGATTAAGGTAAAATCCAACCGCCTCGTGCCTTCCCTTTGACGCTGACTTGTTCGCCTGACCTATGCGCACACACTGATGCCCTCCGTTTGAGTTAGGGCGAAGCAGAACATCGCCAACGTCGCTGTCCACCCGAGCCCGACCCTGTCATCCACTCCGACGAGATCCCACGGCCACTATAGCGCGCCCCTTGCCAAGCTACCACCACGTTGAGCTTCAGTGCGACGCTGCGAGTCTGGTAAGCATTTCCACTAACCCCATTCCTCTCTGTATCCACCGCGACGCCATAGACCGAGCGCGCTGCCGCTCGCCGTCACCGCGCGCTGCCAGACCTTGGTTGTTTGATCAAGAGCCGTTGGATCTAGATCTAGAGGCTAGAATTAGATTAGCGGGCGAAGCGTTACGTTTTGATCTGAACCGTACATCATCACTTAGATCCTGCGGCTCGTAAGCGTGATCCAACGTGAACCGTTACGCGCCAGTAAGATTAAGACGCGTGGCAGTGAGTTAGATTTAAAACAGATTTTGAATCAGATTATAGTTCAAATTTGTTTTGTTTGTAACTTTTGATTCCCACGTTAGATTTTGACAAATTTTATACCGTTGGAATCAGGAGAACAAGCTCTTTCAGAATATACAATGTGTTTAATGTTTTGCACCTGTTAAAATGGTTTCTTTTGCAAAAACATGTGTAGGGCTTATTTGATTATATGAATTGTTTAGGAATTGTTTTTAGTGTTAAATAAATTTGGTTTGGCAAGTTTTTGACTTGTTTAAGATTCAATACTTTGCACTTGCTTGGTTGGGTTTTCAAAATCATCACTTAGCATCTTGCATGCATGCATATATATTTTTGATTGTATATGTCTTGTATGTGATTGTGGCTATATTCTATGTGTAGATTTTGGTGCTAGTGATTGTGATTGTGAAGAGTGCTACACTCCAAATGTAACATCCCTAAAAACATGATTTCAAAGTTTGAATATCATTCATGCATACATATAGATTTGAGATCAATTTCAAACTCATTTCAGAAAAACAGAAGCACATAGTGCTATGGTTTTATGTGAGCAGATTTAAATCAAAATGGCTATCCCCATTTGAAAGTTTGGTTGTTTGTGAACCAAGTTTGTTGCCTTCTATGAGGATAGATTTGAGTGTAGAAGTTAAACCAAGTCTTTTAATTGGAAATGGTTTCAAAAACCATTTTTCAAAATTTTGCAAACCAAGTGCCTAGTCTCTGTTATTTTGATCTCCAAGCTTGACCAAGCCTTTGCAAAGCAACCACTTGCTTTTATGCCTATATTGGAGACTACTGTACCCTGCAAAAACCCCAGAAAGATTTGAATTCAAAAAGAGTTTGAATTCATTTCAAAACCATTCCTGAAAATCGAAATAGAAAAAGGAAAGGAGTAAACAAAAGAAAAGGGCCGAGTGCCAGGAAACTAGCCCAGCTTCTGAACAGGCCCAGCTAGCCCACCCGGGCCATTTCTTTTCCTCCCGCACACGCGAGAACACCCAGTCAGTCGCTGACAGCCAGACCCCACACCCCCTCTGCTTATTTCGCCGACAAGCAGGCCCGTCCACGTCAGCTTCGTCTTCCCCTGATTCCGCGCACGACCTCCGCCGCTGCCCGTTGCTGCACTGATTTCGCGAGCTTAATTGGCATTGATGCAGCAATCGTTTCTTGTCGAGCCTCTGGCTTTAAGATCCCCACATCCTCACGACCATTTCCCCCCAAACAATTTCGCCTTCACGCCACCAGGTTGCCCACAACTCGCACGACGTCGCCGCTGTTCCGACGACTGCGCTGACGAATTCCGGTGAGCCTCGTGTTCCCCTCTGTCTCTGGTTCATGCTATCATGTTCAGAGAGTCCTTGCGCACCTACTGACACTCCCCATTTGCCCCCGCATGATCCGTAGCTCCAGCGGCGACGACGACTGGCCGCCACCGTTCTCTGCACGAACTCCGGCGACCCCCCTCCGTAAGTAGCCACCGCCCCTTGCCCTCTGACTGATACGCCTAGAATCTCCATCTTTGTGCGCATCTAACAGTGCCCCTATTTTGTCTTAGAGAGACGAGGAACCTCGCCAATGTTGACGACTGACCGTGCCCGACGTCTGCCTCAACTCCGTCGAGAAATCCTCGAAGTGTCAGCGTGCCCCTTTGCAAACCAACGCCACCTCGAGCATCAGCAACCTCCTGCGGTTCTGGTAAGCGCCTCCTTTCTTCCCCGGGCGACCTAGAACGCCAACACCGCCACTGACCGACGTGCCGCCGCCGCTAGCGCCGCTCATTTTTGGTTAGTTGATTCTCAGCCGTCAGATTTAGATCTAGTGTGTAGAAACAGTTCACTTAACGAAAGGGTATGGACATATATGAGCCGTGCAGTGATAGTTAGATCCAACGGCCTGCAGAGCTCGATCCGGCCGAACCGGTACGCGCCAGTAGTATCGCGACGCGTGGCTAGGGTTGATTCAAAAATAGAAATTCAAATCAGATTTAGATCCAAATTTCAAAGGGCTATAACTTTTGATTCCCACGTTAGATTTTTGCAAATTTTATACCGTTGGAATCAGTGAGTCAAGCCCTTTCTGAATCTGCAATGTGTTTAAAAAAGTATCTGTTAAAATGACTTTGTTTGCCGAAACATATTTAGGTCTATTTTGAGCATAGATTTAGTTTAGTAATTTATATTAGTGCTAAATAAGTTTAGTTAGCAAACTTTGTGACTTGTTATGTTTCTGTATCATGAACTTGCTTGGTAGAGTTTTCAAAATCATCACTTAGTGATTTCTTGCATGCATGCATTCATATTTTTGCTTGTATATAAATTGTGTGTAATTGTGTGCTACAAATTTTTGTGTAGATTTTGCTAGTGACTGTGATTGTGAAGAGTGCTACTCTCCCCATTACCAAGGCAAGTGATACTTCATGATATCTCCACCCCTTTATTTTGAATAAGCATTAGAATTATTTTGCTAAGTCTTGCATGCTACTTTTGCCAAATGCCATGTTGGGAAATCCTAAGTAGTTGTAGTATTATAGAATTGCTAGGGAATTTCCTAAGTTAAGTTACTATGCCATGCTTAGCCTAGCTAGTAGAAAACAAGGGTTGGTAAAGTATGTACATGCTATGATGAAAATAATTCTAAGTCTTTTGGACTTATGCTTTTCTTAATAAAACAACTAAGTCAATGAACCTCCTGGGTGGAATGGGACTTGAATTGGTGGTTTTTGGTTGAGTGGTTACACAAGGCCATGGATATGGCTTGTGTATCTCACTTGTGGAATCCCACCCAGGCACAAAGGGATTTGGAGGCCATGTGTTGAGAAAGCTTACAGTGCAACCACTTGGCAATATGGGCTCTGCCTTGATCATATAGGTTGCTAGAACTTAGTCACTTGGACAGTTGGTGGTAGTGGGAATGATAGGTTGGAGCGCGTCCATTTGACTAAGGAAAGGCTTCTGAAAGGTCCTGTCTTGGGAAACCAAGTCTAGTGGGGAAAGTGCACAACCTCTGCAGATGGAAAATCTAAGTACTTAGCCAAGTCCATGGTAATGGACAAATTGAGCATCAAGACATGGAAGCTACAAGAATCTCATCACTCCAACTTCTAAGTAAAAACTTGTGGGTGAACAAGGGTAAAGGACCAAAATTTCTATTGCTGGTTTCTTGGGAAATGTTTTGACAAAGAAAAACTTAGTGATTTCAACTAATAGGAAAAACCTATTTTGAGCAAAGCAAAGCCAAGCTACACTTAGCCAAAATGCATATAGTAATATAGTCCACCTAAAATTTACTAAGGTATCACTTGCCAATACTATTCCAAAGTATTGACCCACTGTGGCTGTAACTTGTGATGTTGCAGGTTACTCCGATGATGATTAGGAGTCATGAGTCTACACTCAACATGCTTGCATGTGGCACATGAAGATGAAGACTTGTGTTTATTTACTTATTCCAAAACTCTTGTATTAGGCCTGTGGCCATGAGTTGTAAAAGACTATGTTTTATCTCTAGAATGGATGTAATAAATGACCTTTGTATCTGTGTACTTCATCTTAAACTGTGGATGCTAGCAATGATCCAGGGACTAGCATTGCAATCACAGGGATCCTTTTCCTTTACAAAGGAGGGATCTTACAGATGGTATCAGAGCACTGTGTTGCCTGTAGGATTATGACCCCTAGGATTGGAAACCACTAAGGAAAAAATTTCAACTACTTCTACACTTGTCTATTCTTCTCGTAAACTTTTCTAATCTTCTCATTCTCATCTCTATTTGTAGATGAACTCCATCAACGAAGCCGTGAAGAAAGGACCACTCATGACCATGACCTTGGAGTGTGAAACTGAGTTTCCCAAAATTCTCAAGGACCTCATGGTGGCAATGGAAGCACATGGTGCAGCTGTGTAGAAAGGCTTCCCAGTGATGGATGAAGGAGTGGAGTATTGGTGGGTGCAACTTCACTTGTACAAAAGCAAGGAAGACAACCACAAAGAAAGAGGATTCTGCAAGTACACCAACACTGTGATGCACACCACATTCTTTGAGTCAGCAAGAGAAGCAGCTTGGAGGCCTATCAAAGAACTTAGTGCTAGAGTCAAGTGCAGAATGCTCAACCTCCAAAAAGACTTAGAGAAAGAGAAGGAGCTTACCCAAGAGTTGGAAGCCACCAACCAAACTTTAAGGGGAGATATTATAGACTTAGTGATGGAATCATGTATGCATGACTTGTGTGATTTTGTGTTCCATGGATATGTATGAAATGTTTGTCTTGTTTTATCTTAAATTGTGTTGTCCTAACTTTTCTATCTTATAAATAGATGCCTATTACCATCAGCACTGTTGAGGAGTTCCAGGTTACCCGTTTTGGTCCTCGTATCCTTGAGCTTACTACTTTGCTCGATCTCCCTCTTTCCACCATCATGGTGCACCCACTCACCAAGTTCGAGAGGAAGGACCTCTGGGGCTTCAAGGTGAACCAGCCCGGATGCCAGACAGAGCCTACTACGGAGGCCATCGTCTTCAAGCTTATGCACGATGACAGGGAGAGAGGCATGGAGGTCGTCATGCAGGACCTGAAAGGACGTCTGTTAGGCCGTCACTCCCGTCAGGTTAGAGGCACACACTTCCACGTCTTCGGAAGACGTGATGAGGATGGAGAGTCCATCGACTTCGAGGACGACTCGAGGGACGCAGCAGAGCCGATACGTCTCTATCTCCAGGACTTAGAGTCTCTTATCAGGCACGTGGACACGGACAGGACCAATGTCATGCTCAACAATGATGAGCTCCAGGTGCAGCTTCGCGAGAAGGACAAGCTTTTCGCATAGCAGCATGAGATAGTCAAGGAAATGGAGGCGAAGTTCGAGACCCAGGACCGTAAGTTCAAGAGTCAGGAGAAACGCGTCCAGGATAGGAACAAGAAGATCCGGGACATGACTGAAGAACTGAAGTCCAAGGATTTCGAGCTAGAGCAGCAGCAGATGGTGATCGAGAGGCTTCGCTCCCAGAAGAGGGATCTCAAGGACAAGATCGATTCCTTGACTACTACTATTGAGGAGAACAAGACCGCGATGGAGAACGCAGGTCTTACTTTTGTCAAGGAGGAGATTGATGCTGATGAGTAGACTTGACTACTCGTTTATCTTTCATTATCGTACTTGTTATTTGTGAACTTATTATTGGACCATCCGACATGTGGATGGCTTGCCACATGTGTGTTTTACTTCATGAACTTGTTATCTGGTTGTTGATCTTTTATTCTTGTGTTGCATGCTTGTGTTTGCTTGTGATGTAATGTGCATAAAACATCTATGGGTATCTCATTCTTATCTCTATTTGAACAAACCACAGATGCCTCCCCGTCGCGCAAACCCCAACCCCAACAACATCACCCCGGAAATGCAGCAAATGATGAATGCTCAAACACAGCTTATGCAGATGATGACAACATTCATCCAAAACCAGAATAACAACTACAACAACAACCCAAACAACAACAATAACAACAACAACAACAACCCTCCGGGCTTTGATATGCTCACCAGATTTCTGCGTTTGAGGCCATCTAAGTTCTCGGGGACAACTGATCCCATGGTGGCCAATGACTGGCTACATTATGTAAACAAGGACTTAGTGACCGTGGGCTGCACGGACGCTGAAAAGGTCAGATTTGCAGCGCATCTGCTGGAAGGGCCAGCCGCCACATGGTGGGACAACTTCCAAATCACCACTCCTATAGATGAGGTGACTTGGGCTATCTTTGAAGATGGCTTCCGCACTGCTCATATCTCATCAGGAATAATGAGCCTAAAAAAGAAGGAGTTCCACAATATGAAGCAGCGTCACCGCAGCGTGGCTGAATACATAAAAGAGTTCAACAATCTGGCGCGTTATGCACCGGATGAGGTTGACACTGATGCCAAAAGAAAGGAGAAGTTTCTGGAAGGCTTGAATGATGAGCTGAATCTACAGCTGGCTGTGGCATATGTTCCCACTTATCAGTCGCTCTGTGACAAGGCTGCTATATTGGAGAACAAAATGAAGCAAGTCGAGAGTAGGAAGAGGAAACAATCCGACAAGCACAGCTCGGGGTCGTCTCACAAACGATCTCACTATGATGACAGTGGAAGCTCAGAATCCCATAAGCATGGGAAATTCAACAAGCACCACAACCACAACCATCATGACAACAAGCACCGCAGTCATGACAATGACAAGTACAAGAACCACAAGAGTGGACACAAGAGCCACCACAGTGGTAATGGTAGTGGAAGTGGAAGTCAGCCTGCAAAAAGGGACATCAGTTAGGTTGAG
This sequence comes from Avena atlantica, assembly GCA_910589765.1. NCBI lineage: Eukaryota > Viridiplantae > Streptophyta > Magnoliopsida > Poales > Poaceae > Avena > Avena atlantica. Next base: position 40,485,004 of record OU342736.1, on the reverse strand, counting down.
TGCTTCAAATGCAAGAAGATGGGACACTATGCAAATGAGTGCCCCGAAAAGAAAGTTGAAGGACCTGTCAAGCCCAATCCTTTCCAGAAAGGTCAGGTGAACCACATTAATGTGGAGTAGGTCTATGAGGAACCTGACACTGTTGCAGGTAAGTTCAGACTCAATTCCATTCCAGCATTTGTACTCTTTGATACTGGTGCATCGCATTCATTCATATCAAAGGCATTTGTTGATAGAAATGGGTTTCCGTCTGAAAACATTGGGTGTCCAATAAAGGTTAGTTTTCCGGGTGGAGATATGATAGTAAGTCTTGGATGCCGGGATCTGGTAATAGAATTTGGAAAACATAAGTTTCCAGTGAGCCTGATAATCCTAGATTCCCAAGGACTGGACGTAATATTGGGAATGGATTGGATGGCTAAGTATGAAGGAGTACTAGATTGTGCTAATCGTACTGTTGCACTCACAACCCCGGAAAAAAAACGGATTAAGTTCAAATCAAACTTTGAATCCAAAGGAAGTAAGCTTAATTCTCTTAAGGGGGTTAGCATGGACAGTGTGCCAATTGTAAGTGAGTATCCGGATGTGTTTCCGGAAGAGTTACCAGGAATGCCACCAGATAGAGATGTGGAGTTTCTGATATATTTGCTACCAGGTTCTGGACCAATAGCAAAGAGACCATATAAAATGTCAGTTGATGAACTGAAAGAACTCAAGAAGCAACTAGGGGAACAGTTGCAGAAAGGATTCATTCAACCAAGTTCTTCCTCGTGGGGAGCCCCAGTCTAGTTTGTGGAGAAGAAGGATAGAACCCAAAGGTTATGCATAGATTACCGTTCACTCAACGAGGTAACTATAAAAAACAAATATCCTTTGCCAAGAATCAATGATTTGTTTGATCAGCTTGAAGGAGCCTGTGTGTTCTCAAAAATTGATCTCCGGTCAGGCTATTTTCAACTCAAGATAAGGGAGCAAGACATACCTAAAACAGCATTCACCACAAGGTATGGATTGTATGAGTATACCGTAATGCCTTTTGGCTTGACAAATGCTCCAGCATACTTCATGAATATGATGAACAAAGTGTTTATGGAATTTCTTGACAAGTTCGTTGTCGTTTTCATCGATGACATCTTAGTCTACTCCAAGAGCAAAGAAGAGCATGAAGGACACTTGCGTTTGATACTCGAGAAATTGAGAGAGCATAAACTTTATGCCAAATTCAGCAAGTGTGAGTTCTGGTTGGAAGAAGTTGGTTTTCTTGGTCATGTAATGACGAAGGAGGGTGTAGCAGTTGATCCTGCTAAAGTTTCAGCTGTGACGGAATGGGTATCTCCCAAGAACGTGAAAGAAGTTCGTAGTTTCCTTGGCTTAGCAGGTTACTACAGAAGGTTCATTGAAAATTTCTTAAAGGTTGCTAAGCCCATGACTGAATTGTTAAAGAAAGACAAGAAGTTTGCTTGGTCTGAAGGTTGTGAAGTCAGCTTCCAAGAATTGAAGAAGAGACTTGTGACATCACCAGTTATGTGTCTGCCAGATTTGGAAAAGGATTTCCAAGTATATTGTGATGCGTCTCATCATGGTTTGGGAGCCGTACTTATGCAAGACGGTAAAGTTGTGGCTTATGCCTCGAGAGAACTCAAAACTCATGAAGTAAACTATCCTACTCATGATTTGGAGTTAGCCTCTGTCGTCTGTGCACTCAAAACATGGAGACATTACCTTTTGGGTAAGCGTTGTGAAGTGTTCACGGACCACAAAAGTTTGAAGTATATCTTCACCTAGAAGGAAATCAATATGAGACAAAGAAGATGGTTAGAGCTTATCAAAGATCACGACTTAAGTTTGCAATACCACCCCGGTAAAGCAAACGTTGTAGAGGATGCTCTAAGTCGTAAGGTATTTGTAAATGGCCTTACCAAAGGAGAATTGCCAGATGATTTGTGTAATCAATTCAAAGAGCTCAGATTGGAGATTGTGCCTGAAGGACATCTCATGTCTATGGATGTTCAACCCACTTTGTTGGACAAGATCCGAGAAGCTCAGAAGACCGATAAGGAAATTGAAGAGATTAAGAAAAATATTGGTCTAGGGAAAGTTAAGAATTTCCACGAAGACGAACAGGGTACTTTATGGCATGGGAAACGTATCTGTGTCCCACAAGACCCGGGGTTACGAAAACTGATTTTGTAAGAAGCGCACAACTCTCCGTATTCTATTCAACCGGGTAACACCAAAATGTACATGGACATGAAAGAAAGATTTTGGTGGAACAATCTCAAGAGAGACATCGACGAACATATTTCTTTGTGTGATGTGTGTAGTAGAGTAAAGGCGGAGCATCAGAAACCAGCAGGTTTGCTTCAACCACTACCAATTCCTGATTGGAAATGGGACAAGATTGGTATGGATTTCATTACCGGACTACCAAGGACCAGATCGGGATATGATTCCATATAGGTAGTAGTGGATCGCCTAACTAAAGTGGCTCATTTCATACCCGTGAAGACAACTTATACTAGTGCCAAGCTAGCCAAAATCTACATGATTAGAATTGTATGCCTTCATGGTGTGCCTAAGAGTATTGTGTCCGATAGGGGAACTCAATTCACTTCCCATTTTTGGAGACAGCTACATGAATCATTGGGAACGAGGTTGGAATTCAGTACTGCTTTTCATCCTCAAACCGATGGACAAATAGAAAGGACTAATCAACTTATGGAAGACATGTTGAGGGCATGTGCCCTAGATTATGGAGCAAGTTGGGATGAAAGTCAGCCTTAAGCAGAATTTTCTTATAACAACAGCTATCAAGCCAGCATTGAGATGGCACCGTTTGAGTTTCTCTACAGAAGAAAATGTACCACCCCATTGTTATGGAATGGTGTGGGAGAAAGAAGTTTATTCGGGCCAGATCTTATCAAAGAAGCCGAAGAGAAAGTCAAATTGGTTAAGGACAGGTTGAAGATAGCACAATCCCGACAGAAAAGCTACGCAGATCCTAAGCGTAGAGAAGTCACCTACGAAGTTGGTGATAGAGCCTATCTTAGAGTATCACCACTCCGTGGAGTGAAAAGATTCGGAGTCAAAGGAAAGTTGGCACCAAGATATGTTGGACCATTCAAGAGTCTGAGTCGCAAAGGAGAAGTTGCTTGTGAAGTTGAACTGCCAACATCTCTATCAGCAGTCCATAATGTGTTTCATGTGAGTCAGCTTAAGAAATGTCACACAGAAATGGAAGAATCTTCTTTGAAGGATACCATACCTTTGGAAGAAGTTCAACTAGAAAGCGATCTCACTTATGAAGAAAAGCCTATCAATATTCTTAAGATTGTAGAAAGAGTCACGAGAACAAAGACTATCAAGTTTTGTAAAGTACAATGGAACCATCATACCGAAGAGGAAGCAACATGGGAAAGAGAAGATGATCTTCGGAAAGACCACCCTCACCTATTTGCTACCCAATCCGAATCTCGAGGGCGAGATTCATCTTAAGGGGGTTAGATTTGTAACATCCCTAAAAACATGATTTCAAAGTTTGCATATCATTCATGCATACATATAGATTTGAGATAAATTTCAAACTCATTTTAGAAAAACATAAGCACATAGTGCTATGGTTTTATGTGAGCAGATTTAAATCAAAATGGCTATCCCCATTTCAAAGTTTGGTTGTTTGTGAACCAAGTTTGTTGCCTTCTATGAGGATAGATTTGAGTGTATAAGTTAAATTAAGTCTTTCAATTGGAAATGGTTTCAAAAACCATTTTTCAAAATTTTGCAAACCAAGTGCCTAGTCTCTGTTATTTTGATCTCCAGGCTTGACCAAGCCTTTGCAAAGCAACCACTTGCTTTTATGCCTATATTGGAGACTACTGTACCCTGCAAAAACCCCAGAAAGATTTGAATTCAAAAAGAGTTTGAATTCATTTCAAAACCATTCCTGAAAATCGAAATAGAAAAAGAAAAGGAGTAAACAAAAGAAAAGGGACGAGCGCCAGGAATCTAGCCCAGCTTCTGAACAGGCCCAGCTAGCCCACCCGGGCCATTTATTTTCCTCCCGCACGCGCGAGCACACCCACTCAGTCGCTGACAGCCAGACCCCACACCCCCTCTGCTTATTTCGCCGACAAGCAGGCCCGTCCACGTCAGCTTCGTCTTCCCCTGATTCCGCGCACGACCTCTGCCGCTGCCCGTTGCTGCACTGATTTCGCGAGCTTAATTGGCATTGATGCAGCAAGCGTTTCTTGTCGAGCCTCTGGCTTTAAGATCCCCACATCCTCGCGACCATTTCCCCCCAAACAATTTCGCCTTCACGCCACCAGGCTGCCCACAACTCACACGACGCCGCCGCTGTTCCGACGACTGCGCCGATGAATTCCGGTGAGCCTCGTGTTCCCCTCTGTCTCTGGTTCATGCTATCATGTTCAGAGAGTCCTGGCGCACCTACTGACTCTCCCCATTTGCCCCCGCATGATCCGTAGCTCCAGCGGCGACGACGAGTGGCCGCCACCGTTCTCTGCACGAACTCCGGCGACCCCCCTCCGTAAGTAGCCACCGCCCCTTGCCCTCTGACTAATACGCCTAGAATCTCCATCATTGTGCGCATCTAACTGTGCCCCTATTTTGGCTTAGCGCGACGAGGAACCTCGCCAACGTCGACGACAGACCGTGCCCGACGTCTGCCTCAACTCCGTCGAGAAATCCTCGCCGTGTCAGCGCGCCCCTTTGCAAACCAACGCCACCTCGAGCATCAGCAACCTCCTGCGGTTCTGGTAAGCGCCTCCTTTCTTCCCCAGGCGACCTAGAACGTCGGCACCGCCACTGAACGACGCGCCGCCGCCTGTCGCCGCCGCTAGCGCCGCTCGTTTTTGGTTAGTTGATTCTCAGCCGTCAGATTTAGATCTAGCGTGTAGAAACAGTTCACTTAAATAAAGGGTACGGACAAATCTGAGCCGTGCAGTGATAGTTAGATCCAACGGCCTGCAGAGCTCCATCTGGCCGAACCGGTACGCGCCAGTAGTATCGCGACGCGTGGCTAGGGTTGATTCAAAAATAGAAATTCAAATCAGATTTAGATCAAAATTTCAAAGGGCTATAACTTTTGATTCCCACGTTACATTTTTACAAATTTTATACCGTTGGAATCAGTGAGTCAAGCCCTTTCTGAATCTGCAATGTTTTTAACAAAAAGTATTTGTTAAAATGACTTTGTTTGCAGAAACATATTTAGGTCTATTTTGAGCATAGATTTAGTTTAGTAATTTGTATTAGTGCTAAATAAGTTTAGTTAGCAAACTTTGTGACTTGTTATGTTTCTGTATCATGCACTTGCTTGGTAGAGTTTTCAAAATCATCACTTAGTGATTTCTTGCATGCATGCATTCATATTTTTGCTTGTATATAAATTGTGTGTAATTGTATGCTACAAATTTTTGTGTAGATTTTGCTAGTGACTGTGATTGTGAAGAGTGCTACTCTCCCCATTACCAAGGCAAGTGATACTTCATGATATTTCCACCCCTTTATTTTGAATAAGCATTAGAATTATTTTGCTAAGTCTTGCATGCTACTTTTGCCAAATGCCATGTTGGGAAATCCTAAGTAGTTGTAGTATTGTAGAATTGCTAGGGAATTTCCTAAGTTAAGTTACTATGCCATGCTTAGCCTAGCTAGTAGAAAACAAGGGTTGGTAAAGTAAGTACATGCTATGATGAAAATAATTCTAAGTCTTTTGGACTTATGCTTTTCTTAATAAAACAACTAAGTCAATGAACCTCCTGGGTGGAATGGGACTTGAATTGGTGGTTTTTGGTTGAGTGGTTACACAAGGCCATGGATATGGCTTGTGTATCTCACTTGTGGAATGCCACCCAGGCACAAAGGGACTTGGAGGCCAAGTGTTGAGAAAGCTTATAGTGCAACCACTTGGCAATATGGGCTCTGCCTTGATCATATAGGTTACTAGAACTTAGTCACTTGGACAGTTGGTGGTAGTGGGAATGATAGGTTGGAGCGCGTCCATTTGACTAAGGAAAGGCTTCTGAAAGGTCCTGTCTTGGGAAACCAAGTCTGGTGGGGAAAGTGCACAACCTATGCAGATGGAAAATCTAAGTACTTAGCCAAGTCCATGGCAATGGACAAATTAAGCATCAAGACATGGAAGCTACAAGAATCTCATCACTCCAACTTCTAAGTAAAAACTTGTGGGTGAACAAGGGTGAAGGACCCCAATGTCTATTGGTGGTTTCTTGGGAAATGTTTTGACAAAGAAAAACTTAGTGATTTCAACTAATAGGAAAAACCTATTTCGAGCAAAGGAAAGCCAAGCTACACTTAGCCAAAATGCATATAGTAATATAGTCCACCTAAAATTTACTAAGGTATCACTTGCCAATACTATTCCAAAGTATTGACCCACTGTGGCTGTAACTTGTGATGTTGCAGGTTACTCCGATGATGATTAGGAGTCATGAGTCTACACTCAACATGCTTGCCTGTGGCACATGAAGAGGAAGACTTATGTTTATTTACTTATTCCAAAACTCTTGTATTAGGCCTGTGGCCATGAGTTGTAAAATACTATGTTTTATCTCTGCAATGGATGTAATAAATGACCTTTGTATCTGTGTACTTCATCTTAAACTGTGGATGCTAGCATTGATCCAGGGACTAGCATTGCAATCACAGGGATCCTTTTCCTTTACAAAGGAAGGATCTTACACTAAACTACCAAGGCAAGTGGTACTTCATGAATAATTATATCCCTATATTTTATACTAAGCATTAGAAATATTTTGCTAAGTCTTGCATGTTATTATTTTGCCTATATGCCATGTTGGGAAATCCTAAGTAGTTGTAGAATTGCTAGGAAATTTCTAAGTTAAGTTACTATCTATGCCATGCTTAGCCTAGCTAGTAGCAAACAAGGGTTGGTGAAATATACATGCTATGATGAAAATATTTCTAAGTCTTTGTACTTGTTTTGCTTAATAAAACAACTAAGTCAATGAATCACCTGGGTGGAAAGGGACTTGATTGGTGGTTTTGGTTGAGTGGTTACACAAGGCCCATGGCTATGGTTTACCTTGTGTATCTCACTTGTGGTAAGCCACCCAGGAACAAAGAGATTTTAGAGGCCAAGTGTTAAGAAGCTTCTAGTGCAGCCACTTGGCAATATGGGCTCTGCCTGGATCACATACGTTGCTAGAACTTAGCCATTTGGACAGTTGGTGGTAGTGGGAATGATAGGTTGGAGCGCGTCCATTTGGTCTAAGGGAAGGCTTCTGAAAGGTCCTGTCTTGGTGAAACCAAGTCCGGTGGGGAAAGTGCACAACCTCTGCAGATGGAAAAATCTAAGTACTTAGCCAAGTCCATGGCAATGGACAACTTGAGCATCAAGGCATGGAAGCTATCAAGAATCTCCTCATCCCAATTTCTAAGTAAAAATTTGTGGGTGAACAAGGGTGAAGGACCTCAATGTCTATTGGTGGTTCCTTGGGAAAAGTTTTGACAAAGAAAAACTTGGTGATTTCAACTAATAGGGAAAACCTATTTTGAGCAAATCAAGCCAAGTTACACATAGCCAAATTTGCATATAGTATCTAGTCCACTTAAAATATACTAAGGTATCACTTTCCAATACTATTCCAAAGTATTGACCCACTGTGGATATAACTTGTGATGTTGCAGGTTACCCTGATGAGGATTAGGTGTCATGAGTCTACACTCAACATGTTTGCCTATGGCACATGAAGATGAAGACTTATATTTATTTAATTATTCAAACTCTTGTATTAGGCCTGTGGCCTTGAGTTGTAAAGACTATGTTTATCTCTGGAATGGATGTAATAAATGACCTTTGTATCTGTGTACTTCATCTTAAACTCTGGATGCTAGCAATGATCCAGGGACTAGCATTGCAATCACAGGGAGCCTTTTCCTTTATAAAGGAGGGATCTTACAGATGGTATCAGAGCACTGTGTTGCCTGTAGGATTATGACCCTAGGATTGGAAACCACTAAGGAAAAATTTTCAACTTCTACACTTGTCTATTATTCTCGTAAAACTTTTCTAATCTTCTCTCTCATCTCTATTTGTAGATGAACTCCATTAACGAAGCCGTAAGGAAAGGACCACTCATGACAATGACTTTGGAGTGTGAGACAGAATTCCCCAAGGCTCTCAAGGACCTCATGGTTGCATTAGAGATACAAGGTGCAGCTGTGTACAAAGTTTTCCTGTGATGGATGAAGGAGTGGAATACTGGTGGGTGCAACTTCACTTGTATAAAAACAAGGAAGACAACCATTAGGAAAAAGGGTTCTGCATGTTCACCAATTCAGTGGTGCACACTACATTCTTTGAATCAGCAAAGGATGCAGCTTGGAAGACCATCAAAGAACTTGGTGATAGAGTCAAGTGCAGAATGCTCAACCTCCAAAATGATCTAAGGAAAGAGAAGGAACATACCCAAGAGTTGGAAGCTACCAACCAAACCTTAAGAGGAGACATTATAGACTTAGTGATGGAGTCATGTGAGCAAGATAGGCTGATTGCTTCTAGAAATATTGTTTTAGCCAACAGATCCAGTGAGATAGGATTGTAAACGTACTTCGTTAGTTGGACCACCACCTATCACCTTATTTTCCAAATGTTGCTTTAAAATAAGATTGAACCTTGGTTGTTGTAATGGTTTCATGTATGCATGACTTGTGTGTTTTGCTTCCCAAGGATATGTATGTGATGTTTTGTCTTTTGTTTTATCTTGATTTGTGTTGTTCTAACTTTTCTATCTAATAAGTAGATGCCTATTGCCATCAGCACTATTGAAGAGTTCCAGGTTACCCGCTTTGGTCCTCGTATCGTTGAGCTTACTACTTTGCTCAATCTCCCTCTTCCCACCATCATGGTGCATTCCCTCACCAAGTTTGAGAGGAAGGACCTCTGGGGCTTCAAGGTCAACCAGCCCGGACGCCAGACAGAGCCTACCACGGAGTCCATTGTCTTCAAGCTCATGCACGATGACAGGGAGAGAGGCCTTGAGGTAGTTATGCAGGATCTGATAGGACGTCTGCTAGGGCGACACTCCCGACATGTTAGAGGTACCCACTTCCACGTCTTCGGAAGAAGTGATGAGGATGGAGAGTCCATCGACTTCGAGGACGATTCGAGGGAGGCAGCAGAGCCGATTGTAACATCCCTAAAATCATGATTTCAAAGTTTGCATATCACTCATGCATGCATACAGATTTGAGATCATATTCAAACTCATTTCAGGAAAATAGAAGCACTTGATGCTATGATTTCATGTGATCAGATTTAATTCAAATGACCAACACCATTTTGAAAGTTTGGAAGTTTAGGAACTTGGTTGCTTGCCTTCACTGTTGAAAAGATTGTGCGTAGAATTTAGACCAAAGTTTTCAAATTTGAAATAATCCCAAATTCCCTATTTCAAACATTTCCAAACCAAGTGCCTAGTCTCTGTTATTTTGTTCTCCAAGCTTAACCAAGCCCTTGAAAAGCAACCCTATGATTTTATGACTATATTTGAGACTACTGCCCACTGCAAAAATACCAGAAAAATTTGAATTCAAATTGAACTTGATTTCATTTGAAAATCTATTCAGAAAATAGAGATAAAAAAAGGAAAAGGAATAAACAAAAGGAAAAGGCCGTGCGCCAGGATTCCAGCCCAGTTTCTGAATAGGCCCAGTTAGCCCACCCGGGGGTTTTCTTTTCCTCTCTCACGCGCGAGCGCACGCACTCAGTCGCTGACAGCCAGACCCCACCTCCACCTCGCGCACTTCACTGACGAGCGGGCCTTCTCCACGTCAGCATCGTCTTCCCCCTGATTTCGCGCACGACATCCGCCGCTGGCCGTTGCAGCGCTGATCCCGCGAGCTTAATTCGCATTGATATGACGAGCGTTTCCTTTCGAGCCTCGGGCTATAAAATCCCCCCCTCCTCGCGACCATTTCCCCCCAATCAATTTTGCCTTCACGCCACCAGGCTGCCCACGACTCGCACGACTCCGCCGCTGCTCCGACGACCGCACCGGCAAATTCCGGTGAGCCTCGTGTTCCCCTCTGCCCCTCATTCATGCTATCTTGTTCAGTGAGTCTCTGCGCATCTACTGACACACCCCACTTACCTTCGCATGACCCGTAGCTCCAGCAACGTCGACGACTGGCCGCCACCGTCTTCGGCTTCAACTCCGACGACCTCCAGTGGTAAGTCCAGACCGTCCCAAGCCTTGTCTTTCACACACACACGTGTTCTCCGTGATCTTCTGCATCTGACCACACCCTCCGTTTGCCTCCTAGCGATCTACAACGTCGTCTTTGACCTCGAACAGAACCACCTGTCGCCAGACTCAACTCCGACGAGGAATCATCGCCGAGTCAGCACGCCCCTTCGCAAACCAACGCCACCTTGAGCTTCAGCAGCCTTCTGCGGTTCTGGTATGACCCTTCTCCCTCTCGCGGACGACCTGGAATGCTAGCGCCGCCGTAGACTGAGCGCTCCGCCGCTCACTGACGCCGCGCGCCGCCAGGACATGGTTGCGTGCTCGAGCACCGTTGGATCTAGATCCAAGTGATAGGATAGATTCACTTATCAGCGAAGAGGTATGCGTTCAGAGACGTGCGATTATTTAGATCCTACGGCTACAGAGCTCGATCCGGTGCGAATCGGTACGCGTCAGTAACAACGCGACGCGTGTCTAGGGTTAGATCTAAAAACAGATTTCAAATCAGAATTTGATCCAAATTTCAACTAGCTATAACTTTTGATCCACACGTTGGATTTTTGCAAACTTTATACCGTTGGATTCAGTGAGTCAATACCTTTCTGAATATCCAATGTGTTTAACAAATAGTAACTGTTAAAATGGCGTTTTATACAGAAACATGTTTAAGGCTATTTTAAGTATAGATTTATTTTGGTAAATTGTGTTAGTGCCAAATAAGTTTAGTTAGCAAACTTTTTGGCTTGGTTATGCTTCTGTTTCATGCACTTGCTTGGTAGAAATTTCAAATTCATCACTTAGTAATTCTTGCATGCATGCATTCATATTTTTGATTGTATATAATTGTGTGTAATTGTATGCTATAATTTTTGTGTAGATTTTGCTAGTGATTGTGATTGTGAAGAGTGCTAATCTCCCCATTACCAAGGCAAGTGATATTTCATGAACATTTCATTCCTATATTTTGTACTAGCATTAGATATTTTGCTAAGTCTTGCATGCTACTCTTGCCAAATAAAAAGATTGGGAAATCCTATGTAGTTAGAATGGTATGCTAGGAATTTTCCTAAGTTAAGTTACCATGCCATGCTTAGCCTAGCTACTAGCAAACAAGGGTTGGTATAATCTATTTCATGCTATAATGACTATATCTCTAAGTCATGAGACTTATGTTTTCTTAATAAAACCACTAAATCAATAAACCTCCTGGGTGGAATGAAAAGATTGGTTTATGTTGAGTGGTTACGCAAGGCCATGAATTTGGCTTGTGTATCTCACTTGTGGTATGCCACCCAGGCACAAAGGGATTTGGAGGCCAAGTGTTGAGAAAGCTTACAGTGCAACCACTTGGCAATATGGGCTCTGCCTTGATCATATAGGTTGCTAGAACTTAGTCACTTGGAAAGTTGGTGGTAGTGGGAATGATAGGTTGGAGCGCGTCCATTTGACTAAGGAAAGGATTCTAAAAGGTCCTGTCTTGGGAAACCAAGTCTGGTGGGGAAAGTGCACAACCTCTGCAGATGGAAAATCTAAGTACTTAGCCAAGTCCATGGAAATGGACAATTTGAGCATCAAGACATGGAAGCCACAAGAATCTCATCACTCCAACTTCTAAGTAAAACTTGTGGCTGAACAAGGGTGAAGGACCCCAATGTCTATTGGTGGTTTCTTGGGAAAGATTTTGACAAAGAAAAACTTAGTGATTTCAATTAATAGGAAAAACCTATTTTGTGCAAAGCAAGCCAAGCTACACTTAGCCAAAATGCATATAGTAGTATAGTCCACTTAAAATAAACTAAGGTATCACTTGCCAATACTATTCCAAAGTATTGACCCTCTGTGACTATAACTTGTGATGTTGCAGGTTACTCCGATGATGAATAGGAGTCATGAGTCTACACTCAACATGCTTTCCTGTGGCACATGAAGATGAAGACTTATGTTTATTTAAACTTATAGTTGTCTGTGGCTTATGTACCAACTTATTAGTCTCTGTGCGACAAGGCTGCTATTTTGGAGAGTAAAATGAAGCAAGTCGAGAGTAGAAAGAGGAAACACTCCGACAAGCACAGCTCGGGATCGTCTCACAAACGATCTCACTATGATGACAGTGGAAGCTCAGGATCCCATAAGCATCGGAAATTCAACAAGCCCCACAACCACAACCGTCATGACAACAAGCATCATCGCAATCATGACAATGACAAGTACAAGAACCACAAGAGTGGACATAAGAGCCACCACAGTGGGAATGGTAGTGGAAGTGGAGGTCAGCCTGCAAAAAGGGACATTAGTCAGGTTGAGTGCTTCAAATGCAAGAAGCTGGGGCATTATGCTAATGAGTGTCCTGAGAAGAAAGTTGAAGGACCTAACAAGCCCAATCCTTTCCAGAAAGGACAGGTTAACCACATCAATGTGGAAGAGGTCTATGAGGAGCCTGACGCTGTTGCTGGTAAGTTCAGACTCAATTCCATTCCAGCATTTGTACTCTTTGACACTGGTGCATCTCATTCATTCATATCGAAAGCATTTGTTGATAGAAATGGGTTTGCATCTGAAAACATTGGGTGTCCAATAAAAGTTAGTTCTCCGGGTGGGGATATGATAGTAAGTCTTGTATGCCGGGATCTCGTCATAGAGTTTGGAAAGCATAAGTTTCCAATGAGCCTGATAATCCTAGATTCCCAAGGACTAGACGTAATTTTGGGAATGGATTGGATGGCTAAGTATGAAGGAGTACTAGATTGTGCTAATCGTACTGTTGCACTCACAACCCCGGAAGGAAAAAGAATAAAATTCAGGTCAAACTTTGAATCCAAAGGAAGTAAGCTGAATTCTCTTAAGGGGGTTAGCATGGACAGTGTGCCAATTGTATGTGAGTATCCGGATGTGTTTCCAGAAGAGATGCCAGGAATGCCACCAGATAGATATGTGGAGTTTCTGATAGATTTGGTACCAGGTTCTGGACCAATAGCTAAGAGACCATACAAAATGTCAGTTGATGAACTGAAAGAGCTCAAGAAGCAACTAGGAGAACAGTTGCAGAAAGGATTTATCCAACCAAGTTCTTCATCTTGGGGAGCTCCAATTTTATTCGTGGAAAAGAAGGATAGAACACAAAGATTATGCATTGACTACCGTTCTCTCAACGAGGTAACCATCAAGAACAAATATCCTTTGCCAAGAATCAACGACTTGTTTGATCAGCTAGAAGGAGCATGTGTGTTCTCGAAGATTGATCTCCGGTCAGGCTATTTTCAACTCAAGATAAGAGAGCAAGACATACCTAAAACAGCATTCACCACAAGGTATGGATTGTATGAGTACACTGTGATGCCTTTTGGTTTAACCAACGCTCCGGCATCTTCATGAATATGATGAACAAGGTGTTCATGGAATTTCTCGACAAGTTTGTTGTCGTTTTCATCGATGACATCTTGCTCTACTCCAAGAGCAAGGAAGAACATGAAAGACACTTACGCTTGATACTTGAGAAACTGAGGGAACATAAACTTTATGCCAAATTCAGCAAGTGTGAGTTCTGGTTAGAGGAAGTTGGTTTTCTTGGTCATGTTATGACAAAGGATGGTGTAGCAGTTGATCCTGCTAAGGTTTCAGCTGTGACAGAATGGGAATCTCCCAAGAATGTGAAAGAAGTTCGTAGTTTCCTCGGCTTAGCAGGCTACTACAGAAGGTTCATTGAAAATTTCTCAAAGGTTGCTAAGCCAATGAATGAATTGTTAAAGAAGGACAAGAAATTCGCTTGGTCTGAAGGTTGTGAAGTCAGCTTCCAAGAATTGAAGAAGAGACTTGTAACAGCACCGGTTCTATGTCTGCCAGATTTGGAAAAAGATTTCCAAGTATATTGTGATGCGTCTCATCAAGCACGGTAAAGTCGTAGCCTATGCCTCGAGACAACTCAAAACTCATGAAGTAAACTATCCTACTCATGATTTGGAGTTAGCCTCTGTCGTCCATGCACTCAAAACATGGAGACATTACCTTTTGGGAAAGCGTTGTGAAGTGTTCACCGATCACAAGAGTTTGAAGTATATCTTCACCCAGAAGGAAATCAATATGAGACAAAGGAGATGGCTAGAACTTATCAAATATTACGACTTAAGTTTGCAGTACCATCCCGGTAAAGCAAATGTAGTAGCAGATGCTCTAAGTCGTAAGACGTTTGTAAATGGCCTTACCAAAGGAGAATTGCCAGATGACTTGTGTAAGCCATTCAAAGAACTCATATTGGAGATTGTGCCTGAAGGACATCTCATGTCCTTAGATGTTCAACCCACTTTCTTGGACAAGATCCTAGAAGCTCAGAAGACTGATAAGGAAATTGAAAAGATTAAGGAAAATATTAGTCTAGGGAAAGCTAAGAGTTTCCATATAGACGAACAAGGTACCTTATGTCACGGGAAACGTATTTGTGTTCCACAAGACCCGGAGTTGCGGAAACTAATTTTACAAGAAGCCCACAACTCTCTGTATTCTATTCACCCGGGTAACACCAAAATGTACATGGACATGAAAGAAAGATTTTGGTGGAACAATCTCAAAAGGGACATCGCCGAACATATTGCTTTGTGTGATGTGTGTAGTAGAGTGAAAGCGGAGCATCAGAAACCAGCAGGTTTGCTTCAACCACTGCCTATTCCTGAGTGGAAGTGGGAAAATATCGGTATGGATTTCATTACCGGATTACCAAGGACCAGGTTAGGGTATGATTCTATATGGGTAGTAGTGGATCGCCTAACTAAAGTGGCTCATTTTATACCCGTGAAGACAACTTATACAAGTTCCAAGTTAGCTAAAATCTACATGAGCAGAATTGTATGCCTTCACGGTGTGCCTAAGAGTATTGTGTCAGATAGAGGAACTCAGTTTACTTCTCACTTTTGGAGACAACTTCATGAATCTTTGGGAACAAGATTGGAATTCAGCACTGCTTTTCATCCTCAAACTGATGGACAAACAGAAAGGACTAACCAAATTCTTGAAGACATGTTGAGGGCATGTGCCCTAGACTATGGAGCAAGTTGGGATGAAAGTCTGCCTTATGCAGAATTTTCTTATAACAACAGCTATCAATCTAGTATTGGGATGGCACCATTTGAGTTTCTCTACGGGAGGAAGTGTACCACCCCATTGCTATGGAATGGAGTGGGAGAAAGGAGTTTGTTTGGACCTGATCTTATCAAGGACGCCGAAGAGAAAGTCAAATTGGTTAAGGACAGGTTGAAGATAGCACAGTCCCGACAGAAAAGCTACGCGGATTCTAAGCGTAGAGAAGTCACCTACGAAGTTGGGAATAGAGCTTATCTTAGAGTATCACCACTTCGTGGAGTGAAAAGATTTGGAGTCAAAGGAAAGTTGGCACCAAGATATGTTGGGCCATTCAAAATTCTAAGTCGCAAGGGAGAAGTTGCATATGAAGTTGAATTGCCAGAGTCTCTGTCAGCTGTCCATAATGTGTTTCATGTGAGCCAGCTCAAGAAATGTCACCCAGAAATGGAAGAATCTTCTTTGAAGGATACCATACCCTTGGAAGAAGTCCAACTAGAAAGTGACCTCACCTATGAAGAAAAGCCTGTCAAGATTCTTGAGACTGCAGAAAGAGTCACAAGGACAAAAACTATCAAGTTTTGCAAAGTACAATGGAATCATCACTCCGAAGAGGAAGCAACATGGGAAAGAGAAGATGATCTTCGGAAAGACCACCTTCACCTATTTGCTAGCCAATCCGAATCTCGAGGGCGAGATTCATCTTAAGGGGGTTAGATTTGTAACATCCCTAAATTCATATTCCAAAACTCATTCATATCATTCTTGCATTCATCATCATTTAGGGCTTTTCTCAAAATCATTTCAGAAACAGGAGCAATTGTGGCTCATTATTTTATGTAAGGAAACCCTAGCCTTTGTGCTACTTATTGTTGAGATTGTTGTTTAGAATCCAAACACAAGTGATTTCCAAAAACTTGAGCAAAGTATCAAAGAAAAATATGAATTAAAACAAATTATATGCCTATTATCATAAAGGCATAGTTTTAGTTTATTTTTCAAAAGACCCAAGTGTTCAGATGTGTTTAACACTTATTTAAGAGCAAGATTTATTGTACAAAAGTCCTGTAAAACTTTGGATTCAAACAGTTTTGAATTTGGGTTTGAAAACCATATTTAGAAAAGCAATCAGAAAAGGAAAAGGATTAAAGAGGAAAAAAATAAGACAACCAGCTAATCAGGCCGACCCAGCCCAATTCGGCCCAGATTAGCCCAGTAGCGCACACCCCCGTGAATCGTTTTCTTTACTCACTCTCCCACCGACCAGCTCACTGACAGAAGGGGCCCACTCCCTTTTCCCTCTATCGCTGACAACCGCGGCCCACTCGAGCATCGTCGTCTCCACCCCCCCCACGACCAGTTCATCCCCAAATCAGAGCGGCCGTTTCCTGTTTGATTCGCGGCTTCAATTCGTGTCAATGCTCGAGTAATTCTCGCTCACAACCAGGCTATTTAAACCCCCTCTGTCCCCTCTCTCTTCTCCCCCGAACCCCAAGCCCAGAGCGCCCCCAGGCTGCACAAATTGCTCTCTGTAACCCCGCCGTCTCCGACGAGCTGCCGCAGCAATTCCGGCCACCTCCGACCACCCCTCTGCCTCTACTTCACACGAACAGACTCCGCTTGACCTCACGCATCTCCTAGCACACCTGGTTTGCCCGCGGGTGACCCAGAACGTCGGCTACGCACACGTCTGACCGCCACCGCCTCCAGCTTCAACTCCGACGAGCTCCAGCGGTAAGTCCAGACCGCCCCGAATCTTGTCTTTCACGCACGCATCTTCGTCGTGGTATTCTGCATCTGACCACATCCTCCGTTTGCCTCCTAGTGATCTACAACGTCGCCTTCGACCTCAAACGGAACCACCTGTCGCCAGACTCAACTCCGACGAGGAATCATAGCCGTGTCAGCACGCCCCTTCGCAAACCGACGCTACCTTGAGCTTCAGCAGCCTCTTGCGAATCTGGTATGGCCCTTCTCCCTCTCGCGGACGACCTATAATGCTAGCGCCGCCGTAGACCGAGCGCTCCGCCGCTCGCTGACGCCGCGCGCCGCCAGGACATGGTCACTTGCTCGCGCGCCGTTGGATCTTGATCCAAGCTTTAGGATAGATTTAGTAATCGGCGAAGAGGTACGCGATCTGGAGCGTGCGATCTATTTAGATCCTGCGGCTGCAGAGCTCGATCCGGTGCGAACCTGTCGGGGGGTTAACCTCGGATAGGTCAGAGACGGGGAAAGACAGAGGTACTATCCCCGTCTAGTTTCCGAGTTACGGTCCAAGTCGGCCGAATCATGGATATGTCGGCCGATGAACGGAGGCAACAAGCCCACGTATATGTATCCAGTAGTTACCCAGCCGAGTTACTGAGAGAATCGGCCGGGTTACCCAAGTGATCTTGATGCAGGTGAAGAACGAGCCGAGTAACACAAGGTAAGGCCGAGTGATACGAAGCTTGCAAGAGAAGGAGAAGCCCAAGGTCAAACTATAGCTGCAGGCTAGAAGGAATCAGAGCAGAGCCAAGCACAAGAGACAAGGATGCACAGCGTCAGAGGGGCAGAAGGAGGTCACGGAGGTGACAGTCCTGGAGCCCGAGGCACGCGGGAGGGGGCCACTTGAGCCTTGCCGTCATTAGAAGGGCGACAGGGAAAGGAGGCCGCCGAACTACTAATTTGGGACAAGCATATTCCACGAATATGCTTGCCTCGTCAGCCCTAAGGGCACCCAAGGCACTCCTTTATAAGGGGAGGCTTGGGCCCTGAGGGAGGGATCGACTCTTTGAGGACCGTTAGGCTGGGGAGATTCATCTTGTCCCCCTGTATACAGCTCAAGGAGCATTTGTAAACCACCAAGAGAGAAATAAAGATCATCACTTTGGCAGCTTGAGTGTAGAGACAGTTGCATCTTCCCTCCCCAGATCCCACTAGCATCCATTGGCCCCATACTTTAGCCTATCCATGGCATCTGCCGTGCCACCACCACGACAGTTGGCGCCCACCGTGGGGCCAGCAGCGGTGCTAGCTGGAGTTGTGATCCGGAAGGGAAACTTCTTCAACACCGGCGAGCGCGTTGTTTCTGGCTTGGTCTAGAGACTTGGTCTCTGCGACTATGTCAGAGACAATGCAGGAAGCTTCAGGGGGAGAACTCCCCCGCGCAATGGGGTCTTCATCGGCCTGGGCGAGCACAGGGTCTACGTCGGCATCGACATCACCGGCATTTATCCTCACCAGGTTGTTGTTGCAGGAGAGCCACCTCGAAGCTTCAGGGGGAGAACTCCCCCGCGCAATGGGGTCTTCATCGGCCTGGTCGCAGTAGGAGCTCAAGCGGGAGCAGCAGTAGCCGGGTCAAGCAGAGAGCCCGCCGCAGGCGCACAAGGCGCACCCAAGAAGACCACACTGCAACCCGCTGAGGTAATTCCGCCAGTGACAAACCCGACCGAGCTACATGACACCACCCCAAAGGCACCAAGAGTGAGAGGGCCACCTCTGGAAAGACCAGAGAACATTCTTCAGGCGACTATAGAAAACTTAACCACACCTGTAGCGCCGATACTTGATCCGGCAAATGCTCAGGCAGAGTTAGAAGAAACCAGGCAAAAGGTGCTGGTAGAGGCCAAATAAGTATCAGCCCTGCGGGAATCCTTGAACAGGACCCTGAGAGAATATGCAAAAGCTAATAAGCTTGATATCGCACCCGAGCGGGTGGACGAACTAAGATTAAGAGGGAAGAACCTCATGAATGACATTAACAAAGAGCATGAAGCTCATAGAGCAGAATCAGGTCATTTGGGTTTGCCGAGGTACAGCACCCTGGCGAAAAACCTGAGAGCGGCGAATGCCGCAGCATTGGAATTAGAGGGGTTAACCGGGGAAGCTCGGCAGAAACAACAAGAAAGAGTGAATGAGCTGGTGCGCATCGCGAACCAACAAAATGAGGAAATACTCAGAACTAACCCGGCAAGACCAGGGGCTTCACGGATGGTTCATTCGGCAGGGGCAGCACCTGCTTTATCCGCGGCAGCGGCATCTTCACCCGGAAACAACGCTCGAAAAGAGAAAGCAGTAACCTCAGGGAAGAGGAACAAGCAAATTGTTCCATATGACCCGGCAATAGCTGGAAAGGCAAATGAGAACAGAGGCAATGCAAGCCGAGGTAACAGTGGGGAGAGAAACCACGGCCGTATGGAAAAGGACGGCGGGGGGCGAGGCAATGGGGATCTCGGCAGGAGAGAACCCGCAAGAGATAATCATGAAAACCAGACCCCGGCCGAAGTAAGGAGAGAAGTGCCGCCCAACCCGCAACCAAGACATGAGCTTCGGCAGGAAAGAGAAGTGAGGCCAGCTCGCAACAATCAGATGAACGAAAGGTACAATGATGGATATTCCAAGGTGGAATATGCAAACCAGGGTGGAAATAATCACTATGGAATACAGGATAGAATCCTGTACAGAGATTTGCCAGCAAGTGATGCAAGGGTAAAGTTGGATCGGCTATAACGGTCCGAGTTGTTGGAAGAGCAGGGTCCGCCAGGTCCGACATGTTTTGGACCATGGATCATGGGCGAACCTCCAGTGCCGACTTTTCAGTTAGCAAGAGGCACAAAAACGTACAATGGAAGTAGCAAGCCACAAGACTGGTTGATTGATTATGCCACCGCTGTGAAAATAGCGGGTGGCAACCTAAGATGGGCAATGCGGTATGTCCCACAGATGTTGGAAGGACCAGCCAGGGTATGGTTGAATAATCAACCGGCTGGCAGTATCAACTGCTGGTTAGATTTCGAAGAAATGTTCGTCAGCAACTTTACCAGCACATACAAGAGACCAAATAGACCACAACAGCTAGCCATGTGCAAACAGAGGCCGAATGAAACGGATAGAGAGTTTTTAACTCGTTGGTGCAACCTGAGAAACTCATGTGAGGGAGTTATCGAATCGCAAGCAATCGCTTGGTTCGCGCAAGGCTGCCGTTATGCCAGTGTTTTGTGGCAACGCCTGCAAAGAGATATGCCAACCACACTGGCAGAAACTATCAGAATAGCAGACTCCTATGCATTGGGCGACCCAACCCAACCGGAATTAATGTCGGCAGATCCGCGTGAGCAACAGGACTAGTACGCGAGAGAATTGGCCGGGTCATCCAGGCGTGATTTCAGAGGAAGAAGAAGAGAGGAGAGGCCGGATTATAGATATAATTCGGCCCAGGTGGCGGCAGTAGCACAAGATCAGCCGAGTCACGGAGCAACTCAACGACAGAAAAATGGACCTCAACAGTGGACATCAAGAAATGAGGGAAAAAGGCAATGGACCCCAGAGCAAAAGAAGCAATGGCAAGAGAGGCCGAAGTATACGTTCGAATCCATGTTAGATCAGCCGTGCAAATTTCACACATCAAACCCATCCAGACCAGCCAATCATACAACCCGCCAATGTGCCTGGATGAAAAATGCGATGGGGAACCCAGCAGGAGTTCAGGCTCCCCATCAGGTGCAACAGCAGCATCAGCCGCAATTAACTGGAGCAAATACATAGCAATTGATGCTACCGCCCCCTCCCCCTAGGTACGATAACTCGGATCGGAGGGATGCAGTACATCAAGTAATGAACCAGGGCCAGGACGGAAGGATGAATCCGGCAAATACCGGACGTAATGATTACAGGGAACATCACCAGTCTTATTGTGTGTTTACAACAGAACAACAGGACAAGCAAAGTGTGCAGCACCGGCATATGGAAGTAAATGCAGTTGTGCCGGTTGTACCAAGATACCAGCCATGGTCTGATCAAGAGGTGACCTGGAGCATGAAAGACCACCCCAGAATAATGCCGAGTCCAGGATCATATGCACTTGTGTTGGATCCGACATTTGTTGGACCAAGCATCAATGTAAAATTTTCAAAAGTACTCATCGACAATGGGAGCAGTATCAACATCATGTACAAAGACACCATGCATAAACTCGGAATATCGCAGAATATGCTGCAGTCCACGAGGACAACTTTCCATGGGATAGTGCCAGGGCTTTCATGTGAGCCCATCGGTAAAGTCCGAGTGGACGTGTTATTCGGTACAAGAGATAACTGCAGAGCAGAAAACTTAGAATTTGAAGTGGTAGATCTGGAAAGTTGTTATCATGCTCTACTCGGACGGCCCGCACTGGCCAAATTCATGAGCAGCTGTCATATAAGTTATCTAAAGATGAAGTTACCCGGACCACAAGGGGTGATAACAGTTGCAGGGGATTACAAGAAGTCAATGGAGTGTGCTTCAGCCGGGTCAAATTTGGCCGAGTCATTGGTTATAGCAAGAGAAAAGAAAAGGATTCAGGAGGTAGCAGCCCTCGCTCAGTCAGCACAGTTGAACATGCCGGCACTGGCCAAACCTCATGGCAGTGTTTCTTTTTAGCCAACTAAAGAAACGAAGAAATTTCAGATTGATGAGCAATTCCTAGAGCGCACTGTTACTATTGGTGCGGGCCTTGACGCTAAATAGGAAGGCGAGCTCACCAACTTCCTCCGGGAGAATCGGGACATATTTGCATGGTCAACTCAAGATCTGCAAGGTGTTCCGAGGGAGTTGGCTGAGCACTCTTTGAACGTCAGGCCAGGAGCAAGGCCGGTGAAGCAACCTCTCCGCCGCTTCGCCGAAGACAGGAGAAAAGTAATAGGGGAAGAAATAGCTCGGCTCCTCGCGGCCGGGTTCATCATGGAGGTGCTATATCCGGATTGGTTATCAAATCCGGTGCTAGTAGAAAAGAAAAAAGATGACCCCAATGTAGCCATTGTGTGGCGAATGTGTATCGACTACACCAACCTGAACAAGGCGTGTCCGAAAGATCCTTTTCCATTGCCTAGAATAGACCAAGTCATTGACTCGACCGCTGGCTGTGAGCTGTTGTCATTTGTAGACGCGTATTCTGGTTTCCACCAGATACCGTTAAATCCGGCCGATCAAATAAAGACTGCATTTATTACCCCGTACGGGGCTTATTGTTATCGCACAATGCCATTCGGCCTGCGAAATGCAGGAGCAACATATCAAAGATGCATGCAGAAATGCCTACATGATCAGATAGGGAAAAATGTACAAGTGTATGTGGATGACGTGGTCATCAAAACTAAGGAGAGCAAAACCTTGCTAGAAGATATACGGCAAACTTTCGCGAACCTGAGAAGGTTCCGAATGAAGCTTAATCCAGAGAAATGCACATTTGGCGTGCTGGCAGGAAAACTACTCGGTTTCCTTGTGTCCAGCCGAGGTATCAAGGCTAATCCAACAAAGATAAGAGCAGTAGAAAGAATGGAATTGCCGAGATGTTTGAACGATGTACAAAAATTCACGGGTTGCCTGGCCTCGCTTAGTCGATTTGTATGTCGGCTCGGAGAAAAGGCACTGCCACTCTATCAGTTGATGAGAAAGTCGGACAAATTCAGCTGGACTCCGCAGGCAGACCTTGCATTTCATGAGTTGAAAAAGGTGCTAGTTACGGCACCCATTTTAGCTTCTCCATTATCGAAAGAACCTATGCTACTCTATGTGGCGGCTACCAATCGAGTAGTTAGTACTATGGTCGTAGTGGAACGACTTGAAGATGGTAAGTCAATTCAGAGGCCGGTGTATTATCTAAGTGAAGTGTTATCCACTTCAAAGCAGAATTATCCGCACTATCAGAAGATGGCTTATGGAGTATATATGTTGGCAAAAAAGCTTAAGAATTACTTTGAAGAGCACCCCATCAAAGTAATCTGTGAGGCACCCATAGCCGACATATTGAACAACAAAGATGCAAGTGGACGGATAGCAAAATGGGCGATCGAGTTATCACCGTATGCTCCACAATTTGATAGAAGAGATGCAATCAAATCTCAGGTTGTCGCCGACTTTCTCGTAGACTGGGCCGAGGTGCAGTATGAGCCACCATTGCCAGATCCAAATTACTGGACAATGCATTTTGATGGTTCCAAACTAAGGAATGGTTTGGGAGCAGGAATAGTGCTAACCTCGCCTAAAAAAGATCAATTGAAATATGTACTGCAAATACATTTTGCTGCGTCCAACAATGTAGCTGAACATGAAGCGCTAGTCCATGGATTAAAAGTGGCAAAAGAAATTGGTATACGCCGAATCTTATGCTACGGTGACTCGGATCTAGTAGTTCAGCAAGTATCGGGTAGTTGGGACGCATTAGATGCTAATATGGCTTTATACAGATTCCATGTGCAAAAAATCAGTGGATACTTTGAAGGATGTGAATTCCACCACATACCACGAGCAGAAAATGACGCTGCCGACACATTGTCGAAATTAGGATCAACCCGGCAGTCAATTCCGCCAGGTATTGCCCTGGAGCACCTCAGGAAACCATCAATAATCCCATCACCAGAATCCTAATCAATCTTTGTCCCAGCAAGTTCTGCAGAAAATCACACGCCAATGGAGGTAGATCCGCAGAAAGACTCGGAACCCCTAAAAAAGGGGACAGCCGAGGTAATCGCAATCATGGAGAGAGCCGAGGTATATACGTCGGCAGAAAACATGGAGATAGACAGTGAGATCACTTCAGAAAGAGTAACACCGATATGGGCGCAACCCATATTTTCTTACCTAAAAGACGCGATGTTGCCAAGTAATGAGGTATTAGCTAGACAAACCATAAGAAGAGCAAAAGCCTATACAATCATAAACAATGAGTTATATAAGAGAAGCGTCACAAACGTATTGCAGAAGTGCGTGAGTTCCACAGAAGGTCAGGAGATCCTTCTAGACATACACCAAGGAGAATGTGGGAACCATGCCTCATCTCGCGCTTTAGTAGCCAAGGAATTTAGGCATGGATTTTACTGGCCAACGGCATTAAAAGAGGCAAAAGAATTAGTTAAGAAATGCAATGGGTGTCAGAGATACGCAACCAGAATACATATGCCGTCGGCCGAGTTAAAAACAATACCCATCACTTGGCCATTTTCTGTATGGGGTTTAGATATGGTGGGACCGTTCAAGCCGGCGCGAGGAGGAATGACCCACATGTTGGTTATGGTAGACAAGTTCACAAAATGGATTGAAGTAAAACCGATTAAAAAGTGTGATGGGCACACAGCAGTGAAATTTCTCAAGGATATCATCTTGAGATACGGGTACCCGCATAGTATTATTACGGATAATGGCACAAACTTTGCAGAAGGAGCTTTCGCTAGATTTTGCCGAGAGAAGCACATAAGACTAGATATTGCCTCTGTGGCTCACCCAGCATCCAATGGACAAGTGGAAAGGTCTAATGGACTGGTGCTATCAGGAATAAAACCACGACTTGTTGAACCTTTGCAAAGGTCGGCAGGGTGTTGGATCGAAGAAATCCCAGCCGTGTTATGGAGCCTTCGGACTACTCCGAATAGATCAACAGGTTACACTCCATTCTTTCTGGTGTACGGGGCAGAGGCCGTACTCCCAGCCGACATAATATATGACTCGCCAAGAGTTGCTCAGTACACAACCTCAGAGATAAATGAGATAGCTCGACAAGATGGCGTAGACCTGGTGGAAGAAGCCAGAGAGTTGACATTATCACGATCGGCTATTTATCAACAGAACTTGCGGCGGTATCACAACAAGAAAGTGAATCCAAGAGTATTCAAAGAAGGAGATTTGGTCCTCCGACTAGTGCAACGCACGACCGGCATGCACAAATTGTCACCCCCATGGGAAGGACCGTTTATCGTGAGCAAAGCATTGCACAACGATGCATATTATCTAATCGACGCTCAGTCCCCTGGAGAGAACAAGGCAGACAAAACTGGTGAAGAAACGAAGCGCCCCTGGAATGTGTCTTTACTTCGGCCATTCTACTCGTAGCATTATATCTCAAAGTCAAAATCCAATGATGTATTTGAACCTCGGCACCGAGAGCAGTGACTCGGGGACTGCCTTAAGTTATATTTATTTCATATTATGTATTCGAACCTCGGCACCCAGAGCAGTTACTCGGGGACTGCCATATGTTATATTATTTCGCGTTATGTGTTTGGACCTCGGCACCTAGAGCAATGACTCGGGGACTGCCATATGTCGTGTTTCTTTCATGTTACGAATATGAACCTCGGTGCCCAGGGCAGTGACTCGGGGACTATCATGTGATACATCAATTTTGTATTGATACCTAAACCTCGGTGCCCAGAGCAGTAACTCGGGGACTATCATGTGATACATCAATTTTGTATTGATACCTAAACCTCGGCATCTAAAGCAGCGACTCGGGGACTACCGTATGCTACCTCAAACTTATGCTGAACGCACTCAGTTTTATACTACCTCCGAAATTTGATTTACATATGGAAGTTTCGGACAATAAACAACGATCCAGCAATTGCTACATCTTTCCACAACGAAGTAGGTAACTTATGTTCAGAACAGATCAATATCATAGGAATTCAGAGCTCATGCCTAATAAGATCATAAAAAATAACGGCCAAGTTAAGCCCTAGAAGGTCAAGAAATTAAGGGCCAGCGAAGCAAGAATTCGGATGAGCATCCACTTAACCAAATGTCACAACAGTACATGGCAAAAGAAATTCAGATCATACAGAGAGGTGACAAAGTTTCCGCCTACATCATACGCCCGGCATACCAGGGATCGGAAATAACTTAGGCGTTGTTCGTTGGAGAGGCAGCTACTTGCTCAGGTGCGGGGCACCCCGAGGTAGGAGGAACCTCGACTGAGGTTGCCTCGCCTTCCGCCGACCCAGGTGCAACTTCGGAGGTCCGGGGTTGTTCGGGAGCGTCAGTCTGTGCGGTCGAATGCCCAGTACCTTTGGAAGAGGACCGCGCATCACCGTTGCTGTCCGAGCTTGAGCTAGAGCTATCAGATGCGGCCGAATCATTTTCACTTCCCCCCTGCTCAGCTGAATCATCATCCGAGGCACCCTCAGCCACAACCTCTTGATCCGGGTCTAGGAGAAAACTCGGCCCTTCATTCCAAGTGTGCACGTCGGCGTACTCGACGAGTTGGAACGCCCGAGCTTGCCGAAGAGCAACAAAAGTGGGATCTTCAACCCAGCGGGAGCCAATGCGCAAATTTCTCAGGATGTCAAGAGAGATGTCTTCATACCATGACATGATTACAGTAAGGGCCATGTCGGCACCAACACGCCCAGCGGATTCTCTCCAAAGACCCAACTGCCTCTCAGATCCCATTAGCCTTGTCACCAATAACTTGATTTCGTTGATATCACGAGTCCCCGAGGTATTCGGCCAGAGTACGTGGTAAGCTCGGATAACGGCCTGCACCAAGTCCCGGCCCATAATTTTCATCGGGCCAACTGCGGCACCAACGGCAACCAAGTAATCCTCCATTGAATATTCTGAATCAACGGTAACAAGTTCACCTCGGCGCGCGCGAGCTGCAAGAACCTCTTTAGAACTCACGGGCTTGGCCTCGGGGAAATGATCTGCGCAAAGCATGAACGTGTCAAAAGATAGCAGGGACAAAACGAAAAATATAATTCGGCCATGCCAAGTAGCTTACGATGAATATAGCTCATCATTCTCTGAAGATCTTTGGCCCAATCAGCCTTACTCTTCTCAAAACGAGCAATTTCCTCGCTCAAACCCCGGGTTTTAAGTTCGGCAGCTTCAAGGAGTTCTTTATTCTTCTGCAGATCCAAAGTCAGCCGATTCTTTTCCTCGGAAAATTCTTGGTCGACCTTTTCTAGTTCGGATTTCTGAGAGAGCTTGAGGGTATCCACCTCGGATCGCAGGCGAGCTATCTCATCATCTTTTTCTTGAAGTTGCGCCGAATGAACTGCGTTTTGTTCTAAAAAATGCAGCATCACGTCAGGCATGGGCATGCAATCTTGATGTGACACTGCAAAGTCTTGCAGCTCGGCTTTACCACAGCCAAACGCAACAAGGAAGCTTAGCATATAAATTAAAAGGGAGAAGGAGTAAAATAGAAAGAAAACTAACCTTCCAGGTTCTTGACCTTCTTCTCAAGGCGAATATTGAGGTTATTAATGTTACCTATTTAACAAGAAGTAAGCCGGCATTCCGTGGGCGAATACATGAGAATGTTGGGAATAAGGAAAAGGAGCTATCGACGTAGCAGCCTTCTTCGCCACGGGCAGAACCTTCTCGTACTTCTCTTCCAGCTTGCGGTGCGAAAAAAGCAACCTCTGGAACTCGGCAGTCCGCCGGTCATGTGCAACCTGAGTAATGAGGCAGAATGATAAATCAACGAGTAAAAGCTAAATTAGATCCGAATCAAGCAAAGCTTAATTCGGCTCTAGGTGGCTGGATATTCAAAGCTAAACCAGATCCGAGTTAAACAAAACTTAACTCAGATCTAGGTGGCTGGATATTCAAAGCTAAACCAGATCCGAGTTAAACAAAACTTAGCTCAGATCTAGGTGGCTGGATATTCAAAGCTAAACCAGATCCGAGTTAAACAAAACTTAACTCAGATCTAGGTGGCTGGATATTCAAAGCTAAATTAGATCCGAATCAAGCAAAGCTTAATTCGGCTCTAGGTGGCTGGATATTCAAAGCTAAACCAGATCCGAGTTAAACAAAACTTAGCTCAGATCTAGGTGGCTGGATATTCAAAGCTAAACCAGATCCGAGTTAAACAAAACTTAACTCAGATCTAGGTGGCTGGATATTCAAAGCTAAATTAGATCCGAATCAAGCAAAGCTTAATTCGGCTCTAGGTGGCTGGATATTCAAAGCTAAACCAGATCCGAGTTAAACAAAACTTAACTCAGATCTAGGTGGCTGGATATTCAAAGCTAAATTAGATCCGAATCAAGCAAAGCTTAATTCGGCTCTAGGTGGCTGGATATTCAAAGCTAGACAAGATCCGAGTTAAACAAAACTTAACTCAGATCTAGGTGGCTGGATATTCAAAACTAGACAAGATCCGAGTCAAGCAGGACTCAAATCTTGTCTAGGTGGCTGGATATTCAAAGCTAAACCAAGTCCGAATCACACACAACTAAACTCAGATCTAGATGGTCGGATTAATGAACCTTAGAAATAAATTTAAGACAAACTTCCAAGCATACAACAAGTTATTTCCTTGCAAGTTTCGGGGACTAGAGCATATGGTAACATCTGAAGAATAATTTAAGACTCAGAGAAAAAATAATTACCTCATTCATCTTGTTGGTATCAATGATGAACTGGGCAGCATGGTCAAAACGGCCACTGACGTCAGAAAGCTGAAAGGGCTGGTTTGTTGGATTACCCTCAAACTGATCAGCGACATTCCAGTTATGGGCATACTCAACCAGCGCTCCAAGGCTGTTCCCACTAGCTGTCCGAGTTAAAACTTTACCCCGGGCAGGCGGTCCGACCACGGCAGTCGCAGGACTCTTATGAAGAGCAAGCTGGCTGCCGGCGGCCGAGGTAACGGGGATTTTGGTAGGCGCAGCTCCCTTACGCAGCACGTCAGCAATACTCGGCTGAGAAGAGCCGGCAAGACCTTTCTGAGAAGAAGAAATCTTGACGGCAATAGCTTTTTTCGCCTTAGTAGAGGCATCAGCAGGAAGTGGCGCCTCGGCAGTAGGGACGGAGTCCTTAGGAACAGCGGAGGATAAGGTCGCAGAGGGCGCCGGGATAATGACCTTTTCGGCCGAGGTCGGGATGGCCGTAGAACTGCCGGAGTAGATGGAGGCACAGTAGTAGCGCTGGGGCCCATAGAAGGGGCGGCAGGCTCGACGAAAACTTCGGAGGGCCGGTTCGAATCCAGGTCAATGGAAGGGGTCTCAGGGACATCGCGACGAACTGGCGACGTATTCGGAGCTGGAGGAGAAGCAGGACAAATAGGACTAGGAATCCTGGTATCATCAGCGGGAGGAGGAGATGGCGGCCGAATCGGACGGCTAGTAATTCTAGGACCGCCAGGTTTAACAGAAAGAGGAGCACTGCAAAAATAAGAAAGAAGATTCGTCAATATGAGAAACAGAAAGAGAGAAACAAGAAATATAGGCAAAAGAACTTACCCGGCGACCCCAGGCATAGTCTTGCGCCTGGGAGGGTTCGGAGCGGATTTCTTCATTCGCTTTCTAGGAACCGCCTCCGAGGCACCGGCAGGAGCCCCGCGTTTCCCCGAGGTAACGGGAGGCCGGGAAGCAATAGGCTCGGCGTCGTGAACCTGACCGGCCGGATTAGCTGGGAAAGTGGAAGCCGGAAATGCATAAGAAATAGGCAAGGCGGCAACTACCTCAAGAATTTGGACCTCGTCCGAATCACCTTCCTCCTCATGCGCTGAAGTTTTGCCGCGAGCTCGGGCCGGAGCAGGATCCGACTTAGGGACGAACTCCTCAGAGTCCGGCTCACCAGTATCCGGGGTACTCCTGTCCGCGGGCCAAGGGAGCTGCAGAACTTCGGCGTCCTCGTTTTTCTGCTCTGCGAACCTCTGCAAGACGAGGCGAAAGAGAATTAGATAAACCAGTCTCTAAAAACAGTGGAATAACAGAGCAATGCTAATTAAGCTTACCTCGGGAGGCGGACGATCATGGGTGAATGGTTTTAATCCCCAAGACCAATCCTCAGGCAACTCAGTCTTGAAGATAGCTCGGACGCGCTTATAAATAAGGTAGTTATCCAGCTCCACGGTCGAGACTCGGTTAGGGTCAAGGGGACCACTCATGTAGCACAGCTTGTGGGTCCGCTGCTGGAAGGGGCAGATCCGGCTACTAATGAAAGTTGCCATCAGATCTTCGCCGCATAACCCGGCCCGGATCAACTCTTTAAGCCGAATCTCGAAGGCCAAGGCGTGAGTTTTCCTCGGATTATAGAGCCAGTTCACTTTAGAAGGTGGGCCAATTGAGAATGGAGGGAGCCGAATCTTGTCTTCCGCCCCTCTGTTCTTGACGTAGAAGAATGATTTGTGCCACTTCTTGCACGACTCTAACCCAGTGACACGAGGGAACACGGATTTCCTCCGAGGTGTGATAGACGCATTGGGTGAGCAACTTCTCGGAAGGGTGCAGAGATTTCTCAGGGACAACGTTGGAGCGGATCTGGAAGAACTTCGACCAGACATGTACTGACGGCCACAGGCCGAAGTAACCCTCCGAAGCGGAGATGAAAGCAGACAGAGAGGCTATGGCGTTCGCAGGAAGATGATGCGGCTGAAGGCCGAAGTAATCGAGGAATTCTCTAGCGAAATCGCTAAGAGGGAGACCGAAGCCGCGGGCGAAGTGAGACATGAAAACCACGTACTCGCCCTCTCTATTGTCTGGGGAGGATTCGCTGCCGGGTAAACGGCAAGAAACCTCGGCGGGAATCCTTCGAGTCCGGACGAGCCATTCAATCTCACGGCGCGTGACTGAAGAGCCCTGCCACGAGCCTCGCTCGGGCCCGGAGCCAGCGTCGTCGTCCTCGACAAGGGCGCCGCTAAACGAACTAGACATATGTGCGCCGGAAAGATCGCCGGAGGAAAGACTGGCGGCGGAGTGGAGCTTAGAGCTGCAAGGCCCCGTCGGAACTTTGCGCGAAAACAATGGCGAAGAAACGAAGGAACCGTCGCCCGAGCACGAAAACGGAGCGGATGAATCTAGGGAAAGATCAGGGCAAGACGGCTAGAGGGAACTCACCGGCGACAGAGCCAAGACCGCGGAGCGCGGGCGAGAAAGGTAGAACGGCGCGGCGGAATCTTCGCCGGCGGAGGCTCTGGCTGGCGAGCGGCGGCGGAACTGCAAGAAAACGCGCCGGCGACATGAAGAAGGAGAACGGAGGCGAGCGATAAGGGGAAAGGTCAATCTCACGAACGCAGTTCCCCTCTTTATAGTCAAGCCACGAACAGGGAAGTGGGATCGTGGGAGTGGCAGTTATCCGTGTAGATCGTGGGTGCGACACGAACGCACGACGGTGAGCGGAGCCACACCAACGGCCACACACGAAGAGAGGACGTTACAATCCCCAAGGGGAACGGCACCCGAGGCGTCGCAGCGGCGGCGCAGCAGGTACAAAAGTTCACTGTAGCTTGTCAGTAAGCACTGTAGAAGGACCTAAAAACTAGAAGAACAATGATGGGGATGACACGTAGGACATGGCGTACGAGGGAAGGAACGAGGAAACCTCGGACGAGGACATAACTCGGAAACAAGACTAAAGAATATAATGAAGCTTATATAACCCGGCCAAAGCTATTGACAGGGCCACACCAGCTTCGGGGACTAATGTCGGGGGGTTAACCTCGGGTAGGTCAGAGACGGGGAAAGACAGAGGTACTATCCCCGTCTAGTTTCCGAGTTACGGTCCAAGTCGGCCGAATCATGGATATGTCGGCCGATGAACGGAGGCAAGAAGCCCACGTATATGTATCCAGTAGTTACCCATCCGAGTTACTGAGAGAATCGGCCGGGTTACCCAAGTGATCTTGATGCAGGTGAAGAACAAGCCGAGTAACACAAGGTAAGGCCGAGTGATACGAAGCTTGCAGGAGAAGGAGAAGCCCAAGGTCAAACTATAGCTGCAGGCTAGAAGGAATCAGAGCAGAGCCTAGCACAAGAGACAAGGATGCACAGCGTCAGAGGGGCAGAAGGAGGTCACGGAGGTGACAGTCCTGGAGCCCGAGGCACGCGGGAGGGGGCCACTGGAGCCTTGCCGTCATTAGAAGGGCGACAGGGAAAGGAGGCCGCCGAACTACTAATTTGGGACAAGCATATTCCACGAATATGCTTGCCTCGTCAGCCCTAAGGGCACCCAAGGCACTCCTTTATAAGGGGAGGCTTGGGCCCTGAGGGAGGGATCGACTCTTTGAGGACCGTTAGGCTGGGGAGATTCATCTTGTCCCTCTGTATACAGCTCAAGGAGCATTTGTAAACCACCAAGAGAGAAATAAAGATCATCACTTTGGCAGCTTGAGTGTAGAGACAGGTGCATCTTCCCTCCCCAGATCCCACTAGCATCCATTGGCCCCATACTTTAGCCTATCCATGGCATCTGCCGTGCCACCACCACGACAGAACCGGTACGCCCCAGTCACAACACGACGCGTGGCTAGGAACAGATCTAAAAACAGATTTTAAATCAGAATTTGATCCAAATTTTAAATGCTTATAACTTTGATTTCCACGTTGGAATTTTGCAAACTTTATACCGTTGGATTCAGGGAATCAAGGCCTTTCTGTTTATGCAAAGTGTTTAACAAATAGTAACCATTTGAATAACTTTATTTGTAGAAACATGTTTAAGGCTATTTTAAGTATAGATTTATTTTTGGTAAATTGTATTAGTGCCAAATAAGTTTAGTTGGCAAACTTGTGACTTGTTAAGTTTCTGTAAACTTGTGCATGCTTGGTAGAGTTTTCAAAATCACCACTTAGTAAAATCTTGCATGCATGCATTCATATTATTTTTGATTGTATATAATTGTGTGTAATTGTATGCTATAATTTTTGTGTAGATTTTGCGAGTGATTGTGATTGTGAAGAGTGCTACTCTCCCCACTACCAAGGCAAGTGATATTTTTCATGAATATTTCCATCCTATGTTTTGAACTAGCATTAGATATTTTGCTAAGTCTTGCATGCTACTTTTGTCAAGTGATATGTTGGGAAATCCTATGTAGTTTAGAATGGTGGAATTGCTAGGAATTTTTCCCTAAGTTATCTTGCCATGCTTAGCCTAGCTACTAGCAAACAAGGGTTGGTATAACCTATTCATACTATGATAAAATAATTCTAAGTCCTTTGGGACTCATGCTTTTTCTTAATAAAACAACTAAGTCAATGAACTTCCTGGGTGGAATGGGTCTTGAATGGTGGTTTTTGGTTGAGTGGTTACACAAGGCCATGGACTTGGGTTGTGTATCTCACTTGTGGTATGCCACCCAGGCACAAAGGTATTTGGAGGCCAAGTGTTGAGAAAGCTTACAGTGCAACCACTTGGCAATATGGGCTCTGCCTTGATCATATAGGTTGCTAGAACTTAGTCACTTGGACAGTTGGTGGTAGTGGGAATGATAGGTTGGAGCGCGTCCATTTGACTAAGGAAAGGTTTCTGAAAGGTCCTGTCTTGGGAAACCAAGTCTGGTGGGGAAAGTGCACAACCTCTGCAGATGGAAAACCTAAGTACTTAGCCTAGTCCAAGGCAATGGACAATTTGAGCATCAAGACATGGAAGCTACAAGAATCTCATCACTCCAACTTCTAAGTAAAATTTGTGGGTGAACAAGGGTGAAGGACCCCAATGTCTATTGGTGGTTCCTTGGGAATGTTTTGACAAAGAAAAACTTAGTGATTTCAACTAATAGGAAAAACCTATTTTCAAGCAAAGCAAGCCAAGCTACACTTAGACAAAATGCATATAGTAATATAGTCCACTTAAAATTTACTAAGGTATCACTTGCCAATACTATTCCAAAGTATTGACCCTCTGTGGCTGTAACTTGTGATGTTGCAGGTTACTCCGATGATGAGTAGGAGTCATGAGTCTACACTCAACATGCTTGCCTGTGGCACATGAAGATGAAGACTTATGTTTATTTACTTATTCCTTAAACTCGTGTATTAGGCCTATGGACCTGAGTTGTAAAAGACTATGTTTTATCTCTGGAATAAATGTAATAAACGACCTTTGTATCTGTGTACTTCATCTTAAACTGTGGATGCTAGCATTGATCCAGGGACTAGCATTGCAATCACAGGGATCATTTCCTTTATAAAGGAGGGGTCTAACAAGGTTACTCCGATGATGAATAGGAGTCATGAGTCTACACTCAACATGCTTGCCTGTGGCACATGAAGATGAAGACTTATGTTTATTTACTTATTCCTTAAACTCTTGTATTAGGCCTATGGCCCTGAGTTGTAAAAGACTATGTTTTATCTCTGGAATGAATGTAATAAACGACCTTTGTATCTGTGTACTTCATCTTAAACTGTGGATGCTAGCAATGATCCAGGGACTAGCTTTGCAATCACATGGATCCTTTTCCTTTACAAAGGAGGGGTCTAACACCGATACGCCTGTACCTCCAGGACTTAGAGTCTCTCATTAGGCACGTGGACACTGACAGGACCAATGTCATGCTCAACAATGACGAGCTCCAGGTGCATCTTCGCGAGAAGGACAAGCTCTTCGCGGAGCAAGACGAGATAGTCAAGGAAATGGAGGTGAAGTTCGAGACCTAGGACAGGAAGTTCAGGAGTCAGGAGAAGCGTGTCCAGGATAGGAACAAGAAGATCCGGGACATGACTGAAGAACTGCAGTCCAAGGATTTCGAGCTCGAGCAGCAGCAGACGGTGATTGAGAGGCTTCGTTCTCAGAAGAGTCCTCTCAAGGCCAAGATAGATACCTTGACCACTAGTGTCGAGGAATACAAGACCGCGATGGAGAACGCAGGTCTTACCTTTGTCGAGGAGGAGATTGATGCCGAGGAGTAGACTTGACTACTCATTTATCATTTATTATCGTACTTGTTATTTGAGAACTTGTTATTTGACCATCCGATATGTAGATGGCTTGTTATTTGTGTGTGTTTTACTTTACGAACTTGTTATCTTGTTGTTGAAATTTTATCTTTGTGTTGCATGCTTGTGTTTGCTTATGTGATGTAATGTGCATGAAAGCATCTATGGGTATCTCATTCTTATCTCTATTTGAACAAACCACAGATGCCTCCCCGTCGTGCAAACACCAACCCCAACAACAACAACAACATCACTCCAGAAATGCAACAAATGATGACCGCTCAAACTCAGCTAATGCAGATGATGACGACGTTCATCCAGAACCAAAACAACAACAACAATAACAACAACAACAATAACAACAATAACAACAACAACAACCCACCGGGCTTTGATATGCTTACCAGGTTCTTGAGATTGAGGCCAGCAAAGTTCTCAGGGACGACTGATCCCATGGTGGACAATGATTGGCTACGTTCTGTGAACAAGGACTTGGTAACCGTGGGCTATACGGATGCTGAAAAGGTCAGATTTGCCCCACATCTGTTGGAAGGACCAGCCGCCACATGGTGGGATAACTTCCAGATCACCACTCCCATAGATGAAGTGACATGGTCTATCTTTGAGGATGGCTTTCGCACTGCTCATATCTCATCTGGAGTGATGAGTTTGAAAAAGAAAGAGTTCCACACTCTGAAGCAACGCCACCGTAGCGTGGCTGAATATATTGAGGAGTCCAACAATCTGGCGCGTTATGCACCGGATGAAGTTGACACCGATGCTAAGAGAAAGGAAACATTTCTTGAAGGCTTGAATGATGAGCTGAACCTGCAGTTGGCTGTAGCATATGTTCCCACTTATCAGTCGCTCTGTGACAAGGCTGCTATTTTGGAGAACAAAATGAAGCAAGTTGAGAGTAGAAAGAGAAAGCACTCCAACAAGCACAGCTCGGGATCGTCTCACAAACGATCTCATTATGATGACAGCGGAAGCTCAGGATTCCACAAGAATGGGAAATTCAACAAACACCACAACCACAACCGTCATGACAAACATCACCGTAGTCATGACAATGACAAATACAAGAACCACAAGGGTGTATACAAGATTCACCACGGTGGTAATGGAAGTGGAAGTGCAAGTAAGCCTGTTAAGAGAGACATTAGTCAGGTTGAATGCTTCAAATGCAAGAAGATGGGGCATTATGCAAATGACTGCCCAGAAAAGAAAGTTGAAGGACCCAACAAGCCCAACCCTTTTCAGAAGGGACAAGTAAACCACATCAATGTGGAGGAGGTCTATGAGGAGCCTGATGCTGTTGCTGGTAAGTTCAGACTCAATTCTATTCTAGCATTTGTTCTTTTTGATACTGAAGCATCGCATTCATTCATATCAAAAGCATTTGTTGATAGAAATGGGTTTCCAACTGAAAAAATTGGGTGTCCAATAAAAGTTAGTTCTCCGGGTGGAGATATGATAGTAAGTCTTGGATGCCGGGATCTAGTAATAGAGTTTGGAAAGCATAAATTTCCAGTGAGTCTGATAATCCTAGATTCCCAAGGACTGGACGTAATATTGGGAATGGATTGAATGGCTAAGTATGAAGGAGTACTAGATTGTGCTAATCGTACTGTTGCACTAACAACCCCGGAAAGAAAGCGGATTAAATTCAAGTCCAACTTTGAATCTAAAGGAAGTAAGCTAAATTCTCTTAAGGGGGTTAGCATGGACAGTGTGCCAATTGTGAGTGAGTATCCGGATGTGTTTCCGGAAGAATTGCCAGGAATGCCACCAGATAGAGATGTGGAGTTTCTGATAGATTTGGTACCAAGGTCTGGATCAATAGCAAAGAGACCATATAAAATGTCAGTTGATGAACTAAAAGAACTCAAGAAACAACTTGGAGAATAATTGCAGAAAGGATTTATTCAACCAAGTTCTTCATCTTGGGGAGCCCCAGTTTTGTTCGTGGAGAAGAAAGATAGAAGTCAAAGGTTATGCATAGATTACCGTTCACTCAACAAGGTAACTATCAAGAACAAATACCCTTTTCCTAGAATCAATGACTTGTTTGATCAGCTAGAAGGAGCATGTGTGTTCTCAAAGATTGATCTCCGGTCAGGTTATTTTCAACTCAAGATAAGAGAACAAGACATACCTAAAACAACATTCACTACAAGGTATGGATTGTATGAGTATACCGTAATGCCTTTTGGTTTGACCAATGCTCCAACATACTTCATGAATATGATGAACAAGGTGTTCATGGAATTCCTAGACAATTTTGTTGCGTTTTCATCGATGACATCTTAGTCTACTCCAAGAGCAAAGAAGAGCATGAAGGACATTTGCGTTTGATACTTGAGAAGTTAAGAGAGCATAAACTTTATGCCAAATTGAGCAAGTGTGAGTTCTGGTTGGATGAAGTTGGTTTTCTAGGACATGTGATGACAAAGGATGGTGTAGCAGTTGATCCTGCTAAAGTTTCAGCTGTGACTGAATGGGAATCTCCCAAGTCCGTGAAAGAAGTTCCTAGTTTCCTTGGCTTAGCAGGTTACTACAGAAGGTTCATTGAAAATTTATCCAAGGTAGCTAAGCCTATGACTGAATTGTTAAAGAAAGACAAGAAGTTTGCTTGGTCTGAAGGTTGCGAACTCAGCTTTCAGGAATTGAAGAAGAGACTTGTGATAGCACCCGTCTTGTGTCTGCCAGATTTGGAAAAAGATTTCCAAGTATATTGTGATGCATCTCATCAGGGTTTGGGTGCAGTACTTATGCAAGATGGTAAAGTTTTATCTTATGCCTCGAGACAACTCAAAACTGATGAAGTGAACTATCCTACTCATGATTTAGAATTAGACTTTGTTGTCCATGCACTCAAAACATGGAGAAACTATCTTTTGGGAAAGCGTTGTGAAGTGTTCACAGATCACAAAAGTTTGATGTATATCTTCACCCAGAAGGAAATTAATATGAGACAAAGAAGGTGGCTAGAACTTATCAAGGACTATGACTTAAGTTTGCAATACCACCCCGGTAAAAAAAATGTTGTAGCAGATGCTCTAAGTCGTAAGGTTTTTGTGAATGGCCTTACCAAAGGAGAATTTCCAGATGATCTGTGTACTCAATTTAGAAAACTCAGATTGGAGATTGTGCCTGAAGGACATCTCATGTCTTTGGATGTTCAACCCACTTTGTTGGACAAGATCAAAGAAGCCTAGAAGATTGATAAAGGAATCGAAGAGATTAAAGAAAAGATTGGCAATGGAAAAGCCAAAGGGTTCCATGAAGACGAACAGGGAACTTTATGGCATGGGAAACGTATATGTGTTCCACAAGACCCGGAGCTGCGAAAACTGATTTTGCAAGAAGCACACAACTCTCCGTATTCCATTCATCCGGGTAACACCAAAATGTACATGGACATGAAAGAAAGATTTTGGTGGAATAATCTCAAGAAGGACATCGCCGAACATATTGCTTTGTGTGATGTGTGTAGTAGAGTGAAGGCGGAACATCAGAAACCAGCAGGTTTGCTTCAACCACTACCTATTCCTGATTGGAAGTGGGACAAGATTGGTATGGATTTCATTACTGGATTACCAAGGACCCGGTCAGGATACAATTCTATTTGGGTAGTAGTGGATCACCTAACTAAAGTGGCTCATTTCATACCCGTTAAGACAACCTATACAAGTGCTAAGTTTGCCAGAATCTACATGAGTAGAATTGTATGTCTACATGGAGTGCCCAAGAGTATTGTGTATGATAGGGGAACTCAATTCACTTCCCATTTTTGGAGACAGTTACATGAGTCATTGGGAACGAGGTTGGAATTCAGTACTGCTTTTCATCCTCAAACTGATGGACAAACAGAAAGGACTAATCATATTCTTGAAGACATGTTGAGGGCGTGTGCCTTAGACTATGGAGCCAGTTGGGATGAAAGTCTGCCTTACGCAGAATTTTCTTATAACAACAGCTATCAAGCCAGTATTGAGATGGCACCATTTGAGTTTCTCTACGGAAGAAAGTGTACCACCCCATTGTTATGGAATGGTGTGGGAGAAAGAAGTTTATTCGGGCCAGATCATATCAAAGAAGCCGAAGAGAAGGTAAAGTTGGTTAAGGACAGGTTGAAGATAGCACAGTCCCGACAGAAAAGCTACGCAGATCCTAAGCGTAGAGAAGTCACCTACGAAGTTGGTGATAGAGCTTATCTTAGAGTATCACCACTTCGTGGAGTGAAGAGGTTCGGAGTCAAAGGAAAATTGGCACCAAGGTATGTTGGACCATTCAAGATTCTGAGTCGTAAAAGGAGAAGTTGCCTATGAAATAGAACTGCCAGAATCTCTGTCAGCTGTCCATAATGTGTTTCATGTGAGTCAACTTAAGAAATGTCATCCAGAAATGGAAGAAACTTCTTTGAAGGATACTATACCTTTGGAGGAAGTTCAACTGGAAAGTGATCTCACTTATGAAGAGAAACCTATCAAGATTCTTGAGACTGCAGAAAGAGTCACACGGACTAAGACTATCAAGTTCTGCAAAGTGCAGTGGAATCATCATTCCGAAGAGGAAGGAACATGGGAAAGAGAAGATGATCTTCGGAAAGACCACCCTCACCTATTTGCTAGCCAATCTGAATCTCAAGGGCGAGATTCACCTTAAGGGGGTTAGATTTGTAACATCCCTAAAATCATGTTCAAACTTACGCATATCATTCATGCTTCCATGATCATATGTTTTTCATTTCAAACAAAACACTTCAAAAACAAGAGCATATGAGCTCATTATTTCATGTGAACAACTATTAGTCTAATGCCACTCTCAATTGAAGAGTTATTGGTTTTAAACCAACCCTTGCTTGCTCTCTTGTTATTGTGTTTGATTGTTGAAGTTTGGTGAAATTTTACAAAACAAATATGATTCAGAAACTATTTCCAAAATTTACTCAAATTATGTGCTATAGCGCTACTTATTTTGTTTCAACAAAGGGACCAAGCTAATACAAAGTGACGACTTGATTTTGTGCCCAAAAGTGTGAATGTTGCACCCTACAAAATCCTGGAAAAAATTTGAATTCAAAAGCTTTTGAAAACATTTGAAAATCATTGCAGAAAATCAATTCAGAAATAGAAAAGGAATAAAGAAAAAGAAAAAGGCCAGCGCCAGGGTTTGAGCCCATCAACAGATCCAGCCCAACTAGCCCACCCGGGTTCCCCCTCTCTCACTATCACACGCAGACGCACCCGCGGAGTCGCTGACGCTAGGACCCCACCTCCCCTCTATTTATTTCGCTGACAAGTGGACCCGTGACCCCGTCGTCGTCTTCGTCAATCACGCGCGCCTGCGCCTCTCACGCCGCCGTTACTCGCCGCAGTCACTGCCGCGTTGATTCCCATTGATTCCGCGAGTAACTCCACGCCCAGCTCTGCCTACTTAAGCCCCTCCCTCTCGCGACCATTTCCCCTCACTCAATTTTCTCTCCATGCCACCAAGCTGCTCGCAACTCGCCAGACACCGTCGCAGCTCCGACGACCTCCGGCGTGCGATTTTGGTAAACCCCATGCGCCCCTTCCTCTCTGGTGCATGCGAACAGCTTCGGGACCTCCTTGTGCATATCCTGATCCCCTTTGTCCGTCTGTTTGTGATCTAGAGCTTCGACTTCGACGAGCACCGTGAGCAACCGACGCCGTCTCCAACTCCGGCGATAGATTAAGGTAAAATCCGACCGCCCCGTGCCTTCCCTTTGACGCTGACTTGTTCGCCTGACCTATGCACACACACTGATGCCCTCCGTTTGCGTTAGGGCGAAGCAGAACGTCGCCAACGTCGCCGTCCACCCGAGCCCAACCCTGTCATCCAGTCTGACGAGATCCCACGGCCACTACAGCGCGCCCTTTGCCAAGCTACCACCACGTTGAGCTTCAGTGCGTCGTTGCGAGTCTGGTAAGCATTTCCACTGACCCCAGCCCTCTCTGTATCAACCGCGACGCTGTAGGCCGAGCGCGCCACCGCTCGCCGTCACTGCGCGCCGCCAGACCTTGGTCGTTTGATCAAGAGCCGTTGGATCTAGATCCAGAGGCTAGAATTAGATTAGCGGGCGAAGCGTTATGTTTTGATCTGAACCGTGCATCGTCACTTAGATCCTGCGGCTTGTAAGCGTGATCCAACGCGAACCGGTACGCGCCAGTAAGATTAATACGCGTGGTAGTGAGTTAGATTTAAAACAGATTTTGAATCAGATTATAGTTCAAATTTGTTTTGTTTGTAACTTTTGATTCCCACGTTAGGCTTTGACAAATTTTATACCGTTGGAATCAGGACAGCAAGATCTTTCAGAATATGCAATGTGTTTAATTTTTTGCATCTGTTAAAATGGTTTGTTTTGCAAAAAACATGTGTAGGGCTTATTTTATTATATGAATTGTTTAGG
This sequence comes from Avena atlantica, assembly GCA_910589765.1. Taxonomy (NCBI): domain Eukaryota; kingdom Viridiplantae; phylum Streptophyta; class Magnoliopsida; order Poales; family Poaceae; genus Avena; species Avena atlantica. The sequence continues at coordinate 40,443,839 of OU342736.1, read as the reverse complement.
AATTGTTTTTAGTGTTAAATAAATTTGGTTTAGCAAGTTTTTGACTTGTTTAAGATTCAGTACTATGCACTTGCTTGGTTGGGTTTTAAAAATCATCATTTAGCATCTTGCATGCATGCATGCATATATATTTTTGATTGTATATGTCTTGTATGTGATTGTGGCTATATTCTATGTGTAGATTTTTTGTGCTAGTGATTGTGATTGTGAAGAGTGCTACACTCCAAACTACCAAGGCAAGTGGTACTTCATGAATAATTCTATCCCTGTATTTTATACTAAGCATTAGAAATATTTTGCTAAGTCTTGCATGTTATTATTTTGCCTATATGCCATGTTGGGAAAGCCTAACTAGTTGTAGAATTGCTAGGAAATTTCTAAGTTAAGTTACTATCTATGCCATGCTTAGCCTAGCTAGTAGCAAACAAGGGTTGGTGAAATATACATGCTATGATGAAAATTGCAGAGCCGTCTGTCGCTGTAGCAAGCTCCGGCGAGGAATTGCAGCAGACCCCGAGCACCCCTTGACCCAAGAACATCACGTCGAGTTTCCCCAGTCTCCTGCGATCTCGTGAGCACTTCCCCCTCTTTCCTCGCTTCCTATTTCACCAGCGCCGCCATCGTCTGCCTGTCGCCGCCGCGCACAGCCGCGCGGCGCCGCCAGTTAATGGCCATTTGTTTAGGTCCGTTAGATCTAGATCGGGCGAGCAGGATTAGGTCACTTAAACGCCGAAGGGGTATGCTTCTAGAACTGTGTGATCTAATTAGATACAACGCCCCACAGAGCGCGATCCGCGTGAAGCGGTACCGTCGAATGAAATCATGCCGCGTGTCACGAGTGCAGTTTAAAAATAGATTTGAAATCTGATTGAATTGTAAATTTCAAACCCCTGTATCTTTGGATCCACACGTCCAAAAATTACAAATTTTATGTCGTTGGATTCAGGAGAGCAAGACCTAGCCAACCATTCCCTTGGTTTAGAAAATAGTATCTGTTAGTTTGCTTGTTTTTGCAGATTCTTTTGTGAGCTTGTTTAGAGTAGAAAAATTGTTTAAAATAGATTTTAGGGTTAAAACTTTTGCAAAATGGTTTGTTGTGACGTTACTGACCCTAGGACCCAACCCATGGTTTGGAAAATGAATTTGGAAAAGTTTAGAATGGATTAATTAATTTAGTCCATTTCTAGCCAAATAAAACTATTGTTTTGTTATGAAAATGGTTTTGAGTAAAAACTTTGGAGGAAATGTTTTGGACCAAACCTACTGACCAAAAACACCAAGTTTTAAGAAACAACAACTTAATTGGTGAAGCCACTTAAGGTTGTGGTATTGTGAAAAATGTTTTTCACCACATAAAATGATGAAAGGATTTGAAAATGGTTTATGGGCCAAAACCCTTTTGCAAATGACTTTGTCACTTTGGAAAATGACCACTTTTGACTTTACAAAGTTTAGAAGCCTAGTGGAGACCACCTTTGCAATTAGAACCATCTTTTGCATGCTTGCATGCATTACTTTGACTATGTGATTTTATGTGTTGTTTTTTGCTTGATTGGTAGATTAAGTTTGTGCCTTGCTTGGTTGATTTGTAGTGACTTGAAGAGTGTAATTGTTGCAAGGACAAGGAGTGAACCCATACTCTACCAAAAAGGTAAGTGATGCTTCATACTTTCTATCCCATTACTTTCACTATGCATTAGAGATTTTGCTAAGTAAAACTTGCATGGATTTTGCTAAGTATAAAACTTGCTATAGGAAAACCTAGTAGATGAATCCTTAGTAGGATTTTCCTAAGTTAAGATTCCTACTACTATCAAGCTTAGCCTATCTAATAGAAAACATGGGTGGAAAATATATTCACACTATGGAATAATCTCTAAGTCTGAGGACTTATGTTTTTGTTTAATAAAACCACTAAGTTAATGAATCACCTGGGTGGAATGGAAGGATTGGTTTATGTTGAGTGGTTACACAAGGCCATGGACTTGGCTTGTGTATCTCACTTGTGGTATGCCACCCAGGAACAAAGAGATTTGAGATGTCAAATGTTGAGAAGCTTCAAGTGCAACCACTTGGCCATATGGGCTCTGCCATGATCATATAGGTTGCAAGAACTTAGCCACATGGACAGTGGGTGGTAGTGTTTGATAGGTTGGAACGCGTCCATTTTGGTCTAAGGGAAGGCTTCTGAAAGATCTTGTCTTGGGAAACCAAGTCTTGTGGGGAAAGTGCACCACCTCTGCAGAGTGTAAAACCTAAGTACTTAGACATGTCCCTGGTAAAGGACGATTTGAGCATCAAGACATGGAAGCAATCAAGAATCTCATCATTCAAATTTCTAAGTTAAAACTTGTGGTTTGAACAAGGGTTGTTTGTAATCTTCAATCTTTGATGGAGAGATGCCTTGAAAGGATCTTCAAATCTTTGATTGAGAAAAATGATTTTGCCAAGTAAAACTTAGTATTTTCAAATGTTAAGGAAAAATCTATTTTGAGCAATGCAAGCCTCAACTCCACTTAGCCAAATGCATATAGATGATAGACTCCACTATACTATTATAGTATCACTTGCCAATACAATTCAAATGTATTGACCCTGGTGGCTGTAACTTGTAATGTTGCAGGTTTGATTGTTTTTTTAGTGAAGAATGTTTGATTAGGATTACAAAGTCTACAACCAACATCTGCCTGTGGCACTTTGAAGATGAAGGACCCCATGCTTATAGTTATTCCGCTTCAATGTAATGTAATAGCCAAATGAGCTATGTAAGGATGTAATAAAATTATGTTATTCCTGGTTATAAAGTTATATTATGACCTCTGTTTCTTGATATTACATCTTAACTGTGGATGCTAGCTATTGATCCAGGGACTAGCATTGTAAACATAGGGGGCTCTATCTTATTAAAGATTGGGACCTCTACAATTTGGTCTAAGGGAAGGCTTCTGAAAGGTCCTGTCTTGGTGAAACCAAGTCTGGTGGGGAAAGTGCACAACCTCTGCAGATGGAAAAATCTAAGTACTTAGCCAAGTCCATGGCAATGGACAACTTGAGCATCAAGGCATGGAAGCTATCAAGAATCTCCTCATCCCAATTTCTAAGTAAAAATTTGTGGGTGAACAAGGGTGAAGGACCTCAATGTCTATTGGTGGTTCCTTGGGAAAAGTTTTGACAAAGAAAAACTTAGTGATTTCAACTAATAGGAAAAAACTATTTTGAGCAAAGCAAGCCAAGCTACACTTAGCCAAATTTGCATATAGTATCCAGTCCACTTAAAATATACTAAGGTATCACTTGCCAATACTATTCCAAAGTATTGACCCACTGTGGATGTAACTTGTGATGTTGCAGGTTACCCTGATGAGGATTAGGTGTCATGAGTCTACACTCAACATGTTTGCCTGTGGCACATGAAGATGAAGACTTATATTTATTTACTTATTCAAACTCTTGTATTAGGCCTGTGGCCTTGAGTTGTAAAGACTATGTTTATCTCTGGAATGGATGTAATAAATGACCTTTGTATATGTGTACTTCATCTTAAACTGTGGATGCTAGCAATGATCCAGGGACTAGCATTGCAATCACAGGGATCCTTTTCCTTTATAAAGGAGGGATCTTACATTGCTGCAGTTCCTCTTCCAGTGGCCATCCGCCTTGCAGTAGAAGCAAGTGGATCCGGCTGAAGGAGATGGCTTAGTCCCTAAGGAAGCACTTGGGACCGGGTGTGGAGCCTGCTTTCCTCCTGACTTAGCCTTCTTCTTAGTCCAAGAACTCTTCTTGAACTTAGCCTTATTCTGCACCATCAACACTTGACTGGCGCCCTTTTTGAGATCCGCCTCTGCCTGCTTGAGCATCCCATGTAATTCAGTGAGCTTCTTATCCATACCATTCATGTGGTAGTTCGAAATGAACTGCCCATATGCACTAGGAAGAGAGTTCAGAATTATATCCGTAGCGAACTCTTCGCTAATAGGGTAGCCAAGCCTCTCCAGAGACTGCACATAACCAACCATTTTGATCACATGCGGACTCAGTGGATCACCATCCTTAATCTTGCAACTCAGCAAAGCCTGAGAGACTTGATACCTCTCAGTCTTCGTCTGAGCCTGGAAATACTTTTGAGGCTTTCGATCATATCGTAGTCCTCAACATGCTCGAACTGCTTTTGCAAGTCCAGTTCCATGTGAGCAACCATAAGAAAGCTAATATACGTGGACTCATCCTTAGCACGACGGTAGGCATTGGTGGCTGCGACAGTCGCATTCTCATTCGGCTCATCTGGAAGTGGGTTGTCTAGGACATGGTCCTTCTTTTCTTGTTTGAGAACAATTCTCAGATTTCGATACCAGTTGGTAAAATTAGTGTCGTTCAGTTTATCTTTCTCAAGAATAGTTCTCAACACAAAACCGGATATCTGAGAGTGACTGCTACTTGGTGCCATGATCTACAACAGAAAATATGCAAAACACTTAAGACATGTATTCATAAAAGAGCAAGCATATTAAACATTTTAATATTTTATGCTCCCACTAGAACCAACACCCCTCCGATGGTTGTTTAGTGATTCAGGATCCTAAATAAGCAAGTCGGCTAGTGAGCTTTAGCATCACAGCTAGCCGCCAAGTGATCTAGGTAGACAACTCCTTGTCAATCGCATCTCATGCGACTCCTGTTGGACGGGTGTCATCACATGCCCCGGCTCCCATCCGAATTTTCTCCGAGTCCCACAACCGTTGTGATAGACTCGTCTAGCTTACCGAGTGTTTCTGCAGTAAGAGTCCGACTCGAACCCACCTAGTCGGAAAGAATTGGCAGCACCACAATTTTATGAGCCCACTACCAAAAATGTCCGACTTGTGATGGTGCAAACACTGGCGGGAAAACCGACTAGACCTTCTTTAAGGGATTAAATTTTACCGACTATCTGATAGAGGTAAAACATAGACATAACAATAACACAAAATAAAGAAATTATAACGTGAAATGGTATGGATCTCTTCATGGTGATCTCCATCTCCACAAAGCCTGTAATCCGACTTGTGCCAACTCTTGTCACTTGCCGTCTTACTCCATGTCGCCGACCTGTACAACGCCTTGCATGCCTTCCGGGTTCTCCAAACAGCTACACTAGCTTAGTAAAGTAAATTACATAGAGAATCCGACACGCAGGTCATTATACAATAAAATGACAGCACCTGGGCTCCAGCCGGCTGACAAAAAACCGTGATTCGCAGATCACGTATGGATTACACACATACATCACATCCACATGAACCATACCATTCACAACTTCCTACAAAAACAAGTTACGCATAGATACAATATCTACCGGCGTTGTGAAACTCGCAACGACATCTAAGGCGCTATGATAGGGTGAAGCTGGCGGTCCCGCTATCCGGATAGCAGGCGGAGATCGAAGGGGCAGCGCCCGGCGATTTTTCCGAAAACGTAGACCTCATCTAGGATCCGAACATGGATTCCGACCATCGTTCCGATTCGATCCAACTCTTTGATCTTCGATCACCGCTTCTGGATTTACGTGTCACAGTCTACCCCGATGGCGGAAGCCGACCGGTAGGGGTATGTCGTTCCACGACCTCAGCAGTATGATCACGGAAATCAGATCTACCATTCCCCGAGCACAGTTGATCCAATCAACTTCGTACAAAACCGATCTATCTCATAGATCGACCACCAAACAGCACATAGATCTCATCTACAGCCCACCGCATATCACATATGCGAGATCTCGAGCCTAAAACCAGAAGCTATCGCTCTAATACCACTGTTGGGCCATGCAGAGATAAAACAAAACTTTTCCTCTAACGTGGTGATCCCAAGATCTAGCTGAGGTAGAAGGCCATGAGGTTTACCACTAGACGCGCAATTGCGGATTACTGATGAAGCGCGTCAGTTGATGCAGTGAAGTGCTCACGATCCGATCGTCCTGGTGCTGATCGCACAACACCTCTGCTGGTATCCACACGTACAAGGAGGAGCGCCGGCGGCGAACTGCTAGGTTCGTAACGACGGCTGGACTGTTGTGGAGCTAGGGTTTCCAACACATGCTATGACCTAACCGAACAACGATTAACCTTTCTGGGTTACGGTGCTCCACTATATATAGGGAGTGAACATGGGCTCTGCTCGCGTGACCCATTCACTAAATCCCATATAACACTAGTCACCGTGAGTCCAACTCACTAACTCAGTCCTAATCCGGTTTAGGTCCAACCCAACCAGATTACAGGTTCAGATCCAATCCGAACATGCTCCCGCTCTTAAGTGTGTGACCCCGCAGGGTCATGGCTACTTGGACACGATTGGAGTCCGACTCTCAAGTACCAAAGAGTCATGATGACTTACCTTTCCAATGCGACTTACGTCCGAGTCTCTTTTGCCTCACGATATACCTTGTCAGACTATAGGCGAATAATTGTCATCCCTTAAATAGTCCAACTCTCTTCTCGATCCGAGATAAGTGATTCACCCGACTAACTCTTAGTGGATTGCCTTGGTTAACACTTAACCGAGTCGTGCATGGCCATGCTTTCCGAGTCATATCTCACGAGAGTGCCCATAGAATATCTCTTCAAGTGGAGGGGCAAAATCCCATCTTGGTTATTCACATCATGCAGCTTGATTCTCAGTCGACCCGAACCCTGCCTTTATAACTGCCCAGTTACGGATCAGCGTTTGACAGAACCTAAGTCGGTGATCCTCAGCTCGGACTATGCAACAACCTCAGGTCTAAGGATTACATTGATTGGGATATACAAATGACAACTTGTTCGTTGTACCTCAATATGGGTCAATCCGACTCGCTAAACTCTTTAGCCGAATCTGTGTAAGTTGGAATAGCATCTCCATGCCCATGCCAAGTGGAACCGAGTCATCAAGCCAACTTTCACATTGGTCTAAGTTGTGTGTCCAGCACAACCTCAATGACCAAGGATATTTAGTACAAACAACATGAATGCATAGTTCCACAACCGAATCACATATTCAATGATACACATCAGATGTTTATACAAGGACTACTTAATATCGTTATGAATACAATGGGAAATCTCATCATACATGATTTCCTCTAGGGCATATTCCCAACATCCACATCGCCTGCTTCATTACTTTTTGCGAGTGCTGGCTCGGTATCGAGCCACACTTTGGCCTCTTTCGGAAGCTTTATTCCGTGAAGAGGCAGTCCGGCAACGGCGGGGTCTACCCACTTGGCGGCTGCGTCATCTCCATCCGATCTACTGTTATTTTCTTCTCTTTCTCTATGTCTGAGTCTGTCCAATACTGGCAGAAGAAGTGTTTTTATATCCGCGACTCCATAGTGGACAGGAAAGTCTTTGGCCTAGCCCCTTTCGACTCCACCAAGGAGATCTTGAAGAAGCGGTCCTGGATGAACCATATCCTGGAGGGCGAGGTGGCACCAGTAGAGGATCTCTACCGTCGGGTGGAGTCGCTCCAGATGGAACCTAGTAAGGAGGTCAATGGTGTGGATATAATCCGAACCTTCCTCAAACGTCGAGTGCAGCCACTCTAGGCGAGGGCACATCCGATGTTTCTTTATGCTGGCCACAATGACCCTGCGAGGGTCTCAGCCGAGGAGTTATCCCGAGGCGACCTCGACAGATTTCTTAAGCCGCTACTGAAGTACAAGTCCGAGGAGGATCTTCCAGGGAAGTGTTGGTGTCCCCCTTCAGTGCCGAGAAACCAGTTCTGCAGGTGTAGATTTGTGACATGCATGCTGCACCTTTTTTCGAGTTCTCTTCCTTATGATATCTTGTATTGATCTTCGATGTCTTTATTGTGCAGGAGTTCATGGTGGCTGGTATGGTGCCTCTATTGCCTGAAAGGTTTCCGATTGCGCTGGACAACGAAGTCATGGACTCCGAGTCCGAGGTTCCGCCGACGCAATCGCCAACACAGGATGCCCCCGAGGCAAGCAAGGGGCGGACCCAAAAGCGAGCACGGATCTCGAGCGAGTCTTCGGATGCCTCGACTCTGCCAACGCCTTGGGACCCCTCCTTCTTCGTGCGCCACAGTGAGTATGACGATGCTTCTTCTGTGCCGTTCTCGGTTGTGCCTCTGCAGGCAGTGACGCCGCAGCCGCCGGAGAAGAGGAAGAAGAAAGATAATAAAGAGAAGAGGGCGCCCCCCGTCTTCGATTTGAGCGACATCGACTCGTAAGTACCTTTGGATGCCTTTCGCTCTTGTTTTCTTGCCTTCTTGTATTTTTGTCTTTGATGGATGTTTTCTTTTTAGCCACTCCTCGGAGGGTTCTCTTAGGGATAGTTCCCAGGAGAACGTAGGGGAGTCGAATTCGATGGCCCCTCCTTCTCAGACGGTGGCCACCTCTGGGGGCGCTGCTCCGAACCCTTCTCCGCAGGAGGCTCGAGTGGTCGTCGCTCAGAAGACTGCACCAGGAGCTTTGGAGTCCCCGTTTGAGCATGTTAGTTGTTTCTTCCTCTTTTTCCATGGGGAAGTTCCCGAGTCTGTTTCGGGTCATTTTGTTCGACATTTTTGCTTGTTTCGGGGCGTATCCCCCGAGCCTTGCTCCTGATTCTTTCTTGATTGTTCTGCTTTTTTCCACAGTCCTTTGTGCGTAGTGCGAAACTGCTTATTCAGCAGCATCTGGCACTGGAAGCCGGCATGAAGCATCTCCAAGGTACGTGCTTTTCTTGCTCTTATCTTTGTTACTTGTTGCCTGAGTGTAGCTTGTGTTGTTAATGTGTGTCCTTGACACTTGGTAGACGAGAATAATACGGCCCTTCGTCGGATGGATGCTCTCGAGAAGAGCCTCGGCCATGCGGAGAAGCAGGCTACTGACACCGTGGAGGCGAAGGATCGCCTGCAGCAAGACTAGGCTGCTGCCGCCGAGGCCAAGGAGCGGTTGCAGCAGGAGGCTTCGGATCGCGAGGAGCAGCTTGGAGCTGTTGAGGCTACACGCAAGAAGGAGCTTGTAGAGAAGCTGATGGCTGCTTCCAAGGCAGTTTCCAGTAAGTGCTTCGTGTGCGTATTGGTTGTTCGACGGGTCTATCTTTGTGTCTTTATTTGGATTCCTGCTTTTATTTCTTTGCTCCAGATGCTTCAGGCATTGCATTCGATTGCAGTGCCCTGGAGCACGGGTGCGCTCTGGACGATGCTGCCGCCGCGGTCGAAGACCATTGCAATACTGCGGCTGGCTCCCTTGCCAAGGCCAAGGAAGTCCTAGGGCGCTTCTACAAGGAGATTGTTCCCAAGGGCGCTACCCTCGAGGATGTTGACTCCTTGGCGGATGCGCTTTTAGAGGATGCACCTGCCGCCTACAAGCGCAAGCAGAAGGTCCTCGGCGCCTCGATGCGGTTGGCCATGGCCATGGCATCCGGAGCAGAGCTGGACTTGGCGCACATAACTTCCAAGATGCCGACGGCTCAGAGGTGGCATTTGCTTCCTTCGCTTCCCGCTGTAAGCGTTATGGGCCGAAGCTCATTGACCTTCTTGCGGAGTATGCGGCGAAGCAGCAAGAGCAGGCCAAGAGCAGGCAGTCGAGCTCTGAGGCCACTTGGGATGCGGGTTCCTAGGCTTTGTTTCTATAGTCTTAGGATAGTTGCCTTCTACTTTTGTTGTAATGCATGTTGAACAATTTCCTCGTGCCACGCAGTGGCCTTTTGATGTATATAAATGATGCTTTGAGCTGTTGCCCACGAAATTTGTTGTTCATATTCTTGCTTGCTTGCCTTTAGGGTCCTTCAGGTGAGGCTCCGTCGATGCTTCGACGGTCACTCAGCCGCGACCGCCTTTGGATGATGCATCGCAACTTTTTTTCCTTTGTGATCGCGTCTGTAGTCTTGAGAAGGAGATTCTTGCCGTCCGCGGTCACGCGGACGTGTGGAAGTCGAAGGCAGAGTGAGCTCCTGTCACATCACAAGATTTTCCAAATCTTGTAATGTGAAAAAATAAATGAATAAAATAAAAACTTTGATGATTTTCAGGGTGAGAAGAAACTTTTTGAAACCAATTGGAAACCTTCAAACCAATTTGGATCAAATAAATCCTAAAGGGATTTAAAAAGATAAACATTTAATAAAGGAAAATAAAAATATTTAAAATCACTATTTTGGATCTTTTAAATAAAAGTTTTTGTTTTCAAATGAAATAGAAGTTTTATAGATAAACATTATTTTATAGAGCCAAATTAAACCTTGGCCAAGCTTTTGAAATAAAATTTTTTGTTTTGATAAAAATAGTAAATGTTTATTTAAAATAAATTAATAAGGATTTAATATCCAAGTTTTATAAATAAAGATTTTACTATTTTAATTAACCATCAAAACTTATTTATTTAATTCAAACAAGTTTTCCAATTACCTTATATTCTCAAATAAAACCTACTATTTTGGTTTTTGAAATAATTAGTTTACAATGGAGATTTTAAATAAAACAAATTCTATTTTGATTTATTAACTAGTGTCCATTTTATTTAATTATAAATGGACTCTAAAATAAAAATACTATTTTATTTTGGGAATTGGTTTATGTTGCTGAACAGAACCAAATTCAAAGTTGTAAAGTGTGTTGATTATTTGAATTGATTTGATTGTTGATTTGTTGTTTGAATTTTCAAAAACAGAAAATAGAATCAGAAAAGGAAAAACAATTTGTAAGAAAAAAATAAGAATTGGACTCAGCCCAACTGGCCAAGCCCAACAAGACCCAATCCAGCAAACCAACTCTCTCCCGCGGCGAAACGTTTTCCACTCAGAACCGCACCCGCACAGAAACTGACCGGTGGACCCTCCCCCTCACTCCCTTTCTCACTGACCAGCCGACCCCACCCTCTCCTGTTCATCGTCTACACCCGCGACCCGTTCTTCCCCGTTTCTGCCGTTGATTTTGCATCGTCAATTCACCTTAATGCAGCGTTTAAACCTCGCAGTGATCACGCGTGATAAATCCCCTCCCTCTTCTCTTCATTTCCCCTCAAACCCCGCTACCAGAGAGCCCCTAGGCTGCCTCGAATCAGCCTTGCACCGCCGCTGCTCCGACGACACTCCGGCGACAATTCCGACCGAACCGCGCCACCCCTTACCTCCCCGACCAAGCTCACACCTTCCCCACTCCCAGACGCTCCTCTCTGTACCGTCCATTCAACCGCGGGCGCCCCAGAACACCGTCTTCGACAAGCTCTGAGAACCGTCGCGTCTGTTTTCTTCTCCGGCGAAGTCCCCAGGTAGAATCCGACCGCCCCTCTTCTTCTCCTTCACGCAGGCAGCTTCGCATTGATCTTGCGCGTCTAACTGTGTCTTCATTTTCCCTCGGGGCGAACCACGGCACCGTCTCCGACCACATCCAGAGCCGCCTGTAGTCGTCCTTGACTCCGGTGAGGAATTGCTACAGACCCAGAGCGCCCCTTGCCACGCCGACCACACGTCAAGCATCACCACGTCCTCGCGATCACGGTGAGCATCCCCACTTTGTTCTTTGCTTCCTAGAACCGCCGCTAGCTCCTCGCCTGATCGTCGCCGCCGTCTGCCGCCGCGCAGCGCCGCCAGCCTTTGGCCAAGCATCTGTGGCCGTTGGATTAAAATATGGTGGCTGCAATTAGAACTAGGCGAACCGGTACACGCCCCATCTGATCCGTTCGTTTAAATTGGATCCAACGCCCCACAGCGCGCAATCCGCGCGAAGCGGTACCGCCCAATAGAAACATGACGCGTGGCCAGTTTTTGGTTTAAAACAGAATTTGAAAACTGATTTGAGTTGCAAATTGAAACCCTTGTAACTTTTGATCCACACGTCCAAAATTTACAAACTTTATATCGTTGGAATCAGTGGAACAAGCCCTAGAAAACCGTGCCATTTTTTTAGTAAATAGTATCTGTTAGATTGTTTGTTTTTGTAGAAACATTTGTATGCTTGTTTAGATTAGAAAAATTATTCAAAAATGTTTTTGAGGTTGAAATCTTGGCAAATTGGTTTGTTGTGAACTTACTGACCCTAGGAACCAACCTATGGTTTTGAAATTTGATTTGGTGAAGTTTAGGATGGATTAATTGGTTTAACCCATTTCTAGCCAAATAAAAATAATGATTTTGTTATGAAAATGTTTTTGGAGTAAAAACTTTGAGAAAATGATTTGGAGCAAACCTACTGACCCTATACACCAAGTTTTGAGAAACAACAACTTATTTGGTGAACAACATAAAGTAGTTGCTTTGATAAAAATATTTTTCACCACATAAAATAGTGAAAGGATTTAAAATTAGTTTATGGACAAAACCCTTTTGCAAATGACTTTGCCACTTTGGAAAATGACCACTTTGAACCTTACAAAGTTTAGAGCCTAGTGGAAACCAGTCTTGCAAATAGAACCATCTTTTGCATGCTTGCATGCATGACTTAGAACCCATTGTTTTATGTGTGTGAATTGTTTGATTGATTATTGGTTTGGAATGCTAGTTGATATTGTGTTTGCTTGATTGATTGTAGTGAAGTTATAAAAGTGTGAGACTAGCAAGATCAAGAAGTGAACCAACATTCCCTACCAAAAAGGCAAGTTACACTATCATCTAAAGTCCTACTATTTTCATTATACTTAGTGGATTTTGAAAACATGCATGAAAAGAATTTCTATATTTATGCTAAGCTAAATCCTAATAGGATTCCCTATACATTCCTCAGTGAAAACAATGTAGTTGTTACATGCTTAGCCATGCTATATTTTGAAAAGAGATACATGTTGAGATTTTATGAAGTTGAGAAAAGGACTTGTGTTTTTATATAATAAAACAAGGACTCAATGAACCACCTGGGTGGCCAAGGATACTTTGAGTTTTGGAGAAGGTGGCAACAAAAGGAACCATGTCTATGGCAATCTCTTTGTGTTGTGCTCCAAAGGAAACCACCCAGGAAACTTAGAGATTGAACATGTTTCTCCAATTGTGGCTTTCGTGTACAACCACATGCTATTTATGGCTCTGGCTTAGTCAACTACATTGGGAAGACCCATGCATTGTCTTCAAGTTACTAGACATGGGGACCTGGAATCCTACATGGGTACTGAAGACAAGCTAGCAATGGTGTATGGGAGGACCCTCTGGAAAGACTTCGTCACATTCTCAATCTGCCAGTACTCCATCTTGGTGAGCACTACTCCAGTGGCCACTGGTGGCGACAAGATGGTATTGTGACATGTGGGTAAAGTGTGCAACTTCTGTAGAAGATAATAAAAATCTAAGTACTTAGCCGTGTCCCCGGTTATGGACAATACTGAGCAACTAAAGCTTGAAGCTATGGGAAATCTCGACATTCCAATTTCTAAAAGAAAATTTTCTAAGTGACAACAAAAGACTTGATGCACTTGGGGTTACCAAGGAGCTCAAGAGATTTTGATGAAAACTTGATGCACTTGGGGTTACCAAGGAGCTCAAGAGATTTTGATGAAAACTTGATGCACTTGGGGTTACCAAGGAACTCAAGAGATTTTGATAAAACTTGATGCACTTGGGGGTACCAAGGAGCTCAAGAGATTTTTAACAAGGACTTGAATACTTGGGGATACCAAGTAGTTCAAAGATTTTTGATAAAGAGATTTAACAAAGGAAACAAAAACCATTTGAAAGGATAGGATAAAGTATTGCTTTCTGCAAATGAGCCTTAAAACCCTACTTAGCCAAATATGCATGTATTAATAGGATCCACTCATATCAAACTTAGTAGTGAAACTTGCCAATAAAATTCAAATGTGTAGACCCTTGTGGCTGTAACTTGTAATGTTGTAGGTTTGATTGATTTTAGTGAAGATTGATTGATTAGGATTACAAAGTCTACAACCAGCATGCCTGCCTGTGGCACTTTGAAGATGAAGGACCCCATACTTATAGTTATTCCGCTGCAATGTAATGTAATAGCCAAATGAGCTATGTATGATGTAATAAAATTATGTTATTCCTGGTTATAAAGTTATAATATGTCTTGATATTACATCTTAACTGTGGATGCTAGCTATTGATCCAGGGACTAGCATTGTAAACACAGGGGACTCTACCTTATTCAAAGGTTGGGACCCTGACAGATGGTATCAGAGCATTGTGTTTCCTGTAGGATTTGTAAACCTAGGATTGGACAAAAACCCTTAGAAAAATAGGAGTTTTTTTGTTCCAAAAACTTATTTACAAAACAACCTTGTAAACTCTTTCCTCAACCATTTTGGTTTCCACTCTACATCTCTTCTATTTCAACTTGATGGAAAAACCTACCCATGGCCAAAGACTACACCATGTGCAAAGGACTTCTTCAACATCTTCAACTCTAATGACTTCAACATCTTCAGCATATTCACCAAGGACTTCCAACTTGGATACCACTACGGACTACAAGTGAGACAAGGAACTCTTACTCAAGACTTAGAGACTGAGGAAATGCAAAATTAGAAGGAATTCACTTTACTTGAAGTATTGAAACCAAGAAGTTTTTCTCAAGGAAACCATGATCTCGTACAAGAAGAATCATGAAGGAAGGAAAGATCACAAGTGAACCATATAGATGGACCACCATAATTTAGTTAAGTCAAAACCACCAACTTATGTGGTGTAACAAAAATATTTTCTTGCCTAAGTAAGTGCTTGAACTTTGTTGTTTGAGTGAAAAGCTGTTTGTGAATGCTTGCACATTGCTTGAGTGAATTGTGATGTGTGTGATTAGAATTGATTCCTTAGAAATATCTTGCCTATTCTAACCCTCATCCAACCCAAACAGATGACTACTCCAAGAGACTCCAACATCAAGGTTGATGATACCAACACCAACCAAAAGGATAGCATGAAAGAGCTCATAGCAACCCAACACCAGTTGAACCAAGTGACAGCTCAATTCATAACCAACACTAGTGGAGAAGATCCAACCCTACAAGGATTTTTGGAAACTCAAGGCCAACTAATGCTCAAAGTGACTGATCAAATGATCAAAATGGAAGAAAACTATTCCAAAAGAGTTAGTGACAACAAGGATGATAGAAATGTTATTCTAGATGGAGCCCCAGCTTGCATTATTTGTGGAGACAAGGATCATACTTCCAAGGAGCATGGAGATCAATGCCCCAACTCTGAAGAGAAACATCATGTTGGCCAATGCCCCACTTCTCAAGCTACTTGCTACCTATGTGAAGGAAACAACCATGTTCCTATCCAATGCCCCATCTATTCCATTGTTGAACAAAGGAAACAAGGTGGAGTGCAACAAATGATTGCAAACCATCAAGAAGGATCCAAGTCTACCAAGAAGGTTGATGACAAAGGAAAAGGTCCACTTATACCTCCAAGCAAAACAATCCAATTCAAGGGATCAAATAAGAGGAATGTGAATTTTCTAAAGAGCAATAAAAGGTCCAAGAAACATGTAGACATTCCTACCTACCAGATAACATATGAACAACATGAACTGGATGCACTCCTAGCTTTGGAGAAACCCAAAAAGCAGAAGAAGGACAAAAGCCATGTGTAGTGTCATAAATGTAAAGAAATGGGACACTATTCCAGTGAATGCCCAGAGAACCAGAAGAATAAGGAAATTAGCCAAGTGGTATGCAACAACTACAAGGATCTAGGCCATTATGTGGCAACTTGTCCACAAGAGCCACGTAAAGAACTCAAAGATATCAATTGTTTCAATTGCAAGAACCGGGGACATTATGCCAGCAACTGTCCAGAAAAGATGAAGAACAAGTTGAACAAGCCTACAACCTTGGCCCATGAGTCAAGTATGGAAACAATGGACACTAAGCAAAAGTTTTCCCAGAGAAGTTCCCCAAGATCTCAAGCAAGCCAACTTGTAATTTTTGTTTGAAAATTTTTACGGGTGGTAGTACCCTAGATGTTTTGAGCTTACTTGTAACCCTAGCCTTCCCAAATCTCGGGAGGAGATTTATTTTAAGGGTGGTAGCCTGTCACATCCCAAGATTTTCCAAATCTTGTAATGTGAAAAAAATAAATGAATAAAATAAAAACTTTGATGATTTTCAGGGTGAGAAGAAACTTTTTGAAACCAATTGGAAACCTTCAAACCAATTTGGATCAAATAAATCCTAGAGGGATTTAAAAAGATAAACATTTAATAAAGGAAAATAAAAATATTTAAAATCACTATTTTGGATCTTTTAAATAAAAGTTTTGGTTTTCAAATGAAATAGAAGTTTTATAAATAAAGATTATTTTATAGAGCCAAATTAAACCTTGGCCAAGCTTTTGAAATAAAACTTTTTGTTTTGATAAAAATAGTAAAGGTTTATTTAAAATAAATTAATAAGGATTTAATATCCAAGTTTTATAAATAAAGATTTTACTAGTTTAATTAACCATCAAAACTTATTTATTTAATTCAAACAAGTTTTCCAGTTACCTTATATTCTCAAATAAAACCTACTATTTTGGTTTTTGAAATAATTAGTTTACAATGGAGATTTTAAATAAAACAAAATTCTATTTTGATTTATTAACTAGTGTCCATTTTATTTAATTATAAATGGACTCTAAAATAAAAATATTATTTTATTTTAGGAATTGGTTTATGTTGCTGAACAGAACCAAATTCAAAGTTGTAAAGTGTGTTGATTATTTGAATTGATTTGATTGTTGATTTATTGTTTGAATTTTCAAAAACAGAAAATAGAATCAGAAAAGGAAAAACAATTTGTAAGAAAAAAATAAGAATTGGACTCAGCCCAACTGGCCAAGCCCAACAAGACCCAATCCAGCCCACCTACTCTCTCCCGCGGCGAAACGTTTTCCACTCAGAACCGCACCCGCACAGAAACTGACCGGTGGACCCCCCCCCCCCTCACTCCCTTTCTCACTGACCAGCCGACCCCACCCTCTCCTGTTCATCGTCTACCCCCGCGACCCGTTCTTCCCGGTTTCTGCCGTTGATTTTGCGTCGTCAATTCACCTTAATGCAGCGTTTAAACCTCGCAGTGATCACGCGTGATAAATCCCCTCCCTCTCCTCTTCATTTCCCCTCAAACCCCGCTACCAGAGAGCCCCTAGGCTGCCTCGAATCAGCCTTGCACCGCCGCTGCTCCGACGACACTCCGGCGACAATTCCGACCGAACCGCACCACCCCTTACCTCCCCGACCAAGCTCACACCTTCCCCACTCCCAGACGCTCCTCTCTGTACCGTCGATTCAACCACGGGCGCCCCAGAACACCGTCTTCGACAAGCTCTGAGCGCCGCCGTGTCTGTTTTCTTCTCCGGCGAAGTCCCCAGGTAGAATCCGACCGCCCCTCTTCTTCTCCTTCACGCAGGCAGCTTCGCATTGATCTTGCGCGTCTAACTGTGTCTTCATTTTCCCTCGGGGCGAACCACGGCACCGTCTCCGACCACGTCCATAGCCGCCTGACGCCGTCCTTGACTCCGGTGAGGAATTGCTGCAAACCCAGAGCGCCCCTTGCCACGCCGACCACACGTCAAGCATCACCACGTCCTCGCGATCACGGTGAGCATCCCCACTTCGTTCTTTGCTTCCTAGAACCGCCGCTAGCTCCTCTCCTGATCGTCGCCGCCGTCTGCCGCCGCGCAGCGCCGCCAGCCTTTGGCCAAGCATCTGTGGTCGTTGGATTAAAATCTGGTGGCTGCAATTAGAACTAGGCGAACCGGTACACGCCCCATCTGATCCGTTCGTTTAAATTGGATCCAACGCCCCACAGCGCGCAATCCGCGCGAAGCGGTACCGCCCAATAGAAACATGACGCGTGGCCAGTTTTTGGTTTAAAACAGAATTTGAAAAATGATTTGAGTTGCAAATTGAAACCCTTGTAACTTTTGATCCACACGTCCAAAATTTACAAACTTTATATCGTTGTAATCAGTGGAACAAGCCCTAGAAAACCATGCCATTTGTTTAGTAAATAGTATCTGTTAGATTGTTTGTTTTTGTAGAAACATTTGTATGCTTGTTTAGATTAGAAAAATTATTCAAAAATGTTTTTGAGGTTGAAATCTTGCCAAATTGGTTTGTTGTGAACTTACTGACCCTAGGAACCAACCCATGGTTTTGAAATTTGATTTGGTGAAGTTTAGGATGGATTAATTGGTTTAACCCATTTCTAGCCAAATAAAAATAATGATTTTGTTATGAAAATGTTTTTGGAGTAAAAACTTTGAGAAAATGATTTGGAGCAAACCTACTGACCCTAAACACCAAGTTTTGAGAAACAACAACTTATTTGGTGAACAACATAAAGTTGTTGCTTTGATAAAAATATTTTTCACCACATAAAATAGTGAAAGGATTTAAAATTAGTTTATGGACAAAACCCTTTTGCAAATGACTTTGCCACTTTGGAAAATGACCACTTTGAACCTTACAAAGTTTAGAGCCTAGTGGAAACCAGTCTTGCAAATAGAACCATATTTTGCATGCTTGCATGCATGACTTAGATCCCATTGTTTTATGTGTGTGAATTGTTTGATTGATTATTGGTTTGGAATGCTAGTTGATATTGTGTTTGCTTGATTGATTGTAGTGAAGTTAGAAAAGTGTGAGACTAGCAAGATCAAGAAGTGAACCAACATTCCCTACCAAAAAGGCAAGTTACACTATCATCTAAAGTCCTACTATTTTCATTATACTTAGTGGATTTTGAAAACATGCATGAAAAGAATTTCTATATTTATGCTAAGCTAAATCCTAATAGGATTCCCTATACATTCCTTAGTGAAAACAATGTAGTTGTTACATGCTTAGCCATGCTATATTTTGAAAAGAGATACATGTTGAGATTTTATGAAGTTGAGAAAAGGACTTGTGTTTTTATATAATAAAACAAGGACTCAATGAACCACCTGGGTGGCCAAGGATACTTTGAGTTTTGGAGAAGGTGGCAACAAAAGGAACCATGTCTATGGCAATCTCTTTGTGTTGTGATCCAAAGGAAACCACCCAGGAAACTTAGAGATTGAACATGTTTCTCCAATTATGGCTTTCGTGTACAACCACATGCTATTTATGGCTCTGGCTTAGTCAACTACATTGGGAAGACCCATGCATTGTCTTCAAGTTACTAGACATGGGGACCTGGAATCCTACATGGGTACTGAAGACAAGCTAGCAATGGTGTATGGGAGGACCCTCTAGAATGACTTCGTCACATTCTCAATCTGCCAATACTCCATCTTGGTGAGCACTAATCCAGTGGCCACTGGTGGCGAAAAGATGGGATTGTGACATGTGGGTAAAGTGTGCAACTTCTGCAGAAGATAATAAAAATCTAAGTACTTAGCCGTGTCCCCGGTTATGGACAATACTGAGCAACTAAAGCTTGAAGCTATGGGAAATCTCGACATTCCAATTTCTAAAAGAAAATTTTCTAAGTGACAACAAAAGACTTGATGCACTTGGGGTTACCAAGGAGCTCAAGAGATTTTGATGAAAACTTGATGCACTTGGGGTTACCAAGGAGCTCAAGAGATTTTGATGAAAACTTGATGCACTTGGGGTTACCAAGGAGCTCAAGAGATTTTGATAAAACTTGATGCACTTGGGGGTACCAAGGAGCTCAAGAGATTTTTAACAAGGACTTGAATACTTGGGGCTACCAAGTAGTTCAAAGATTTTTGATAAAGAGATTTAACAAAGGAAACAAAAACCATTTGAAAGGATAGGATAAAGTATTGCTTTCTGCAAATGAGCGTTAAAACCCTACTTAGCCAAATATGCATGTATTGATAGGATCCACTCATATCATACTTAGTAGTGAAACTTGCCAATACAATTCAAATGTATAGACCCTTGTGGCTGTAACTTGTAATGTTGCAGGTTTGATTGATTTTAGTGAAGATTGATTGATTAGGATTACAAAGTCTACAACCAGCATGCCTGCCTGTGGCACTTTGAAGATGAAGGACCCCATACTTATAGTTATTCCGCTGCAATGTAATGTAATAGCCAAATGAGCTATGTATGATGTAATAAAATTATGTTATTCCTGGTTATAAAGTTATAATATGACCTTTGTTTCTTGATATTACATCTTAACTGTGGATGCTAGCTATTGATCCAGGGACTAGCATTGTAAACACAGGGGACTTTACCTTATTCAAAGGTTGGGACCCTGACAGATGGTATCAGAGCATTGTGTTGCCTGTAGGATTTGTAAACCTAGGATTGGACAAAAACCCTTAGAAAAATAGGAGTTTTTTTGTTCCAAAAACTTATTTACAAAACAACCTTGTAAACTCTTTCCTCAACCATTTTGGTTTCCACTCTACATCTCTTCTATTTCAACTTGATGGAAAAACCTACCCATGGCCAAACACTACACCATGTGCAAAGGACTTCTTCAACATCTTCAACTCTAATGACTTCAACATCTTCAGCATATTCACCAAGGACTTCCAACTTGGATACCACTAAGGACTACAATTGAGACAAGGAAATCTTACTCAAGACTTAGAGACTGAGGAAATGCAAAATTAGAAGGAATTCACTTCACTTGAAGTATTGAAACCAAGAAGTTTTTCTCAAGTAAACCATGATCTCGTACAAGAAGAATCATGAAGGAAGGAAAGATCACAAGTGAACAATATAGATGGACCAACATAATTTATTTAAGTCAAAACCACCAACTTATGTGGTGTAACAAAAACATTTTGTTGCCAAAGTAAGTGCTTGAACTTTGTTGTTTGAGTGAAAAGCTGTTTGTGAATGCTTGCACATTGCTTGACTGAATTGTGATGTGTGTGATTAGAATTGATTCCTTAGAAATATCTTGCCTATTCTAACCCTCATCCAACCCAAACAGATGACTACTCCAAGAGACTCCAACATCAAGGTTGATGATACCAACACCAACCAAAAGGATAGCATGAAAGAGCTCATAGCAACCCAACGCCAGTTGAACCAAGTGACAGCTCAATTCATAGCCAACACTAGTGGAGAAGATCCAACCCTACAAGGATTTTTGGAAACTCAAGGCCAACTAATGCTCAAAGTGACTGATCAAATGATCAAAATGGAAGAAAACTATTCCAAAAGAGTTAGTGACAACAAGGATGATAGAAATGTTATTCTAGATGGAGCCCCAGCTTGCATTATTTGTGGAGACAAGGATCATACTTCCAAGGAGCATGGAGATCAATGCCCCAACTGTGAAGAGAAACATCCTGTTGGCCAATGCCCCACTTCTCAAGCTACTTGCTACCTATGTGAAGGAAACAACCATGTTCCTATCCAATGCCCCATATTTTCCATTGTTGAACAAAGGAAACAAGGTGGAGTGCAACAAATGATTGCAAACCATCAAGAAGGATCCAAGTCTACCAAGAAGGTTGATGACAAAGGAAAAGGTCCACTTATACCTCCAAGAAAAACAATCCAATTCAAGGGATCAAATAAGAGGAATGTGAATTTTCTAAAGGGCAATAAAAGGTCCAAGAAACATGTAGACATTCCTACCTACCAGATAACATATGAACAACATGAACTGGATGCACTCCTAGCTTTGGAGAAACCCAAAAAGCAAAAGAAGGACAAAAGCCATATGTAGTGTCATAAATGTAAAGAAATGGGACACTATTCCAGTGAATGCCCAGAGAACCAGAAGAATAAGGAAATTAGCCAAGTGGTATGCAACAACTACAAGGATCTAGGCCATTATGTGGCAACTTGTCCACAAGAGCCACGTAAAGAACTCAAAGATATCAACTGTTTCAATTGCAAGAACCGTGGACATTATGCCAGCAACTGTCCAGAAAAGATGAAGAACAAGTTGAACAAGCCTACAACCTTGGCCCATGAGTCAAGTATGGAAACAATGGACACTAAGCAGAAGTTTTCCCAGAGAAGTTCCCCAAGATCTCAAGCAAGCCAACTTGTAATTTTTGTTTGAAAATTTTTAAGGGTGGTAGTACCCTAGATGTTTTGAGCTTACTTATAACCCTATCCTTCCCAAATCTCGGGACGAGATTTATTTTAAGGGTGGTAGCCTGTCACATCCCAAGATTTTCCAAATCTTGTAATGTGAAAAAAATAAATGAATCAAATAAAAATTTTGATGATTTTCAGGGTGAGAAGAAACTTTTTGAAACCAATTGGAAACCTTCAAACCAATTTGGATCAAATAAATCCTAGAGGGATTTAAAAAGATAAACATTTAATAAAGGAAAATAAAAATATTTAAAATCACTATTTTGGATCTTTTAAATAAAAGTTTTGGTTTTCAAATGAAATAGAAGTTTTATAAATAAAGATTATTTTATAGAGCCAAATTAAACCTTGGCCAAGCTTTTGAAATAAAACTTTCTGTTTTGATAAAAATAGTAAAGGTTTATTTAAAATAAATTAATAAGGATTTAATATCCAAGTTTTATAAATAAAGATTTTACTATTTTAATTAACCATCAAAACTTATTTATTTAATTCAAACAAGTTTTCCAATTACCTTATATTCTCAAATAAAACCTAATATTTTGGTTTTTGAAATAATTAGTTTACAATGGAGATTTTAAATAAAACAAATTCTATTTTGATTTATTAACTAGTGTCCATTTTATTTAATTATAAATGGACTCTAAAATAAAAATATTATTTTATTTTAGGAATTGGTTTATGTTGCTGAACAGAACCAAATTCAAAGTTGTAAAGTGTGTTGATTATTTGAATTGATTTGATTGTTGATTTATTGTTTGAATTTTCAATAACAGAAAATAGAATCAGAAAAGGAAAAACAATTTGTAAGAAAAAAATAAGAATTGGACTCAGCCCAACTGGCTAAGCCCAACAAGACCCAATCCAGCCCACCTACTCTCTCCCGCGGCGAAACGTTTTCCACTCAGAACCGCACCCGCACAGAAACTGACCGGTGGACCCCCCCCCCTCACTCCCTTTCTCACTGACCAGCCGACCCCACCCTCTCCTGTTCATCGTCTACCCCCGCGACCCGTTCTTCCCGGTTTCTGCCGTTGATTTTGCGTCGTCAATTCACCTTAATGCAGCGTTTAAACCTCGCAGTGATCACGCGTGATAAATCCCCTCCCTCTCCTCTTCATTTCCCCTCAAACCCCGCTACCAGAGAGCCCCTAGGCTGCCTCGAATCAGCCTTGCACCGCCGCTAAATTATTCTAAACTTGCTTATTAAAATTACCTTGTTTAACAATAAATGTGTCAAGTTCCTCTAAGCATTGATCGGGAGGCTTACCATAGGGAATATCAACTTCAACAAAGTGGAGAGAGTGTACCTCAATAGTATATGAGTGGGGAATTGGGTTACATAATTCTTCTATAGGGGGTAGATTCTTCACATCTTCAGCTCTAATACCTTTCTCCTTTAGACATTTCTTAGCTTCTTTCATCACTTCCTCATTTAATGTAATAACTCCCCTCTTCTTTGGTGTTGGTATTGGAACTGGTTCAGGCACAACTGGTTCAGGAGTAATAGGCTCAGGTGTATTTAGCTGAGTTGAAGTCCAATCATCATAATTCTTGCTTATTGTAGCCATTAATTCTTCAGCATTTGTAGGAGTTCTTTTCCTGAAAACACAATCGGCAAAACTATCTAGGTATGTCCTAGAATCATCAGTTAGTACATTATAATAAATATCAAGAAGCTCATTTTTAGGTAATGGACATCCAGGATGTGCATGAATCATGGTACAGAACCTTGTCCATGACTCATGCAATTTGTCTTCTTCTCCCTGTTTAAAATCAAAAAGTCTCTGCAAAGCAGCATGTCTAGCACTGGGCTATCAATGGAACTAGGATGTAATCTATTAAACCAAGCTTTAGCTTCTCCTTTTAGTGAAAAAGGGAAGATCTTAGTAACAAAGTACTTGCGCATCTTAAAATCATCAGAGAATAAAGCACTCATAGTGGAAAGCTCATTCATATGTGCCATAGTACTCTCATTTTTAGTCCCACAAAAAGGTTCTTTCTCAACAATGTCTAAATAGGATAAATCAAGAGAGAAATCATAATATTTATCTTTAATATCTATGGGAGAGGTGGCAAACTTAGGATCAGAATCAATTTAAGAATAATGGTACGTCTTGCAAGGAGACTCTTAATAGCACTAGCGCCATGTGTGTTTTTGCACTCTTCAACAAATTCATCAGTAAACTCAATGTAGCCATCATTAATATCATAACTCTCTCTAGACTCAGATCTAACAGGTGTAACAGTGTCTTTACTAGGAGTTTTAGTATTTCCTAGACTAGCCATGGTAGCATCTAGGAAAGGACGTAATGAACCACTCGCATCAAGCACAGTTGAAGTAACATCATGAGTATCAAAAGCAGTTTCAGACTCAGCAGTAGTAGCAGTGTGTGTAGCTTGAGTATGTGGTGGTGGTGTAACAAGCTTACTTATAACAGACGGTGAATCAAGAGCAGCAGAGGTGTTTAGGACTGTACCTCTTCTTGTAGTGGATGGTAAAATAGTAAACTTTCCATAACGAGACTTCCTCATGATGAAAATATTAGCAGTGAACAATAATAGATCCAAGTGAACTTACAAATAAAGCTATGCTCCCCAGCAACGGCGCCAGAAAATAGTCTTGATGACCCACAAGTATAGGGGATCGCAATAGTCTTCGAGGGTAGTATTACCCAATTTATTGATTCGACACAAGGGGAGCCAAAGAATACTTGCAAGCCTTAACAACTGAGTTATCAATTCAGCTACACCTTAAAATTATTCTTGCTCACAGAAGTTTATCAGTAGCAACAGTTTGGTAGTAGCAACAGCAGAAGTAAAACAAGAGCAATAGTAACAGTAGTAGCAAACAGTAGGATATGAGCGTGGTAGGCATAGGGATGGATGGACGGGCGTTGCATGGACAAGTCTAAACATGTATCTTCAAGATCTAGGGCAATTGCAAATAAATAAGAATAAGCATCCAAGTACTAAACAATCATAGGCATGTGCTCCATATATATTCACGCGTGCTCGCAATGAGAACTTGTACAACATCTTTTGTCCTGCCAGCCCGTTGCAGCGGGGCCCCGAGGGAACTACTGGCAATTAAGGTGCTCCTTTTAGTAGAGCATCGGAGAAAAGCATTAACACTCTGTGAACACATGTGACCCTCACATCACACCCATCCCCTCCGGTTGTCCCAATTTCTGTCACTTCGGTGCCTTTGGATCCAGACAATGATATGTGTACACAACTTGTAGATAAGATCACAAACAATACTATCATAATGAATCAATAATAAGTTTAGATCTGAGATCATGGCACTCGGGACCTAGTGACAAGCATTAAGCACAACAAGTTGCAACAAAGTCAAATAGCACTAATAGAGATAGTAGGCACCATGACCTCACAATATTATTCGATTACATGATAGAACTCATCCAATACCTACCATCCCCATAGCCTACAGCGGGGGATTACTCACTCATGGATGAGGGAAACATTGATGGTTGATGGAGAGGCGTTGGTGATGTCGATGGCGAGGATCCTCCCCAAATTCCTCGTCCCGGCAGGGTCTGGATCCGCTGGTGGTGGCGGTGCAATGGAACTCTTTCTGGAAAAACGTCGAAACCCGCCTGAGTTTTTAGGTCAGAAGGCATCTTATAGGCGAAGAGAGAGGTCGAGAGGGTGCTTGGGCTAGCCACACCCCTCCCAGGCGCGGGGTGGGCCCACCCGCATGGCTCCCCTCCGTCTCGTATTCTGACTCCGTGGATCTTCTGGTGAAATAGGATTTTTGGCATATTTTTCTGGATTTTTTCTCATAGTTGATTTTTTGCACAAAAACTAGACTCCAAGGTAATTCTTCTTAAAAAAGCGTCAGTCCGTGTTAGTTGTATCCAAATCACACATGTTTATAGGAGAAACAATAGAAAAAGTGTTTGGGAAAGTATATACGTTTTGGACGTATCAGGGGCTGTCGAAGTGATAGAAACCTGAACCTCCGTTAGGAAACCTTTGCACACGGGAGTATAGGATCTCAGAGTTTAAGGTTGTGGTTAGGTTTATATCTTAATTGCTTTGTTGTAGTTGTAGATGCTTGTAAGGGGTTTAATCACAAGTATGTATTATTCCAAGTAAGGTCGGTACATTAGCACAGGTTCACCCACACAACACTTATAAAACCAAAGAAGATTAATCAGCTATATGAAAAAAAAGCACTTGACAGTATTCCCATGTGTCCTCGAGAACGTTTGGTCCTCATAAGTATTACCATCGGCTTGTCCTTTGCTAAGAAAATATTGGGCCACTTGGTGCAATTATTTTCTGTCTTATTTACTTGCACTTTATTTCCTTGATTTATTAGAAAACCCCTAAAATTCCATTTGCTAAGTATTTAGAGAGATTTCCTGCTCCATACCACTAGTCAACACCTTCTGCTCCTTGTTGGGATCGACACTCCTATTTATCAAAAGTACTATGATACACCGCCTATACTTGTGGGTCATCAAGCATCTATTAGGAGCTATGCCTTTCACTAAGTTTTTTTTGGAAATGGGCGCATTTATTAACATAAATTGTTTAATGCTTACACCCGGCCTCTGCATAACCAAGATGCACACAACCATACGAATGATAGAACTAGGGAAAAAAGTAGACAAGCATTACAAAAAGGCACTATCGAAATAATTGTCTTCAACCTAAGGTAGATCAATCCTCAAATCACGTGGCCATCCATGTCGGGAGAAAATATTTCTCGCCGTGTCCTCCAATCTCATACATCCCTCCACAAATAAGTCGCAAAATTCCATGCGTTGGAGAATAGTCCATGATCGGAGGATAGCCGTGGCTCGATAAATAACCTATAAAGGAGAAGACACAATGTTATTAAAAATCTTGTCATTTCTACAAAGCCATAGCGACCATATAATGGCAAGCGCTCCCACCCTAAATAAAGTTCTGTACTTATCAACAATTTCATGCAACCAATTACCAAAACAATTGGTTACAGAACGTGGAGGAGATAACCCATAAGCTATTTGGATGAATGACCATATAGAGCGAGCAAATTTGGAAGAATAAATGACAAATTGTCTCATCGTGATGACAAAAAATGCATTGTGTACTTCCATGCTAATTCCTCTTTGCAAGATTATCTTTTGTTAGAATTACCCCTTTCCATAGGTACCATGCAAATATCTTCGTCTTAAGGGTTATTTTCATTTTCCAAATTTTACTATTATCATCGACCGGGATATCATGTTGGACCAAAGCTCTATATAGTGATCCAACAGAAAATTTACCACTTTCTAGTAATTTCCGTTTGAACATGTCAACACCGTCCGACAATTGTATCGTGGATAATCGTAATAGTAGATTGTTCCGAGATACCATTCGAGGCCCAATGAGACTTATTCTGAAAGACACATTAGGATGATTGTCTTCCATCGCTGTGGAAATTGTATCCCCTTTGTGTGTCTAACAATCGAATATAGAGATGGATATTGTTCACGAAGAGTAGTATGGCCAAGCCACTTATCTTCCTAAAACCTAATCCGTGATCCATCCTTAATATCGAAAGCACCAAAACGAAAGAAATGTTTTTTGGTGGCCATAATACCCGCCAAAAATGTGAATCACCGGGTTTCCAAACCACTTGAGACACAGCTTTGGACCCCACATATTTCCTCCATAACATGGTTTCCCAAACACCATCTTCTGTAAGTATTTTAAAAATCCATTTGCCCAGAAGCGCGGTGTTTTTGACTTGCAAGTCGTGTATTCCCAGTCCACCAAAATCCTTCGGGTGGCAAACCACATTCCATCTAGACAGTCGATACTTCTTTTTCTCACTATCCCCTTGCCAAAAGAATCTTGAACGGAAATAATCAACTTTGTTCAAGACCACTTTTGGTAATTGGAAAAATGAGATCATATACAGTACCATGTTAGTAAGTACTGAATTTATAAGTACTAGTATTCCACCAAGGGATAACAATTTTCCTTTCCAACTATTAAGAAGTTTTTGTAGCCTTTCCTCAACAAGTTTCCATTCAGCAATTGTGAGACGCCGATAATGAATCTGTATTCCCAAATAGTTGATTGGAAATTTCCCCTGACCATAGCCGAAAAGTTCAGCATATAGGTGGGCCTCGTTTTGGGCCTTGCCAAAATAATACAAATCACTCGTATGGAAGTTTATTTTAATCCTAGATAGTTATTCGAATGCTAATAAAATTAATTTCAGATTCATAGCCTTCTCCAGATCATGTTCCATAAAAAGAATTGTGCCATCAGCATATTGAAGAATAGAGAGTCCACCATCAATAAGATGTGGAACTAATCCTTCAATTTGACCATCAGCCTTTGCTCACTCAATAAGGATAGCCAACATATCAGCCACTATATTAAATAGTAAAGGCGACAATGAATCCTCTTGTGTCAGTCCTTTCTTGGTCAGGAAGTATTTACTAGTATCTTCATTTACATTAATGGCAACACTACCCCCAAACACCAACGACTGAATAAGAGCGCCACACTCCTCAGAAAAACCTTTAATGCGGAGTGTTTGCCGGAGGAAAGACCTATTACCTTTGTCGTATGCCTTCTCAAAGTCAATCTTGAATAGTACAGCATTTAATTTTTTTCGAGTGTAGTTCATGGATTGTTTCATGCAGAATTACAACACCATCTAGGATATTTCTTCCTTGCATGAACGCAGTTTGAGACGGACTAACAACATGGTCAGCAATTGAGTTTAGTCTAATCGTGGCAACTTTAGTAAAAATCTTAAAGCTAACATTAAGCAAGCAGATTGGCCGATACTTGTCAACACCCGAATTTTTAATCCCAGATGCTTGTTATGCCATACATCGCAATCCCAGGATTACCATTTTTGCGAGACATAACAGAATTGGATACCATAGTACATCATCCATTACAACCTTACATAAGTTCTTACACAAATAGGGATCTCATGATCCAGTTCTTAATACAACATCAAGCAGCGGAATACGTAATAATAACGGTAGCATGGGCGAAGCTCCATCTTCCGGGTCACAGGCAATGCTGACGATGGGAGATGATCCTAGTTGTTGTAACCTTCCTAGGGTCCATCCTCCAGGTACTCCTCTTCATAGTATGTACATGGGAATAGCCAGGGACAAAGCCATGAGTACTCTTTAAGTACTCGCAAACTAATACTAACAAGTAAAGGGGGGGGGGGTTTGGATAATAGGACACTAGGCTCTAGGGTTCTTTTGCAAAAGCCAGGTTTATCTCTACTAAGTTTAGGAGCACGGATGCTAGTTGAAGTTTTATAATACCTAATTGGGAACTTGTATTTCATATCACAACCCTGTTGTGGTCAAGTCAAAGCCTTACTTCATTTCACAAGTCATTTTGAAAAGTCTGACGGGTAACAGTATGGCCACTCGAACTATCCACAACCGCGGACGTGGCTATTCGAATAGTTTGACACTCTGCAGAGATTATACACTTTCACCACAACATTCGATACATCCGTCAGGAACAAATCCTGAATTCACCATACTCAGTATGCGGATAATCAATCCTAACCTTTCAATTACACTCCCTAGTATAAGCACCTCTCCTGTGAGTTTGGCCTCCCAACCATGACCAACTGTCATCTTGGGTACTGCACAGGTGGACAATCTTCACAAGGTAGCCTCAGCTCAGACCTTGGCCGTGAGGGAACTAATACTAAGGGATATAAGTTTCCAGTCAAGCCCTACCCAATCTTCGGGTATTGTGGTTGTACGATAAAATTGGAATAGTATCGCATCCAGACAACCATCAGTTTTATAAAGGGCTAAGGCTCATGCCTCAACATTTTCATCACCAAAATCATCAAGTGGTCGGAAACACATGTCCAAAACATTTCAATAGAATGATCCATCATTCCAAGGTTTTCATAACCATTTTTCCACCAAGTATACCCATCTAAAGTTGATCAGGTTTTATGCTTAGCACTAGCATCTACAGGTGGGGGTAAGCAGTGATGAGGGGTGGTAAACTAATGGAGTTTTAACTAAGTTCAATCTCATGCCTTAGGATGACATCAAGATTATCTAGCTTAGGCCAAATTTTATGCTCTTTATGCAACCTTCAAGTATCCTTCTAGTATCTACCATTTATTCTAGTAAACTCTAAGTAAGATCTTTGATAAAGAAATAAAGTAATCAGGTTGGTAAGTAAAACTAGGATTGGTTTATCAAGTGGATATGATCACATATGCTTAAGGCATATGGTGGGCATAGTAACAAGTAGTGGTTTGTTGCATCAGTAGAATATCTTGCAAGTGTTAGCTTGCACATTCACTAGTAGTATTAGGCTTGCATAGGTAAAGTATCTTGCAAGTGTTAGCTTGCATCAATATCAGTATAATCTTGCCTTGTGCAGCGCAGTGGTTGAAGTTCTCCTCGGCTTCTTCTTCGTAGAATCCTCCTTCCTCCTCGTATCCTTGGTCGGTACTATCGTCTATGAATAAATACGAGGTACACAATCACAAACAATACTTAACTACTTGCAATCATCACACACAAGGGTCCTATAGATGATCTAACATCATCTCTAACATTACAAGATTAAGGCTTGGTTTAAATCCTTTGATTTTTAGAAAAGTAATTTCTACTCATTGAAAAACTACTTAAGATTTAATATTCTCCAAACCAAACATGGGATCATGTTGACACATGTCATCACCACATATTTTAGTCCATGGGAATGTGATTTAAAGTGGTGTCACAATTTAATAAGGTTTCACCCTTTTATTTTAATTAATTAAAGTGGCTAGAAATGCCTATGTAGCATTCTTTTATTACTTGAACATTATTTCTATAAGTAAACCTATATGTTTTTTATATATTCTGAAAGTTATGGTTAAATGTGATTTTTGAGAGTTGGAATCAACTCAAAAGCTATTATGGTTTAAATTTGAAAAATGTTTGAATGCAGAAAAGCTTCTGCCTTGTTATTTTTAGGTGATCTATAGATCCAAATGACTTGAATCCAACGGGCTTGGATTCAGCATTCCCAGACCTTTCTAACAAAATTAGTTTCATTCATTTGGTGCATTGAATCAATCTGGGTTGATTTTTGAAACTGGGTACATAAGTGAGTCTGAAATAAAATGGAAAAGGTTTAATTCAAATAACTGGGCTGCACGGGAAAAGTTAACGGGCCGGCCTGCTAAGCGTAGCGCTTTCGCGGGCTGCTTAAGTGGCTGTCCCCACTCGTCAGTGAGACTGGGGTGTGCGAAGCTGTACGGGGCAACGTGGGATGTTCGATCTGGTTCTAATCCAACGACTAGGAGTCATCGTCGATGTTGGACAACGCCGGCGAGACAGAAACCTAGCACGGCCAGTGGTGGTTGCTGGGGGCTCACCGGGGTGCAGGCGAGGGTCAGCGAGGCGGGCGAACGACGAAGTCGACGACGGCGAAGTCAGGGGTGGTCGCGACAGCTCCTGGGGTGGACGAAATCGATGGCGCCCTTCTTCTCCAGAGGAGGCGGGCTCCGGTGAAATTCCGGCGAAACGCTGCTCGCCTTGCTCCGGGACTGAGGTGGGGTGGTTCTGGGCGAGAGAGGAGTGGAATGGTGTGAAGAATTCGAGCGGGGGAGTCCTCTATTTATAGTCTCGACAGTGAGACCGAACGGCATGGGCAGTCGACGGTGGTGACATAGCTACGGGCTGCTAGAGACATGGCCTGGCGATGCTCTACGGCTTTAATGCGCTTGTAGGGGCGGTGCGGTTTGGTCTGGAACACGCGACGCTCTGCGTGGCAGAGGCGGCGTCTTCGACGGCGAGCGGTGGCTGTGCGTCATGGGGCGGCGAACGGGGATGTCTGGCGGTCTCCTGGGTCGGTGGTGATCGTGTATGCACGCGGCGAGGGCGGCGCGCGGTCTGTGGGATTCGGTCGAGGTTGGCGCTCTGGCGCATGCTCGGCACGGTTGGCAGAGGCACGGGCGCGGCGTTCCTGGGTGCTCTGGTCGGTGTCTTTGAGGCAGGTCTGGTCGAGAGGGGGAGGTGAGGCATGGGTGATCTCCCAGACAAGGTTGGCATGGCTAGTTTCCTTCCTAGGTTGCTCTCTACACTGGGGTGGCAACGGTGGCTTCGGCTGTTCACCATTGATGGATTTGGCAAGCTGACAGTGGTGCTAGTGCTTGGTTAATCTTGCTAGATGATCTACTGAGCTGGTTGTGAGCTAGATAGGGAACCAGTTAGGCTCAAAACACTACACACTATAGTGTTTTGATTTTGTTTGATTTGTGTCTGCCAAGTGTTTGATGAAATGGCCGCATGAATTCAAGTTTTGAATTTTGAAAATATTTTTGGTGGGTGTGCTAGATTGGTGCTGGTGAGTCTGCAGATGCTTGGGTTTTGAAAATTGAGCTTGTTTATGTAGTTTTTTAAAAAGTGGGATCTTCCCATATGATAAAGATTCAATTTTGCATTCTCATTTAAACTATGCATTTGAAAGTTTCTGGATGATCACAAAGTTGGCCTTGATACTTTGTTATGAGTACAATCAAGGGGTGCAAAGATCCAGAAAAGTTTCTGTTAGGTTCTGAAAATTTGAGACAGCCAAAGTAGGCATGGGAGTTAAATTGGTCAAAATGACCATTCCTTTATTTTATTTGTTTTGCTTTATTTGTCTTTGGGAAAAGTGTGGGAAATGTTTTAGATGATGTTTATTTCACCTAAGAAACATTTTACACGCAAGGAAACAAACAAACAAGATGGTTCAAAAGAATTTCAAATTAAATGCATACACATATGCATGCTTTCATAATTTTATTTAGAAAAGTTTTTGTTAACCCTAAACTTGATGATTAGAGTTTGATGATTTAAGTTTAGTATTTTTGGGATGTTACAATACTGTTGTATATGTTCTACAGTGTTAACCTTAGGCAGCAAAATTATATTGCCAAACTTTAGTCTAAAGAGATCCAATTGACCAACTTTTAAAATCCCAAATAAATTCATCAGGTCCTCCTTGATAACGTTCCAGAATTTTTGGTAAAATTCCACTAGGAAGCCATATGGACCTGGAGCTTTGTTATGTTCCATTTGAAAAAACGCTTTCTTGACCTCTTCCTCGGTATATAAGGCAGTTAGAAAGTTGTTTTCTTCATCAGAAACCTGGGGTATATCGGTCGTTTGGGACTCGTCGAGAGAGAATGAATTTTCTGCTGGAGCCCCAAACAAGGATTTATAATAAGATGTAATATATGACTTCAGTTGCTCCTGTCCCACAATCATACCTTCATCCTGAATTAGAGAGTGGATAAGTTTCTTCTTACGCTTGACATTGGCAACAGCATGGAAGTACCTTGTATTCGCATATCCTTCCAGAATGAATTTTGCTTTAGAGCGTTGGTACCATTTGAGTTCCTCCTCGCCAATTAGTCGGGCTATCTCTGCATCCGATTGGCTTTTAAGCTCAATTTCTTATAGAGATAACGTCTTGACCTCCACGGAAGCCTCTAAGTCGTCAATTATAGATGCTAGGCGTATTTTTTTGTTTTTTAGGATCCCATTTGTGTGCCTAGCCCAGCCACGAAGGAACTTGTGTAAAGCACACATTTTTTTATTCCATCGGATGCCTCCTCTACCTCAGCCTCTACATCATGTACGAGCGCCTAACATCTATAATAACAAAAATGCGTGATTTACGCAAGTTCCTTCGGGGCTAGCCTAGGAACACAGCTGGTATCCTTAAAAACGAAAAATTACGCCTAACATATATAATTGATGACGTAGATGCTTACGCGGAAGTTAGGCCATTAACTGCACAAGAAATTGAGCTTAAAAGCCAATCGAATGCGGAGATAGCCCGACTTCTGCGCGAGTAGGAACTAAAATGGTACCAACTCTCTAAAGCAGAATTCATTCTAGAAGGAGATGCGAATACTAGGTACTTCCATGCTGTGGCCAATGGCAATCATAAGAAGAAAATTATTCACTCTCTGATTCAGGATGAAGGTATGATTGAGGGACAGGAGCATCTAAAGTCATATATCACTACCTACTATAAATCCTTGTTTGGGTCCCCAGAGGAAAATTCTTTCTCTATGGATGAGTCCCTGTGGCATCCCGCAAAACCACTACTAGAAAATCGCGTTGAATTTGTGCATTGCATCGTCATCATCATGCATTGTTTGCATAAAACTATTTTCGCAAAGCCCGTTTTGTTTTCTAAAACGCCCCATCTTTATTCAAACATCAAAACCGGGTCGCCAGAATAATTTGTTTTGTCCGCTGTCGGATTGCAAAAGCGCTGGTTAAAAATAAATATTTTAATTAATTGTTTTAGTGGGGCAGTCGAACGGGCCGAATGACCCGAACGACCACCCCAGAAAATTTAAATCGGTCCAACCAACCGGTACACCTAAATCCTAAGGCTACCCATTCTAACCTACCCACCCTGCCCGCCACCTCACCCGGACCAATCCCCGAACGCCACCTCACCTCTCTCCCTCCCTCCACCTCTCACATGCTGACACCTCACCCCTCCTTCTCTCCTCACCCAATCAAACCACCCTGCTCACACCACACACAGCACGCACGCACGCACTCACTCGCCAGCACCCCTGCCCAGATCCCCACGCGGTCGGCCCCACCCCCACCGACGCGGCTCCCTCTCTCTCCCCAACCCGCGCATCCCCCGCACGCCTCCTTTCTCCTCTGGTTCTTCTTCCTCCCGCTCTCCCTCTCTGCTCCTTCCCCGTCCAGCCTCCCACAGACCCCCACCTCCTCTCTCTCGCACGCTCCCTCCCCCAGGCCGGCGACCCCTTCCCCCGTTCGCTCCACCGCCGCCAGTGCCCCGCCCCACTCGCCGCGCGCCGCCCATCCTCCTCAACCTTGCTCCACCGCCGCCGCGCGTGCTCCTCCCTCCGCCGCGCGCCTCTCCCGTCGCCTCGCCCCGACGCCGCCAACCGCTCTCCTCCCCGCCACCGCCTCTCCCTCCTCCGGCCCAAGCTTCCCCGCCGCCGGCGCTCCCTCACCTCACCACCCTCTCCGGCGCCGCCGGCTCGCTCCACCGCCACCGCCCCGACTCGCCCCGGCCACCCCGCACGCCATCTCCGCGCCCGCGCCTCCCCAGTCCCCGCCGGCGCCGCCCACCTCCGCCCGAGCTCCGCCTCCGCCCTGCTCTGGCCCGGCCTCGCGCTCGCCGCCGGCCCCGTCGCGCAGCCGCCCAGTTCGCCGGCTCCCACCGTCGTCCCGACCACCTCGGCGCTCGCCCCGACCTCGCCTTCGGCTCGCTCGCCGCCTCGGCCCGACCGCGCCTGCGCCCCCCTCTCACCGGCGACCCCGCGCCCCGCCAAGCTTCGCCCAGCCCCGCTGGCACCACCGGCCGCGCGCGTGCTCAACCTCGCCGCTGCCGTCGCCCGGCGACCTCCCCTCGTCTGCCCCGTCCGCCCGTGCAGGCCAAGAGCTTCCTGGCGTGGGACCCGCTGCAGCGGTGCCGCCTCCCTCCGCAGGCTCGAGCCGGTCTTCCTCGACCTTGTCCTCGTCGGCGCTCCGTCTCCTGCCTCCCCGGTCCCTGTCTCCGGCCCCGCCATCCTCTGTCCGTGCGCGAGGCGTCAAGTTCTGCAACAAATCGGGCAAGTGTGTTGGGACGCCGCGGCACATCATGAGCGCCACGAGAACGACCAGTGTGGATAGCCGAGCACCAGACCGATCAGATGCCGACCCAAGTTCTCCCTCCCGTCACGGCCGACATGATCTTCCTCGGTGGCAACAACAATTGGACAAGGGTCACCAAAAATAACTGCCGACAAGATCTCCAGCATGGATAAGATGCCCAGACCCTGAAGACCCGTTCCCGGAGGCGAAGTCCGGACCCGATGACCGCCAAGAACGCCACTGGTTCAACAAGCACTCCGTCCCGAACACCAAGACCGGCAACATGGCCTACCACCGCGAATGCGCCAAGATCTACCCCGTCATCTGAGAACGTTCCGTCGAACCCCGAACCCCAGACCCTGGACCCTGTCGAACCCCGAACCCCGGAGACCCAAGATCGACGAGACCCCTAATGTGTGAACCCCTTCCCGCCAACCCTATTTTATAAATGAAATATAACATTTTCGCATATTAAATTGTCATACTCGCATGCATATTATCATGTGGTTTGGGGGCCTTATGCCGATTCACCTAATAATTAAATATGGGGCCCATATGCGGGCAAATCTAGCCTTATATTGGCCTCATTTAAATTTGTGTAGCGAACCGGTACTATATTTTGGCCATGATAATACAACATTTAAATTGCGGGGATCTAAACAACTTGCACCATCTAATTAATTGTCGGGACCCCGGTTCCACTTAATATGACCTAATTGCATCGCATCTTGCCATGCCATACATCATACATGCATCATGCCGATCTTCCGCCGTTGTATTAAATATTGCATCCGGTGTTTCTTCTAGTGTTTTGGTTCTTCGTGGATAAGGCCGTTGAGTGGATGTGAGCTTCGCCCCGATCTTCGGTTGAACCTTCGGCCATGTTTTCAGGCGAGCATCTCCCCCTTTCTACCTATCTTACTTTTATAGTATTTTATTCCCTCCTGTTGATCTATTGCTATCTGTGTTGCGATGCTCTAGTTTCCGTACCCGTGATATCCCTTGCAGCCCTATATTGCCTTGGACACATCCTATTACTTGTTGTTTGGTAGATAGTTGGACTTGCGCGTCGTAGTCGCTTGCTCAAGTGCTGTTGTGTGTCGTCCAGTGCCACAGTTGTTGATGTATTGCCGCATGTTGATGTTGGAGATGATCATAGCTTTACTTTTCATTCACTTTAATTCCTGTTTAACAACTAAAATTGAAGTAAGCAGAGGCATCGGTGGGTGATAGATAACATTTGGTTTCCGAACGCCCACTTGTGTCCCGTAGGACCCCGAGTACTTGATACCTGTTCCTTGATTTATCGCGCTATCCACATACGGGGAGTATGGGCCCTCCTTAGCCAGAGCTTGATTCAGTCTTATTTCTTGGGGCCACAAACTAGTTTGAGGTTTTATTTACTATCCTGTACTTATGCCATGCTACTTCTGTATTTACGATTGTGCGAGGAGCACACTGTACTGTTTAGGTAAGCGGAATGTTTTCGCGGTATCGACAAGCCCAGCCACACTTTCGGGTTCCCAGTCGTTTACAGCCATTGACGCAAACCTTGAGTCCGTCTCGGAGCTTGCTTACTCTGTTGCGGGTCTACTCAATGGGGTGGCCCCCTGAAATATTTCTGAATCTTGTGATTGCTCTGTCGTGAAGACCTCGTTGGGTTTTGATTTGGTTTTTCTGAGGTTGATCGTGTGTGTGTTGCTATTTGTGCACCCCGGCCGGGTTAAAACTTTCTGAAAGCCGTGTCCGCGGTTATGGACGACTTGGAGCACAGTATCTCGACCATAGACAACTATAACTAAAGTTTATTGCTATAATTTTGACTTTATAATGACTAGTAATCAGCTTCACTATAATGGAATGGCTAAATAATACTGCCCGCAATTGCTTGTTTGGAGCGTCGCTTGCGACCATTGTACCTGACTAGTAAATATTGTAACTGCAACGGAATGGCTCAATAAAAGTACCAACAACTGCTGGGTTTTGGGTTTATCTCATGCTATCTGTATCTGATTAGTAATTGCTGCAACTACAACGGAATGAATAACTAAAAGGGCCCACTGCTACTTTTATCAGGACAATTATCTAAACCTGACTAGTAAAGTGCTGCAACTATAACTGAATAAGTAAAACTGCCAATCGTGTGAGTTCCTCGGTTGACTTCCTCGTTTGGTCTCGAGGGGGAAACGCCAGGATGGGTTTGTTTGATTATAGAATCAGGTTGGTCCCGGATAGGTCTTTCTTACCCCTCTCTGATAGCCGCCAGATGTATCGAGTCTCTATAGGTTGTTTAGCGCAAGCTGCCGCTGCCGCTTCAGTCCACCATACCTATGTAGGCGAGGACCGCCGAATTCTAGCCTCGCCGTGTACTGGCCTCAGTACTAACGCTCCTCTTTTTCCTTTGCCCTTTGTCGGCACCCCTTTTGTTTAAGCAGGTTTTGAGATCGACGTCGTTAGCAGGGTTACCCTTCCGGCTTGGCCTGGGCAGGGTTATGGACGCCATTGGTTATTCTTCAGGGCTCTTAGCCCCATTTGCATCTTGTCCGTAGTCGGACACTCTATCATTTTTCAAGGTGATTTGGATCTTTGTACATTATATCTGTATTCTTGACTCATTGAGTCGCTGTTATATATATCTGTTCTGTGGGTCCCATCGAGGACTGTTGTGTAATGTTATTACTTCGTTTTCCACCCGCACGAAAGTGCCTGGTGGGCACCTTTGAATCGTTTCTATGCGGGTTTTGGCGGGAATCGCTAAAACTTGCATAGGTCCGATTCTGAGGGTGTTACAGTCCCAAACTTCCGATATCCCACAGGTTTCTAATGAAGAAAATAACTTTCTAACTGCCTCATATACCGAGGAACAGGTCAAGAAAGCGGTTTTTCAAATGGAACATAACAAAGCACCAGGACGTGATGGCTTCCCAGCGGAATTTTACCAAACATTCTGGGACGTTATCAAGGAGGACCTGATGAATTTTTTGGGTTTTTACAAGTCGGACAATTGGATCTCTTTAGACTTAACTTTGGCAATATAATTTTACTGCCTAAGGTTAACAATGCAGAACGTATACAATAGTACCGTCCAATCTACTTGCTTAACGTTAGCTTTAAGATTTTTACTAAAGTTGCCACGATTATACTAAACTCAGTTGCTGACAATGTTAGTAGCCCGTCTCAAACTACGTTCATGCAAGGAAGAAATATCCTAGATGGTGTTGTAATTCTGCATGAAACAATCCATGAACTACACTCAAAAAAACTAAGTGGTGTATTGTTCAAGATTGACTTTGAGAAGGCATACGAAAAAGTTAATTGGTCCTTCCTCCAGCAAACACTCCGCATGAAAGGTTTTTCTGAGGAGTGGCGCGCTCTTATCCAGTCGTTTGTGTCTGGGGGTAGTGTTTCCATTAATGTAAATGAAGATACTGGCAAATACTTCCAAACCAAGAAAGGACTGAGACAAGGGGATCTATTATCACCTTTACTATTTAATATAGTGGCTGATATGTTGGCTATCCTTATTGAGAGAGCAAAGGCTGATGGTCAAATTGAAGGAGTGGTTCCACATCTTATTGATGGTGGACTTTCTATTCTTCAATATTCCTATGATACAATTCTTTTTATGGAACATGATCTGGAGAAGGCTAAGAATCTGAAATTAATATTATCAACATTCGAGCAGCTATCTGGGCTTAAAATAAACATACATAAAAGTGATCTGTATTGTTTTGGCGAGGCCCAAAATGAGGCCACCTATATGCTGAACTTTTCGGCTGTGGTCAGGGTCAGTTTCCAATCAATTATTTGGGAATACCGATTCATTATCGGCATCTCACAATTGGTGAATGGAAACTTGTTGAGGAAAGGCTACAAAAACGTCTTAATAGTTGGAAAGGTAAATTGTTATCCATTGGTGAAAGACTTGTACTCATAAATTAAGTACATACTAATATGATACTGTATATGATCTCGTTTTTCCAATTACCAAAAGGGGTCTTGAACAAAGTGGATTATTTCCGTTCAAGATTCTTTTGGCAAGGGCATAGTGAGAAAAAGACATATCGACTGGCCAGATGGAATGTGGTTTGCCGCCCGAAGGAGTTTGGTGGACTAGGCATACACGATTTGCAAGTCAAAAACACCACACTTCTAGGAAAATGGCTTTTTAAACTACGTACAGAAGATGGTGTTTGGCAAACCATGTTATGGAGGAAATATGTGGGGTCCAAGGCTGTGTCTCAAGTGGTTTCGAAACCCGGAGATTCACATTTTTGGGCGGGTCTTATGGCCACCAAGAAACATTTCTTTCGTTTTGGTGCTTTCGAGATTGAGGATGGATCACAGATTAGGTTTTGGGAAGATAAGTGGCTTGGCCAAACTACTCTTCGCGAACAATATCCAGCTCTATATTGGATTGTTAGACACAAAGGGGACACAATTTCCACAGTAATGGAAGACTATCCTCCTAATGTGTCTTTCAGAAGAAGTTTCATCGGTCCTAGACTGGTATCTTGGAACAATCTATTATTACGTTTATCCATGATACATTTGTCGGACGGTGTTGACGTGTTCAAAAGGAAATTACTAGAATCCTTGGTCCAACCTGATATCCCGGTCGATGATAATAGTAAAATTTGGAAAATGAAAATACCCCTTAAGATCAAGATATTTGCATGGTATCTATGGAAACGGGTAATTCTAACAAAAGATAACCTTGCAAAGATCAATTGGCTTGGAAGTACACAATGTGTTTTTTGTCATCAATATTAGGGTGGGAATTAGCTTATAGTTTATCTCCGCCGCATTTTGTAACCAATGTTTTTGGTAATTGGTTGCATGGAATTGTTGATAAGTACAGAACTTTGTTTAGGGTGGGAGCGCTTGCCATTATATGGTCGCTATGGCTTTGTAGAAATGACAAGATTTTTAATAACATCGTGTCTTCTCCTCTGGAGGTTATCTATCGAGCCACGGCTATCATCCGATCATGGAGTATTATCCAACATATGGAGTTTCGTGACTTAATTATGGTGGGATGTACGCGATTGGAGGACACGGCGAGGGATATTTTCTCCCGACATGGATGGCCGCGTGATCTGAGGATTGATCTATCTTAGATTCTATACATTTATTTAGTTTGTGCCTTTTTGTAATGCTTGTCTACTTTTTACATTAGTTCTGTCATTCGTGTGGCTGTGTGCATCTTGGTTATGCAGAGGCCAGGTGTAAGCATCAAACAGATTTATTAATAAATGCGCCGATTTCCAAAAAAATCTAAGCATTCTCAAAAACAAACTGCCGACAACCAAACAAACTAGCACCTGGGTATCCAGTGGTACAATGTAGACACCAAACGGAGGACATAATATGGCCCATAGATTGTCTTCGTGTGGTCATGCCCTTAGGGTCTTGCCTGTGGAACCCCAAGAATATGGCCAGCCTACCAAACAAGTCCTAGATAACGAAGGCACATCTGAACACAACTCTTGGGCCCACTTGTTTTGTTGCCTTTTGGATTATTTGTAACTTACA
This sequence comes from Avena atlantica, assembly GCA_910589765.1. Classification (NCBI taxonomy): domain Eukaryota; kingdom Viridiplantae; phylum Streptophyta; class Magnoliopsida; order Poales; family Poaceae; genus Avena; species Avena atlantica. The sequence continues at coordinate 40,402,758 of OU342736.1, read as the reverse complement.
AATAGGATTAACTTGAATTTTTAGTACTTGTCTGTCAGCACCCGGATTTTTGATCCCAGATGCCTGTTATGCCATATATCGCAATCCCAGGATTACCATTTTTTCTAGACATAACAGATTGGTACAATAGTTCATCATCCATTACCAACCATAATAAAGGTCTTACAAATAAATGATCTCATGATCCAGTCTTAATACAATCAACGCAGCGGAATAATGTAATAACGGTAGCATGGGCGAAGCTCCATCTTCAGGGTCAAAGACAATGCTGACTATGGGAGATGATCCTAGTTGTCGTAGCCTTCCTGTTGTACATCATCCTGGTAATCCTCCCCATAGTCTGGCCATAGGAATAGCCAGGGTCGAAACCATGAGTACTCTTTAAGTACTTGCAAACTATCACTAACAAGTAAAGTGGTTCAAGTAGGAATCCTAAGATCTAGGTTGTTTTGGAAAAAGCCAGATTTATCTCTAACTAAGTTTATAAGTAAAGAAAACTAGTTTAATATTCCACAACACCTAAGTGGAAACTTAGCTTTCAATCTCACAACCCTATTGTGGTCAAGTCAAGTCATGATTCATTTCACAAGTCATTTTGAAAACATCTGACGACGGAACAGTATGGCCACTCCAACTGTCCATAACTGCGGGCGAGGCTATTCGAATAGTTTGACACTCTATAGAGGTGCTACACTTTCACCACAACATTCGATACATCCGTCACGAACAATCCTGATTCACCATACTCAGTATGCGGATAATCAATCCTAACCATTCAATTACACACCCTAGTATAGGCACATCCCCTATGAGTTTGGCCTCCCAACCATGACCATCTGTCATATTGGAAACTGCATAGGTGGACAATCATCCCGAGGTAGCCTCAGCTCAAACCTCGGCCGCAAGGGAACCCATACTAAGATATATAAACTTCCATTCAAGGCCTACCCAAATTCGGGTATTGTGGTTGTACGGTAAAATTGGAATGGTGTCGCATCCGAATACAGCCATCATTTTTATAAAGGGCTAAGGCTCATGCCTCAACATTTTCATCAAGAAAAATCATATGTTGTTCATAACACATGTCAAAACATTTCAGTAGAATGACTCATCATTCTAATGTTTTCATAACCATTTTCACCAAGTATTCCCATCTAAAGTTATCAAGTTTTATGCTTAGCACTAGCCACTACAGTTGGGGGTAATCACTAATGAGGGGTTCTAATCAAGTGCGACTTATCTAAGTCTAATCTCATGCCTTAGTATGACATCTAGTTCTATCTAACTTAGGCCAAGTTTTATGCTCTTTATGCTACCTCTAATATCTTTCCAAAATTCACAAGTCACTAAGTAAACATAAATAAAAAGTTTTGATAAAGAAATAAGCATGCAAGTAAAACTAAGATTTGGTATAATAAAGTGGCATAACCAAATATGCCTAAGGCATTGCATAGGTTAATTGGTATTGTGGGGCTTGCAAGTATTATCTTGCATAGTCAACTTGTAGTGTTAGGCTTGCCTTGAGTAGTGTAGTGATTGAAGTTCACCTCTGCTTCTTCCTCGTAGTAGTCTCCTTCCTCTTCGTATCCTTGGTCGGTACTAGCGTCTATAAATAAATACAGGTACACAATCACCAAACAATACTTAACTACTTCTATTAAGCACAAAAGGTTCACACTAGATGATCCAGCATCATCACAATCATCACAAGGATTAAAGACTTAGTCTTATTTATTTTATTTTTGAAAGGTAATTTATACTCATTGAAAACTACTTAAGATTTAATATTCTCCAATTAGAATATGGGATCATGTTGACACATGTCATCACCACATACTTTAATGCCTGGGAATGTGAATTAAAGTGGTGTCACAATTTAATAAGGTTTAACATTATTATTTTAATTAATTAAAGTGACTAGAAATGCCTATGGGGCATTCTTTTAATACTTGTCCATTATTACTGCAAGTAAACGTAGCTATTTTTATATATTCAGAAAGGGCTTATCAAATGTGATTTTTGAAAGTTGGAATCAACTCAAAAGCATTTATGGTTGATTTTTGAAAAATGTTTGAATGCAAAAAAGTCTTTGTATTATTATTTTTACTATAGGTGATATATAAATTCAAATAATTTGAATCCAACGGGCTTGGATTAAGAATTTAAATACCTTTCTAGCAAAATTGGTTTCATGCAATTTGGTTGAGTGAATCTCTCTGAATTGATTTTTGAATCAACAGACTGAACTAGGGTTTGAACTAAATTGAAAAATCTAAGTTTGAACTAACTGGGTTTCGTGGGAGAGCTAGATGGGCCGGCACACTGCACACAGCGCGCGCGGGCTGGTTTTAGTGGTGTCCCCACTCGTCAGTGAGAGAGGGGGTGCCGAAGGGGTATGGGATGATTATGATCGTAGGATTAGATGCAAGATCAACGGCTCATGTCCATCGTCCTCATCTGAACAGGACATGACGGGGACGAACCCTATCACGGCCAGTGACGGTCTAGGGAGGCTCATTGTGGCTCAGGTGAGGGTCGGCGACGGGGGCGAATGAGGTTGCCGACGACGGTGGTTCTCCTGGTACTGGAGGCTTCTCCTGGGGTTGCCTGGATCGACGGCGCCCTACTCCTCCTGCTGCGGCGGTCTCCGGCCAAATTCTGGTGACCTGGTGCTCACCTTTCTCTAGAGAAGGGTGTGGGTGGTTCTAAGAGAGAGGGGGTGAGATGGTGTGGAGAATTGGAGCTGGGGAGGCCTGCTTTTATACTCGAGCGAGAGAGGACGAGCGGCATGGGAAGAGCACGTCGGGGTCGGCGTTACAACGAGCTACTGGTATGGCGCGGGGGCTAGGACGGTTCGCTGTCGCCTGGCGGTCATTACTGGCTTAAAGGCGAAGCGCGGGGCGGTGTGGTTTGGTTGGCAACGTGTGGCGCTCTGCGCGGCACTGGGGCACGGTCGAGGGAACAAGCATGTCTGGTGGTCTCCTAGGTCGGTGGTGATCGTGTAGACAGGCGGCGATAGCTTGAGGTGGTCGGGTTGAGTGGAAACGCAGCATGAACTGCGGTACGCATCGGCATGGTCGACAGGGCGCGGTCGCGGTGTTTCCGGCGTCTCCTCTCTCTGTCCTCGAGCTAGGGCTGGTCTAGAGGGGGCAGTGATGCACGAGCAGCATGCCAGACTGTAGTACCTTGGATCAATAAGGATCCTAAGTCCCTGTGATTTACATGCTAGTCCCTGGATCAATAGCTAGCACTCTCAGTCGATGAATATCATGTAAAACACAAACTCATTATTACACGGAGAATCCAAAGTATGAATTTATACGAATTTGCTTAGCTTTAAGCTAGCTCAAATAATAGCGGAAACATAAAAGTAGCTTGAGTCCATCAACGCCCCAGGCTTGTCGAGTGTAGACTCGCGGTCCCTACGCACCTTTCAATCTTCGTTGTCACATCCCAAGATTTTCCAAATCTTGTATTGTGAACAATAAATAAACAAAATAAAAAGAAACTTTTGTTTCTAAATAGAAACTTAAAAATCCCATCTTGAACAAACTTTGGTTAATATTTGAATCCAACTAAAATCAAATCAAAGAGGAATGCATTCTTCATAAATGCATATGGAAATTTAAACACTTGAGAAATAAACCAAAACCCTAAAACCCTAATGGAGGAAAATCATTTTCAAGTTATCTCGAATATCATGGATTTGATCCATATAAAAAGATGTCAAGCAAACATTTCTAAATTATCAAGGATGAAAAATAGAAATATTATAAAACCATAGAAAATTGATTTCAATCAATTTGGAACCATAGATAAAATCTTATGAATTTAATAAGATAAGGAAATTGAATTTCCAAAGCCAATGAAGCACCTATCTAAAAACCCCACACCAAATGGTGATCAAATAATACTAAAGATATTTAAAAGGATAAGTAAATATCAAGTAAGATTTTACAGATTTGAAATCATAAAGTTTGGATCTATAAATAAAAAGATATGGATTTTATAAGATAAAGATAGAAATATTAAATGAGGAATATTTAAAGGCCAAATTAAATCTTGACCTAATCCATAAGAAAATGGAATAAATATAATCCAAAACCAAATAAAATAATGGATAAAGAGTTTTCAAATTAATTGAAAGGGCATTAACCAAATCCTATTCTATTTGAATAAAGATAAAATCCCTATTAGAAATGATTAAATAAATCATGGGAAAATGATATTTGGAATTTACCCAAGTGGAATAAAAGTTGTTTAATTAACTTAAATAAGATCAAAGAAATCTTCCAAATATAATTTATGGAATTAAAATTATATTTAATTCCATTGGAATAAAGACAAATACCCAATTTAAATGATTAATAAATCATATTAAAATTATTCCAAATAATTCAAGGTGAATTAATTGACACCCAAATAAATAGATAAAACCTACTGAAAAGATTTGGAAAGATTTAGTTTTCAAATAGAGTTTTTGAAACAATAATAAATCTTATTTGAATTAATACAAGGGCCTATTTTAATTAATTAATATCCTCTAAAAAGAATAAATAAATTATTCTAAATTTATCTTCAGAATATGTTAATAATCAGTATTTGAATACACACAAAGTTTGTTTGAAGTTTGAATTCAAATAGGTGTTTGAAATAATTAAACAAAATCAAAACAGAATATTAGAATTGGAAAAGGAAAAAGGATCAGAACAGAAAAAAATAGAGCAAAGCCAAACTAGCCCAGCAAACCCAGTCTAGCCCAGTTAGCCCATTTACCCTTCCCCGCGAGAAAAACGATTCGCACCAAGGATTCGACCCACTCACTCGCTGACTGCTTGGACCCACTCCCACTCACTCTCTCTCGCTGCCACCATACCCCACCTGCCCCGTCAGCATCTTCAACCCCGCGACGACCTCTTCCCCCCAACGCCGCTGTCATTGCTGCACTGATTTTTTTGCTTAAATTCCCCTTAATGCCGCGTTTATTCCTCGCCGTGACCACGCAGTATTAATCGCCAGGCTCCCCTCTTCCTTCCCCCCAAACATCACCCCACTGGAGCCCCCAGGCTGTCCTAATTCATCCGCACACCGCCACTGTCTCTGACGAGCTCCGACGAAGATTCCTGCCACTCCTCGCCGCGCCTCACTCTCTCGACCACGCAAGCATGATCCCCATCACTCCCTGAACCTTCCAGTGGCCTCAACTCGCTCGCGCGTGCCCCCCATCGTCGGCAGCTACCTCGACTGAACGCGCCGCCGTCTGTCTCCAACTTCATCGACGTCTCCCCGGTAACACCGACATCCCCTTCCTCTCAGGATGATACTCCTACACTCCCCTCTCTCTCGCGCGTCTAACAGACCCCCTATTTTGCCTTTCCCTGGCCTGTAGCCTCGCCAACTATGACGCCAGTGCGTGCCCGACGCTGTCCTGAACTCCGGCGAGCGATTGCCATCCACCCCGAGCGCCCCTTCGACGCAGAATACCACATTGAGCATCAGTACGTCGTGGCGATTCTGGTGAGCATCTCCCCTACTCCTCTCGCCTCCTGTAACTCCGACAACTTCACCGCCAGAGCACACCGCCGCCTGTCGCCGCCGCTAGCGCCGCCCGTCTAAGGTTAGCTGCTTAGGGCCGTTAGATCTTGATCCACTGGTTGTGATTGAACATAACTCGAAAGGGTACGAGTGTCTCTACGCCGCTCGATCTAACTTAAATCCAACGCTTCACAGCGACCGATCCGAGCGAAACGGTATGGACCAGTAAAAACAAGACACGTGGCCAGCTTTTGATTAAATAGACATAAACTTATCTATTAGTTGTTCAATTTTGTAAAATTCATAACTTTCAAACCACATGTCCAAATTTTGCAAACTTTATATCAATGGAATCAGCAAGACAAATCCTATCCAACCATGCACTTTGGTTAGTGAATTGCTTCTGAAAAATGATTGTTTTTTCAGAAACTTGTGTAGGCATAATTTGAATATAAAATTCATTCTAAAATTATTTTTGTGATCAAATCTTTGGAAAATGGATTTTTTTGAACCTACTGACCTTAGAAACCAACTCATGGATTTGAAAATGTATTTGGTAAAGCTAAAGAGTAAATCTTTGATTTAAAGCATTTCTAGTCAAATGAAAATAATGTTTATTTATTTAAAATGCTTTTTGGAGGAAACCTTTGGGAAATGTTTTGGTTCAAACTCTCTGACCCTAAAAACAAAGATTTATGTTTTGAAAACATATTTTGTGAACCCTATAAAATTTATTTCTTTGCTAAAGGCAATTCTAACCACATAAAATATTGATTTGGTTTAAAAATGGTTTATAGGTAAAAATCTTTTGCAAATAGTTTTTCCACTTTATAAAATGACCAATATGTGTTTTAGAATGTTTATAACCTATTAGAAACCACTTTTGTAAATAAAACAATGTTTGTCATGCTTGCATGCATTGTTTTGTTTCTATTATTTTATGTGATGTTGCTTGAATGGTAGATTGAAATATTGCTTGATTGATTGAATTGTAGTGGAATTTGAAGAGTGTGAACATTGCAAGATCAAGGAGTGAACTTATATTCCCTACCAAAAAGGCAAATGCTGCTTCATACTGTTGTCCCATTATTTTCACTATGCATTAGTGATATTTCTAAAGTAAGGCTTGCATGGAATTTTTGCTAATTATAACCTATGCTATGGGAAATCCTAGTAGATGAAACCTTAGTAGAAATTTCCTAAGTTAAGATTCCTACTACTGTCATGCTTAGCTTAGCTAGTAGAAAACAAGGGTGGATTATATTCATGCTATTGAATATTTCTAAGTCAAGGAGTTGTGTTTTGTTTAATAAAACAACTAAGTGAATGAATCACCTAGGTGGAATGGAAGGAATGGTTTGTGTTGAGTGGTTACACAAGGCCCATTTCTATGGTTTACCTTGTGTATCACACTTGTGGAATGCCACCCAGGAACAAAGAGATTTGAGATGTCAAATGTTGAGAAGCTTCAAGTGCAGCCACTTGGCATTATGGGCTCTGCCTGGATCATATAGGTTGTAATAACTTAGCCAAATGGACAGTTCATGGTAGGGGATTATAGGTTGAACGCGTCCATTCTGGTCTATGGGAAGGCTTCTGAAAGATCTTGTCTTGGTGAAACCAAGTCTTGTGGGGAAAGTGCACCACCTCTGCAGAGTGTAAAATATAAGTACTTAGCCATGTCCCTGGTAAAGGACAATTTGAGCATCAAGACATGGAAGCTATCAAGAATATCCTCATCCCAATTTCTATGTTAAAAACTTATGGTTGAACAAGGGTTAAAGGATCACCAATTTCTATTGGGAGATGCCTTGGGTGATTTTTGTCAAGCAAAAACTTAGTGTTTTCAAATTATAAGGAAAATCTATTTTGAGCAAAGCAAGCCTAAGCTCCACTTAGCCAAATGCATATAGATGATAGACTCCACTATACTACCATAGTATCACTTGCCAATACAATTCAAATGTATTGACCCTTGTGGCTGTAACTTGTTATGTTGCAGGTTTGTTTGATGTTAGTGAAGTTTAATGATTAGGATTACGAGTCTACAACCAACATGACTGCCTGTTGCACTTTGAAGATGAAGGACCCCATGATATTGTTATATTCTGCTGCATTGTAATGAGATAGCCAAATGAGCTATGTAAGATGTAATAAATTATTTTATTCCTGGTTATAAAGTTGTATTATGACCTTTGTTTCTTGATATTACATCTTAACTGTGGATGCTAGCTATTGATCCAGGGACTAGCATTGAAAACACAGGGATCTCTACCTTATTAAAGGTTGGGAACCTTACATTCGGATTCTGCACATAAGACGTGCAGCCAACAAGTTGGGTCAATACTTTGAATGCATTGGCAAATTACACCAAGGAAAGAAAAGACTATCTCTACATGCAAGGCTAGTTTAGGCTGTAGAGTTTATTTGCTCAAAGCTAGTTTCTCTTAGGTACAGAGAAGAAGAGGAAGTTTCCCTACTTTGTAAACTTTTGTTTAAGTAATATATGGTCGAATGGCACATGAGGATATTACTCACCAAGTGTCCAATCAACTTAACACTTGGATATTACTCACCAAGTTCCCAAAACCCTCCCAATAGCGATATGACTCACGCTTTGGGTTTTTAGAAAACTTTAAGTTTTGAAAGAGAGAGAGGAAGATCCTTCAGAGGCTCCATCCTTCAGATGATCAAAGTTGTTCTGTTTTCGTGAACACGACTGATCGATCAGATTGCAATACTCTCGAGAGTTTGTGCACTTTACCCATAATCCACGATCAAGTCCTTTTACAAACAAGACCATGGCGAGGCTTTCCCTTAGTAGCCCCTCTACCTTCTGGATCCAACCGTGCCAAGAACCTCCATATGTTGGTACCCATGTGAGGTTTCCCACTAAGTCCTAGGCCAAGACAGAGCCCATTTGTATCGTGGTTGCACTGGGAGCTTCTGAATTTTGAAACATGGCAGACTTCTTTGATTCCTGGGCGGCCGTCCTCCACCAAAATCTCACTCGTTGACCCGACAACCATTCCTCCAGAAGAAAACTTAGTTTTATTTTTAAGTAGATTTGAGGAGAAAAGTTTGCTCAAGAGAGCCTTTATACTTAGAAGAAATTCATTGTCATTCGAACCCCCCAATGGTACTTTACATATATATAGCATAGCAAGCAATACTTAGCAATACAAGGGAACCTATTAGGAGGGAAATCCTAAGTATAGAGCTACTCATGGCATACTACAAAAATCATCGCACTTGCAAAATAATTATAAGGAAAAATTCTACTAGAGCATCCTACACATGCATACTACAGAATTTTGAAGATCACATGCATAGAATCAAAACTGGGACAAAGATGATGAACAAGTGGTGTAACTTGCCTTGATCCGAGCAGCACTCTACACAATAGCACTCCTCAGCGCACTCCGAACAATCTAACAAAACACAAACATAGATCTAATCACAACTTGCACAAAATATGCCACAGAGATAATATGCATGCATGTAACATGGTATTTATGCAAGATTTGTTTTCTAAATTGACCAAGGTAATATAATTGGATTGCAATTGTGTTAGGGATGTTATTAGTATTGATTTCCCATAGGTTTAAATCAATTAGGTTCATTAATCTAATTCATAGACTCACTAGGAGATCCAACCATCTAATTAGTCCCAAATCAAATCTAATGCTCTTAAGCAAGGTTCTATAATTTTGTTTAATGGGTATTGTAAAAACAAAGTCAACGCAAAAAGAATCAACTAAAATGGGGTTTTAATTATTTTTCTGTGGATTAAACACTCTAATCTAAAGATTAATTTCTACACAGAAAATCCTACTATAAACTTGAAATTTTATTGCAGATATGTGTTCTACATAATTTTGTGAATCCAACGGTATATTATATGCTAAATTTTGCCTAGTATTTAATTTTGTATGAATTTCGCAAGAAATAACATCAATCTGCCAATTAAACCTAGCCCTAATCGAGAAAACGACGCGTGGCGGCATCTGGTTGGGCCAGCTAAGCAGGCGGTGCTGACGCGGCGCGCTGATGCGGCGTGCTGACGCGGCGGCCACACGGTGCAACGCGATAGGCGCATACCGTTTCGATTTTTGCTTCTAATCTGAGCCGCAGCTCGTAGACCTAACAGACGGGGATAAGACGGCACTCACCGCCGCAGCGTCTATGGCGAGACGGCGGCGGCGCTGTCGGTCGTGGTCGTCGGAGGCGGTACAGTGGCTCTTCGGGGCAGTGTAGAAGATGACGGCGTGCGGATCCTCCTTGTGGTCCCGCGTGCGAGATCGGCTTTGGCCTTCTCTTCCTCGTCCAGATGCACGGCTCCGCCGGTCCCCGCGAGCTCCATGGATACGTCGGCGAGCAATTCCCGACGATTGGCTGCAGTAGAGAGAGGGAAAAGTATACGGGGCGAATCAGTAGTGGATGGGGGAAAGTTCCAGAGGAAGAAGAGCGCAAGGGAGGCTCCGAACCGTCTCGGCGAGGTTAGCCCGACGGAGGCCGACGCGAGAGATCGATCGATCTAGGGTTTAGGGAAAAGAGAAGAGGGGGGTCGAGGCGGGGCTACTTAAGGAGGGTATGGCGTGGGTAAGGGGCAGGGCGCGGAAGAATTGCGGAGTTCGGTTCGGGTTGATCCCATGTCCGCCAGGGAATCGCCGTCGTCGCGGAAGGGACGGCTGACGGGTGGGTCCCGCGTGTTAGCGAGCGGAGGGGCAGCACGGGCTGGCGCTGGCGCTGGGCTGCGCTGGCGGGCTGGCGACTGGGGTGTTAGTGCTTAGGTGACGCGCATGCGTTAGTGGGCTGGCGCAGTCGGCCCAGTAGGTTAGGCAGTATGTTTTTTTTTACTTTTCTTTTCCATTTCTATTTTACTAATTCTCTAATAACTTTTGCATATCAAGTCCAAAAACAATGAAACCAATTCCTAAATTTTTGCAAAAAGAAGGTGGTCAACATAGGACCAGAGGATATTATTTTTACCTGGTTTTCTTGAAGGTTCAAAACAAGATTCCCTCATTAATGCACATAGGTAGGAAATGATATTAGGGTTTTTGTCTGGGGTTTTGTGGTAGGGTTTTGATTCGACTTAATTTGTAGGATGCAATGATGCAAGGATGATGCATTGCTTCTAGTAACATCATATAATAAAACCATGGATTTTACCAACCTACCCCCTTAAGAAGAATCTCGTCCTCGAGATTCGGGTTGGCTAGCAAATAGGTGTGGGTGTTCTGCCTTCAAATCTTCTTCACGTTCCCACGTGGCTTCTTCCTCGGAGTGGTGGTTCCATTGTAGTTTGCAGAATCTTATAGTCTTTGGAGGCTTGATTCCATAGGCCCCATGACTCTCGAAAGTTGCAAAGTTTGTAAGGGTAGAATTTTCCCCGCGCGTTTTCAGAGGAGGGCGCGTGAGGGTAGCCCCCAATGCCCAAGTCCAGGCCCGTATTCCCACGTATTCGCATACGTACTATTGCCTGCCATGATGTCAACCATTGCCACGTCGCCATGCCATTAGATTTGACCATTCATTGCCACGTTGTCAACCATTGCCACGTCGCCACGACATTATTAGGCCTCTCGATTTGATCACAAAAACTAACGCGCCGCCATTTCCCCAAACACCGCTCTAACCCTAATTTTTTGATCATCCTGCCTAGCTCCGGCGGTGATGTGTGCCGGCGAAGGATCCAGATTGGCAACGTGAATCCGGCGGCCAGCCTTCTATTCCTCCAACCACACGAGCCTTCCCGGCTCCGGCCGTCGACCGAGATCTAATCCTCCACCTGCAAATCTGCCCGGCTCCGGTGGTGACGTATGTGTCCGTCCACGCTGACGATAACCATTCCAATCCTACATCTCCAGATCAAAGGCCAGCCAGATCTTCTCATTCTCAGGCCGCATCAACCAGTCCCGTGTCCCATCTCGCCACCGGCGCCCGGAAGATGTGAGTAGCTTCCTCTCTAACCCACACTCTTTCCATCACCTTTAGCATAGCGGCTTAGGGTTCATCTTTGCATCTACGAGTCCTCCACATATACATCACTGATTAGATTAGCGTTTCTGGTTTTCTTTGCTTGAAGAGATGGAGTACTCTATGCCAACTGGGAGTGACAATGAGAGCATCCATACGCACAACAGTGATTCAAGTTTGGATGATGAAGATATGTTTTTCTTTGATGATGAGATTACTGAGAACGACCTCTTTGAAGAAAACTCATCCGAGGGTGATAAGGTCAAGTGAATTTTATTTTTTATTTTTTAATTTGCACACCTAGAGCATGAAAATTTATACACATACTTTTAAATTGTGCAGATGGACATCGATTGTGTAAACAAGGATCGCCATCAGAAAGAATCTATATCGGAAAGCATTAGTGATGTATGTCGAGTGCTACATTATTTTTATAAGAATTGAATAGCCATGTTATATGACTTTGTACTACAATGCTGCAGGTTGTACTATTCTCTCTTAGTGACCATGATTATTTTGGGGATTCGGACTTAGAAAACTGTGATGAAGAGACGACGGAAGAATCACAAGAACCTGAAGGATCAAAATCTGAATTCAAGAGTGATGTAAGTTGCTTATTGTTGTATGACAAGGCATATATAGGATCAACCATATGACCACCACTTACATTTATTTTTGCTTCTAATTGTGTAGGTTACAGACAGTTCAAAATCTGAATTCAAGAGTGATGTAAGTTGCTTATTGTTGTATGACAAGGCATATATAGGATCAACCATATGAACACCACTTACATTTATTTTTGCTTCTAATTTTGTAGGTTACAGACAGTTCATAGCATGAGCACAAACAGCATCCAGTGATGCCAGAGAAGGATTTTCAGCATGCTCAGGATGAGCGTGAAAGGCATCGGATTGTAAAGGAGATGACCTTCACTAACAAAGCGGCATCATTCGCTTACTACAACGCATATGCGAGAGAACGTGGTTTCAGCATAAGGAAACAGAGGGTGAAGCGAAATTCGAAAGGAGTTATTAATTATAGGCGGTTTCTCTGTTCCAGGGCAGGGGAACGCGAGGGAAGGTACGTGCACATGGAGAACCGCAAGAAGAGGCCACGAGCTCTGTCTCGATGCCACTGTCGAGCCTATCTCGGCGTGTCGTATAACAAATCCAAGGGGAATTGGAAAGTTCCGCAATTTAAGGACGAGCACAACCATGTGCTAGCTAGACCCGATGAAGTCCCGTTTCTTCGGTCCCATCAGAAGATCAAGTCTTACCAGAAAGCTGAAATCATGTCACTAGCAGCAACTGGGATGCGCAAGTTCGAGATTATGAAGACCTTTATCAGCAAAAGTGGAAGGTGGAGCAAGGTTGGGTTCGTCTCGAAGGATCTTTACAACATGTGTTCCCGGGAGAAGAGGAAGCTCATTCCATCAGGTGACACTAACACAGCCATCCGAATTATGCAGAACAGGCAGGCCCATGAACCTGATTTTTTTTTCGATTACCAGCTAGATGATGCAGGAAATTTGAAAAGCATGTTTTGGTGTGACTCTCAGTCACGTCGGGACTATGAGGATTTCGGTGATGTGCTGGTGTTCGACAGTACGTACAAAATGAATCGGTATGGAATGCCGTTCATTCCTTTCGTGGGGTTGAACCATCACTGCAGAACTACTGTTTTCGCATGCGCAATCGTCTCCGACGAGAAAACAGAAACATATGTATGGCTGCTTCAAACATTTTTGAAATCTATGTGTCAAAAGACGCCAAAAGGGGTTATCACTGATGCAGACGGTTCAAGGATGAAAGCCATTGGCATTGTCTTCAAGGATGTGTGGCACCGTGTATGTACGTGGAACGGTGAAAAGAATATGAAAAAACACCTCAATCACGATTCTCTGAATGAATTCAGGTCATTGATATACTACAGCACCTCAGAAGAGGTATTTGAGCAGAGATGGAGCGCCTATATTAAGTAATGGCAGACGAAGGGAACCAAAGAGTGGATGAGTAGAATGTACAAGAAGAAGAGATGGTGGGCCGCCGCGTATCTAGCCAATGGCTTTTTTCTTGGAATGAAAAGCAATCAGAGGAGTGAGAGTTTGAACTCGTGCCTACACCTTCATCTTGACTCTAAAATGACACTGGTGGATTTGATCGTGCACTACGAGAACGCCATTAACCGTATCCGTCAGGAAGATGCGCGAGAGGACTGTGAGGACTCACAGACATTACCTTTGCCGGTTACTAAATACAAAGATATTGAGTCTGCTGCAGCGAAAGTATTCACTACAGCAAACTTCTATATCTTGCAATCGGAGCTGAAAAGAGTTGATGGACTCAAGATTTCTGAATGTGCGCAAGGTGATTCCAGTGATAATAAGTACTCTCTGATATGGGCAGATAAACCTACTAGGCAGTTTGACGTGACCTACACGCCTGACAGTCAGGAAACTATAAAGTGCTCCTGCGGAAGAATGTCTAAGACGAGGGCTACCTTGCAAGCACATCCTCTACATGTTGGATTACCTGCAACTAGAAAAATACCAACTTGTTGTGTGCTTCGGCGCTTCTCAAGGAACGCAAGATTTGGATTGTCTACGAAGCGCGAGAGAGATATGTTCGGATACGGACAGTCAAGTGCAACCGAGAGGACAATTTTTTCTTACTTGAATGTACGATCTCAAGAAGTTCTCGCAGCATTATGCCATGATGAACAGTCTCATCATGAATACGAGGAATTCATCGATCGACTAATGCAAAGGACAAAGGGTCTCAGCAATATTCAAACAAGCTACTTTGATGCAGATGCATAGAGCAGCAAGGGAAAAGCCCCTCAAGTTGGCGATCCACTAAAAGTTAAATCCAAAGGCGCGCCTAAGAAAAACAAACGAGTTGGAGCTGACTGTGCAATCCACCCATGAGTAAAAATGGCAGACCACTATCATACAATGAACAAACGAAGAAGAAGAAGAAGAAGAAGAAGAAGAAGAAGAAGGGGAACCACCTGTGCAGCGCATGCAATACTGCTGGTCATAACAGACGAAATGTTGAATTATGCAAACTACATCCGCAGTAAGTCATTCCTAGAGTACAACTAAAAAGCATTATCAAAACTTTCTTTGAATTTGTCAATAGCTAACTGCGCCTTACTGTTATGCATGCAGGTATGTGGAGGTAGCAGAAAACTAGACGTTGCCCTTAATTAATAAACTTTGCTCATACCAAAGACAGAGTGCACCACACAGAACACAGAGAACTTTGTGCAGGCCAGGACAACCCTGTGAGCACGGCGTTCATGGTGGACTTCTACGTGCACTCGACTCGACTCCACTGCATACCGCTACACCTGAGGTGGCAGGCCAGGACTCGCCGGCATCAGCTCTCCATCGACACCAGCTCCCGCAGAGCACACGTCGCCGGCAGCGTCATCCTCGTGCACCGAGCTAGCGTCTCCGACACTCGAAGCTGAAGCCGCGCCGCCATCACATCTTCCTCGTCGCGAGGCACACCCGATGAACAAAAGAGCGCACCATGGACGGCATCGTGCAGCCAAACACCCGCCTCGCCTTGTCGCCAAAAGGGACGCCTTTGGGCCTGTTGCACGGCTGGAGTCCGTGCGGCTCCTGCTGGCGCTCGCCGCGCACCGTGGGTGGGTCTGCTGGACAGGGGAGCTAGGCGATGTGCCTGCACAAGCCACTCTACGGACTCCGTCAGGCACCTACAGGCTAGAGCCTGGAACGCGAAGTTGGATGCCACGCTCGACGCGCTCAGCTTCAGTTTAGGTGTTAGTCTGACAGAGTTTCAGTTTCGTCAGGTTAGCACTTCGCCGTTTTAGTTGGTTGATTTAGTCACAGTTCTAGCTCCAGTTCTGTTGTTACAAACTAGAGCGAGTCGCGCGGATGACGATCCGTTCGTGGGATGGCACGAACACAAGGATCATGGCCACATTTTCCCATTGTACTCTGCGGGTCTAGAGCCCAATGCAATGTTTGGATATATGAGGCAGAAGTGTGCATCATGCCATGGGCATACCATTTTTATAGTTAGAATCAATGTCATGATTTTGCATAGTAGTTGTATAGTTTGATGTAACAACTAGGTGGGATCACATTGACCAAGTGTTGAGTCATACAACCACAAAGAGGATGAAGGTGTTCATAGACAACTCCCATAGGTCAAGTGGGTGCGTATCCGGAATTTGTGTTTCTCGCCGTGAACACATGTTTTGGTTTTGCATCTAGGTTTATCCAAAAACTTTCTTTATATTGGTGATCCTTCGGTGGATTCGTGTGCGCCATACACATCCTTTGCGTTGTACGTACTAAAAGTTCTCCAAAGACAGGGCAACACTCCCATCGTATGAAGTTGATACTGTGTAAATTTAATTAAAGATTGTGTTGTGCATATCAAATTTGGAAAAACCATAAATATGGTAAGACATTAAACAATATAATAAAAAATTTAAAAATACGTAATGACGCATAAAAAATAGGAAAAACAAGACATTAAAAAGTAATGACTCTATAGGCCCAATTAACTACCCACAAAGAGGCCCAACGCCAGCAGTTAATCACGGAGGGCGTATCGGCATGTCGATCGTCCCACAACCCACGACTCAACCTAGGTAGGCCGCCAATCACCGCTACCTCTATTACGAGCCGCCCTTGCCGTCCCACATTGCCGACTACCTTCTCCACCCCCTCTCGTGTGTCCTCCAGGGATCGACGCCGCCTCTCACCACGTCATCCTCGTAGGACTCCCTTTCGTCGCCTCTCATTGGTGCCACCCTTCGCCAACTCTACTCATCTGTCGTCCAGGTACTGATTCCATGTCTCATCGATTGTTTGTCGTGCATACAAGATGCTCACATAGGTTTTTTGGGGAACTCGTGTAGATTTAGATGGCGAAACATTAACATATTATCTAAATGATTCGTGTAGCATGGACGATTTAGATGGGGAGATATTTTGTGGTATCATGGAGAACGATGCACGCAATGATATGACTTCTACCGCGGGTAATAGTAAGTATGGTTCCCCATTATTTGAGCGACGGAAACAACCGAAACATAAATCAAAAAATACGAAAGTTATAATGTTTTATAGATTTCATTACTCCCTCCGATCCATATTAATTGACTTTGATTTGTCAAAATTTGGATGAACCTATATACTAAATAGTGTCTAGATTCATTCAAATTTAGACAAATTTGAGTGAATTATAATATGGGCCGGAGGGAGTACTTATTTTTATTGAGCAAACAAAATGGTTCAGTGTGGTAACTTGTGTGTTTTCATAAATGTTATGGAGCGATATTATTTGAACATCATGATATTGGGAAATGTTACACTATGTTAACACCAGATGAAATAGAAGCTGCTGTCAAATATGTTTCAACTTTGGCGAAGATCCCCAAAGAAGCTGTAAAAAGGTCGTACAAAAACTCAGATGACGCCATCTTGTCTTCGAAAGATCTTAACGATGTTCTTATAAAAGAATGGCTTAGTACTGCTATAAGTAATTCGCTAACCTATTGTTGTTATTTTACAACAAAGAAGTATGAACATGCAATCATTGTACGATTATTATTTTCAGATACTTGATGCCTACATTCTAGAGCTGGCTCCCCGTCTTGACTATGATCGGCACATATGTGGACCATTGAGGTCAAGCTATCTTATCAAAGAAGCCATTAAATTGTACACAACGAAAAAAAAACTTGAAAACTTTTGACGTAGAAGAAGTGCCAAGACAAGGAGCTGTAGGAAGGGTTTTGAATGAATATTTTGCACGTGACAAGGTAAAGAGTGTTTTTTATAAAGTTGATGTTGTTGTTAACTATTTAGAATCCTACATAGTACATGCTAGTGATCTTATTTTGTAGGAATATTTCCCTCTGAATGTACGCGGAGAACATTATGTGAAAGTTGTAATGCATAACGTCAAGCAGGAGTTCCAAGTCCTTGATCCTAAGTATAGTTTAATATATTCGCATGCAGTTGTGGATGACTTGGTATTATCTACTTTTATCATCAAAACCTTTTTATCTTTTGGCGTTTCAGTAACTCTAAATCTTTTGCAAAAAGGACAAATTGCACTAGACATATATTGGACAAACAAAACTACATGCAAACTATTTCCTAGCGTCGAGACTTGGCCTATTAAAAAATATGAAATTGGAAACCAAGATGATGGGTAAGTACTTGTGAATCATATCACTTTCTCACTACTGATGTCGTAAATGAATTTTGTTTCATCGTATGGCAGCAACTCATGCGGATTATGGGTTTTGCACTGTCTAGAGCACTAGGACGGAGATAGTATGACTAAGAACATTGATCGTGTCTGTATACTATTCCTTTGTATAGTCGCAAAAATCAATATGATTATTATTCAATTTATAAACTATTCTATATGGTACTACAGACAACAAATGAAGAATCAAGAGGACCTACCGTTGCAACGGTTCTTATGTCTAGAAGAAACAAGCTAGAGGTTGTGAAAAGAAAAGTCAGATCAGTGATTAATAACAGTGTACCTTGAGAATTTACTAGCGACTATACGGACTCCGTCAGGCACCTAGAGGCTAGAGCCTGGAATGCGAAGTTGGACGCCACACTCGACGCGCTCGGCTTCAGTTTAGGTGTTAGTTTGTCAGAGTTTCAGTTTCGTCAGGTTAGCAATTAGCCGTTTTAGTTGGTTGATTTAGCCACGTTTTCCCACTGTAAGAAAGAATAAAAGGAGAGACAGTTAGCCAGAAATATGGAATATGCATCATCCATGGGTCTAGAGCCCAATGCAATGTTTGGATATATGAGGCACAAGTTTGCATCATGCCATGAGCATACCACTTTTATACTTAGAATCAGTGTCATGATTTAGCATAGTAGTTGTGCACAGTGCGCCGACACCAGCGTCGGCGAGCGGAGAGCGGGCGCAAGCTCCGAGTACTGCGCACGAACCGCGTCGGTGAGTTCACATGTCGGCCACGTTCGTTGTGCACAGTGCGCCGACACCAGCGTCAAGCACCACCTCACGGCGCCATAATCACGCCATCAGAACAGGGTGATCGCGGGGCGCAACCAGACGGTCGTAGCGGCGGCCAAAAGCATGCTTAAGCCGAAGGGCATGCCAAATTACTTCTAGGGCGAGACCGTGCTGACAGCGGTCTATGTGCAGAACCTGAACCGGGCGTTCAGACACAGCGTCACCGGCATGACGCCATATGAGGCTTGGTATCTGCGGAGCTTCGGCTACGTCGCGCACGTACGTGAAGAGCGTGCATCCTCACCTGAAGAAGCTGGATGACCGGAGCACACCAATGGTGTTCATCGGCTACGAGAGCGGCACCAAGGGCTACCGTGTCTACGATCCCGTCTTTGTCGAGCACGTGAGCTTGGACTGGAGCACGCACGAGGACACCCCTGTGAGCACGGCATTCACGGTGGACTTCTACGTGCACTCGACTCTACTCCACTACGTACCGCTACACCTGAGGTTGCAGGCCAGGACTCGCCTGCATCAGCTCTCCATTGACACCAGCTCCCGCAGAGCAC
The DNA here is from genome assembly GCA_910589765.1 of Avena atlantica. Lineage (NCBI taxonomy): Eukaryota > Viridiplantae > Streptophyta > Magnoliopsida > Poales > Poaceae > Avena > Avena atlantica. The sequence continues at coordinate 40,383,680 of OU342736.1, read as the reverse complement.
ACGTCGCCGGCAGCGTCATCCTCGCGCACCGAGCTAGCCTCTTCGACACCCGAAGCTGAAGCCGCGCCGCCATCACATCTTCCTCGCCGCGAGGCACACCCGATGACCAAAAGCGCGCACCATGGACGGCATCGTCCAGCCGAACACCCGCCTCGCCTCGTCGCCAAAAGGGACGCCTTTGGGCCTGTTGCACGGCTGGAGTCCGTGCAGCTCCTGCTGGCGCTAGCCGCGCTCCGCGGGTGGGTCTGCTGGCCAGGGGCGCTAGGCGATGCGCCTGCACAAGCCACTCTACGGACTCTGTCAGGCACCTACAGGCTAGAGCCTGGAACACGAAGTTGGACGCCACGCTCGACGCGCTCGGCTTCAGTTTAGGTGTTAGTCTGACAGAGTTTCACTTTCGTCAGGTTAGCACTTCGCCGTTTTAGTTGGTTGATTTAGTCACTTAGCAGTCCTACACTTACTTAGTGCATCCACCTCCATAATACTTACATCCACTCAGCAGTCCCTCAGAGGAGAGCAGTTCCTCAGTGCAGTTCGTCCCCTCCGATTGAGAGCAGTTCCTCAGAGGGACCATGGACATGTCAGCTTCACCACAGGGTGGAATGACTTCACATTTGTTGTTCCTGTTGGATGGGCGTCTCTACTTCTGATGAAAGTAGAGCATATGCACGAGCACCTTGGTCTCAACTTTGTTTAGGATGTTGTTTCTACTGTAATGTGTTACTGAATGTAAGTCGAACATGTTGATCATCATGTATGTTTAGGATATGTGTATCTTGAATGTTGAATGTATTGCATCTTGGATCATCTTACTGTTATGTACTCACAAGTATACCAGAATTTTCAAAAATGCTGGAATCTGTTATAGCAGGAAGTCAAGCGACAACACAGAAGAAGAAGAAGAGGAAACTTGATGACATAGTTCAAGATGTGGTTGCATGAGTCATCACTTGATAGCATGATCCTACCGAGTTGATAGATCATTTTTTGCGTACGGAATAGATCAAACAAAACATGGAAAATTAACTAAAAATACGAAATATATTACAAACTTCGAAACAACCCTAAACTACTCGGAACGCCAGTCGAAATCCGACGAGCCCAGAGTCGTCGACGACACCGGAGTGGATGTCCACTCGAAGGAGGAGGAGGAGGAGGAGGACGAGGAGAGGACGCTCGTCGACGGGACGACGCCATTTTTCTTCTCCTTCGCCTTCCTCGCGTCCTTCTCCTCCCTCTCCTTCTTCCTCGCCGCCTACTTCGCCCTCCGCTCCTCGCGATCCTCCTTATTCGTCGCCTTCGCCGCCGCCGCCTTCTCATATAATGACTCCATCACAGCGATGTCCTCCGGGAACTGCCGCGCCCACTCGAGGCGGAAGCGCTCGTCGAGCTCCGCCTTGACAAGCCGCTACTCGAGCTCGCGCTGGCACTGTTGCTGCTCGCGCGTGACGGCTAGAGGCGGTGGTGCGAGCGATTCCGCCTGTTCCCGTGTCCACACGTCGTGGAAGTTCATCGTCCGGCAGGAGCGGCCGAGGCGCCAGGCGACCGCGTCGTAGGCGCGCGCCGCCTCGTGTGCTGTCTCGAATGTGCCGAGCCCGATGCGCTCGGCGCCGCTGTGGATCTCGGCGTAGAACGTGCCCCTCGGGCGCGTGCAGACGCCTCGGTAGCCGGAGGTCGAGCGGCGGTGGGGCGGCATCTCGTCGGGAGGCAGAGCGAGGTGGGAGGCGGAGCGAGGCGGGGGCGGCGAAACTTTCAGACAGTTGGGTGCGCGCGCGGCAGTCGACGCGGCAAGTTTGGCGCGCAGGATGGCGCAAAAGCGCGGGAGCGGCAAAAACTTTTCGCGCGTTCGTTGGAGGTTCTCGCGGGCTCCCGCATGCGCCAAATCGGCGGTTGCTGTGTGCACACGGTCGTTTCATTTTCAGACGCTTCCCTTAGCATTCCTAGGCCTTCTTCAATAAATAATTTGTGGTCTGTCTCTGGAACCGCTACCTCTACCATTCGACGGGACGAAGACCACACGAACACAGTCATCCATGGCCGGCAACAAGATGCAGGATTCGCCGTGGGCTGATCTCCCTGAGGGAGTCGTGCAGAAGATAGGTGACATCTTCCTATCAACGGACGACTTCGACTACTACGCCACCTTCCGTGCAGTCTGCAGCTCCTGGCGCGGCTTCACGGAGGAGCGCTTTATACCATCCAACTGGATTGTTCTAGAGCACCAGTTTTCGCCGGAGTATGTGGTAGACGAGGCCGCCATCACGTTGCTGAACGTGAGAACCGGCCGCTTCCTTGAGAAGAATATTAGTCGGGTTATTCGCAGGTGCTTTCTTGATATTCATCTATATATGTGCGATCCTTTTTTGCGTTCACCTCTTATACTCCACCAGCAACCGTGGGTACCCTGGCGCTGTTGTTCATTGTGAGTGAACCTGTCTACGGTGGCAGGCCTGTTGTTTACCGGGTTTATACACAGAACCGTGTCCTTCAGCCGGTCAGAGGCATCGGCAGTCGTGCTCTCTTTGTTGCTGACAATTAGTGCATCTGCGTCGACAGCGCCAGGGTACCCACGGTGCAGGCCGGCAGCATCTACTATCCGGACCTATCCCAGATTAGATCTTACAACTTTGAGGCTCTTGCGTGGGAAGAGGAGCCAATGGTTGACCATGGGTATGGAGTAGAAGGATTATGGATGAATGACCATCCTTTCGAACTCGATCGATTGCTGGCGGAGTATTGCAGAATCGTCGAGCATTCTGAACTGCAGATGGTGTCGCCTTATGGCGAATATGGTACCACCTACTACGATTACTATGATGGCTACCCGTCAGATTAGATTGATGGATCATGTTGGTCTGGTCTTGTATTATCTATCGTCTGTGAATTACATGCAAGTGTAAGTTGTATGGTCTGCCTGTAATACAATGGATGGTCTATGTTTCAAAAATATCATGTGTTGTACCTATTTCAATTTCGTTGTTTTCTATGTACATGTAGTAATTCTAATACGTACTCGCTTTGTAAAAATCCATGCCAACAGTGCGTGCGATCTTGACCTATCTTAGTTGTCTAGTAAATTCTTGATCATCTTGTTGCTGTATATATGATCCTATGATCATGATAGATCTAACAACAATTTTGTTATGCCAAACCAAGACACACAACCAAGGTTTTTCATGTAAAACATATTGGCAAAGATGTTTAGCAAACAAACAACAAGCTTGTATATATGAGATGGTAAGTAATTAAATTCGCCCAGACTTATTCAAAATGCCAAATATTATTGTAGTACAGAAGTGAATGAAAAAAATAGCGATACATCGGGAAGGCGCACCCCCCTCACCTCCGACGCGGTGCACGTCTGACACCACCCATGCGACTGTGTTATCATGACGCGTGCAGGGGCGCGTGCACCGTTCTATCAGCGCCGAAGTGAATTGTAAATCGACTTAATGGAGCATCCAATCGGTCGCATCGTTGCAGTTCTCTTCCTGCCACGTGTGCACAAAAGTTCTTCGAGAAGGTAGATCGCACAGTAGGGGAGAGTACGGTGGGGTGCATAATACTCGTTTGCCTAGCCTTTTTGACTATCTACCTCCACTAGTCCAAAAGGAAGACAACTGACAGCAGTAAGTGTCATCATTGATTTGTTAAGAGAAGGACGTGCCACTAATGAATGCAGGGTATATAAGCAGGTATATCGTTTCTCACTCGGTGATGTGGGACTAAAGTCTAACCCGCGTCAGTCCTTCTCGCTCGGCTCTATCCGTTGGGCCCGAAAGAGCCCATTACTTTGTGATGCCCGGGATTAAGATGGGCCGCCCCAAACTACTTCACGCCCGGACGCAGCCGTGACGCGGGCGCGGGAGTAGGAGTTGGGCTGGCTTGTTGCCTGCACGCCAAGTCTTACTTTTTTCTTCGATCCTATATTTCTTTTTATTTTATATTTAAATATTTGAACAAAATAGCTATTTTACAATTTTGAATTTTATAAAATAAATTACATATTCTTGACAGGCACTGTTGGTATATCATGTGAAAAAAATTTGGGATCATTTGATGAACATCGAAAAATTGAGAAATTTACGAACAGCCCTTTTGGTCTCACCTAGGCCTCTTTTCCTAGCAATGTGTTTTTTTCGACTTTCGTGAAACAACCTGGATTTTTTTACACATGCTAACATACACAAACTAAGACACATGTACAATGTTTCACACAAATTTGAATGTTTTTGAATTTTTGGTGGCCCGGTCAAATTTAGGCCAAAAATCAAGGTGTCTAGTAAGGATGCCTAGGGGTTAGGCCTTTGTGATGTGATACATGCTCCATGCTGAAACATGGCATCCTCTACCTAGAAGCAATTTTAAATGTGTCCAAGCTTTCACACTATTTTGATTTTTTTTTGAATTTTAGGTGGCCTGGTCAAATTTTGAATTTTTGCATGGGCTTGAGACCTCTCTGGGGTGGCTATAAACACCTTCACCAACTTGTGGTTGTGTGACTCACCTCTCTGGGCCCATGCCAACATTGCATGGGATCTACACCTCTTCGAGTATGTTAGAAACACCATCATCAACTTAGTGGTTGTGTGAGTCACTATACCTGACCAACATGATCCCACCCACTTGATAGATCAAGATGTAAGAGTGCTATGAAAAGACATGAGACACACTTGTGGCTGATGTGGGGACATGCCAACATTGCATGGGATCTAGACCTCTCTTGGCTGGATAGAAACACGTTCACCAACTTGTTGTTGTATGAGTCATCGCTTGGACAACATTGTCCTACCCTCTTGATAGATCTAACTATAATTTTGCTATGCCAAGCCATGACACACACAACTGTGGTAGATGTGGGCCCATGCCAACATTGCATGGGATCTACACCTCTCCGAGTTGGCTAGAAACACCATCATCAACTTAGTGGCTGTGTGAGTCACTACACCTGACCCACATGATCCCACCCACTTGATAGATCTAGATGTAAGAGTGCCATGCCAAGACATGAGACACACTTGTGGCTGATGTGGGGCCATGCCAACATTGCATGGGATCTAGACCTCTCTGGGATGGATAGAAACACATTCACCAACTTGTTGTTGTATGAGTCATCACTTGGACAACGTGATCCTTCCCTCTTGATAGATCTAACTATACTTTTGCTATGCCAAGCCATGACACACACAACTGTGGTAGATGTTGGGCCACCATGCCAACATTGCATGGGATCTAGACCTCTCTGGGTTGGCTAAAAACACCATCATCAACTTAGAAGTTGTGTGAGTCACTACACCTAACCAACATGATCCCACCCACTTGATAGATCTAGCTATATATAAGAGTGTTATGCCAAGCCATAACACAAACTTGTGGATGATGTGGGGCCATGCCAACATTGCATAGGGTCTAGACCTATATGGGCTGGAAAGAAACACCTTCACCAACTTGTTGTTGTATGAGTCATCACTTGGACAACATGATCTTTCCCTCTTGATAGATCTAACTATACTTTTGCTATGCCAAGCCATGACACACACAACTATGGTAGATGTTGGGCCATGCCAACATTGCATGGGATCTAGACCTCTCTAGGTTGGCTAAAAATACCATCATCAACTTAGTAGTTGTGTGAGTGACTACACCTGACCGACATGATCCCACCCACTTGATAGATCTAGCTATATATAAGAGTGTTATGCCAAACCATGACACAAACTTGTGGATGATGTGGGGCCATGCCAACATTGCATGGGGTCTAGACCTCTACAGGTTGGATAGTAACACCTTCACCAACTTGTTGTATGAGTCATCACACCTGACCAACATGACCCTACCTACTTTGTAGATCTAACTATACTTTTGCTAACATTTAATGGGATCTATACCTCTCTAGGTTGGCTAGAAACACCATCATCAACTTAGTGGCTGTGTGAATCATTACACCTGGCTAACATGATCCCACCCACTTGATAGATCTAGCTGTAAGAGTGCTATGCCAAGCCATGACACACTTGTGGTAGATTTGGGGCCATGCTAACATTGTATGGGGTCTAGACCTCTCTGGGCTGGCTAGAAACACCATCATCAACTTAGTGGTTGTTTGAGTCACTACACTTGACCAACATGATCCCTGCCACTTGATAGATCTAGCTATAAGAGTGCTATGTCAAGCCACGACAAACTTGATGATGGTGTTTCTAATCAACTCATATGGGTCTAGAGCCTAATGCAATGTTGGGATAACATGATCCCACCCACTTGATAGATTAACACTACTATGTCAAGAGATGATGAATTTTGAATTGTTTCTAAAAATTAGTTGAATTTTGAATCTAAAACAAAAAACTACTACGGAGATGTTCAGCAAACAAACAACAAGCTTGTATAGGGAATGAAAAATAATGCTACTACACATTTAGAGCTCAATGGCCTGCATACGACTAGAAGACCATTGTTGGACCAAGATGCAGGCCCATCTGTAGTCCAAAAGGAAGACAACTGACAGCAGTACGTGTCATTGTTGATTTGTTCAGAGAAGCTCGTGCCACGTATGAATGCAGGGTATATAAGCAGGTCTAATCGTTTCTCGCTCGGCTATGAAGCGGCTTGCATGCCTAATATATGAGGTTTAAAAAAAAACTCCAACCCACGTCAGTCCTTCCCGCTACGGTTTTCCGTTGGGCCCGAAAGAGCCCATTCCTTTTTGATGCCCGGGATTAAGATGGGCCTCCCCAAACTACTTCACGCCCGGACGCAACCGTGACGCGGGCGCGGGAGTAGGAGTTGGGCTGGCTTGTTACCTGCACGCCAAGTATTACTTTTTTCTTCGATCCTATATTCCTTTTTATTTTATATTTAAATATTTGAACAAAATAGCTATTTTACAATTTTGAATTTTATAAAATAAATTACATATTCTTGACAGGCACCGTTGGTATAGCATGTGCAAAAATTTTGGGATCATTTGATGAACATCGAAAATTGAGAAATTTACGAACATCCCTTTTGGTCTCACCTAGGCCTCTTTTCCTAGCAATGTGTTTTTTTTGACTTTCGTGAAACAACCTGCATTTTTTTAAACATGCTAACATACAGAAACTAAGACACATGTACAAGATTTCACACAAATTTGAATGTTTTTGAATTTTTGGTGGCCTGGTCAAATTTAGGCCAAAAATCAAGGTGTCTAGTAAGGATGCCTAGGGGTTAGGACTTTGTGATGTGATACATGCTTCATGCTGAAACATGGCATCCTCTACCTAGAAGCAATTTTAAATGTGTCCAAGCTTTCACACAATTTTGATTTTTTTTTTGAATTTTAGGTGGCCCGGTCAAATTTATAATTTTTGCATGGGCTTGAGACCTCTCTAGGGTGGCTATAAACACCTTCACCAACTTGTGGTTGTGTGACTCACTTCTCTGGGCCCATGCCAACATTGCATGTGATCTACACCTCTTCGAGTAGGTTAGAAACACCATCATCAACTTAGTGGTTGTGTGAGTAAGTACACCTGACCAACATGATCCCACCCACTTGATAGATCTAGATGTAAGAGTGCTATGCAAAGACATGAGACACACTTGTGGCTGATGTGGGGCCATGCCAACATTGCATGGGATCTAGACCTCTCTGGGCTGGATAGAAACACGTTCACCAACTTGTTGTTGTATGAGTCATCGCTTGGACAACATTGTCCTACCCTCTTGATAGATCTAACTATAATTTTTCTATGCCAAGCCATGACACACACACAACTGTGGTATGTGTGGGCCCATGCCAACATTGCATGGGATCTACACCTCTCCGAGTTGGCTAGAAACACCATCATCAACTTAGTGGCTATGTGAGTCACTACACCTGACCAACATGATCCCACCCACTTGATAGATCTAGATGTAAGAGTGCTATGCCAAGACATAAGACACACTTGTGACTGATGTGGGGCCATGCCAACATTGCATGGGATCTAGACCTCTCTGGGATGGATAGAAACACGTTCACCAACTTGTTGTTGTATGATTCATCCCTTGGACAACATGATCTTTCCCTCTTGATTGATCTAACTATACTTTTGCTATGCCAAGCCATGACACACACAACTGTGGCAGATGTTGGGCCATGCCAACATTGCATGGGATCTAGACCTCTCTGGGTTGGCTAAAAACACCATCATCAACTTAGTAGTTGTGTGAGTCACTACACCTGACCAACATGATCCCACCCACTTGATAGATCTAGCTATATATAAGAGTGTTATGCCAAGCCATGACACAAACTTGTGGCTGATGTGGGGACATGCCAACATTGCATGGGGTCTAGACCTCTATGGGCTGGATAGAAACACCTTCTCAACTTGTTGTTGTATGAGTCATCACTTGGATAACATGATCCTTCCCTCTTGATAGATCTAACTATACTTTTGCTATGCCAAGCCATGACACACACAACTGTGGTAGATGTTGGGCCATGCCAACATTGCATGGGATCTAGACCTCTCTGGGTTGGCTAAAAACACCATCATCAACTTAGTAGTTTTGTGAGTCACTACACCTGACCAACATGATCCCACCCACTTCATAGATCTAGCCATATATAAGAGTGTTATGCCAAACCATGACACAAACTTTTGGAGATGTGGGGCCATGCCAACATTGCATGGGGTCTAGACCTCTATGGGTTGGACAGAAACACCTTCACCAACTTGTTGTATGAGTCATCACACCTGACCAACATGACCCTACCTACTTGATAGATCTAACTATACCTTTGCTAACATTGCATGGGATATATACCTCTCTAGGTTGGCTAGAAACACCATCATCAACTTAGTGGCTGTGTGAATCACTACACCTGGCTAACATGATCCCACCCACTTTATAGATCTAGCTGTAAGAGTGCTATGCCAAGCCATGACACACTTGTGGTAGATTTGGGGCCATGCTAACATTGCATGGGGTCTAGACCTCTCTGGGCTGGCTAGAAATACCATCATCAACTTAGTGGTTGTTTGAGTCACTACACTTGACCAACATGATCCCTCCCACTTGATAGATCTAGCTATAAGAGTGCTATGTCCAGCCACGACAAACTTGATGATGGTGTTTCTAATCAACTCATATGGGTCTAGAGCCTAATGCAATGTTGGGATAACATGATCCCACCCACTTGATAGATTAACACTACTATGTCAAGCGATGATGAATTTTGAATTGTTTCTAAAAATTAGTTGAATTTTGAATCTAAAACAAAAAACTACTACGGAGATGTTCAGCAAACAAACAACAAGCTTGTAAAGGGAATGAATAATAATGCTACTACACATTTCGAGCTCAACGGCCTGCATACGACTAGAAGACCATTGTTGGACCAAGATGCAGGCCCATGTGTAGTCCAAAAGGAAGACAATTGACAGCAGTATGTGTCATTGTTGATTTGTTCAGAGAAGCTCGTGCCACGTATGAATGCAGGGTATATAAGCAGGTCTAATCGTTTCTCGCTCGGCTATGAGGTGGCTTGCATGCCTAATATATGAGGTTTAAAAAAAACTCCAACCCGCGCCAGTCCTTCCCGCTACGGTTTTGCGTTGGGCCCGAAAGAGCCCATTCCTTTTTGATTCCCGGGATTAAGATGGGCCGCCCCAAACTTCTTCACGTCCGGACGCAGCCGTGACACAGGCGCGGGAGTAGGAGTTGGGCTGGCTTGTTGCCTGCACGCCAAGTCTTACTTTTTTCTTTGATCCTATATTCCTTTTTATTTTCTATTTAAATATTTGAACAAAATAGCTATTTTACAATTTTGAATTATATAAAATAAATTACATATTCTTGACAGGCACCGTTGGTATAGCATGTGCAAAAATTTTGGGATCATTTGATAATCATCAAAAAATTGAGAAATTTACGAACAGCCCTTTTGCTCTCACCTAGGCCTCTTTTCCTAGCAATGTGTTTTTTTCGACTTTCGTGAAACAACCTGGATTTTTTTACACAGGCTAACATACACAAACTAAGATACATGTACAAGGTTTCACACAAATTTGAATGTTTTTGAATTTTTGGTGGCCCGGTCAAATTTAGGCCAAAAATCAAGGTGTCTGGTAAGGATGCCTAGGGGTTAGGCCTTTGTGATGTGATACATGCTTCATGCTGAAACATGGCATCCTCTACCTAGAAGCAATTTTAAATGTGTCCAAGATTTCACACAATTTTGATTTTTTTTGAATTTTAGGTGGCCCGGTCAAATTTGTAATTTTTGCATGGCTTGAGACCTCTCTAGGGTGGCTATAAACACCTTCACCAACTTGTGGTTGTGTGACTCACTTCTCTGGGCCCATTCCAACACTGCATTGGAACTACACCTCTTCGAGTAGGTTAGAAACACCATCATTAACTTAGTGGTTGTGTGAGTCACTACACCTGACCAACATGATCCCACCCACTTGATAGATCTAGATGTGACAGTGCTACGCCAAGACATGAGACACACTTGTGGATGATGTGGGGCCATGCCAACATTGCATGGTATCTAGACCTCTCTTGGCTGGATAGAAACACGTTCACCAACTTGTTGTTGTATGAGTCATCGCTTGGACAACATTGTCCTACCCTCTTGATAGATCTAACTATAATTTTGCTATGCCAAGCCATGACACACACAACTATGGTATATGTGGGCCCATGCCAACATTGCATGGGATCTACACCTCTCCGAGTTGGCTAGAAACACCATCATCAACTTAGTGGCTATGTGAGTCACTACACCTGACCAACATGATCCCACCCACTTGATAGATCTAGATGTAAGAGTGCTATGCCAAGACATAAGACACACTTGTGGCTGATGTGGGGCAATGCCAACATTGCATGGGATCTAGACCTCTCTGGGATGGATAGAAACACGTTCACCAACTTGTTGTTGTAAGAGTCATCCCTTGGACAACATGATCTTCCCTCTTGATTGATCTAACTATACTTTTGCTATGCCAAGCCATGACATACACAACTGTGGTAGTTGTTGGGCCATGCCAACATTGCATGGGATCTAGGCCTCTCTGGGTTGGTTAAAAACACCATCATCAACTTAGTAGTTGTGTGAGTCACTACACCTGACCAACATGATCCCACCCACTTGATAGATCTAGCTATATATAAGAGTGTTATGCCAAGCCATGACACAAACTTGTGGCTGATGTGGGGACATGCCAACATTACATGGGGTCTAGACCTCTATGGGCTAGATAGAAACACCACCACCAACTTGTTGTTGTATGAGTCATCACTTGGACAACATGATCCTTCCCTCTTGATAGATCTAACTATACTTTTGCTATGCCAAGCAATGACACACACAACTGTGGTAGATGTTGGGCCATGCCAACATTGCATGGGATCTAGACCTCTCTGGGTTGGCTAAAAACACCATCATCAACTTAGTAGTTGTGTGAGTCACTACACCTGACCAACATGATCCCACCCACTTGATACCTTCACCAACTTGTTGTATGAGTCATCACACCTGACCAACATGACCCTACCTACTTGATAGATCTAACTATACTTTTGCTAACATTGCATGGGAGATATACCTCTCTAAGTTGGCTAGAAACACCATCATCAACTTAGTGGCTGTGTGAATCACTAAACCTGGCTAACATGATCCCACCCACTTGATAGATCTAGCTGTAAGAGTGCTATGCCAAGCCATGACACACTTGTGGTAGATTTGGGGCCATGCTAACATTGCATGGGGTCTAGACCTCTCTAGGTGGCTATAAACACCTTCACCAACTTGTGGTTGTGTGAATCACCTCTTTGGGCCCATGCCAACATTGCATGGGATCTACACCTCTCCGAGTTGGCTAGAAACACCATCATAAACTTAGTGGCTGTGTGAGTCACTACACCTGACCAACATGATCCCACCCACTTGATAGATCTAGATGTAAGAGTGCTATGCCAAGACATGAGACACACTTGTGGCAAATGTGGGGCCATGCCAACATTGCATGGGATCTAGACCTCTCTGGGATGGATAGAAACACGTTCACCAACTTGTTGTTGTATGAGTCATCACTTGGACAACGTGATCCTTCCCTCTTGATAGATCTAACTATACTTTTGCTATGCCAAGCCATGACACACATAACTGTGGTAGATGTTGGGCCACCATGCCAACATTGCATGGGATCTAGACCTCTCTGGGTTGGCTAAAAACACCATCATCAACTTAGAAATTGTGTGAGTTACTACACCTGACCAACATGATCCCACCCACTTGATAGATCTAGCTATATATAAGAGTGTTATGCCAAGCCATGACACAAACTTGTGGCTGATGTGGGGCCATGCCAACATTGCATGGGGTCTAGACCTCTATGGGCTGGATAGAAACACCTTCACCAACTTGTTGTTGTATGAGTCATCACTTGGAAAACATGATCCTTCCCTCTTGATAGATCTAACTATAATTTTGCTAACATTGCATGGGATCTATACCTCTCTAGGTTGGCTAGAAACACCATCATCAACTTAGTGGATGTGTGAATCACTACACCTGGCCAACATGATCCCACCCACCTGATAGATCTAGCTGTAAGAGTGCTATGCCAAGCCATGACACACTTGTGGTAGATGTGGGGCCATGCTAACATTGCATGGGGTCTAGACCTCTCTGGGCTGGCTAGAAACACCATCATCAACTTAGTGGTTGTTTGAGTCACTACACTTGAACAACATGATCCCTTCCACTTGATAGATCTAGCTATAAGAGTGCTATGTCAAGCCACGACAAACTTGATGATGGCGTTTCTAATCAACTCATATGGGTCTAGAGCCTAATGCAATGTTGGGATAACATGATCCCACCCACTTGATAGATGAATTAGGGCCTGTTTGGTTGGGCTTAAATCTAGCTTTTATAGTTTCGCTTATAAGCCACAAAAGCACCAAAATAGGTGCTTTCAGCTTTGGCTTTTGGCTTTTAACTGAACATAGTAGTATGATGGTATAAGCCAAAATCCAAAATAAAAACCACCTATTTAGGTGCTTTTGTGGCTTATAAGCCAAAAGTGAAAAGCCAGAAATAAGCACAACCAAACAGCCCCTAACGCTACTATGCCAAGAGATGATGAATTTTGAATTGTTTCTAAAAATTAGTTGAATTTTGAATCTAAAACAAAAAACTACTACGGAGATGTTTAGCAAACAAACAACAAGCTTGTAAAGGGAATGAAAAATAATGCTACTACAGATGTCGAGCTCAACGACCTGCATACAACTAGAAGACCATTGTTGGACCAGGATACATGCCCATGTGTAGTCCAAAAGGAAGACAACTGACAGCAGTACGTGTCATCGTTGATTTGTTGAGAGAATCTCGTGCCACTTATGAATGCAGGGTATATAAGAAGGTCTAATCGTTTCTCACTCGGCTCTTTCTGTTGGGCCCGAAAGAGCCCATTCCTTTTTGATGCCTGGGATTAAGATGGGCCGCCCCAAACTACTTCACGTCCGAACGCAGCCGTGACGCGGGCACGGGAGTAGGAATTGGGCTGGCTTGTTGCCTGCGCGCCAAGTCTTACTTTTTTCTTCAATCATATATTCCTTTTTATTTTCTATTTAAATATTTGAACAAAATAGCTATTTTACAATTTTGAATTTTATAAATAAATTACATATTCTGGACAGGAATCGTTGGTATAGCATGTGCAAAAATTTTGGGATCATTTGATGAACATCGAAAAATTGAGAAATTTACGAACAGCCCTTTTGGTCTCATCTAGGCCTCTTTTCCTAGCAATGTGTTTTTTTGACTTTCGTGAAACAACCTGGATTTTTTTACACATGCTAACATACAAAAACTAAGACACATGTACAAGGTTTCACACAGATTTGAATGTTTTTGAATTTTTGGTGGCCCGGTCAAATTTAGGCCAAAAATCAAGGTGTCTAGTAAGGATGCCTAGGGGATAGGCCTTTGTGATGTGATACATGCTCCATGCTGAAACATGGCATCCTCTACCTAGAAGAAATTTTAAATGTGTCCAAGATTTCACACAATTTTGATTTATTTTTTTGAATTTTAGGTGGCTCGGTCAAATTTTGAATTTTTTCATGGGCTTGAGACCTCTCTGGGGTGGCTAGAAACACCTTCACCAACTTGTGGTTGTGTGACTCAGCAGTTGGCCAACATGATCCCACCCACTTGATCATTTTGACCAGGTGATGAGTCACACAACCACAAGTGGATTAGGGAGATTCTAGCCAACCTAAAGAGGTCTAGATCCCATGCAATGTTGGCATCGGCCCACATTTGCAGGGCACAAGTTTCTTGGTGGAGTACGTATTAGAGGATTTGCCCTCCATGCAGGGCACAAGTTTCTTCTTGGTGGCCAACATGATCCTACCTACTTGCTAGCTCTAGCTATAATTTTGAGTCTGCCAAGCCATGACACACACTAGCTTGTGGCAAATGTGGGGCCATGCCAACATTGCATGGGTCTAGACCTCTCTGGGCTGGCTAGAACCACCGTCATCAACTTAGTGGTTGTGTGTCACTACATCTGGCCAACGTGATCCCACACTTGATAGATCTAGCTATAAGATTGCTATGCCAAGGCATGACACACACTAGCTTGTGGAAAATGTAGGGCCATGGAAACATTGCATGCATGCATGGGGTCTAGACACCTCTCTGGGCTGGATATAAACACCTTCACCAACTTGTTGTTGTATGTGCCATCACACCTGGCCAACATGATCCTACCTACTTGCTAGATCTAGCTATAATTTTGAGTTCGCCAAGCCATGACACACACTAGCTTGTGGCAAATTAATGTGGTGAATTTTTATGATGTGAAACTAGGTCGATGTTGTAACATGGAATACACACAAGTTGGTTAAAGTGTGTCTAGCCAGCTAAGAGAGGTCTATATCTCATGCAATGTTGGCATGGGTCCACATCTGCCACAAGTGTGTGTCATGGCTTGGCATAGCACTCTTATGCTTAGATGTATCAACTGGGTGGGATCATGTGAGAGCTTGGTGGGACAAGGTGCAATCAATAACATTTTTGTTAGAGCTTGGTGGGATCTTGCATAGCACACTTCAGTTTGTATCCGTTTTAGCTTCATGCAAGTTTTATGGTTCTCATGTACTCCCTCTGTTTCAAAATATAAGATGTTTTAGATTTGTGAAGCAAATGTATCTAGACTTGTTTTAGTTTTTAGATTCACTCCAAACTTGAATGAACCTACACACTAAAATAAGTATAGATACATTTCCTTCACAAAGCTAAAACATCTCATATTTTGAAACGGAGGGAGTAGATGTTAATAGTGCCAACCGAATTGTGCCCCCAGTACGAATTTTTGGGTCCTTTATACTTCCTTTGTTTCAAAATATAAACCTTTTTAGCAAGCTGTTTTAGTTTCCTAAAAATCCTTACATTTTGAAACGGAGGTAGTAGTACCTTTTTTGTAGTCGAGTGCGGGGTTCAGCAGCAGTATATACGTCAGCAGCAGGTGCTGCAGAAGATCCTAGCGCTGAAGATTGTACAGGTGCAGAATATTCCTGGGCACCAGCGCTCAACGACGTGCCGATTGGATCTCCTAGCGAGGCGTCACTCCCGAAGCCGTTAGAAGAACCACGGGGAAGAGATGGGCGGGAGATCCGCGCGTACACGCGTTGTTGGGGACCACGGGGAAGATGTGTCGGCTCCCCATGGCCGCCATAGTTATGCGCAGAATGCGACGCAAAGGAGGGTCCAGACCTTGGGCACGTGGAGTGAGGGGACTGGCGCGGATCGATACGCCCAGGTGACAGCGCGTCAGAGTCTCGGGGGCGGATCCGAGGCAGATTTTGCCCCTGTATCATGCTCAGCGTACGTGTTTTCTTGGCTTGTAGCGGTGTTCCCTTCAGCCTCATTATCTGATGTGTTGGCATCAGTATTTTTGGCAGAATTTTGCGTGACTAGTTCGATACAGCTTGTGGGCAGGGTGTCAGCTGTGGCCTGCATAGGATCAACGACAGGAACAATCGGCACATATATATTAGTCATTAGTATGCACACGCATAGTTGTTTCTACCGAGGAGGGATTGTCTGAAGGAAGCAAAAGAATTTCATCATGGAGACGACGACCCGGAATTTTGATGAAGTGTAGCAAAGGGAAAAACATTTTCATCAAAAACAACATCCCTTGACACGTAGACACGGCCAGAAGTACTATCAAGGCATTTTACTCCTTTGTGATGAGGACTATACCAAATAAATACACACCGTTTTGAGCGAGAGGAGAAACGCTGGTGAAGATGTTTCTAGCCAGCGTAGAGAGGTCTAGATTCCATGCAATGTTGGCATCGGCCCACATCTGCAACGAGTGTGTGTCATGGCTTACTCAGATGTATCAACTGGGTTTGATTATTTTGGCCAGGTGATGAGTCATACAACCACAAGTTGATGAGAGAGATTCTAGCCAACCTAAAAAGGTCTAGATCACAAAGCTAAAACCTCTTATATTTTGAAACTGTATAATGTAATTCCCATTCATTTATATGTCTGGTCCGTTACTATTTTGGCGAGCGTTGTATTTTAATCATACACACTACAACTAGGCATATGAACATTGCACATCAAATACACAAATTGGCAAACATAAACAACCCAAACTTTACATTAATTATAATCGTAAATTAAGAAAAACGATAAAATTAAACCACAGTCATGAAACATTCTTCTGACAAAAACACAACGCCATGCGCGAACTGTTTAGAAATCAAAAAACCCAGCTTTGCATAATTTTTTTAATGGTATACCAACATTCGCCAGGGAATCGGTAGTACGAATTTTTGTTTCTTGAGTTTTCAAGAATCTACCAGCATCTCCGCGATCTCAAGAACTCTGCTTTTTACCTTGTAGAGTTTGTTTGTCTTCGATAGAATAATTTCTGCAACAGTACGTCTCCTATAATCATTTATCCTTTCCTATAACAAAATATTAGCAGGGTTAATAAGGTCACATGCTGGTGTATATAAATATGCAAATGCCAAATAGAAATTTTGAATACCTGCGAGACTACATCTGTAAATTTATCTCCGTCAAAGTGCTCCATACAGTGTAGTACGAACATTCCACATGAGTTTCTGATCACAACGAATCTAAATCTGAATAATAGTACTAACACATCAAAAGAAATGGCATTAGTTCAACCAGAAACTCACGCATCATTTTGCCGTGGTGTTTCGCAGCTTACGATCTACCAATTGGAAACATCATGAAACTTATAATCCGTATATTTGTTAGCCCCTTCTGTGTCTTTCGAAATTTGCTCTCTCTATGAAACAAAGAGGTTTAGTGTAATGCTTGGAGTAACCATATCGTCGCTAAATGTATAGAGAGAAAACATACCAGAGCTTCGACATTTTTCTGGACCCTTTTAAATTCAAACAGCGAGTCGAGCACTTGAAATTTCTTCTTTGGACTATTCAAGACGACACAGCATTAGTGGCAATCGTTTATATTCAACGCGAAATATGCCTACCAAAAAGAGAAAGTGTTATCATATTACATAATTCGGTTTAGACCCTACATTTTCTTGTACAAACAGTACTTACTTTATCAACACGAAAGTATTCTTCCATGCATCTTGCAGAGCATCCTGATATATCATACACCTTTTCTGATTTTTTGTCCAAGACTTCTTTCTTATGCTGGGATCTAGTTTTTCTTCTTGGTGGAGTACGTATTAGACTGTTTGCCCTCCATGCAGTCGAAAAGACAATTCTTCCATGTAAGCACCTATAACCTAAAGAAAAATTTAATAACGTGTGACAAATGATCCTTCTTGTTTGCATAAAATAACAAAATTGTGGTACTTGGACTTACATTGCTACACAGCCATAATTTATCAAGGATCACACTAATGTGGTTGGCAGTGACCTCAGTGTCGCCCTTGTTATCATAGACACTTTCATTGCAAAAATCTTTATTATTTTTTGCTGTTTCAACATACAGCACTGCAGCATCTATTTGTTGCGGTGTCAAACCATCTAGGACGTATATGTCTTCGAAAAGAACTGCATACAAAGAAACAAATGTTTAATACGTGCATGTAACTGTTTTAATTTAATACATGCACAACCATGCAATTCAATGATGTTGCACTACCTTTTCTAACATCGTTTTTTGGTTTTTTACCCTTTTTGTCCGCCGACCTGAGCTTGGTCTTCTCGCCAACGGCTTCTGTCTTCTCACCATTAATAGCTTTCCGGCAAATGGTATGTAGGCTATTAAACGAGTCAAATGATCCATTCGACAGAGTGTCTCCTACCTCACCCGTTTTTCCTCCCTGCCCCTTTTTCAATGCAGCTGTGAATGCTTCTATTGGAATCGGCTCTGGGTCCGGTCGCGTCGGTGAAGGACCCCTACCATCAATTAGTATTGGTGACGCTTGCGTACTGCCGAGTTTCGATGGTGTGGTTTGGCAAGCACCAGTAGCATTCCTTTCCTTTTTGTTTGTGGGTAACATGAATATGTCACCTTCAACCTCTTTCCCCTTACTATTTGAATCCTTCTTTAAATTAGATTCCTATGCAATGTCAAAGGAGTTACTTTCTGGGGTATCTGGACGTTCCATGAAATATTTGGCGTATTTGGTGTTAGTAGAGGAGATTCCTTCACCATTCTCTACCTCCTTCTCTACCTCCTCCTCTTTATTGTCATTATCAGACTTTTTTCTTTAGAAGTTCTGTACGCGACTCCTGCCGAGTTCATCATAACAAGAAGTTTTTGCAAAATTGAAAATAAATGAATCATCATGTCATGTTTAAAAAAAGCATTTGTTTAATTCAGAGCAGATGACACATAGGGTGTATCACCTTAGCACAAGCTTCTGAGAAGACCTCCATCTTTCTATCAAAGGTTTCTTCAATTGTTCTATCAATATGCTATGTTAGTTTGTTCGTCATCTGTTCCAACATGACTTCTCTCGTTCCTTTAGCCCTGCTGGATGTAGAACCTCCTTCCTTCTTCCTGTAGGGCCCTCTACTACGTTTCTTACCAGATGCAATTTTGGGTGTATGGAGAACCTCTTCTCGATGCTTTTGAGTTATGTCATTGTCAATCTTCGAGATATGTGTATATAAACCAATTAATATTGAAAACCTAGAACCGTTAGCAGAACAAAAAATAAGCCACGATATCACTTGTATTTAGGTACCTTCCCCAAAGCACGACCCTTTAATTCTAAGGCGTCTCTCGCCGAAGCCACATCTTCCATCCAGTTCCTCATCAATGGCCTTCTGGACGTATACTCGGCGCCATCTGGGAGTATCTTCTCATAGTACAGATACTTCAAATATCACAACAAAATTAGATTAAAACAAATAAAAATGTATTGTAGATAATTATATACTCCCTCCGATTCAAATTATTTAACTCAGATTTGTCTAGATTTGGATGTATCTAGACATGTTTTAGTGCTAGATATATCCGAATCTAGACAAAACCAAGTCAATTAGTTTGAATCGAAGGAAGTATGTAAGTTGAGAATGGAATTTACCTGTAACAAGATGGTGCTGCCTATCGGCCATTGCTTCGCTTCATATGCGTTGTCTACTTGTTTTAGGCTAGCAATGAGGTATATCCGTACAAACTCATTGAAATTCAGCTTTTTAATGCGACCCACATCTTCTACCAGTTCATAGTATCGTTTTGGGACGATCTTCTGGTTCTGTGGGGCAAGGACTGTCCCAATAAGAACCATAACCACCTTGCGGATAAAGTCGTCATCCGCAACTTTATCCTTGATGACGTCGGCGATTAGGTCATCAATTACAAGATTACCTATCTTTTTTCTTACAAAGCTATCGGGTATACGGTTCTTTGCGTCATCAGTTTTCTCATAAAGAATGTCCGATATATTCAATCCATGATTTTTTAAACCATAGATGCACTTAACGTCCACTACCGTAAGGGATATTTCACCATCATTCTTGCGTACATTAAATTTTTCTGTCTTCGGATCAAATTTTTGTGTCATAAATTTGATCAGCAGACATCTTGACTTCACTGGGGGAATCTCAAGCATGCACTGCAAGTCGGTTTCTCCAATTTTGGCACGTTGTGTCGGTGTCATACTTTTCACGAAATGACACCACTTCTCAACATCACAACACATTTCTCCGATTTCGTCCATTCTGTTGAAAAATAACTATATTTATTTAGGTGTTTTGTTGGCATCCGAAGAAATAATACTATTCATAACACACATAGACTATAAGATGGATAACACTAAGAGTACGTTATACTACACCATGTCAGGTAAATCGATATCTGGAAGCGCCTAACTACCGATAAATCGAGGGCGGGATTTTCAAAATGTTTACACATATATACAATTACAAATAAAGAGTTTACACACATAGTTTTTCTGTAGTGCATGTGTTTATAGACCTTTTATTGCAAACATATATGAACAATATTACACATAACCAGCTAAACTGAATAACAACAGGAGAATCAAACGTCTTGTTTTTTTTATCAAAAGGGACTTCTATACATCATTCGTTTTTAAACACCAAACCAGCTAAATTGGATCTCAACACCGCATGTAGGCCTGATATGCGATGTCTAACACACATAACCAATTAACACAAGAAAATTACAGCAGAATTAATAGGCAACATCACGCCAAACGATTTCCTGCCCTCAAACAGAGCCCAACAACTGGAATTCATAGCGAAGATCCTCTAACAATTGTTCGACATAATGGCGACTACCCTTGGATGGAAAATCTAACGACTAAACAAACGGATCCATATGGATCGAGCTCTAATCGAAGTTCTGCTGAACTTAGAACTAGTAATATTGTATGATAAATCCACAGTGCGTACAAAAATACCTGCAACGGTAGTGCGTGTGCTGCGATTATTCAGCTCCTCAAAAAGAAACGGTGTGTCCTCGATGTAGCTCTCACGTAGGGCAGGAAGAAAAGAATTCAAATTTCGTCGTTGGCGGCGATGGGCGGAGTCGAGGCGATCAAACAATAAAATCCCTCTGATAAGATGTGCCTCTTTGTGCACACGTACAACGTGGGGTGTGTGCGTGGTGGGAGGGTGGGTCCTGTGGGGTTTAGGGTTTAGGTACATGGATTAAAATAACGTCTGAGTATGATGCATGGTCTTTGGCCAGCCCGTATACCGGTCGGCCTGTCCCGGGCCAATTGTGCCCGGTCAAATATGTCCAACGTTTCACACAATTTTGATGTTTCTTTTGAATTTTAGGTGGCCCGGTCAAATTTTGAATTATTGCATGGGCTTTAGACCTCTCTGGGGTGGCTAGAAACACCTTCACCAACTTGTGGTTGTGTGGCCAACATGATCCTACCTAATTGATAGATCTAACTATAATTTTGGTATGCCAAGCCATGACACACACAACTATGGTAGATGTGGGACCATGCCAACATTGCATGGGATCTAAATCTCTCTGGGTTGGCTAGAAACACCATCATCAACTTAGTGGTTGTGCGAGTCTCTGCACCTAACCAACATGATCCCACCCGCTTGATAGATCTAGCTGTAAGAGTGCTATGCCAAGCCGTGACACACACTCGTGGTAGATGTGGGGCCATGCTAACATTGCATGGGGTCTAGACCTCTCTGGGCAGGCTTGAAACACCATCATCAACTTAGTGGTTGTATGAGTGACTACACCTGACCAACAAGATCCCACCCACTTGATAGATCTAGCTATAAGAGTGATATGCCAAGCCATGACACAAAGTTGTGGCAGATGTGGGGCCATGCCAACATTGCATGGGGTCTAGACCTCTATGGGCTGGATAGGAACACCTTCACCAACTTGTTGTTGTATGAGTCATCCCACCTGACCAACATGATCCTACCTACTTGATAGATCTAACTATACTTTTGCTATGCCAAGCCATAACACACACAACTGTGGTAGATGTGGGCCCATGCCAACATTGCATGGGATCTATACCTCTCTAGGTTGGCTAGAAACACCATCATCAACTTAGTGGTTGTGTGAGTCACTACACCTGGCCAACATGATCCCACCCACTTGATAGATCTAGTTGTAAGAGTGCTATGCCAAGCCATGCCACACTTGTGGTAGATGTGGGGCCATGCTAACATTGCATGGGGTCTAGAACTCTCTGGGTTGGCTGGAAACACCATCATCAACTTAGTGGTTGTTTGAGTCACTACACTTGACCACATGATCCTTCCCACTTGATAGATCTTGCTATAGGAGTGCTATGTCAAGCCACGACAAACTTGATGATGGTGTTTCTAGTCAACTCATATGGGTCTAGAGCCTAATGCAATGTTGGTATAACATGATCCCACCCACTTGATAGATCTAAGTATAACACTACTATGCCAAGAGATGATGAATTTTGAATTGTTTCTAAAAATCAGTTGAATTTTGAATCTACAGCAAGATATGTGGGCCCATTACAACATTGCATGGGATCTATACCTCTCTAGGTTGGCTAGAAACACCATCATCGACTTAGTGGTTGTGTGAGTCACTACACCTGACCAACATGATCCCACCCACTTGATAGATCTAGATGTAAAAGTGCTATGCCAAGACATGAGACGCACTTGTGGTAAATGTGGGGCCATGCCAACATTGCATGGGATCGAGACCTCTCTGGGTTGGATAGAAACACCTTCACCAACTTGTTGTTGTATGAGTCGTCACTTGGACAACATGATACTACCCTCTTGATAGATCTAACTATACTTTCGCTATGCCAAGCCATGACACACACAACTGTGGTAGATGTGGGGCCATGCCAACATTGCATGGGATCTAGACCTCTATGGGTACAATGGGAGCATCATTAAGCTAGATACAATGCCAAGACATGATGAGCCACTTTGTGGTAGATGTGGGCCCATGCCAACATTGCATGGCTATAGACCTCTCTATGTACAATGCTAGCATCATTAGGCTAGATACAATGCTAGCATCATTAGGCACGTGGTGATACACCCTTGTGCCAAATTTGAGTCCATTTAGCTAGCATCCATACATCAAAACATGGCTTATGAATTTGTAATTTAAACAATATGAATATTTCACTACTCTTAGTTATGATTTAGGGAGTGGTAATGTATGCATCATTCGGGTCTAACGCTAGTACTTTTAATGTAATATTGAGTCATAAAAATGAGATATCTTCGGCTAATCTTCGGCTAAACCTAGTTTTTTAAAAACGAGAAATTTTACAACATGGGATATCTTCGGCTAATATTTGGTGCTTAAAAAATGGGTGTCATATCAAAAGGGAAAAGCTGAACTATCTGGGATAGATGGGAAATGTAAAAAATCTTCAGTTAATCCACTATGAATCTAAGTTTCTGTGTTTCACGGTTAAATTTGTTTCTCTTCGGGATTGAGTTTGTTTCCCTTAAGATATACCAGGAAGGATGTTTTTTTTTGATTGATCAGTAATTTTTATAGATCGATTTTCAGCGTACGGTATAATTTTTTGGGTTTGGTAGTAATCAGCGTAGTGGCCGGTCAGAACTAGCTTCATACATGGCTTCAGTTTAGAGCACAACATAGTTATCTTGCAAATACCCCCTTGTGTTTTTCTAGCATTGCTAAAGTCGGTCCTTGGGGGTACAAAAGGAATTTCGATAGCTATAGATGAACGGCTGCGTCCTTTGGAACCCTAACCTAAGGTGCCCCTAACCATCCGCTCTTTGAATATTCAAATTGATTCTTATATCCTTCCACTAAAAGTCGCATACATCACGCCGTTATGAACGAGAGGGATGAGGGTGTGCTTTCGCCTAAGGTTCCAAGGTCTGGCTGGGTTGTCGCCATGGAAGATTCTCTGGGATTTAGAGAGTTCAACACTTCAAGCGATGGATTTCGAAAAGAAGCTTCTGGTAATGTTGATTGCTTTTATCCGACTGCATATGTAAAATTTTCTATGCTTTCCTATTGTGTGTATGGTACGGGTATGTTATGTGTAGATCTAAATAGGTCTTCAGAGTATATCTGTTTCTTAGGGTATTTAAGAACCGTGCTATAGTTTGGGATATGCTGAAGGATTTTACTTTAATTGTTTCTTATACAAAGGAGCAATTGAAAAATAAAATATTTTCTGTTCTTTAGAAGTTACTGCTTTTAGGAAGGGAACCTTCAATAACAGCTTCCTTCGCAAATTGGGGGGTGGGGGGATGGTGGAATTTAGTAGCGTGCTGTAGTTTGCAGGGATTTTATTTCTGTTTTGTTGTTTGATTTGTTACTCTGTAGATGATGGAAGCTTGTTGACATGCTTCAATTCCTTGGTATAAAAAATTCATGGCATTGTATCAAACATATGACATATGGTTTCTTGTTTGGCAGATGGAGTTGGATCCAGCATATCTGTCGAATTGAAAACTTATGTGGATTCAGTGATGAGCAACTCAGATTTGGTTTCAAAAACTATTACAAAGTATGAAATTGCAACTTCTATGGCATTGATCCGTTGCAGCATTTTCAATAATGCCTGGTTGTCAGCTAGTAGGTCTCTAATTGTGCAACGCTGGTTTAGTTCGACAAAAACACCAGCACATCTAGGTTTTTTGGTGCAGATCAGGAAACCAGGAACAAGAACAAGTGTATTTAGGTTAATTTATGCATGGGGAAATCAGACAGAGGTTTCATCTAATGCTTTACGCCCATTAATAAACAGTGAACTGTGGGAAGGTGCAAATATTTTGAGTTCAGCAGATGGTGTTGTCCTTGGTCTTAAAGCTGGAAGCATGTGTGCGGATTCAGATGTTTACTACAAGTTTTGCCCCTCTGCAAGAAAAAATAGTTTAAGTTCTTTGGAGATGGAGCATATATTGCAAATTCCAAGAAATGGGGGTCAGCACACTGATAACACATTTGGGAAGTTTGGGTTGATACTTGGAAGGGGGTGGTCAGGGTTGACTTTCTTCGAGAAAGATGCAGCTACGCTCTTTAATTCTGACTATCGGGGTAAGCTTTAACAGTACTGATCCGGTGTTTGTTCACATGTGTATTCATAAAGATGGGGATGGTCAAGAACAGTAAGTTCGCCAATACAATCACATGTGGTTCATGTCTTTCACCGTAATCTGTATGGTGTTTTCTTTGGAGGCAAGCTCTACATGATGTATGTAGTCGGGTATATAGTTTGTTTGGACATTTTAACATCACAGACTTGCATAATAGAATTGTCATATGAAATGGGATTCAATATTAACTCTTGGAATGATTACACGGTAGATCCTAAATGTGGAGGAGGGGTGGTGTTCATTAAGTTTTCCAATGGAGATCTTGAAAGATGGGTTCTGCATCATGAGGGCAACCACACTGTGTGGTCTTTGGAGTCTAAGGTTGATTTGGTTCAAAAAATTGGATCTAGGATATCGGATGACTGCTGGGAAGAAGTTTTCAATAATGAGGGTAAGTCAGGGTTCGCAAATTTACTACAAAATTCAGATGAGGAAGGCATCAAGCAATGGACGATTTGTATTGTTATCAACTGGGTTTGATCCTGGATTGTTTGAAGTTGACATGGATATGAAAACTGTGACTGAAATTCAGATGTCAAGCAATGAAAGTCAGGTGGGTAGGATCTACTCATTGTCGGAAGAATGGCCTCCAAAAGTTTATTTCAAGGGTGGCTTTTAGTATTTTTATTGCGTTATGTCCTGTTATTTTAATGCAACATTGTAGTCAATGTACAAGATATTTTGTAACGGCTGTGGTTAAATATCCGTGTTTGAAGTGTGGCTTATGCGGTTAAAAGTACAACTGCTCTTATGTGGTCCCAATGTGATGTAAAACCGCAGAAGCATGCAACTAGAAGGTTTCAAATTGTAGTTTTGGTACTTGCTTCACAAATGAAAGCCTGTTTTTGAGTTTGTTGGTTAAATTTTTGAATATTTCGAACTAAAATGGCAAGATACAATGCTAGCATCATTAGGCACATGGTGATAATCCCTCGTGCCAAATTTGAGTCCATTTGAATAAATGTAGATAAAAAATGGTACACAAGTGACTCTTTCGAGTAGTCGGACATGATCGTTGACCTAACTACCCCACGTTTGGATAGATCTAGCTATAATTTTGCTATGCCAAGCCATGACACACACAACTGTGGTAAATGTGGGGCCATGCCAACATTGCATAGGATCTTGATCTTTCTGGGTTGTCTCGAAACACCATCATCAACTTAGTGGTTGTGTTAGTCACTGCACCTGACCATCATGATCCCACCCACTTGATAGATTAGCTATAATCCGGCGGTGGCGCCGTCAACTTCGTGTGCTCGACAGCGGCAGCCCGTGTGAGCTCAGGGGCAGCCCATCGGTGGTGCATAATCTCGAAACCCTAGCTCATTCCCTGCGCTTGGATTTGGATCTGACCCAATCGCTTTCCCTCTGATTTCTGAGCTAGATTGTCGTTGGCGGGTTTGCTGAATCGGGGGCATCGAGATGGAGAGGCAAGAGAGCACTTCCAATAGGTCAATCTTACTATTTTTTCATTTGATTTGATCGCATTTGGATAATCACCAATTCCTCTAGCTCACTCTGCCCGCCTCTACTCAAACAAAACAGGGGTGCTTATGAGCGGCGGAGAAAATTCCAATTCAATTTCAAGTTCTTCCCATCTAAAGAAAAACTAGGTGATGGTAGTGTACGTAACATCGAGAGAGGTACATATGTGGGTTGGGAGGTTGAGTTTGCAAATATTGATCCCCAGCAACTGCATCAAATGGAAGAATTGGCCGTGAAGAATTTGGTGGAGAAAATCGGGGAAAGTGTTCCTTGGGGTCCACAGCAGGAAGTTGCATTGTTACGGTTTGAAAATTGGAAGGGAGAATATTTGAGAATTGAGGATGGAGAAGATTTAGTAGATGAAATTGATCAACAAGATGGCTGGACAAATAAAGAGGTTACTTTTCATGCTGAGCTCATCGATCTGGAAGCAGATTCCAAGGTTGGATATGTGGCTTCAAATTTTGCTTTGCAAATGTCAGATGATGATTGGGACTCACAGAGGCAGATGGTGCCCATACGAACTGAAGTGACAGTATTATCAGACAAAAATGATGTTGATGCAGGACAGGGTGTTGATGCAGGGGCTAGTATGTATGTTAATTGGAATTCAGTGGAGTTAGATGAAACTACTGATTTAGTCATAGCACCAATGACTGACACAGAAATGGCCAAAATATTTGGCATTCCAGTAGATGATAGAGATAAGGAAAAGACTGATGAAACTAATTTGGCTGATGATGATGGTGGTAACAGAACATTTTATGAAGATGTAGTTAGAGAGCTGATGGAGAATGCTGCAGATGATGTAAATGATGCACATTATGATGAGCTGGTTACTATCTATGACAAGGAAAACCCTGTTATTGCTGTAGGGAAACTGTTTCCAAGCATGGGTGAGTTTAGGATGTGTTTCAAAACTTATGCAATGAAGAAGCAGTTTGATGCCAATACTCAGTGGACTGATAAAAGGAAGTTCTATGCTAGATGTAGAGGTTTTAATGGGGGCGCCAATCCTTGCAAATGGTACAGTTTTGCTAGACGCCAACCAGATGGAAGCACCATTAGAGTTAATCAAATCCCTTTTCAATACACTTGCATTCCTAGTTCACAGAGAGTATCAACAATGACATCACAAATTTGGGTTGCTGAAAAGATCACTCCTATTTTAGCCAAGACACCAAACACTACTACAAAGAGGCTAAAAAAGACTTGGAAAAGGACTACCCAATTAAGGTGAATTATAGCGCTGTGTGGAAGGAAAACAAAGGGCAATGAAAGAATTGTATGGTGATTGGGAAAATACTTTTAGGATGTTGTATAACTTCAAAGCAGAGGTTGAGAAAAGGTCACCTGGCAGTGTTGTGGAGATAGATACGGAGGTCAGTGATGATGGCAAGGTGTTCTTCTCTAAGTTTTTTATGGCTTTAAAGCCTTGCATTGATGGCTTCAAAGCAGGATGTCGTCCATATTTAAGCATAGACTCTTCATTTTTAACTGGAAAGTGGAATGGTCAGCTAGCAGCATGCAATGCTCTAGATGGACATAATTGGATGTTCCCCGTTGCCATTGGGTTGTTTCAATCAGAGACTGAGGCCTCATGGACATGGTTTATGATGCAGTTGAAAAGATGCTTAGGGCCAGTCTCACCTTTGGCAATTCATACAGATGCATGCAAAGGCCTCGAAAATGCAGTAAAGACTGTGTTTCCCTATTCTGAGCAAAGAGAGTGCTTTGGACATATGTGGATGAATTTGATCAAAAAGTTCAGACGAGAAGAATTTGGGGGCATGTGGCCTGCAGCCAGATCTTACACTACCCAGACACATTCATATCATCTTGGTAAGATAATTGCAGCATGTACTGAGAATGAATTTGGTACATGGCTGCAAACCTATCACTCTCTCCTATGGTATCGGTCAGGATTTAATACTACCATCAAATGTGATCATATCAACAACAACTTGGCAGAGAGTTTTAACAATAAGGTGAAGGATTTAAAGGACTTGCCTGTACATGGCATGGTTGACCAAATCAGGATCATGATCATGCGCTTGTGGGAATTGAGAAGAAGAATTGGTGATGTACTGCAAGGGGACAAGCTTCCAGCAGTGGTACAACATGTTGTCAACAGGAGTAGAAATCTTGCACATTTGAAAGTTGAGAAATCTTCTTTGTGGGGTGCTGAAGTTAGAGACACCAAAACTGTAAGGAGACATGTTGTTGACACTGAAGTGCATGAATGCACTTGCCTGGAGTGGCAACACACTGGAAAGCCATGTGACCATGCCCTACTCTTCTTGGCCTTCAAACCAAAGTTAAATATGCACCTATATTTGCATGAATATTATTCAGTAGAAAAATTCAAAGCTGCATATGCAACTCCAATTCCAGCACTGACAGACCAGTCTCAATGGCCTGAAGTAGAATTTGAATTTTCTATGTGTCCTCCACTGACCAAAAGAAAAGATGGCCGGCTTAGCAAAGTATATTCAAGGCATGGTTTGAGAAAGGTGGGAGTAGTAAGAAAGGGAAAGAGGATGATAAGACAAAAAGACATAAAAAAGGTAAAAAAAAATAGATGCGAGCTTTGCCAGGAACTTAGGCACCGAACTGGGTCTTCCAAATGCTGTTACACTCCTGAAAAGCGAAAGAAGTATGCAATATTTTTTTGTTACTGTTACTGTTGTTTCTTCACTTTGTTTTGTTGCAAAATGACCTGTTATGTTTTTCAGGAGAAAATGTCCAGTTCAGCCTCTTTTTGTTGAAAAATGCTGGCCAACCAAAAAGGCAAGACTTGGTGGATTCAGAAAAAAGAGAAATGTGCAGATCATGTTTACTGATGATCAAACAAGGCAAAATGAGGCTATTGAGTTGCCACCTGTTGTGGATGTTGCAATGGAAGCAGATCATGTCCTTGATCATATTGTGCTGCAATCTATCGAGTTGCCACTTGTTCTGGATAATTTGCAAACCGAAGAGGCAACAGAAGAGTCTATTGAGGTGCCACCTGAACATGTTCTGGAGGTTGTGATGAACGACATCGTTGATTTGGCTGTTGAAATGCCACCAAAACCAGTTCAGGAGGTTTTGCTGCAAAAGTTGTGGGGGCCAACTGGTCCTGGTAAGAAAACCAGGAGCACCAACAAATTATGTCATGTTCAACCTAGCAGTGAAAAAAATAACAAGAGATCGAGCTGCAAGAGGCAAGCAAAATAGAGTGGGAACCTTTGAAACATTATGTTTGTTGTACTTTGATGTGAAAACCTATATTTCATTGATGTAATCTTGATTGTTGTATTGGTTTGTGTACTTTGATGTGAAAACTTATGTGATGTGAATTTGAATTTGAACCGGAATTCAAATTTGAATTTGAATTGACCTTCTAATTTGGACGAACATTCAATATTTTTTTAGAGATTATTGGTTTCTTCTATGATGTTTTAATGCTTTATGTACTATTATGCATGTTAGTTCATCAATCCTAGTCCTTTTGTGAAGTACATCTCATTGCCACCGAAAATGTGCTAGAAATGGCCTCCAAAGCAAGGGGAAACGACCCCATTGCTAAGCATCTTATTTTTCGACCTTGTCCAAATCATCCAAATAAATGTCCTTAACATCTATTCTACCTATACAGTATTTGTACGAAATCTCACTATTTTTTGAATTTTTGTATTTTTTCGTTTTTTTGGAAATTAGTTGTGCACGGTCAAAGTTGTCAAAACCCCGTTGACTGATCTCAAAACCCCTCAAAACCCCAATCCTTGACCAGGCTAACCCTGACGACCAACCTGGAGCGTCGATCTAACCCTAGCGCGCTACCCGGTCTGTTCGATCTGTTCTTCTAGAAGGGTTCTGTGTGACGGTAGCTAACCCTAACGACCAACCTCGACCGTTCATCTGACGTTGTGCGTTAAACTCCCGCCGTGCGATATGGTCTTCTAGGAGGAATCATGAGCAATCCGCGAGAGCCCAGTTTCTTCGACGTGATTGGCTGGCGTTTTTACTTCCAGCGAGTCGCGTCTGGTTCCGCTAGGCCGTCCACGCATCGTCCAACGGGTCTGTTTATGCCTCTGCTCATGGCAGCCACACCTCTGTGCCCTCCGCCCGTCGCTGCCCTCTTTTCCAGCGCGTTTGCCATGCATGCGCCATGCAGCGTGCCCGTCGTAGCCTGGCTACTGAACCCATCAGCTTCGCAGCCTAGATATTGCGCGCAGCGTCGCAGCATGCAGGGCACGCGCAGATGCAGCCTTACCGTCCCGCCGCTTGGATAACCCGTCGATGCACACCGATGCACGCGCCGCTTGGATAACCCGTCCCGCCGCTTTGAATGCTCTTCGACGGCTTTGACTGCTCGACGGAGACCAAACGCCACCGCAGACCTCTCACCCTCCTCTCTCTTCACACTAGGGTTTGCAACGGCCGCCCCGGCCTATATAATGGCACCATTTCTTCCCAATCACCACACACCTCTCTCACCCTCCTCTCTCTTCAGCCGCCAGCCCGCCACTGCATCTTCTTCAACCGTCACCCGCTAGCCGCAACCATGCAATTCAATGGCCCCACCTTCCGTCGCCCACCCACCACGCCCGAGCGGCAGTGCGGTGGTGTCATCGTCGAGAATGAACTGCGTGTGTGGGCGATCTCGAGGTGGAGGTGGCCGACGGAACTAGCGCATTTCTTCCTCTCTGCCGGCTACCGCCACCTCCCTAGGGGCTCGCCACGCATGTTCAGGCAGGAGAGGTACTACGACGGCAACACCGACTTGGAGATCGGCCTGTACGTGCACTTCACCAACCCATTAGACGCGTTCGCGCTCCTCGGGCAGGTTTTCTGGTGATTCATCGCATTCACAACCTACAACATCTTCACCGGCTTCCGTGCCATCTTCCCCTCCCTAGGCAACATGCACACCCTCCCCTACCGCATGCCGGAGGACGACGACGAGTGAGGGGCGAGCCCCTACCCCGCAAGGAGGAGCCAAGGAGGAAAGATGCGGCGCCCGGGAAGATGGCTCGTTGTTTTTCTGTTTTTCTAGTTGTAAGTTAGTCTATACTATTAAATAGATTGGAAACGTTCGTCTCCCCTCAATTTTTCCGTCTGCCCGGTTATGACGGTTTTGCCCCTGGTATTTTGAAGTTATTACACCACTGCCACCGGTAAAGAAACAGTTCTCAGTGCGTTGCCGCTGTGTTCGTTTGTCTCGCACAGGCGACGGGTCAACGCAGGCCTTGGCGGAGGAGGGCAGACGCGGGGGACGACGCCGTCACGCGCGGCGAAGAGCACGAGCGTGGAGCTCCAACTTGCGCGCTCGCAATCGCCGGTCTCCCGTCCGCCTCGCGCGCGGCCGAAGCCAGGAGGGTGGGCAGGGATGGGAGCGGACGCGTCATGGTCGCTGGGACCGTTAGCGACGATGGATTGGAGGTGGAGGAGCTCTAGCTCGCGCGCTCGCAACAACCGGTCTCCCCGTCCGCCTCGCACGCGGCCTAAGCCAGGAGGGTGGGCAGGGCCACGTCCTGATCGCTGGGGCCGTCAGCGACGAGAGATTGGAGGCCAGGAGGGTGTGGAGGGCCGCGTGCTTGAAGGTCGCGGCCATGGGTGACCGAAATCCTGCCAGCGCGAGCACGCTGGTGCGGCCATGGTGGGCGCCGTGAACTTGGGACGAGGCCTCCAAAGAAGCATCTCAACTATGTGTTCTCCCGTCTGTCAATCGATATGATTTGTGCAACGCAGCCTCGATTTGAGTAGCCCGTTCTTTCTACGTGTGGATCGGCGATGAACAGAAAGGGGAAAGTGAGAGACATGGGGAAAGTTGAGGGAGAGAGCATGTGTGGGCCCCATGTGCTACTGCCACCATCGGGAGACTAACGTGGAGGGGATGAGACTAACGTACGTGTATGTCTCCATCAATCCTGCCCACGTATGCAGTGGGCATTTGTTTCGTCTGGCTTCTGTTTGGGCTTAAAGTAAAGTAAATGAGTTGAATTAGGCTACATCTTCTTTTTAGGTTGATAAAAAAAGTGTAATTTTCATGTACATCAACTATCACAAAGTTTTCTACTTTTCTTATGAGTTGACAGAGAAGCAACTATTTCAAAAAGGGCAGCACTACGTGTCCCCCGGAGGATCGGTGGTTTTCATCCTTCGGGTCCCCAGCCAACTACGTGTCCATCCTTTTATGCCTAAAAACCCGCTTTTGCTACAAAACAGTCCGTTTTTTTACAAATAGCCCCTCTTTTGCTACATGTAACAGAAAACTGTTTGGTCTAAAGAAATAACAGACAGACTAGATCTCGTCGGAGAGTTCGCCGGAGACCATGTAGCAAAATAATTGAACTAATGTAGCAAAATCGACATCGAATCGCCGGTAGATCTTGCCGGATACCTCGTAGCAAGAAGTTTGTGTATTGTAGCAAAATCAGAAAACATATGTAGCAATATAATTATGCTAATATAGCAAAAGCCGACTTCGCCGGAGCAAAAACTTGTAAGAAAAAAATGCCATGTAGCAGCGCCGCTCGCCGCAGGTAGCAACACCAGAAGCCGTATGTAGCAGGGCCGGTCGCCTGTGTAGCAGAGCCTCTCGCCGAAGGTAGCACCGCCGCTCACCACAGGGTAGCAACGACTGTCGCCATAGGTAGCAACACCAGAAGTCGCATGTAGCATATTCGTTCATGGTGTGTACCATCGCCGCCGTCCGCACATAGCAATGCTACCAACGTTGGGGAGGAGCGCATATTCATGGGCAACACCATGGGAGGTGGCGGAGCAGGCGGCCTCTATGGTGCTAGGACAGTAGCAGCCGACGGGGGGTGAAGGCCCATGGCGGCGCGGTGGCGGAAAGCTGCAGGGGCGGGTGCGTGGCGCGACGGTGGAGAGAGGCCCATGGCGGCGAGCCTTGCAGCGGGGGAGGGGGGGTGAGGCCCCTGGCGACGCCGCGACGGGGAGCTGCAGGGGCGGGTGCGCGGCCGGCGGCTGGAGCTGCTGGGGTGCATGGGGCGGCGATGGAGCTGTACAAGTGGTGGCGCGTCCGTAGGTGGAAGAAGCTAGAGAAGAGAAACAGGGTGAGGTGAGCCTCCCGCGTCACTGCAACGACCCGGGGGATCGAACGAAACTATCCCCGGAGGAATAGTATCATTTTCCTTTCGAAAATTACCTATGTTACTAAGGGACTCCATTTGTTATGCCATTTGCCTTATTTTTTGTTTACCTTTTTATAGGTGTCATATTGAGTCGAAAATGATAAAGTGATAGAAGAATGATTGTTTTAGAGAAACTGTTCTGCAAGTTTTCTATGTGCTTGGCATGACTCAAAATTTGAGTACGGGTGAACTAGTTTTTATTATATAAGTTGTGCGCGTTTGTATCGTGTGCCCATCGGTGGATGGGTTTATGTAATGCTACTATAATATTATTTTTATCTATGTGGTTATAGTTCGTGCAAACTAACTTAGCTAGTTGATGCAATGATTGAAACAACTTATTTTATTTAACACAAGAATAACAATTTAAAAAAAAGAGTGCTTGCCCGTGAATAACTACTGTACTAGGAAAATGAGGTTATTTAAGCTCAAATTTATATGACAATGTATTTTTGTCCATTGACTTAATTATGCTTCTTGTTTCTTCAAGTGGAGGTAATGTTGTACACAAAACAAAAATCAGTTGTCATAAATATTTTTTTAACCATAAAAGTTGCAAGTTCCTTTCGTATAAAACATCAAAAAACATAAACTTTAGCCAAATTTGAGAGGGATTCGTTTCCTTCTTTTGTTTGAGCAACATGATCCTACCTACTTCATAGATCTAAGTATAACTAGGTGGGATCATGTTTGACCAATTGTTGGCTCATACTTCTACAAGTTGGTCAGTTGTTTCTAGACAACTCAGATTGGTTAACTTTAGATCCCATGCAATGTTGTTGTGGGTCCATAATTGCCACAAGGATCATGGCTAGGTCAAATTTACGAGCATCATGGCTAGAAACACCATCATCAACTTAGTTGCACTATTTCTTGATTTTTTTTAATTTCTGGTGCTTCTTTCAAACTAAGGCAAAAGCCACGACAGGTGAGACTCTGAATCAGTAATCACAACTTGAGTTTTATGAGTAAATCTGAAAGATAGTACTTACACATAATTATGAAAGCCGTCACACAGAATTCTGAAAGCTACCACACTGAATTCTGAAAGTACTAAAAATAAATACATTGCAATTTTTACTTCGAAAAGATCTGAACATGCTAGCAATTGAGCAAATAATCTAGGCTATTCAGAACTATATATTTCATCGGCGCCCGCTCCCGTGTCCTACAGGAGAAATTCATTGAACTCCCCCCGTCTGCAATGTGCTGCCAGTATCTTGTCGAGACGGTAAGGCCTCGGTGAACATTCTAGATCATGTTGACCAAAGCCATTTGCAAGTCTTGGTATCCCATCACAGGCCTTAAGATCATGATTGTACGCTCTGATATAAGAAATATTCGCGTAGTAGATGCAACCGGCTAGGACTGTACGAGGGTGCACTCTCGTGTCGACGGAGATCGACCGGTTAAAATGAACGAAGAAGGCACGGCTGCCAATGTCACCTACAGCCTCGAGACAGCGTTTCTCCGTGTCCACCCGGTAAAGCACCGGTTGACCTTCGGCGAAAACCCCACCCAACACAAGAACCAGATCACCTTCTGACTCCACAAGGTAGAACTTGTAAACTCCGCGTATCTCTTCAAAAACTGGACCTGAAATTATTCTGTCCATCTTGACTGTGCTCGCGCGCTGCTCCACTTGGATGTTGGTTGACACGATGTCTCCACCATATTGTACTGCATACACTTCTCCACGGAATGGGGTAATGCATCGCACGGGTACATCGGACGATGGATAAATTCCTTCTCCAAATACTCCATTGAAACCCCCTGTCGGGGTGGCCTCATCGGCCCAAGCAATAGAATTCTCATAATGTGTGGAAACAAACACCATCATGGGGGACTTCGTGACGGCTACAGATGCCACAAGATTTGATGGTATCTGCGCCTGAAACTCAGTGTTGAACTTACGGGTGAGTGGTTCAGAAGGCGAATCTTGTGCGGCTCTTCCCTCTGAGAAATAACGACGACGCCATGATAAACACCAATGAAGTAGAACCTTTTGATGAAGAGAACAGTTAGCCCTAAGATATATGTACACTGGAAAATACTCTCTTTGTTCACTAATATAAGACAGAGCTTCTAGATATTTCAAAATGTACTAGATATATATATCCTAAATGAGTGAACCTATACAATTAAACTTTGCTTAAGAATGTCCAAGAAAATGCATGTTTAAGAACCTACACAATTAAATGCATGTTTAAGAATAACTTTGTATCATAATAACAAATGAATGTTAGATCGGATGAATTGTGAACCTGCGCCGAACTTCCATTAGATTCATCGTGAAGCAACGACCTGTGGCGAGGTTGAGGAACGTGAAGTCGCCGACATCTGGAAGTTTGTGATATACCAGGATCCAGTTGTTGAGATGGAACTCGGGTTCTTTTAACGCGGCACACCAATCGCCGCAGACTCTCCGACAAGTAGCGTAGGCATCGACATACTCCTCGTTCTCCAGGAAGGATTCGCCGATCTTGGCAAGTGGTCCGTCGGCCGGGAGATCGGACCAGTTCACCTTCAGTCGGCTGCTCTCCATGCCTTCCTATCGAGGAATAAATAAGACCAGGAGATGACGAGGATAAGAACAAGGAGAAGAACAAGGATAGGAGGAGTCGAAGAGGGAAGCACTACGCAGGAACAAGGAGGCGAGGAGACGGCAGAAACTGCTACTATGCGGTCGAGGAACTGGCGATTTTCTTTTCTTGTAATGTATAAGGACGTCGGCTAACCGCGTTGACAGGTGCAGGGCCGGTCCTTGGGGGGGGGGGACAGGAGGGGCAGCCGCCCCGGGTCCAAAATTTTGGGGGGCCCTCCCCAGATATGTGCTGCATATATAGGCTATAATAGATCTTAGAAAAGATAAAAAAATAGAAATTTTGAGTTTTCTATTGGGCTAGATTGAGCTCTCTTCTTTGCTGGACATACACATATGTTTCAAATTTGGAGTCCATCACGGCATCACGTACCTAACCTGCGATTAAATCAGCTATCCTCTTTTTTTTAAGGTAATATGTAAACATTGTCATTTTAATATGAATATTCCAAATGGGTATACTTGAAGTATTTATTCTTCATCATTTCATTCTTGTATATAA
Organism: Avena atlantica; assembly: GCA_910589765.1. Classification (NCBI taxonomy): domain Eukaryota; kingdom Viridiplantae; phylum Streptophyta; class Magnoliopsida; order Poales; family Poaceae; genus Avena; species Avena atlantica. The sequence continues at coordinate 40,346,869 of OU342736.1, read as the reverse complement.
AAAAAAATTAGGAAGGTGGCCCAAAATTTTAGTTTCGGCCCGGGGCCTGAAACCTCAGGACCGGCCCAGAGGTGGGGTCGGTTCATCACGTAGATTCACTCCAATGCTATAGGCTTCTTTGGATTGGCTAGAGACTCCTTCATCAACTTGTGGTTGTGTGACTCAACACTTGGCCAACGTGATCCTAACGAGTTGATTTCTAAGAGCAAGTACAATAAATTTTAGTCAGCTGACTATAAGAGTTAAACTAGTATTTTTTTGCTTAGTTGGATGAGTTAGAAGAGAGATGGGCTCTTATGCAATAGCCAGCTCTTGCACGTGTAGGCACTTTGTGAGTATGTGAGTGGGCCATATATGTATAAAGTAGTAGATCTTTGAAGATAACTATTGTACTACTTGACTATAAGCTGACTATAAATAACCTTATAGACAACAAGCCGGTTGTATTATTGGAATAAGAGTGCTATGACACACACTTGTAGCATATGAGTCAACACTTGGCCAACATGGTCCTACCTACTTTGTAGATCTAAGTATAAGACTGCTACGCCTAGACATGATGAGAAACTTTGTGCCAAATGTAGGCGCGCATGCCAAAATTTCATGGGCTGGCCAGAAACTCCTTCATCAACTTGTTGTTATAAATGAGTCAACACTTGGCCAACATAATCCTACCTAGTTAATTTTTTTTGAAAAATACCTACCTAGTTAATAGATCTTAGTATAACACTATATGCCAAGAAATTATGATGACCTCTCTCGGTTGGCTAGAAACACCATAATCAATTTGTGGTTTTGTGACTCGACACTTGGCCAACATGATCCCACCCAGTTGATACATCTCAGTATAAGAGTGATATTGCCAAGCCATGTATGAAAAGCAAGAACCAGCGTATAAAATGTTTTTATCTACTCCCTCTTTCTCAAAATAGATGTCTCAACTATGTCAAAAATTGAATGAATCTAGACACTATTTAGTATATAGATTCATCCAAATTTTGAAAAACCTAAGACATCTATTTTGTGACAGAGGGAGTATTTTGTTACATGAACATGTGCATAAAGAGAAGCAAACAGATAAAACTTGGGCAAATTCGTGATGCTTTTTATTCAGGGCGTGCAAAGCATGAGGAAGCTAACTGATACACTTATTACAGTGTCTACTGCTTAATGATCAGCAGATAGACCAACCCAAGAGCAACTGCACAAAAATAAAATACAGCATTCATCATGTTCGCCTGCTTGTTCAGATCGATAATCTGCCTTAACTGCTTGTTGAGTATCTTTGGTTCTCCCTTAACTTCTGCATCACCCGTCGTAGCAACGATTTCAGAGCCCAAGCTCTCGACCTTATGAGGGTAATTGAGCTCAATCGATGCGCCCCCCTTCCGATCAACTGCACCCTCTAGTTTTATCCTCTCAATGTACTCATCCATCCACTCAAAATGCCTACAATTCTTGAGATCCTGAAATCGGATGGGTAGATGAACCCTAATTCAAATCCCAAATCCGGCGAAGAACCAAAATTGGCAAACGAAATCAACAAATTGACTTGAAGAACTCAGATCTAACCTTCCCCTCCTCTGGCTTGTTCTCGCATTTCACAAATTCGCGCCAACAGTTGCCATTTTCCTTGTTCTTAGTGACCAATCATTTCAGTGGCGCGATGCGTGGGCAGTCAGGGCACCTCGTCATCTGCACTGCCCCATACCGCGGCCATGAGGGGCCAGAGGTTGTACTGGAGTTCGGCATCTATCGCTGGCGTTGCGGGTTTGAAGAAAGGCACCCGAAGAAGAAAGAGGAAGAAATGGAAGGCAATGGCGGCTCGGGTTCCTGTCCCCCCCCCTTTTATAAAGATAATGATGAGGTGAATATGTGGTGGGTCCCGTGATGTTTAGGGCCGGTGGCTGCATCAGGACGGGATGCCAGATGAGCGCGGCATACGCATCAAACACTGTACATGCTAATAAAGTTTGGTTTGCACTTACACTACAAAATATAAGATGTTTCGGGTTTCTGAAAAAATGAATCTAGATTCACCCCAAAGTTGAGTGAACCTACATCCTAAAATAAGTCTAGATACATTTGCTTCACACAGCTAAAAACTCTTATATTTTGAAACTGTATAATGTAATTCTCATTCATTTATATGTCTCGTCCGTTACTATTTTGACGAGCGTTGTATTTTAAGCATACACACTACAACTAGGCCTATAAACATTGCTCATCAAATCCACAAATCGGCGAACATAAACAACTAACCCAAACTTTACATTACAATCGTAAATTAAGAAAAACGACAACACCACGGTCATGAAACATTCTTATGACAAAAACACAGCGCCATGCACGAACTGTTTAGGAATCAAACAACCCAACTTTACGAATTTTTGTTTCTTGAGTTTTGAAGAATCTGCCAGCAGCTCCGCGATCTCAAGAACTCTGCTTTTTACCTTTTCGAGTTTGTTTGTCTTCGACAGAATAATTTCTGCAACAGTACGTCTCCTAGAATCATTTATCCTTTCTTGTAACACAATATTAGCAGGGTTAATAAGGTCACATGCTAGTGTATATAAATATGCAAATGACAAATAGAAATTTTGAATACCTGCGAGACTACATCTGTAAATTTATCTCCGTCAAAGTGCTCCATACAGCATAGCACGAATATTCCACACGAGTTTCTGATCATAACGAATCTAAATTTGAATAACAGTACTAATTAACACATCAAAATAAATGACATTAGTTCAACCAGAAACTCACGCATCATTTTGCCGTGGTGTTTCGCAGCTTACGATCTCCCAATTGGAAACATCATCAAACTTACAATCCGTAAATTTGTTAGCCACTTCTATGTCTTTCGAAATTTGCTCTCTCTATGAAACAAAGAGGTTTAGTGTAATGCTTGGAGTAACCATATCGTTGCTAAATGTATAGAGAGAAAACATACCAGAGCTTCGACATTTTTCTGGACCCTTTTAAATTCAAACAACGAGTCGATCACTTGAAATATCTTCTTTGGTCTATTCAGGACGACACAACACCAGTGGCAATCGTTTATATTCAATGCGAAATATGCCTACCAAAAAGAGACGAGTGTTATCACATTATATAATCTGGTTTATACTCTGCATTTTTTTGTATAAACAGTACTTAACTTATCAGCACGAAAGTATTCTTCCATGCATCTTTCAAAGCATCCTGATATATCATAAGCCATTTCTGAATTTTTTCCAAGGCCTCTTTCTTATGTTGGGATTTAGTTTTTCTTCTTGGTCGAGTACGTATTAGATCATTTTCCCTATACGCAGCGGTCATCCCCCAGTCAAAGAGACAATTTTTCCATGTAAACACCTGTAACCTATAGAAAAATTTAATAACGTGTGACAAACGATCCTTCTTAGTTGCATAAAATAATAAAACCGTGGTACTTGGACTTACATTGCCATCCAGCCATACTTTATCAAGGATCTCAATAATGTGGTTGACAGGGACCTGAGTGTCGGCCTTGTTATCACTAGTAATTGACCACGTGCACATGCACGTAATAAGAAGTGTGTTGATCTATAATCACTCCATGGTGATGCGTAATAATGTAAACTACTCTCTTCAGACAAAGGAAATACAAAATAATAGCCTACTCACTATACCGGTTGACCTTCTAGCATGTGGCCTCGGAAGCTAGCAAAAAAGAGTGAACGACTTGTGCACATCTTTTTGATACTACCTCCCATCCATATTATTCGACTTGGATTTGTCTAGTTTTCGATAAATCTAGACACTGTTTAGTATATAGGTTCATCCAAATTTTGACAAATCTACATCAACTAATATGGGTCGGAGAGAGTATTCAAAGATAATTTATCTTATTCTAAGCAAGGGTACTCGATAAAGATTTTGATAATATGACAGATATGACAGTTGTGGAGGTGAGAAAAACAATGGTTGTATGAACTACAAAGATTCATTAAGCAATAAACTCGACCAAGAAGGTAAACAAAAAAGGTGGACATCAGGTTGGGCAGTACAAACACACACCAAGCTAAGTCCTAAAACCAAAAACCTTTGTCAAAATTCAATAAGAAACTATGGATTGATCTTTCATTGTACTCTCAATGATTAGTTAAATCTGATTTCCCAACAGGTGGCCACTTGGTATCCAAACAATAACCATTTCACAGTTTCACTGTCAGAATGCGTAGGCTGATAGGAAAGATATCCACATTCCACAATAAGTATAGCCATACCAAAAATTTCACCTCTGCAAGGGTAAAACAAAGATCTTTAGCTTTGACTTCAAATATACTTTAAATCATATTTTGAATTAAGTGAAACAATTGTTTGAATGGTATGACCCTCAAATCGTTCATGGAATCATATATCTAAATCCAACAGCGCAAAGCAAGAAATTTATTGGCAGCAGAAGGCTCTAAGAAACAACATGTTTTCATCAGTTGTACTTCCCTAACCTGAGATAAATTTGTCTCAGCAAAATATGGTTTCCTTAGGTATTAAAAGACCGAGCATGTACACGGGTCATATTCAGAACAAAAAATAGCAATTCTAAGCGGGCAATAGCAATTATAAGCAGGTCTTGTTAAAAACAACAAATATCAATACTTAGTTGGATTATGTCCTAATTGCAAACATTATATGAAACAGCAGTTCGTAATAGGAGTTCACGAAGTGAGAGGTTGACACTATATCTCAAATACAAAATGATCTTAGTCAATAATTGGGATGGATCCGTGACATATTAATTAGTATTCTTCCCTACAAAACATAATCAGAAGAATGTACATAAAATCGCTGCACATCAGTATCTACCAAAGCTTCATGATGTGTACACCTACAAATCTTGATTCCAATACATTGCTTGGATGCAGCCGAGAAAGACAGTTCAATCTTGCGGGCGTTGCATAGAATTTGCAGCTGAGATATCGATATGCATGAACATTTCAACATGCGACCATTGCAATATTGACTCTAGAAGTATGTTGAACACATCCAGGGATAATAAAATTTAAGACATTACAAAAAAAAGAAAATTAAGCGATGGACATTGAATTGATAAGCCAACATGTCAAGTCAATCCCGATCTCAGAACAAAATAGCCATAAACAGTTTTTCATAGCAAAGCTGAATAATATACCTTTGTTTTTGTGATGGAAGACTTAGCCGGCTTACTTTTTCCTATGAAAAATCTTGCAACACATGTCCGACTGAATAATCTCTCCTTTGTACAATTTTTTGCACGTAATCCACCTTGTCTCGGACTGAATAATCTCTCTTTGTATCTCATCTGTCCCATTTCCGTCAGACATGTTCACAGTGAGAGCTTTACCTGATCATATACACATAAAACGTTAGAACCTGGATGCACCCTCGTCGTTGTAGAGGTGCCTTATGCACCCCCGACGTTGATGCCTTTCATGCCGCGTCAGCCTCTACGTCCACCCCCCGTGAAGAGGTCCCCATGGCGCCGCCCATTGTTGCCGGATGCTTCCGCCGCCCATCCTTGCCGGATGCTTCGGCAGCTGCCTGAACATCATGTCGTCGTCTTCGTCGTGGAGGAAGTACGCTGGGATACCGGATACCGCTAACAGCACCGTCGTTTCGACCGTCGTCGTCGATCATGTGGATGCCCAAGATGTTGGCGGCAAGGAGCACCTCTACCGTGCTGCCCTGCAGGTGTTGCAGTTCGTTATTGGCGATTTTAGACCAGCGAGAAGAAAATCGAGAGGACATCGAGTACGGTCCTTCGCGGTCGCTACTCGTCGTTCTTCTTCCGTCCGACAGAAAGGGGAGAAATGAGATATAAAGGAGTGAGAGATGAGAGGGGGAAACAACTTGATGCAGAATCGCCGCCGTGACTGCTAATCCTGCGAGTGTGGCATGTGGTAGAAGGCGATGTGGGGGCGACAGGCGACGGTCGACGGGCGGCGGGAGACGAGCATGGGCTGAGGAAGGCGGCGTCGGTAGGTATAGCAAGGGAACCAATGCGCTGGAGGATGATTATTGAGGTCGTGGGATGTGAGCGGGGTGGGTGGTTGTTTAGCTGCATTGGGCAAATATTGACGGTTAGATTAAGTCGTTTAATGATAGATATCACGGGGGTATCATGTCGGACAACTCATCATTAGGAAGGCCTGAAACGTTGGATGCAGGCAATTGGACGGCCAATGTTATTTGGATTTGATCCTCTCCCTCTTTATATATTAGTGTAGATGTAGATGTAGATGTAGATAGACACGTAGACTCCTAAAATCTTTATTATTTCTTGCTGTTTCAACGTACAACACTGCAATATCTATTTGTTGCGGTGTCAAACCGTCCAAGACTTCTGGGTCTTTAAAAAGACCTGCATACATAGAAACAAATATTTAATACGTGCATGTAACTGTTTTATGCACAACCATGCAATTCTATGATGTTGCACTACCTTTGTAACATCATTTTTTGGTTTTTTAGCCTTTTTGTCCGTCGACCTGAGCTTGCGCTTCTCGCCAACGGTATGTAGGCTATTAAACAAGTCAGATGATCCATTCGACAGAGTGTCTCCTACCTCACCTTTTTTTCCTCCCCGCCCCTTTTTCAATGCAGCTGTGAATGCTTCTAATGGAATTGGCTCTGGGTCCAGTCGCGTCGGTGAAGGACCCCTACCATCAATTAGTATTGGTGACGCTTGGTTACTGTCAAGTTTCGATGGTGCGTTGTGGCAAGCATCAGTAGCATTCCTTTCCTTCTTGTCTTTGGGTGGCATGAATATGTCACCTTCAACCTCTTTCCCCTTACTATTTGAATCCTTCTTTAAATTAGAGTCATGTGAAATGTCAAAGGAGTTACTTTCTGGGGTGTCTGGACGTTCCATGAAATCTTTTGGCGTATATTTGGTGTTAGTAGAGTAGATTCCTTCACCATTCTCTACATCCTTCTCTACCTCCTTATCTATATCCTCTTCTTCATTGTCATTATCAGACATTTTTTCTTTAGAAGGTCTATACGCGACTCCTGTCGCGTTCATCATAACAAGAAGTTTCTGCAAGATTGAAAATAAATGAATCATCATGTCATGTTAAAAAAAGCATTTGTTTAACTCAGAGAAGATGACACATAGGGTGTATCACCTTAGCGCAAGCTTCCGTGAAGACCTCCATTTTTCTATCAAATGTTTCTTCAATTGTTCTATCAATATGCTCTGTTAGTTTGTTCGTCATTTGTTCCAACATGACTTCTCTCATTCCTTTAGCCCTGCTGGATGTAGAACCTCCTTCCTTCTACCTGTAGGGCCCTCTACTACGTTTCTTACCAGATGCAATTTCGGGTGTATGGAGAACCTCTTCTCGATGCTTTTGAGTTATGTCATCGTCAATCTACAATATATGTGTATATAAACCAATTAATATTGACAACCTAGAACCGCTAGCAGAAAAAAAAATAAGCCACGATATCACTTGTATTTAGGTACCTTCCCCAAAGCACGGCCCTTTAATTCTAAGGCGTCTCTTGCTGAAGCCGCATCTTCCATCCAGTTCCTCATCAATGGCCTTCTGGACGTATACTCGGCATCATCTGGGAGTATCTTCTCATCTTACAGATACTTCAAATATCACAACAAAATTAGATTAAAACAAAGAAAAATGTATTGTAGATAATTATATACTCCCTCCGATTCAAATTATTGAACTCCGATTTGTCTAGATTTGGATGTATCTAGACATGTTTTAGTGATAGATATATCCGAATCTAGACAAAACCAAGTCAATTAGTTTGAATCGGAGGAAGTATGTAAGTTGAGAATGGAATTTACCTGTAACAAGATGGTGCTGCCTGTCGGCCATTGCTTCGCTTCAAATGCGTTTCCTACTTGTTTTAGGCTAGCAATGAGGTATATCCGTACAAACTCATTGAAATTCAGCTTTTTAATGCGACCCACATCTTCTACCAGTGCATAGTATCGTTTTGGGACGATCTTCGTCCTACCCTCAGACGCCATAGTGGCAAACTCCACAAGGGGAAAACCAGAAAAGCCTACTCTATTGCTGTACAAGGGAGGGACCCTCACCCGACTCGACGCCGGCCATCGCCGGAGAGGAGCGGGGAGGGGCCTGACGGCCCAAGACTTGGAGGTGGACGAGGGAAACAGGAGGGTTCAGAGAGGAAGAAAAGAAGTCTCCTGACCACCCAACGGCTGTTTCAACATTAATACTAACATTAGTAAACCAAAAGAAACATCATCATACAGCCGAGCCTACTCATCGGAGTCGGAGGAGGAGTCGGAGTGGTAGCAGCGAAGGCACATGGTGTGGTCGAAGACGCTGACGCCAAACTTTCCTTCGCCGTAATACCTGAAGACGAGGATGTTGCCCGCTTCGATCTTGTGCGAGCGGGCGAAGCGCTCCCAGCCGTTGCCGAGGTACATCTAGCCGAGGTGGTCGGACTGCAGGTCCACTAGGTACATGCCTGTCCTGAAGCCGTTTTCCCGCAGCATGGCGAGCGGGGGCGGCTCGTCTTCGATCAGCGACACAAACCCGTGGGGCAAGAGCAGCCTGTCACGCGGCATGCCGAGGTGGATGGCCACGGCGAACTGGGCGCCTGGGTCGAAATCTTCGGGTGACGACGGCGGTGAGGGAGAGCATGGTGGTGCGGTGATTTGGCCGCGTCCTCCACGCCTCCCTCGACGTCCACGGCCGCCGCGCCCTCCCATCGATCCAGCGCCGCCGGCCATGGCTAGCTACAGGTAGTGGAGAACGAAAAGGAGAAGGACGAGAGGATGTGGTTCTGTGCGGAGAAAATGGGCGCGGAAAGGCCAGTTAAAAAGGGTCGGCATCGGATGCCGGCGCGGAGGCCGAGCATACAGCATTGAAGTGTCTAGGCAGTCAGTGTGTAGTCTCGTCGCCATTGATGGCGCAGGATACCACCGGTCAGCGGTTGCATCTGAATCGGTGCCTCTGCGCGCATCTGAATCAACACCGCGGTGTCTCACGGGTGGGCCAGCGGCACCAACGGGTAGGACGAGCTGTACGGTGGGATATGCGTCAGCCCTGTGGAGATGCACAGACGGGATGTGTCGGCCCGGTGGACGAGTTCGCTGGGACGAGATGCATCGGCCCAGTGGAGATTCCCTGAGGTGCTACCAGGTCCCGGCGGTAGGGGCGTGGTTGGCCCGGCCCAGCGCTCACATTCATCGAGATAAAACCCTAATTCCTCAGGCCACAGGAGTGCACACCATGATACCACCATCCTCCCTTCGTACGCCATGAAGCGAGTCCGTGGTGATGAGCCGGGGCTGCAGCCAAGTGGAGTATCAGAGGATGCCCCTGCGGCGGTCGTGGCTGTACGGATAGGCGCTGCTGATCCGGCAGTCCGGACTCTCCTGTCCCCGCCGTAATTGCTCCGGCTTCTGACGCAGTGGTCGTCAGTGACCACGAGGATTAGGTGAAGGATGATGTCGGGGCTCCCTCTACAGATCGGGACGATAAGCAGGCGAACGTCCCGGATGCAAACGTCGAGGAGGACTACGACCCGGATGCAACCGTCGAGGAGGACTACGAGGTGTACCCAGATGCAAACGTCGCCCACCTTCGAGGTCCCAGAGAATGCAACGAGTTCGAGGTTAAGTTCACTGACGAGTACAAGTTGTTTATCTGTTAGAGTGTTAGTTGATTAATGTTCGTATGTTTTTCTCTCGCTGGAGATTGATTTGATCTTCCACCAAGTTGATTTAGCCATATTTTATTTTCGGTTTTGCTAGTTCTCGGGCGCCTGAGAACTTCTTAGGTCTCAGTCGCCTCTTTCACTGTTTGATTTACCTCGTGATTCGTGCAAAGTGAAAGTTACACATGAGTTGCAACTAGGGCGTAACTGAGAATTTAATGAGTTGCAACTAGGTTACAACTGAAATTTTAGCAGAAATATTAGGATGACATCAGGCGCCTGTGATCTAGGCATAGGGTTGGTGGTTTCATTGTATTGTATATTGATTCGATCTGCGAGTTAGTAATTTTATTAATATCTAATCAGATTACTTAATTATTAATAATGATAGAATACTAATTTTATAATCAACGTGATTAAGTACCAACTGATTTTTGTAGGTCGTAACCATGAATTTGTAATCAAAGTTATTGCACTTGTTTTCATGAAAGCATATCTTTATTGTGTAGTACTAACTAAGGCAGGTCGTAGTGGTAGTATCATGCTACTAGTATCATGCATGGTATCATACCAGTACTATATTTAATGATTTATAGAATCTCAATACAAAATTGTGTACAAGAATTATTTATATAAGGATTTTCTAGTTTTACGTGCTATGATACGGTATCTACCTATGATACTCTAACAATCTCTTTCTTCATTAATTGTTGTGCCACATCAGATTTTTGCCAACATGGCATGCATGATACTATCTATGATACTTCCAGTATGACCAGCCTATGTAATGCACTTGATAGTAACCATATCAGATGCATGCAAGTTGATTAGATGCACACTTTTCTTAATGTAGATTAGTACCAATATGATGATTCCATATTTGATGCATACCCTTTATTTTATATTTTCAAAATTCTCGGATGCATGTTACATACCAATCGATGTATTGCCAAGATGAGATGCATGCCCGTTTTATCTTATAATTCAAATTCTTACATATGATTTTATTCATGACGATAATAATTTTTGAAAGCTTGAATTTATATTTCATGTAAATTAATTTTCTCACTTATTCGTATTTTATTCATTTGATGCATGTGAATTTATATTTCATGTAAATTAATTTTATTCATTTGCCAGGAGTATGACAACATGGGAGATGACAAGGAGGCCAGGGACAACAAAAGCATGAACATACATAAGAAGCTCAAGTATGGCAACACTGATACGGTGCCCCTTGACGTCGATCCTAAGGCCAATATTTGATTGTGCTACCAATGCTTTGGTCCCATATAAATTTTAGTTGTTATCGTTGAAACTATTTGTTGCAGAAACTGCTGTTATTTTGTCGTTTGTGATGGAACCTCGTTTAATCTATATATATTCCTTACGAGTGTCTGCTACTTCGTGAGATGTAGTTTTGGTTTGTGTTCATGCACACTGACTTGTTTAGATGGTTATTTATTCATGCACACCAAAATTCTTGGAGTATTAGATAGATTGGTCTGATCCAACTATTTTCTACAAATCGCAATGGAGATAAAAACTATGGTATATCTTATTATTTCAATATTCCAAATGTTACATTTTTATGGCAAATAAGACACTAATTACAAAGGCAAAATGTGAAAGGGTTTCTAGCCAACTCAGATTAGTCTAGAGCCCATGCAATGTTGGGATGAGGCTATGTGAGGTACAAGTGTGCATCGTAGAAGTTATTTAGTTAATTAGAATTAACAACTAGGTGGGATCATGTTTGAGCAAGTGTTGGCTCATACTACTACAAGTTGGTCAGTTGTTTCTAGACAACTCAGATTGGTTAATTTTAGATCCCATGCAATGTTGTTGTGGGTAATTATTTGCCTATAAACACCTTCATGAACTTGTGGTCGCATGAGTCATCACTTGGATAACATGATCCTTCCCGGTTGATAGATCTTATTATAACACTTATAGAAACACCTTCATCAACTTGTTGTTGTATGAGTCATCACACTTGATAGATCTAACTATAATTTTGCTATGCCAAGCCATGACACACACAACTATGGGAGATGTGGGCCCATGCCAACATTGCATGTGATCTAGACCTCTCTGGGTTGGCTAGAAACCGCCGTCATCAACTTAGTGGTTGTGTGAGTCACTACACCTAACCACATGATTTATCCCACCCACTTGATAGATCTAGCTATAAGAGTGCTATGCCAAGCCATGACACACTAGCTTGTGGCAGATGTGGGGCCATGCCAACATTGCATTGCGTCTCTAGACCTCTGTGGGCTACATAGAAACACCTTCCCCAACTTGTTGAATGAGTCATCACACATGACCAACATGATCCTACCTACTTGCTATATCTAGCTATAATTTTGCTATGCCAAGCCATGACACACACAACTATGGTAGATGTGTGCCCATGCCAACATTGCATGGGATCTAGACCTCTCTGGGTTGGCTAGAAACACCATCATCAATTAGTGGCTGTGTTAGTCACTACACCAAACCAACATGATCCCACCCACTTGATAGATCTAGCTATAAGAGTGCTATGCTAGGACATGACACACACTTGTGGAAAATGTGCGGCCATGCCAACATTACATGGGGTCTAGACCTCTCTGGGATGGATAGAAACACCTTCAACAACTTGTTGTTGTATGAGTCATCACACCTGACCAACATGATCCTACCTACTTGCTAGATCTAGCTATAAATTTGCTATGCCAAGCCATGGCACACACAACTATGGAAGATGTGGGCCCATGCCAACATTGCATGGGATCTAGACCTCTCTGGGTTGGCTAGAAACACCATCATCAACTTAGTGGCTGTGTGAGTCACTACACCTGAGCAACATGATCCCACACACTTGATAGATGTAGCTATAAGAGTGATATGCCAGGCCATGACACACACTTGTGGCAAATGTGCGGCCATGCCAACATTACATGGGGTCTAGACCTCTCTGGGCTGGATAGAAACACCTTCACCAACTTGTTGTATGAGTCATCACACCTGACCAACATGATCCTACCTACTTGCTAGATCTAACTATACTTTTGCTATGCCAAGAGATGACACACACAACTATGGTAGATGTGGGCCCATGCCAACATTGCATGGGGTTTAGACACCTCTCTGGGCTAGATAGATCCTACCTAGTTGATAGATCTAAGTATAGTACTGCTATGCCAAAACACGATGAGACACTTTGTGGCAAATGTGGTTTGCATGGGCTATAGACATCTCTTGGTTGGCTAGAAACTCCATCATCAACTTGTGGTTGTGTGGCTCGGCACTTGGCCCGCATGATCACACCTAGTTGATACATCTAAGAATGAGAATGCTATGCCAAGACATGACACACACTTGTGGCAGATGTGGGCCCATGCCAACATTGCATGGGATGTAGACCTAACTAAGCTGTCTAGAAACACATTCACTAACTTGTGGTTGTGTGACTCAGCAGTTGGCCAACATGATCCTACCCAGTTGATATATCTTACTATAACACTTATATGCCAAGACATGATGAGACACTTTGTGGCAAATGTGGGCCCATGCCAACATTTCAGTGGCTATAGACCTCTCTGGGTTAACTAGAAACAATACCATCAACTTGTGGTTGTGTGGCTCAGCAGTTGGCCAACATGATCCCACCCAGTTGATACATCTAAGTATGAGAGTGTTATGCCAAGCCATGACAAACACTAGTGGCAGATGTGGGCCCATGCCAATATTGCATGGGATCTATACCTATCTGGGTTGTCTAGAAACACCTTCATCAACTTGTGGTTGTATGAGACATCACTTGGATAGCATGATCCTACCTAGTTGATAGATCTAAGTATAACACAGCTATGCCAAGACATGATGAGACACTTTGTGGCAAATGTGATCCCATGTCAACATTGCATGGGCTATAGATCTCTTTGGGTTGGCTAGAAACTCCTTCATCAACCTTTGGTTGTGTGAATCACCACTTCGCCAACATGATCCTACCTAGTTGATACATCTAATTATGGGAGTGCTATGCCAAGACATGATGAGACACTTGTGGCAGGTGTGTATGATTGGAACCTGTTATGCAAACTGGTGACAATGCTGGAACATAGAGAATATACTATCGGGTTCCAATCGCATCAGTTCTACCATTAGCGTGTACTGTGATTCATCATGAGCTGGTGCAACCAGAAACCAGAGATGCATCTAATTCCATCTACTAACACCATGTTGTAGCCTCATATGTGATGCCCACACGAAAACCAGGGATAAGAATCTGTAACACCAAGAACAGTGCATGCTTTCGTGCAACCAATTGTGATCTTGGACACAGAATGCGAATTAATCATCGGCTGGGCAGAGCACCTCTCACCATCACCTTGTAGGACTGACAAAAAACATTCTCCCTCTGGTTTATATTAATGGCGTCAACTTTGCCTAGATATGATTGCATCTAGTCTAAATACTTAACTAGATAAATACGATTTTAGATAAAGTTGAGTCCATTAATATGGACCATAGGGAGTACACAATTTCATCACATCACATTCTGCTAAGCACATATTGCCTCACATATGCCAAAGGGTATTCTCCCAGGACCAACACAAATGAACACACAAATATTCTGTAGAGCTGGTGAGACCCAAAATTATATTGTACAGATCTAGGGTGCTGGAACATAATGATAGAGTTTTGAAATCTTCCGTGGCCATAAACAAACATAATAGATAAGTTCTTAAACTAAAACATCTTGATAACATGAAAATGATCCTTGTTCTTCAGTTCGAGGTATGGATGGGTTTGAAAGAGTCATCGGGATGATTCCTATAATGCACCTTGTTTGTCTTTTCCTTGTCAAAGTACTTGCTACACTTCGTAACACTATTGACAAGATAAAACTTGATCATGAATCTATCAACAAAGTAATTCCTCCGTGCCATTGCTTCAGCGTTGACAGGGTCGACAAATTTCATGTATAGGCTCCCATCTTGATCAATAGCATGTTTGAACCTAAAGTTTGATGGAACAACGCTGAGTGGATAGCAAATAATACCAGTACGGAACATGTACTTCACAACAACTCTAGTTAGGCCTGTCGGAGTACCCTTAGACACACCAAGAATGTTCATGGTTGTTTCTGACAGATGAGGATTCTTCCATTTCTCAATTGGGTCTCCCTGGCATGAAAATCCAGTAGGGTAACTTAGTTGACGCATGCGATCAACTGACTGGTGGTCATATTCCTGTGGATATGTACACAACGGCATGTTCAATAGCTTGTCCTCCTTCCTTGGCACAAGATTGAGCTCAACAATCTTGTAAATCTTGACAACCGCGTGAGCTAAACTAAATGTTTTGTACTTTGCAGACGCACTCTCAAGAACATCATTATCAGCAACGGAAGTGGCCCTAACAAACACTTGTGCTTCATAGGCATCGTTCAGCAAAAACTCAAACTCTCTTCTGAGATGAGTCATTGCTATATGCAGAACTGTGAAAATTCCTTATGTGCCCGTACTGCCCAATAACCTGAAAAGGAATAAGCCATTGACTGGACCTGTCCTTTCTCCTAGACGAGCCAGAATATGCTGAGTGACCTGTGGCTTCCTGTGCTGGGAGATGTACCCCGTTTCCTTCACCCCCTGGTGGATAATACATTAACAAAATCAACCCAGATGCATTGAACAGAGGAGAACAAATTCATCAATAAAAAACCACCAAGTGTACTACATATTAGTAAAAAAATATGGCTGGAAATGCAGTTATATCATAATGAAAACAAGTTCAATTATCCCTATATTCTTATCAAGTTTCAATCTACACAATCATGTAATTAAAATAAAATTCAGTTTTTCTAGTATTAACACACTAGACAGAATACAAACGGTTGTTAAACAGTTTCGAGAAGATAATGAACCCCAAAGAGGGGGGCAATCATCACATATATTACATACTATTGTCACATGTATATACTGATGATAAGGTATCTTTGATTTGCATATTCTCTGTTGCAAAAAAAAAGGCAAAACAAAGGGCCCTATCCTCTTGCAATTGCAACACCAACTTTCCGTCTAAATGAGACCCACTTAGGTGGTACATTCACATTCAATTAATATTTGATAAATTCCAGTGCCTTATTCACAACAAATACCAATGTTTGAATAAATTACAAATAAAAGCTGGGCAATAAATGGAAAATAAAAGGTTGACATGTATACTTGCTGGCAAGATTCTACTTAGATCAGGGCCTCTTTCAGTCTATACATCTGTTAGAAAACTTACCGACTCGTCTCTGTCGGAGGAGTACCCAAGGTGCACCTTCCTCTTCTGCCCACCTTCTGCGGGCTCTCCTTCCTGTTTGAATAAATAAACAACACTTCAGCTGACATGATCAAGTTTGAAAAGAGGTAATTATGGAAATTAAAAAAATTGGCAGGTTATAATAGAAATATTAATGGGAAGTAAAACTTCTAAGTTCAAATACTATCTGAAATTATGGATTAAGGCAGTGGAAGGAAATGAAATCCTTTATGATGGATATCTAAACACTACTCATCTCTGAATGCATTGTCAGGTTCCACTAGTCCAGCAACAATTCAAATTAACTCCCTGATCTGAAAGTATTTCACAGATTTCATAGCACATGACAATACGTTCTGATGTTATGATTAAGATTCTACCGGAAATAGGGTATTGTAAAACAAAAATAATTTTTTTAATTGTCTCTGTATGCTTATCTAGTTTAAACCTACACAACCTTGTAATTCAAATAGAACCCAGTTTTGTAATTTTAACACATCAGACAGATTACCAAAGGTTGTAAAACACTTTCAAGACATAAAGAACCCCAAAAGAGGGGAGCAATCTTCACAGATTATATACTCCTATCACATCTATGTATTGATGAAAAGGTGTATTTGATTTGCATATTGTCTATTGCAAAAACAAGCAAAACAAAGGGCCCTATCCTCCTACAAATGGATACCAACTATCCATCTAAATGATACACCATTTAATATTTGATAAATTGCAGTGTGTTCTTTAGAACAGATTCCAGTGTTTGAATAAATGACAAATAAAAGCTGGACAATAAATGAAAAATAAAAGCTTGACATGTATAATTGCTGGCAAGATTCTACTTATATCAGGGCCTCTTTTAGTCTATACATCTGTTAGAAAACTTACCGACTCGTCTCTATCGGAGGAGTATCCAAAGTGCACCTTCCTCTTGTACCCACCTTCTGCTGGCTCCCCTTCCTGTTTGAATAAATAAACAACTCTTTAGCTCACAGGAGCAAGAGTATAATAAGTTTGAAAAGTGGTACTCCCTCCATCCAGAAATAATTGATTATGGATTAAGGCAATGGAAGAAAATGAAATCATCTACTATGATGAAAATGAACTTTCAATTTATAACTGTCATGTATATGTAAGCACTACTCATCTCTGTATGCTTATCAATTTTCGACCTACACATTATTGTAATTCAAATAAAACTCAGTTTTGTAATGTTAACACATCAGACATATTATAAAATGTTGTAAAACACTTTCAAGAACATAAAGAACCGCAAAAGAGGGGAGCAATCTTCACATATTATTATTGTCACATCTATGTACTGATGACAAGGTGTCCTTTATTTGCATATTGTCTATTGCAAAAACAAGCAAAACAAAGGGCCTATCCTACAAATGGAACACCAGCTTTCCATCTAAATGAGACACACCCAGTAGATAACCATTCAATTAATTTGATAAAATCAAGTTCCTTCTTCACAAAAGATGCCAGTGTTTGAATAAATGACTATGTAAATCTGGGCAATAAATGAAAAATAAAAGCTTGGCATGCATAATTGCTGGCAAGATTATACTTTGATCAAGGCCTCTTTCAGTCTATACACCTGTCATAAAACTCACCGACTCGTCTCTGCCGGAGGAGTACCCAAGGTGCAACTTCCTCTTCTGCGCATCTTCTGCTGGCCCCCTTCCTGTTTGAATAAATAAACAACACTTCAACACTCATGATCTAATTTGAAAAGAGGTAATTATGGAAAGCAAAATAATTGGCAGGTTATAATATAAATAATAATGAGAAAAAAACTTCTAAGTTCAAATACTATCTGAAATTATGGATTAAGGCAATGGAAGGAAATGAAATCCTCATCTCTCAATGCATTTTCAGGTTCCACTAGACCAGCAACAATTCAATTTAAAGCCCTGTTTTGAAAGTATTGGAATTTGACTTCAGATTCCATAGCACATGACAATAGGTTCTGATGTTATCATTAGGATTCTACCGTATAATAGGGTATTGTAAAACAAAATTAAGTTTTATAATTGTCTCCGTATGATTATCAAGTTTAAACCTATACAACCTTGTAATTCAAATAAAACGCAGTATTGTAATTTTAGCACGTCAGACAGATTACAAAAGGTTGTAAAACACTTTCAGGAACATAAAGAACCCCAAAAGAGGGGAGCAATCTTCACAGATTACATACTACTGTCACGTCTATGTACTGATTACAAGGTGTCTTAGATTTGCACATGTCTATTTGAAAAACAAGCAAAAAGGGCCCTATCCTTCTGCAAATGCAACACCAACTTTCCATCTAAATGAGACACACTTAGATGATGCATAACCATTTAATTAGTATTCATGCACATTTTAAGGTACACAAAAACTAAAATAGAACTAACTATGGTCCACTTGGCAAATGACTAAGAGAGAAAAAGATATATGACAACATATAAGATGCAACTGCCAACCTATTCCATGATGCCAAAGTTCAAACTCAATACTATAAATAATGGGAGCAATTTGATAAAATCCAGTGCATAGTTCACAACACATACCAGTGTTTCAATAAATGACAAATAAAAGCTTGGCATGTATAATTGTTGGCAAGAATCATTATATAGGTGATCAGCCACAAGATTATAAAAAATAAGTCTATTTGTTTGTGGCCAGGGTCTCTTACAGTCTATTTGTTGGTGATCACAAGTAATAATTATATAGTAGATCAGCAACTAGAATATAAACAATGCATGAACAAAACTACACCCTGAGGCATATGCTCCATCGGTAAATAGTACAAGACTGAAAATAATAATTCCATACATATAAAAGTTGTCAAAGAACACACATACTTAATTTCAGACACATAAATTTGTAGTATCATTTCATGCAAAATCAAACGTTTAAGCTCTGGGTAAAAGGAACAAATTTAAATCTCCTAACATATATAATTTTGTGTGGTGCACTTAGACTGTGTAAACATGATGCATTTATATACATCTTTAGTAATGTCAAGAGATGAATAATTTATTAACATGTGTACACTTTTTCTGAATGATTAGATATCATAAATTATATTTTTTATATCGCACATAAATATTATAAGTTATCAGTTGCCGAATATGTATATTGTAATTATGCACTAATGAATCCAGCATTCAATCCATAGAAATTTTATCATACACATAATTCTTCAAACTATAAACATTCAATATCTATGATCCTCTCTGCAAAGTGCTAACAACGATGCACAGAGTGTGTCCATCTACTCTTCAATGCCCCCAAAAGGTGCTGACCACTGAACGAAGTACTACACCAACCTCGTACTATCTTCAAATCCTAAGAATCAACCCTAAAAATCAAACACTAGTTATAAGTACTAAAAAATGAGAAGTGGAGGTTAAAGAAAACACATAGATGCACCACCGCAAGCTGCTGGGCCTTCACCACCAGATTCTCGTCGAAGCCGTGCTTCGCGCCCAGATCCAGCACGTCCGCCTCAACGACCGCCACATACTCCTTCTCGTCCTGATCCGGCGCCGCCGCGACGAAACCGGCCAACTTGGCGCACCACCAACTGCACTTCCCTGGGAACCGCCAACCTCGTTCACCGCATCTATGCCGGTGACGACGTGCTTCTTGTCCAAAGTAGCAGTGGCCGCGTCGGCTGCGCTGCTCCCCACCTTCATCGCTAGAAGAGTCGACGAATGTGCAGGGAGAGGGAGAAGAATTGAGTGGGAGGGGCTGGAGTCGATGGAGTGAGACTGTAATGACCTCGGATCGGTAAGGATGCTAAGTCCCTGTGATTTACATGCTAGTCCCTGGATCAATAGCTAGCACTCACAGTCGATGAAATATCATGTAAAACACAAGTCTTTATTACATGAATCGAATAATCCAGTGTTTACATTATTACAACAAAAGCGAAAAATATACAACATGAGTCCCATCAATGCCACATCCAGGTTGAGTGAAGACCCGCGATCCTAGCGCACCTTTCAACGATCTCCGAAATTCTGCACATGAAACGTGCAGCCAACAAGTTGGGTCAATACTTTGAATGTATTGGCAAATTACACCAAGGAAGGAAAGACTAACTCTACATGCAAGGCTAGTTTAGTCTTTGTAGTTTATTTGCATAAAGCTAATTTTCTCTAAGTATGGAGAAAAGAGAGAGAGTTTTACCCTAGTTTCTAAACATTTGCTTAGATAAAATAGGGTCGAATGGCACACGAGGATATTACTCACCAAGTGTCCAAACAACCAAATACTTGGATATTACTCACCAAGTGACACTTGGATATTACGCACCAAGTTCCCAAAATCCCACCCATTGGCGATATTACTCACGCCATGAGGTTTCAAAACTTTGTTTGGAAAAGAGAGAGGAAGATCCTTTAGAGGCTCCATCCTTCAGATGCTCAATGTTGTTCTGTTTCCGTGAACACGGCTGATCGATCAGATTGCAATACTCTCGAGAGTTGGTGCACTTTACAAATAATCCACGATCAAATCCTTTTACAGACAAGACCATGGAGAGGCTTTCTCTTATTAGCCCCTCTACCTTCTGGATCCAACCGTGCCAAGAACCTCCAAATGTTGGTACCCAGGTGAGGTTTACCACTAAGTACTAGGCCAAGACAGAGCCCATAATGTATTGTGGTTGCACTGGAAGCTTCTGAATTCTGAAACATGGCAGACTTCTTTAATTCCTGGGCGGTCGTCCTCCACCAAAATCTCACTCGTTGACCCGACAACCGTTCCGCCCAGAAGAAAACTTAGTTTCATTTTGAAGTGGATTTGAGAGGAAAAGTTTGCTCAAGAGAGCCTTTATACTTAGAAAAATTCACTGTATTTCGAACCCCCCAACGGTACTTTACATATACATAGCATAACAAGCAATACTTAGCAAAACAAGGGAACCTATTAGGAGGGTAAATCCTAAGTATAGAGCTACTCATGGCATACTACAAAATCATCGCACTTGCAAAATAATACTAAGGAAAAATTCTACTAGAACATCCTACACATGCATACTACAGAATTTTGAAGATCACAAGCATAGAATCAAAACTGGGACAAAAGTTATGCACAAGTGGTGTAACTTGCCTTATGTTGATAATATGGGTGTTGATTGTATTTCTCCGCAGCAATCGCACTCCACGAACAATCTAATACGAGGACAAGGTAGTTCCACAAACAATTGCAAACATAGCAAACACAACAAGGATGATCAAAAACATGCATGATGGTTTAATATGTTACAATGCTTATATTTAGTTCTCTGAGCATTAATAGATCATATTATGCATGTATGAGATCAATTAAAGCAATGGAGTACTTGTTATTAATAATTTCTTACCAATATAGAGGTTTTAATAGTTCTGTTGTAACGCCTGTTCTAATTGTCAAATTAAATTTGTTTCTTGGGTTTACTAGATAGAGGACGTTAATACGAACCAGTGGCGTTGGATTCACCCTAATCGGAGTTACATATCTTTTTCTATGTTTTAGTTACTATTTAATAGAGTTTAATTCATTTGAAATATTTACTTCGTCAAAAATTATATCCAAGACCATATCTGTATTCTACTCGAAATTGTGAATCCAGAGACATATTATTCATATTTTTCAGGTTTATAAATAATTTGTTATGCATTTAATACTCCAAAAGGTAATTAAAACTATTTAAATTATTACATGACATACATATTGCAAAGATTAGATCTAACAGTAGATTAATGTCTTATATGAAATTATGAATCCGTAGATATATTATTTGTATTTTTCTGAGCGGTAGTTATTTTTATACAATTTAAACAACATTAAAAAGCTATTTAATCAATTAAATTACTGCAGTAAATATGTACTTTAAAAGTTAGATCTAATCTCATATTAATATTCTACACAATTTTATGAATCCAACGATATATTATTTATAATTTTTGAACATGTATCCAATTTTATATGAATTTTACAAGATTTCCCAATATTCTACCTATTTAAATCAATTTCAATTAAAAAGGGAATATGCTGGGAATATGCTTTGCTACGTGGACAGTGACTGGGCGCTGACCTGCTGACTAGCATCGACGTGGCTGCTGACGGGGCAGAGTGACGAGGATGGCCACATGGCGTAACCAGGTTGGTCGGTACCCCTTCTCTGGTTCGATCTAATCCTGGCCATCAAAGAGGGATCTGACGGCTGTGACTCTCCCGGGGTCTTAGTGGTGGTCAACGGCAAGGTGGAGGGTGGCTTCGGCGGCGGCGGCTCCAGATGATGGTGGCTGGCGGCTGACGGTGGTCTCTGGCGTCGCTCCGGTGGTCAACGGTGACGGAGGAGAGGTCGGGGAGGCGAACGGCGTATTCGATCTCTTCCTTCTCTTACTGTAGAAATGACTGCTAGCGGACAGAGGTCAGCGGCGACGATGGAGCTCCGGCGAGCAATCGAGGGTAAAGTAGCATGAGGAGACGTGGATGAGTATGGGGAAGAGAATAGGAGGAACACCAGGGAGAGGGGCGACGGGATTCGTCGGGCTCGAGCTTGACCTGCAGCTTTTCCTCAACAATGGCGGCGGCAAGATCCGAATCGGGTCGAGGCTAGGGTTTCCGCGGTGTTTTTGAAAGGGGAAAAAGACTTCGGGGTAGGGAATTTATATGTGGGTGGATTTCGTGCAGAGGGGGCGTAGAGCGACACGGATTCGGCGAGGAATCCGCGGGATTCGGCTTCGATAGGGTGTTCTTCCCGTCCACGGCTGGAGGAAGGAGGTGCCGAGCGGCCCCGCATGGCAGTGAGAGGGGGAGGGAACGCGGGCTGCGGCTGGGCTTGCCATAGGCCTTTAGCGGGCTGTTGCTCGCTGCTGCTGCGCGGTAGGGAAGCGGAGGCTGGCTCGCGCACGGGCAATAGCTCGGCTGGTGGGCTGGGCCGGTCTAGCTCGCGGGTAGGGTTTAGTTAGGGTTTTTTTATTTCTTTTCCTTTTTCTATTTTAATATTTCTTTTATAACTTTTTCATACTAAGTCCAAATGAGCTGAAATTTGTTTCTAAAATTTTGTGATTTTCAGTATATCATTTTAGGACCATTTTTTGTATCCTTTTATTGAGTTCAATTATACTGTATTTATAAAATCCATATTTATTCCTTATAGGAATATTTGCAAAACTTATTAGGATTAGGATATTTGAATTCGATTCTTGCAATTTTTGTATAGATGCAATGCAATGAACATGAATGATATGTAATAACAAGTTTTTTTGGTCCCAATTTCTAAAATATTGGGATGTGACAGACTACCACCCTTAAAAGGAATCTCGTCCTCGAGATTCGAGAAAGCTAGCAAGAAATAGGTTTGGTTCACACTAACATAATTCGTCATAGCTTGATGGACGGATTGGGCTTCTTGTTGATGCATCTATTACCATTACCATCATTGTTTTCATCCTTTCCAGCCACATTATCCTATTCTCGACAACCAACAGCATAATGGCCAGGATTGTGACACTTGAAGCATAGGACTTTGCTTAGATCCTTCCTCCTTTTTGGCAAGGACATCCCGTCTTGTGGTTCTTCATGCTCTACCTCAACATTTGGATGCCTTGATCGTTTCCTTGAGCCAGTTTGGGAACAATGGCATTCCTTTCATATGTCGAGTATTGCAAAGTGATGATTTTGGGTGCGGTGTCTAGAGTCTTGAATCCATCCCTTGTCTTTGTCGTGTCCTCGCAGAGCTTCATGAGGTCTTGGCGCATTCCGTCTCTGACTTGCTGATTTAGTTGATATACCACCGAGTGGAGGTGCATTGAGCGGGGTTGTGATTGGTCCCTTCATACAGGAAGCATGTAACTTGAGAGGTGGGACATTCTTCTGATGGGTGCCTTCCTTCACAGTAGGGGCGCTGATCATGATGCTCCTCGGTGATATGTCCTATTTCTCCACAGATCGTGCAAGCTAAATGTTTTGGGACTTCGACTTCTTGGGTTTTTGGTATACGAGTAACGAGACAAGATTGTAGTAGAACCTCTTTAAATTCTTCCCAAGATATCACCCCTTGATGATCATCAATGGTGTGTTGCATCTCCCACCAGGTTGCAGTGTCGTCCTTTAGGAATTGGGTGGCATAATGAAGCATTCTGTTGACTTCAATGTTGGCATCCTTCATTCTTTCTTCAACCAGGAGCATCCACTTCTTTGCATCGGTGTGGCTCTTATGCTTGGTGGAGTTGAGTTCCTTGTCCTCCTTATTGATATGGTCCATCCGTCGAGTCGACCAAGGTTTAGAGTAGGAACGAATAGAGTATGGAAGAAGAAGAATAACCCATACAAGAAATTTTATTTAGAAAATAGGTTTTCATTAGCTATGGCAATAAACCATACAAGGTAGCAAACAATTTGTCGCATCTATATTTAGCGAAATCTTATTCGAGTTTGGTTCCTAATAGGTCACTTGGAATCTTCGAGGGTTCGAGTCTCCAAAAGTCTTCGTGCTCTTGATAGTCTTCATGTTCTTCATAATCTTCAATATTTTGAGTTCTTTAGTTAATAACATTAACTTAAGGCCTTTGAAGTCTTTAATATCATAGCTTCAGTCTTGGAACATCTTTCATGGAGGTCTTCAAGTCCCGACTTAATCGAAACATTGAGATGATCTTCTTTGAAAAGGTAATCTTGAGAAAAGTTTCTTCTTGAAGTGTGTAGTGGTCATTTTCTAATGTTGAAAAGAAGAGACTTAAGAAATTTTAAAACCCCAAAGGTAGTATGAGAGTTTTCTGAAATAATTTAGAAAATATTTGTCCTAAGGTTTTTTTCCATGTCTAGGGTCACGATCTACAGTCAACTTATGCTCTGATACCATCTGTAGTGACGTCGGATCGGTAAGGATCCTAAGTCCCTGTGATTTACATGCTAGTCCCTGGTTCAATAGCTAGCACTCACAGTCGATGAAATATCATGTAAAACACAAGTCTTTATTACATGAATCGAATAATCCATAGTTTACATTATTACAACAAAAGCGAAAAATATACAACATGAGTCCCATCAATACCACAGGCAGGATGAGTGAAGACCCTCGATCCTAGCGCACCTTTCAATGATCTCCGAAATTCTGTACATGAAACGTGCAGCCAACAAGTTGGGTCAATACTTTGAATGTACTGGCAAATTACACCAAGAAAGGAAAGAGTAAATCTACATGCAAGGCTAGTTTAGGCTTTGGAGTTTATTTGCATAAAGCTAATTTTCTCTAAGTATGGAGAAAAGAGAGAGAGAGAGAGAGTTTTACCCTACTTTGTAAACATTTTCTTAGATAAAATAGGGTCGAATGGCACACGAGGATATTGATATTACTCACCAAGTGTCCAAACAACCAAACACTTGGATATTACTCACCAAGTGACACTTGGATATTACGCACCAAGTTCCCAAAATCCCACCCATTGGCGATATTACTCACGCCATGAGGTTTCAAAACTTTGTTTAGAAAAGATAGAGGAAGATCCTTCAGAGGATCCATCCTTCAGATGCTCAATGTTGTTCTGTTTCCGTGAACACGGCTGATTGATCAGATTACAATACTCTCGAGAGTTGGTGCACTTTACCCACAATCCACGATCAAGTCCTTTTACATACAAGACCATGGCGAGGCTTTCCCTTAGTAACCCCTCTACCTTCTTGATCCAACCGTTCCAAGAACCTCCAAATGTTGGTACCCAGGTGAGGTTTCCCACTAAGTACTGGGCCAAGACAGAGCCCATAATGTATTGTGGTTGCACTAGAAGCTTCTGAATTCTGAAACATGCCAGACTTCTTTGATTCATGGGCGGTCGTCCTCCACCAAAATCTCACTCGTTGACCCGACAACCGTTCCGTCCAGAATAAAACTTAGTTTTCTTTTTAAGTTGATTTGAGAGGAAATTATTTCTCAAGAGAGCCTTTATACTTAGAAAATTTCATTGTCTTTCGAACCCCCCAACGTTACTTTACATATATATAGCATAGCAAGCAATACTTAGCAAAACAAGGGAACCTATTAGGAGGGTAAATCCTAAGTATAGAGCTACTCATGGCATACTACAAAATCATCGCACTTGCAAAATAATACTAAGGAAAAATTCTACTAGAACATCCTACACATGCATACTACAGAATTTTGAAGATCACATGCATAGAATCAAAACTGGGACAAAAGTTATGAACAAGTGGTGTAACCTGCCTTATGCTGATAATATGGGTGTTTATTGTATTTCTCCGCAGCAATCGCACTCCCTGAACAATCTAATACGAGGACAAGACAGTTCCAATCAAAACAATTGCAAACATAGCAAACACAACAAGGATGATCAAAAACATGCATGATGGTTTAATATGTTACAATGATTATATTTAGTTCTCTGAGCATTAATAGATCATATTATGCATGTATGAGATCAATTAAAGCAATGGAGTACTTGTTATTAATAATTTCTTGCCAATATAGGGGTTTTAATAGTTCTGTTGTAACGCCTGTTCTAATTGTCGAATTAAATTTGTTTCTTGGGTTTACTAGATAGAGGACGGTAATACGTACCAGTGGCGTTGGATTCACCCTAATCGGAGTTACATATCTTTTTCTATGATTTAGTTACTATTTAATAGAGTTTAATTCATTTGAAATATTTACTTCATCAAAAATTATATCCAAGACCATATCTGTATTCTACTCGAAATTGTGAATCCAGAGACATATTATTCATATTTTTCAGGTTTATAAATAATTTGTTATGGATTTAATACTCCAAAAGGTAATTAAAACTATTTAAATTATTACATGACATACATATTGCAAAGATTAGATCTAACAGTAGATTAATGTCTTATATGAAATTACGAATCCGTACATATATTATTTGTATTTTTCTGAGCGATAGTTATTTTTCTATAATTTAAACACCATTAAAAATATATTTAATCAATTAAATTACTGCAGTAAATATGTACTTTAAAAGTTAGATCTAATCTCATATTAATATTGTACACAATTTTATGAATCCAACGATATATTATTTATAATTTTTTGGACATGTATTCAATTTTATATGAATTTTACAAGATTTCCCACTATTCTGCCTATTTAAATCAAATTCAATTAAAAAGGGAATATGCTTTGCTACGTGGACAGTGACTGGGCGCTGACCTGCTGACTGGCATCGACATGGCTGCAGACGGGGCAGAGTGACAAGTATGGCCACATGGCGTAACCAGGTTGGTCGGTACCCCTTCTCTAGTTCGATCTAATCCTGGCCATAAAAGAGGGATCTGACGGCTGCGACTCTCCCAGGGTCTTAGTGGTGGTCAATGGCAAGGTGGAGGGGGGCTTCGGTGGCGGCGGCTCCAGATGATGGTGGCTGGCGCCTGACGGTGGTCTCTGGCATCGCTCCGGTGGTCAACGGTGATGGGGATTAACACCACGGTACGGAGGAGAGGTCGGGGAGGCGAACGGCGTAGTCGATATCTTCCTTCTCTTCCTGTAGCGACAACTGCGAGCGGACAGAGGTCAGCAGCGACGGTGGAGCTCCGGAGAGCAATCGAGGGTGTTCCGGGGATCTGCGCAAGGGGAAACTAGCATGAGGAGACGCGGTTGAGTATGGGGAAGAGAATAGGAGGAACACCAGGGAGAGGGGCGACGGGATTCGTCGGGCTCGAGCTTGACCTGCAGCTTGTCCTCAACAATGGCGGCGGCGAGATCCGAATCGGGTCGGGGCTAGGGTTTCTGCGGTGTTTTTGAAAGGGGAAAAAGACTTAGGGGCAGGGAATTTATATGCGGGTGGATTTCGTGCAGAGGGGGCGTAGAGCGACACGGATTCAGCGAGGAATCCGCAGGATTCGGCTTCGATTGGGTGTTCTTCCCGTCCACGGCTGGAGGAAGGAGGTGACCGCGCGGGCCCCGCATGGCAGTGAGAGGGGGAGGGAACGCGGGTTGCGGCTGGGCTTGCGATGGGCCTTTAGCGGGCTGTTGCTCGCTGCTGCTGCGCGGTAGGGAAGCGGAGGCTGGCTCACGCGCGGGCAGTAGCTCGGCTGGTGGGCTGGGCCGGTCTAGCTCGCGGGTAGGGTTTAGTTAGGGTTTTTTTATTTCTTTTCCTTTTTCTATTTTAATATTTATTTTATAAATTTTTCATACTAAGTCCAAATGAGCTGAAATTTGTTTCTAAAATTTTGTGATTTTCAGTATATCATTTTAGGACCATTTTTTGTATCCTTTTATTGAGTTCAATTATATTGTATTTATAAAATCCATATTTATTCCTTATAGGAATATTTGCAAAACTTATTAGGATTAGGATTTTTGAATTCGATTCTTGCAATTTTTGTATAGATGCAATGCAATGAACATGAATGATATGTAATAACAAGTTTTTTGGTCCCAATTTCTAAAATCTTGCGATGTGACAGAGACGAGGGTTTTCTTCTTCCTGATTTGGGGGTAAATGGGTGGGTAAAAGGAGATGAATCAGCCGACGAACCCTTTTATACATGTTGTCGTTTCGGTTTTGCCCACGTCACTCCTCCACCACCACATATGCCATAAACGTCACGTACGTGTACGGTGCGTGAAACAACATGACCAGAGCAGCAGGGTTACTAGGCCGGCCCGTTATCTAGCGCCCGCTTCCAATTTCTATCACACAATTTTTTATGTATGGGATTGAACATACTTCAAATATAAATTACCTGAAATCTTCAACAGAAGTATATTAGTTTACTACAATAAGTTGACCATTTAGGTCTCGTTTGCTTTAATTCAAATTCAAACAATAGGAGTGTAATATGGAATATGCATCACGGGTTTTTCATACTTCCAATTATCGATGCATCTTACATTGTAAATTAATGAAATTAAAATTGAGCACTGAAAACACATGAACAACTATGCATAGGCATACACATATATATAAGTGTAGCATCAAGTGTGCATCATACCATGGCATAGCAAGTTTTTACTCATACTACAACAAGTTGATGATGGTGTTTCTAGTCAACTCACATGGGTCTGGAGCCCAATGCATTGTTGGGATATATGAGCCTATATGAGGCACAAGTGTGCATCATGCCATGGGCATACCACTTTTATACTTGGAATCAATGTCATGATTTGGCATAGTAGTTGTATAGTTTCATGTAACAACTAGGTGGGATCATGTTGAGCAAGTGTTGACTCATACAACCACAAAGATGATGAAGGTGTTCATAGACAATTCCCATTGGTCAAGAACCCATGCAATGTTGTCATGGTGCTATACATGATACAAGTGTGCATCATCCAAAGGCATAGCACAGTTGTGGCAGATCTGGACCTATCTCAGTTGTCTAGAAATACCTTCATCAACTTGTGGTTGTATGAGTCATCACTTTGGACAACATGATCCTACCTAGTTGATAGATATAAATATAACACTGCTATGCCAAGACATGATGAGCCCATTTGTGGTATATGTGGGCCCATGCCAACATTGCATTGGCTATAGACCTCTCTGGGTTGGCTAGAAACACTAGCATCAACTTGTAGTTGTGTGACTCAGCAGTTGGCCAACATGATCCCACCTAGTTGATACATCTAAGTATGAGAGTGTTATGCCAATCCATGACATACACTTGTGGCAGATGTGGGCCCATGCCAACATTGCATGGGATCTATACCTACCTAGGCTGTCTAGAAACACCTTCATCAACTTGTGGTTGTATAAGTCATCACTTGGATATCATGATCCTACCTATTTGATAGATCTAAATACAACACTGTTATGCCAATACATGATGAGATACTTTGTGGCAAATATGGGCACATACAAACATTGCATGGATATAGACCAATCTGGTTTGCTAGAAACCCCATCATCTTGTGGTTGTGTTGCTCAGAACTTTGCCAACATGATCCCACACAGTTGATACATATATGTATGAGAGTTATATGCCAAGCCATGACACACACTTGTGGCATATGTGTGCCCATGCCAACATTGCATGGGATCTAAACCTATGTGAGCTATCTAGAAACACCTTCATGAACTTGTGCTTGTATGAGACATCACTTGGATAGCATGATCCTTCCTAGTTGATATATCTTAGAAATGACGAGACACTTTGTGGCAAATTTGGACCCATGCAAAAGTTGCATGGGCTATAAACCTCTCTTGGTTGGCTCCTTCATCAACTTGTGGTTGTGTGGCTCAACACTTGGCCAACATGATCCCACCAAGTTGATACATCTAAGTATATGAATGGTATTCCAAGCCATGGCACACACTTGTGGCAAATATGGTCCCATGCCAACATTACATGGGATATAAACCTATCTGAGCTGTCTAGAAACACCTTCAGCAACTTATTGTTGTTTGAGTAATCACTTGGACAACATGATCCTACCTAGTTGATATATCTAACTAAAAAACTGTTATGCCAAGACATGATGAGAGACTTTGCGGCAAATGTGGTCCCATGCCAATATTGCATGGGACATCACTTGGATAGCATGATCCCTTCCCAGTTGATATATCTTAGAAATGATGAGACAAACATTGCATGGGCTATAGAACTCTCTTGGTTGGCTAGAAACTCCTTAATCAACTTGTGATTGTGTAGCTCGGCACTTGGCCAACATGATCCCACCCAGTTGATACATGTAAGTATGAGAGTGTTATGTCAAGCCCTAACAAAACTTTATGGCATATGTGGTCCCATGCCAACATTGCATGGGATGTAGACCTATCTAATATGTCTAGAAACACCCTCCTCAACTTGTGGTTGCATGACTCATCACTTGGACAGCATGATCCTACCCAGTTGATACATATAACTATAAGAGTGCTATACCAAGACATGATGAGACACTTTGTCGCACATGTGGTCCCATGGAAATATTGCATGGGCTATAGACCTCTCTGGGTTGGGTTGAATGTACTTCATCAACTTGTAGTTGTGTGGTTCAGCACCTGGCAACCTAGTTGATACATCTAGGTATGAGAGTGCTATGCCAAACAATGACACACACTTGTCTTGTGGCAGGTGTGGGCACATGCCAACATTGCATGGGATGTAGACCTATCTAAGCTATCTAGAAACTCCTTCATCAACTTGTGGTTGCATGAGTCATCAGTTGGATAACATGACCCTTCTTAGTTGAAAGATCTTATTATAACACTTATATTCCAAGACATGATGAGACACTTTGTGGCAAAGGTGGTCCCATGCAAACATTGCATGGGCTATAGAACTCTCTTGGTTGGCTAGAATCTCCTTCATCAAATTGTGGTTGTGTGGATCAGTACTCTGGCCAACATGATCCCACACAGTTCATACATCTAAGTATGAAAATGCTATGACAAGCCATGACACACACTTGTGGCAGATGTGGGCCCATGCCAACATTGCATGGGATCTAGGCCTATCTTAGCTGTCTAGAAACACCTCCATCAACTTGTCGTTGCATGAGTAATCAGTTGGATAAGATGATCCTTCCTAGTTGAAAGATCTTATTATAACACTTATATGCCAAGACATGATGATACACTATGTGGCAAAGGTGGGCCCATGCAAACATTGCTTAGGCTATAGACCTATCTGGGTTGGATAGAAACTCCTTGATCAACTTGTTGTTGTGTGGCTAAGCACTCTGCCAATATGATCCCACCCAGTTGATACATGTAAGTACGAGAGTGCTATGCCAAGCCATGACACACACTTGTGGAAGATGTGGGTCCATAACAACATTGCATGGGATCTAGACCTATCTGAGCTATCTTGAAACACCTTTATGAACTTGTGGTTGCATGAGGCATCAGTGGGATAGCATGATCCTTCCCAGTTTATATATCTTAGTATAACATTCTATGCCAAGAAATGATGATACACTTTGTGGCAAATGTGGACCCATGCAAAAAATTGCATGGGCTGTAGACCTCTCTTGGTTGGCTAGAAACTCCTTCATTAACTTGTGGTTGTGTGGAGGAGCAAGGCCAACATGATCCCACCCAGTTCATACATCTAAGTATGAGAATGATATGCCAAGCCATGACACACACTTGTGGTAGATGTGGGCCCATGCCAACATATTATGCAATATAGACCTATTTGAGCTGTCTGGAAACACCTTCATCAACTTTGATCTACTCCCTCCATCCCATATTATGTTGCGCATAATTTTGCGTGCAAGTCAAACTTTGCAAAGTTTGACCAAGAATATACAAAATAATATAAATATGTGTGATATAAAATGTATATATTATGAAAATATAATTCAAGATAATTCTAATAATATTATTTTGGCACCGTATTAGTTTATAGTTGTATCAAACTATTTGGTCAAACATTATACAGTTTGACTTTGATAAAATCTTATATGCAACCTAAATTGGGACTGAGAGAGTAACAACTACTAGGTGGGATCATGTTGACCAAGTGTTCACACATACAACCACAAGTTGATGAAAGTGAACACTTGGTCTAGAGTCCATGCAATGTTGGTAGTATGAGATGGACGTCACGTGCACCGGTGACGTCAGCGGAAACGAATCGACGTGACGTATAAGAGCCCTCTCGTCCGCTCCGCGTCGCCAGATCACCACCATTTTCCCCATCCTCCCTTTTTTCTCACCTGATACTGAAAGGAGTGAGGAGTGAGAAACCCTACCTCACGTCGTCGTCTCCTCCGCTTCCGGCCTGGGTGTCGTCCTCCTCCGTGCGATTTCGACACCGGCGATGGCGGGAGTGGGCTTCGGAGCCAATGCGGGCGGTTCTGCTAGGGTGGGGATGGGAGCCGTGACCCGCCCAGATGCAGTCGACGAGATCGAGCGCCATGGCGGTGGCGGTGGTGGAACGGCCGCTTTGGCCTATGCGGCTCTGAGAGAGGAGGAGATGCTGGATGCGGAGGTCGGCGAGGCGGAGCGGCTAGATCTGAACGTGGTGCTCGGCACCGGGGAGGATCTGTCGCCGGTGCAGCCTCAGGAGGTTGCTTCGAATCCTGCGATGCACGTAAGAGGTTTTTTTCTGCTAACTTCCGTTTTCCCTCTTTAGATTGTTTGGATGGAATCTCGGTTCTGTAGATTTAGCTATATCAGTATTAGGGATTGACATCTGTTAGGGATTCTTTGGATGGAAGCTTGGTTCTGTAGATTCCTGGTGTAGATTTTTTTAGGGATTTATATATTTCAATGAAAGTTATTTGTTGCATCATATATCTAGCCCTAGGAAATACTTCAGTGCATCAGATTATTCGGGATGATTAACTATGAAATTACACAATGTTGAGTGCATATTTTTGTTGTAGTTTTTTTATGAACTTGTATGATCATATCTTAGACTAGTTCTATTAAATGAATGCTTAGCTGCGAGGGATGTCCCTAAGATATGATATTCAGTGTAGTTTAAGTAGTTAGTATAGTGCAATATCAGTTTATCATTTTTCCTTGATTTTTGCACGGTGATCAAATGGTAAATGACTGCATGATCTAAACTGTATTAGCATACTGAGTAAACCTTGGCGGCTGTTTTTGGACACTTGAACTGGAGAGTTGTCCTGAAAGTTCAGGCAGATTGTCTTCATGATCTGTTATTGAACACCCTGGTGGTTCGTGTTGTTTATACCTCTACTATATGAAAATTAATAGAATAATCTTAGCCTTTTAGGTTACCTTGTTTCTGTGGCTGCAATACTTGTACACTTATGTCAGCTGCCTCTTCAATTTTGCAAGTTTTAAACATTGGTTCCTGACTATCTAAGGCAATAACATGTTGTAACATCCCTAAAATCATGTTTTCAAATATTGCATATCATTCATGCATCCATATCATTTAGGGATCAATTTCAAACTCATTTCAAGAAAACAGAAGCACTGAGTGCTTATTATTTTATGTAAGCAAGCATTGATTCAATGCCACTCTCAAGTGAGAGAATAATTGTTTTAAACCAAGTTTTGTTTGCTCATAAGTTGGATTGATGGAGTGTTAAAGCTTGGACAAAATTTCCAAATCAAATATGGTTTTAAAACCATTTTCAAATCTTTATCAAATCTTGTGCTATGACACTTTTTATTTTAAATTTTCAAAGGAATCAAACTAGTCCAGTGAGACAGCATCGTATTATACTCAAAATTATGCAGGTTTCACTTGATAAAAGTCTAGAAAGATTTGGAATTCAAATGCTTTTGAATTCATTTGAAAAATATTCCTGAAAATCAATTTAGAAAAAGAAAAGGAATTAGAAAATAGTACTGGGCCCGACGCCAGACTTTCAGCCCAGCAGCAGACCTAGCCCACTAAGCCCACCCGGGGTTCTTCTCTCTCTCACGCGGCGCAAACTTACCCTGTGCTCGCTGACTGGTGGACCCAATGTCACGCGAGCATCGTCCCAAACCACGCAGCCCCCCACGACCCCGTCGACGCCGCCGTTAACTCCATTACTGCCGCGATTGAAGTGGGCTTAATTCTCGGCGTTTCCTCACGGGATCCTCGTCCCTTCTCCTGCTATAAAAACCTCTCCTGACCCCACATCTTTCCCCTCGCTAAGCACACACACCTCGCCACCAGGCTGCCAGTATTTCGAACTGCACCGCCGCTGCCCGACGAGCTCCGGCAAGCGATTACGGTAAGCTCCGACCATCCCTCTGCTTCTGGTTCAAACGAGCGTGAACCTCTTGTCCTTGTGCATCTGCTGACACCCCTAGTTTTCCTGCTCGTGACCCAGGTCGCCGTCTTCGTTCACGTCCGCAAACTCCAGAGCCGCCGCTCAACTCCGACGAGCAATTTAGGTAAAATCCGAGCGCCCCTTGACCTGGCATGCATGCTATCAGATCCGCCGTGTCCTTGCGCAACTGCTAACACTGGCTTGTGCTAGGGCGATCCCGAACGTCGTCACCATCGCCGTCTGCATGAACCCGACGCCGCCAGCAACTGCGACGAGGTCCTGCCGCTGCGTCCGGGCGCCCCTCGACAAACTACTGCCACGTTGAGCTTCCTCATGACCTTGCGAGTCTGGTAAGCCACGCCACACACCCCAGCCCCTCCTGTATTCGCTGGAGCCTCGCTGACAGAGCGTCGCCGCCACGCCACCGTCGCCAGCGCCGCCAATCCTTGGTCGTTTGATCGCGAGCCGTTAGATCTAGATCTAACGCGTGAGATAAAATCACTTAACGAAGGGGTACGAGTTAGATCTGGCCATGCGATTTCATTTAGATCGTGCAGTCCACACTGGTCGATCCGTGCGAAGCGGTACCGATGAATCAGAGAGAGCCGCGTTGCCTGAGTTTAGAATTAATACAGAAATTTGATCTATTAGTTAATCAAACTTGTAAAATTCATAACTTTTGATCCCCATGTTCAAATTTGACAAATTTTATATCATTGGAATCAGGAGAGAAAATCCTATTTGTTTATTCAATGTTTTTAATGTTTTGCCTCTGTAAAAATGGTTGTCTATGCAGAAACATTTATTGGCATAATTTGAGTATAGAAATTTTATGAAAAATGATTTAAAGTTCAAATAAAGTTTATTTGGTTTGTTTTAGACTTGTTCATGATTCAGTACTGTTTACTTGTCTTGTTTGGTGTAGAAAATCATCACATGGCTTTTTGCATGCATTCATTTTGCTACATGTTTTTGTCCTAATATTTTATACCTATGCATTAGAAATATTTTGTATAGGACTTACATGATTATTTTGCCAAGTATCTATATGTTATGTTGGGAAATCCTATTAGTTGTAGCAATGTTAGAATTTCCTTTAAGTTAAGGTACTTGCTATTTCCATGCTTAGCCTAGCTAGTAGCAACCAAGGGTGGTTTATATAATCATGCTATGAGAAATGTTTCTATGTCTTTGGACTTATGTTTTGCTTAATAAAACAACTAAGTGAATAAAACACCTGGGTGGAATGGAAAGATTGGTTTGTGCTGAGTGGTTACACAAGGACCATTTCTATGGATTACCTTGTGTATCTCACTTGTGGAAAGCCACCCAGGAACAAAGGGATTTGAGATGCCAAATGTTAAGAAGCTTCTAGTGCAGCCACATGGCATTATGGGCTCTGCCTGGATCATATAGGTTGCAATAACTTAGCCATTTGGACAGTTGGTGGTAGTGGGATGATAGGTTTGGAGCGCGTCCATTTGGTCTAAGGGAAGGCTTCTGAAAGGTCCTGTCTTGGTGAAAATCAAGTCTTGTGGGCAAAGTGCACAACCTCTGTAGATGGATGAATCTATGTACTTAGCCATGTCCCTGGTATTGGAAAACTTGAGCATGAAGACATGGAAGCTATCAAGAATCTCCTCATCCCAATTTTCTAAGTTAAAACTTGTGGTCGAACAAGGGTGAAGGATCACCAATGTCCATTGGTGACTCCTTGGGAAAGTTTTGTCAAAGAAAAACTTAGTGTTTTCAACTGATAGGTAAAACCTATTTTGAGCAAAACAAGCCTAAGCTACACTTAGCCAAATGCATGTAGTATCTAGATGCTAATATTCTACTAAGGTATCACTTGCCAATACTATTCCAATGACCCACTGTGGCTGTAACTTGTGATGTTGCAGGTTATTCTGATGATGATTAGGGGTTATGAGTCTACACTCAACATGCTTGCCTGTGGCACATGAAGATGGAGACTTATTTATCTTATTCTATATTTGAAATCTTGTATTAGGCCTGTGGCCATGGAGTTTGTAAAAGACTATGTTTGTCTCTGGAATGATATGTAATAATGACCTTTGTTTCTGTGTACTTCATCTTAAACTGTGGATGCTAGCATTGATCCAGGGACTAGCATTGCAATCACAGGGATCCTTACCTTTATAAAGGGAGGGATCTTACATATGGTATCAGAGCACTGTGTTGCCTGTAGGATTATGACCCTAGGAATGGATTAGAAACCACTAGGGAAAAAATTTCAACAATTTCCACACTTGTCTTTTCTTCTCGTAAACTTTTCTAATCTTCTTTCTCATATCTATTTGTAGATGAACTCCATAAAAGAAGCTGTGAGGAAAGGACCACTCATGACTATGACCTTGGAATGTGAGACAGAATTCCCCAAGGCTCTCAAAGACTTCATGGTTGCCATGGGAATACATGGTGCAACTGTGTACAAAGGTTTTCCCATGATGGATGAAGGAGTTGAGTACTGGTGGGTGCAACTTCCCTTATATAAAAACAAGGAAGACAACCACAAGGAATCAGGATTCTGCATGGTCACCAACTCAGTGATGCACACCACATTCTTTGACTATGCAAGAGATGCAGCTTGGAAGGCCATCAAAGAACTTGGTGATAGGCTCAAGTGTAGAATGCTAAACACCCAAAATGACCTTAGGAAAGAAAAGAAGCATACCCAAGAGTTAGAGGCTACCAACCAACGTTTAAGAGAGGACATCATAGACTTAGCAATGGAGTCATGTGATCAGGATCGACAGATTGCCTCTAGGGATGCCCTGTTAGCCAACTTGGCAAGTGAGATGGGATTGTAAAGTACTTCGTTAGTTGGACCACCACACATCATTTTGTTTCCCAAAAATGTTGGTTAAAATAAGTTGAACCTTGGATGCTTGTAATGGATTTATGTATGCCATGACTTGTGTGTTTTGATTGCCAAAGATATGCATGTGATGCCTTGTCTTGTGATTTATCTTTAATTATGTTGATTCTAATTTTTTTTCCTATCTTATAAAATAGATGCCTAATGTTACTATCAGTACGGCTGAAGAGTTCAAGGGAACTCGTTTTGGCACTCGTCTTATTGAGCTCACTAGTCTTCTCAATCTTCCGCTTCCTAGCATCATGGTGCTTCCCCTCACCAAGTTTGAGAGGAAAGACCTTTGGGGCTTCAAGGTTAATCAGCCAGGACGCCAGACTGAGCCTACTATAGAGGCAATCATCTTCAAGTTTATGCATGACGACAGGGAGAGAGGCCTAGAGGTAGTCATGCAGGATTTACTTGCGCGTATGTTAGGGAGACACTCTCGGGAGATTAGAGGTACTCAGTTCCACGCCTTCGGAAGACGCGACGAGGATGGTGAGGCTATTGAGTTCGAGGATGCTGCTAGAGAGACGGTAGAGCCGATTCGTCTATACCTCCAGGACCTAGAGGTTCTTCTTAGGCACCTAGATACTGATAGGACCAACGTCATGCTTAGCAATGATGAGCTCTAGGTGCAGCTTCGTGAGAAGTACAAGCTCTTCGCGGAGCAAGATGAGATAGTCAAGGAAATGGAGGCCAAGTTTGAGAGTCAGGATAGAAAATTCAAGAGTCAAGAGAAAAGAGTCCAAGAAAGGAACAAGAGGATTCGAGAGATGACTGCAGAACTAGAGGCCAAGGACTTCGAGCTCGAGCATCAACAAGGTGTGATAGAGAGACTTCGTTCACATAAGAGGGCTCTTAAGTCCAAGATAGAGGCCTTGACTACCAATGTCGAGGAATACAAGACCGCTATGGAGAATGCAGGTCTTACCCTTGTTGATGAGGAGGTTGATGCAGAGGAGTAGTGATGACTACTCATTTATCTATCATTTACCATGCTTATGATTATTGAGTCGCAATGACCATCCAACATGTGGATGGCTTGCTATTGGTGTGTTTACTTTTCAATCTTGTTGTTATGTCGTTGAACTTTATTTCATTTTGATGCTTGTTTGGTGATTGTCTATGTGATGTATTGTGCATGTTAAGCATATATGGGTACCTCATTTTTATCCTTAATGAAAACACAGATGCCTCCTCGACGTGCCAATCCCAACCCGAACAACAATAATGTCACCCTAGAGATGCAGCAGCTGATGACAACACAAGCACAGCTGATGCAAATGATGACAACTTTCATGCAAAATCAGAACAACAACAACAACAAAAACAACAAAAACAATAACAATAACGACAATAACAACAAGAACAATAATCAGAACAATCCACCAGGTTTTGACATGCTCACCAGATTCTTAAGACTGAGGCCTGCTAAGTTCTCAGGAACTACTGATCCCATGGTGGCCAATGATTGGCTACGCTCAGTGAACAAGGATTTGGTAACTGTTGGCTGTACTGATGAGGAGAAATTCAGGTTTGCAGCACACTTGTTGGAAGGACCAGCAACTATATGGTGGGATAACTTCCAGATCACCACTCCCATTGAGGATGTGACATGGGCTATCTTTTGAAGATGGTTTCCGTACAACTCACATCTCATCCGGGGTGATCAGTTTGAAGAAGAAGGAATTTCATAAATAGAAGCAGCGCCACCGCAGCGTGGCTGAATATATTGAAGAGTTCAACAATCTGGCGCGTTATGCACCGGATGAAGTTGAAACTGATTATAGTGACCTCGGATCGGTAAGGATCCTAAGTCCCTGTGATTAACATGCTAGTCCCTGGATCAATAGCTAGCACTCACAGTCGATGAAATATCATGTAAAACACAAAGTCTTTATTACACGGAGAATCCAAAGTATGAAATTATTACAAAAATTGCTTAGCACTATGCTAGCTCAAATAACAGCGGAAACATAAAAGCAGCATGAGTCCATCAACGCCCAGGCTTGTCGAGTGTAGACCCGCGATCCCTACGCACCTTTCAATCTTCGGATTCTGCACATAAGACGTGCAGCCAACAAGTTGGGTCAATAATTTGAATGTATTGGCAAATTACACCAAGGAGAGAAAATCTATCTCTACATGCAAGGCTGGTATAGGCTGTAGAGTTCATTTGCACAAAGCTAATTTTCTTAAGTAGAGAGAAGAAGAGAGGATTGTCCTACTTTGTAAACATTTGCTTGGATAAAATAAGGTCGAATGGCACACGAGGATATTACGCACCAAGTGTCCAAACAACCAAACACTTGGATATTACGCACCAAGCGTCACTTGGATATTACACACCAAGTTCCCCAAAATTCCCACCCATTAGCGATATTACGCACGCCATGGGGTTTTTCAAAACTTTGTTTTTAGAAAAGAGAGAGGAAGATCCTTCAGAGGCTCCATCCTTCAGACGCTCATTGTTGTTCTGTTACCGTGAACACGGCTGATCGATCAGATTGCAATACTCTCGAGAGTTTGTGCACTTTACCCACAATCCATGATCAAGTCCTTTTACAGACAAGACCATGGCGAGGCTTTCCCTTAGTAGCCCCTCTACCTTCCGGATCCAACCGTGCCAAGAATCCTCCAAATGTTGGTACCCAGGTGAGGTTTCCCACTAAGTACTAGGCCAAGACAGAGCCCATAATGTATTGTGGTTGCACTGGAAGCTTCTGAATTCTGAAACATGGCAGACTTCTTTGATTCCTGGGCGGCCGTCCTCCACCAAAATCACACTCGTTGACCCGACAACCATTCCGCCCAGAAGAAAACTTAGTTTTATTTTGAAGTGGATTTGAGAAGAAAAGTTTGCTCTAGAGATCCTTTATACTTAGAAAATTTTTTGTCTTTCGAACCCTCCCAACGGTACTTTGTATATATAGCATAGCAAGCAATACTTAGCAAAACAGGGGTAACCTATTAGGATGGGAAATCCTAAGTATAGATCTACTCATGGCATACTACAAAATCATCGCACTTGCAAAAATAATACTAAGGAAAATTCTACAAGATCATCCTACACATGCATACTACGGAATTTTGAAGATCACATGCATAGAATCAAAACTGGGACAAAATTATGAACAAGTGGTGTAACTTGCCTTGATCCGAGCAGCACTCTACACAATAGCACTCCTTAGCGCACTCCGAGCAATCTAACGAATCACAAACATAAATTTGATCATGACTTGCTCAAAGCATACACAAAAGAGAACATGCATGCATGCAACATGGTAGTTTATGAAAGGTTGGTTGAATTAATCGAGGTAGCAAGTTTGTGTGTTGTGATAGTGTAAGGGTGTCACTAGGATTTATTTTCCAAGGGTTTAGATCTAATTTGAATCACTAAAACAATTCCGAGGATTATAGGAGATCAAACCCTCTAAATAGCCCCCAAGTTAGATCTAATAATCCTAAGCAAAGCTTGATGATTTGGATCAGTAGGTATTGTGGAAACAAAAAATTATTGCAACAAGATTCAAACAAAAGGAATTTCAATTATTTTCATATAGATTAAAACTCTCTAATCCAATGATTAAAAATTACACCTAAAACATTAATGCAACCTGCAATATTATTACATATTTGGATTCTACATAAAATTAGGAATCCAACGATATATTATAAGCTAGATTTGGCCAAATATTCGATTTTTGGTGAATTTCGCAAGTTTAAAAACCAAATCTGCAACCAGATTTGAATCTCCCTTAAAAACGTAGCCATGTGGCTTCATCTGACTGGTCCAGCTGGACCGATGCGGCGCTGACGCGGCTGCGGGCGCGGCTCTGCCACGCGGCAGCGCGGTATTGGCCAGTACCGCTTCGTCCTCCCATCTAATATACACCGTCCAACTCGGATCCAACGGACGGGAGCGGTGGCGAGAACTTACCGGTGGCGTCGATGGCATGGCGAGACGGCGGCGGCGCGGTCAGACGTGGTCGTCGGCGACGTTGTGGTGGTTCCCCGAAGCAGCGGAGAGCACGACGGCGCTCTACTCCTTCTCGCGGTCCTGCCTGCGTGATCGGATTCGGCTCCCCTGTCCTCGTCTAGGCGCACACCTCCACTGGTTCCCGCGGCTCCGGCGGCACGTCGGCGAGAAATCCCTGACGTTGTGCTGCACAAGGGAAGGAAGGAATGGTCGGGGGTGAGGCGGTGTTGCACGGGAAAGGCGATTAACAGCAAGGAGAAGCTCGGGGTGGCGCGAGTCGCCGGATCGGAACCTTCCCGAGTGCGACGCCGACGAGAGAGAGCGGCAGCGGTTCGGCGAAGTTTGCTAGGGTTTTCGAGGGGGGGGGGAAACGACGAGAGGGGGCGTCTTATAAGGCCAGAATCTGGGGGAAGGGGGCGGTCGAGTCCGGCGCGGTTTGGAGTCCGACGCGGCGGAGGAAGTCGTGCTCGCCGCGGACTCCAGGAGGGAGACGACGGGGTGGGACCCCCGCGTCAGCGATCGAGGGGTGGAGCGTGCCGGTGCTGGGCTGCGGCGCCTGGCGGGTGCTGGTGGGCTGCGCTGCGGCCCAGTTAGGTAGGTTTTCTCTTTTTTTTTTCTTTAAACATTTTCCTTTTTCTGTTTTCTTTAAACCCCAAAAACTTTTGCAAACTAGGTCAAAATTTTATGAAACTTGTTTCTAAATTTTCATAAAATTGAGGTGGTCAACATAGGACCATGGCTTACTGTTTTTACAAAATTTTTAAGAGGGGCCAAACTAAAACAACAAGAGTGCTTAAGAGAAAATTAAAATAGGGTTTTTAAATGGGTTTATGTGTTAGGATCTTTGTAGTTGCAATGTTTTCAAAATGTAGGATGCAAATGATGCAAGGATGATGCATGACACTAATAACATCCAAGCACAGAATCTGGAATGTTACACTGATGCTAAGAGGAAAGAGAAGTTCCTCGAAGGACTGAACGATGAACTGAACCTGCAGCTATCTGTGGCCTATGTCCCCACCTATCAATCTCTTTGTGACAAGGCTGCCATCATGGAGAGCAAGATGAAACAGGTTGAAAGCAGGAAGAGTAAACACAACTCTGACAAGCACAACTCGGGATCGTCTCACAACCGTTCCCATTATGATGATAGTGGGAGTTCTGGATCCCACAAGCATGGAAAGTACAACAGCCACCACAACCACAACCGTCATCATGACAACAAGCATCACTATAGTCATGACAATGACAAGTACAAGATTCACAAGAGTGGGTACAAGAACCACCACAATGGAAGTGGAAGTGGTAGTGGAAACCAGCCTGTCAAGAAGGATCTTAGTCAGGTGGAATGTTTCAAGTGCAAGAAGATGGGCCATTATGCAAATGAATTCGCATAAAAGAAAGTTGAAGGACCCAACAAGCCCAACCCTTTTCAGAAGGGACAGGTGAACCACATCAATGTGGAAGAAATCTGTGAGGAACCTGATGCTATTGCTGGTAAGTTAAAACTCAATTTTATTCCAGCACTTGTTCTTTTTTATACTGGTGCATCACATTCATTCATATCAAAAGAATTTGTTGATAGAAATGGGTTTCCAACTCAAAACATTGGGTGTCTGATCTAGTGATAGAATTTGGAAAGCATAAGTTTCCAGTGAGTCTGATATTCCTAGATTCACAAGGACTGGATGTAATTTTGGGAATGGACTGGATGACCAAGTATGAAGGAGTATTAGATTGTGTCAATCGTACTGTCGCAATCACAACCCCAGAAAAGAAACGGATAAGATTGAAATCTAATTTTGAATCAAAAGGAAGTAAGCTAAATTCTCTTAAGGGGGTTAGCATAGACATTGTGCCAACTGTGAGTGAATATTCGGATGTGTTTCCGGAAGAATTGCCGGGAATGCCACCAGATAGAGATGTGGAATTTTTGATAGATTTGCTACTAGGATCAGGACCAATAGCAAAGAGACCATACAAGATGTCAGTTGATGAGTTGAAAGAACTCAAGAAACAACTTGGAGAACAGTTGCAGAAAGGATTTATTCAACCAAGTTCCTCATCCTGGGGAGCACCAGTTTTGTTTGTGGAAAATAAAGATAGAAGTTAAAGGTTATGCATAGATTACCGTTCACTCAATGAGGTGACTATCAAGAACAAATACCCTTTGCCAAGAATCAATGACTTGTTTGATCAGTTAGAA
Source organism: Avena atlantica (assembly GCA_910589765.1). Lineage (NCBI taxonomy): Eukaryota > Viridiplantae > Streptophyta > Magnoliopsida > Poales > Poaceae > Avena > Avena atlantica. Next base: position 40,303,191 of record OU342736.1, on the reverse strand, counting down.
GGAGTCTGTGTGTTCTCAAAGATTGATCTCTTGTCAGGTTATTTCCAGCTCAAGATAAGAGAACAAGACATACCTAAGACAACTTTCACCACTAGGTATGGATTGTATGAGTACACCGTAATGCCATTTGGTTTGACCAATGCACCAGCTTATTTCATTAATATGATGAATAAAGTGTTCATGGAGTTCCTTGACAAGTTTGTTGTAGTATTCATCGATGACATTTTGATCTACTCCAAAAGAAAAAAAGAGCATGAAGGACATTTGCGTTTGATACTTGAGAAACTTAGAGAGCATAATATGTATGCCAAATTCGGCAAGTGTGAATTTTGGTTAAATGAAGTTGGTTTTCTTGGACATGTTGTGTCAGGAGATGGTGTAGCAGTTGATCCCGCTAAAGTGTCAGCTGTAACTGAATGGGAATCTCCTATGTCAGTAAAAGAGGTTCGTAGTTTCCTTGGCTTGGCAGGATACTACAGAAGATTTATTGAGAATTTCTCCAAGGTAGCTAAGCCAATGACAGAGTTACTGAAGAAAGACAAGAAATTCGCTCGGTCTGAAGGATGTGAACTCAGTTTCCAAGAATTGAAGAAGAGACTAGTGACAGCACCAGTCTTATGTCTGCCAGATTTGGAGAAAGACTTCCAAGTGTATTGTGATGCATCTCATCATGGGTTAGGTGCAGTTCTAATGCGAGAAGGGAAAGTTGTGGTTTATGCCTCGAGACAACTCAAAACTCATGAGGTAAATTACCCTACTCATGATTTAGAGTTAGCCTCTGTTGTCCATGCACTCAAAACATGGAGACATTATCTTTTGGGAAAGCGATGTGAAGTGTTCACGGATCACAAAAGTTTGAAGTATATCTTCACCCAGAAAGAAATCAACATGAGACAAAGAAGATGGCTAGAACTCATAGAGGACTATGACTTGAGTTTGCAATACCACCCCGGTAAAGCAAATGTTGTAGCGGATGCTCTAAGCCGTAAGGTTTTTGTGAATGGTCTTACTAAGGGAGAGTTGCCAGATGATCTGTGTGCCCAATTTAGATATCTCAGATTGGAAATTGTGCCTGAGGGACATCTCATGTCATTGGATGTTCAACCCACCTTGATGGACAATATCAAAGAAGCCCAAAAGGAAGATAAGGAAATTGAAGAGATTAAGGAAAAAATTGGAAAGGGAAAAGCCAAAGGATTCTATGAAGACGAACAGGGTACTTTATGGTATGGAAAACGTATCTGCGTTCCACAAGATCGGGAGCTTCGGAAACTGATTTTACAAGAAGCACATAACTCACCATATTCTATTCATCCGGGTAACACCAAAATGTACATGGATATGAAGGAAAGATTTTGGTGGAATAACCTCAAGAAGGACATCGTCGAACATATTGCTTTGTGTGATGTATGTAGTAGAGTGAAAGCGGAACATCAGAAACCAGCAGGATTGCTGCAACCACTACCTATTCCTGATTGGAAGTGGGACAAGATTGGCATGGATTTCATCAACGATTTCCAAGGACCAGGTCAGGATATGATTCTATTTGGGTAGTAGTGGATCGCTTAACTAAAGTGGCTCATTTCATAACCGTGAAGACAACCTATACAAGTTCTTAGTTAGCCAAGATCTATATGAGTAGGATTTTATGCCTGCATGGGGTACCCAAGAGTATTGTGTCGGATAGGGGAACTCAATTCACTTCTCATTTTTGGAGGCAACTACATGAGTCCTTGGGAACGAGGTTGGAATTCAGCACTGCTTTTCATCCTCAGACGGATGGACAAACAGAAAGGACCAACCAGATTCTTGAAGATATGTTGAGGGCATGTGCCCTAGACTATGGAGCCAGTTGGGATGAAAGTCTGCCTTACGCAGAATTCTCTTACAATAACAGCTATCAAGCCAGTATTGAGATGGCACCATTTGAATTTCTCTATGGGAGAAAGTGTACCACTCCATTGTTATGGAATGGTGTGGGAGAAAGAAATCTGTTCGGACCAGAACTAATCAAAGAGGCTGGAGAGAAAGTCAAGCTAGTTAAGGACAGATTGAAGATAGCATAGTCCCGACAGAAGAGCTACACAGATCCTAAGCGTAGAGAAGTCACCTAGGAACTGGGTGATAGAGCTTATCTTAGAGTGTCACCACTTCGTGGAGTGAAGAGATTTGGAGTCAAAGGAAAATTCGCCCCAAGATATGTTGGACCATTCAAGATTCTGAGTCGTAAAGGAGAAGTAGCTTATGAGATTGAATTGCCAGAATCATTGTCTGCCGTTCATAATGTGTTTCATGTGAGTCAACTTAAGAAATGCCATCCAGAGATGGAAGAGACTTCTTTAAAGGATACTATACCTTTGGAGGAGGTTCAGTTGGAAAGTGACCTCACTTATGAGGAAAAACCTATCAAGATTCTTGAGACTGCAGAAAGAGTTACTCGGACTAAAACTATCAAATTCTGCAAGGATCAATGGAACCATCATTCTGAAGAAGAAGCAACATGGGAAAGAGAAGATGATCTTCAGAAAGACCACCCTCACCTATTTGCTAGCCAACCCGAATCTCGAGGGCAAGATTCACCTTAAGGGGGTTAGATTTGTAACATCCCTAAAATCATGTTTTCAAAGATTGCATATCATTCATGCATGCATATCATTTAGGGATCAATTTCAAACTCATTTCAAGAAAACAGAAGCACTGAGTGCTTATTATTTTATCTAAGCAAGCATTGATACAATGCCACTCTCAAGTGAGAGAATAATTGTTTTAAACCAAGTTTTGTTTGCTCATAAGTTGGATTGATGGAGTGTTAAAGCTTGGACAAAATTTCCAAATCAAATATGGTTTTAAAACCATTTTCAAATCTTTATCAATTCTTGTGCTAAGACACTGTTTATTTTAAATTTCAAAGGAATCAAACTAGTCCAGTGAGACAACATGGTTTTATACTCAAAATTATGCAGGTTTCACTTTATAAAAGTCCAGAAAGATTTGGAATTCAAATGCCTTTGAATTCATTTGAAAAAGATTCCTGAAAATCAATTTAGAAAATGAAAAGGAATTAGAAAACAGTACTAGGCCCGGCGCCAGACTTTCAGCCCAGCAGCAGACCTAGCCCACTAAGCCCACCATGGTTCTTCTCTCTCTCTCTCTCTCTCACGCGGCACAAACTTACCCCGCGCTCGCTGACTAGTGGACCCAATGCCACGCGAGCATCGTCCCAAACAACGCACCCCCCCCCCACAACCCCGTCGACGCCGCCGTTAACTCCATTACTGCCGCGATTGAAGTGGGCTTAATTGCCGGCGTTTCCTCGTGGGATCCTCGCCCCTGCTCCGGCTATAAAACTCTCTCCTCACCATGCATCTTTCTCCTCGCTCAGCACACACACATCGCCACCAGGCTGCTACTATTTCAAACTACACCGCCGCTGCCTGACGAGCTCCGGCAAGTGATTACGGTGAGCTCCGACCGCCCCTCTGCTTCTGGTTCAAACGAGCGTGACCCTCGTGTCCTTGTGCATCTGCTGACACCCCTGGTTTTCCTGCTCGTGACCCAGGTCGCCATCTTCGTTCACGCCCGCAAACGCCAGAGCCGCCGCTCAACTCCGACGAGCAATTTAGGTAAAATCCGTGCGCCCCTTGACCTTGCATGCATGCTATCAGATCCTCCATGTCCTTGCGCAACTACTAACACCACTGGCTTGTGCGAGGGCGATCCCGAACATCGTCAACATCGCCGTCTGCATGAACCCGACGCCGCCAGCAACTCCGACGAGGTCCTGCCGCTGCGTTCGGGCGCCCCTCGACAAACTACTACCACGTTGAGCTTCCTCGTGACCTTGCGAGTCTGGTAAGCCACGCCACACACCCCAGCCCCTCCTGTATTCGCCGGAGCGTCGCTGACAGAGCGCCGCCGCCGTGCCACAGTCACCAGCGCCGCTAATCCTTGGTCGTTTGATCACGAGCTGTTAGATCTAGATCTAACGCGTGAGATAGAATCACTTAACGAAGGGGTACGAGTTAGATCTGGCCGTAAGATTTCATCTAGATCGTGCGGTCCACACTGGTCGATCCATGCAAAGCGGTACCAACGAATCAGAGAGCGCCGCGTGGCCTGAGTTTAGAATTAAAACAGAAATTTGATCTATTAGTTAATCAAACTTGTAAAATTCATAACTTTTGATCCCCACGTTCAAATTTGACAAATTTTATATCATTGGAATCAGGAGAGAAAATCCTATCTGTTTATGAAATGTTTTTAATGTTTTGCCTCTGAAAAATGGTTGTTTATGCAGAAACATTTATAGGCATAATTTGAGTATAGAAATTTTATGAAAAATGATTTAAAGATCAAATAAAGTTTATTTGATTTGTTTTGGACTTGTTCATGATTTAGTACTATTTACTTGTCTTGTTTGGTGTAGAAAATAATCACATGGCTTTTTGCATGCATTCATATATTTTTGTTTGTATAAATTGTTATGTGATTTTGGTGCCATTAGTTTATGTGTAGATTTTGGTGCTAATAGTGATTGTGGTTATGAAGATTGTTGCAACTCCCCACTACCAAGGCAAGTGGTGCTACATGTTTTTGTCCTAATATTTTATACCTATGCATTAGAAATATTTTGTATAGGACTTCCATGATTATTTTACCAAGTATCTATATGTTATGTTAGGAAATCCTAGTAGGCGTAGCAATGTTAGAATTTCCTTTAAGTTAAGGTACTTGCTATTGCCATGCTTAGCCTAGCTAGTAGCAACCAAGGGTGGTTTATATAATCATGCTATGAGAAATGTTTCTAAGTCTTTGGACTTATGTTTTGCTTAATAAAACAACTAAGTGAATAAAACACCTAGGTGGAATGGAAAGATTGGTTTGTGTTGAGTGGTTACACAAGGCCCATTTCTATGGTTTACCTTGTGTATCTCACTTGTGGAAAGCCACCCAGGAACAAAGGGATTTGAGATGCCAATTGTTAAGAAGCTTCTAGTGCAGCCACATGGCATTATGGGCTCTACCTAGATCACATAGGTTGCAATAACTTAGCCATTTGGAAAGTTGGTGGTAGTGGGATGATTGGTTTGGAGCGCGTACATTTGGTCTAAGGGAAGGCTTCTAAAAGGTCCTGTCTTGGTGAAAATCAAGTCTTGTGGGGAAAGTGCACAACCTCTGCAGATGGATGAATCTAAGTACTTAGCCATGTCCCCGGTATTGGACAACTTGAGCATCAAGACATGGAAGCTATCAAGAATCTCCTCATCCCAATTTTCTAAGTTAAAACTTGTGGTTGAACAAGGGTGAAGGATCACCAATGTCCACTGGTGAATCCTTGGGAAAGTTTTGTCAAAGAAAAACTTAGTATTTTCAACTGATAGGTAAAACCTATTTTGAGCAAAGCAATACTAAGCTACACTTAGCCAAATGCATGTAGTATCTAGATGCTAATATTCTACTAAGGTATCACTTGCCAATACTATTCCAATGTATTGACCCACTGTGGCTGTAACTTGTGATGTTGCAGGTTATTCTGATGATGATTAGGGGTTATGAGTCTAAACTCAACATGCTTGCCTGTGGCACATGAAGATGAAGACTTATTTATCTTATTCTAAATTTGAACTCTTGTATTAGGCCTGTGGCCATGGAGTTTGTAAAAGACTATGTTTGTCTCTGGAATGATATGTAATAATGACCTTTGTTTCTGTGTACTTCATCTTAAACTGTGGATGCTAGCATTGATCCAGGGACTAGCATTGCAATCATAGGGATCATTACCTTTATAAAGGGAGGGATCTTACACATGTATGGGCATCAGATTTAGTTGATGCAGGCAATGCTATATCCTGAAAAGGTCTCTAGAGTTTTAAATGTTCTAATCCTTAGACATGTTGCAGCAGTTTAATGTTTATTTATTAAATGATGTCTCCTGTTTTGGAATATTTCTTTCATGGATCATGTAGTAGTGATTTTTCCATGGTGTGATGTTGGGATTGTTGATGTGTTGTTGCCATGTTTAAGTAATAGAAGATTGGGTCATATATTTGATAGAAGAAAGTTTGCATTTGTTGTATTTTATTTTTTATGTAACATAATTGCTTAATCCTTGTTATTTATTTTCATCTAACATAAATATATTTGATATATTAGTTAATCATATTGAATGATGTTGCCCTTTGTGAAATCTTTCTTTTATGGATCAACTAGTAGTGATGTTGCCATAGTGAGATGGTCGAATTGCAGCAGTTATGTTGGCAAGTTGTATTAATAGGAAAATTTGATTATATGTATGATAGAACAAAGGTTGCATAATTATGGGGCAATTATGTACATGTAACATAATTGCATAATCCTTGTAATTTAATGACATGCAGCATAAATACCATTGATGTACTACTTAACCACTGTTAGTTTAATTACCAGTGTTGAGTCGAGGTTGAGGCAGGAACCGGGGTGCAGCATGCCTTCATACGATACAATCAAAGAGGATACCTGATTTAATCGCAGGTTAGGTACGTGATGCCGTGATGGACTCCAAATTTGAAACGTATGTGTATGTCCAGCAAAGTAGAGCGCTCAATGTAGCCCAATAGAAAACTCAAAATTGCTATTTTTTTATCTTTTCTAAGATCTATTATAGCCTATATATGCAGCACATATCTGGGGTTGGCCCCCCAAAATTTTGGTCTCGGGGCGGCTGCCCCTCCGGTCCCCCCAAGGGCTGGCCCTGCACCTATCAACGCGGTTAGCCGACGTCCTTATACATTACAAGAAAAGAAAATCGCCAGTTCCTCGACCGCATAGTGGCAGTTCCTGCCGTCTCCTCGCCTCCTTGTTCCAGCGTAGTGCTTCCCTCTTCGACTCCTCCTATCAGTGTTCTTCTCCTTTTTCTTATCCTCGTCATCTCCTGGTCTTCTTTATTCCTCGATAGGAAGGCATGGCGAGCAGCCGACTGAAGGTGAACTGGTCCGATCTCCCGGCCGACGGACCACTTGCCAAGATCGGCGAATCCTTCCTGGAGAACGAGGAGTATGTCGATGCCTACGGTGCTTGTCGGAGAGTCTGCAGTGATTGGTGACGCGCGTTAAAAGAACCCGAGTTCCATCTCAACAACTGGATCCTGGTATATCACACACTTCCAGACGTCGGTGACTTCACGTTCCTCAACCTCGCCACAGGTCGTTGCTTCACGACGAATCTAATGGAAGTTCAGCGCAGGTTCACAATTCATCTGATCTAACATTCATTTGTTATTATGATACAAAGTTATTCTTAAACATGCATGTTTAATTGTGTAGGTTCTTAAACATGCATGTTCTTGAACATTCTTAAGCAAAGTTTAATTGTATAGGTTCACTCATTTAGGATATATATATCTAGTACATTTTGAAATATCTATAAGCTATGTCTTATATTAGTGAACAAAGAGTGTATTTTCCATTGTACATATATCTTAGGGCTAACTGTTCTCTTCATCAAAAGGTTCTACTTCATCGGTGTTTATCGTGGTGTCGTCGTTATTTCTCAGAGGGAAGAGCCGCACAAGATTCGCCTTCTGAACCCACTCACCCGTAAGTTCAACATTGAGTTTCAGGCACAGATACCATCAAATCTTGTGGCATCTGTAGCCGTCACGAAGTCCCCCATGATGGTGTTTGTTTACACACATTATGAGAATTCTATTGCTTGGGCCGATGAGGCCACCCCGATAGGGGATTTCAATGGAGTATTTGGAGAAGGAATTTATCCGTCGTTCGATGTGCCCGTGCGATGCATTACCCCATTCCGTGGTGAAGTGTATGAAGTACAGTATGGTGGAGACATCATGTCAACCAACATCCAGGTGGAGCAGCGCGCGAGCACAGTCAAGATGGCCAGAATAATTTCAGGTCCAGTTTTTGAAGAGATACGCGGAGTCTACAAGTTCTACCTTGTGGAGTCAGAAGGTGATCTGCTTCTTGTGTTGGGTGGGGTTTTCGCCGAAGGTCAACCGGTGCTTTACCGGGTGGACACGGAGAAACGCTGTCTCGAGGCTGTAGGTGACATTGGAAGTTGTGCCTTCTTCGTTCATTTTAACCGGTCAATCTCCGTCGACACTAGAGTGCACCCTAGTACAGTCCTAGCCGGTTGCATCTACTACGCGTATCTTTCTTATATCAGAGTGTACAATCATGATCTTAAGGCCTGGGATGGGGTACCAAGACTTGCAGATGGCTTCGGTCAACATGATCTGGAACGTTCACCGAGGTCTTACCGTCTCGACAAGATACTGGTAGCACATTGCAAACGGGGGGAGTTCAATGAATTTCTCCTGCAGGACACGGGAGCGGACGCCGATGAAATATATAGTGCTGAATAGCCTAGGTTATTTTCTCAATCGCTAGCGTGTTCAGATCTTTTCGAAGTAAAAAATTGCAATGTATTTATTTTTAGTACTTTCAGAATTCAGTGTGGTAGCTTTCCGAATTATGTGTGGCGGCTTTCATAATTATGTGTAAGTACTATCTTTCAGCTTTACTCATAGAACTTAAGTTGTGATTACTGATTCAGTGTCTCACCTGTCGTGGTTTTTGCCTTAGTTTGAAAGAAGCACCAGAAATTAAAAAAAAATCAAGAAATAGTGCAACTAAGTTGATGATGGTGTTTCTAGACATGATGCTCGTAAATTTGACCTAGCCATGATTTAGTGACAGTTCTAACTTATAAATTACATTACTATTCTATCATCACATAAGCACTAAGTTGATGAAGGACTTTCTAGCCAACCTATAGGATCTATAGCCTTGGCTAGAAACTCCTTCGAAGGACTTTGAATTCATCAACTTAGTGATTACTAAGTTGGCTAGAAACACTTTGTGGCAATTGTGGACACATGACAACATTGCATGGTCTGCATGTTGATTTCACAGACAATTAATAAGGAGCTTGAGGCCAGCCGAACTACCACGGAACCAAAACACAAAGATGTCACCAACTCTCATATCAAACTTGTTCACAACCTCCATCCACTTTGATGTTATCATAGCACCTCCACATTTCAGTTTTCCTCTAGGGTTTGACTTGGCCATCACCATTTTAACTTTTGCAACTTCCATATTATTCCAGAATACTTGAATGTTTGCTGGTAGTTCAATATATGGAACAATATGCTCCATGGTGAAGCTCCTCTAAAAGTACTGCATATAGATTACACCAATATATACATACAAGTGTCAGTACCTAATAGTAGTAATGTAACATTTTGAAAAATTGTTACCAGTTCAAAAGTTTTACCATTTTTGCTTTGCCTTTCAAGGTGTTTGATTTATTTATGGTGCATACATAAAATGGTATTTTTGGGAGGTTCTTATCAACTCCATAATTTAGTACATTAATTTCGGCATCATCCATCGCTATACGGTTGCCATAATGGCAGAAACATTGAAATTCTTTCTCGAACTTTATTCCGGGACCTGCATGTAACAAATACATACATAAGCAGCAATATTATAACTGCATTGATTTTTATAATTTTACATTACATACCTCTTATATGCAGAGGTTTATGCAACTTAAGAGCGGCACGAGCATGACGAGTGTGAGCATACTCCTCCACCTAACCAGAAAGTGCCATGTACACAAACTTTTTAGAATAAAGTAATATATATTCTACCACCTCTTATTTTAGATACTTGAACACGGTTTGCATGTTCATAAACATGCATGATATTCCAAAGCACCGAGTAGTGTCCATTAGATAATACTCCCTCCGTTTTAAAATATAAGATGTTTTAGTTTTGTAAAGCAAATGTATGTAGACTTCTTTTAGTATGTAGGTTCACTCAAGTTTGAAGTGAATCTACACACTAAATTAAATATAGATACATTTTGTTCACAAAACTAAAACATCTTATATTTTGAGACACAGGAAGTACAATTTTCTTAATAGTACATATAGATCTGACACGACATGCTTTCAGTGCTAACATATAATAGAGTGTTATTGTACTAGTTCATATGTAGATCCGATCTACACAATTACGATCGTCATGCATTTTTAAAATTTGATCGTATTTCCTCTAGATCTAACGAAATTTCTGTACATCACTCGTTCTAGATTTTCATATAGGAGTTGGCGAAAACATACCTGATCCTTGAATCTCTGATCCATGAACCTGTGTCGTCGCAGGCGTTCAATACTGGAGGCGGTCCTCGATGGAATTTTTGAGGTTGTTGTTGTGTGGAGGCGCTCGTGTGAGGAGGGATAGGAGCCGAGTCATGGGCGGAGGCGACCGTGGAGTGACTAAATAGTAAATACCTAACGCGTCTACGCCGTCATACCCGCGCGCGTTTGCTGGGCGCGGTTGGGCCGGCCCAAATAAGAAAGCAGCCGCTGCAGCGATAACACGGGCACAGGGACAGGAGCTGGGCTTGGCTAAGTCTTTGTATTTTAGAATGTGTAAATTTTTTTTTCTTATTTCGTGAAGGAAAGAGGGTCAGGTGAGACAAAATAGGCTTTTGTAGATTTGTCATTTTTGGAAAAAGAGGTTCAGGTGAGACAAAACAGGCTTTTTGTAGTTTTGTCATTTTTTGGAAAAAGAGGTTCAGGTGAGACAAAACAGGCTTGTTTGTAAATCAAAAACTATATGAAAAAGGAAAGAAGAGCAAAATAAGGCTACAATAGGGCAACGTAACCAGCCAGCCCAATTTGGTAACAAATCAAAGAACCCTCCCTCTCCCCTCCCTCCTTTATTCCTTTGTCTACCTCTGCCAGGCTCACCTCATTCATTCCTTTTTGCCCAATTTGGTAGCAAATCTATACCGGCATCTATTTCTCAATTCCTTAACTATTTATCTTGAACCTTTCCGAAATAGGAAATCCCACCACACACCAGCATGTACAAAAACAAATGTAGATAGTAAGCATCTAGAATGTAGAAACATAACAAGCAACTAATTAATCAAGGTTCAACACAAACTAATTAAGCATCAAAAATGTAGAAACATAACAAGAAACTAATTAAGCAAGGTTCAACACAAACTTGACAAGGCAGAGGTTCAACACAAACGCTGCTAAGAAGCCAACATAAACACAGTTCAAACAAAAGCATGCTGCTTAAACCAGAAGCAGCAGCACACACAAACAGGCACATCATTACATCACTGCCTCCTCGCCGCCTAATCCCGGTCCCGCTCCTCCCTATCCCGCTTCCTCTGCTTCCTGCTTCCCATACCCGGAACCTTCGGTGGCTTGGGCTTGGGAGCAGGCACACTACCGGCCTTGATAGCACGGTTCAGTTTGTTCCTGAGGAAGATGCCATGGGACATGTGATTGGTCGTGAAGCCGTGCACATTGAAAGTTTCCCCAACTTTGACACGGCCAGATCCACAGCCTTCAGCATGCTGCAGGATGCTTTCAAGTCCATCTTTATGCTCCTTTTGAAGAAGGGGCAGTTGTCCATGCCATCAGTCCAAGGTTCACTCCAGAACCGGTTGAACCTCCCCGCTTTAAGAATTTTGAGAGTGGCCCTGGTCTTCCTTTGACACGAGTCGACATCGCTGTCAACATCATCAGTAGCCTGCTGAAATATACAAAATACACATGTGAAGCAAATATGTAGAAACTGCAACTAAAATTGAATGCTTAACAAAGGAAGCATAACAGTCTCCAGCTAGCAATAACAGAAAGTAATCAAGGGATCAAGCAGATAAACCACTTCCGTCGGTCAATAAGATAGCATTAATCCATAGAAATGAAAACAACAATCCACAGATCCACAAATATTAATCGATTATATCCATAATCGAAACCTAGCTATCAATAATACAAAGATCCACAAATATTAATCGATTTTGTCCATAATCGAAGCCTAGCTAGCAATAATCCACAGATCCATTAATTACACATCAATCATAACAGATAACAAACGAATCTGATGCTAAGTGAAAACCCTAGGCCCCAATTTTAACAGATAACAAACGAATCTGACGCTGAGCGAAAACCCTAGGCCCCAAGCAGATAATCCATTAATTGGAACTTACCTCCTCCTCGTCATCGATGATGTTCTCGTCAAAGGCCGGCGGCGGCATGATGAGCTCGACCTCCTCGTCATCATCCTGCGGCTGCTTCCCAAGTTTGTATGCACACGTACGGATAGCGGCGGGAGCCGATGAGGGACCGATCGACCGGCCTTCAGCAATGGCCTCCGTTTCATCTTTTGCATCCGCTGCGGCTGTGATTAAAGCCCTTGCGGCATTTTGTGCCTCCTCCGCGGCTCTGGCCGCCTCCTCCATGGCTAACGCCAGCGTCACGGTCTTATCCTTCGCTGCGGCGATAGCATCGGATGGGTGCTCCATCGCTGGAATGGGAAGTGCAGCGGAAGCGGAAGGGGAGAGGGTTTTTTCCTGGTCGGCGGAGAGAGGAGTGGGGAAGGGTAGTTGGTAGGGGCCTAGGGGGAGTTGGGAAGAGGTGGCGTGATGGAGTGAATGAGGGGAGGCGGAGAGAGACAGATGGATGGGCTATATATGGTGAGACGCCGATGTTTCGTGCTACCGGAGTTCACACGTGTACGGTTCAGCAGCATACGCATGCGCACCTGCTCGCAGAGTGCACCGCGGACATGCGCTAGTACGGTATTACACAGTTCACACACGCACGGTGCGCCTCGGACATTCCTATGGTACATGCACGGTTCTCACGCGCCCGGTGGCCCCATTCGCCAACAATCTCTCTCTCTCTTCTGTGTCAAAAAAAATCTCTCTCTCTTTTTTTACGAAACTCACTCTCTCTCTCTCTCTCTGCGGACCCCCGCCAGTGGCCCACCCACTCTTTTCCGATCGTGGCTACCTCCTTTTGCAACTATTTGAAGTTGAGTTTGGAATACCTAATTTAAATTATAATGCACGGTTGAGTGTGTGTAATATCTAAGTTTAAGTTTTTGTTACAACAAAATTGACACTTGTCCAACATGGTGGCGACAGTAGATAGAAACAACAGGAAAGCAGATAGTTTTCGGACTGCGCAAAAGGTGTCTCCCGTTGCAACTCATTGTTCGGATAGTTCAGTTTACAATTTCAAAATAGAAACACATAGTTCAATTCAGCAGAGCAGCATCGAGGAAAGTCTGCTACATTACAGTCGTAGCCTGGCGAGGAGCTGCTGGTTTTCATCCTCAATCTCTTCAAGTTGTAGGCGATGTACGAGCATGTCCCGCCTGATCTTGACCTGCTCACTGAGCGAATCCTAGAGCTTACGAAGCAAGATCATGTTCTCGACACGGAGATTGACATTATCATCTTTTAGCCTCGCATTATCCTTCGAGAGCCCCTCATTGATGGATGTATTCAGTCGGTTCAAGGCTTGGATCTTCTTATTCAATTTCTTCTAGGAAGCGTTGTCCCTTTTCAGCTTGTCGCGCTCCTTAGTAAGGGTATTCACAACTAATTTGAGCTGTTGTAATTCCAGCTCTTGTGTTTGCATTTTCTCCCTGTGGCTGCTTATTCGTGCATTAAGCCAAGCATCCACATTATTGTTGAGTTTTGGCTTCTTTTCCGGGGACAAAGAATACGTGGTTTCAGTCCTATCATGGAACGGGAACAACAGTAACGTGTCATTATAGCACACGAGCTTTATGCAGAAATGGGCGGTGTGGAAAAGATCCAGGAGAAAAAACCCCAAATCCTAGTCGCAAAAACCCCAAATCCTAGTCGCAAAAACCCCAGTGTATATTATTTACCTCGCTGTTCCGGGGATCTAGGGGGGGCATGTTTGTCAGTGAACCGACGGCTCTGAAGAAAGAGAAGTAGGTGATGATTAAGGAGAAGAAGAATGCTGGATAACACTATTAAGGAGAAGAAGTACATGACCTACCAGGAGGAAGCCTCGCCTGCGGGCATGCGCATATGATGTGACTCTTCAGTGCGTAAAGCGGCGCGGCGATCTCTCTCTTTTCTCTCCTCGCGCATTGTCGCTGCGGCACGCTTCCGAGAGGGATCCATGGCTGCGCAGAGGGAGGGAGAAGGATAGGGATGAGCAGGAGGAAGAAGAAAGGGAGGAGGGAGCTAGTGACTAGTGGAGGTAGATAGTAAAAAAGGCTAGGCAGACGAGTCTTATGCACCCCACCGTACTCTCCTCTACTGTGCGATCTGCCTTCTCAAAGAAGTTTTGTGCACACGTGGCAGGCAGAGAACTACAACAATGCGACCGATTGGATGCTCCATTAAGTCGATTGACAATTCACTTCGGCGCTGATAGAACGGTGCACGCGTACCTGCACGTGTCATGATGACACAGTCGCATGGGTGGTGTCAGACGTGCACCGCGTCGGAGGTGAGGGGGGTGTGCCTTCCCGATGTATCGCTATTTTTTTCATTCCCTTCTATATCGTAGCCCTCGCTCTTATCCGCGCGTGCAACACAAACGGCCCACCAGCGGGAACAGAAATGCGGCCCAGCAAACCATGTAGAGGTGTTTTTTTTTCGTAGAGGTGTTGCCACGTCAGACAACTGAGTTGGACGACGGGAATCCATGTCACGTCGCAGAATACACGCGTACTAATCCGCTTCGGGCTTGTATGGGCTTTGGCGGGATCTACGCGCGCGATCTAACCTTTCTGTATGCCAATCCTACCCCGAGGCGCGAAGGGGTATCCGCCCATCCCAGCCCTCGATCGCGCCTGAACTTTTTTTCATTTCCTTCAGGGGCCTATTGAATCAGAAGTCATAGTCTTGGTACGAGTAATTCTTTCAGCTATTTCCAGCATGTTGATGGGTTTTTACTCTAGGTAAGGTCATTCTCCAATTGAACCTCGTCTAGGGGGACTATATCTCTTAGCGGTGTTTCGGCCATCTCCGGGTGACACTTCTTTAGTTGTGACACATGAAACACATCATGAACAGTCAGTCCTTCTGGTAACTCCAACCGATAAGCAATTTCTCCTCTACGGGCCAGAACCTTATATGGTCCTATGAATCATGGGGCTAACTTACCCTTGATTCCAAACCTCTTAACTCCTCGCAGCGGTGAAACTCGAAGGTACGCATGGTCCCCTATTTCATAAGTCACATTTCTACATTTGGAATCAGCATAGCTCTTTTGTCGTGATTGAGCTACCTTTAGCCTGTCTTGAATCTGTCGTACCTTTTCTTCGGCATCCTTGATCATTTCAGGTCCAAAAAGACTACGTTCACCAACTCCACTCCATAACAGCGGAGTCCTACACGTCCTGCCATATAGAACTTCAAACGGAGCCATCTTGATACTTGTCTGGTAGCTGTTGTTGTACGAGAACTCAGCATACGGCAGGTTATCATCCCAACTAGACCCATAGTCTAGTGCGCAAGCTCTCAACATATATTCCAGAATCTGGTTCACTCTTTCTGTTTGGCCATCTGTTTGAGGGTGGAAGGCAGTACTAAATTCTAGTCTGGTTCCAAGAGACTCATGTAACTGTCGCCAAAACTTTGAAGTGAACTGGGTGCCTCTATCTGATACAATTCCCTTAGGGACACCATGCAGACTTACAATCCTTGACATATATATCTTGGCAAGCTTAGCACTTGTATATGTGGTCTTTACGGGGATGAAGTGAGCCACCTTGGTAAAGTGGTCCACCACTACCCAGACAGAATCAAATCCTGAACGAGTCCAGGGCAATCCCGTGATAAAATCCATGCCTACCTTATCCCACTTCCAGTCGGGTATAGGTAGTGGTTGAAGTAATCCAGCCGGTTTCTGATGCTCGGCCTTAACTCTATTGCATGCGACACATAGAGAAATATACTCGGCAATTTCTCTTTTTAGGTTATTCCACCAAAATCTATCCTTCACATCCATGTACATCTTCGTGTTACCTGGATGAATTGATTAAGGTGAATCGTGAGATTCTTGTAAAATCAACTTCCTGATATTGGGGTCATTGGGAACGCACAAACGCTTCCCATACAAAAGGGTTCCTTGTTCGTCCAAACGAAATTCTTTTGTCTTTCCTTCACTTATTTTGACTCTTATTTCTTCCAACTCTTTATCTCCTTTTTGTGCTTCCTTGATTCTCTCTTGGAAAGTAGACACTATTTCCAAAGTTGCTACGTGTCCTTTCGGAACTATTTCTAGCCTGAGATCCTTGAATTGCTTGCATAAATCCTTTGGAAGTTCCCCTGCGGTAAGCCCATTCACATAAACCTTACGAATTAAGGCATCGGCCACCACGTTTGCCTTTCCGGGGTGGTACTGTAATTCCAAGTCATAATCCTTAATCAGTTCAAGCCATCTCCTTTGCCTCATATTCATCCCCTTTTGGGTGAAGATGTACTTCAAACTCTTATGATCTGTGAACACATCACAGTGTTTGCCCATGAGGTAGTGTCTCCATACCTTGAGTGCATGTACCACAGACGCAAGTTCCAAATCATGTGTGGGGTAGTTGTGTTCGTGGTTCTTAAGTTGTCGGGAGGCATAGGATACCACTTTCCCATCTTGAATCAACACACTTCCAAGTCCTTGTCGAGAAGCGTCACAATAGACTTGAAAATCCTTTTGGATATCAGGCAGACAGAGTACTGGTGCCGTTACAAGGCGTTTCTTCAACTCCTGAAAGCTTGCTTCACATGCTTCGGTCCATAGGAATTTATTTTACTTCTTCAACAGTTCCGTCATGGGTTTCGCTATTTTGGAAAAGTTTTCAATAAACCTCCGGTAATACCCTGCGAGGCCCAAGAAACTCCGACTATCTCCCACATTCTTGGGTGACTCCCATTCCATTATGGAAGCTACTTTACTGGGATCTACGGCAACTCCTTTTGCCGACACAACATGACCAAGGAATCCCACTTCCTTGTAATTCGCATTTTCTCAATTTGGCATACAACTTGTGTTCTCTTAGTTTTTCCATAATTAGGCGCAGATGTTTCTCATGTTCCTTCTCATCCTTGGAGTATATGAGTATATCATCTATGAATACCACGATAAACTTGTCCAAATATTCCATGAACACCTTGTTCATCATGGTCATGAAGTATGCCGGGGCATTGGTTAGACCAAAAGACATCACGGTGTACTCATACAATCCATATCTTGTGGTGAAGGTTGTTTTGGGCACATCCTGTTCTCGAATTTTATCTGAAAGTAGCCTGACCGCAGATCGATCTTTGAGAACACACTAGCTCCCTTTAACTGGTCAAACAAATCATTGATGTTGGGCAGAGGGTACTTGTTCTTGATTGTCACTTCGTTCAATGAGCGGTAGTCCACAACCAGCCTCTTGGTTTTATCCTCTTTTCCACGAACATGACAGGTGCTCCCCAAGATGACGCGCTGGGTTGAATGAATCCCTTGTCCAATTGTTCCCTAAGATGTTTCTTGAGTTCCTTCAACTCGTCCACATCCATCTTGTACGGTCTCTTAGCTATCGGCCTTGTGCCCGACATCAAGTCAATGAGGAACTCGATATCACGGTCGGGAGGCATCCCTGGTAGCTCCTCCGGAAAGACATCTGGGTATTCCTTTACAATGGGTACACTATTTCCCGGCAACCAGAGTTTGCCACTATTTCTCCTCCAGGAGAACTTACCCTTAGAGGAGAGCTTATAGACTCCGTAGGTATCTGGCCTCTATCCACAAATACCCTTGATATGAATGAATGCGATGCACCGGTATCAAAAATAACAACCGCGGAAATAGAATTGAGCTTGAACTTACCAATCACGGAGTCTGGTGCGTCACAAGCATCTTCCATAGAGACATGATTCACTGTGGCTTTGACAAACGGATTTGGCTTCTTCCCGTTTCCATTGCCATGGTTGTGTCCATTTCCATTCCCATTGCCATTGCCATTCTTCTTCTCAGGGAAAGTGGTTGCATAGTGCCCTGTCTTATTGCACTTAAAGCATGCCACCTCACCGAGATCCTTTCCATTGCTGCTATTCCCATTGCGGTTTTTATGCCCATTGTGTTTGTGGCCGCCATGGTGATGACCGTTATGGTTGTGGCCATTATTGTTATAAGGTGGTGGTGAGGAAGTGCGCTGCTTCTGGTACGGAACGGAGTGCTTCTGAGGGTTAGACTTCCTCTTGTGGTTTTCTATGCTCTTTGTTTTGGATTCAACCACAATGGCTCTGTCCGAGAGTTCCTCAAAGTTGTCAAATTTCTGAGCCACAAGATGAAAGGATATCTCATCATTGAGTCCTCTTAAGAATTCCTCCTGCCTCTTGGCATCAGTCGAAACATCATCAGGTGCATAACGGGCTAGCTTGTTGAAAAGCTCACCATACTCGGTGAAAGAACGGTGCAGCTGGTGTAGGTCACGAAATTCGCGCCATTTCAGAGTCATGACACCAGCAGCCACATGATGAGTGCGAAAAGCTAACTCGAACTGATCCCAAGTGATAGCATCAATATCCGGGTGGGTGACTTGGTAGTTATCCCACCATTCTGCAGCAGGTCCTTCAAGCTGGTGCGTGGCATAACGTACCCTGTCGGCTCCGACAGCTTGCACAGTGTCTAACTTCTTGTTAATTGTATAGAGCCAGTCATCTGCGATGATTGGTTCAACGCTGCTAGTGAAGGTAGGTGGGTTCAACCTCGAAAACCGAGTCAAGTGATCATGTTGAGGTGGTGGTGGAGGTGGCAGTGCCGGAGGTGGCGCGTTGTTGTTGTTTTGCATGTTTTGAGTGAGCAGTTGGATCAGCTGGTTCTGAGTGGCCAAAAGTTGTGCAATTTCCGGAGGAATTTCGGTGTTCGCACGTCTTGGCGGCATCTGTGGGGTTTGAGAGACAATTTAATAAATAGACAGAAAGACTAAGTAGTAAAAGTCCTACCCTTATGAAAACACACATGGCACACAAGGCACAAAAGCACAAAAGCACAAAAGCACAAACTTAACACAGAATTCATCCAAGTTTAACTAAACCAAATATGTCTTGGTATTTATTACAATCGTGAATAATGTTCTACTATAGAATTAAAGGTGGTCCAACTATTACACATCTTCCACGCCTTCCTCTTCCTCGTCCTCGAACGAGTAGCCTTCCTGCTCTAGGGTTGTCTTGTACAACTCCATCTCCTATGTGGTGGCTTCAAGCTTCTCTTGGATGCTCTTTATCTCATCTTGCAGCTTCTTGGTAGTGGCTTCTAGCTGCTCCTGAAGTCCCTTCTTCTCGCCTTGTAGTTCCTCCACTAGACTTGACTTCTTTGCGGCTTCAAGTTGCTTTGCCAAGTCCCACTTGGAAGCACGCACATCATTGATTATCTTGCAAAGGCCTTCGTTTTGCACTTCAGTTCCATTGATCTCCTGCTTGAGTTCCCTAATCCTCTTGTTTTTATTTATCAACCTCTTCTCTTGGTTAGCGAACTTCTTCTCTTGGTACTGGAACTTTATCTCTTGGAGCTTCATTTCCTCCTCATGCTGCTTGATCATTTCCTCCTTCTCCTTGATGAGGGCGCATAGCTCATCGTTCCTTAACATCTCGAGGAAGCTACCTTTTTCAAGGTCATGGATGTGGCACTCCAAGTCTTGATATTGGGTCCTTCGACGCTTGGTAGAAGTCCTTTCCTCAAAAGTTAACTCCGTGCGAATTCCTTCCTCACCTCGTCTTCCAAAGAGGCCGCCACAGTGTCCTTGGAGAGCCTCATGATGGCGTCCACAAAGGCGACCAATGAGCTGCTGCAAGCTGATGCTAAGGGCCTTCTCCTTGGAATCGCTAACAATTTGGATTTCTATGTCTTCCTCTGGGTTCTTGCCTCGCTCTTGTCCAGGCTGGATGACTTTGACTCCCCAACAACCGTCCTTGTGGAGTTTCTTCATTGTGCTTCCCTGGATTGTTGGCAGGGGAAGGTCCAAACACGTGAGGAGATCCATGAGGCATCCACCAAAGTGAAGGGGCTCGATGTCCGCGACGGTGTCGTAGAGGAAGCTTGTCATCTTTAAGTTAGAAGAATGAAAATTAGATACTTAATCAAGTAGAGGAAAGCAGATACTAGAAGTGCGGAAAATAACTTAGTAGAAAAGCAAGTAAGGCACATATGTTAAAGGTGGTTCCAATCATAGGGTCACGTCCTACAGGCAACGATGTGCTCTGATACCATCTGTAGTGACCTTGGATCAATAAGGATCCTAAGTCCCTGTGATTTCCATGCTAGTCCCTGGATCAATAGCTAGCACGCTCAGTCGATGAATATCATGTAAAACACAAAGTCATTATTACACGGAGAATCCAGAGTATGAATTTATACAAATTTGCTTAGCTTTAAGCTAGCTCAAATAACAGTGGAAACATAAAAGTAGCTTGAGTCCATCAACGCCCCAGGCTTGTTGAGTGTAGACTCGCGGTTTCTACGCACCTTTCAATCTTCGGATTCTGCACATAAGACGTGCAGCCAACAAGTTGGGTCAATACTTTAAATGTATTGGCAAATTACACCAAGGAAAGAAAAGACTATCTCTACATGCAAGGCTAGTTTAGGCTGTAGAGTTTATTTTCTCCAAGCTAGTTTTTCTTAGGTATGGAGAAGAAGAGAAAGTTTCCCTACTTTGTAAACTTTTGTTTAAGTAATATATGGTCGAATGGCACACGAGGATATTACTCACCAAGTGTCCAATCAACTTAACACTTGGATATTACTCACCAAGTTCCCAAAACCCTCCCAATAGCGATATGACTCACGCCTTGGGTTTTTAGAAAACTTTAAGTTTTGAAAGAGAGAGAGAAAGATCCTTCAGAGGCTCCATCCTTCATATGCTCAAAGTTGTTCTGTTTCCGTGAACACGGTTGATCGATCAGATTGTAATACTTTCGAGAGTTTGTGCACTTTACCCACAATCCACGATCAAGTCCTTTTACAGACAAGACCATGGCGAGGCTTTCCCTTAGTAGCCCCTCTACCTTCTGGATCCAACCGTGCCAAGGACCTCCATATGTTGGTACGCAGGTGAGGTTTCCCACTAAGTACTAGGCCAAGACAAAGCCCATTTTTATTGTGGTTGCACTGGAAGCTTCTGAATTCTGAAACATGACAGACTTCTTTGATTCCTGGGCGGCCGTCCTCCACCAAAATCTCACTCGTTGACCCGACAACCATTCCGCCCAGAAGAAAACTTAGTTTTATTTTGAAGTGGATTTGAGGAGAAAAGTTTGATCAAGAGAGCCTTTATACTTAGAAGAAATTCATTGTCTTTCGAACCCCCCAATGGTACTTTACATATATATAGAATAGCAAGCAATACTTAGCAATACAGGGGAAATTATTAGGAGGGAAATCCTAAGTATAGAGCTACTCATGGCATCCTACAAAAATCATCGCACTTGCAAAATAATACCAAGGATAAATTCTACTAGAGCATCCTACACATGCATACTACAGAATTTTGAAGATCACATGCATAGAATCAAAACTGGGATAAATATTATGAACAAGTGGTGTAACTTGCCTTGATCCGAGCAGCACTCTACACAATAGCACTCCTCAGCGCACTCCGAACAATCTAACGAAACACAAACATAGATCTAATCACAACTTGCACAAAATATGCCACAGAGATAATATGCATGCATGTAACATGGTATTTATGCAAGATTTGTTTTCTAAATTGACCAAGGTAGTATAATTGGATTGCAATTGTGTTAGGGATGTTATTAGTATTGATTTCCCATAGGTTTAAATTAATTAGGGTCATTAATCTAATTCATAGACTCACTAGTAGATCCAACCATCTAATTAGCCCCAAATCAAATCTAATGCTCTTAAGCAAGGTTCTATAATTTTTTTAATGGGTATTGTAAAAACAAAGTCAACGCAACAAGAATCAACTAAAACGGGGTTTTAATTATTTTTCTATGGATTAAACACTCTAATCTAAAGATTAATTTCTACACAGAAAATCCTACCGTAAACTTGAAATTTTATTTCAGATCCGTGTTCTACATAATATTGTGAATCCAACGGTATATTATATGCTAAATTTGGCCAAGTATTTAATTTTCTACGAATTTGGCAAGAAATAACATCAATCTGCCAATTAAACCTAGCCCTAATCGAGAACACGACGCGTGGCAGCATCTGGATGGGCCAGATAAGCAGGCGGTGCTGATGCGGCGCGCTGATGCGGCGTGCTGACGCGGCGCAACGCGATAAGCACATACCATTTAGATTTTTGCTTCTAATCTGAGCCGCAGCTCGCAGATCTAACGGACAGGGATAAGACAGCACACACCGCGGCGGCATCAATGGCGAGACGGCGGCGGCGCTGTCGGTCGTGGTCGTCGGCGGCGGTACGGTGGCTCTTCGGGGCAGCGGAGAAGACGACGGCGCACGGCTCCTCCTTGCGGTCCCGTGTGCGAGATCGGCTTCAGCCTTCTCTTCCTCGTCCAGACGCATGGCTCCGCCGGTACGTCGGCGAGCTCCGGCGATACGTCGGCGAGCAATTCCCGATGATTGGCTGCAGTAGAGAGAGGGAAAAGTATACGGGGCGAATCATTAGTGGATGGGGGAAAGTTCTAGAGGAAGAAGAGAGAAAGGGGGGCTCCGAACCGTCTCGGCGAGGTTAGCCCGACGGCGGCCAGCGCGAGAGATCGATCGAGCTAGGGTTTAGGGAAAAGAGAAGAGGGGGGGGGGGTCGAGGCCGGGCTACTTAAGGAGGGTATGGCGTGGGTAAGGGGGAAGGGAGCGGAAGAATCGCGGAGTTTGGCTCGGGTTGATCCCGTGTCCGCCAGGGACTCTCCGTCGTCGCGGAAGGGACGGCTGACGGGTGGGTCACGTGTGTCAGCGAGAGGAGGGGCAGCGCGGGCTGGCGCTGGCGACTGGGGTGTTAGTGCTTAGGTGACGCGCGCGCGTTAGTGGGCTGGCGCAGCCGACCCAGTAGGTTAGGCAGTAGGTTTTTTTTGTACTTTTCTTTTCCATTTCTGTTTTACTAATTATCTAATAACTTTTGCATATCAAGTCCAAAAACAATGAAACCAATTCCTAAATTTTTGTAAAAAGAAGGTGGTCAACATAGGACCAGAGGAAATTATTTTTACCTGGTTTTTTTGAAGGTTCAAAACAAGATTCCCTCATTAATTCACATAGGTAGGAAATGATATTAGGGTTTTTGTCTGGGGTTTGTTGGTAGGGTTTTGATGCGACTTAATTTGTAGGATGCAATGATGCAAGGATGATGCATGCTTCTAGTAACATCATATAATAAAACCTGGGATGTTACACAGACATGGTTGGCGAGGCCGACATGGCTTGCATCGTGCTGTCGCTGGTGCGGGTGGAAAATGTGCTCGGCCATGGTGGCCATTGACGAGATGGTCATGTAAACAGTGGGCTAGAGTTACATAGAGAAGGTGGGTGACATACCAGGAGTGTGATGAGGGCTGGAGAGGGAACAAGTTTGGCAAGAACACTGCTCAAAATAGTGTTTGTTGTTTTATTTGATTTGTGTTCAGAAGGTGTTTGATGAAATGGCCGAAAGAAATTTATATTTGAATTTTTGGATGAAATTTGGTGAGTGCACTGGTAACTTACTGGGTAGTCTCTGGTTTCTTGTATTTGTCAAGGTGAACTGGTTTGGTTGGGTTTTGAGAAATGGTGATCTTACCATATGAACTAGATTCAATTTTGAATTGTCCTTGGCATAGATTTGCAAAATGTTTCTATGGGTTTGTAAGGTGGGTTTGTGTTCACTTTTACTTGGTCTAGCAAGGGGTGAAAAGAATTGGATTTGTTTCTATTAGAAATCTTGGACTAGAAACACTCAAAGTGGTCTAGTGGTTAACTTTGGTCAAAATGACCATTAGCTCATATTGTTTGTTTTTGAATTTCTATTGATTTGATTCTGCTTGGAAATGATTTAGATGATGTTGTTTTCATTTTTGAACCAATCCTTGCCATTCATAACAATCAAAAAAGTTATTGCAAGCATTCATGCATTCATCACATACACATATGCATTCATATTGATTTTTATTAACAAAAGTTCTTCTTAACCCTAAATTTGGGTGATTGGAATTTGATAACCTTGATTAATATTTTTGGGATGTTACAATCCCTCCTTAAAAAAAATCTCGTCCCGAGATTTGAGAAAAATAAAACTAGGATTTAAAGAGATCTGGAAACTCGGTCCTAATGTAATATTCTCACTCCCAGGTAGCTTCTTCTTCAGTGTGGTTACTCCACTGTATCTTGAGAAACTTGATACTCTGGGTTCTGGTGGTTCTGAAGGCTTCCTCCAAAATACGAATGGGTACTTCAGGGTATGTCAGGTCATCCTTGATCTCTATGGTTCTATGATCAATATTCTTGAAAACTTCGGTCTTCTTAGGGACTTATAGGCATTTGCGAAGTAACAAGATATGAACCACATTATGCACGGCTGACATCTCCTCTAGCAGTTCCAGTTGATACGATACTTCTCCTCGGCGATTTAAAATCTTGAAGGGTCTGATATATCTGGGGGATAACTTTCCTTTGAGTTGGAAACGTTGCATTCCCTTCAAAGGTAATACTTTGAGATACACAAAATCTCTGATTTTGAAGGCTAGGTCTTGACGTCTCTTGTCAGCATAACTCTTCTATCTTGATTGGGCGGTCTTGAGGTGCTCACAGATCTTGTGAACTTTCGCTTCGGCTTCTCGTAGGATGTCGGGTCCAAAAATCTGACTTTCTCCTACTTCCGACCAATTCAAAGGGGTACGGCAGTTCCTTCCATACATGAACTCAAATAGGGCCATTTGCAAACTGGTTTGGTAACTGTTGTTATATGAAAATTCTGCGAAAGGCAGACAGTCTTCCCATTTAGATCCATATTCTAACATACGAGCTCTCAACATATCTTCGAGTATTTGGTTTACTCGCTCCGTTTTTCCGTCAGTGTGAGGGTGATAAGCTGTGCTGAAATCTAGTCGGGTTCCTAATCCTTCTTGGACTTTCTTCCAAAATCTCGAGGTAAACTGAGTTCCTTGATCTAACACGATGTTCTTGGTGACTCCATGTAAACTGACTATTCTAGCAATGTACAACTCTGCTAGCTTCAAACTCTGATAAGTGGTCATGACTAGTAAGAAATGTGCGACTTTGGACAATCTATCCACTATGACCCAAATAGAGTCATTTCCCCTACTAGATGTAGGAAAACCGGTGATAAAATCCATTCCAACTGAATCCCATTTCCATTCCGGAATATGTAATGGTTGCAATAGTCCTGCGGGTCTCTGATGTCCGGCCTTGACTCTCTAACAGATATCACATTTGGCTATGTAGCTTCCGATTTCTCTCTTCGTATTATGCCACCAAAATTTCTCCTTCAAATCCTGATACATCCTCGTTCCTACGGGGTGGATAGAATAAAGCGTATCATGGGCTTCTTTCAAAATAGCTTGTTTCAACTCTGAATCTGCTGGTACACATATACGTCCTTTATACCACAAAACTCCTTCTTCATCCTCGGTGAATACGGTACCTTCCCTGTACTGATACGATGTTGGATTCCATCGATACTAGCATTTCCATTCTTCGCCTCCTTGATTTGACTGATCAAAGTGGGTTGAAGTTCTATGCTAGCCAAAAATCCTTCACTTACTAGCTCCATTCTGAAATCTTCAAACTCCTTTTGCAAACTTGGTTGCTCCTTCGGAATTATGGTGTTCAAGCGACACGGAAATCTACTAAGGGCATTTGCTACCACATTGGCTTTCCCGGGGTGATAGTGAATGCCAACATCATAGTCCTTGATTAGCTGTATCCATCTCATTTGCCTCATATTCAGCTCCTTCTGGGTGAAAATATACTTCAGGATCTTGTGATCCGAATAAATCTCACAACGGTTTCCCATGAGGTAATGCCGCCATGTCTTCAAGGATAAAACTACGGCTTCTAGTTCAAGGTCATGTGTAGGGTAATTCTGCTCATGTTGCTTCAGTTGTCGGGATAAATAAGATATGAATTTTCCTTCTTCCATCAACACACATCCGAGACCGATCAAACTTCTTGATATCTGGCATAATCAAGATAGGGGTTGAGATCAATATCTTCTTAATCTCTTGGAAACTTGCTTCACATTTTTCCGTCCATTCAAACTTCTTATATTTGTTGAACAATTGGGTCATGGGTCTTGCGATACTCAAGAATCCTTCTACGAACGTGCGGTAATATCCCGCTAATCCGAGAAATGCACGAACTTGTGTTTGAGTGGTTGAGGCTTGCCATTCTTCAACATCCTTAACCTTGGCATGGTCGACAGCAATTCCTCTTGCCGACACGGTATGTCCAAGGAATCCTACTTCCTATAACCAGAATTCACATATGCTAAACTTGGCATACAAATGATGCTCCCTAAGGGTTCCAAGGATGGTCCTTAGGTGTAGCTCATGTTCTTCTTATCATTTGGAATAGATCAGAATGTCATTGATGAAAACAACAACAAACTTATCCAGGAAGTCCATAAAATCTTATTCATGAGGTTCATGAAATAAGCGAGGGCATTGGTTAATCCAAAAGACATGATAGTGTACTCATACAGTCCATATCTGGTGGAAAAGGCAGTCTTTGGAATATCCTCTCTGTGAATCTTGAGTTGATGATAACCAGTTCTAAGATCAATCTTAGAAAACACTTTGGCACTTGTCAACTGGTCAAACAAATCTTCTATCTTCGGCAGTGGGTACTTGTTCTTAATGGTGACATCATTCATCTTCCGATAATCCGTACACAAATGGTTACCTCCATCTTTCTTATCCACAAACAGTACAGGTGATCTCCATGGAGATGCACTGGGTTGAAACAGTCCTATCTCCAGCATAGCATCCAGTTGCTTCTTCAGTTCCACTAATTCATATGGGTTCATACTATACCGTCTCTGAGCTATAGGTCCGGTTCCAGGGATTAGTTCAATGATAAACTCGATATCCCGATCTGGGGGCATACTGGGCAATACATCTGGAAATACGTCAGGATATTCACAGACTACATACCCTTTATACATCTGGAAATACTTGGTCAATGGTTGGTTGGGCTAGACTTTGTTGCACTTGAATTGACGGGGAAAGGTTTCGGATGCATGCTCTACTGATACTCCAGTTGTACTAGTCATGGTTATGGCTTTCTTGGCACAGTCGATTAATCCTTTATGTTTCGACATCCAATCCATTCCTAGTACTACTTCAAAACCTTTGGTTCCAAGTACTATTAGTAGCATAAAAATATATGCCATGGATTCGGATAGGTACGGCCTTGCAAATTTGTCTAGCTTTGGTGGTTGAACCAGGTATTTGAACTATCATAACATGCTTCAATTTTGTTGGTTGAATCTTACTAGTGCATGCAAATTATTCTGTAACAAATGAGTGCGATGCTCCAGAATCAAACAACACTCTTGCAAGTACTGAGTTAACAGAAAACATACCCAACACTATATCTGGCGCTTCTTGGGCTTCTTCAACATTCATGTGAAACAGACAGCCGTTGAGGTTGAGCGAATTCCCTGGGGCAAATATCCTTCTAGGCTGAATACGACGCTGTTGTTAAGCTAGGGCATTCACATTGGGGGCTGCTGCAAGCTTATTGGGGCACTCATTGGAGTAGTGACCCTTGGTTCCGCATTCATCACAAGTAACGTGAGACTTGTCTTTTCCTGCAACAGGCACAACATTGTTTCCAGTCCTTGGGGCAGTATTGGTATTGGTGGGGTTGTTGACTTTGGGCGGTGCACAGTTGAAATTGTTGGAGTTGCCATGGTTGTTGTTGTGGTTTCCTCCGGGCCTTGGGTTTCTTCCTCCACGGTTAGGATAGGTTGTACGGTTCATCAGGGGTCTATTGTTTCTTGGGGCATATCCCGCAGATGGGTTGGGGTGATACTTTGGGGTATGGTGGTTTCCTGGTTGATGCATCATTCGACGCTTGCGGTTGTGATTGGCTTGGTTGATCTTTCCTTTCATCTGGGTGCAAAATCCACTAAGGCTTCAATGTCATTAAACAGAATATTGACTAACACCATCTACATCTCATCATGCAGACCGTTCAGGAATCTCTCCTTCTTTTTGGCTTCAGTGTCAATCTCATCTGGTGCATACCTGGCCAATGAAAGAAATTTGTCACGGTACTCAACTACTGTCATCCTCCCTTGCTTCAATTCTTTGAATTCATCTCTCATCCTCTTGATTAAACCCAGTGGCACATGGGTTCGGATAAACTTGAGTTTCAATTCATCCCAAGTCATCATCTGTCCTCCATTCATGGTGCCAATACTATTCCACCAAGCTCTTGCATCTCCTGCCAGATAATGGGTGGCAAACATTACTTTCTCATTGGCCTCCACTCCGGCGACTTCTAAGTTGTTCTCCATGGTTTGCAGCTAGTCATCCGCATCTAAGGGATCTTCAGACTTACTAAAAATGGGTGGATTGGTGTTCTGAAAGTTTGAGCTTGGATTCATTGTTGTCCTGGTTTCCATGACCTTGATTGTTATTGGCCATCTGAGCTATGTGTTGAAGGGTGGCTAAGTTGGCTTGACATTCGGATCTTTCAGCTTCACGGTCTATAACCAACATTTGCAAGATTTGCAGCATCGGGTCCGAGGATGAACTGCTTCCTCCGCGAGGCATCTAAAGATTGAGAAAGATCAAGACACAAGAGGGAAATTTCTAAGGTTCAGGGGTTTGTTTTTGAAATGTTTTTAAACTTTGAGGTTTGACTCAGGTTTTTCCAACTAGCAACTTGCTCTTCATTCATTCATAGCACACAATACAAACACACACCACACAAGCAACAGATGGTTTTAAGAACCATTCTATGAAACTAAGATACAATGGAACTGGTTACAACTAAACCTACGATAGTGCTCAAGTGCTACTACTAATCAGACTCGGTGTCTTCATCATCATCATCAATGAAGACGGAATCATCATCATCAGTGTGGAAGTCTATGGCTTGGTCCTCTAGGAAGTCATCATCATCGCTGAGGTAGGAGTAAGGGTCTCCACGGATATCTTCCCCTGCATTCTACCTCTCCTCAAGCTGCATGTACCGCTCGTGGATGGTCTCCTCCAAGTCTGACAGACGAAGGCGAGCAATGATACGATCCTTCTTGTCACGCGTACGGCAAAATGACTTGCGCTCCCTTGCAAGGATGGCGATGGTCTGGTCCTTCTTGACTGTGATGGCATAGTTGTGGTTGGCGTATGCACGGGCATTGTCCAACTCCTTCTGCCTATCATACACCATGAAGTCAAGATGATCCACGTGATGCTGCAACTCCGGGTGACCTAGTACCTCTAATGGATGTCCCATAGCATCACTCCTTGCGTAGAACTCAAAGCGGGTACCCTTGATCTAATTGATGCTTTGCCCACACAGACGGCAAGAGCTTCCTACATAGCCCTGGCGAGTCCGTCCAGCCAGTTGTTCTCTCTTAAGGTGAATTGGATTCCTTCTGAGGTGGGGGATTCAATCTTTCCTCAAAGACTTGCAACAATCAGCCACTGCAATTCTCCTCCTTGCTGATCGTTGAGCTGGGCTCCGAAGAACTCGGGGTGTGGGCGCTCCAGAAGTTCCGAGAGTTGGTCCAAATCACGCTCAAATATGAGCTATCCTCCATTGCCCAACTGATAGAACTTGCTATACTTCATGTCCATCTATAAGAATGTAGGACAAGTAAGTTAGTAGAGTGATCAAGTGTGTCAAATTTTATGTAAGATTTTGCAAGAGTTTTTAAGGAACATGGATTTTCTTGAAAGACTCTAAGTGAGAAGAATGAGAATAGGTTTTCATAAATACTCACTTCTTTTGTTTCGAAACTAAGTTTTTGATTAGCGTCCATTCTAAGCTAGGGTATCCTCTGGTCAGGATGGCTCTGATACCAACTTGTCAACACCCGGATTTTTAATCCCAGATGCCTATTATGCCATACATCGCAATCCCAGGATTACCATTTTTGTGAGACATAAAAGATTGGTACCATAGTTCATCATACATTACCAACCATAATAAAGGTCTTACAAATAAAGGATCTCGTGATCCAGTCTTAATACAATCAACACAGCAGAATAATGTAATAACAGTAGCATGGGCGAAGCTCCATCTTCAGGATCACAGGCAATGCTGGTGATGGGAGATGATCCTACTTGTCATAACCTTCATGTTATCCTTCTTCCTCATACTCCTCTCCATAGTCTGACCATGGGAATAGCCTGGGACAAAGCCATGAGTACTCTTTAAGTACTCGCAAACAATCACTAACAAGTAAAGTGGTTCAAGTAGGAATCCTAAGCTCTAGGTTGTTTTGCAAAAAGCCAGATTTATCTCTAACTAAGTTTAGAAGTAATGAAAACTAGTTTAATATTCTATAAGACCTAAGTGGGAACTTAGCTTTCACTTTCACAACCCTGTTGTGGTCAAGTCAAGTCATGATTCATTTCACAAGTCATTTTGAAAACATCTGACAACGGAACAGTATGGCCACTCCAACTGTCCATAACCGGGGACGCGGCTATTCGAAAAGTTTGACACTCTACAGAGGTGGTACACTTTCACCACAACATTCGATACATCCATCAGGAACAATCTTGATTCACCATACTCAGTATGCGGATAATCAATCCTAACCTTTCAATTACACACCCTAGTATAGGCACCTCCCCTATGAGTTTGGCCTCCCAACCGTGACCATCTGTCATCTTTGGAACTGCACAGATGGACAATCATCACGAGGTAGCCTCAGCTCAAAACTCGGATGCAAGGGAACCCATACTAAGATATATAAACTTCTAGTCAAGCCCTACCCATATTCGGGTATTGTGGTTGTACGGTAAAATTGGAATGGTGTCGCATCCGAACACAACCATCAGTTTTATAAAGGGCTAAGGCTCATGCCTCAAGATTTTCATCATCAAATCATCTGGTGTCCATAACACATGTCAAAACATTTCAGTAGAATGACTCATCATTCTAAGGATTTCATAACCATTTTCACCAAGTATTCCCATCTAGAGTGATCAAGTTTTATGCTTAGCACTAGCCACTATAGTTGGGGGTAATCACTAATGAGGGGTGCTAATCAAGTGTGACTTATCTAAGTCTAATCTCATGCCTTAGTATGACATCTAGTTCTATCTAATTTAGGCCAAGTTTTATGCTCTTTATGCTACCTCTAATGTCTTTCCAAAATTCACAAGTCAGTAAGTAAACATAAATAAAGAGTTTTGATAAAGAAATAAATAGAAATAAGCTTGCAAGTAAAACTGGGATTTGGTATAATAAAGTGGCATAACCAAATATGCCTAAGGCATTGCATAGGTTAATTGTCATTGTGGGGCTTGCAAGTATTATCTTGCATAGTCAACTTGTAGTGTTAGGCTTGCCTTGAGTAGTGAAGTGATTGAAGTTATCCTCTGCTTCTTCCTCGTAGTGGTCTCCTTCCTCTTCGTATCTTTGGTTGGTACTAGCGTCTATAAATAAATACGAGGTACACAATCACCAAACAATACTTAAATACTTCTATTAAGAACACAAGGTTCACACTAGATGATCTAGCATCATCACAATCATCACAAGGATTAAAGACTTAGTATTATTTATTTTATTTTAGAAAGGTAATTTCTACTCATTGAAAACTATTTAAGATTTAATATTCTCCAATTAGAATATGGGATCATGTTGACACATGTCATCGCCACATATTTTAATGCTTGGGATGTGATTTAAAGTGGTGTCACAATTTAATAAGGTTTAACATTATTATTTTAATTAATTAAAGTGACTAGAAATGCCTATGGGGCATTCTTTTAATACTTGTACATTATTACTGCAAGTAAACCTAGATATTTTTATATATTCAGAAAGGTCTTATCAAATGTGATTTTTGAGAGTTGGAATCAACTCAAAAGCATTTATGGTTGATTTTTGAAAAATGTTTGAATGCGGAAAAGTTTTTGCCTTGTTATTTTGACTATAGGTGATCTATAAATCTAAATGATTTGAATCCAATGGTCTTGGATTAAGAATTTCAATACAGTACCTTTCTAGAAAAATTGGTTTCATGCAATTTGGTTCAGTGAATCTCTCTGAATTAATTTTTGAATCAACAGACAGAACTAGGGTTTAAACTAAATTGAAAAATCTAAGTTTGAACTAACTGGGTTGCGCGGGAGAGCTAGATGGGCCGTCCCACTATGCAAAACGCGCGCGGGCTGGTTTAAGTGGTGTCCCCACTCCTCAGTGAGACAGGGGTGCCGAAGGGGTATGGGATGCTTATTACTATGGGATTAGATGCAAGATCGACGGCTCACGGCCATCGTCCTCATCTGAATAGGACCCGACGGGGACGAACCCTAGCACGGCCAGTGAGGGTTTGGGGAGGCTCACCGGGGCTCAGGCGAGGGTCGGCGACGGGGGCGAATGAGGTTATCGACGACGGCGGTTCTCTTGGTACTGGCGGCTTCTCCTTTTGTGGCCTGAATCGACGGCGCCCTTCTCCTCCTGCTGCGGCGGTCTCTGGCCAAATTCCGACGACCTGGTGCTCACCTTGCTCCGGGGAAGGGTGTGGGTGGTTCTGACAGAGAGAGAGGGGAGTGAGAAGGTGTGGGGAATTGGAGCTGGGGAGTGATACGTCGTAAACGTATCTATAATTTTTGATGTTCCATGCTTGTTTAGTATCCACTTTGCTATGTTTTGTCTACACTTTGAGGTATTTTTATACACTTTCTGGAGCTAACCTATTGACAAGATGCCAGAGTGCCAGTCGCATGTTTTCTGCTGTTTTTGGTTTCAGAAAGCTAAAAAATGAATATTCTCGGAACTGGACGCGACAAAATCCAAAGTTCATATTTTTCTCTGAGCGATACGGAAAATTGAAGACGAGACGCACGAGGATACCAGGGTGGCCACACCCTAGGTGGGTTCGGGTCCCACCCTGGTTGCGCCCACAGGGGGTGTGGGCCCCTGGCCCTCCACCTACCTTGCTTCCTTCGCCTATAAGAATCCCCCGACTCAGAAACCCTAGGGAATCTATAAGAAATCCACGGAAAGTTCCGCTGTGCTGCCGCCACCGAAGGGGAGATTCGGGGGACAGAAATTCTCTATTCTGGCACCATGCCGAGACGGGGAAGTGCCCCCGGATCCATCTCCTTCGATCTCCATCGCTATATTCATCACCATTGCTGATTCCAATGATGAGGAGGTAGTAGTTCTTCCTCGAGGCTAAGGGCTCTGCCGGTAGCTATGTGTTCATCTCTCTCTATGCCTGATCTTGTTGTGGTGATGAGCTTTGTAATCAAGTAGATTTATGCTCGCCCCATGTGTGTGAAAGTGACAGCGTGCACGCCATGGTGGCACTTAGGCTAGAGTCTACATAAATACTCATCGTGCTTTAATAGATCTATGTTTTTTCCCACGTGTGTAAAAGTGACAGCGTGAACACCGTGTGTGGCACTTAATCTAGACTACACATATATTTGTTATGAGTTATATTTTGAGTTGGTTGTCTCTATGAAATTGTGGTGTTTGTTGGAACCATCTAGTGCCCAAGGTGACAGTGTGGGGTTATCTAGATTGGGGAAGGCGGACTTTAAGGAGTGTTGTTATAGCCCTACCATGGATTAGAGTATCCAACCGGAGAGTAGTTAATAGTAGTATCATGAAGAGAATATATTTATATGAGAGTGTTCACTAGTGAAAGTATGATCCCTAGGCCTTGTTTCTAAATATTGAAACTCTGTTTGCAACTAGATCTATTGCATGTTTGTATGCTTTAGTCTTTACCTCACCGTTAAGATCTTTTCTGGCATTCACACATGTTACCCCATGTCAACAAGTCATAAGCTATTTTATGGCAACGTTACCACTTGCATTTCACTATCTCTTCGTCGAACTAGTGCACCTATACACCTAACAAGTGTATTGCGTGTGTTGGGGACACAGGAGACTTCTTGTATATTGATTGCAGGGTTGCTTGAGAGGGATACCTTTGACCACTTCTTCCCTGAGTTCGATAAACCTTGGGTAATCCACTTAAGGGAAACTTGCTGCTGTTCTACAAACCTCTGCACTTGGAGGCCCAACAATTATCTACTAGAATAGAAGTGCGTAGACATCAAGCTATTTTCTAGCGCCGTTGCCGGGGAGGAAAGGTAAACGATACTCACATCCTGGTGTGTGAGTGCTCGAAGTTATTTCCTTTCGATTCTGCAGTTTTGTCTTTTTGTTTCATGTTTTCACTAGTTAGGCTTAATAGAAAACAACAACAAAATTAGAGATCTTTATAGTATTTATCTTGAGTTAGGACATGAAGTGTTTGAAGAGAAAGTTAAAAAACCTATGGAAATTTATTTGCATGCTAATATCAATGTAATTATTATTAATTATTTGGACACCATTGTTGCTAATGCTATGTAAAAGTCTAAGCTTGGGGAAGCTAGGTTTTATGAAAATGATCTTTTTAGTTCCCCATCTTTGGAAGATAGCTATTGTATTGCTTATGATGATACCAAACCTCCAATATATGATGATTACAGTGATGAATATGATATTTTCAGTCCACCTACTATTGAGGAGAAAATTAATTGTGATTACAATTTGCCTCCTATATTTGATGATTATGGTGATGTGAATATTAATGATGGCTATTTTGTTGAATTTTCTCCCACTACAATTAATAAGAATGACTATGCTTATGTGGAGACTAATAATTATTATAGGAATGTGGATCATGATAAGAATGTTTTATGTGATAGTTATATTGTTAATTTTATTCATGTTTCTACTAAAAGTTATTATGAGAGAGGGAAACATGGTCTTATGCATCTCACAAATATTAAGTTTCCCCTCTTTATGTTGAAAATTTTGAAGTTGCATTTGTTTTGCTTTCCTATGCTTGTCGTTTGTGCTTTCATGACTTGTTTATTTACAAGATTCCTATGCATAGGAAGTGGGTTAGACTTAAATGTGTTTTTAATTTTCTTCTTGATGCTCTCTTTTACTTCAATTCATATTTATTATGTGAGCATCTTCTCAAACTATCAAGCCTAACTTAAACGCATTAAAGATAAGTACTTGTTGGGAGATAACCCAAGAGTTTCCCCGAGTCTTGGAAGTTATTACTTCTGTAATGACCTCTCCTTAACCTTTTTGTTTTCTTTTTGTGCCAAGAATAACTCTAATGAGAGGGAAGTAAGATTTTGGGAGTTGCTGTCCCGAAACAGATTTCTGTCCTCCACCATAAATATTCTTGAAGAGTCTCTGTAAGTCGGATTGAGCTGAAAATTTACGAATAAATCCCCCAATATGTTCAACACTTTTTTATTTGAGCAACATATGGTCTTCGAAAAAATTGGTTTCTACCTGCTCGTCTGTTTTGACAGATTTCTGCCATTATTTGCATTTGCTTCTTATTGATTCCTTTTGGGGTTCTTTTTGGGAAATTGAGCTTTTTGAAGGAGTTTCTACAGTAGCTTGTGTTTTTAATGAAAAGTTTTGCTGTTCTAAAGCTAAACCCAAGGGTCTATTATCTTTTGAATACACTAATGTTGCTAATGAAGATTGTGTGAAGTTTTGTATGAAGGAATATTTTCAGGTGTAGAGAAAGAATGATGTAATGAGATGAAGAATGGACAAAAGCTCAAGCTTGGGGATGCCACCCCGGTGTCACCCCAAGAAATATCCAAGAGGTACAAGCGTCAACTCTTGGGGATTCCCAAGGCATCCCTTTCTTCATCAATAAAAATCTTAGGTCTTTCTATACACTTCGTTTTTATTGTTTCATGCACAAATTTTGTTGTTCTTGGAGCGTCTTAGTTTTTGTTTTTGGTTTTTGTTTGTTTAGTTTGCTTGAGTAAGTTGGTTGGATTACAAAACTTCTTTTGGAGAGAGACACACTTTGTTTTCATTGCCTAGAACACTCTAGTTTTCACTCTTATTGTTCTGTGAGTGTTCACTTTTGCTAGCACTGTGTTTAGCCTTAGTTTTCTTGTGATTTCAGCTTAAAACTTTTTAGTTCTTCTTTGTGGATTTGTGAGACAAGCTCACTGATCTTTATTGATTATTATCTTTGTGAGTTGTTTCAAATAAGTTGTTTGGTGTTGGAAAGAGTAGAAAGCTTCATGCTTAAGTGGTACAAGAAGGAAGCTTGTTTTGGCTGTGTGATGACCCACAAGTGTAGGGGATCGCAACAGTCTTCGCGGGTAGTATTACCCAATTTATTGATTTGACACAAGGGGAGCCAAAGAATACCTGCAAGCCTTAACAACTGAGTTGTCAATTCAGCTGCACCTGGAAATAGTTCTTGCTCAAAGAAGTTTATCAGTAGCAACAGTTTGGTAGTAGCAACAGCAAAGCAATAGCAATAGTGAAACAGTAGCAATAGTAACAGTAACGATAACAGTAGGATTCGAGTGCGGTAGGCATAGGATGGATGGGCGTTGCATGGGCGAGTCTAAACATGTAACTTCAAAGAACTAGGGCAAATGCAAATAAATAAGAATAAGCATCCAAGTACTAAGCAATCATAGGCATGTGCTCCATATATAGTCACGCGTGCTCGCAATGAGAACTTGAACAACATCTTTTGTCCTGCCAGCCCGTTGCAGTGGGGCCCCGAGAGAACTACTAGCAATTAAGGTGCTCCTTTTAATAGAGCACCGGAGCAAAGTATTAACACTCCGTGAACACATGTGATCCTCACACCACAGCCATCCCCTCCGGTTGTCCCAATTATTGTCAGTTTGGGGCCTTTGGATCCGGACAGTGATATGTGTACACAACTTGCAGATAAAATCATAAACAATACTATCATAATGATTCAATAATAAGTTCAGATCTGAGATCATGGCACTCGGGCCCTAGTGACAAGCATTAAGCACAACAAGTTGCAACAAAGTCAAATAGCACAAGAGATACTAGGCACTATGCCCTAACAATTCTTATTCGATTACATGATAGAACTCATCCAATCCCTACCATCCCCAAGCCTACAGCGGGGGATTACTCACTCATGGATGAGAGAAACATCGGTGGTTGATGGAGATGCGTTGGTGATGACAATGGCGATGATCCTCTCCAAATTCCCCATCCCGACAGGGTGCCAGAACGGAGTTTCTGGATCCGAATCTTGGTTTCTGGTGGCGGCGGTGGAGCGGAACTCTTTCTAGAAAACTATCGAACCCCCCTGAGTTTTTAGGTCAGAAGGCAACTTATAGGCACGGAGGGAGGCCGAGGAGATACCTGGGGTGGCCAAACCTTCCCCAGGCGCGGCCAGTGGTGGGCCTGCGCCTGGGGTGGGTCTGGGCCCCCAGGCCTCCTCTCTGTCTCCCCTTCTGGCTCCGTGGATCTTCTGGTGATAAATAGTTTTTGGCATATTTTCCGGGATTTTTCCTGATAGTTCATTTTCTGCACAAAACAAGACACCAAGGTAATTCTGCTGAAAACAACGTCAGTCCGTGTTAGTTGTATCCAAATCACACAAGTTTAGAGGAGAAACAATAGCAAAGTGTTCGAGAAAGTAGATACATTTTGGACGTATCACTGTGGCTTAGACTTTATCATGTCATTCTAGATGTTGTTTTGACCATATTCTTAGTGATTTTTGCTGTAGCATGACTTGTTCCAAACAATTAGGATTGCTTAATGTGACTTGAAGGAATCATGTGTTGTTTTAGCATACAAAAGCATAGTATTGTGGTATTATCCTTTGATGCTTTGTTTGGGTTGACTTGGCAAATGCTCACACCATGTTATGACTATGAACCAGTCACCTTAGCCGCTATGATCATTTAGTTTTTGACTTGTGATACCACTTTATGCTTTGATTGATAATGTTTTATCGCTCTGCATGATTATGGCCATTATTGCTCTCTTAGTTGGTCCCTCCCAGTCTTTTGCTAGCCTCCACTTGTATGAGTAAGCTCTACTAATGCATCCAACTCCCAAGAAGCCAAGTTATTCCAAAAGTGTCCACTATAAATTCCTACGCATGGTGTGTTACACCATTCCAAGTATATTCTTGTTTTCATCTACCTTCCAATTAAAAATTATTTTTTTATGTGAAAACTTAGTGATTAAAGCTCTCACAAACTTGATGTCACACTTTATTTTTCTTGCCCCTAATAAACTTGAACCATTGTGTCATCTATGTTGTATATGCTTGCACTTATATGTTGGAATTAGCAGAACCGTGCTATCACGGGGAACGCTTTGAACATTGCACTTGTACATTGTACACAGTTGATATCATGCTCTTTTGTTTATGGATGTCGTCAGTGTGAAATAAAAGGGGAGCTTGTAAGTCCATGGAGTTATGTATGTGTGTTAGAGAAACGCCTGGGCCGCTAGCTTAAGCCATGCCTAATCATGGTGGAAACTTGCAGCATCACCATAATGACATCTATGAAGCTTTCTTCTTATAAAAAAAGAGACATATTGAAAAGAGGAAAGAGAGAAAAAAACACCATTTTCCCATGGTAAATAAGAAGATTGCTGAGATGATCATTGTCTGCTTGCCTTGTCATTTTGATTATGGGATAGCTCCTGTATCATGTGCAAGGGGTACCCCGTTGGCGGTTCTCCATGACACACATGTACTTACTATGACAAGAACTTACATGAGACTAAAGTTGAGTAGCATGAGATGCGGCCCTCGTATTCAAGGGACATGAGATTCCCAACTCATACTTTGTCAAGCATATACTCTAGAGTTTGTTCACTTTAACCTTAAACATTCCAAGATGCTTATGATAGGGGAAATGAGAGCTGAAAGCTAACAAGTACCATAATTTTTGGAAGCTCTTTATGAGACTTGAAATCCCTGCTTCCCTTTATGAAGGGCCTTTCTTCCACTATTATATTAAGTCTCCACCTTCTATCTTTAGGCACCAATTAAGAGAGCATAGTTTCCATTCTTAGTTTCCATTGTTAGTTTGATGCATATTGTTGATATTGCTTGTTCTTGAACTATTTTTATCTAGTCACCCTTATGAACTTTGAAGGTGTCCTATGCATTTATCTATTTGCTACTCCATAAGGGACAAGCTGAATGCCACTATGTTATGTTTTCTATATGTGAAACAAACAAACGTCTTTCAATTCATTGTTATTAATGATCTTTGTTTGTATCTTTTCATGTTGCAAAATAGTTGCTATGTCTTATTGTTAGAACTTCACCTCTCATGCTCATGTTTAGAGTACTTTGATCCTAGCTTTCAATGCTGGCAAATGGTTTGATCATGATTGTGATGGTGCATGTCACCTCAAAAATTATTCTTTTTATCACTTACCTACTCGAGGACGAGCAGGAGTTAAGCTTGGGGATGCTTGATATGTCGTAAACGTATCTATAATTTTTGATGTTTCATGCTTGTTTAGTATCCACTTTTCTATGTTTTGTCTACACTTTAAGGTATTTTTATACACTTTCTGGAACTAACCTATTGACAGGATGCCACACTTCCAGTTGCCTGTTTTCTGCTATTTTTGGTTTCAGAAAGCTAAAAAATGAATATTCTCGGAATTGGACGGGACAATAGCCAAAGTTCATATTTTTCCCTGAGCCATACGGAAAATCGAAGACGAGAAGGAGGAGGATACTAGGGTGGCCACACCCTAGGTGGGCACGGGTCCCACCCTGGCCGCACCCACAGAGGGTGTGGGCCCCCTGTCCCTCCACCGACCTTGCCTCATTCGCCTATAAGAAGCCCCCGACTCAGAAACCCTAGGGAATCCAGAAGAAAGCCACGAAAAGTTCTATTGCGCCGCCGCCTTAGAAGTGCCCCCGGAGCCATCTCCATCGATCTCCATCGCCATCTTCATCACCGTTGCTGATTCCAATGATGAGGAGGGAGTAGTTCTTCCTCGAGCCTAAGGGCTCTACCGGTAGCTATGTGTTCATCTCTCTATGCATGATCTTGTTGTTGTCATTAGCTTTGTAATCAAGTAGATCTACTCTATTACTCAAGTGCTTTAATAGATCTCTGCTCTCCCCATGTGTGTGAAAGTGACAGCGTGCATGCCATGGTGGCACTTAGGCTAGAGTCTACATAAATACTCATCGTGCTTTAATAAATCTATGCTTTTCCCCACGTGTGTGAAAGTGACAGCTGCACACCGTGTGTGGTGTGACACCCCCAGGATCAGGGCTAAACAAATCCCAGATATCTGTCTGAAATAAGCTTAACCTTGAGCTCGAGAATATCCAGTGAAGAATCGGTAAGCTCATAACTGAGCAGAGAACCAAATTATTACAAGCAGAGGTCACTGACGACAAACATCAAACAAGGGAAGGAAAATTATGCTATTAAGTATAGAAAACATAACAAATGTCCTAAGAGGCCTGAAGCATAACGATGACATCCCAGCCCATAGATTCGAGGATGCCGGCCGGGAACCCCAAGCTACTCGTCAATGTCGATGTAGTACCAAACTGATCTTCATGGAACACTTACTCTGCCAAAAGTATCAACAAAGCAAGGGTGAGTACAGGGTGTACTCCACAAGACTTATGGCTGGTGGAGTTGTTTTGCATAAATCTAGCTTTATTTATAAAACAAGAGAGAGAGAAGAAGCTCGTCTAATCATAGTGTTTTAAAAGTGGATAAGAGAGCCACATCTCCGAAAATATTGATCATCATATTTTGATATCCACCAATCATCATCATCTACTAACTAGGATCACCCCCTTGTACCCATGAGGAAGCATCCTTAACAAACATTAGTTGCCAAGTTTTATGACTAGGTTCATGTTATCTATGATCTCCCGTCCGTTCCCAATTCGTCCATAACAGTGTACATGGCTTTCCGAAAGATTATTACCCTACAGGGGTGTACAACTTTACCAAAACATACCAACCGACTCTTAATGCCACAATGATTAGCCCTCTTCCTTGGAAGGCCGGCAGAGGGTGTGGTTGGACACGACCTTTACCTTGCTTTCACCGAGACCATGAGTCACACAATAAGTTTGTTCCGCCGTAACGGGTCAAATCCCGAAGCCGGTACTTAAAGATGTGAGGCGAGGTTGGTTTACCAGGGGCTCCATCAACCCCAAGCAACCGGGTCCACGCTTCCCTACCTGTTATGAATGCACCTCCTTCACCCCCTCTTTCGAAAACATTTTCAATGTGTATGTCATGGAATCTACTAGGCAAGTAGTCAATCATGGGGTCCCCATTTACCCCGTGTGGTTGTACGCTCGTCTTGGTTCAAGAGGCAAGAACCTAGGGTCCTAAGGGTGGCGAGTATAGGACTAGAAAAACCACGTCCCACCGTGGCCTCCTATACAAGTATTAGCATGTTCAGTCTCATCTCACTAATCTCATTTTATCACGTTCTCCTGTCATATTAGATTATCTACATCTGATACATCATCTGGATGGACCAGAACTAACATCTATGCATGGCTAAGCGGACACAGATATAAGCTCTAGCAGTGCACACAAGCCAAAACTAGTTATGCTAGGAGCAGTGGATCAAGTAATATAAGCTCAAAGGGAGTAATGCAATAGATAGTATACTTTATCTATCGATAAAAGACCATAGTAGAATCGTATGCATCATGGCAAGAATTGAAATGCTTTCAAAATCATAGGATTATATCATGATGGGGCTATGCTTGCCTTTTCCAATTGATAACAGATAATCAGATCTTCGAGAGCCTTGTACTTGACTTGATTACAGTTTGTCAAGTATTGTTCTTCGATCTTTGATCTTCGACGATGTTGATCTTGGTCTTCGATCTCGATCTTGATCTCGATATCATATTCTACCAGGAAGAACCAAATCACGGGAAAAAGGGGAAACAATCAACACATGGCATCGATGCAATGCTCAAGCAAGTATGATGATATGACAAGTTGAATTGCAATTAAATGTAACCCTAAAGCATGCTCGACCATTTAATCAGGGTTCCGAGGGGTACAAACCCTAACTCAGGAAAACTCCGGAGTATATGAGAGGGGTTGATTAGTTCTCTAATTGAACTTGTCCTGAAAGTTGTTTAGCAATGCATGATTATAGCGTAATGAGGTAGAGCTCATTTTTCTGAACATTTTGATATATTATTTGTATTTTTCTGACTTATAATTAATAAGTTATGAATTTTACAATATTTATCCTTTTTCTGAAATTAATAAAACAAATGGAAATTACTTTTTATACCCAGACACACCTAGCCACAGTGGCTGACTGGGGGGGCCCAGAGCCACATCGGCCTCCACGTGGATAGGTGAGACCTGAGGGAGGGGTTGGGGTGTTTCTCACCGAGGCTGTAGCTAGCCGCAGAGACTGACCGATGGGCACGTGGCCACCTCAGCAGCCACACAAGCAAAGTGGGGCCCGAGGCTAGTTTGACCGGGTCTGCGCGCGCGCTGACCCATAGGTGATGTCAGGGTGACATCACGTCGGCGGTGGCCTGCAGGACGGTGACAGGGACGGCGAACGACGGCGAACGAGGCTGCGGGGTTAGGCCTGTTCGAACCAGTGGAGAGAGGCGAGTTCAAAAGAGGCGGCGCCGCCTGCGGATGGTCACCGGAGCAACCTGTATGGCGATCTCTGGCGGTGGCCGACGATGTCGTTCGAGGCTAGAGCAAACCAAAAAGGCAGGAAAGTAAGGGATGGGTCCTGGAGGACCGGTGGCTCACCCTGAGCGCGTTAGAGACATCGTTGAGGATGGAGGGAGACAGTCGGCGCCACAATTGTCCACAGCGACGGCGGCTGGAGCTTGGGAAGGAGGCCTCGATTGGCTTGATTTTGAGCGCGCCGGCTCGATTCTGTTGGTGAGAGGAGGCAGGGAGACACGGTGGTTCCGATGGTATGCTCGGACGAGTATGGGGAGGCGCGGTGCAATGACGACCAGCGAAACCTGGGTGGCTAGGATTCGGGCAGGAGAGGGATTAGGGAAGAGAGGACCAGGGAGAGGGATAAGACCAGCAGGGGTGAGAGAGAGCGACGCGACGACGTCCTTATCCTCTCCAGGGGTGCG
Organism: Avena atlantica; assembly: GCA_910589765.1. Taxonomy (NCBI): domain Eukaryota; kingdom Viridiplantae; phylum Streptophyta; class Magnoliopsida; order Poales; family Poaceae; genus Avena; species Avena atlantica. The sequence continues at coordinate 40,260,280 of OU342736.1, read as the reverse complement.
GTGCGGTGGCGAGCATCGCGACGGCACGGATCGATGGTGTCGGCCGAGCCAGACAGCTGCTTGACGTCGAGAGGAATAAGACAACGAACAGTTACTTGGGCCTGGGCCAAGGTGGGCTGCGGCTGGGCCTCTGCGGCTGCTCGGGCGGCAGATAGAGGGAGGAAAGAAGAGAAGGGAGCTGGGCTGGGCCTGGCAAGGCTGCTGCTGCTCTTTTTTTTTAGGAAAACCCCTTTTCTTTTCCTGATTTCAAAATCTGTTTTGTATTTCTACTTTCAAATCTATTTTGAATATTTCAAAATTAGCAAAGAGTTTATAAAATCTCTAAAATATTCCGTAACCCTTGTATTCAATTTGGGCTCCATAAATTTTCGTAGTTTTCAAAATCAAACCATTTTGAATGGATTTTCGAATAGAGGGGAGGGGAGATTAGGGTTTGCATTTTATTTTCTTGGTTGCATTTTTAGACGATGATGCTCATGATGCACAAACAAACCCTAAATAAAGATTAACTAAAATTTGGGTGTTACAGCTCTATCCCCCTTACGAGAATATCGACCCGAGATTCCGAAGGTAGGAAGAGGGACAGAGAGGGAACAAAACAGGGCCACTCTAAGGATAAGAGAGAAACACACTAACCAACTCATAGAGTATCTCATGGTCAAGTCATGAGGAAATGTTCAAACACAATTATGAGATGACAAACATGAAACACACCAAGGTAACAAAGTAAACAAGAGGAGAATGTTTTCAAATTGTGAGATGAATGGTCTTCATAAGGATTGAGACCATGGAACTTACAGGAGGTTTTGAAGCTTCGGAAGAAGAAAGCTTCCAACAGAAAGAACATGACCACAGACTTCGATAGGGAACCTCTACTAAACGGCTTAAGTAGAGATTTCAGGTTGCAGAGATGTGGATCAACAAAACCAATCTATTGAACTATTTTTGACACAGAAGGGTCACTCTTTCAACCAATAGAAGGCCAAGACAGAAAGGTGTTTCGTGGAGAGGACTCGTAAGAGTCACAAGGAACATGTAGCAAGAGAAACTATTGATTACCAAAATCATAGTCACTCTTAAAACATGGCTATGAAAACGAAGGAAACTCTTTATTCATCCAGATTTATCAAAATCTTTGCCAAAGATCATGATAACACTTTACACCACTAAGATGAACGGTTAAGAAGATTCCTGACGACACGAGAAGAAAGAAACTTCATTCTTATACTTCAATTAATTGGCACAACAAAATGATTGCCTATGTAAAAGGGTCTGGATGATCGACCGAGAGACATTTAGCAACACTACTTTAAATGTTCTCCTCGATGTTCGAGATACGAAACATCAAGTAAAGGTCAGACTTCGGATACAAAGGAACCATAAGCACAATTCCTATAATAAATCATAGAAGATGCCTCATGAAGAGTGGTTGATATTGCTGAGTCAAGAGAATATGGCAAGAGGTCTTTCCGGCTAAGTGTGTCAACCATTACATCATTCTTGCCAGATTTACAAAGAGACCTATGTTAAAACCTTGAGGAACACCAACCATCATTGTTGCTTGAGATTCAGCTTTGGTTAGGTGGAATGATATTTTAGACTCAGCATGTCTGAATAGAAAGTTTGCAACATTTACCGCAAAGATAAAGTTACTAGATTCTCAAGACAAGGACTACAATGTCAAGCTCCAAAAGAAGGAGCTAGTTTGCTGGGCCCATGTTTTAGCATATTGTCGAAGGACAACTGCACACAAATATGGAGTACTAACAATAAACACACATGTGTCCTTAAGGAACGGAGATAGCTCTACTCGAATCCACAGCGACATATTTCAACATTTGCACGTGAATCAGTGAAGGTTACTTCTAACATCCAGAACACATACTTCGAGATGGCATGAAGTTGGTTCTCGAAATTTTCCAACATTAATGCCAAATGTTCCATATGAATCAAATCTATTATGGAGAATATGAGGATGTCATCGATGGGATCAACAACAAACTTATCAAGACACTCCAAGAAGATGAACTCGTATGTTATATGAACAAGGCAAACTATTGGTCAGACCAAAACATGAAGATATACTCCAGTGAAACATCACATGAAGAAACATCATCGCGATAATCCTTGGAACTGAGTTTGATTTGATGATAACCCAAATCAAATCAAAGATGGGGAAAGATAAGATATCCACAAAGGAAATTTTATCATTCTTCAACACGAACAAAACTAGACATCCCTTTAAGGTAGAACTGAGTCGGATAAACTTTTGTCTTACAACTCTCCAAGTTGTTGTTTCATCTCAACCAACTAGTTCAGGGGTATCCAACATGGATCCTTGGAGAGAGCAGTTCAGAGAACTTGCTTTCTCAAGAACTTGACAACACGGTCATGTGGCAACAGGGCGATACTTCTAGTAGACATCTAGAATATCACGGACCACCGATATGTCACTTATTCGAGAGGAAACTTGCTTGGTAAGGCAAGAAGACATAGTCTCAGAGTTTCGGCACAAGCCTAACTCTTTGACCGAAGAGAATGTACCAGAATAACGGACTTGGTAGCACAATCATTCTTCGCTTAGTGATAGGGTTAACCAATCACGCTAAGAATGATTAAAATTTCCTTTGGGTTCTAAACAATAAAAATTGCTAAGAATCTCAGATGACCACATTATTACGCACATGCATCACTCACGTGCACGAAAGCTCGAGGAAGGGTGGATAAAGATGTGTGAAAGCATCACTTCATTAAGGGGTCATGAAACTTATCACAACCTCTTTGTATAAAAGGGTTTGATACTTTAAGGTAGAACAGATGGAAGACAATCAATGCCTCTTGATCTGAGGATTACAACACTTTGACCTGGTCCTATAAATGACGAGGTACTGGAGTTTGTTTCTCCTAGACATTCCGAAATGGTTTGTCTTGACAGGCCACAAGAGTATCTTGCTTCGGAAGACACCGATGCACATTTACTACTTGGCTACCAACTGCTAGACAAAGGTCGGAAAACAACAAGGGAAAAAGAACATGCTCAGGATGGAATCCCAAGATGTGGATGCATAAGCCAACAACCTTCCGAAAACCAATACAAAGAAAGGTAAGGTGTGGCAGAATCACGAGGGTAGATGCGAGACTCGCGAAGAGTACTCTTGTCGTGATCTATTTGGTTCCATTAAAGAACATCTGCATAGGCATGTGGTAGGGGAAGTCCTTAATTGTCACAACTAAATTGTGACAATAACCACAGGCTTGAAGGCTAGAATTGTAGTACTAGCCATCCTGAGGTAATGTATGAACATTAACGATAGGGATCAACAAAAGGAATCTTGGGTTAAAGGTCAGCTTCATGTACAAGATTCACAACACCAGAATCCAGCACAATCAGGGATCTTAGGGTCAAATCCAAGGGTGAAAACCCGAGAAAAGAATAACTACTACTTGAGTGACTTAGCGTACACTACAAGGTAGTAATCACGAGGTAGCTTCCAAAAGAAGATAAGGCTTCTGAAGTACCCAAACGACAAAAAGGAGGCACACGAGGTGAAAGGAAACCTCGAAGCCTAGAACAGAACACTATGGAACAAACAATATAATATTGCAGGTCTAGAAAGATAGAGAGATCGTGATGGAAAGAAAATCTCTCTGATGAACAAGAGCAAAGGGAAACAAGGAATTCACAACACACACAACACTAGAGAATTCAACACTAGGTCAATTGGCTTAGAAACGACATGCCAAGAAGGCACCTAAGCTTTGAAAGACTAGAAGAGATATCAAATCTTTTCAAAGTCAACACAAGATAAGATGAACCAGAAGTTAGAGCGAAACTGTATAAGAAGAAAAAGAAGCATACTAGAGTTTTCACAAATACTTTTCAACTTTTAAAATAGTTTTCACAAACACTAGACTCAACATCGACCGATAGCAAGGTTTTCCTACGGTTGGTACTAAGATACCAAAACCTGTGACACCCCCGGGATCAGGGCTAAACAAATCCCAGACCTCCGTCTGAAATAATCTTAACCTTGAGCTCGAGAATATCCAGTGAAGAATCGGTAACACGGCAATGACCCTACGACACAAAATTTATTACAGCAAGCTCATAACTGAGCAGAGAACCAAATTATTACAAGCAGAGGTCACTGACCACAAACATCAAACAACGGAAGGCAAATTATGATATTAAGTATAGCAAACTTAACAAATGGCCTAAGAGGCCTGAAGCATAACGATGACGTCCCAGCCCATAGATTCCAGGATGCCGGCCGGGAACCCCAAGCTACTCGTCGATGTCGATGTAGTACCAAACTGATCTTCATGGAACACTTACTTTGCCAAAAGTATCAACAAAGCAAGGGTGAGTACAGGGTGTACTCCGCAAGACTTATGGCTGGTGGAGTTGTTTTGCATAAAGCCAGCTTTATTTATAAAACAAGAGAGAGAGAGAAGAAGCTCGTCTAATCAGAGTGTTTTAAAAGGGGATAAGAGAGCGCCATCTCCAAAAATATTGATCATCATCTTTTGATATCCACCAATCATCATCATCTACTAACTAGAATCACCCCCTCGTACCCATGAGGAAGCATCCTTAACAAACATTAGTTGCCAAGTTTTACGATTAGGTTCATGTTATCTATGATCTCCTGTCCGTTGCCAAGTCGTCCATAACCGTGGACACGGCTTTTCGAAAGATTATTACCCTGCAGAGGTGTACAACTATACCAACACGTACCAACCGACTCTTAATGCCACAATGGTTAGCCCTCTTCCTTGGAAGGCCGGCAGAGGGTGTGGTTGGACACGACCTTTACCTTGCTTTCGCCGAGACCATGAGTCACGCAATAAGTATGGTTCCGCCGTAACGGGTCAAATCCCGAAGCCGGTAATTAAAGATGTGAGGCGAGGTCGGTTTATCAGGGGCACCATCAACCCCAAGCAACCCGGTCCACGCTTCCCTACCTGTTATGAATGCGCCTCCTTCACCCCCCCCTTTCGAAAACATTTTCAATGCGTATGTCGAATGGAACGCCCGAACTATGTGACTCAAGGAATCTACTAGGCAAGTTAGTCAATCATGGGGTCCCCATTTACCCCGTGTGGTTGTACGCTCGTCTTGGTTCAAGAGGCAAGAACCTAAGGTCCTAAGGGTGGCGACTATGGGACTAAAAAAACCACGTCCCACCATGGCATCCCATACAAACCTTAGCATGTTTAATATCATCTCACTGATCTTATCTTATCGCGTTCTCCTGTCTTACTAGATTATCTGCATCTGATACATCATCTGGATGGACCAGAACTGACAGCTATGCAGGGCTAAGCGGACACAGATATAATCTCTAGCAGTGCACACAAGCCAAAACTAGTTATGCTAGGAGCAGTGGATCAGGTAATATAAGCTAAAAGGGAGTAATGCAATAGATATGATACTTTATCTATCGATAAAACACCACAGTAGAATCGTATGCATCATGGCAAGAATTGAAATGCTTTCGAAATCATAGGATTATATCATGGTGAGGCTATGCTTGCCTTTGCCAGTTGATAACAGATAAGCAGATCTTTGAGATCCTTGTACTTGACTTGATTACAGTTGTCAAGTATTTTTCTTTGAAATTCGATCTTCGACGGTGTTGAACTCGGTCTTCGATCTCGATCTTGATCTCGATATCGTATTCTACCGGGAAGAACCAAATCACCAGAAAGAAAGGGAAATCAATCAACACATGGCATCGATGCAATGCTCAAGCAAGTATGATGATATGACAAGTTTAATTGCATTGAAATGTAACCCTAAAGCATGCTCGACCATTTAATCGGGGTTCCAAAGGGTATAAACCCTAACTCGGGAAAACTCCGGAGTATCTGAGAGGGGTTGTTTAGTTCTATAATTAAACTTGTCTTGAAAGTTGTTGAACAATGTATGATTATAGCTTAATTAGGTAGAGATCATTTTTCTGAACATTTTGATATATTATTTGTATTTTTCTGACTTATAAATAATAAGTTATGAATTTTACAATATTTGTCCTTTTTCTGAAATTAATAAACCAAATGGAAATTACTTTTTATACCGAGACACACCTAGCGACAGTGGCTGACTGGGGGGCCTCCACATGGATAGGTGGGACCTGAGGGAGGGGCTGGGGTGTTTCTCACCGAGGCTGTAGCTAGCCGCAGGGACTAACCTATGGGCCCATGGCCACCTCAGCAGCCACATAATAAAAGTGGGGCCTGAGGCTAGTTTGACTGGGTCTGCGCGCGCTGACGCACGGGTGACGTCAGGGTGACATCAGGCCGGCGGTGGCCTGCAGGACGGTGACGGGGACGGCGAACGACGGCGAGCGAGGCTGCAGGGTTAGGCATGTTCGAACCAGTGGAGAGAGGCAAGTTCAAAAGAGGCGGCCCCGCCCGCGGATGGTCACCGGAGCAGCCTGTATAGCGAGTTCTGGCGTTGGCCGACGGCGGCATTCGAGGCTAGAGCAAACCAAAGAGGCAGGAAAGGAAGGGATGGGAGAGGGATTAGGGAAGAGAGGGCCAGGGAGAGGGATAAGACCAGTAGGGGAGAGAGAGAGAGAGCGATGCGGCGACGTCCTTATACTCTCCAGGGGAGCGGTGCGGTGGCGAGCATCGCGACGGCGCGGATTGACGGCGTCGTCCGAGCTAGACAGCTGCTTGACGTCCAGAGGAAGAAGACAACAAACAGTTACTAGGGCCTGGGCCAAGGTGGGCTGCGGCTGGGCCTCTACGGCTGCTCGGGCGGCAGATAGAGGGAGGAAAGTAGAGAAGGGAGCTGGCTGGGCCTCGCAAGGCTGCTGCTGCTCTTTTTTTTAGAAAAACCCCTTTCAAAATCTGTTTTTTATTTCTATTTTCAAACTCTGTTTTGAATATTTCAAAATTATCAAAGAGTTTATAAAATCTCTAAAATATTGCAGAGCCCTTGTATTCAATTTGGGCTCCATAAATTTTGGTAGTTTTTAAAATCAAACCATTTTGAATGGATTTTCAAATAGAGGGGAGGGAAGATTAGGGTTTGCATTTTATTTTCTTGGTTGCATTTTTAGAGGATGATGCTCATGATGCACAAACAAACCCTAAATAAAGATTAACTAAAATTGGGGTGTTACATGTGGCACTTAATCTAGACTATATATATATTTGTTATGAGTTATATTTTGAGTTGGTTGTCTCTATGAAATTGGTGTTTGATGGAACCATCTAGAGCTCAAGGTGACGGCGTGGGGTTATCTAGATTAGGGAAGGAGAACTTTAAGAAGTGTTGTTATAGCCCTACCATGGATTAGAGTGTCCAACCGGGGAGTAGTTAAGAGTAGTATCATGAAGAGTATATTTATATGAGAGAGTGTTCACTAGTGAAAGTATGATTCCTAGGCCTTGTTTCTAAACATTGAAACACCGTTTGTTACTAGATCTGTTGCATGTTTGCTTGCTTTAGTCTTTACCTCACCGTCTTTTCTGGCACTCACACACGTTACCCCACGTCAAGAACAAGTCAGAAGCTATTTTCTGGCACCGTTACCACTTGTATTTCACTATCTCTTCGCCGAGAGCACCTATACACCTAACAAGTGTATCGGGTGTGTTGGGGACACAAGAGACTTCTTGTATCTTCATTGCAGGGTTGCTTGAGAGGGATACCTTTGACCACTTCCTCATTGAGTTCGATAAACCTTGGGCAATCCACTTAAGGAAAACTTGCTGCTGTTCTACAAACCTCTGCACTTGGAGACCCAACAACTGTCTACAAGAATAGAAGTGCATAGACATCAGGGAGGCCTCCTTTTATAGCCGAGCGAGAGAGGCCAAGCAGCGTGGGCAGAGCTCGTCGGGGTCAGCGTTACAGCGAGCTACTGGCATGGTGCGGGGGCGAGGATAGTGCGCGGTCTCCTGGCGGTCATTACTGGATTAAAGTCGAACCGCGGAGCGGTGTGGTTTGGTTGGGAACGTGCGGCGCTCTGCGTGGTACCGATGGCGAACTTCGTAGCATGCGGCGGCTACGGGGCACGGTCGAGGGAACGGGCATGTCTGGTGGTCTCTTGGGTCGGTTGTGATCGTGCATACGGGCGACGAGAGCTCGAGGTGGTCGGGTTGAGTGAGAACGCAGCTGAACTGCGGTGCGGATCGGCATAGTCGACAGCGGCGTTGGCACGGCGTTTCCGGCGTCTCCTCTCTCTGTCCTCGAGATAGGGCTGGTCTAGAGGGGGAAGTGAGGCGCAGGTAGCATGCCAGACATGGTTGGCGAGGCCGGCGTGGCTTGCATCGTGCTTTCGCCGGTGGGGGTAGCAAATGTGCTCGGACATGGTGGCCATTGATGAGATGGTCATGTAAACAGTGGGCTAGAGTTGCATAGACAAGGTGTGTGACATACTGGGAGTGTGGTGAGGGTTGGAGAGGGAACATGTTTGGCAAGAACACTGCTCCAAATAGTGTTTATTGTTTTATTTGATTTGTGCTCAGAAGGTGTTTGATGAAATGGCCGAAAGAAATTTATATTTGAATTTTTGGATGAAATTTTGTGAGTGCATGGGTAACTTACTGGGTAGTCTCTGGTTGCTTGGATTTGTCAAGGTGAACTGGTTTGGTTGGGTTTTTAGAAATCGTGATCTTACCATATAAACTAGATTCAATATTAAATTGTCCTTGGCATAGACTTGCAAAATGTTTCGGTGTGTTTGCATGGTGGTCTTGTGTTCACTTTTACTTGCTCTAGCAAGGGGTGAAAAGAATTGGATTTATTTTTGTTAGAAATCCTGGACTAGAAACACTCAAAGTGGTCTACTGGTTCACTTTGGTGAAAATGACAATTAGCACATATTGTTTGTTTTTGAATTTCTATTGATTTGATTCTCCTTGGAAATGATTTAGATGATGTTGGTTTCATCTTTGAACCAATCGTTGCCATTCATAACAATCAAACAAGTCATTGCACGCATTCATGCATTCATCACATACACATATGCATTCATATTGATTTTAATTAACAAAAGTTTTTGTTAAGCCTAAATTTGGGTTATTGGAATTTGATAACCTTGATTAATATTTTTGGGATGTTACATTGTCCAACTGATGTTTTTCTATTGGCTTCCCTGCCGAGATGGGCTTCACATCGATGTGTGGAAAATATTGAATCCCAAATATTTCGGTGTATTGATTTGACCCTTATTAAAGTATATATATACGTACAAACTTGGAGGAAAAAAAGCCTATGACTTGGAATACAAGATGATCTTTAAAGTCCTAGTCTATCTCTAGTTGTGTATGTATCCTAACATCCCCCCTCAGTCGGAGCGGGAGTAAAGCGGACGCTTGCGACTGGATTTGAAGTCTTGTGCTTTCGTCTTGCGACTGGAGTAAAGCGGACGCCTGCGTAGACATGATCATGGCTGGCACCTAGGGGCGGTGACTTCATCTCCTTGTCATCATCACCTTGGTAGATATGATCATGGTTGGCACCTAGGAGCGGCGACTACATCCCTTTCTAGTGCCTCTCTTCCCTCCCGCAGTCACAGCGGGAGTGGCGTGGACACAACTGATGATGTGGACGCTGTTGACTGAAGTTCTTGACTTGTTGTAGACGTTGTTCTTGATGTCGATGTCAAGGTAGCCGATCGTGATGTAGTCATGGTCAAGGTGGGTGTGGTCGATGCCGTAGTCGTCGTATGTTGTGTGGCCGCCATTGTCGGAGGCACAAAAAATTGCGCGTTTTTTGTTGTTATTGACGAAGCTGCAGTTGTGGACGTTTTGCACCTTGTAAAGGTACCGTCGGGGACGTCTCGCGGACGCGATCATAGGTGAGACCACTAATTTTGCCAGGACTGGAGGAACCCACCAAGTACACAAGGTTTTGCAAGAATCATATGCATGGTCATAAGGGCATCACAATTGTGATGCCGGTTTGATGATACAGTCGTAAGGTCATCGTACTTTCAGAGGGCGTCGTAATTGTATGTCCATCATGTGGACGGGTATGTTGAGAAATAGAGCAATTTACCAAGTGAATTATCCAAAATAAACGCTAGATAAAACATGACTAGAATAATAGGTAATATACTAATCATGTTTAATAGCGAGTACAAAATAAGGCATATAGCCAAACAAACTGCAAGGCATAAAACTCTGGATAGAAACAGAACAAGATTGAGATAGAAGATGTACACGGCAGTAGCAGAAGTAGAACCGCCGGCGTTGGAACCGTCATTGGCCATGTCGTCGAGGAAGAGGGTGCTGATGTCGGGGAAGAAGTCCTCGTCGGGGAAGACGTCGCTATCTGTGAGGGAGTCCGTGACGAAGCCAGTAGTCGCGCTGATAGCGCTCCCCAAAAACCTTATCGCCCTTCTCCCGTACAGGACTCGAAGCAGCGGGGTCTCGGAGGCCTACTGTCCCGGCTCGCGGTGCACGCCGCAAGACGGGATGGGGAAGATGAAAGTAGCGCAGTTCTCTAGAACTCGAGGCAAGGGATGTGTAACAGCACAATTGAGAGGAGGCGCGACCTCTCTCTCTTATAGGCGCAGAGGAGAAGGCAGACGGTGCAGAAGATGAAACGAACAGGCGCATTTAACTCGTATTAAACGTCCATTCAAAGCAAACGTTTCACCTTCGTATTAAACGTCCATTCAAAGCAAACGTTTCACCTTCGTATTAAACGTCCATTCAAAGCAAACATTTCACCTTCGTACATCTGTTCATAAAATAAAGCTCGGCTCTGCGAGATTCCTGCAACCCGCAACCCGCAACCCGCGGCGCGCTCGACGTGACGAGGCGAGGCGTGGCGTGGCGTGGCGTGGCGTGGCGTGGCGAGGCGAGCGAGGAGGAGGAGCGCGCGTGTGGAACTCTCTCCTTCTCCTTCTCATCCTTTTACCAAGTGGTAGAAGAGCTCACCTTATAAGCTGGTCCAACTTCCACTCAACTAGCAATGTGGGACTAAACATTTGTCCCACCTCTTGTCTTGCATGAATGGGCCACATGGGCCTCTAGGATTTTCAGGAATTATTTAAATAGAAAATGGGCTAGACATTTTGGGCCAAAATTCCAACAGGGTATAGCGGCGGCGACGAAGTGTCGACGAAGATGTTGATAAATACCACATAGATGTAGACCTTGGCGATGATGTGTCGGCGATGATAGAGTAGGCGTGTCAGCAATTATCGTCGCTCAAAGGCGTCCCTTATGTCGGCGATGATTTCGAAGCCTTGATGTCGGAGAAGTCGGCATAGTAGTATTCCACACTGGCCTAGCGTGTGGATAATATTGATGTCGCTTCTCCGTGGATGTGCTCGACGAAAAACTTGGCTTGTAGTCGTATAACTTGATGTTATGGTTTGGGTCGATGTAGTCCGGCTTGATGCAGTGCAAATTTTGATATCGATGTTGATGGCGTGCTGCACGTGGAAGGTCGATAGAGATCTTGGCTAGCCGGCAGGCAAATGTTACAGCAGATCGGCACGTGAGTGCGGGAAGGCGGCACTTGGTTCGGTAGCCAAGGCATCGTGTAGTCGAAGTAAAAGCCTTGGCTGTTGCATATAACAAACCGAGAAAGTGCACAGGACACGATAAATTAATTTTGCAACCTGGTTTGTCTCTGCATGGCGTTGGTGTGATCCTTCAGTGGAGATGCCTTGGAACATGATCGTTGCTCCTGGTTGCGCCATGTGCGTGTGTGGTGTGGAGTCCCGTCTTGGATGGCGAGGGTAGCACGTGCGCGCGCTCATGTCCGCGTGTGGAGCACTCAAAGTATGAGCACGGCCGCCTGATCGGGCCAAGACAAAGCATCTTGATCTGATCTGATCCACTAGTAAAAAAGCGCATATAGTTTCGGTTTATAAAAGCCTTTAGTCTCGGTTTTATACTCGGAGCTGTGAAATCGATACTAAAGGCTCTTATCTTTAGTCCCGGTTTATTACAACCCGGGACTAGAGGCCACCGTATGGCCGTTTTTATAGCAAGGGAACGAAGGACCTTTAGTCTCCGGTTGTAATACGGCCTGAAATAAAAAAAAAATTATTTTTCAAATTTTGTTTCCGATTTGTTTCTTAAGCTTTTGAATTGTTTGACATGTAATCCTCTCACTTGGAATATTTTTAGTATTACGTATATTTAATCTTAGATCAAATTACACTTATATTTAAACTTCATATTCGATCACTCATCCTAGCACTATTATATCCTCAGCATGCTTAACTTCTCTGTTCTATCAACATGTCCTTGCGTGAAGCCTATTTATACCTTGTTGTCAACACTATCATATCAATCCTATTAGCCCATATCAATATACCATACATCTTTATTTTTTCAAATTACAAACAACTATTTTAGTAAACAACAATAAATAAGTAATAATAATATTTTAATTCAATGAAAGTAAAAAACTAAATAAAATAATATTTTATTCATTTTTCGCCATTTATTCATTTAATATGGCATAAATAATATCTTTAAATCTGTAAATCAAAATTCGACAAATAATATATCCATAATTATCAGAAAAATGTTAGGAATCCAAATATGAAATAAATAAAATTGAAAAAAAATAAAAAATTTAAATAACTTTCTTTCCTTTTTGAATTAAAAAAATCTAAAATAATCTAAAACGGCCTAAGGCTATTGAAATCAAACTCACAATTTTTTCTGCACATTTTGATAGGCTATATATTTTTTCGACATCGTATGTAAAATTTATAGTTATTTTAAGTTTTCCTGCCGTGGACCGCACCCCTTTAGTCCCAGGCCGTATCACGACCCGACACTAAAGGGCGTTGCCCGTACACGAACCCCTTTAGTCCCGGACTGTATCACGACCCGGGACTAAAGGTCCAAAACGATCCGGAACTAGAGTTTCCTCGGGCTTCTAGCCACCGAAAACAGTATGAACCCGGACTAGTGCTCATACTAGTCCCCGGTCGTAACAAATCAGGAGTAGTATTAGACTTTAACTCGAACCGAAGACCCTTTTTATACTAGTGATCTATACTTTGATTTTCGCCGGTGATGATCGTGAAGATTTAGGGACTATTAAGCTAATTGGATCTAATCTATGAGAATCTGAAATTTTAAAATTGGATCTAACTAGTCTAAAGAACCGATCTGATGTTTGATCGAAACCGGGTGCCCCCCCCCCCCCGAGAGAAGAGATTGATCTTCCTGGTAGCATCGCACGATGCGGAAGTGGTGGAAGGTCTAGGATCGGTGCCGTGACGCTAACCGCTCTGATACCATGTGGAAAATATTAAATCCCTAATATTTTGGTGTATTGATTTGACCCTCGTAGAGAGTATATATATACGTACAAATTTAGAGAACAAGAAGCCTATAACTTGAAATACAAGATGATCTCTAAAGTCCTAGTCTGTCTCTAGTTGTGTATGTATCCTAACGGTGCATACGATTGAAAAGATTCTATGGTAGATGAAAAGATTCTATGGTAGTTGTGTGTACGTGTGGGTTTAACTGCACGCACGCCGTGCTCCTGCTAGTAGTATGACATTTGACCCGTCAATGGTACCAGCTAGTATCAAACTTTGTCTTTTTTTTCGAAACCTCATATATTAGGCATGCAAGCCGTCTCATTAAAATATTCCGGTCCCTTTGGTATCATGATAAAAGAATCTCCACTCATTGGGCGTTCCCAGGCCGAAATCTAGAATTTTTTTGGTCGGGCAAAACTCGATTTCGTCCTGGGAACGCCGAGTTTCCCACACGCGTTCCCGGGCCGAGTTTCCAGGCGAAGAGAAAACAGTGAAATATTCGAATTTTTATCGTTACCGCCGGCAAGAGCTCGGCCAAAAGGTGTTCGACAGAATTATGCCCAACAAGTCCGACAACAAATTATTACAGAACAGGGTAAAAAGGCTCGACCATCAGTCGTCAATGGGGATGGGCTCCTGCGGCATGGTCGATGTGGCGGGGATAGGCGTCTCGGCCGACTAGTTCGAGGAGGTGGAAGCGGAGCTCGGCGTAGCAGTGCCGTTCGGCACAGGGGCGGTCGGCGTAGGGGCAGGCGTGATCTCGGCGATGTCGTCCTGGAGAATGGCATTGCGGCGCGCCATGTACCAGGCCTTGACCGGCGAACTCATTTTCGACGTGTCCTCGCCGCCCATCAGGAACTGGAGATCCGTGTTCCTCTTCTTGGCGGCGTTGTTGGCCTTGAAGAGGTCCATCTTTCGCCCTTGGGTCTCGATCAGCTGCGCCCACCTCTCTTCGCTCTTCTCGTCCCTCTTCTCGGCGTGCGCCCTCGTGTCGGTGATGCACTTCTCAATTGAAGTCGAGAGACGCTCGGCGGGAGGTCCAGCGGCTCTGAGCATCTTCGCCTTCTTCTGGCCGATCTCCGGCCTTCCTTCGCCAGTTGCAGGGAGAGGGACTCTGAGTTGTACACGCCATCCTTGGTCTTGGCGAGGCTCAGGCAAGTGTCCCGCCATTTTTCGTAGTGCTCGATCTTGTGGAACACATGGTGGAACTTGAACTCCGCCTTCATGTCCTCCCGGTACAAAACGAGTGCGTGAATAAGCTACAAAATGGAAGACAAAGTGTGTCAAGATATGCTTGAGCTTGTCATAACTTTGGTTATTGTTCGCGAATACCTTGTTGTCCATATTTTTCCGCTGGCTTGTGTGCGTTCCACCTCTTCCACGCAGTTGTGTCACTTGCTACACGCATGATAGATGAGCCCCCAATGGTTGGTCATGGCCATGGCCTTCTCCCCTCGCTCCATATGAATATTTCTATACTTCGGGTCGCAAAGGATACGCTCGTCGAACGCTAGATTCACGCGCTTCCAATAGTTGTTGTAGTTTTGGTTGGCACCGATGATGGGATCCATACTCAACATTTTCCAGGCTTCGGCGAGACAGAGGTCCTCGGGCACCATCCACTTGATCCACGCTTCTGACACCGACGTGCCTGGCTTCTTCTTTTCCTTCTTGCCCTTCGCCAGAAGCACGGCATCATCCTCAGCGTCCTCGGCCTGTGTCGGTTTGGCCTGCCTCTCCTCGGCATAGAGGTCGGCGAAATCTTGAGACTCGATGCCGTGTTCGCCCTCATCGACGCATGCTCTTTCGCCGCCGCCTGCTCTTGTCCTTGCCTGAGCTTCGCCCTCTCCTTTTTGCACTTCCGTTCCTCCGACGCGATCTTCAGCCTCTGCGTCTTGGTCGCCCACTCGGCGCTGGACATGCCGTTCGGCTTCGTCGCCAGCGCTCTCGGCTTCCTTGCATTCTTTTGTAGGGGTTCGTAGCACGGAAAACACAAAAATTCTACCGCATGCACACAAACAAGCCAAGATCTATCTACTAGATTGTAGCAACGACTCGATAGAACAACTCACCCTCGAAGATTCCAAAGCGGTTAACAAGAGCAGATTCTTGTGGGTGATGTAGTCGTACTCTTGCCGATCTCAAGATCGTGTAGACGATCCTTCCGGCGCTACGTTCCAGCAGCGCTTACGCAGTCGGTCACACGTTCGGTACTCGATGAAGACTTTCCTCTCCCTTGTTCCAGCAGGAAGCGGAGGTTGTAGCACTCTCCTCGTGATTCCGGCAGCACGACGGTGTGGTGTAGGAAGTAGAGGGGAGATCTCGCAGGGCTTCGCCTTAAGCCGGAGCGAGTATGGTGGAGTATGAGAGAGGCCTTGGCGATCTACGGTTTAGAGGTCACCAAGGGGAGGGTGTGGCTGGCGGCTAGGGTTTGGGGAAACCCTAACTCGGCGAGTTGGAGGAGCCCTAGGCGGCGGCAGCACTTGCAGGTGGTGGCGCCAGCGACTTAGGGATAGGGTTTTTGGTGTAAGGGTAGGGGGCTGACCTACCCCTCCTTATATAGGTGGGAGGGAGGAGGTTGGGAGGAGGGAGTCCTCCTCCAACTCCTCCTCCTTGGTCGGCGGGTGTAGGGAGTGGGACTCCCTCCCCAAGTAGTTTTCCTACTCTCCCTCCACCAAGCAAACTTCGGATTTGACTTTTCAAATTGGCGTTTGACTTTCAAACTTGGATTTGATTTATCTCTCCATATTGCCCAGCCAAGTGACCTAGTACATGATGCAAACATTCCACATTATCATGACACATCCATGTACCCTTCCCCTCCGAAGTGTCGGACCTTCCAGACCCTTCTCGAACATTCCTGGTGAAAACACCAGAATCATTTCCGAACTCCGAAACAGGACTTTCCTTATATGAATCTTATTCTCCGGACCATTACGGATCTCCTCGTGATATCCCGGATCCCATCCGAGACTCCGACCAACATTCCGTCTCTTACTCATCATTCCATAACTACTCAACAACATCGAATCCTTAAGTGTGTCTCCCTACGGTTCGTGAATTATGCGGACATGATCGAGACACTTCTCCAATAAATAACCAATAGAGGAATCTGGAAATTCATATGGCTCCCACATATTTCTACGATTACTTTGCGATCGAATGAAACACTTACATACGATACCAATTTCCCTTTGTCTCACGATAGTTTATTTATCCGAGGTTTTGATCGTCGGTATCTCTGCATACCTAGTTCAACCTCGTTACTGATAAGTACTTTTTTCTCGTTCCCGTGATATGTGATCCCTTGGGAGACAATCACATGCTTGCAAGATAATTGGATGACATTGCACCGAGAGGGCCTAGAGTATATCTATCCGTCACATGGTTGGACAAATCCCACTCTTGATCCATGTGTCTCAACCCATACTTTCTGAACACTCAATGCCACCTTTATAGCCACCCAGTTACATTGTGGTGTTTGATGTCATCAAAGCATCCTTCCGGTGATGGTGATTAGCATGATCTCATGGTCGAAGGAATTAGGTTACTATGTATCAGAAAGCTTATGGCAAAAGAACTATTAAAATAACTTGATCTTTATGCTACGCTTATCTATAGGAGTATGTCCATCATACCATTCTCCTAATGATATGATCTTTTTGTTAACAACATCTCAATGTTCATGATCAGGAAACCATAATCATTTATTAACCAACAAGCTAGTATTTTATAGAGGCTTTCCTAGGGACTTTAATTTAGTTTACAAATCACACAAGTATTAATGTTTCCGGTTAATACTATTATAGCATGAATGTAAACATTTATCATAAACACAAAGATATAATAATAACCACTTTTATTATTGCCTCTAGGGCATATCTCCAACAGTCTCCCACTTGCACTAGAGTCAACTAATCTAGATTACATGGTAATATACCGAATACCCATGGCGGTTTGGTGTTGGTCATGTTTTGCCCTCGGGAGAGGTTTAGTCAACGGATCTGGCACATTCATATATGTGTGTAATTTGCAACTCTTTATGTCACCATCTTGGACATGCTCTCGAATAGCGTGAAAACGTAGATTGATGTGCTTCAACTTCTTGTGTGACCTTGTTTCTTGCGCATTGGCTATGGCTCCCATGTTATCACAATAGATAGGCATTGGGTCCAGCGCACTTGGAACCACACCAAGCTCTATAATGAAATCCTTCATCCATATCGCTTCTTGTGAAGCCTCCGAAGCAGCTATGTATTCTGATTTAGTTGAAGATCTCGCCACAACGCTTTGCTTTGCACTCCTCCAGCTAACTGCTGCACCATTCAAAGTAAATACGTATCCAGATTGAGATTTAGAATCATCCGGATCGGTGTTCCAACTAGCATCGGTGTAACCATTAACAACGAGCTGTTCATCACCTCCATAAGAAAGAACCATATCCTTAGTTCTTCTCAAGTACTTAAGGATGTTTTTGACCGCTGTCCAATGATCCACTAATGGATCACTTTGATATCTGCTAGTCAAACTAACAGCATATGCAATGTCGGGTCTAGTACATAGCATGGCATACATTAGAGATCCTATGGCCGAGGCATAGGGAGTCTTACTCATCCTTTCTCTGTCTTCTTCCGTCACAGGACTTTGAGTTTTACTCAAGGTCGTATTGGGCAACATGGGCAAGAACCCTTTCTTGCTATCTTCCATTCCAAAACTCTTTAGAACTTTGTCCAAATATGTACTTTGTGACAATGATATTAGGCGTCTCGATCTATCTCTATAAATCTTTATGCCTAATATGTAAGCTGCTTCGCCAAGATCTTTCATTGAAAAACTATTATTCAAATAATCCTTAACACTATTAAGAAGTTCTACATCATTCCCAATCAACAATATGTCATCTACATATAGTATTAAGAATTTTACAGAGATCCCACTCACTTTCTTGTAAATACAAGCTTCTTCATAAGTTTGTATAAAACCAAAACTTTTGATTACCTTATCAAAACGTTGATTCCAACTTCGGGATGCTTGCTTCAATCCATAAATGGACCGTTGAAGTTTGCATACCTTGTTAGCATCTTTAGGATCGACAAAACCTTTGGGTTGCATCATATACAACTCTTCATCAATGTCTCCATTGAGGAACATCGTTTTGACATCCATCTGCCATATCTCATAATCATAATATGCAGCGATTCCTAACATAATCCTCACAGACTTTAGCTTCGCTACTGGTGAGAAAGTCTCATCATAGTCATCTCCTTGAATTTGTCGAAACCCTTTTGCGACAAGTCGAGCTTTATAGACAGTAACATTACCATCAGCATCTGTTTTCTTCTTGAAAATCCATTTGTTCTCGATAGCCTTCCGGCCATCCGGTAAGTCCACCAAAGTCCATAATTGGTTTTCGTACATGGATCCAATCTCGGATTTCATGGCTTCTTGCCATTTATTGGAATTTGGGTTCATTATTGCTTCCTCATATGTCACAGGGTCATCAGTGTTATCCACAAACATGACACTCATAACGGGATCATACCAATCAGGAGTGGTACGAGTTCTCGTTGACCTGCAAGGTTCCGTAGTAACTTCAACCGAAGTTTCATGATCAACATCATTAGCTTCCTCTCTTATTGGTGTAGGCACCACATGAACTACTTCCGGTGCTGCGCTACTCGCAAGTTCGAGAAAAGGTTCAACAACCTCGTCTTGTTCTACTTTCCTTCTAGTCACTTCTTTCGAGAGAAATTCCTTCTCTAGAAAGGATCCATTCTTGTTAACGAAGATTTTGCCCTCGGATCTATGATAGAAGGTATACTGTAACATCCCAGATTTTGTATTAGGATATTATTAGTGTCATGCATCATCCTTGCATCATTGCATCCTACAATTGAAAATTGAAATAAAATCCTACACACCTAAACCTAGAAAACCCTAATAGTGGTTACCTTATGTAAGCATTATTGTAGAGGTTGAGTAAAGACCCTACCAAAACCTTGTAAAACACTAAACTATGGCCCAAGGTTGACCACCTTACTTTTATGAAATTTTAGAAACAAGTTTCATCAATTTTAGTCTTAGTTTGCAAAAGATATTTAGGTTTTATTAAAACAGAAAAAGGAAAATGATAAAAGGAAAAAAAAAGGGGGGGGGGGGAAACCTACCTAGCTGGGCCGCAGCGCAGCCCACCAGCGCCCACGCGGCAGCCAGCCTACCCGCGCTAGCCACCGCAGCCCAGCACCGGCCCGCTCCTTCCCTCCACCACTGACGCGGGGGTCCCACCCCGTCGTCTTCCTCCTGGAGACCGCGGCGGACACGACTCCGGCCGCGCCGGACTCCTATCTGCGCCGGACTCGACCGCCCCCTCCCCCAAGTCTCTGCCCCTTATAAGCTGACCCCCCTCTCGTCGTTTTCCCCTTCAAAAACCCTAGCCAAGCCTCGCCCGACCGCCGCCTTCCTTCTCGCCGTTGCCGCGCTCAGGGAGGTTGAGGTCCCGGCGATTTGCGCCACCCCGATCCCTCCTTCGCTGTTGGTTTTCCTTCCCGTGCTTCGCCGCTTCGCTTGACCCCTTTTTCCCCTTGTTCAGGAGCCCGCGCCGCCCGCGATTTGCCGTCGGAGTCTCGCCGGAGGCCGAGACGGTCGGCCGCCATTTGACGCGTCTTGAGGACGAGGTAGGCGACGCCGAGGACGCGAGCGTGACTGCGAAGGCCAGCTGCGCCCCGTAGACCACGCCACCACCGCGGGAGCCACCAGAGCGCCGCCAGCCATCATCGCCGACGCCACCGCCGCCCCACGCCGCCGTCCCGTCCTATAAGTCGCCGCTGCCTCTCATGACCGTCGGATCGAAGTTGAACGCGTAAAATTAGAAGTAGGCCGAAGGGGTATCGGCGAATAATGGAGTGCCACGTGGCCACGCGCGTCAGCACGCACGCGCCAGCGCTGAGTCACCTAGCCGGAGCCAATCAGACGCTGACACTTGGCAGGATTTTAAGTAGAGCTTAGATATGTTTGCATATTTGAATTTAAAACTTGCGAAATTCATATAAAATTGAATTTTTGGCCAAATTTAGCTTATAATATACCGTTGGATTCCTAATTTTATGTAGAATCCAAATCTGCAATAATATCCCAGGTTCACTGTAAAGTTTTAGGTGTAGATTTTAATCATTAGATTAGAGAGTTTAATCTATAGAAAAATAATTAAAATTCAATTGTAATTGATTCTTGTTGCAATAACTTTGTATCCACAATACCTACTGATCCAAATCTTTAAGCTTTGCTTAGGATCCTTAGATCTAACTTGGGGCTATTTAGATGGTTTGATCTCCTATAATCCTAGGATTTGTTTTAGTGACTCTATTAGATCTAAATCCAATCCTAGTGACACCCTTACACTATCACAACACAAACTTGCTACCTTGATCAATTTAACCAACCTTGCATAAAATACCATGTTGCATGCATGCATGATATTCTTTGTGATATGCTTTGAGCAAGTTGTGATCAGATCTATGTTTGTGATTCGTTAGATTGCTCGGAGTGCGCTAAGGAGTGCTATTGTGTAGAGTGCTGCTCGGATCAAGGCAAGTTACACCACTTGTTCATAATTATGTCCCATTTTTGATTCTATGCATGTGATCTTCAAAATTTTGTAGTATGCATGTGTAGGATGTTCTAGTAGAATTTTTCCTTAGTATTATTTTGCAAGTGCGATAAGTTTGCAGTATGCCATGAGTAGCTCTATACTTAGGATTTCCCATCCTAATAGGTTACCCTGTTTTTGCTAAGTATTGCTTGCTATGATATATATACAAAGTACCGTTGGGGGGTTCGAAAGACAAAGAATTTTTCTAAGTATAAAGGCTCTCTAGAGCAAACTTTTCTTCTCAAATCCACTTCAAAATAAAACTAAGTTTTCTTCTGGGCGGAATGGTTGTCGGGTCAACGAGTGAGATTTTTGGTGGAGGACGGCCGCCCAGGAATCAAAGAAGTCTGCCATGTTTCAGAATTCAGAAGCTTCCAGTGCAACCACAATACATTATGGGCTCTGTCTTGGCCTAGTACTTAGTGGGAAACCTCACCTGGGTACCAACATTTGGAGGTTCTTGGCACGGTTGGATCCGGAAGGTAGAGGGGCTACTAAGGGAAAGCCTCACCATGGTCTAGTCTGTTAAAGGACTTGATCGTGGATTGTAGGAAAAGTGCACAAACTCTCGAGAGTGTTGCAATCTGATCGATCAGCCGTGTTCACGGTAACAGAACAACAATGAGCGTCTGAAGGATGGAGCCTCTGAAGGATCTTCCTCTCTCTTTTCTAAAACAAAGTTTTGAAACCCCATGGCGTGCGTAATATCGCTAATGGGTGGGAATTTGGGGAACTTGTTGTGTAATATCCAAGTGACGCTTGGTGCGTAATATCCAAGTGTTAGTTGTTTGGACACTTGGTGCGTAATATCCAAGTGTTAGTTGTTTGGACACTTGGTGCGTAATATCCTCGTGTGCCACTCGACCTTATTTTATCCAAACAAATGTTTATAAAGTAGGGCAATCTTCTATTCTTCTCTCTACTGAAGAAAACTAGCTTCGAGCAAATGAACTCTACAGCCTATACCAGCCTTGCATGTAGAGATAGTCTTTTCTCTCCTTGGTGTAATTTGCCAATACATTCAAAGTATTGACCCAACTTGTTGGCTGCACGTCTTATGTGCAGAATCCGAAGATTGAAAGGTGCGTAGGGATCGCGGGTCTACACTCGACAAGCCTGGGGCATTGATGGACTCATGCTGCTTTTATGTTTCCGCTGTTATTGAGCTAGCATAATGCTAAGCAATTTCTGTAATAATTTCATACTCTGGATTCTCCGTGTAATAAAGACTTTGTGTTTTACATGATATTTCATCGACTGTGAGTGCTAGCTATTGATCCAGGGACTAGCATGTTAATCACAGGGACTTATGATCCTTACCGATCCGAGGTCGTTACATATACCCAATAGTTTCCTTCGGGTATCCTATGAAGACGCATTTTTCCGCTTTGGGTTCAAGCTTGTTCGGCTGTAGCTTCTTTACATAAGCTTCGCAACCCCAAACTTTAAGGAACGACAATTTAGGTTTCTTCCCAAACCATAATTCATACGGTGTCGTTTCAATGTATTTAGATGGTGCCCTATTTAAAGTGAATGCGGCTGTTTCTAATGCATAACCCCAAAATGATAGCGGTAAATCTGTAAGTGACATCATAGAACGAACCATATCTAAGAGAGTTCAATTATGACGTTCGGATACACCATTACGTTGTGGTGTTCCCGGCTGTGTCAATTGTGAAAGTATTCCGCATTTCTTCAAATGCGCCCCAAACTCATAACTTAGATATTCACCTCCAACTTAAAAATTTAATCTTCTTGTTACGTTGATTCTCTACCTCACTTTGAAATTCCTTAAACTTCTCAAAAGTTTAGGACTTGTGTTTCATGAAATAGATATACTCATATCTACTCAAGTCATCCGTGAAGGTAAGGACATAACGATAACCACCGCGCGATGCTACACCCATTGGGCCACACACATCGGTATGTATGATTTACAATAAGTCCGTAGCTCGCTCCATCATACCAGAAAATGGAGTCTTAGTCATTTTACCCATCAGACATGCTTCGCATCTTTCAAGTGATTTAAAATCAAGTGATTCAAGAAGTCCATCGGAATGGAGCTTCTTCATACGCTTCACTCCAATATGACCAAGACGACAGTGCCACATATAGGTCGAGTTATCGCTCAATTTCAAACGTTTAGCTTCAATGTTTGTGTATTTCCACTTTCGAGATTCAATAATAATAGACCATCTATAAAAGGTGCATGTGCATAAAACATATTACTCATATAAATCGAACAACCCTTATTCACGAACTTAAAAAAGTAACCGGCTCACAATAAACATGATCCAGATATAATGTTCATGCTCAACGCAGGCTCCAAATAACAATTATTTAAGTATAAAACTAATACTGATGGTAGATGAAGAGGTAGCGTGTCGACCGCGATCACATCAACCTTTGATCCATTTCCAACACGCATCATCACCTTGTTCTTCGCTAGCTTCCGTTTATTCTGCAACACCTGTGTCGAGTTACAAATATGAGCAACGGAACCAGTATCAAATACACAGGCACTACTAAGAGTACTAGTGAGATACACATCAATAACATGTATATTGATATACATTTCTTCTTGATGTTGCCGTTCTTCAAATCCGCCAAGTACTTTGGGCAATTACACTTCCAGTGACCCTCTCCCTTGCAGTAAAAGCACTTGGTATCAGGCTTAGGCCCAGCCTTGGTTTCTTCGCTGGCGCGGCAACTTTCTTAACACCCTTCTTGAAGTTTCCCTTTTGCTTAGAATTGCCTTGCTTCTTGAATTTGGTGGTCTTATTGACCAACAACACTTGGTTCTCTTTCTTGATCTCCACTTCTACAGATTTCAACATGGATAAGAGTTCTAGCAACGTCTTGTCCATGTTTTGCATATTATAGTTCATCACAAAGTTCTTGTAACTTGGTGGTAGTGATTGGAGAAAACGGTGAATCCCCAAAGAATTAGGAATCACTATACCCAAACTTTGGAGTTTGTTTGCGTGCCCAGAAATCTTAAGCACATGATCACTGACGGAGCTGCCCTCTTCCATCTTGCAGTTAAAGAACTTTTCAGAAGCCTCATAACTCTCAACTGTTGCGTGAGCCTCAAATATCATTCTGAGTTCACGGACGATATGATGTGGGTCATGGTTCTCAAACCTCTTCTGAAGCTCCGATTCCAAACCATACAAGATAGCACACTAAACTGTGGAGTATTGATTCTTCCGAGTGAGGTAACCATTCTTTACTTCATCGGTATCAGTAGCTGCAGGCGGGTCACCCAGCGGTGCATCCAGCACATAGGTCAAATTACCAGCATTGAGGACAATCCTCAAATTGCGGAACCAATCCGCGAAGTTGCTTCCATTGTTTTTCTACTTTTCTTTCTCTAGGAACGCATTAAAATTGATGGTAGGGCCCGCCATTGATCTACAACATATTTGCAATAGTTTAGACTAAGTTTATGACAAATTGAGTTCTAATTAATAGTTAAATTAATCTAGGTGAACTCCCACTCAAAACAATATCCCTCACATTGTTTTAGTGATCACACGAACCAAATCCACCACATCAAAACCGATCATCACGAGAGTTGATGTAACTTCAATGGCGAACAATCAACATGTTCATCATATCTACTATATGACTCATGCTTTACCTTTCGGTGATCTGTGTTCCGAGACCATGTCTGTACATGCTAGGCTCGTCAAGATCAAACCTTAGCACCGCATGAGCAAATCTGGCTTACTCATGTTGTATACACTCGCAGAATCTAACACACCCGATCATCATGTGGTGCTTCGAAACAACGAGCTTTAGCAACGGTGCTTACTAAGGATGAACACTTTAAAACATGAAATTTGTGTGCTTGAGGGATCATCTTATAATGCTACCGTCGCAAACTAAGCAATACAAGATGCATAAAGGATTAACATCACATGCAATTCATAATATGTGATATGATATGGCCTTTCTTCTTGTGCTTCCGATCTCCATCTTCAAGCACGCACATGATCTCCATCATCACCGGTATGGCGTCAAGGTCAATGGCGCCTTTTCATGGTTGTCGTCCACCAGCTTCAACTATTACAACTACTTTGAATAGACACGCGGGTCTTAACGGAATTTAAAGACAACCATATGGCTCCTGCCGGTTGCCAAACTTACAATAAGGAACATTGCATACATCATATATAATCACAATCATGGCCATATCACATCACAGCACACCCCTGCAAAACAAAGTTAGACGCCTCTAATTTTCTTTGCATATTTTACGTGGTTTGGGGCTTTCAATAAGTGTCGTTCTAACTTACGAACAAGAACCACAACGTTGATGTTTGAACTATCAAGTGCCCGTTGTATATTGAATCTATACTATAATGCGAGAGACAGACACCCGCAAAGCCACTAATGCAATAAAAGTTGCATGTTGAGCATGGAGCAAGTCTCATGAACGATGTCATGTAAGGTTAGCCGGGCCGCTTCATCCCATCATACCGCAAGATGAAAAGTACATAAAAAGAAACTGATAATAAAAGCACCACCTCCCACAATGACCATTGTGTTCTACTCATGCAACAGATCTACATATAGACACGGCTATGATACCACTTTACGGGTTCGTAGCATGGAAAACAAAAAGTTTCTACTGCATGCACACAAACAAGCCAAGATCTATCTACTAGATTGTAGCAACGAGTCGATAGAAGAACTCACCCTCGAAGATTCTAAAGCAGTTAACGAGAGCATATTCTCGTGGGTGATGTGGTCGTACTCTTGCCGATCTCAAGATCGTGTAGACGATCTTTCCGGCGCTGCGTTCCGGCAGTCCTTCCGCAGTCGGTCACACGTTCGATACTCGATGAAGACCTTCCTCTCCCTTGTTCCTGCAGGCAGCGGAGGTTGTAGCACTCTCCTCGTGATTCCGGCAGCACGACGGCGTGGTGTCGGAAGTAGAGGGGAGATCTCGCAGGGCTTCGCCTTAAGCCGGAGCGAGTATGGTGGAGTATGAGAGAGGCCTTGGCGATCTATGGTTTAGAGGGCACCAAGGGGAGGGTGTGGTCGGCGGCTAGGGTTTGGGGAAACGCTAACTCGGCGAGTTGGAGGATCCCTAGGCGGCGGCAGCACTTGGAGGTGGTGGCGCTGGCGACTTAGGGCTAGGGTTTTTGGTGTAAGGGTAGGGGCAGCCCTACCCCTCCTTATATAGGTGGGAGGGAGGAGGTTGGGAGGAGGGAGTCCTCCTCCAACTCTTCCTCCTTGGCCAGCGGGTGGAGGGAATGGGACTCCCTCCCCTAGTAGGTTTCCTACTCCCCCTCAACCAAGCAAACTTCGGATTTGACTTTTCAAATTGGCGTTTGACTTTCAAACTTGGATTTGATTTATCTCTCCATATTGCCCAGCCAAGTGACCTAGTACATGATGCAACCATTCCACATTGTCATGACACATCCATGTACCCTTCCCCTCCGGAGTGCCGGACCTTCCAGACCCTTCTAGAACATTCCTGGTGAAAACAACGGAATCATTTCCGAACTCCGAAACAGGACTTTCCTTATATGAATCTTATTCTCCGGACCATTCCGGATCTCCTCGTGATATCCTGGATCCCATCTGAGACTCCCAACAACATTCGGTCTCTTACTCATCATTCCATAACTACTCAACAACATCGAATCCTTAAGTGTGTCTCCCTACGGTTCGTGAATTATGCGGACATGATCGAGACACTTCTTCGATCAATAACCAATAGAGGAATCTAGAAATTCATATGGATCCCACATATTTCTATGGTTACTTTGCGATCGAATGAACCACTTACATATGATACCAATTTCCCTTTGTCTCACGATAGTTTACGTATCCGAGGTTTTGATCATCGGTATCTCTGCATACCTAGTTCAACCTCGTTACTGATAAGTAATCTTTTCTCGTTCCCGTGATATGTGATCCCTTGTGAGCTAGTCACATTCTTGCAAGATAATTGGATGATATTCCACCGAGAGGTCCCAGAGTATATCTATCCGTCACATGGATGGACAAATCCCACTCTTGATCCATGTGTCTCAACCCATACTTTCCGAACACTCAATGCCACCTTTATAGCCACCCAGTTACATTGTGGTGTTTGATGTCATCAAAGCATCCTTCCGGTGATGGTGATTAGCATGATCTCATGGTCAAAGGAATTAGGTTACTATGTATCAGAAAGCTTATAGCAAATGAACTATTAAAATGACTTGATCTTTATGCTACGCTTATCTATAGGAGTATGTACATCATACCATTCTCCTAATGATATGATCATGTTGTTAACAACATCTCAATGCTCATGATCAGGAAACCATAATCATCTATTAACCAACAATCTAGTATTATAAAGAGGCTTTACTAGGGACTCTAATTTAGTTTACAAATCACACAAGTATCAATGTTTCCGGTTAATATTATTATAGCATGAATGTAAACATTTATCATAAACACAAAGTTATAATAATAACCACTTTTATTATTGCCTCTAGGGCATATCTCCAACATCTTCTCCCCCAAAACCTCGTCGAGCTTCGATCTGGGTTTGACGAAACTCTTGGGCGACATGTCGGGCGGGAGCTCGGCAAAGTGGAGGGAGTGAGGGGAATGGGGAAGAAAGGCGGGAGGGGAGCAAGAAAAGGGCGGGAGTTTAGCCTTCTCTCGCCGACAAAGCTGACCCACGCCCGGTTTCTCTTCGTCCTGCGTTCCCAGGGCATTCCCGGGATCCTGGAAATGGCCTGGTAAGTCCGAACCAAAGTTTGCCCGAATCCGAACAAAAATAGATTTCTGGGAACGCGACTAGGCCGAATGTCACGGCTCACATGCTTCTGTTCATGGTGTTGGTACGGTTGATCTGAAGTTCACTTCGACCGTGCGCCTGAAGAACGTGCATCATGTTCCCTCAATAAATAAAAATCTTGTTAGCGGATCTCTTCTGTGTTGAGATGACTACAAGATTGTATTCGAGTCCAATAAATTTGTAATTTCGAAGTATGAAACCTTTGTTGGTAAAGGCTAGGAGCGCGGAGGCTTGTTCCGCTTATCTTTTTCAGACATTTATAATAAAGTTGTTAATCATATTTACACGAATTTTGAATCAAATGTCTGGCACTCTCGTCTTTGTCATATTAATTTTGGTTGTATGACACGGCTAGCCAAAATGAATTTAATCACTTATTTCACAACTGTTAAGGGATCTAAGTCCCAAGTCTGTGTGCAAGCTAAACAACCTCGCAAGTCACATACGACTGCAGAAGTGAGAAACTTAACACCACTAGAGCTCATACATTTTGATCTTTGTGAGATGAATGGTGTGTTGACAAAAGGTGGAAAGAAATATTTCATGACTTTGATCGATGACTCTACGAGATATTGTCATGTTTATCTTATGAAATCAAAAGATAAGTCTTTGAGTTTCTTCAAAATCTATAAAGCTGAGGCAAAAAATCAACTTGATCGAAAGATTAAGAGGCTTAGGTCTGATCGTGGTGGAGAGTATTTTTTTCCAACGAGTTTGATTTCTTTTGTGCGGAACATGGCATAATTCCTGAGAGGACACCTCCCTACTCACCCCAGTCAAATGGAGTAGCCGAAAGAAAGAATCGTACTCTAATAGATTTGGTTAACGCCATGTTAGACACATCGGGTCTCTCCAAGGAATGGTGGGGGGAAGGCACTATTGACTATGTGTCATGTCCTAAACCGAGTTCCCACAAAGAACAAAGAAATTACTCCATTCGAAGAATGGGAGAAGAAAGATTAAAACTCTCTTACTTACGTACTTGGGGTTGTTTGGCAAAGGTTAATGTACCAATCCCCGAGAAGCGCAAGTTTGGACCAAAAACCATTGATTGTGTTTTTCTGGGCTATGCTTTCCATAACATTGGTTATAGATTCTTGATAGTAAAATATGAAGTACCTGACATTCATGTCGGTACAATCATGGAGTCGACTAATGCGACTTTCTTTGAGAATATCTTTCCTTTGAAGGATAAACCTAACTCATCAAATCCCGAGATACCTAGTTCATCTAATCAGGAATTTGCTACATTTTATGAACCTACCATTCAAATTAAACACTCTGAAACTCCTAAGGAGGATGATAATGAAATTCCTAAAAGGAGCAAGAGACATAGGACTGCAAAGTCCTTTGGTGATGATTTCATTGTGTACCATGCGGATGACACTCCCACTTCAATTTCAGAAGCATATGCATCTCCTGATGCTGACTACTGGAAGGAAGCCGTCCACAGTGAGGTGAATTCCATCTTAGCTAATGGAACATGTGAGATCACTGATCTCCCTTATGGGTGCAAAACTGTAGGGTGCAAGTGGGTGTTTAAGAAAAAGCTTAGACCTGATGGTACTATTGAGAAGTACAAGGCACGGCTTGTGACCAAGGGATATACTCAAAAAGAAGGTGAAGAATTCTTTGACACTTACTCACCTGTTGTCAGATTGACCACCATTCGAGTATTACTCTCATTGGCTGCCTCTCATGGTATTCTCTTTCATCAAATGGATGTTAAGACAGCTTTCCTTAATGGAGAGTTGGATGAGGAAATTTACATGGATCATCCAGATGGCTTTGTGGTAAATGGTCAAGAAGTAAAGGTGTGCAAGTTGTTGAAATCTTTATATGGCCTAAAACAAGCCCCTAAGTAGTGGCACGAGAAGTTCGAAAGAACTTTAACTGCTACAGGCTTTCTTGTAAATGAAGCTGATAAATGTGTGTACCATCTCCATGGTGGGGGTGAGGGAGTCATCCTTAGTTTGTATGTGGATGACATACTGATTTTCAGAACCAACCTTAATGCAATTAAGGAGGTCAAAGATTTCTTATCTCGTTCCTTTGAGATGAAGGATCTGGGAGTAGCTCATGTTATCCTGAACATCAAGCTATTGAGAGATGATGACGGTGGGATTACTTTGCTTCAGTCCCACTATGTGGAAAAGGTCTTGAGTCATTTCAGGTATAGCGACTTCAAGTTTTCTCCTACACTGTATGATCCTAGTGTGTTGCTTCGAAAGAATCGAGGAAATGCTAGAGACCAACTGAGATACTCTCAAATTATTGGCTCGCTTATGTATTTAGCTAGTGCCACAAGGCATGACATCGCCTTTGCTGTAAGAAAACTCAGTCGATTTGTTTCAAATCCATTAGATGATCACTGTCATGCTCTTGAGAGAGTTATGCACTATCTAAAAGGCACTTCAATCTATGGCATTCACTATACCGGGTATCCGAGGGTACTAGAGGGTTATAATTGGATATCTGATGCTGACGAGATAAAGTCCACGAGTGGATATGTATTCACACTTGCTGGTGGCACTGTTTCTTGGAATCCTTGCAAGCATGCCATATTAACGAGGTCAACTATGGAAGCAGAACTCACAGCATTAGACACAGCCACTGTTGAAGCAGAGTAGCTTCGTGAACTCTTGATGAACTTGCATGTGGTTGAAAAACCAATACCCACAATGCTTATGAACTGTGATTTTCAAGGTAAATAGTTCTTAGTATAATATGAAGTCATCAAGACATGTGAAGAGGAGACTAAAATCTGTCAGGAAAATGAGAAAATCCAGAGTTATTGCATTGGATTATATCCAAACATCTAAAAACTTGGAAGATCCCTTCACAAAGGGTCTATCACGGAATGTGATAGAAAATGCATCGAAGGAGATGGGTATGAGACCCACAATTTGAGCTTTCCACAGTGGTAAACCACTCTATGTGATTGGAGATCCCGTAAATTAGAATTGGGAGACAAGATGTTGGTTAGTTGAGAAAGTATCTCTACTTTAATAAACACCACTCCATAAAGATGCAATACTTTCCTATTCTGCACGGCAGGTTGATTTATTATCTTAATGTGTTCTAACTGATTTATCCTGAGCAAAGATGTTGTCCTGCAGAACATCTTTTGAAGAACACACCTATATGAGTCCGAATGTTAAAATGTCGCAGTCTATGAGAGTAGGGTGCTGTTTAATAAACTCATGAAAGGTCATGAAGTATGACGTATAAGCTCCACCCGCGGGGAAGTCCCACGGTAGCCTAGTATCGGTCAAGACTTTTTGTGAAGCTAGGTTTGCAGCAAACTTACAGTTCAAGGCATAGTCCACTATACAAGTTGCGGCCTAGTATAACATAAAGCTCTAGGTGGAAGTTCAACTTAAAAGTCTCCACTACAGTGCCGATATATAAATAATATTTTGGAACCAAAGGCAAACTTCATGTGCCTCTGGGATCTGGTGGGGGATTGTTGGAATTTTTTGCCTGAATAGGCCCAGCCCATTTATTATATGCCAATAAATTTTTGAAATCTTAGAGGCCCATTTGGCCCATTCATGCAAGGCAAGTGTTGGAACAAATGTTTAGTCCCACATTGCTAGTTGAGTGGAAGTTGGACCAGCTTATCAGGTGAGCTCTTCCACCACTTGTACGAGTTTGAGAAGAGAAGACATATACACAAGTTCTCCTCCTCCTCCTCGCTCGCTTCGCCACGCCATGCGACGCCTCGGCGCGACGCGTGCGCGCCGCGGGTTGCGGGTTGCGGGAATCTCGCCGAGCCGAGCTTTATTTTGCCATGCATGAATGGTATATGAACAGTTGTACAGAAGCTGAAACGTTTTGGTGGGCTGCCGCCTGTTCGCTTCAACTTCCGTCCATTCGTTTCATCTCCTGCCTTCCCATCTATGCCTATAAGAGAGAGGTCGCGCCTCCTCTCAGACACACTGCCACACATCATCGCATACTCCTTTGCGCCTACAGTTCCAGAGCACTGCGCTACCCAGATCTTCCCCATCCTGTCTTGCGCCGTGCACCGCGAGCCAAGACAGTAGTCCTCCGAGACCCCGCTGTTTCGAGTCTTGTACGGGAGAAGGGCGATAAGGTTTTTGGGGAGCGCTATCGGCGCGACTACTGGCTTCATCACGGACTCCCTCTCGGATAGAGATTGCGCCGACGTCTTCCCCAACAAGGACTTCTTCCCCAACATCAGCACCCACTTCCTCGACAACATGGCTAACGACGGTGCCAACGCGAACACCGGTGATTCCTCTTCTGCTGCTACTGCCGTGTATGTTTTCTTTCTCAAACTTGTACTGATTGCATCTCAAGATCTACGTCTTGCAGTCTGTTTGGTTACATGTTTTGATTTATTTTTGCTATTTCACATAATTAGTATTTTGTCTATTATTCTAATCATGTTTTATCCATCGTTTATTATGGGTAATTCGCTTGGTAAATTTCTCATTTCTTCAACAGGATCACCATCCCAAATAAACGGGACATTCGAATCATAAGAGGCTCTAGCTAGGCTATGCGCCACCCCATTTGCTTCACGTAGGCAATGTTGAACTGATATCACTCCAATCCTTTCTACTATTTGAAAATATTCGACTAGGATGGCAGTATACGGGCTCAAAATCTCAATCACTCCATTGTATACTGCAACCAATCCAATAGTATCAAACCTTGTCGACCCGCCTCGTGGACCACATAAAGTGTTTGAACCGTATGACATGTTCTTTGTGCTATAGGTCAGGATCAATCACGGACGTACTCGTAAAGATCTGCCGGCTGGTTACGGTAGATGATCTACCACAAAAGCCTAGCTATAGCTAGCGTAGACCGGCCGTGTTCTTGTTTGATTCGTAAGTGTAACATCCCAAAAATACTAAACTTAAATCATCAAACTCTAATCATCAAAATTACGGTTAACAAAAACTTTTCTAATTAAAATTATGAAGGCATGCATATGTGTATGCATTTAATTTGAAATTCTTTTAAACCACCTTGTTTTTGTGTTTTTTTGCTTGTAAAATGTTTCTTAGGTGAATTAAGCATCATCTAAAACATTTTCCACACTTTTTCTAAAGACAAATAAATCAAAACCAATAAAATAAAGGAATGGTCATTTTGACCAATTTAACTCCCATGCCTACTTTGGTTGTCTCAAACTTTCAGAACCTAACAGAAACTTTTCTGGATCTTCGCACCCCTTGATTGTACTCATAACAAAGTATCAATGCCCACTTTGTGATCATCCAGAAACTTTCAAATGCATGGTTTAAATGACAATTCAAAATTGAATCTTTATCATATGGGAAGATCCCACTTTTTCAAAAACCACTCAAACAAGCTCAACTTTCAAAACCCAAGCATCTGCAGACTCACCAGCACCAATCTAGCACACCCAAAAAAAACTTTTCAAAATTCAAAACTTGAATTCATGCGGCCATTTCATCAAACAGGTTGCAGACACAAATCATACAAAATCTAAACACTATAGTGAGCAGTGATTGAAGCCTAACTTGTTCCCTATCTGGGCACCACTAGCCTTAGTAGATCATCTAAAAACCTTAACTAATCACTCGCACCACTGTAAGCTTGGCATTGCCATGAATGGTGAACAGCCGAGCACACCCATGCCACCCCAGTGTCTCCAGCAGGCTAGGAGGAGAAACAAGCCTAGCCAGCATGTCTGGGAGGCAGCCCACCGTCCACCGCCACTCCCTGTCCACCGCTCGAACCTTTCCAACCACTAGACCACACGCACGGACCACGCCCAGACCGCCAGCGACCATGCCGAGCATGCGCCAGAGCGCCACCCTCGACCGAAGCCCACAGACCGCGCGCCGCCCTCGCCGCGTGCACACACGATCGCCACCGACCCAGGAGACCGCCAGACATCCCCGTTCGCCGCCCCGTGACGCATAACCACCGCTCGCCGTCGAAGACACCGCCTCTGCCGCGCAGAGCGTCGCATGTTCCAGACCAAGCCGCACCGCCCCACGCCTCGAAACCATGTCGTTGAGCATCGCCAGGAAAAACCGCACCGTCCCCTACCTTCACCCATGCCAATAGCCGCATGTACCATCGCCCCCGACGAGATCACTGTGCGCCCCGTCGGTCCCCTCGCTCGACTATAAATAGAGGCCACCCCCAGTCGATTTCTTCACACCATTCTACTCCCCTCTCATCACTGATCGTGCCAAACCGTTCCCGGAGCAAGGCGAGCAGCACATCGCCGAAATTTCACCGGAGCCTGCCGCCTCTGGAGAAGAAGGGCGCCATCGATTTCGTCCACCCCAGGAGCTGCCGCGACCACCCCTGAGTTCGTCGTCGTCTACTTCGTCGTTCGCACGCCTCGCCGACCCTATCATGCACCCCGGTGAGCCCCAACAACCCCCACTGGTCGCGCTAGGTTTCTTTCTCGCTGGCGTTGCCCAACATCGACGATGACTCTCAGCCGTTGGATTAGAATCAGATCGAACGCAACACGTTGCCCCGTACCGCTTCGCACCCTCCTGTCTCACTGACGAGTGGGGACACCCACTTAAGCAGCCCGCGGGAGCACTACGCTTAGCAGGCCGGCCCGTTAACTTTTCCCGCACAGCCCAGTTATTTGAATTAAACCTTTTCCATTTTGTTTCAAACTAACTTATGTACCCAACTTCAAAAATCAACCTAGATCGATTCATTGCATCAAATTGAATGAAACTAATTTTTTTAGAAAGGTCTAGGAATGCTGAATCTAAGCCCGTTGGATTCAAGACATTTGGATCTATAGATCATCCATGGTAAAAATAACAAGGCAGAAGCTTTTCTGCATTCAAACATTTTTCAAATTTAAACCATCATAGATTTTGAGTTGATTCCAACTCTCAAAAATCACATTTAACCATACCTTTCAGAATATATAAAAATATATAGGTTTACATGCAGAAATAATGTTCAAGTAATAAAAGAATGCCCCATAGGCATTTCTAGTCACTTTAATTAATTCAAATAAAAGGGTGAAACCTTATTAAATTGTGAAACCACTTTAAATTACATTCCCATGAACTAGAATATGTGGTGATGACATGTGTCAACATGATCCCATGTTTGGTTTGGAGAATATTAAATCTTAAGTAGTTTTTCAATGAGTAGAAATTACTTTTCTAAAAATAAAAGGAATTAAACCAAGCTTTAATTTTGTAATGTTAGAGATGATGTTAGATCATCTATAGGACCCTTGTGTGTGATGATTGCAAGTAGTTAAGTACTGTTTGGTGATTGTGTACCTCGCATTTATTTATAGACGCTAGTACCGACCAAGGATACGAGGAGGAAGGAGGATACTACAAAGAAGAAGCCGAGGAGAACTTCAACCACTGCTCTGCATAAGGCAAGCTAACACTTGCAAGATACTTACCTATGCAAGCCTAATACTACTAGTGAATGTGCAAGCTAACCCTTGCAAGATACTCTACTGAGGCAACAAACCACTATTTGTTACATTGTCAACTATATGGCTTAAAGCATATATGATCATAACCACTTGATAAACCAATCCTAGTTTTTACTTGCAAGCTTCTTACTTTATTTCTTTATCAAATATCTTACTTAGAGTTTACTGGAATACATGGTAGATACTAGAAGGATATGTGAAGGTTGCATAAAGAGCATAAAATTGGGCCTAAGCTAGATAATCTTGATGTCATCTTAAGGCATGAGATTGAACTTAGTTAGAACTCCACTAGTTTACCACCCCTCATTATTGCTTACCCCTACCTATAGATGCTAGTGCTAAGCATAAAACTTGATCAACTTTAGATGGGAATACTTGGTGGAAAAATGGTTACGAAAACCTTGGAATGATGGATCATTCTATTGAAATGTTTTGGAGATGTGTTTCCAAACACCTGATGATTTTGGTGATGAAAATGTTGAGGCATGAGCCTTAGCCCTTTATAAAACTGATGGTTGTCTGGATGCGATACCATTCCAATTTTATCGTACAACCACAATACCAGAAGATTGGGTAGGGCTTGACTGGAAACTTATATACCTTAGTATTAGTTCCCTCACGGCCAAGGTCTGATCTGAGGCTACCTTGTGAAGATTGTCCACCTGTGCAGTACCCAAGATGACAGTTGGTCATGGTTGGGAGGCCAAACTCACAGGAGAGGTGATTATACTAGGGCGTGTAATCGAAAGGTTAGGATTGATTATACGCATACTGAGTATGGTGAATTCAGGATTTGTTCCTGACGGATGTATCGAATGTTGTGGTGAAAGTGTACAATCTCTGCAGAGTGTCAAACTATTCGAATAGCCGCGTCCACGGTTATGGACAGTTGGAGTGGCCATACTGTTCCCCCGTCAGACTTTTCAAAATGACTTGTGAAATGAATTGAGACTTTGACTTGACCACAATAGGGTGGTGATATGAAATACATGTTCCCACTTAGGTGTTATAAACTTTCAACTAGCATTCGTTGCTTCTAAACTTGGTAGAGATAAATCTGGCTTTTGCAAAACAACCCTAGAGCCTAGTGTCGTATTATCCAAAAACCCCTTTACTTGTTAGTATTAGTTTGCGAGTACTTAAAGAGTATTCATGGCTTTGTCCCTAGCTATTCCCATGGCCAGACTATAAAGAGGAGTACCTGGAGGATGGACCCCAGGAAGGTTACGACAACTAGGATCATCTCCCATCGCCAGCATTGCCTGTGACCCCGAAGATGGAGCTTCGCCTACGCTACTGTTATTATTACATATTCCGCTGCTTGATGTTGTATTAAGAACTGGATCATGAGATCCCTATTTGTATAAGAACTTATGTACGGTTGTAATGGATGATGTACTATGGTATCCAATTCAATTATGTCTCGCAAAAATGGTAATCCTGGTATTGCGATGTATGCCATAATAGGCATCTGGGATTAAAAATCCGGGTGTTGACCGTAAGTTAAGGACATCTTCACCGTCAGGGTGAGTGATCCGGTCGTCCTATATATGGTCCATTTCTGTCCATTTGAATCGGGTCACGGTTGATTTGGGATAGTGGTCCTGTCTGTCCGACCAGCCGCACACAGCAGTGCGACCTAAACATAAAAAAAGGACAGGACAGCCTAAAAGAAGAAGGTCCATATATGACCGCATCTGGACTAGTCTGTGTCCGTGCCTGTTCGGACAGACCCAACCATGCATTAGACTGGGTCATGAATAATAGGTCTGTCCGTATTAGTCTGAATGGATCGTACCGCTGGGTCACCACGCACATCCCGCTCGTCCGCACCGATCTAATCGAACACGCTCGGACATGGATAGCCTCGGTGGAGATGTCCTAAGAGCTCGCGGACTATATGCCCACGACCTCACGTCTATACCCAGGTCAATCAGGCAAGAATATACCCTGGTCGATCAGCACTTTCCATTTGCGTTGGGACTCAAATTCGGAAATAAAGGTTACAAATTAAATCTCTGGGCATCCGATTGGTCGTCGACGACATATTTGGGTAGAAATCTTGGCTGCCTGCCACCATATATTTAATTTCTTGACCTAGGCCTTTTATAATGGGGTGATTCATAGCACGTTTTCATATCTTTACTATTAAATGGGAGTTGGTACATCAAACACTGGAGTCATATGGTCCATCCAACTAGAAAGTCAAACATGGACCCATCTAGGACATCAAAAACAGCCACTACGCAACATTTTTAGGAAGGCAACATTTTTAGAAAGGTCAAAAATACCAAATAACCTCAATCAAAAAGGAAATGCATGGAGTCATGGTAATTAGAAATAAGGGAATTAATCATGTTACACATAATAATGAAAGATATTAGTGCTTGCAAACCGCAGGTCTCAGCGTTTTTTTCTCTCGGGCAAAAGGGAAGAGAAATCCGTGTGCATTGGATGGTTTCCATCGTGCATGCATCTATCTTTAACATCTCGCTCGATGATTGATTAGTTTTTCTGCATGAATTAATAGGGAGTGGTTAGCGAGGAAAATTAAGAAAGAACATAGAGAAAAGTGGGTATTCGCAAGAAAAGTTAGGAAATTAAAGCGGTCCAAAACGTCTAAAAATGCTCGGGGATTTGGATGCTCGAATGGAAGGAGTACCAATCAATCAGGGATGACCACGTCGCTACGTGATGTCTCGGGGCAGATCCTGGCGAGCTGGTGTTCGATGGTGGAGATTTCGTACGGGGCGCGTTTGGTACACGAGGGTTGGCACGTTCACGTGGGTCCAGCGGTGGTGGTGCAGGGGGCGGTTCCTCGCGGTGTCGCCGGTGTGTCGCCCTATGCGCGTACGTGCCGGGTGATACGGCTCGGTGGTTTCAGGAGAGTTGCGGGTGCTGACGGTGGGGCGTCGCTGGAGGAGGGCCACCTGCCAGGTGAGGTGCGGGGTACTAGTACTTCGGAGCACGATCTCCAGTCAGTTCCATCTCCACATCTCACTTTCTCTAACCCTAGATCGGGAGCCGTTTCTCCCCTCACCATTTCCAGATCTCGTGGTGTGTGTGGAGTGGTGTTCGTCCGGGAGCCTCTAGTTCTCCATCCCTCGTCGCCGCGTGTTGTTTCTCCGGTGAGGTGGAGTGGAGTTGTTTCGGGAGATAGCAGATCGTTCGCTCAGGTTGTGGCTGCGGAATCTGATATGGATCAGCGGTTTCGTGGTGGGCGTGGTTCCCTGTTCCATCCTCCAGTCCGATCTGGTCCCTATGCGAGCAGATTCGGATCTGTGTATGGACAAGGTCGTTTCCCTGTTGATCGCAGGGGGTTGGAAGAGGATCATAAGGAAGTGGTTGGATCCGCGAGCAGGAGCGGCGTCGCGATGAAGCACGGAGTCGGGATGCGAGGCACAGGGATGAGTTGAGGTAGGCAGAAACTGAGGCCAGATTGGAGGATCAACGCAGGGAGGCCATGGCGCGGGAGAGGGCGCTGTCTGAGGCTCGCCGTCGTGAAGCGGAACAGGCTCGCAATCGGGGCCGTTGGAGTCACCGTCCGGAGATGCAGCAAGGATCTGGGTCAGATGCTACTGCTTCATCGTTCCCAGGCAGATCAGGTAATTCTGATTCGAACCCTAGAAGAGGAGAGCCGGTTTTTTCTCGTACAGTAGAGCAGGTTAATATTCCTAGGGTTGTGATGAACACATCTGTCCCCGTGACTCGGTCTGCTTCTGGTTTGAACACCTCGGCGTCGACTTCTGTTAATGTGCTTGCTGGGGGGGGGGGCTCGCCCTGTGAATTTGTCTCCGATTCTTTCAATTAATCAATCTGATGCTGTTGCTACTACTCTGGTGGGGTCCTCTGTACCACCACCAGTAGTAAGTATGCCGAGGGATGGTAATGTGGCGGGAGGTTCTGGTGATGTGTAGTTGTTGGATGTGATTCAGGAGGAAGTTGTGTGTGATAACTGTGGGAAGGATCATAGCATTTTGGTCTTTCAAGAGAGGAAACCTTGGGAGTATGTTCCTCTTTTCTTTGGCAGTACTGATTTTGAGCAGGGCTTTCATTCTATTCCTGTCGTAGAATCTAATGTTCAGTCTATGGAGCAGCTTCATTATGCTCATATAAGTGTGGTTAGAGGTGATGTTACTGGGAAAGATTTGGAGAAGGAATTTCAAGTGTGGGCTGATGCTTTGGGATCTGGATGGCGATTTAATGCTAGGTCTATTAATGATGTGGAATTTTTGATGAGATTTCCTTCTGCCAGATCCATTGATGATTTCCACTTTGGGAAGGTGTTCATGAAAACAATTCCTGATGCTGTTATCCAATTGTCTAAGTGGAATGGGGACCTGCATCCTGTTGAATGGTTGGAGGAATCCTGGTTTAGAATTGTTGGTATCCCTATGAAATACAGGGAGATATATCAACTATTTTCTATGTTGCTTCTTTGGTGGGCAAGCCTATGGCTCTGGACAGGAACAGTTTGAGGAACTTGGCTTATGTAAGGGTGAAGATTGCTTGTCTGGATGTTTCTCTGGTTCCTAATACCAGAAGGGGGGAGATGTAGGGGGGAATTTATGAATTCAAATACACTAGGTAGATTTTTGCTCCTGATGCTGTGCCCACCTTGCCTTCTGCTATGGGGATTGATGGACAGGATGGTGATAATATGATGGAGAAGGGGACTGAGGGTGAAGCTGAGCATAGGAGGCCTGATGGTAATAGTGGGCAAAGAACTGTACCTGGTGTAGGTAGTGGTGGGGGTGCTGGTGGTCGTCAACATCGTGGTAATGATGCTATTGAAGCTGGGTTGGACAAAGGTAAACAGGTTATGGTGGAGCAGGAGGACTCTGGGGGATTTCTTTTGGGACCAAAATGGCTAACATCTTGGCTAGATCTGGAGGTGATGGTCGTTCAAGAGGGATTGTTATCAGAGAAAATGTAGCAGGTGACAATGGTGGTGGTGGGACAGGTACTCAAACCAGAACAGCTGATGTGGGACTGCAAGTTGGTGCTCAGGAAGCTGTGTCTGATGGTGCTAGGTTGGGTGATGTTTACATGGAAGTCATCCAGAATTTGTCATCTACTTTGGCTAAAGATTCCAGTACTAAGGTTGTTGCTGGCCCTCAGAGGTTTGATGACTTTATTAGGGGTTTGTTGAAAGATAGGAGTAGTGACTAATATTATGAGCTTAAGAAGCAGTATGGCCATTTGCTGGAAGAGGGGGAAGAACAGGATGAGGGTGCCCAGGCAAAAGATGACAGTGTATCTAATGATGCTTCCTTTGGATCTTCCTCTGATAGTGGAAAAAAAGGGATTGATGGGGGGTCTGTGATGGAGGGTGCTCAAGATATGGAGGTTGTCAATCAAGACCAAGAAGTGGTGGCTGTTGACCTGTCTCAACCTGATGGTTCTACTCAGGAAAGTGTGGGTTCTCAGTCTAAACATGTGGCTGGTGTACAGGAGCAAGTTATAAGAATGAGTTCAAGGGTGGCTGGTCAAGGTGGTGCCAGAAACATGGCTGAAGGGCATTTGGCTCAACAACCTCCTAGAGATTTATCAGGTACAAATTTAACTTTACATAATTCTTTTGCTGCTTTGGATGATGATATCATTATGCATACAGCTTTGGAGATGGGGGTAGATGCTTCTTCTATATCTTTGGATCATATTAATTCTTTGAAAGAATTAGAAATTGCTAGACATAGTTTACAGGATAGGAGGCAGGTAGAGAATGAATGTGAGGTTGATTTGAATGAGAAGGTCTTGTTTCTGGACTGGAAGGATGATAGTAATGATGAGGAGGAATTTACTCCTGTGGTTTCTAGGAAGCAAAAGAAAAAGTTGAGAGCTGGTTCTGTTATGAAGGAGAGAAAGTTAAAGGCTGCTGCTGTGAAGGTTCACAACTATCACCCTATGAGTGGTGTTGTGACTGGAACAAGAGAGAGAAAATCTGTATTATGATAGGTGTTATTTTGAATATTAGAGGTGTGGGGAAGAAGGGTGTAAGTGCTTATTTGAATAATTTGCTGAGAGAGGAGAGAGTGGATTTTATTGGTTTGCAAGAAACTATTAAGAAAGATTATTCTGATGCTTTTTTCAGGAGGATTGATCCTATGAATCAATTCTCTTGGAGTTGGCTGCCTTCTGTGGGAAGATCTGGAGGCATTTTGGGGGGCCTACGTTCCTCTAAACTGACTCAACTTGATGTGTCTGTGGGCAAATTTCATGTTAAGATGAAGGTGTTTGATGTTTTGAAACAAATTCAGTGGCATTTGGTAGTAGTCTATGGGGCTGCTCAAGAGGAGAATAAGGAGGAGTTTTTATTAGTGTTAGCTGAGGTTTGTAAGGATCAAACTATTCCTTTGTTGGTGGGTGGCGATTTTAATGTGATTAGGTGTGCTTCTGAGAAAAACAAGGGTCACTCTTTGAATAGGTGGGGGCACATGTTTAATTCGATTATTAATGCTTATGGCTTAAGGGAGATCCTCATGTCTGGAGGGAAGTTTACTTGGTCCAATAACCAGAAAAACCCGACTTTGGAGAAGTTGGATAGAATCTTAGTTTGTAAAGAATGGGAGAAGTTGTTTCCTCTTACTACAATGCACAAGTTGTCTAGAGAAATTTATCATCATAGTCCTTTGATTCTGGATACTATGGAAGGGCAGGAAAAAGGTGGCAGAGAATTCGGATTTGAAAAAAGTTGGTTACAGTGTGATGATTTTTTGACCAGGGTGGAGAAAGTTTGGAAAAAACGTGTGAATGGTAAGAACAGTCTTGATAGGCTACAGAAGAAACTTAAGAATGTCAGGAATTATTTGAAAGGATGGGGTGCTCATTTAAGGGGTGAGGATAAATAAAAGAATAAGAGATTGGTGGAGGAGCTTCAGGAATTAGAAAGTATTGAGGAGTTGATTTTGCTTACTGCTGAATAACTTAAAAGAAAAGCAGTTATTCAGAAAGAGTTGCTAGAGGTGTATGAGAATGAGGAGAGATTTTGGCAGCAGAGATCGAGGGATAATTGGTTGCTTAGAGGTGATAATAACACTGAATATTTTCATAGGATTGCTAATGGGGTGAGGAGAAAGAAAATGATTTTTTCGATGAAATATGGGGAGAATGAGATTCATGGGACTCATGATCTCCTGAAGCATGCTACTAATTATTATAAAGCCTTGTTTGGTCCTGCTGGTGGGTTCTCTATTAGGCTTCAGATGACAATTGGCAGGATTGGGAGAAGCATAATGATGAGGATAGGGAAAAGACGGGGGTGCCTTTTAATGAGAAAGAGGTTAAGGAGGTTATTGATCAGATGGAGAAAAATAAAGCTGCTGGTCCTGATGGGATTCCTATTGAATTCTATCAACACTGTTGGACGGTCATAAAAACAGATGTTATGGTTGTGTTTGATGATTTTTTTTCTCATAAGATTGATTTGAGGTGTATTAACTATGGGGTGATTACTCTGTTGCCCAAAGGTGATGATGCTGATAGAATTCAGAAGTATAGACCTATTTGTCTGCTCCAGGTACTATTTAAGATTTTTACTAAGACTCTGACGGTTAGAACGTAGCCTGTAATGGGGAAATTAATTGACACGTGCCAGACTGTGTTTATTAAAGGGAGGTTTATTGCAGATGGGGTGACTTTGTTACATGAGATCTTGAAAGAATCGAAAAGCCAGAAGCAGCAGGGTGTGTGTCAACACCCAGATTTTTCAATCCTAGATGCCTGTTATGCCATACATCGCAATCCCAGGATTACCATTTTTGCGAGACATAACAGAATTGGATACCATAGTACTTCATCCATTACAAACGATACATAAGTTCTTACACAAATAGGGATCTCATGATCCAGTTCTTAATACAACATCAAGCAGTGGAATACGTAATAATAACGGTAGCGTAGGCGAAGCTCCATCTTCGGGGTCACAGGCAATGCTGACGACGGGAGATGATCCTAATTGTCGTAACCTTCCTGGGGTCCATCTTCTAGGTACTCCTCTTCATAGTCTGGCCATGGGAATAGCCAGGGACAAAGCCATGAGTACTCTTTAAGTACTCGCAAACTAATACTAACAAGTAAGGGGTTTTTGGATAATAGGACACTAGGCTCTAGGGTTGTTTTGCAAAAAGCCAGATTTATCTCTACTCAGTTCCAAAGCTAGTCACAATTTTATAAATCCTAAGTGGGATCTTGTAATTCAGGTCACAATTCTGTTGTGGTCAAGTCAAAGTCTCAATTCATTTCACAAGTCACTTTTGGAAAGTCTGACGGGGGAACAGTATGGCCACTCCAACTGTCCATAACCGCGGACGCGGCTATTCGAATAGTTTGACACTCTGCAGAGATTGTACACTTTCACCACAACATTCGATACATCCGTCAGGAACAAATCCTGAACTCACCATACTCAGTATGCGGATAATCAATCCTAACCTTTCAATTACACGCCCTAGTATGAGCACCTCTCTTGTGAGTTTAGCCTCCCAACCATGATCAGCTGTCATCTTGGGTACTGCACAGGTGGACAATCTTCACAAGGTAGCCTCAGCTCAGACCTTGGACGTGAGGGAACTAATACTAAGGTATATAAGTTTCCAGTCAAGCCCTACCCAATATTCGGGTATTGTGGTTGTACGCAAAAATTGGAATGGTATCGCATCCAGACAACCATCAGTTTTATAAAGGGCTAAGGCTCATGCCTCAACATTTTTATCACCAGAATCATCAAGTGTTTGGAAACACATGTCCAAAACATTTCAATGGAATGATCCATCATTCTAAGGTTTTCATAACCATTTTTCCACCAAGTATTCCCATCTAAAGGTTGATCAAGTTTTATGCTTAGCACTAGCATCTACATGTGGGGGTAGTACTAATGAGGGGTGGTAACTAGTGGAGTTTCACTAAGTCCAACATTATATCTTAGGCTGATATCAAGGTTTCTAGCTTAGGCCAAATTTTTATGCTCTTTATGCAACCTTCAGCATCTTTCCAAAATCTACCAGTCACTTAAGTAAACTCTAAGTATGCTTTGATAAAGAAATAAAGTGAGAGGCTTGCTCATAAAACTAGGATTGGTTTATCAAATGGGTAATCTTGCAAGGGTTAGCTTGCATCAATGTCAATATAAGCTTGCTAAATTGCAAGTGTTAGCTTGCAGGGTTACTAGTTTGCACATTCACTAGTAGTATTAGGCTTGCATTGGTATAGTATCAGCTTGCCTTGTGCAAAGAAGTGGTTGAAGTTCTCCTCGGCTTCTTCTTCATAGTATCCTTCTTCCTCCTCGTAGCCTTGGTCGGTACTAGCGTCTATGAATAAATACGGGGTACACAATCACCAAACAATACTTAACTACTTGCAATCATCACACACAGGGGTCTTATAGATGATCTAACATCATCTCTAACCTTACAAGGTTAAGGCTTGATTTAATTCTTTTTATTTTTAGAAAGTAATTTCTACTCATTGAAAAACTACTTAAGATTTAATATTTTCCAAACCAAATATGGGATCATGTTGACACCTGTCATCACCACATATTGTAGTCCATGGGAATGTGATTTAAAGTGGTGTCACAATTTAATAAGGTTTTACCCTTTTATTTTAATTAATTAAATTGGCTAGAAATGCTTATGTAGAATTCTTTTATTACTTGAACATTATTTCTGCAAGTAAACCTATATATTTTTATATATTCTGAAAGGTATGGTTAAATGTGATTTTTGAGAGTTGGAATCAACTCAAAAGCTATTATGGTTTAAAT
Source organism: Avena atlantica (assembly GCA_910589765.1). Taxonomy (NCBI): domain Eukaryota; kingdom Viridiplantae; phylum Streptophyta; class Magnoliopsida; order Poales; family Poaceae; genus Avena; species Avena atlantica. The sequence goes on along the minus strand of OU342736.1, from coordinate 40,215,343 downwards.
TTGAAAAATGTTTGAATGCAGAAAAGCTTCTGCCTTGTTATTTTTACCAGGGGTGATCTATTGATCCAAATGACTTAAAGCCAACGGGCTTGGATTCAGCATTCACAGACCTTTCCAACAAAATTGGTTTCATTCAAAATGGTGCAATGAATCGATCTGGGTTGATTTTTGAATTTGAGTGCAGAAGTGTGTTTGAAAAGAAATAGAAAAAAGATTTAATTTGAATAACTGGGCTGCGCCGGAAATTCTAACGGGCCGGCCTGCTAAGCGCAGTGCTCCCGCGGGCTGCTTAAGTGGGTGTCCCCACTCGTCAGTGACACGGGGCTGGGCGAAGCGGTATGGGGCAACGTGGATCGTTCGATCTAGTTCTAATCCAACGGCTGGGGGTCATCGTCGACGCGAGACAACTCCGGCGAGAACGAAACCTAGCGCGGCCAGTGAGGGGTGCTGGAGGCTCACCGGGGTACGGGCGAGGGTCGGCGAGGCGGGTGAACGATGAAGTCGACGATGGAGAATCTCCTGGTACTGGTGGCTCCTCCTGGGGCGGCTCCAATCGCTGGCTCCCTTCTTCTCCAGAGGCGGCGAGCTCCGGTGAAATTCCGGCGAGGTGGTGCTCGCCTTGCTCTAAGAACGGTGTGGCACGGTCAGTGAGGAGAGGGGAGTGAGATGGTGTGAATAAATCGTGCGGGGGTGGCCTCTATTTATAGTCGAGCGAGGGGACCGTCGGGACGCACGGTGAGCTCGTCGGGGGCGAGGTTACAGGCGGCTAAAGGCATGGGCAAGGGTAGGGGACGGTGCTGTGTCTCCTGGCGATGCTCAACGACATGGTCGCGAGGCATGGGGCGGTGTGGTTTGGTCTGGAACGGGCGGTGCTTTGCGCGGCAGAGGCGGCGTCTTCGATGGCGGGCAGTGGCTGTATGGCACGGGGCGGCAAACGGGGATGTCTGGCGGTCTCCTGGGTCGGTGGTGATCGTTTGTGCACGTGGTGAGCGGTCTGTGGATGCTGGTAGAGAGTGGCGCTCTGGCGCACACTCGGCATGGTCTGGGCGCGGCTTGTGCGCGTGGTCCAGGGCTCGGCAACACTCGCGGCTGGGGCAGGTAGTGGCGGTGGACGGTGGGCTGCCTCCTAGACAAGGTTGGCACGTTTAGTTATTCCTCTAGCTTGCTGTCCACAATGGGGTGGCAAGGTTGGCTTCGGCTGTTCACCATTGATGGCAATGGAAACTCACAGGGGTGCTAGTCCTTAGTTAAACTTCCTAGATGATCTACTGAGATGTGTGTGAGCTAACTAGGGAACAAGTTAGGCTCAAAACACTGCACACTATAGTGTTTGATGTTTTGTTTGATCTGTGTCTCCAACCTGTTTGATGAAATGGCCGCATGAAATCAAGTTTTGAATTTTGAAATGAATTTTGGTGGGTTTGTTAGATTGGTGCTGGTGAGTCTGCAGAAGCTTGGGTTTTGAAAGTTGAGCTTGTTTGAGTGGGTTTTGAAAAAGTGGGATCTGCCCATATGAAGAAGATTCAATTTTGAATTGTCATTTAAACTATGCATTTGAAAGTTTCTGGATGATCACAAAGTGGGCCTTGATACTCTGTTATGAGTACATTCAAGGGGTGCAAAGATCCAGAAAAGTTTCTCTTAGGTTTTGAAATTTGAAACAGCCAAAGTAGGCATGGGAGTTAAATTGGCCAAAATGACCATTCACTTAATATATGTGTTTTGATTTACTTGTCTTTAGGAAAAGTGTGGGAAATGTTTTAGATGATGTTCATTTCACCTAAGAAACATTTTACAAGCAATGGGTCACACAAACAAGGTGGTTTTTAAAGAAATTCAAAATCCATGCATACACATATACATGCATTCATGAGTTTATTTAGAAAAGTTTTTGTTAACCCTAATCTTGATGATTAGTGTTTGATGATCTAAGTTTAGTATTTTTGGGATGTTACAAACCTTCCCCCCTTAAAAAAATCTCGTCTCGAGATTTGAAAAAGGACGAAAAGATTACCTAGGATTTGAAGAGATCGGGAAACTCCGTCTTGATGTGATCTTCGCGCTCCCAGGTAGCTTCCTCTTCTGTGTGGTTGCTCCACTATATCTTGAGAAACTTGATGCTTCGGGTTCGGGTAGTTCGAAAAGCTTCTTCCAAAATGCGGATGGGCACTTCGGGATAGATCAGGTCATCGTTGATCTCTAGGGTCCGGTGATCGATATTCTTGAACACTTCGGTCTTCTCGGGAACTTCGAGACACTTGCGAAGTAACGAGATATGGAACACATTATGCACAGCTGACATCTCTTCTGGTAGTTCCAATTGATATGATACTTCTCCTCGACGGTTCAGAATTTTGAAAGGTCCGATATATCTGGGGGCTAACTTTCCCTTGAGTTGGAAACGCTGCATTCCCTTCAATGGCGACACTTTCAGATAAACAAAATCTCCTATGTTGAAGGCGAGGTCCCTACGTCTCTTGTCGGCGTAACTCTTCTGTCGGGATTGGGCGGTCTTGAGGTTCTCACGAATCTTGTGAACCTTCTCTTCTGCTTCTCGTAGGAGGTCGGGTCCGAAGATCTGACTTTCTCCTACTTCCGACCAGTTCAAAGGGGTGCGACACTTCCTTCCGTACATAAATTCAAATGGGGCCATTTGCAAACTGGCTTGGTAACTATTGTTGTAGGAAAATTCTGCAAACGGCAGACAGTCTTCCCATTTGGATCTATATTCTAACACACATGCTCTCATCATATCTTCGAGTATTTGATTTACTCGCTCCGTTTGTCCATCGGTCTGAGGGTGATACGCGGTACTGAAATCTAGGCGGGTTCCTAAACCTTCTTGGACATTCTTCCAGAATCTCGAGGTAAACTGAGTTCCTCGATCAGATACTATGTTCTTGGGGACTCCGTGCAAACTAACTATTCTAGAGATGTACAACTCCGCTAGCTTTGAACTCTGATAGGTGTTTTTGACGAGCAAGACATGGGCGACTTTGGACAATCTGTCCACTATGACCCAAATAGAGTCATTTCCCCTACTAGAAGTAGGTAGTCCAGTGATAAAGTCCATTCCTACAGAATCCCATTTCCATTCCGGAATTTGCAAAGGTTGCAACAATCCAGCGGGTCTTTGATGTCTGGCCTTGACTCGCTGACATATATCACACTTGGCGATATAGCTTCCGATTTCTCTCTTCATCTTATGCCACCAAAATTGCTCTTTCAAATCTTGATACATCATAGTTCCACCGGGATGGATAGAATAAAGAGTATCATGAGCCTCCTTCAAGATAACTTCTTTTAACTCAGAATCTGCTGGTACACAAAGGCGTCCTTTGTACCACAAAAGTCCTTCTTCTTCCTCGGTGAATCCGGGTACTTTACCTGTACCGATATGATGCTTGATTCCGTCGATACTGGCATTTCCCTTCTGCGCCTCTTTAATCTGACTGATCAAAGTGGGCTGAAGTTCTATGCTAGCCAAAAATCCTTCACTTACTAATTCCATTCGAAAATCTTCCATCTCTTTGTGCAAACTTGGTTGCTCCTTCAAAATCATGGAGTTCAAGCGGCACGGCAATCTGCTAAGGGCATCGGCTACCACGTTGGCTTTACCAGGGTGATAGTGAATGTCCAGGTCGTAATCCTTGATTAGATCAATCCATCTTCTCTGCCTCATATTCAGCTCCTTCTGAGTGAATATATACTTTAGGCTCTTGTGATCCGAATAAATTTCACAACGGTTTCCCATCAGGTAATGTCTCCATGTCTTCAGGGCTAGAACTACGGCTGTGAGTTCGAGGTCATGGGTTGGTTAGTTTTGTTCATGTTGCTTCAATTGTCACGATATATAAGATATAACTTTGCCTTCTTGCATTAGCACACATCCGAGACCAATCTTGGATGCATCACAATACACATCGAAGGGCTTCGTGATATCCGGCATGATCAAGATTGGGGCTGAGATCAATCTCCTCTTGAGTTCTTGAAAACTCGCTTCACACTTATCTGTCCATTCAAACTTCTTGTCCTTCTTCAGCAATTGGGTCATGGGTCGGGCGATACTCGAGAATCCTTCTACGAATTTGCGGTAATATCCCGCCAATCCGAGAAAAGCACGAACTTGGGTTTGAGTGGTTGGGGCTTGCCAATCTTCTACATCTTTCACTTTGGCAGGGTCAACGGCAATTCCTCCGGCTGATACAATGTGACCGAGGAATCCTACTTCCTGTAACCAGAATTCACATTTGCTAAACTTTGCATACAGCTGATGCACTCTAAGGGTTCCAAGAATGGTCCTTAGGTGTAGCTCATGTTCTTCTTCTGATTTGGAATAAATCAGAATGTCATCGATGAAAACAACGACAAACTTATCCAGGAAGTCCATAAAAATCTTATTCATGAGATTCATGAAATAAGCGGGGGCATTGGTTAATACAAAATACATGACTGTATACTCATACAATCCATATCTGGTGGTAAAGGCAGTCTTTGGAATATCCTCTGCACGAATTTTGAGTTGATGATAGCCAGTCCTAAGATCAATCTTAGAAAACACTTTGGCACTGGTCAACTGATCAAACAAATCTTCTATCTTAGGCAAGGGATACTTGTTCTTGATGGTGACATCATTCAACTTTGGATAATCCGTACACAAACGGTTACCTCCATCCTGTTTGTCCACAAATAAGACAGGTGACCTCCATGGTGACGCACTTGGTTGAATCAATCCGATTTCCAGCATGGAATCCAGTTGCTTCTTCAGTTCTTCTAACTCCGATGGGTTCATACTATAGGGTCTCTGGGCTATGGGTCCTGTTCCGGGGATTAGTTCGATGATAAACTCGATATCCCGATCTGGGGGCATACCGGGCAAAACATCTGGAAATACATCGGGATATTCGCAGACTATCCGGACTTGATTAATGGTAGGTTGGGCTAGACTCTTGTTACACTTGAATTGGCAAGGTAAGGTTTCAGATATATGCTCGACTGATATTCCGGCTGTACTGGTCATGGTGATGGCTTTCTTGGCACAGTTAATCAATCCTTTATGTTTGGACATCCAATCCATTCCTAGTACTACTTCCAAACCTTTAGTTCCGAGTACTTTTAGGTTAGCATAAAAATCTATGCCATGGATTCGGATAGGGATGGCTTTGCAAATTTGCCTAGCCTTGGTGGTGGATCCGTGGATTTGTACAATCATCACATGCTTCAATTTGGTTGGTTGAATTTTACTAGCGCAGGCAAATTCTTCGGTGACAAATGAATGCGATGCACCAGAGTTAAACAACACTCTTGCAAGTACTGAATTAACAGAAAACATAACCAGCACGACGTTTGGCGCTTCCTGAGCTTCTTCAGCATGCATGAGAAAAAGACGGCCATTGCGGTGAGTAAATTCCCTGGGGAAAATCTTCTTCCTGGCTGAACACGACGCTGCTGCTGAGCTGGGGTATTGGTATTAGGGGCTGTAGCATTCTTCTTTTGGGGAACTCGTTGGAATAGTGGCCTTTATTTCTACAGTCATAACAAGTCACTTGTGACTTGTCCTTGGCTGCGACAGGCACAGCATTGCTTCCAGTCCTCGGGGCAGTGTTGGGGTTGGCGGTAGCATTGTTGTTGTTGAACTTGGGTGGGGCACGGGTGAAATTGGTTGAGTTGCCGGGGTTGTTGTGATTTCCTCCGGGTCTAGGGTTTCCACGGTTGGGGTAGGTCGGACGGGTCATAGGGGGTCTATTGGTTCTTGGGACAAATCGTGGAGATGGGTTGGGGCGATACTTTGGGGTCTGATGGGTTCCTAGTTGATGCATCATGCGACGCTTGCGGTTCTCATTGGCCTGGTTGATCTTTCCTTCCATCTGCATAGCAGAGTCGACAAGGGCTTCAATATCAACAAAGGGGATATTGACTAACACTGTCTGCATTTCATTATGCAGACCATTCAGGAATCTTTCTTTCTTCTTGGCTTCGGTGTCTATCTCGTCCGGGGCATACCTAGCTAATGACAAAAATTTGTCACGGTATTCCACTACAGTCATCCTTCCTTGCTTCAACTCTCTGAACTCGTCTCTCATTCTCGTGATCAAACCTGGTGGCACATGGGTTCTGCTGAATTTGACCTTGAATTCCTCCCAGATCATCATTTGGCCTCCGGTCATGGCGCGAACACTGTTCCAACATGCAGTGGCATCTCCGGCTAGATAATGGGTGGCGAACAGGACTTTCTCGTTGGCTTCCACTCCAGCGACTTCTAGGTTGTTTTCCATGGTTTGCAGCCAATCATCGGCATCTAGGGGTTCTTATGACTTGGTGAAAACGGGTGGGTTGGTATTCTGGAAATTCTTGAGCTTAGATCCATGGTTGTCCTGGTTTCCATGGCCTTGTTTGTTGTGGGCTAGCTGGGCTATCTATTGCAGAGTGGCTAGGTTGGCTTGACGTTCCGCTCTTTCAGCTTCGCGGTCAGAAGTCAACATTTGCAGGATCTGCAACATCGGGTCCGGGGCTGAACCACTTCCTCCACGTGGCATCTGAAGATTGATATAGATCATGAGAAAAGTGGGAAATTTCTAAGGTTTTGGGTCTTTGAAAAGTTTTTAGAGTTTGACTCTAGTTTTTCTAGCAACTTGCTTTTTCATTCATTCATTCACTCGATACAACGCACACCACGGCAAGGAAAAACAGATGGTTTTAAGAACCATTCTGGAATCTACGATACAGTGGGACCAAATACTACTCACTACGCTAGTGCTCAAGTGCTACTACTCCTCGGAATCTGTGGCTTCATCATCTTCATCATCATCGATGAAGGCAAAATCATCCTCATCGGTGAAGAAGTCCATGGCCTGATCCTCCAGAAAATCATCGTCATCACTAAGATAAGAGTAAGGGTCTCCACGAAGATCCTCTCTGGCATTCTCCCTTTCCTCTAACTGCATGTCTCTCTCGTGGATGGTCTCTTACAGAGATGAGATGCGGTGGCGAAGACGGGCAATAATGCGCTCCTTCTTGTCGAGTTTACGGCGACGAGACTTGCGATCCTTTGCTAGCATGGCGATAGTCTGGTCCTTCGTCTTGATGATGGCAGACTTGTGGTTGCAATAGTCACGGCAGTTGTCCAATTCTTGCTGACAATCATACATCATGAAGCTAAGGTGGTCCAATTGAGTCTTCATCTCGGGGTGATATGGGGCTTCCAATGGTTGTCCATTTGCATCACGCCTTGGGCAAAACTCAAAGCGAGTACCCTTGATCTGATTGATGCACTGTCCACACAGACGGGAGAGACATTCCTGCATTGCTCTGGCAAGTCCATCGAGCCAGTTGTTCTCTCTTAAGGTAAACTGGATTCCTTCTGTAGTGGGAGGTTCAATATTTCCTCGGAGACTTGCAATAATTAACCACTGCAGATCTTCTCCTCCTTGATCATTGAGCTGAGCTCCGAAGAACTCGGGGTGCGGACGCTCCAGAAGTTCCGAAAGCTGATCCAGATCCCTCTCAAAGATAAGGTCTCCTCCATTCCCAAGTTGGTAAAACTTGCTTTACTTCACGTCCATCTATAAAAATAGAGGATGCGTAGATTAGCAGAGGCTCAAGTGTGTCAAAATTTTATTTATTTTGCACGAGTTTTTGAGGAACATGAAGTTTTATGAAAGAATTAAAGAGGTAAGAATGAGAATAAGTTTTCGTAAATATTTTTGTTCTTTGGTTTTGAAACAAAGTTTTTGGTTCAACGTCCAATCTAACTAGGGTCTCCTATGGTCAGGATGGCTCTGATACCAACTTGCCAACACCCGTATTTTTCAATCCTATATGCCTGTTATGCCATACATCGCAATCCCAGGATTACCATTTTTGCGAGACATAACAGAATTGGATACCATAGTACTTCATCCATTACAAACGATACATAAGTTCTTACACAAATAGGGATCTCATGATCCAGTTCTTAATACAACATCAAGTAGCGGAATACGTAATAATAACGGTAGCGTAGGCGAAGCTCCATCTTCGGGGTCACAGGCAATGCTGACGATGGGAGATGATCCTAGTTGTCGTAACCTTCCTAGGGTCAATCTTCCAGGTACTCCTCTTCATAGTCTGGCCATGGGAATAGCCAGGGACAAAACCATGAGTACTCTTTAAGTACTCGCAAACTAATACTAACAAGTAAGGGTTTTTTGGATAATAGGACACTAGGCTCTAGGGTTGTTTTGCAAAAAGCCAGATTTATCTCTACTCAGTTCCAAAGCTAGTCACAATTTTATAACTCCTAAGTGGGATCTTGTAATTCAGGTCACAACTCTGTTGTGGTCAAGTCAAAGTCTCAATTTCTTTCACAAGTCACTTTTGAAAAGTCTGACGGGGGAACAGTATGGCCACTCCAACTGTCCATTACCGCGGACGCGGCTATTCAAATAGTTTGACACTCTGCAGAGATTGTACACTTTCACCACAACATTCGATACATCCGTCAGGAACAAATCCTGAACTCACCATACTCAGTATGCGGATAATCAATCCTAATCTTTCAGTTACACGCCCTAGTATGAGCACCTCTCCTGTGAGTTTGGCCTCCCAACCATGACCAGCTGTCATCTTGGGTACTGCACAGGTGGACAATCTTCACAAGGTAGCCTCGGCTCAGACCTTGGCCGTGAGGGAACTAATACTAAGGTATATAAGTTTCCAGTCAAGCCCTACCCAATATTCGGGTATTGTGGTTGTACGCAAAAATTGGAATGGTATCGCATCCAGACAACCATCAGTTTTATAAAGGGCTAAGGCTCATGCCTCAACATTTTTATCACCAGAATCATCAAGTGTTTGGAAACACATGTCCAAAACATTTCAATGGAATGATCCATCATAGCACATGATACAAACACACACCACAACAAAGGGAAACAGATGGTTTTAATAACCATTCTGGAAACTACGATACAGTGGGTCCGAATACAACTCACTAACGCTAGTGCTCAAGTGCTACTACTCCTTGGAGTAGGTGTACTCATCATCCTCATCATCATCATCGTCATCGATGAAGGTGAAATCCTCCTCATCGGTGAAGAAGTCCATGGCCTGATCCTCCAGAAAGTCATCATCATCGCTGAGATAGGAGTAGGGATCTCCACGAAGGTCTTCTCTGGCATTCTCCCTTTCTTCCAACTGCATGTCTCTCTCGTGGATGGTCTCCTACAAATCCGAGATCCGGTGGCAAAGACGGGCAATGATGTGCTCCTTCTTGTCGAGCTGACGGCGACGAGACTTGCGATCCTTCACTAGCATGGCGAGGGTCTGATCCTTCTTCTTGGTGATGGCGTACTTGTGGTTGTCATAGGCATGGGCATTGTCCAATTCCTTCTGACGATCGTACATCATGAAGCTGAGGTGGTCCACTTGACTCTTTAGCTCGGGATGATGTGGGGCCTCCAATGGCTGTCCCATAACATCACGCCTTGGGTAGAACTCAAAGCGGGTACCATTGATTTGATTGATACTCTGCCCACATAGACGGGCAAGAGCTTCCTGCATTGCCCTGGCCAGTCCATCAAGCCAGTTGTTTTCTCTTAAGGTGAACTGAATTACCTCGGCAGTGGGAGATTCAATCTTTCCTCAGAGACTTGGCACAACTAGCCACTGCAGGTCTTATCCTTCCTGATCATTGAGCCGAGCTCCAAAGAACTCGGGGTGCGGATGCTCCAGAAGTTCCGAAAGCTGGTCCAAGTCACGCTCAAAGATGAGGTCTCCTCCATTCCCCAACTGATAAAACTTGCTATACTTCAGGTCCATCTATAAGAATATAGGGTGAGTAAGTTAGTAGAGGGATCAAGTGTGTCAAATTTTATGTATTTTGCAAGAATTTTTGAGGAACATGAATTTTTATGAAACAATCCAAGTGATAAGAATGGGAATAAGTTTTTGTAAATAATCACTTCCTTTGGTTTTGAAACTAATTTTTTTGATTACAACGTCCATTCTAACTAGGGTCTCCTATGGTCAGGATGGCTCCGATACCAACTTGTCAACACCCGGATTTTTAATCCCAGATGCCTGTTATGCCATACATCGCAATCCCAGGATTACCATTTTTGCGAGACATAACAGATTTGGATATCATAGTACATCATCCATTACGAACCATACATACGGTCTTACACAAATAAGGATCTCATGATCCAGTTCTTAATACAATTCAAGCAGCGGAATAACGTAATAGTGACGATAGCGTAGGCGAAGCTCCATCTTCGGGGTCACAGGCAATGCTGACGATGGGAGATGATCCTAGTTGTCGTAACCTTCCTGTGGTCCTTCATCCTGATAGTCCTCTTCATAGTCTGGCCATGGGAATAGCCAGGGACAAAGCCACGAGTACTCTTTAAGTACTCACAAACTAATACTAATAAGTTAAGGGGGTTTTTGTAGTGGGATACTAAGCTTTAGGGTTGTTTTGCAAAAATCCAGATTTACCTCTAATAAGTTCAAAAGAAAAGAAAACTAGTTGAAGGTTTTATAACACCTAAGTGGGAACTTGAATTTCATGTCACGTCAAAGTCACAATTCATTTCATCAGTCATTTTGAAAACATCTGACAGGGAAATAGTATGGCTACTCCAACTGTCCATAACCGCGGACGCGGCTATTCGAATAGTTTGACACTCTGCAGAGATTGTATACTTTCACCACAACATTCGATACATCCATCAGGAACAAATCCTGAATTCACCATACTCAGTATGCAGATAATCAATCCTAACCTTTCAATTACACGCCCTAGTATAGGCACCTCTCCCGTGAGTTTGGCCTCCCAACCATGACCAACTGTCATCTTGGGTACTGCATAGGTGGACAATCTTCACAAGGTAGCCTCAGCTCAGACCTTGGCCGTGAGGGAATCCATACTAAGGTATATAAATTTCCAGTCAAGCCCTACCCAATTTTCGGTTATTGTGGTTGTACGGTAAAATTGGAATGGTATCGCATGCAGACAACCATTAGTTTTATAAAGGGTTAAGGCTCATGCCTCAACATTTTCATCATCAAAATCATCTGGTGTTCGGAAACACATGTCAAATCATATCAGCAGAATGACTCATCATCCTAAGTTTTCATAACCATTTTCACCCAGTATTCCCATCTAAAGTTGATCAAGTTTTATGCTTAGCACTAGCATCTACAAGTGGTCGTAACTACTAATGAGGGGTGGTAAACAAGTGGGGATTTGCTAAGTTCAATCTCATGCCTTAGGATGACATCAAGATTATCTAACTTAGGCCAAATTTTATGATCTTTATGCTACCTTTAGTTATCTTGCTAGAATCTACCATTCACTATGTAAACTTGAATAGAAAACTTTGATAAAGAAAAAAAATGAAGTATTAAACTTGTAAGTAAAACTAGGCTTGGGTATCATCAAATGTGTCTAACCAAGCATGCTTAATGCATTGCATAGGTTATCTAACTTTCATAATTGCAAGTGCTAGCTTGCCTTGTGCAGAGCAGTGGTTGAAGTTCTCCTCGGCTTCTTCCTCGTAGTATCCTCCTTACTCCTCGTATCCTTGGTCGGTACTAGCGTCTATAAATAAATACGAGGTACACAATCACCAAACAATACTTAAATATTTTCAATCATCACACAAAGGTGCACTATAGATGATCTAGCATCATCACTATTATTACAAGATTAAAGCATTTGTCTTATTTATTTTAATTTGAGAAAAGTAATTTCTACTTATTGAAAAACTACTTAAGATTTAATATTCTCCAACTCAAACATGGGATCATGTTGAAACATGTCATCACCACATATTTCAGTACATGGGAATGTGATTTAAAGTGGTATCAGAATTTAATAAGGTTTAACCTTTTTATTTTAAATAAATAAAGGGACTATAAATTTCTATGTGGCATTCTTTTATTACTTGAACATTATTTCTGTAAGTATACCCATATGTTTTTATATATTCTTAAAGGTATGATCAAATGTGATTTTTGAGAGTTGGAATCAACTCAAAAGCTCTTATGGTTCAATTTTGAAAAATGTTTGAATGCAGAAAAGCTTCTGCCTTGTTATTTTTACCAAGGTTGATCTATAACTCCAAAGGGTTTGAATCCAGCGGGCTTGGATTAAGCATTTCAGTACCTTTCTAACAAAATTAGTTTCATGCATTTTGGTTCAGTGAGTCGAGCTGGTTTGATTTTTGAATCTATGTACAGAACTGTGTTTGAAATTCAATGGAAAAATCTAAATTTAAACTTCTGGGTCGCGTGGGAGACGCTAACGGGCCGGCCTAGTGTTACTCCGCAGCGCAGGGCTCAGCTGACAGGGGGGTCGACCATTAAGTGGCACATAACGCGCGAAGCGGTACGGGGCGGTGTGGGACGTTGGATTAGAGTGGGGATCAACGGTTGTGGATCGTTGTCGATGACGGACCTATCGCCGACGAGATCTAACCCTAGCGGCTCGGTGGGGGTGCATAGGGGGCGTACCAGGGCTCCATGTAGAGGGAGTGTCCCAACCTTTACACAATATAAGGTGGTATCCCCTGTGTTTACAATGCTAGTCCCTGGATCAATAGCTAGCATCCACAGTTAAGATGTAATATCAAGAAACAAAGGTCATAACATAACTTTATAACCAGGAAAAACATAGTTTTATTACATCATACATAGCTCATTTGGCTATTACATTACATTGCAGCGGAATAACTATAATCATGGGGTCCTTCATCTTCGAAATGCCACAGGCAGATGTTGGTTGTAGACTTTGTAATCCTAATCAATCAATCTTCACTAAAATCAATCAAACCTGCAACATTACAAGTTACAGCCACAAGGGTCAATACATTTGAATTGTATTGGCAAGTGATACTATGGTAGTATAGTGGAGTCTATCATCTTTATGCATTTGGCTAAGTGGAGTTGAGGCTTGCATTGCTCAAAATAGAATTTCCTTATCATTTTGAAATTACTAAGTTTTTGTTTTGACAAAATCTTTTCCAAGGCTTCTCTCAATCAAAGATTGAAGATTTCAAATAACCCTTGTTCAAACCACAATATTTTAACTTAGAAATTTGTATGATGAGATTCTTGATTGCTTCCATGTCTTGATGCTCAAATTGTCCTTTACCAGGGACATGGCTAAGTATTTAGATTTTACACTCTGCAGAGGTGGTGCACTTTCCCCACAAGACTTGGTTTCCCAAGACAAGATCTTTCAGAAGCCTTCCCTTAGACCAAAATGGACGCGCTCCAACCTATCAAACACTACCACCCACTGTCCATATGGCTAAGTTCTTGCAACCTATATGATCATGGCAGAGCCCATATTGCCAAGTGATTGCACTTGAAGCTTCTCAACATTTGACATCTCAAATCTCTTTGTTCCTGGGTGGCAATCCACAAGTGTGATACACAAGGTTCACCAATCCCCTGGCCTTGTGTAACCACTCAACCAAAAACCACCAAGCAAGTCCCATTCCACCCAGGTGATTCATTAACTTAGTTGTTTTATTAAACAAAACACAAGTCCTCAGACTTAGAAATTTTCCATAGTGTGAATATATATTCCACTCATGTTTTCTATTAGCTAGGCTAAGCTGGATAGTAGTAGGAGTCTTAACTTAGGAAAAATCCTACTAAGGATTCATCTACTAGGTTTTCCTATAGCAAGGTTTATACTTAGCATAAATTCCATGCAAGTTTTACTTAGCAAAATCACTAATGCATAGTGAAAGTAATGGGACAAAGAGTATGAAGCATCACTTGCCTTTTTTTTGGTAGAGGGTATAAGTTCACTCCTTGTCCTTGCAACAATCACACTCTTCAAGTCACTACAATCCAATCAAACAAGGCACAAACTCAATCTACCAATCAAGCAAAACATCACATAAAATAACAAAGTCAAAGTAATGCATGCAAGCATGCCAAGCTTTGTTTTGTTTGAAAAATTGGTTCCTAATGGGTCATAGACATTTGAAAACACCTAATGGTCATTTTATAGAGTGGCAAAGTCATTTGCAAAAGGTCTCACTTTATAAACCATTTTCAAAACAAAGTATCATTTTATGTGGTGTGGAAATATTTTTACTAAGGCATCAACCTATAGGGTTCACCAAATATGTTTTCAAACCATAAAACTTGGTGTTTATGGTCAGTAAGTTTGGTCCAAAACATTTTCCCAAAGTTTTTACTCCAAAAACATTTTCATAATAAAATCAATTATTTTTATTTAGCTAGAAATGGGCTAAGTCAAATAATCCAACCTAAACTTCACCAAATTCATTTTCAAAACCATGGGTTGGTTCCTAGGGTCAGTAAGTTCACCACAAACTAATTTTCCAAGGTTTTAACCTCAAAAAACATTTTTGAATCATTTCTCTAGTCTTAAGAAGCAAACAAAAGTTTCTGCAAAAATCAACAAGCTAACAAATACTATTTGCTAAACAAAAGGTATGGTTGGATAGGGTTTGTGCCACTGATTCCAACGATATAAAGTTTGCAAATTTTGGACGTGTGGATCAAAAGTTACAAAGGTTTGAAAATCACAAACTAATCTGATTTCAAATCTGTTTTTAAACAGAACAGGTGACACGCGGCGCATCGCTATTCGCGAGTACTGTAGCGGGAGTGTCCCAACCTTTACACAATATAAGGTGGTATCCCTGTGTTTACAATGCTAGTCCCTGGATCAATAGCTAGCATCCATAGTTAAGATGTAATATCAAGAAACAAAGGTCATAACATAACTTTATAACCAGGAATAACATAATTTTATTACTTCATACATAGCTCATTTGGCTATTACATTACATTGCAGCGGAATAACTATAGTCATGGGGTCCTTCATCTTCAAAGTGTCACAGGCAGATGTTGGTTGTAGACTTTGTAATCCTAATCAAACAATCTTCACTAAAATCAATCAAACCTGCAACATTACAAGTTACAGCCACAAGGGTCAATACATTTGAATTGTATTGGCAAGTTTCACTACTATGTGGAATATAAGTGGATCCTAACATTACATGCATCTTTGGCTAAGTAGAGTTTTTGGCCCATTTGCATAAAGCAATATTTTATCCTATCTTTTCAAAATGGTTTTGGTCCTTTGTCAAATCTCCTTTTCAAAAATCCCTTGAACTCCTTGGTAACCCCAAGTGTTCAAATCTTTGTCAAAAATCCCTTGAGCTACTTGGTAGCCCCAAGTGCATCAAGTCTTATAAAAATCTCATGAGTTCCTTGGTAACCCCAAGTGTTCATGTGTTCAACAAAATCTCTTGAGTTCCTTGGTAACCCCAAGTACATCAAGTTTTGTCAAAGTCTCTTGAGCTCCTTGGTAACCCCAAGTGCATCAAGTCTTTAAAAGTTTTCTTTTAGAAATTAGAATGTCGAGATCTCCCATAGCTTCAAACTTTAGTTGCTCAGTATTGTCCATAACCGGGGACACGGCTAAGTACTTAGATTTTATTATCTTCTGCAGAAGTTGCACACTTTACCCACATGTCACAATCCCATCCTTTTGCCACCAGTGGCCGCTGGATTAGTGCTCACCAAGATGGAGTACCGGCAGATTGAGAATGTGACGAAGTCTTTCCAAAGGGTCCTCCCATACATCATTGCTAGCTTTGTCAACAGTACCCATGTAGGATTCCAGGTCCCCATGTCCAGTAAACCGAAGACAATGTATGGGTCTCCCCAATGTAGTTGACTAAGCCAGAGCCATAATAGCATGTGGTTGCACACGAAAGCCACAATTGGAGAAACATGTTCAATCTCTAAGTTTCCTGGGTGGTTTTCTTTGGAGCACAACACAAAGAGATTGCCATAGACATGGTTCCTTTTGTTGCCACCTTCTCCAATACTCAAAGTATCCTTGGCCACCCAGGTGGTTCATTGGGTCCTTGTTTCATTATATAAAAACACAAGTCCTTTTCTCAACTTCTTAAAATCTCAACATGTATCTCTTTTCAAAATATAGGATGGCTAAGCATGTAACAACTACATTGTTTTCACTAAGGAATGTATAGGGAATCCTATTAGGATTTAGCATAGCATAAGTATAAAATATCTTTTCATGCATGTTTCAAAATCCACTAAGTATAATGAAAATAGTAGGACTTTAGATGATAGTGTAACTTGCCTTTTTGGTAGGGAATGGTGGTTCCCTCCTTGATCTTGCTAGTCTCACACTTTTCTAACTTCACTATAATAAATCAAGCAAACACAATATCAACAAGCATTCCAAACCAATAATCAATCAACAATTCACACACATAAAACAATGGGATCTAAATCATGCATGTAAGCATGCAAGAGATGGTTCTATTTGCAAAGGTGGTATCCACTAGGCTTCTAAACTTGGTAAGGTTCAAGTTGGTCATTTTACAAAGTGGCAAAGTCATTTGCAAAAGGGTTTTGTCCATAAACAAATTTTAAATCCATCCATCATTTTATGTGGTGGAAAATATTTTTATCAAAGCAACAACTCTAGGTTGTTCACCAAATAAGTTGTTGTTTCTCAAAACTTGGTGTTTAGGGTCAGTAGGTTTGATCCAAAACATTTTCCCAAAGTTTTTACTCCAAAGCATATTCATAACAAAAATCATTGTTTTTAAATGGTTAGAAATGGGCTAACTTAATTAATCCATCCTAAACTTCACGAAATTCATTTTCAAAACCATGGGTTGATTCCTAGGGTCAGTAGGTTCACAACAAACCAATTTGCCAAGGTTTCTAACTTTAAAACATTTTTGAATCATTTTTCTAATCTAAACAAGCACACAAAAGTTTCTGTAAAACCAAACAATCTAACAGATACTATTTGCTAAACAAATTCCACAGTTGGCTAGGGTTTGTTCCACTGATTCCAACGGTATAAAGTTTGTAATTTTTGGACGTGTGGATCAAAAGTTATAGGGTTTTCAAATTGCAACCCAAATCTATTTTTCAAATTCTGTTTTAAACAGAACTGGCCACGCGTCGCAATATGACTGGTTGGTACCGGTTCGGCCGGATTGATCTCTCTGGATCGTTGGATCTAAACAGATCGTGCGGCACAGGACGCGTACCCATTCGCTGTTAAATGATCTAATCGTGAGCGTCAGATCTCGATCCTACGGTGCTGGTCTACTTGACCATATGCGAGCGGCGCCGGTGGTGGCTAGCGGCGGCGCACGACTAGGCGGTGGCGGTGCTAGCAAAACAGGAAGCGAGGGAGGTAGGGAAGGTGCTCACCGAGGTCGCAGATGGCTGGGGAAGCTCAACGTGTTGGTTGCAGACGGACGGGCGCACTGGAGGGGGCTTAATCTCTCGCCAGAGTGGAGCTGTGCCTCGGCCACGTTCAGTCGTCGTCGAGGACGGCGCTAGGGATCACAAGGAGTCAAACGAAACGTATGGTCAGACTCGCAAGAACACGGTGAAGGTGTGTGCGTGAATGACAGGGCTCGGGGCGGTCTGGACTTACCAGGAGACGTCGCCGGAGAAGTTGCAGACGCGGCGGCACTCAGAACTTGGTCGAAGACTGTATTCTGGGGCACCCCTGGTTGAACGGAGGGTATGGGGAGATGCGCGAGGGAGTGGGGAGTCTGTTAGTGTGCTCAGGTAGGCAAGGGGTGATGAAGCTTGGCCGGAATCGACAAGGAAGGTCGTCGGTGATAGAGGAGCTCGGGGAAGAATTGGGGCGGCCTGGGGGCGTGTTGAGATGGGGCGACAGAGGGGAAAGAAGGAGGAGACGCTGGCGTTTTATCGTGCATGGTCGCAGCGTGGTTTAAGGCACGGCATTAAGGTGAATTGAACGCGGCTTTCAATGGCAGCAACGGCAACGAGGTTTGGGGGGGGGGTCACGGCGAAGAAGATGACCACGTGGCTGTGGGGTCTATCTGGCAGTGAGGGAGTGAGAGGGAGAAGAGGGGCCACCGATCATTGGTTCTGCGGGTTAGTTTAACAGGTGAAAAACGATTCGCCGAGGGAGAGGGGAACTGGGCTGTTTTGCTGGGCTTGTGGGCTTGGCTGGCTGGGCTGGGTCTGGTTCCATTTTTTTTCTTTCCTGAAACCTTTTCTTTTTCCATTTCTGATTTCTGTTTTGAATTTCAAACAACCAAACAATGTTCAAATCAATTCAAACAATCATCAAATTTTGCAACTATGAATTTGGTTCTGTTCAGTAACATAAACCAAAATCGAAAGCTAAAATAATAATTTTATTTTAGGGTCCATTATTAATTAAATAAATAGACCAATGTTATTAAATCAAATAGGGTTTGATTTATTTAATAAAATCTCTATTTGAAATTTAAATATTTTCAAAACCAAATCAGTAGGTTTTCTTTGAGGATATAAAATACTTGGAAAACTTATTTTAAATAATTAAATAAGCTTTGATGTTTTGGAAATAGTAAAACCTTTATTAATAAAACTTGGATATTAAATCCCTATTATTTTATTTAATAAACCTTTAGCAATTTTTATCAAAACAAAATGTTTTATTTCAAAAGCTTGGCCAAGGTTTAATTTGGCTTATAAAATAACCTTTATTTGTAAAACTCTTACTTCATTTGAAAACAAAAAAAAATTATTTAAAGATCCAAAATAGTAATTCCAAAATGTTTTATTTTCCTTTATCAAATGTTTACCTTTTTAAATCTCTTTTAGGATTTTATTTGATCCAAATTGGTTTGAAGATTTCAAATTGGATTCAAAAAGTTTCTTCTCACTCTGAAAATCAAACAAAGTTGTATTTTATTCAATATTTTTCACATTACAAGATTTGGAAAATCTTGGGATGTGACAGGTACCGGTTCGGCCGGATCGGCCCTACGGTGCGTTGGATCTAAGCATATCGTGCGGTTCAGAAAAGGTACCCCTTCGCAGTTTAAGTGATCTATCGCAAGTGTCGGATCGAGACCCTACGGTGCTAGCGTGCTTGACCATATGCGAGCGGCGCCGACGGTGGCTAGCGGCAGCGACGGTCAGACAGTGGCGGCGCTGGTGAAATAGGAAACGGGGAAGGATGGGAGGGTGCTCACCGAGATCGCAGGAGGCTGGGGAAGCTCAACGTGTGGTCGATGAGGCAGGGGGCGCATGGTCGTAGGAGTAATCGCTCGCCGGAGTTCATTCTGATGACGGCGTGCTCTGGTCCTGGTTGAAGACGATGCTGTGGTTCACGAGAAGGCAAACCGAGGGTGTGGTCAGATGCAGGAGAGTGAGGCGAATGTGGGAGCGTGATTGAGAAAGCGCGGGGCGGTCTGAAACTACCTGGGTGCTTGCCGGAGTTGAAGACAGACGCGGCGGCGAGGTCGGAGCTTGTCGAAGGTGACACTCTGGGCCGCCCACGGTAGAGCGAAGAGTGCAGGCAGATGCGCCAGGGAGTGGTGAAGGTGTGAGCTTGGTCGGGGAGGCAGGAGGTGGCGAGTGCTGGCCGGAATTGGAGGAGAAAGCTCGTCGGAGACAGAGGTGTTCGGGGAGGAATTGGGGCGGCCTGGGGGCGTGCTTGGGGGAGGAGACAGAGGGGAACCAGAGAGGAGTCACTGGCGTTTATCACTGCGTGGTCACGGCAAGGTTTAATCCATCCATCAACGCGAATTCAAGGGAATTAACACGGCAGTAAACGGCGAGGAACGGTCGACGCGGTGGAGACGATGAACAGAAAAGGGTGGGGCATACCTGTCAGCGAGAAAGGAGGTGAGAGGGAGGGGTCCACTTGTCAGCTTCCTCGCGGGTTGCTTCTGCGGTGAAGAAAAACAGTTCGGGGGAGAAAAAGGAGCTAGGCTGCTGGGCTGTTTGCTGGGCCTTGTTGGGCTGGGTCCTTTGCACAATTTTTTTTTCTGTCTGAAACATTTTTCTTTTTCTAAATCAATTTTTGTTTTGAATTTCAATCAACTATTCAAACAATTCAAACAATCTCCACACTCGAAATGAGTTTTTGGTTCTATTTATCAACATAAACCAAATCCCAAAATAAAATAATATTTTTATTTTTAGAGTCCATTTATAATTAAATAAAATGGACACTAGTTAATAAATTAAATGGGTTTTAATTTATTTAAAACCTCCATTTGAAATCCAAATATTTTCAAAACCAAATCAGCAGGTTTTATTTGGAAATAAAGAATACTTGGAAAGCTTGTTTAAAATAAAATAACATTTTTGTTATAAGGTCCATTAATAAGTAAATAAAATGGGCCTTAGTTATCAAATAGGATTTGTTTTATTAAATCTTTATTTTTGAAAACTAAAATAGTACCAAACCATTCAGTAGGTTTTATATGAAAATATAAAATACTTGGAAAACTTATTTTAAACAAATAAACAAGTTTTGATGGTTTAGAAATAATAAAACCTTTATTAATAAAAACTTGGATATTAAATCCTTATTACTTTATTTAAATAAACCTTTACTATTTTTATCAAAACAAAATGTTTTATTTCAAAAGCTTGGCCAAGGTTTAATTTGGCTCTACAATATTTATTTATAAAACTTCTATTTCCTTTGAAAACCAAATCCTTTTATTTAAAAGATTCAAAATAGTAATTCCAAAACATTTTATTTTCCTTTATTAAATGTTTATCTTTATAAATCCCTTTAGGAGTTATTTGATCCAAATTGGTTTGAAGTTCCAATTGAATTCAAAAAGTTTCTTCTGGCCCTGAAAATCAACAAAGTTTTATTTAATTCATTTATTTTTCACATAACAAGATTTGGAAAATCTTGGGATGTGACAGGCTACCACCCTTAAAATAAATCTCGTCCCGAGATTTGGGGAGGCTAGGGGTTATAAGTAGGCTCAAAACAACTAGGGTACTATCACCCTTAAAAAATTTCAAACTAAATTACATATTGGCCTTCTTGGGATCTTGGGGAAACTTCTCTAAGCAAACATTTGCATTGTGTCCTTTGTTTCCATACTTGACTCATGGGCCAAGGTTGAGTTTCTCCATAGGCTTGTTCAACTTGTTCTTCATCTTTTCTGGATAGTTGCTTGCATAATGTCCTGGGTTCTTGCAATTGAAACAGTGGATATCCTTGAGTTCTTTACGTGGCTCTTGTGGAAAAGTTGCTACATAGTGTCCTAGCTCTTTGCAGTTGTTGCACACCACTTGGCCAATCTCTTTATTCTTCGGGTTCTCTGGGCATTCACCGGAATAGTGTCCCATTTCCTTACATTTATAACATTGCACATGGCTTTTGTCTATCTTTTGCTTCTTGGGTTTCTTTGATCCTTTGAATCGGGTTGTTTTGTTTGGAGGTATAAGTGATCCTTTTCCTTTGTCATCAGCCTTCTTGGTAGACTTGGATCCTTCTTGTTTCCTTTGTTCCACCATGGAATAGATGGGCATTGGATAGGAACATGGTTGTTTCCTTCACACAAATAACAAGTGGCTTGAGAGGTGGGACATTGTCCAACAGGATGCTTCCCTTCACAGTTGGGACATTGATCTCCATGCTACTTGGAAGTATGATCTTTGTCTCCACAAATAATGCAAGTTGGGGCTCCATCTAGGATAATATTTCTGTCATCCTTGTTGGCAAAGACTCTTTTGGGATAGTTTTCTTCCATCTTGATCATTTGATCAGTCACCTTAAGCATCAGTTGGCCTTGAGTTTCCAAAAATCCTTGTAGCTTTGGATCCTCTCCACTAGTGTTGGCTATGAACTGAGCTGTCACTTGGTTCAACTGGTGTTGAGTTGCTATAAGTTCTCTCATGTTGTCTTCTTGGTTGTTGTTGGTGTCATCAACCTTGATGTTGAAGTCTCTTGTAGAAGTCATCTGTTTGGGTTGGATTGGGATTAGAATAGGCAAAATATTTCTAAGGGAATAATTCTAATCACACACATCACAATTCACACAAGCAATGTGCAAGCAATCACAAACAAAACATTTCACTCAACAACAAAGTTCAAGCACATTTTTAGGCAACCAAAAACATTTTTGTGACACCACATAAGTTGGTGTGTTTGACTCAACTAAATATGGTGGTCCATCTATATGGTTTACTTGTGATCTTTCCATCCTTCTTGGTTGATTCTTCTTACATGAGATCATGGTTTCCTTGAGAAAAACTCCTTGGTTACAAGACTTCAAATGAGGTAGGTTCCTTCTAACTTTTGCATTCCCTCAGTCTCTAAATCTTGAGCAAGATTTCCTTGACTTACTTGTAGTCCTTAGTAGTATCCAAGTTGGAATTCCTTGGTGAATATGCTGAAGATGTTGAAGTCATTAGAGTTGAAGAAGTTGAAGTCATTAGAGTTGAAAGTGTTGAAGAAGTCCTTTGCACATAGTGTAGTCCTTGGCCATGGGTAGGTTTTCCATCAAGTTGAAGTAGAAGAGATGTAGAGTTGAAACCAAAATGGTTGAGGAAAGAGTTTACAAGTGTTTTTGTAAATAAGTTTTTGGAACAAATACAACTCCTATTTTCTAAGGGTTTTTGTCCAATCCTAGGTTTACAAATCCTACAGGCAACACAATGCTCTGATACCATCTGTAGAGGGAGTGTCCCAACCTTTACGCAATATAAGGTGGTATCCCCTATGTTTACAATGCTAGTCCCTGGATCAATATCTAGCATCCACAGTTAAGATATAATATCAAGAAACAAAGGTCATAACATAACTTTATAACCAGGAAAAACATAGTTTTATTACATCATACATAGCTCATTTGGCTATTACATTACATTGCAGCGGAATAACTATAATCATGGGGTCCTTCATCTTCGAAGTGCCACAGGCAGATGTTGGTTGTAGACTTTCTAATCCTAATCAATCAATCTTCACTAAAATCAATCAAACCTGCAACATTACAAGTTATAGCCACAAGGGTCAATACATTTGAATTGTATTGGCAAGTGATACTATGGTAGTATAGTGGAGTCTATCATCTTTATGCATTTGGTTAAGTGGAGTTGAGGCTTGCATTGCTCAAAATAGATTTTCCTTATCATTTTGAAATTACTAAGTTTTTGTTTTGACAAAATCTTTTCCAAGGCTTCTCTCAATCAAAGATTGAAGATTTCAAATAACCCTTGTTCAAACCACAATATTTTAACTTAGAAATTTGTATGATGAGATTCTTGATTGCTTCCATGTCTTGATGCTCAAATTGTCCTTTACCAGGGACATGGCTATGTACTTACATTTTACACTCTCCAGAGGTGGTGCACTTTCCCCACAAGACTTGGTTTCCCAAGACAAGATCTTTCAGAAGCCTTCCCTTAGACCAAAATGGACGCGCTCCAACCTATCAAACACTACCACCCACTGTCCATATGGCTAAGTTCTTGCAACCTATATGATCATGGCAGAGCCCATATTGCCAAGTGGTTGCACTTGAAGCTTCTCAACATTTGACATCTCAAATCTCTTTGTTCCTGGTTGGCAATCCACAAGTGTGATACACAAGGTTCACCAATCCCCTGGCCTTGTGTAACCACTCAACCAAAAACCACCAAGCAAGTCCCATTCCACCCAGATGATTCATTAACTTAGTTGTTTTATTAAACAAAACACAAGTCCTCAGACTTAGAAATTTTCCATAGTGTGAATATATATTCCACTCATGTTTTCTATTAGCTAGGCTAAGTTGGATAGTAGTAGGAGTCTTAACTTATGAAAAATCCTACTAAGGATTCATCTACTAGGTTTTCCTATAGCAAGGTTTATACTTAGCATAAATTCCATGCAAGTTTTACTTAGCAAAATCACTAATGCATAGTGAAAGTAATGGGACAAAGAGTATGAAGCATCACTTTCCTTTTTTTTTGGTAGAGGGTATAAGTTCACTCCTTGTCCTTGCAACAATCACACTCTTCAAGTCACTACAATCCAATCAAACAAGGCACAAACTCAATCTACCAATCAAGCAAAACATCACATAAAATAACAAAGTCAAAGTAATGCATGCAAGCATGACAAGCTTTGTTTTGTTTGAAAAAGTGGTTCCTAATGGGTCATAGACATTTGAAAACACCTAATGGTCATTTTATAGAGTGGCAAAGTCATTTGCAAAAGGTCTCACTTTATAAACCATTTTCAAAACAAAGTATCATTTTATGTGGTGTGGAAATATTTTTACTAAGGCATCAACCTATAGGGTTCACCAAATATGTTTTCAAACCATAAAACTTGGTGTTTATGGTCAGTAAGTTTGGTCCAAAACATTTTCCCAAAGTTTTTACTCCAAAAACATTTTCATAATAAAATCAATTATATTTATTTAGCTAGAAATGGGCTAAGTCAAATAATCCAACCTAAACTTAACCAAATTCATTTTCAAAACCATGGGTTTCAACCTCAAAAAACATTTTTGAATCATTTCTCTAGTCTTAACAAGCAAACAAAAGTTTCTGCAAAAATCAACAAGCTAACATATACTATTTGCTAAACAAAAGGTATGGTTGGATAGGGTTTGTTCCACTGATTCCAACGATATAAAGTTTGCAAAGTTTGGACGTGTGGATCAAAAGTTACGAAGGTTTGAAAATCACAAACTAATTTGATTTCAAATCTATTTTTAAATAGAACAGGTGACACGCGGCGCATCGCTATTCGCGGGTACCGGTTCGGCCGGATCGGCCCTACGGTGCGTTGGATCTAAGAATATCGTGCGGTTCAGAAAACATACCCCTTCGCGGTTTAAGTGATCTATCGCAAGCGTCGGATCGAGACCCTACGGTGCTAGCGTGCTTGACCATATGCGAGCGGCGCCGATGGTGGCTAGCGGCAGCGACGGTCAGATAGTGGCAGCGCTGGCGAAACAGGAAACGGGGAAGGATGGGAGGGTGCTCACCGAGATCGCAGGAGGCTGGGGAAGCTCAACGTGTGGTCGATGAGGCAGGGGGCGCATGGTCGTAGGAGTAATCGCTCGCCGGAGTTCATTCTGATGACGGCGTGCTCTGGTCGCGGTCGAAGACGATGCTGTGGTTCACGAGAAGGCAAACCGAGGGTGTGGTCAGATGCAGGAGAGTGAGACGAATGTGGGAGCGTGATTGAGAAAGCGCGGGGCGGTCTGAAACTACCTGGGTGCTTGCCGGAGTTGAAGACAGACGCGGCGGCGAGGTCGGAGCTTGTCGAAGGTGACACTCTGGGGCGCCCACGGTCGAGCGAAGAGTGCAGGCATATGCGCCAGGGAGTGGTGAAGGTGTGAGCTTGGTCGGGGAGGCAGGAGGTGGCGAGTGCTGGCCGGAATTGGAGGAGAAAGCTCGTCGGAGACAGAGGTGTTCGGGGAGGAATTGGGGCGGCCTGGGGGCGTGCTTGGGGGAGGAGACAGAGGGGAACCAGAGAGGAGTCACTGGCGTTTATCACTGCGTGGGCACGGCAAGGTTTAATCCATCCATCAACGCGAATTCAAGGGAATTAACACGGCAGTAAACGGCGAGGAACGGTCGACGCGGTGGAGACGATGAACAGAAAAGGGTGGGGCATACCTGTCAGCGAGAAAGGAGGTGAGGGGGAGGGGTCCACTTGTCAGCTTCCTCGCGGGTTGCTTCTGCGGTGAAGAAAAACGGTTCGGGGGAGAAAAAGGAGCTAGGCTGCTGGGCTGTTTGCTGGGCCTTGTTGGGCTGGGTCCTTTGCACAATTTTTTTTCTGTCTGAAACATTTTTCTTTTTCTAAATCAATTTTTGTTTTGAATTTCAATCAACTATTCAAACAATTCAAACAATCTCCACACTCGAAATGAGTTTTTGGTTCTATTTATCAACATAAACCAAATCCCAAAATAAAATAATATTTTTATTTTTAGAGTCCATTTATAATTAAATAAAATGGACACTAGTTAATAAATTAAATGGGTTTTAATTTATTTAAAACCTCCATTTGAAATCCAAATATTTTCAAAACCAAATCAGCAGGTTTTATTTGGAAATAAAGAATACTTGGAAAGCTTGTTTAAAATAAAATAACATTTTTGTTATAAGGTCCATTAATAATTAAATAAAATGGGCCTTAGTTATCAAATAGGATTTGTTTTATTAAATCTTTATTTTTGAAAACTAAAATAGTACCAAACCATTCAGTAGGTTTTATATGAAAATATAAAATACTTGGAAAACTTATTTTAAACAAATAAACAAGTTTTGATGGTTTAGAAATAATAAAACCTTTATTAATAAAAACTTGGATATTAAATCCTTATTACTTTATTTAAATAAACCTTTACTATTTTTATCAAAACAAAATGTTTTATTTCAAAAGCTTGGCCAAGGTTTAATTTGGCTCTACAATATTTATTTATAAAACTTCTATTTCCTTTGAAAACCAAATCCTTTTATTTAAAAGATTCAAAATACTAATTCCAAAACATTTTATTTTCCTTTATTAAATGTTTATCTTTATAAATCCCTTTAGGATTTATTTGATCCAAATTGGTTTGAAGTTCCAATTGAATTCAAAAAGTTTCTTCTGGCCCTGAAAATCAACAAAGTTTTATTTAATTCATTTATTTTTCACATAACAAGATTTGGAAAATCTTGGGATGTGACACTCCAGCAACGACGGAGAGGCAGGAAAACGGACTGGTGGTCGACGGCAAGCTCAGGGACGGTCGAGGCAGCTCCGGGGGTGGTCGCAATCAGCGGCGCCCTTCTCCTCTAGAGACGGCCTGCTGCGGTACAATTCCGTCGAGATGCTGCTCCCTGTGCTCCGGCTAGAGTTGTGGGACGATCAGTGAGGTGAGGGGAGTGGAGTGGTGTGCTGCAAACATCTAGGGGTGCCCTCCTTTTATAGGCTCGACGGCGAGACCGAGAGGTATGGGCAGGCGACGGTGGCGACATGGCTACGGGCTGCTAGCGGCATGGCTGAGGGTGGCGATTGACGCGCGGTCTCCTGGCGATCGTTGCTAGCTTAAAGGAGAGGCGTAGGGCGGTGTGGTTTGGTCTGGAACATGCGGTGCTCTGCGTGGTACCGACGGCGAACTTCGATGCGTGCGGCGGCTACGGGGTATGGTCAAGGAAACGAGCATGTCTAGTGGTCTCCTGGGACGGTGGGGTTCGTGCTAGCGGGCGGCAAGGGCTCGAGGTGGTCGGGTTGAGTGGGAACGGCGCATGCACGGTGGTGCGCATCAGCATGGTCGACAGCGGCGCGGACACGACGTTCATGGCGGTTCATGTCTCTATCTTCCAGCTAGGGCTGGTCAAGTGACGGCGGTGAGGTATGGGCACCATGCCATACAAGGTTGGCGCAGCTAGTTCTTCTTCTTACTTGCTGTCCACATTGGGGTGGAAAGGTGAGGCTCGGCCTGTTCACCATTGATGGGAATGGCAAGCTCACAATGGTGCTAGAGGTTACTAACTAAGCTAGATGATCTACTAAATGCCTGCTGTGAGCTAGAGAGGGGACAAGTTAGGCCAAATCACTGCTCATAATAGTGTTCGATGTTTGTTTGTTTTGTGTTTGCAAGGTTTTTGATGAAATGGCCGAAAGAACTTCAAATTTGAATTTTTGGATTCAAACTTGGTGGGTGTGCTAGGCATAAGCTTGAGACTCTGTGGTTGCTTGGGTTTTGAAAATTGAGCTTGTTTTTGTGGTTTTTGAAATAGTGGGATCTTCCCATATGAAATAGATTTAATTTTAAACTGTCATTTAAACTTAGCATTTGAATGTTTTTGGCAGATCACAAAGTGGGCCTTGGTACCTCATTACGTGTACTAGCAAGGGGTGCAAAGATCCACAATTTTTCTGTTAAGTTTTGAGTACTAGGAATAGCCAAAGTAGGCATGATAGTTAATTTGGCAAAAATGACCATTCACTTCATTTATTTATTTTGAGTTGTTTTTCTTAGGGAAAAGTTTGGGAATGATTTAGATGATGTTTATTTCACCTAAGTATAATTTTACAAGCAATGAATCACAGAACCATGGAAATTCAAATGAACTCCTAATTTAAATGCACATACACATGAATGCTTTCATATTTTGAAATGGAAAAGTTTTTGTTAACCCTAATTTTGATGATTTGGATCTTGATCAACTTGGATTAAAGTTTTGGAATGTTACGAGGAGTCTCGATCATGTCTGCATTATTCGTGAATCGTAGCGTGACACACTTAAGGGATACCGACACCATTCGGAGCAAATGATATGTCAGGAAAAGAAAAGGAAAGCGCGGGAATTTATTTCACTAGACACCGGAACTGTTTCGGTTGAAATTGTTGAAACTGGTTCTGCATGTGAAATTGAATACTAGCAAGGGGTTTTATGTGAATGTTTGTTAATTAATGTAATTAACAAAATTCTGAATAAATAAATAAAAGAGTTTTATTTAAATGAGATCTTGCATTAAATTTTGTGGAAATTTAATGCATGTGAGTGGATTTTTGAGTGGAGGCTCTTTTATGGGAGTGGAGGCTTTTCATTTTGAGAGGGATCTCCACCCACATGAATGTGGGAGAGGTGGGGGCAGCCCCCATGGCTGGGAGCTATGCCCCTTGGGTGCCCCCCCTCTCCCCTATAAAAGGCCCCCCTCTCATCCTCTCAAAGTACACCTCCTCTCGAAGGATCTCTCTCCCCCCCTTTAGAATTTCCCCATGATCTCGGATCAGCGAGATACATGTTCCCGGTGGATTTTTTGGAAGGATTTGTTGCTTCCGCTGCTTCGCTGGAGCGAGTGCGCGGAGGTTGTCGGAGTACCCGTACGTGTGTGCGATCACGGATGCACCACTGCTTTGTGGTGCTGGACTTGATGTTGCTGGACCGGCTGGACCAGATGGACTTCATCACGATCTTGAGATTAGCAAGCCTTCGTCTACATTATTCACGAGTACAACCTCGTTAATGCTATTCGGTCTTCGACGGTATGTATTCTATGGATGTATATATCCACCCGTTGCTTGTATCTAGTAGATAGATCTTGGTACATAGATGTTCCCATCATAGGGAAATTTTTGTTTTCTATGCTACGAACCCTTCAAATGTTCCTAAAAAACTATGTGCCATCTTTTTTAGTGAATATTCATATGGATGGTATGGGTTGCGGATAAAAAGAACAAAACCATAGCAACGCACGATCATTCATCTAGTAAAAGTAATTAAAATTTAAGAAACAACAATTACTCCTAGATTGTGTTTTTTAGGTTAGTCATATTAGGAGTAACTTAGCTAGTACTAACACGTATGTACATGCAATGCCAAGTAAGCAAATTGGTGACATGGAATGATAATAAATGAAGAAAGAGAGGGAGGTAGTAACTTAGCTAGTTACCATAACATCACACATATCAAGACCATATGAACCTAGAACCTTATTAGTTAGATCTTGCATGACACCATACACATGTTACTACCCACTATATATGAAGGTAGTAATATGAACTAGTAACATGTGCATGTTACTAGTATAAGTTACTTAGCACTATGACCAACCTTAGATGGTGTTTCTTAGTAGTACAATGCATTGTTTCTTAGATGGTGTTTCTTACTAGTGTTGCATTTAATGATTTTAGTCACATGCATGCGTGTGATTGGTCTAGCCAAGTTTTTCCCCTATAATACCGTGCAAGGGGTGTAGCTTAACTAAGATACAACAACTTGCTAGCTCATTCCTTGTTTTTCAGATTTTCTACAGCTGGCCCTGATTTCGATCGGGAACGATCGATCGGCGCACTAGTGGAAACGAGGCCTCTAACACCTGTTCGTAGAACCGCTGTTGGGGGTTCGGTGTTGAGGCCCCCCCCTTTAACTGCGGTTCTTATATGAACCGGTGTTAAAGGGGGGCACACATGGGGCTGCCGCAGCGCTCAGCCCCCCCCCCTTTATCACCGGTTCGTAACATGAACCGGTGTTAAAGGTTCTGTGCCGCGGCAGGAAAAATACATAAATCTCTGCCGCGGCAGGAAAACGGTATAAATCTCTGCCGCGGCAGAGTTCTGCCGCTGCCCCGTTCGGGGCGTATTTTTGCAGTGCGGCGGGGACGGGGAGGGTTGGAGGGGGAATCGATCAGGAGAGGTATACACATACATCATCGTCGGTACATATGAGTACATGCATAATTCAGCAACTATTATTATACACAAACATCGTCATTGTGTGGTATTCTCCGTAAACGTTGAAGCATCAAGTACAAGACAAACACGTTCAAGCATATATACAACGCTCATTTTGGTTGATATCTAAAGAGTTCTCCGCCAGGCGTGACGACCTCATCAAGTATGAACCCCGCCAATTCCTCTTGAATGGCTCGTATGCGGTCAAATGGTAGGAGTTTGTCCCGCATCCGTTCGATCTAAATATATATGAAGAATGGGGTCAATATATATATAGGAATAAAACTCAACACAATTGATGGTAATAAAATAATGGTGTGTACTTTGTTTACTTACTCTAAGTTGTTCTAGTGCGCTTTGGACCGTCGCACATATCGTGTTGCAAATGAACTCGCAAACATAGTATCCACATAAATTATTGTCGGGTCCCTAATGCGCGCACTTTACAAGAATAGAGGGTTCAATCAAAATAATAATAAATAAAGCATGATATAATGGAATTGGAAGCAGAATCAAAGAGATACGCAGACCTAGCTAGCTAGTATTACTTACATTTTGGTCTACAAATTTTAGTTCTTCTGACCATTCACCCACAGCCCTGCCCGTGAAAATGGATGAAGGAGTAATTAATTACTTGTTGTCAAGAAAGTTGCCGATCTAGTGTGATAATATGATTGAAATTACCTCTGGAGCATCTCTTTAGAGTCTGCCCATAGCTCTTGGTCTTTTCGTAACGAGTCCATGATAAGGAATTTTACTAAGTCAGGTTGAATGACTAGAAGAATAAAGTGGAACCTGCGCAAGCATAACTCATCATTAGTTACACTTAACATCGAGTAAGACGAAACATAATGTCTACAAGAGAGGGTAACAGTACTCACGAGAAGTTGTAAGGCAATAGTATTTCCCGTTTTGTTTGTTGTCTCAGTAAAGACCTTAGCAAGAAATCTTCTATTTGCTCGGGTCTGTGTCTTACCACTTCTTCATGAACTCTATTTGGGTCAACGAACCCAATGTCAAAAGGACCTCCTTTCATGCATTCCATAACCTTTTTCCTGCATAATAGTATATACATATATGGTGAGCATATATATATATATGCAATTAATGAATTGAACGAGATGAGATAGAAATTACAGAAATAGTACTTACACACAATAAAGGCTGGTGGCAGCTTTGTCGAGTTCCTTCTGATTGAATAGAAAATGCAAGTTTTGAATGTTGAAGGCGATCTTGTCGTCTCCGCACAAGAAAATCTCATCTCTTATATGCGCGGTGATCCATTCTTCCTTTCTCGTCTTGCAGAAATCAAGGTACCGCTTATGCAATCTTCGCATCTTTGTTGGTAGATCCTTGAGCTCCTCTTTCTTGACGAGATTCTTCCCATACTTCCCTGGCTGTATGGGGTTGGCATCGCCTTTGGGCAAGTTGTCTCCCACGATGTTCAAATATGCAATGTAAGTCATCCCCATATCATTGGCCTTTCTTTGTAGCTCTGTCTCGTAATCATTTACAGGAGGAGCGTTCCGTGTGTCGAACACTTGGAGCAGGGCGCATGATTGGTTTTCCTGCTCTCCGAGCATGGGAACTATTTTTTGGGGTGTCGCACGAATGCTATTTTCAGACTCCCTCCGCCTTGCATCCCCCTTCATAATCTGGCGCTCGTAGTCCGGCACAAGTGGGGTTTCAGGTTTCAAAAGATTATTGTAAAACTTCTCCACCACCGCCGGATCTATTTTCTCCTTTGGCTCGGCCCGTCTAGGTACAAAGAATTTCTTGACTTCTTCTTCCGAGATCCTATTGGTCTCCTTGTCGCTGCGATTCCACGGTAAAACCGACAAAGGCTTGGCGGAAGGCTGCGGGATGTAATTTCTTGAACTCTTTGGCGTACGGTTTCCTGCGGATTTCTTCGTGGTAGTGCTAGTGATGCTCTTCGTGGTGGTTCTCTTCCGCTTAAGCTGAGGAGATGGCTGAAGCGCCGGAGATGGCTGACGCGCAGGAGATGGCTGGCGCGCCGAAGATGGCTGACGCGTAGGAGATGGCTGGCGCATCGGAGATGGCTGTCACATAGGAGATGGCTGAAGCGCCGGAGACGACATGGGAGTATTCTGATGACTTCGAGACGGCTGAGGCGGCTCACACTGTTGACGTTGCGGAGACGGCGGGGGTGCCAGAGGCCTCCAATTTGGAAGCACGATGTGTTCCTTCTTCCAAAGAATGGTTTTTTTACTGCAAATTTCAGTTGAGTTTCCCCTTCACCTGTAGCATGGTCAAGCTGTTCTTCCTCATATTCCTTCACAACCTCATCCACCCCGACAATAGCATAGCCAGCTGGAATCGGTCAGTAGTGGTAAGTTCCGCTAGCTACAGGAGGTAAGGCATAGCCGACCGCCACCTTAATGGATAAGCCCATTAATCTCACATGCAGCTCAGCGTGTTCGCTCTCCGTGATCTCATCCACGGGGTATCGAGGACCCACCATTTTAAGCATGGGCTGCACGTTCTCCGTGGAAGCCACCGCTGCTTTTCCGTGCAGAGTCTGAGCTGCCGGCAGCTTCCAATGCAGGCTCTTCGTGCCGCTGAGATGGGTCGGTAGCTTGTTGGCTCTTTTGTGCATTCACTTGCGCCTGCAGTGCCACAAGTGCATGTTCTATCTGTGTCATCCGCTCTGTACGCTCTTTTTATTTTCTGTCGCGCCATCTGTAAGAGTCGCCCCACTCGGAAAACTCAGCCTTCCACGTCATACCCCCTGTGCCTCGTGCAAGTCCAGGGTGTTCTCTTTTACCGATGGCGCGTGTGAGCTGGTCATTCTCTCTGTCTGGATGGAAAGTCCTGGCGGATGTTTCCACCTATGCTATGATGAGTTTAGTGACGGGTTTGTCAAGGAGGGTTGGGAAGATACACAATCCTGTTTCTGGGTCCAACCTTGCCCCGATTCCGTAGAACCAAGTCTTTGCATGTAGGTCCTACCCATGTGTCTGGGGTGTGATCCCTCTATCGCGCAGGGCCTTCTCAGGTTCCTCCCACTTAGGCCTCTGAGATATGTAGCCACCTGATCCCGTCCTCTGGTGATATTCCTTCTTCTGGGCATTTAGCGTATTGCTTTCTGACATCTTTGTAGCTATAGCACTTTCCTTGTATGCCACAAATTCGGGCCAGTGAGGTCTTATCTTCGCATAATATGCGTCTTCGAAATCTGGAGTCTCGCGACCTTTGACAAATTTGTTCAATTTTGTCTTCCAGTTGCGGAAAGCGTTAGCCGTCTTCTTTAGAGTCCACTCTTTGACCTTTTCCTTTATAACCGGTTTATTTTCATCCTCCTCTGGCGGAAGGGTGAAACTTACCAACAGCGAATTCCAAAGCATTTCTTTGGATCTTTCATCGACAAAGGTACCGTCGCCCTTCTTTGGCTTATTCCAATATTCAATTATGATTGGTATTTGGTCCCTAACAAGAACTCCAGCCTGACGTATAAATTTGTCTGCGGCCTTCTTGGGCTCCATCGTCCTGCCATCAACACGGACTGCTTCTATCGTGAATTTTGCACGATCTTTCAACCGATGGCTCGCGCCTCGCTTGCTCTTTTTCGTAGAATAAGATTGTTGCTGGCTGGTCGATTCGGAGGGCTAAAAGAAGAAAGAAGCGTTGATTAATACATGTACATATATATACAAATCAATCGGTGCAAGTTAGTAGAGGCTTAATCCATGCATATACCTCGACGGACTTTGTAATCACTAAAGTGCATTTACCGGAGTCGTCATCTTCTCCATGACTACTTGAGCTGTCATCATGTCCCTCCAAGTTCAGATATTGTGAGGTGTCCTCATGGATCATGTTCTCCATTATTTTTCCTCTTCAAGGTTTCTACTGAGTGGATCCATAGTTTCTGAAACAATAATATTATCACACAAATATCAGTAATACATCTATTGAAATGCTCGAGAAAGGATGATGAGATGACAGGTTAAAAGTATTGAAATGTAACCGTAATACATGCTTGGTCATTCCAAACCCTAATTCGGATAAACCCTGGATTCATATGAGAGGATACATTCGAAGAAACCCCGGATTCATATGAGAGGATATAATGCATGGTTATTATAATGCTATATTGATAACGAGAGGTGTACTAGGGTGGCGGCTAGCGGCGCTAGGTCGAGAGCGGGGCCGGGATGCATGGGGGTGTGCGTTCGAACCAGCACGACGTGGGCTACCTAAAATGGGTGACTCACCCTCGCAAGGGCAGAGGAGGTCAGGGTCGACGACATTGGAAAAGTAATCGGTCAAGTGCAAACCGATTAAAATAGTGAGCCCTAAGCCGACCACATGCAATCGTACTGCTCCTCACTATACACATACAAATATATACATATATAGATACAATATACATGTCTATGCAAAAAAAAGATATGCCTCCTCTGCTTCTTCCTCTATGCGCGCTTGATCGATTTGGCTGGGGGGGAAGAAGAAAGAGGCGCGCGCATTATAAATCCCCCCTTTAATACTTGTTCATGGCTGTATAAATATTATACATATTTCTATAAAAATAATATTTCTATATACATATTTCTATATAATATTATTTCTATACAATTTTATTTATATATAATATTATTTATATACAAATAATATTTCTATACAATATTATTTCTGTATACCTATATAATACTTATCAACTATATACCTATATAATTATCAACTATACAATATTTATCAACTATAATTATCAACTATACAATATTATTTTAACATCTATAATTATCAACTATTTCTATACAATATTTATCAATTATTTCTATACAATAATTATCAACTATATATACCTATATAACGTTTACCAACTAATTAATTTTTATTTATCAACTATATACCAATATTATTGATATCAACTATATACCTATCAAAATTACCAACTAATTACCTAATATAGAAATACTAATTAATATAAAAACCAAACAATTAATTACCTATATAGAGGAGGCCGAAGTGGGCCTGGCACAGGCGGTGGCTGTGGTGGTGGCGGGGGAGGTGCTTGTGGTTTCGCGTGGTGGTTGTGGTGGTGGCGGAAGAAGCGAGGGGCGCAGGCGGTGGCCGTCGGCCCGCGGGAGAGGTGCGGGGAGGGCAGTGCACGCGGGGAGAGGCGCAGGGAGGCAGCCGGCCGGTGGCGGCAGTCGTGGCGTGTGGAACGTCGATGTCACGGCCCGGCGACGCGCTCCCGCGGGACGGCGACGGCGAGGGCGACGACGGCGTGGACGGCGACGGCGGTGACGGCTCCTCTGCTTTCTTCCTCTGCACGCGCTTGATCTACCTGGCGTGGAAGAAGGAAGAGGCGCGCGCATTATAAATCCCCCCTTTAAAACCAGTTCCAGCCACGAACCGGTGTTAAAGGGGGGGAATTCTTTTCGTGCCCGCACCCCCCCCTTTAACACCGGTTCCAGCCACGAACCGGTGTTAAAGGGGGGTGCACGTGCGTGAAACAAAATAAATGCCCCCCCTTTTAACACCGTTTCAAGGGGGCATTTATTTCGTACATTAAAGGGGTGGGGCTTTTTTAATTCAAAAAATAGGATAGAATTTAGAAAATTCATATCTTTTTCATTTCTCACTCAGAAAAATATGAATAATATATCATAATTTTCAGAAAAATAAGATCTATCCATTCATATAAAAACATTTTATAGTTACTGTTGATGAAAAATTTCAAAATGATTAAAAACTTACATATAAATTTTGATTATTCAACTAAAACAAAAATAAAATAGTCAAACCCTAAAACTTTGAAAGTAAGAAATATTAAGAATCTAAAATGGAATCTAACCCTATTTTATTAGAGCAAATCATATTTTATTTTGTATTAACATTTTTGAATTGTTTGGATATTTAAATGCCACATTTTTTGTATACTTTGGAATCTGACAAAACCTCGCTAAACTTGCATTGGATTTTTGATAAAAAAGCATATTGTGAACCTAAAAATGATTTTTGTAAAAAATCATGAGCATAGTATCATGTACCTGTAGTTCATATCTGACCCACTTCCTATCGATTCGGTAGGAATTTGTCTTTTTCACCAGAAGTGGATGGAAAGGTTTCAGATCCCCCTGTTGGTACATTGTCCATATATGGTGGTCTAGTATTTTTGTAAAATGTGGTGGTAGTTTTTTGAATTATCCATTTGGTAGTTGCTTCACAAAACCGTCTGTTTTTTATGATCAGAAAATGGAAAATGCCTTTTTGGTGCGACAAAAAGGAAAACTTCCTCTTGCAACATTGTTTGCCATCCCATGATGCACAATATGGCCACATTATCACAAACTATGCCTTGATTCTAGCCATAACATTGGTCATTTGACCCGAAAGCCAAGAAACCTCGAATGAGATAGGTCATTTTGTGAAGGGTTTTTTTAGACATAATCAATATACCAAGTTTGATATTTTTATTACGATAGAACTGGAATTAAAGTACATAATGTAACTAACAGTAAGTTACATAAAGCACGACTAAAAATTAACATACATAAAAGAACTGAAAATTAAGATACATGTCCAGATTAAGTCACAATCGGTCGAAGTTGTTTTGGAATGTTGGAGTGATTCAGTCATGCTCCTGCCTATACCTATAATACTCGCCAATGTAGTCGTCGTACTCGCCGTGGCCGTCGTCGCTATCGTCGTCGGGGTCGCCGTAATTGAACCTTGAAGGTAGAGTACACGTGGGCTGGACTTGAGGGTAGCGTAGACGGGGGTTAGAGTCGGCGGCAGTGTCGTAGGCCATGACTCTCTCGAGAGTTCGACCGCGCCACCACAGCCGACGGCCGGCCTCGTTGAAGTTCGGAGGAGGTGGGACGTCCTCCTCGTGCCTGGCGAGCGCCTTCTCACGCGGATCCCCGAAGAAGGCTTCCCAAGTAGGGAAATAGTCGAGATGCCATGTGGGATTCCTCCGCTGCTCTGGCGTGAGCTCGAAGTAGTAGTGGTTCGTGATGGCCATCCGGCGCGCCACACCTAGAGGGACAGTAGGAACCGGCACGCCACCGACGCTCAGCATCCAGCCAATGGTGACACAATAGCCCGACGGCAGGGGTAGTTGGAGGCGCAACGAGTGATTAGGTTGCAGATATGAGTCTAGAAATGTGCAATGACAATGGAGGCCAACCCTACATATATATAGTGAGAAATGGCAGGAAGATAACTGGAGGTAAGAACTGGCGGGAAAAACTAGCGGGAAGAAATGGCGGGAAGAACTGGCGGGAAGAAACGACATGAAGAAAAATGGCACATTTAATACATATAGTGTTAACAGAAGAAATAGGACATTGATTTCCATGTTGAGATACATATGAGTGCCAAAATGGCTCAATTAATACATATAGTCGATCTTATGATCGCGTCGGCCGTAACCATGGAGTATCAGCACCGTTTAACAGGATGGTTGAGTTAGTCTTCACCCTAAAGGGCGGAATTTCATCAAACTTATTATAATCTTCGGACATGTATGTCTTGTACTCCACTCCCACGATGTTTATTTTCCCTAAAAGAACTTTTGACGCTTTGGCTCATCGTGTGATGTATCTGTTTGCTTATTTTTTCTTCTTTTTCGGTTTGGTAGACATGTCCTTCACATAGAAAACTTGAGCCACATCATTGGCTAAGACGAATGGTTCGTCTAAGTTCTTGTCTACCTTCATAAGATTGTTGAGATCCACTGTTGTCATTCCGTACTTCTTGTCTACCTCAACTCCTCCTCATGTTAGATTGACCCATTTGCATCGAAACAAGGGGACCTTGAAATTAGGTCCATAGTCAAGTTCCCATATCTCCTATATGAACCAATAATACATGGTCTTTTGCCCATTGTCTTCTGCTGCATCGAAGCGGACACCACTGTTTTGGTTGGTGCTCTTTTTATCTTGGCCTATCATGTAAAATGTACTCCCATTTATCTCGTACCCTTGGAAAGTACATACAGTCGAAGATGGTGTCCTGGACAACAAGTATAGCTGATCCCCAACCGTGGTGTTATTCGTGAGAAGTCTTTGCAGCCAGCCGCCAAAACTCGCCATCTGTTCACTTATAATCCATTCATCAGACTGCCCTGGGTGTTTGAGGCATATAAAATTCTTGTGTTCATTGATATACGGGGCAACCAAGAAAGATCTTTGTAAAACCGTGTAGTGTGCTTGATTGAGAGAATGGTCGTCCCTACATATCATTGCTTTACATCCTAGGGTGCCTTGTCCACGCAGTCTCCCCTCATGTCATGATTCTGGAACACCAGTCCCCTTAAGGTCAGGAATAAAATCAACACAGAACTTAATGACCTCCTCTGTTACATAGACCTTGGAGATGCTTCCTTCTGGCCTAGCATGGTTATGAACATATTTCTTTAAGACTCCCATGTACCTCTCAAAGGGGAACATATTGTTTAGAAATACAGGACCGAGAATGGCAATCTCTTCTACTAGGTGAACCAGGAGATGCGTCATAATATTGAAGAAGGATGGTGGGAACACCAACTCAAAGCTGACAAGACATTGGGCCACATCTTTCTGTAACCCTGGTAGGCTTTCTGGATCGATTACCTTCTGAGATATTGCATTGAGGAATGCACATAGCTTCACAATGGGTACTCGAACATTTTCAGGTAGAAGCCCCCTCAATGCAATCGGAAGCAATTGTGTCATAATCACGTGGCAGTCATGAGACTTCAGGTTTTGGAATTTTTTCTCTGCCATATTTATTATTCCCTTTATATTCGACGAGAAGCCAGACAAGACCTTGATACTTCTCAGGCATTCAAAAAAGATTTCCTTCTCTGCTTTGGTAAGAGCATAGCTGGCAGGAGTTAAGTGGCATCGTTAACCCTTCTCGTTCTTAGGATGCATAGGCTCTTCAGTGTCTTTCATACGTTGCTGGTCGTGCCGTGCTTCTGGTGTATCTTTTATCTTCACATACACTCCTAGGAAGCCTAGCAGGTTCACGCAAACATTCTTCGTCACGTGCATCACGTCGATTGAAGAGTGAACCTCAAAGACTTTCCAATAGGGTAGGTCCCAAAATATAGATTGCTTCTTCCACATGGGCGCGTGTCTGGCATCGTCATTCGGAATAGATAGACTGCCAGGACCTTTTCCAAAGATTACTTCTAGGTCCTTGACCATACCAAATACCTCCTCACCAGTACGGAGGACAGGCTTCCTCCGGGATTCTTCCAGACGTTTAAATGCTTGCCTTTCTTTCTTACCGGATGCAGGTTCAGAAGAAATCGACTATACCCTAGGTACACAATCTTCTTACATTTATCCAAATATACACTTCCAGTCTCATCTAAACAGTGTGTGCAATGTCGGGTCTAGTACATAGCATGGCATACATTAGAGATCCTATGGCTGAGGCATAGAGGAGTCTTACTCGTCCTTTCTCTGTCTTCTCCCGTTGCAGGACTTTGAGTTTTACTCAAGGTCGTATTGGGCAACATGGGCAAGAACCCTTTCTTGCTATCTTCCATTCCAAAACTCTTTATAACTTTGTCCAAATATGTACTTTGTGACAATGATATTAGGCGTCTCGATCTATCTCTATAAATCTTTATGCCTAATATGTAAGCTGCTTCGCCAAGATCTTTCATTAAAAAACTATTATTCAAATAATCCTTGACACTATTAAGAAGTTCTACATCATTCACAATCAACAATATGTCATCTACATATAGTATTAAGAATTCTACAGAGCTCCCACTCACTTTCTTGTAAATACAAGCTTCTCCATAAGTTTGTATAAAACCAAAACTTTTGATTACCTTATCAAAAAGTTGATTCCAACTTCGGGATGCTTGCTTCAATCCATAAATGGACCGTTGAAGTTTGCATACCTTGTTAGCATCTTTAGGATCGACAAAACCTTTGGGTTGCATCATATACAACTCTTCATCAATGTCTCCATTGAGGAACGCCGTTTTGACATCCATATGCCATATATCATAATCATAATATGCAACGATTGCTAACATAATCCTCACAGACTTTAGCTTCGCTACTGGTGAGAAAGTCTCATCGTAGTCAACTCCTTGAATTTTTCAAAACCCTTTTGTGACAAGTCGAGCTTTATAGACAATAACATTACCATCAACATCTGTTTTCTTCTTGAAAATACATTTGTTCTCGACAGCCTTCCGGCCATCCGGTAAGTCCACCAAAGTCCATACTTGGTTTTCGTACATGGATCAAATCTCGGATTTCATGGCTTCTTGCCATTTATTGGAATCTGGGCTCATTATCGCTTCCTCATATGTCACAGGGTCATCGGTGTTATCCACCAACATGACACTCATAACGGGATCATACCAATCAGGAGTGGTACGAGTTCTCGTTGACCTGGGAGGTTCCGTAGTAACTTCAACTGAAGTTTCATGATCAACATCATTAGCTTCCTCTCTTATTGGTGTAGGCGCCACAGGAACTACTTCCGGTGCTGCGCTACTCGCAAGTTCGAGAAAAGGTTCGACAACCTCGTCAAGTTCTACTTTCCTTCCAGTCACTTCTTTCGAGAGAAATTCCTTCTCTAGAAAGGATCCATTCTTGGCAACGAAGATTTTGCCCTTGGATCTATGATAGAAGGTATACCCAATAGTTTCCTTCGGGTATCCTATGAAGACGCATTTTTCCGCTTTGGGTTCAAGCTTGTCCGGCTATAACTTCTTTACATAAGATTCGCAACCCCAAACTTTAAGGAACGACAATTTAGGTTTCTTCCCAGACCATAATTCACACGGTGTCGTTTCAACAGATTTAGATGGTGCCCTATTTAAAGTGAATGCGGCTGTTTCTAATGCATAACCCCAAAACGATAGCGGTAAATCTGTAAGTGACATCATAGAATGAACCATATCTAAGAGAGTTCAATTACGACGTTCGGATACACCATTACGCTGTGGTGTTCCCGGCGGTGTCAATTGTGAAAGTATTCCGCATTTCTTCAAATGCTCGCCAAACTCGTAACTTAGATATTCACATCCACGATCAGAACGTAGAAATTTAATCTTCTTGTTACATTGATTCTCTACCTCACTTTGAAATTCCTTAAACTTCTCGAAAGTTTCGGACTTATGTTTCATGAAATAGATATACCCATATCTACTCAAGTCATCCGTGAAGGTAAGAACATAACGATAACCACCGCGCGATGCTACACTCATTGGGCCACACACATCGGTATGTATGATTTACAATAAGTCCGTAGCTCGCTCCATCATACCAGAAAATAGAGTCTTAGTCATTTTACCCATCAGACATGCTTCGCATCTTTCAAGTGATTCAAAATCAAGTGATTCAAGAAGTCCATCGGAATGGAGCTTCTTCATACGCTTCACTCCAATATGACCAAGACGACAGTGCCACATACAGGTCGAGTTATTGCTCAATTTCAAACGTTTAGCTTCAATGTTGTGTACTTCCACTATCGAGATTCAATAAGAATAGACCATCTATCAAAGGTGCATGTGCATAAAACATATTACTCATATAAATCGAACAACCCTTATTCTCGGACTTAAACAAGTAACCGGCTCACAATAAACATGATCCAGATATAATGTTCATGCTCAACGCAGGCACCAAATAACAATTATTTAAGTATAAAACTAATACCGATGGTAGATGAAGAGGTAGCGTGTCGACCGCGATCACATAGACCTTTGATCCATTTCCAACGCGCATCATCACCTCGTTCTTCGCTAGCTTCCGTTTATTCTGCAACACCTGTTTCGAGTTACAAATATGAGCAACCGAACCAGTATCAAATAGACAGGCACTACTATGAGTACTAGTGAGATACACATCAATAACATGTATATCGGATATACCTTTCTTATTTATGTTGTCGTTC
Source organism: Avena atlantica (assembly GCA_910589765.1). Classification (NCBI taxonomy): domain Eukaryota; kingdom Viridiplantae; phylum Streptophyta; class Magnoliopsida; order Poales; family Poaceae; genus Avena; species Avena atlantica. Next base: position 40,173,482 of record OU342736.1, on the reverse strand, counting down.
TTCAAATCCGCCAAGTACTTTGGGCAATTCCGCTTCCAGTGACCCTCTCCCTTGCAGTAAAAGCACTCAGTATCAGGCTTAGGCCCAGCCTTGGTGTTCTTCGCTGGCGTGGCAACTTTCTTACCGCCCTTCTTGAAGTTTCCCTTTTGCTTAGACTTGCCTTGCTTCTTGAATTTTGTGGTCTTATTGACCAACACACTTGGTCCTCTTTCTTGATCTCCACTACTACAGATTTCAACATGGAGAAGAGTTCTGGCAACGTCTTGTCCATGTTTTGCATATTGTAGTTCATCACAAAGTTCTTGTAACTTGGTGGTAGTGATTGGAGGACATGGTGAATCCCCAAATAATTAGGAATCACTATACCCAAACTTTGGAGTTTGTTTGCGTGCCTAGACATCTTAAGCACATGATCACTGACGGAGCTGCCCTCTTCCATCTTGCAGTTAAAGAACTTCTTATAAGCCTCATAACTCTCAACTGCCGTGTGAGCTTCAAATATCATTTTGAATTCACGGACAATATCATGTGGGTCATGGTTCTCAAACCTTTTCTGAAGTTCCAAACCATACAAGATAGCACACTGAAGTGTGGAGTACTGATTCTTCCGGGTGAGGTAAACATTCTTTACTTCATCGGTAGCAGTAGCTGCAGGCGGGTCACCCAGCGGTGCATCCATCACATAGGTCAAATTACCAGCATTGAGGACAATCCTCAAATTGCGGAACCAATCCGCGAAGTTGCTTCCATTGTTTTTCAACTTTTCTTTCTCTAGGAACGCATTAAAATTGATGGTAGGGGCCGCCATTGATCTACAACATATTTTCAATAGTTTAGACTAAGTTTATGACAAATTGAGTTCTAATTAATAGTTAAATTAATCTAGGTGAACTCCCACTCAAAACAATATCCCTCACATTGTTTTAGTGATCACATGAACCAAATCCACCACATCAAAATCGATCATCACGAGTAGTTATGGAATTCGACGTTGTTTGAGTAGTTATGGAATGATGAGAAAGAGACCGAATGTTGTTCGGAGTCTCAGATGGGATCCGGGATATCACGAGGAGATCCGGAATGGTCCGGAGAATAAGATTCATATAAGGAAAGTCCTGTTTCGGAGTTGGAGAATGGTTCCGGTGTTTTCATCGGGAATGTTCTAGAAGGTTCCAGAAGGTCCGGCACTCCGAAGGGGAAGGGTACATGAATGTGTCATACCAAGTTGGAATGATTTCATCATGTACTAGGTGTCATCGCTGAACAAAATAAAGGGTTTAATCAAATCCTAGTTTGAAATGTCAAACGCCAATTTGAAAAGTCAAACGGCTATTTTGGGAAGTGGAGGGGAAGGTGGAAACCGAGTTGGGGAGGAGTTCCTCCCCTCCACCGCCGGCCCCTTGGGAAACCTACTTGGGGAGGGACTCCCCTCCCCTGGCGCGGCCCCTCCACCTATATAAGGAGGGGCAGGGCTGCCCCTCCTAGCACCCCAACACCTCCACCCGCAAACCCTAGCCCTAAGCCGTCGGTCCTCCTGCAGCCGCCGCCGCCCTAGGGCAAGCCGCCGCTGCCGCCTAGCTAACCCTAGCCGCCGGCCAAGCCTCGTCCTTGGTGTGTCTAAACCCTAGATCGCCGAGGAGCTCTCTCATAGTCCACCATACTCGCTCCGGCTTAAGGCGAAGCCCTGCGAGATCTCCCCTCTACTTCCGGTACCACGCCGTTGTGCTGCCGGAATCGCGAGGAGAGTGCTACAACCTCCGCTGCCTGCTGGAACAAGGGAGAGGACGGTCTTCGTCGAGTACCGAACGTGTGACCGAATGCGGGAGCGCTGCCGAAACGCAGCGCCGGAAGGATCGTCTACGCGATCTTGACATCGGTAAGAGTACGACTACATCACCCACGAGAATCCGCTCTCGTTAAACACTTTGGAATCTTCGAGGTTGAGTTATTACATCGACTCGTTGCTACAATCTAGTAGATAGATCTTGGCTTGTTTGTTTGTATGCGGTAGAAAATTTTTGTTTTCCATGCTACGAAACCCTACAGTGGTATCAGAGCCGTATCTATATGTAGATCTGTTGCACGAGTAGAACACAATGGTCATTGTTGGCGTTGATGCTGTTATTGTCGATTGCTTCTTGTGTACTTTGCATCTTGCAGGATGTTGGGATGAAGCGGCCCGGGCTAACCTTACTTGACATCGTTCATGAGACTTGCTCCACGCTTGACATTTAACTTGTATTGCATAAGTGGCTTTGCGGGTGCCTGTTTGTCCCAGCATAGTTAAGATTCAATTTACAACGGGTAATTTTCAATAGTAGTATCAATGTTGTGGTTCATGTTCGTAAGTTAGAACGACACTTATTGAAATCCCCAAACCACATAAAACATGCAAACAAAGTAGAGGCGTCTAACTTTGTTTTGCAGGGGTGTGCTGTGATGTGATATGGCCATGATTGTGATTATATTTGATGTATGCAATGTTCCTTATTGTAAGTTGGCAACCGGCAGGACCCATATGGTTGTCTTTAATTTTGTTAAGACCCGCGTGTCTATTCAAAGTAGTTGTAATAGTTGAAGCCGGTGGAAGACAACCATGGAGAAGCATCATTGACCTTGATGCAATGCCGGTGATGATGGAGATCATGTTCGTGCTTGAAGATGGAGATCAGAAGCACAAAGAAGAAAGGCCATATCATATCACATATTATGAATTGCATGTGATGTTAATCCTTTATGCATCTTGTATTGCTTAGTTAACTACGGTAGCATTATAAGATGATCCCTCATGCACATGAATTTAAAGTCATAAAGTGTTCACCCTTAGTTAGCAACGTTGCTAAAGCTTGTTGTTTCGAAGCACCACGTGATGATCGGGTGTGTTAGATTCCGCAAGTGTATACAACATGAGCAAGCCAGATTTTCTCATGCGGAAGCTAAGGTTTGATCTTGACGAGCCTAGCATGTACAGACATGGTCTCGGAACACGGATCACCGAAAGGTAAAGCATGAATCATATAGTAGATATGATGAACATGTCGATTGTTCGCCATTGAAACTATATCAACTCTCGTGATGATCGGTGTTGATGTGGTGGATTTGGTTCGTGTGATCACTAAAACAATGTGAGGGATATTGTTTTGAGTGGGAGTTCACCTAGATTAATTTAACTATTAATTAGAACTCAATTTGTCATAAACTTAGTCTAAACTATTGCAAATATGTTGTAGATCAATGGCGGCCCCTACCATCAATTTTAATGCGTTCCTAGAGAAAGAAAAGTTGAAAAGCAATGGAAGCAACATCGCGGATTGGTTCCGCAATTTGAGGATTGTCCTCACAGCTGGTAATTTGACCTATGTGCTGGATGCACCACTGGGTGACCCACCTGCAGTTACTGTTGGAGATATGCCCTAGAGGCAATAATAAATGTAGTTATTATTATATCTTTGTGTTTATGATAAATGTTTACATTCATGCTATAATAGTATTAACAAGGAAACATTAATACTTGTGTGATTTGTAAACTTAATTTGAAGTCCCTAGTATAGCCTCTATACTTCACTAGCTTGTTGGTTGATTAATGATTGTGGTTTCCCTATCATGAACATTGAGATGTTATCAACAACAAGATCATATCGTTAGGAGAATGATATGGTGGACATACTCCTATAGATAAGCGTAGCATAAAGATCAAGTCATTTCAATAGTTCAATTGCTATATGCTTTCTGATACATAGTAACCTAATTCCTTCGACCATGAGATCATGCATATCACCTTTACCGGATGGATGCTTTGATGACATCAAACACCACACCATAAATGGGTGGTTATAAAGGTGGCATTGAGTGTTCGGAAAGTATTGGTTGAGACACATGGATCAAGAGTGGGATTTGTCCATCCACATGACGGATAGATATACTCTGGGCCCTCTCGGTGGAATGTCATCCAATTAGCTTGCAAGCATGTGACTTGGTCACAAGGGATCACATATCACGGGAACGAGAAAAGAGTACTTATCAGTAACAAGGTTGAACTAGGTATGCAGAGATACCGACGATCATAACCTCGGATAAGTAACATATCGTGAGACAAAGGGAAATTGGTATCGTATGTAATTGGTTCATTCGATCGCAAAGTAATCGTAGAAATATGTGGGAGCCATATGAATTTCCAGATTCCTCTATTGGTTATTGTTCGGAGAAGTGTCTCGATCATGTCCGCATAATTCACGAACCGTAGGGAGACACACTTAAGGATTCGACGTTGTTTGAGTAGTTATGGTATTATGAGAAAGAGACCGAATGTTGTTCGGAGTCTCGGATGGGATCCGGGATATCACGAGGTGATCCGGAATGGTCCGGAGAATAAGATTCATATAAGGAAAGACCCGTTTCGGAGTTCGGGAATGATTCCGGCGTTTTCATCGGGAATGTTCTAGAAGGTTCCGGATTGTCTGGCACTCCGGGGGGGAGGGGTACATGAATGTGTCATTGCATATTGGAATGATTGCATCATGTACTAAGTGTTCTTGCTGTCCCAAATAAAGGATTAAATTGAATCCTAAAACAGAAAAGTCAAATGTCCAGTTTGAAAGTCAAACGGCTAAAACAAGAAACTGTGGGAAACAAGAAAGAGGAGTTGGGAACCGACTTGAGGGAGGAGTCTCCTTCCCAAGACGGCGCGCCACCCAAGGCCTACTTGGGGAGGGACTCCCCTCCCCTGTCCGCGCCTCCCCACCCATAAAAGGAGGGGCAGGGCTCCCCTCCTCGTGACACAACTTTCTACCTCAGAATCTCCGGTTTAGAGCCGTTTTGGTTTATAGCTTCTAATTGCTTTAGCCAGCGGTTTAGAGTCTTCTAATTGGTTTAGAGCCTTCTAATTGGTGTGTCTAATTACTAGAACACTAATAGCCTCTCTCATAATCTCCACCATACTCGCACCGGCTTAAGGCGAAGCCCTGCGGGATTTCCCCTCTACTTCCGGTACCACGCCGTTGTGCTGCCGGAATCGCGAGGAGAGTTCTACAACCTTCGCTGCCTGCTGGAACAATAGAGAGAGGAAGGTCTTCGTCGAGTACCGAACGTGTGACCGACTGCGGGAGCGCTGCCGGAACGCAGCGCCGGAAGGATCTTCTACACGATCTTGAGATCGGAAAGAGTACGACTACATCACCCACGAGAATCCGCTCTCGTTAAACGCTTTGGAATCTTCGAGGGTAAGTTATTCCATCGACTCGTTGCTACAATCTAGTAGATAGATCTTGGCTTGTTTGTTTGTATGCGATAGAAAATTTTGTTTTCCATGCTACGAACCCCTACAGTGGTATCAGAGCCGTGTCTATATGTAGATCTGTTGCACGAGTAGAACACAATGGTCATTGTGGGCGTTGATGCTTTATTGTCGATTGCTTCTTGTGTACTTTGCATCTTGCGGTATGTTGGGATGAAGCGGCTCGGGCTAACCTTACATGACATCGTTCATGAGACTTGCTCCACGCTTGACATGCAACTTGTATTGCATAAGTGGCTTTGCGGGTGCATGTTTCTCCTAGCATAGTTAAGATCCAATTTACAACGGGTGATTAACAATACTAGTATCAATGTTGTGGTTCTTGTTCGTAAGTTAGAACGACACTTATTGAAAGCCCCAAACCACATAAAACATGCAAAGAAAGTAGAGGAGTCTAACTTTGTTTTGCAGGGGTGTGCAGTGATGTGATATGGCCATGATTGTGATTATATTTGATGTATGCAATGTTCCTTATTGTAAGTCGGCAACCGGCAGGAGCCATATGGTTGTCTTTAATTTATGTTAAGACCTGCGTGTCTATTCAAAGTAGTTGTAATAGTTGAAGCCGGTGGACGACAACCATGGAGTAGCGTCATTGACCTTGATGCAATGCCGGTGATGATGGAGATCATGTTCGTGCTTGAAGATGGAGATCGGAAGCACAAAGAAGAAAGGCCATATCATATCACATATATATTGAATTGCATGTGATGTTAATCCTTTATGCATCTTGTATTGCTTAGTAGACGACGGTAGCATTATAAGATGATCCCTCATGCACATGAATTTCAAGTCATAAAGTGTTCACCCTTAGTTAGCACCGTTGCTAAAGCTTGTTGTTTCGAAGCACCACGTGATGATCGGGTGTGTTAGATTCCGCAAGTGTATACAACGTGAGCAAGCCAGATTTTCTCATGCAGAAACTAAGGTTTGATCTTGACGAGCCTAGCATGTACAGACATGGTCTCGGAACACGGATCACCGAAAGGTAAAGCATGAATCATATAGTAGATATGATGAACATGATGATTGTTCGCCATTGAAACTATATCAACTCTCGTGATGATCGGTGTTGATGTAGTGGATTTGGTTCGTGTGATCACTAAAACAATGTGAGGGATATTGTTTTGAGTGGGAGTTCACCTAGTTTAATTACATTAATTAATTTGAACTCAATTTGTCATAAACTTAGTCTAAACTATTGCAAATATGTTGTAGATCAATGGCAGCCCCTACCATCAATTTTAATGCGTTCCTAGAGAAAGAAAAGTTGAAAAACAATGGAAGCAACTTCGCGGATTGGTTCCGCAATTTGAGGATTGTCCTCACAGCTGGTAATTTGACCTATGTGCTGGATGCACCGCTGGGTGACCCACCTGCAGCTGATGCTCCCGATGAAGTAAAGAATGTTTACCTCGCTCGGAAGAATCAGTACTCCATAGTTCAGTGTGCTATCTTGTATGGTTTGGAATCGGAGCTTCAGAAAAGGTTTGAGGATTCAGACCCATATGATATTGTCGAGGATCTCAAATTGATTTTTGAGACTCATGCGGCAATTGAAAGCTATGAGGCTTCTGAAAAGTTCTTTAACTGCAAGATGGAAGAGGGCAGCTCCGTCATTGAGCATGTGCTTAAGATGTCTGGGCACGCAAACAAACTTCAAAGCTTGGGTATAGTGATTCCTAATGCTTTGGGGATTTACCGTGTCCTCCAATCACTACCACCAAGTTACAAGAACTTTGTGATGAACTACAACATGCAGAACATGAACAAGACGTTGCCAGAACTCTTTGCCATGTTGAAATCTGCAGAAGTGGAGATCAAGAAAGAGCACCAAGTGTTGTTGGTCAATAAGACCACCAAATTCAAGAAAGGCAAGTCTAAGCCTAAGGGACACTTCAAGAAGGGTGGTAAGAAAGTTACCACGCCGAAAAAGAAGACCAAGGCTGGACCTAAGCCTGATACTGAGTGCTTTTACTGCAAGGGAGAAGGTCACTGGAAGCGGAATTGCCCAAAGTACTTGGCGGATTTGAAGAACGGCAACATCAAGAAGAAAGGTATATCTGATATACATGTTATTGATGTGTATCTCACTAGTACTCGTAGTAGTGCCTGGGTATTTGATACTGGTTCGGTTGCTCATATTTGTAACTCGAAACAGGTGCTGCAGAATAAACGGAAGCTAGCAAAGAACGAGGTGACGATGCGCGTGGGAAACGGATCAAAGGTTGATGAGATCGCGCTCGGCACGCTACCCCTTCATCTACCATAGGGATTAGTTTTATACTTAAATAATTGTTATTTGGTGCCTGCGTTGAGCATGAACATTATATCGGGATCTTGTTTATTGCGAGACGGTTACTTGTTTAAATCCGAGAATAATGGTTGTTCGATTTATATGAGTAATATGTTTTATGCACATGCACCTTTGATAGATGGTCTATTCTTATTGAATCTCGATAGTGGAAATACACATATCAACAACATTGAGGCTAAACGTTTGAAATCAAGCGATAATTCGACCTATATGTGGCACTGTCGTCTTGGTCACATTGGAGTGAAACATATGAAGAAACTCCATTCCGATGGACTTCTTGAATCACTTGATTTGAATCACTTGAAAGATGCGAAGCATGTCTGATGGGAAAAATGACTAAGACTCCATTTTCTGGTATGATGGAGCGAGCTACGGACTTATTGGAAATTATACATACCGATGTGTGTGGTCCAATGAGTGTAGCATCGCGCGGTGGTTATCGTTATGTTCTTACCTTCACGGATTATTTGAGTAGATATGGGTATATCTATTTCATGAAACATAAGTCCGAAACTTTCGAGAAGTTTAAGGAGTTTCAAAGTGAGGTAGAGAATCAACGTAACAAGAAGATTAAGTTTCTACGTTCTGATCGTGGAGGTGAATATCTAAGTTACGAGTTTGGCGAGCATTTAAAGAAGTGTGGAATACTTTCACAATTGACACCGCCGGGAACACCACAGCGTAATGGTGTGTCCGAACGTCGTAATCGAACTCTCTTAGATATGGTTCGTTCTATGATGTCACTTACAGATTTACCGCTATCATTTTGGGGTTATGCATTAGAAACAGCCGCATTCACTTTAAATAGGGCACCATCTAAATCCGTTGAAACGACACCGTATGAATTATGGTTTGGGAAGAAACCTAAATTGTCGTTCCTTAAAGTTTGGGGATGCGAAGCCTATGTAAAGAAGTTACAGCCGGACAAGCTTGAACCCAAAGCGGAAAAATGCGTCTTCATAGGATACCCGAAGGAAACTATTGGGTATACCTTCTATCATAGATCCGAAGGCAAAATCTTCGTTGCCAAGAATGGATCCTTTCTAGAGAATGAATTTCTCTCGAAAGAAGTGACTGGAAGGAAAGTAGAACTCGACGAGGTTGTCGAACCTTCTCTCGAAATTGCGAGTAGCGCAGCACCGGAAGAAGTTCCTGTGGTGCCTGCACCAATTAGAGAGGGAGCTAATGATGGTGATCATGAAACTTCGGTTGAAGTTGCTACAGAGCCTCGGAGATCAACGAGAAATCGTACCACTCCAGATTGGTATGATCCCGTTATGAGTGTCATGTTGGTGGACAACACTGATGACCCCGAGACATATGAGGAAGCGATGATGAGCCCAGATTCCAATAAATGGCAAGAAGCCATGAAATCCGAGATTGAATCCATGTACGAAAACCAAGTATGGACTTTGGTGGACTTACCGGATGGCCAAAAGGCTGTCGAGAACAAATGGATTTTCAAGAAGAAAACAGATGCTGATGGTAATGTTACTGTCTATAAAGCTCGACTTGTCGCAAAAGGGTTTCGACAAATTCAAGGAGTTGACTATGATGAGACTTTCTCACCAGTAGCGAAGCTAAAGTCTGTGAGGATTATGTTAGCAATCGCTGCATATTATGATTATGAGATATGGCAGATGGATGTCAAAACAGCATTCCTCAATGGAGACATTGATGAAGAGTTGTATATGATGCAACCCAAAGGTTTTGTCGATCCTAAAGATGCTAACAAGGTATGCAAACTTCAACGGTCCATCTATGGATTGAAGCAAGCATCCCGAAGTTGGAATCAACGTTTTGATAAGGTAATCAAAAGTTTTGGTTTTGTACAAACTTATGGAGAAGCTTGTATTTACAAGAAAGTGAGTGGGAGCTCTGTAGCATTCTTAATACTATATGTGGATGACATATTGTTGATTGGGAATGATGTAGACCTTCTTAATAGTGTCAAGGAATATTTGAATAATAGTTTTTCAATGAAGGATCTTGGCGAAGCAGCTTACATATTAGGCATAAAGATTTATAGAGATAGATCGAAACGCCAAATATCATTGTCACAGAGTACATATTTGGACAAAGTTCTAAAGAGGTTTGGAATGGAAGAAAGCAAGAAAGGGTTCTTGCCCATGTTGCCCAATACGACCTTGAGTAAAACTCAAAGTCCGACATCGGCAGAAGATAGAGAAAGGATGACTAAGACTCCCTATGCCTCAGCCATAGGATCTCTAATGTATGCCATGCTATGTGTTGGACCCGACATTGCATATGCTGTTAGTTTAACTAGCAGATATCAAAGTGATCTAGGAGTGGATCATTGGACAGCGGTCAAAAACATCCTTAAGTACTTGAGAAGAACTAAGGATATGGTTCTTTCTTATGGAGGTGATGAACAGCTCGTTGTTAATGGTTACACCGATGCTAGTTGGAACACAGATCCGGATGATTCTAAATCACAATCCGGATACGTATTTATTTTGAATGGTGCAGCAGTTAGCTGGAGGAGTGCAAAGCAAAGCGTTGTGGCGAGATCTTCAACTGAATCGGAATACATGGCTGCTTCGGAGGCTTCACAAGAAGCGATATGGATGAAAGAGTTCATTGCAGAGCTGGGTGTGGTTCCTAGTGCGCTGGACCCAATGTCTATCTACTGTGATAACATGGGCGCCATAGCCAATGCGCAAGAACCAAGGTCACACAAGAAGCTGAAGCATATCAAGCTACGTTTTCACGCTATTCGAGAACATATCCAGGATGGGGATATAAAGATTTGCAAAGTACACACAGATCTGAATGTGGCGGATCCGTTGACTAAACCTCTCCCGAGGGCAAAACATGACCAACACCAAACTGCCATGGGTGTTCGGTATATTACCATGTAATCTAGATTAGATGACTCTAGTGCAAGTGGGAGACTATTGGAGATATGCCCTCGAGGCAATAATAAATGTAGTTATTATTATATCTTTGTGTTTATGATAAATGTTTACATTCATGCTATAATAGTATTAACAAGGAAACATTAATACTTGTGTGATTTGTAAACTTAATTTGAAGTCCCTAGTATAGCCTCTATACTTCACTAGCTTGTTGGTTGATTAATGATTGTGGTTTCCCTATCATGAACATTGAGATGTTATCAACAACAAGTTCATATCGTTAGGAGAATGATATGGTGGACATACTCCTATAGATAAGCGTAGCATAAAGATCAAGTCATTTCAATAGTTCAATTGCTATATGCTTTCTGATACATAGTAACCTAATTCCTTCGACCATGAGATCATGCATATCACCTTTACCGGATGGATGCTTTGATGACATCAAACACCACACCGTAACTGGGTGGTTATAAAGGTGGCATTGAGTGTTCGGAAAGTATTGGTTGAGACACATGGATCAAGAGTGGGATTTGTCCATCCACATGACGGATAGATATACTCTGGGCCCTCTCGATGGAATGTCATCCAATTAGCTTGCAAGCATGTGACTTGGTCACAAGGGATCACATATCACGGGAACGAGAAAAGAGTACTTATCAGTAACGAGGTTGAACTAGGTATGCAGAGATACCGACGATCATAACCTCGGATAAGTAACATATCGTGAGACAAAGGGAAATTGGTATCGTATGTAAGTGGTTCATTCGATCGCAAAGTAATCGTAGAAATATTGGGAGCCATATGAATTTCCAGATTCCTCTATTGGTTATTGTTCGGAGAAGTGTCTCGATCATGTCCGCATAATTCACGAACCGTAGGGAGACACACTTAAGGATTCGACGTTGTTTGAGTAGTTATGGTATTATGAGAAAGAGACCGAATGTTGTTCGGAGTCTCGGATGGGATCCGGGATATCACGAGGTGATCCGGAATGGTCCGGAGAATAAGATTCATATAAGGAAAGACCCGTTTCGGAGTTCGGGAATGATTCCGGTGTTTTCATCGGGAATGTTCTAGAAGGTTCCGGATTGTCCGGCACTCCGGGGGGGGAGGGGTACATGAATGTGTCATTGCATATTGGAATGATTGCATCATGTACTAAGTGTTCTTGCTGTCCCAAATAAAGGATTAAATTGAATCCTAAAACAGAAAAGTCAAATGTCCAGTTTGAAAGTCAAACGGCTAAAACAAGAAACTGTGGGAAACAAGAAAGAGGAGTTGGGAACCGACTTGAGGGAGGAGTCTCCTCCCCAAGCCGGCGCGCCACCCAAGTCCGACTTGGGGAGGGACTCCCCTCCCCTGGCCGCGCCTCCCCACCCATAAAAGGAGGGGCAGGGCTCCCCTCCTCGTGACACAACTTTCTACCTCAGAATCTCCGGTTTAGAGCCGTTTTGGTTTAGAGATTCTAATTGCTTTAGCCAGCGGTTTAGAGCCTTCTAATTGGTTTAGAGCCTTCTAATTGGTGTGTCTAGTTACTAGACCACTAATAGCCTCTCTCATAAGCTCCACCATACTCGCACCGGCTTAAGGCGAAGCCCTGCGGGATTTCCCCTCTACTTCCGGTACCACGCCGTTGTGCTGCCGGAATCGCGAGGAGAGTGCTACAACCTCCGCTGCCTGCTGGAACAAGGGAGAGGAAGGTCTTCGTCGAGTACCGAACGTGTGACCGACTGCGGGAGCGCTGCCGGAACGCAGCGCCGGAAGGATCGTCTACACGATCTTGAGATCGGAAAGAGTACGGCTACATCACCCACGAGAATCCGCTCTCATTAAACGCTTTGGAATCTTCGAGGGTAAGTTATTCCATCGACTCGTTGCTACAATCTAGTAGATAGATCTTGGCTTGTTTGTTTGTATGCGATAGAAAATTTTGTTTTCCATGCTACGAACCCCTACAGCTACTGCTACCGATGAAGTAAAGAATGTTTACCTCGCTCGAAAGACTCGGTACTCCAAAGTTCAGTGTGCTATCTTGTATGGTTTAGAATCGGAGCTTCAGAAAAGGTTTGAGAATTCAGACCCACATGATATTGTCCGTGATCTCAAATTGATCTTTGAGACTCACGCGGCAATTGAGAGCTATGAGGCTTCTGAAAAGTTCTTTAACTGCAAGATGGAAGAGGGCAGCTCCGTCAGTGAGCATGTGCTTAAGATGTCTGGGCACGCAAGCAAACTTCAAAGATTGGGTATAGTGATTCCTAATGCTTTGGGGATTTACTGTGTCCTCCAATCACTACCACCAAGTTACAAGAACTTTGTGATAAACTACAATATGCAAAACATGAACAAGCAGTTGCCAGAACTCTTTGCCATGTTGAAATCTGCAAGTGGAGATCAAGAAAGAGCACCAAGTGTTGATGGTCAATAAGACCACCAAATTCAAGAAAGGCAAGTCTAAGCAAAAGGGACACTTCAATAAGGGTGGTAAGAAAGTTACCGCGCTGACGTAGAAGACCAAGGCTGCACCTAAGCCTGATACTAAGTGCTTTTACTGCAAGGGAGAAGGTCACAGGAAGCGGAATTGCCCAAAGTACTTGGCGGATTTGAAGAACGGCAACATCAAGAAGAAAGGTATATCCGATATACATGTTATTGATGTGTATCTCACTAGTACTCTTAGTAGTGCCTGGGTAATTGATACTGGTTCGGTTGCTCATATTTGTAACTCGAAACAGGTGCTGCAGAATAAACGGAAGCTGGCGAAGAACGAGGTGACGATGCGCGTGGGAAACGGATCAAAGGTTGATGTGATCGCGGTCGGCACGCTACCCCTTCATCTACCATCGGGATTAGTTTTATACTTAAATAATTGTTATTTGGTGCCTGCGTTAAGCATGAACATTATATCAGGATCTTGTTTATTGCGAGACGGTTACTTGTTTAAGTCCGAGAATAATGGTTGTTCGATTCATATGAGTAATATGTTTTATGCACATGCACCTTTGATAGATGGTCTATTCTTATTGAATCTCGATAGTGGAAATACACATATTAATAGCATTGAGGCTAAACGTTTGAAATCGAGCGATAACTCGGCCTATATGTGGCACTGTCGTCTTGGTCACATTGGAGTGAAGCGTATGAAGAAACTCCATTCCGATGGACTTCTTGAATCACTTGATTTCGAATCACTTGAAAGATGCGAAGCATGTCTGATGGGTAAAATGACTAAGACTCCATTTTCTGGTATGATGGAGCGAGCTACAGACTTATTGGAAATCATACATACCGATGTGTGTGGTCCAATGAGTGTAGCATCGCGCGGTGGTTATCATTATGTTCTTACCTTCACGGATGACTTGAGTAGATATGGGTATATCTATTTCATGAAACATAAGTCCGAAACTTTCGAGATGTTTAAGGAATTTCAAGGTGAGGTAGAGAATCAACGTAACAAGAAGATTAAATTTCTACGTTCTGATCGTGGAGGTGAATATCTAAGTTACGAGTTTGGCGAGCATTTGAAGAAATGCGGAATACTTTCACAATTGACCACCGGGAACACCACAGTGTAATGGTGTGTCCAAAATTCGTAATTGAACTCTCTTAGATACGGTTCGTTCTATGATGTCACTTATAGATTTACCGCTATCATTTTGGGGTGAGGCATTAGAAACAGCCGCATTCACTTTAAATAGGGCACCATCTAAATCCGTTGAAACGACACCGTATGAATTATGGTTTGGGAAGAAACCTAAATTGTCGTTCCTTAAAGTTTGGGTTTTTGAAGCCTATGTAAAGAAGTTACAACCGGACAAGCTTGAACCCGAAGCGAAAAAATGCATCTTCATAGGATACCCGAAGGAAACTATTGGGTATACCTTCTATCATAGATCCGAAGGAAAAATCTTCGTTGCCAAGAATGGATCCTTTCTAGAGAAAGAATTTATCTCGAAAGAAGTGACTGGAAGGAAAGTATAACTCGACGAGGTTGTCGAACCTTCTCTCGAAATTGCGAGTAGCGCAGCACCGAAAGAAGTTCCTGTGGTGCCTACACCAATAAGCGAGGAAGATAATGATGATGATCATGAAACTTCGGTTGTAGTTGCTACAGAGCCTCGCAGGTCAACAAGAACTCGTACCACTCCTGATTGGTATGATCCCGTTATGAGTGTCATGTTGGTGGACAACACGGATGACCCTACGACATATGAGGAAGCGATGATGAGCCCAGATTCCAATAAATGGCAAGAAGCCATGAAATCCGAGATTGGATCCATGTACGAAAACCAAGTATGAACTTTGGTGGACTTACCGGATGGCCGGAAGGCTGTCGAGAACAAATGGATTTTCAAGAAGAAAACAGATGCTGATGGTAATGTTACTGTCTATAAAGCTCGACTTGTCGCAAAAGGGTTTCGACAAATTCAAGGAGTTGACTATGATGAGACTTTCTCACCAGTAGCGAAGCTAAAGTCTGTGAGGATTATGTTAGCAATCCCTGCATATTATGATTATGAGATATGGCAGATGGATGTCAAAACAGCATTCCTCAATGGAGATATTGATGAAGAGTTGTATATGATGCAACCCAAAGGTTTTGTCGATCCTAAAGATGCTAACAAGGTATACAAACTTCAACGGTCCATCTATGGATTGAAGCAACCATCCCGAAGTTGGAATCAACGTTTTGATAAGGTGATCAAAAGTTTTGGTTTTATACAAACTTATGAAGAAGCTTGTATTTACAAGAAAGTGAGTGGGAGCTCTGTAGCATTCTTAATACTATATGTAGATGACATATTGTTGATTGGGAATGATGTAGACCTTCTTAATAGTGTCAAGGAATATTTGAATAATAGTTTTTCAATGAAGGATCTTGGCGAAGCAGCTTACATATTAGGCATAAAGATTTATAGAGATAGATCGAGACGCCTAATATCATTGTCACAAAGTACATATTTGGACAAAGTTCTAAATAGGTTTGGAATGGAAGATAGCAAGAAAGGGTTCTTGCCCATGTTGACCAATACGACCTTGAGTAAAACTCAAAGTCTGACAATGGCAGAAGATAGAGAAAAGATGAGTAAGACTCCCTATGCCTCAGCCATAGGATCTCTAATGTATGCCATGCTATGTACTAGACCCGACATTGCATATGCTGTTAGTTTAACTAGCAGATATCAAAGTGATCCAGGAGTGGATCATTGGACAGCGGTCAAAAACATCCTTAAGTACTTGAGAAGAACTAAGGATATGGTTCTTTCTTATGGAGGTGATGAACAGCTCGTTGTTAATGGTTACACCGATGCTAGTTGGAACACCGATCCGGATGATTCTAAATCACAATCTGGATACGTATTTAATTTGAATGGTGCAGCAGTTAGCTGGAGGAGTGCAAAGCAAAGCGTTGTGGCCAGATCTTCAACTGAATGGTCGCAGGTCGGGGTTATTGCTCCGTTAATCGAGAATTAAGCTCGCGAATTCAACGCAGAAACGGGAGAGAGGAGGAGGAGGAACTGGTCGCGCGGTTGAAGACAGGTGAGCTGGTGGTGGGGTCTATCTGGCAGTGAGGGAGAGAGAGAGGGGAATGGGTCCACCGGTCAGCGATTGCGCGGGTGCGAGTCTGAGTGAGAAAAACGTTTCGGCAGAGGGGAAATAGGTGGGCTGGACTGGGCTGTTGGGCCTAGTTGGGTTGGGTCAGTCCGTTCCATTATTTTTTTCTGTCTGAATCTTTGTCTTTTTCCAAATCAATTTCTGTTTTGAAATTCAATAACCAATCAAGCATTCAAATTGATTCAAACAATCACGAAACAATGCAATTGAATCTGGTTCTATTTAACAACATAAACAAAGTCCAAAGATCAAAATAATATTTTTATTCTTTTTAGGATCTATTTAATAATTAAATAAAATAGATCTTAATTATTAATTCAAATAGGTTTTGATTTATTTAATAAAATCTCCATTTGAAAACTAAATTTTATCAAAACCAAATCAGTAAGTTTTATTTGAAAAATAAAAGATACTTGGAAAACTTTTTTAAAATAAAATAACATTTTTATTTTAGGTTCCATTAATAATTACATAAAATGGACCTTAGTTATTAAATCAAATAGGGTTTGTTTTATTTAAAATATTTATTTGAAATCTAAATAAAACCAAAACACTTCAGTAGGTTTTATTTGAGAATATAAAATACTTAGAAAACTTATTTAAAATAAATAAATAAGTTTTAGTGTTTATTTAAAATGGGAAAAGCCTTTACTTAAATAAAATTGGATATTAAATCCTTATTATTTTGTTTAAATACCTTTACTCTTTTAATCAAAGCAAAAACCTTTTGTTTCAAATATTGGCCAAGGTTTAATTTGGCTTTATAAATAATCCTTATTTATAAATCTACCTTTTCTTTTGAAAACCAAATCTTTTATTAAAAGATTCAAAAATATTAATTTTAAATATTTTAACTTTATTGTTTATTTAACTTTTTAAATCCCTTTAGGATTTTATTTGATCCAAATAGGTTTTGAAAGTTCCCAATTGGATTCAAAAAGTTTCTTCTCACCCTGAAAATCAACAAAGTTTTATTTTATTCCTTTATTTTTCACATTACAAGATTTGGAAAATCTTGGGATGTGACAGAGATCTTCAACTGAATCGGAATACATGGCTGCTTTGGAGGCTTCACAAGAAGCGATATGGATGAAAGAGTTCATTACAGAGCTGGGTGTGGTTCCTAGTGCGCTGGACCCAATGTCTATCTACTGTGATAACATGGGCGCCATAGCCAATGCGCAAGAACCAAGGTCACACAAGAAGCTGAAGAACATCAAGCTACGTTTTCACGCTATTCGAGAACATGTCCAAGATGGGGACATAAAGATTTGCAAAGTACACACAGATCTGAAAGTGGCGGATCCGTTGACTAAACCTCTCCCGAGGGCAAAACATGACCAGCACCAAACTGCCATGGGTGTTCGGTATATTACCATGTAATCTAGATTAGATGACTCTAGTGCAAGTGGGAGACTGTTGGAGATATTCCCTAGAGGCAATAATAAATGTAGTTATTATTATATCTTTGTGTTTATGATAAATGTTTACATTCATGCTATAATAGTATTAACAAGGAAACATTAATACCTGTGTGATTTGTAAACTTAAATTGAAGTCCCTAGTAAAGCCTCTTCATAATACTAGCTTGTTGGTTAATAAATGATTGTGGTTTCCCTATCATGAACATTGAGATGTTATTAACAACAAGATCATATCATTAGGAGAATGATATGGTGGACATACTCCTATAGATAAGCGTAGCATAAAGATCAAGTCATTTTAATAGTTCAATTTCTATATGCTTTATGATACATAGTAACCTATTTCCTTCGACCATGAGATCATGCATATCACCTTCACCGGAAGGATGCTTTGATGACATCAAACACCACACCGTAACTGGGTGGCTATAAAGGTGGCATTGAGTGTTCGGAAAGTATTGGTTGAGACACATGGATCAAGAGTGGGATTTGTCCATCCATATGACGGATAGATATACTCTGGGCCCTCTCGGTGAAATGTCATCCAATTAGCTTGCAAGCATGTGACTGGCTCACAAGGGATCACATATCACGGGAACGAGAAAAGAGTACTTATTAGTAACGAGGTTGAACTAGGTATGCAGAGATACCGACGATCATAACCTCGAATAAGTAAACTATCGTGAGACAAAGAACCCACAGGTCCCAGGACCCCAACCTGGCTCTGATACCAATTGTAACTACCTCGGTGAATTACGCTCCTAGTTACAAGCCTGGATGAGCGGAAATGGTTAAAATAGTACGGTGGGGCCCAAATGCCACTCTCAGGTATTCCTTTCGGCCGTCCTAACTATTTCCAAACATCGGGACAAGAACGGGCGGCGTAATCGGCAGGCGAAGGGATCAACTACATACACAAATGAGTATGTATGCAAGCCACCATACAATAGTCCTCAGAGCCATTCCATCTACAAGAAATAGAAATATTGCAACACCATACGGCAAGATCCAAATGTCCTAGATAGATATAATAGTTTAGGATATCTCCTCATACATCAAACATCAGAGTATCAGGCGAAAGCGGCAAACAAGATCCGAGTACGGATAAAAAGCAAATTGGCATAAGATGCCCCATAATAAACACATCCCGCCCACAGATCTCACGGGTCCCCGTTCCCGGAATCTCTACACCGAATGATCGCTGCCCACATCGTCCGTCTCCTCCACCCAGTATCCATCTTGTGAGTGTACCTGTTCATCTGAATCAAATAATTTATCGTGTGAGACCCTAGGGGTACTCAGCAAGTCTTTATGCCTCTAAAGGGGACACAACCTCGGTGACGCAATTGCAGCAAAAGATAATACCTAACAATTCTATAGATACTCGCTAACCATCCGCCTAACCAAAGATAGACGGATGTCCGTGAATTAATAACAACAGTTATAACAGTAATATTAACAGATCCATCCTCCTCCTCGCTTACCAACGAGGAAGCGGACGAACACCCCCCATCCGTTGGCAGTTTTATTATCCATTCCATGAGTGTTGCACTATTTACTAGTCAGTTACTTAGTCAAATTAAAAGCGGTACTTTAGTTATACTTGTCTATGATCGAGAAACTGTGCTCCAAGTCGTCCATAACCGCGGACACGGCTTGCAGAAAGTTTTACCCTGCAGGGGTGCACAAATAGCAACACACACTCGATCAACCTCGGAAGAACCAAATCAAAACCCAACGAGGCATTCACGACAAAGCGATCACAGGATTCAGAAATATTTCAGGGGGCCACCCCATTAAGCTACCCGCAACGAAGTTAGACGACTCCGAGACAGACTCAAGGTTTGCGTCAGTGGCTGTAAACGACTGGGAACCCGAAAATGTGACTGGGCTTGTCGATACCGCGAAAACACTCCGCTTCCAAAACAGTACAGGTGCTCCTCGCACAAACTTAAATAAAGCAGTAAAGCATGGCATAAGTACAGAATAGTAATAAAGCCCCAAACTACTTTGTGGCCCCAAGAAATAAGAATGAATCAAGCTCTGGCTCAGGGTTCCATAAGCCTCCCGGATGTGGATAGCGCGAATATTCAAGGAACAGGAATCAAGTACTCGGGGTCCTACGGGACACAAGTGAGCATGAAAAACCAAATAGCAGATATTGCTCACCGGTGCCACTTTCATTAGTTATCCCATTACTACTCAGGTTAAGTTGTATAGGTACCTCGTTATCCATCAGACACTCACATACCCTACACATGCTGTTCTACGACCCGCATGGCTCAAATAACTCCTGTAGTAATGGCTCATGGGATGGAGGAACAAGCTTCGGTGGGGTTTAAAAGTAAAGGCTATGCAGTACTTGGGATTCAGTTTAATGCGATCGCGACTCAATGATGCAAGAATAAGATAGAGGCAATAGGTACTATATGTATGCAAGCATGTGGTAGTGCTTGCCTGGCAGCTCAGTTGAAGCGAGAGAAGGATCTGGATAGAGCTCCTGGGTTTCTTGGTATATCCCTTGCTCAGCGTCTATTCGTAGAAGAACCAAACAAACAAGGGCCAACATAAATAAAGTGCACAAGTATATGAATTAAATGCGACAAGCAAACAATCATGCCATGATGAATGATGCACAATTTGCATGGCAATAAAGTAGCATGGCATGGGTGAGGTGTGGAATACAAGAAATAAAGCATTTTATGGAGTTTTAATCATATTTTATACTCAAATAAGTTGCTGTATACTTTATATTTATATTATGCATGTTGCATAACCGAACATGGAATGCGTAAACAGAAAGGTCTCATCGAGCTAATCATTTTAGACATATTATTTGTCAAATTTGGAGTTATAAAACAAAAGTTATTAATTAATTAAGGAAAAAGGGCATTTTATTGTAATTTTGATCAACTCGAAAATTAAAGTGTTCAAACATTATTTTGAATAGCTTATTTGAAATCCTCACATTTTTCTGATCTAAAAACATATATTATATGTATTATTTGGGTTTATAATTTAAAAGTTATTTAAAGCAGGAATTAAATCATTTATAAAAACATTTTCTGAAATTGTTTTATTTAAAACAGAAATCATACAGACTTTTTGTACTCAGAGGATCTTAGCCCGTGTCACTGACGCGCGGGTCCAGCGCTGACTCAGCAGCATCCGGCGTGGCGGGGACAGAACCGGACTTTTCTTATCGCGCGTCTGTCTAGCCCGCGAGACCGACAGATGGGACCGGTCGATCCACGGGGCCACTCACGCGCACGGCCAGCCGGTGGGCGACACGTGGGCGATCCAGGGCGGCGCGGGCGGAGAAACTCCAGAGCGCAGGGGTTTTCCTGCAAAAAGACACCGAGGCTGACAGGTGGGCTCTGGGGACGGCGGGTTCAGGCGGGAAAAAGGGCAGGGGCTCCAGCGCAAAAAGGCCAGCGGCTGCTGCTGACTCTGACGGACGCGGTGCTGCCGGCGGCGAAAGACTGGCCGTCTTCCGGCGACGATGGCGACGCGTACGCTGGACGAAACGCGTCGCTCCAAAAACGAAAAACGAAGAGGGTACTGGAATCTACAACTTTCGTTCAGAGAGCATCATAGGAGGAGGGATACAGCGCGCGGGGCACGGCGGAGAAAAGAGGGGGACGAACGCTGCTACAGCTGCTGCTGTCGGCCAGAGCGCGACGCGCAGCGGTGGCGGCGCACGGAGGCCGCTCAACGGAACGAACTAGAGGTGCAGGGCATGAAGAGGAAGTAGAGGATGTCAGGGTCGTTCGGGTGCTCACCAGGAGGTGGTTGGTGCGGTCGGATCGGGCAGAGGAGCAGCGGACCGACGACGAGGCTGGCGGTTCGGCGATCTAGGGTTTCGGCTAGCGGTGATGGTCCTGGGGCTTCTGGTCCTCCTCCTCCTCGCTGGTACGTACAGGACGAAGCAGGGGAGAGTCCTCGGTCTTCCTCGACACCCAGAACACCTCGCCACCGGCTGCAGGAGGGGGGGAACGGTGGAGACCGATGGTGGCCGGCGATGGGGTAGCTGGTGGCGGTGGAGAAGAAAGGGAGGAGAGGAGGCAGGCTCGGGCGGATCTGGAGAGGCCAGAGGAGGCGTGTGGGAGGAGGGAAAGGTGAGGGAGAGGGAGGTGCCGTGGGGGGAGTGGTTAGGGATAGAGGTGGCTTCGGCCACCTTTTTCCTCCTCCCTTCACGTGCTCGAGCTGGGAGGCCAGGGCAGGCACGGGTAGGCTGCCAGGTGGGACCAGTGAGCGTCCAAGGAGGTAGGCTCGGGTGGGGCAAGCCAGGCAAAGAGAAGAGCAAGAGAGAGGAGAGGGGAGGCTCGGGCCAGGTTGGGGTTGCCTCGGGTTAGGGTTTTAGGGTTGGGATAGGTTAGTCTAGGTGGGGCCAGCAAGGTAGAGAGAGGGGGTGAGAGAGGTGTGGTTAGCTAGGGTTAGCTTAGAGGGGGCTCGGGTTAGGTTAGAGAGGAAACTAGGGTTAGGAGGGAGGGTAAAGAGAGAGGGTGAGATGAGAGAGAGAGAAGAGAGATGATCCACTCAAAATGACCAAATAAAAACAAAGGAGGCAAAATATAGAGATGGTTGCATGGCCCATGCATAATATTAATGCTAGGTTTCATCTTTTGAAAACAAAATAAATATCCATAGCATTTATACATATGCATTCCAAAAATATGGAATAAGCCAAGTTAAAAGAAGTGAAAGGATGCCCCATGTGGAGTAGTTGGAGATGACCATATTTGAATAAAAATGGGACATGCTAGTGTGTATGTGCCACTAGGTATTTAGTAAGCCCAAAAATATCCCAACATGATAATAACCCCAAAACAACACATATGGAAGCTAGGAAAAGGTTCCACTCACAAGGCATGCAAAGGTGGCCATGTGGCTCTCATAAACCAATAATGTGGAAACAATATGGTGCATATATGAGAGCATGTGGAGATAGAATTGGATCCATTCCAATCCACATGAGCTAGAGGTAAAATCAAATAAGTTGCAATGCTCATATATGGTGGAATGGTGGAATGATGGGGTGATGACAAGAAAGGTGGTGGAGTTGAATAAAAGATATGCCCCCAACTCAACTTGGGCATCAAGCATTTATCAAGAACCAAATACAATATCAAGAGACAAATACAATTAACAATGCATATGAGAGAAGAACCAAACAAAAGGGTTTTATATGATGCTCAAATGCAAGGTGGCATGATGACATGAGCATGATAGGATTATGATGCAACAATTATATATAGGAAGTAGCATTTATGTAGACTAGGCTAGTAGCATTGCAATTGTTAGACAATTGGGATGCTACAAATTGGTATCGTATGTAAGTGGTTCATTCGATCGCAAAGTAATCGTAGAAATATGTGGGAGCCATATGAATTTCCAGATTCCTCTATTGGTTATTGTTCGGAGAAGTGTCTCGATCATGTCCCCATAATTCACGAACCGTAGGGAGACACACTTAAGGATTCGATGTTGTTTGACTAGTTATGGAATGATGAGAAAGAGACCTAATGTTGTTCGGAGTCTCGGATGGGATCCGAGATATCACGAGGAGATCCGGAATGGTGCGGAGAATAAGATTCATATAAGGAAAGTCCTGTTTCGGAGTTGGAGAATGGTTCCGGTGTTTTCATCAGGAATGTTCTAGAAGGTTCTGGAAGGTCCGGCACTCCGAAGGGGAAGGGTACATGAATGTGTCATACCAAGTTGGAATGATTGCATCATGTACTAGGTGTCATCTCTGAACAAAATAAAGGGTTTAATCAAATCCTAGTTTGAAAAGTCAAACGCCAATTTGAAAAGTCAAACGGCTATTTTGGAAAGTGGAGGAAAGTGGGAAACCGAGTTGGGGAGGAGTTCCTCCTCCACCGCCTGCCCACTAGGGATCAGAGTTGGGGAGGGACTCCCTCCCCTTGGCCGGCGCCTCCCACCTATAAAGGGAGGGGCAGGGCTGCCCCTCCTAGCACACAAGTTCTCCACCCCAAAACCCTAGCCCGGCGCCGCCACCTCCTATTGCCGCCACCGCCTAGGGCTCCCCTAGCCGCCGACTTGGGCAAGCCCCAAGCCCTAGCCGCCGGCCCTACCACCTCCTCCTTGGTGTGTCTAAACCCTAGATCGACGAGGAGCTCTCTCATAGTCCACCATACTCGCTCCGGCTTAAGGCGAAGCCCTGCGATATCTCCCCTCTACTTCCGGTACCACGCCGTTGTGCTGCCGGAATCGCGAGGAGAGTGCTACAACCTCCGCTGCCTGCTGGAACAAGGGAGAGGAAGGTCTTCATCGAGTACCGAACGTGTGATCGACTGCGGGAGCGCTGCCGGAACGCAGCGCCGGAAGGATCGTCTACGCGATCTTGAGATCGGGAAGAGTACGACTACATCACCCACGAGAATCCTCTCTCGTTAAACACTTTGAAATCTTTGAGGGTGAGTTATTCCATCGACTCGTTGCTATAATCTAGCAGATAGATCTGGCTTGTTTGTTTGTATGCGGTAGAAAATTTTTGTTTTCCATGCTACGAAACCCTACAGTCTGTACATGCTAGGCTCGTCAAGATCACACCTTAGCACCGCATGAGCAAATCTGGATTGCTCACGTTGTATACACTCACAGAATCTAACACACCCGATCATCACGTGGTGCTTCGAAACAACGAGCTTTAGCAATGGTGCTTACTAAGGATGAACACTTTAAAACTTAAAATTTGTGTTCTGGAGGGATCATCTTATAATGCTACCGTCGCAAACTAAGCAATACAAGATGCATAAAGGATTAACATCACATGCAATTTATAATATGTGATATGATATGGACTTTCTTCTTGTGCTTCCAATCTCCATCTTCAAGCACGAACATGATCTCCATCATCACCGGTATGGCGTCAAGGTCAATGGCGCCTTTTCATGGTTGTCGTCCACCAGCTTCAACTATTACAACTACTTTGAATAGACACGCGGGTCTTAACGGAATTTAAAGACAACCATACGGCTCCTGCCTGTTGCCAAATTTACAATAAGGAACATTGCATACATCATATATAATCACAATCATGGCCATATCACATCACAGCACACCCCTGCAAAACAAAGTTAGACGCCTCTAATTTTCTTTGCATATTTTACGTGGTTTGGGGCTTTCAATAAGTGTCATTCTAACTTACGAACAAGAACCACAACGTTGATGTTTGAACTATCAAGTTCCCGTTGTAAATTGAATCTATACTATAATGGGAGAGACAGACACACACAAAGCCACTTATGCAATACAAGTTGCATGTTGAGCATGGAGAAAGTCTCATGAACGATGTCATGTAAGGTTAGCCGGGGCCGGTTCATCCCATCATACCGCAAGATGCAAAGTACACAAAAAGAAATTGATAATAAAAGCACCACCGCCCACAATGACCATTGTGTTCTACTCATGCAACAAATCTACATATAGACACGGCTTTGATACCACTCTACGGGTTCGTAGCATGGAAAACAAAAAAAATTCTACCGCATGCACACAAACAATCCAAGATCTATCTACTAGATTGTAGCAACAAGTCGATAGAAGAACTCACCCTCGAAGATTCCAAAGCGGTTATCGAGAGCATATTCTCGTGGGTGATGTGGTCGTACTCTTGCCGATCTCAAGATCGTGTAGACGATCTTTCTGGCGCTGCGTTCCGGCAGCGCTTCAGCAGTCGGTCACACGTTCAGTACTCGATGAAGACCTTCCTCTCCCTTGTTCCAGCAGGCAGCGGAGGTTGTAGCACTCTCCTCGTGATTCCGGCAGCACGACAGCGTGGTGTCGGAAGTAGAGGGGAGATCTCGCAGGGCTTCGCCTTAAGCCGGAGCGAGTATGGTGGAGTATGAGAGAGGCCTTGGCGATCTACGGTTTAGAGGGCACCAAGGGGAGGGTGTGGCCGGCGGCTAGGGTTTGGGGAAATCCTAACTCGGCAAGTTGGAGGAGCCCTAGGCGGCGGCAGCACTTGGAGGTGGTGGCGCCGGCGACTTAGGGCTAGGGT
This sequence comes from Avena atlantica, assembly GCA_910589765.1. Lineage (NCBI taxonomy): Eukaryota > Viridiplantae > Streptophyta > Magnoliopsida > Poales > Poaceae > Avena > Avena atlantica. The sequence goes on along the minus strand of OU342736.1, from coordinate 40,147,924 downwards.
TTTTGGTGTAAGGGTAGGGGCAGCCCTACCCCTCCTTATATAGGTGGGAGGGAGGCGGTTGGGAGGAGGGAGTCCTCCTCCAACTCTTCCTCCTTGGCCAGCGGGTGGAGGGAGTGGGACTCCCTCCCCAAGTAGGTTTCCTACTCTCCCTCCACCAAGCAAACTTCGGATTTGACTTTTCAAATTGGCGTTTGACTTTCAAACTTGGATTTGATTTATCTCTCCATATTGCCCAGCCAAGTGACCTAGTACATGGTGCAACCATTCCACATTGTCATGACACATCCATGTACCCTTCCCCTCCAGAGCGTCGGACCTTCCAGACCCTTCTAGAACATTCCTGGTGAAAAGACCGAAATCATTTTCGAACTCCAAAACAAGACTTTCCTTATATGAATCTTATTCTCCAGACCATTCCGGATCTCCTCGTGATATCCTGGATCCCATCTGAGACTCCCAGCAACATTCAGTCTCTTACTCATCATTCCATAACTCCTCAACAACATTGAATCCTTAAATGTGTCTCCCTACGGTTCGTGAATTATGCAGACATCATCGAGACACTTCTCCGATCAATAACCAATAGAGGAATCTAGAAATTCATATGGCTCCCACATATTTCTACGATTACTTTGCGATCGAATGAACCACTTACATACGATACCAATTTCCCTTTGTCTCACGATAGTTTACTTATCCGAGGTTTTGATCGTCGGTATCTCTGCATACCTAGTTCAACCTCGTTACTAATAAGTACTCTTTTCTCGTTCCCGTGATATGTGATCCCTTTGAGCCAGTCACATGCTTGCAAGCTAATTGGATGGCATTCCACCGAGAGGGCCCAGAGTATATCTATCTGTCACATGGATGGACAAATCCCACTCTTGATCCATGTGTCTCAACCCATACTTTCCGAACACTGAATGCCACATTTATAGCCACCCAATTACGGTGTGGTGTTTGATGTCATCAAAGCATCCTTCCGATGATGGTGATTAGCATGATCTCTTGGTCGAAGGAATTAGGTTACTATGTATCAGAAAGCTTATAGAAAATGAACTATTAAAATGACTTGATCTTTATGCTACGCTTATCTATAGGAGTATGTCCATCATACCATTCTTCTAATGATATGATCTTGTTGTTAACAACATCTCAATGTTCATGATCAGGAAACCATAATCATCTTTTAACCAACAAGCTAGTATTATAAAGAGGCTTTACTAGGGACTCTAATTTAGTTTACAGATCACACAAGTATTAATGTTTCCGGTTAATATTATTATAGCATGAATGTAAACATTTATCATAAACACAAAGTTATAATAATAACCACTTTTATTATTGCCTATAGGGCATATCTCCAACATCTTCTCCCTCGAAACCTCATCGAGCTTCGATTTGGGTTTGATGAAACTCTTGGGCGGCATGTCGGGCGGGAGCTCGGCAAAGTGGAGGGAGTGAGGGGAATGGGGAAGAAAGGCGGGAGGGGAGAAAGAAAAATGCGGGAGTTCAGCCTTCTCTTCCCGACAAAGCTGACCCACGCCCGGTTTCTCTTCGTCCGGCGTTCCTAGGGCATTCTCGGGATCCTGGAAATGGCCTGGTAAGTCCGAACCAAAGTTTGCCCGAATCCGAACGAAAATAGGTTCATAGGAACGCGACTAGGCCGAATGTCACAGCTCGCATGCTTCTGTTCATGGTGTTGGTACGGTCGATCTGAAGTTCACTTCGGAAAAGACCGTGCGCCTGAAGAACGTGCATCATGTTCCCTCAATAAATAAAAATCTTGTTAGCGGATCTCTTCTATGTCGAGATGGCTACAAGATTGTATTCGAGTCCAATAAATTTGTAATTTCGAAGTATGGAACCTTTGTTGGTAAAGGCCAGGAGCGCGGAGGCTTGTTCCGCTTATCTTTGTCAGACATTTATAATAAAGTTGTTAATCATATTTACACGAATTTTGAATCAAATGTCTGGCACTCTCGTCTTTGTCATATTAATTTTGGTTGTATGACGCGGCTAGCCAAAATGAATTTAATCCCTGATTTCACAACTGTTAACGGATCTAAGTGCCAAGTCTGCGTGCAATCTAAACAACCTCGCAAGTCACATACGACTGCAGAAGTGAGAAATTTAACACCACTAGAGCTCATATATTCTGATCTTTGTGAGATGAATGGTGTGTTGACAAAAGGTGGAAAGAAATATTTCATGACTTTGATCAAAATCTCTACGAGATATTGTCATGTTTATCTTCTGAAATCAAAAGATAAGTCTTTGAGTTTCTTCAAAATCTATAAAGCTGAGGCAAAAGTTCAACTTGATCGAAAGATTAAGAGGCTTAGGTCTGATCGTGGTGGAGAGTATTTTTTTCCAACGAGTTTTATTTCTTTTGTGCGGAACATGGCATAATTCATGAGAGGACACCTCCCTACTCACCCCAGTCAAATGGAGTAGCCAAAAGAAAGAACCGTACTCTAATAGATTTGGTTAACGCCATGTTAGACACATCGGGTCTCTCCAAAGAATGGTGGGGGAGGCACTATTGACTGTGTGTCATGTCCTAAACCGAGTTCCCACAAAGAACAAAGAAATTACTCCATTCGAAGAATGGGAGAATAAAATATTAAAACTCTCTTACTTACGTACTTGGGGTTGTCTGGCAAAGGTTAATGTACCAATCCCCAAGAAGCCCAAGTTTGGACCAAAAACCATTGATTGTGTTTTTCTGGGCTATGCTTTCCATAGCATTGGTTATAGATTCTTGATAGTAAAATATGAAGTACCTGACATTCATGTCAGTACAATCATGGAGCCGACTAATGCGACTTTCTTTGAGAATATCTTTCATATGAAGGATAAACCTAACTCATCAAATCCGGAGATACCTAGTTCATCTAATCAGGAATTTGCTACATTTTCTGAAGCTACCATTCCAATTAAACACTCTAAAGTCCTAAGGAGGAGGATAATGAAATTCCTAAAAGGAGCAAGAGACATAGGACTGCAAAGTCCTTTGGTGATGATTTCATTGTGTACCATGTGGATGACAAACCCACTTCCATTTCAGAAGCATATGCATCTCCTGATGCTGACTACTGGAAGGAAGCCGTCCATAGTGAGATGAATTCCATCTTAGCTAATGGAACATGTGAGATCACTGATCTCCCTTATGGGTGCAAAACTGTAGGGTGCAAGTGGGTGTTTAAGAAAAAGCTTAGACCTGATGGTACTATTGAGAAGTACAAGGCACGGCTTGTGGCCAAGGGATATACTAAAAAGAAGGTGAAGACTTCTTTGACACTTACTCACCTGTTGTCAGATTGACCACCATTCGAGTATTACTCTCATTGGCTGCCTCTCATGGTCTTCTCGTTCATCAAATGGACGTTAAGACAGCTTTCCTTAATGGAGAGTTGGATGAGGAAATTTATATGGATCATCCAGATGTCTTTGTGGTAAATGGTCAAGAAGGTAAGGTGTGCATGTTGTTGAAATCTTTATATGGCCTAAAACAAGCCCCTAAGCAGTGGCACGAGAAGTTCGAAAGAACTTTAACTTCTATAGGCTTTCTTGTAAATGAAGCTGATAAATGTGTGTACCATCTCCATGGTGGGGGTGAGGGAGTCATCCTTTGTTTGTATGTTGATGACATACTGATTTTCAGAACCAACCTTAATGCAATTAAGGAGGTCAAAGATTTCTTATCTCGTTCCTTTGAGATGAAGGATCTGGGAGTAGCTCATGTCATCCTGAACATCAAGCTATTGAGAGATGATGACGGTGGGATTACTTTGCTTCAGTCCTACTATGTGGAAAAGGTCTTGAGTCGTTTCAGGTATAGCGACTTCAAGTTTTCTCCTACACCGTATGATCCTAGTGTGTTGCTTCGAAAGAATCGAGGAAATGCTAGAGACCAACTGAGATACTCTCAAATTATTGGCTCGCTTATGTATTTAGATAGTGCCACAAGGCCTGACATCGCCTTTGCTGTAAGCAAACTCAGTCGATTTGTTTCAAATCCAGGAGATGATCACTGGCATGCTCTTGAGAGAGTTATGCACTATCTAAAAGGCACTGCGAGCTATGGCATTCACTATACGGGGTATCCGAGGGTACTAGAGGGTTATAATTGGATATCTGATGCTGACGAGATAAAGTCCATGAGTGGATATGTATTCACACTTACTGGTGGAGCTATTTCTTGGAAGTCTTGCAATCATGCCATATTAACGAGGTCAACTATGGAAGCAGAACTCACAGCATTAGACACAGCCACTGTTGAAGCAGAGTGGCTTCGTGAACTCTTGATGAACTTGCATGTGGTTGAAAAACCAATACCCACAATGCTTATGAATTGTGATAATCAAACTGTGATTTTCAAGGTAAATAGTTCTAAGGATAATATGAAGTCATCAAGACATGTGAAGAGGAGAATAAAATCTGTCAGGAAAATGAGAAACTCCGGAGTTATTGCATTGCATTATATCCAAACATCTAAAAACTTGGAAGATCCCTTCACAAAGGGTCTATCACGGAACGTGATAGAAAATGCATCGAAGGACACTACTAGGAAAATGGCCTTTAGTGGCGCACCATGAAACATCATCTGTGGCGCACTAGCAGTGCGCCATGTGCCTTGCGCTACAGAAGTTTAAACTTCTGTGGCGCACTGCCTAGTGCGCCGCAGAAGTTTAGAGACAGGCGTGGCGCACATGCCAGTGCGCCACAGAAGTTTGGGCAGGTGCGCCACGCGTATGAAACGATAACCGTGGCGCACTAGGTGCTGTGCGCCACGGATGTAAATTTCAAAATTCAAAAAAAAAAGCAGCAGATCTGGATCTCGTCGTCAGTGCTGCCACGCGTCGGTGCAGGTCGCCATCGCCGTCAGTGCGGTCGCGCGTCGGTGTCGTCGTCGAAACTGCAAGGAGGAGGAAGAGGAGAATGGGAGGAAGAGGAGGAGAAGAAGAAGAAGATGAGGCAGAGGAGGAGAAGAAGAGGAGGAGGAGAAGAGGAGGAAGAGGAGGAGAAGAAGAAGAGGAGGAAGAGGAGGAGAAGAAGAAGAGGAGGCAGAGGAGGAAGAGGAGGAGAAGAACAGGAGGCAGAGGAGGAAGAGGAGGAGAAGGAGGCCGCCGTTGCACCGCCGTCGCGAGGAGGAGGAGAAGGAGGCCGCCGTTGCACCGCCGTCGCCCGTTGTCACTGCGAGGAGGAGGAGAAGGAGGTCGACGTCGTGCCATCACTGCAAGAAGAGGAGAAGGGGAAGGAGGAGAAGGGAGAAGGAAGAAGGAAGAAGGAAGAAGGAGAAGGGAAAGGGAAAGGGAAAGGGAAAGGGAGAGGAAGAGGGAAAAGGGGAAGGGAAAAGTGGAAAGGGAAAGGGAGAGGAAGAGGGAAAAGTGGAAAGGGAGGAGGAGGGCGGGGTGGGGATTCAAATTTGAATCCCGCCCAAGCTTATCCGTGGCGCACTAGGTGTAGGTGCGCTACGGATAAGTCGCCCTGTATTTTTTTTTCTGCAGGAAAAAACGGTTTTTTGACCGTAACTTTTTACTCTTTTCGAATTTTGAAAATCTAAAAAATCGCTAAACGACCATAGGTCGTTGCGAGCAGATGCGAAATCTCGTTCTCGTCATTTTGGTATATTATACGATTTTTTCGATATCGTATGCAAAAGTTACGGCCTTTTTACCGTGGCATAACTTTTTTTTGCAAATAAAGTCGAAACTCATTTTTGTTAATTTTACTAGAAGCTATACCACATTACCTACCTAAATATGAAAGGATTTAATTTTTTGAAGTGTTTATCATTTTCGTTTATTTTTTGCAAACCCTAAAAAGGCGATCCACGGGGGGGGGTGTGGAGTTGGTGCATGCCACTACATCTGTGGCGCACATGCCATAGTGCGCCACAGAGAGTACAAACTTCTGTGGCGCACTATGCCATGTGCGCCACAGATGCTTGCGGATGGTTCACAGCAGAGAGGGGCGTGCGCTTAGGCGTAGCGCACCCCCCATGTGCGCCACAGATGACACTAACAACCGTGGCGCACATGACTATAGTGCGCTACAGATGTTTGGCGTGCGGCCAACAGGGCCCTGGCCCACACACATCTGTGGCGCACTATAGTCATGTGCGCCACGGTTGTTCTAGTTACTAGTAGGGCACTACCCACAGGTGAGCCACGCCTGTTTTAGCCGTGGGGCACTTCAACCATGTGAGCCACGGATGTGCTGATTACCTATAGCTGTTTTCCTAGTAGTGGGAGATGGGTATGAGACCCACAATTTGAGCTTTCCACAGTGGTAAACCACTCTATGTGATTGGAGATCCCGTAAATTAGAATTGGGAGACAAGATGTTGGTTAGTTGAGAGGAAAGTATCTCTACTTTAATAAACACCACTCCATAAAGATGCAATACTTTCCTATTCTGCACGGCAGGTTGATTTATTATCTTAATGTGTTCTAACTGGTTTATCCTAAGCAAAGATGTTGTCCTGCAGAACATCTTTTGAAGTACACACCTATATGAGTCTGAATGTTAAAATGTCGCAGTCTATGAGAGTAGGGTGCTCTTTAATAAACTCATGAAAGGTCATGAAGTATGACGTATAAGCTCCACCCGCGGGGAAGTCCCACGGTAGCATAGTATCGGTCAAGACTTTTTGTGAAGCTAGTTTTGCAGCAAACTTACAGTTCAAGGCATAGTCCACTATACAAGTTGTGGCCTAGTATAACATAAAGCTCTAGGTGGAAGTTCAACTTAAAAGTCTCCACTACAGTACCGATATATAAAAAACATTTTGGAACCAAAGGCTAACTTCATGTGCCTCTGGGATCTGGTGGGGGATTGTTGGAATTTTTTGCCTAAATAGGCCCAGCCCATTTATTATATGCCAATAAATTTCTGAAATCTTAGAGGCCCATTTGGCCCATTCATGCAAGGCAAGTGTTGGAACAAATGTTTAGTCCCACATTGCTAGTTGAGTGGAAGTTGGACCAGCTTATCAGGCGAGCTCTTCCACCACTTGTACGAGTTTGAGAAGAGAAGGCATATACACAAGTGCTCCTCCTCCTCCTCCTCGCTAGCCTCGCCACGCCATGCCACGACTCGCCTCGACGCGCGCGCGCCGCAGGTTGCGGGTTGCGGGAATCTCGCCGAGCTGAGCTTTATTTTGCCATGCATGAATGGTATATGAATAGTTGTACAGAAGATGAAACGTTTTGGTGGGCTGCCGCCTGTTCGCTTCAACTTCCGTCCATTCGTTTCATCTCCTGCCTTCCCATCTATGCCTATAAGAGAGAGGTCGCGCCTCCTCTCAGACACACTGCCACACATCATCGCATACTCCTTTGCGCCTACAGTTCCAGAGCACTGCGCTACCCAGATCTTCCCCATCCCGTCTTGCGGCGTGCACCGCGAGCCAAGACAGTAGTCCTCCGAGACCCCGCTGTTTCGAGTCTTGTACGGGAGAAGGGCGATAAGGTTTTTGGGGAGCGCTATCGGCGCGACTACTGGCTTCATCACGGACTCCCTCTCGGATAGCGATTGCGCCGACGTCTTCCCCAACAAGGACTTCTTCCCCAACATCAGCACCCGCTTCCTCGACAACATGGCTAACGACGGTGCCAACGCGAACACCGGTGATTCCTCTTCTGCTGCTGCTGCCTTGTATGTTTTCTTTCTCAAACTTGTACTGATCGCATCTCAAGATCTATGTCTTGCAGTCTGTTTGGTTACATGTTTTGATTTATTTTTGCTATTTCACATAATTAGTATTTTGTCTACTATTCTAATCATGTTTTATCCATCGTTTATTATGGGTAATTCGCTTTGTAAATTGCTCTTTTCTTCAACAGGATCACCATCCAAAATAAACGGGACATTCGAATCATAAGAGGCTCTAGCTAGGTTATGCACCACCCCATTTGTTTCACGTAGGCAATGTTGAACTGATATCACTCCAATCCTTTCTACTATTTGAAACTATTCGACAAGGATGGCAGTATACACTAGTGCACACCCCCCCCTCTAACACCGGTTTGGAGGGCCCTCTAACAGCGGTTATAGAACCGCTGTTGAGGGTTCGGTGTTAGAGGGGCCCCCCTTTAACACCGGTTCTTATACGAACCGGTGTTAAAGGGTGGCGCTCGGGGGGCAACCGCTGTTGAGGGTTTGGTGTTAGAGGGGCCCCCCTTTAACACCGGTTCTTATATACAAATCAATCGGTGCAAGTCAGCAGAGGCTTAATCCAGCAGAGGCGCGAAACGAAATAAATGCCCCCCCCCCCTTTAACACCGGTTCCTGGCTGGAACCGGTGTTAAAGGGGGGCATTTATTTCGTGCATTAAAGGGGTGTGGTCATTTTTAATTCAAAAAATAGGATAGAATTTAGAATATTCATAACTTTTTCATTTCAACTCATAAAAATATGAATAATATATAATAATTTTCAGAAAAATAATATCTATCCATTCATATAAAAACAATTTATATTTACTTTAGATGAAAATTTTCAAAATGATTAAAACACTTACATATAAATTTTGATTATTCAATTCAAACAAAAATAAAATAGTCAAACCCTAAAACTTTGAACATAAGAAATATTAAGCATCTATAAAGGAATCTAACCCTATTTTATTAGAGCAAATCATATTTTATTTTGTATTAACATTATTGAATTGTTTGGATATTTAAATGTCGCGTCTTTTGTATACTTTGGAATCTGACAAAACCTCGCTCAACTTGCATTAGATTTTTGATAAAATAGCATATTGTGAACCTAAAAATGATTTTTGTAAAAAATCATGAGCATCGTATCATGTACCTGTAGTTCACATCTGACCCACTTCCTGCCGATTCGGCGGGAATTTTTCTTCTTCACCAGAGGTGGACGGAAAGATTTCAGATCCCCCTGTTGGTACATTGTCCATATAAGGTGGTCTAGTATTTTTGTAAAATGTGGTGGTGGTTTTTTGAATTAGCCATTTGGTGGTTGCTTCACAAAACCGTCCGTTTTTTATGCTCGAAAAATGGAAAATGCCTTTTTGGTGCGATAAAAAGGAAAACTTCCTCTTGCAACATTGTTTGCCATGCCATGATGCACATGTATGCACAATATGGCCATATTATCACAAACTATGCCTTGATTCTATCCATAACATTGGTCATTTGACCCGAAAGCCAAGAAACCTCGAATGAGATAGGTCATTTTGTGAAGGTTTTTTTGAAACATAATCAATATACCATGTTTGAGATTTTTCCTTCTACCTATGTCACATAATATAACACCACATGAAGGTTTCGCACTGTTTTGGTCTTTTTTTATTTTTTTATCCCTGTTTTAAACTATTGTCAAACTTTGTCGAACAACGGGCATGAAGATTCTAAGCTCGGGGCCAAGCCTCGCTCAACTTGCATTGGATTTTTGATAAAATAGCATATTGTGAACCTAAAAATGATTTTTGTAAAAAATCATGAGCATCGTATCATGTACCTGTAGTTCATATCTGACCCACTTCCTACCGATTCGGCAGGTATTTGTCTTCTTCACCAGAGGTGGACGGAAAGGTTTCAGATCCCCCTGTTGGTACATTGTCCATATAAGGTGGTCTAGTATTTTTGTAAAATGTGGTGGTGGTTTTTAGAATTAGCCATTTGGTGGTTGCTTCACAAAACCGTCCGTTTTTTATGCTCGGAAAATGGAAAATGCCTTTTTGGTGCGATAAAAAGGAAAACTTCCTCTTGCAACATTGTTTGTCATGCCATGATGCACATGTATGCACAATATGGCCATATTATCACAAACTATGCCTTGATTCTAGCCATAACATTGGTCATTTGACCCAAAAGCCAAGAAACATCGAATGAGATAGGTCATTTTGTGAAGGAGATAGAAATGGAATTAAAATACAGAATGCAACTAATAGTAAGTTACATAAATGACGTCTGAAAATTAAGATACATAAAAGAACTGAAAATTAAGATACATGGCCAGATTAAGTAACAATCGGCCGAACTTGTTTCGGAATGTTGGAGTGATTCAGTCATGCTCCTGCCTACACCTGTAATACTCGCCACTGTAGTCATCGTACTCGCCGCCGCCATCATCGCTGTCGTTATCGGGGTCGCCGTAATTGAACCTTGAAGGCTGAGTACGCGTGGGCTGGACTTGAGGGTAGCGCAGACGGGGGTTAGAGTCGGCGGCAATGTCATAGGCCTTGACGCTCTGGATAGTCCGACCGCGCCACCATAGCCGACGGCCGGCCTTGTTGAAGTTCGGAAGAGGTGGGCCGTCCTCCTCGTGCCTGGCGAGCGCCCTCTCACGCCGATCCACGAAGAAGGCTTCCCAAGTAGGTAAATAGTCGGGATGCCATCTGGGATTCCTCAGCTGCTCCGACGTGAGCTCAAAGTAGTAGTGGTTAGTGATGGCCATCCGGCGCGCCACACCTAGAGGGACAGGAAGAACCGGCGCTCAGCATCCAGCCGACAGGGACAAAGTAGCCTGGCGGGCAGGGGTAGTTCGAGGCGCAAAGCGCCTCTGCCTCCCTGGGGGTTAGTGCTACGGTGGAAGCCATGGTAAAGAGTGATGAGGTTGCAGATATGAGTCTAGAGATGTGCAATGACAATGGAGGCCAACCCTACATATATATATAGTGAAGAACTGGCGGGAAAAAATGGCGGGAAGAAAAATGGCAGGAAAAATGGCGGGAAGAAAAACGGCGGGAAGAAAAATGGCAGGAAAAATGTCAGGAAAAAATGGCGGGAAGAAAAATGGCAGGAAGAAAAATGGCGGGAAGAAAAATGGAGGGAAGAAATAGAAGGAAGAAAAATGGCTCATTTAATACATATACTTTTAACAGAAGAAATATGACATTGATTTCCATGTTGAGATACATATGTGTGCCAAAAATGGCTCAACTAATACATATAGTCAATCTTATGATCGCGTCGGCCGTAACCATGGAGTATCAACACCGTTTAACAGGATGGTTGGGTCAGTCTTCACTCTGAAGGGCGGAATTTCATCAAACTTATTATAATCTTCTGACATGTCTGTCTTGTCCTCCACTCCCACGATGTTTCTTTTCCCTGAAAGAACTATGTGACGCTTTGGCTCATCGTGTGAAGTATCTGTTTGCTTTTTTTTTTCTTTTTTTCGTTTTGGTAGACATGTCATTCACATAGATAACCTGAGCCACATCATTGGCTAAGACGAATGGTTCGTCTAAGTTCTTGTCTACCTTCATAAGATTGTTGAGATCCACTGTTGTCATTTCGTACTTCTTGTCTACCTCAACCCCTCCTCCTGTTAGCTTGACCCATTTGCATCGAAACAAGGGGACCTTAAAATTAGGTCCATAGTCAAGTTCCCATATCTCCTCTATGAACCCATAATACGTGGTCTTTTGCCCTTGTCTTCTGCTGCATCGAAGCGGACACCACTATTTTGGTTGGTGCTCTTTTTATCTTGGCCTATCGTGTAAAATGTATTCCCATTTATCTCGTACCCTTGGAAAGTACATACAGTCGAAGATGGTGTCCTGGCCAACAAGTACAGCTGATCCCAACAGTGGTGTTATTCGTGAGAAGCCTTTGCAGCCAGCCGCCAAAACTCTCCATGTGTTCACTTATAATCCATTCATCAGACTGCCCCGGGTGTTTGAGGCGTCTTAAATTCTTGTGTTCATTGATATACGAGGCAACCAAGATAGATCTTTGTAAAACCGTGTAGTGTGCTTGATTGAGAGAATGCCCGTCCCTACATATCATTGCTTTACATCCTAGGGTGCCTTTTCCACGCAGTCTCCCCTCATGTCGTGATTCTGGAACACCAATCGCCTTAAGGTCAGGAATAAAATCAACATAGAACTCAATGACCTCCTCTGTTACATAGCCCTTGGAGATGCTTCCTTCTGGCCTAGCACGGTTATGAACATATTTCTTTAAGACTCCCATGTACCTCTCAAAGGGGAACATATTGTGTAGAAATACAGGACCGAGAATGGCAATCTCTTCTACTAGGTGAACGAGGGGATGCGTCATAATATTGAAGAAGGATGGTGGGAACACCAACTCAAAGCTGACAAGACATTGGGCCACATCTTTCTGTAACCCTGGTAGGCTTTCTGGATCGATTACCTTCTGAGATATTGCATTGAGGAATGCACATAGCTTCACAATGGGTACTCGAACATTTTCAGGTAGAAGCCCCCTCAATGCAATCGGAAGCAATTGTGTCATAATCACGTGGTAGTCATGGGACTTCAGGTTTTGGAATTTTTTCTCTGCCATATTTATTATTCCCTTTATATTCGACGAGAAGCCAGACGGGACCTTGATACTGCTCACGCATTCAAAAAAGATTTCCTTCTGTGCTTTGGTAAGAGCGTAGCTGGCAGGAGTTAAGTGGCATCGTTTACCCTTCTCGTTCTCAGGATGCATAGGCATATCAGGGTCTTTCAGACGTTGCTGGTCCTTCCGTGCTTCCGGTGTATCTTTTGTCTTCCCATACACTCCTAGGAAGCCTAGCAGGTTCACGCAAACATTCTTTGTCACGTGCATCACGTCGATTGAAGAGCGGACCTCTAAGACTTTCCATAGGGTAGGTCCCAAAATATAGATTGCTTCTTCCACATGGGCGCGTGTCCGACATCGTCATTCGGAACAGATAGACTGCCAGGACCTTTTCCAAAGATTACTTCTAGGTCCTTGACCATACCAAATACCTCCTCACCGGTACGGAGGACAGGCTTCCTCCGGGGTTCTGCCAGACGTTTGAAATGCTTGCCTTTCTTTCTTACTGGATGCAGGTTCAGAAGAAATCGACGATACCCTAGGTACACAACCTTCTTACATTTATCCAAATATACACTTTCAATCTCATCTAACAGTGTGTGCATGGATTGTATCCCTTGTTTGTCTGCCCTGAAATGTTACTAAGAGAAGGCCAATCATTGATGGTTACGAAAAAGCAATGCTCGTAGGTCAAATGGCTCCCCTTTGTGCACATCCCACATACGTACACCTGGTTTGGCCCACATCTGTAAAAGTTCTTCAACTAATGGCCTTAGGTACACATCAATGTCGTTGCCGGGTTGCATCGGGCCTTGGTTGAGCACTGGCATCATAATGAACTTGCTCTTCATACACAACCAAGGAGGAAGGTTATAGATACATAGAGTCACAGGCCAGGTGTTGTGACTGCAGCTCTGCTCACCAAAAGGATTCATGCCATCTGTACTTAGACCAAACCTTAAGTTCCTTTAGTCACGTGCGAAGTCCGGGTACTCTCTCTCGACTTTTCTCCACTGTGACCCATCAGCGGGGTGTCTCAACATCGCGTCTTTCTTACGGTCTTCCATGTGCCATCGCAACAACTTGGCATGCTCTTTATTTCTAAAAAGATGTTTTAACCGTGGTATTATACGGGCATACCACATAACCTTGGCAGGAATCTTCTTCCTAGGGGCCTCGCCCTCAACATCGCTAGGATCGTCTCGTCTGATCTTATACCGTAGTGCAGTGCATACCGGGCATGCATCCAAATTCTCGTACTTCTCACCGCGGTAGAGGATGCAGTCATTAATGCAGGCATGTATCTTTTGCACATCTAATCCTAGAGGGAAGACAACCTTCTTTGCTTGGTATGTACTGTCGGGCAACTCATTATTTCTTGGAAGAAGATTCTTCATTTTTACCAACAACTTTGAAAATGCACTATCAGTCACACCGTTCTCTGCCTTTCATTGCAGCAAATCTAGTGTGGTACCTAGCTTTTTGTGGCCATCTTCGCAAGTTGGATACAACAATGTTTTGTGTTCCTTTAACATCTGCTCCAGCTTCTCCTTCCCCTTTTCAGTTTCACATTCTTCCTTTGCATCATTAATGGCCCGACCAAGATCGTCATTAGCGGGACCATCTGCTTCCTCTTGATCTTCATTATCTACCACCGTTGCAGTATCATCATATTCAGGATACATATTATGATAGTTGTCATCATCCTCTTCTTCTTCGTTGTCTTCCATCACAACCCCTTTTTCTCTGTGCTTGGTCCAACAATTATAGCTGGGCATGAAACCGGATCGAAGCAGGTGGGCGTGAATGGTTCTGGTATTTGAGTAGTCTTTCTTGTTCTGACAGTGAACAAATGGACAGCACATAAAACCATTGTGACCACGGTTTGCATTAGCCACAACGATGAAATTTTGGAGGCACGTAATGTACTCGGAAGTGCGGCGGTCACCGTACATCCATTGCCGGTTCATCTGCATTAATATATAGTATATATCAAAAATTAATAGGGAGATGACCATTTATATATATAGTACATCAATGACACATGAAAGGATAGTTGCCGACCTCGACCGAGAAGGAAAGAGCAACGAGAAAACTTATTTTGAGCTCTCGGGCATTTCACCGAACACCTCTTGTGCATACGAAAAAAACACAAACTAGCACACTTCACACCCTCTTGCTAGGCTCCAAAATGAGATAGTGAACAAATGGAAGAGTGGGGTGTGGACTGCGGTGTCTTATATAGCCCCACCGCCCTTTAACACCGGTTCAAGCCACGAACCGGTGTTAAAGGGGGGGCTGCACGGGCCACTGGCGCAGGGGCCTTTAACACCGGTTCGTGCCATGAATCGGTGTTAAAGGGGGCTCCTTTTTGCTGCACGGGCCATGCTAGTACGGCCCCCCTTTAACATCGGTTCGTAGGTCTCGTTTCCACTAGTGATACGGGCTCAAAATCTCAATCACTCCATTGTATACTGTAACCAATCCAATAGTATCAAACCTTGTCGACCCGCCTCGTGGACCACATAAAGTGTTTGAACCGTATGACATGTTCTTTGTGCTATAGGTCAGCATCAATCACAGACGTACTCGTAAAGATCTGCCGGCTGGTTACGGTAGATGATCTACCACAAAAGCCTAGCTATAGCTAGCGTAGACCGTCCGTGTTCTTGTTTGATTCGAAAGTTAAGGACATCTTCACCATCGGGCCGAGTGATCCGGTCGTCCTATAAATGGTCCGTTTCTGTCCATTTGAATCGAGTCACGGTTGATTTGGGATCATGGTCCTGTCTGTCCGACCAGCCACACACATCAGTGCGACCAAAACATACAAAAAAGGATAGGCCAGACTAAAAGAAGAAGGTCCATATATGACTGCATCTGGACTAGTCTGTGTCCACGCCTGTTCGGATAGACCCAACCATGCATCAGACTGGGTCATGAATAATCGGTCTGTCCTGATTAGTCCGAATGGATCATACCGCTGGGTCACCACGCACATCCCGCGCGTCCGCACCGATCTAATCGAACACGCTCGGACATGGATAGCCTCGGTGGAGATGTCCTAAGAGCTCGCGGACTATATGCCCACGACCTCACGTCTATACCCAGGTCAATCAGGCAAGAATATACCCTGGTCGATCGGTACTTTCCATTTGCGTTGGGACTCAAATTCGGAAATATAGGTTACAAATTAAATCTCTGGGCATCCGATTGGTCGTCGACGACATATCTGGGTAGAAATCTTGGCTGCCTGCCACCATATATTTAATTTCTTGACCTAGGCCTTTTATAATATAATGGGGTGATTTATAGCACGTTTTCATATCATTACTATTAAATGGGAGTTGGTGGTTCAATTTGTACATCAAACACTGGAGTCATCTGGTCCATCCAACTAGAAAGTCAAACATTGGACCCATCTAGGCCATCAAAAACAGCCACTACGCAACATTTTTAGGAAGGCAACATTTTTAGAAAGGTAAAAAAATACCAAATAACCCCAATCAAAAAGGAAATGCATGGAGTCATGGTAATTAGAAATAAGGGAATTAATCATGTTACACATAATAAGGAAATATATTAGTGCTTGCAAACCGTAGAGACTTGTCTCAGCGTTTTCTTCTCTCAGGCAAAAGGGAAGAGAAATCCATGTGCATTGGATGGTTTTCATCGTGCATGCATCTATCTTTAACATCTCGCTCGATGATTGATTAGTTTTTCTGCCTGAATTAATAGGGAGTGGTTAGCGAGGAAAAGTAAGAAAGAACATAGAGAAAAGTGGGTAATCGCAAGAAAAGTTAGGAAATTAAAGCGGTCCAAAACGTCTAAAAATGCTCGGGTATTTGGATGCTCGAATGGAAGGAGTACCAATCAATCAGGGATCACCACAATCATGTTAACTGAGGAAAACATGGAAATCTTGCACGGTTCAAAAAGGGTACCATCTAAACCTACCGTAGAAATCTATAATTCAGAATTTAGACACGAAATTAATGGACAATTTTGATGCGTATTGGGTCTTAATTGTGTGGGGAGAATTACAATGAGGGATTATCAATATGATTAAAATATATTAACTACTCGCTAGGATTCTTGTTTATTGGGTATATTGGCCTGGGCATTGTAACAAGAGCGAAGCTACAGGGAGAGGGGAATTAAGATACTAAAATATGGCCAATAGTGGTGCGACTTCTTCCTCTAATCTTCGCATAAATTTGCATGTACACTCTATCACGTTAGGGTAGTTAGTGCATGCAACACATCACCTTCCGTAGCCTCCCTAATAATGCTACCAATATGTCATGTTAGTGAATTTTTTTTATGAGGCCCGACAAACAACCGATTTGGAAACATATCATAAGCAAATAACGTTTTCATTTCCTTAAAAATTAACATGCCAGTCACGGAAATATTTTGTACCTCGCTCTTGATCTTTCTACATCTTGAATTTTAACCAACTCAAAGTCTATCCGATTTACGTCAACCTTGTGCCCCTCTCCCAAGATCGTACCGTCCCCCCTTTCAACATGCATAACCGTTTTCCTTTACAAAAAACATGCATAACCATTTTTAATATTCTATACTATTCTGTCAATAAAATAAAAATACAACTTACATTTGGATGCAATATTTAAAAATGCCACATTGCATTATTTGATTTTTAAAGATTTTGATAACCACTTTGATCTATGACATCTATAATACATGTGTCACATTTAGAAATTCTACTTGTTGCGATGTATAAATCTAATGCCACAATGCTTGATCTGGGCCTAAGCTCCTATAAGGATGCCCTGGTATAGAAATATCATTATATTTTCATTTTTTTTGCAAATGGTCGACTAACCTTTCTTCTATAACTGGAAGTTTGTCGTGTTTTGGATTCTTTTTTTTAAGGAACGCGCTTCGGATTCATAAGATTGCAAGTAACCATCAAACACTCTTTGTAATTAGTTGTGTGAAAGATTCCTTATTTTATATTCATGCAACCTCTAATCATGCATTTAGAGAGAAAAATTTAAACATTGGAATCATAATGTTGAAGGGAATATGCCCGAGAGGCAATAATAAAGTGGTTATTATCGTATTCCTTAGTTATGATAAATTTTTATTTTGCATGCTATAATTGTATTGATATGGAAACGCTAATACATGTGTGTTTAATAAACAAAAAGAAAGTTCCTAGTTATGCCTCTCTTATAAACTAGCTCGTTGATTAACAAGGTGATCAAAGTTTCCTGATCATGGACATTGGATGTTGTTAATAACGAGGTCACAATATTAGTGTAATGATGTGATGAACATTCATCCGAAGTATAACATTACAATCAAAGTCATTGAGTTTATATTGCTATAACAACCACTACTAGGAAAAGGCCCATCAGTGGCGCACCATTTTTGTACTTCTGTGGCGCATATGGGATACGCCACTGTTATCTCGCCACTAAAGTTCAGTTATGTGGCGCATATTAAAATGCGCCACAGAAGTCTGAAAACTTCTGTGGCGCATATGGCAAAAATGCGCCACAGAAGTCCCGAACCAGATCTCAAACTTCTGTGGAGCATTTGGCCAGTATGCCCCACAGAAGTTTTTTTCAAATTTCAAAAAAACGCCGGCCAGATCTGGCCGGAGGTGGTGCTCGCCGGAGTTGGGGGTCGCCGATGGAGGAGAGAAGGTCGCTGGTGGATGAGGTGGAGGTCGCCGGTGGAGGAGAGGAGGAGGCCACCGGAGGAGGAGGAGGAGGCCGCCGGAGGAGGAGGAGGAGGAGAAGGTCGCTGGAGGAGGAGAAGGTCGCCGGAGGAGGAGCTCGCCGGGGTGGAGGAGGGAGGTGGGAGGAGGAGGAGCTCGCCGGGGTGGAGGAGGAGGAGGAGGAGGAGGAGGAGGAGCTCACCGGGGTGGAGGAGGGAGGAGCTCACCGGGGTAGTGGTGGAGGAGGAGGAGGAGGAGAAGCTCACCGGGGTGGAGGAGAAGGAGGAGGAGGAGGAGGAGGAGAAGGTGAGGAGAATGAGAGAAGAAGTGGAGAAGAAGAAGTATGGAGGAGAAGAAGGATGGAGGAGTGGAAGAGTATACGAGAGGGAGAAAGGGGAAGGGATTCAAAATTCGAATCCCTCCCAAAACTTCTGTGGCGCATATGGAAGAAATGCGCCACAGAAGTTTGTCCTCCATTTTAATTTTTTTGCAGGAAAAAATGATCTTTTGTCCATAAATTTTTACTCTTTTCAAATTTTGAAAATCTAAATAATCACTAAACGACCGTAGGTGGTTGCGAGTAGATGCGAAATCTCGTTCTCGTCATTTTGGTATATTATACGTATTTTTTCAACATCGTATGCAAAAGTTGTGGCTGTTTTACCGTGGCATAAACTTTTTTGTATAAAAAGTCGAAATGCATGTTTGTTAATTTTCCTACAAACTAGACCATATTACCTATCACTATGTGAAAGGATTTTATTTTTTGAAGTGTTTTTCATTTTCTATTATTTTTTACAAGGCTAAAAAGGCGATCCACGGGGGGGGGGGGGTAGAATTTGTTTTTCCTACAAAAACTTCTGTGGCGCATGCCTCTATATGCGCCACAGAAGATGAACTTCTATGGCGCATATGGTCATATACGCCACAGAATGTTGGTCAGAGTACAGTCAATGAATTCTGTGGTAGGGTCCACCCAAGCTTTCTGTGGCGCATATGTCCATATGTGCCACAGAAGTTGGAACTTCTGTGGCGCATGTGGACAACTTCTGTTGTGCATTTTTCCTATATGCGCCCCAGAAGTTGGAAGACTTCTATGGCGCATTTGATGAAATGCGCCACTGGCCAACTTTTGTGGCGCATGGTCAGAACCATGCGCCAGAGAAGGTCTGTCTATCTATAGCTAGTTTCCTAGTAGTGAACTTACGAAGTGATCCTAATCCTTAGACAATGAGATCATGTCAATCACTAACACCGGAAGAGTTTCTTGTTGACATCAAACGTCACACCGTAACTGGGTGATTATAAAGATGGCTTCAAAACTACTAAAGTGTTATGTTGAGACTCATGGATCGAGAGTGAAATTTGTTCATCCCGATGACGGATAGATATGCTCTAGGCCCTCTCGTTGATATCAAATTGATTAGAATTTTATATCACAGGAACGAGAAAAGAGTGCATGTTGATAACGAGATCAAACTAGGTATGGAGATACCGATGATCGAATCTCGGACATGTAATATATCGTGAAACAAATGGATTAAGATACTAGCGTAAAAGGTTCACAGGATCACAGAAGTCATCGTTCAATGTGTGGGAGTCATTACGGATCTCCATGTCCCGATGGTGATTATTGATCGGAGAGGGGTGTCAACACCCGGATTTTTAATCCCAGATGCCTGTTATGCCATACATCGCAATCCCAGGATTACCATTTTTGCGAGACATAACAGATTTGGATATCATAGTACATCATCCATTACAAACCATACATACGGTCTTACACAAATAAGGATCTCATGATCCGGTTCTTAATACAATTCAAGCAGCGGAATAACGTAATAGTAACGATAGCATAGGCGAAGCTCCATCTTCGGGGTCACATGCAATGCTGACGATGGGAGATGATCCTAGTTGTCGTAACCTTCCTGTGGTCCTTCATCCTAATAGTCCTCTTCATAGTCTGGCCATGGGAATAGCCAGGGACAAAGCCACGAGTACTCTTTAAGTACTCACAAACTAATACTAATAAGTTAAGGGGGTTTTTGTAGTGGAATACTAAGCTCTAGGGTTGTTTTGCAAAAAGCCAGATTTACCTCTACTAAGTTCAAAACAAAAGAAAACTAGTTGAAGGTTTTATAACACCTAAGTGGGAACTTGAATTTCATGTCACAACTCTGCTATGGTCAAGTCAAAGTCACAATTCATTTCATAAGTCATTTTGAAAACATCTGACGGGGAAACAATATGTCCACTCCAACTGTCCGTAACCACGGACGCGGCTATTCGAATAGTTTGACGCTCTGCAGAGATTGTACACTTTCACCATAACATTCGATACATCCGTCAGGAACAAATCCTGAATTCACCATACTCAGTATGCGGATAATCAATCCTAACCTTTCAATTACACGCCCTAGTATAGGCACCTCTCCCGTGAGTTTGGTCTCCCAACCATGGCCAACTGTCATCTTGGGTACTGCACAGGAGGACAATCTTCACAAGGTATCCTCAGCTCAGACCTTGGCCGTGAGGGAACCCATACTAAGGTATATAAATTTCCAGTCAAGCCCTACCCAATTTTCGGGTATTATGGTTGTACGGTAAAATTGGAATGGTATCGCATCCATACAACCATCAGTGTTATAAAGGGTTAAGGCTCATGCCTCAACATTTTCATCATCAAAATCATCTGGTTTTCGGAAACACATGTCAAAACATTTCAGTAGTATGATTCATCATCCTAAGGTTTTCATAACCATTTTCACCCAGTATTCCCATCTAAAGTTTATCAAGTTTTATGCTTAGCACTAGCATCTACAAGTGGTGGTAACTACTAATGAGGGGTGGTAAATAAGTGGGGATTTGCTAAGTTCAATCTCATGCCTTAGGATGACATCAAGATTATCTAACTTAGGCCAAATTTTATGATCTTTATGCTACCTTTAGTTATCTTGCTAGAATCTACCATTCAATATGTAAACTTTAATAGAAAACTTTGATAAAGAAAAAAAATGAAGTATTAAACTTGTAAGTAAAACTAGGCTTGGGTATCACCAAATGTGTCTAACCAAGCATGCTTAATGCATTGCATAGGTTATCTAACTTTCATAATTGCAAGTGTTAGCTTGCCTTGTATAGAGCAGTGGTTGATGTTCTCCTCGGCTTCTTCCTCGTAGTATCCTCCTTCCTCCTCGTATCCTTGGTCGGTACTAGCGTCTATAAATAAATACGAGGTACACAATCACCAAACAATACTTAAATATTTTCAATCATCACACAAAGGTGCACTATAGATGATCTAGCATCATCACTATTATTACAAGAGTAAAACATTTGTCTTATTTATTTTAATTTGAGAAAAGTAATTTCTACTCATTGAAAAACTACTTAAGATTTAATATTCTCCAACTCAAACATGGGATCATGTTGACACATGTCATCACCACATATTTTAGTACATGGAAATGTGATTTAAAGTGGTATCACAATTTAATAAGGCTTAACCTTTTTATTTTAAATAAATAAAGGGACTAGAAATGTCTATGTGGCATTCTTTTATTACTTGAACATTATTTCTGTAAGTATACCCATATGTTTTTATATATTCTTAAAGGTATGATGAAATGTGATTTTTGAGAGTTGGAATCAACTAAAAAGCTCTTATGGTTGAATTTTGAAAAATGTTTGAATGCAGAAAAGCTTCTGCCTTGTTATTTTTACCAAGGTTGATCTATAACTCCAAAGGGTTTGAATCTAGTGGGCTTGGATTAAGCATTTCAGTACCTTTCTAAGAAAATTAGTTTCATGCATTTTGGTTCAGTGATTCGAGCTGGTTTGATTTTTGAATCTATGTACATAACTGTGTTTGAAATTAAATGGAAAAATCTAAATTTAAACTGCTGGGTCACGCGGGAGACGCTAACGGGCCGGCCTAGTGTCACTCCGCAGCACGGGGCTCAGCTGACAGGGGAATCCACCAGTCAGTGGCTCATAACGCGCGAAGCGGTATAGGGCCGTGTGGGACGTTGGATTTGGGGATCAACGGCTGTGGATCGTCGTCGACGACGGACCTGTCGCCAGCGAGCTCTAACCCTAGCGACTCGGTGGGGGTGCATAGGGGGCGTTCCAGGGCTCCAGCGACGACGGCGAGGCGGTAAAATGGACTGGTGGTCGACAACGAGCTCAGGGACGGTCGAGGCATCTCCGGGGGTGGTCGCAATCAGCGGCGCCCTTCTCCTCCAGAGGTGGCCTGCTCCGGTACAATTCTGGCGAGCTGCTGCTCCCCGTGCTCCGGCTAGAGGTGTGGAAAGATCAGTGAGGTGAGGGGAATGGAGTGGTGTGTTGTAAACGGCTGGGGGTGCCCTCCTTTTATAGGCTCGACGGCAAGACTGAGAGGGATGGGAAGGCGACGGTGGCGACATGGCTACGGGCTGCTAGCGGCATGGCTGAGGGTGGCGATTGACGCGCGGTCTCCTGGCGATCGTTGCTATCTTAAAGGCGGGGAGTAGGGCAGTGAGGTTTGGTCTGGAACGTGCGGAGCTCTGCGAGGTACCGACGGCGAACTTCGCGGCGTGCGGTGGCTACGGGGTACGGTCGAGGAAACGAGCATGTCTAGTGGTCTCCTGGGACGGTGGGGTTCGTGCTGGAAGGCGGCAAGGGCTCGAGGTGGTCGGGTTGAGTTGGAACGGCGCGTGCACGGTGGTGCGCGTCGGCATGGTCGACAGCTGCGCAGACACGGCGTTCCTGGCGGTTCATGTCTCTGTCTTCGAGCTAGGGCTGGTCAAGAGGGGGCGGTGAGGTAGGGGCAGCATGCCAGACAAGGTATGGCACCAGTTAACTGGTCAAACAAATCTTCGATCTTCGGTAACGGGTACTTGTTCTTGATAGTGACATCATTCAAATTCCGATAATCCATACACAAACGGTTACCTCCATCTTTCTTATTCACTAACAAAACAGGTGATCTCCATGGTGACGCACTTGGTTGAATCAATCCAATTTACATCATGGCATCCAGTTGCTTGTTCAGTTCTGCTAGTTCAGACGGGTTCATACTATATGGTCTCTAGGCTATGGGTCATGTTCCATGGATTAGTTCAATGATAAACTCGATATCCCGATCTGGGGGCATACCGGGCAAAACATCTGGAAATACATCGGGGTATTCACAGACTATCCGAAATTGTTCAATGGTAGGTTGGGATATACTCTTGTTGCACTTGAATTCAGGAGGTAAGGTTTCCGATACATGCTCGAATGATACTCCAGCTATACTGGTCATGGTTATGGCTTTCTTGGCACAGTCAATTATTCCTTTGTGTTTGGACATCCAATCCATTCCTAGTAGTACTTCCAAACCTTTAGTTCTGAGTACTATTAGATTAGCATAAAAATCTATGCCATGGGTTCGGATAGGGACGGCTTTGCAAAGTTGCCTAGCTTTGGTGGTTGAACCGGGGATTTGAACAATCATAACATGCTTCAGTTTGGTTGGTTGACTCTTACTAGTGCATGCAAATTCTTTGGTGACAAATGAGTACGATGCTCCAGAATCAAACAACACTCTTGCAAGTACTGAGTTAACAGAAAACATACCCAGCACGGTGTCTGGCGCTTCCTGGGCTTCTTCAGCATGCATGAGAAAAAGATGGCCGTTGCGGTTGAGCGAATTCCCTGGGGCAAACCTTCTTCCGGGCTGAACACGACGTTGTTGCTGAGCTGGGGCATTTGCATTGGGGGCTGCGGCATTCTTCTTGGGGAACTCATTGGAGTAGTGACCCTTGGTTCCGCATTCATAACAAGTCACTTGCGACTTGTCCTTCGCTGCAACAGGCACAACATTGCTTCCAGTTCTTGGGGCAGTGTTGGTGTTGGTGTTGGCATTGTTGTTGTGGAACTTGGGTGGTGCACGGTTGAAATTGCTAGAGTTGCTGGGGTTTGTTGTGGTTTCCTCCAGGCCTTGGGTTTCCACGGTTGGGATAGGTCGGACGGTTCATCGGGGGTCTATTGGTTCTCGGGGCAAATCCTGGAGATGGGTTGGGATGATACTTTGGAGTATGATGGATTCCTGGTTGATGCATCATGTGGCACTTGCGGTTCTCATTGGCTTGGTTGATCTTTCCTTCCATTTGAATGGCAGAGTCGACTAGGGCTTCAATATCAGCAAAGGGGATATTGACCAAAACCGTATGCATCTCATCGTGCAGACCTTTCAAGAATCTCTCCTTCTTCTTGGCTTCAGTGTCGATCTCATATGGGGCATACCTAGCTAATGACAATAATTTCTCACGGTATTCCACTACGGTCATCCTTCCTTGCTTCAGTTCTCTGAATTCATCTGTCATCCTCTTGATCAAACCCGGTGGCACATGGGTTCTGCTGAACTTGACCTTGAATTCCTCCCAAGTCATCATCTGACCTTCGGTCATTGCATGAACGTGTTTCACCATGCTCTTGCATCTCCGGCTAGATAGTGGGTGGCGAATAGAACTTTCTCGTTAGCTTCCACTCCGGCGACTTCCAGATTGTTCTCCATTGTTTGCAGCCAATCATCTGGATCTAGGGGTTCCTCTGACTTAGTGAAAACAGGTGGATTGGTGTTCTGGAAATTCTTGAGCTTAGATCCATGGTTGTCCTGATTTCCTTGGCCTTGATAGTTGTTGGCCATATGAGCTATGTGTTGAAGGGTGGCTAGGATGACTTGACGTTCGGCTCTTTCAGCTTCGCGGTCAGAAACCAACATTTACAGGATCTGCAACATCGGGTCCGGGGATGAACCGCTTCCTCCACGAGGCATCTGAAGATTGAGATAGATCATGAGAAAAGAGGGAAATTTCTAAGGTTCAGAGGTTGTTGAAAAGTTTTTAAAGTTTGACTCGGATTTTTCTAGCAACTTGCTTTTCATTCATTCATTCATAGCACATGATAGAAACACACACCACAACAAAGGGAAACATATGGTTTTAAGAACCATTCTGGAAACTATGATACAGTGGGACCAAATACAACTCACTACGCTAGTGCTCAAGTGCTACTACTCCTTGGAGTCGGTGTACTCATCATCATCATCGTCATCGATGAAGGTGAAATCCTCCTCATCGGTGAAGAAGTCCATGGCCTGATCCTCCAGAAAGTCATCATCATCGCTGAGATAGGAGTAGGGATCTCCACGAAGGTCTTCTCTGGCATTCTCCCTTTCTTCCAACTGCATGTCTCTCTCATGGATGGTCTCCTCCAAATCCGAGATCCGGTGGCAAAGACGGGTAATGATGCGCTCCTTCTTGTCGAGCTGACAGCGACGAGACTTGCGATCTTTCACTAGCATGGCGAGGGTCTGATCCTTCTTCTTGGTGATGGTGTACTTGTCGTTGGCGTAGGCACGGGCATTGTCCAATTCCTTCTTACGATCGTACATCATGAAGCTGAGGTGGTCCACTTGACTCTTTAGCTCGAGATGATGTGGGGCCTCCAATGGCTGTCCCATAACATCACGCCTTTGGTAGAACTCAAAGCGGGTACCCTTGATCTGATTGATACTCTTCCCACATAGACGGGCAAGAGCTTCCTGCATTGCCCTGGCCAGTCCATCAAGCCAGTTGTTTTCTCTTAAGGTGAACTGAATTCCCTCGACAGTGGGAGATTGAATCTTTCCTCAGAGACTTGCAACAACTAGCCACTGCAGGTCTTCTCCTTCCTGATCATTGAGCTGAGCTCCAAAGAACTCGGGGTGCGGATGCTCCAGAAGTTCCGAAAGCTGGTCCAAGTCACGCTCAAAGATGAGGTCTCCTCCATTCCCCAACTGATAAAACTTGCTATACTTCACGTCCATCTATAAGAATATAGGGTGAGTAAGTTAGTATAGGGATCAAGTGTGTCAAATTTTATGTATTTTGCAAGAATTTTTGAGGAACATGAATTTTTATGAAAGAATCCAAGTGATAAGAATGGGAATAAGTTTTTGTAAATAGTCACTTCCTTTGGTTTTGAAACTAATTTTTTTGATTCAAACGTCCATTCTAACTAGGGTCTTCTATGGTCAGGATGGCTCCGATACCAACTTGTCAACACCTGGATTTTTAATCCCAGATGCCTGTTAAGCCATACATCGCAATCCTAGGATTACCATTTTTGCGAGACATAACAGATTTGGATATCATAGTACATCATCCATTATAAACCATACATACGGTCTTACACAAATAAGGATCTCATGATCCAGTTCTTAATACAATTCAAGCAGCGGAATAACGTAATAGTAACGATAGCGTAGGCGAAGCTCTATCTTCGGGGTCACAGGCAATGCTGACGATGGGAGATGATCCTAGTTGTCATAACCTTCCTGTGGTCCTTCATCCTGATAGTCCTCTTCATAGTCTGGCCATGGGAATAGCCAGGGACAAAGCCACGAGTACTCTTTAAGTACTCACAAACTAATACTAATAAGTTAAGGGGGTTTTTGTAGTGGGATACTAAGCTCTAGGGTTGTTTTGCAAAAAGCCAGATTTACCTCTACTAAGTTCAAAAGAAAAGAAAACTAGTTGAAGGTTTTATAACACCTAAGTGGGAACTTGAATTTCATGTCACGTCAAAGTCATAATTCATTTCATCGGTCATTTTGAAAATATCTGACGGGGAAACAGTATGGCCACTCGAACTGTCCATAACCGCGGACGCGGCTATTCGAATAGTTTGACACTCTGTAAAGATTGTACACTTTCACCACAACATTCGATACATCTGTCAGGAACAAATTCTGAATTCACCATACTCAGTATGCGGATAATCAATCCTAACCTTTCAATTACACGCCCTAGTATAGGCACATCTCCTGTGAGTTTGGCCTCCCAACCATGACCAACTGTCATCTTGGGTACTGCACAGGTGGACAATCTTCACAAGGTAGCCTCAGCTCAGACCTTGGCCGTGAGGGAACCCATACTAAGGTATATAAATTTCCAGTCAAGCCCTACCCAATTTTAGGGTATTGTGGTTGTACGGTAAAATTGGAATGGTATCGCATCTAGACAACCATCAGTTTTATAAAGGGTTAAGGCTCATGCCTCAACATTTTCATCATCAAAATCATCTGGTGTTCGGAAACACATGTCAAATATCAGTATAATGACTCATCATCCTAAGGTTTTCATAACCATTTTCACCCAGTATTCCCATCTAAAGTTGATCAAGTTTTATGCTTAGCACTAGCATCTACAAGTGGTCGTTACTACTAATGAGGGGTGGTAAACAAGTGGGGATTTGCTAAGTTTAATCTCATGCCTTAGGATGACATCAAGATTATCTAACTTAGGCCAAATTTTATGATCTTTATGCTACCTTTAGTTATCTTGCTAGAATCTACCATTCACTATGAAACTTTAATAGAAAACTTTGATAAAGAAAAAAAATGAAGTGTTAAACTTGTAAGTAAAACTAGGCTTGGGTATGTCTAACCAAGCATGATTAATGCATTGCATAGGTTATCTAACTTTCATAATTGCAAGTGTTAGCTTGCCTTATGCAGAGCAGTGGTTGAAGTTCTCCTCGGCTTCTTCCTCGTAGTATCCTCCTTCCTCCTCGTATCCTTGGTCGGTACTAGCGTCTATAAATAAATACGAGGTACACAATCACCAAACAATACTTAACTATTTTCAATCATCACACAAAGGTGCACTATAGATGATCTAGCATCATCACTATTATTACAAGATTAAAGCATTTGTCTTATTTATTTTAATTTGAGAAAAGTAATTTCTACTCATTGAAAAACTACTTAAGATTTAATATTCTCCAACTCAAACATGGGATCATGTTGACACATGTCATCACCACATATTTCAGTACATGGGAATGTGATTTAAAGTGGTATCACAATTTAATAAGGTTTAACCTTTTTATTTTAAATAAATAAAGGGACTATAAATGTCTATGTGGCATTCTTTTATTACTTGAACATTATTTCTGTAAGTATACCCATATGTTTTTATATATTCTTAAAGGTATGATCAAATGTGATTTTTGAGAGTTGGAATCAACTCAAAAGCTCTTATGGTTCAATTTTGAAAAATGTTTGAATGCAGAAAAGCTTCTGCCTTGTTATTTTTACCAAGGTTGATCTATAACTCCAAAGGGTTTGAATCCAGCGGGCTTGGATTAAGCATTTTAGTACCTTTCTAACAAAATTAGTTTCATGCATTTTGGGTCAGTGAGTCGAGCTGGTTTGATTTTTGAATCTATGTATAGAACTGTGTTTGAAATTAAATGAAAAATCTAAATTTAAACTTCTGGGTCGCGCGGGAGACACTAACGGGCCGGCCCAGTGTCACTCCGCAGCGCGGGGCTTAGCTGATAGGGGGATCCACCAGTAAGTGGCTCATAACGCGCGAAGCGGTACGGGACGGTGTGGGACGTTGGATTAGAGTGGGGATCAACGCTTGTGGATCGTCGTCGACGACGGACCTGTCGTCGGCGAGCTCTAACTCTAGCGGCTCGGTGGGGGTGCATAAGGGGCGTACCAGGACTCCAGCAACGACGGAGAGGCGGGCAAACGGACTGGTGGTCGACGGCGAGCTCAGGGACGGTCGAGGCAACTCCGGGGGTGGTCGCAATCAGCGGCGCCCTTCTCCTCCAGAGACGGCCTGCTCCGGTACAATTCCGGCGAGCTGCTGCTCCCGGTGCTCCGGCTAGAGGTGTGGGATGATCAGTGAGGTGAGGGGAGTGGAGTGGTGTGCTGCAAACATCTGGGGGTGCCCTCCTTTTGTAGGCTCGAGGGCGAGACCGAGAAGTATGGGCAGGCGACGGTGGCGACATGGCTACGGGATGCTAGCGGCATGGCTGAGGGTGGCGATTGACGCGCGGTCTCCTGGTGACCGTTGCTAGCTTAAAGGCGAGGCGTAGGGCGGTGAGGTTTGGTCTAGAACGTGCGATGCTCTGCGTGGTACCGACGGCGAACTTCGCGGCGTGCGGCGGCTACGGGGTACGGTCGAGGAAACGAGCATGTCTAGTGGTCTCCTGGGACGGTGGGGTCATGCTAGCGGGCGGCAAGGGCTCGAGGTGGTCGGGTTGAGTGGGAACGGCGCATGCACGGTGGTGCGCATCGGCATGGTCGACAGCGGCGCGGACACGGCGTTCATGGCGGTTCATGTCTCTGTCCTCCAGCTAGGGCTGGTCAAGATAGGGCGGTGAGGTATGGGCAGCATGCCAGACAAGGTTGGCGCAGCTAGTTCTTCTTCTAGCTTGTTGTCCACATTGGGGTGGAAAGGTGAGGCTCGGCCTGCTCACCATTGATGGCAATGGCAAGCTCAAAGTGGTGCTAGAGGTTACTAACTAAGCTTGATGATCTACTAAATGTTTGCTGTGAGCTAGAGAGGGAACAAGTTAGGCCAAATCACTGCTCATAATAGTGTTCGATGTTTGTTTGTTTTGTGTTTGCAAGGTGTTTGATGAAATGGCCGAAAGAACTTCAAATTTGAATTTTTGGATTCAAAATTGGTGGTGTGCTAGGATAATCTTGAGACTCTATGGTTGCTTGGGTTTTGAAAATTGAGCTTGTTTGAGTGGTTTTTGAAATAGTGGGATCTTCCCATATGAAATAAATTTAATTTTAAACTGTCATTTAAACTTAGCATTTGAATGTTTTTGGCAGATCACAAAGTGGGCCTTGGTACCTCATTATGTGTACTAGCAAGGGATGCAAAGACCACAATTGTTTCTGTTAAGTTTTGAGTACTAGGAATAGCCAAAGTAGGCATGATAGTTAATTTGGCAAAAATGACCATTCACTTCATTTATTTATTTTGAGTTGTTTTTCTTTGGGAAAAGTTTGGGAATAATTTAGATGATGTTTATTTCACCTAAGAATCATTTTACAAGCAAGGAATCACAGAACCATGGCAATTCAAATGAACTCCTAATTTAAATGCACATACACATGAATGCTTTCATATTTTGAGATGGAAAAGTTT
Source organism: Avena atlantica (assembly GCA_910589765.1). NCBI lineage: Eukaryota > Viridiplantae > Streptophyta > Magnoliopsida > Poales > Poaceae > Avena > Avena atlantica. The sequence goes on along the minus strand of OU342736.1, from coordinate 40,117,976 downwards.
TTGTTAACCCTAATTTTGATGATTTGGATCTTGATCAACTTGGATTAAAGTTTTGGGATGTTACAAGGAGTCTCGATCCTGTCTGCATTATTCGTGAACCGTAGGGTGACACACTTAAGGGATACCGACACCATTCGGAGCAAATGATATGTCAGGAAAAGAAAAGGAAAGCGCGGGAATTTATTTCACTAGACACCGGACTGTTTCGGTTGAAATTGCTGAAACTGGTTCTGCATGTGAAATTGAATACTAGCAAGGGGTTTTATGTGAATGTTTGTTAATTAAAGTAATTAAAAAAATTCTGAATAAATAAATAAAAGAGTTTTATTTAAATGAGATCTTGCATTAAATTTTGTGGAAATTTAATGCATGTGAGTGGATTTTTTAGTGGAGGCTCTTTTATGGGAGTGGAGGCTTTTCATTTTAGTGGGAGCTCCACCCACATGAATGTGGGAGAGGTGGGGGCAGCCCCCATGGCTGGGCACCATGCCCCTTGGGTGCCCCCCCCCTCTCCCCTATAAAAGGCCCCCTCTCATCCTCTCAAAGTACACCTCCTCGCGAAGGATCTCTCTCCCCCTTTAGAATTTCCCCATGGTCTCGGATCAGCGAGATACATGTTCCTGGTGGCTTTTTTGGGAAGGATTTGTTGCTTCGCTGCTTCGCTGGAGCGAGTGCGCGGAGGTTGTCGGGGTACCCGTACGTGTGTGCGATCACAGATGCACCACTGCTTTGCGGTGCTGGACTTGATGGTGCTAGACCGGCTGGACCAGATGGACTTCATCACGATCTTGAGATCAGCAAGCGTTCGTCTACATTATTCACGAGTACAACCTCGTTAATGTTATTCGGTCTTCGACGGTATGTATTCTATGGATATATATATCCACCCGTTGCTTGTATCTAGTAGATAGATTTTGGTACTTAGATGTTCCCATCGTAGGAAAAAATTTGTTTTCTATGCTGTGAACCCTTAACTGGTATCAGAGCCGGATCTATGCGTAATGCTTTGCACGGGTAGTACACATATGAGTATGAGGGCGATGATGATCATTTTATTGCTTCTTAGTTGTAATTTGGATATTGGTGGCATAGTGGGATGAAGTGGCCCGGACTAACTTTACATGTCCTCGCTCATGAGACCTTTCCACGCTTGACATGCAACTAGTTTTGCATAAGTGGCTAGCGGGTGTCTGTCTCTCCTACTATAGTCAATATCTAATTTGCAACGAGTTGTCAACAATTTGGTTATCCTCATTGTGGTTCATGTTCGTAGGTAAGAACGATTCTATCATCGAAAGCCCTAAGCCACGTAAAACTTTCAATGGATAAATTAGAGGTGTCTAGTTTAGATTGTTGCTGGGCTAGAGTTATGATATGTTGATGTTGTAAGTATAAGTATGAGATGATACTCTTACAACATACATAACGTGTAAGTTCCATAGACCTTGGCCTTACACATAGAGGTATGATAGTGATCATACCACGGTGCACATGATGGAGATCATATGCGGGAACCATATCACTTCACTTACAAACATGTGATGTTTGATTGCATCTTATATTGCTTGTTTGGCGTTTTATTAGCATAATAAGATGATCCCTCATTTAGATATCAAGATAAAAATGTGTTCTTCCTTAAGTATGCACCGACAATGTTTTGTCGCTTCAAGACATCACGTGATGATCGGGTGTACATGAATCCATGAGCATATCTCGGGTGTAATACAGTTACACACGCGAATACTAAGGTTCTTACTTGGAAGCCTAGCATGTACAGACATGGCCTCGGAACACGGACCGAAAGGTTAAGCATGAGTCATATGTTTTTGATATGATGACCATATGGATGCTCGCCTTTGAAGCTACACCGACTCACGTGAAGATCGTACTTGGTGTAGTGGATTTGGTTCATGTAATCACCAAAAATACACGGGGGATGTCGTTTTTGAGTGGGAGTTCATTTCTAATTTGGATTAGTAGAACTCAATTTAACATATTAAATCAAAGTGAATTTGCATAATTTGTTGTAGTCATTGGCATTCCTTCACCACCTATGCATAGTTGTAATTGAGATAAAAGAACTATAGAATTCTGGATATTTACTTTACGAACTGGTATCGTATTGTGTTGAGTGTCAATCTAAAGTTTAAAGTCCTATTGCAAACTTTCATAAAACTTTGTTTACTCCGTGAAATTTGATAATTAGTATTAAATCGAGAGTATCGATTCCAGTGTTAGTATCTTAAGTATCATGTTTGCCTCCATGATTCTTGATTGTTTTAATATCAAGTTTATCTAGGAGCTGAAAGAATTGTTTCAGAAACCATCATGTGTAGCAGATATAACGATATCTGAAACAATGTTTTGGTTGCAATATGATAGAGTATAATATATGTTCTCATACTGGATGATAATTTGCGAAGGTTGGAGATGCTAGACATCCTAATCATCCAAAAGAGTTTTGAAAGTAACGTTATACTCACGATTCGTATTTATAAGCTACATTAGCTTGATCATGAAAGTCATCATGATAAGGATGAATAGAGATGTATGTAAAGTGTTTACTACACTAAAAGATTACTAAAGAATGGATTTTGAAAGAATGCCGATCATTTTGATGATGGTGATCTACTTCAACGTGCAGGTCCAAAGGTATTATTATTTGAATATACATACTTTGGACTATGTGGCATGTATATGAACCACTATTGATGTTGATATATTCTTTTAAAAACTAAAAGGAAATGCTGAAAGGAACCTATAAAATATATTTGGCAGAAAAGAAAAGATTGGAAATATCCAATTTAGGTATATGGATGATATACATGTTATGGTTGTATTCTTTGCTTGTTAAACAATGTGGTTCTTGGGTATTGGATACCGAATTGGTTGGTATGAAATTTCATATAGAACGACGCAATTCATGAACCACAATGGCCTAAGTAACTAGAAAGAGAATATGTGATGATGTTCATCGAAAACAAACAAACTGTTCTTTGTATTTCTCGTTGACATCAAAGCTTGACTTCAAGATTTGTTTTAATAATTTTTATTTAAATCAGGTATTATGAGAACAAAGTTTTTCAAATAATTACCGTATTCCATATAATATGGATGATTTACAAATATAGTTGGAGAAATCACATCCATAAAACCTAAAGGTAAAGTGTCGCAAGACAAATGATTGAAAGATCACTTACGAAGTGACATCGCCATTTAAATTATATTGGAAAGAAAACATGAAGAATCTCCATATTCATGGATTTTTGGAGTCTTCGATTTGATCAAGTGATGCTTGTGAGACTTTCCTCGGGATAATTAAAACTTCGTTCAAAGGCCAAAGAAGAACGAACGACTAAAATATTGGAATTTATACATATCAATGTATGTAGTCCATTATGTATAGTCGTAAGCGATGGATTTTAACTTCATATGCTTTCTCCGGAGATTTGAGTGAATGTTCACTTAATGATAAAGAAGTGTGAAATATTTGAAAACGTTCAAAGACTTTCAAGATGAAGTGGAAAATCATTGTAACAAGAAAATAAATGGTTTATGATTTTATCATAAGGGATTTATTTGAGTTACAAGTGTAACAAGAAAAATAAATGAATTATGATTTATCATAAAGGGATTTATTTGAGTTTCAAGTTTAGCAAAACACCTAGATTTACATCTCCCGAAACACCATAGGAGTATGGAGTGTTTGAGATTTGTAATAAAACCTTGTTTGACATGGTTGATCAAAGGTGTTATTTATAAAATTGCCATTATGTTTTAAAAGATTAAAGCTTTAGAGACTACCGCTTTTACACTGAAAAGAGCTCCATCTTGATCCATTGAAATGACACCATGGAAGTTATGGTTTGGGGTAAAACCCAAGTTGTCATTTCTTAAATTTTGGTATGCTAAGCATAAGTAAGATGTTTACAACCAAAGTCGGATGAGCATGTCTTTGTAGGTTATTTGAATAACAATTGGTTATTTCTCCATAACACCAAGGACAAAAGGGTTTGTTGCTTGAACGTGAAGTTTCTTAAAGAAGGAATTTTTCATAAATGTTAAGTGGGAGGACAATAGAACTTTGATAAGGTTAACGAACCTTAGCTATATGTGCTGAGTTGCACAGCGCCGGAAAATGTTCCGGAGGCAGCCAGAATGCTCATGGCTCACATGCCTCAAAGGTTGTGGACACGGAGGTCTAAGTTCTTATTGAACCAAGTCGGTTTGATAAACAATCAAATACTAGATTTGAGAGTAAATCATTATTGTTTGACAATGATGAGCCGACTACATGCAAAGAAGCGATGATGGGCCCTGACTCCGTCAAATGGCTTGAAGCCATAAAATCCGTGATAGTTCCATACACGAGAAATCAAGTTTTGAACTTGGAAGACCCTCCGGAAAGGTGTAAAAACCTATCGGTTCCTATTTGGATCTATAAAGAAACAGACATGGATGTTTCACATCTATGAAATGGTCGACATGTCATAAAGTATTTTACGACAAATTTTCAAGGAGTTGACTATGAAAAGATTTGATCTTTCATAGCGATATTTAGTCTGGACGGATTAAAGTAGCAATCACTACCTATAATTTGGTATATGGTAGATGAATAAACGAAACAAAGTTCTTCTAATAGAATGGTTACATAGGATGTGTATATGACACGGTCCAAAGGGTTTTATGAATTCAAAGGATGCTAAAAGGGCATGCAAACTTCAATGGTTGAAGTAATCATCGCGGAGTTGGAATCTTCACCATGATGAAAAGGAGTTTTCATCAGGAGACGATGAACATGCTTGCATTTGCAAGAAATTAAGTGGGAGCGCTGAGACATATTTTTAATACATTATGTGGAGGACATCTTGTTGATTAGAAATGATGTAATTTTTATTGACAAGGTTAAGAATTTCATTTTGATGAAAGACTTAGGCAAAACCCAAATATTTAGCATGAATGTCTATAGTGGATAGACTATGACACTAATATGGTTGTGCCAAACGTATATATATGAGATATTGAAGGAGTTCAATATAGAAATGACAAGAAACGGTTCTTGTCGCATGGAAAGGAATTGAATGAAGATTCAAGTGTATCGACACTTGATAAGTGAAACAAGATTCAAGTACTTTGACACTTGATCAGTGAAATCACAAGGATGTTTTAATCAATCATACCATGATATGTACACATCCAGATATGTCCTATGCTCTAAGTGTTATGAGCATATACAGAATGAACCATAAAATGATCATTGGACGATAGTGAGGATATTCTTATGATCTTTTGGAAGAACTAAGAATATATTTGTGTAGAGGTGACAAACAATTACAAATAATTCATTGTAAAGTGTTACATTGATACTAGTTTTGTCACAAGATTCAAATTAAGTTTATCTCAATTTAAACTATGGGTGGAACAATGAAATGGAAAGAAAGTTTCCATGACAGATTTGGATGAATTCCAAAGTTAAGACATTGTGACGGATACTACAACAAAAGGCTGAGTATATAACTGCTATAGTTGCAACAAAGGAGGGAATTTGTGTCCAGTAGTTTTTTATCAAACTAAGGTTTGGTTCGCAATGGGATAACACTAAAGATATATTGTACGACAATAGTATCGACATGATTTAACCCCAAGGAACTAAAGGTCTCACCAAAAGACCAAATTTATACAATGCCATCTCATTGGAGGATGAGTGATGCGTGAAGACGCAAAGACATGCAAATACACACAGACCTGAAGTGTCAGGTCCGTAGATTATGTTAACTACTTGCAATTGTGTATATGGAACACCAGAAAGCCATAGGTGTTCAATACACAAAGTTTCTAAACTAGCTTATTGTCTCTAGTGCAAGTGGGAGACTGAAGGGAATATGCCTGAGAGGCAATAATAAAGTGGTTATTATCGTGTTCCTTATTTATGATAAATGTTTATTTTGCATGCTATAATTGTATTGATACGGAAACGTTAATACATGTTTGTTTAATAAACAAAAAGGAAGTTCCTAGTTATGCCTCTCTTATAAACTAGCTCGTTGATTAACAAGATGATCAAAGTTTCCTGATCATGGACATTGGATGTTGTTAATAACTAGGTCACAACATTAGTGTAATGATGTGATGAACATTCATCCGAAGTACAGCATTACGATCAAATTCATTGAGTTTATATTGCTATAACAACTTACGAAGTGATCCTAATCCTTAGACCATGAGATCATGTCAATCACTAACACCGAAATAGTTTCTTGTTGACATCAAACGTCACACCGTAACTGGGTGATTATAAAGATGGCATCAAAACTACTAAAGTGTTATGTTGAGACTCATGGATCGAGAGTGGAATTTGTTGATCCCAATGACGGATAGATATGCTCTGGGCCCCTCGGTGATATCACATTGATTAGCTTGCAAGCAAGTGATTTGATCACTAGAATGTTATATCACGGGAATGAGAAAAGAGTGCATGTCGGTAACGAGATCAAACTAGATATGGAGATACCGATGATCGAATCTCAGACATGTAATATATCGTGAAACAAAGGGATTAAGATACTAGCATAAAAGGTTCACGTGATCACAGAAGTCATCGTTGTATGTGTGGGAGTCAGTACGGATCTCCAGGTCCCGGTGCTGATTATTGATCGGAGAGGGGTCTTGATCATGTCTGAATTATTTGTGAACCGTAGGGTGACACACTTAAGGGATACAAACATTCGAAGCAAATGATATGTCTGAAAAAGAAAAGAAAAGCGTAGGAATTTATTTCACTAGACACCGAAATTGTTTCAGTTGAAATTGCTGAAACTGGTTCTGCATGTGAAATTGAAAACTAGCAAGGGGGTTTATGTGAATGTTTATTAATTAAAGTAATTAATAAAATTAGGAATAAATAAATAAGAGTTTTATTTAAATGGGATCTTGCATTAATTTGGGTGGAAATTTAATGCATGTGAGTGTATTTTTGAGTGGAGTCTCTTTCATGGGAGTGGAGGCTTTTCATTTTGAGTGGGAGCTCCACCCACATGAATGTGGGAGAGGTGGGGGAAGCCCCCATGGCTGGGCGCCATGCCCCTGGGTGCCCCCCCTCTCCCCTATACAAGGCCCCCTCTCATCCTCTCAAAGTACACCTCCTCGTGAAGGATCTCTCTCCCCCCTTTATAATTTCCCCATGGTCTCGGATCACGAGATACATGTTCCCGGTGGCTTTGTCACGAAGGATTTTTTGCTTCCGCTGCTTTGCTGGAGCGAGGGAGCGGAGGTTGTCGGGGTACCCGTACGTTTGTGCGATCACGGATGCACTACTGCTTTGCGGTGCTGGACTTGATGGAGCTGGACCGGCTGGACAGATGGACTTCATCATGATCTTGAGATCGGCAAGCGGTCGTCTAAATCATCCACGAGTACAACCTCGTTAACGCTATTCGGTCTTCGAGGGTATGTATTCTATGGATGTATATCCACCCATTGCTTGTATCTAGTAGATAGATCTTGGTACTTAGATGTTCCATCGTAGGGAAATTTTGTTTTCTATGCTACGAACACTTCAAATGTTCCTAAAAAACTATGTGCCATCTTTTTTAGTGAATATTCATATGGATGGTATGGGTTACGGATAAAAGAAGAAAACCATAGCAACGCATGAGCATTCAGCTAGTAAAAGTAATTAAAATTTAAGAAACAACAATTACTCCTAGATTGTGTTTTTTAGGTTAGTCATAGTAGGAGTAACTTAGCTAGTACTAACACGTATGTACATGCAATGCCAAGTAAGCAAATTGGTGACATGGCATGATAATAAATGAAGAAAGAGAGGGAGGTAGTAACTTAGCTAGTTACCATAACATCACACATCAAGACCATATGAACCTAGAACCCTATTAATTAGATCTTGCATGACACCATACACATGTTACTACCCACTATATATGAAGGTAGTAATATGAACTAGTAACATGTGCATGTTACTAGTCTAAGTTACTTAGCACTATGACCAACCTTAGATGGTGTTTCTTAGTAGTACAATGCATTGTTTCTTAGATGGTGTTTCTTACTTGTGTTGCATTTAATGATTTTAGTCACATGCATGCGTGTGATTGGTCTAGCCAAGTTTTTTCCCTATAATACCGTGCAAGGGGAGTAGCTTAGCTAAGATACAACAACACCTAGAATATTACTCTAAGAAACAACTATTATGAAAGGCCTTACGATCCATCAAAATAGTTTATTGCTTCCCTAAAACCTTCTAGCTCATTCCTTGTTTTGCAGATTTTCTACAGCTAGCCCTGATTTCGATCGGGCACGATCGATCGGCGCACTAGTGGAAACGAGGCCTCTAACACCAGTTCGTAGAGGCCTCTAACAGCGGTTCCAGAACCGCTGTTGGGGGTTCGGTGTTGTTAGAACCCCCCCCTTTAAAACGGTTCTTATACGAACCGGAGTTAAAGGGGGGCGCACATGGGGATGCCGCAGCGCTCAGCCCCCCCTCCCCCTTTAACACGGTTCGTAACATGAACCGTGTTAAGGATCGCTGCCGTGGCGGAAAAAGACATAAATCTCTGCGCGGCAGGAAAACGGCATAAATCTCTGCCGCGGCAGAGTTCTGCCGCTGCCCCGTTCTGGGCGTATTTTGCGGTGCGCGGGGACGGGGAGGGGTGGAGGGGGAATCGATCGGGAGAGGTATACACATACATCGTCGTCGGTACATACGAGTACATGAATAATTAAGCAACTATTTTGTACACAAACATCATCATGTGTAGTATTCTCCGTAAACGTTGAAGCATCAAGTACAAGACAAACACGTTCAAGAATATATACAACGTTCATTTTGGTTGATATCTAAAGAGTTCTCCGCCAGGCGTGACGACCTCATCAAGTATTAACCCCACCAATTCCTCTTGAATGGCTCGTATGCGGTCAAATGGTAGGAGTTGGTACCGCATCCGTTCGATCTAAATATATATGAAGAATGGGGTCAATATATATAGGAATAAAACTCAACACAATTGATGGTAATAAAATAATGGTGTGTACTTTGTTGACTTACTCTAAGTTGTTCTAGTGCGGCTTGGCCCGTCACACATATCGTGTTGCGAATGAACTCGCAAACATAGTATCCACATAAGTTATTGCCGGGTCCCTGATGCGCGCACTTTACGAGAATAGAGAGTTCAATCAAAATAATAATCAATAAAGCATGATATAATGGAATTGGAAGCAGAATCAAAGAGATACGCAGACCTAGCTAGCTAGTATTACTTACATTTTGGTCTACAAATTTTAGTTCATCTGACCATTCACCCACGGCCCTGCCCGTGAACCTTTTCCAAACCCTGTCCGGCAAAGAAAATGGATAAAGGAGTAATTAATTACTTGTTGTCACGAAGGTTGCCGATCTAGTGTGATAATATGATTGAAATACCTCTGGAGCATCTCTTTAAAGTCTGCCCATAGCTCTTGGTCTTTTCGTAACAAGTCCATGACAAGGAATTTTCCTGAGTCAGGTT